>CM050450.1:63074938-65837438 GCA_027563935.2 Costus lasius | reverse complement strand
AAGAGAGGAGAAGTAGAAGACTTGCAGCTCTAGGAGAAGGAAGCTTGCGCCAAGATCACCTTGCTCATGCCCATATTGATTGTTCACGTCAAGGATGAAGCACACACAAAGAGGGGTGGCAAAGTATCTACATATAGGCATATAGAACAAGGATAAGTTGGCTAGGGTAAGATGGAAGGGCGATACTCAAAGGTTAGCGCAAAGGAAAGCTTCCATGTTCTTTCCATATGTTCCTAACATCAATCCATATGCACCTAGGCCTTGCCATGAAAGCCTATTCAGCCATATGTGCCTAAAGCAATGCCATGAATGCAAGCTTTCCATCTAGGTGTTTAGACCAAGTCAAAAATGCCATGAAGGATTGCCTAATGAGGCTAAGGCGTCACTCCTAATCCAATTAGGAGTCTAAACATGCTAAGAGGCAGCCACATGTGCCCAAGACTTGCGAAAGGAGGCAAGCCTTCCACACATGCATTTAGATCAAGTCCAAACATGAAGGCGAGTTCCTAATTAGGCCTTAGGCACCAATCCTACTTGGATTAGGATTCTATGTGCCTAAGCCTTATTAATCATCCCCATTATACCCCCAAAGCTCATGTATTTTTATCCTTATGGCTCATTGGGCCATACCAAAGTTCATTGAACAAAATGATTAAGCCATCAGAGTTAATCTGATGCAACCATAATTAAATATGGCTAAACATTGTCAACTTAGGGTCAACTAGCCAAAACTATAGTTTGGCTCCAATAAATCTCCTCCATCTCATCAGGCACATCGGCGATGATAGAATCTCCCAAATTAATTTGAGTTATGAAATAACTCGATCAAAAGGCTACCAGATCAATATGAGAACTCGAGTATTAAGGTGTGCGATCCTATAGGTTCCTCTAACGTTAGTAGTGATGAACACATGTCATCACAAGCAGTGAGTGGCACCTAGCAGTGCATCACTACTACCCAAGTCTTCGGAATGGATATCAACATCAATGTCCCCATCATCGCAATAAGGTATCCATGCATTATAGTCCCTTTGCCAAACTGATATCCGATTGGACAAAGTGTGTCACCACTTTATTTATACCCAATCTCACAGTTATAACTAAATCAAGATTTCACCTAGATATGGCCCTACACTTTTAGTCATGCATCCATATAGGGCCTATGGATATCAAGCTTCCCTTCGGAAGGGGCAAATCCTATGTCTGTCAATTGATCTTCTAATATGGGTTGTGACATACTCAATGATAACTGTTATAACATCCCAACTATGGTGAGGTGTTAGGTTGTATCAAAGTATGTCCCTAACCATATAGAAGGGTCAATAACCTCAAGTCAAGGGATCAATGCATCTCTTGTCACTTGTGAGGTTAACTCATGACACTAAGTTAGAGCCTCACAGTGGGTCGATCCAATATATCAACCACTGATATACCCATATGCTTGCATTAGCACCACGTGCCTAACTAGCACATATACTAGTCTCGCATGTACCAAAGTTGTCCCTTATCTACTCAGGTACTTGACTAGGACAAAAGTTTAAGCTTACATGAAATCTATCTCCAAGGACATTGACATGCAAATGTACAAAGACACAGATGTAAACATAGCATAATAACGACAATGCCATAATGATATATATAAAATATCAATGTCAAGTAGTATAATAGATGGACCAACAATAGGTTCTAGGGCATAAACACCAACAATCTTCCACTTGCACTTAGACCTAGTTGTTGAGAAATCTCTGTTGGTGTGTATGCCCTGAGACCTAGTATCGGTCCATCTTTTGTACTGCTTGACATAGATATATATATATCATTCTAGCATTGTCATTATCAATGTTCGTCTACATCTGCGATTGTGTACTTACATGATAATGCCCCTGGAGACAGAATGGATATATGCTCAAATGGTTGTCCTCAATCAATGTACCTAAGTGGATATGGGATAGCTCTGGTACTTGTGAGACTGATATATGGGATGGTTAGGCACGAGGTGCTAACATAGACATATCGGTATATGGATATACTGGACTGACCCACTGTGTGTTGGGAAACCCCGGGGACATTTTACAATTTTCAGAGTTATGGACATACATTTTAGCAGCGGAAGAATGTCCCCGAAACAGGCCAGTCCCAAAAACCCAGTGAAGATCGCAAGCAAGGGAGTCGACACGATGAGTTAGGAAATACCTTAGGAGCAATGTGGAGCGATGCCGATGTAGGCGTCCAAGTGTGCGCCCTCTGCAGTCTCGCACACACGGATCTCTTGAGTTCTCTTCTTCCACGCCCGGTGCTAGCCTCGGGAAGAAGATCCAAGCCTTAGGGAGATACTCTACTTCACTTGCGCCACCAAGAGGGATGATGCGCCAAGGGAAGAAGGAAGACTATCCAAAACGCCAAGCACTAATGTTCCTTGCGCCAAGAGGAAAGGAGGAAGAGGCTTGCGGTTATGGAAGATGCGCCCTTGCTCCAAGCACTCGCCCCTCTCCTTGTGTTCACGCCTTCAAGGATTGATCACTTACAAGAGGGGGTGACTAGGGTCATATTTATAGGGCAAGAGGCGGTTAGGGTAATGGCTAGGATCATGACAAGTGTAGGGCTAGGATGAGGAGGTTTGAGATAAGGAAAGTCTCCAAGATATTTCCATAATTCTCATTCAACCTTACCTTTTGTTCCCACGCCTTTCCTTGTGCGCCAAGGCCTTGCCTTGCGCCTCAAGCAATGCCATAGAGGCATGCATTCCATCCTAGGAAGAGAGGGGGAGGCGCCCTTTACTTCCATAATGAAGCAAAGGCGCCAACATGACCCCATTATGCCCCTAGGCGCCTAATGGTTCATGTTTCTCCCCATTATACCCTTTTAGCCTCTCATCTCTTCATGAGAACTTGTTATTGAGCCTCATTGGATAATGAGCTAGCCCAAACATCATTGCATAGCTTGATTAAGCACTTGGATCCAATCCAATGCAACCCTAATCCAAATGTGACCAACCATGGTGAAATACGGGTCAACCTGCCAAAAATGAAGTTTGGCTCCAATAACATTCTTCCATCTGATCAGGCCCATTGGTGCTGATGAAATCTCCCAATTAGATCCGAGTTATCCAATAACTCGATCATAAGGCTTCCCGATCAATACGAGAACTCAAGTATCAATGTGTGCGACCCTGTAGGTTCCTCTGACGCTGGCAGTGCTGACCAGAGGTCATCACAAGCAGTGAGTGGCACCTAGCAGTGCATCGCTACTACCCAGGTCATTGGAATGGATATCGACATCGACATCCTCATCATCGCAACTAGGTACAGATGCATTACAGTCTCTTTGCCGAACTGATATCCGATTGGACAAGTGTGTCACCACTTGTTTTCATCCAATCACATGGCTATGACTAAAACAGGTTCTCACCTAGGTATGGCCATACACTCTCAGTCATAGAACCATAAAGGAGCTCCATGGATATCATACTTCCTTAGGGAAGGGGCAAATCCTATGTCTGTCCATTGATCTTCTTGTTGGGAAACCCCGGGGACATTTTACAATTTTCAGAGCCATGGGCATACATTTTACGCAGCGGAAGAATGTCCCCGAAACAGGCTAGTTCCAAAAACCCAGTGAAGATCTCTTGCGAGGGGGTCGACACGATGTGATAGTAAGTACCTTTAAGCAATTGGAAGCCGATGTCGATGAAGGCGCCCAAGTGTTCGCCCTCTGCAGTCTCGCACACACGGATTCCTCAAGTTTTCTTCTTCCTCGCCCGGTGCTAGCCTCGGGAAGAAGATCCATGCCTTAGGAGAATCCTCCAAGCAACTTGCGCCACCACCAAGATGTGATGCGCCAAGGAGATGGAAGGAGAAGACAACGCCGCAAGCCTTCTTGTTCCTTTGCGCCAAGGAAAGGAAGAGAAGAAGCATGCTTGCGCCCTTGATGGAAGAAGAAGAGCTCTAAGCTCTCCAAGCCGTCGCCCTCTAATGCTTCACGCCTCCAAGGAATTAGCATCATGAAGAGAGGGGGCGGTAAGGGCTTATTTATAGGAGCAAGAGGCGGTTAGGGGAGAATGGCAAGTGTTGACAATTAGGGCATGATTCTAGGAGATTATCCAATCAAATATATTCATTAAATCTCCACTCCCATATGCGCCTAAGACTTGCCAAAGCAAGCATCAGCCATATACGCCCATATCATGCCATATGAGGCATTAATCCCATCCATGCGCCTAGACCTAGTCAAGGCAATATGATGGATTGCCTAATGTGGCTTGGGCGCAAGTCCTAATCCAATTAGGACTCTAATTATGTTAATAATCAGCCCACAATTGTCAAACACAATCCAATCAATTATCTTGTGTGATTTAATCAAATCCAATTTGATTTAATCACCTAGGAGATACCAAACAAGGCATAGGCGCCAATTCTAGTCCAACTAGAATCCCATATGCGCCTATCCCATTAATTCATCCCCATTATACCCTTTAAGCCTCTTAGCCCTTCAATACAACTTATTAGCAAGCCCAACTAAGCAATGGGCCAAGCCCAAAGTCCATTATGCATGTTAACCAAGCTATTGGATCCAATCCAATTTAACCCATGGTTAAATGAGGCTAACCATGGTTAATTTGATCGATATGCCAAAAACGGAAGTTGGCCCCAATAAGTTTCTTCCATCTCATCAGGCCCATTGGCGCTGATGAAATCTCCCAAATAGATCAGAGTTATCCAATAACTCGATCTAAAGGCTACCCGATCAATATGAAAACTCGAGTATCAAGGTGTGCGACCCTGTAGGTTCCTCTAACACTGGCAGTGCTGACCAAAGGTCATCACAAGCAGTGAGTGGCACCTAGCAGTACATCGCTGCTACCCAGGTTATTGGAATGGATATCGACATCGACATCCCCATCATCGCAACTAGGTACAGATGCATTACAGTCTCTTTGCCGAACTGATATCCGATTGGACAAGTGTGTCACCACTTGTTTTCATCCAATCACATGGCTATGACTAGAACAGGTTCTTACCTGGGTATGGCCATACACTCTCAGTCATAGAACCATAAGGGAGCTCCATGGATATCATACTTCCCAAAGGAAGGGGCAAATCCTATGTCTGTCCATTGACCTTCTCATATGGGTCGTGACATGCTCAATGACAACCGTTATGACCTCCCAACTACGGCAAGGTGTTAGGTTGCATCAAAGCAAGTCCCTAACCATATAGAATGGTCAATGACCTCAAGTCAAGGGATCAATGCATCTCCTGTCACTTGTGAGGATAACTCATGACACCAAGTCATAGCCTCACAGCGGGTCTATCCAGTATATCCTCCAATGATATACCCATGTGTCTGCGCTAGCACCACGTGCCTAACCAGCCCACATACCAATCTCACAAGTACCAGAGCTGTCCCATATCCACTCAGGTACATCGACTAGGGACAATCATTTGAGCACAGATCCAATCTGTCTCCAGGGACATTATCATGTAAGTACACAATCGCAGGTGTAGACAAACAATGATAACGACAATGCCAGAAAGATATATGAATATCATAGTTAAGTAGTACATAGATGGACCAAAACTAGGTCCTAGGGCATATACACCAACAATCTCCCACTTGCACTAAGACCTAGAGGTTGAGCAACCTCAACCCCATATCTCTAGTACGACCATCATGCTTCTGCTGCGCCAAAGCCTTGGTCAGTGGGTCTGCAAGATTGCTCTCTGTGTCAATTCTGCTAATCTTGACATCACCTCGATCAATGATCTCTTTGATCAGGCGAAATCTCTTGAGTATGTGTTTGGACCTTTGATGAGACCGTGGTTCCTTATTATGTGCAGTTCCCATTGTTGTCATAGTAGAGCTCAATGGGATCCATTGCACTTGGAACCACCTGAAGTTCAGAAAAGAACTTCCTGATCCAAACGGCTTCATTGGCTGCCTCAGAAGCAACCACATACTCAGCTTCGGTTGTAGAATTAGCTATGGTGGATTGCTTAAAGCTCTTCCAGCATACAGCACCTCCAACCATCTTAAACTAATAGCTGGTCTGCGATCTGAAGTCGTCAGGATCAGACTGGAACGACTCATCAGTGAAGCCCTGCACACTGAGTTCTTCCTGTTCTCCGTAGACTTTATAGAATAAATCCTTAGTCCCTTTCAGGATACTCAAGGATATTCTTTACAGCCACCCAGTGCTGTAAACTAGGATTGGATTGGTACCGGCTGGTTATGCTCATAGCATAAGCCACAACTGGTCTAGTACACAACATTGCATACATGATCGATCCCACCACCAAAGCATAGGGCACTCGACTCATGTCATCTCTCTCAGGCTCTGTGTTGGTACACTGGTTCTTTGAGAGAGTAAGGCCATGTCTCACTGGAAGGTATCCCTTCTTGGATTGCTCCAAGTTGAACCTCTCCAGGACCTTATCAATGTGGGTACTCTGACTAAGGGCCAAGAGCCTCTTGGATCTATCCCGGTAGATCCTCACGCCTAGAATATAGGCGGCCTCCCCTAAGTCCTTCATCTCGAAACACTCCCCTAACCATGTCTTCACAGCTTGAAGACTAGGGATGTCATTTCGGATGAGCAGTATGTCATCGACATACATGACCAGAAAAGTCATCAAGCTCCCACTGAATTTTCTGTATACACAGGCGTCATCTTCGCTTTTGATAAAGCTATAATCTCTCACAGCTTCATCAAACTGAAGATTCTAACTTCGAGATGCTTGCTTTAATCCGCAAATGGATTTCTTTAGCCTGCAGACTTTACTAGTATCTGCAAGATGGATGAAGTCATTAGGTTGTGTCATATACACATCCTTAGTTAGCTTCCTGTTAAGGAACGCTGTCTTCACATCCATCTGCCATATCTCATGACATGCAGCTATAGCAAGCAGAATCCGAATGGATTTGATCATGGCAACTGGCGAGAAGGTTTCATCATAGTCCACCCCGTGGACTTGTTTAAATCCTTTAGCCACTAGTCTACCCTTATAGGTAACTATTTTGCCATCCATGTCTGTCTTCCTCTTGAAGACCCATTTACACCCTATGGGTTTTACCCCATCAGGCAGCTCAACCAAAAACCCAGACTTGGTTAGCCGACATGGAATCCATCTCGGATCGCATAGCCTCAAGCCATCTCTCGAAGTCCGGTCCACTGACCGCCTCATCATAAGTCCTGGGTTCATCCTCCATGATGAAGATCCTGTCGTGTTGGGTCGGCAGCGACCCATACCTCTCAGGTGCACGACGAAACCTCCCAGACCTACATGGGGCCTGTGTCTGAGCCTCAGGCTGCCTAGCAACCGGTGCAGGTGGCTCAGGTTCCCATCTCTATGTCTTGTGGTTGCACTTGGACCTCGTCCAAGTCAAACTTCCTCACACTAACTTCTTTCATGAGAAATTCTTTCTCTAGAAAGACCGTACCCCGAGCAACAAAAAACTTTGTTCTCGGTGGGAATATAGAAGTAGTAACCCTTAGTCTGCTTAGGGTACCCCACAAACATACACTTATCAGATCTAGGTTCTAGCTTGCTAGAATCCTGACGTTTGACATAAGCCTCACATCCCTAGATCCTGATAAAAGTGAGATTAGGGTGTCTCCCATTCCATACCTCGTATGGAATCTTTGAGACACTCTTAGATGGAACATTATTCAGTATTAGAGAAGCTTTTTCAAGTGCATGTCCCCAGAATGAGGGAGGTAGAGTTGCATGACTCATCATAGACCGAACTATGTCCAACAAGGTTCGATTTCTCCTTTCAGATACACCATTCTACCGAGTTGCTCTAGGAGGAGTGAGTTGGGATAGGATCCCACACTTACTCAGATAGTCAAAGAATACACTGCTCAGGTGCTCTCCATCATGATATGATCGAAGATTCTTAAAGGATTTACCAAGCTGGTTCTCTACTTCATGTCTGAACTCCTTAAATTTCTCAAAGGATTCAGACTCATGTCTCATCATGTAGACATAACCATATCTACTGAAGTCATCAGTAAATGTGATGAAGTAGTTATACCCTCCTTTGGCTTGTTTATTGAATAGCCCACACACATCACTATGTATGAGATCCAACAAACCTCCTACCCTCTCACCAGTCTTGGTGAAGGGCGTCTTTGTCATTTTCCCTAATAAACAAGTCTCACATGTATCAACTTCCTCCAAGGAACTCGAATCTAGCAACCCATTTGTCGAATGCGATTCTTGTTTATATGGGCTAATCGACAATGCCGTAGGAAAGCATCAACTGAACCACTCAGTTTGGTCCTTTTTATTATTTATGTTACAAATAGAGCTAACCATGTCCAAGACATGCGGACCATTGCACAAAGTACCCTTCCCATAAAACATGTTTGCAAAAGAAAAAGAACATCAGTTCTCTTTTATTTCAAACCAAAATCCTTTCTTTGCCAAGCAAGGAGTGGATACAATGTTTTGGTAAGGGAAGGTACATAATAGCAATTGTCTAGCTTTAACTGAAGTCCAGAAGGCAGGGAGAAAAACTCCTACAGCAACAGCAGCAACTTGTGCCCTGTTACCTATCCGTAGGTCAATCTCTCTAGGCCTTACCGATCTATCCTTTCTGAGCCTTTGCATATTTGTACTCCACATGCGGTATCCAATACCCACGTCATAGGAGTAGAAAGGTTGACTTCGGTAACATAAATACCTGAGCATGAAGACAAGGCCTTGCCTTTCTTCTCCTCATTCTGAAGTTGCAACATGTCCTTCAACATGTGAGGTGGCCCTCCACATGAATAGCACCTATTATTCCTGATCATATCCATCTTTAATTTTAGTTCCTTGGTCAAGCCTTTCGGCTCAACACACTGAATATCAACTTTAGCAGGATTGAGCTCAACCAATTCATCAAAGAGCTGCCTTAGATTAAAATAATTTCAGAGGCACTCTTCGATTCATATCACCCTTTAAATTCAAGTGACATGTTGGTTAGCAACCTCCAAAGTATCAACCTGATGCTTATCATAAGCATCACTCTCAGCCGCTGAGGTTGAGCATGGAAGTGGCTCAGGAATAAGACGCTCAAGAACATAAAGCTTCCTCTCGAGCTTGAGCACGATTCTCAAGTTCATATACCAATCCAGTAAGTTGGATCCAACCAACTTATCCAGGGTAGATCGCAGTGACCAACTGCTATTGTTCATAGCCATTGTTTTACAACAACCAAGAAACAGCAGATTAGTACTACTTCGAGTCATTTAAACTGGACTTGCCTTTTAAATGACCATGGCTCCCACTATTTTTAATCGAATTGACAACCCACAAAGTCAATCGAGAAATCCAAGATTTCCTAGTGAGATGAGATCCTCATTCCACACAGGGCTTCGCGTCCCACGAGGGTGGGATGAGATGCACAAAGTGACCCATGTTTCCTAAGGTGGGCGCACCGGCCGATTGCTCCAAGCAATTCCCCTTATTGAGACAGTCCAGGCATTTCATGTCCAGCGAGGGCTGGATACAACATGAAACCCTTACCTCTCAATGATGCCTCTAGACTTTCACCATGTGCCCAGCACATGTGAACTTCTAGTCAAGTCCATCCCTAACCGTTATGCCCAGGGCCAACGAGTTTCCTTGCGAAGGCACGCCCAGGTTAAAACTGGACTGGGGAAACCATTGCCACCACGCACTTTCTAAAGATAAGTGGGTGTGTCCCACGAGGGTGGGAAACAGTTCACAACTCCACTGATCGATAGCTTAGTGAGGGCTACGCGTTAGAAGGCTACTAGACTTGATATTTTAATTGAGGGTTTTTGTTTAAGGTCTCATCATCTCAGTTTTATCTTATGTCTATCATTACAGGCATGCAATCCTATGGTGATAACATAACGATAAAACATCACAGGCATGCTTTAGCTTTTGTAAAGAAAGCAATAAAAGGATGATGTGATCATAGCCCATTCAAGACATTGAACCAATCCATGCCAAAAAGGGGTTCAACTCTTGACCTAGGATTCAAGCCCCAAGATTAGACCTAGCCTAGCCGACCTCTAGCTCTATCTTCAAGGTTGGCTCCAAGGTCATTCTCCCATGGTTTAGCTCTCAAACCCTAGGGGTATACCCAGAAGGTTCGGCCAATGCCATGGTCTTCCTCCAAGGAAGGTGCGCCATCTAGCAAGCCACAAGAGGGATAGCACACAAGCACAAGGCTCGGCCAAACCCTAACTTGCGCCCCCATGCAAGGATGTGCCACCTTTGAAGCTTGTTGCGCCATCAGGCAAGGATGCGCAACCAAGCAAGCATGCACCTTGCTCCAAGTGGATGCGCCACCCTAATCTTCTTCTTAGTTAAAAGCAAAAAGAAAAGCGGCACGCAGGCCTCACAAGGATACATCACAGGCATGCTAAGGGGCTTGACATATGACCATAACATCATGCACAATCAAGTACTTACTCATGCAATTCTACATGCTCATGAAAAACATAAAATCTGAAATTTTACTTTTTCATAAAACATGTCTCTCTTCCTTCCCTTCATATCACAAATCTTTGATTCTAAGTTTCTGTCAGGAGTCTACAAGAGGCATACCGGTTGCCCTCCTTGCAATCCCTAACTTGCTAGGATAAGGGCAATCACCCAGTCCATGCCCTATTCCAACAAGTCTCTCAAGATAGGTCTATCCTATTATGAGAGGAGAAATTTTCTCTTCCACGTATGGGTCTATCCCATCACATGAAGAGAGCAAAGAACCACAAGAAGTTAATTAGAAGTAAGAAACAAGAGACCTACAATTTTTCTACTTAAAGAAAAATCATGCGCCAACATCTATGCAATATGGGAAAATGTAGATATCGCAAGTGAGCACGAAAAGCATGAAAGAACATCGTTCGAGGCTCGCAAGTAGCTCTGATACCATTGTTGGGAAACCCCGGGGACATTTTACAATTTTCAGAGCCATGGGCATACATTTTACGCAGCGGAAGAATGTCCCCGAAACAGGCTAGTTCCAAAAACCCAGTGAAGATCTCTTGCGAGGGGGTCGACACGATGTGATAGTAAGTACCTTTAAGCAATTGGAAGCCGATGTCGATGAAGGCGCCCAAGTGTTCGCCCTCTGCAGTCTCGCACACACGGATTCCTCAAGTTTTCTTCTTCCTCGCCCGGTGCTAGCCTCGGGAAGAAGATCCATGCCTTAGGAGAATCCTCCAAGCAACTTGCGCCACCACCAAGATGTGATGCGCCAAGGAGATGGAAGGAGAAGACAACGCCGCAAGCCTTCTTGTTCCTTTGCGCCAAGGAAAGGAAGAGAAGAAGCATGCTTGCGCCCTTGATGGAAGAAGAAGAGCTCTAAGCTCTCCAAGCCGTCGCCCTCTAATGCTTCACGCCTCCAAGGAATTAGCATCATGAAGAGAGGGGGCGGTAAGGGCTTATTTATAGGAGCAAGAGGCGGTTAGGGGAGAATGGCAAGTGTTGACAATTAGGGCATGATTCTAGGAGATTATCCAATCAAATATATTCATTAAATCTCCACTCCCATATGCGCCTAAGACTTGCCAAAGCAAGCATCAGCCATATGCGCCCATATCATGCCATATGAGGCATTAATCCCATCCATGCGCCTAGACCTAGTCAAGGCAATATGATGGATTGCCTAATGTGGCTTGGGCGCAAGTCCTAATTCAATTAGGACTCTAATTATGTTAATAATCAGCCCACAATTGTCAAACACAATCCAATCAATTATCTTGTGTGATTTAATCAAATCCAATTTGATTTAATCACCTAGGAGATACCAAACAAGGCATAGGCGCCAATTCTAGTCCAACTAGAATCCCATATGCGCCTATCCCATTAATTCATCCCCATTATACCCTTTAAGCCTCTTAGCCCTTCAATACAACTTATTAGCAAGCCCAACTAAGCAATGGGCCAAGCCCAAAGTCCATTATGCATGTTAACCAAGCTATTGGATCCAATCCAATTTAACCCATGGTTAAATGAGGCTAACCATGGTTAATTTGATCGATATGCCAAAAACGGAAGTTGGCCCCAATAAGTTTCTTCCATCTCATCAGGCCCATTGGCGCTGATGAAATCTCCCAAATAGATCAGAGTTATCCAATAACTCGATCTAAAGGCTACCCGATCAATATGAAAACTCGAGTATCAAGGTGTGCGACCCTGTAGGTTCCTCTAACGCTGGCAGTGCTGACCAAAGGTCATCACAAGCAGTGAGTGGCACCTAGCAGTGCATCGCTGCTACCCAGGTTATTGGAATGGATATCGACATCGACATCCCCATCATCGCAACTAGGTACAGATGCATTACAGTCTCTTTGCCGAACTGATATCCGATTGGACAAGTGTGTCACCACTTGTTTTCATCCAATCACATGGCTATGACTAGAACAGGTTCTTACCTGGGTATGGCCATACACTCTCAGTCATAGAACCATAAGGGAGCTCCATGGATATCATACTTCCCAAAGGAAGGGGCAAATCCTATGTCTGTCCATTGACCTTCTCATATGGGTCGTGACATGCTCAATGACAACCGTTATGACCTCCCAACTACGGCAAGTTGTTAGGTTGCATCAAAGCAAGTCCCTAACCATATAGAATGGACAATGACCTCAAGTCAAGGGATCAATGCATCTCCTGTCACTTGTGAGGATAACTCATGACACCAAGTCATAGCCTCACAGCGGGTCTATCCAGTATATCCTCCAATGATATACCCATGTGTCTGCTCTAGCACCACGTGCCTAACCAGCCCACATACCAGTCTCACAAGTACCAGAGCTGTCCCATATCCACTCAGGTACATCGACTGGGGATTATAATTCGAGCACAGATCCAATCTGTCTCCAGGGACATTATCATGTAAGTACACAATCGCAGGTGTAGACAAACAATGATAACGACAATGCCAGAAAGATATATGAATATCATAGTTAAGTAGTACATAGATGGACCAAAACTAGGTCCTAGGGCATATACACCAACACTTCTCATATGGGTCGTGACATGCTCAATAATAACCGTTATGACCTCCCAGCTACGGCAAGGTGTTAGGTTGTATTAAAGCAAGTCCCTAATCATATAGAATGATCAATGACCTCAAGTCAAGGGATCAATGCATCTCCTGTCACTTATGAGGATAACTCATGACACCAAGTCATAGCCTCATAGCGGGTCTATCCAGTATATCCCCAATGATATACCCATGTGTCTGCGTTAGCACCACGTGCCTAACCAGCCCACATACCAGTCTCTCAAGTACCATAGCTGTCCCATATCCACTAAGGTACATCGACTGGGGATTATAATTCGAGCACAGATCCAATCTGTCTCCAGGGACATTATCATGTAAGTACACAATCGCAGGTGTAGTCAAACAATGATAACGACAATGCCAGAATGATATATAAATATCAGTGTCAAGTAGTACATAAGTTGACCAAAACTAGGTCCTAGGGCATATACACCAACAATCTCCTACTTGCACTAAGACCTAGAAGTTGAGGAATCTCAACCCCATATCTCTAGCGTGACCATCATGCTTCTGCTGCGCCAAAGCCTTGGTCAATGGGTCTGCCAGATTGTTCTCTGTGTCTACTCTGCTAATCTTGACATCACATCTGTCAATGATCTCTCTGATCAGGTGAAATCTTCTGAGTATGTGTTTGGATCTTTGATGAGACCGTGGTTCCTTGGCTTGTGCAATTGCTCCATTGTTATCACAGTAGAGTTCAATGGGATCCATTGCACTAGGTACCACTTGAAGATCACATAAGAACTTCCTTATCCAAACAGCTTCCTTGGCTGCCTCAGAAGCAGCCACATACTCAGCTTCGGTTGTAGAATTTGCTATGGTGGATTGCTTGAAGCTCTTCCAACATACAGCGCCTCCATTTATCTTGAACACATAGCCGGCCTGCGATCTAAAGTCGTCAGGGTCAGACTGGAACGATGCGTCAGTATAGCCCTGCATACTGAGCTCTTCCTGTCCCCCATAGACCAAGAACAAATCCTTAGTTCTTCTCAGATACTTTAGGATGTTCTTTACAGCCACCCAGTGCTGTAGACCTGGATTGGATTGGTATCGGCTGGTTATGCTCACAGCATATGCCACATCTGGTCTAGTACATAACATTGCATACATGATCGATCCTACTGCCGAAGCATAAGGAATTCGACTCATGTCATCCCTCTCAGCCTGTGTTGTAGGACACTGGCTCTTTGAGAGAGTAAGGCCATGTCTCACTGGAAGGTATCCTTTCTTGGATTGCTCCATGTAGAACCTCTCCAGTACCTTATCAATGTAAGTACTTTGACTAAGGGCCAAGAGCCTCTTGGATCTATCCCGGTAGATCCTCACGCCTAGAATATAGGCAGCCTCCCCTAAGTCTTTCATCTTGAAACACTTCCCCAACCATGTCTTCACAGCTTGAAAACTAGGGATGTCGTTTCCGATGAGCAGTATGTCATCAACATACAAGACCAAAAAAATCAGCAAGCTCCCACTGAATTTTCTGTATACACAGGCGTCATCTTTGCTTTTGATAAAGCCATAATCTCTCACGGCCTCATCAAATCGAAGATTCCAACTTCGAGATGCTTGCTTTAATCCATAAATGGACCTCTTTAGCCTGCAGACCTTATTAGCCTCTGCAGGATGGATGAAGCCATCAAGTTGTGTCATATACACATCCTCAGTCAGCTTCCCGTTAAGGAACGCTGTTTTCACATCCATCTGCCATATCTCATAGTCATGATATGCAGCTATAGCAAGCAGAATCCAAATGGATTTAATCATGGCAAATGGCGAGAAGGTTTCATCATAGTCCACCCCGTGGACTTGTTTAAATCCTTTAGCCACTAGTCTACCCTTATAGGTAACTATTTTGCCATCCATGTCTGTCTTCTTCTTGAAGACCCATTTACACCCTATGGGTTTTACCCCATCAGGCAGCTCAACCAAATCCCAGACTTGGTTAGCCGACATGGAATCCATCTCAGATCTCATGGCGTCAAGCCATTTCTCGGAGTCCGGTCCACTGACCGCCTCATCATAGGTTCTAGGTTCATCCTCAATGATGAAGATCCCATCGTGTTGGGTCGGTAGCGACCCATACCTTTCAGCTGCACGACGAATTCTCCCAGATCTACGCGGGACCTGTGTCTGAGCCTCAGGTTGCCTAGCAACCGGTGCAGGTAGCTCAGATTCCATCTCTTTGTCTTGTGCTTGCACTTGGACCTCATCCAAGTCAAACATCCTCCCACTAACTTCTTTCATAAGAAATTCTTTCTCTAGAAAGACAGCACCCCGAGCAACAAAAACTTTGTTCTCGGTTGGGACATAGAAGTAGTATCCTTTAGTTTCCTTAGGATACCCCACAAACACACACTTATCAGATCTAGGTTCTAGCTTGCTAGAATCCTGACGTTTGACATAAGCCTCACATCCCCAGATCCTGATAAATGTGAGATTAGGGCGTCTCCCACTCCATATCTCGTATGGTATTTTGGAGACACTCTTAGATGGAACATTATTTAGTATCAGAGAAGCTGTTTCTAGTGCATGCCCCCAGAATGATGAAGGTAGAGTTGCATGACTCATCATGGATCGAACCATATCCAATAAAGTTCGATTTCTCCTTTTAGACACACCATTCCATTGAGGTGTTCCAGGAGGAGTGAGTTGGGATATGATCCCACACTCTCTCAGATAGTCAAAGAGCTCACCACTCAGGTATTCTCCACCTCGATCTGATTGAAGAGCTTTAATGGATCTTCCAAGCTGGTTCTCTACTTCATTCTTGAACTCCTTGAATTTCTCAAAGGATTCAGATTTATGTCTCATTAAGTATACATAACCATACCTACTGAAGTCATCAGTGAAGGTAATGAAGTAGTTGTACCCTCCTCTGGCTTGTTTATTGAAGGGTCCACACACATCAGTATGTATGAGATCCAATAAACCTTCTGCCCTCTCACCAATCTTGGTGAAGGGCGCCTTTGTCATTTTCCCTAATAAACAGGGTTCACAAGTATCAAATTCCTCCAAGGAACTTGAATCTAACAATCCATTTGCATGGAGTTGTTGGATGCGATTCTTGTTTATATGGGCTAATCGACAGTGCCATAGGAAAGCACCAACTGAACCACTCAGTTTGGTCCTTTTATTGCTTATGTTACAAACAGAACTTTCCATATCCAAGATATACAGACCATTGCATAAAGTACCCTTCCCATAGAACATATTTGCAAATGAAAAAGAACAGGAGTTCTTATTTATTTCAAATTTAAATCCTTTCCTTGCCAAGCAAGGAATGGATACAATGTTCTTTGTTAGCGAAGGTACACAAAAGCAATTGTCAAGTTCTAATTGAAGTCCAGAAGGCAAGGAGAGAGTCAAAATGCCTACAGCAACAGCAGCAACCTGTGCCCCGTTTCCAACGCGTAGGTCAATCTCTCCAAGCCGCACCGATCTACTTTTCTTGAGCCCCTGTATATTTGTACAAATATGAGCTCCACATGCGGTATCCAATACCCATGACATAGAAGTAGAAAGATTGACTTCTGTAACATAGATACCTGAGCTAGAAGTTAAGGCCAAGCCTTTCTTCTCCTCATTCTGAAGCTGCTTACAGTCCCTTCTCCAGTGGCCCTGCTCGCCACAGTGAAAACACCTATGTTCCTTTGACCTCTTCGCCTTTTTCTTTAGTGCTTTGGTAGGACCTCTGGCACTGCTCTTAGAATGTGCCTTACCCGTCTTCTTTATCTTCTTGGTCGCAGGGACCAAAAGAACAGAATTGGGTTTGGTCTTACCCATCTCTCGCTCGGCTGTTTGGAGCATATTCATCAATTCCTCCCGTGTGCACTCAATCCGGTTCATGTTGAAGTTAATGATAAACGGACTGAAGCTAGGGGGCAGGGAATGAAGAATAAGATCCACAACCAGCTCGTTGTCTATGGTGTGTCCCAGTCTCCTGAGATGATCCACGTTCCCAATGAGTTTGAGAACATAGGGTCTCACTGGTGCACCTTCAGACAACTTGCACCGAAAGACTGCTTTGGCGGTGTCAAATCTCTCAGTTCTAGCCTGAGCCTCGAACATCTGTTTCAGACGAGCAATCATCTGAAAAGCGTTCTGCTCCTCATATTGCACCTGCAGTTCAGGTGCCATACTGGCTAGCATAAGACATGCAACCTCCAAAGAGTCATCTTGATGCTTTCTATAAGCATCTCTGTCTGCCGTTCGGGCATTAGGCGGAGGAGCCGCAGGAAGAGGCTATTCAAAGTGAAGAGTCCCCTTCAAGGGGGAGCGCAAGCAGATGAAACCCCTTTCAAGAGGGGGGGGGGGCGAAAAACCCTTAAGGGTGGCGCATAAAATTGCAAGCGGAAGCAAGGGTTTTTCATGGAACTTAGCAAGATAATATGATCAACTTGATGAAGTTTAGATCCATACCAAAGCCATGAGGAAGATGGCGACTTGGAAGAGAAAGATCGAAAGGGATCTTCTCCCTAGTTGACGCACACAAGATGATGTGCTTGCTCCTTGGAGATCCTTGTGCTAGCAAGGTCCTTCAAGGGTCCCTCTCGTATGGTAAGGAAATGAGAGATGATGTCTAGGCTTGCCGAACCTCCACCAAGACCTCGCCTTCTCCACGCCAAAGTCTCGTCAAGCAAGAGCAAGGAGACGAGAGTTGAATGGAGCGTTCAAGTCATTTGGCGTTCAAGGGAACATGCGCTAAATGACTTTCCAAAATTGGAAAATCCATTAAGCCATGCGTTCATGATCACTAAATCGATCAAAACGCCAAAACAATGAACCATACGTTCAAGCTCTTGAACCGGTTCAAAGTAAATGTGTTCGGTCCAAAGGCCAAACCAAGCCAGCCCAAGCCAATCGGTCTAGATCAACTAAACCCTAAGGTTTCCAATCTAACCGTTCATCTCATGATGCTCTTGATCTCACCGATCTAGCATCATCTCTCTCGATCGAAGCTTACCGATCTCAAGCCCTAATCAATCAAACATGATCAGACCAGATCTCACTTACAATCAGAGATTAAATCCCTTTAAACTGAACCCAAACAATTCAGTCCACACGATCTGACTCAAGTAAGCCATATCATCAAATTGTGCGACCCTAAGGGTTTCCTTTAAATGTCGGTAACGATAACTTACATTATCACGATCAGTGAGGGGTATCTAGCAACACATCACTGTCTCCCGATATAAAGGAAAGAGTCTTCCAAGACTACACCCAAACCATAGCACAAGTGTGAATCCACTTCACAAGGCATGCATATTTCCTTTGCCACTGGATGTTCTTATTGGACAAGCGTGTCAAGCCTGTAGCTCCAATATGATGAGCATGATTAGATCAGATGCACATAGTCACCTGGGTATGGCCATACACTTTCTCAATCATCTCATCTAGGGGGCCCCTATAGAACACCACACTCCTTCAACAAGGAGACGGCAATCCTCTATCTATCACTAGTGCCCTAACCTGACTCATGATCATTATCCAAGATAGTCTATAACCATTATGTTTCAAATGATATTGAACTACCTCAAAACAATGACAATCATCATTTAGAAACACAAGTGATCTCAAGTCAGAGGACATGTGCCACTTGTTGCAAACAAGGATTATTCACATTGTGACAAGCAATTGAATATCCTAGTAGGGTCTGTCCAGTACATCCAATGTACCCATGAGTCTACATCTTATTCCATGCTCGAAGCATCCTATAAGATTAGAATACATATTAGTCTCAAGCATATCAAGGCTGTCTCATGTTCACCAAGATATCTCGACTAAGGACATTTAGCATGTCAGCCTAGCTGAACAGCTTTGAGACATTATTCAGTAGTACACTTATTACAGCAGACAAGGTAACAACCTGAATAATAACCATGCCTTTATAAACACAAGAGTTTATTACATGATACTGATACAATCCCAAGGCCTCAAACATTAGCCTTAAGGGCATACCCCAACAATCTCCCACTTGCACTTAATCTAATGGTTGAGAAATCTCAAACCCATGTTATTACAGTGCTTCTCATGCTTCTGCTGCGCCAGAGGCTTGGTAAGCGGGTCAGCCAGATTGTCGTCTGTATGAACCTTGCATATTTTGATCTCGCCACGATCTATGATCTCCCGGATCAAGTGAAACCGTCTCTGTATGTGCTTGGACTTCTGGTGCGACCGTGGTTCCTTTGCTTGTGCGATGGCTCCAGTGTTATCACAGAAGATAACCAAAGGATCGACACTCGAAGGAACAACACCAAGTTCTCTCACGAACTTACGAATCCACACTGCCTCCTTGGATGCTTCCGAGGCTGCAACATACTCGGCTTCTGTTGTGGAATCAGCAACAGTTGACTGTTTGAAACTTTTCCACACCACCGCTCCACCATTCAAGCTAAAAACATAGCCTGATTGCGATCGGAAATCATCCTGGTCCGACTGGAACGAAGCGTCAGTATATCCTTCTATACTGAGTTCTTCCTGACCACCATATATCAAGAACATATCTTTGGTCCTCTGCAGATATTTTATAATGTTCTTGACTGCAATCCAGTGCGCCATAACTGGATTACTTTGGAACCGACTGGTCACGCTTAACCCGTAAGCGACGTCTGGGCGAGTACACAACATCGCATACATTATGGACCCAATAGCCGAAGCATAAGGCGTATTGTCCATTTCATCTTTCTCAGTCTGTGTTTGTGGACACTGACTCTTCGAAAGATTCAGACCATGTCTGACTGGAAGATATCCTCTTTTAGAATTCTCTAAATGGAATCTCTCCAGGACTTTATCGATGTAAGTACTCTGGCACAGCCCGAGAAGCCTCTTAGATCTATCCCTGTAGATCTTCACACCTAATACATAGGCTGCTTCTCCTAAATCTTTCATCTGGAAACATTTCCTTAGCCATGCCTTAACCGCATGCATTTCTGGAATATCATTTCCAATGATCAAGATGTCATCGACGTAGAGGACTAGGAATGTAATCACGCTCCCACTAAACCTCTTATACACACACGGGTCGTCCTCGTTCTTGATGAAACCAAACTCAGAGATTGATTCATCAAAACGAATATTCCAGCTTCTAGATGCTTGTTTAAGTCCATAAATGGACTTCTTTAACTTGCATATTTTATGACGATCTGATGGATTAGTGAAACCTTCAGGTTGTGTCATATACACATCCTCATCCAGATTTCCATTAAGGAAAGCTGTTTTCACATCCATCTGCCAGATCTCATAATCGTAATATGCTGCTATCGCGAAAAGAATCCGAATAGACTTGAACATGGCTACAGGAGAGAAAGTTTCATCATAATCTATCCCGTAGATTTGTTTGAAACCTTTCGCAACTAGCCTGCCTTTATAGGTAACCACGTTACCATCCATGTCAATCTTCTTCTTGAAGATCCATTTACAGCCTATAGGGATTACTCCCGGAGGCGGATCAACCAAATCCCAGACTTGGTTATCTGACATGGAGTCCATCTCGGCTCGCATAGCTTCAAGCCATCTAGCTGACTCCGGTCCACTGACCGCATCCGCATAAGTAAGGGGTTCATCATTATCAATGATGTAGACTCCGTCATAGCGCTCAGGCTGACGACGGATCCTTCCCGATCTTCGCGGTTCCCGTGATATCTGAGCCTCAGGTTGTTCAATAACCTGATCCACCGGCTCAGGCTCATCCAACTGTGCTTGACTACTTTGTCCTTCCTCTGGATTCTCATCTAGCTTTATTTCTCTCCCACTGGCTTCTTGCAGAAGAAACTCCTTCTCAAGAAATATGGCCGTTCGAGCAACAAATACTTTGTTCTCTTTGGGATCGTAGAAATAATAACCCTTAGTTTCCTTAGGGTAACCGACAAAGACGCATTTCTCAGATCTGTTCTCCAGTTTCCCAGAGGCGAGCTTTTTGACATAAGCCTCGCAACCCCAGATCCTGATAAATGTCAAGCTCGGCTGTTTCCCATACCATAATTCATATGGCGTCTTTGAAACGGCCTTGGATGGCACTCGGTTTAGTACCTTTGCAGCTGTTTCCAGTGCAAATCCCCAAAAGGAATATGGAAGAGTAGCCTGACTCATCATAGAACGAACCATATCAAGTAACGTTCTATTTCTCCTCTCGGACACACCATTCCATTGCGGTGTTCCTGGCGGAGTGAGCTATGAGATAATCCCACACTCTTTTAGATAGTCAGTAAACGCATGACTCAAGTATTCTCCACCTCGATCAGAACGAAGTGCCTTGATATTTCGCCCTAGCTGATTCTGTACTTCATTCTTGAACTCTTTGAACTTGTCAAAGGATTCACTCTTATGTCTCATTAGATAGACATAACCATATCTACTGAAATCATCAGTAAATGTAATGAAGTACTGATAGCCACCTCTGGCATGTTTACTAAACGGCCCACACACATCACTGTGTATAAGGTTAAGTAAACCTGAAGCCCTTTGACCTTTGTTAGGAAAAGGTGACTTCGTCATTTTACCCATCAAACAAGCTTTGCATGTATCAATCTCCTCATAGGAGAATGATCCCAGCAGTCCATGATCATGCAACCGCTTAATGCGCTTCTTGTTAATATGGCCTAAACGACTATGCCATAACAAGGTGCTGTCTTCAGCATACTTGGCTTTCTTATTATCAATGTTTTGTATAGAATATTCCATGTCCAACATGAATAACCCATTGTTAATTGAACCAGTAGCATAAACAATATTATCAAGAGAAAGTACACACTTTGAAATATTGCATTCAAAGGCAAATCCTTTCCTGACAAGAGCAGGAATAGAGATAATATTCTTGGTTATACTGGGTACAAAATAACAATTGTTTAATTCCAATACAATGCCAGATGGTAAAGAAATGAAATAGTCTCCTACAGCAACAGCAGCAACCCGTGCCCCGTTTCCAACGCGTAGGTCTACCTCATGCTGTCCCACCTGCCTTCTTCTCTTGAGTTCCTGTACATTTGAACAAATGTGAACTCTACATGTAGTGTCCAACACCCATGATATAGAAGAAGATGAAAACATGACCTCAGTCACGAATATACCTGAGCCAGAAGCGATGCTTCCCCTCTTATCTCCTTGGAGCGCTTTACAGTCCTTTTTCCAGTGACCCAGCTGGCCACAGTGGAAACACCTGTTGTCCTTCGACCGCTTAACCTTTTGTTTCAGAGCCTTACTGTAGTTCTTGACAGGGGCTTTGCCCTTCTTCCCCTTCTTCTTGTTCCTAGAAGGAACCATTAAGACAGAGGTTGAAGGCTTTCCCTTTAGAGTCTCCTCAGTTGTCAAGAGCATATTCAGCAGCTCTGCCGGAGTACAATCGATCTTGTTCATATTAAAATTAATAATGAACGCATCGAAAGAGGGCGGGAGAGACTGCAGAATAATGTCTACAGCAAGCTCCTGGTTGATGGTATGCCCCAGTTTCTCCAGAGCCTCCTTGTGCCCAATCATCTTGAGCACGTGAGCTCCCACTGGGCTCCCTTCAGCCAGTTTGCTCTGAAAGAAAAGCTTTGTCAGATTATAGCGTTCTGTCCTCGCCTGTGCAGCATACAGCATCTTGAGGTTCGCTATAATTTCTATAGCCGACATATCCTCATGCTGACGCTGCAGCGGTGGCGTCATAGACGCTAGCATCAGGCAAGCGACATCAATGCTATCATTGACGTGCTTTTCATAAGCATCACGAACCGCCCTTGCGGCGTTCGCAGCGGGTTGAGGCGGCACAGCCGTCTCGAGGACATACAGTTTCCTCTCTGCCTTAAGAACAATCTTAAGGTGTCCGAACCAGTCTGAGAAGTTTGGCCCAGCAAACTTCTCCCTTTCCAGTAGGGATCGCACATTGAAGCTCATGGTGTTCGTTGCTGCAGGAATCTACAACAATGCAAGAACAGCAAGGTCAGTATCAATGTATAGAATCAATCCAGGACTTAAGAAAGATTCTTTTTCTCACTATTTTATCTGGCTGAAAAATCCAGCAAAATAGCCCGAAAGAGTAACACTCTTTTAGTGAGATGGGATCCAGATTTCATACTTGGTCTCCGCGTCCCGCTCAGGCGAGATAAGATGCACAGAGATGACAAGCACTAATTTCTGGTAGGCTGTCCCAGCCAATCGCCAACCCGTGCGATTCCCCTTCACCTGGGCAATCCAGCAGACTGTGCCAACTGAGTTGGTACAACACAGTCTCTGATCCCTCAGATGGCTGCCTCCATGCGCTACCATATGCGCCACATATGTAGCCTACATGGTCAAGCTGACCCGACCTACTCCCTGGACCACCACGTGCTATGCTGAGCAACGAGAAGCGATAAATCCCTTCTCTGTAACACGCAGGTGAAATCCCGCACCGTCTGAAGATAGATGGACGTGCCCACTGAGTGGGTACAACACGGCTCCAACGATAGTCAGAACAGTGAGGTTTCGCGTCAGAAGGCATTACGTGCTTGATATTTTAGCGTTTGAATTTTAACGGTCTTTTATCTTCTTACTATCAGGCAAATCCTATGGCTATAGCAGAAGATAAATAAATCATGCTGTTCTACTTATTTAAACAATAAAAGAAAGCATGCATCTTATGTGGTAAAAGCCCATAGCCTAAGTAAGACCTTAAGATACTTAAGTCTTCACTTGCTCTTCTTGGGTCTTTAGCATCTCATCTGGTCCAACCCAGGGCCCTTGCGCCAAGAGCACCTCAGGTGCGCCACCAGCTGAATGCCCCTCTGGGATGTGTGCCTTTGTGCTCTTGTCTAATCAAAATACATTTTGATCTATCTAGACAAGTTTGACTCGCAGGTCAATTATACAATAAATTAATTAAAAAGTGATTCGCAGATCACAATAATATTAATTTACAGGTTTAATTCCAGGCACGCAGGCCCCAGCACAGCACACATTTAACATGGGCAGCCCACATAAGAATAAATAAACAAGCATAGGCATCAAACAACATGTGATCCAATTAAAAGAAAATAAATTTTGAAAACCCCATTGGCATCAATTTTAATTTTCTTATGTGCCCTACAACCTTACAATGGTCCATTGATAGGGATCCACTCATTCATCTAGTCAGATCCTCTGCCCCTTGCATGCACCAAGTCCTAACTGACTCGAGTTGACCTAATGGTCAACCATGCATGCGCCAAGGGCTGAACAACCCTCATGAGGTCTGGCAAGTGGGTGTGACCCCAGGCCTAACTCATGTGTGTTCAATGGTTGTCTCAACCAGACCTCGCTACACGCCTAAGATGCAATCGACCTATAGCCACCTCGTGCTTGCGCACAGGTGCCATCTGGTCGATCCATCTCGGCTGTCAGATGGTCTGATCAGACTATTGGATCTAACCTAGAGGTGACTTCAACCCCATCAACCCATCTAAGGGTTTATAGTAGGCGCCACTTAGATCTAGTCATAGGCGCGCATGTTAGGTTTTTGATAAAATAACATGAACTAAGCGCCAACACAAGACATGCGACAAGATGAACAAACAACATGCGCCAACATAAGGTAAACATCTTACTTTCGCATGAAGAAATAACATGTAAGTTTCGCATGTCAACAAGATCTAAGCATACATGTAAATGCGCAACCAAGGATCACAAAATATACCAAGCAATCATATTACATGCTTGAACCGCATGCTCTGATACCAATTGAAGAGTCCCCTTCAAGGGGGAGCGCAAGCAGATGAAACCCCTTTCAAGAGGGGGGGGCGAAAAACCCTTAAGGGTGGCGCATAAAATTGCAAGCGGAAGCAAGGGTTTTTCATGGATCTTAGCAAGATAATATGATCAACTTGATGAAGTTTAGATCCATACCAAAGCCATGAGGAAGATGGCGACTTGGAAGAGAAAGATCGAAAGGGATCTTCTCCCTAGTTGACGCACACAAGATGATGTGCTTGCTCCTTGGAGATCCTTGTGCTAGCAAGGTCCTTCAAGGGTCCCTCTCGTATGGTAAGGAAATGAGAGATGATGTCTAGGCTTGCCGAACCTCCACCAAGACCTCGCCTTCTCCACGCCAAAGTCTCGTCAAGCAAGAGCAAGGAGACGAGAGTTGAATGGAGCGTTCAAGTCATTTGGCGTTCAAGGGAACATGCGCTAAATGACTTTCCAAAATTGGAAAATCCATTAAGCCATGCGTTCATGATCACTAAATCGATCAAAACGCCAAAACAATGAACCATACGTTCAAGCTCTTGAACCGGTTCAAAGTAAATGTGTTCGGTCCAAAGGCCAAACCAAGCCAGCCCAAGCCAATCGGTCTAGATCAACTAAACCCTAAGGTTTCCAATCTAACCGTTCATCTCATGATGCTCTTGATCTCACCGATCTAGCATCATCTCTCTCGATCGAAGCTTACCGATCTCAAGCCCTAATCAATCAAACATGATCAGACCAGATCTCACTTACAATCAGAGATTAAATCCCTTTAAACTGAACCCAAACAATTCAGTCCACACGATCTGACTCAAGTAAGCCATATCATCAAATTGTGCGACCCTAAGGGTTTCCTTTAAATGTCGGTAACGATAACTTACATTATCACGATCAGTGAGGGGTATCTAGCAACACATCACTGTCTCCCGATATAAAGGAAAGAGTCTTCTAAGACTACACCCAAACCATAGCACAAGTGTGAATCCACTTCACAAGGCATGCATATTTCCTTTGCCACTGGATGTTCTTATTGGACAAGCGTGTCAAGCCTGTAGCTCCAATATGATGAGCATGATTAGATCAGATGCACATAGTCACCTGGGTATGGCCATACACTTTCTCAATCATCTCATCTAGGGGGCCCCTATAGAACACCACACTCCTTCAACAAGGAGACGGCAATCCTCTATCTATCACTAGTGCCCTAACCTGACTCATGATCATTATCCAAGATAGTCTATAACCATTATGTTTCAAATGATATTGAACTACCTCAAAACAATGACAATCATCATTTAGAAACACAAGTGATCTCAAGTCAGAGGACATGTGCCACTTGTTGCAAACAAGGATTATTCACATTGTGACAAGCAATTGAATATCCTAGTAGGGTCTGTCCAGTACATCCAATGTACCCATGAGTCTACATCTTATTCCATGCTCGAAGCATCCTATAAGATTAGAATACATATTAGTCTCAAGCATATCAAGGCTGTCTCATGTTCACCAAGATATCTCGACTAAGGACATTTAGCATGTCAGCCTAGCTGAACAGCTTTGAGACATTATTCAGTAGTACACTTATTACAGCAGACAAGGTAACAACCTGAATAATAACCATGCCTTTATAAACACAAGAGTTTATTACATGATACTGATACAATCCCAAGGCCTCAAACATTAGCCTTAAGGGCATACCCCAACACAAAGACATACAGCTTCTTCTCGAGCTTGAGGACTATCCTCAAGTTCCGATGCCAGTCCATAAAGTTAGTTCCAACTAACTTATCCTTGTCAAGGAGAGATCGCAGTGATAATCCGCTAGTGTTCGTAGCCATTGTTCTACAACACCCAAGAAGAACAGATTAGTACTACTTCGAATCATTTAAACTGGACTTGTTTTAAATGATTTCTGCTCTCACTATTTTAAATTCGCATTGACAATCCACAAAGTCAATCGGGAAGTTTAAGACTTCCTAATGAGATGGGATCCTTATTTCACATGAGGCTTTGCGTCCCACGAGGGTGGGATGAGATGCAAAAAGTAACCCATGCTTCCTAAGGTGGGCGCGCCGGCCGGTTGCTCCAAGCAACTCCCCTTGTCGAGACAGTCTGGGCATTTCATGTCCAGCAAGGGCTGGATACAACATGAAACCTTTACCTCTCAACGATGCCTCTAGACTTTCACCATGTGCCCAGCACATGTGAACTTCTAGTCAAGTCCATTCCTAACCGTTATGCCCAGGGCCAACGAGTTTTCTTGCGAAGGCACGCCCAGGTTAAAACTGGACTGGGGAAACCATTGCCACCACGCAATTTCTAAAGATAAGTGGGTGTGTCCCACGAGGGTGGGAAATAATTCACAACTCCACTGATCGATAGCTTAGTGAGGGCTACGCGTTAGAAGGCTACCAGACTTGATATTTTAATTGAGGGTTTTTGTTTAAGGTCTCATCATCTCAGTTTTATCTTATGTCTATCATTATAGGCATGCAATCCTATAGTGATAACATAATGGTAAAACATTTCAGGCATGCTTCTGCAGATAATAATAAAAGCAATAAAGGATGATGTGATCATATCCTATACAAGACATTGAACCAATCCATGCCATGAAATAGGTTCAACTCTTGTCCTAGAACTCAAGCCCCAAAAACTAGACCTAGCCTAGCCGACCTCTAGCTTGAACTTCAAGGTTGGCTCCAAGGTCCTTCTCTCATGGTTTAGCTCTCAAACCATAGAGGAATACTTTCGAAGTTCCCCATAGGTTCGGCCAATGCCATGGTCTTCCTCCAAGGAAGGTGCGCCACCATGCAAGGTGCCAAGACCTTTTGTGCCACCAAGCAACCAAGCACCAGCTTGCATGCGCCACCTTGCATGCTTGCGCCATCAAGCAAGATGCGAGCATCAAGGTCCAAGAAGGATGCGCCTAGCCCTTAATCTTCCTCTTAATTTTTACAAAAATAATGAAAAAGATGGCACGCAGGCCGCACAAGGATACATCGCAGGCATGCAAAGGGGGGGCTTGACTAATGATCACAACATCATGCACAATCAAGGTATTTACTCATGCAATTCTACATGCTCATGAAAAACATAAAATCTGAAATTTTACTTTTTCACAAAACCAGTTTCTTTTTCTCATCTTCTTCTCACAAGTCTTTTGGTTTATTGCGATTTATTTTTCATGATGATTTCAGAGATCCTTTCGGCTGGCAATTTTGTCAGATCAAGAGACTTGGCCAGTCCGAAGACACAATGCCCGTCCTACTTGACAAAATCACATGCGCCTTTGATCTTTAAATCAAACAAGAAAAATAGTCCAAAAATTCCAAAAGAGATTGAGAGGATGATAGAAACAAGAAACCCTATTTTTTTTCTACTTTTAGAAAAATCGTTTGCCATGCATCATGCTATTTACGAAAATAGAGATATGGCATGTGAGCATGGAAGAAAAGCATAAAACATCGTTCGAGTCTTGCAAGTCGCTCTGATACCACTGTTGGGAAACCCCGGGGACATTTTACAATTTTCAGAGTTATGGACATACATTTTAGCAGCGGAAGAATGTCCCCGAAACAGGCCAGTCCCAAAAACCCAGTGAAGATCGCAAGCAAGGGAGTCGACACGATGAGTTAAGAAATACCTTAGGAGCAATGTGGAGCGATGCCAATGTAGGCGTCCAAGTGTGCGCCCTCTGCAGTCTCGCACACACGGATCTCTTGAGTTCTCTTCTTCCACGCCCGTGCTAGCCTTGGGAAGAAGATCCAAGCCTTAGGGAGATACTCTACTTCACTTGCGCCACCAAGAGGGATGATGCGCCAAGGGAAGAAGGAAGACTATCCAAAACGCCAAGCACTAATGTTCCTTGCGCCAAGAGGAAAGGAGGAAGAGGCTTGCGGTTATGGAAGATGCGCCCTTGCTCCAAGCACTCGCCCCTCTCCTTGTGTTCACTGTAACATCCCTCAGAATCACACCCCACACGCATACAAGTAAAATACAGGGTTTCAAAAATTTTTTTACTCTTCCATTAAAACACAAGAAGAAAGCGGCATCGAAGGACATTACTACGGAACTGAAAACCGCACAGAACTGAATAGGATCGATTTACTAGGAAATAGAAATCCGGAAATCCAGAAAATCCGACAGCAAGTATAATAATTTACTGCTGCACAGACACGCATATCTTGGAATAAAACAGATGTCCACACTACACATATGTGGAAAACACAAATTCAGATATATTGCGGAATAAGAACAATAACTCTCAAATCGGACATTTCAGAATAAGAATAATTTCAAATCTCACGAATCCAAAACTCGTATCTAACAATTAAAACGAGACAACTATAATATAATATCCTGAAAACAGGCATAAGCCCTCAGGAGATAAAACGTATCATATAATTAAGTTAGGCACGCAGGCCTGACAGATTTTTTAGAAGACAACTTTTAGAAATTAAATAAAACATTAGCATCATAGTAAATTCGTGAATTAGCTGTAGCGATCACTGTCCCAATGTCTCACCTGAAAATATTTAAACAATGGGGGTGAGCTAAAAAGCTCAGTGAGTAAAAGACACTAAAAGCCATCCATAGTACACATCAAAAATATCATGCATAAGTTGAAATACATTTTTGTAACAGATAAGATAAATCAACTTAACATGCACACTCATATCAGAAACAAAACATAATCAAATACAGATACTTATAACATTAGGCATCAAGCATGAAGTAGGATATAAGTATACCAACCCCTCCCTACTAAACACACTGCCTAACACATCTATAATACAGATCGAAACAGAACTACAGAAATCAGAACTGACAGACAGAAAATCAAAATTTTCAGAATCCAAACGGATAGTCTACATCGGAAACAGAAAGGCCACAGAAGGCCTGATGACCACAGAAGGTCTGACCCCACCTCTGCCGAGGACGAGACATGCATGCATATCAGAAACAGAATGGTAGAGGAGGTATCAGTGGGTGGCCCCCGTCTTGTCAGGACGTGGCACTCTGGCCTCCAAAACCCAGAACAGAATGGTAGAGGAGGTATCAGTGGGTGGCCCCCGTCTTGTCAGGACGTGGCACTCTGGTCTCCAATACCCAGAACAGAATGGTAGAGGAGGTATCAGTGGGTGGCCCCCGTCTTGTCAGGACGTGGCACTCTGGTCTCCAATACCCAGAACAGAATGGTAGAGGAGGTATCAGTGGGTGGCCCCCGTCTTGTCAGGACGTGGCACTCTGGCCTCCAATACCTATAACGGAACAGAAATAGTGTCTCAAGGGTCGTAGTAGACTATCAGCACCATTACAGCGCCACAGAAGGAGGGTAAGAACACAGAAGAGTGCTACACTAGGGCATAATTTTACAGAACAGATTATACTGAAACGGAGGAGTAGGACCAACCACTACTTAATTCTTACATCATGCCCAAAGTCTGACAAACCAGAAAATGACACACCCCAATATCCAGTCCTTAACAAATTACAATTTGCAAAAAATCAAAGCTGAACACACTTCATAATTTTTACCATCAACCAGAAGTAATATATGAGTGAATTCCTTAGATTTCATGCAACTATCCTTAATTCATGTCAGACCAGTCTATATTCTCACAAAGGTTATAACACATTCAAAGTTTTCAGAAAATTCACAACATATAAACAGAACAGAAAATATTCACATAACAAACAATTAAACATAGAACAGAAACTATTCATGAAATAATTTCCTCAAAATTCCTAAAACCGTGAGCTATAAAATTACTGTAAGGGGCGCCAGTTTCAGAACCTTAACAGAACGTACAAATTTCATGTAAATAATTTCAGTCCCCCACTACAGATAATTTTAATTACACGTTCGTGAAGAAAATTGACAAAAGCCCCAAAATTGGCTCGAACCATGATTTTCGAAAATTCCTAAGTTCTTAGTTAAATCCCCAATTTTGTTTTCTCTAAAATTTCTCATCAAGCAATTAAATTTTAGAAGAACTACAGACCACAATTTAAGAGATTAAACCATACAGGCTAAATTTTTCTCACAATGGAATATTCGTCTAACCAAAACATAGCAGATTTATATTGTCAGATTGCAACATATATTTTTGGTCCAATTTCGAACCAAAGCTAGTCAATATTATATTCAAAATGAAGCTCTCTGAATCTAGTTTCCAACAAAACTGGTTTCGCAAAATTTCGAATTGTAGGCAGGAAGATATAAGGGTTCGAACATAGGTGGGTCAGAATTTCAGATTTCAAGAAAACAGATTCATATATCAGAATTACGACATATATTTCAGATCCAATAACTAATCGAAAATAGGCGTTATGGGAGTCAAAATGAAGCTCTTCAAGCCTACGGTCTAATAAAACTGGTTTCACAGGATTTCGAGCTATACCTAGGGAGATACGAGAGTTCGAACACAAAAGGGTCAAGATTCTAGATTTTCAGAAAACAGATTTCGTAAGTTATATAACAATGCCGATTGCAACACGAATATAGTTCAGATGTGGTCGATATTACATAAGAATCAAAGCTGAGCGAATCTAGTTTCATACAAAATTTGTTTCGTGTGATTTGGATCTATAGATCATGAGATATTGAGGTTAAAGCACAGTAAGGTCAGATTGGCGACTACAATTTTCAGCAAGACAAAATTTCTGAATCATCATGCATATTCAGATCCGACCTATAGAATAGAAAAACACAGGATCTACTTGCAGATTTTTGGTTCATACAGATAATTATTGCAAATAGGATTAGACTCCTTAGGATCGAATTCCTCACCGAAAATCGCCCACAGAAAAAAAAATGCCACAACAGAGGGTCAGGGATCTCCAGGAACTTCGTCCACCACCAGTCTGCCACCACCAGCGTCAGAAATTTGCAGGAGGCGCCAAACACAGTAAGGGGCGACAACCACAGGCGGCTAGGGCAAGAAAACAACAAAAATCGTGAGGGAGAGGAGCTCTCACGATATTTCTCTTTTTCTCCCACTCCAAACGGATCCAAGATCCAATAACCCAGTTAACTTAAGTGAAAATTGGTTTTAAGGGCTCACCTGGGCTTAACCACCATGCGCCACTCCAATAACACAGAAATATGTGCCACCATGGTGGAAGGAATTCCAGGAGCAAAGAATCAAGGTTGAGGGTTCGAATCCCCAACCAAAATAATTATTTTTGCCCTGTAGGAAAAATTCCTACACTTAGGCAAAAATCCCAAAATTTTAACAGATAAAAATACAGAAACAGAATTTCTAACCTTAAATCATAATTCAGAAAAAATCGAGGGCGTTACATTCTCCCCCCCCCTTATAGAGCTTTAGTCCTCTAAAGCTGACCAAGCCCGTCACTGAACAGGTGAGGATGCTCCTTTCTCATATCTGCTTCAACCTCCCAAGAGGCTTCTTCAACAGACTGATTTCCCCAGATGACTTTCACAAGTGGAATAACCTTATTTCTCAGCACTTTCTCTTTTCTATCTTCAATTCTGAGAGGTTTCACCACAAAAGTCATATTCTCTTCAAGCTGAAGAGGTTCCAACTCTAGAACATGAGAAGGATCAGAACAATATTTTCTGAGTGCAGAAACATGGAACACATTATGGAGGTGTTCCAGTGATGGGGGCAGAGCAAGTCGGTATGCCACAGGTCCAACCCTCTCAATGATATCAAAGGGACCAATGTACCTGGGACTCAATTTTCCCCTCTTCCCAAATCTCATCACCCCTTTCATAGGTGAGACCTTTAGGAAAACATGCTCTCCCACCAAAAACTCAAGAGGACGCCGCCTCACATCAGCATAACTCTTCTGTCTATCCTGAGCAATCTTCATCTTTCTCTGAATTTCTCTAATCTTCTCAGTGGCTTCCTGAACAGCATCAGACCTTAGCACTGTTCTGTCCCCAGTTTCCTCCCAGCATATAGGTGTTCTGCATTTCCTCCCATATAGGGCCTCATACGGAGCCATCTGTATGCTAGAGTGAAAGCTATTGTTGTAGGTGAACTTTATCAGTGATAAGTCCAGATCCCACTCAACAGACCAGTCAACCACATAAGATCTCAGAAGATCCTCAAGTGTCTGAATAGTTCTCTCTGTCTGACCATCAGATTGAGGATGATATGCAGTGCTGAAACTCAGATTAGTTCCCAAATCTTCCTGTAATTTCTTCCAAAACCTGGACAGAAATCGAGGATCACGGTCAGAGACAATGTCCAAGGGAACTCCATGCAATCTGACAATCTCATCGATGTACAGTTTTGCTAACCGATCCAAACTGTAAGTCATTTTGATCGGTAAGAAGTGAGCTGACTTCGTGAGTCTGTCCACAATCACCCATACAGCATCATGATTCCTTCTGGTATTGGGCAGTCCACACACAAAGTCCATACTGATATGCTCCCACTTCCACTGAGGAATAGGGAGAGACTGCATCAAACCGCCCGGCCTCTGATGCTCAGCCTTCACGGTTTGGCAAGTCAAACATCTGGACACAAACAAATGCACATCCTTCTTCATACCATGCCACCAGAAAGTCTTTTTCAGATCCTGATACATCTTGGTACTACCAGGATGGACGGTATACTTAGTGCAATGACTTTCCTTAAGAATTTCATTTCTCAACTCAGGGTCCTCAGGAACACAGACCCTTCCACGGAATCTGAGGAGACCATCATCCGACATACTGAAATTATCCACCCAGCCTTGCTCAGACCTCTCTTTCCACCGTAAAATATCCGGATCTGATTGCTGCCCTGATCTCAATCTCTGCAGTAACTCTGACTGAACCCTGAGAGAAGCTAGAAGACCGCCTCTCTCACCCGGAGTCACACTCAGATGTAAGTCACTGAACTCCCGCAATAGTCGCCACTCCTGGACTCGCAGTGCCGCTATCTGAGTCACAGGATACCGACTAAGAGCATCAGCCACCACATTGGCTTTACCAGACTGATATTGGATGGTGAAGTCATAATCCTTTATCAATTCAAGCCATCGCCTCTGTCTCATATTCAGCTCTTTCTGAGTGAAGATATACTTCAAGCTCTGGTGATCTGTAAACAATTCAAATGTCTGTCCAAACAGATAGTGCCTCCAGATTTTCAAGGCAAAAACTACAGCTGCCAACTCCAGATCATGAGTGGGGTAGTTTACCTCGTAGTCTTTGAGTTGCCTTGAAGCATAAGCAACTACTTTTCCTTGCTGCATCAGTACAGCACCCAGACCCTTACCAGAGGCATCAGTGTAAACAGTGAACTTGTCTCCATCACAGGGAATGATGAGGATAGGAGCACTGGTCAGTCTCTTTTTCAGTTCCTGAAAACTAGACTCACAATCATCAGACCACTCAAACTTCAAATTCTTTCTAGTTAGCTTAGTCAGAGGACCAGCCAGCTTGGAAAAACCCTCCACAAAACGGCGGTAGTATCCAGCTAAGCCCAGAAAACTTCTGACCTCAGTCGCTGTAGTTGGTCTTCCCCAGTGAAGAATGGCCTCCACCTTCACTGGATCCACAGACACACCCTGGTCAGAAATAATGTGTCCCAGAAAGCCAATCTGATGTAACCAGAACTCACATTTGCTGGCCTTAGCATACAGCTGCTTCAGCCGCAGAATCTCCAGCACCTTGCGCAAATCCTGAGTGTGATCTTGCGCATTCTTGGAGTAGATCAGAATATCATCTATGAAGACGACCACACATTTGTCCAGAAGTTCATGAAATACTCTGTTCATCAGATCCATAAACACTACAGGGGCATTTGTCAGTCCAAAAGGCATAACAAGAAACTCATAGTGCCCATACCTGGTCCTGAATGCAGTTTTAGGTACATCCTCCTCCTGAACTCTCAACTGATGATAGCCAGACCTCAGGTCAATTTTAGAGAATACAGTAGCACCCTGCAACTGATCAAAGAGATCATCAATACGGGGTAATGGGTACTTATTCCTAACAGTCACTTGATTGAGTTGACGGTAATCGATGCACATGCGCAAAGTACCATCCTTCTTCTTCACAAATAACACAGGTGCTCCCCATGGAGAAACACTGGGTCGAATATACCCCTTCTCTAATAATTCTTCCAGTTGCTTTTTCAGCTCTGTCAGTTCTGAAGTTGCCATCCTGTAAGGAGCTTTAGATATCGGTGCCGTGCCTAGCAACAACTCGATACCAAACTCAACTTCTCTGCTGGGTGGTAACCCAGATAAATCATCAGAGAAGACGTCAGTAAACTCTCTTACCACAGGAATTTTAGCCAGATCCAAATCAGGCTCAGTCTGCACCTTGACATGCGCCAGATACCCCTTGCAGCCCTGGGCTAAAAGCTTCCTGGCCTGCAGATGAGATATCACCAAAGGCTCCTGTTCTGAAATCCGGCCTTGGATAACCAATTGCTGTCCATCACTTAGATGCAGAGTAATTAACTTTTCAAAACAATCTAAAGTAGCATGATAGGCAGACAGCCAATCCATGCCCAGAATGATGTCATAGTCTTTCATAGGAAGACTAATCAAATCAATAGGTAAATCATATCCTTCAACCTTAATCAAACAGTCAGGATATGCTATATCTGTAGATACGGCCTCACCCATAGGTGTATGAACAGAAATACAGAAATCAAGTATCCTAGGCAACACAGGCAGACATAGTGCAAAACATACAGACACAAAGGATAAATTGGCACCAGGATCAAAAAGAATGCATGCCAAATAACTAAACACATAAAGTGTACCTTCCACCACGGACTTCGAAGCCGAAGCATCCCTCTCCGCGATGGCATACACGCGAGTCTGCACAGTAGGCTTCTCACACTGTCCTCTAGCATCCGGCATAGGACAGTCCTTAATCATATGCCCCACCTTACCACATCTGAAGCAAGCGCCAGTCTTCCTGTAGCACTCATTATCCTGATGTTTAGTACTCCCACAGTGGAGACACTTCTTGCCATTCTGAGAAACTGTGCTGGCTGGCTTCTGATAAGGTTTGTATCTGCCCTTATTGTCTTTCTTCTCTTTCTTGAAATTCTTCTTATCCTTACCACCCAGAGTGGGTGCGTAAGTCACAGAAGTAGGGGCGGATGCAGTGATAGTATCAACAGCCATCTCAGCAATGCACCTCTCAGCAGTGCGAGCCCTGTCTACCACTTCAGCATAAAACTCCAAGTGTAGCATAGCTACCCTTGTCCTGATGTCTTTCCTCAAACCCCGCTGAAACTTCTTGGCTCTTCTTTCCTCGGTGTTGACTAAATGAGGAGCATACCCCGACAACCGAGCGAATGTGGCCTCATACTGATCCACCGTCAGGTCGCCCTGCTCAAGATGAATAAACTCCACCTCGCGCTCCTCAGATAAGCTAGAGGGGAAAAACTTGGCATTGAACTTCATCATGAAGTACTGCCAATCAACAACTCTGGATTCAGTTGCCGCCAGTCTGACGACTCCCTTCCACCAGTCTTCGGCATCTCCACGCAACATGAAGACAGATAAACATAGCTTGTCTGCATCATCACAGCGCAAAACCTGGAAAATCTTTTCCAGTGCCAAAAGCCAATCCTCAGCCGCTCTGGGCCCTGGACTACCATAAAATGTAGTCGGGTTCAGGTGCTGAAACTCTCGAACCAACCGAGCATATCGTTGATGTGCGCCATCACCCAGAGGAGAACCAGCGCCACCCACACCGTGTCCAGCCGGTTGTGACTGTGACTGAGGCTGTGTCTGCGACAGCCGCTGCAATAACTGTTGCTGAACCTCCATGTGCTGCGCCTGCTGCTGCTGCATCATCTGAGTTTGCTGCTGGATGAATGCGTTCTGTTGTTGCATCATAGCAGTCATAGCCTCCATGGCCTGTCTCAGATCAGACTGTTGATCACCGTTGCTACTGCTAGATCTTGGTCGCACCATTTTTGTTTTTACCTGCATCACATAACACGGTAGAATAACAACCAATATTCAATCACGGATCAGATCCTATCTTGGTTTCTAGCAATACACAAACAGAGGTTTCCAATATTCAATCACGTATCAGATCCTATCTTGGTTTCTAGCAATACACAAACAGAGTTTTCCTTTCCCGGAGTTTCTAATTGCTAGTAATATGCTCTGATACCATCTGTAACATCCCTCAGAATCACACCCCACACGCATACAAGTAAAATACAGGGTTTCAAAAATTTTTTTACTCTTCCATTAAAACACAAGAAGAAAGCGGCATCGAAGGACATTACTACGGAACTGAAAACCGCACAGAACTGAATAGGATCGATTTACTAGGAAATAGAAATTCAGAAATCCAGAAAATCCGACAGCAAGTATAATAATTTACTGCTGCACAGACACGCATATCCTGGAATAAAATAGATGTCCACACTACACATATGTGGAAAACACAAATTCAGATATATTGCGGAATAAGAACAATAACTCTCAAATCGGACATTTCAGAATAAGAATAATTTCAAATCTCACGAATCCAAAACTCGTATCTAACAATTAAAACGAGACAACTATAATATAATATCCTGAAAACAGGCATAAGCCCTCAGGAGATAAAACGTATCATATAATTAAGTTAGGCACGCAGGCCTGACAGATTTTTTAGAAGACAACTTTTAGAAATTAAATAAAACATTAGCATCATAGTAAATTCGTGAATTAGCTGTAGCGATCACTGTCCCAATGTCTCACCTGAAAATATTTAAACAATGGGGGTGAGCTAAAAAGCTCAGTGAGTAAAAGACACTAAAAGCCATCCATAGTACACATCAAAAATATCATGCATAAGTTGAAATACATTTTTGTAACAGATAAGATAAATCAACTTAACATGCACACTCATATCAGAAACAAAACATAATCAAATACATATACTTATAACATTAGGCATCAAGCATGAAGTAGGATATAAGTATACCAACCCCTCCCTACTAAACACACTGCCTAACACATCTATAATACAGATCGAAACAGAACTACATAAATCAGAACTGACAGACAGAAAATCAGAATTTTCAGAATCCAAACGGATAGTCTACATCGGAAACAGAAAGGCCACAGAAGGCCTGATGACCACAGAAGGTCTGACCCCACCTCTGCCGAGGACGAGACATGCATGCATATCAGAAACAGAATGGTAGAGGAGGTATCAGTGGGTGGCCCCCGTCTTGTCAGGACGTGGCACTCTGGCCTCCAAAACCCAGAACAGAATGGTAGAGGAGGTATCAGTGGGTGGCCCCCGTCTTGTCAGGACGTGGCACTCTGGTCTCCAATACCCAGAACAGAATGGTAGAGGAGGTATCAGTGGGTGGCCCCCGTCTTGTCAGGACGTGGCACTCTGGTCTCCAATACCCAGAACAGAATGGTAGAGGAGGTATCAGTGGGTGGCCCCCGTCTTGTCAGGACGTGGCACTCTGGCCTCCAATACCTATAACGGAACAGAAATAGTGTCTCAAGGGTCGTAGTAGACTATCAGCACCATTACAGCGCCACAGAAGGAGGGTAAGAACACAGAAGAGTGCTACACTAGGGCATAATTTTACAGAACAGATTATACTGAAACGGAGGAGTAGGACCAACCACTACTTAATTCTTACATCATGCCCAAAGTCTGACAAACCAGAAAATGACACACCCCAATATCCAGTCCTTAACAAATTACAATTTGCAGAAAATCAAAGCTGAACACACTTCATAATTTTTACCATCAACCAGAAGTAATATATGAGTGAATTCTTTAGATTTCATGCAACTATCCTTAATTCATGTCAGACCAGTCTATATTCTCACAAAGGTTATAACACATTCAAAGTTTTCAGAAAATTCACAACATATAAACAGAACAGAAAATATTCACATAACAAACAATTAAACATAGAACAGAAACTATTCATGAAATAATTTCCTCAAAATTCCTAAAACCGTGAGCTATAAAATTACTGTAAGGGGCGCCAGTTTCAGAACCTTAACAGAACGTACAAATTTCATGTAAATAATTTCAGTCCCCCACTACAGATAATTTTAATTACACGTTCGTGAAGAAAATTGACAAAAGCCCCAAAATTGGCTCGAACCATGATTTTCGAAAATTCCTAAGTTCTTAGTTAAATCCCCAATTTTGTTTTCTCTAAAATTTCTCATCAAGCAATTAAATTTTAGAAGAACTACAGACCACAATTTAAGAGATTAAACCATACAGGCTAAATTTTTCTCACAATGGAATATTCGTCTAACCAAAACATAGCAGATTTATATTGTCAGATTGCAACATATATTTTTGGTCCAATTTCGAACCAAAGCTAGTCAATATTATATTCAAAATGAAGCTCTCTGAATCTAGTTTCCAACAAAACTGGTTTCGTAAAATTTCGAATTGTAGGCAGGAAGATATAAGGGTTCGAACATAGGTGGGTCAGAATTTCAGATTTCAAGAAAACAGATTCATATATCAGAATTACGACATATATTTCAGATCCAATTACTAATCGAAAATAGGCGTTATGGGAGTCAAAATGAAGCTCTTCAAGCCTACGGTCTAATAAAACTGGTTTCACAGGATTTCGAGCTATACCTAGGGAGATACGAGAGTTCGAACACAAAAGGGTCAAGATTCTAGATTTTCAGAAAACAGATTTCGTAAGTTATATAACAATGCCGATTGCAACACGAATATAGTTCAGATGTGGTCGATATTACATAAGAATCAAAGCTGAGCGAATCTAGTTTCATACAAAATTTGTTTCGTGTGATTTGGATCTATAGATCATGAGATATTGAGGTTAAAGCACAGTAAGGTCAGATTGGCGACTACAATTTTCAGCAAGACAAAATTTCTGAATCATCATGCATATTCAGATCCGACCTATAGAATAGAAAAACACAGGATCTACTTGCAGATTTTTGGTTCATACAGATAATTATTGAAAATAGGATTAGACTCCTTAGGATCGAATTACTCACCGAAAATCGCCCACAGAAAAAAAAACGCCACAACAGAGGGTCAGGGATCTCCAGGAACTTCGTCCACCACCAGTCTGCCACCACCAGCGTCAGAAATTTGCAGGAGGCGCCAAACACAGTAAGGGGCGACAACCACAGGCGGCTAGGGCAAGAAAACAACAAAAATCGTGAGGGAGAGGAGCTCTCACGATATTTCTCTTTTTCTCCCACTCCAAACGGATCCAAGATCCAATAACCCAGTTAACTTAAGTGAAAATCGGTTTTAAGGGCTCACCTGGGCTTAACCACCATGCGCCACTCCAATAACACAGAAATATGCGCCACCATGGTGGAAGGAATTCCAGGAGCAAAGAATCAAGGTTGAGGGTTCGAATCCCCAACCAAAATAATTATTTTTGCCCTGTAGGAAAAATTCCTACACTTAGGCAAAAATCCCAAAATTTTAACAGATAAAAATACAGAAACAGAATTTCTAACCTTAAATCATAATTCAGAAAAAATCGAGGGCGTTACATTCATGCCTTCAAGGATTGATCACTTACAAGAGGGGGTGACTAGGGTCATATTTATAGGGCAAGAGGCGGTTAGGGTAATGGCTAGGATCATGACAAGTGTATGGCTAGGATGAGGAGGTTTGAGATAAGGAAAGTCTCCAAGACATTTCCATAATTCTCATTCAACCTTACCTTTTGTTCCCACGCCTTTCCTTGTGCGCCAAGGCCTTGCCTTGCGCCTCAAGCAATGCCATAGAGGCATGCATTCCATCCTAGGAAGAGAGGGGGAGGCGCCCTTTACTTCCATAATGAAGCAAAGGCGCCAACATGACCCCATTATGCCCCTAGGCGCCTAATGGTTCATGTTTCTCCCCATTATACCCTTTTAGCCTCTCATCTCTTCATGAGAACTTGTTATTGGGCCTCATTGGATAATGAGCTAGCCCAAACATCATTGCATAGGTTGATTAAGCACTTGGATCCAATCCAATGCAACCCTAATCCAAATGTGACCAACCATGGTCAAATACGGGTCAACCTGCCAAAAATGAAGTTTGGCTCCAATAACATTCTTCCATCTCATCAGGCCCATTGGCGCTGATGAAATCTCCCAATTAGATCCGAGTTATCCAATAACTCGATCATAAGGCTTCCCGATCAATACGAGAACTAAAGTATCAAGGTGTGCGGCCCTGTAGGTTCCTCTGACGCTGGCAGTGCTGACCAGAGGTCATCACAAGCAGTGAGTGGCACCTAGCAGTGCATCGCTACTACCCAGGTCATTGGAATGGATATCGACATCGACATCCCCATCATCGCAACTAGGTACAGATTCATTACAGTCTCTTTGCCGAACTAATATCCGATTGGACAAGTGTGCCACCACTTGTTTTCATCCAATCACATGGCTATGACTAAAACAGGTTCTCACCTGGGTATGGCCATACACTCTCAGTCATAGAACCATAAAGGAGCTCCATGGATATCATACTTCCTTAGGGAAGGGGCAAATCCTATGTCTGTCCATTGATCTTCTCATATGGGTCGTGACATGCTCAATAACAACCGTTATGACCTCCCAGCTACGGCAAGGTGTTAGGTTGTATCAAAGCAAGTCCCTAATCATATAGAATGATCAATGACCTCAAGTCAAGGGATCAATGCATCTCCTATCACTTATGAGGATAACTCATGACACCAAGTCATATAGCCTCATAGCGGGTCTATCCAGTATATCCCCAATGATATACCCATGTGTCTGCGTTAGCACCACGTGCCGAACCAGCCCACATACTAGTCTCTCAAGTACCATAGCTGTCCCATATCCACTAAGGTACATCGACTGGGGATTATAATTCGAGCACAGATCCAATCTGTCTCTAGGGACATTATCATGTAAGTACACAATCGCAGGTGTAGTCAAACAATGATAACGACAATGCCAGAATGATATATAAATATCAGTGTCAAGTAGTACATAAGTTGACCAAAACTAGGTCCTAGGGCATATACACCAACAATCTCCCACTTGCACTAAGACCTAGAAGTTGAGGAATCTCAACCCCATATCTCTAGCGTGACCATCATGCTTCTGCTGCGCCAAAGCCTTGGTCAATGGGTCTGCCAGATTGTTCTCTGTGTCTACTCTGCTAATCTTGACATCACCTCTGTCAATGATCTCTCTGATCAGGTGAAATCTTCTGAGTATGTGTTTGGATCTTTGATGAGACCGTGGTTCCTTGGCTTGTGCAATTGCTCCATTGTTGTCACAGTAGAGTTCAATGGGATCCATTGCACTAGGTACCACTTGAAGATCACATAAGAACTTCCTTATCCAAACAGCTTCCTTGGCTGCCTCAGAAGCAGCCACATACTCAGCTTCGGTTGTAGAATTTGCTATGGTGGATTGCTTGAAGCTCTTCCAACATACAGCGCCTCCATTTATCTTGAACACATAGCCGGCCTGCGATCTAAAGTCGTCAGGGTCAGACTGGAACGATGCGTCAGTATAGCCCTGCATACTGAGCTCTTCCTGTCCCCCATAGACCAAGAACAAATCCTTAGTTCTTCTCAGATACTTTAGGATGTTCTTTACAGCCACCCAGTGCTGTAGACCTGGATTGGATTGGTATCGGCTGGTTATGCTCACAGCATATGCCACATCTGGTCTAGTACATAACATTGCATACATGATCGATCCTACTGCCGAAGCATAAGGAATTCGACTCATGTCATCTCTCTCAGCCTGTGTTGTAGGACACTGGCTCTTTGAGAGAGTAAGGCCATGTCTCACTGGAAGGTATCCTTTCTTGGATTGCTCCATGTAGAACCTCTCCAGTACCTTATCAATGTAAGTACTTTGACTAAGGGCCAAGAGCCTCTTGGATCTATCCCGGTAGATCCTCACGCCTAGAATATAGGCGGCCTCCCCTAAGTCTTTCATCTTGAAACACTTCCCCAACCATGTCTTCACAGCTTGAAGACTAGGGATGTCGTTTCCGATGAGCAGTATGTCATCAACATACAATCCTCAACCTCTAGGTCTAAGTGCAAGTGGGAGATTATTGGTGTTTATGCCCTAACACCTAGTTTTGGTCTATCTTTGTACTACTTGATACTGATATTTCTTATATCATTCTGGCATTGTCATTATTATGCTTTGTTTACATCTGCGATTTTGTACATGCGTTATAATGTCCCAAGAGACAGATTGGATCTGTGCTCAAACTATAGTCCCCAGTCAATGTACCTTAGTGGATATGGGACAGCTATGGTACTGAGACTAGTATATGGGCTGGTTAGGCACGAGGTGCTAATGCAGACATATGGGTATATCAGTGATGGATATACTGGACCGACCCGCTGTGAGGCAATGACTTGGTGTCATGAGTTATCCTCACAAGTGACAGGAGATGCATTGATCCCTTGACTTGAGGTCATTGACTCTTCTATATGGTTAGGAACATGCTTTGATGCAACCTAACACCTCACCATAGTTAGGAGGTCATAACGGTTATCATTGAGCATGCAATGACCCATATAAGAAGGTCAATGTATAGACAGAGGATTTGCCCCTTCCTGAGGGAAGCATAATATCCATAGGGCCCCCCGATAGTTCTATGACTGAAAGTGTATGGCCATACCTAGGTGAGAACCTGATTTAGTCATAACCATGTGATTGGGTAAAAACAAGTGGTGACACACTTGTCCAATCGAATATCAGTTTGGCAAAGAGACTGTAATGCATCTGTACCTAGTTGCGATGATGGGGATGTCGATGTCGATATCCATTCCGATGACTTGGGTAGTAGCGATGCACTGTTAAGTGCCACTCACTGCTTATGATGATCTTTGAACATCACTACCAACGTCAGAGGAACCTACAAGGTCGCACACCTTCATACTCGAGTTCTCATATTGATCGGGAAGCCTTGTGATCAATTTATTGGATAGCTCGGATCTATTTAGGAGATTTCATCAGCACCAATGGGCCAAATGAGATGGAATAGAGTTATTATAGCCAAACTTCATTTTTGGCAGGTTGACCCGAAATTGACCATGGTTGGTCATATTTGGATTAGGGTTTGCATTGGATTGGATCCAATAGCTTAATCAACTTGTGCAATGAAGTTTGGGTTAGCTCATTACCTAATGAGGCCCAATAACAAGTTGTCATGAAGGGATAAGAGCCCACAAGGGTACAATGGGGAGAAGTTAACCTCATTAAGTGCCTATGGGTATAATGGGGATGTCTTGGCACCTAATGCTTCATTGGGAAGTAAAAAGCGCCTAGCCCTTTGTTCCTTGGATGGTAAGCTTGCCTATATGGTAATGCTTGGGGTGTATGAGGCATGATAGACTTATTTAGCAAGTCTTAGGCGATTAGAAGGGGTTTATGGTATGGGCTTGGAGTCTTGCCATAACCCTAACCCTAATTGCTCCCATACCCTAACCCTAGCCACATCCTTTATGATATTTGTGCCTCCACCCCTTGTGTTGTGTTGTAGTCCGCAAGTGCACGGATACTCAAAGTAATAATTAAGATATCGAACCACAGAGACCTCGTTTGTCAAGTACCGAATAATCAATTTCTTACTAGCTAGGCAGTCGCAAATATGAAGCAAACTATCGAAAGCTACACCAAAATATCAGAGAGAGAAACTGGGATTAGAATTTCATCCACCTTAATTTCCAGGACTAGATATGAATAGATGCTCGTCAATCAAATTTTATTATGATAAAGACATAATTTACTTTATAAAGAAATCATCTCGCTCTCGCACAGATAATTTACAAAGAACTAATCCTCACTCTCATGCAGGATTTATTCAATGTTAGATATAAGTAAATCATTGACAAAGAATTCAAGGATCACTCTCATGCATCCGAATTCTAAGTCAATCATCTCAAGTGAAAACTACATATTTTCATACTATAATTTTCACAGGTTCTACTTAAGGTTCTCCAACAATCTGATACTTGATCTCTCACAGTATTATCATGTTTATTTCAATAACTCAATCCTAGGTTCAGATTATCAACATGGCAATATACTTCTAAAATCGAGAAATAAGAACAGATCTAATTTCTTACGATGAGTTCCTAACGTTCAATTTTAGGGTTCCAAGTTTTCACAAATTACTTTTCAGTCCATAATGTAAAAACTCTAAATCATGCTGATAAATATGAATCTATGGAGAATTAAGGGCAATCATCACATAAGTAGAATTATCACATTAAAATTATCAGGACAAAAGTAAAATTAATCTAGTCATTAAGAAATATAGGGGATTACTCCCCCATGTCCCAAAAGAAGGTTTAAGCTAGCATGATCGATGAATTATAATAAAACATCATTTAGAGTGATTAGAAATTGAAATGGAAGAGTAAAAGTTACAAAACAGGGGTGTAATGAAAATTACAGCCCGTAATTTTGCTCCTGGACGCGATGAACAGTGGCGGCGCCCTTGTTTTTGTTGATTTCTCCCTCGATCGATGTCCTTTCACTCTAAAACTTCTGTAGTATGTTCTCCTCCTTCAGGTGAAGCTTCCTTTCAAATTTTGTGGCTGGAGGTGATCTATACGCTGAGAACTGATGAACCCTAGGGCGGCGGCAATTCTCTAAAATTTGTCATGAATCCGTGATAAAAATTGTTGCTTTCACTTCGAGATCCTTCTCCTCTTTATCTCGATCGTTCTCCTTTTTATGGATCTTCAATTGGTGCCCTAAAGCTCGAGAAATCATCTTTTTAAGTGTCCAGCGGAAGAATCGGGAACTGGGCCAAAAATTACGGTACCGTAAATATAATTACAGTAGTGCCGTAATCGCTTCAGAAGTTTCTGTAGTAAAACGACCCACAATTACAGCACTGTGAAATTCACCATGGTAGTGCCATATTCTTCTCAGTTGTTTCTGAAAGTTTCTGTGTGAAATTTGCCTAAATTTACGGTACCATAAAAATCATTATGGCGGTGCCGTAATTCACCGAAATCCTCTGAAAGTCTCTGTATGAACCTAGACCGAAATTACAGCACCGTAAAAAGCATTACGGTAGTGCCATAATTTTCTAAAAAAATCTCTATGGGATGTGGCCGTGAAAATCATTACGGTAGTGTCATATTTGACAAATTACAGTCATAAAATTCATTACGGCACTACCGTAATTTTGCCAGAAAACTCGGTTTAACTTGAAATTTGATGTGTGAACTCCTCTTGATGATTAGAATTCGTCTATGCATTGAAATTGCTTGAAAACTCATGATAATGATGCCTTTTTACCTGAAATTGATCAAAAACCAAGAAAGATGTAGATTCTGAAACATTTGATAAATAAGGCATAAAAATTAGCAACTGAGCATGATTATGACCCAAAAATACAATAGATTTAGCAAGAAATATGCTATGAAATTTAGAGTCATCAAAATACATAAGGCTCAAACGTTGCTTGTCCTCAAGCAAAAAAAGAAATCAATACTGATTATGAAAAAAAACGTTCAGATGATGAATAAATTTCTAAGATATAATTACTTATGAAAAATTCACATCAAATAATAACTCAAAATCTCAAATAAATATATCATCCTCCGAATTCAATCTTTAAGATCTATGACTCAATCAAATAAAATTTTGCAATGTGCATAAATAGAACTTCAATCTCATGAGTTCACCTAGTTTAAGTTTTGAGTCCATGATGTCTTTATTTACAGGAATAGGAACCTCAAAATCTTTTTCCACTCAAATGTTTCTCTCTCTTTTTTTATGCATCTTTAACATTTTCGAAAATGAATACCACCTTTCTTCTGGTGGCATATTTAGAATACATTGGTCACATAACCAACATAATAGAACTCATATCTCTTTAAGTAGAAAGAATTCTTCTTGAGATAGTGGAGTTAATGTCAAAGAATCTCTCTCATGGCATGCACCCATGTAGATACATAGTTTTTCAATTGAACTTCAACTCTATTCTTTGGTACCATTGCAAATACAATGCCAAGAAGATGAGTTATTCTTTTTTAGACTTCAACCCATGTCTCTAGGTACCACTGCTAATTTTTTGCATTGCCAAATAGGGGAGTCACTTTTCTTTTTGGATTTCGGATTCTTTCTTCCAAACAAATGACAATATGGACTTTAATGATCTACTAGGTTTAATCAATTGATATCAATCCAAAAATCATACAACATATGCTCATTTTATTTAAAGGAGTCATTTCTCTTTCAAATTTCATTCATTAAACAACATATTTACCCAAAACTTCATGTATTAATCAATGGAAAATTCCAACACATAAATTATATCAAAGAAATAAATTCAGCATATTAGGTCTATTTCCAATTCTTAAGTATTGTCATGTACAGTAATTTATCATCAAGAAAAATTTTGGCATGATAATAGCAATATTTTCATGATTAGAACAAACTACACAGGCATTTATCACGTCATTACTAAATCAGAACCAAAATCATTATTGCGTTAACCAATCACAAAGTGTCGATCCCAAATATCAGAACATCACATACAACCAAATCGAATGAATATCAGAAATTCATACTCAGAATATATCGATACCACCCAATTGAATCATGAGAGAGTCAAATAAAGGCAAGGTAAGATAGCATCGGTGAACACAAGAAGTTTGAAGGATTTATCCATCCATATGAACACATGAATCATCAGAAAAATATAAAAGATGAAATGCAAATAAGTAGGAAAAAATACTCACAGAGCTCTACTCGTCCGTGTCATCCTATCTCCTACATGTCCTCGGGTCCAGACCATTTTTATTTTTACGAACAATTATGGTACCGTAAAAAGAATTACGGTACTACCGTAATATGAGCCAAATCTCGGAAACTTTCTATATGAAAATTTCATGAAATTACGGCATTTCACGAAATTATGGCCCGTGAAATTCATTACGATAGTGCCGTAAAAGCGATAAAACTTTCTGGTCGAAAATGGACCAAAATTACAACCCATAATTTCCATTACGGTAGTGCCGTAATTTACACCAAAACTCAATTTTTCCTACAAAAAGAGAAGAAAAATTAACCCTAAAAATAAACTAAAATAAAAGAAACTAAGCTAAGTAAGAGTGCTTGGGTTGCCTCCCAAGAAGCGCTAATTTAAAGGTCATTAGCTTGACCGTTCTGCACTCGGATTTGATCGTGGTGGTGCCTTCAGTTGCCATTCTGATTTCTCTTTGTTTTGTTCAACGCCTCTAGCAACATAAGGCTCATTCAAGAAACAGTGTCCAACTTTTCCCAAGAACCTTTTTCCTTTCTTAAGCAATTTCAGTCTTTCTCTTCTTCTTTGTCTCTTTTTCATTCTCTTTTCAGTTTTTGAATCAGCATTCTCCTGAAATCCTTTACTCACACACTCAGAAAAAGTGTCAGTTTCAATATTAGAGGGTTCATCAAATAAATTATGCATATCACTAACAATATCTTCTATTATATCGATACTACAACATGATCCTGAATGTAATGCTTTTTTCAATGAATCTGTTAAATCAAACTCAATTATATTTTCACAAATATCAAATGTGAGTTTTCCTTTCCTAACATCAATGACTGCTCTAGTTGTGGCTAAAAAGGGTCTACCAAGAATGATTGGATTTTTGGAACTTTCTTCTATTTCAAGAACCACAAAATCTGCTAGTATGAAATACTTACCTATTTGAACTGGAACATTTTCTAAAATACCAACCGGATACTTTACCGATGAATCAGCGAGCTGCAAAGATATTGAAGTTGTTTTAAGCTCTCTCATGTCCAGTTTCCTGCAAATAGATAAAGGCATTAGGCTTACATTAGCACCCAAATCACATAAGGCTCGGTCAAAAGCCTCACTCCCAATTGAACAAGGTATAGAGAAACTAACTAGATCTTTTAATTTTGGTGGCAACTTATTCTGGATAATAGCACTACACTCTTCAGTTAAAGCCACAGTACCATAGTCCTCTATCTTTCTCTTATTTGACAAAATTTCTTTTAAAAATTTAGCATATGAGGGCATTTGAGATAAAGCTTCAGTGAATGGAATATTAATATATAGCTTTTTTAAGACATCAAGAAATTTCCCAAACTGCTTATCTAACTTGGCTTGCATAATCCTCTGGGGAAAAGGTATAGGTGGCCTATATGGTGCAGGTGAACTAGGCCTAGGAAGATCTGGCTGACATGACTTATCACCTTTAGGTTCATCACCCTTATGAGGTGGCAAACTAGTTTGGGACTGCTCATGCACAGGAGATTTTTCCAAGTCTAATTCATTGTTATGTTCAATCTCAGACTTTTTTTCATTATCCTCAACTCTCCCTTTAGGTTCATCTAATTACTTCCCACTCCTAGTAATGATAGCATTACAGTACTCCCTAGGGTTTGGTTCAGGTTTAGCAGGCAATTTCCCTAGGGGTCTATAAGAAGTACTAGCTTGTTGTGCTATTTGTGTTTCTAAAATCTTATTGTGTGCAATAACACCATCCAACATAGAGTTAATTTGCTTAAGGCTCTCTGTAACTTCTTCATTTTGTCTCATCTGGGCAACCATGAATTTTTCAAACATGTCTTCTAAGCTAGATTTTCGGGGTTGACCCTGATTTTGTTGTCTCTACTGGTACCCTCTATTCTCACCTTGCCCCTCAGTGTTATTATTAATTTTCCAAGACAAATTTGGGTGATTTCTCCATCCAGGGTTGTAGGTACTAGAGTAGGGATCATTGTTTTTACCTTGATTATACCCCCCCCCCCAACAACATTAACTTGCTCAGAACCTTGATCAGTAATAATTTTACACTCCTTAGAATAATGCCCAAAATTTCCACAAATATCACACACAACAGAAGATAAAACTACAACAGTTTGCATTTGAAAAGAATCAAATCTGTTGCACAAAGAATCTACCTTTTCAGCTAAGGTGTGCTAGTTATCACTTTCATTCTTACCATGTGGAGGACGATACAACACTCCTCTCTTAGTAGTCCACTAGTTGTGATTCAAAGCCATCTATTCAATCAGTGTGTAGGCATCTTAAACTGTTTTCCTCATCAGGGCTCCTCCTGCAATAGCATCAACAGTTAGACGGGTATTATAGAGTAAACCATTATAAAAAGTTTGAATTAATACCCAATCTTCTAATCCCCAGCAACGGCGCCAAAAACTTGTTGTAGTCCGCAAGTGCACGGATACTCAAAGTAATAATTAAGATATCGAACCACAGAGACCTCGTTTGTACTGAATAGTCAATTTCTTACTAGCTAGGTGATGACACCAAAATTCATAGTATATTTTGTGTCATTTCATTGGTCTTTTTGTGTCATATTTATGCTCATTTGCCTGTTTTTAAACTTTATTTGTCAAATATTACAGAATCTACATCATTTCTTATTTTTAATATTTTTAGGTAAAAAGTGTCATATTTTGATAGATTTTAAAAGATTTGAACACACCAATGGATTCCAGATATCGAGATGAAGCCGCTTGTCAATTTTTATGCAAATAGGAGCAAGTTTGAAAATTACACCCCCGTGTGTAATAAATATTATGGCACCGTAATTTCTGCCCCAGAAAGCACAGAAGCAAAATTACGGCAGTGCCGTAATAAATATTACACTACCATAATTTTCACCCAAAAATATACATAAAGAAATTACGGCACTGCCGTAATGAAAATTATGGTACCGTAATTTCAACCAAGGTTGCCCGATTCTTCCACGGATTTCTTGCGAAGATGATTTCTCGAGCTATAGACCACCAAATTGAGTTCCGAAAGAAGCTATAAACTCATCTCAATGAGGAGAAGACAAGGGGGGAGCAAAAGCCCTAATTTTAATCCACTGTCTAGAGAGAAATCAAGAGAGGCATCCTTAGGGCACGACCTCGCACCGAGAGGCGTAGAGGCCACCTCAGGCCATGATTTTCACAAGGAAGCTTTGCCTAGAGGAGGAGACTATACCTCAGAAGTTTCAGAGCGAAAGAAGATCAATCGGAGGAGAAATCAACGAAAGAAGGGGCGCCTGCACTGTTCATCACAAAAATTACGGCTGTAATTTTCATTACAGCCATGTTGTTAGTTGTTTTCCCCCTTTCTATTCAATTTCTGATCATTCTAACTATGGTTTATTGTAATTCTTCATCTATGCTAGCTTAGACATCTTATGGGACATGGGGTGTAATCCCCTTGATTTTATATGACTAGATAATTTTTATTTCGTCATGATAACCTTACTATGGTAATTTTACTTATGTGATGAACGCATTTAATTCTCCGAAGATTCATATTGTTAGCATGTTTTAGAGTTTTCACGATATGGACCGAGAGGTGATTTGCTTAGGAACTTGGAACCCTAAAATTGAATATTAGGAACTCATCATAAGAAATTAGGTTTGTTCTTATTTCTCAATTTTAGAAGTACAATGTCATGTTAATAATCTAAATTTAGGATCAAGTTAATGTGATAAACGTGATGATATTGTGAGAGATCAAGTATCGGATCGTTGGAGAACCATAAGTAGAACTTGTGTTGAGATTCGGATGCATGAAAGTGATCCTTGAGTTTCCACTTGAGATGATTGACTTAGAATTCGGATGCACGAGAGTGATCCTTGAGTTCTTTGTCAAAGATTTACTTATATCAAACATTGAATAAATCCTGCATGAGAGTGAGGATTAGTTCTTACTAAATTGTCTGCGCGAGAGTAAGATAATTTCTTTATGAAGTAAATTATATCTTTATCACAATAAGATTAGACTGACGAACACATATTTATATCTAGTCATGGAAATTAAGGTGGATGCAACTCTGGTCCCAGTTTCTCTCTCTGATATTTCATACACTTTTCGATTGTTATTTTTATCACATTTGATTTGCTTAGCTAGTGAGAAAATAACTATTTGGTACTTAACACATAGGTATCTGTGGTTCGATATCTTTTTATTACTTCAAAGTATCCGTGCACTTGTGGACTACAACAAGTTTTTGGCGCCGTTGCCGGGGACCTTAGTTTTGTTAATATCAAAATAGTTGTTAGTATTGCTAGACTAAGTTTTATTTATTTTAGATTTAACTTTGTTTTTTGTTTTTGCAGGTTTTGGATTTTCACAAGTTGTGACAGAACTTTGATATCTGAAAATTTTGAATTTACTTATGTTTTGTGTTTTTTTTATATTTTGACAAAAAAAAAATATATTTTTTGATTGATTCATGTTGGATTATCTTTCTGTTCTTGATAGATTTAAAGATATATCTTTTGATCACAACTCGTGGGCAACTGAAGGAGGTGAGGTATACTTGCCACAAGGAAGGTATGAAGATGATTCACGGTGCACTATTGCAGATAAGTTAGATTATTTGGCTCATAAATTAGACACTTTTAATATGCACCCTATTATGAAATCTTATTCTTCTATTAGATGTGATATTTGTGGATGTTCTGATCATTATACTTCTGATTGCCAAATTTTAATTTCTCAAAATCCCAATTTACCATGGTACCAAGATGATCAATATTATTCTAGATGGGAAAAATCAAACTTCTTTTCATGAGGATTGCTCAAACAATATTTCAGAACCATACTTTGAGGATAACCAAAAATCTAGCTTAGAGGACATGTTTGAAAAATTCATAGGTGCCTAGATAAGACAAAATGAAGAGGTTACAGAGAGCCTTAAGCAAATTAACTCTAGATTGGATGGTGTTGTTGCACACAATAAAATTTTAGAAACCCAGTAAGCACAATAAGCTTGTTTATTTGAGTTTGATTTGGAAACTGAGGAAATTGATTTAGAAAAGTCCCCCTCTGATTTAGGTAATTTTGAGATTAATTCTTTTATTAACATTAATGAATCTCACTCTGATTTTGATAATTATAAAATTGATTCATTTGATAATTTATTTGTGGAAAAGTTTGAGGAAATTGATTTTGAAAAATCCTTTTTTGATTCTAGTGATAGTTATGAAATTTATTCTTTTGATGATATATTATTTGTGGTTAAATTTGATTCTTGTAATTATGAGATTGATTCTTTTGATTCTTCTGATGATGAATTATTTGTGGAAAGACATGAGGAAATTGATTTTGAAAAGTCTCACTCTAATTTTGTTGATAACTTTGAAATTGATAAATTATTTGATGATGAACATGAGAAACTTGAAAATGATTTGAATATTACAAAAATTGATGAATCTCACTATGAAGTTTTGCCCATATCTACTATTGAACCTTCTGATTTATTTGAAAAATTGTGCTTTATTGAGGAACCTAATGTGAAACAGAAAGATTATTTTGATGATCCAATACTTGAATCTTTTGATGGAAGTCCTATTGCAATTGAAGATATAAATTTCAAGAAAGGACTAATGATTTTACTTACTGATAAATATAGGAAGATTATTGAATATCCTTTGAGTGGAATTGAAAATTTTGATTTGATTTCTGCATATTTGAGAAAACCATGTCAATCTTGATTTACACAAAATTTTGGATGTTTGGATTAGTGGCTAAACTTTTTGGACAACGGAAATGCAAAAAATTGTATGCTACTTACTACGATACTGATCCACCTGCTTCGCCATGATATTTGAGTTTTGGCCAAGCTATAGACCTAAAAATTAGCGCTACTTGGGAGGCAACCCAAGCACTCTTACTTTGCTTAGTTTCTTTTATTTTAGTTTATTTTTAGAATTAAATTTTCTTTTCTTTTTGCAAGGAAAATCAAACTTTGCGCAAAATACGGCACTGCTGTAATCTTTTTCACGGTGCCGTAATTTCGGCCAATTTCTTACCCTAGACTTTTCTGAAGTTTTGTGAAAAATACGGTATTTTTAACCCAAAAGTTCTTTGACTTTTACGGCAGGGCCGCAATCATTTTCATGTGCCGTATTTTTGAGTGATTTTTGAACCGAGAGTTTTGAGATTTTTGTGCAAAATACGGCAATGCCGTAATGATTTTTACGGTGCCGTAATTCCATCAAATTTCTGACTCGAGAAGTTTTGTGTATATTACGGCACTGCCGTAATTATTTTTACGGTACCGTAATGTTTAAAAAAAAACCTGCTTTCTACTTCCAGCCGCCATCAGCCTCTGTTCCAGTCTTTACATTACCAGCAGCCTACATCTTCTTCTCCATATTCGCAGTGCCTCAGATTACCAGCCCGACTGATTCTGTCTCCTTCTTCAGTGCTCATCATCTTTAGATCTCCTAGCCGGAAATCTACTACATCGCCATCCACCAGAAAAATTTGCCGAGCACCATGAGCAGCCTCTTACTTCTTCTGCTACCTCTGTTTCTATTGATTTTATTTTTGCAGTAGAATCTTCATTATTGACTCTAATTTTGTTATCTATGCAGCATCATCTCTCATTGCCCACCAGCCGACGACTTCGCCTCTAGGACTATAGTCTACAGGTAGCCACTAAAGACTACTCATCATCACTCTACTATCGGCACCATCGTCTTCAATGCTAGCAGCTCCTCCACTGGCATCTACTTTGCATCAGCTCTTTCCACCGATAAATTTTCAGAAGGCGCATCTTTGGACCTAGCCGCATCTGGCCGAACGGTACACCCCGGATGACGATTGAGCTTGCTATATAGTTTTGTGAGTATTCTTTGCACCTTCTGGTGATCTTATTCTGTATTGCTACCTGATTTCTTTTGCTATTTGCTACTGAGATTTCTATTCGATGTGGTTGCTTAAATCTATCATTTTACACTTTTGATTATGATTGTATGAGTTTGATGCTTCACACCTTTTGCATTGATTTTGACATTTTTGATGTTTAAAAATTTTTATGACTTGAATCCATGTGATAAGAGGTGTGTAGATTTTTCTATAATGATGAATGTTTATACCTGGAAATATACCTATTGTGTTGAATTTATTTCTTCAATATACATCTACTTATTGAAATACTTCATTGATTGATAAATATGGTTTTTGGGTAGGTACGTTGTTTGATGAATGAAATCTAAGAGTGAAACATCTTTCTTGAATAAAATTAGCATATGAGTGTAATTTTTGAATTGAAGTCAATTGATGAACCTAGTTGATGTTTAGTCTATTTTACTATTTGTTGGGAAGAAAGAATCCAAGATCCAAAAAGAGAGAGAGAGACTCCCCTATTTGGCACTGCGTAAAATTGGCAGTGGTACTGAAGATATGGGTTGAAGTCCATAAAAAAAGGAGAAAAAAAAATTACTCCTCCACTTGGCACTATGTAAAATTGACAGTGGTACCGAAGATAAGAGTTGAAATCCAAATAAAAAGTATGTAGCTATGTGGGTACATACCATCAAAAATAAAAAAATAAAAAAGAGAGAGAGAGAGATTTTGAGTGGAAAAGGATTTTGGATATCCTATTCCTGTAAAGAAAGGTATGATAGATTTAAACTGAAACAAAGGTGAAATCATGAGACTGAGATTCTGTTTATTATGCGAGTTGTGAAATTTTATTTGATTAAGTTGTGAATCTTAAAGATTAATTTCGGAGGACAATGTATTTATCTAAAGTTTTATGTAGCAGTTGGTGAGATATTTCATGAGTGATTATATTTTAGAAATTTATTTTTCATAAAAGAGCATATTTTCTATACTTAGCATTGTTCTTTATTCTATTTATTTGCTTGAGGACAAGCAAAGTTTGAGCCTTATGTGTTTGATGACACCAAAATTCATAGTATATTTTGTGTCATTTCATTGGTCTTTTTGTGTTATATTTATGCTCTTTTGTCTGTTTTTAAGCTTTATTTGTCAAATATTACAAAATCTACACCATTTCTTATTTTTGATGATTTTTAGGTAAAAAGTGCCATATTTTGATAGATTTTGAAAATTTTGAACACACCAATGGATTCCAGATGTCGAGGCAAAGCCGCCTGTCGATTTTCATGCAAATCGGAGCAAGTTTAAAAATTACACCCCGGGGTGTAATAAATATTATGGTACTATAATTTCTGCCCCAGAAAGCACAGAAGCAAAATTACGGCAGTACCATAATAAATATTATACTACCGTAATTCCACCCAAAAATATATAGAAAGAAATTACGGCATTACCGTAATGAAAATTATGGTACCGTAATTTCAACCCAGGTTGCCCGATTCTTCCGCGGATTTCTTGCGAAGACGATTTCTCGAGCTATAGACCACCAAATTGAGATTCGAAATAAGCTGTAAACTCGCCTCAACGAGAATAAGACAAAGGGGAGAGAAAACCCTAATTTTTATCCACTATCCAGAGAGAAATTGTTGGGGTATGCCCTTAAGGCTAATGTTTGAGGCCTTGGGATGTTATCAGTATCATGTATAAACTGTATATGTTTATAAAGGCAATTGTTGTTATTCAGATTGTTGCATTATCTGCTGTTATATGTATACCTCTGAGTAATGTCTCAATGATGTTCAGCTTTGCTGACATTCAGTGTTGTCCTTAGTCGAGATATCATGGTGAACATGAGACAGCCTTGGTATGATTGAGACTAATATGTGTTCTAATCTTATAGGATGCTTCGAGTATGGAATAAGATTTAGACACATAGGTGCATGGGATGTACTGGACAGACCCTACTTAGGATGTTCAATTATTTGTCACAATGTGAATAAATCCTTATAAGCAAGCAAGTGGTATATTCCCTCTGACTTGAGATCACTTGTATTTCTAAGTGATGATTGACATTATATTGAGATAGTTCAATATCATTTGAAAGATAATGGTTACAGATTATCTTGGATAGTGGGCATGAATCATGTTAGGACACTAGTGATAGATATAGGATTGCCTCTCCTAGTTGGAGAGTGATGTTCTAAAGGGGCCCCCCTGGATGAGATGGTTGAGAAAGTGTATGGCCATACCCAGATGACTATGTTCATCTGATCTAACCATTCTCATCATGTTGGAATTACAAGCTTGACAGGCTTGTCCAATGAGAACGTCCAGTGGCAAAGGGAACATGTATACTGAGTGAATTGGATTCACACTTGTGCTGTGGTTTGGGAGTAGTCTTGGAAGACTCTTTCCTTCATATCGGGAGACAGTGATGTGTTTCTAGATACCCCTCTTTGGTTGTGATAATGTAAGTTATCGTTACTGACATTGAAGGAAACCCTTAGGGTCGCACAATTTGATGATATGGCTTACTTATGTCAGATCGTGTGGACTGAATTGTTCTGGTTCAGTTTGAAGCAATTTAATCTCTGATTGGAAGTGAGATCTAGTCTGATCATGTTTGATTGATTAGGGCATGTGATCGGTAAGCTTCGATCGGGAGAATTGATGCTTGATCGTAGAGATCAAGAGGTTCATTGAGATGTGTGGTTAGATCTTGAACCATGAGGTTCAAAGAGATCTAGACCATGGCTGGTTCGATTTGGTCCTTGAACCAAATGGAATTGAACCGGTTCACTTATGTGAACGTATGGTTCAAAGGGGAGAGGAGTTTCGGTTGAAGGCTTCAAGGGGAGTAAAATGAGGAGTTAATGCTTACTATTTTTAGAAGCCGTTTTCCTTGTTGGAAAACCCCCCCACGTTTTTGAACGTGAGAACGCCTCTACGTCTCTCTCGCCTCTTGCTCCTCAAGCTCTCGTCTTTGGTTGTCCTCACGCCAAGAGAGGGAGTTCGGCCAGAAAGAGGAAGAAAACATCTCTTCACACGATCAAGGACTCCGAGTGGCTTTGCTAGCACAAAGAGTACAAGGAAGTAGCCATCGTCTTCTTGTGTGCGACTTCTTTGGAGAAGAGCCGCTTGCCCTTTCATCTTCCAAGTCGCCTCTCATGGCCATGGTAACACCCTCACGCTTGTTTCATGCAAGTTTGTTTTATAAGGTTGATCATATCTTCTACATGCGATCCTCTTGGTAACCTTGTTTTTCCGCTACTATAATGATCTGGTATGATGCTTATGCGCAAGGTTCACCTTCAATTGGTATCAGAGCCAGGTTTATTTTGACTTGTTGCATATGATTGCCTTGATGTGATCCATGTTTGATTTATAGGATAGATCTTCTACATGTTCACATGCGCTTACTTGATGAAAAGATTACATATTGTGTTTGCGCATGTATCCATGTTGTTTAAAGTTTGCGCATGTTTCATAGATGTTTTTCAAACAAAAATTTGCTTCATGCGCGCCCCCTCATTTAGATCTATCTAAGCACCTGCTTTAAACTCTTAGACGGGTTAATAGGGTTGAAGTCATTAGTCAAAGTCTGGACCCAACAGCCTAATCAGACCATCTGACAGCCTAGATGGGTCGGCCAGATAGCACCTGTGCGCAAGCAATACAGGTGGCTATAGGTCGACTGTAGAAGGGCGTGTAGCGATGTCTGATTGAGGCGCCTAGTGAACGATCATGATTTAGGCCCGGGGTCATACCCGCTTGCCAGAAATCATGTGGGACGTTCAGCCCTTAAGGCATGCATAGTTGACCATCAGGTCGACGCAAGTCAGTTATGACTGGGTGCATGCAAGGGCAGTGGGTCTGACTTGGTCTGATGAGTGGATGCCTGTTAATGGACCGTTGTAAGGTAGTAGGGCACATAAGGAAATAAAATTGATGCCATGGGTATTTCAAAATTTTATTTTCTGTTTGGATCACATGGATGCATGTTTAACATGTTCAATGAATGTTTATTTAATCTTATGTGGGCTGCCCTTAATTTTGGTGTGCTGTGCTGGGGCCTGCGTGCCTGGAATTTAAATAAATTTTACTGTGATCTGCGAATCACACTTTAATTTATGAAAAATGTATATTGACCTGCGAGTCAAACCATGTCTAGATAGATTAAAATGTAATTTGATTAGACATGAGCACAGAGCACACATGGCAGAGGCGCTTGCAGTCAGTGGCTTCACCAGGTGGGAGGTCTAGAGTTCGACTCTAGTACAGGCGCACACTGCCTGGAGCGCATTTGGACTGCAGATGGCATTTGGGCCCGGGCTGGGCCAAATGAAGTATAAAAGACCCATAAAGAGCTCAAGTGAAGACTCATGTCAAACTAGGGTTTTACTTAGGCTTTTATGGGCGTTTACCACATAAGATAATTGTGCTTTCTACTTATTGTTTTAGCACAAGCATATTTATTCTTCTGCTATCACCATAGATCTTGCATGATAGTAAGAAGATAAAATGGACCGTTAAAATCCAACGAAATATCAAGCTCAAAAGCCTTCTGATGCGAAACCTCACTGTTCTGACTATCGTTGGGGCCGTGTTGTACCCACTCAGTGGGCACGCCCAGCCATCTTCAGATGGTGTGTGATTACACCTACATGCTACAGAGTAGGGATTTATCCCTTCTCGTTGCTCAGCATAGCACGTGGTGGTCCAGGGAGTAGGTCAGGTCAGCTTGACCATATGGGCTACATATTGAGCATATGATAGCTATATGGAGGCAGCCATCTTAGGAATCAGAAACTGTGTTGTACCAACTCAGTTGGCGCAGTCTTCTGGATTGCCTAGATGAAGGGGAATCACACGGGTTGGCGATTGGCATGGATAGCCTACCAGTGATTAGTGCTTGAACTCTCTGTGCATCTTATCTCGCCTGAGCGGGACGCGGAGATCAAGTATGAAATCTGGATCCCATCTCACTAAAAGAGTTTCACTCTTTCGGGCTGTTTTATTGGATTTTTCAGTCAGATAAAATAGTGAGAAAAGAATCAATCTTAAGTCCTGGATTGATTCTAACATGGATACTGACCTTGTTGTTCTTGCAATGTTGTAGATTCCTGCAGCAACGAACACCACAGGGCTCAATTTGCGATCCATATTGGAAAAGGAGAAGTTTGCTGGGCCAAACTTCTCAGACTGGTACAGACAGCTTAAGATTGTGCTTAAGGCTGTGAGGAAGCTGTATGTCCTTGAGTCGGTAATACCGGCTCAACCTGCTGCGAACGCCGCAAGGGCGGTTCGGGATGCTTATGAGAAGCACGTCAGTGATAGTACTGATGTCGCTTGCCTTATGCTTGCGTCAATGACGCCAGAGCTCCAGCGTCAGCATGAGGATTTGTCTGCTATTGATATTATAGCAAATCTCAAGATGCTATATGCTGCACAGGCAAGGACAGAACGCTATAACTTGATGAAACTATTCTTTCATAGCAAACTGACTGAAGGCAGTCCAGTGGGAGCTCACGTACTCAAGATGATTGGGTACAAGGAGGCTCTAGAGAAACTAGGACACACCATCAATCAGGAACTTGTTGTAGACATTATCCTGCAGTCTCTCCCGGCCTCTTTCGATCCGTTCATCATTAATTTTAATATGAACAAGATCGACTGTACTCCGGCAGAGTTACTGAACATGCTCTGCACCACAGAGCAGACTCTTGAGAAGGGAAAGCCTTCATCCTCTGTCTTGATGGTTCCTTCAAGGAATAAGAAGAAGGGGAAGAAGGGCAAAACCCCTATCAAGAGCTACAACAAGGCTTTGAAACAAAAGGTGAAGCAGTCAAAGGACAACAGATGTTTCCACTGTGGCCAGCTGGGTCACTGGAAGAAGGACTGTAAAGCGCTCCAAGGAGAGAAGAAGGGAAGCAAGCCTTTCACTTCTGGCTCAGGTATTTACGTGACTGAAGTCATGGTAGCTTCTTCTATTTCATGGGTGTTGGACACTGCATGTGGAGTTCACATTTGTTCAAATGTGCAGGAACTCAAGAGAAGAAGACAGGTGGGACAGCATGAGGTGGACCTACAAGTTGGAAACGGGGCACGGGTTGCTGCTGTTGCTGTAGGAGAATATCACATCTCTTTACCATCTGGTTTTGTATTAGAACTTGACAATTGTTATTTCGTACCGAGCATAACTAAGAATATTATCTCTATTCCTGCTCTTGTCAGGAAAGGTTTTTCTTTTGAATGCAAAACTTTAAAGTGTTGTATTTCGTTTGATAATATTGTTTATGCTACCGGGTCGATTAACAATGGGTTATTCATGTTGGACATGGAATGTTCTGTACAACAAATTGATAACAAGAAAGCCAAGTATGCTGATGACAGCACCTTGCTTTGGCATAGTCGTTTAGGCCATATTAACAAGAAGCGCATTAAGCGGTTGCATGATCATGGACTGCTGGGATCATTCTCCTGTGAGGAGCTTGATACATGCAAAGCTTGTTTAATGGGTAAAATGACGAAGACTCCTTTTTCTAATAAAGGTCAAAGGGCTTCAGGTTTACTTGACCTTATTCACAGTGATGTGTGTGGGCCTTTTAGTAAACATGCCAGAGGTGGCTATTTATACTTCATTACTTTTACTGATGATTTCAGTAGGTATGGTTATGTCTATTTAATGAGACATAAGAGTGAATCTTTTGACAAGTTCAAAGAGTTCAAAAATGAAGTACAAAATCAGTTAGGCCGAAATATCAAGGCACTTCGTTCAGATCGAGGTGGGGAATACTTGAGTCGTGAGTTTACTGACTATCTAAAGGAGTGTGGGATTATCTCACAGCTCACTCCGCCAGGAACACCGCAATGGAATGGTGTGTCCGAGAGGAGAAATAGAACCCTATTGGATATGGTTCGTTCAATGATGAGTCAGGCTACTCTACCTTACTCCTTTTGGGGATTTGCACTGGAAACAGCTGCAAAGGTGCTAAACCGAGTGCCATCCAAGGCCGTTTCAAAGACACCATATGAGTTATGGTATGGGAAACAGCCGAGCTTGACATTTATCAAAATCTGGGGTTGCGAGGCTTATGTCAAAAAGCTCGCCTCTGGGAAACTGGAGAGCAGATCAGATAAATGTATCTTTGTCGGTTACCCTAAAGAAACTAAGGGTTATTATTTCTACTATCCCAAAGAGAACAAAGTATTTGTTGCTCGAACGGCTATTTTTCTTGAGAAGGAATTTCTTCTGCAAGAGGCCAGTGGGAGAGAAATAAAGCTGGATGAGGTTCTAGAAGTGGGACAAAGTAGTCAAGCACAGTTGGATGAGCCTGAGCCAATAGATCAGGTTGATGTTCAACCAGATGCTCAGATATCACGGGAACCGCGTAGATCGGGAAGGATCCGTCGTCAGCCTGAGCGCTATGACGGAGTCTACATCGTCAATGATGAACCCCTCACTTATGCGGATGCGGTCAGTGGACCGGAGTCAGCTAGATGGCTTGAAGCTATGCGAACCGAGATGGACTCCATGTCGGAAAACCAGGTCTGGGATTTGGTTGATCCGCCTTCGGGAGTAATCCCTATAGGCTGTAAGTGGATCTTCAAAAAGAAGAAAGACATGGATGGTAACGTAGTTACCTATAAGGGCAGGCTAGTTGCGAAAGGTTTCAAACAAATCTACGGGATAGATTATGATGAAACTTTCTCTCCTGTAGCCATGTTCAAGTCCATTCGGATTATTCTCGCGATAGCTGCATATTATGATTATGAGATCTGGCAAATGGATGTGAAGACTGCTTTCCTTAATGGAAAACTGGAAGAGGATGTGTATATGACACAGCCTGAAGGTTTCATCAATCCATCAGAACGTCATAAAATATGCAAATTAAAGAAGTCCATTTATGGACTAAAACAAGCATCAAGGAGCTGGAATATTCGTTTTGATGAATCAGTTTGTGAATTTGGTTTCATCAAAAATGAAGATGACCCGTGTGTATATAAAAGGTTTAGTGGGAGCGTGATTACTTTCCTAGTCCTCTACGTCGATGATATCTTAATCATTGGAAACGATATTCCTGAACTGCATGCAGTCAAAGCATGGTTAAGAAAATATTTCCAGATGAAAGATTTGGGAGAAGCAGCCTATGTATTAGGTGTGGAGATCTACAGAGATAGATCTAATAGGCTTCTCGGGCTATGCCAGAGTACTTACATCGATAAAGTCCTGGAGAGATTCCATTTAGAAAATTCTAAAAGAGGATATCTTCCAGTCAGACATGGTCTGAATCTTTCCCAGAGCCAGTGTCCTCAGACACAGTCTGAGAAAGATGAGATGGACAATACGCCTTATGCTTCGGCTATTGGGTCCATCATGTATGCAATGTTATGTACTCGCCCAGACGTCGCTTACGGGTTAAGCGTGACCAGTCGTTTCCAAAGTAATCCAGGGAAGACACACTGGATTGCAGTCAAGAACATTTTGAAATATCTTCGGAGAACCAAAGATATGTTCTTGATATATGGAGGTCAGGAAGAACTCAGTATTGAAGGATATACTGACGCTTCGTTCCAATCTGACCAAGATGATTTCCGATCGCAATCAGGCTATGTTTTTAGCTTGAATGGCGGAGCAGTGGTGTGGAAGAGTTTCAAACAATCAATTGTTGCTGATTCCACAACAGAAGATGAGTATGTTGCAGCCTCAGAAGCATCTAAGGAGGCAGTATGGATTCGTAAGTTCGTTCAGGAACTTGGTGTTGTTCCTTCGAGTGCAGATCCATTGGTTATCTTCTGTGATAACACTGGAGCGATTGCACAAGCAAAGGAACCACGGTCACACCAGAAGTCCAAGCACATACAGAGAAGGTTTCATTTGATCCGTGAGATCATAGATCGAGGAGAGATCAAGATCTGCAAGGTACATACAGATGACAATCTAGCTAACCCGCTTACAAAGCCTCTGGCGCAGCAGAAGCATGAAAAGCACTGTAATAATATGGGTTTGAGATTTCTCAACCATTAGTTTAAGTGAAAGTGGGAGATTGTTGGGGTATGCCCTTAAGGCTAATGTTTGAGGCCTTGGGATGTTATCAGTATCATGTATAAACTATATATGTTTATAAAGGCAATTGTTGTTATTCAGATTGTTGCATTATCTGCTGTTATATGTATACCTCTGAGTAATGTCTCAATGATGTTCAGCTTTGCTGACATTCAGTGTTGTCCTTAGTCGAGATATCATGGTGAACATGAGACAGCCTTGGTATGATTGAGACTAATATGTGTTCTAATCTTATAGGATGCTTCGAGTATGGAATAAGATTTAGACACATAGGTGCATGGGATGTACTGGACAGACCCTACTTAGGATGTTCAATTGTTTGTCACAATGTGAATAAATCCTTATAAGCAAGCAAGTGGTATATTCCCTCTGACTTGAGATCACTTGTATTTCTAAGTGATGATTGACATTATATTGAGATAGTTCAATATCATTTGAAAGATAATGGTTACAGATTATCTTGGATAGTGGGCATGAATCATGTTAGGACACTAGTGATAGATATAGGATTGCCTCTCCTAGTTGGAGAGTGATGTTCTAAAGGGGCCCCCCTGGATGAGATGGTTGAGAAAGTGTATGGCCATACCCAGATGACTATGTTCATCTGATCTAACCATTCTCATCATGTTGGAATTACAAGCTTGACAGGCTTGTCCAATGAGAACGTCCAGTGGCAAAGGGAACATGTATACTGAGTGAATTGGATTCACACTTGTGCTGTGGTTTGGGAGTAGTCTTGGAAGACTCTTTCCTTCATATCGGGAGACAGTGATGTGTTGCTAGATACCCCTCTCTGGTTGTGATAATGTAAGTTATCATTACCGACATTGAAGGAAACCCTTAGGGTCGCACAATTTGATGATATGGCTTACTTATGTCAGATCGTGTGGACTGAATTGTTCTGGTTCAGTTTGAAGTAATTTAATCTCTGATTGGAAGTGAGATCTAGTCTGATCATGTTTGATTGATTAGGGCATGTGATCGGTAAGCTTCGATCAGGAGAATTGATGCTTGATCGTAGAGATCAAGAGGTTCATTGAGATGTGTGGTTAGATCTTGAACCATGAGGTTCAAAGAGATCTAGACCATGGCTGGTTCGATTTGGTCCTTGAACCAAATGGAATTGAACCGGTTCACTTATGTGAACGTATGGTTCAAAGGGGAGAGGAGTTTCGGTTGAAGGCTTCAAGGGGAGTAAAATGAGGAGTTAATGCTTACTATTTTTAGAAGCCATTTTCCATGTTGGAAAACCCCCCCACGTTTTCGAACGTGAGAACGCCTCTACGTCTCTCTCGCCTCTTGCTCCTCAAGCTCTCGTCTTTGGTTGTCCTCACGCCAAGAGAGGGAGTTCGGCCAGAAAGAGGAAGAAAACATCTCTTCACACGATCAAGGACTCCGAGTGGCTTTGCTAGCACAAAGAGTACAAGGAAGTAGCCATCGTCTTCTTGTGTGCGACTTCTTTGGAGAAGAGCCGCTCGCCCTTTCATCTTCCAAGTCGCCTCTCATGGCCATGGTAACACCCTCACGCTTGTTTCATGCAAGTTTGTTTTATAAGGTTGATCATATCTTCTACATGCGATCCTCTTGGTAACCTTGTTTTTCCGCTGCTATAATGATCTGGTATTATGCTTATGCGCAAGGTTCACCTTCAGAAATCAAGGGAGGCATCCCTAGAGCACGGCCTCACACCGAGAGGCATAGAGGCCACCTCAGGTCGCGATTTTCATAAGGAAGCTTCGCCTAGAGGAGGAGACGATACCCCAGAAGTTTCAGAGCGAAATGAAATCAATCGGAGGAGAAATCAATGAAAGAAGGGGCACCTGCACTGTTCATCACGGAAATTACGCCTGTAATTTTTATTACAGTCGTGCTATTAGTTATTTTTCCCCTTTCTGTTCGATTTCTGATCATTCTAACTATGGTTTATTGTAATTCTTCATCCATAGGGGTGTAATCCCCTTGATTTTATATGACTACATAATTTTTATTTCGTCATGATAACCTTACTATGATAATTTTACTTATGTGATGAACGCCTTTAATTCTCTGAAGATTCATATTGTTAGCATGTTTTAGAGTTTTCACGATATGGAGCGAGAGGTGATTTGCTTGAGAACTTGGAACCCTAAAATTGAATATTAGGAAATCATCGTAAGAAATTAGATTTGTTCTTATTTCTCAATTTTAGAAGTACAATGCCATGTTAATAATCTGAATTTAGGATCGAGTTAATGTGATAAACGTGATGTTACCGTGAGAGATCAAGTATCAGATCGTTGGAGAAACATAATAGAACCTGTGTTGAGATTTGGATGCACGAAAGTGATCCTTGAGTTCTTTGTTAATGATTTACTTATATCTAACATTGAATAAAGCCTACATGAGAGTGAGGATTAGTTCTTTGTAAATTGTCTACGCGAGAGCGAGATATTTCTTTATGAAGTAAATTATATCTTTATCATAATAAGATTTGACTGACGAACACATATTTATATCTAGTCATGGAAATTAAGGTGGATGAAACCCTAGTCCCAGTTTCTCTCTCTGATATTTCATACACTTTTCGATTGTTACTTTCATCACATTCGATTTGCTTAGCTAGTGAGAAAACAACTATCTGGTACTTAACACGTAGGTCTCTATGGTTTGATATCTTTTTATTACTTCGAAGTATGCATGCACTTGTGGACTGCAACACTAGGCAGTCGCAAATATGAAGCAAACTATCGAAAGCTACACGAAAATATCAGAGAGAGAAACTGGGACTAGGGTTTCATCCGCCTTAATTTCCATGACTCGATATGAATAGATGCTCGTCAATCAAATTTTATTATGATAAAAACATAATTTACTTCATAAAGAAATCATCTCGCTCTCGCGCAGACAATTTACAAAGAACTAATACTCACTCTCATGCATGATTTATTCAATGTTAGATATAAGTAAATCATTGACAAAGAATTCAAGGATCACCCTCATGCATCCAAATTCTAAGTCAATCATCTCAAGTGAAAACTATATATTTTCATACTATAATTTTCACAGGTTCTACTTAAGGTTCTCCAACGATGCGATACTTGATCTCTCACAGTATCATAATGTTTATTTCAAGAACTCAATCCTAACTTTAGATTATCAACATGGCAATATACTTCTAAAATCGAGAAATAAGAACAGACCTAATTTCTTACGATGAGTTCCTAACGTTCAATTTTAGCGTTCCAAGTTTTCACAAATTACTTTTCAGTCCATAATGTAAAAACTCTAAATCATGCTAATAAATATGAATCTATAGAGAATTAAGGGCATTCATCATATAAGTAGACTTATCACAGTAAAATTATCAGGACGAAAATAAAATTAATCTAGTCATTAAGAAATTTAGGGGATTACTCCCCTGTGTCCCAAAAGAAGGTTTAAGCTAGCATGATTGAAGAATTACAATAAAACATCGTTTAGAGTGATTAGAAATTGAAAGAGAAGAGTAAAAGTTACAAAACAGGGTCGTAATGAAAATTACAGCCCGTAATTTTGCTCCTAGACGCGATGAACAGTGGCGGCGCCCTTGTTTTTGTTGGTTTTTCCCTTGATCGATCTCCTTTCACTCTGAAACTTCTGTAGTATGTTCTCCTCCTTCAAGTGAAGCTTCCTTTCAAATTTCGTGCCGAAGGTGGTCTGTACACTAACAACTGACGAACCCAAGGGCAGCGGCGATTCTCTGAAATTAGTCGTGAATCTATGATAAAAATTGTTCCTTTCACTTCGAGATCCTTCTCCTCTTTATCCTGATCGTTCCCCTTTTTACGGATCTTCAATTGGTGCCCTAAAGCTCGAGAAATCGTCTTTTTAAGTGTCCAGCGGAAGAATCTAGAAACTGGGCCGAAAATTACGGTACCGTAAATATAATTACGGTAGTGCCGTAATCGCTTCAGAAGTTTCTATAGTAAAACGACCCACAATTACGGCACTGTGAAATTCGTCACGGTAATGTCGTATTCTTCTCAATTGTTTCTGAAAGTTTCTGTGTGAAATTAGCCTAACTTTATGGTACCATAAAAATCATTACAACGGTGCCGTAATTCATCGAAATCCTCTGAAAGTCTCTGTATGAACCTGGACCGAAATTACGGCACCATAAAAAGCATTACGGCAGTGCCATAATTTTCCAAAAAAATATCTACGGGATGTGGCCATGAAAATCATTGCGGTAGTGCCATATTCACATATTACGACCGTAAAATTCATTATGGCACTACCGTAATTTTGCCAGAAAACTCGGTTTAACTTGAAATTTGATGTGCGAACTCCTCTTGATGATTAGAACTCGTCCATGCATTGAAATTGCTTGAAAACTCACGATAATGATGCCTTTTTACCTGAAATTGATCAAAAACCAAGAAAGGTGTAGATTCTGAAATATTTGATAAATAAGGCATAAAAATAAGCAACAGAGCATGATTATGACCCAAAAATACAATAGATTTAGCAAGAAATATACTATAAAATTTAGAGTCATCATGTTGCCACCCCCCTCTTGCACCTATATATTAGCTTGCATGCAAGAGCCCAAGTAAGAACATCAATTGGCATGAGCAACTAAGGGGTGAGTGCAAGTCAAGAGGCGCAACTCCTCTTCCATCAAGTGGCCACAAGTTAACTTCTTCTTCTCCATCTCTTCTTGGCGCAAGGAGTGTTTGGACTTGGCGGCATCTCTTCCCTTCATCCTCTTCCATTGGCGCATCTTCCTTGAAGGTGGCGCAAGTATAGAAGAAGGTGACCTAAGGCTTGGATCTTCTTCTTGAGGCTAGCACCGGGCGTGGAAGAAGAGGACTGGAGGCATCCGTGTGTGTGAGACTGCAGAGGGTGCACGCTTGGGTGCCTACCTCGATATCAGCCTCCTCTTGCTCTAGGTACTTTCTAACTACATCGTGTTGACTCCCTCACAAGATGATCTTCATTGGGTTTTTGGGACTAGCCTGTTTTGGGATATGCTTCCGCTGTGTATGTATTGTTTTATAAAAATTTGTAAATATCCCCGGGATTTCCCAACATATATTAGCAAGGGAACTTGTGAGGCTTAACCTCCCCCTTGACTCCTTGTTTTGTATTAAGAATTCGTGGCATGTATTGATCTCAATTGACTGTGTTTGCTTGTAATGATGCAACTCCTTCCATCAGAGTAGGACCATTGAAGATCGAGATGGAACACCCTTTCAATTCTCAAAGGGTGCAAGGTTTGTTCTCTTTAAAGTTTTAGAGTTTATTTTCATACAACTCATGTGTTTAGTGGTAGTTAAATGTGCTTCTTTAACTTATTCATCTCCCCTTTCTTTAGTTTTACAAAATCTCAAAAAAAATATTTTGTTTTCTTTCACTTTACCAATCATGTGTCTCCCCCTGCATCAATTTTTCAATCCATGTATTGTAAAATAGCTAGAGTTGAAGATTAGGGAAGAAGAAATTCATTGGCACATGGCAAGATGACCATGCTTGGTGGCGCAAATTCTCCTTGGCCAAACCATGGTGGCGCCTAAGGCAACCTAGGTGGCACACATTTTGGTTTGAGAGCTAAGTAGAGTGACTTGGAGTACCTAGCATGATGGCGACACATCTTTGTTTGGTGGTGCACCCAAGCATATTGGCGCACCTTCATGGTGGCACAACTTGCATGGGAGGTAGCGCACTTTGCATGATGGTGCTGCACTTGGTGTTGGCCAAACCCTAGGAGGAGCCTAGGGTTTGTGAGCTAGCATAAGATGAGCATAGGGCTGGCCAAACCTATGGGGGTATCTAGGCTTTCCTATATGGCGCCTCTAAGTTTTGTGAGCTAACCCTTGGAGCTGAAAACCCAGGCAGTGCACCTAGGGTTTGGAGCACAGCCCGTAGAGCACATAGGGCTAAACCAAGGACTTATTGGCATGGGCCTATGGCTTGTGCCTTAGAGTAGCTAGGTGATTAGTCTAGGTCTAGGGGCTTGTTACCCATGATTGGGCTATAACTATATCATGTTTTATTTTCTGCTCATTATCTGCAAAGCATTCAAGTGTTGTTTTATTTTTTATGCTACTCACTATAGGATTGCATACCTGTATTGTTAGATGAAAGATAAAACTAAATGGTGAGACCACAAAAACCCTCGCTTAAAATATCAAGTATGTTTATAGCTTTCGAACGTGTAGCCCTCGTCAAACTATCGATCAATGATGTTATGCACTGTTTTCCACCCTCGTGGGACACACCTATTTATCTTTAAGAGACGTGTGGTGACAATGTTTTCCCCAGTCCGTTAAAACTCTGGATGGGCCTTTCACAATTCAATCGTTGACCCTGGGCATAATGGTCAGGCAGACTTGACTAGACTTTTCATATGTTGATGGACCACATGATGAAAATTCTAGAGGCAGCCTCAAGAGGTTAGGGCTTTGTGCTGTATCCAGCCCTCGCTGAACACAAAGTGCCTGAACTGTCTTAAGAAGGGGAATTGCCAAGCTGCAATTGGCCGGCATGCCTACCTCAGGAAATATGCGTCACCTTGTGCAATACATCTCACCCTCGTGGGATGCAAGGACATGTACGGAATAAGGATCTCATCTCACTAAGGAAATCTAGTGATTTCCCGGTTGACTTTTGAGGGTTATCAATTCGAGCAAAATAGTGAGAGCCCAATCATATAAAAATCTAGATTTAGTAGATGGTCACTGCGATCTCCTAAGTTGGTTAGAACCAACTTTGAAGACTGGCATTGGTACTTGAGGATTGTCCTCAAGCTCGAGGAAAAGCTATGAGTCCTTGGGCAGCCTTTTCTTAAATCTTTTTCATCTACAGCCTCAGCGGCTGAAGAGGGTGCTTCAGAGGTAGCTTGTATGATGACAATCAGACGGCATGTCGCCTGTGTTGCAAGAGCAACAAGTAGAGTTGATTGTATTCGAAATCATTATTTGTAGCTCTTCAAGGGACAAGCTATATCAGAAAGTTGTGACACCTCTAAAGCAGTCCTACATTGCAAAGGTAAGCCTGTGAGCTTGGCCAACGCATTGAAGAAGAAGAGGGTATAGGAGATTAGGTGCTTTAGAATGGATTACAATCAACCTCAAAATAAGGAGAAGAGAAGTAACCCTTCATCTTTTAGCTCAGGTATGAATAGTAAGAAAAGGAGCATTGGCTTTGTTTAGGTAGTTTAGGAGGCAAAGCTCTAGCAATTGGCTTTGTTTTGTTCAATCTCGTCTACATACTCGAGAGGAGCATAGGTCAAACCTCCCATTGTAGAGTGATCCATGAAGAGGAGGCATAGCTAAAGCCCCTTATTGCTGAGCAGCTCATTAAGGAAAGGTAGAGATAGAATCCCCTTTAAGCAAGTGGTATGTTGAGAAGAAGAAAAGATAGTCTCTTAGCAATAACTGGCCTATCAAGGGGATTTGAAACTATACGAGGAGAGGAATATTATAGCCTTAGGTTTGCTAGATAGGAACCAATCATAATACTATGATGGCTAGGGCTGAGCATTCGGTAAAAATCGAAAAACCGAAAACCGATTTACCGAAACTAAAAAACCTATTACCGAAACCGATACCGAACTTGGTATTTACCGATCGATAAATTACCGAATTACCGATTGGTAAATCGGTAACTTACCGATTTTACCGATTTACTGATTAAAAAATATTAAAATATTATATAATTAATTTATTAAAAAAATTTATTAAAATATTACCTAATTAAAATATTACCAATCGGTAAATTACCGATAAAAAATTAAAAATTAATAAATAAAATTTTATTTTTTATATATTAATATATATATATCGGTAAATCAGTAAATTACCGAACCGAAATTTTATTTACCGAACCGAAAATCGAAAACCGAATTACCTAAATATTATTACCGAACCGAAAACTGAAACCGAATTTACCGAACCGATTTACCGATTTACCGATTTACCGATTTATCGATCGGTAAATTTAGTAAAAACCGAATAGTACTCAGCCCTAATGATAGCTACAAGTGTACCGGAGAGGATTGCGTGGCATTATAATTTTTGTAGGCATTTTGAAGAGGAATGGGTACTGTTGATGTTGTTGAAGTCATGTTAGATACAAAGTAGCTAAAAGCATGCTAGAGAGTAAGCAATGCTATTATAGTTGTTATCATCAAATGGATGCTCACAGTTGAGGAGGGTTTCACGTAGGCTCTTTGCCTTCTTCTTAAGAAGAGAAGTAGTTGCTGCCCTAATAAATGCTACTCGGTGCAAGCTTTCTTAATCCATATGCCACATGTCGCCCACATTTTTGTGATCACGGGGTAAAACATTTTGTGGGGGTAAAAGGTTGAATTATAATAAATTAATTAAACTAATAAATTTAAATTTAAAATATGTATTATTAAATCAAATAGCAAGTTAAAACAAAAACAACTTGGAGGCAACAAAGTGTATCTTAAGCTCAAACTTTAACTCTCACATAAATTAAATTTGATCTTATATCCTAAGACATAATTAGGGTTGTTATCCTTGTTGATGCAATGATGAGTCTGTTTGAAGCCATTTTCAATTGGGATTGCAAATTTATAGTTATGTGTTTATATTTTAAATTTTTGTTAAGAGTTTCTAGTAGTGTCCAATTTCTAATCTACAACTATATACTAAACTTTCACATATGGGAGAGCCTATGAGGATGCATGCAGAAGCATTTCTCGCATACCTTGGGTCTCTTTCATAGTTAAAAAAAGTTCTCCTTTTCCTTATGTACGATTACAACAATCATCTTAGGAAGAGCTTTAATAATAACTATAATCATTATATTATACCTGTTAGCTAACCAAGTGTTTATTGTTACTCAGTTAACCTTTTTCCAAGGTCTACATATCACAAATGTTAAATTGCCACTATAGGAAAGCATAATTCTGATCAATCTCCATTCCCCCTCAATGAAGCAAGATATCAATCCTAAAAAGTTTTAGGGTAGGACTTCTATATTTTAGTTCGCTAGGATATTCTCCTATCACCTTCAAAAAAGAATTTTTTTTTTAATTAATTAGGACAATAATGATGGCATCTTCCATGAAAGATATTTTATTGGTTCTAATAACTTTAGTTAGACAAGTCAATATATTTATTTTATTATTGTATGCAATCCACACATTTCAAAGATTTAAATAAAAGTATCCGCTATTTATAAATGCTAATTATTTAAACACGTGGCATTTGCAAAACATTATTTATTTAAACATGTGGCATTTTTAAAAGATTATTTAGACATTGTAACAAATAATTTAAACATGCAATGAACTTGCTTAATTTAAACTAACTAAATTTATACTAATTTTTATTTATTAATGAATTATTAATAATTATAGTGTTGTAGATCAATTTTTAAGGATTGTATGTAATCTCATCATATAATTGCGTTCTTGGAGTACATGTAAGTCTTGCTAATCAATGCATTATAAATATTATTTAATTCAGTTTGTAAATAAAATTTTCTAACCTGTATAGTGTTGTAAACCAATCAAATGATAATAATTGAAGTAATATACATATTATTTAATTCAATTAACAATAATAATCAAAATTATTTAATTAATAAATGCTTGCATGTTTATATATGTATCCATATCTTGGTAATTAAAAATCATTATATCAATTAAAAATTTAGAATATTATAAGTATACAAGATAAATGCAAGTAATTAAATTGTAAAATGGTAAAACTACTTGATGTAGAGTGGCTCCCCCCTGCTTGCATCGCACAAGCCAGGGCGTACCCCACCCCATAACACTAAGGACCGGCGGAGCTCCACCGATCCCCTCGAGTTAGGCATCCTAGAGACCTAACCCGCAAGGACCAGGGTGTCGAATCCCGGCATAGCTAACCCCACGTCTGGGCTGTGCATATTTCGCCTGCAGCAGGATTCGAATCCTAGACTTGGCCTTTTCAACCCAAGTTCCTTCACCATTTGATTGGGATGCCTAACTCGAGGGGATCGGTGGAGCTCCTACGGTCCTTAGTGTTGTGGGGTGGGGTACGCCCTGGCTTGTGCAATGCAAGCAGGGGGGAGCCACTCTACATCACTACTATAATGGAAATCAAATAAACGGCCACACTATAATTATTTTGTTTAAATGGTAATTGAAAATCATTTTGTGTTATATGTGTGTATATATGTTGGTTCTAGTGTGATTTTATGTTGTATTAATTGGGCATTATATTTTCTGATTGTCGATGTGTTAGATTATGTACGATAGGTTTCATGTGCGAAAAATATAAGAGAGTTTTTGCTAAATTTTTATTAAATTTTATAAATAGCCACCATTTTTAGAATTGAGTCTATGACACAAATGATGTATTCTTTTTCTGTTTGTATATATGCCCTTAGAACCAGTTTTTGATCTATCTTATCTATTATTTGACATTGATATCTTATATATATCATTCTAGCATTGTCATTATTATGCTATGCTTATAATTGTGAATATGTACTTATATAATAATATCTCTGGAGACAGATTGTATCTGTGTTTAAACTCTGTCCCTAATTAAGTATCTGAGTGGATATGGGATAGCTCTAGTACATGTGATATTCGTATATGGGCTGGTTAGGCACGAGATGCTAACGTAGACATATGAGTATATCAGTGGTGGATATACTGGACCGACCCGTTGTGAGGCTCTAACTTAGTGTCATGAGTTAACCTCACAAGTGACAGGAGATGCATTGATCTTTTAACTTGAGGTCATTGACTCTTCCATATGGTTATGGACATGCTTTGATACAACCAAACACCTCACCATAATTGGGAGGTCATAACGGTTGTCATTGAGTATGTCACGACCCATATGAGAAGATCAATGAACAAATATAGGATTTGCCCCTTCCTAAGGGAAGCTTGATATCTATGGAGCCCCCCTATGGTTCTATGACTGAAAGTGTATGGCCATACCCAGGTGAGAACCTGATTTAGTCATGACCATGAGATTGGGTGAAAACAAGTAGTGACACACTTTTCCAATTGGATATCAATTTGGCAAAGGGACTGTAATGCATTGATACCTTGTTGTGATGATAGGGATGTTGATGTCGATATGCATTCCAAAGACTTGGGTAGCAGCGATGCACTGCTAGGCGCCGCTCACTGCTTGTGATGATCTAAGTTCATCACTACCAACGTTAGAGGAACCTCTAGGGTCACACACATTGATGCTCGAGTTTTTGTATTGATCGGATAGCCTTCGGATCGAGTTATTTCATAACTCAGATCTATTTAGAGATTTCATCATCGCCAATGGGCCTGATGAGATGGAAAAAGTTTATTGAAGCCAAACTTCCTTTTTGGTATATTGACCAAAATTAATAATGGTTAGCCTCATTTGACCTTTGGTTACATTAGATTGGATCCAATAACTTGGTTAACATGCATAATGAAGTTTGGGCTAGGCCCATTACCCGATAGGGCTTACTAATAAGTTGTCATGAAGAGATAATTGGGTTAAAGGGTATAATGGGGAAGATAATATGGGATAGGCGCATGTAGAGTCCTAGTTGGACTAGGATTGATGCCTATTGCATGATTGGTATCTTCCAAGTGATTAATTTGGATTTGATTTGATTTGATCACTTGAGATATTGATTGAGATATGATGGGCACAAGTGGGGTTGATTATTGACATAATTAGAGTCCTAATTGAATTAAGACTTGCACCCAAGTCTCATTAGGAAAACTTCCATCATGTCTTGACTTGGTCTTGGCGCATGGATGGAAAGTTTGCTTCTTTAGGGAGGTGTTAGGCGCATGAGGCATTGGCTTGCTTAGGCAAGGCTTATACTCATATGGAATCAAGGAATCAATCAAGATAATTGATTGATTTAACTCCTTGAATCATGCCCTAATTACTTAGACTTTCCCCTTAACCCAAACCGCCTCTTATTTTTATAAAAGAGACCCTAGCCAACCCCTCTTGTTGCACAATCTCTTGGAGGCGTGGACAACAAAGGTGGCGCAAGCTTAGGAGCTCTTCTTCCATCAAAGACCGCAAGCTTCATCATCTTTCCTTCTTCCTTCCCTTCCCACAAGGTGCAAGAAGGCTTGGGGGCTTCCTCTCTTTCTCTTCCTCTTGGCGCATCCTCATCCTTGTGGGTGGTGCAAGTGTTCAAGGAAGACCCTTCCAAAGGAATGGATCTTCTTCCCAAGGCTAGCACTAGCGTGGAAGAAGAGAACTCAAGCATCGGCTGTGTGAGAGACTACAGAGGGCGAACATTTGGGCGCCTATATCAACATCTCCATCAATTGCTTTGAGGTACTATCTTTACTCACTATGTCGACCCCGTCGCAAGCATCGATCTTCTGGGTTTTTTGGGACTGGCCTGTTTCGGGGATTTGCTTTCACTGTATCTATTTGTGATGTATGTAAAATTTTAAAATCCACGGGGTTTCCTAACATTTTCTTCTATTGATAAGCCTTTCTTTCTTACCCTAGGTAAAAAAAATAAATTAAGGGTTATAATTTATAAAAATTACAAAATTTTATTTTTGTTCTTTCTCTTAAAAATCTCAACATATTGCTATCATATTAAAATTTTATTCCATAATCATAATTTTAAATATTTTGTGTTATATTATCTTTATTATTAAGGAAAAGAAAATAAGCTAATGCTGTAGTTGCATTTGGAAGAAAGCCGTGTGGCAATGAAAGGTTACAAATAATAAGAGGTCTAGACACCCTAACATTATACATAGACTCTAACCCCGAATCCACTGGGTTGAGAAAACCCATCTCAAAACTAACCCTCCTAGGAAGTTTTGTGGGGGGGGGGGGGGACCGTAACATTATACATAGACTCTAACCCCGAATCCACTGGGTTGAGAAAACCCATCTCAAAACTAACCCCCCCAGGAAGTTGGGTACTTACAGGGAAACCCAACCCTCTAGCTATAATATCCTTAAAATATAGTTTTTATTATAATTTGATAAATAATCAAATATGAGAATAATCTTCATATTAGTATTTCAAGTCTTTATGAAATGTGTATCATTATTATATTACTTTATATATTTTAGGAATTTGAATAATATATGATGAAAATATAAGAGTAAATATGAAAATGTTTTTACTAAATTAGGTGGAAATGAAAACAAAAATAATAACAAGAGACATGAAAATGGGGTTGAAAAGTCAAGCCTACTATTATTGACTATGCCACCTTATGGTACTTCATTCATCACATCCTTACACCTCATTTACTTGAGATAAATATGAAAAAAAAGGGTAAATTTTGACATGCTTGCTCATGCATGACCTTAGGAAAAGAAAACTTAAGGGAAGAGAGAAAAAGAAAAAAAAACACAAGTTGACAGTATCTTTGGTTTCTTATGTACGTATTTCTATCTTTATTTGTGATCTTTGTTTATTGCTCAAAATTCATGAGGAATTCTACTCCATACCATTGTTATATCAATTTACTTCTGATTATGTCATTTTTGATGGATTCGGTTCTTGGAAGAATGATTTATGCTATGTTAACACACTATAAATGCTTATTTGATGAAAAATTGACCTTTTTGCACTCAAGTTATTATAACATTTGATTCCCTATTTCAAATCATATGAAATCTAATTCATTGTAAAGAAGACTCAAGTAGCTTTCATTTGAGTATGATATTATATATGTTTAAGATGGTTGTCTAATTTAATGATTAAGTTCAAGTCAACCATGTAAATTTGTTTTTAGTAGTGACCTTTATCTAATTATTGATTCATATCCAAATTATTACCCTAAATATGTAAAATAATTGTTTTCATATCAAATAGACTTAATAATCTAAATTAGTGCCTTTATTTTCATAATTTGGATCATAAATAAAATTATAATTATAATTGTACTTATAACTTTTTGTATTGAGCTCCATTTTATATAAAATTTACTTTCATAAAAATTGGATTCAAAATTCTTTGTTTTGACATAAATGTCAAGCAAAATGGCATCATATGAAGTAATTGAAGGCCATGTAAATCAAGCTTTAAATTTCTAAATTTTTTATTCCTTGATCAAACATATGTGTATCTTATATAAATGGTATTCTCTTTGAATTCTATTGATACATGCATGAACTTAAGGATTCATCTCCTTGAAGGTTTGATACATGTCTGAAAATATTTCATTATAAATAAAAGTATATTTTATTTAATAATGTAATGGAAGCTAGTGATGACACCAAAATATATAGCATATTTTGCATCATTTATATATCTTTTCATGCTAAAATTAAAGATCTTTTGCTTATTTTTATGCTAAATTTATCAAATATTGCAAAATCTACTTCTATTTTGGTTTTTCATGATTTTCAAGTAAAAAGACACTATTTTGAGGCGTTTTCGAGAAAAATCAATGACATAGAAAAGTTACCATTATCAAGAGGAGATCACTAGACAAATTTCACGTAAATCGGAGCAACCAACCAAAATAAGGTAGAGTTGTATTCTATATTACGGTACTGTATTTCCGTACGCTAGCGTAATATTATAGCACTGCCGTAATTTGGTGGATTTTTCGAACAGAAGATTTTGTATAAAATATGGCACTACCGTAAAACTTAACACTGCCGTATTTTGGTGCGTATTGGGAACAGAGTTAATTGCTGAAATTACGGCACTATCGTAAACCATTTTACGGGCCGTATTTGCCAGAGATTTTGGACTAGAAAACTCGGCTGAAATTAAGGCATAGTCGTAATATATTTCATGGGATGTAATTTTGACTCAGGGTTCACAGAACTAAAATACGACACTGCCGTAAAATAAAACACGGCCGTATTTTCTACCTGGACGTGCGACATTTTCGGGCCTGATTCTTGCGCGGACCATATCTTTTGATCCAGAAGTCTAAATTGAGATCCGAAAGATGCTGCGAACTCGTCTTATAGAGGAGAAGACACACAATGTAAAAGCACCAATTTTTATCCAGAATCGAGGGATAAATTGATAGAGAGGCGCGCTTAGGGTTTGGCCTCGCGCCGAGAGGCGTAGAGGGCACCTCAGGCCGTGATTTTTACACAGAAGCTTCGCCTGGAGGAGAAGACGACACACTAGAAGTTTCAGAGTAAGAGGAGTTCGATTGGAGGAGAAATCAACAAAAAAGCGGCGCTAGCACTGTTCACTCGCATAATTACAGCTGTAATTTCTATTATAGCTGTAATTTCTATTACAGCTGTAATTTCTATTACAGCCGTGTTGTAATGTTATTTCTCCCTTCTTTTCGTTTTCTGATTGTTCTAAACAATGGATTATTGTATTTCTTCTTCCATGCAAGCTTAAACACTCTTTGGGACATGGGGGAGTAATCCTCTTTGATTTCTTAATGATCAGATAACTTTTTACCTTCGCCAGAATAGTTTTATGATGATAATTTTACTTATGTTAATAATTACACTTTGATTCTCTATAGATTTATGTTATTATTCATGTTTTAGAGTTCTTGCAATAAGGACCGAAAGGTGACTTGCTTGAGAACTTGGAACCCTAGAATTGCTTGATATGAACTTTCTTAGGTTAGTTCTTATTTGTTTAATTTTAGTGATATTATTACCATGATAGATAATTTGAATCTAGGGTTGAGTTATTGTAATAAACATTGATAGGTATTGCATGAAAGTGAGTACCGGTCAGTTCGAAAACCATAAGAAGAATTTGTGTTGAGTCTCGGATGCACGAAAGTGATCCTTGAGATTCCACTCGAGACAATCAACTTAGAATTCGGATGCACAAAAGTGATGTTTAAGTTCTTTGATTGATGATTTACTTATCTTTAGTGTTGGGATAGATCTTGCGCGAAAGCGAGGATTGATCCCTGCATGATTGTCTGCATGTTGTGATTCGAAAGGAGACACTTATAAATACAAGTAGATAGACTTATTTCAGGTGTCGCAGCCAAAACCTAAGTTGGCGTACAGGGCTATTGTCACTCCCTGACATGGCTCCAAAAACTTGTTGTCCCTAAACTTGTAGTGTCCGCAAGTGCACGGATACTCGAAGTAATAATGAAAAGTATCGATCCCACAGCGACCTTATTGTTAAGTACCAAATAATTATTTTCTTACTAGCTAAGCAAATCGAATATGATACAAATGAATAATAGAAAGAGTGTAAAGATAAACAGAGAGATAAACTGGGACTAGGGTTTCATCCACTTTAATTTCAATGACTAGATATGAAGAAAAGGTCGTCAGACTAATTTTATTATGATAAAGACTTAATTTACTTCATAAAGGGATCATCTCACTTTTGTGCAGACAATCATGCAGGGACCAATCCTCGCTTTCGCGCAAGATCTATCCCAACGCTGAAGATAAGTAAATCATCAATCAAAGAATTCAAAGATCACTTTTGTGCATCCGAATTCTAAATTGATTGTCTCAAGTGGAATCTCAAGGATCACTTTCGTGCATCCGAGTCTCAACACAAGTTTTACTTATGGTTCTCCAACGTTCCGATCCTCACTTTCGTGCAAGATCTCCATGTTTGACAACTAGACTCAATCCTAGATTCATGTTATTATCATGTCAATTAAACTACTAAAATCAAATAATAAGAACTAACCTAAGAGAGCTCATAGCATGCAATTCTAGGGTTCCAAGTTCTCAAGCAAGTCACCTTTCAGTCTTACTGCGAGAACTCTAAAACATGAATAATAACATCAATCTATGGAGAATCAAAGTGCAATTATTCACATAAGTAATATTATCATCATAAAACTATTCTGACGAAGATAAAAAGTTATCTAATCATTAAGAAATCAAAGGGAATTACACCCTAAGTCCCAAAGATGTTTAAGCTTGCATAGAGGGAAGATTACAATAATCCATGTTGAAGAAAATCGAAAGGAAGGAGAAAATAGAAATTACGGTACGGTCGTAACGAGGTTTACGGCCGTAATCGGGGTGAAACAGCGGCGGCGCTCGGTTTTGTGTTGATTTCTCTTTCGTCCGATCTCCTCTTGCTCTAAAACTTCTGGTGTGTCCTCTCCTCCTCCACACGAAGCTTCCATGTGAAAATCACGGCCTGAGGTGTCCTCTATGCCTCTCGGCACGAGGCCAAACCCTAAGCGCCTCTCTGTCAATTGCTCTCTCGATTCCTAATAAACTTTGGGGTTGTAATTACGGCCGTAATAAAGTTTACGGTAGTGCCATAATCTGGACAGCGAGTTCTCGGGTTGAAATACTCTAGAATTATGGTACCGTGAAGTTCTTTACGGCCGTGCCGTAATGTCAACAATCCTTCGGGTGGAAAATCGATCGTAATTACGGTACTGTAAATTCCTTTACGGCGGTACCGTAAACATCATCCAGCCTCTGTCCAAAAATGCTCCAAAATACGGCATCGTAAAGATTGTTACGGCAGTGCCGTAATCTCGCGAAATTTCTCTGGTTGGGAAAACTACAAATTACGGCACTTCACGGGAATTATCGCATTACCGTAATTTTGATCTGCAAGTGCAGTCAAATTACGGTACCGTGAATTCCATAATGGGGGTGCCATAATGTGCTCTGAAGCTCCAATTCTTCTGAAATTTAACGTGTGATCTCCTCTTGATGTTGTGAATTTAATTATGCATCTGGATTGCTCGAAATCGACTGAAAAACATGCCTTTTTGCCTGAAAATTATCAAAAATAGAAAAGAGTGTAGATTCCGCAAATATTGATAAAAAGGCATAAAAATAAGCAAAGTCTATGAATATGGCACAAAAATACCAATAAAATGGCATAAAATTTACTATAAATTTCGGTGTTATCAAATACATAAGGCTCAAACTTTGCTTGTCCTCAAGCAAAAAACCAAAAATTGATCATAGGCATAGATTTTCTCATGAAGAATAAATTTCTAAAATACAATCACTAATGAAAAATCATACCAATTATTTCACAAAACTTCAAATAAACATATCATTCTTAGAACTCAACCCTCTAGATCTACATCTTAATCAAATAAAACTTTGCAACTTGTATAATAAATAGAATTTTCAATCTCATGATTTCACCCAATTTTCAGTTCAAATCTATCATACTTTTGTTTATAGGAATTAGGTTTCCAAGATCCTTTTCTACACATATTTTTTTATTCATTTTTTTTCATGTATTTTGTTGTTTTTGCACAGATGGCATGTACCCACTTAGATACACACTTTTCTTTATTTTGACTTCAACTCTTATCTTCGGTACCACTATCAATTTTGTATAGTGCCAAGTAGAGGAGTCTTATTCTTTTTTTTTTCTTTATCTTTTGGACTTAGACTTCAACCCATGTCTTAGGTACAACTATCAATTTTACATAGTGCCAAGTAGGGGAGTCTCTCACTATTTTTATGGATCTTGGATTCTTCCTTCCCAACAAATAGCAAAATAGACTAAACATCTACTAGGTTGATCAATTGATATCAATTCAGTAATCATACTCATATGCTCATTTCATTTAAAGGAGTAGTTTCACCTTTAGAACTTATTCCTCAAATAACACATCTACCCAAAATTTCATGCATCAACCAATAAAAAATTTCAAAAGAAGATATGTATTAGAGAAATAAATTCAACATAATAGATCTAGACCTAATCACAAGCATGAACACATTCATCATCATAGAAAAATCCATAAACCTCTCATCACATGGATTCAAGTCATAAAATTTTTTAATCATCAAAATATGTCAAAATCACTACAAAAGGTGTGAAGTATCAAACTCAAACAATCATGGTCAAACGTGTAAAATGATAGATTCAAGAGACCACATCGAATAGAAATCTCAGTGAGTGATACATCTAAGCAAATCAAAGATGCAACCATATGAAATAATCATGAATACAAGAGAGTGCAAAAGATACTCACAAAACTATATAGTAAGCTTTGACCGAATATACATAAGTCTCAGACCAAAAATAGTGTTAGGGCAGATGCTACTAGGGTCCAAACATGTGCCTTTTGAAAATTTTTCCTGCACAATTTAAGATACATAAGGCTCAGTCTAAAAATAGTCTCTAAAAATAATAATGATAAAAATAATTCTCTCAAGGAAGAATCAGAGATATCATCCGTAGTCCAAGAGAGTGCTGGTGGAAAGAGCTGATGCAGGTGAGAAGCAGAGGTGAAACAGATGCTAGTTGAAAAGCCGCTAGCAATGATGGTGATGGGGCCGACAGTAGAGTGAGTAATCTCTAGTGGCCTGCTAGAAATCATAGTCCTCGAGGTGAGATCGTCGGCCGATGGGTGTGAGAGATAATGCTACATAGATAAAAAAATCAGTCACTAATGAAGAGTTAGCTGCATGAATAAATTAAATAAATGGAAATATAGGCAGTAGAAGAAGTAAGTGTCTGCTGATGGTATAATCCAGTGTCGACGGCTCGAAACAGTGATGTAAGAGGCAGATGCAATGTTAGCTAGAGGTGGAAGACAGTTGCTTTTGAAGATTTCTCGATCTGGAGCCAAAAGAAGCTATAACATGTAGAAAGCAAGTAGAGCAGGTAGTGAATTTTTTATGAAAAGTAGCCATACCCAAAAATAAGATTTAATGATCCAAAAAGAAAATGGACAGAACCATGTAATAGAATAAAACTTGTTCTTTCCAGGCGTATGAAAAATAAAGGATCAAAATCTGTCAGGAATTTAGGGCATCAGTGGAAAAAAGGCTAATCAGATTACAAAACTTCAAAAACTACACAAAAGTTAATCAGATTCGAAAAGTTGCCATGTGTCCTAGAATGATCAGAAAATATTTTCATGAAATCAACTAATCCACAAGATAGAATGACACATGTTCTTCAGATTCCATGCGAAAAATCAGGGTTTCAACTCATTAAAGCATCTTAAAAACTTGCAGCAAAAACGATAATCAGAATAGTCAAAAGAAAACTGTTGCAGAAATTAATCAGAATCGAAAAGATGCTATGTGTTTTAGAATGATCCATGGACTTTAAAATTCAGCAAAAATATCTAGATGATAGACAAAGATGAGTACTTCGTGATGGTGCCAAAGATCAAAATTTTTCCTAGTCTAGTTTCTTAAAATCGCAGCGAGAAAACACCTACTCAAATAAACAGAATGCAGTTTTGAAATTACGGGCGTAATATCCCTTATGGCAGTGTCGTAATATGCACAAAACTCTCGGGTCAAAAATATCCAAAAATACGGTACCATAAAAACCAATACGGTAGTACCATAAAAGATGAAAAACTGTCAGGTAAGAAATCGCCAAAATTACGGCACCGTGAAACAGATTACGGCAGTGCCGTATTTTGCTCATAATTTGATTTTCCCTACAAAAAGAGAAGAAAAATTAATTCTAAAAATAAAAGAGACTAAACTAAAGTAAGAGTGCTTGGGTTGCCTCCCAAGAAGCGCTAATTTTTAGGTCCATAGCTTGACCAAAAATCAAATCTCATGATGAAGCAGGTCAATCAGTTCCAAAGTAAATAGCATGTAATTTCTTTCTTTTCCGCTGTCCAAAAAGTTTAGCCACTAATTCAAATATCCAAAATTTTAAATAAATCACAATTACCGTGGTTTTCTTAAATATGTAGAAATCAAAATTAAGATTTTTAATGATCTTCCTATATTTGTCAGTAAGCAAAATCATAAGTCCTTTCTTCAAAATTAAATCATCAATCGCCATAGGACTTTGATCAAAAGATATAAGTATTGGATCATCAAAATAATTTTTATGTCTCAAATTAGGTTCCTCAATAAAGCATAAATTTTAAATGAACTCAAAGATTCAACAGTAGATATGGACAAAACATCATCATGGTGAGATCCATCAGTGTTTTTAAAATTCAAATCATATTAAAGTTCCTCATGCACTTCATCAAATAATTTATCAATTCCAAAATCATCATCAACATCAGAGTGAGATTTTTCAAAATCAGTCCCCTCATACCTTTCCACAAATAATTCATCATTAGAAGAGTCAAAATTAGAATCATATAAAAAATAATAATGAGATTTGTAATACTCTAGAACAAAAAAAAATGTCTTACATGTTTTTGACAAAAACAAGATATGAGATTGTAGCATGCAAACTTGTAGTGCTATTATTCTAATGGTACTTGTGAATTTGTGGGTCTTGAATACTAAAGGATGAAAACCTAAAGGAAATGAGTAATCTTATGGAATAAATAAGATGAAAATGAGAAAGAAGAAAACAAGAAAATAATGGGTAAAGTTCACCTACAATTGTTGACCATGCCTATGCCACCTCATGCCATTTGATTCATCTTAAGCCTACACCTCATGCTCCTTAAGCCTACACCTCATGCTATAGGATTAACTAGAGAGAAATGTAAGAAAAAAAAAGTAAAAGGTAGCTTGATTCTTCGTGCATGACCTGAAGGGAAGAATAGCTAAGGAAAGGGAAGAAGAAGAAAGGGAGAAAACTCAAGTGAAGAGTGAATTGTGGTTTCTTAGGCAAGTTCTTCTTCTTTCTTTGTATTATTTTGCCTATTGATTCCAATGGATGAGAACTTATCTTTTATTACCTTTATGAATTCAATTTGTTTCTGATATTTACGATTTTGGTAAATTCGGCCCTTGGAAGAATGAGCTATGCTATGTTACACAACAAGGAATCCTTATGTGCAGAAAACCTGACCTTTACCCATTCAACTTATCATAACTTTTGATTCTCGGCCCCAAATCGTGTGAAATCAGATTCTTTATAAAGAAGACTCAAACATCTTTCATTTGAGTCAGATATTGAGTACTTTGTAATAGATTATCTAGTGTGTAACATCAGTTCAAACCGATCCAGTAAATCTACTTTTACAGTTTGGACCTTTATCTAGTGAGTGCTATATATCCAAGTTATGTGATGGTAACGATACCAAATGTTATAGTTTTATATCAAGTACGCTTCATAACCTACTCCTGGAGCCTTTATTTGCATGATTTGAATATGAAATGAAATTATGCTCGAATTTAAACTTAACCCTAAAAATCTGGAAATCTCATTATCCTGATTTTGACATATTGCTATTTCATAGGTTATAACTTATTGTGTTGAGCTCCATTTTAAGTAAAACTTATTTTCTCAGAAACTGGATTCAAAATCCTTTGTTTTGACATAAATATCATATCAAATGGTATCATATGAAGAACTTGATGTCCATGGTAAACAAGCTCCAGATTTTGGATTTTGGGTTACTTGACCCTACACTATGTACCAAATGGTCTTTTATTTGCATTCTATGGATAGATATGTCTCTTCCATTTGGCTTCCATTTGGAATTGAATATATCAGCACTTGTCACTTGTATGAACTTTATGATTCACCTCTTTGAGGGCTGATACATATCAAGAAGCTCATTTTACCATGAATGAAAGTATGTTCTATATTGTCATGTATCGCATGTATGAACTTTAAAGAATGCTAGTGGGAAAAACATTATGAGCCCAAAAGGGAAAAGACTATGAGCCCAGAAATGGGAAGAGATTGATAGTTGTGGAACAAAGTGCTACATGGAACAAAGTGTCACATTAGCAATAATGGGGGCCACCTCTTGAATCCATGGGAGCCACCTCTTGAATCCCACTATCTTTGATATGGGGAGCCATAACAGCTCCAGCCGGCATATGTTTGAGTTTCACCTTGACAAGGGTGGAATATGCTTCCAGACGTGGAAGATCTATGTTATTTATGATTTCCCACTATGTTGTGTATGATATGTCTCTTTGGATTGATTTCTTCTTTATGTTCATTATGCTTACCATGTCACTATCATGTCTCTATTTGATGTTACCTATGGAACCATGTGAAGATCTATTCTATATAATTTGGTATGACCCATCTTATATTTGGCATCTTCTTTACTTGCTGGGCTTTCATGCTCAACCTTTGTATTTCTAACCCTTTTTCAGGTTAACTTATGGGCTGTATGTTTTGTGGAAGATAATGGATAATTGATGGGGAAAACTTTTGAGTATTTTGGAAATGCATTATGTATGCATTATGTAAAGGCTATTGTTCAAAGTGTGATTTAAGTACAAAGTATGTTTTATATCATAGTTTGTAAATGAATCTTCAAAAGATGTTGTAGTCTTGAACGATGAACTTGAGTTTTTATTAGATGAGAAAGATTTCCTTCTGTAAATGAAAGTTCGGATTGTTAGTTGTTACTCCTAGGTGACTATGCTATATAAATCAAGTTTTGATATTTATGTTGAGCAGGTTTTTTTTTATAAGTTGATTCTGGGTACATATAGCAAAATTTTTTCATATTATTATTATTTCATAAATCGAATTCTCATCTAGGGATATGACAATTATGGTATCAGAGCAAAAGTTTGAGGATTTTCTAAGTTTATTTTGTAGTTGATTATGTTGATCTTTAGTGATTAACAAAACTTGATTTGATGATTGTTAGGTAATCAATATGACAAGGTCATCACAATCTCCTAGCGATTCTCCTACTCACATGGCTGGTATTTTAAAAGCTTTGGAGACGATGTCTAGCATGATGCACCAGCAAATGACAAGAAGTGAAAATCAAAATAATTCTATAGCATCAAGTCAACAAAGTACTGATCAGCTAGGACTAGAGAAGTTTAAAAAGTTGAATCCTCCTGCATTTTATGGTGATCCAAATCCAGATGTGGCAGAAAGGTGGCTTATGCAAATGGAGAAATTATTCACTGTTACAAATTATTCTGATAGTGAAAAGGTATTATTAGCATCATTTATGTTTGAAGGTGAAGTAGAGCATTGGCGGAGAATGCTAAAACGGGTATCTGACTCAAGGGAGGAAACCATCACATGGAATTATTTCTTAGAAAAATTCAATGAAAGATACTTTCCAGAATGCATTAGAGATCAAAAGGAGATGGAATTCCTATAGCTAATTCAAGGAAATGGTACGGTGGCACAATATGATGCTAAATTTACAGAGTTATCAAGATTTGCCCCACACATGGTTGACACTGAGGTGAAGAAGACAGAGATTTGAAAGAAGTTTAAAACCAAGTATAAGAACAAGACTTTCAGCTTTGAAACTGAGAAATTATGGTGAATTAGTTGATAGAGCAACAATTGTTGAAAGAGATGTTGAAGAAATGCATGATATGAGAAATAAGAAGGGCAAAGCAAGAGAAATAGACAACAAGAGAAAGAGAGTCAATGAAGCTGAAACTAGTTATAAGAAATTTAGACCAACTACAAGTAACATGACAAGACCATCTCAATGGCTTCATTCTTGTGCTAGTTGTGGAGGGAAACATGAGACCAAACAATATTATAGACTTATTGGTGCATGTTTTGCTTGTGGTAAGCAAGGACATCTAGTTAAAGACTATCCACAGAATAAAAGGAAAGAGTTAACATCCACAAAACCAGTAGCCCATGCTAAAGTGTATGCTATTGCTGAATCAGATGCCAAGGCTTCAAAATCAGTAGTTGAAGGTATAATTAACTTTTCAAATATAGAAGCAAAGGTCTTATTTGATCCTGGCTCAAATCTGTCATTTGTTTCCCCTCATTTTGCATCTCATTTGGGGAAAGAACCTAAGCGGCTTGATTTTAGATATTGTGTCTCAACACTAGTTGGTGATTCTTTACTTGCTACTCTTGTTTATCCTTGTTGCTTAATCACAATGGGTGAATATGAATTTCCATCAAATTTGATACTTTTAGACATCCAAGACTATGACATTATCCTTGGTATGGACTGGCTTTCTTCATATCATGCTCTTGTAGACTGTTATAACAAGATAGTCACCTTGAATCTACCCAATAACATTCAATATCATTTCAAGGGTGTTGCACCTGATTCTGGTCTATATCTTATTTCATCTATGCATGCTTCTAGACTTATCATCAAAGGGTGTGCATGCTATTTAGCACTGGTGAAAGAATGTCATGAACCTACTCCTAATCTGAATGTGATACCCATTGTTAAAGAATTTCCAGATGTGTTTAGAGATGATTTGCCAGGTTTACCTCCTGATAGAGATGTTGATTTTAGTATTAGTCTCCTCCCTGGTACCATGCCAATATCTAAGACTCCATACAGAATGGCACCAACAGAGTTAGTAGAGTTGAAAAAGCAATTACAAGACTTATTAGATAAAGGCTTCATTAGACCTAGTGTCTCACCTTGGGGTGCTCCAGTGTTATTTGTGAAAAAGAAGGATGGTACATTAAGGCTTTGCATTGATTATAGACAATTGAATCAGGTAACAATCAAGAACAAGTATTTACAAGGGGCACAAGTCTTTTCAAAAATTGATTTGAGATCTGGGTATTATCAATTGAAGATTAAGAATGAGGACATTTCAACAATAGCATTTGGAACCAGATATGGCCATTATGAATTCTTAGTTATGCCTTTTGGGCTAACAAATGCTCCTGCGGTATTCATGGATCCGATGAATCGGGTATTTCATTCACTTTTAGATATATGTGTAATTGTATTTATTGATGATATATTGGTGTATTCAAAAAGTGATCAAGAGCACGAAGAGCATTTAAGGAGGGTACTGCAGGTGTTAAGGGAGAATCAGTTGTACGCCAAATTAAGTAAATGTGAGTTCTGGTTGAGGAAGATAAATTTTCTAGGACATGTTATTTCAGGAGAACGGATATCAGTTGATCCACAAAAGGTAGAAGCTGTTGTCAAGTGGGAAAGACCAACTAATATAGCAGAGATGAGAAGTTTCTTGGGCATGGCAGGGTATTACAGAAGATTTGTAGAAGGTTTTTCTCAAATTACAAGCCCTCTCACCAAATTGATTAGGAAGAATGTACTGTTTGAGTGGAGTGAGGACTGTGAAGAAAGTTTTCAAGAACTAAAAAAAAGACTCACTAGTGCACCAATCCTTACTATTCCTAAAGGAAATGATGGATTTATAGTTTATACTGATGCTTCACAAAAAGGGCTTGGTTGTGTTTTGATGCAGAATGGCAGAGTGATTGCTCATGCTTCTAGACAGTTAAAACCTTATGAGCAGAATTACCCAACACATGACTTAGAGTTAGCTGCTATCATTTTTGCACTAAAAATTTGGAGACATTATTTGTATGGCCAGACATTTGAAATATACACTGATCACAAAAGTTTGAAATATATCTTCACTTAGAAAGAGTAGAATATGAGGCAAAGAAGATGGATAGAGTTATTAAAAGATTATGACTGCACTATTCATTACCAATCAGGTAAAGCTAATGTGGTAGCAGATGCTCTAAGTAGAAAATCTTCAAACATTGTGGCAACTCTAATGGTAAAGAAATGGCAGTTATTGGAAGAATTTTGTGGGTTGAAATGTAGGATTATCATGCAAAAGCCAAAAGTCATTTTTGCCTCTCTTAAAATTCAATGTGATTTTCTTCAACAAATAAAGGAAGAACAACTTCAAGATGCACTACTTAAGAGTTGTAGAGAAAAAGTTAATGATGGAGGGGGACAAAATTTTAAAGTCAGGGGTGATGGTATATTAGTGTATAGGGATAGAGTATGCATCCCAAGTGGATCTGAAATTAAAAATATGCTTTTGCAAGAGGCACACAAGTCCAAGTACTGTATACACCCAGGTAGTACTAAGATGTATAATGATTTAAAGAATTATTACTGGTGGGATGGTATGAAGAAAGATATTGCCATGTATGTTGCAAATTGTTAGACATGTCAACTGATTAAAGCTGAACACCAATAGCCAGGTGGATTATTGCAACCCTTGGAGGTACCTGAATGGAAATGGGAAAAGATAGCTATGAATTTTGTTTCTGGTTTTCCATTAACATCAAGGAAACATGATGCCATATGGGTGATAGTTGATCGGTTAACTAAGTCTGCACATTTCTTGCCTATTAGAATGACATACTCTTTTGATAAACTCACAAGTTTATATATTAGTGAAATTGTAAGACTTCATAGTGTTCCAGTTGAGATTTTATCTGATAGAGATCCAAGATTTCTCTCTAGATTTCGGAAAAGATTACATGAAGCTTTGGGAACTAATCTTAAGTTCAGTACAGCTTTTCATCCTCAAACAGATGGACAATCAGAAAGAACCATACAAATACTTGAAGACTTACTAAGAGCTTATGTCATGGAGTGGAAAGGTGAATGGGATGATGATCTCTCTCTTATTGAATTCACCTACAATAATAGTTCTCACTCAAGCATTCAAATGGCACCATATGAAGCTTTATATGGAAGGAAGTGTAGGACACCCATATGTTGGGAAGAAGTTGGTGATAGAAAGATTTTACAATCAGATATCGTGTAGAAAACAACTGATAAGATACATGTGATAAAAGATAAGTTAAAAGCTGCACAAAGTCGTCAAAAAAGTTATGCTGATCATAGAAGAAAGGACATAGAATTTCAAATTGGGGACCATGTATTCCTAAAGATTTCTCCTTCTAAAGGTGTTATACGATTTGGGAAGAAAGGCAAATTGAGCCCAAGATTCATTGGTCCTTTTGAGATTCTTGAAAAGATTTGTTCTGTTGCTTATCGACTTGCTTTGCCACCATCCTTAGCTAATGTTCATAATGTATTTCATGTTTCAATGCTCAGAAAGTATCATTATGATCCATCCCACATACTTGATAACAAGCCTATTCCGATTGATCAAGATCTATCCTACATTGAAAGACCCATAAAAATTATAGATAGAAAAGCGAAGATTTTAAGAAACCGGGTTATACCACTTGTGAAAGTCATTTGACAACATCATTCTATTGAAGAACCAACATGGGAGTTGGAAGAGGAAATGAAAAGAGCACACCCACACCTTTTTGATATTTCAGGTATGACAACTTTAGTGGACTAAAGTTTCTTTAAGGGAGGGAGAATGCAATACTCTAGAACAAAAAAAAATGTCTTACATGTTTTTGACAAAAACAAGATATGAGATTGTAGCATGCAAACTTGTAGTGCTATTATTCTAATGGTACTTGTGAATTTGTGGGTCTTGAATACTAAAGGATGAAAACCTAAAGGAAATGAGTAATCTTATGGAATAAATAAGATGAAAATGAAAAAGAAGAAAACAAGAAAATAATGGATAAAGTTCACCTACAATTGTTGACCATGCCTATGCCACCTCATGCCATTTGATTCATCTTAAGCCTACACCTCATGCTCCTTAAGCCTACACCTCATGCTATAGGATTAACTAGAGAGAAATGTAGGAAAAAAAGTAAAAGGTAGCTTGATTCTTCGTGCATGACCTGAAGAGAAGAATAGCTAAGGAAAGGGAAGAAGAAGAAAGGGAGAAAACTCAAGTGAAGAGTGAATTGTGGTTTCTTAGGCAAGTTCTTCTTCTTTCTTTGTATTATTTTGCCTATTGATTCCAATGGATGAGAACTTATCTTTTATTACCTTTATGAATTCAATTTGTTTCTGATATTTACGATTTTGGTAAATTCGGCCCTTGGAAGAATGAGCTATGCTATGTTACACAACAAGGAATCCTTATGTGCAGAAAACCTGACCTTTACCCATTCAACTTATCATAACTTTTGATTCCCGGGCCTAAATCGTGTGAAATCAGATTCTTTGTAAAGAAGACTCAAACATCTTTCATTTTCATTGGATATTGAGTACTTTGGAACAGATTATCGAGTGTGTATCATCAGTTCAATCTGATCCAGTAAATCTATTTTTACAGTTTGGACCTTTATCTAGTGAGTGCTATATGTCATAGTTATGTGATGGTAACGATACCAAATGTTTTAGTTTACACTTCATAACCTACTCCTGGAGCCTTTATTTGCATGATTTGAATACGAAATGAAATTATGCTCGAATTTACACTTAACCCTAAAAATCTGGAAATCTCATTATCCTGATTTTGACCTATTGCTATTTCATAGGTTATAACTTATTGTGTTGAGCTCCATTTTAAGTAAAACTTATTTTCTCAGAAACTGGATTCAAAATCCTTTGTTTTGACATAAATATCATATCAAATGGTATCATTTGAAGAACTTGATGTCCATGGTAAACAAGCTCCAGATTTTGGATTTTGGGTTACTTGACCCTACACTATGTACCAAATGGTTTTTTATTTGCATTCTATGGATAGATATGTCTCTTCCATTTGGCTTCCATTTGGAATTGAATATATCAGAACTTGTCACTTGTATGAACTTTATGATTCACCTCTTTGAGGGCTGATACATATCAAGAAGCCCATTTCACCATGAATGAAAGTATGTTCTATTTTGTCATGTATCTCATGTATGAACTTTAAGGAATGCTAGTGGGAATAACATTATGAGCCCGAAAGGGAAAAGACTATGAGCCCAAAAATGGGAAGAGATTGATAGTTGTGGAATAAAGTGATACATGGAACAAAGTGCCACATTTGCAATAATGGGGCCACCTCTTGAATCCATGGGAACCACCTCTTGAGTCCCACTATCTCTGATATGGGGAGCCATGACAGCTCCAACCGGCATATGTTTGAGTTTCACCTTGACGAGGGTGGAATATGCTTCCAGACATGGAAGATCTATGTTATTTATGACTTCCCACTATGTTGTGTATGATATGTATCTTTGGATTGATTTCTTCTTTATGTTCATTATGCTTACCATGTCACTATCATGTCTCTATTTGATGTTACCTATGGAACCATGTGAAGATCTATTCTATATAAATTGGTATGACCCATCTTATATTTGGCATCTTCTTTACTTGCTGGGCTTTCATGCTCAACCTTTGTATTTCTAACCCTTTTTCAGGTTAACTTATGGGCTATATGTTTTGTGGAAGATAATAGATAATTAATGGGGAAAACTTTTGAGTATTTTGGAAATGCATTATGTATGCATTATGTAAAGGCTATTGTACAAAGTGTGATTTATGTACATAGTATGTTTTATATCATAGTTTGTAAATGAATCTTCAAAAGATGTTCTGGTCTTGAACGATGAACTTGAGTTTTTATGAGATGAGAAAGATTTCCTTCTGTAAATGAAAGTTTGGATTGTTAGTTGTTACTCCTAGGTGACTATGCTATATAAATCAAGTTTTGATATTCATGTTGAGCAGATTTTTTTTTTTAGTTGATTCTAGGTACATATAGCAAAAAAATTTTCATATTATTATTATTTCATAAATCGAATTCTCATCTAGGGATGTGAAAAGATTTGTCAATGTTCACAACATAATTAATAGAATCAGAGTTAACCACACAAGACTTAACATTAATTTCAACAATATCACCAAAATCAAAGTGGGGTTCATCAATGTCTGTAAATTTTAAACCTTTATCAAGCTCATCAGATTTAACCATAAATAAGTTTTCATCAAAAGAATCAATATCATAACTATCACTAGAATCAAGAGTAGATTTTTCAGAATCAATTTTTTCAAACTTTTCAACAAATAAATTATCAGATAAATCAAATTTACAGTCATCAGAGTGAGATTCATTAATAAACACATAAGGCTCAATCTCAAAACAATCATAATTAGAGGGGGAATTTTCTAAATCAATTTTCTCAGTTTTCAAATCAAACTCAAACAAACAGTCTTGTTGTGCTAACTGGGCTTCTAAAATTTCAGAATTAGCAGTTAAAGATTCTACTTGAGAAGCAAGTTGACCAATTATTCCCTTAAGATCTTCAATTTCCTTACTTCAATTTGTCATGATTTGGTTTTGATTTGACATGAATTTTTCAAGCATGGATTCTAACCTAGATTCCTCAGTGTCCTCAAAGTATGGTTCAGAAACATGATTTGGGCAATCAGAAGCATAATGATCAAAGCATCCACAAATATCACAACTAATTGAAGAATAAGATGTCTTAACATGATGCATATTTAAAGTGTCTATTTGACGAGAGATAAAATCTAAATTATCTTGAAGAGTGCATGATGAATCATCTTTATATGGCATGTATACTTCACCTCTTTCAGTTGCCCAGGAGTTATAAGACATATCTTCAAATCTATAAAGAACAGAAAGATTATCCAACACCAATCAATCAAATTATTTTTTTTTCAAAATATGAATAAAAAAACAAAGAAAACATAAAACACAAGCAAATTCACAAATTTTAGAAAATCTCAGTTCTGTCACAACTTCAAAAAATCCAAAACCTGCAAAAACAAAAAACAAAGTTAAATCTAAAACAAATAAAACCTAGTCTAGCAATACTAACAACTATTTTGATATTAACAAAACTAAGGTCCCCGGCAATGACGCCAAAAACTTGTTATGATCCGAAAGGACACACTTATAAATACAAGTAGGTAGACTTATTTCAGGTATCGCGGCCAAAACCTAAGTGTTGGCATACAGGGCTATTGTCACTCTCTGACACGGCTCCAAAAACTTGTTGCCCCTAAACTTGTAATGTCCGCAAATGCACGGATACTCGAAGTAATAAAGAAAAGTATCGATCCCACAGATACCTTATTCTTAAGTACCAAATAACTGTTTTCTTACTAGCTAAGCAAATTGAATATGATGCAAGTGAATAATAGAAAGAGTGTAAAGATAAACAGAGAGATAAACTAGGACTAGGGTTTCATCCACTTTAATTTCAATGACTAGATATGAAGAAAAGGTCATCAGACTAATTTTATTATGATAAAGACTTAATTTACTTCATAAAGGGATCATCTCACTTTCGTGCAGACAATCATGCAGGGACCAATCCTCGCTTTCGCGCAAGATCTATCCCAATGCTGAAGATAAGTAAATCATCAATCAAAGAATTCAAAGATCACTTTCGTGCATCCAAATTCTAAATTGATTGTCTCAAGTGGAATCTCAAGGATCACTTTCGTGCATCCGAGTCTCAACACAAGTTTTACTTATGGTTCTCCAACATTCCGATCCTCACTTTCGTGCAAGATCTCCACGTTTGACAACTTGACTCAATCCTTGATTCATGTTATTATCATGGCAATTAAACTACTAAAATCAAATAATAAGAACTAACCTAAGAGAGCTTATAACATGCAATTCTAGGGTTCCAAGTTCTCAAGCAAGTCACCTTTCGGTCCTTATTGCAAGAACTCTAAAACATGAATAATAATATCAATCTATGGAGAATCAAAGTGCAATTATTCACATAAGTAAAATTATCATCATAAAACTATTCTGACAAAGATAAAAAGTTATCTAATCATTAAGAAATCAAAGGGAATTACACCCTAAGTCCCAAAGATGTTTAAGCTTGCATAGAGGGAAGATTACAATAATCCATGTTGAAGAAAATTGAAAGGAAGGAGAAAATATAAAATTACGGTACGGCCGTAAAGAGGTTTACGGCCGTAATCTGGGCGAAACAGCGGCAGCGCTCAGTTTTGTGTTGATTTCTCTTCCGTTCGATCTCCTCTTGCTCTAAAGGCCTGTTTCAGTGGAAGGAAAGAAATCAGCAAAGAAAGGAAATAAGCAGAGAAAGGAAATAAGGAGGAAAAGAAATCATTGCTTTCCCTTATAGGCCCTGTGTTTCAGTGGAAGGAAAGGAAATAAGAAAAGAGTAAAAAAAATTTAAATTAATTATATTATAAGTAGAAAATCTTCATTTGCTCATCAGCAACACATGGGGCAGTGGATCAAACCATTCTCATTGCAGACTCCACATTTCACCGTCTTCTCCTGCTCTCCGTCCAACACTTTGCAGCTCCCATTGCATTCCCTACACAGCACGAACCTCACCCCTGCACAGCCCCCGCACAGCACGGTTGCCTTTGGAAGTCCCTCCAGCAAGAGCTCCAGTTTCCCTTCCTCCTCCAACTTCAACACCTCCCCAGCGCCACCAATGAGCCGCCCCTTCACAAAAACCGCAGGGACCTTGACTTCCTTGACTCCCATTAGTGACCTCAGTTCCTCTCTGTATCCCGACTCCCATTAGTGACCTCAGTTCCCCTTCACATGGGGCTGGATCGAAGAAAGGGCTAAGACTCCTCCGCGAGACAGAACCATTGGAATCCCGAGGCGTTTTGCTGGCGTCGATGAGACTGCTCTTCCGCGGAGTCTGCGCCGGAGTGAGCCCCATCCGCTTTGAATTCTCCGAAGGGCTGAAGGGCCTCAGGATCCGACTCAAGTCAACATCCCACCTCTTCGATTCCCGCCGTACCGAGGCGTTCTCCTTCCCTGCCGAATTCATCTTCTGCTTCTTCGGCGAAGGGGCAACCTTGGAACTCCCAAGGTGTTTCGCGGGGTTCTTGAGCGGCGTCCAAAAGGGCGTCTCGTCGGCGAGGTCCTCCATGAGTTCTCGCACATCGATCACCTCCAATGGCCCTTCCTTCTCGAAGCTTTTTCGGGATCGGCCGATGGTGAGGTCAGCAGGAGGAGATCGCCTGCATTCCCTCTTGATGACCTCCCGTTCCTCCTCATCCACCTCGTCGCATTTCTTCTCGTTTGGGTCGTTCGGTTCGAGGTTTAGGACGCCGTAGGTGGTGGAGGTGAGCGAGACGACGTGGAATGGCGAGAGGCGAGGGACGGAAATCATTTCCGTCTCTTTTGGAGGGGATGGTTTTCAAGGGAAAGGAAAGGAAATGTTTCCTTTCCCTTCTTTATTTCCTTTCACTGAAACCAAGGAAATAGAGGGAAAGAATTAGATTTCTTTCCTTTCTCTCCTTATTTCCCTTCACTGAAACAGGCTATAAAACTTCTGGTGTGTCCTCTCCTCCTCCAGGCGAAGCTTCCGTGTGAAAATCGTGGCCTGATGTGTCCTCTATGCCTCTCGGCATGAGGCCAAACCCTAAGCGCCTCTCTGTCAATTGCTCTCTCAATTCCAGATAAAATTGGGGCCTTCCATTTGTGTGTCTTCTCCTCTTTAAGGCGAGTTCGCAACATCTTTCGGATCTTAATTTGGAGCTCTGGATCAAAAGATATTGTCCACGCAAGATTCGGGCTTCGGAGTTGACCAGGAAAATCGCGAGCTGCGTTGTAATTATGGCCGTAATAAAGTTTACGGCAGTGCCATAATCTGGACAGCGAGTTCTCAGGTTGAAATATTCCAGATTTATGGTACCGTGAAGTTCTTTACGGTCGTGCCGTAATATCAACAATCCTTTGGGTGGAAAATCGATTGTAATTATGATACCGTAAATTCCTTTACGACGGTACCGTAAACATCATCCAGCCTCTGTCCAAAAACGCTCCAAAATATGGCACCGTAAAGATTGTTACGGCAGTGCCATAATCTCACGAAATTTCTCTAGTTGGGAAAACTACAAATTACGGCACTTCACGGGAATTACGGCAGTACCGTAATTTTGCTCTGCGAGTGCAGTCAAATTACGGTACCGTAAATTCCATAATGGGGGTGCCGTAATGTGCTCTGAAGCTCCAATTCTTCTAAAATTTGACGTGTGATCTCCTCTTGATGTTGTGAATTTAATTATGCATCTGGATTGTTCGAAATCGACTAAAAAACATGCCTTTTGCCTAAAATCATCAAAAATAGAAAAGAGTGTAGATTCCGCAAATATCGATAAAAAAGGCATAAAAATAAGCAAAGTCTATGAATATGACACAAAAATACCAATAACATGGCACAAAATTTACTATAAATTTCGGTGTCATCACTACACGAAAGTGAGATGATCCCTTTATGAAGTAAATTAAGTCTTTATCATGATAAGATTAGTCTGACGACCTTTTATTTATCTCTAGTTATTGAAATTAAGGTGGATGAAACTCTAGTCCCAGTTTATCTCTCTGATTATTTTCCTGTGTGTTTATCGATTATTCACTTGTATCATATTCGATTTGCTTAGCTAGTAAGAAAACAATTAATTGGTACTTGACAATAAGGTCTCTGTGGGATCAATATTTTTCTTTATTACTTCGAGTATCCGTGCACTTGCGGACACTACATGTTTAGGGACAACAAGTTTTTGGAGCCGTGTCAGGGAGTGACAATAGCCCTGTACCCCAACACTTAGGTTTTGGCCGTGACACCTGAAATAAGTCTACCTACTTGTATTTATAAGTGTGTCCTTTTGGATCACAACAGCTAGTGAGAATAACTTTATGCACATGAAACAGAAAAGATTATGCGCTCAAAAAGGAAAAGACTATGAGCCTAGTATAGGAAAAGGGGAATAGTTATGAAGCAAAGTATTACATGGAACAAAGTGTCATATTAGAAATAAGGGGGGCCACCTCTTGAATCCATTAGTGCCACCTCTTGAATCTCATTCTCTTATTTGAGGAGCTATATAGTTCTAGCCAACATATGCTTGATTACACCCTAACGAGGGTGGATTATACTTTTAGACATGAAAGATCCATTTTATATATTATTTCCCACTATGCAATTTGAATAATATATTTTATTAGATTGACTCTTCTCTATGTTCCTAATGCTTCTTGTTTAACTATCATATTGTTATCTAATCTTACTTATGGAACTAATTAAAAGATTTAATGCTTCAAAAGATATGTTATGATTTATTTTTCATTACAAATATGACATAAATTCTAATAAATTGGTATGACCTATTTAATAATTTGGTAGAAAAAAATTCCTAGGCAAGGTACCTTGTTTAGCAAAATTAATAAGGGTCCCAAAATATCATGGATAAGCTATATCCACGTCATATACTCATTCTATTCTACCCAATGGTACTCTTATTGTCATGGATAAGCTAATCCATGATGAGAAATTGGTGAAACTATTATCATGGATAAACATGGTATGATCATGGATAGCTTATCCATGATAATAAGGGCATTAATTTCTCATCATGGATATACATATCCACGATATAAGGGTAACATTGGGTAGAATGAAGTGAGTATATTACGTGAATGTAAATTATCCACAATAATACTATGCTTATCCATGATATTTTGAGACCCTTCTTAACTTTCCTCTTGGAAATTTTTTTGATTTTATATCATTTGGTATCTACATTAATTGCTAGACATTCTTGCTCAATCCTTGCATTCTAATCTTTTATAGGTTAGCTTTAGGCTACAAGTTTTGTGAAAGATTCAGAAGATTTAACATAATCATGACTTGTATGTGATGATACAAAAGTTACTAAGGTTTTTTAATATAATGTATGAGTCTTATGATGAAAGATCCCCTAGAATAAGGGGAGGTAAAACCCTACAGGCGCATATGGAGATATAGATGCAGCGGAAAAAAGGGTTTCAATGATCTTTGCATGCATTATGATTAGCTTATAAAATCAGCATGAATAAAACGATTCATACCATAGCCATTTCTAGATGGCGCCTTGGAAGAAAAATCGCAAATGCCACTTCTCCAAAGTCTCGCACACAAGAGGATGATGGCAAACTCTTTGTTGCTCCTTGTGCTAGCAAGGCTACAAAGTGTCCTTGATCGAATGGAAAGGGATGATGAACTTCTTGGCCGAATCCTCCTCAACCTTCAAGACGTCGCCACACACGAAAGCGTCAAGAGAAGAGGTCGCTTGAGAGGCGAGAGTAGTAAGCACTATTCGAACGTGAGCGTTATCTCCAAGTGGAGATCATGGTTACTAAAAATAGCCACCACGTTCGCTCCAATGTTCACGCCAAGTGAACAACTCGCCAAGCCTTGAACCATGCGCTCATTTCATGAGCCGGTTCACATTGGTTCGGTTTAAGAACTAATCAAGCCAAGCAACCAGTCCAAATCATAATTAAACCACAAGGTTCTTGATCTGACCGTTGATCTCTTAATGCTTCTGATCTGACCGATCTAGCATTCATTCTCTCGATCGAAGCTTACCGATCTCAAGCCCTAATCAATCAAACATGATCAGACCAGATCTCACTTACAATCAGAGATTAAATCCCTTTAAACTGAATCCGAACAATACAGTCCATACGATCTGACTTAAGTAAGCCATATCATCAAATTGTGCGACCCTGAGGGTTTCCTTTAAATGTCGGTAACGATAACTCACATTATCACGATCAGTGAGGGGTATCTAGCAACACATCACTGTCTCCCGATATAAAGGAAAGAGTCTTCCAAGACTACACCCAAAAACAGCACAAGTGTGAATCAAATCACAAGGCATGCATATTTCCTTTACCACTGGACGTTCTTATTGGACAAGCATGTCAAGCTTGTAACTCCAATATGATGAGCATGATTAGAACAGATGAACACTGTCACCTGGGTATGGCCATACTCTTTTCTCAATCATCTCATCCAGGGGGCCCCTTTAGAACATCACACTCCTTAAACAAGGAGACGGCAATCCTATGTCTATCACTAGTGTCCTAACCTGACTCAAGCTCACCATCCAAGATAGTCTATAATCATTATGTTTCAAATGATATTGAACTACCTCAAAACAATGACAATCATCATTTAGAAAACACAAGTGATCTCAAGTCAGAGGAAATGTGCCACTTGTCATACTCAAGGAATATTCACATTGCGACAAACAATTGAACATCCTAGTAGGGTCTGTCCAGTACATCCAATGTACCCATGAGTCTACATCTTATTCCATGCTCGAAGCATCCTATAAGATTAGAACACATATTAGTCTTAACCATATCAAGGCTGTCTCATGTTCACCAAGATATATCGACTAAGGACATAATAGCATGTCAGCCCAGCTGAACAGCTTTGAGACATTATTCAGAAGAACATATATTGCAGCAGACAATGTAGCTAACTGAATAACAACCATGCCTTTATAAACTTAAGAGTTTATTACATGATACAGATACATTCCCACAGGCCTCAAACATTAGCCTTAAGGGCATACCCCAACAATCTCCCACTTGCACTTAATCTAATGGTTGAGAAATCTCAAACCCATATTATTACAGTGCTTCTCATGCTTCTGCTGCGCCAGAGGCTTGGTAAGCGGGTCTGCCAGATTGTCATCTGTATGAACCTTGCAAACTTTGATCTCGCCACGATCAATGATCTCCCTGATCAAATGAAACCGTCTCTGTATGTGCTTGGACTTCTGGTGCGACCGTGGTTCCTTTGCTTGTGCGATTGCTCCAGTGTTATCACAGAAGATAACCAAAGGATCTGCACTCGAAGGAACAACACCAAGTTCTCTCACGAACTTACGAATCCAAACTGCCTCCTTGGATGCTTCCGAGGCTGCAACATACTCGGCTTCTGTTGTGGAATCAGCAACAGTTGACTGTTTGAAACTCTTCCACACCACTGCACCTCCATTCAAGCTAAAAACATAGCCTGATTGCGATCGGAAATCATCCTGGTCCGACTGGAACGAAGCGTCAGTATATCCCTCTATACTGAGTTCTTCCTGACCACCATAAATCAAGAACATATCTTTGGTCCTCCGCAGATATTTTAAAATGTTCTTGACTGCAATCCAGTGCGCCATACCTGGATTACTCTGGTAACGACTGGTCACGCTTAACCCGTAAGCGACGTCTGGGCGAGTACACAACATCGCATACATAATGGAACCAATAGCCGAAGCATAAGGCGTATTGTCCATTTCATCTTTCTCAGTCTGTGTTTGTGGACACTGACTCTTCGAAAGATTCAGACCATGTCTGACTGGAAGATATCCTCGTTTAGAATTCTCTAAATGAAATCTCTCCAGGACCTTATCGATGTAAGTACTCTGGCACAGCCCGAGAAGCCTCTTAGATCTATCCCTGTAGATCTTCACACCTAATACATAGGCTGCTTCTCCTAAATCTTTCATCTGGAAACATTTCCTCAGCCATGCCTTCACAGCATGCATTTCAGGAATGTCATTTCCAATGATCAAGATGTCATCGACGTAGAGGACTAGGAAAGTAATCACGCTCCCACTAAACCTCTTATAAACACACGGGTCATCCTCGTTCTTGATGAAACCAAATTCACTGATTGATTCATCAAAACGAATATTCCAGCTTCTAGATGCTTGCTTAAGTCCATAAATGGACTTCTTTAACTTGCATATCTTATGACGATCCGCTGGATTAGTGAAACCCTCAGGTTGTGTCATATACACATCCTCATCCAGATTTCCATTAAGGAAAGCTGTTTTCACATCCATCTGCCAGATCTCATAATCATAATATGCAGCTATCGCGAAAAGAATCCGAATAGACTTAAACATGGCAACAGGTGAGAAAGTTTCATCATAATCTATCCCGTAGATTTGTTTGAAACCTTTCGCAACTAGCCTGCCTTTATAGGTAACCACGTTACCATCCATGTCAATCTTCTTCTTGAAGATCCATTTACAGCCTATAGGGATTATTCCCGGAGGCGGATCAACCAAATCCCAGACTTGGTTATCTGACATGGAGTCCATCTCGGCGCGCATAGCTTCAAGCCATCTCGCTGACTCCGGTCCACTGACCGCATCCGCATAAGTAAGGGGTTCATCATTATCAATGATGTAGACTCCGTCATAGCGCTCAGGCTGTCGACGGATCCTACCCGATCTTCGCGGTTCCCGTGATATCTGAGCCTCAGGTTGTTCAATAACCTGTTCTACCGGCTCAGGCTCATCCAATTCTGCTTGGTCACTTTGTCCTACCTCTGGATTCTCATCCAGCTTTATTTCTCTCCCACTGGCCTCTTGCAGAAGAAACTCCTTCTCAAGAAATATGGCCGTCCGAGCAACAAAAACCTTGTTCTCCTTGGGATCGAAGAAATAATAACCCTTAGTTTCCTTAGGGTAACCGACAAAGATACATTTGTCAGATCTGCTCTCTAGTTTCCCAGAGGCGAGCTTTTTGACATAAGCCTCGCAGCCCCAGATCCTGATAAATGTCAAGCTCGGCTGTTTCCCATACCATAACTCATATGGCGTCTTAGAAACTGCCTTGGATGGCACTCGGTTTAGTACCTTTGCAGCTGTTTCCAGTGCAAAACCCCAAAAGGAGTATGGAAGAGTAGCCTGACTCATCATAGAACGAACCATATCTAGTAATGTTCTATTTCTCCTTTCGGACACACCATTCCATTGCGGTGTTCCTGGTGGAGTGAGCTGTGAGATAATCCCACACTCTTTTAGATAGTCAGTAAACGCATGACTTAGGTATTCACCACCTCGATCTGAGCGAAGTGTTTTGATATTACGGCCTAGCTGATTTTGTACTTCATTCTTGAACTCTTTGAACTTGTCAAAAGATTCACTCTTATGTCTCATCAGATAGACATACCCATATCTACTGAAATCATCAGTAAAGGTAATGAAGTACTGATAGCCACCTCTGGCATGTTTACTAAATGGCCCACACACATCACTGTGTATAAGGTCAAGTAAACCTGAAGCCCTTTGACCTTTGTGAGGAAAAGGTGACTTCGTCATTTTACCCATTAAACAAGCCTTGCATGTATCAATTTCCTTGTAGGAGAATGATCCCAGCAGTCCATGATGATGCAACCGCTTAATGCGTTTCTCGTTAATATGGCCTAAACGACTATGCCATAGCAAGGTGCTGTCATCAGCATACTTGGCTTTCTTAATATCAATTTGCTGTATCGAACATTCCATGTCCAACATGTATAACCCATTGTTAATTGAACCAGTTGCATAAACAATATTATCTAAAGACAAAATACACTTTGAAATATTGCATTCAAAGGAAAATCCCTTCCTGACAAGAGCAGGAATGGAGATAATATTTTTAGTTATACTGGGAACAAAGTAACAACTGTTTAGTTCCAATACAATTCCAGATGGTAAAGAAATGAAGTAGTCTCCTACAGCAACAGCAGCAACCCGTGCCCCGTTTCCAACGCGTAGGTCCACCTCATGCTGTCCCACCTGCCTTCTTCTCTTGAGTTCCTGCACATTTGAACAAATGTGAACTCCACATGCAGTGTCCAACACCCATGATATAGAAGAAGAAAACATGACCTCAGTCACGAATATACCTGAGCCAGAAGCAAAGCTTCCCCTCTTGTCTCCTTGGAGCGCTTTACAGTCCTTTTTCCAGTGACCCAGCTGGCCACAGTGGAAACACCTGTATTCCTTGGACCGCTTCACCTTCTGCTTCAGAGCCTTGCTGTAATTCTTGACCGGGGCCTTGCCCTTCTTCCCCTTCTTCTTGTTCCTAGAAGGAACCATCAAGACAGAGGTTGAAGGCTTACCCTTCAGAGTTTCCTCAGTAGTCAAGAGCATATTCAACAGCTCTGCCGGCGTACAATCGATTTTGTTCATATTAAAGTTAATAATGAACGCGTCGAATGATGGCGGGAGAGACTGCAGAATAATGTCCACAGCAAGCTCCTGGTTGATGGTGTGCCCCAGTTTCTCCAGAGCCTCCTTGTGCCCAATCATCTTGAGCACGTGAGCTCCCACTGGGCTCCCTTCAGCCAGTTTGCTCTGAAAGAAGAGCTTAGTCAAATTATAGCGTTCAGTCCTCGCCTGTGCAGCATACAGCATCTTGAGGTTTGCTATAATCTGTATAGCTGACATATCCTCATGCTGACGCTGCAGCGGTGGCGTCATAGACGCTAGCATCAGGCAAGCGACATCAATGCTATCATTGACGTGCTTTTCATAGGCTTCCCGAACCGCCCTTGCGGCGTTCGGAGCGGGCTGCGGCGGTATCGCCGTCTCGAGGACATACAGTTTCCTCTCTGCCTTAAGAACGATCTTAAGGTGTCCAAACCAGTCAGAGAAGTTCGGCCCAGCAAACTTCTCCCTTTCCAGTAGGGATCGCACATTGAAGTTCATGGTGTTCGTTGCTGCAGGTATCTACAACAATGCAAGAACAGCAAGGTCAGTATCAATGTATAAGAATCGATCAGGACTTAAGAAAGATTCTTTTTCTCACTATTTTATCAGGCGTGAAAAATCCAGCAAAACAGCCCGAAAGAGTAGAACTCTTTTAGTGAGATGGGATCCAGATTTCATACTTGGTCTCCGCGTCCCGCTCAGGCGAGATAAGATGCACAGAGAGTACAAGCACTAGTTTCTGGTAGGCGTCCCAGCCAATCGCCAACCCGTGCGATTCCCCTTCATCTGGGCAATCCAGCAGACTGTGCCAACTGAGTTGGTACAACACAGTCTCTGATCCCACAGATGGCTGCCTCCATGTTCTACCATATGCGCCACATATGTAGCCTACACGGTCAAGCTGACCCGACCTACTCCCTGGACCACCATGTGCTATGCTGAGCAACGAGAAGGGATAAATCCCTACTCTGTAACACACAGGTGTAATCCCACACCCTCTGAAGATAGATGGACGTGCCCACTGAGTGGGTACAACACGGCTCCAACGATAATCAGAACAGTGAGGTTTCGCGTCAGAAGGCTTACGAGCTTGATATTTTAGCGTTGGATTTTAACGGTCTTTTATCTTCTTGCCTATCATGCAATTCCTATGGTGATAGCAGAAGATAATTTGATCATGCAATTCCAATATTTAAGCAATAAAAGAAAGCATGTATCTTATGTGGTAAAAGCCCATAGCCCTAGAAGACCTTAACCTAACTTAAGTCTTCATTTGCTCTTCATGGGTCTTTTGCTGCTCATCTGGCCCAAACCTGGGCCCAAGCGCCATCTGCAGCACAGGTGCACCCACCAGGAATTTGCGCCTGGTCCCAGAGTCGAACCCTGGACCTCCCACCTGGTCCAGCCACTGCTGCATGCGCCTCTGCCAAGTGTGCTTTGTGCTCTTGTCTAATTAAATTACAAATTTAACTATCTAGACAAGAGTGACACGCAGGTCACTAACATTTATAAATTAAAACACAGTGATGCGCAGATCACAATAATTAATTTACAATTTAATACAGGCACGCAGGCCCCAGCACAGCACACAATTAATATGAGCAGCCCACATAAGACTAAATAGACAAACATATGCATCCAATCAGCATCATGTGATCCATCATAAAAATTAAAATTTTCGAAAACCCCTTGGGATCAATTTTAATTTTTTTCCTTATTTCCCCTACAACCTTACAACGGTCCATTACTAGGGATCCACTCAACCAACCTAGTCAAATCCACTGCCCTTGCATGCACCAAGTCCTAACTGACTTGTGTTGACCATAAGGTCAACCATGCATGCGCCAGGGCTGAACGACCACACTGAGGTCTGGCAAGCGGGCGTGACCCCGGGCCTAACTCAGGTGCGTTCATTGGGTGTCTCAATCAGACATCGCTACACACCTGTCTGCAGTCGACCTATAGCCACCATAGGCTTGCGCCAAAGTGCTAACTGGTCGACCCATTCAGGCTGTCAGATGGTCTGATCAGACTGTTTGGATCTAACACAGGGGATGATTTCAACCCTAATAACCCGTCTAAGGGTTTAATGCAGGCGGCACTTAGATCTAATGGTGTGCGCGCAAGTCGTTTGAGTTTTTAAGAAAACATCAACAAGAACATATAGAAGCGCTACCTTACTACATGCGTCAACTACAATACACAACAAGTAAAGGTTCGCATGTAGCCTAGATCTAGCAATATGGCGCATACAAGGATCACAAAAATGGCTCAAGCGTTAAGCAATCATAAAAAACATGCTTCAACCAGCGCTTTGATACCAATTGAAAGATCCCCTAGAATAAGGGGAGGTAAAACCCTACAGGCGCATATGGAGATATAGATGCAGCGGAAAAAAGGGTTTCAATGATCTTTGCATGCATTATGATTAGCTTATAAAATCAGCATGAATAAAACGATTCATACCATAGCCATTTCTAGATGGCGCCTTGGAAGAAAAATCGCAAATGCCACTTCTCTAAAGTCTCGCACACAAGAGGATGATGGCAAACTCTTTGTTGCTCCTTGTGCTAGCAAGGCTACAAAGTGTCCTTGATCGAATGGAAAGGGATGATGAACTTCTTGGCCGAATCCTCCTCAACCTTCAAGACGTCGCCACACACGAAAGCGTCAAGAGAAGAGGTCGCTTGAGAGGCGAGAGTAGTAAGCACTATTCGAACGTGAGCGTTATCTCCAAGTGGAGATCATGGTTACTAAAAATAGCCACCACGTTCGCTCCAATGTTCACGCCAAGTGAACAACTCGCCAAGCCTTGAACCATGCGCTCATTTCATGAGCCGGTTCACATTGGTTCGGTTTAAGAACTAATCAAGCCAAGCAACCAGTCCAAATCATAATTAAACCACAAGGTTCTTGATCTGACCGTTGATCTCTTAATGCTTCTGATCTGACCGATCTAGCATTCATTCTCTCGATCGAAGCTTACCGATCTCAAGCCCTAATCAATCAAACATGATCAGACCAGATCTCACTTACAATCAGAGATTAAATCCCTTTAAACTGAATCCGAACAATACAGTCCATACGATCTGACTTAAGTAAGCCATATCATCAAATTGTGCGACCCTGAGGGTTTCCTTTAAATGTCGGTAACGATAACTCACATTATCACGATCAGTGAGGGGTATCTAGCAACACATCACTGTCTCCCGATATAAAGGAAAGAGTCTTCCAAGACTACACCCAAAAACAGCACAAGTGTGAATCAAATCACAAGGCATGCATATTTCCTTTACCACTGGACGTTCTTATTGGACAAGCATGTCAAGCTTGTAACTCCAATATGATGAGCATGATTAGAACAGATGAACACTGTCACCTGGGTATGGCCATACTCTTTTCTCAATCATCTCATCCAGGGGGCCCCTTTAGAACATCACACTCCTTAAACAAGGAGACGGCAATCCTATGTCTATCACTAGTGTCCTAACCTGACTCAAGCTCACCATCCAAGATAGTCTATAATCATTATGTTTCAAATGATATTGAACTACCTCAAAACAATGACAATCATCATTTAGAAAACACAAGTGATCTCAAGTCAGAGGAAATGTGCCACTTGTCATACTCAAGGAATATTCACATTGCGACAAACAATTGAACATCCTAGTAGGGTCTGTCCAGTACATCCAATGTACCCATGAGTCTACATCTTATTCCATGCTCGAAGCATCCTATAAGATTAGAACACATATTAGTCTTAACCATATCAAGGCTGTCTCATGTTCACCAAGATATATCGACTAAGGACATAATAGCATGTCAGCCCAGCTGAACAGCTTTGAGACATTATTCAGAAGAACATATATTGCAGCAGACAATGTAGCTAACTGAATAACAACCATGCCTTTATAAACTTAAGAGTTTATTACATGATACAGATACATTCCCACAGGCCTCAAACATTAGCCTTAAGGGCATACCCCAACATATGATATAAAAGAACTCTAATTATTATAATGAAATTTATTATTTTTATTTGAATTGTTGTTATCTTCTAGGTGATGATGTAAACTAAAATGAATAATTCATGTTGAGCAAGTTATCGAGTATTGATCCTTGGTATATATAGTAAATTTTTCTTAAAAAATATATGAAAAATTATTATCGATTATCATTAACTAGGGGTATGACAGTAGTAATGCGCAAGCAATAGCATAGTGGTGCATGGGCGGTGCGGGTGACATGGGCGATTGTGAGGGATACGGGTGGCATGCAGGTGACACGGGGTAGCGGGGGTAGTGCATGGGCGGCACGAGCAAAGTAGCATGAGGGTGGGGGGAGGCGGCAAGGAGGAAAGGGAGAGGGGAACAAGGAGGGGAGAGAGAGAGAGAAGGGTGAGGGGAGGGAAAGAAGGGAGAGGGGAGGAACATAGGAAAAGAGTTGGGGAAGGGGAGAGAAGAAAAGAGAGGTGATGGAGTAGGGAGGGAATATATTAAGATTAGGATTATAATTTTATTATTTTAGTTTAGAGGATAAGCTTATAATTTTCACAAGCGGGGCGGGTTCATTGTCAAGTTTGAGGTAGATAGTGAAAATCCCTTACTTGACTCGACTTATTTTTTATAAGTCAGGTTTTATCTGAATTTAACCTAATTTGATCCGTCAATTTGAGTTTTTTTCTCAATCAAATTAGAACGGGCGAGTTGAGGCAAGGTAGGAGTGAATTTATGTAATCCCTATTATACAGGATTTTAGAGGGCCTTTTCCCCATTGCTACTTGCACATACTTGTACATAAAAAAGAACTCTACAATTTTTTTTGACATTTTGACTATAATTAGTTTTCCTTCTTCATTTTTTTAATCTTTCCAATTCTTTTTCCTAACACTGTGTATACAAGGAGAGAAAAACAAATGAAAGAACAGAAAAGTTATTTTCCCGTGGTTTACCCGGACGGACGAAAATTTTTCAAAGGAAAATGGAAGGAAAAGTTATTAACTTTTTCCTCGTTTTGTGATCCTTCCAAATTGGACGGATCACAAAATGAAGGAAAAAAAAAACAACGCAACAACATGTTAACGCCGCCGCCTCTCGCCCTCTTCTCACGCCCGCTTCGACGAACGCCGCCGCGTCTGCTCGCCTCTCACGCACGCTTCATCGTCAACGAAGAAAACTACTGCCGGACCGGAGGAGGAGAGGGCAGGACGACGCTCGCTGACTGCGTTCGTCGTCGAGGCGGCCGCCTGCACCTGTTGTTGGTGTATATGCCCTAGGACCTAGTTTTGGTCCATCTTTGTACTACTTAACTCTGATATTCATATATCTTTCTGGCATTGTCGTTATCATTGTTTGTCTACACCTGCAATTGTGTACTTACATGATAATGTCCCTGGAGACAGATTGGATCTGTGCTCAAATGATTGTCCCTAGTCGATGTACCTGAGTGGATATGGGACAGCTCTGGTACTTGTGAGACTGGTATGTGGGCTGGTTAGGCACGTGGTGCTAACGCAGACACATGGGTATATCATTGGAGGATATACTGGACAGACCCGCTGTGAGGCTATGACTTGGTGTCATGAGATATCCTCACAAGTGACAAGAGATGCATTGATCCCTTGACTTGAGGTCATTGACCATTCTATATGGTTAGGGACTTGCTTTGATCCAACCTAACACCTTGCCGTAGTTGGGACGTCATAACGGTTGTCATTGAGCATGTCACGACCCATATGAGAAGGTCAATGGACAGACATAGGATTTGCCCCTTCCTTAGGGAAGTATGATATCCATGGAGCTCCCTTATGGTTCTATGACTGAGAGTGTATGGCCATACCCAGGTGAGAACCTGTTTTAGTCATAGCCATGTGATTGGATGAAAACAAGTGGTGACACACTTGTCCAATCGGATATCAGTACGACAAAGAGACTGTAATGCATCTGTACCTAGTTGCGATGATGGGGATGTCGATGTCGATATCCATTCCAATAACCTGGGTAGCAGCGATGCACTGCTAGGTGCCACTCACTGCTTGTGATGACCTTTGGTCAGCACTGCCAGCGTTAGAGGAACCTACAGGGTCGCACACCTTGATACTCAAGTTTTCATATTGATCGGGTAGCCTTTAGATCGAGTTATTGGATAACTCTGATCTATTTGGGAGATTTCATCATCGCCAATGGGCCTGATGAGATGGAAGAAACTTATTGGGGCCAACTTCCGTTTTTGGCATATCGATCAAATTAACCATGGTTAGCCTCATTTAACCAAGGGTTAAATTGGATTGGATCCAATAGCTTGGTTAACATGCATAATGGACTTTGGGCTTGGCCCATTGCTTAGTTGGGCTTGCTAATAAGTTGTATTGAAGGGCTATGAGGCTTGAAGGGTATAATGGGGATGAATTAATAGGATAGGCGCATATGGAATCCTAGTTGGACTAGGATTTGCGCCTATGCCTTGTTTGGTATCTCCTAGGTGATTAAATCAAATTGGATTTGATTAAATCACACAAGATAATTGATTGGATTGTGTTTGACAATTGTGGGCTGATTATTAACATAATTAGAGTCCTAATTGGATTAGGACTTGCGCCCAAGCCACATTAGGCAATCCATCATATTGCCTTGACTAGGTCTAGGCGCATGGATGGGATTAATGCCTCATATGGCATGATATGGGCGCATATGGCTGATGCTTGCTTTGGCAAGTCTTAGGCGCATATGGGAGTGGAGATTTAATCAATATATTTGATTGAATAATCTCCTAGAATCATGCCCTAATTGTCAACACTTGCCATTCTCCCCTAACCGCCTCTTGCTCCTATAAATAAGCCCTTGCCGCCCCCTCTCTTGATGATGCTAATTCCTTGGAGGCGTGAAGCATTAGAGGGCGACGGCTTAGAGAGCTTAGAGCTCTTCTTCTTCCATCAAGGGCGCAAGCATGCTTCTCCTTTTCCTTTCCTTGGCGCAAAGGAACAAGAAGGCTTGCGGCGTTCTCTTCTCCTTCCATCTCCTTGACGCATCACATCTTGGTGGTGGCGCAAGTTGCTTGGAGGACTCTCCTAAGGCATGGATCTTCTTCCCGAGGCTAGCACCGGGCGAGGAAGAAGAAAACTTGAGGAATCCGTGTGTGCGAGACTGCAGAGGGCGAACACTTGGGCGCCTTCATTGACATCGGCTTCTAATTGCTTAAAGGTACTTACTATCACATCGTGTCGACCCCCTCGCAAGAGATCTTCACTGGGTTTTTGGGACTAGCCTGTTTCAGGGACATTCTTCCGCTGCGTAAAATGTATGTCCATGGCTCTGAAAATTGTAAAATGTCCCCGGGGTTTCCCAACAGTGGTATCAGAGCTACTTGCGAGCCTCGAACGATGTTCTTTCATGCTTTTCATGCTCACATGCCATATCTATATTTTCGCATATTGCATAGATGTTGGCGCATGATTTTTCTTTAAGTAGAAAAATTGTAGGTCTCTTGTTTCTTACTTCTAATTAACTTCTTGTGGTTCTTTGCTCTCTTCATGTGATGGGATAGACCCATATGTGGAAGAGAAAATTTCTCCTCTCATAATAGGATAGACCTATCTTGAGAGACTTGTTGGAATAGGGCATGGACTGGGTGATTGCCCTTATCCTAGCAAGTTAGGGATTGCAAGGAGGGCAACCGGTATGCCTCTTGTAGACTCCTGAGAGAAACTTAGAATCAAAGATTTGTGATATGAAGGGAAGGAAGAGAGACATGTTTTATGAAAAAGTAAAATTTCAAATTTTATGTTTTTCATGAGCATATAGAATTGCATGAGTAAGTACTTGATTATGCATGATGTTGTGGTCATATATCAAGCCCCTTAACATGCCTGTGATGTATCCTTGTGAGGCCTGCGTGCCGCTTTTCTTTTTGCTTTTAACTAAGAAGAAGATTAGGATGGCGCATCTACTTGGAGCAAGGTGCATGCTTGCTTGGTTGCGCATCCTTGCATGATGGCGCAACAAGCTTCAAAGGTGGCACATCCTTGCATGGGGGCGCAAGTTAGGGTTTGGCCGAGCCTTGTGCTTGTGTGCTATCCCTCTTGTGGCTTGCTAAATGGCGCACCTTCCTTGGAGGAAGACCATGGCATTGGCCGAACCTTGTGGGTGTACCCCTAGGGTTTGAGAGCTAAACCATGGGAGAATGACCTTGGAGCCAACCTTGAAGATAGAGCTAGAGGTCGGCTAGGCTAGGTCTAATCTTGGGGCTTGAATCCTAGGTCAAGAGTTGAACCCCCTTTTGGCATGGATTGGTTCAATGTCTTGAATGGGCTATGATCACATCATCCTTTTATTGCTTTCTTTACAAAAGCTAAAGCATGCCTGTGATGTTTTATCGTTATGTTATCACCATAGGATTGCATGCCTGTAATGATAGACATAAGATAAAACTGAGATGATGAGACCTTAAACAAAAACCCTCAATTAAAATATCAAGTCTAGTAGCCTTCTAACGCGTAGCCCTCACTAAGCTATCGATCAGTGGAGTTGTGAACTGTTTCCCACCCTCGTGGGACACACCCACTTATCTTTAGAAAGTGCGTGGTGGCAATGGTTTCCCCAGTCCAGTTTTAACCTGGGCGTGCCTTCGCAAGGAAACTCGTTGGCCCTGGGCATAACGGTTAGGAATGGACTTGACTAGATTTTCATGTGTGCTAGGCACATGATGAAACTCTAGAGGCATCGTTGAGAGGTTAGGGTTTCATGCTGTATCCAGCCCTCGCTGGACATGAAATGCCTGGACTGTCTCAATAAGGGGAATTGCTTGGAGCAATCGGCCGGCGCGCCCACCTTAGGAAACATGGGTCACTTTGTGCATCTCATCCCACCCTCGTGGGACGCGAAGCCCTGTGTGGAATGAGGATCTCATCTCACTAGGAAATCTTGGATTTCTCGATTGACTTTGTGGGTTGTCAATTCGATTAAAAATAGTGGGAGCCATGGTCATTTAAAAGGCAAGTCCAGTTTAAATGACTCAAAGTAGTACTAATCTGCTGTTTCTTGGTTGTTGTAGAACAATGGCTATGAACAATAGCAGTTGGTCACTGCGATCTACCCTGGATAAGTTGGTTGGATCCAACTTACTGGATTGGTATATGAACTTGAGAATTGTGCTCAAGCTCGAGAGGAAGCTTTATGTTCTTGAGCGTCTTATTCCTGAGCCACTTCCATGCTCGGCCTCAGCGGCTGAGAGGGATGCTTATGATAAGCATCAGGTTGATACTTTGGAGGTTGCTAACCAACATGTCACTTGAATTTAAAGGGTGATATGAATCGAAGAGTGCCTCTGAAATTATTTTAATCTAAGCAGCTCTTTGATGAATTGGTTGAGCTCAATCCTGCTAAAGTTGATATTCAGTGTGTTGAGCCGAAAGGCTTGACCAAGGAACTGAAATTAAAGATGGATATGATTAGGAATAATAGGTGCTATTCATGTGGAGGGCCACCTCACATGTTGAAGGACATGTTGCAACTTCAGAATGAGGAGAAGAAAGGCAAGGCCTTGTCTTCATGCTCAGGTATTTATGTTACCGAAGTCAACCTTTCTACTCCTATGACATGGGTATTGGATACCGCATGTGGAGTACAAATATGCAAAGGCTCAGAAAGGATAGATCGGTAAGGCCTAGAGATATTGACCTACGGATAGGTAACAGGGCACAAGTTGCTGCTATTGCTGTAGGAGTTTTTCTCCCTGCCTTCTGGACTTCAGTTAAAGCTAGACAATTGCTATTATGTACCTTCCCTTTCCAAAACATTGTATCCACTCCTTGCTTGGCAAAGAAAGGATTTAGGTTTGAAATAAAAGAGAACTTATGTTCTTTTTCTTTTGCAAACATGTTTTATGGGAAGGGTACTTTGTGCAATGGTCCGCATGTCTTGGACATGATTAGCTCTATTTGTAACATAAATAATAAAAGGACCAAACTGAGTGGTTCAGTTGGTGCTTTCCTACGGCATTGTCGATTAGCCCATATAAACAAGAATCGCATTCGACAACTCCATGCAAATGGGTTGCTAGATTCGAGTTCCTTGGAGGAACTTGATACATGTGAGACTTGTTTATTAGGGAAAATGACAAATAGGCCCTTCACCAAGACTGGTGAGAGGGCAGGAGGTTTGTTGGATCTCATACATAGTGATGTGTGTGGGCTATTCAATAAACAAGCCAAAGGAGGGTATAACTACTTCATCACATTTACTAATGACTTCAGTAGATATGGTTATGTCTACATGATGAGACATGAGTCTGAATCCTTTGAGAAATTTAAGGAGTTCAGACATGAAGTAGAGAACCAGCTTGGTAGATCCTTTAAGGATCTTCGATCAGATCGTGATGGAGAGCACCTGAGCAGTGAATTCTTTGACTATCTGAATAAGTGTGGGATCCTATCCCAACTCACTCCTCCTAGAGCACCTCGGTAGAATGGTGTATCTGAAAGGAGAAATCGAACCTTGTTGGACATAGTTCGGTCTATGATGAGTCATGCAACTCTACCTCCCTCATTCTGGGGACATGCACTTGAAAAAGCTTCTCTAATACTGAATAATGTTCCATCTAAGAGTGTCTCAAAGATTCCATACGAGGTATGGAATGGGAGACGCCCTAATCTCACTTTTATCAGGATCTAGGGATGTGAGGCTTATGTCAAACGTCAAGATTCTAGCAAGCTAGAACCTAGATCTGATAAGTGTATGTTTGTGGGGTACCCTAAGGAGACTAAGGGTTACTACTTCTATATTCCCACCGAGAACAAAGTTTTTGTTGCTCGGGGTGCGGTCTTTTTAGAGAAAGAATTTCTCATGAAAGAAGTTAGTGGGAGGAAGTTTGACTTGGACGAGGTCCAAGTGCAACCACAAGACATCGAGATGGGAACCTGAGCCACCTACACCGGTTGCTAGGCAACCTGAGGCTCAGACACAGGCCCCATGTAGGTCTGGGAGGTTTCGTCGAGCACCTGAGAGGTATGGGTCGCTGCCGACCCAACACGACGGGATCTTCATCATGGAGGATGAACCCAGGACTTATGATGAGGCGGTCAGTGGACCGGACTCCGAGAGATGGCTTGAGGCCATGCGATCCGAGATGGATTCCATGTCGGATAACCAAGTCTGGGATTTGGTTGAGCTGCCTGATGGGGTAAAACCCATAGGGTGTAAATGGGTCTTCAAGAGAAAGACAGACATGGATGGCAAAATAGTTACCTATAAGGGTAGACTAGTGGCTAAAGGATTTAAACAAGTCCACGGGGTGGACTATGATGAAACCTTCTCGCCAGTTGCCATGATCAAATCCATTCGGATTCTGCTTGCTATAGCTGCATATCATGACTATGAGATATGGCAGATGGATGTGAAAACAGCGTTCCTTAACGGGAAGCTAACTAAGGATGTGTATATGACACAACCTAATGACTTCATCCATCCTGCAGATACTAGTAAAGTCTGCGGGCTAAAGAAATCCATTTATGGATTAAAGCAAGCATCTCGAAGTTAGAATCTTCAGTTTGATGAAGCTGTGAGAGATTATAGTTTTATCAAAAGTGAAGATGACGTCTGTGTATACAGAAAATTCAGTGGGAGCTTGGTGACTTTTCTGGTCATGTATGTCGATGACATACTGCTCATCGGAAACGACATCCCTAGTCTTCAAGCTGTGAAGACATGGTTGGGGAAATGTTTTGAGATGAAAGACTTAGGGGAGGCCGCCTATATTCTGGGCGTGAGGATCTACCGGGATAGATCCAAGATGCTCTTGGCCCTTAGTCATAGTACCCACATTGATAAGGTCCTGGAGAGGTTCAACTTGGAGCAATCCAAGAAAGGATACCTTCCAGTGAGAGATGGCCTTACTCTCTCAAAGAGCCAGTGTCCTACAACACGGGCTGAGAGGGATAACATGAGTCGAATTCCCTATGCTTCGGCAATGGGATAAATCATGTATGCAATGCTGTGTACTAGACCAGATGTGGGTTATGCTGTAAGCATAACCAGCCGATACCAATCCAATCCAGGTTTGCAGCACTGGGTGGCTGTAAAGAATATCCTTGAGTATCCTGAAAGGGACTAAGGATTTATTCTATAAAGTCTACGGGGACAGGAAGAACTCAGTGTGCAGGGCTTCACTGATGAGTCGTTCCAGTCTGATCCTGACGACTTCAGATCGCAGACCAGCTATTAGTTTAAGATGGTTGGAGGTGCTGTATGCTGGAAGAGCTTCAAGCAATCCACCATAGCTAATTCTACAACCGAAGCTGAGTATGTGGTTGCTTCTGAGGCAGCCAATGAAGCCGTTTGGATCAGGAAGTTCTTTTCTGAACTTCAGGTGGTTCCAAGTGCAATGGATCCCATTGAGCTCTACTATGACAACAATGGGAACTGCACATACTAAGGAACCACGGTCTCATCAAAGGTCCAAACACATACTCAAGAGATTTCGCCTGATCAAAGAGATCATTGATCGAGGTGATGTCAAGATTAGCAGAATTGACACAGAGAGCAATCTAGCAGACCCACTAACCAAGGCTTTGGCGCAGCAGAAGCATGATGGTCGTACTAGAGATATGGGGTTGAGGTTGCTCAACCTCTAGGTCTTAGTGCAAGTGGGAGATTGTTGGTGTATATGCCCTAGGACCTAGTTTTGGTCCATCTTTGTACTACTTAACTCTGATATTCATATATCTTTCTGGCATTATCGTTATCATTGTTTGTCTACACCTGCGATTGTGTACTTACATGATAATGTCCCTGGAGATAGATTGGATCTGTGCTCAAATGATTGTCCCTAGTCGATGTACCTGAGTGGATATGGGACAGCTCTGGTACTTGTGAGACTGGTATGTGGGCTGGTTAGGCACGTGGTGCTAACGCAGACACATGGGTATATCATTGGAGGATATACTGGACAGACCCGCTGTGAGGCTATGACTTGGTGTCATGAGTTATCCTCACAAGTGACAGGAGATGCATTGATCCCTTGACTTGAGGTCATTGACCATTCTATATGGTTAGGGACTTGCGTTGATCCAACCTAACACCTTGCCGTAGTTGGGAGGTCATAACGGTTGTCATTGAGCATGTCACGACCCATATGAGAAGGTCAATGGACAGACATAGGATTTGCCCCTTCCTTAGGGAAGTATGATATCCATGGAGCTCCCTTATGGTTCTATGACTGAGAGTGTATGGCCATACCCAGGTGAGAACCTGTTTTAGTCATAGCCATGTGATTGGATGAAAACAAGTGGTGACACACTTGTTCAATCGGATATCAGTACGGCAAAGAGACTGTAATGCATCTGTACCTAGTTGCGATGATGGGGATGTCGATGTCGATATCCATTCCAATAACCTGGGTAGCAGCGATGCACTGCTAGGTGCCACTCACTGCTTGTGATGACCTTTGGTCAGCACTGCCAGCGTTAGAGGAACCTACAGGGTCGCACACCTTGATACTCGAGTTTTCATATTGATCGGGTAGCCTTTAGATCGAGTTATTGGATAACTCTGATCTATTTGGGAGATTTCATCAGCGCCAATGGGCCTGATGAGATGGAAGAAACTTATTGGGGCCAACTTCCGTTTTTGGCATATCGATCAAATTAACCATGGTTAGCCTCATTTAACCATGGGTTAAATTGGATTGGATCCAATAGCTTGGTTAACATGCATAATGGACTTTGGGCTTAGCCCATTGCTTAGTTGGGCTTGCTAATAAGTTGTATTGAAGGGCTATGAGGCTTGAAGGGTATAATGGGGATGAATTAATAGGATAGGCGCATATGGAATCCTAGTTGGACTAGGATTTGCGCCTATGCCTTGTTTGGTATCTCCTAGGTGATTAAATCAAATTGGATTTGATTAAATCACACAAGATAATTGATTGGATTGTGTTTGACAATTGTGGGCTGATTATTAACATAATTAAAGTCTTAATTGGATTAGGACTTGCGCCCAAGCCACATTAGGCAATCCATCATATTGCCTTGACTAGGTCTAGGCGCATGGATGGGATTAATGCCTCATATGGCATGATATGGGCGCATATGGCTGATGCTTGCTTTGGCAAGTCTTAGGCGCATATGGGAGTGGAGATTTAATCAATATATTTGATTGAATAATCTCCTAGAATCATGCCCTAATTGTCAACACTTGCCATTCTCCCCTAACCGCCTCTTGCTCCTATAAATAAGCCCTTGCCGCCCCCTCTCTTGATGATGCTAATTCCTTGGAGGCGTGAAGCATTAGAGGGCGACGGCTTGGAGAGCTTAGAGCTCTTCTTCTTCCATCAAGTGCGCAAGCATGCTTCTCCTTTTCCTTTCCTTGGCGCAAAGGAACAAGAAGGCTTGCGGCGTTCTCTTCTCCTTCCATCTCCTTGACGCATCACATCTTGGTGGTGGCGCAAGTTGCTTGGAGGACTCTCCTAAGGCATGGATCTTCTTCCCGAGGCTAGCATCGGGCGAGGAAGAAGAAAACTTGAGGAATCCGTGTGTGCGAGACTGCAGAGGGCGAACACTTGGGCGCCTTCATTGACATCGGCTTCTAATTGCTTAAAGGTACTTACTATCACATCGTGTCGACCCCCTCGCAAGAGATCTTCACTGGGTTTTTGGGACTAGCCTGTTTCGGGGACATTCTTCCGCTGCGTAAAATGTATGTCCATGGCTCTGAAAATTGTAAAATGTCCCCGGGGTTTCCCAACACCTATCACATCTCTCCCCATCCACCTTGCATGTCTGCCGCCTTCGCGTCGCCTGCCGCCTGCACCCGTCACGCGTTGCCGGCAGCCTCACCCCACCCGCCTCTCCTCATCTGCCTTGTCGTCCGCCTCAACATCCGCACGCCGTCTGCATTTGCGTCACCTGCAGCCTGCCATCTGCACACGTCGCCAACCGGACCGGAGAAGGCTGATAACACCAAAATTTATAGTAAATTTCATGCCATTTTATATATCTTTTCGTGTCATATTTATGAACTTTTGTTTGTTTTTAAGCATTATTTTTTAAATATTATGGAATCTACACAATTTCTTGTTTTTCATGAATTTCAGGTTAAAAGTGCCATATTTTGATAGATTTTGGAAGATCTAAGTGCACCAATGGATTCCAGACGTCGAAACGAAGCCGCCCGCCAATTTTCATTCAAATCGGAATAAGTTTGAAAAATACACCCCGGGTGTAATGGATATTTCGGGTGTAATTTTCTGCCCAAAATACGGCACTGCCGTAAGAAATAACACGGGCTATAATTTAGAGCAATTTCCACTGGAAAGTTCAGTTGAAAATACGGCACTGCCGTTTTTTAAATACGGTACCGTAATTACACTCAAAAACGTAATTTTTACGGGTCCGATTCTTGCGTGGGCCATAACTTTTGGTCTAGAGCTCCAAATTGAGATCGGAAAGTTGCTACAGACTCGTCTTTAAGAGGAGAAGAGACACGCACTGAAGGGGAAAACTTTTATGGAGTATCGAGAGAGAAATTGATAGAGAGGCAGTTAGGGTTTGTCCTCGTGCCGAGAGGCGTAGAGGCCACCTCTCACCGTGATTTTCACTCAGAAGCTTCGCCTGGAGGAGAAGACAACACCCCAGAAGTTTCAGAAGAAAAGGAGTTCAATCAGAGGAGGAATCAACGAAAGAAGCTCTCGGGCACTATTCACAGTGAGTTTCCTTGCAAAATACGGCTGTAATTTGTATTACAGCCGTGGTGTATTTTTCTAAAACCTCTTTTCTAGTTAATTTTCGATCTTCTGAAATTATGGATTATTGTATTTTCTTCTCCATGCAAGCTTAGACATATTTTGGGACATGGGTGTAATCCCTTTGATTTTATATGATTATATAACTTTTTATTTCGTCAAGATAATTTTGCCATGATAATTTTACCTATGTGATTATTGTTCTAAGTTTCTCCTTAGTTTACTTTTTATCATCATGAATAGAGTTCTTGCATTAAGGACCGAAAGGTGACATGCTTGAGAACTGGAACCCTAAAATTGATTAATAGGAACTCACCGTAAGAAATTAGGTTAAGTACTTATTTCTTTATTTTATATGGCTAATTGTCTTGATGATGATTATGAACCTAGGATTAATTTAGTGTGTTAAACGTGGAGATCTTGCACGAAAGTGAGGATCGGAACGTTGGAGAACCATAGGTAGAACTTGTGTTGAGTCTCGGATGCACGAAAGTGATCCTTGAGATTCCGCTCGAGACAATCAACTTAGAATTCGGATGCACGAAAGTGATCTTTGAATTCTTTGATTGATGATTTACTTATCTTTAGTGTTGGGATAAATCTTGCGCGAAAGCGAAGATTGATCCCTGCATGATTGTCTGCACGAAAGTGAGATGATCCCTTTATAAAGTAAATTAAGTCTTTATTAGGATAAGATTAGTCTGACGACCTTTTATTTATATCTAGTCATTGAAATCAAGGTGGATGAAACCCTAGTCCCATGTTTATCTCTCTGATTATTTTCCCGTGTGTTTATCAATTATTCACTTGCATCATATTCGGTTTACTTAGCTAGCGAGAATACAACTATTTGGTACTTAACAATAAGGTCTCTGTGGTTCGATATCTTTCTTTATTACTTCGATAATTCCCCGGCAACGGCGCCAAAAACTTGATAGGTTTCTGCAAGTCCATGGAATTTGATCGAAGTAATAAAGAAAGATATCGAACCACAGAGACCTTATTGTTAAGTACCAAATAGTTATATTCTCGCTAGCTAAGTAAACCGAATATGATGCAAGTGAATAATTGATAAAAACACGGGAAAATAATCAGAGAGATAAACATGGGACTAGGGTTTCATCCACCTTGATTTCAATGACTAGATATAAATAAAAGGTCGTCAGAGTAATCTTATCGTGATAAAGACTTAATTTACTTCATAAAGGGATCATCTCACTTTCGTGTAGACAATCATGCAGGGATCAATCTTCGCTTTCGCGTAAGATTTATCCCAATGCTAAAGATAAGTAAATCATCAATCAAAGAATTCAAAGATCACTTTCGTGCATCCGAATTCTAAGTTAATTGTCTCGAGCGGAATCTCAAGGATCACTTTCGTGCATCCGAGACTCAACACAAGTTCTACCTATGGTTCTCCAACGTTCTGATCCTCACTTTCGTGCAAGATCTCCACGTTTAACACACTAAATTAATCCTAGGTTCATAATCATCATCAAGGCAATTAGCCATCTAAAATAAAGAAATAAGAACTTAACCTAATTTCTTACGGTGAGTTCCTATTAATCAATTTTAGGGTTCCAGTTCTCAAGCATGTCACCTTTCAGTCCTTAATGCAATAACTCTATTCATGATGACAAAAAGTAAACTAAGGAGAAACTTAGAACAATAATCACATAGGTAAAATTATCATGGCAAAATTATCTTGACGAAATAAAAAGTTATCTAATCATATAAAATCAAAGGGATTACACCCATGTCCCAAAATATGTCTAAGCTTGCATGGAGAAGAAAATACAATAATCCATAATTTCAGAAGATCAAAAATCAACTAGAAAAGAGGTTTTAGAAAAATACACCACGGCTGTAATACAAATTACAGCCGTATTTTGCAAGGAAACTCGCTGTGAACAGTGCCCGAGAGCTTCTTTCGTTGATTCCTCCTCCGATTGAACTCTTTTTCTTCTGAAACTTCTGGGGTGTTGTCTTCTCCTCCAGGCGAAGCTTCTGAGTGAAAATCAGCGAGAGGTGGCCTCTACGCCTCTCGGCGTGAGGACAAACCCTAACCGCCTCTCTGTCGATTGCTCTCTCGATACTCTGTAAAAGTTTTCCTCTTCAGTACGTTGTCTTCTCCTCTTAAAGACGAGTGCGTAGCAACTTTCCGATCTCAATTTGGAGCTCTGGATCAAAAGTTATGGCCCGCGCAAGAATCAGACCCGTAAAAATTACGTTTTTGAGTGTAATTACGATACCGTATTTAAAAAACGGCAGTGCCGTATTTTCAACTGAACTTTCTGGTCGGAAATTGCTCTAAATTACGGCCCGTGTTATTTCTTACGGCAGTGCCGTATTTTGGGCAGAAAATTACACACGTAATATCCATTACACCCGAGGTGTATTTTTCAAACTTGCTCCAATTTGCATGAAAATTGGCGGGCAGCTTCGTTTCGACGTCTGGAATCCATTGGTGCGCTCAGATCTTCCAAAATCCATCAAAATATGACACTTTTAACCTAAAATTCATGAAAAATAAGATATTGTGTAGATTCCATAATATTTAACAAATGATGCTTAAAAACAAACAAAAGTTCATAAATATGACACGAAAAGATATATAAAATGGCATGAAATTTACTATAAATTTCGGTGTCATCAAATACATAAGGCTCAAACTTTGCTTGTCCCTAAGCAAAAATCAAAAATTGATCAAATACATAAGCACAGACTTTCTCATAAAGAATAAATTTCAAAAATACAATCACTAATGAAAAATTACACCAATTGCTTCATAAAATTTCAAATAAACACATCAATCTTAGAACTCAATCCTCTAGATCTACAACTCAATCAAATAAAATTTCACAACTTGTACAATAAATAGAATTTTTAATCTAATGATTTCACCCAATTTTTAGTTCAAATCTATCATGCTTTTATTTATAGGAATTATGTTTCCAAGATCTTTTTCCACACATAACTTTTTTTTTTCTTTTTTTATGTATTTTGTTTGTTTTTGTAAAGATGGCATGTACCCACTTAGATACATTCTTTTTATTTTTGACTTCAACTCTTATCTTCGGTACCACTATCAATTTTGCATAGTGCCAAGTAGAGGAGTCTTATTCTTTTTATCTCTCATTATTTTTTTTACAGACTTTAACCCATGCCTTAGGTACTACTATCAATTTTACATAGTGCCAAGTAGGGGAGTCTCTCACTCTTTTTGTGGATCTTGGATTCTTCTTTCCCAACAAATAGCAAAATAGACTAAACATCTACTAGGTTGATCAATTGATATCAATTCACAAATCATACTCATATGCTCATTTTATTTAAAGGAGTAGTTTCACCTTTAGATCTTATTCCTCAAATAACACATCTACCTAAAATTTCATTCATCAATTAATGAAGAATTCCAAAAGTAGATATGCATTAGAGAAATAAATTCAACATGATAGATCTAGACCTAATCACAAGCATGAATTCATTCATCATCATAAAAAATCCATAGACTGCTCATCACATGGATAAAAAATTTTAAACATCAAAATCACTGCAAGAGGTGTGAAGCATCAAACTCAACAAGTCAAAAGATGTAAAGTGGTAGATCCGTATAATCACATAAGGCTCAAACAATGCAGAGGGTGTAAACTGATATATCTAAGAGAAGAAAAGTGTAGATAATCATATCAAATCACAAGATAGTGCAAACAATACTCACAAAATCATATAGCAAGCTCTGACCGAAAATGAATAAGGCTCAGACCAAAAAATAGTGTCGGGGCAGATGCTGCTAAGTCCAAAGATGTGCCTTTTGAAAATTTTACCTGCACAATTTAAGACACATAAGGCTCAGTCTAAAAATAGTCACTAAAAAAATAATGATAAAAATAATTTTCTCAAGGGAGAATCGGAGATATAGCCAGAGGTCTGAAGAGGATGCCGGTGGAAAGAGTCGAGCAGGCAAGAAGCAGAGGTGAATAGAGGCTAGCTAAAAAGCTACTAGCAATGACGGTGGTGGTGCCGACAGTAATGTGAGCAATCTCTAGTGGCCTACTAGAGATCACAGTCCTAGAGGTGAGATCGTCGGCCGGTGGGTGCGAGAGATAGCACTGCAAAGATAAAAAAAATCAGTCACTAATGAAGAGTCTGCTGCATAAATAAATAAAATGGTATAAGAGGTAGTAGAAGTAATAAGAATCTGCAGATGGTATAATCCAGTGTCGATGGCTGGAAACAGTGATGTCAGAGGCAGATGCAGTGGTGGCTAGAGGTGGAAGACAGTTGCTCATGAAGATTTCTGAATCTAGAGGCAAAAGAAGCAATAACAAGTAGAAAACAAGAAATGCAGTTTTTGAATTTTTTATGAAAAGTAGCCCTACCCAAAAATAAGATTTAATGATCCAAATAGAAAATGGACAAAACCAAGTTGTAGAATAAGATATGTTCTTTTCAGATGTATAAAAATTGAAGGATTAAAATCTATCAGGAATTTAGGGCGTCAACAGAAAGAAGGTTACTCAGATTAAAAACTGCACAAACTGCACAAAAGTTAATCAGATTCGAAAAGTTGCCATGTGTCCTAAAATGATCAGAAAATATTTTCATGAAAACAAATAATCCACAAGATAGTATGACACACGAACTTCATATTCCAAGTGAAAAATCTGGGTTTCAAGTTGTTTAACTATCTTAAAAAGTGGCAGCAAAAGTGCTAGTCAGAACAGTCAGAAAAAACTACTGCAGAAATTAATCAGAATCGAAAAGTTGCTATGTGTTTTAAAATGATCCATGGACTTTAAAATTCACAAAAAATATCCAGATGACAGACAAAGATGTGTAGTTCATGTTTGTTTCAAAGATAAAAAATTTTTGCAACCAATTTCTTAAAATCACAGCGAGAAAACACCTACTCAATAAGCAGAAAGCAGCTTTAAAATACGGTACCGTGAAATGCTTTACGGCAGTGCCGTAATTTACAAAGAACTCTTAGGTTAAAAACTACTCAAAAATATGGTACCGTGAACAATATTACGGTAGTGCCGTAAAATACCAAAAACTCTCAGGTGGAAATCAGATCAAAAATATGGTACCGTAAAGTAGATTACGGTCGTGCCGTATTTTGCACAAAATTTTATTTTTCCTGCAAAATAAAAAGAAAAATTAATTCTAAAAATAAACTAAATAAAAGCAACTAAGCTAAGATAGAGTGCTTGGGTTGCCTCCCAAGAAGCGCTAATTTTTAGGTCATTAGCTTGACCAAAAATCAATATCATAGTGAAGTAGGTGAATCAGTACCAAAATAAAGAGCAAATAATTTTCTGCATTTTCTTTGTCCAAAAAGCTTAGCCACAAATCTAAATATCCAGAATTTCATATAAATCACAATTGATGTGGCTTTCATAATTATGCAGAAATTAAAATCAAAATTTTCAATGATATTCCTATGTTTGTCAATAAGCAAAATCATAAGTCCTTTCTTCAACTTTATCTTTTCAATTGCAATAAAAGTAGGACTTCCATCAAAATAATCAAGCATTGGATCATCATAATAATAGTCTTTCTGTTCTACATCAGATTCCTCAATAAAACACACTATCTCAAATAGATCAAAATTTTCAACAATTGATATGGGCAAAACATCAGAGTGAGATTCATCAATTTTCACAATTTTCAAATCATCTACTGGTTTTTCATGCACTTCATCAAACAATTTATCAATTTCAAAATCATCATTAAAGTCAAGATGAGACTCTTCAAAATTAATTTCCTCATGCTTCTCCACAAATAATTCATCATCAGAAGAGTCAAAATTAGAATCATATGAGAAATAAGATTTATCAATGTTTACAATAAAATCAGAGTTAGCCTCAAAAGTTTTATCATAAATTTCAACAATATCACCAAGATCACAGTGGGGTTCATCAATTTCAAAATTTTCACCCAAATCAGATTGATGTACATGAATATCACAATTTTCAAACTCATCAGAATTAACCATGAATGATATATCATCAAAAGCATCAATGTCATCAAAAGAGGTTTTTTCAATTTCAATTTCCTCAACCTTTTCCTCAAATAAATTATCAGATGAATCAATATCAAAGTTATCAAAAGCAGAGTGAGATTCATTAATGTTCACATAAGACTCGATCTCAAAACAATCATGATCACAGGAAGAATTTTCTAAAACAAGTTCTTCAGTTTCAAACTCAAATAAACAATCTTGTTGTGCAATCTGGGTTTCTAGCAATTCAGTATTAGCATTCAAAGATTCTACCCGAGAAACAAGTTGACTAGTCATCTTCTTAAGATCTTCAAATTTTTTACTTCTATTTGTCATGAGTTGGTTTTGATTTGACATGAATTTTTCTTGATAAACTATAAATCTTTCTAACATAGTCTCTAAGCTTGATTTTTCAGTATCCTCAAAGCATGACACAGAAACATGATCAGAGCAATCATCATAAAAAGAAGTTTGATTTTTCTAACTAGAATCATAATGATTATCTAGGTAACATGAAGAATTAGAATTTTTAGGCATTAAAAATTTGCAATCAGAAGTATAATGATCAGAAGACTTACAAATATTACATGTAACAAAATAAGAGTGTAATTTCGCTATTTCTGCAAGAGTCATCTGTGAATAATCTTTATGCTCACCTTGTTGCATGTATACCTTACCTCTTTTAGAAGCCCATGAACTGTGATAAAAAGACATATTTATCAATTCTATCAAAAACAGAGAGATAATCCAACACCAATCAATCAAAAAAATTTTTTTTTTTTTAGAATATATATAATAAAAATAGAAAATCTAAGACACAAGCAAATTCACAAATTTCAGAAAATCTCAATTCTGTCACAACTTCTGAAAATCCAAAACCTGCAAAAACAAAAAAAAACAAAGTTAAATCTAAAACAAATAAAACTTAGTCTAGCAATACTAACAACTATTTTGATATTAACAAAACTAAGGTCCCCGGCAACGGCGCCAAAAACTTGATAGGTTTTCGCAAGTGCACGGATCGAAGTAATAAAGAAAGATATCGAACCACAGAGACTTTATTGTTAAGTACCGAATAGTTGTATTCTCGCTAGTTAAGTAAATCGAATATGATGCAAGTGAACGATATAGAGAGAACACGAAAGATAATCAAAGAGATAAACTGGGACTAGGGTTTCATCTACCTTAATTTCAATGATTAGATATAATAAAAGGTCGTCAATCAAATCTTATCATGATAAAGACTTAATTTACTTCATAAAAAGATTATCTCACTTTCGTGTAGATAATCATGTAGGGACCAATCCTCGCTTTCGCGCAAGATTTATCCCAATGCTGTAAATAAGTAAACCATCAATCAAAGAATTCAAAGATCACTTTCGTGCATCCGAATTCTAAGTTGATTGTCTCGAGCGGAATCTCAAGGATCACTTTCGTGCATTCGAGACTCAACACAAATTCTACCTATGGTTCTCCTACGTTCCGATCCTCACTATCATACAAGATCTCCACGTTTAACACACTAAATTAATCCTAGGTTCATAATCATCATCAAGACAATTAGCCATCTAAAATAAAGAAATAAGAACTTAACCTAATTTCTTACGGTGAGTTCCTATTAATCAATTTTAGGGTTCCAGTTCTCAAGCATGTCACCTTTCGGTCCTTAATGCAAGAAGTCTATTCATGATGACAAAAAGTAAACTAAGGAGAAACTTAGAACAATAATCACATAGGTAAAATTATCATGGCAAAATTATCTTGACGAAATAAAAAGTTATCTAATCATATAAAATCAAAGGGATTACACCCATGTCCCAAAATATGTCTAAGCTTGCATGGAGAAGAAAATACAATAATCCATAATTTCAGAAGATCAAAAATCAACTAGAAAAGAGGTTTTAGAAAAATACACCACGGCTGTAATACAAATTACAGCCGTATTTTGCAAGGAAACTCGCTGTGAACAGTGCCCGAGAGCTTCTTTCGTTGATTCCTCCTCCGATTGAACTCCTTTTCTTTTGAAACTTCTGGGGTGTTGTCTTCTCCTCCAGGCGAAGCTTCTGAGTGAAAATCAGCGAGAGGTGCCCTATACGCCTCTCGGCGCGAGGACAAACCCTAACCGCCTCTCTGTCAATTGCTCTCTTGATACTCTGCAAAAGTTTTCCTCTTCAGTACGTGTGTCTTCTCCTCTTAAAGACGAGTCCGCAGCAACTTTCCGATCTCAATTTGGAGCTCTGGATCAAAAGTTATGGCCCGCGCAAGAATCAGACCCGTAAAAATTACGTTTTTGAGTGTAATTACGGTACCGTATTTAAAAAACGGCAGTGCCGTATTTTCAACTGAACTTTCTGGTCGGAAATTGCTCTAAATTACAGCCCGTGTTATTTCTTACGGCAGTACCGTATTTTGGGCAGAAAATTACACACGTAATATCCATTACACCTGGGGTGTATTTTTCAAACTTGCTCCGATTTGCATGAAAATTGGCGGACGGCTTCGTTTCGACGTCTGGAATCCATTGGTGCGCTCAGATCTTCTAAAATCCATCAAAATATGACACTTTTAACCTAAATTCTTGAAAAACAAGATATTGTGTAGATTCCATAATATTTAACAAATGATGCTTAAAAACAAACAAAAGTTCATAAATATGACACGAAAAGATATATAAAATAGCATAAAATTTACTATAAATTTTGGTGTCATCAAAGGCTACTTCCTTCGCGTCGCCTGCCGCCTTCATTTTGACAAAGGCGGAAAGGCCGAGGGTTGCGTCCACAAAGGCGAAGGCGGAAAGGTGCACGTGATTTATTTTTTTCTTCCGTCTGTTTTTTTTTTCTTTCCAAATTTTTCTTTACACTTTCTTTCTGTCGTTTCTTATATACAACGTATAACAGTAAAAACAATTTTATAAAATTGCATATACATACATACATGTATATTTATATGTAGTGAAGTACATTCCTCATTTTCTTCGCCGATTTCTTCCCTTGAAACTGGTAAGCAATGGAAGGGACCTCCGATCCGGATTTCCTCGACGGCGCCGCCCCCGCCGGCGCCGGAGCCGGCGCCTTCCGCAACACCAGTCACGGTTGGCAGAAGGTCACCTATGCCAAACGCCAGCGCAAGCCCCAATCACTGGCTGATCCCGATCGCCGCCGTCCCATCAACGGCCTCCCCCACACCGTTGATCGCACCCACGTCTTCGACTCCCTAGAGCAGAAAGCCCGCGAGCGGCGTAAGGCCATCGAGTCAGCGGCTGCGGCTGCGGCCGCCGCGGAGACCGATGATGTTCCCAGATCGAGAGCCGCGCCGGCGTCGTCGGACGAGGACGACGACTACGATGGAGAGGAGTTCCCGTACAGGGCCCAGGAGAACGGATTAGAAGCGCCGAAGAAGGAGAAGCAGAAGAAGCCAAAGAAGCCCAAAATCACGGTTGCGGAGGCCGCTGCCAAGATCGATGCTGCCGATCTCGCTACTTTTCTTGCCGATATCTCGGTAACAATCAGATCTGTTCGACTTTTGCGGTTTGCGAATTTAATTGAATCTATATTTTCAAGCTATTCCATTAAAGGATTGACATAATAGTCTTAAATGGTAGTTTCATTTCCCTTCTGTTTACCCATTGTAATGTTTTTCAGAGTTCGTACGAATCGCAACAGGATATTCAACTTATGCGGTTTGCTGATTTCTTCGCACGTTGTTTTTCTTCTGTTAGCGCATCACAGTTCCCCTTGTCTAAGATGTTCAAGGATTCACCCCTTTCTAAGATAGCTGATGTAAGTTTTTGTTCTCTCTTTTGGTAATCTTAGTATGTCCTTTTCAAAATATCTGCTAATACTTCTTGTGAAAACATAATCTGTTTTGTTCCGCGGCGTAAGTCTAGATCATAGGATTTTTGGTTTTTGTATAACTCTTTTCGTGACATACATAATCAGCATTTAGTATTATTGCCATCCCTTTGGCAATTGGTATAGATTTTGTTGCATATACGCATATATAAGCAGAACATATTTAGTTAAACACTGTATGCTAACTGCTATTCTTATCAACTGGTTGCTTTTTACTAGAAATGTAACACAATTTTCAACATTTTTCTTTAAGATCTTTCCATTTTTGGTTGCTTCATTGTAATTTTTGTCAATTACTGTAGCCCACAAAGCGTTTGACTCCTTTAGATACCATAAATGCTCCTGGGTTCCTGAGTTATTACCAACCAGAAATTTGATTGAATCCTTGTGCTTGACATGCGGAATTTTTTTTACAATAAATATAATACATATACATGCATAAATTTATTATATATATATATATATATTTATTTATATACATATACATGTGTCTTATGTATTTGTTTGTGTATACACTGGATATGTATAATATAACCTGCTCTGTAAAATCAATGACAATCAAGGTGATTAAATGACAATAAGAGCTACTAGGCTTTATGATTCAGTGTCACTGTTTCTCCAGGTGCTGTTCCTACTAAAGCCTATTAGTTGATGTGTCTTGACCCTCATTATGGCCAAGTTCCTTGCTAAGTCTACCTTCATTTACTTTTGTATCAATTGCCATTATGTAACTGTATCTCGCTACACCTTATTTGAAGGAAAAAAGTCTTGAATCAAGTGAAAAAGTTATATATGATGGTACGTTCTTTTTGCTGCCAATTAGTATGACTGAAAGACATATAAAAAGCATTTGATGTTTCCATGTCAGTCAATCCATGCAGAGACCTCAGTGCCATTAATAGTTAGATCTGCACCTCATGATTTGCACCTGATATTTCTTGTCAATATTCCTTTTCGCTAAAGAGCTCCATAAACCTAGGTTGTACTTCCTCTTTTCCCTTATCGCATGACATGGCCAGTATGTGTTTTTTACCTCGTTTTCCATTTTCTGTATTCCTCTATTCATTATGTCTGGTGCAGTAAGTTATCTGGTCATTTGCCTTCAAGAGAAGTTCTCCTGCCTGAGGTTTTGATAACCTAGCTCTGCAACACAAGTTGTTTCAACCATGGTATTTTCAAGTCGAGATCAGTATCATAAAGTTACATTCTATATTCTTGGATTTATTGACAGAAAAGTTTTCTGACAAATCTGTCTATTTTTATATAGTTTTTTTGAAAGATTAGAGTCTCACTAATTTTCTATTTGGAACAGATTCCATTGTCTCATATACCTGAATCTGTTTACAAGACTTCAGTTGAGTGGATTGCATTGAAATCTCCTGAATCTTTGTGTGATTTTATATTATGGTGCCTTGATGGCATCCTCTCTGATCTGGAAAGTCAACACTTAACAGTCAAGGGCTCAAACAAATCTATGAAGCAGACTCCATCGAAGGCTCAGGTAAAATCAAAAACATTGTTTCCATTTCCCCTTTCTTCATGATGTTTGTGTTTGCAGCATTCTTCATCAAAAAGAAATTTTCCATCTAAAATGCACCGGAAAGGAAGTTAACTGTCAGGGAAATATTCCATTATATTTCGTGAAAGCACATGGAACCTTTTGTCTATTGAACTTTGACTAAATATCCACGCTTTATCCTAAGAACCCCTCTCAGATAAAGCATGACGATGGCCAAGGCAAAAGTTACTGAATGATCAGTAATGATGGGATTAAGGAATAAGTCACTAGATGGATGGATATTATTGAAATCACGTGGTTCACAACCAATAGGTAAATCCGGAATCTTCTGTTTAAAAAATGCTAAAGTGGAAACAAAGGGTTTGGAATTGGACATTTGAATATTAAAGTGAGTTTCGAGAACAATTTGTGTATGATCGGGAGACTGAGTATAAATTGACAATGTAAATAGATGAATTGGAAAATGCTCACATATGTAATAACTACAATAATAATGGAAAATGTTTCTTTTTGCATTGTTTTTGCATGTCAGCTTGAGTTAAAGTAATTACTTGATAAATTAGAATACTTCATAAACTTTTCATGATTTTATTCTAATCAATAATTATCGCATTGCCTATCAATGCCAGAATCATAATTTAATGGTGCACTAACAACTACTTTAAGAACATAAGTACAAACCATAACAAAGTTGGCCCATTCTAATCATGATTCTGAGTAGATGAACCATTTTGGTACTAAACTAATTTTGACAAACATAGTAATCTTACTTTTACTCTTTATAACCATGGTGGTATTAGTTTTGTAATCAAAACTAGAATTTAAATTCCTTTCTCTTGAAATTGTAATGAATGAACACCTCTTCTATTGATGTAAAATTTTCCTTGACAAGAACTTTACAAATGTCTTATACTACAACATTGTAGCCTAATGATTTGGTGAGAATACATCGTCATTGCTTTAAAATACTGGTTCATAATAGCAAATTAATCCTTGACCTGATCATTACATACTAGCATGTCGATCATATGTGGATTAGGGTTGAAAATAAATTGAAATTGAACATATCAATAAGAAATAACATAAGTTTATAATTTTAGATGGAATTATAGAATTGTGATGTTTTACTATATCCAGAAGGGGTTAGTGGCCTTACTTTTGAACTGGCCTCATCCCTCTAATTTGATCTCGCATGCCCTAAAAACCTAAAAAATTTAGAATTACTAATTATTATGATATTTTTGATTAAAATTGGTTTCAAAGCACTTATTCAAATGTTATTTCATACATTACTAGAAGCATCTTTTGGCTTAATTTGAACTAGCCTTACCCCACCGACTCTATCTCACATGTTTTTGAAACTTGAAAATTTTAAAGTTAATCATTGTTGTGATATTTATATAAATTAAAACTAACAATACTAACACGAATTGAATTATGTTATAATACTTTGTTTGTATGAGCTTCTCCACTAAATACACCTAATTGAAGCTTATTTCAACTTTGAAATGGTGTTTATCGGAGTATCTGATTGGTTGCATGTGACTTATGTCTTTCTCATAGTTCTATAGTTCCTACATTTTAAAGTTTTCTTGCGACATGTGCTATAAATGACACTTAAATCATTTTGTATATGTGTATTTGAAAGAGAATATTTTTTTTTTTGACTCTTAATGTTCTTGCTTATCAACAACAAATAGTGGGTATGCAAGAGCTTTCTCCATATTTTCAATTATATGGGAGGTGCATGTTAGTGTTAATGCCCTAGGACATTTGGATGGTCCAATGAGATATGTGTATCACATTTATGTGATAAATAAGTTATCCTGATATAGTTGTCGTTATGCAAATTTATACATCCGCGCATATGAACATTTGCATATATAATGTCCCTAAGAGATAGATTTTGTCTAGTCTCAGTTTTGTCCCCAGCCAAGCCAAGAATCATAGTGGATATAGGATAGCTAGAGACTTCGTATTGATCGATAGCATCGAATCTATGGACAATTCAGATTTGTTTGGGAGTTTTATGCTTCGCGGTTGATTAATATGAGTTGAGAGGAGGCATATAGATTTTGGTGATTGAGTTGACCCCGGTTGACCTCAGGTGACTAGTTTTGACTCTGGTTGACTAGGTCTATGTCAACGAGTCAAAACTTGAGTCAATGCCGACATATGTGTAGTAACTTGATCATAGGCGCCACCAGCTTAAGTTATTATATGAATATTTTATTCAGATAAAATGAATTAATTAATATTTAATTCACAACTTAAGTGATGGGGGCCCCAACTTAACTCGTGAATGTTTTGAATAAAAATATTACGACTTAAGTGATTGGGCCCCGCATTAAATCTATATAAATATAGGGGGGGGGGCATACAGGTGTTCAATTGCATGCCTAAGCCCTAGCCGCCAAGGTTATCTTTCTCCTCTCCTCTTGGCTGCCGCCCCCTTCTTCTCCTTGGCGTCTTCCATGAAGTTGTCGCCACCTTCATCAAAGGTGGGCAGCAACTTCTTCTTAGCGCAAGGAGAACGTGAAGGGCTTCCTCTTTCTTCTTTTGTGCTTGGTGGCACATGTAGAAGAAGAGGGAAGCATGTACGTCACTTGGCGCCACTTTGGTGTTGGCACAAATTATGATCATCCCCCTCTTGGCGCAATTCATTAGAGTTGACGCAAGCAAGGAGGCAATCTCCCAGAGGCATAGATCTCTTCTCCCAAAGCTAGCATGTGCGTGGAGCGGGGGAGTCTCGAGGCCGTCCCTGTGTGCGTGACTGCAGAGGACGGACACTTATACGTCCTCATCATCGACAACACTAACACTCCTAGAATCGCTAGACAAAATTATACTACTCTACACATCCTCCGGTTCACTCGTAAGACGATTCTGGCTCTCTTGGGATCCTATTTCGGACCTTCATTCCGCTGCGTTATAATTTTAAAAAGGTCCGGGGATTCCCAACAGTGCATTCTTGGTTGCCATTGTCTTCTTGAACTTAGTTGATTAGTTGAGATCATTGTGGTTGGGAAAGTTGTGGTTGGATTTGACTTGCCTAAAGTAGCATCTCCTACTCAAATATATCATTTATATTGTCCTCCTAATGTGCTTTGAGTTTGACTCAGGCTAATGTAGTTCAATTAGTTTAGCACACCATATTGAGAGAGCTAGGTGGATCACTAGGCTCCATATTTTAATCATAATCTTTGAAGGCCAACTACCAATCTATCGTTGGGTCAACATCATCCTAAACAAATGAATTGTTAAAACCTCTTGATTCTCTTGTTTATTTTTCTCTCATTGAAGAATGTGTGAGTCACATGTTGTGTAAACATAAACTAATTTCTTCAGCCAGCATATGATAGTCTATTCTAAACCTTTGTATGATTCATTCGTATGGTCAACCAATTATGTTCTTATACACTTGACACATTATGAGAGGATGCTTATAGCTATCTTTCATAAGTTTGGAGTTTTAACTCCAAATTATAATTATCATTCGGTTGAAAAATAAAAATAATTACTATAACTATAAACTTAATAGTTATAAGATAGTAGGAATGATAGCGGGTAGGATACCAACTATTTTTATCTTACCTATACCCTATTAACTATCCAATTCCAACTTTTGCCCTACCTACTCCCTCGCCACTACTCCACTCGCCCCCTCGCACCTAGCCGCTCCATTTGCTCCCTCCCTTGCCTTCTGCTGCTTCATTTGCCTCCTTGTCTTCGGCCACTCCTTGTCGCCAAGCCCTGCATCGCCTCTAACACTGCGGTGATGAGGATTTGAGTGGAAGGGAACACCCTACCCCACTTGCCTTTAGTGTAGTCAATAGGCCTCCCTCGTCAGTTTTGCCGCCGCCTGCCATTGGCCCAGCCTCTCTTTGGTGGCTTTGCTTAGGTAGGCGAAGATGAAAGGAAAAGTGAAAACAAGGGTCACCTCTGACCTTGTTCCCCTTCGCCATTAGCTTCACCTCGCCTCTATGTCCACATCACTTGAGCTAGTGGCAACAAAAAAAAAAGGTTAGGAAGGTGGAGTAGATGGCGAGAGGTGAAAATGAAAAAAAAATAGCTATTGGTTTGTAAGGGGTTAGGGAGTTAGGCTATTTAATTATTATTATTATTATATATATATATATAATCGGGTTCGGAAATGGATATTCGATGTATGTTATCCGAACCCGACTCAGGTAGCATACATGGTACCCGTATGTGAACCAAACCTGATTAATAGGTTCTTGATTATTAAATAATCGGATTAGGTAGATCGGGTACCCGCATTAGCGCCACCGCAACCCCTATAAGATAGTTATAAGTGTAGGAAAAAAAGTAAGTAATTGAATAAGTTAAATACTTGGATCTATTTTGTATTGCAAATCCATGGCAATTTGATCTTCAAATGTCATTTTACTTCAATATATCCTACTTTCTCCAAGTGGTAGCCATACTATTGTGTGGGTCCATTTATAGCATCACATTGTGATTAGTAAATCTTGTCTCATTCTAAAGTTATGCTACAATAGGCCAGATTTAGTTAATAAGTTAAAAGACAAATAGTTTATATTATTAACATTTGCATAGGTAATAAAATTGTGAAATAGCTAAAATAATTACATACAAATTATAATACTCACTAGCAAATAACCTTTTTGCCCTATTTGGTTCTTTAAATTAGGGTGGTGCAACATGTTCACATAGAATGTTTAAAAATATATTTTATAATAAATATAAGTATAAAAATTATTCAAGTGTTGCTATAAAATTTTAACCTAAGTAATAATTATTTCAGAATAGTAAATTGCTGAAAAATGAAATGCTCACCTTGGATCCTTCAAGATTTAAAAGATCACCTTTTTGATCTTCAACCTTCCAACGGCAACAATTTCTTATGTAGAGGCAAGAGGTTATGACAATGAGAGTGGGGTGTATGTCACTGGGGGCAATATCAGATTGGGAGAGAGTTTTGAGGGAACAAATGAAAATTTGAGAAAATTCTAGGTTGTGTGCACCTTTGCCATTCTTCCTCATTCCTTTCTCTCCCAATCTGCAATATTCTCACAGCATCATGTACTACCCTCAACTTCACCCTCAACTCCTTTTATTTTCTTCCATTTTCTCCCTCACATTTAAGTCTCTTGTCTTTGTTTTATCTCCTACGTTTCTTCTCTCCATGCTGAACACACAACGCCATCTTGGCTCTATTCCCTTAACTCCAACATTCTTCAGTGGACTTCAAGGAAAAATGACGTATTGATTCACCTCCTATAGAAATGCTAAGAATCAACGCTACTGACCTGCCACTTTCTTCATGTCGATGACCTCATCTATCATCATCAAACTTCAAAGGAAGCATCCTCTAATCTATGTAAAGTGAATGGATCAGATCATCTAATCAGCGGATGGTCGAAATCAAAAAGATTTCGAATTAAAGAGGATAGTTCTTCCCCTATTTTCCATGAATTCTTGTTTGAGCATCCAGAAGGAAATGATATCCGATAGGATCCCATTTGGCTTCATCCCAGGTAGTTTCAAAAACTAGAATTTTCTGATTGGCTAGAGAGGAAAATAAAAGAAGTAAATACAATATGAGGAAAAAATATAATTCTATGTATCTGGCCAAGTACATGTTTGAAAACATATCGGATATCATTTATAGTTAGTACTTGGTTTAAAATTAATTTTATTTTTACATATTAGTTCTATAAATAAAATTAATATTAAGGTGTACTTGGTTTAAAAACATATGCATCATTTATAGTTAGTAGCCTTATTATGACTTGCATTTATAGGCCTTTTAACATTCATGAATTATATAGTATATTTTCCTTTCACGGACTTTTATCCATATTGATTTTCTTTCTAGAGGATTATATATATATATATATATATATATATATATATATATATGATATAATGTGCTCTTTTTCTTTACCCTCTTGTGTTTGAGAGAAAAGAGGGAAGAAAGGAAAGAAAAGTGATTTTTCTATCATTTCTTTGAAAGGAAGGAAATGGAAGAAAAGAAAAAGCCCTCATTTTCCAAAAAGGTTATGCCCAAATCAGGGAGAAAAGAGGGAAGAAAACTCAACGCTCATGGCCTCCCTCCTTCCCTCTCATGCTTGCCATTCCTCCACTACTAGTGAACACCGCATATTGCCTCCCTCCATCCCCCTTGCGTCACCGTTCCTCCCTTGCCTGTGAACGTTGATGACTGCCAATTGCTGACTGCCTCCTTCCCTCCCCCTCACACTTGTCGTTCCTCCTCTACCCATGAACACCTCCCTCCCTCCCATTTGCACTCACTGTTCCTGCTGGCCCTTACCAACGGCGTTTGCTGACCACTTCCCTCCCTCCCCTCACGCATGTCATTCCTCCTCGGCTTGTGAACACTACCAAGGCCCCCTTCCCCTTGTGCTTGCATGTGCAAGCCCCTTCCCGTCCACCGCCTCCCACCCTCCCTCGCCCTATAAGCTCATGGCAAGCTTGCCCCCACCAACCACCTCTCTCCCTCCATCCCCACAAGCACGGCAAGCGCACTTTCCTCCTTGCCTGTGTGCCCCTTTGGTAGCACTGTGCACTGCAGCCAGCCATATGCCCTTGCTCCACCAATGCCTGCCATGTGCCGCTGCTTTCCTGCTGCCCACTGTGCCCCATCTCCCTTGCTACAATGAGTTTTTGTTCCTGTTCCTATTGGATCACATGTTTTTTTTCTTTTCTTCGTTAGTTTTATTTCTCCCCATTTTTCTTTCTCTTTAAGGAAACACAAGCTTAAAGTTGCATAAAAAGATTGACACTACTATGTGTTCATACAAGACTTTAACCTAGCCTTCTGCATAAGTAAAGACTTCCAAGCATGTTTTGTAATTCTCGTACGCCAATGTATAGTAAGTATCTTGCCCTTCACAAAATGTTTTTTGTTAAGCATTTGAGCAGCTATCTAATAGTGGTTGTACATGAATCGGGTGGGTTTTATATAGCCTTCATTGTATTTTTTATTTTGTTCATCTTCTTAATGTCCATAAAATGTGATTAGCAACATAAAGAATCTCAATAATGTGATAGTAATCATTTCGCTATCTCTTTGAAGTTGCTCCTATTATATGTTATAAGTTGTTTATAGAATATGGCAAAATTTATTGTATGCTTTCTTGCAAATTTTATGTAAGCATCATATAAGAGAGCAATGCTAAAGTTTTCTCATTGTCCCATTATGCTTTTGAACCAAATGTTGATTTCTCTACTTTATTGTCAATATATGACCCAACAATCTCATATAGGATAGGAGGTTGAATCTATAGCTTCATTATTGGATCTTCGATACCATGACATGATAATGTGTTGCTTATAGCATAAGGAGCCGCATGCGCAATGCCAAGCTAGGTTTGTCCAAAGAATTGCCAATGTCATGTGATCCACCCATAGAAGCTGAATGACTTTCAGTGCATGCATGTGCTTTATCTCATTTAATTTGCTGTTGTGTCAATCCTCTCACACTTTTACCACTAATGCAACTACCACTATTGGCCTCAAACAAAGGTCATCCAACAAACTACACAGATGCTCTCTTTAAAGGTGTATTGAGCTCTTGAAGTCTAAATAATTACCTTCATCTCGCTGTCTTTAGTTGACTCATCTCTATGGCCCTAGTACTAGCTCCAATGTGTTAGTTGAGGTCTTCACCCTTCTTGGCCACATGTTTCTAGTTGCAAAAGGGCTCTAGGCTTATGTGGATCTCATACCTTTAAGCATTTAGAGACATCACGATAGCTACAAATAAGATTTTATTGACATTTCATGCATTGCCAATGATGACATTCTTTGACATTCATTGTATATGATGCCATGCAAGATCAACATTTTAGTTTTTTGTTTGCTATAGAATGTTAATCAAGATAAATTAGAGAGAAAGAGAGAGTTTAAGAAATTGAGTGAATTGATAGAGAACTGGGGTTTATATAGAGAGAAATCTCCTCCCCTTCCACTCTCTTCAGTGGCTTGAATTGGTTTCTAGATGTTGAAAGCAAAAAATATTGCTTAGCAGCTAAATACCTTTGGCAGTTGGGGTCAGTAACCACTTGTACCGACATATACTATGTGTCAATGACTCGGTTATATTAGTACTAGTAAATACATCTGGTACAATATAAAAAAAAATGGCTATGACATAAGCATGTTTTGCAGACCAATCTTTGCTGACTGATGCAAATTCACCTTTCTAGGTGATAGGGACTAATTTTATAAATCATGGACTAGAATTATTGTTGCTGATTTTGTTTTGATGTTAAATATATGTGATTAATTTTTTTTCCTCTATATTTCAACTGTTGCATGTGTTCCTTTAAACCTGTATTACTTTATTGTCTTTGCAAATTGTAATTATGCCATGCAATTGGTTTGACTCAAAGTACGAGGTAGTTGATTGGCTAGGATGGAAGTTACCATTCACTTCATTGAGCAATTTTCCAATTTAGTTGCTTGAAACACATGGTTTCTTCCTGGAATGTCTAGGCTGCATATCATTGAAGTAATAAGGGCCATGGAGTAGAAACAACATCTTTGTCCATCCATTATTTGTTGCTCTTTGTGGATTATGGCTTGGTTTCTTCCACGCTATATATCACTTGAGTAGTCAGGGCACATGGTGTAGAAATAAAATTTATGTCAATTTGTATCTTTTTGTGGATTTTGTACTTTAGCTACTTTTAAGTACTCCAGAATACTAATATTTTCCTTAAATCATCACTGGAATCTTATGTAATATTCGATGTTCTTGTTTTAACTGGAAAATGATTGCTTGTATTGCCTTGATGGGATGTGGTATTGAATTTGGATTTTTTAAGAGCTTGAATGCTAGGATTTGAGAACATATATGGAAATTGTCAATTTGCAATTGCACACATGAATGGATGTATGAATGTGAATCAGGCTGGATGTTGTTTCTGTTTGTACATATTTGTATAACTTGTAACCATGTGGGGTTGTATTCACGTTTCCATCTCTGCTTGTTTCCTTTGGGTTTGAATGACAAGATACTGACGACTATTAGGGCATGAAGCATGCAAGTGAAACAGTAGAAGGATATTGTTATTTTATCGGATAACACTGGTACTAGTTCAAGACAATAATTCCATAAACGAAGAAATCAAATGTATGATTGTGGTTAATGTTATCTTCTTAACTCTTCTTATCCTTGTATCTGCTCCTCTCTGTGCATGTTTTCCTCTACCAGTACTTTCCAATCTTGTCCAGTGTTATTCAGAAAATTGTTAAATATGACTCCCTCAAATGTATAATAGAAAGGCAAGCAAAGCGTATAGATTCCAAGGATAACGCGGCAAAATGATTTCCTGTAGAGTTACGAGAGAAGCTGCACGCCATCATGTCTGAATTTTTACATCTATTATAGATTGTTTTTATACTTTGAGAATTCTATTTCAATTACAAATAGGCAATGTTTATTCTTAAGCTACTACAATTGCTTACTGGACTGAAGTTGCCATGGTTATCAAATTGTAATTCACACTATCATTATTACTTGCAACAACTGACAGGTTGCAATATCTGTTGCACTGGCGATGGTGTTAAGGAGAAAGCCTGAAACACTTATAAGCGTTTTGCCCAAAGTAGGGGACAGATCAAAATATCTTGGACAAGAAAATTTACCAGTTATCGTTTGGGCTGCTGCACAGGTAATTTGTTACCTTCGAATTGTATGTTCATGCAGAGGGAGCAAAAATCCGGGATAGACATTTTTGTTAACTGCTCATGTTTTGAAGGCTTCTCAAGGCGACCTTGTTGTTGGCATGTTCATTTGGGCACACTACTTATTCCCTGTTGTATGTGGAAAAGCAAGTGTGAACCCACAGTCTAGGGACTTGGTGTTGCAATTGGTTGAAAGGTTTGCCTTTTAGATAGAGAAATTAATCTTGTGCTGATATTGCTTTAGTCAATCTACTTATTTGCATGTCATTTGCAGAATTCTTTCGGGACCAAAAGCTCGATCTATTTTGTTAAATGGTGCTGTTAGGAAAGGGGAACGATTAATACCACCTGCTGCCCTTGATTTGCTTATGCGGTCAACATTTCCTCCTGCTACAGCTCGGATAAAGGTTTGTTATTCCATTCAAATTTGCCTATCAGCCACTGTCAAATTTTGTGTTTTGTATTCCTAAATTATATGCTTTTCCAGGCGACAGAGAGATTTGAGGTGGTGTACCCTACATTAAAAGATCTGGCTCTTGCAGGTTCCCCTGGGACAAAAACTACGAAACAGGCAGCACAACAGCTTTTGCCTGCTGTTGTTCAAGCGATTAAAGAAAGTATGATCAAAATAGTTCAGCTTGGATACATTCTAGATTGATGCTTTAAGTTATGGTTGTAATGTGCGTTATTTGCAGAGAACTTCGAACTAACAAAAGAAGCAACAGATCTATTTATCTGGTGTTTGGCACAGAATACTGAGTGCTACAAGCAGTGGGTGAGTTCGTGTACTTACTCATTTCATGCCTTCGCTATCTTATTCTGACCGCATTAACTGGTAATTGTGCAGGTAAAATTTCATCTAGAGAATGTTGATGCAAGTATTGCTGTTCTCCAGAAACTCTCCAGTGAGTGGAGAAAATTCTCGGTTAACATCATTTCTGCCACTCTTAAAGAAACACTGAAGCAATTGAGGGCTCAAGTTAGTAGGCTTCTATCAGAATTCTATTTCTGCATTGATTAATTGTCGGATACTTGTATTTTTTAGAGTTAGAATATTGGTATGGTTGCATATTAGTTACAAGTATATAAACTTGCGCTCAGGTTTTGATTGTCATATTTCCATTGTTCAATGAGTTGATCTGAAACATTTGGATATTTTGGAATGCAGAATGAAGAAGCCCTCTCGGGGAATCTGGATCCCAGCAAACATGCATCCATAAAAGAAGTAGACAAGTACTGCAAAGCAGTATTGGGGAAGTTAACACGAAATTCTGGTTGCATCAAGGGCAGTGTTTTTGTGCTAGTGGTTGCAGTTGGAATCTATTGTGCTGTCTTCCCAAGTGAAGAGTTATTTAACTGGGAGAAACTTAAGGTGGCGCTCAGTTCGCTTCAATCTGCTTAGAACAGCCTTTTGAGTTTTTCACTTTGCCAACAAAGGAGACAGGTCATGAAAGTATGTGAGAGTGGCATCCTACTCAAATGTAATAATTGCCAATTTTCATCACAGGAAGAGAATTAAAGTATAACTCTCTGAAGCCAGGTCCTTAGATGCAGAAAGCTCCTTGAGGTGTAGTTAGTTGTGGCTATTTCCATACTGGAATTTTTGTGCATCTTTTGAAATAGGAAAAAGCATGAAGCATGAGACTTTGTTGCGTAGATCATGCTTTTGCTACATTTACTTTATTCTTCGATCGTTTCCTTTTGCGTTGAGTTGTTACAGAGTTATGGGTTGATGCTGGTTGATTACATTGTATGTCATTTCATAACCTCATAATTTCACTTCTCGGTTGATTACATTATACTGCTGAAAAAGTTGATCACCACGATTACCAGCCAACTTCTATCGAGCCTGTACTGCTTTTTTTTTAAAAAAAAATGAAAAGGAATTTATTGAGAAGCATTATCTCCCAGGTTGGAGATCAAAATACAGTTGAGTTTAGTGGGCCAACCATTTGACTAGCAATTACAAAACCCATTAAGGGAGGCATATCGAGCTAACCTAACCAATTGGCTGCTCGATTAGCCTCCCTAGAAACAAAATATAGCCTACAATTCGGCATTCTACTAATTAGAAAACGAATTTCTAATAACAAAGTGGTAGCATCTGGGAGATCAAACACTTGCTGATTATGAATAGCAGCAATGGAGGCTTGACAATCAATTTCTAGAAGGATTTGGAGGCTCGGATCGTTTGAATGGCTGTAAAGGTAGTTGAGTGCTGCTTTGATGACATGCAATTAAGTAGAAATAGCATAGCTTGAGTGGATAGCAATTGAGGCTACAAAACTGCAAAATCCATCCGCATCCCGAATCAGGTAACCTGCACCTCCAACCTGATTTCTAGCCCTCTAAGAACCATCCACATTCACTTTAAGGCAACCTGAAGGTGGCCTAATCCAGTGGCAAAGCCGCATATCCAAGATTACACTTTTCCCCTTAGATAAAGCAACACCAAGTAAGTCATTGTACTCAATAAGAGCCAGCCTGATAATTTTAAGAAAAATCAATTTTTTTTCCTTCAAAGAAAAAAGAATTACGGGCTTTCCATAAAAACCAGCATAGCGTTAGAATCAGAGAAGAAATATGCTTTAGTTCAAAAAGCTAGTTTCCAGAAACCTAGCTATCCCTAAATTGAAATTGAATTCCAAAGTTTGTAGATAGAAAATTGCAGATAAAGTCGGTCGAAGAGCATTGAAAAAAGAAATGTTTGAGCATCATCAATCCCATGCGAACAAAAACAACAGGCTCTGGCCCCATTAAGTCCAATACTAGCAAGAAAAGCATCAGTTGGTAACCTTTGGAGAAGCAGCTTCCAACCAAAGAACTTAGCCCTTGGGGTAACTTGCAATCTCCAAAGATGTTTCCAACCAACCCAAGGCTCATTGAGGCTCTAATGGTGTCTTAAGAGATAGAGATAAGCCGACTTAGTCACTGAAGAACCATGAGTAGCCTCTCGCCAAACCCATTGATCATCATGGGGGTATGTAGGTAACTTAAGATTCAGGATTGCGTTCACTAGATTAGCACCACCCAACGAGCAAATTAAGTTTTCATTCCAACTGTGACCCTGCAAAAGATCGGCAATAGTGAGATCCAAAATATGAGAGGAGGATATAATTTAAGTGGGTTTACGAGCAATAGGTAGGTCAAAACACCAATTATGCATTGCAAAACTAGTATCCCGGCCATTACCAATGCTACGAGTAAAACCAGCTTTCATAATATCCAAGTCACGCAAGAGACCCTTCCAGGCCCAGCTCATTTTAAGCTTCCAATTGAAGTTCCAAGGAGTTGGGAGACCATATTTAGAGATAACAAGTCTATTCCAGATGGAGTCCTTGCAATTAAATAAATTAAGCAATCGCTTACATTGAGTAGCAGGCCGAAGGATAGAAAAATCCTAAATTCCAAGTCCGCTAGTGGACTTAGGTTGGATTACCTGGTGCCAACCAACCAGATGAAGCTTCTTAGAGGAAGAAGTACCAGACCAAAGAAAGCGGTGAACAACTTGGTTGGGCTTATCAGTGAGAGATTTAGGCAACCAAGAGGCAGTTAAAGAGTAAATAGGCGTAGCAGTGAGAGTAGAATTAATGAGGGTAGCACGGCCCGCTTGGGATAGGAGCGTGCCTTTCCAGGTGCTTAAATGAGCTTGAAGAGCGGTCAGGCCATGCTGAAGGGTAGCATTGTAAGAGGGCTTAGGGGAAATGTAAGCACCAAGGTACTTGAATGCGAACTTTCCTTCGTGCATATGAAAGAAGCGGAGGATATTTCTTTTAACATGTTTGTGACACTGATTAGGGAAAAGGATAGTAGACTTGGCAAGATTGATGTTAAGGCCAGAAATTTAGAAAAAGTCAGCAAGAAAATTTTTAATGTGTTTGCAAGTCTTAGGTTTGGCCCGAAAGGTCAAAATTAGATCATCAGCATACATCAGATGGGAAACATTCACACCTCCCCTAACTTTAAAGGGACTAATCAGCTTGTTATCCACCTTATCTTCAAGGAGAATGCTAAGAATATTAGTGACAATGACAAAGAGGTACGGTGAGAGGGATCACCTTGCCGGATCCCCCGTTTACTAGCAAAAAATGGGGACTGGAAACCATTAGTAACATAGGAAAATTGGGAGAAGAGATACATGCAGAGATCCAATTGATAAAAGGTTGAGGAAAATGCAGCAAAGACAGACCTGTAATGATACTACTCCAAGTCACCTTATCAAATGCTTTTTCAAGGTCCAGCTTGAGGAGGATACTTGCCTTTAGAAGTAGCCATGGAATGAGAAATTTCTTGTAAGGTAAGGATACTATCATGAATGTTTCTACCCACAACAAAAGCAGATTGCTCATGATTAATAACCATAGGAAGAATATGTTTAAAACAATTCGCTAAAACTTTGGCAAGAATTCTATAAGAGACATTACATAGAGAAATAGGGCGAAAATCCATAACAGCTTTGGGATTATGGGACTTAGGGATGAAAGTGATATGAGTACATCCCCAGGATTTCAGAATATGATTAGAGGTGTGAAAATTGTTCAAGAAAGACAGGAAATCTGGCTCAATTAAAGAGCAAAGGTGTTTATAGAATTCACCAGTGAAACCATCAGGGCCTGGGCTTTTACCACGAGGCAAGGATTGGATCACGGATATAACCTCCGAAGGTTGAAAAGGAGTGACAAGAGCAGAACTAACCTCAGGGCTGATAGGAGTGCAGTAGTTAGAATGACTACAATTATAAATGATACTAGAAGTAGCAGGAGAAGACAAGTTTAATTGGTTCCAAAGTTGAAAGTAGTGGTTTTTGAAGGCATTAGATATACCCTGGTCATCAAAAATATAGAGACCGGAATCAAGTTGAATAGTAAGGATACGGTTACTTCTAGCATGCATAGAAACAAGACGGTGAAAAAACTTAGTATTACCATCACGTTCACCTTCCTTAATCCATTTGAACTTAGCAAGAGTCCACCATTTAAGATTAAACTGTTTGCTTAAAGCATTGGCTTTATTGATCAAAGATTTCAACATGATGTCTTCAGAAGTAGTAAGGGATCTAGAGGCCTCAGCAAGTTGTAAAGAGTGAATTTGTTCCCAAGTACTATTCAGGGACTTGGAGAGGCAACCAACATGAGATTTATGCCAACAGGAAAGATCATGAGTAAGAATGGAGAACCGTTTCTTAAAATCATAGTCACCATTAGATTGAAATTCAGGATGGGACTAGCAGGAATTGACAATAGAATTAGCATCCTTATAATCCGTCCAGTAAGGTTGAAAATGAAAGAGTTTTTGAGGCCGGGGAGTGGAGGAGGTTATAGATACAACAAGGGGAGTGTGATCAGAAGTACCCCATTAGAGATATAATATGACCGACGAGACAACAAATCTATAACATACAAGGTTGACACAGTGGTCTAAAAAAATTCAAAATAATAGACATGATCGACACCAACAGTCCACGAGACTACAAAATCCATTAGTACAAGGATAGCAAATATGCATAAACATATAAACATATAAGTTAACAACAAATCCATTAGTCTATGACTAGGATAGCAATTCTGTATAAACATATAAATGCAATATTAAATACATAACAAGTAACAAATAAAATTGACTCATGCCGGTGGCCTACTACGGCCAACTGCAACTATTGTATTCTACCTTAGATGGAGCCGCATTAGTACCTAGAGGAGAAAACAAATATTTGTTAGCTAGAAGGGTAGAAATATGACAAACATGATGCTTAAACAATTGTAATGAATTGCTATCTAATTTTATGCCACACTCTACATGGATCATATCACATATAATACGACTACATAAAATACTAAACATAAGGATAGCATAGACATAAAACTAGGAGCTCAATGGTCAAGTGATGGAGGACCAAGACATGCTTAAAGGAGATCCAAGGACTTGAAGGAAGCCCCTTAGAAATGGCTTTCCTTCTTAGAGTCCTCTTTTCATATTTAGCATTTTGCATTGTATAGTATTATAGGGTAGAATCCATTGCAAAGGATGTCATGCACCATATAGTGCTTAATTTTGTAGGTTGTACAATATAAAGCATGTATACACCTTCAAAGAATTATGTAATTAATGTATTCATATTAGGTTAGTGCATCTTTGCATTACAATATGTTTAGCAAGCTTCTCAAAGGCTCACTCCAGCTTAGCTCAGCTCATTCACCCAAGTGAGATCCCTAAAAAGGAAAGTCAACATCACATCTAGTTCAACTGAAGACTTGAGTTGTGGACACTTCAAAAGACTTCAACTCCTTTTCCATTTCAAGATCAAGCTACCTACTCATTATATCAATCGGCTAAGAGAAAAAGCATCCATTCTAGATCCTAAAATCAAGGAATGATTGGAGACAATACATGCCACAATGAAGCAATTCCTCCTTACTAGTCGTTCACACATCAAAAGGAAAGAAGTCAACAAAGAAACAAATTCAAAATTCAAGTTTTCGACTACACAAAGGAAAGAAAATCAACATCAAGGAATATTCCATTCCCAAGGATCCCTCATTCGTTCACACCAAAACAAGGCAAGTTTTCAAAAATCAAGAGGTGGTTGGCTACACCAAAGAAGGAAGAAGTATTCACACATTGATTGCTGAATTATCCTTTTCCATTCTTGTATTTGAGACAAGGGAAAATGTATCATTTGCCCTCAACACTGTTTGCTCTATATATTGTAACCCTCATGCATATTGCATGTTGAATTATTCGATAGCTTTTTTCAATGGTGCTTGTGTCGCCATTCTCTTCCCCTCTTCTCTAAGGGCCAATCTTCTCTTCTCCACCCTATCTTCCCACTCAAGTGCAACCATTCTTCTTCAAGTTTCAACAACAAGTGGCGTCCAAAGAGATCAAACCATCGTCCAACTCTCGGTAGATAACAAGGACCAAGACGGAGCTCTCGGCCTTCAACCTTCTTCTCTTATTTTTCTAGCTGAATAATTTAAAGATTATTTGATAATCTTCTTATATTATCAAAAAGTAAAATCATTTGTTCTTCTTTAAAATTTATATATAGAATTTGGTTCTAGAGAATCATACTTTGGAATGTTTGGGATATTTTTGAATTCAAAATTAGGTTTCTCCCTATTGGTGTATATGCCCTAGGACAGCTTAGTGTCACAAGTTGATCTCACAGTGACAGAGGTATACTTGTCATTGACTTGAGGTCATTGATATCTCTATATGGTGAGTGGGGCACTTTGATATAACCTAATGCTCTGCCATAGCAAGAGAGTAATAACGGTTGTCATTAGGTGTAGCATAAGCCATATGAGAGGTTCAATGAACCAAGACAGGATATGCCCCCTTTCTTAATTGGAAGCTTGATGTCCATGGGCACCCCCACATATGGATGCATGACTGAAAGTGCATGACCATACCCATGTGAGAACCTGATTTAGTCATGACCATTAGGTTGGGTTAAACAAGTGTGGCACACTTGTTCAATCTAGATATCAGCTTGGCAAAAGGACTAAAGTGTACAAGTACTTTGTCTCAATTTTGGGGCTATCAATGGTAACATCCATTCTGATGACTTGGGTAGCATTGATGAACTACTAGGTGTCACTCATTGCTTGTGATGGCTTGAGGTTATCACTACTAACGTTTGAGGAACTTACAGGGTCACACACCTAGGCACTCGAGATCTGATATTGATCGAGTCATTTGGTTGATTCGGATCTATTTGAGAGTTTGATGCATCGTGGATGCATCTGATGAGTTGGAGATGACCATATGGATTCAAGTTATGTTTTGATATTAGTTAACCCCGGTTGACCCTCAGGTGTGAAAGGAAACCTAGTTTACAAGCAACTAAAAACGAACTTGCATCGAAAACTAGGAATCTCAAGAATCGCTTATGCTAAGCATATGATCAACCTTTTAGACTCGTATACAACAAGTAAAAGCATTACCTGTGCCATGATATGAGAGGCGGCTTGGAAGAAGAAAGGTGCGAGTGCCTCTTCTCCAAAGAGATCACACACAAGATGAAGTAGACTTTCTCCCTTGCATCCCTTGTGCTAGCAAAGATATCAAGGAGTCCTGATCGTCCCTTGGATGAAGATGTGTGTCTCGGCTGGGATTTTCCTTGGGTGGAGACGATGCGCTTAAGAGGAAGTAGAGAGAAGAGCCCTCTCGAAAATCATGGGGTTAATCTCAAGAGGTATGTTCGGTCACCATATGGAAAAACCGAAAAACAATAACTACCTCCATAACTTCCATTTAAACCATCGAAACCTCCATCATCAATTGAACCATGCGTTCACAAGTGAACCGGTTCAAATACCATTTGGTCCAAGCACAAAATCGAACCAACCCTGGCTAAACTCTCTTTGAACCGAATGGCTCAAGATCTAACCACACATCACATTGAACCCTTGATCAATACGATCAAGAATCAATCCCCGATCAAAGCTTACCGATCACATGCCCTAATCAATCAAACATGATTATACTAGATCTCACTTCCAATCAGAGTTTAAATTCCTTTAAACTGAACTGGAATAATTCCAGTCCACACGATCTGACATAAGTAAGCCATATCATCAAATTGTGCGACCCTAAGGGTTTCCTTCAATGTCGGTAACGATAACTTACGTTATCACGATCAGAGAGAGGTATCTAGCAACACATCACTGTCTCCCGATATGAAGGAAAGAGTCTTCCAAGACTACTCCCAAACCACAGCACAAGTGTGAATCTAATTCACTTGGCATACATGTTTTCCTTTGCCACTGGATGTTCCCGTTGGACAAGTGTGTCAAGCCTGCGATTCCAACATGATGAAAATGGTTAGATCAGATGAACATAGTCATCTGGGTATGGCCATACACATTCTCAACCATTTCATCCAAGGGCCCCTTTTAGAACATCACACTCCAAACAGGAGAGGCAATCCTATATCTATCACAAGTGCTCTAGCATGACTCATGCCCACTATCCAAGATAATCCCTAACCATTATGTTTCAAATGATATTGAACTATCTCAAGACAATAGCAATCATCACTTAGAAATACAAGTGATCTCAAGTCAGAGGGAATATACCACTTGCTTGCATACAAGGATTATTCACATTGTGACAAACAATTGAATATCCAAGGAAGGGTCAGTCCAGTACATCCAATGTACCTATGTGTCTAATCTTATTCCACGCTCGAAGCATCCCACAAGATTAGAACACACATTAGTCTCAATCACATCAAGGCTGTCTCATGTTCACCAAGATATCTCGACTAAGGACAACACTGAATGTCAGCTAAGCTGAACATCATTGAGACATTACTCAGAAGTATACAAACAGCAGCAGATAATGTAACAATCTGAATAACAACAATTGCCTTTATAAATCATATATATCGTTTATACATGATACTGAAAATAGCCCAAAGCCTCAAGCATTGACCTTAAGGGCATACCCTAACAATCTCCCACTTGCACTTAATCTAATGGTTGAGGTATCCCAAACCCATATTGTTACAGTGCTTCTCATGCTTCTACTGCGCCAGAGGCTTTGTAAGCGGGTCAGCTAGATTGTTATCTGTATGAACCTTGCAGAGCTTGATGTCTCCTCGATTAATGATCTCACGGATCAGGTGAAACCTTCTCTGTATGTGCTTGGACTTCTGGTGTGACCGTGGTTCCTTTGCTTGTGCAATCGCTCCAGTGTTATCACAGAAGATAACCAATGGATCTGCACTCGAAGGAACTGTTGGGGTATGCCCTTAAGGCTAATGTTTGAGGCCTTGGGATGTTGGGGTATGCCCTTAAGGCTAATGTTTGAGGCCTTGGGATTATAAAATGTATCATGTTATAAACTGGTATGTTTATAAAAGGCATGGTTATTATTCAGGTTGTTACCTTGTCTGCTGTAATAAGTGTACTTCTGAATAATGTCTCAAAGCTGTTCAGCTAGGCTGACAGGCTATAAGTCCTTAGTCGAGATATCTTGGTGAACTTGAGACAGCCTTGATATGATTGAGACTAATATGAGTGCTAATCTTATAGGATGCTTCGAGCATGGAATAAGATGTAGACTCATGGGTACATTGGATGTACTGGACAGACCCTACTGGGATATTCCATTGCTTGTCACAATGTGAATGATCCTTGTATGCAGCAAGTGGCACATGTCCTCTGACTTGAGATCACTTGTGTTTCTGAATGATGATTGTCATTGTCTTGAGGTAGTTCAATATCATTTGAAACATAATGATTATAGACTATCTTGGATGGTGAGCTTGAATCAGGTTAGGGCACTAGTGATAGACATAGGATTGCCGTCTCCTTGTTTAAGGAGTGTGGTGTTCTAAAGGGCCCCCTATATGAGATGATTGAGATAGTGTATGGCCATACCCAGATGACTATGTGCATCTGATCTAATCATGCTCATCGTATTGGAGTTACAAGCTTGACCCGCTTGTCCAATAAGAACATCCAGTGGCAAAGGACACATGTATGCCTTGTGAATTGAGTCACACTTGTGCTATGGTTTGGGAGTAGTCTTGGAAGACTCTTTCCTTTATATCGGGAGACAGTGATGTGTTGCTAGATACCCCTCACTGATCGTGATAACGTAAGTTATCGTTACCGACATTTAAAGGAAACCCTCAGGGTCGCACAATTTGATGATATGGCTTACTTAAGTCAGATCGTGTGGACTGGATTCTTTGAGTTCAGATTAAAGGGATTTAATCTCTGATTGTAAGTGAGATCTGGTCTGATCATGCTTGATTGATTAGGGCTTGAGATCGGTAAGCTTCGATCGAGAGAGATGATGCTAGATCGGAGAGATCAGGGGCATCAGGTGATGAATGGTTAGATCATGAGCCTTGCGGTTCAATATGGTCTAGACCACATGGCTTGAGCCATTTCGGTTTGGTTCATGAACCAAAGTCGATTGGAACGGTTTAGCTTGAACCGGTTCACAATTGTGAACGCATGGTTCAATGCTCAAATGCGTTTGGGTTGGCTTGAGCGCATGGCTTGATGAGCTTCCATTTATGGAAAGTCATCAAGGCCGGTTTCACAAAAACGCCTAAACGCATATGCGTTTGCTCTCTTCTCTTGAACGCCTTGGACTTTCGTTGAGGTGTGGTTGACGACGAGAAGGAGAGGTTGGGCAAGTGAAGCTCTCGGCAACAAGGAGGTTCATCATCCCCTTCCATTCGACAAGAAGGCTTGGGTGTCTTGCTAGCACAAGAGATCTCAAGGAAGTGAGCATCTTCATCTTGTGTGTGGACTTGTGGAGGAGACCTAAGTTGATCTCTTCTTCCAAACCGACTTCCAAGCATATGGCTATGGTATGATTTTCATCTCAACCTATTCAATCGGTTATAGTTGAACATATGGCATGCAAATGATTTTAAACCCTTGCTTCCGCTAGCATATTTTTCATTAGCGCCATGCTTAGGGTTTTTGCCCCCCAATTAGGGGTTCCTACAATTGGTATCAGAGCTAGGCTCTATGCATGCTATTATGTTTGCTGATGTGATCCTCATGATGCGCTTACTTGATGCATGCTTTGTTTACATGAAGTTTGCGCTTGTATCATGTTAACATGAAGTTTGCGCTTGTATCTTGCTAACATGTGGTTTGCGCTTATATCATGGCTTTGATGAAGTATGCGCTCCCCCTTGAAGGGGACCCCCTAAAGTTTGCGCTCCCCCTTGAAGGGGACCCCCTTAGATCTAAGGGTTACATGCAAGCATGTTGTTTGTTTGTATGATTGCGCATGTTCTAAAAGTTTTCTAAAACTTATATCTTGCGCGCTTGGTTAGATCTAAGGTGCCACTACATTAAACCCTTAGATGGGTTGATGGGGTTGAAGTCACCACTAGGTTAGATCCAAGTCTGATCAGACCATCTGACAGCTCAGATGGGTTGACCTGATAGCACCTATGCGCAAGCACATGGTGGCTATAGGTTGACTGCATCTAGGGCGTGTAGCGAGGTCTGGTTGAGACAACTCCTGAACACACTTGAGTTAGGCCCGGGGTCACACCCGCTTGCCCAAACTCATGAGGGTAGTTCAGCCCTTTGCACATGCATGGTTGACCATTAGGTCAACTCGGGTCAGTTAGGACTCGGTGCATGCAAGGGCAAAGGATCTAACTAGATGGATGAGTGGATCCCTATCAATGGACCATTGTAAGGTTGTAGGGCACATAAGGAAATTAAAATTGATGCCATGGGGTTTTTCAAAATTTAATTTCTTGATTGGATCACATGATGATTGAACCATATGCTTGTTTATTTAGTCTTATGTGGGTTGCCCAATTGTGTGCTGTGCTGGGGCCTGCGTGCCTGGATTTAAAAATTGTAAATTAATTTGTGATCTGCGAATCACATTGTACTTAATTTATAATATGTTGTTGACCTGCGAGTCAACCTTGTCTAGATAGATCAGAATGTACTTTGATTAGACAAGAGCACAAAGGCACACATCCAAGAGGGGCATTCACCTGGTGGTGCACCTGAGGTGCTCTTGGCGCTAGGGCACTGGGTTGGACCAGATGAGATGCCAAGAAGCTCAAGTGAAGACTTAAGTAAAATTAAGGTCTTACTAGGGTTCATGGGCTATTACCACATAAGATCATGCTTTCTACTTATTGCTAATAATTAGAATTGCATGTTTATGTTTATCTTCTGCTATAGCCATAGGCATGCCTGATAGTAAGAAGATAAAAGACCGTTAAAATCCAACGCTAATATATCAAGCTCGTAAGCCTTCTGACGCGAAACCTCACCTTTCTGATTATCGTTGGAGCCGTGTTGTACCCACTCAGTGGGCACGTCCATCTATCTTCAGACGGTGCTGGATTTCACCTGCGTGTTACAGAGTTGGGATTTATCCCCTCTCGTTGCTCAGCATAGCACGTGGTGGTCCAGGGAGTAGGTCAGGTCAGCTTGACCATGTAGACTACATATGTGGCGCATATGGTAGCACGTGGAGGCAGCCATCTGTGGGATCAGAGACTGTGTTGTACCAACTCAGTTGGCACAGTCTGCTGGATTGCCCAGATGAAGGGGAATCGCACGGGTTGGCGATTGGCTGGGACAGCCTACCAGAAATTAGTGCTTGTCATCTCTGTGCATCTTATCTCGCCTGAGCGGGACGCGGAGACCAAGTATGAAATCTGGATCCCATCTCACTAAAAGAGTGTTACTCTTTCGGACTGTTTACTGGATTTTTCAGTCAGACAAAATAGTGAGAAAAGAATCTTTCTTAAGTCCTGGATTGATTCTGAACATTGATACTGACCTTGCTGTTCTTGCTTGTTGTAGATAACTGCAGCAACGAACACCATGAGCTTCAATGTGCGATCCCTACTGGAAAGGGAGAAGTTTGCTGGGCCGAACTTCTCTGACTGGTTTGGACACCTTAAGATCGTTCTTAAGGCAGAGAGGAAACTGTATGTCCTCGAGACGGCGATATCGCCGCAGCCCGCTCCGAACGCCGCAAGGGCGGTTCGGGATGCCTATGAAAAGCACGTCAATGATAGCATTGATGTCGCTTGCCTGATGCTAGCGTCTATGACGCCACCGCTGCAGCGTCAGCATGAGGATATGTCGGCTATAGAGATTATAGCGAACCTCAAAATGCTGTATGCTGCACAGGCGAGGACAGAACGCTATAATCTGACGAAGCTCTTCTTTCAGAGCAAACTGGCTGAAGGGAGCCCAGTGGGAGCTCACGTGCTCAAGATGATTGGGCACAAGGAGGCTCTGGAGAAACTGGGGCATACCATCAACCAGGAGCTTGCTGTGGACATTATTCTGCAGTCTCTCCCGCCTTCTTTCGATGCGTTCATTATTAACTTTAATATGAACAAAATCGATTGTACGCCGGCAGAGCTGCTGAATATGCTCTTGACTACTGAGGAAACTCTGAAGGGTAAGCCTTCAACCTCTGTCTTGATGGTTCCTTCGAGGAACAAGAAGAAGGGGAAGAAGGGCAAGGCCCCTGTCAAGAATTACAGCAAGGCCCTGAAACAGAAGGTGAAGCGGTCGAAGGACAACAGGTGTTTCCACTGTGGCCAGCTGGGTCACTGGAAAAAGGACTGTAAAGCGCTCCAAGGAGATAAGAGGGGAAGCATCGCTTCTGGCTCAGGTATATACGTGACGGAAGTCATGGTTTCATCTTCTTCTATATCATGGGTGTTGGACACTGCATGTGGAGTTCACATTTGTTCAAATGTGCAGGAACTCAAGAGAAGAAGGCAGGTGGGACAGCATGAGGTAGACCTACGCGTTGGAAACGGGGCACGGGTTGCTGCTGTTGCTGTTGGGGACTATTTCATTTCTTTACCATCTGGCATTGTATTAGAATTAAACAATTGTTATTTTGTACCAAGTATTACCAAGAATATTATCTCTATTCCTGCTCTTGTCAGGAAAGGATTTGCCTTTGAATGCAAGATTTCAAAGTGTATTTTGACTTATGATAATATTGTGTATGCCACTGGTTCAATTAACAATGGGTTATTCATGTTGGACATGGAATATTCTATACAAAACATTGATAATAAGAAAGCCAAGTATGCTGATGACAGCACCTTGCTATGGCATAGTCGTTTAGGCCATATAAACGAGAAGCGCATTAAGCGGTTGCATGAACATGGACTGCTGGGATCATTCTCCAATGAGGAGATTGATACATGCAAAGCTTGTTTGATGGGTAAAATGACGAAGTCTCCTTTTCCTCACAAAGGTCAGAGGACTTCAGGTTTACTTGACCTTATACACAGTGATGTGTGTGGGCCATTTAGTAAACATGCCAGAGGTGGCTATCAGTACTTCATTACCTTTACTGATGATTTCAGTAGGTATGGGTATGTCTATTTGATGAGACATAAAAGTGAATCTTTTGACAAGTTCAAAGAGTTCAAAAATGAAGTACAAAATCAGTTAGGCAGAAATATCAAGGCACTTCGTTCTGATCGAGGTGGAGAATACCTAAGTCATGCATTTACTGACTATCTGAAAGAGTGTGGGATTATCTCACAGCTCACTCCGCCAGGAACACCGCAATGGAATGGTGTGTCCGAGAGGAGAAATAGAACGCTACTTGATATGGTTCGTTCTATGATGAGTCAGGCTACTCTTCCATATTCCTTTTGGGGTTTTGCACTGGAAACAGCTGCAAAGGTACTAAACCGAGTGCCATCCAAGGCAGTTTCAAAGACGCCATATGAGTTATGGTATGGGAAACAGCCTAGCTTGACATTTATCAGGATCTGGGGTTGCGAGGCTTATGTCAAAAAGCTCGCCTCTGGGAAACTAGAGAGCAGATCTGACAAATGCATCTTTGTTGGTTACCCTAAGGAAACTAAGGGTTATTATTTCTACGATCCCAAGGAGAACAAGGTATTTGTTGCTCGGACGGCCATATTTCTTGAGAAGGAATATCTTCTGCAAGAGGCCAGTGGGAGAGAAATAAAGCTGGATGAGAATCCAGAAGAAGGACAAAGTAGTCAAGTGCAGTTGGATGAGCCTGAGCCAGTAGATCAGGTTATTGAACAACCTGAGGCTCAGATATCACGGGAACCGCGAAGATCGGGTAGGATCCGTCGACAGCCTGAGCGCTATGACGGAGTCTACATCATTGATAATGATGAACCCCTAACTTATGCGGATGCGGTCAGTGGACCGGAGTCAGCTAGATGGCTTGAAGCTATGCGAGCCGAGATGGACTCCATGTCAGATAACCAAGTCTGGGATTTGGTTGATCCGCCTCCGGGAGTAATCCCTATAGGCTGTAAATGGATCTTCAAGAAGAAGATTGACATGGATGGTAACGTGGTTACCTATAAAGGCAGGCTAGTTGCGAAAGGTTTCAAACAAATCTACGGGATAGATTATGATGAAACTTTCTCACCTGTAGCTATGTTTAAGTCTATTCGGATTCTTCTCGCGATAGCTGCATATTACGATTATGAGATCTGGCAGATGGATGTGAAAACAGCTTTCCTTAACGGAAATCTGGATGAGGATGTGTATATGACACAACCGGAAGGCTTCACTAATCCAGCAGATCGTCATAAAATATGCAAGTTAAAGAAGTCCATTTATGGACTTAAACAAGCATCAAGAAGCTGGAATATTCGTTTTGATGAATCAATCTCTGAGTTTGGTTTCATCAAGAACGAGGATGACCCGTGTGTTTATAAGAGGTTTAGTGGGAGCATAATTACATTCCTAATCCTCTACGTCGATGATATCTTGATCATTGGAAATGATATTCCTAAACTGCATGCTGTTAAAGCATGGTTAGGAAAATGTTTCCAGATGAAAGATTTAGGAGAAGCAGCCTATGTACTAGGTGTGAAGATCTACAGGGATAGATCTAAGAGGCTTCTCGGGTTGTGCCAGAGTACTTACATCGATAAGGTCCTGGAGAGATTCCATTTAGAGAATTCTAAACGTGGATATCTTCCAGTCAGACATGGTCTGAATCTTTCGAAGAGTCAGTGTCCACAAACACAGACTGAGAAAGATGAAATGGACAATACGCCTTATGCTTCGGCTATTGGATCCATTATGTATGCGATGTTGTGTACTCGCCCAGACGTCGCTTACGGGTTAAGCGTAACCAGTCGATTCCAAAGTAATCCAGGTTTGGCGCACTGGATTGCGGTCAAGAACATTTTAAAATATCTGCGGAGGACCAAAGATATGTTCTTGATATATGGTGGTCAGGAAGAACTCAGTATAGAGGGATATACTGACGCTTCGTTCCAGTCGGACCAGGATGATTTCCGATCGCAGTCAGGCTATATTTTTAGCTTGAATGGTGGAGCAGTGGTGTGGAAAAGTTTCAAACAGTCAACTGTTGCTGATTCCACAACAGAAGCCGAGTATGTTGCAGCCTCGGAAGCATCCAAGGAGGCAGTGTGGATTCGTAAGTTCGTGAGAGAACTTGGTGTCGTTCCTTCGAGTGCTGATCCTTTGGTTATCTTCTGTGATAACACTGGAGCAATTGCACAAGCAAAGGAACCACGGTCGCACCAGAAGTCCAAGCACATACAAAGACGGTTTCACTTGATCCGGGAGATCATAGATCGAGGCGAGATCAAGATTTGCAAGGTTCATACAGATGACAATCTGGCAGACCCGCTTACCAAGCCTCTGGCGCAGCAGAAGCATGAGAAGCACTGTAACAATATGGGTTTGAGATTTCTCAACCATTAGATTAAGTGCAAGTGGGAGATTGTTGGGGTATGCCCTTAAGGCTAATGTTTGAGGCCTTGGGATTATAAAATGTATCATGTTATAAACTGGTATGTTTATAAAAGGCATGGTTATTATTCAGGTTGTTACCTTGTCTGCTGTAATAAGTGTACTTCTGAATAATGTCTCAAAGCTGTTCAGCTAGGCTGACAGGCTATAAGTCCTTAGTCGAGATATCTTGGTGAACTTGAGACAGCCTTGATATGATTGAGACTAATATGAGTGCTAATCTTATAGGATGCTTCGAGCATGGAATAAGATGTAGACTCATGGGTACATTGGATGTACTGGACAGACCCTACTGGGATATTCCATTGCTTGTCACAATGTGAATGATCCTTGTATGCAGCAAGTGGCACATGTCCTCTGACTTGAGATCACTTGTGTTTCTGAATGATGATTGTCATTGTCTTGAGGTAGTTCAATATCATTTGAAACATAATGATTATAGACTATCTTGGATGGTGAGCTTGAATCAGGTTAGGGCACTAGTGATAGACATAGGATTGCCGTCTCCTTGTTTAAGGAGTGTGGTGTTCTAAAGGGCCCCCTATATGAGATGATTGAGATAGTGTATGGCCATACCCAGATGACTATGTGCATCTGATCTAATCATGCTCATCGTATTGGAGTTACAAGCTTGACCCGCTTGTCCAATAAGAACATCCAGTGGCAAAGGACACATGTATGCCTTGTGAATTGAGTCACACTTGTGCTATGGTTTGGGAGTAGTCTTGGAAGACTCTTTCCTTTATATCGGGAGACAGTGATGTGTTGCTAGATACCCCTCACTGATCGTGATAACGTAAGTTATCGTTACCGACATTTAAAGGAAACCCTCAGGGTCGCACAATTTGATGATATGGCTTACTTAAGTCAGATCGTGTGGACTGGATTCTTTGAGTTCAGATTAAAGGGATTTAATCTCTGATTGTAAGTGAGATCTGGTCTGATCATGTTTGATTGATTAGGGCTTGAGATCGGTAAGCTTCGATCGAGAGAGATGATGCTAGATCGGAGAGATCAGGGGCATCAGGTGATGAATGGTTAGATCATGAGCCTTGCGGTTCAATATGGTCTAGACCACATGGCTTGAGCCATTTCGGTTTGGTTCATGAACCAAAGTCGATTGGAACGGTTTAGCTTGAACCGGTTCACAATTGTGAACGCATGGTTCAATGCTCAAATGCGTTTGGGTTGGCTTGAGCGCATGGCTTGATGAGCTTCCATTTATGGAAAGTCATCAAGGCCGGTTTCACAAAAACGCCTAAACGCATATGCGTTTGCTCTCTTCTCTTGAACGCCTTGGACTTTCGTTGAGGTGTGGTTGACGACGAGAAGGAGAGGTTGGGCAAGTGAAGCTCTCGGCAACAAGGAGGTTCATCATCCCCTTCCATTCGACAAGAAGGCTTGGGTGTCTTGCTAGCACAAGAGATCTCAAGGAAGTGAGCATCTTCATCTTGTGTGTGGACTTGTGGAGGAGACCTAAGTTGATCTCTTCTTCCAAACCGACTTCCAAGCATATGGCTATGGTATGATTTTCATCTCAACCTATTCAATCGGTTATAGTTGAACATATGGCATGCAAATGATTTTAAACCCTTGCTTCCGCTAGCATATTTTTCATTAGCGCCATGCTTAGGGTTTTTGCCCCCCAATTAGGGGTTCCTACATGGGATTGTATCAGTATCATGTATAAACTCTTAAGTTTATAAAGGCAATGGTTGTTATTCAGTTTGTTACATCATCTGCTGCAATATGTATACTTCTGAATAATGTCTCAATGCTGTTCAGCTAGGCTGACATGCTATATGTCCTTAGTCGAGATATCTTGGTGAACATGAGACAGCCTTGATATGATTGAGACTAATATGTGTTCTAATCTTATAGGATGCTTCGAGCATGGAATAAGATGTAGACTCATGGGTACATTGGTTGTACTGGACAGACCCTACTAGGATATTCAATTGCTTGTCACAATGTGAATAATCCTTGTATGCAACAAGTGGCACATTTCCTCTGACTTGAGATCACTTGTGTTTCTAAATGATGGTTGTCATTGTTTTGAGGTAGTTCAATATCATTTGAAACATAATGGTTATAGACTATCTTGGATAATGATCATGAGTCAGGTTAGGGCACTAGTGATAGATATAGGATTGCCGTCTCCTTGATTGGAGTGTGATGTTCTAAAGGGGCCCCCCTGGATGAGATGATTGAGAAAGTGTATGGCCATACCCAGATGACTGTGATCATCTGATCTAATCATGTTCATCATATTGGAGTTACAGGCTTGACTAGCTTGTCCAATAAGAACATCCAGTGGCAAAGGAAACTTGTATGCCTTGTGAGTAGATTCACACTTGTGCTGTGGTTTGGGTGTAGTCTTGGAAGACTCTTTCCTTTATATCGGGAGACAGTGATGTGTTGCTAGATACCCCTCACTGATTGTGATAACGTAAGTTATCGTTACCGACATTTAAAGGAAACCCTCAGGGTCGCACAATTTGATGATATGGCTTACTTAAGTCAGATCGTGTGGACTGAATTGTTTGGGTTCAGTTTAAAAGGGATTTAATCTCTGATTGTAAGTGAGATCTGGTCTGATCATGTTTGATTGATTAGGGCTTGAGATCGGTAAGCTTTGATCGAGAGAATGGATGTTAGATCGGTGAGATCAGCAGCATCAGAGATGAGCGGTTAGATCTGGAACCATTGGGTCCAATTAGATCTAGACCATGACTTGGGCTATTTTGGTTTGGTCTTTGAACCAACCTTATTAGAACCGGTTCACTTAGGTGAACGCGTGGTTCAAAGAGAGTGGCGTATGCGATCGGTTCACTTGATGTAAACGCTTGATCGCATGAGAGTTGAAGGCGAGTTTATGGCTTGCTATTTTTAGAAACCACGCCCCACGTTCAATGTGAACGTTACTCTCGTCGCTCCTCTTCGCTCTTGTTCTCGTGTGGCTTGTGTCAACGAGAGATAGAGAAGCATTCGGCCAAGGAGAATTCGCCAAGCAACTCATCTCATCTTCCCTCACGGATCGAGACCTCTTGGAGCCTTGCTAGCACAAGGAGTACCAAGGGAGTAGGCGACTTCTTCATCTAGTGTGCACATCCTTTGGAGGAGATCCTCTCGCTCTCTCTTCTTCCAAATCGCCATCCAAGCGAAATGGCTATGGTATGAATCCAATCTTTATGAAGTTGATCATGTGTTCTTGCTAATGATCTTATGAAACCCTTGATTCCGCATGAAATTTTATTTGCGCCACTTATTGGGTTTCGCCCCCCCCCTCTAGAAAGGGGTCTTACAGGAATGACACCAAGTTCCTGAACGAATTTACGAATCCAAACTGCCTCCTTTGATGCCTCTGAGGCTGCAACATACTCGGCTTCTGTTGTGGAATCAGCAACAATTGATTGCTTGAAACTCTTCCACACCACTGCTCCTCCATTCAAGCTAAAAACATAGCCTGATTGCGATCGGAAGTCGTCTTGGTCAGACTGGAACGAAGCATCAGTATAACCTTCAATACTGAGCTCTTCCTGACCTCCATAAATCAAGAACATATTTTTGGTTCTGCGAAGATATTTCAAAATGTTCTTGACTGCAATCCAGTGTGCCTTCCCTGGATTACCTTGGAACCGACTAGTCACGCTTAACCCGTAAGCGACGTCTGGGCGAGTACACAACATCGCATACATGATGGACCCAATAGCCGAAGCATAAGGCGTATTGTCCATCTCATCTTTCTCAGACTATGTTTGAGGACACTAGCTCTTTGAAAGATTCAGACCATGTCTGACTGGAAGATAACCTCTTTTAGAATTTTCTAAATGGAATCTTTCCAGGATCTTATCGATGTAAGTACTCTGGCACATCCCGAGAAGCCTATTAGATCTATCTCTATAGATCTCCACACCTAGTATATAGGCTACTTCTCCCAAATCTTTCATTTGGAAACATTTTGTTAACCATGCCTTAACTGCATGCAGTTCAGGAATATCGTTTCCAATGATTAAAATATCATCGACGTAGAGGACTAGGAAAGTAATCACGCTCCCACTAAACCTTTTATATACACACGGGTCATCTTCATTTTTGATGAAACCATATTGAGAAACTGATTCATCAAAACGAATATTCCAGCTTCGCGATGCTTGTTTTAGTCCATAAATGGACTTCTTTAATTTGCATACTTTATGACGTTCTGACGAGTTGATGAAACCTTCAGGTTGTGTCATATACACATCCTCTTCCAGTTTTCCGTTAAGGAAAGTGGTTTTCACATCCATTTGCCAGATCTCATAATCAAAATATGCTGCTATCGCGAGAATAATTCGAATAGACTTGAACATGGCTACAGGAGAGAAAGTTTCATCATAATCTATCCCGTAGATTTGTTTGAAACCCTTCGCAACTAGTCTGCCCTTATAGGTAACTACGTTACCATCCATATCAATCTTCTTCTTGAAGATCCATTTACAGCCTATAGGGATTACTCCCGGAGGCGGATCAACCAAATCCCAGACTTGGTTATCTGACATGGAGTCCATCTCGGCTCGCATAGCTTCAATCCATTTTGTTGACTCCGGTCCACTGACCGCATCCGCATAGGTGAGGGGTTCATCATTAATGATGTAGATTCCGTCATAGCGTTCAGGCTGACGACGAATCCTTCCCGATCTACGTGGTTCCCGTGATGTCTGAGCCTCAGGTTGAACATTAACTATTGGCTCTGGCTCATCCATCTGTGCTTGACTACTTTGTCCCTCTTCTGGAATTTCATCCAGCTTTACTTCTCTCCCACTGGCCTCTTGCAGAAGAAACTCCTTCTCAAGAAAAATAGCCGTTCGAGCAACAAATACTTTATTCTCATTGGGATTGTAGAAATAATAACCCTTAGTTTCTTTAGGGTATCCGACAAAGATGCATTTATCAGATCTGCTCTCTAGTTTCCCTGAGGTGAGCTTTTTGACATAAGCCTCGCAACCCCAGATTTTGATAAATGTCAAGCTCGGCTGTTTCCCATACCATAACTCATATGGTGTCTTTGAAATAGTCTTGGATGGCACTCGGTTTAGTATTTTTGCAGCTGTTTCCAGTGCAAATCCCCAAAAGGAGTAAGGTAGAGTAGCCTGACTCATCATAGAACGAAACATATCCAATAAGGTTCGATTCCTCCTCTCGGACACACCATTCCATTGCGGTGTCCCTGGAGGAGTGAGCTGTGAGATAATCCCACACTCCTTCAGATAGTCAGTAAACTCATGACTCAAGTATTCTCCACCTCGATCTGATCGAAGTGCTTTGATATTTCGGCCTGACTGATTTTGTACTTCATTTTTGAATTCTTTGAACTTGTCAAAAGATTCACTCTTATGTCTCATTAAATAGACATAACCATACCTACTGAAATCATCAGTAAAAGTAATGAAGTATGAATAGCCACCTCTGGCATGTTTACTAAATGGCCCACACACATCACTGTGAATAAGGTCAAGTAAACCTAAAGCCCTTTCACCTTTATTAGTAAAAGGAGTCTTCGTCATCTTACCCATTAAACAAGCTTTGCATGTATCAAGCTCCTCAGAGGAGAATGATCCCAGCAGTCCATAGTCATGCAACCGCTTAATGCGCTTCTTGTTAATATGGCCTAGACGACTATGCCATAACAAGGTGCTGTCATCAGCATGCTTGGCTTTCTTATTATCAATTTGTTGTACAGAACATTCCATGTCCAACATGTATAACCCATTGATAATCGACCCAGTTGCATAAACAATACTATCAAATGAAATACAGCACTGTGAAGTTTTGCATTCAAATGAAAAACCTTTCCTGACAAGAGCAGGAATAGAGATAATATTCTTTGTTATGCTTGGTACAAAATAACAATTGTCAAGTTCTAATACAAGTCCAGATGGTAAAGAGATGTGATATTCTCCTACAGCAACAGCAGCAACTCGTGCCCCGTTTCCAACTCGTAGGTCCACCTCATGCTGTCCCACCTGTCTTCTTCTCTTGAGTTCCTGCACATTCGAACAAATTTGAACTCCACATGCAGTGTCCAACACCCATGAAATAGAAGAAGCAACCATGACTTCAGTCACAAAAATACCTGAGCCAGAAGTGGAAGGCTTGCTTCCCTTCTTCTCTCCTTGCAGCGCTCTACAGTCCTTCTTCCAGTGACCCAGCTGGCCACAATGGAAGCATCTGTTATCCTTTGACCGCTTTATCTTTTGTTTCAAAGCCTTGTTGTAGCTCTTGATAAGGGTTTTGCCCTTCTTCCCCTTCCTCTTATTCCTAGAAGGAACCATCAAGACAGAGGATGAAGGCTTTCCCTTCTCAAGAGTCTGCTATGTGGTGCAGAGCATATTCAATAATTCTGCCAGAGTACAGTCGATTTTGTTCATATTGAAATTTATGATGAACACATCGAAAGATGCCGGAAGAGACTGCAAGATGATGTCTACAACAAGTTCCTGATTGATGGTATGACCCAGTTTCTCTAGAGCTTCTTTGTACCCAATCATCTTGAGCACGTGAGCTCCGACTGGACTCCCTTCAGCCAGCTAGCTATGAAAGAAAAGTTTCGTCAAGTTATAGCGTTCTGTCCTTGCCTGAGCAGCATACAGCAATTTCAGATTTGCTATAATATCAATAGCAGACAAATCCTCATGCTGACGCTGGAGCTCGGGCGTCATTGACGCAAGCATAAGGCAAGCGACATCAGTACTATCACTGACGTGCTTCTCATAAGCATCTCGAACCGCCCTTACGGCGTTCGTAGCGGGTTGAGCCGGCATTGCCGACTCAAGGACGTACAGCTTCCTCTCAGCTTTAAGGACAATCCTCAGCTGTCTGTACCAGTCTGAGAAGTTTGGCCCAGCAAACTTCTCTTTTTCCAATATGGATCGCAAGTTGAGCCCTGTGGTGTTCGTTGCTGCAGGAATCTTCAACATAGCAAGAACAACAAGGTCAGCAACCATGTTAGAATCATTCCAGGACTTAAGAGTGATTCCTTTTCTCACTATTTTATCTGACTGAAAATCCAATAAAAGTCCGAAAGAGTGAAACTCTTTTAGTGAGATGGGATCCAGATTTCATACTTGATCTCCGCGTCCCGCTCAGGCGAGATAAGATGCACAGAGAGCCCAAGCACTAATCACTGGTAGGCAATCCATGCCAATCGCCAACCCGTGCGATTCCCCTTCATCTAGGTAATCCAGAAGACTGTGCCAACTGAGTTGGTACAACACAATCTCTGATTCCTCAGATGGCTGCCTCCACATAGCTATCATATGCTCAACATGTAGCCTATATGGTCAAGCTGACTTGACCGACTTCCTGGACCACCACGTGCTATGCTGAGCAACGAGAAGCGATAAATCCCTTCTCTGTAGCATGTAGGTGTAATCGCGCACCGTCTGAAGATAGCTGGGCGTGCCCACTGAGTGGGTACAACACGGCCCCAACGATAGTCAGAACAGTGAGGTTTCGCGTCAGAAGGCAATTGAAAGCTTGATATTAACGTTGGATTTTAACGGTCTGTCTTTTATCTTCTTACTATCATGCAAAGCCTATAGTGATAGCAGAAGAATAAAACATACATGTGCTAATGTTACTTAAAACAGTAAATAGAAAGCACAAAGATCTTATGTGGTAAACGCCCATTAAAAATATAAGTAAAACCCTAGTTTGACTTAAATCTTCACTTGAGCTCCTTATGGCATTCTTGTACCTCATGTGGCCCAAACGCCATCTGTAGCCTTAATGCGCCCACCAGACAGAATGCGCCTGTTCTAGAGTCGAACTCTAGACCACCCACCTAGTGAAGCCAATTGCTGCAAACGCCTCTGCCATATGTGCTGTGTGCTCATGTCTGATGAAATTACATTTAAAAAACTATCTAGACATAGATTGACACGCAGGTCAATTATACATTCAGATAAATCAAATGTGACTCGCAGATCACATCAAATATATTAATTTCCAGGCTCGCAGGCCCCAGCACAGCATACAAAAAGGGCAGCCCACATAAGATTAAATAAACATTCAAATGTACTCGACTGGAGTCCAATCATTCATGGCAACATGAAAAACATGTACAACAAGTGATCCAAACAAAAAACCCATGGCATCAATTTTATTTCCTTATGTGCCCTACTACCTTACAACGGTCCATTAACAGATATCCACTCGTTAGAATAAGTCAGACCCACTGCCCTTGGATGCACCCAGTCGTAACTGACTAGCGTCGACCCAATGATCGACTATGCATCCTTAAGGGCTGAACGTCCTACATGATTTCCTGGCAAGCGGGTGCGACCCCGGGCCATTATCATGATCGTTCATCTTGTTGCCTCAAACAGACATCACTACACGCCCTTTCGCAGTCGGCTTATAGCCACCTGTACGTCTTGCGCACAAGTGCTATCCAGCCGCCCATCCAGGCTGTCAGATAGACTGGTTAGGCTATTGGGTTCATACTTGACAAACAATTTCAAACCTGCTAACCCGTCTAAGTATTTAAAATAGGCGCACAGAACAGTCTAATGGAGTCGCGCATGAAGGTAATTTTTTGTGAAAAGAAGTATAACATGCGCAAGCTATGAAATGTAAACTTACATCATACATTCGCATGAGAACAGAAACATGCGCTTCAATATCAAGCATGGATCACAAGATGGCAATCATATGCATCAAGCCAGCAACCTGGCTCTGATACCACTGAGTGGAAACCTAGTTTACAAGCAACTAAAAACGAACTTGCATCGAAAACTAGGAATCTCAAGAATCGCTTATGCTAAGCATATGATCAACCTTTTAGACTCGTATACAACAAGTAAAAGCATTACCTGTGCCATGATATGAGAGGCGGCTTGGAAGAAGAAAGGTGCGAGTGCCTCTTCTCCAAAGAGATCACACACAAGATGAAGTAGACTTTCTCCCTTGCGTCCCTTGTGCTAGCAAAGATATCAAGGAGTCCTGATCGTCCCTTGGATGAAGATGTGTGTCTCGGCTGGGATTTTCCTTGGGTGGAGACGATGCGCTTAAGAGGAAGTAGAGAGAAGAGCCCTCTCGAAAATCATGGGGTTAATCTCAAGAGGTATGTTCGGTCACCATATGGAAAAACCGAAAAATAATAACTACCTCCATAACTTCCATTTAAACCATCGAAACCTCCATCATCAATTGAACCATGCGTTCACAAGTGAACCGGTTCAAATACCATTTGGTCCAAGCACAAAATCGAACCAACCCTGGCTAAACTCTCTTTGAACCGAATGGCTCAAGATCTAACCACACATCACATTGAACCCTTGATCAATACGATCAAGAATCAATCCCCGATCAAAGCTTACCGATCACATGCCCTAATCAATCAAACATGATTAGACTAGATCTCACTTCCAATCAGAGTTTAAATTCCTTTAAACTGAACTAGAATAATTCCAGTCCACACGATCTGACATAAGTAAGCCATATCATCAAATTGTGCGACCCTAAGGGTTTCCTTCATTGTCGGTAACGATAACTTACGTTATCACGATCAGAGAGAGGTATCTAGCAACACATCACTGTCTCCCGATATGAAGGAAAGAGTCTTCCAAGACTACTCCCAAACCACAGCACAAGTGTGAATCTAATTCACTTGGCATACATGTTTCCCTTTGCCACTGGATGTTCCCGTTGGACAAGTGTATCAAGCCTGCGATTCCAACATGATGAAAATGGTTAGATCAGATGAACATAGTCATCTGGGTATGGCCATACACATTCTCAACCATTTCATCCAAGGGCCCCTTTTAGAACATCACACTCCAAACAGGAGAGGCAATCCTATATCTATCACAAGTGCTCTAGCATGACTCATGCCCACTATCCAAGATAATCCCTAACCATTATGTTTCAAATGATATTGAACTATCTCAAGACAATAGCAATCATCACTTAGAAACACAAGTGATCTCAAGTCAGAGGGAATATACCACTTGCTTGCATACAAGGATTATTCACATTGTGACAAACAATTGAATATCCAAGGAAGGGTCAGTCCAGTACATCGAATGTACCTATGTGTCTAATCTTATTCCACGCTCGAAGCATCCCACAAGATTAGAACACACATTAGTCTCAATCACATCAAGGCTGTCTCATGTTCACCAAGATATCTCGACTAAGGACAACACTGAATGTCAGCTAAGCTGAACATCATTGAGACATTACTCAGAAGTATACAAATAGCAGCAGATAATGTAACAATCTGAATAACAACAATTGCCTTTATAAATCATATATATCGTTTATACATGATACTGAAAATAGCCCAAAGCCTCAAGCATTGACCTTAAGGGCATACTAACAAGGTGATCATATTTGACCTCGGTTGACTAGGTATAGTCAACAGGTCAAGTGACGTAAATTGAGTCAGATTTATTCAGAGGCTTGTCAACTAGATTTAAACATAATATGGAGGGATCCATAGCTTAAGCGCAATAATGAATATATATATATATATATATATATATATATATATATATATATATATATATATATATATATATATATATATATATATTCATTTATTAGGAATAAATCCATTAGATTTATTCATGACTTGAGTAGTAGGACCTGTGCTTAAAGTCTATATATACATGGCCTTGGGGGCGCATATTGTATCTCTTATCCTAGCAACCCTAGCTGCTAAAGGTGACTCTTCCCACAAAACCTAGTTGCCACCCATCCTCTCCTCTTGGCATCACCATCCACCATCAAGCATCCTTTTCTGGTTTTTGATGATTTTAAGGTAAAAAGGCATTATTTTTAGGCATTTTCAAGCAAATTTAGATGCATGGATGAATTCCCACCATCAAGAGAAGATTACATATCAAATTTCACGTAAATTGGAGCTTCACACCAATATACGGTAGGGCCGTAATCTAAATTACGGTACCGTGGTTTCATTGCACCTATAGAACAAACCACGACACTACCATAATTTCAGAGTGCTACCGTATTTTGGGATGATTTTGTACAGAAAGCTTCGTGTAAATTACGGCCCTGCCAGAATGGATTTCACGGGCTGTAATCTGGGTTCAATTTCGTACAGAAAGTTTATTGGATTTCACGGCGCTGCCGTAACCAATATTACGGGCCGTATTTCGAGTCAATTTTTCACCCGAGAGATTTGATGTAAATACGGCACTGCCATAATGCATTTCATGGTACCATAATTCCGGATGACTTCTGTACCAAGAATTTCTGCTGAAATTACGGCACTGCCGTAATGGTTTTCACGGCCGTAATTGTAATCCAGAGCCGCGATTTTCATGAACTGTTTGAAGCCCGATTCTTGCGCAAATGATTGCGAACGATCTAGGCCATCAATTGGAGATCGGTAAAAAGGAATATACTCATCAGATCAAAGAGAGGGGACACACACGAAAAGCCCTAATTTTTATCGACGATTCAGAGAGAAATTGAGTTCTTCACCGTCGCCCTAGGTTTCGCCACCGGGAAGCATACAACTCATCTTTGGCCGTGAAATTTAAAGGAAAACTGCTCATAGAGGAGGAGAGGATACCCTAGAAGTTTCAGAATGAAAGGAGATTGATCGGAGGAGAAATCAACGGAACACTCATCGCCGACACTGTTCACTGTCGAAATTACGGCTATAATTTCTATTACAGCCATGCTGTAAAGTTGTTTTCCCCTTTCTCTTCGATTCCTAATCTTCTGATACTATGGATTATTGCAATTCTTCAACTATGCTAGCTTAAACTCTTCTTGAGACATGGGGTAGTAATTGTTGGGGTATGCCCTTAAGGCTAATGTTTGAGGCCTGTGGGAATGTATCTGTATCATGTAATAAACTGTTATGTTTATAAAGGCATGGTTATTATTCAGTTGTTTACATTGTCTGCTGCAATATATGTTCTTCTGAATAATGTCTCAAAGCTGTTCAGCTAGGCTGACGTGCTATAAGTCCTTAGTCGAGATATCTTGGTGAACATGAGACAGCCTTGATATGATTGAGACTAATATGTGTTCTAATCTTATAGGATGCTTCGAGCATGGAATAAGATGTAGACTCATGGGTACATTGGATGTACTGGACAGACCCTACTAGGATGTTCAATTGTTTGTCACAATGTGAATATTCCTTGAGTGAGACAAGTGGCACATTTCCTTTGACTTGAGATCACTTGTGTTTTCTAAATGATGATTGTCATTGTTTTGAGATAGTTCAATATCATTTGAGACACAATGATTATAGACTATCTTGGATGGTGAACTTGAATCAGGTTAGGGCACTAGTGATAGACATAGGATTGCCGTCTCCTTGTTTAAGGAGTGTGATGTTCTAAAGGGGCCCCCCCTCGGATGAGATGATTGAGAAAGTGTATGGCCATACCCAGATGACTATGTTCATCTGATCTAATCATGCTTATCATATTGGAGTTACAGGCTTGACAGGCTTGTCCAATAAGAACATCCAGTGGCAAAGGAAATATGCATGCCTAGTGATGTTGATTCACACTTGTGCTGTTTTTGGGTGTAGTCTTGGAAGACTCTTTCCTTTATATCGGGAGACAGTGATGTGTTGCTAGATACCCCTCACTGATCGTGATAACGTGAGTTATCGTTACCGACATTTAAAGGAAACCCTCAGGGTCGCACAATTTGATGATATGGCTTACTTAAGTCAGATCGTGTGGACTGAATTGTTTGGGTTCAGTTTAAAGGGATTTAATCTCTGATTGAAAGTGAGATCTGGTCTGATCATGTTTGATTGATTAGGGCTTGAGATCGGTAAGCTTCGATCGAGAGAATGAGTGCTAGATCAGTCAGATCAGAAGCATTGAGAGATTGACGGTCAGATCGAGAGCCTTTGGGTTTATTTTGATCTGGACTTATTTCTTGGTTTATTTGGTTAGTGGACCAAATCGGTTTGAACCAGCTCATGGATGAGCGCATGGTTCAATGGTGATGTGGCATTTGCGATTGGGGTAAACCCAAGATCGCATATGGAGAAGTGGGATGCTATTTTTAGCACTTCTCAAACGTGGCCATGAACACACGTCGCCCCTCTCTTGCCTCTTCATGCAATTGACGCCTCCTTGGGTTGTCATCGAGCGGCATTCTCGTGTGAGGAAGTCTAAGGCGACAAGAGAAAGACGCCAAGAAAGAAAAAGCTCTCTTTTCCCTTTTGCATTCGATCAGAGACACCTTGGACGACTCTTGCTAGCACAAGGGACGACAAGAAGGAGCCAAGACTCATCTTGTGTGTGACGATTTGGAGGAGATCTTCATTGCTCTCTTTCTTCCAAGGCGCCATCTAGAAATGGCAATGGTATGGATCGAATCACTTCTTTTACAATCGGTTTTTGTTAAGTTGATCATATGATACATGCTCTTCGATCTATGAAACCCTTTATCCGCTGCCCCCTACTTTGATTGCGCCACCACTTTAGGGTTTTGCTCCCCCTCGAAGGGGACTCTTCAGTAATTCCCCTCAATTTCTTAATGACTAGATTATTTTTACTTTCGTCATGATGATTTTACTATGATAATTCTACTTATGTAATGATTGCCTTTAATTCTCCATAGATTCATATTGTTAGCATGTTTTAGAGTTTTTGCAATATGGACTGAAAAGTGATTTGTTGAGAACTTGGAACCCTAAAATTGAATGTTAGGAACTCATCGTAAGAAATTAGGTTTGTTCTTATTTCTCGATTTTATAAGTTTAATGCCATGTTAATAATCTGAATCTAAGATTGAGTTATTGTAATAAACATGACGATACTGTGAGAAATCAAGTATTAGATTGTTGGAGAACCTTAAGTAGAACTTGTGAAAATTATAGTATAAAAATATGTATTTTTCACTTGAGATGATTGATTTAGAATTCGGATGCATGAAAGTGATCATTGAGTTCTTTATCAATGATTTACTTATCTTCAGCATTGAATAGATCCTGCATGAAAGTGATGATCGGTTCTTTGTAAATTGTGAGATGATTTCTTTATGAAGTAAATTATATCTTTATCATGATAAAATTTGATTGATGAACATCTATTCATATCTAGTCATGGAAATTAAGGTGGATGAAACCCTAGTCCCAGTTTCTCTCTCTAATATTTTCGTGTAGCTTTCGATAGTTTGCTTGATATTTTTGACTGCCTAGCTAGTGACAAATTGATTATTCGGTATTTGACAAACGAGGTCTCTGTGGTTCGATGTCTTAATTATTACTTCAAGTATCCGTGCACTTGCGGACACAACAATTTTTTGCTGCTGTTGCCGAGGACCTTGGTTTTTGTCAATATTGAAGATATTGAAAGTATTGCTAGACTAGGTTTTGTTTACTTCCTATTTATGTTCTATCTTTCTGTTCTTTTCTGTTTACTTGAGTTATTCGATCTATCTACTTTAGACTGCACAGGAAATTTAGATATGATGGCGGACCGGAGATCACTTAGGGACTATGCAGCCCCTAACCCATAGGAGATACACTTTAGCATCGCCAGACCAGCTATTGAGGCTAATAATTTTGAGATAAATCCTGCTTTCTTGTCTATGATCCAGTAGAATCAGTTTGGAGGATCACCAATTGAAGATCCTTATCAATATTTATATCTTTTTCTTGAATATTGTGACACCATTAAAATTAATGGAGTTTCTGATGATCCATTAAAAATAAGATTGTTTCCTTTTTCTCTCAAGGACCAAGTGTGTTCTTGGCTACATTCTCAACCTTCCGGTACCTTCACCACATGGGAACAACTATCAAATGCTTTCTTGATGAAGTACTTTCCACCTGGCAAAACCATCTAGTTAAGAAACCAAATTACAAGCTTTACACAGAAGGATGGCGAATCTTTTAGCGAGGCATGAGAGCATTTCAATAATTTACAATGGAAGTGTCCTCACCACGGTCTTGAAAATTGGATTTTAATTCATACATTTTATAATGGCCTATTTTATAATACCCGTCTGATTGTTGATGCTGCTGCAGGAGGAGCCCTCATGAGTAGAACCATTGAAGATGCTTTCACCTTATTTGAAGAGATGTCCCTGAACTATAACCAATGATGTAGGGGTAGGTCACAAACATGCAAACAACGAGTTTTGAAAATATTTTTTTGGTATTATCATAAACTAGAGAAAACCGATTTAACTAACGAAGTTGGAAAATAATGTTTTTGTATTTTTAAATAGGAAAACCGAATATTAACTACTTGCAGGAAAGAAATGACAATAATTTAAAGGAGACTCACCTCGCGGCCCTTGAGAATAGAAGGACTGTCCTTCCCGTTCTTCACCGGTCCTACTCTGATGGAAGGTGCAGGTTACACACAGGGCATTCAGCAACCCCACACAGGCGTGGGTGAGTTATAAAGCAGATTAAAACTTAACAATGCTTAAAGTCAAGAGGGAGGCTAATCCTCCAAGTTCTCTTGCTAACAAAGTAAAGGACTATCTAAAGAGGGGAGATCAAGAGAGTGGGAATGCGCCAAGCTTCCTTGCGCCAAGTCCTACAAATCCAAGAGATGTGTAGTAAGATGTTCTTAAGATGTATAAAGAGAAGACACAAGAAGATGGAATACTTAACTTAGAGAATCGCCTTGAAGGAGACCAAGGGATGCATCCATGTTCTTTGCGCCATCTTGAGCTCTTGTTCTCTTTGATGCGATTTCCTTGAAGGTGGTGACTCTCGGCCTTGCTTGATGAATGGAGGGCGAGGGGAAGAAGAAGGGGGGCTTGGATCTTGAAGGAAGAAAGGGGAGGATGAGGGGACTTGGGCGACACAAGCACCCAAAGAAGAAGGTGTGGGCGACACAAGCACCCTAGGCGACACAAGCACCCATAGTTTGGCTAGGAAACTATTCAACAATATATTCAACAATGCTATGCACATGATGTGATGGGGATACATTTATAGGCAGCTTAGGGATCCTTGCGCCCCTTACATAATTGGAGAAAATTCGAAAATGGAGACAAGGCATTAAGTGGGCTGATCTTGTTGCCTTCTTTGGATGGCTGAAATGGTAAGTCTTTGAATTCGAAATGGCTATCTTCCTTGGAGGTGTTGGCGCATATGAGGGAGAGTTTGAATTTTGAAAACCTTCCTTGTTGTCTTGGGCGGCAATGAGAAGAAGGAAATAAGCCTTCCCCTAATTGTGGATCTTGATGGCGCAACTCCCCTAATTGTGGATCTAGATGGGCGCCTCCTTGATTTGTGGATCTAGATGGGCGCCTCCTTGAATTATGGATCTAGATGAGCCTTGTTGTTGTAGATGGCGCAAATGATGCCATGGGGTGGCCTCTCTTCAATTGGAAGGGAATAATTGAAGTGGAGCTTGATGTTGAGTTGAGTTAGAAGTCTCTCTTTGAACTACTTTGAAGTGAACCTTCCAAAATGGGAGCTAGCTTCTTGGAGTGTGGTGAGCTAGCTGATTTGTATCCCTTGAGCTGAATATTAATGTATCCAAACTACATGCAGTAACCTACCATGACATTACAATGCACAACCTACCAACAACATTTATAAAAGTAAACTACATGATAGACTTTGGGGTGGAACTAACCTATCATGCCATGCAATGCAAATAAGGAAAGTACTGAAAAGGAAAGTTGACTCTAAGTGAAGCCATACCTGATGGGCTTCCTCCGAGCCCTAGTGGATCTTCTAAGAGCTGTGTTAGGCCCTCCATCAACCAATGGGCTCCTGAAGAAGGAATGTTATATTGTCATCAACATGGTAAGAATGAGAATGAGGGATGACGAACCTTGACTGAAGAGGTAAATTCTCTTAGTGTAGAGTCCATGCTTGAGAAGTTTATGGCTAGTCAAAATCAATTAATGACAAATCAAAATAAAGAGATTGAAGATCTTAAGGGATTGGTTAGTCATCTTACCTCTCAAGTAGGATCCTTAGCTGCTTACAATAAAACTCTAGAAGATCAAATACCTGAATTGGACCCTAGGGAACACTGTAATACTATCATTACTAGGAGTGGAAGGCAATTATATGAGCCAAAAGGGAGAGTTGAAGATAAAGAAAAAGAGTCTAGTAATGGACATGATCATGAATTAGACTTAGAAAAATCTTCTGAGCATGAGCAGTCCCAAACTAGTTTGTCATCTCACCAAAGTGATGAACCTAAAGGTGATGTGTCATGTCAGAATGATATTTCTAAACCCAATTCTCCCTCACCATATAGGTCACCTATACCCTTTCCCCAAAGGTTAGTGCAAGAAAAATTAGACAAGCAATTTGGGAAATTTCTTGATGTTTTGAAAAAGCTTTACATTAACATTCCATTTACTGAAGTTTTATCTCAAATGCCCACATATGCTAAATTTTTGAATGAAATTTTGTCTAATAAAAGAAAGATAGAGGACTATGGTACTATGGCTCTTACTGCAGAATGTAGTGTTATTATCCAAAACAAGTTGCCACCAAAATTAAAAGATCTAGGTAGTTTCTCTATATCTTGTTTTATTGGGAGCATGGCTTTTAACCAAACCTTATGTGATTTGGGTGCTAGTGTGAGTCTAATGTCATTGTCTATTTGCTGGAAATTGGACATGGGAGAGCTTAAACCAACTTCAATATCTTTGCAGCTCATCGATCGTTCAGTTAAGTATCCTATAGGGATTATTGAAGATGTGCCTAGTAGGTAAATATTTCATTCCAGCAGACTTTGTAGTCCTTGAGATGGAGGAAGATGCAAGAATCCCCATCATACTTGGTAGACTGTTCTTAGCCACAGCAGGAGCACTTATTGATGTAAAGAATGGTAAGCTTACACTTAACATTGGGGGTAAAAGAATTGAGTATGACTTAAATGAGGCCATGAAAAACCCATCGAATTCTGGAGCTTTATTGTAGTATACATGCTGTAGATGATACTATCTATGACCTTAATGATTTGTTTGTTGAAACCTCTGAATATGATTCAGATTTAGATTCTGCTCTTGATTCTAAGGTTCATACCAATTCTGAAATTGATGAATTATTAGACTGCAGTGCTTGTGATAATGAAAAGAGTGAAGAAAGGAAGGCTCCAAAAGTAGAACTTAAAGCTTTACCTGATAACCTTCGTTATAAATTTCTTGGTCCTGATTCTACTTACCCTGTTATTGTTGATGCACAGCTTGGAAAAAGGGAGACAGATTTGCTTCTCAAAGAATTAAGGATTCATAGAAAGGTAATTGGGTACACAATTGATGACTTAAAGGGAATTAACCCCTCTTTTTGTATGCATAGGATCTTGATGGAAGAGGAACACAAGCCACATGTAGATTTTCAAAGGAGACTTAACCCCTCTATGAAAGAAGTTGTGAAGAAGGAGGTTTTGAAATTACTTGATGCAGGTATTATCTATCCTATCTCTGATAGTAAATGGGTAAGTCCTGTACATTGTGTTCCTAAGAAAGGAGGGGTAACTATTATGAAAAACAAAGACAATGAATTAATTCCTATTAAAATTGTTACTAGTTGGCACATGTGCATAGATTATAGAAAATTGAATGCTGCTACTAGGAAAGACCATTTCCCTTACCTTTTATTGATCAAATGGTTGAAAGGCTTGCAAACCATTCTCACTTTTGTTTCTTAGATGGATACTCTGGATTTTTCCAAATTCCTCTACATCTTGATGACCAAGATAAGACCACTTCCACTTACCCGTATGGTACTTTTGCATATAAGAAGAGAATGCCTTTTGGTCTATGTAATGCACCTGCTACTTTTCACTACTTTTTAGAGATGCATGATGGCTATTTTTTCTGATTTTATTGAGGACTTTATGGATGTATTTATGGATGATTTCTCAGTATATGGTTCTTCTTTTGATGATTGTTTGGCTAATTTATCTTGAGTTTTGTAGGGCTGTGAAGAAACTAACCTTGTGCTTAATTGAGAAAAATGTCATTTCATGGTTAGGCAAGGGATAGTTTTGGGGCACTTGATTTTAGAAAGAGGGATTGAAGTTGATATAGCCAAAGTTGAGATGATAGAGAAATTAGAGCCACCCACTACAGTGAAGGAGGTCCGAAGCTTTCTAGGACATGCAGGATTCTACCGGCGATTCATTAAGGATTTCTCTAAACTTGCTAGACCTCTTACAAATTTACTTTGTAAAGATGTTAAATTTTCTTTTGATGAAGATTGTTTATCTACTTTTCAGGAACTAAAGAAAGCTTTGGTTTCAGTACCTATCATTCAACCCCCAGATTGGGACTTGCCCTTTGAGCTTATGTGTGATGCCAGTGATTATGCAATAGGAGCAGTTTTGGGACAGAGAAAGGAGAAAAAGCCTTATGTTATTCATTATGCTAGTAGGACTTGGATGAGACACAGAGGAATTACACTACGACTGAGAAGGAACTTTTAGCTATAGTATTTGCCTTTGATAAATTTAGATCATACTTGATTAACTCCAAAGTGGTGGTGTACATTGATCATGCAGCTGTGAGGTACATAATGCAGAACAAGGATAGTAAACCACGCTTGCTCAGATGGATTTTACTCTTGCAGGAGTTTGATTTGGAAATTAAAGACAAAAAGTGACCAGAAAACTTTGTTACAGATCATCTTTCGAGGATAATGGTGGATACTGAAAAGAATGATATAATCAATGATTCCTTCCCTGAAGAACGACTCTTGGCCATTGAACAAATCAGAGCTCCATGGTATGCTGACATAGTGAATTACCTAGTAGCTAATGTTCTTCCTCCTGAACTAAACTACCAAAGGAAGAAGAGATTCTTGGCCGAGGTAAAGCACTATTTTTGGGATGAGCCTTATGTTTTTAGAAGATGTGCAGATGATGTTTTTAGAAGATGTATATCTGAAGAGGAAATCACAGATATATTGTTTCAGTGTCATGGATCTTCTTATGGTGGGCACGCTAGTACTGAGAAAACTGTTTTCAAAGTTTTGCAATCAGGATTTTACTGGCCTTTAATTTTTAAAGATGCTAGAAACTTTATCTTATCTTGTGATAGATGTCAAAAGACAGGTAACATTAACAGAAGACATGAGATGCCATTGTCCACCATTCTTGAGTTTGAGATATTTGATGTCTGGGGGATTGATTTCATGGGACCATTTCCATCTTCTGGAGGTAACAAATACATACTTGTGGCGGTAGATTATGTTTCAAAGTGGGTTGAAGCTCTTGCTTCTCCTACTAATGATTCCAGAGTTGTTGTTAAACTATTCAAAAAGATTATCTTTCCAAGGTTTGGGGCACCATGAGTAGTGATTAGTGATGGAGGCTCACATTTCATAGAACATAAGTTCTCAGCCTTGCTTAGAAAGTATGAGGTAAATCATAGAGTTGCAACACCTTATCACCCCCAAACCAGTGGACAAGTTGAGATATCAAACAGAGAAATAAAGGGAATTTTGGAAAAGACAGTGTCATGCACAAGGAAAGATTGAGCATTCAAACTTGATGATGCACTGTGGGCCTACCTGACTACTTTTAAAACACCAATAGGTATGTCTCCCTTTCAATTAGTTTATGGTAAATCTTGTCATCTACCTGTAGAGCTTGAGCATAAGGCATTCTGGGCAATCAAAGCACTAAACTTTGACTTAAAGAACGTGGGTGAAAAACGGAGGTTACAATTGAACAAGCTAGATGAGATTAGACTCTCCGCTTACGAAAATGCAAGAATTTATAAGGAAAGGACTAAGAGATGGCATGATCGACATATTTTTAGAAGGGATTTGCAACCAGGTGACTTTGTTCTTTTGTTCAATTCTAGATTGAGATTTTTTCCTGGAAAACTTAAGTCTTGATGGTCTGGACCTTTTGAGGTAAAGAAGACTTACCCCTATGGAGCTGTGGACATATGGAGTGAGGAAACAGGAGAGTTTAAGGATAACGGTCAAAGATTGAAGCATTATTATCAAGAAGAACTGATTGAAGAAAAAGAGAAATATTATCTTGATGTACCACGATCAAATCCGAGTACAGAACGGTCAAGCTAATGACCTTTAAATTAGCGCTTCTTGGGAGGCAACCCAAGCACTCTTTCTTTAGTTCATTCTCTTTTATTTTACTTGGTTTTTATTTTGCCCATTAGAACTGATTTTTCTTCTATTTTTGTAGGTAAAATCGATTTTTGGTGTAAATTACGGCACTATCGTAATGCAAATTACGGTGCCGTATTTTTGACCGTTTTCGAACAGAAGGTTTTGATGCAATTATGGCACTACCGTAAGTATTTTTATGGGCCGTATTTTTGCTCCGAAATTGACCCGAGAGTTTTATCGTTTTACGGCACTACCATATTATTCTGACTGCCATTTTATCCAACTTGTCAAAATTACGGCACTATCGTTATAAAAATCACGGCTGTATTTTTCCTAAGTGCATGATTCCTCAGCTGTTTTTGGGATTTCTCACTTGTGTTTTCACCTGTCCCTGTGCCGACTACACTACCCCCTGAGGACACAGAGGGGATCAGAACAGATGATGACGAGTAGAGTTTTGTGAGTATCTTTTTCCCTTACTTCTTTATATTTAATTTTCCTTATCTTATTGATGTTTCATGCTTTTATAGGGAGAGATTACTCCTCCAAACTTTTGTGTCCGCCATCGCTATCTTGCTTACTCTCATTTGACTGCTTAATTATTCGATATGGTTGTATCATATTTTGATATTGATGTTGATTTCGATTGGGTTGTATTTACAATTGATGATATTTTTCTTTTGAGTACCTTGTAGAGATGCATACTTGATGACATAATGACTTGTATAATTTTGATCGTGAATGAGTATATGCTGTTTTTGTTGATGTGATTATTTTTTGACCTAATCTATATTTGAAGATATTCTTGTTGATAGTATGATTCTATTGATGATGAATGAATTCATGCTTGTGATTAGGACTAGATCTATCATGTTGAATTTATTTCTCTAATATATATATATATCTACTTTTGGAATTTTTCATTGATTGATGAATGAGATTTTGGGTGGATATATTATTTGATGAATTTGATTTAAAAGTGGAATTACTTTTTAAATAAAATTAGCATATGAGTATGATTTTTGACTTGATGTCAATTGATTAATCTAGTTGATATTTAGATTATCTTACTATTTGTTGGGAAGAAAAATCCAAAATCCAAAAAGAGTGAGAGACCCCTTTACTTGGCATTGTGTAAAATTGACAGTGGTACCTAAGATATGACTTGAAGTCTGTAAAAGAGAGAGAGAGAGAAAAAGAAAATGACTCCTCTACTTGGCACTATGTAAAATTGACAGTGGTACCAAAGATAAGAGTTGAAGTCCAAATAAAAAGTGTGTATCTATGTAGGTACATACCATCAAAAAAAATATTTTTTTTAGAAAAGAAAGGCACTATTTTTGATGATTTTCAGGTAAAAAGGCACTATTTTTAGGCATTTTCGAGCAAAATCAAATACATGAAAGAATTGCCATCATCAAGAAGAGATCACATGACAAATTTCATGCAAATAGAGGCAATAAACCAAAATACGATAGTGCCATAATCTATATTATGGTACCATATTTCCGTACGATACCATAATATCAGAGCACCTGCCGTAATTTTGGGAGTTCTTCACCAGAATGTTTCTCGGATTTTACGGCACTGCCGTAAGAAATTACACGGCCGTAATTTGGAGCGCTTTCAGACCAGAGAGATTCACTGAAATTACGGCACTACCGTAAACTATTTCACGAGCCGTAATTTCCAAACGTTCCCGACTAGAGTGTTCAGCCGATTTTACGGCACCACTGTGAAGCATTTTATGGTGTCGTATTTTGTGAAGATCTCAGACCAGAACACTTGACCGATTTTACGGTAGTGCCGTAACATATTACACTGCCGTAATTTCCTTCCAGAACGCAACTTCCATAGTCAAATTCGAAGCCCAATTTTTGCGGAGAAGATTGCAGATGATCCAGACCTTTAAACTCGAAGCCGTAAGAAGAAGAAAGGGAGCTTTCGTTGAGAGGAAGGGGAAGACACCAAAAGCCCCAATTTTCATCCACCATACAAAGAGAATTGAGGGAGCAATCAACAGAGAGGTGCTTAGGGTTTGGCTTTGTGCCGAGAGGCGTGGAGGCCACCTCATGCCGTGATTTTTACATAGAAGCTTCGCCTAGAGGAGGAGAGGATACTCCAGAAGTTTCAGAGCGAAAGGAGATCAATTGGAGGAGGAATCAACGAAAGAAGGGCTCGGGCACTGTTCATAGCGAGTTTTCAAAGCAAATTACGGCTGTAATTTCTATTACAGCCGTGTTGTAACGTTTTTTCTCCTTTTTTCTTGGTTTTTTTATCACTCTGAGACTATTATTCATTGTATTTCTTCTTCCATGCTTGCTTAAACATCTTTTGGGACATGAGAGAGTAATTCACTTTGATTTCTTATGACTAGATAACTTTTATTTTCATCAGAATAGTTTTATTATGATGATTCCACTTATGTGATAGATTGCTCTATGATTCTCCATAGTTTTCTTATTGTCATGCTGACACTATCCACAAGTGCACAGAAATGTCGAAGTAATATAAAAGATATCGTCTCCCACAGGGAACAAGGTGAGTACTAGAAAATCTAATTCATGGAATCTAAGCTGATCAAATCGTGGTTTTTAGAACTTGAAAACTAAAACTAAGCAGAACAGTAAACAAGAAATCAAACAACTACGGCATAGAAAATATATGAGAGAGAATATTAGGGCAAAGGTTTCCACGTCTCTGACGATTTTAGTTGCGCTAAGAAATAAATATCAGTTACTTGGATTTATAAATATGCATAAGGAATCTACCCTAGGGTAGAAGGTGCCCTCTTTCGAGTGTACACCACAGTATTTACCCAGAAAGTCTCCTACTTTCGTGGTGGATCGTTCTAGACAAACCCAATGAGTTCCGTGGTAGATTATGAACCCTTGAGCGAAGAACAAGCACTTTCGCGTCGAGCCTTCGCAAGATTCACAATGAGGTTCGGTTGTTACGGTTCTACTCTCGTTATGAACCGTAACAACTATGACATGATAATACTTGGCCAGAGTACAAATCAAGAAATAAGTGCATCAAGTGAAATATGCTTAAGATATGATCCAAATAACAAGATTAAAACATGATTTGCATATGAAAATCGTCAGAGGGCTTCAACCTAGCCCTGAAAATAGGTTTATGCTACAACCATCATTGAATCACTCAAAATACTCTCTTTAAACATAGAAAAATCACAAGAAAAGGTTTTTAAGAGGGAGGAGATGATGAACCGAAGGAAATCAACAAGAATCACAAGGTTCCGATGATCGAATCTCTAGAAATCGCCCCGAAGTCGCCGAATCACCGTGTTCTTCCACCCTCCGCCGCTTCGTCATGTGATTGCTTGATCATTAGCACATGGAATTTAGGGCTTTTATATTCTTGTTGTTCGTCTTCGAGTCAGCTTTCCAAAAAGTCCTCACTTGCTAAATTTGGACTTAAATCGGGTTCAAAATCGCCAAAATACTGAATGGGTGTCGGGCTGATCCGTCAACTTCACGGGTGAACCCCGCCGGGTTCACCAGGTGGTGAAGTGCACGGTGCTCTTTTGTTGCGAAATAATCACAGGTGAACCCTACCAGTGAAGTCTTCGGCATATTTCTATGCGGGACTTCATCAGATCAGATCACGGGTGAACCCCATGGGGTTCACCTGCCAGTGAAGTGTGCGGCAGATTTCAGAAACTTTTGACATCATCGGTGAACCCCGCCGGGTTCACCAAGCAGTGACGCGCGCGCTGAATTACATCCTTCGACAAGATCATGGGTGAACCCCGTGGGATTCACCTGGCCGTGAAGTCTAGAGAAAGCTCCGATTGAGCCCAAATTTTACGGGCAACTTCGTCTTCTCATAAGGAATCACCCCATGCTCTTAGATTCTTCAAAAAGACCTCAAAATTGGGTGATTTTACCTGAAATTTAATAAAACAGATGAAAAGTGAAGATTCTAAAGTTTTTAACTAAATAAGCCTTAAAGGAGTGTAAAAACATTCAAATAGGCCTAAATTCATCATGGAATGATAGTAAAAATCACTACTAAAATGCAAGGTACCAAATACTCCTCGACTTAAATCTTTGCTTGTCCTCAAGCAATGAAATAAGTTGAAATACATGCTTGATATAAGAATAATCTTTTTGTGTTGAAGTTCACACCCAAGTTTAGAAAAATATTTTTTAGCAATCCAAGATCTAATCAGAAGAAATTAACTAAAAGGAGTGTCTTAAGTATTCACCAGTTTGGTCCCAAGGTTTCTAGATATCAACCAATTTAGAAAGCAGTAAACATGAGATTCAATCAAAGCATACACAACACTCATTCCATTCCTATCCTTCCAATTCATAATGTTGGGGTTAACTCAAATGTTTTATTTAGGATACAAAACTCTGATCTTTGCATTAGACTTCAACTCATATCCTTAGGTACCATTGCCAATTTTTCGCAATGCCAAGTAGAGGAGTCTTTTATTTCAATTCACATTTCTTAGATTTCAACTCATGTCCTTCGGTACCACTGCCAATTTTTCGTAATGCCAAGTAGAGGAATCTAAGTGTGATTTTTTTTTATGATAATAGAAATCAACATATCCTGGCTTTTAACAAATGCAGTGTTTCCCCAATAATAGAAAGGAATTCAAAGTTTGAAAAGAGATTATGTATCCTGATATGTATCAAATGTAAATTGCAAACCAAAATCAATTGAAGAATCATGAAAACGCTTGACCCACTAAATGAACATCATAAAATCAATTCATTTAGAAAATTTCTAATTCAAAGAACACATGGACATGACTATTGAGTAAATATCCAACAAGTACTACATTCAACATGTCTTGATAAATTCTCACCAAACAAGCATTTAACTTTAAGAATTTTGCAAGGCTATCATCAGACAAGACTATCATGACAAGTCAATAAAATTTTCCATCACATAAATTAGCAATATATTTCTTCAAAACAACTACACGCAAGCTTATGAATTCACACATCATTTAACATGAAAAGCATAATGTTAAAGTGGAAAGCAAGTGGTTCAAAAATATATCTCATACATACAGAGTGTGGGGCCTCAAGATGTGGACCAGGCCCATGAATAGTGGCATATATGATACAATGCCAATATCAGAATATCCATCATAATGTAGCATAACAAATCCATAAAAAGAACTAGAAAGTCACGACAACTATAACCAAACTACCAAAAAGAAGCTGGAGTAAAGACAGCTCACCCGCTCTAAAATATTGCATAGTACTCTATGCAACGTCATATACGTGAGAGGAGGGGGTGGCAATGTCAGGTTCGGATGGAGCTAGCACCTCCTGCGCGAGTGAGAGCCCAAAGCTCGGGAGCTCTTGCCCTTACCGCATGAAGTGTAACCAGACGTTTCCTCCTCATCTGAAGAGACCGGAATGTTCCTTATGTTTTCTTCGTTGAGCAGGGCGAACCTGGCATCCATAGCAGAAAGTTTTTCCCAAATTGACCCCAACATTTTGTGCTGCCGCTGCATCCCAGCCTCATTAGCTTCCCATCGGGAAGCTTGCTCTTGGCGAATATAGGAGATGGAGGAATCCATCTGGTCAATGAGCTCACACTGCTGAAGCTGTTCCTCACTCATCTCTTGAAGAACACACATCATGGAATCTGGGGAAGAGCCGCCACCAAAGAAAAATGAGCCAGGGGCTGGTGGTGCAGTGTCAACAGGGTTGGGCTGAGGAACTTCGGTTGGCTTGATGCGCCAGTTCTCTCGAACGCGCACAATGGTGCGTGCTGGATTAGGTAGTGGTAAACAGAACTGGCTGTCCTTGAACGTCATACAATAAGAATCACCTCGACGGACGATAAGCTTCATGGAAACGCACAACTCAATCTCGAGCCGGTTGTTTCCATGAGCCTCGGGTGTACCATAGGGGATGACCCCTAGAGCGACAGCAAGCGGTGTGATAAGGCCTCCGATGACGATCATTCCCTTGCGGCAGTGCGCGATACGGTTGAACTATTTTGCTAAATAGAATCCTGAATCGACCCTGAAAGAATGCAACATACACCATAAATAAAATAACTCAAACTAACGTACCATGCCATCGCTTTCCCCACGACCGAAGATGGTATGGGCGAGCACACGATGGACGTATTTGATGGTTGGGTTGCAGATGTTGGATGCTCTTGCAACTCTGGCTGAGTAGAAGTGTTCATTCGTAATCCATGGGGTTCACCTGCCAGTGAAGTGTGCGGCAGATTTCAGAAACTTTTGACATCATCAGTGAACCCCGCCGGGTTCACCAGGCAGTGACGCGCGCGCTAAATTACGTCCTTCGACAAGATCACCGGTGAACCCCGTGGGGTTCACCTGGCCGTGAAGTCCAGAGAAAGCTCCGATTGAGCCCAAATTTTACGGGCAGCTTCGTCTTCTCATAAGGAATCACCCCATGCTCTTAGATTCTTCAAAAAGACCTCAAAATTGGGTGATTTTACCTAAAATTCAATAAGACAGACGAAAAAGTGAAGATTCTAAAGTTTTTAACTAAATAAGCCTTAGAGGAGTGTAAAAACATTCAAATAGGCCTAAATTCATCATGGAATGATAGTAAAATCACTACTAAAATGCAAGGTATCACATGCATGTTTTAGAATTTTGCGAAATAGACTGAAAGGTTGATTGTGAAATTTGGAACCCTAAAAAATCATTGAGTTTGGAACTTATCGTAAGAAATTCGGTTAGTTCTTTGAATTCTAATTTTAGTGATTTTATTGCCATGTCTGATAATTAGAATTTACGATAGAGTTATTGTGTCAAACGTGGAGATCTTGCACGAAAGTGAGGATCGGAACGTTGGAGAACCATAAGTAGAACTTGTGTTGAGACTTGGATGCACGAAAGTGATCCTTGAGATTCCACTTGAGATGATCAACCTAGAACTCGGATGCACGAAAGTGATCCTTGAGTTCTTTGGTTGATGATTTACTTATCTACAGCGTTGGGATAGATCTTGCGCGAAAGCGAGGATTGGTCCCTGCATGATTGTCTACACGAAAGTGAGATAATCCCTCTACGAAGTAAATCATGTCTTTATCATGATGAAATTAGTCTGACGACCTTTTTATTTATATCTAGTGATTGAAATCAAGGTGAATGAAACCCTAGTCCCAATTTCTCTCTCTCTGTTTATGTTTACGCTCTTTCTATTAATTACTTGCATCATATTCAATTTGCTTAGCTAGTAAGAAAATAATTATTTGGTACTTAAGAATAAGGTCTCTGTGGGTTCGATATCTATTTTATTACTTTGAGTATCCGTGCACTTGCGAAAATAACAACAAGCTTGGTGACACAACAAGTCTTTGGAGCCGTGTCGGGGGGTGATAAGTCCCCGTACACCAAATAGCGAGTTTTTGGCCGCGACACCTTAGATAAGTTTTAGTCTACCTACTTGTTGGGATACAACAATTACATGTCAAATTTCACGCAAATTGGAGCTTCACACCAAAATATGGTAGGCCATAATTTATATTACGGTACCATGGTTTCACTACACCTACAGAACAAACCACGCCACTACCATAATTTCCGAGTGCTGCCGTATTTTGGGACAATTTTGTATAGAAAGCTTCGCGTAAATTACGGCCCTTCCATAATGGATTTCACAAGCCGTAATATGGGTATAATTTCGTATAGAAAGTTTATTGGATTTCACGGCCATAACAATATTACGGGCCATATTTCGAGGCGATTTTTTGAAAGTCCCTAAGGGGCGGGGTCGAAACCCTAATAGGCGCATATCAGAGGATTCTTAGCAGAAGAATCTAGGGTTTCTAAGGATCGGTTTGCATATATCTATGATCAACTTGAATGAAGAGTCCCCTTCGAGGGGGAGCGGAAGCAGATGAAAAACCCTAATTCAGGGGGCGCATGCATTTTGCTAGGGTTTCATCAAGACAATCGCTTATATGCTCATATAATCAACTTAGATCTATTGATTGGATCAAGAAGGAGATTCATACCAACGCCATTGCCTTGGAGGTCGGCTTGGAAGAAGAGAGCAACTTAGATCTCCTCCAAAAGTTCACACACAAGATGAAGAGCGCTTACTTCCTTGGCGTCCCTTGTGCTAGCAAGGCACCCAAGCTTTCTTGTCGAATGGAAGGGGATGATGAGAGATCAAGCTTGGCCGAGAGCTCCACACCTTTGTCCACCACTTCTTTCACACGCAAAAATTGCAAGAAGCCAAGTGAAGTTCGATCAGCCCCCATTTACCACATGGAGGCGTTTTGGTTTTCAACATAGAAAACCGCCATCCACAAATGGTAAGTGTTTATGGCTCATGCGTTCACTCCAAGTGAATGCTCGAAACTTCTTACTAATTGAACCACATGTTCACATAGTGAACCGGTTCTATTAGATTTGGTTCAAGATCTCAAATAAGCCAAGCCACTTGGTCTAGACCACATTGAACCCAAAGGCTCAAGATCTAACCGTTCATCTCCTGATGCCCCTGATCTCACCGATCTAGCATCATCTCTCTCGATCGAAGCTTACCGATCTCAAGCCCTAATCAATCAAACATGATCAGACCAGATCTCACTTACAATCAGAGATTAAATCCCCTTTAAACTGAACCCAAAGAATTCAGTCCACACGATCTGACTCAAGTAAGCCATATCATCAAATTGTGCGACCCTGAGGGTTTCCTTTAAATGTCGGTAACGATAACTCACGTTATCACGATCAGTGAGGGGTATCTAGCAACACATCACTGTCTCCCGATATAAAGGAAAGAGTCTTCCAAGACTACACCCAAACCACAGCACAAGTGTGAATCTATTCACAAGGCATACATATTTCCTTTGCCACTGGATGTTCTTATTGGACAAGTGTGTCAAGCCTGTAGCTCCAATATGATGAGCATGATTAGACCAGATGAACATAGTCACCTGGGTATGGCCATACACTTTCTCAATCATCTCATTTAAGGGGGCCCCTTTAGAACATCACACTCCAATTAAGGAGACGGCAATCCTATATCTATCACTAGTGTCCTAACCTGATTCATGCTCACCATCCAAGATAGTCTATAATCATTGTGTTTCAAATGATATTGAACTACCTCAAAACAATGACAATCATCATTTAGAAACACAAGTGATCTCAAGTCTGAGGACATGTGCCACTTGTTGCAATCAAGGATCATTCACATTGTGACAAGCAATTGAATATCCTAATAGGGTCTGTCCAGTACATCCAATGTACCCATGAGTCTACATCTTATTCCATGCTCGTAGCATCCTATAAGATTAGAACACATATTAGTCTCAATCATATCAAGGCTGTCTCATGTTCACCAAGATATCTCGACTAAGGACATATAGCATGTCAGCCTAGCTGAACAGCTCTGAGACATTATTCAGAAGTACACTTATTACAGCAGACAAGGTAACAACCTGAATAATAACCATGCCTTTATAAACATAAGAGTTTATTACATGATACTGTTACAATCCCAAAGGCCTCAAACATTAGCCTTAAGGGCATACCCCAACAATCTCCCACTTGCACTTAATCTAATGGTTGAGAAATCTCAAACCCATGTTATTACAGTGCTTCTCATGCTTCTGCTGCGCCAGAGGCTTGGTAAGCGGGTCAGCCAGATTGTCGTCTGTATGAACCTTGCAGACTTTGATCTCGCCACGATCAATGATCTCCCGGATCAAGTGAAACCGTCTCTGTATGTGCTTGGACTTCTGGTGCGACCGTGGTTCCTTGGCTTGTGCTATAGCTCCAGTCTTATCACAGAAGATAACCAAAGGATCTGCACTCGAAGGAACGACACCAAGTTCTCTCACGAACTTACGAATCCACACTGCCTCCTTGGATGCTTCCGAGGCTGCAACATACTCGGCTTCTGTTGTGGAATCAGCAACAGTTGACTGTTTGAAACTTTTCCACACCACCGCTCCACCATTCAAGCTAAAAACATAGCCTGATTGCGATCGGAAATCATCCTGGTCCGACTGGAACGAAGCGTCAGTATATCCTTCTATACTGAGTTCTTCCTGACCACCATATATCAAGAACTTATCTTTGGTCCTCCGCAGATATTTTAAAATGTTCTTGACTGCAATCCAGTGCGCCATACCTGGATTACTTTGGAACCGACTGGTCACGCTTAACCCGTAAGCGACGTCTGGGCGAGTACACAACATCGCATACATAATGGATCCAATAGCCGAAGCATAAGGCGTATTGTCCATTTCATCTTTCTCAGTCTGTGTTTGTGGACACTGACTCTTCGAAAGATTCAGACCATGTCTGACTGGAAGATACCCTCTTTTAGAATTCTCTAAATGGAATCTCTCCAGGACTTTATCGATGTAAGTACTCTGGCACAGCCCGAGAAGCCTCTTAGATCTATCCCTGTAGATCTTCACACCTAACACATAGGCTGCTTCTCCTAGATCTTTCATCTGAAAACATTTTCCTAACCATGCTTTAACAGCATGCAGTTCAGGAATATCGTTTCCAATGATTAAGATATCATCGACGTAGAGGACTAGGAAAGTAATCACGCTCCCACTAAACCTCTTATATACACACGGGTCATCCTCGTTCTTGATGAAACCAAACTCAGAGATTGATTCATCAAAACGAATATTCCAGCTTCTAGATGCTTGTTTCAGCCCATAAATGGACTTCTTTAACTTGCATATTTTATGACGATCTGATGGATTAGTGAAACCTTCAGGTTGTGTCATATACACATCCTCATCCAGTTTTCCATTAAGGAAAGCTGTCTTCACATCCATCTGCCAGATCTCATAATCGTAATATGCTGCTATCGCGAAAAGAATCCGAATAGACTTGAACATGGCTACAGGAGAGAAAGTTTCATCATAATCTATCCCGTAGATTTGTTTGAAACCTTTCGCTACTAGCCTGCCTTTATAGGTAACCACGTTACCATCCATGTCAATCTTCTTCTTGAAGATCCATTTACAGCCTATAGGGATTACTCCCGGAGGCGGATCAACCAAATTCCAGACTTGGTTATCTGACATGGAGTCCATCTCGGCTCGCATAGCTTCAAGCCATCTAGCTGACTCCGGTCCACTGACCGCATCCGCATAAGTAAGGGGTTCATCATTATCAATGATGTAGACTCCGTCATAGCGCTCAGGCTGACGACGGATCCTTCCTGATCTACGCGGTTCCCGTGATATTTGAGCCTCAGGTTGTTCAATAACCTGTTCTACCGGCTCAGGCACATCCAACTGTGCTTGACTACTTTGTCCTTCCTCTGGATTCTCATCCAGCTTTATTTCTCTCCCACTGGCTTCTTGCAGAAGAAACTCCTTCTCAAGAAATATGGCCGTCCGAGCAACAAATACTTTGTTCTCTTTGGGATCGTAGAAATAATAACCCTTAGTTTCCTTAGGGTAACCGACAAAGATACATTTCTCAGATCTTCTCTCCAGTTTCCCAGAGGCGAGCTTTTTGACATAAGCCTCGCAACCCCAGATCCTGATAAATGTCAAGCTCGGCTGTTTCCCATACCATAATTCATATGGCGTCTTTGAAACGGCCTTGGATGGCACTCGGTTTAGTACCTTTGCAGCTGTTTCCAGTGCAAATCCCCAAAAGGAATATGGAAGAGCAGCCTGACTCATCATAGAACGAACCATATCAAGTAACGTTCTATTTCTCCTCTCGGACACACCATTCCATTGCGGTGTTCCTGGTGGAGTGAGCTGTGAGATAATCCCACACTCCTTTAGATAGTCAGTAAACGCATGACTCAGGTATTCTCCACCTCGATCAGAACGAAGTGCCTTGATATTTCGGCCTAGCTGATTCTGTACTTCATTTTTGAACTCTTTGAACTTGTCAAAAGATTCACTCTTATGTCTCATAAGATAGACATAACCATACCTACTGAAATCATCAGTAAAGGTAATGAAGTACGAATAGCCACCTCTAGCATGTTTACTAAATGGCCCACACACATCACTGTGTATAAGATCAAGTAAACCTGAAGCCCTTTGACCTTTGTGAGGAAAAGGTGACTTCGTCATTTTACCCATTAAACAAGCTTTGCATGTATCAATCTCCTCATAGGAGAATGATCCCAGCAGTCCATGATCATGCAACCGCTTAATGCGCTTCTTGTTAATATGGCCTAAACGACTATGCCATAACAAGGTGCTGTCTTCAGCATACTTGGCTTTCTTAACATCAACATTTTGTATAGAACTTTCCATGTCCAACATGTATAACCCATTGTTAATTGAACCAGTTGCATAAACAATATTATCTAAAGATAAAACACACTTTGAAATATTGCATTCAAAGGCAAATCCTTTCCTGACAAGAGCAGGAATAGAGATAATATTTTTAGTAATACTGGGAACAAAGTAACAACTGTTTAGTTCTAATACAATGCCAGATGGTAATGAGATGAAATAGTCTCCTACCGCAACAGCAGCAACCCGTGCCCCGTTTCCAACGCGTAGGTCCACCTCATGCTGTCCCACCTGTCTTCTTCTCTTGAGTTCCTGTACATTTGAACAAATGTGAACTCCACATGCAGTGTCCAACACCCATGAAATAGAAGAAGATGATATCATGACCTCAGTCACAAATATACCTGAGCCAGAAGCGATGCTTCCCCTCTTATCTCCTTGGAGCTCTTTACAGTCCTTTTTCCAGTGACCCAGCTGGCCACAGTGGAAACACCTATTGTCCTTCAACCGCTTTACCTTCTGTTTCAGAGCCTTGCTGTAATTCTTGACAGGGGCTTTGCCCTTCTTCCCCTTCTTCTTGTTCCTTGAAGGAACCATTAAGACAGAGGTTGAAGGCTTTCCCTTCAGAGTTTCCTCAGTAGTCAAGAGCATATTCAGCAGCTCTGCCGGAGTACAATCGATTTTGTTCATATTAAAATTAATAATGAACGCATCCAAAGAAGGCGGGAGAGACTGCAGAATAATATCTACAGCAAGCTCCTGGTTGATGGTATGCCCCAGTTTCTCCAGAGCCTCCTTGTGCCCAATCATCTTGAGCACGTGAGCTCCCACTGGGCTCCCTTCAGCCAGTTTTCTCTGAAAGAAAAGCTTGGTCAGATTATAGCGTTCTGTCCTCGCCTGTGCAGCTTACATCATCTTGAGGTTCGCTATAATCTCTATCGCCGACATATCCTCATGCTGACGCTGCAGCGGTGGCGTCATAGACGCTAGCATCAGGCAAGCGACATCAATGCTATCATTGACATGCTTTTCATAGGCTTCGCGAACCGCCCTTGCGGCGTTCGCAGCGGGTTGAGGCGGCACAGCCGTCTCGAGGACATACAGTTTCCTCTCAGCCTTAAGAACGATCTTAAGGTGTCCGAACCAGTCTGAGAAGTTTGGCCCAGCAAACTTCTCCCTTTCCAGTAGGGATCGCACATTGAAGCTCATGGTGTTCGTTGCTGCAGGAATCTACAACAATGCAAGAACAGCAAGGTCAGTATCAATGTTTAGAATCAATCCAGGACTTAAGAAAGATTCTTTTCTCACTATTTTATCTGGCTGAAAAATCCAGCAAAACAGCCCGAAAGAGTAGAACTCTTTTAGTGAGATGGGATCCAGATTTCATACTTGGTCTTCGCGTCCCGCTCAGGCGAGATAAGATGCACAGAGAGTACAAGTACTAATTTCTGGTAGGCAGTCCCTGCCAATCGCCAACCCGTGCGATTCCCCTTCATCTGGGCAATCCAGCAGACTGTGCCAACTGAGTTGGTACAACACAATCTCTGACCCCACAGATGGCTGCCTCCATGTGCTACCATATGCGCCACATATGTAGCCTACATGGTCAAGCTGACCCGACCTACTCCCTGGACCACCACGTGCTATGCTGAGCAACGAGAAGCGATAAATCCCTTCTCTGTAACACGCAGGTGTAATCCAGCACCGTCTGAAGATAGATGGACGTGCCCACTGAGTGGGTTCAACACGGCTCCAACGATAGTCAGAACAGTGAGGTTTCGCGTCAGAAGGCATTACGTGCTTGATATTTTAGCGTTTGGATTTTAACGGTCTTTTATCTTCTTACTATCAGGCAAATCCTATGGCTATAGCAGAAGATAAATAAATCATGCTGTTCTACTTATATAAACAATAACAGAAAGCATGGATCTTATGTGGTAAAAGCCCATAGCCTAAGTAAGACCTTAAGATACTTAAGTCTTCACTTGCTCTTCTTGGGTCTTTAGCATCTCATCTGGTCCAACCCAGGGCCCTTGCGCCAAGAGCACCTCAGGTGCGCCACCAGCTGAATGCCCCTCTGGGATGTGTGCCTTTGTGCTCTTGTCTAATCAAAATACATTTTGATCTATCTAGACAAGTTTGACTCGCAGGTCAATTATACAGTAAATTAATTAAAGTGATACGCAGATCACAAAAATAATAATTTACAATTTACCAGGCACGCAGGCCCCAGCACAGCACACATTAAAATGGGCATCCCACATAAGATAAAATAAACAAGCATATGGCATCAAGCAATCATCATGTGATCCCTTACAAAGAAAATAAAATTTTGAAAACCCCATTGGCATCAATTTTAATTTTCTTATGTGCCCTACAACCTTACAACGGTCCATTGATAGGGATCCACTCAACAATCTAGTTAGATCCATACCCTTGCATGCACCAAGTCCTAACTGACTCGAGTTGACCTAATGGTCAACCATGCATGCGCCAAGGGTTGAACAACCAACATGAGTTCTGGCAAGCGGGTGTGACCCCGAGCCTAACTCATGTGTGTTCAGTGGTTGTCTCAACCAGACCTCGCTACACGCCTGTGATGCAATCGACCTATAGCCACCTTGTGCTTGCGCACAGGTGCCATCTGGTCGATCCATCTAGGCTGTCAGATGGTCTGATCAGACTAGGTTGATCTAAACTAGATGATGCTTTCAACCCCATCAACCCGTCTAAGGGTTTACAGTAGGCGCAACTTAGATCTAGTCAAAGGCGCGCAAGTAAAGTTTTCATAAAACAACAACATGTAACATGCGCAATAATGTAAGCAATATACATGTATCAACAAAATCAACCTTACACATGCGCCACCAAAACAATCTCATATATGCGCCACAAAAAAAATACTTTCAACTAGTATTATCGCATGATGAGAAAACTTAGATCATAAGCGCAAACAAGGATCACCTTAAGCAATCATATGAACCATATAAGATCCTACCTCTGATACCAATTGAAGAGTCCCCTTCGAGGGGGAGCGGAAGCAGATGAAAAACCCTAATTCAGGGGGCGCATGCATTTTGCTAGGGTTTCATCAAGACAATCGCTTATATGCTCATATAATCAACTTAGATCTATTGATTGGATCAAGAAGGAGATTCATACCAACGCCATTGCCTTGGAGGTCGGCTTGGAAGAAGAGAGCAACTTAGATCTCCTCCAAAAGTTCACACACAAGATGAAGAGCGCTTACTTCCTTGGCGTCCCTTGTGCTAGCAAGGCACCCAAGCTTTCTTGTCGAATGGAAGGGGATGATGAGAGATCAAGCTTGGCCGAGAGCTCCACACCTTTGTCCACCACTTCTTTCACACGCAAAAATTGCAAGAAGCCAAGTGAAGTTCGATCAGCCCCCATTTACCACATGGAGGCGTTTTGGTTTTCAACATAGAAAACCGCCATCCACAAATGGTAAGTGTTTATGGCTCATGCGTTCACTCCAAGTGAATGCTCAAAACTTCTTACTAATTGAACCACACGTTCACATAGTGAACCGGTTCTATTAGATTTGGTTCAAGATCTCAAATAAGCCAAGCCACTTGGTCTAGACCACATTGAACCCAAAGGCTCAAGATCTAACCGTTCATCTCCTGATGCCCCTGATCTCACCGATCTAGCATCATCTCTCTCGATCGAAGCTTACCGATCTCAAGCCCTAATCAATCAAACATGATCAGACTAGATCTCACTTACAATCAGAGATTAAATCCCCTTTAAACTGAACCCAAAGAATTCAGTCCACACGATCTGACTCAAGTAAGCCATATCATCAAATTGTGCGACCCTGAGGGTTTCCTTTAAATGTCGGTAACGATAACTCACATTATCACGATCAGTGAGGGGTATCTAGCAACACATCACTGTCTCCCGATATAAAGGAAAGAGTCTTCCAAGACTACACCCAAACCACAGCACAAGTGTGAATCTATTCACAAGGCATACATATTTCCTTTGCCACTGGATGTTCTTATTGGACAAGCGTGTCAAGCCTGTAGCTCCAATATGATGAGCATGATTAGACCAGATGAACATAGTCACCTGGGTATGGCCATACACTTTCTCAATCATCTCATTTAAGGGGGCCCCTTTAGAACATCACACTCCAATTAAGGAGACGGCAATCCTATATCTATCACTAGTGTCCTAACCTGATTCATGCTCACCATCCAAGATAGTCTATAATCATTGTGTTTCAAATGATATTGAACTACCTCAAAACAATGACAATCATCATTTAGAAACACAAGTGATCTCAAGTCTGAGGACATGTGCCACTTGTTGCAATCAAGGATCATTCACATTGTGACAAGCAATTGAATATCCTAATAGGGTCTGTCCAGTACATCCAATGTACCCATGAGTCTACATCTTATTCCATGCTCGTAGCATCCTATAAGATTAGAACACATATTAGTCTCAATCATATCAAGGCTGTCTCATGTTCACCAAGATATCTCGACTAAGGACATATAGCATGTCAGCCTAGCTGAACAGCTCTGAGACATTATTCAGAAGTACACTTATTACAGCAGACAAGGTAACAACCTGAATAATAACCATGCCTTTATAAACATAAGAGTTTATTACATGATACTGTTACAATCCCAAAGGCCTCAAACATTAGCCTTAAGGGCATACCCCAACATTGAATAGATCGATAAAGATTCTTACCAATGCCATTTCTTGGATGGCGACTTGGAAGCAGAGAGTGATGCCGCTCTCCTCCAAAGCAGACGCACACAAGATGAGTCTCGGCTTCTTCTTGTTGCTCCTTGTGCTAGCAAGGCTCCAAGAGTCCTGATCGAATGAAAGGGAAGATGAGAAGAACTCTTGCTTGGGCGAATTTTTCCTCTTCCTTGGCGTGAGCCTTCTTCACCACCAGAGAGCAAGCGGCGATGAGAGAGGAGAGAACGAGCGAGAATAGAGCGATCCCCTTCTAACGTGGAGGCGTGCACCATGTTTAGAAGTCATGCTATCCAAAAATAGCAAAAACTCAACGTGTTCAAGCGTTCAAGTCAAATGAACGATCGCAACATTCTCCTCTTTGAACCATGCGCTCACTTGATGAGTCAGTTCAATTCATTTGGTTGAAAGACCAAAATAAACCAAGCCTTGATCCAGATCACATTAAACCAAAAGGCTCAAGATCTGACCATTCATCTCTTGATGCTCTTGATCTCACCGATCTAGCATCCAATCTCTCGATCGAAGCTTACCGATCTCAAGCCCTAATCAATCAAACATGATCAGACCAGATCTCACTTACAATCAGAGATTAAATCCCTTTAAACTGAACCAAAACAATTCAGTCCACACGATCTGACATAAGTAAGCCATATCATCAAATTGTGCGACCCTAAGGGTTTCCTTTAAATGTCGGTAACGATAACTTACGTTATCACGATCAGTGAGGGGTATCTAGCAACACATCACTGTCTCCCGATATAAAGGAAAGAGTCTTCCAAGACTACACCCAAACCACAGAACAAGTGTGAATCCACTTCACTAGGCATACATGTTTCCTTTACCACTGGATGTTCTTATTGGACAAGCGTGTCAAGCCTGTAATTCCAATATGATGAGAATGATTAGATCAGATGAAACATAGTCATCTGGGTATGGCCATACACTTTCTCAATCATCTCATCCAGGGGGCCCCAATAGAACATCACACTCCTTCCAAGGAGACGGCAATCCTATATCTATCACTAGCGCCCTAACATGACTCATGCTCATTATCCAAGTTAGTCTATAACCATTATGTTTCAAATGATATTGAACTACCTCAAAACAATGCCAATCATCATTTAGAAACACAAGTAATCTCAAGTCAGAGGAAGTATGCCACTTGTTTGCATATAAGGATTATTCACATTGTGACAAGCAATTGAATATCCTAAGTAGGGTCTGTCCAGTACATCCAATGTACCCATGAGTCTACATCTTATTCCATGCTCGAAGCATCCTATAAGATTAGAACACATATTAGTGTCAATCATATCAAGGCTGTCTCATGTTCACCAAGATATCTCGACTAAGGACAAAACTGCATGTCAGCCAAGCTGAACAGCTTTGAGACATTATTCAGAAGTATACATATTGCAGCAGATAATGTAACAACCTGAATAACAACCATTGCCTTTATAAACATTGAGTTTATACATGATACTGATATAATCCCAAGGCCTCAAACATTAGCCTTAAGGGCATACCCCAACATTTTTCTCCCGAGAGATTTGATGTAAATACGGCACTACCGTAATGCATTTCACAGTACCATAATTCTGGATGATTTTTGTACCCAGAATTTCTACTGAAATTATAGCACTGCCGTAATGGTTTTCACGGCCGTAATTATAACCTAGACCCGCGATTTTCACAGACTGTTTGAAGCCCGATTCTTTCGCGGATGATTGCGAACGATTTAGGCGATCAATTGGAGATCGGTAAAAAGGGAAATACTCGTCAGATCAAAGGGAGGGGACACCCACAAAAAGCCCTATTTTTTTTGGATGATTTAGAGAGAAATCAAGTTCTTCACCGTCGCCCTAGGTTTCACCACCAGGAAGCATACAATACATCTCTAGCCTTGAAATTTAAGGGGAAGCTGCGCATAGAGGAGGAGAGGATACCCCAAATGTTTCAGAATGAAAGGAGATCAATTGGAGGAGAAATCAACGGAACACTCATTGCCGACACTGTTCACCACCGAAATTACGGTTGTAATTTCTATTATAGCCGTGCTGTAAAGTTGTTTTCCCCTTTCTCTTCAATTCCTGATCTTCTGATACTATGGATTATTGTAATTCTTCAACTATGCTAACTTAAACTCTTTTTGGGACATGGGGGAGTAATTCCCCTCAATTTCTTAATGACTAGATTATTTTTACTTTCGTCATGATGATTTTACTATGATAATTCTACTTATGTGATGATTGCCTTTAATTCTCCATAGATTCATATTCTACTTTCATCATGATGATTTTAGAGTTTTTGCAATATGGACTAAAAAGTGATTTGCTGTGAACTTGGAACCCTAAAATTGAATGCTAGGAACTCATCGTAAGAAATTAGGTTTGTTCTTATTTCTTGATTTTAGAAGTTTAATGCCATGTTAATAATCTGAATCTAGGATTGAGTTATTGTAATAAACATGACGATATTGTGAGAAATCAAGTATTAGATTATTGGAGAACCTTAAGTAGAACTTGTGAAAATTATAGTATGAAAGTATGTAATTTTCACTTGAGATGATTGTTTAGAATTCGGATGTATGAAAGTGATCCTTTAATTCTTTATCAATGATTTACTTATCTTCAGGATTGAATAGATCCTACATGAAAGTGAGGATCGGTTCTTCGTAAATTGTTTGCGCGAAAGCGAGATGATTTCTTTATGAAGTAAATTATATCTTTATCATGATAAAATTTGATTGACGAACATCTATTCATATCTAGTCATAGAAATTAAGGTGGATGAAACCCTAGTCCTAGTTTCTCACTCTGATATTTTCGTGTTGCTTGATGACACCGAAATTTATAGTAAATTTTGTGCCATTTCATTGGTATTTTTGTGTCATATTCATAGACTTTGCTTATTTTTATGCTAAATTTATCAAATGTTGCAAAATCTACTTCTATTTTGGTTTTTCATGATTTTCAGGTAAAAAGGCACTATTTTGAGGCATTTTTGAGAAAAATCAAAGACATGGAAAAGTTACCATCATCAAGAGGAGATCACTTGACAAATTTCATGCAAATCGGAGCAACCAACCAAAATATGGTAGTGCCGTATTCTATATTATGGTACCGTATTTCTGTATGATATCGTAATATTAGAGCACTACCGTAAATTGGTGGAATTTCTGACCAGAAGGTTTAATGAAAAATACGACACTGCCGTAAAACTTAACACTACCGTATTTTGAACCGCATTTAGAACAGAGATAATTCCTGATTTTACGGCACTATCGTAAACTTTGACACGGGCCGTATTGTCTAGACAATTTTGACCAGAGAGTTCAGCCGATTTTACGGCAGAGCCGAGAACCATTATACTGTGCCGTATTTGCCAGACAATTCATATTAGAGAACGCGAGCGATTTTACGGCACTGCTGTGAAATATTACACTGCTGTATTTTCATTTTTGAACGCGATTCCGCAGTCAATTTTGAAGCCCAATTTTTGCGGAGAAGATTGTAGACGATCCAGACGTTTAAATTTGATGCCGTAAGAAGAAGAAGGGGAGCTTTTGACGAGAGGATCACGAAGACACCAAAAGCCCAAATTTTCATCAACTGTACAGGGGGAAATCGGGTTACACGCCACAGCCTAGGGTTCCGCCGCCTCGACAAATCCAGAGCATCTCCGGCCGTGAAATTCATACTGAAGCTTCGCCTAGAGGAGGAGACAATGTACTAGAAGTTTCAGAACGGAAGGAGATCAATTTGAGGAGAAATCAATGAAGAAGGAGGTGCCGCTACTGTTCATCGCCCTCTTTTGCAAATTAAGGTTGTGTTTAATTTCACAGCCGTGGTGTATTTTCCTAAAACTACTTTTGCTTTGATTTTTAATCTTCTGAAATAATGGAATATTGTGTTTTCTTCACCATGCTAGCTTAAACACTCTTTAGGACATGGGGGAGTAATTCCCTTTGATTTTCTTAATGACTAGATACTTTTTGTTTTCATCATGATTATTCTACTTAGATAATTTTACCTATGTAATTATTGCTCTAAGATTCTCCTTAGTTTACTTTTTATCATCATAATTTAGAGTTTTCGCAATAAGGACCGAAAGGTGATTTGCTTGAGATCTTGGAACCCTAAAATTGATTAATAGGAACTCACCGTAAGAAATTAGGTTAAGTTCTTATTTCTTTATTTTTGTAGTTTAAATTGCCATGATGATAATTATGAACCTAGGATTGAGTTATTGTGTCAAACATGGAGATCTTGCACGAAAGTGAGGATCGGAACGTTGGAGAACCATAGGTAGAACTTGTGTTGAGACTCGGATGCACGAAAGTGATCCTTGAGTTTCCACTCGAGGCGATCAACTTAGAACTCGGATGCATGAAAGTGATCCTCGAGTTATTTGGTTGAGGATTTACTTATCATTAGCTTGGGATAAATCTTGCGCGAAAGCGAGGATTGGTCTCTGCATGGTTATCTGCACGAAAGTGAGTTAATCTCTTTACAAATTAAATTATGCCTTTATCATAATAGAATTTGATTGATGAATATCCTTATATATCTAGTCATGAAAATTAAAGTGAATGAAACCCTAGTCCCTGTTTCTCTCTGATAGTATTTTCCCATGTGTTTTCGATCTTTACTTTGCTTTTATTCGATTGGCAACATAGGAAGAAATCAATTATTTGGTACTTGACAACATAGGTCCCTATGGATTCGATACTTTCTTTATTACTTCGAGTATCCGTGCACTTGCAGACACTACAAGTTTAGGGACAACAAGTTTTTGGAGCCGTGTCAAGGAGTGACAAAAGTCCCTGTACGCCAACACTTAAATTTTGGCCGTGACACCTGAAATAAGTCTACCTACTTGTATTCATAAGTGTGTCCTTTCGGATCACAACAAGTTTTTGGCGCCGTTGCTGGGACTTAGTTTTGTTAATATCAAAATAGTTGTTAGTATTGCTAGACTAGGTTTTATTTGTTTTAGATTTAACTTTGTTTTCTGTTTTTGCAGGTTTTGGATTTTCATAAGTTGTGACAGAACTGAGATTTTCTAAAATTTGTGAATTTGCTTGTGTTTTATATTTTCTTTATTTTTTTATATTTTGAAAAAAAAGGTTTTATTTGATTGATTGGTGTTGGATTATCTTTTTGTTCTTTATAGATTTGAAGATATGTCTTATAACTCCTGGACAACTGAACGAGGTGAAGTATACATGCCATATAAAGATGATTCGTCATGCACTCTTCAAGATAAGTTAGATTTTATCTCTCGTCAAATAGACACTTTAAATATGCATCCTGTTAAGACATCTTATTCTTCTATTAGTTGTGATATTTGTGGATGTTTTGATCATTATACTTCTGATTGCCAATTTTTAAATTCTCCAAATTCAAATTCACCATGTTATCAAGATAATCAACATTACTCTAGATGGGAAAGTCAAACTTCTTTTTATGAGGATTGCTCAAATCATGTTTCTAAACCATATTTTGAGGATACTGAAGAATCTAGGTTAGAATCCATGCTTGAAAAATTCATGTGAAATCAAAACCAATTCATGACAAATCAAAATAAGGAAACTGAGGATCTTAAGGAAATAATTAGTCAGCTTGCTTCCAAGTAGAATCTTTGACTGCTAATTCTGAAAGTTTAGAAACCCAGATAGCACAACAAGCTTGTATATTTGAGTTTGAAACTGAAGAACTTGATTTAGAAAATTTCCCCTCTGATTATGATTGTTTTGAGATTGAGCCTTATGTGAACATTAATGAATCTCACTCTGATTTTGATAATTGTGAAATTGATTCCTTTGATAATTTATTTGTGGAAAAGTTTGAGAAAATTGAAATTGAAAAATCCTCTTTTGATGAAATTGATTCTTTTGATAATATATTGTTTACGGTTAATTCTGATGAAGGATATGACGGGACTGTGTTAGAAAAATCTTACTGTGATTTTGTTGATAATTTTGAAATCAATGAATTGTTTGATTGTGAGCATGAGAAACTTGAAAATGATTTGAAAATTACAAACATTGTTGAATCTCACTCTGATGCTTTGGCCATGTCCATTGATTTATTTGAAAAATTATATTTTATTGAGGAATCTAATGAGAAACAGAAAAGTTATTTTGATGATCCAATACTTGAATTCTTTGATGGAAGTTCTATTTTTATTACAATTGAAAATCTAAATTTGAAGAAAGGACTTATGATTTTGCTTTTTGATAAATATAGGAAGATCATTGAATATCCTTTAATTGAAGTTGAAAATATTTATTTTGATTTCCGCATATTTAAGAAAGCCACGGTGATTGTAATTTACATGAAATTTTGGATATTTGAATTAGTGGCTAAACTTTTTGGACAGTGGAAAAGGGGAAAATTGCATGCTATTTACTTTGGTACTGATTCACCTGCTTCACCATGAGATTTGATTTTTGGTCAAGCTATGGACCTAAAATTAGCGCTTCTTGGGAGGCAACCCAAGCATTATCACTTAGCTTAGTTTATTTTTAGAATTAATTTTTTCTTCTCTTTTTGCAGGAAAATAAAATTTTGCGCAAAATATGGCACTGCCGTAATCTGTGTTACGGTGCCGTAATTTCGGTCTGATTTCATCCCAAGAGTTTTTAGTCTTTTACGGCACTACCGTAAGATATTTTACGGTGCCGTAATTTGGGGTAATTTTTGTACATAAGGTTTTGTGTCTTTTACGGCAGTGCCGTAAGGAATTTAATGGTACAGTATTTTAAAACTGTAGTCTGCTTATCTGATTAGGTGTTTTCTCGCTGTAATTTTAAGAAACTGGGTTGGAAAAATTTTTGATCTTTGGCACCATCACGAAGTACTCATCTTTGTCTATCATCTGGATATTTTTGCTGAATTTTAAAGTATATGGATCATTCTAAAACACCTAGCATCTTTTCAATTCTGATTAATTTCTGCAGCAATTTTCTTTTCACTATTCTGATTAGCGTTTTTGTTGTATGTTTTTAAGATGCTTTAATGAGTTGTAACCCTAATTTTTCGCATGGAATATGAAGAACACGTGTCATTCTATCTCGTGGATTAGTTGTTTTCATGAAAATATTTTCTGATCATTCTAGGAAGCATGACAACTTTTCGAATCAGATTAACTTCTGTGTAGTTTTTAATCTTGTAATCTGAGTAGCCTTCTTTTTGTTGATACCCTAAATTCCTATTAGATTTTGATCCTTTGATTTTCATACATCTGAAAAGAACGAGTTTTATTCTATTACATGGTTTTGTCAATTTTCTTTTTGGATCATTAAATCTTATTCTTGGGTATGGCTACTTTTCATAAAAAAATTTAGTTGCTGCTCTACTTGCTTTCTACATGTTATAGCTTCTTTTGGCTCTAGATCTAGAAATCAGTTTCCACCTCTAGCTACCACTGCATCTGCCTCTGACATCTCTATTTCCAACCGTCGGCACTGGATTATACCATCAGCAGACTCTTACTTTTTCTACTGCCTTCATTTATTTGATTTATTTATGTAGCAGACTCTTCATTAGTGACTGATTTTTTTTATCTATGCATCACTATTTCTGGCACCCACCGGCCGACGAGCTCACCTCTAGGACTGTATTCTCTAGCAGGCCACTAGAGATTACTCACCCTACTATCGGCACCATCATCATCATTACTAGCAGCTTTTTAGCTAGCCTCTGTTCTACCTCTGCTCCTCCACCGGCATCTACTTTGCATCAGTTTTTTTCACTAGCACCTTCTTCAGACCTTCAACGATATCTCTGGTTTTCCTTTGAGAAAAATATTTCCTATCATTTTTTTAGTAAGATACTAATTTTGGTCTGAGCCTTATGTGCCCAAAAATATGTGCAGGTAAAATTTTTTATAAGGTGCATCTTTGAGGAAGATCTAGCCGCACCTACCCTGACACTACAGATTAAGCTTGCTACATAGCTTTGTGAGTATTGTTTGCACTTTCTTGCAATTTGATTACTTGATTATCTACACTTTTCTTCTCCTAAAAATTTCTATCGCTTTACATCCTTTGCATTGTTTGAGCCTTATGTGGTTTCTTGAGTCTACCATGTTATACTTTTGACCATGATTGTATGAGTTTGACACTTCACACCTTTTGCATTGGTATTGACATTCTTGATATATAAAGAAAATTTTTATGACTTGAATCCATGTGATAAGAGATGTGTGGATTTTTCTATGATGATGCATATCAATACCTGTGAATGGAAATATACCTCTTATGATGAATTTATTTCTTCAATATATATCTACTTGTTGAAATTCTTCATTGATTGATGCATGAGGTTTTGGGTAGGTATGTTGTTTGATGAATGCAATCTCATAGTGAAACATAATGACACTGAAACTTATAGTAAATTTTGTGCCATTTCATGAGTATTTTTGTGTCATATTCGTAGACTTTGCTTATTTTTATACCTTTTTTTATCAATATTTACGGAATCTACACTCTTTACTGTTTTTGATGATTTTCAGGTAAAAAGACATGTTTTTCAGTCGATTTTGAGCAATCTAGATGCATAATTAAATTCACAACATCAAGAGGAAATCACACGTCAAATTTCAGAAGAATTGGAGCTTCAAAGCACATTACGGCTCCCCCATTATGGAATTTACGGTACCGTAATTTGACTGCACTCGCAGATCAAAATTATGGTACTACCGTAATTCCCGTGAAGTGCCGTAATTTGTAGTTTTCCCAGCCAGAGAAATTTCGCGAGATTACGGCACTGCCGTAAAAATATTTATGGTACCGTATTTTGGAGCATTTTTGGACAGAGGCTGGATGATGTTTACGGTACCCGCCGTAAAAGGAATTTACGGTACCGTAATTACGGTCGATTTTTCACCCGAAGGATTGTTGACATTATGGCATTGCCGTAAAGAACTTCACGGTACTGTAATTCCAGAATATTTAACCTGAGAACTCGCTGTCTAGAATTACGGCATTGACGTAAACTTCATTACGTCCGTAATTACAACGCAGCTCGCGATTTTCCCGGTCAACTCCGAAGCCCGAATCTTGCGTGGACCATATCTTTTGATCCAGACCTCCAAATTAAGATCGGAAAGATGCTGAGGACTCATCTTAAAGAGGAGAAGACACACGAAGTGAAAGCCCCAATGTTTATTGAGAATCGAGGGAGCAATCAAGAGTGAGGCGCTTAGGGTTTGGCCTCACACCGAGAGGTGTAAAGGACACCTCAGGCCACGATTTTCACACGGAAGCTTTGCCTAGAGGAGGAGAGGATACACCAGAAGTTTCAAAGCAAGAGGAGATTGGACGAAAGAGAAATCAAAACAAAATCGAGTGCCGCCACTGTTTCGCCCAGATTACAGCCGTAAACCTCTTTACGGCCGTACCGTAATGTCTATTTTCTCCTTCCTTTCAATTTTCTTCAACATGGATTATTGTAATATTCCCTCGATGCAAGGTTAAACATCTTTGAGACTTAGGGTGTAATTCCCTTTGATTTCTTAATGATTAGATAACTTTTTATCTTCGTCAAAATAGTTTTATGATGATAATTTTACTTATGTGAATAATTTCACTTTGATTCTCCATAGATTGATGTTATTATTCATGTTTAGAGTTCTCGCAATAAGGACCGAAAGGTGACTTGCTTGAGAACTTGGAACCCTAGAATTGCATGTTAGGAGCTCTCTTAGGTTAGTTCTTATTATTTGATTTTAGTAGTTTAATTGCCATGATAATAACATGAATCTAGGATTGAGTCAAGTTGTCAAACGTGGAGATCTTGCACGAAAGTGAGGATCGGAACATTAGAGAACCATAAGTAAAACTTGTGTTGAGATTCAGATGCATGAAAGTGATCCTTGAGATTCCACTTGAGACAATCAATTTAGAATTCGAATGCACGAAAGTGATCTTTGAATTCTTTGATTGATGATTTACTTATCTTCAGTGTTGGGATAGATCTTGCACGAAAGCGAGGATTGGTCCCTGCATGATTGTCTACACGAAAGTGAGATGATCACTTTATGAAGTAAATTAAGTCTTTATCATAATAAAATTAGTCTGACGACCTTTTCTTCATATCTAGTCATTGAAATTAAAGTGGATGAAACCCTAGTCCCAGTTTATCTCTCTGTTTATCTTTACACTCTTTCTATTATTCACTTGCATCATATTCGATTTGCTTAGCTAGTAAGAAAGTAATTATTTGGTACTTAACAATAAGTTCTCTGTGGGATCGATACTTTTCTTTATTACTTCGAGTATCCGTGCACTTGCAGACACTATAAGTTTAGGGACAACAAGTTTTTGGAGCCGTGTCAGGGAGTGACAATAGCCCTGTACGCCAACACTTAGGTTTTGGCTGCGACACCTGAAATAAGTCTACCTACTTGTATTTATAAATGTGTCCTTTCAGATTACAACAAGTTTTTGGTGCCGTTACCGGGGACCTTAGTTTTGTTAATATCAAATAGTTGTTAGTATTGCTAGACTAGGTTTTATTTGTTTTAGATTTAACTTTGTTTTTTGTTTCTGCAGGTTTTGGATTTTCAGAAGTTGTGACAGAACTGAGATTCTCTAAAATTTGTGAATTTGCTTGTGTTTTATATTTTCTGTTTTTGTTATATATTCTGAAGAAAAAGGTTTTATTTGATTGATTGGTGTTGGATTATCTTTCTGTTCTTGATAGATTTGAAGATATGTCTTTTAATTTCAACTCGTGGGCAACTGAAAGAGATGAAGTATACATGCCATATAAAGTTGATTCATCATGCACTCTTCAAGATAAGTTAGATTTTATCTCTCGTCAAATAGACACTTTAAATATGCACCCTGTTAGTACATCTTATTCTCTTGTTAGCTGTGATATTTGTGGATGTCTTGGTCATTATAGTTCTGATTGTCCAATTTTAATTTCTCCAAATTCCAATTTTTCATGTTATGAAGATGATTCACAGTACACTCTTGTAGATAAATTAAAATTTCACTCTATTCACCCTATTAGATGTAATATTTGTGGATGTTTTGATCATTATGCTTCTTATTGCCCAAATCATGTTTCTGAACCATACATTGAGGACACTGAGGAATCTAGGTTAGAATCCATGCTTGAAAAATTCATGTCAAATCAAAACCAAATCATGACAAATCGAAGTAAGGAAATTGAAGATCTTAAGGGAATAATTGGTCAGCTTGCTTCTCATGTAGAATCTTTAATTATTGATTTTGAAATTTTAGAAGCCCAGTTAGCACAACAAGACTGTTTGTTTGAGTTTGATTTGAAAACTGAGAAAATTGATTTAGAAAATTCCCCCTTTGATTATGATTGTTTTGAGATTGAGCCTTATGTGTTTTTTAATGAATCTTACTCTGATTTTGATGACTCTAAATTTGATTTATCTGATAATTTATTTATTGAAAAGTTTAAAAAAATTGATTCTGAAAAATCTGCTCTTGATTCTAGTGATAGTGATGAAATTGATTCTTTTGATGAAAACTTATTTATGGTTAAATCTGATGAGCTTGATAAAGGTTTAAAATTTACAGACATTAATGAACCCCACTTTGATTTTGGTGATATTGTTGAAATTAATGATAAGTCTTGTGTGGTTAACTCTGATTCTAGTAATTCTGTTGTGAACATTGACAAATCTCATTATGATTTTTTATATGATTCTGATTTTGACTCTTCTGATGATGAATTATTTGTGGAAAGGTATGAGGGGACTGATTTTGAAAAATCTCACTCTAATCTTGATGATGATTTTGGAATTGATAAATTATTTGATGAAGTGCATGAGGAACTTAAATATGATTTGAATTTTAAAAACATTGATGGATCTCATTCTGATGTTTTGCCCATATCCACTATTCAATCTTCTGATTTTATTAAAAATTTATGTTTTATTGAGGAATCTTATGTGAGACATAAAAATTATTTTGATGATCCAATGCTTATATCTTTTGATCAAAGTCCTATGGCAATTGAAAATATAAACTTGAAGAAAGGACTAATGATTCTACTCTCTGATAAATTTTGGAAGATTATTGAATATCCTTTATGTGAAGTTGAAAATTTTGATTTTGATTTTGATTTCATCCGAGAGTATTTAGCATATTATAGTGGTACCGTATTGGTTTTTACGGTACGGTAATTCATGACGTTTTCTGACCCGAAAGTATTTGATGTTTCATGGCAGTACCGTATTGGTTTTTACGGTACCGTATTTTTGGACATTTTTGACCCAAAATTTTTTGTGTACATTACGGCACTGCCGTAAGGAATTTCACGGTACCGTATTTTAACTTTGCATTCTGCTTAATTGAGTAGGTGTTTTCTCGCAGTGATTTTAATAAACTGGGTTGGGAAAACTTTTTATCTTTGGCACCATCATGAAGTACTCATCTTTGTCTATCATCTGGATATTTTTTCTAAATTTTAAAGTCCATGGATCGTTTTAAAACACCTAGCATCTTTTCGATTCTGATTAATTTCTGTAGCAGTTTTCTTTTGACTATTCTGATTAGCGTTTTTGCTGTAAGTTTTTAAGATGCTTTAATGAGTTGAAACCCTGATTTTTCATATGGTATATGAAGAACATATGTCGTTCTATCTCGTGGATTAGTTATTTTCATGAAAATATTTTCTGATCACTCTAGGACACATGGGAACTTTTTGAACCTGATTAATTTTTGTGCAGTTTTTGATTTTGTAATATGAGTAGCCTTCTTTCTATTGATACCCTAAATTCCTGACAGATTTTGATCCTTTGTTTTTCATACACTTGGAAAGAACAAGTTTCATTCTATTACATGGTTCTGTCCATTTTCTTTTTGGATCATTAAATCTTATTTTTGGGTATGGCTACTTTTCCTAAAAAATTAAGTGGCTATTCTGTTTGACTTCTACCTGTTATAGCTTCTTTTGGCTCCAGATCCAGAAATCTTTAAGAGCAACTGTCTTCCACCTCTAGCTACCATTGCATCTGCCTTTGACATCACTATTTCCAGCCGTCGACACTGGAGTATACCATTAGCAGACTTTTACTTCTTCTACTGCCTCTATTTCCATTGATTTGATTTATTTATGCAGTAGACTCTTCATTAGTGACTGATTTTTTTTATCTATGTAGCATCTTCTCTCACACCCACCGGCTAACAATCTCACCTCCAGGACTGTAGTCTCTGGCAAGCCACTAGAGATTACTCATTCTACTGTTGGCACCACCACCATCATTGCTAGCAGCTTTTTAGCTAGCCTCTGTTCACCCTCTGCTTCTTGCCTGCTCGACTCTTTCCACCGGCATCCTCTTCAGACCTTCGGCGACATCTCTGATTCTCCCTTGAGAGAATTATTTTTATCATTATTATTTTTAGAGACTATTTTTAGACTGAGCCTTATGTACCTTAAATTGTGCAGGAAAAATTTTCAAAAGGCACATCTTTGGACCTAGCAGCATATGCCCCGACACTATTTTTGGTCTGAGCCTTATGTATATTCGGTCAAAGCTTGCTATATAGTTTTGTGAGTATCTTTTGCACTCTCTTGTATTCATGATTATTTCATATGGTTGCATCTTTGATTTGCTTTAGATGTATCACTCACTGAGATTTGTATTCGATGTGGTCTCTTGAATCTATCATTTTACACTTTTGACCATGATTGTTTGAGTTTGATACTTCACACCTTTTGTAGTGATTTTGACATATTTTGATGATTAAAAATTTTTATGACTTGAATCCATGTGATGAGAGGTTTATGGATTTTCCTATGATGATGAATGTGTTCATGCTTGTGATTAGGTCTAGATCTATTATGTTGAATTTATTTCTCTAATACATATCTGCTTTTGGAATTTTTCATTTGTTGATGCATGAAATTTTGTGTAGATGTGTTATTTGAGGAATAAGATATAAAGGTGAAACTACTCCTTTAAATAAAATGAGCATATGGGTATGATTACTGAATTGATATCAATTGATCAACCTAGTAGATGTTTAGTCTATTTTGCTATTAGTTGGGAAGGAAGAATCCAAGATCCATAAAAATAGTGAGAGACTCCCCTACTTGGCACTATGTAAAATTGATAGTGGTACCTAAGACATGGGTTGAAGTCTAAGTCCAAAAGATAATGAAAAAAAAATAAAAAAAATAAAAAAATAAGACTCCTCTACTTGGCACTACGCAAAATTGATAGTGGTACCGAAGATAAGAGTTGAAGTCAAAATAAAAAAAAAAGTGTGTATCTAAGTGGGTACGTGCCATCTGTGCAAAAAAGCAACAAAGTACATGAAAAATAAAATGAATAAAAAAATATGTGTGGAAAAGGATCTTGGAAACCTAATTCCTATAAACAAAAGCATGATAGATTTGAACTGAAATTGGGTGAAGTCTTGAGATTGAAAGTTCTATTTATTATACAAGTTGCAAAGTTTTATTTGATTGAGTTGTAGATCTAGAGGATTGAATTTTGAGAATGATATGTTTATTTGAAGTTTTGTGAAACAATTGATGGAATTTTTCATTGGTGATTGTATTTTAGAAATTTATTCTTCATAAGAAAGTCTATGCCTATGATTAATTTTTGGTTTTTACTTGAGGACATACAAAGTTTGAGCCTTATGTGTTTGATGACACCGAAATTTATAGTAAATTTTGTGCCATTTCATGAGTATTTTTGTGTCATATTCATAGACTTTGCTTATTTTTATGCCTTTTTTTATCAATATTTGCGGAATCTACACTCTTTTTTGTTTTTAATGATTTTCAGGCAAAAAAGCATGTTTTTCAGTCGATTTCGAGCAATCCAGATGCATAATTAAATTCACAACATCAAGAAGAGATCACACGTCAAATTTCAGAAGAATTGGAGCTTCAGAGCACATTACGACACCCCTATTATGGAATTTATGGTATCGTAATTTAACTGTACTCACAGATCAAAATTACGGTACTACCGTAATTCCCGTGAAGTGCCGTAATTTGTAGTTTTCCCAGCTAGAGAAATTTCACGAGATTACGGCACTGCCGTAACAATATTTATGGTACCGTATTTTGGAGCGTTTTTGGACAGAGGCTGGATGATGTTTACGGTACCGCCGTAAAGGAATTTACGGTACCGTAATTACGGTCGATTTTCCACTCGAAGGATTGTTGACATTACGGCACTGCCATAAATAACTTCACGGTACCGTAATTCTGAAATATTTCAACCCGAGAACTCACTGTCTAGAATTATGGCACTGCTGTAAACTTCATTACGGCCGTAATTACAACGCAGCTCGCGATTTTCCCAATCAACTCCGAAGCCCGAATATTGCGCAGACCATATCTTTTGATCCAGACCTCCAAATTAAGATCAGAAAGATGCTACGGACTCGTCTTAAAGAAGCGAAACATGAAGTGAAAGCCCTAATTTTTATCGAGAATCGAGAGAGCAATCAAGAGAGAGGCGCTTAGGGTTTGGCCTCGCACTGAGAGGCGTAGAGGACACCTCAGGCCATGATTTTCACACGGAAGCTTCGCCTGGAGGAGGAGAGGACACACCAAAAGTTTTAGAGTAAGAGGAGATCGGACGGAAGAGAAATTAACACAAAACCGAGCACCACCGCTGTTTTGCCCATATTACGGCCGTAAACCTCTTTACGGCCATACCGTAATTTCTATTTTTCTCCTTCCTTTCGATTTTCTTCAACATGGATTATTATAATCTTCCCTCTATGCGAGCTTAAACATCTTTGTGACTTAGAGTGTAATTCCCTTTGATTTCTTAATGATTAGATAACTTTTTATCTTCGTCAGAATAGTATTATGATGATAATTTTACTTATGTGAATAATTGCACTTTGATTCTCCATAGATTGATGTTATTATTCATGTTTTAGTGTTCTCGCAATAAGGACCGAAAGGTGACTTGCTTGAGAACTTGGAAACCTAGAATTGCATGTTAGGAGCTCTCTTAGGTTAGTTCTTATTATTTGATTTTAGTAGTTTAATTGCCATGATAATAACATGAATCTAGGATTGAGTCAATTTGTCAAACGTGGAGATCTTGCACGAAAGTGAGGATCGGAATGTTGGAGAACTATAAGTAAAACTTGTGTTGAGACTCGGATGCACGAAAGTGATCCTTGAGATTCCACTTGAGACAATCAATTTAGAATTCGGATGCACGAAAGTGATCTTTGAATTATTTGATTGATGATTTACTTATCTTCAGTGTTGGGATAGATCTTGTGCGAAAGCGAGGATTGGTCCCTGCATGATTGTCTGCACGAAAGTGAGATGATCTCATTATGAAGTAAATTAAGTCTTTATCATAATAAAATTAGTCTGACGACCTTTTCTTCATATCTAGTCATTGAAATTAAAGTGGATGAAACCCTAGTCCCAGTTTATCTCTCTGTTTATCTTTACACTCTTTCTATTATTCACTTGCATCATTTTCGATTTGCTTAGCTAGTAAGAAAATAATTATTTGGTACTTAATAATAAGGTCTCTATGGGATCGATACTTTTCTTTATTACTTCGAGTATCCGTGCACTTGCAGACACTACAAGTTTAGGGACAACAAGTTTTTGGAGCCGTGTCAGGGAGTGACAATAGCCCTGTACGCCAACACTTAGGTTTTGGCCGCGACACTTGAAATAAGTCTACCTACTTGTATTTATAAGTGTGTCCTTTCGGATCACAACAAAGCATCTTTCTTGAATAAAATGAGCATATGTGTGTAATTTTTGAATTGATATCAATTGAATAACTTAGTTGATGTTTAGTTTATCTTACTATTTGTTGGGAAGAAAGAATCCAAAATGCACAAAAATAGTGAGAGACTCCCCTACTTGGCACTATGCAAAATTGACAGTGGTACCTAAGAGATCGGTTGAAGTCTATAAAAAAAAAGAGAGAGGAAAAATAATAATGACTCCTCTACTTGGCACTGTATAAAATTGACGGTACCGAAGACAAGAGTTTAAGTCTAAAATAAAAAGTATGTATCTATGTGGGTATACGCTATCTGTACAAAAAAAAGAGAGGGGTAAGAAAAGAGAGATTCTGTGTGGAAAAAGATCTAGGAGACTTATTCCTGTAAACAATGGTATGATTGATTTAAACTAAAACTCAGGTAAATTCATGAGATTGAGATTCTGTTTATTATGCGAGTTGCGAAGTTTTATTTGATCAAAGTTGTGAAACTTAAGGATTAATTTCAGAGGACGATGTATTTATTTGAAATTTTATGTAGCTTTTGGTGAAATATTTCATGAGCGATTATATTTTAGAAATTTATTTTTCATAAAGGAGCATATTTTCCATACTTAGCATCATTATTTTTTTATTTGCTTGAGGACAAGCAAAGTTTCAGCCTTATGTGTTTGATGACACCAAAATTTATAGTAAATTTCGTGGCATTTCATTGGTATTTTTGTGTCAAATTTATGCTCCTTTGCTCATTTATATGCCTTTTTAATCAAATATTGCAAAATCTACCTCTATTTCGATTTTTGATGATTCTCAGGCAAAAAGGCATGTTTTTGAGGCATTTTCGAGAAAAATCATGTTGGTGTATATGCCCTAGGACCTAGTTTTGGTCTATTATTGTACTACTTGATACTGATTTTATATCATACTGGCATTGTCATTATCATTATTTGTTTACATCTGCGATCATGTACTTATATGATAATGTCCCTAGAGACAGATTGGATCTGTGCTCAAATGATTGTCCCCAGTCGATGTACCTGAGTGGATATGGGACAACTCTAGTACTTGTGAGACTGGAATATGGGCTGGTTAGGCACGAGGTGCTAACGCAGACATATAGGTATATCAGTGGTAGATATACTGGACTGACCTGCTGTGAGGCAATGACTTGGTATCACAAGTTATCCTCACAAGTGATAGAAGATGCATTGATCCCTTGACTTGAGGTCATTGGCCATTCTATATGGTTAGGGACATGCTTTGATACAACCTAACACCTCACCGTAGTTGGGGGGTAATAACGGTTGTCATTGAGCATGTCACGACCCATATGAGAAGGTGAATGAACAGACATAGGATTTGCCCCTTCCTAAGGGAAGCATGATATCCATGGAGCTCCTCTATGGTTCTATGACTGAAAGTGTATGGCCATACCCAGGTTAGACCTGATTTAGTCATAGCCATGAGATTGGATAGAAATAAGTGGTGACACACTTGGCCAATCGGATATCAGTTCGGCAAAGAGACTGTAATGCATCTGTACCTGGTTGCGATGATGGGGATGTCGATGTCGATATCCATTCCGTTGACTTGGGTAGCAGCGATGCACTGCTAGGTGCCACTCACTGCTTGTGGTGACCTTAGGTCGGCACTGCCAATGTCAGAGGAACCTACAGGGTCGCACACCTTGATACTCGAGTTCTCGTATTGATCGGGAAGCCTTATGATCGAGTTATTGGATAACTTGGATCTAATTGGGAGATTTCATCAGCGCTAATGGGCCTGATGAGATGGAAGAAACTTATTGGAGCCAACTTCCATTTTTGGCATATTGACCAAACTAACCATGGTTAACCTGGTTTGACCTTGGGTTAAATTGGATTAGATCCAATGGGTTGATTGACATGCATTATGGACCTTGGGCTAGGCACATTCTATAGTTGGACTTATTAATAACTTAAATGGGTTTAAGGAGAAGAATGTGTAGGCGCATGGTTAACCCTGGTTAGACTAGGGATGGCGCCTACGACACATATGGTTAAATCTAAGTTGAATTAATCATTTGTGGGCTAATTAATTAATTAATTTAAATAATTGATAAGAGTCCTATTTAATAGGGCTGATTATTTAAATTATTAATAAGAGTCCTAATTGGATTAGGACTTGATTATTTAAATGATTAATTAGAATCCTAATTGGATTAGGACTTAATTAAATCATTAAAATAATCCTATTCCTACTTCTTCTCCTAGCCACTACCTTAACCGCCCCTTGCTCTATATATTGAGCCATAGCCGCCCCCTCTCATGATACATCTTCTTAGAGGCGTGAACACCAAGAGGGGCGATAACAAGGATCAAAGGTGGTGGCGGCTTCTTCCATCAAACCGTAGCCGCAAGTCTTCTCCTACCCTCCTCCTTGGCGCAACTTGGTGGAAGGCTTGGCGGCTCTCTTCTCCTTCCTTCTTCTTCATCCATTGGCGCAAGTACCTTGGAGGTGGCACAAATATATTGGAGGTGGCGCTAGCACCTTGGAGGTGGCGCAAGTTGAGAAGAGGGTGACCTAAGGCTTGGATCAACCAAATCAAATTGTAAAATATCCCCGGGGTTTCCCAACAAATCAAAGACATAAAAAGGTTACCATCATCAAGAGGAGCTCACTTGACAAATTTTACGCAAATCGGAGCAACCAACCAAAATACGGTAGTGCCGTATTCTATATTACGGTACCGTATTTCCGTACAATACCGTAATATCAGAGCACTGCCGTAAATTGGTGGAATTTCCGACCAGAAGGTTTAATGAAAAATACGGCACTACTGTTCATACTGAAGCTTCGCCTGGAGGAGGAGACAACGTACTGAAAGTTTCGGAACGAAAGGAGATCAATTGGAGGAGAAATCAACGAAGAAGGAGGCGCCGCTACTGTTCATCGCCCTCCTTTGCAAATTACGGCTGTGTTTAATTTCACAGCCGTGGTGTATTTTCCTAAAACTTCTTTTCCTTTGATTTTTAATCTTCTGAAACAATGGAATATTGTGTTTTCTTCACCATGCTAGCTTAAACACTCTTTGAGACATGGGGGAGTAATTCCCTTTGATTTTCTTAATGACTAGATACTTTTTGTTTTCATCATGATTATTCTACTTTGATAATTTTACCTATGCGATTATTGCTCTAAGATTCTCCTTAGTTTACTTTTTGTCAACATAATTTAGAGTTTTCGCAATAAGGCCCGAAAGGTGATTTGCTTGAGAACTTGGTACCCTAAAATTGATTAATAGGAACTCACCGTAAGAAATTTGGTTAAGTTCTTATTTCTTTATTTTAGTAGTTTAAATTGCCATGATGATAATTATGAACCTAGGATTGAGTTATTGTGTCAAACATGGAGATCTTGCACGAAAGTGAGGATCATAAAGTTGGAGAACCATAGGTAGAACTTGTGTTGAGACTCGGATGCATGAAAGTGATCCTTGAGTTTCCATTCAAGGCGATCAACTTAGAACTCGGATGCACGAAAGTGATCCTCGAGTTCTTTGTTTGATGATTTACTTATCATTAGCTTGGGATATATCTTGCACGAAAGCGATGATTGGTCTCTGCATGGTTATCTGCACGAAAGTGAGTTAATCTCTTTACAAAGTAAATTATGCCTTTATCATAATAGAATTTGATTAATGAATATCCTTATATATATAATCATGAAAATTAAAGTGAATGAAACCCTAGTCCCAGTTTCTCCCTAATAGTATTTTCCCGTGTGTTTTCGATCTTTACTTTGCTTTTATTCCATTGCCTAGATAGGAAGAAATCAATTATTTGGTGCTTGACAACATAGGTCCCTGTGGATTCGATACTTTCTTTATTACTTTGAGTATCCGTGCACTTGCGGACACTACAAGTTTAGGGACAACAAGTTTTTGGAGCCGTGTCATGGAGTAACAAAAGTCCCTATACGCCAACACTTAGGTTTTGGCCGCGACACCTGAAATAAGTCTACCTACTTGTATTGATAGGTGTGTCCTTTTGGATCACAACATAGCTTTCGATAGTTTGCTTGATATTTTCGACTGCCTAGCTAGTAAGAAATTGATTATTCGGTACTTGACAAACGAGGTCTCTGTGGTTTGATATCTTAATTATTACTTCGAGTATCCGTGCCCTTGCGGACACAATTAGTCTCTCTTCTTCTCAACTTGTGCCAATGTCAAGGAGATTGTGCCTAGGAGAGGAAGATCAATGCTTGACCGCCAGGAGTGGGTAGCACTCCCACTTGCGCCAAGGAGAAAAATACCAAGTCTTCTTCCTTTGAGTAATTGCCTACTCAAAGATGTTATGTCTTCTTCCTTTACTTCATGGCATGCGCCAACTTGATGAAAGTTGTGCCCATGGAGGAAGATCACCTTCCTCAATCATCAATACCTATGAAGAAGGCACCAGGGAAGGAAGAAGAACAACATAATCCATCTCATGCACCATGGAGAGAAGTACCTTGTCATCCATTGCTGTGGGTGACAACTTCTTGCAAGGAGGCACCATGGAGAAGTGACTTGGAGAAGAGCATGATGGCGACTAGGGCCACAAGAAAATTCAAAAATTCTATCAAGCCCATGCGCCAAAGTCTCATTATAGAGTATTAGAGTGGCCCCCGCAACTTAAGTGACGATTACATTGAATATAAATATTCACTTGAGTTGCGCGTGGCCCGCACGACTTAAGTTGTGAATAAAATGAATATTAATATTCATTTTAGCATTCAAGTCGTGGGCTCCTCTAGTTACATTTAAATTCTATCGACCAGTCACCGGACAAATCCAGTGACATTTGACCCATCGATTGGACCTAGTCCATTGAGGTCAAAATGTGGTCACCCGAAGGTCAATCGGGATCAACAGAAGTTAAAATGCAACGTTACTCCATAAGATCATCTCCAACTCATCAGATGCATCCACGATGCATTAGACTCGCAAACTAACTCGAATCAACCAAATTACTCGATCATAGGCAACTCGATCAATACGAGATATCGAGTGTCTAGGTGTGCGACTCTGTAGGTTCCTCAGACGTTGGCAGTGATAACCTCAAGTTATCACAAGCAATGAGTGGCACCTAGCTGTACATCATTGCTACCCAAGTCTTTGGAATGGAGTCGTCATCAACATCTCCTAAAATTGTGACAAAGTACATGTACACTCTAGTCCTTTTGCCAGGCTGATATCCTGATTGGATAAGTGTGTCACACTTGTTTAACCCAATCTAATGGTCATGACTAAATTAGGATCTCACCTGGGTATGACCATACACTTTTAGTTATACATCCTTATATGAAGCCCATGGATATCAAGCTTCCTTGTAAGGAAGGGGCAAATCCTCTATTAGCTCATTAAATCTCTCATATAGCTCAAGATATACCCAATGACAACCGTTATGACTCTGCTACTATGGTGGAGCGTTAGGTTATATCAATGTACATCCCTTACCATATAGAGATATCATTGCCCTCAAGTCAAGGACGAGTGAACCTCTGTTACTATGAGATATGACCTGTGACACTGACGCAGAACGGAAGTTGGAGATGGGAAGAGAAGAGAAGAGAAGAAGGGAAGAGGAGAAGAGATAATCGCAGTCCATTCCCCTCACTAAAGAAGGAAACGCATATGAAGAAGACCCAGGACCACAAGACAAGGAAGTTGACCTAAAACCAACTGAACTTGAGTCATCTCTTGATTCCCCTAATAACCATATCTCTCAGCCTGAATTCGAATCTAAAGTGGAAGTCCTAGTGATTGACCATGTTCAGACTACCAATTTAGGGCAGGTTAGTACACCCATTCCCCAAGGACCAATACTTTGTCATCGGTACCCTCTATGCTCATCCTCATTGCCTTCACTCTTAGGGCCTGGACCTGCACCTTCAGATTTGCTATCCTTGGATTTACCTCAACCCGCCCCTAAACCTGAATTAATTGAAAATCTTGAGAAAGTTGTGAAACCTGAACCTGATCAAATCCCGCCTCTTGAATCACCCCAACCATTACCCACTCTTGACTTGATAGAATTTTCAGCCCCACAAAAGACACCCGGCACTAAACTCTGTCCTAATCCACCCATAACTCTAAATCATGCTTTAATGGACATACGGTCACAAAATAAGGAACACCCCATGTTGTACAAGACCTTTTTCTATGATGCTCTCAAACTTGATAGTTGTATTGATGATACCATGACTATGCATACTCTAAATATGAAATCTTCTTTTGCTTTAAATGAAAAGCTACATGGTAAACTCGCTCATGAATCTGATATTGGCTTAATATTTCCTTCACAAGAAACTGCAAGCTTAATGCCTATGATTTCCTACTCATATCTATCATGTTTCCTAAAAGTTGTTGACCATCCGTATACTCTAAAATGAAATGAAGAACTGATTCTGAATCTAGTCTCATTTAAGGCAGCCACATTTGCATATCATATTTACAAATCACATATTATTGATACACATGAGAATACAATTGCTTTCAAAGATTTCCTTTTTACTTGCAGGTTTACAAATGTCAAGAAGGCTAATGACAACTATCAAACATTGGGATGGCCACCAGAACTAGGACTTGAAGCTGCAAAAATAAAGACATCCTCCAGACGGTCAATGTGCGATGATTTTCATACACTGGGGTGTCCCCCAAAATTGCAAGTTAAGGACAAAGATTACCTAAGTCATCCGGACCGTGATGATCTTTGTACCTTAGGGTGGCCACCTGAATCTTCAACATTGGAACTTCAACTTTAATTCTTCAGGAGAAGAATTCTTTTACCCCCGGGAAAGCTGATGCAGGAGCATCTCCCATGATTTAATTATGTTTTGATATTATGTTTACTTTCAGCATTTGAACTTGTTTACATTTCACCATTTGGTTCTACCTAGTCTTGTTTGTTGCAAGACTAGCCTGTAGAACAATTTTGTAAGACAACTTAATCCTCTGCTTTGGATGTTTTATGTTGTAGTTAGGTTGTAGCCTAGGTTTATTTTCACATCTTTGTTTTATTTTGTAGTGATTGTAGTAGGATGTTTAGCCTAGGAATTATTCACCTGTAATGCACATGCAAGGCACCCTTGATCCTCAACATCCCACCCTCAAGTCAAAGCCAATTTCAAGATAAACCTCTAGTCAAATCAAGTCAAAGTCAACTGCCAAGTCAAAGATCAAATGAAGACCTAGCAACATTCTCAATAGTGCCAGCCCACTTCCATAGATGCGTCAAGGGCTGATCTAGAAACAAGATCCAAAAGGCCCACCACCACCACACCAAGATCAAGACAGCCTCCACCTCATCAAGACAAGTCAACATGCAACATCATTGAACCCAACTCTATTTGGCTACAGTTAAAGACTAAGACATCCCTTCATTGCATCCCTTCATCTCAAATGCGCATGCAATTCAGCCAATCAGCAGCAGCCACACATGACATCTCTATCTTCTAGGACATTAACAAGAAGTCAATTCAGCATCTCTCGGCTACATACAACCGCCACTCTCCACCAATGAGAGGACTCAAAGATCACCCAATGCTCAGCCCTTCCACCGCAAGCAACCCCAGCTATATTTTCAACAACGTGCAAGCCGCCCATCCTGCCCAATGAAGAAGCTGGACGCCACCTCACATCTTAGCCACGCAAATTCAAACCCATGAAGCTACAGCCGTTAGATAACTTGAGGATTTTTGTAACGTTGAGGACTTGGGGTTTTAAGCCCTTGTATTGTCACACTTTGCACCTTAGTCTATGATTTTTGAACAAGAAAACTATGTTGTGAGCGCAAGCTACCTTGGTTTGGTGGATTCCAAACGAAATACCTTCTCTTCCCCTTCTCTTCCTCTAGAAATGCCGAGAGCTCCTTCCTCTCTTCTCTTCTTCCTCTTCTCCACAAAGCCATCTTTCTCTTCTTGAAGTCCTCTTACGCGTGTTCATCTTCAAATAAGTTGTCCTTCATCTTCCTCCAACGCCAAGCAGAGGGGAAGCATCTTGAAGTAGCGGGAGCAGGGGGATTCAGAGAAAGGGGTCTTGGCCCCCTTCCCTAAAGGGGGCCTCAGGTATTTTCTATCCTAGTAGAGTAATCTCCATAGGTTGCATGTTAATCTTCTTTCACTGCCACTTAGTTAAATTGAACTTGTGCATGTTTAATTGTAAAATTAGAGAGCTCCATACCTTAGGTCCGATCGTTGGGTTCCGCCCTTCTTCAAGTCCCCATAGATGCTCCTGCATCAGCTTTTCACCTCTTTGAAAATTTCACCTCCTGGTGAAATAATTTTAAACTTGCAATTCAAAATATACTCAAAATAGTCAAAACATTTTTTTTTGATTTTGCTCAGCTTTTTTTTCTCAGATTTTTTTAACAACCATCTTTAAAGAAAAAAAAACTACACTCGTTCCACGCGCGACGGTTCATTTTCATGCGTAACGCATGCGTGAAGCGAATGCGTGTATCAGCAGCAGTGGCTGGCGGCTGAACGATGGTGTTCGTCAGCGACGGACGTTGGAGTAGATGGCGAGCTCCCCTTCTGTGCAGGCAGAGGATGGAGTCGGCGAGGGATGGAGTGTGAGGTGGCGTAAGAAGTCAGAGGTGAGGGAAAATAGTGAAACAGGGGATGCTTGATGTGGAATAGGAGCGAGCACACGAACTCTCAATTCCAGCCATCCAGTGGCCGGATGGCAAGATCCTTCTAGGCATCAAATCTAATGCTGGAGGAGATGGCGTGGACGGATTCTGAGGTCTATCGGTCCTCTAGATGGTGAGTTCTCATGGCTGAAACAAAGAAGAACCATAACCATCCTTCATCGCAGGTCGTGGGTTCTGAAAAGAACCAGGCAACCAACTCCGGCAGCAACAAGCGAGAGGTTCAGTCATGGCGGCGGTGGATTGAGTGTTGTTGGTAGCTCGATGTTGATGCGGGAGGTGGGAACGTGAATCATGAATGGAGAGGCTCTCTAGATGATGGAGAAGAAGACGCATACAGTTCCCTTCATCGTTGGCCGTGGGTTCTGAAAAGAACCAGGCGGCCAACTCCAGTGAAATAGATGACTGTCCCAGGAAGAGGTTGCTGGATCGAAGGAGACGATGTGCCAAGAGTTTGAGATGGATCAGACTCCTGGTTCACAAGTTGTCCTCACTGGTTGGTGATGGATACGAACTTGTTGAACAGGTGGTGACAATGCCAGGATGCGGATGAGTGCGAACCCTTCATCATTGGACGTGGGTTCTGAAAAGAACCAGGCGACCCAACTCCGGTGATGCATGAGTAGAAGGTGCAAGCATGGCAGCGATGGATAAGGACGAAGGGTGTGGTGGTTACAGTGGAGGTGATTGGAGGCGAGGCACACCAGTTCTTGTGATGGTGGAAATGCGTTACAAAAGGATGTAGGGGACAGTGGTGTGAAGATCTCGTCCTTCATCGCTGGTCATGGGTTCTGAAAAGAACTAGGTGACTACAACTCGGGAGATGAACACGGAAGACTCAAGCATGGAGGTGGAAACATAGCAGATTCAAGCATGGAGGTGGAAACGTGAGTGGAGAGATCTCGTGGCGGAAGGAGAAGATAATGCAGCCAGCTTCCCTTCATCCCTGGCCGTGGGTTCTGAAAAGAACCAGGCGGTCAACTCCGGTGATGAATGTGAAAGCACAGGCATGGAGGTGGGAACTAATCTGCATGGGCAGACAAGGGTTACCCATATGGTGCTCTGATACCACTGACGCAAAATAGAAGTTGGTGTTGGGAAGAGAAGAGAAGAGAAGAAGGGAAGAATAGAAAAGATAACCCTTAGCAAGCTAAGGGGGAAGAAAGGTGGCTACGTACCCTAACCCTAACCTCACAAGGAGGAAGATGTTGGGGTATGCCCTTAAGGCTAATGTTTGAGGCCTTGGGATTATATCAGTATCATGAATAAACTCTATGTTTATAAAGGCAATGGTTGTTATTCAGGTTGTTACATCATCTGCTGCAATATGTATACTTCTGAATAATGTCTCAATGCTGTTCAGCTTGGCTGACATGCAGTTTTGTCCTTAGTCGAGATATCTTGGTGAACATGAGACAGCCTTGATATGATTGAGACTAATATGTGTTCTAATCTTATAGGATGCTTCGAGCATGGAATAAGATGTAGACTCATGGGTACATTGGATGTACTGGACAGACCCTACTTAGGATATTCAATTGCTTGTCACAATGTGAATAATCCTTATATGCAAACAAGTGGCATATTTCCTCTGACTTGAGATCACTTGTGTTTCTAAATGGTGATTGGCATTGTTTTGAGGTAGTTCAATATCATTTGAAACATAATGGTTATAGACTATCTTGGATAGTGATCATGAGTCATGTTAGGGCACTAGTGATAGATATAGGATTGCCGTCTCCTTGATTGGAGTGTGATGTTCTATAGGGGCCCCCTGTATGAGATGATTGAGAAAGTGTATGGCCATACCCAGATGACTATGTTTCATCTGATCTAATCATTCTCATCATATTAGAATTACAGGCTTGACACGCTTGTCCAATAAGAACATCCAGTGGCAAAGGAAACACATATGTCAAGTGACTTGGGTTCACACTTGTGCTGTGGTTTGGGTGTAGTCTTGGAAGACTCTTTCCTTTATATCGGGAGACAGTGATGTGTTGCTAGATACCCCTCACTGATCGTGATAACGTAAGTTATCGTTACCGACATTTAAAGGAAACCCTTAGGGTCGCACAATTTGATGATATGGCTTACTTAAGTCAGATCGTGTGGACTGAATTGTTTTGGTTCAGTTTAAAGGAGTTTAAACTCTGATTGTAAGTGAGATCTGGTCTGATCATGTTTGATTGATTAGGGCTTGAGATCGGTAAGCTTCGATCGAGAGAATTGATGCTAGATCGGAGAGATCAAGAGCATCAAGAGATGAATGGTCAGATCTTGAGCCTTTTGGTTTAATGTGATCTGGATCAAGGCTTGGCTTAATTTGGTCCTTGAACCAAATGAAATGAACCGGCTCATCAAGTGAGCGCATGGTTCAAGGGGAGAGGAAATTGCGATCGTTCACTTGGTGTGAACACATGATCGCATGTTGTGGCTTGCTATTTTTAGAAGCCATGATCTCAAAATGAGACCACGCCTCACGTTCGAATAGGTCTCCCTATTCTCGCCTCTCGCCCCCTTGCTCACGACGACTCACTCTCGTGTGTGAGTGTTGACGACAAGAGAAGGATTCGACCAAGCAAGAAAGATCATCTCTTCTCCCTTCATTCGATCAGGAGATCTTGGATCCTTGCTAGCACAAGGAGCAACAAGAAAGTAGGCGATCTATCACCTTGTGTGCGCACGCTTTGGAGGAGAACCACTTTGTTCTCTGCTTCCAAGACGCCATCCAAGAAATGGCATCGGTATGAATTTTCTTCTGTATACAAGCGTTTGATAAGTTGATCATATGACATGCATGCGATTCTTTTAGAAACCCTTGCTTCCGCCCATGCAAGTTTTATATGTGCATGCTTTAGGGTTTCGCCCCCCTTTTTAGGGACTTTCAGAAGACACACCAACCAAAAGGTTTCCAAAAATATTTTTTCTACTTCTCTTCAAATTACATAGGAGAGATTACATCTTATAGTAAGAATTTCTACCCATTGCTGCTGTATTGTTCCATACGCATGCTACAACGTTCATCTATCATTCCCCTTACGCAAGCTATGATACAATCTGCAGCTTGGCTGGAAGATTTGCATGAAGACAGGAGATCCTGGCGTGAAACTTCATTCCTTGTTGGAGACATTAGCCTGCATATTGTTGAGGTTCCTTTGCATGCGCTTGTTACTTCAGCTTCTAATTTTGACCAGCTTCTGATTTTTACTTTGGATGACATGGTGAAGATTGTTGAGGTGTGCAGCTTGTCTTGCCTTGCTGATGTGGCATTTGGTGATGATGTTCTTTGACCTGATTTTGACTTGGCTGCTATGATGGCAATTGTTGACCTTTGTCTTGGCTTGATGATGTGGCAAGGGCTGATTTTGACCTTTGTTGATTTGGTGGTTAAGGGAGCAAGGTGGTTTGTATGAATACACATGCCATGCAAACCTAAACTAATTGCAACCTAATACATTAACTAGGTAATTAAAGTGTTTAAAAGAAAATAAAACCTAGACTAGTCCTAACTACAACAAAACAAGGGAAAAGTAAACACCATATCAAAACACGATTAAGTCCCCAAAGATGCTCCTGCATCAGACACCAAGCCAAATCCTTACAGTAGGCGATCTAGTATATCTACCTTGATATACCCATATGCATGCATCAGCAACCCGTGCTCAACCAGCACATATGCTAGTCTCAAGTGCATCATAACTGTCCCTTATCCACTATGATATTTGACCGGGGACAATCCTTTGAGACTAGATAAAATATCTCTAGGGACATTGTCTATGTAAATGTACATATGACACAGATGTACCAAATGCATAACAATGACTATGCTAGGATATATATCACAAATGAATGTGACACATATCGGACTAGCCATAGATCCAAGGGCATATATACCAACAATCTCCCACTTGCACTAGGACTCTACTATTGAGTCACCACAACAACGTGTCTCCAGTTTGACCAGCCATGCTCCTACTGCGCTAGAGCATCAGTCAGTGGTCCTATCACTATGTTAGTGTCAATATCCTCAATCTCACGACAACACCTCTGTCCCCAAGACAAGGTGAAAGCGTATGAGCATGTGTTTGGATCTTAGGTGAAACCTTAGTTTTTTGTATGTGTCGTCCCTCCTGTTAGAGCCTGAAGCACATACAACCACTTGAAGTTCAATGAAGAACTCCCATATCCAAACAACATTTTAGAAGCCACAACACACTTAGCCTTCAATTGGAGATAACACATAGCTGATGCTGCGATCATGGTCAGATTGGAACAAGTTATCAATTGTAGCATAACACATAGCTGATGTTGCGATCATGGTCAGACTGGAACAAGTTATCAATTGTAGCCTTGTACACTAAGCTTTTCCTGTCTCTACAGACCAAGAACCATTCCTCTAGTTCTTTTCAGAACCTAAGATATTATTTCTCTTTATCCAGTGCCACACACCTAGATTGGACCTAGTATTGGTTTAGTTATGCCCACGGCACAAACCATGTCTAGTTTATAACATACCATCAAATGCATGATCGATCCTACAACCAAAGTATCAAGGACATGACTCATGTCATCTCTCTCAGCATATGCCATAAGCACACGTCTTGGAGAGACTGAGGCCAAGCCTCTTTGGAAGGAATTTCCCATGGAAAATCTCTCCAGTATCAATGTATGTTATTTGACTTAGGACTAGGAGTTTCTTGGACCTATCTATGAAAACTCACACACCTACCCCATTGGTGATGTCCACTAAGTCATTCACCATGAAACACTTCCCAATCCTATATTCACCAAGTGAATGATCAGGATGTTGTCTCTAATAATTAGTATTTCCCCAACATATAAGACCAGAGATATCATCAAGCTCCCACTGCACTCAGGCATTATAGGATGAAGATTCTCTTCATTGAGTTAGGAGTTACCCATAAGCCAAAGCCTGATGAATCCATTCAACCTGTACAACCTGTGTGTTCTGAGCCTCAGGTTGCCCATAATCTGTATGAGTGTCTTAGATTCCATCCTTGATCATGTGCATCGAATGGCCAACCTTGGACTATCCAAGTGAAAACTTCCTCCCACTAGCCTTTTCAAGAGAAAAACTTTCCTAAGAAAATAGCATCCTAAGCCGCAACTGAGTTGCTCTCCTATGAGATCATGGATGTAGTATCTCTAAAGATACCCCATATGTACATATATCAGATCTCTGTTCTAGCACACTAGAACTCAGATATATGACTAAAAGTCTAACATCTCTAGATCCTAATAATAGGTCAAGTCGTCTCCTAGTCTACAAAGTCTTGGAGACACACTTTAGATGGAACATCTTTTAGTGTTAAAGGAAAACTGTCTATATTGCAAACCTTTAACGAGGAGTTACATGACTCATTCTTATCGAATCACACCAAGCAGGACTCGATACCTCCATCTAGACACTCACTCCGAATGAGGAGTTATAGAAGGCTCGAGCTATGAGAAAATCTCATACTCATCAGAATAGTCATAAACTATGGCTCAATTGCTTTCCAATAAATCAGAAAGCCTTTATGGATTTATCAAGCTAGTTTCCTTACAACATCCACATCCCATAGACATGTATGTGAAGGATTAGTACCCTATCTTTGGCTGATTTATTAGACCTGTCCACACACACCACAATGCATGAGATCCAATAAGTCTCTTGCTCTTCCACCTTTGAAAGGTGAAGAACCCTTTTGTTGTTTTCCTTAATAAACAAGGCTCATGTGAATCAAACTCTCGAAAGAGGTTGACACGACTCATTCTCCTCAAAGGAGATTGAATCTAAGAATCCATATGCATGGAGTCAATAGATGAGATTCTTGTTTTATAAGGCATAACAACAGTCCAAAGGTATGTACAAAACCATTCAATTCTATCCATACTGTATTTATGATACTAATAGAACTTCTCATAAATATATGTCATAGAGATAATGAAGTTCTAACAAAGTCTTGACCCCAGAGAGAGTGAGGTCTCCTATAGTTATGGTCGCAACATATGCTCCAACTGGTAGGTCAGTCTCTCTGCATCAACATCATCCTATTTCTATTGAGCACTAAGACATTTTTGCAAATGTTGGTCTCATCATGCCTATGTGCCAGAAACAGACAACTTGACTTTGGTAACATAATTACCTAAGCCATAGGACGAAGAGTTACTTCTCTTCTCCTCGTTTTGATGTTGCTTGCAATCCATCTAAAGCACCTAACTCCTACACCCTTTTTATCTTTAATGCATCAGCCAAGCCGGCAGGCTTACCTTTGCATTGTAGGACTGCTTTAGAGGTTTCACGACTTTCTGATCTAGATTGTCCCTTGAAGAGCTGCATAAACTTCTAGAATATATATTTAGCTCTACCAGTTGCTTTCGCAACTTCGGTGACATCCCAACATCAGATAAGCTACCCCTTAGGCATCCCATTCAGCCGCTGAGGCTATAGATGAAATGGGTTCAGGTAAAGGCTGCCCCAAGGAAACATAGCTTATCCTCGAGCTTGAGGACAATTCTCAAGTACTAGTCCTCAAAGTTGGTTCCAACCAACCTAGGAGATTGCAGTGACCATCTACTATAGTCATAAGCATATCAATACTCTAATCATTTAATCTAGCTTTTTATAAATGATTGGGTTCCCACTATTTTGCTCGAATTGACAACCCTCAAAAGTCGACCTAGAAATCACCAGATTTCCTTAGTGAGATGGGATCCTCATTCCGTACATAGCCTTACATCCCATGGGGGTGGGATACTACACAAGGTGACACATGCTTCCTGAGGTAGGCATGCCGGCTAATTACAACTCAGCAATTCCCATTCTCAAGATAGTCTAGGAACTCTATGTTCAGCGGAGGCTGGATACAACATAAAGCCCTGACCTCTTGAGGCTACCTCTAGACTTTTCATTATATGGTCAATCCACATATGAAATATCTAGTCAAGTCTAACTGGACCGTTATGCCCAGGGCCAACGATTTCCTTACGGAAGGCGCATCCAGAGTTTTAACTAGATTGGGAAAATCATTGTCACCACACGCCTTCTAAAGATAGATGGGTGTGTCCCATGGGGGTAGAAAACAGTGCACAACACCATCGATTGATAGTTTGACGAGGGCTACGTGTCAAAAGGCTATAGATAGACTTGATATTTTGAATGAGGGTTTTTATGGTCTTACCATTTAGTTTTATCTTTTATCTAACAATACAGGCATGCAATCCTATAGTGAGTAGCATGAAAAATAAAACATTACAGTCATGCTCTGCAAATAATGAGTAGAAAATAAAACATGATATGGTTATAGCCTGAACATGGGTAACAAGCCCCTAGACCTAGACTAACCACCTAGCTACTCTAAGGCACAAGCCATGGGGCCATGCCACTAAGTCCTTGGCTCAGCCCTGAGTGCTCTAAGGGCTCTCCTCCAAACCCTAGGTGCGCTACCTAGGTCTTCAGCTCCAAGGGTCGGCTCACAAACCCTAGAGGTGCCATCTAGAAAAACCCTAGATGCACCCTTAGGTTCAGCCAGCCTTATGCTCCTCCTGTGTTAGCTCGCAAACCCTAGGCTCTTCCTAGGGTTCAACCAACACCAAGTGCGCCATCATCATGCAAAGTGTGCCACCATGAAGGTGTGCCACCATGCTTGGGGGCATCACCAAGCAAAAATGTGTTGCCATCATGCTAGGTGTGCCAAGTCACCCTACTTAGCCCTCAAACCAAAATGTGTGCCACCTAGGTTCCCCTAGGCACCACCATGGTTTGGCCATGTAAGACTTGCGCCACTAAGCATGGTCTTCATGCCATGCACCAAGGAAGTCTTCTACTACCCTAATCCTCAACTATTACTATTTTACAATACATGAATTGAAATAACAAGGGTGGCATGCAGGCCTCACAAAAATACATCACAGGCATGGCAGGGGGCTTGTTTATAACCATATCACAATGCAAGAACAAAAGTACTGGCTCTTGCTCTTTCTACATGCAATGAAAAACCAACAATTAAAAATAATTTTAGTTTTTCATAAATTTGTTCATCACCCAAAAAATTCATCATGAATTTTTCGCTGATTAATTCTCTCAGGTTACCTGTGAAAATGGTGCATGCATGCCCAAGGCATGCTTACCGCCCATTTCAGTCCACCTTACCATGAAAAATTAAAGCAAATAATCCCATATAATGTTTACATGGCCTGTGCGCAAGGTCTATCCTTGACACATAAAGAGAATTGACAAGCAGGAAATTTCTAACAAAAATTTTAGCATGACAAACCTACCTTTTTCTAAATAAAAAATCATGATATAAAAATTTTAAACAAAATCTTTCATGGCATGCAGGTAATAAATGCATGTAGAAAAGCAATAACACCGTGTGGGTCTTGTAAGGTCCCTCTCATTGTTAGGAAATCCCGAGGATATTTTATAATTTTTCACAGAGATTATATTTGCACAGCGGAACAATATCCCCGAAACAGGCCAGTCCCAAAAAATCGAGTGAAGATCTTCTTGCAAGGGAGTCGACACGATGAGATAGAAAATACCTTAAGAGCAAGATGAGGTCGATGTCGAGATAGGCGCCCAAGCGTGCGCCCTCTGCAGTCTCACACACACGGATGCCTCGAGCTCTCTTCTTCCTCGCCCTATGCTAGCCTTGGAAAGAAGATCCAAGCCTTAGGTCACCTTCTTCAAAGCTTTCGCAACCTCCAAGGATCATGCGCCAATGAAGAGGATGAGGAGATGAGGAAGCCGCCAACTTCAAGTTCACCTTGCGCCTAGGGAAAGGATGAAGATGGCTCTCGGTTAGGAAGATGGAAGAGATGCGCCACTAGCTATTGCTCACGCCCCTTCTTGTTGGTTGCTCACGCCAAATCAATTACCTCAAGGGGCTCACGCATATGCCATGATATATAGATCTAAGGGGCGGCAATAGAAGGCTTGGCGTATATCACAAAGAGAGGGGGTGGCTAGGGTTAATGGGTGGCAATTAGGGTTAAGGTTTAGGAAAGTCTCCAAGACTTTACTAACCATAAATCTTTTGCAATCGCCCAAGACTTACCATAGAAGTCTATCATGCCTTAGATGCCTCAACCCTTGCCATAGAGGCAAGGTTTCCATCTAAACATGAAGGGGGAGGTGCCAATTCCTTCCAAAGGAAGCAAATTGCGCCAAGCTCACCCCATTATGCCCTTGGCGCCAATGGGGTTGGCTTTTCTCCCCATTATACCCTTTTAGCCTATTCTCTCTTCTTGATAACTTGTTATTGGGCCTCATTGGGTAATGAGCTAGCTCAAACTTCATTACATGGGTTGATTGAGCAATTGGATCCAATCCAATGCAACCCAAAGTCAAATGTGACCAACCATGGTCAATTTCGAAATAACCTGCCAAAAATGAAGTTTGGCTCTAATAACTCTCTTCCATCTCATTAGGCCCATTGGCGCTGATGAAATCTCCCAAATAGATCCGAGTTATCCAATAACTCAATCATAAGGCTTCCCGATCAATACGAGAACTCGTGTATTCAATAAATCCGGGAAAATCAGCCGCCTGGGTTGTAATTACGACCGTGATTTTGGTTACGGCAGTGCCGTATTTTCATTCTGTAAATAATTTGGAAAGAAACACGGGCTATGAAAACAACAACGGCAGTGCCGTGATTGTGCAAAACATTATGTAAGAAAATCTCCTGAAATTACGACCCGTAATTTGGTTTACGGCAGTGCCGTAAAAGCTGCAAAACTCTCTAGTCGGAAATCAACCTAAATTATGGTCCGTAATATGGTTTACGGTGGTGCCGTAAAATCTAAAAAACTTTCTGTACAGAAATCGACCCAAAATATGGCAGTGCTCGAAATTTACGGCAGTGCCATGGTTTATTCCGTAGATTGAGTAAAACCACGGTACCGAAATTTTGATTACAGCCCTGCCGTATTTTTGGTCTGAAGCTCCAATCGTCGTAAAATTTGATATGTAATGTTCTCTTGATGATGGAAATTCATCTATGCATCTGAATTGCTTGAAAATGCTTAAAAATATTGCCTTTTTACCTGAAAATGATCAAAAATACAAAAAGGTGTAGATTCCGCAATATTTGATAAATAAGGCATACAAATAAGCAAAAGAGCATGGATATGATACAAAAAGACCTATAAAATGATGCAAAATATACTATGAATTTTTGTGTCATCAAATGCATAAGGCTCAAACTTTGCTTGTCCTCAAGCAAAATAAAAAATTGATCAAAGGAATAGACTTTCTCATGAAGAATAAATTTCTAAAATACAATCTCCAATGAAAATTTTCACCAATTGCTTCATAAAATTTCAAATAAACATATCATCCTTTAAATTCAATTTTCCAGATCTACAACTTAATCAAATAAAATTTCACAACTTGTATACTAAGTAGAATTTCAATCTCAAGATTTCACCCAGTTTTAGTTCAAAACTATCATACTTTTGTTTACAGGAATAGGATTTCCAAGATCTTTTTCCACTCAGAATTTTTTTAGTTCCTCCCTTTTATGTATCGTCCACATTCTCTAATTCGATTACCACCTTTTTTTCTGGTGACAAAATTAGAGTACACCGATCACATAACCAATGTAATGGAACTCATATCTCAAAGGTAGGAAGAATCTTACACAAGACAGCGGAGTTAATGTGAAACGATTTCTCTCCATGGTATGTACCCACATAGATACATGCTTTTTCTTTTTTGGACTTCAACTCTTAACTTAGGTACCACCACAAATCAATGCGGTGCTAAGATGAGGAGTCATTCTCTTGAATTTTTTTTTCTCTCATCATTTTTTATTTTAACTTCATCCCATGTCTTTGGTACCACTGCCAATTTTGCGCAGTGCCAAGTAAGGGAGACATCACTCACTCTTATATGGATCATGGAATCTTTCTTCCCAACAAATAGTAAATAGGATGAACATTAACTAAATTAATCAATCAATATCAATTCAAAAATCATACTCATATGCTAATTTTTTTTAAAGAAGTAGCTTCACTTTTTAAATCAAATTCATTAAATAACATGTCTACCCAAAATCTCATGCATCAACTAATGAAAAATTCAAATAGGTGGATATATATTAAAGAAATAAATTCAACACAATAGGTCTAGTCCTAATCATAGGCATAAACACATTCATCATCAAGAAAATCATACTATCAACAGAAATTTCAGAAATAGATCACACTATAACATTACAGCATAAAACCATATCAAGAGAAAATTTTGCATATATCCATTCAGAAATAAATTCATACAATCCTTCATGCATCAGTATGCATCCACAAGGTCCTCAATATCAACATAATATCAATCATTATACAACCCAATCGAATCCAACATCAATATCAGAATATCATACAACCAAATCGAATGATGAAACAATCAAGTAAAACAAGGTAAGGTAGCATCGACGGACACAAGAAGTTTGAAGGAGTCATCCTTCCCTATAAACATATGAAACATCAATAATATATGGAAGATGAAATGCAAATAAGTAGGAAAAAGGAATACTCACAAAACTTGAAGGGAACCCCTTCTAAAGGGGTAGAAACCCATATGGTGGCGCAACAAAATTTCGCATGGGATATTAGGGTTTCAAAAGATCTATATATGTCATATAACTAGCTTTCGAATATTTGAATGGATGAAGAAAAACTCATACCATTGCCATCGGTTTGATGAAGCTTTGGAAGGAAAGACGCAAGCGAGCCTTCTCCTAAGTTTCACACACAAGATGATCAATGCGCCTACCCTTGGTGCTCCTTGTGCTAGCAAAGTTCCAAGGTGTCCTTGATCGAAAAGGAAGGGAGAGAGCAACTCCTTGCTTGGTCGAAACTTCCTCTCTTCTTCACGTTGTCGCCTCACGCAAAAACGTCTAGAGGAAAACTTCAGATGGCGAGAATAGAGGAATGGTCTCTTCGAACATGATCCTCATCCAAGTGGAGATCATGGTTACTAAAAATAGTAACCACCACTCGCCCCAACGTTCACGCCAAGTGAACATGTCGCCAAGCCTTGAACCATGCGCTCATTACATGAGCCGGTTCAACTTGGTCTGGTTCAAAGACCATTCGACCCAAGCCATCAGTCCAGATCACATTGAACCCTAAAGCTCTGGATCCGACCGTTGATCTCTAGATGCTTCTGATCTCACTGATCTGGCATCCATTCTCTCAATCGAAGCTTACCGATCTGTAGTCCTAATCAATCAGACATGATCAGACTAGACCTCACTTACAATCAGAGATTAAATCCCTTTAAACTGAACCCAAACAATTCAGTCCTCACGATCTGACTTAAGTAAGCCATATCATCAAATTGTGCGACCCTGAGGGTTTCCTTTAAATGTCGGTAACGATAATTTACATTATCACGACCAGTGAGGGGTATCTAGCAACACATCACTGTCTCCCAATATAAAGGAAAGAGTCTTCCAAGACTACACCCAAACCACAGCACAAGTGTGAATCAACTCACAAAGCATACATATTTCCTTTGCCACTGGATGTTCTTATTGGACAAGCGTGTCAAGCTTGTAGCTCCAATATGATGAGCATGATTAGATCAGATGAACATAGTCACCTGGGTATGGCCATACACTTTCTCAATCATCTCATCCAGGGGGCCCCTTTAAAACATCACACTCCTTAAACAAGGAGACGGCAATCCTATGTCTATCACTAGTGCCCTAACATGACTCAAGCTCACCATCCAAGATAGTCTATAATCATTATGTTTCAAATGATATTGAACTAACTCAAAACAATGACAATCATCATTTAGAAAACACAAGTGATCTCAAGTCAGAGGAAATGTGCCACTTGTCATACTCAAGGAATATTCACATTGTGACAAGCAATTGAATATCCTAGTAGGGTCTGTCCAGTACATCCAATGTACCCATGAGTCTACATCTTATTCCATGCTCGAAGCATCCTATAAGATTAGAACACATATTAGTCTTAACCATATCAAGGCTGTCTCATGTTCACCAAGATATATCGACTAAGGACACAACAGCATGTCAGCCCAGCTGAACAGCTTTGAGACATTATTCAGAAGAACATATATTGCAGCAGACAATGTAACAACCTGAATAATAACCATGCCTTTATAAACATAAAAGTTTATTACATGATACTGATACAATCCCAAGGCCTCAAACATTAGGCTAAGGGCATACCCCAACAGTAATCCAGGTATATCTTGCATTTATATCTTGCAAGATATTAGTCTTGGAAGACTCTTTCCTTTATATCTTGCATTTCCTTTAGCCACCTCAACACCATAGGGTTCAACATTCAAATGAAGGGCTATAGGAGTGATCAAACCTCCTATCACAATTGCTCCTCTCTTTGCCCTAGCAACCTTATCCATATGCTTGATTAGAAAGAAAGCCATATCAACTAGAAACCCATGTAACATCCCCCACAAGAAGTATAACTCAGATTTCGAACCATGCTATCACTATCCCCTCGCCCAAAAACTGTGTGAGCCAACAGTCTATGAACATATTTAATGCAAGGATTTAAAATCTTTGAGGCACAAGCTGGAACTACAGAAAAATGGGTTTCACTAGTGATTTGGTTCCAGAAAACATTTTCTATGAAACCCACTGGCACTTGGGTGTATCCCCCTGATGCTAAGTGAAAAATGGATCTGATGTCTCTGAAAGTAAGCTTCCTTTCAATGTTAGCTAATCTGAAAGTGATCTCCCCATCAGCATGTCAGTTAGTGAATTCCTCAAGCTCCATATCCATACTACTCAAAACTCCAAAACCAAAGGAATATATGTGGCCGGTGTCATTTGGAAAAATTTCTTGGCCCTTATCTAATCGAACATCTAGAACACATCTTCATATAGCCCTAGTGCCTCCAATGTACGTCGATCTGCATATATAGTAATGACAATTCTCCTGGCTACCAATTGGTTGTATCTGGTTTCTTGGATTTCATCACTAAAAATGATACCATAGGGATTTGGGGGAGTTGAAGGTTCGGCTGGTGCCTTTCCCTTCTTCTTTGAAACCACTGATTTGACCCTAGGTGCCATTCGATGAATCTAATTTCCACATGTGTTGAAATAAGCTACAAATTGAAATTCGTACACAATACCTCAAGCAAAAACTAGTTCTAATTGAAATCACACTTTCAATTTTCTTAGGAATGAACACCTTTACTTAACAAACATCATAAAAACAAGAATCAGTTAAATCCAAGCTTAAACACAAAAATTTGACAAGAAAAAGAATGAGGGTGTAATAGTAAACTGAAGAACACACCTGATTGAGCTCGTTTGACGTTCAAAATCGCTCCAAAATCAGTCAAAATTTTCTAGAAACAAACTAGGAAGAGTCGCTTGTCATCCAAGGAGTAAATGAGAGCAAATATTTCAGAAATCGACCAAGAATTAGAAGGAAACAAGAAAGGGTGGAAATCTCACAAACACTCGCCATAGCGAAGAAATCGGGCAAGAAAATACTAGATCGGCAGCTGTAGCTAGACGGGAAGGGTCGCCGGTGAGTTCTGAAGGCAATGGAAGGTCGGAAGCTTGAGGTCGACGCAAGAGAATCAGGGAAAACCCTAAACCACAGTACAGAAACCCTAAAAATGGTAGAGTAAATCATGTAGGGCTGATAGAATTACGGCCGTAATTTTCATTACGGTAGTGCCATAATGTGGTCAGTTAAAAAAACACGGGCCGTAATATCTATACGGCCCTGCCGTAAAACATCAAAAACTCTAGGGTCGAAAAAGTGCTTGAATTACGGTACCATAAAAATGATTACGGTACCGCCGTAAAATGCTCAAAACTCTCAGGTCAAAAATCGTCAGAGATTATGGTGCCATAAAAATTATTACGGTACTGCTATAATTTCCACAGAACTTCAACCAACTCTCGGCAGAGAAAACGCTCAAAAATATGGCACCATGAAATTAGTTACGGTAGTACCGTAAAATCGAAAAGAGATTTTTTTTTTTCTTTCAAATAATAAAATGAAAATCAACTCAAAATACGGCACGTGAAAAGCATTACGGTGGTGCCGTAAAAGTGATAAAACTCTCGGGAAAGTTTCCATGCGAAAATACGGCACGTAATGATACTTACGGTAGTGCCGTAATAGCCTCAAAACTTTCTGGTTGAAAACTGATAGAAATTTTGGCCCATAATTTTCATTACGGCCTTGATTTTACCTGCAAAAAGAGAAGAAAAATTAACTCTAAAAATAAACTAAAATAAAAGAAACTAAGCTAAGTAAGAGTGCTTGGGTTGCATCCCAAGAAGCGCTAATTTAAAGGTCATTAGCTTGACCATTCTGCACTCAGATTTGATCATGATTTCTTCAGTCGCCATTCTGATTTCTCTTTATTTTGTTCACCGCCTCTGACAACATAAGGCCCATTCAAGAAACAATGTCCAACTTTACCCAAGAACCTTTCTCCTTTATTAAGCAGTTTCAATCTTTTTCTTCTTCTCTGTCTCTTCTTCTTTCTCTTTTCAATTTTTGAATCAGCATTCTCCTAAAATCCTCTACTCACACACTCAGAAAAAGTGCCAGTCTCAATTTTAGAGGGCTCATCAAATAAATTATGCATATCACTATCAACATCATCTATTACATCAATACTACAACATGACCCTGAATATGATGCTTTTTTCATCAAACTCAATTATATTTTCAAAAATATCAAATGTGAGTTTTCCTTTCCTAACATCAATGACTTCTCCAGCTGTGGCCAAAAATGGTCTATCAAGAATAATTGGGTTTTTAGAACTTTCCTCCATTTCAGACACCACAAAATCTACTGGTATGAAATACTTACATATTTGAACTGGAACATTTTCTAAAATACCAACTGGATACTTTACCGATGAATCAGCGAGCTGCAAATGTTGGGGTATGCCCTTAAGGCTAATGTTTGAGGCCTTTGGGATTGTAATAAGTATCATGTAATAAACTCTTGTGTTTATAAAGGCATGGTTATTATTCAGGTTGTTACCTTGTCTGCTGTAATAAGTGTACTTCTGAATAATGTCTCAAAGCTGTTCAGCTAGGCTGACAGGCTATATGTCCTTAGTCGAGATATCTTGGTGAACATGAGACAGCCTTGATATGATTGAGACTAATATGTTTGCTAATCTTATAGGATGCTTCGAGCATGGAATAAGATGTAGACTCATGGGTACATTGGATGTACTGGACAGACCCTACTGGGATATTCCATTGCTTGTCACAATGTGAATGATCCTTGTAAGCAGCAAGTGGCACATGTCCTTTGACTTGAGATCACTTGTGTTTCTAAATGATGATTGTCATTGTTTTGAGGTAGTTCAATATCATTTGAAACATAATGATTATAGACTATCTTGGATGGTGAGCTTGAGTCAGGTTAGGGCACTTGTGATAGATAAAGGATTGCCGTCTCCTTGTTTAAGGAGTGTGATGTTCTAAAGGGCCCCCCCTGTATGAGAAGATTGAGATAGTGTATGGCCATACCCAGATGACTGTGTTCATCTGATCTAATCATGCTCATCGTATTGGAGTTACAGGCTTGACATGCTTGTCCAATAAGAACATCCAGTGGCAAAGGAAACATGCATGCCTCGTGAGTTTGATTCACACTTGTGCCATGGTTTGGGTGTAGTCTTGGAAGACTCTTTCCTTTATATCGGGAGACAGTGATGTGTTGCTAGATACCCCTCACTGATCGTGATAACGAAAGTTATCGTTACCGACATTTAAAGGAAACCCTTAGGGTCGCACAATTTGGTGATATGGCTTGCTTAAGTCAGATCGTGTGGACTGAATTGTTTCGGTTCAGTTTAAAGGGATTTAATCTCTGATTGTAAGTGAGATCTGGTCTGATCATGTTTGATTGATTAGGGCTTTAGATCGGTAAGCTTCGATCGAGAGAGATGATGCTAGATCGATGCGATCAGAAGCGTCAGATGATGAATGGTCAGATCTTGGACTTTGGGGTCTAATTTGATCTAGACTTAATGCTTGGGCTGATTTGGTTTCGCTATTGAACCAAGGGTATTGAACCGGCTCATGGGTTGAGCGCATGGTTCAAGAGGGAGAAGGAGTTGCGTTTGGTTCATGGAGACATGAACGCATGAACGCATACTCTTAATGGTTGCCATTTTTGGAAAGTTCCAAAATGAAAACGCATATGCGTTCATGGCTTGAAGTCTCCCTAATGTTTTTCGGTTACACCTCTCTCTTGTTGTTTTGGTGAAACGATTTTTGCTCTCGAGCAAGTGAGGGTGTGTTGACGAGAAGAGGAGGAACCGGCCAAGCAAAAGGAAGTCTTCATCTCTTCCCTACACTCGATCATTGACATCTTGGCACTTTTGCTAGCACAAGAGGTGCGCAAGTTGGGAGTCTTCATCGCCTTTGTGTGTAAACTTTTGGAGGAGATCAAAGTTGCTCTCTTCTTCCAAGCCGACCTCCAATCTATGGCTATGGTATAGATCTAAACTCATAGCTTCAAGTTGATCATATGGTTGTCATATACGATCTTTTAGAAACCCTCTTTCCGTCATGCTTGCTAGATGCGCATGTTTAGGGTTTCACCCCCTTAATAAGGGTTTCCTTCAAATTGGTATCAGAGGTAGGCTTTCGATATGATCTATATGATTGCTTTGAAGTGTTTGTGATCCATACATGTTGCGCTTACTTGATGCTTTGTTTTCATGATGCATGGTTTACATTGGCTATGTTTGCGCTTGTATCATGGTTACATGAAGTTTGCGCTCCCCCTTGAAGGGGACCCCCTAAAGTTTGCGCTCCCCCTTGAAGGGGACTCCCCTTAGATCTAAGGGTTATCAATATGCTAGATATGAGATATATCTTTTGTTCTCAAGTGAAGCATGTTGTTTTGTTTGTTTGCGCATGTTCTAGATGTTTTATAAAACTTACATCTTGCGCGCCTACTTAGATCTAAGGTGCCCCTACTATAAATCCTTAGATGGGTTGATGGGGTTGAAAGCATCTTCTAGGTTAGATCCAACTAGTCTGATCAGACCATCTGACAGCCTAGATGGGTTGACCAGATAGCACCTGTGCGCAAGCACGAGGTGGCTATAGGTCGACTGCATCCAGGGCGTGTAGCGAGGTCTGGTTGAGACAACTACTGAACACACATGAGTTAGGCCCGGGGTCACACCCGCTTGCCAAAACTCATGAGGGTGGTTCAGCCCTTGGCGCATGCATGGTTGACCATTAGGTCAACACGGGTCAGTTAGGACTCGGTGCATGCAAGGGCAGAGGATCTGACTAGATGGATGAGTGGATCCCTATCAATGGACCATTGTAAGGTTGTAGAGCACATAAGGAAATTAAAATTGATACCATGGGGTTTTTCAAAATTTAATTTCATGAATGGATCACATGTTGTTTTGATACCATATGCTTGTTTATTTAATCTTATGTGGGTTGCCCTAATGTGTGCTGTGCTGGGGCCTGCGTGCCTGGTAAATTACAAGTTAATATTATTGTGATCTGCGAATCACATTTTTTATTAATTTATTGTATAATTGACCTGCGAGTCAAAGCTTGTCTAGATAGATCAAAATGTTTTTGATTAGACAAGAGCATAAAGGCACACATCCTAGAGGGGCATTCACCTGGTGGCGCACCTGAGGTGCTCTTGGCGCTAGGGCCCTGGGTTGGACCAGATGAGATGCAAAAGAGCTCAAGTGAAGACTTAAGTAAAATTAAGGTCTTTCTAGGGTTCATGGGCTTTTACCACATAAGATCATGCTTTCTATTTATTGCTTATATAATTAGAATTGCATGTGTTTATCTTCTGCTATAGCCATAGGATATGCCTGATAGTAAGAAGATAAAAGACCGTTAAAATCCAACGCTAATATATCAAGCACGTAATGCCTTCTGACGCGAAACCTCACTGTTCTGACTATCGTTGGAGCCGTGTTGAACCCACTCAGTGGGCACGTCCATCTATCTTCAGACGGTGCGGGATTACACCTGCGTGTTACAGAGTAGGGATTTATCCCTTCTCGTTGCTCAGCATAGCACGTGGTGGTCCAGGGAGTAGGTCAGGTCAGCTTGACCATGTAGGCTACATATGTGGCGCATATGGTAGCACATGGAGGCAGCCATCTGTGGGATCAGAGACTGTGTTGTACCAACTCAGTTGGCACAGTCTGCTGGATTGCCCAGATGAAGGGGAATCGCACGGGTTGGCGATTGGCTGGGACAGCCTACCAGAAATTAGTGCTTGTCCTCTCTGTGCATCTTATCTCGCCTGAGCGGGACGCGGAGACCAAGTATGAAATCTGGATCCCATCTCACTAAAAGAGTGTTACTCTTTCGGACTGTTTACTGGATTTTTCAGTCAGACAAAATAGTGAGAAAAGAATCTTTCTTAAGTCCTGGAATGATTCTGAACATTGATACTAACCTTGCTGTTCTTGCATTGTTGTAGATAACTGCAGCAACGAACACCATGAGCTTCAATGTGCGATCCCTACTGGAAAGGGAGAAGTTTGCTGGGCCGAACTTCTCTGACTGGTTCGGACACCTTAAGATCGTTCTTAAGGCAGAGAGGAAACTGTATGTCCTCGAGACGGCGATACCGCCGCAGCCCGCTCCGAACGCCGCAAGGGCGGTTCGGGATGCCTATGAAAAGCACGTCAATGATAGCATTGATGTCGCTTGCCTGATGCTTGCGTCTATGACGCCACCGCTGCAGCGTCAGCATGAGGATATGTCGGCTATAGAGATTATAGCGAACCTCAAGATGCTGTATGCTGCACAGGCGAGGACAGAACGCTATAATCTGACAAAGCTCTTCTTTTAGAGCAAACTGGCTGAGGGGAGCCCAGTGGGAGCTCACGTGCTCAAGATGATTGGGCACAAGGAGGCTCTGGAGAAACTGGGGCATACCGTCAACCAGGAGCTTGCTGTTGATATTATTCTGCAGTCTCTCCCGCCCTCTTTCGATGCGTTCATCATTAATTTTAATATGAACAAAATCGATTGCACGCCGGCAGAGCTGCTGAATATGCTCTTGACAACTGAGGAAACTCTGAAGGGAAAGCCTTCAACCTCTGTCTTAATGGTTCCTTCAAGGAACAAGAAGAAGGGGAAGAAGGGCAAGGCCCCTGTCAAGAATTACAGCAAGGCTCTGAAACAGAAGGTGAAGCGGTCGAAGGATAACAGGTGTTTCCACTGTGGCCAGCTGGGTCACTGGAAAAAGGACTGTAAAGCGCTCCAAGGAGATAAGAGGGGAAGCATTGCTTCTGGCTCAGGTATATTCGTGACTGAAGTCATGTTTTCATCTTCTTCAATATCATGGGTGTTGGACACTGCATGTGGAGTTCACATTTGTTCAAATGTACAGGAACTCAAGAGAAGAAGGCAGGTGGGACAGCATGAGGTAGACCTACGAGTTGGAAACGGGGCACGGGTTGCTGCTGTTGCTGTAGGAGACTATTTCATTTCTTTACCATCTGGCATTGTATTGGAATTAAACAATTGTTATTTTGTACCAAGTATCACAAAGAATATTATCTCTATTCCTGCTCTTGTCAGGAAAGGATTTGCTTTTGAATGCAATATTTCAAAGTGTGTTTTATCTTATGATAATATTGTGTATGCAACTGGTTCAATCAACAATGGGTTATTCATGTTGGACATGGAATATTCTATACAAAACATTGATAATAAGAAAGCCAAGTATGCTGATGACAGCACCTTGCTATGGCACAGTCGTTTAGGCCATATAAACGAGAAGCGCATTAAGCGGTTGCATGATCATGGACTGCTGGGATCATTCTCCTATAAGGAGATTGATACATGCAAAGCTTGTTTAATGGGTAAAATGACGAAGTCACCTTTTTCTAAGAAAGGTCAAAGGGCTTCAGGTTTACTTGACCTTATACACAGTGATGTGTGTGGGCCATTTAGTAAACATGCCAGAGGTGGCTATGTTGGGGTATGCCCTTAAGGCTAATGTTTGAGGCCTGTGGGAATGTATCTGTATCATGTAATAAACTGTTATGTTTATAAAGGCATGGTTATTATTCAGTTGTTTACATTGTCTGCTGCAATATATGTTCTTCTGAATAATGTCTCAAAGCTGTTCAGCTAGGCTGACGTGCTATAAGTCCTTAGTCGAGATATCTTGGTGAACATGAGACAGCCTTGATATGATTGAGACTAATATGTGTTCTAATCTTATAGGATGCTTCGAGCATGGAATAAGATGTAGACTCATGGGTACATTGGATGTACTGGACAGACCCTACTAGGATGTTCAATTGTTTGTCACAATGTGAATATTCCTTGAGTGAGACAAGTGGCACATTTCCTTTGACTTGAGATCACTTGTGTTTTCTAAATGATGATTGTCATTGTTTTGAGATAGTTCAATATCATTTGAAACACAATGATTATAGACTATCTTGGATGGTGAACTTGAATCAGGTTAGGGCACTAGTGATAGACATAGGATTGCCGTCTCCTTGTTTAAGGAGTGTGATGTTCTAAAGGGGCCCCCTCGGATGAGATGATTGAGAAAGTGTATGGCCATACCCAGATGACTATGTTCATCTGATCTAATCATGCTTATCATATTGGAGTTACAGGCTTGACAGGCTTGTCCAATAAGAACATCCAGTGGCAAAGGAAATATGCATGCCTAGTGATGTTGATTCACACTTGTGTTGTTTTTGGGTGTAGTCTTGGAAGACTCTTTCCTTTATATCGGGAGACAGTGATGTGTTGCTAGATACCCCTCACTGATCGTGATAACGTGAGTTATCGTTACCGACATTTAAAGGAAACCCTCAGGGTCGCACAATTTGATGATATGGCTTACTTAAGTCAGATCGTGTGGACTGAATTATTTGGGTTCAGTTTAAAGGGATTTAATCTCTGATTGAAAGTGAGATCTGGTCTGATCATGTTTGATTGATTAGGGCTTGAGATCGGTAAGCTTCGATCGAGAGAATGAGTGCTAGATCAGTCAGATCAGAAGCATTGAGAGATTGACGGTCAGATCGAGAGCCTTTGGGTTTATTTTGATCTGGACTTATTTCTTGGTTTATTTGGTTAGTGGACCAAATCGGTTTGAACCAGCTCATGGATGAGCGCATGGTTCAATGGTGATGTGGCATTTGCGATTGGGGTAAACCCAAGATCGCATATGGAGAAGTGGGATGCTATTTTTAGCACTTCTCAAACGTGGCCATGAACACACGTCGCCCCTCTCTTGCCTCTTCATGCAATTGACGCCTCCTTGGGTTGTCATCGAGCGGCATTCTCGTGTGAGGAAGTCTAAGGCGACTAGAGAAAGACGCCAAGAAAGAAAAAGCTCTCTTTTCCCTTTTGCATTCGATCAGAGACACCTTGGATGACTCTTGCTAGCACAAGGGACGACAAGAAGGAGCCAAGACTCATCTTGTGTGTGACGATTTGGAGGAGATCTTCATTGCTCTCTTTCTTCCAAGGCGCCATCTAGAAATGGCAATGGTATGGATCGAATCACTTCTTTTACAATCGGTTTTTGTTAAGTTGATCATATGATACATGCTCTTCGATCTATGAAACCCTTTATCCGCTGCCCCCTACTTTGATTGCGCCACCACTTTAGGGTTTTGCTCCCCCTCGAAGGGGACTCTTCAATTGGTATCAGAGCGGTGTTAACGCATGTTTTTGTATGATTGCTTAAGCCATTTTGTGATCCATGCTTGCGAAAATGCTTAGATCTTTCATACATGCAAAAATACATGTTTACATGTCATAAGCGAAACTTGTGTTTGTTTTCTTTGCGCATGTATGTTGGCGCATGATGTAGTTTTTCTCAAAAATATATATCACTTGCGCGACTCATTGTAGATCTAAGATGCGCCTGCATTAAACCCTTAGACGGGTTATTAGGGTTGAAGTTATCCCCTAGGTTAGATCCAATCTGTCTGATCAGACTATCTGACAGCCTTGATGGGTCGACTGGATAGCACCTTGGCGCAAGCTTGAGGTGGCTATAGGTCGACTGCAGACAGGCGTGTAGCGATGTCTGATTGAGACGACCCATGAACGCACCTGAGTTAGGCCCGGGGTCACACCCGCTTGCCAGACCTCAGTGTGGTCGTTCAGCCCTTGGCGCATGCATGGTTGACCTTTTGGTCGACTCAAGTCAGTTAGGACTTGGTGCATGCAAGGGCAGTGGATCTGACTAGGATGGATGAGTGGATCCCTAGTAATGGACCGTTGTAAGGTTGTAGGGCAAATAAGGAAAAAATTAAAATTGATCCTATGGGGTTTTCGAAAATTTTAATTTTTATGATGGATCACATGATTGTTGAATGATGCATATGTATGTTTATTTAATCTTATGTGGGCTGCCCATTTTAATGTGTGTTGTGCTGGGGCCTGCGAGCCTGGTATTAATTGTAAATTAATTTTTTAGTTTTGTGATCTGCGTATCACAGTTCAATTAATTTATAATGTGAAATTGACCTGCGTGTCAATCTTGTCTAGATAGTTAAATTTGTAATTTAATTAGACAAGAGCACAGTGCACACTTGGCAGAGGCGCATGCAGCAGTGGCTTGACCAGGTGGGAGGTCCAGGGTTCGACTCTGGGACCAGGCGCAAATTCCTGGTGGGCGCACCACAGCTGCAGAAGGCGCTTGGGCCCTGGTTTGGGCCAGATGAGCAGCTAAAGACCCATGAAGAGCAAGTGCAGACTTAAGTTAGGTTAAGGTCTCACTAGGGCTATGGGCTTTTACCACATAAGATTCATGCTTTCTTTTATTTAATGTTTAAATATTAGAATTGCATGATTAAGTTTATCTTCTGCTATCACCATAGGAATTGCATGATAGTGAAGAAGATAAAAGACCGTTAAAATCCAACGCTAAAATATCAAGCTCGTAAGCCTTCTGACGCGAAACCTCACTGTTCTGATTATCGTTGGAGCCGTGTTGTACCCACTCAGTGGGCACGTCCATCTATCTTCAGACGGTGCGGGATTACACCTGTGTGTTACAGAGTAGGGATTTATCCCTTCTCGTTGCTCAGCATAGCACATGGTGGTCCAGGGAGTAGGTCGGGTCAGCTTGACCGTGTAGGCTACATATGTGGCGCATATGGTAGCACATGGAGGCAGCCATCTGTGGGGTCAGAGACTGTGTTGTACCAACTCAGTTGGCACAGTCTGCTGGACTGCCCAGATGAAGGGGAATCGCACGGGTTGGCGATCGGCAGGGACTGCCTACCAGAGATTAGTGCTTGTACTCTCTGTGCATCTTATCTCGCCTGAGCGGGACGCGGAGACCAAGTATGAAATCTGGATCCCATCTCACTAAAAGAGTTCTACTCTTTCGGGCTGTTTTGTTGGATTTTTCAAGCCAGATAAAATAGTGAGAAAAAGAATCTTTCTTAAGTCCTGATTGATTCTTATACATTGATACTGACCTTGCTGTTCTTGCATTATTGTAGATACCTGCAGCAACGAACACCATGAACTTCAATGTGCGATCCCTACTGGAAAGGGAGAAGTTTGCTGGGCCGAACTTCTCTGACTGGTTTGGACACCTTAAGATCGTTCTTAAGGCAGAGAGGAAACTGTATGTCCTCGAGACGGCGATACCGCCGCAGCCCGCTCCGAACGCCGCAAGGGCGGTTCGGGAAGCCTATGAAAAGCACGTCAATGATAGCATTGATGTCGCTTGCCTGATGCTAGCGTCTATGACGCCACCGCTGCAGCGTCAGCATGAGGATATGTCGGCTATAGAGATTATAGCGAACCTCAAGATGCTGTATGCTGCACAGGCGAGGACTGAACGCTATAACTTGACGAAGCTCTTCTTTCAGAGCAAACTGGCTGAAGGGAGCCCAGTGGGAGCTCACGTGCTCAAGATGATTGGGCACAAGGAGGCTCTAGAGAAACTGGGGCATACCATTAACCAGGAGCTTGCTGTGGATATTATTCTGCTGTCTCTCCCGCCTTCATTCGACGCATTCATTATTAATTTTAATATGAACAAAATCGATTGTACTCCGGCAGAGCTGCTGAATATGCTCTTGACCACTGAGGAGACTCTGAAGGGTAAGCCTTCGACCTCTGTCTTAATGGTTCCTTCTAGGAACAAGAAGAAGGGGAAGAAGGGCAAGGCCCCCGTCAAGAGTTACAGCAAGGCTTTGAAGCAGAAGGTCAAGCGGTCCAAGGAATACAGGTGTTTCCACTGTGGCCAGCTGGGTCACTGGAAAAAGGACTGTAAAGTGCTCCAAGGAGATAAGAGGGGAAGCTTCGCTTCTGGCTCAGGTATATTCGTGACTGAGGTCATGTTTTCTTCTTCTATATCATGGGTGTTGGACACTGCATGTGGAGTTCACATTTGTTCAAATGTACAGGAACTCAAGAGAAGAAGACAGGTGGGACAGCATGAGGTGGACCTACGCGTTGGAAACGGGGCACGGGTTGCTGCTGTTGCTGTAGGAGACTACTTCATTTCTTTACCATCTGGACTTGTATTGGAACTAAACAATTGTTACTTTGTTCCCAGTATTACTAAAAATATTATCTCCATTCCTGCTCTTGTCAGGAAGGGATTTTCCTTTGAATGCAATATTTCAAAGTGTGTTTTGTCTTTTGATAATATTGTTTATGCAACTGGTTCAATTAACAATGGGTTATTCATGTTGGACATGGAGCGTTCTATACAAAATATTGATATTAAGAAAGCCAAGTATGCTGATGACAGCACCTTGCTATGGCATAGTCGTTTAGGCCATATAAACGAGAAACGCATTAAGCGGTTGCATGATTATGGACTGCTGGGATCATTCTCCTACAAGGAGATTGATACATGCAAGGCTTGTTTAATGGGTAAAATGACGAAGTCACCTTTTCCTCACAAAGGTCAAAGGGCTTCAGGTTTACTTGACCTTATACACAGTGATGTGTGTGGGCCATTTAGTAAACATGCCAGAGGTGGCTATCAGTACTTCATTACCTTTACTGATGATTTCAGTAGGTATGGCTATGTCTATCTGATGAGACATAAGAGTGAATCTTTTGACAAGTTCAAAGAGTTCAAGAATGAAGTACAGAATCAGCTAGGCCGAAATATCAAGGCACTTCGCTCAGATCGAGGTGGAGAATACTTGAGTCATACGTTTACTGACTATCTGAAGGAGTGTGGGATTATCTCACAGCTCACTCCGCCAGGAACACCGCAATGGAATGGTGTGTCCGAGAGGAGAAATAGAACGTTACTTGATATGGTTCGTTCTATGATGAGTCGGGCTTCTTTACCCAACTCCTTTTGGGGTTTTGCACTGGAAACAGCTGCAAAAGTACTAAACCGAGTGCCATCCAAGGCCGTTTCAAAGACGCCATTTGAGTTATGGTATGGGAAACAGCCGAGCTTAACATTTATCAGGATCTGGGGCTGCGAGGCTTATGCAAAAAGCTCGCCTCTGGGAAACTAGAGAGCAGATCAGACAAATGTATCTTTGTCGGTTACCCTAAGGAAACTAAGGGTTATTATTTCTTCGATCCCAAGGAGAACAAGGTTTTTGTTGCTCGGACGGCCATATTTCTTGAGAAGGAGTTTCTTCTGCAAGAGGCCAGTGGGAGAGAAATAAAGCTGGATGAGAATCCAGAGGAAGGACAAAGTGCTCAAGCACAGTTGGATGAGCCTGAGCCAGTAGATCAGGTTATTGAACAACCTGAGGCTCAGATATCACGGGAACTGCGAAGATCGGGAAGGATTCGTCGACAGCCTGAGCGCTATGACGGAGTCTACATCATTGATAATGATGAACCCCTCACTTATGCAGATGCGGTCAGTGGACCGGAGTCAGCGAGATGGCTTGAAGCTATGCGCGCCGAGATGGACTCCATGTCAGATAACCAAGTTTGGGATTTGGTTGATCCGCCTCCGGGAGTTATCCCAATAGGCTGTAAATGGATCTTCAAGAAGAAGATTGACATGGATGGTAACGTGGTTACCTATAAAGGCAGGCTAGTTGCGAAAGGTTTCAAACAAATCTACGGGATAGATTATGATGAAACTTTCTCACCTGTAGCTATGTTTAAGTCTATTCGGATTCTTTTCGCGATAGCTGCATATTATGATTATGAGATCTGGCAGATGGATGTGAAAACAGCTTTCCTAAATGGAAATCTGGATGAGGATGTGTACATGACACAACCTGAGGGTTTCACTAATCCAGCAGATCGTCATAAGATATCCAAGTTAAAGAAGTCTATTTATGGACTTAAGCAAGCATCAAGAAGCTGGAATATTCGTTTTGATGAATCAGTCACTGATTTTGGTTTCATCAAGAACGAGGATGACCCGTGTGTATATAAGAGGTTTAGTGGGAGCGTGATAACTTTCTTAGTCCTCTACGTCGATGACATCTTGATCATTGGAAATGACATTCCTGAAATGCATGCTGTTAAGGCATGGTTAAGAAAATGTTTCCAGATGAAAGATCTAGGAGAAGCAGCCTATGTATTAGGTGTGAAGATCTACAGGGATAGATCTAAGAGGCTTCTCGGGCTGTGCCAGAGTACTTACATCGAAAAGGTCCTGGAGAGATTTCATTTAGAGAATTCTAAACGAGGATATCTTCCAGTCAGACATGGTCTGAGTCTTTCGAAGAGTCAGTGTCCACAAACACAGACTGAGAAAGATGAAATGGACAATACGCCTTATGCTTCGGCTATTGGATCCATTATGTATGCGATGTTGTGTACTCGCCCAGACGTCGCTTACGGGTTAAGCGTGACCAGTCGTTTCCAAAGTAATCCAGGTGTGGCGCACTGGATTGCAGTCAAGAACATTTTAAAATATCTGCGGAGGACCAAAGATATGTTCTTGATATATGGTGGTCAGGAAGAACTCAGTATTGAAGGATATACTGACGCTTCGTTCCAGTCGGACCAGGATGATTTCCGATCGCAATCAGGCTATGTTTTTAGCTTGAATGGAGGAGCAGTGGTGTGGAAGAGTTTCAAACAGTCAACTGTTGCTGATTCCACAACAGAAGCCGAGTATGTTGCATCCTCGGAAGCATCCAAGGAGGCAGTATGGATTCGTAAGTTCGTAAGAGAACTTGGTGTCGTTCCTTCGAGTGCAGATCCTTTGGTCATCTTTTGTGATAACACTGGAGCAATCGCACAAGCAAAGGAACCACGGTCGCACCAGAAGTCCAAGCACATACAGAGACGGTTTCATTTGATCAGGGAGATCATAGATCATGGCGAGATCAAAATCTGCAAGGTTCATACAGATGACAATCTAGCAGACCCGCTTACTAAGCCTCTGGCGCAGCAGAAGCATGAGAAGCACTGTAATAATATGGGTTTGAGATTTCTCAACCATTAGATTAAGTGCAAGTGGGAGATTGTTGGGGTATGCCCTTAAGGCTAATGTTTGAGGCCTGTGGGAATGTATCTGTATCATGTAATAAACTGTTATGTTTATAAAGGCATGGTTATTATTCAGTTGTTTACATTGTCTGCTGCAATATATGTTCTTCTGAATAATGTCTCAAAGCTGTTCAGCTAGGCTGACGTGCTATAAGTCCTTAGTCGAGATATCTTGGTGAACATGAGACAGCCTTGATATGATTGAGACTAATATGTGTTCTAATCTTATAGGATGCTTCGAGCATGGAATAAGATGTAGACTCATGGGTACATTGGATGTACTGGACAGACCCTACTAGGATGTTCAATTGTTTGTCACAATGTGAATATTCCTTGAGTGAGACAAGTGGCACATTTCCTTTGACTTGAGATCACTTGTGTTTTCTAAATGATGATTGTCATTGTTTTGAGATAGTTCAATATCATTTGAAACACAATGATTATAGACTATCTTGGATGGTGAACTTGAATCAGGTTAGGGCACTAGTGATAGACATAGGATTGCCGTCTCCTTGTTTAAGGAGTGTGATGTTCTAAAGGGGCCCCCCTCGGATGAGATGATTGAGAAAGTGTATGGCCATACCCAGATGACTATGTTCATCTGATCTAATCATGCTTATCATATTGGAGTTACAGGCTTGACAGGCTTGTCCAATAAGAACATCCAGTGGCTAAGGAAATATGCATGCCTAGTGATGTTGATTCACACTTGTGCTGTTTTTGGGTGTAGTCTTGGAAGACTCTTTCCTTTATATCGGGAGACAGTGATGTGTTGCTAGATACCCCTCACTGATCGTGATAACGTGAGTTATCGTTACCGACATTTAAAGGAAACCCTCAGGGTCGCACAATTTGATGATATGGCTTACTTAAGTCAGATCGTGTGGACTGAATTGTTTGGGTTCAGTTTAAAGGGATTTAATCTCTGATTGAAAGTGAGATCTGGTCTGATCATGTTTGATTGATTAGGGCTTGAGATCGGTAAGCTTCGATCGAGAGAATGAGTGCTAGATCAGTCAGATCAGAAGCATTGAGAGATTGACGGTCAGATCGAGAGCCTTTGGGTTTATTTTGATCTGGACTTATTTCTTGGTTTATTTGGTTAGTGGACCAAATCGGTTTGAACCAGCTCATGGATGAGCGCATGGTTCAATGGTGATGTGGCATTTGCGATTGGGGTAAACCCAAGATCGCATATGGAGAAGTGGGATGCTATTTTTAGCACTTCTCAAACGTGGCCATGAACACACGTCGCCCCTCTCTTGCCTCTTCATGCAATTGACGCCTCCTTGGGTTGTCATCGAGCGGCATTCTCGTGTGAGGAAGTCTAAGGCAACAAGAGAAAGACGCCAAGAAAGAAAAAGCTCTCTTTTCCCTTTTGCATTCGATCAGAGACACCTTGGATGACTCTTGCTAGCACAAGGGACGACAAGAAGGAGCCAAGACTCATCTTGTGTGTGACGATTTGGAGGAGATCTTCATTGCTCTCTTTCTTCCAAGGCGCCATCTAGAAATGGCAATGGTATGGATCGAATCACTTCTTTTACAATCGGTTTTTGTTAAGTTGATCATATGATACATGCTCTTCGATCTATGAAACCCTTTATCCGCTGCCCCCTACTTTGATTGCGCCACCACTTTAGGGTTTTGCTCCCCCTCGAAGGGGACTCTTCAGGCTATCAGTACTTCATTACCTTTACTGATGATTTCAGTAGGTATGGGTATGTCTATCTGATGAGACATAAAAGTGAATCTTTTGACAAGTTCAAATAGTTCAAGAATGAAGTACAAAATCAGCTAGGCCGAAATATCAAGGCACTTCGCTCAGATCGAGGTGGAGAATACCTAAGTCATGCATTTACTGACTATCTGAAGGAGTGTGGGATTATCTCACAGCTCACTCCGCCAGGAACACCGCAATGGAATGGTGTGTCCGAGAGGAGAAATAGAACGTTACTTGATATGGTTCGTTCTATGATGAGTCAGGCCACTCTTCCATACTCCTTTTGGGGTTTTGCACTGGAAACAGCTGCAAAGGTACTAAACCGAGTGCCATCTAAGGCAGTTTCAATGACGCCATATGAATTATGGTATGGGAAACAGCCAAGCTTGACATTTATCAGGATCTGGGGTTGCGAGGCTTATGTCAAAAAGCTCGCCTCTGGGAAACTAGAGAGCAGATCTGACAAATGCATCTTTGTCGGTTACCCTAAGGAAACTAAGGGTTATTATTTCTACGATCCCAAGGAGAACAAAGTTTTTGTTGCTCGGACGGCCATATTCCTTGAGAAGGAGTTTCTTCTGCAAGAGGCCAGTGGGAGAGAAATAAAGCTGGATGAAAATCCAGAGGAAGGACAAAGTAGTCAAGCACAGTTGGATGAGCCTGAGCCGGTAGATCAGGTTATTGAACAACCTGAGGCTCAGATAACACGGGAACCGCGAAGATCGGGAAGGATCCGTCGACAGCCTGAGCACTATGACGGAGTCTACATCATTGATAATGATGAACCCCTAACTTATGCAGATGCGGTCAGTGGACCGGAGTCAGCTAGATGGCTTGATGCTATGCGAGCCGAGATGGACTCCATGTCAGATAACCAAGTCTGGGATTTGGTTGATCCGCCTCCGGGAGTAATCCCTATAGGCTGTAAATGGATCTTCAAGAAGAAGATTGACATGGATGGTAACGTGGTTACCTATAAAGGCAGGCTAGTTGCGAAAGGTTTCAAACAAATCTACGGGATAGATTATGATGAAACTTTCTCACCTGTAGCTATGTTCAAGTCTATTCGGATTCTTTTCGCGATAGCAGCATATTATGATTATGAGATCTGGCAGATGGATGTGAAAACAGCTTTCCTTAATGGAAATCTGGATGAGGATGTGTATATGACACAACCTGAGGGTTTCACTAATCCATCAAATCGTCATAAAATATGCAAGTTAAAGAAGTCCATTTATGGACTGAAACAAGCATCTAGGAGCTGGAATATTCGTTTTGATGAATCAATCTCTGAGTTTGGTTTCATCAAGAACGAAGATGACCCGTGTGTTTATAAGAGGTTTAGTGGGAGCGTAATTACATTCCTAATCCTCTACGTCGATGATATCTTGATCATTGGAAATGATATTCCTAAACTGCATGCTGTTAAAGCATGGTTAGGAAAATGTTTCCAGATGAAAGATCTAGGAGAAGCAGCCTATGTGTTAGGTGTAAAGATCTATAGGGATAGATCTAAGAGGCTTCTCGGGCTGTGCCAGAGTACTTACATCGATAAAGTCCTGGAGAGATTCCATTTAGAGAATTCTAAACGTGGATATCTTCCAGTCAGACATGGTCTGAATCTTTCGAAGAGTCAGTGTCCACAAACACAGACTGAGAAAGATGAAATGGACAATACGCCTTATGCTTCGGCTATTGGGTCCATTATGTATGCGATGTTGTGTACTCGCCCAGACGTCGCTTACGGGTTAAGCGTGACCAGTCGATTCCAAAGTAATCCAGGTTTGGCGCACTGGATTGCAGTCAAGAACATTATAAAATATCTGCGGAGGACCAAAGATATGTTCTTGATATATGGTGGTCAGGAAGAACTCAGTATAGAGGGATATACTGACGCTTCGTTCCAGTCGGACCAGGATGATTTCCGATCGCAATCAGGCTATGTTTTTAGCTTGAATGGTGGAGCAGTGGTGTGGAAGAGTTTCAAACAGTCAACTGTTGCTGATTCCACAACAGAAGCCGAGTATGTTGCAGCCTCGGAAGCATCCAAGGAGGCAGTGTGGATTCGTAAGTTCGTGAGAGAACTTGGTGTCGTTCCTTCGAGTGCTGATCCTTTGGTTATCTTCTGTGATAACACTGGAGCAATCGCACAAGCAAAGGAACCACGGTCGCACCAGAAGTCCAAGCACATACAGAGACGGTTTCACTTGATCCGGGAGATCATTGATCGAGGCGAGATCAAAATATGCAAGGTTCATACAGATGACAATCTGGCAGACCCGCTTACCAAGCCTCTGGCGCAGCAGAAGCATGAGCAGCACTGTAATAATATGGGTTTGAGATTTCTCAACCATTAGATTAAGTGCAAGTGGGAGATTGTTGGGGTATGCCCTTAAGGCTAATGTTTGAGGCCTTTGGGATTGTAATAAGTATCATGTAATAAACTCTTGTGTTTATAAAGGCATGGTTATTATTCAGGTTGTTACCTTGTCTGCTGTAATAAGTGTACTTCTGAATAATGTCTCAAAGCTGTTCAGCTAGGCTGACAGGCTATATGTCCTTAGTCGAGATATCTTGGTGAACATGAGACAGCCTTGATATGATTGAGACTAATATGTTTGCTAATCTTATAGCATGCTTCGAGCATGGAATAAGATGTAGACTCATGGGTACATTGGATGTACTGGACAGACCCTACTGGGATATTCCATTGCTTGTCACAATGTGAATGATCCTTGTAAGCAGCAAGTGGCACATGTCCTTTGACTTGAGATCACTTGTGTTTCTAAATGATGATTGTCATTGTTTTGAGGTAGTTCAATATCATTTGAAACATAATGATTATAGACTATCTTGGATGGTGAGCTTGAGTCAGGTTAGGGCACTTGTGATAGATAAAGGATTGCCGTCTCCTTGTTTAAGGAGTGTGATGTTCTAAAGGGCCCCCCCTGTATGAGAAGATTGAGATAGTGTATGGCCATACCCAGATGACTGTGTTCATCTGATCTAATCATGCTCATCGTATTGGAGTTACAGGCTTGACATGCTTGTCCAATAAGAACATCCAGTGGCAAAGGAAACATGCATGCCTCGTGAGTTTGATTCACACTTGTGCCATGGTTTGGGTGTAGTCTTGGAAGACTCTTTCCTTTATATCGGGAGACAGTGATGTGTTGCTAGATACCCCTCACTGATCGTGATAACGAAAGTTATCGTTACCGACATTTAAAGGAAACCCTTAGGGTCGCACAATTTGGTGATATGGCTTGCTTAAGTCAGATCGTGTGGACTGAATTGTTTCGGTTCAGTTTAAAGGGATTTAATCTCTGATTGTAAGTGAGATCTGGTCTGATCATGTTTGATTGATTAGGGCTTTAGATCGGTAAGCTTCGATCGAGAGAGATGATGCTAGATCGATGCGATCAGAAGCGTCAGATGATGAATGGTCAGATCTTGGACTTTGGGGTCTAATTTGATCTAGACTTAATGCTTGGGCTGATTTGGTTTCGCTATTGAACCAAGGGTATTGAACCGGCTCATGGGTTGAGCGCATGGTTCAAGAGGGAGAAGGAGTTGCGTTTGGTTCATGGAGACATGAACGCATGAACGCATACTCTTAATGGTTGCCATTTTTGGAAAGTTCCAAAATGAAAACGCATATGCGTTCATGGCTTGAAGTCTCCCTAATGTTTTTCGGTTACACCTCTCTCTTGTTGTTTTGGTGAAACGATTTTTGCTCTCGAGCAAGTGAGGGTGTGTTGACGAGAAGAGGAGGAACCGGCCAAGCAAAAGGAAGTCTTCATCTCTTCCCTACACTCGATCATTGACATCTTGGCACTTTTGCTAGCACAAGAGGTGCGCAAGTTGGGAGTCTTCATCGCCTTTGTGTGTGAACTTTTGGAGGAGATCAAAGTTGCTCTCTTCTTCCAAGCCGACCTCCAATCTATGGCTATGGTATAGATCTAAACTCATAGCTTCAAGTTGATCATATGGTTGTCATATACGATCTTTTAGAAACCCTCTTTCCGTCATGCTTGCTAGATGCGCATGTTTAGGGTTTCACCCCCTTAATAAGGGTTTCTTTCAGCAAAGATATTGAAGTTGGTTTAAGCTCTCCTATGTCCAATTTCTTGCAAACAGATAAAGGCATTAGGCTTATACTAGCACCAAGACCACATAAGGCTTGGTCAAAAGCCACACTCTCAATTGAACAAGGAATAGAGAAACTACCTGGATCTTTTAATTTTGGTAGCAATTTATTCTGGATAATAGCACTACATTCTTCAATTAAAGCCACAGTGCCATAGTCCTCAATCTTTCTTTTATTTGACAAAATTTCTTTCAGAAATTTAGCATATGAGGGCATTTGAGATAAAGCTTCAGTGAATGGAATATTAATATAAAGCTTTTTTAGGACATAAAGAAATTTCCCAAATTGCTTATCTAATTTACTAATCTTTGGGGAAAGGGTATAGGTGGCCTATATGGTGTAGGTGAACTAGGTCTAGGAAGATTTGACTGACATGTCTCATCACCTTTAGGTTCATCACCCTGGTGAGGTGATAAACTAGTTTGGGACTGCTCATGCACAGGAGATTTTTCCAAGTCTAATTCATTGTTATGTTCAATCTCAGGCTCTTTTTCATTATCCTCAACTCTCCCTTTAGGTTCATCTAATTGCCTCCCACTCCTAGTAATGATAGCTTTACAGTGCTCCCTAGGGCTCTTTGTGGATCTCCTCTATTCTCAGCTTGTCCCCCTACATTGTTGTTGCTTTTCCAAGATAAATTGGGGTGGTTCCTCTATCCAGGGTTGTAAGTACTAAAATAAGGATCATTGTTTCTACTTTGATTATATCCCCCCAAAGCATTAACTTGTTCAGTACCCTGATTAACAATGACTTTACACTCTTCAGAATAATGACCATTATTACCACAAATATCACACACAACAGAAGATGAAACTATAGCAGTTTGCATTTGAAAAAAATGAAATATGTGATGTTGCACAAAGAATCTACCTTTTCAGCCAAGGTGCGCTAGTTATCACTTTCATTCTTACTATGAGGAGGATGAAACAACACTCCTCTCTCTGTAGTCCACTAGTTGCGATTCAAACCCATCTCTTCCAGGAATTTGAAAGCATCTTCAATGGTTTTGCTGATGAGGGCTCCTCCCGCAGCGACATCAACAGTCAATCGGGTATTATAAAGTATGCCATTATAAAATGTATGAATTAAAACCCAATTTTCAAGGCCATGGTGAGGACACTGATGACACTGAAATTTATCGTAATTTCTATGCCATTTTGTTGATGGTTTTATGTCATATTCATAGACTTTGCTTATTTTATGCCCTTTTTATCAATATTTGCGGAATCTACACTCTTTTCTATTTTTAATGATTTGCCGGCAAAAAGGCATGTTTTTTAGTCGATTTCGAGCAATCCACGTGCATAATTGAATTCACAACATCAAAAGGAGATCACACATCAAATTTCAGCAGATTTGGAGCTTTAGAGGAAATTACGGCACCCACAATATATGCTTTACGGTACCGTAATTTGGAGGTTTTTCGGGCAGTGAATCTCATATGATTACGGCACTACCATAAAGATCTTTACGGTGCCGTATTTTGGAGCATTTTTGATCAGAGGATCGATGGAGATTACGGTACTACCGTAAGAAACGTTACGGTACCGTATTTCGAGTCTATTCTCAACCCGAAAGATTTTGACATTACGGCACTATCGTAAAGAACGTTATGGTACAATAATTCCAGAAGATTTCAAGCCGAGACCTCACTGTCCAGATTACGGCACTGCTGTAAAAACCATTACTGCCGTAATTACGACGCTACTCGCAACTTTCCCGGTCAACTCCGAAGCCCGATTTTTGCATGGTTGATTGCGGATGATCCAGGCCCTAATATTTGAAGTAGTAAGAAGGCAAAAGAAGCCATCAACGAGACGAAGCAAATCACACCAAAAGCCCTAATTTTCATTCACCACAGAGAGAGAAATTGTAAGATCCAAGGATCTTAAGTCCTTGTAAGTATTATTCTTGATTTAAATCTTTGACTGTGATATTTTATTTTTTTGATTTAAATAAAATCATTGGCTGTGATATTTTTCTTATGTTTTGTTTTTGTAAACTCTAGGATGGGGGAGAGTTTTATCTCTAAAACCTTTAGGGGTTATTTATAAATTAGTGGCAAAGGGTTAGTGGATATTAATTTAAGTCTTATTGGATTTTGACCCTAGTAATTAATTAATTAGAGCTTATTGGATGTTAATTAAATCCTTATTGGATTTTCGCTTAAGTGAATAATTAATTATGGGTTATTGGGTTTACACTTAAGTTAGATGGATTTTGGGTTTAAAATTTGAATTAATCAGTAAGTGGGTTAATTCATAAACCCTATTCGAATTAATTAGTTAGTGGGTTTAAAAATTAAAAACCAAAAATCCAAGGGGGGCGGACGGCTAGGGCAAAGAAGTTGGCGATTTCTTGAAGGTTTGGGCGATTTCTTGAAGGCTTGGACGAATTTTCTTCTTCCTCTTCTTTTTCCCTTGGCCGGCGTCTTTGGTGTTTGGTGGCGTTTCTCTTCCATTGGTGGCGTCTACCTAAGAACATCAAGGCCTTTAGACGAGTTTGTGGAGGGAACTTCATCTTGGTGTTCACGGTTCAAGATAAGAGGTGAGTGGGGTGTCTTATTCGAATTCTATCCGCTTGGTTGTGTTAGATGATACATTTGATTTCTTGAAAACCTTACCATGTTAAAAACCGAAACTCAAGGTGTATCTTTCATGAAAACCGAAATCTTGCAACATGAATTTTACGATATTTCTTGTATGGAATTTAGGTAGTTTTAAGTCAGTGATTCTTGAGCATGAAATTCTTGTTAACTAAGGTTAAAGTTTAAGTAGATAATATGTTGTAGAAACCGTGGGCTACATGTAGTATTATGTGTTTAATGTTAATTTTATGGATGCCCTGATAAATGCTAATAATGTTATAGGATCCATGATTGTTTCTCTATGTGCAGCATGTTATATATTTATGGCCATGTATCCTTGTTTGTGAAACTTGGGTGATAACTTAGCAAGGGTATACTAAACTGATCAGCATGAAACCTAAGGACACTACACTACATTATGTGATTATATGTGGTTTCGAATGTTATGTGTTGTGGTCTGTGTACCCATTATGGATAGGACTAAGGCTAAGTGTAACTGTGTACTCAAGGGGATAGTCTATATGTGATATGTTAGGGGTTAGAGATTTCAGCCCTGTGTTTGTGATATGTGAGGGGTTGATGTTTCAGCCGCCTGTTGTGATTATCGTGATGAAAATGACTATCCTAGAGTCTGGTCGACACTTAGGAGTCCACTTTTGTGAAATAAGATATAAGTTGTGTCTAGTGGTTGTCCAGATAAGGAACCCTTTGGGAGAACGAGTGATTGATGCAAAGTGCCATGTCTTGGTCGGACAGGGGCCACCTCTTGATTTCATCACTCTTAGACTTTTAGATTTTTGTGTTATGGGGTGGTGTAGATCAAGGTATCACATCTTGACCGGATGGGGATCACCTCTTGAGTCTACACACCGTCCATATTTGTGTTGCATGTGATTTGCAGGCTTCTCCCAGTGCTTAGGCCAGAGCCGGGTTGGACCATAGTGGTCACTCTTGATTTATGCTGGACAACAACTAAGTGGTTGGTGTGTTTAGTTGGTTTAGAGTATGGCTCTAGAACTTTGGTTACTTTGGGGTGACATTTGTGTGATGCCTGTACATTTAATTGTTTATATGAGTTCTGTTCTTTGTTTTCTGTTCTTTGTTTTAGTTATATGTTGACATAATGTTCTGCTAAAGATTTTTAAAAACAATCTGCATGTATCTTTGAGTGTATGTTATGGATGGTCGATTGAGACTATCCACTCACTGGGCTGTGTAGCTCACCCCTCATTCTTTTCAGGTGTAGAGCAGGGGCGCATTGCCTGAGTTAGCGTATGTTATGGATATTGTGATTTTCTCTACAACTATGCTGGTGCGATGTATAAGATTTATTTGTGTTTAGTTAACTGGGGCCGGTTATGGCTAAACTTTGTGAACCAGTGTTGCCGGCTGTGGCAGTTTTGAGATTTTGATTTTTGTGTCACCGAGGGCTTTGGCCTGTTTTCGGTGTTTGGGTCATTGATGTTAGTTCCATGAGTTTATAAAATCGATATTGTGGCTTTGCTTCGAATTTCGAGTTGATTCGTATTTTGCGATCAGATTTGATATAAATGTGAACTTGCATATGTCTAGTGCAAGTATTGCCTGGTGGCAGGTACCCTTACGTGATTTATGGATTTTACGGATTTTATGTGGTTTTGATATAACTGTTGACTTGCATATGTCTAGTGCAAGTATTGCGTGGTGGCAGGTACATTTGTGAAATTATGTTTCGTGGAGATTCTATGTATGGATTCTCGAAAATTTTCTGATCGACTTTTCCTGAACTTGGTTTTACTTAGCATGTGCATCGATCTTGTGTGATAACATCCTGTTCCTTTGTGACTTGTGTTGCTTGTTTGGGGTTAAGATAACGGGATGTGATAGAAATTGCCTCACACGCCGCCGCCCTAGGTTTCGCCGCCGGGAAGCGTACAATGCATCTCCGGCCGTGAAATTTGAGTGAAAGCTACGCATAGAGGGGGAGAAGGAGCACCTAAAGTTTCAATGTGATCGGAGATTAGACGGAGGAGAAATCACCAGAAAACCGAGCGCCACCGCTGTTCGCCCAAATTACGGCCGTAAACTTCTTTACCGCCGTACCGTAATTTTCACTCTTCCTCTATTTTGATTTTCTTCATCATGAATCATTGTAATCTTCCCTCTATGATAGCTTAAACCTCTTTTGGGACATGGGGGAGTAATTCACTTGAGTTTTAATGACTAGGTGACTATCTTTTCTATTATTTCATCTTGTTTAATCTTAGCATGATGATTTTACTCATGTGATGTTTTGTCCTTAGACTCTCCTTAGATCTATATTATTATTTATGTTTTAGAATTTTCGCTATTGACTGAAAAGTAATTGCTTGAGAATTTCGAACCCTAGAATTGCTTGATAGGAACCCTTTTTAGGTTACTTCTTGTTTGTTTGATTCTAGTAAGGTAACTACCATGATAATAATATAAATCTAGGATTGAGTCTAATCTTTCAAACGTGGAGATCTTGTGCGAAAGCAAAGATCGGAATGTTAGAGAACCTTGAGTAAAACTAGTGTCGAGATTCGAATGCACGAAAGTGATCCTTGAAATTCCACTAGAGATTATCGACTTAGAACTCGGATGCACGAAAGTGATCCTTGAGCTCTCAGTTTGACGATTAACTTATCATTAGCGTTAGGATGACTCTTGCGCAAGAGCGAAGATTTATCCCTTCATGGTTGTCTACACGAAAGTGAGATAATCCTTTTATTCAAGTAAATTGCATCTTTGTCGTGATGAAATTAAACTGATGGAATCTCTATTCATGTCTAGTCAGAAAAATTAAAGTGAACGAAACCCTAGTCCCAGCTTCTCTCTTTGATAATTCCGTTTTAGCGCTATGGTCTTCGTCTGCTAGTTTGCACTCTTTCGATTGCCTAGATAGTGAAAAATCAATTATTCAGTACTCAGCAACATAGGTCCCTGTGGATTCGATACTTTCTTTATTACTTCGAGTATCCGTACACTTACAGACACAACATGTTTTTGACGCCATTGCCGGGGACCTTAGTTCTTGTTAATATTGAAGATATTGAGAATTTTGCTAGACTAGGTTTTATTTATGTTTTAGCTTTCTATCCTATTATGTTTATTTGAGTTGTTTGATCCATCTACTTTAGTGTGCACAGAAAATCTAGATCGGATGACAGATCAGAGATTACTAAGGGACTACGTAGGCCCTATGCCATGAGAAATACACTTCAGCATTGTTAGACCCACTATTGAAGCAGATAATTTTGAGATCAATCTTGCCTTCTTGACCATAATTCAGTAGAACCAATTTGGAGGAGATGCAATTGAAGATCCATATCAGCATTTACATCTTTTTATTGAATATTGTGATATTGTTAAAATTTATGGAGTTTCTAATGATGCACTAAAACTAAGATTGTTTCCTTTTTCTCTCAGGGACCGAGCGCGATATTGGCTACATTCTAGACCAGCTGGTGTTTTCACTACATGGGAACAACTGTCAAATACTTTCCTGATGAAGTACTTTCCACCGATTAAAACCATCCAATTGAGAAATAAAATAACAAGCTTTAAACAGAAGGATGGAGAATCATTCAGCAAGGCATGAGAGCGATTCAATGATTTACAACGGAAGTGCCCTCACCATAGCCTTGAAAATTGGGTTTTAATTCATACCTTTTATTATGGACTACTTTATAACACCCGTCTAATCGTTGATGCTGTTGCAGGAGGAGCCCTCATGGGCAAGACCATTAAAGAAGCTTTCACCCTACTTGAAGAAATTTCCTTGAACCATAACCAATGGAACCCTGAAGAAGAACTGCTATATTGTGATGGTAAGGATGAAAGCGAGGAATGCCAACCCCTAACTGAAAAGGTAAGTTCTCTTAGTATAGAATCTTTTCTTGATAAGTTTGTGACAAATCAAAGTCTACTCATGCAAAATCAAAACATAAAAATTGAAGATATGAAGGAAATGATTAGTCGACTTGCCTCTCAAGTGGAATTCTTAGCTATTCGCAACAAAACTTTAGAAGATCAAATTCTTGATGAATACTGCAATACTATCATGACTAGAAGTGGAAAACAATTAGGAGAACCTAGAAGGAAAGTTGCGAACAATGAAAAAGAGCTTGATGATAACCACGAAAGGAAACTAGAGTTAGGAAAATCTTCTTCACATGTGGAGTTCCAAACTTGTTTACAACCTCAAAAAGGTGATGAACCATGTGGTGATGAGCCATGTGAGAGAGATAATCCTATACCTAATTTGCCTCCTCTTTACAAGCCACCTATACCCTTTCCTCAAAGGTTAGTGCAAGAAAAGTTAGACAAACAATTTGGGAGATTTCTAGATGTTTTGAAAAAGCTTTACATTAACATTCCATTTACTAAAGCTTTATCTCAAATGCCCACATATGCTAAATTCTTGAAAGAAATACTGTCTAATAAGAGAAAAATAGAGGACTATGGCACTGTGGATTTAACCGAGGAATGTAGTGCTGTTATCCAAAATAAAATACCACCCAAATTGAAGGATCCAGGTAGTTTTTCTATCCCTTATTTTATTGGCAGTATGGCTTTTGACCGAGCCTTATGTGATTTGGGGGCTAGTGTGAGCCTAATGCCATTATCTGTCTGTAGGAGATTGGACATGGGAGAGCTCAAGTCGACTTCTATATCTTTGCAGCTCGCCGATCGCTCAGTGAAGTACCCAGTAGGTATTCTTGAGGATATTCCTATCCAAGTTGGTAAGTATTTTGTGCCTACTGATTTTGTGGTTCTTGAAATAGAGGAAGATGCGAAAATTCCTATTATCCTTGGTAGACCATTCTTAGCCACTGTTGGAGCACTTATTGATGTAGAGAATGGTAAACTCACTCTAAATATTGGAGATAATAAAATTGAGTTTGATTTGAACAATTCACTAAAAAAATCTGCATATGCTAGTTCTTGTTGTAGCATTCGTGGTGTTGATGATGTAGTTTATGATTTTGGCCTTTTGTTTCATTCTTGTTCTACTTCTGATTCTTGTGAAAATTCAAATGCTGAAGTTGATGATTCTGACTTTGATGATGATTCTTGTAATGAAACTCGTGATATTGTAGATTGTGCCGCATTGGACGATGAAAAAGAAAAAATTCCAAAAGTTGAATTGAAAGCTTTACCTGATAACCTTAGATATGAATTTTTTGGTCCTAACTCCACTTACCCTGTGATTGTTGATGCACAACTAAATGAAAGGGAAACTGATCTGCTCTTAAAGGAGCTGAGGATTCATAGAAAGGTAATTGGGTATACCATTGATGACCTGAAAGGAATTAATCCTTCTTTTTGTATGCACAGGATCTTGATGGAAGAGGAACACAGGCCACATGTAGATTTCCAAAGAAGACTGAACCCCTCCATGAAAGAAGTTGTAAAGAAAGAGGTTCTGAAATTACTTGATGCAGGTATTATCTATCCTATGTTTGATAGCAAATGGGTAAGTCCTATACATTGTGTTCCTAAAAAGGGAGGTGTCACAGTAATGAAAAATAAGGATAATGAGTTGATACCTGTTAGAATAGTCACTAGTTGGTGTATGTGTATTTATTATAGAAAATTAAATACTGCCACTAGGAAAGATCATTTTCCGTTGCCTTTTATTGATCAAATGGTTGAGAGGCTTGCTAAACACTCTTACTTTTTTTTTCTTGAGGGATATTCCAGATTCTTTCAGATTCCCATCCATGCTGATGATCAGGATAAGACCACCTTTACATATCTATATGGTACTTTTGCTTATAGAAGAATGCCCTTTGGTTTGTGCAATGCACCTGCTACTTTTCAGAGATGCATGATGGCTATCTTTTCTGATTTTATTGAAGATTTTATGGATGTATTTATGGAAGCTTTCTCAGTATATGGTTCCTCTTTTGATGTTTGTTTGGCTAATCTATCTCGGGTTTTATAGAGATGCGAAGAGACTTACCTTGTCTTGAATTGGGAAAAGTGTCACTTTATGGTTAGACAGGGAATAGTTTTGGGTCATCTTATTTCAGAGAGAGGGATTGAAGTGGACAAAGCCAAGATAGAAGTAATTGAGAAGTTGGCTCCACCACCACTGTCAAGGAGAATAGGAGTTTTTTTGGGACATGCAAGGTTTTACAAGAGATTCATCAGGGACTACTCTAAACTTGCTAAAGCCCTGACTGATTTACTTTGTAAAGATGCCAAATTCTGCTTTGATGAGAAATGTCTGTTTGCTTTTCAGGAACTAAAGAAAGCCCTAACATCAGCACCCATCATGCAACCACTTGACTGGGAGTTACCTTTTGAGCTTATGTGTGATGCCAGTGACTATGCAGTGGGAGCAATTATAGGGCAAAGGAAGGAAAAGAAGCCTTATGTGATCTCTTATGCCAGTAAAACTTTAGATGAAACACAAAGGAATTACACCACTATTGAGAAGGAGTTGTTGGCTATAGTTTTTGCATTTGACAAATTCAGATCTTACCTGATAAATTCGAAAGTTGTAATATATACTGATCATGCTGCAGTTAAATATTTGATACAGAAGGAAGACAGTAAGCCACGGTTGTTGAGATGGTTTTTGCTTCTGCAAGAATATGACATGGAAATCAAAGATAAGAAAGGAACCGAGAACCTTGTTGCAGATCATCTTTCAAGAATAATGGTAGATGTAGAAAAGAATGATGAGATCAATGATTCCTTCCCTAAAGAACAACTCTTAGCCATTGAACAACTCAAAGCCCCCTGGTATGCTGACATAGTGAATTATCTTGTAGCCGATATTTTTCCTCCTGATTTGAGCTACCAAAAAAGAAAAAGATTTTTGGCTGAAGTGAAACATTATTTTTGGGATGAGCCTTATGTGTTTAGAAGATGTGTAGATAGCATTTTTAGAAAATGTGTACCTGAAGAAGAAATTGCAGATATTTTGCTTCAATGCCATGGATCCTCCTATGGTGGACTTGCTGATACTGAAAAGACTGCTTTCAAAGTGTTACAATCAGGATTTTATTGGCCCACAATTTTCAAAGATGCTAGAAACTTTGTGTTATCTTGTGATAAATGTCAAAAGACTGGGAACATTAACAGAAGACATGAGATGCCACTGTCCAATATTCTTGAAGTTGAGATATTTGATGTCTGGGGGATTGACTTCATGGGACCTTTCCCATCTTCAGGAGGTAACAAGTACATTCTTGTAGCAGTTGATTATGTCTCAAAATGGGTTGAAGCCCTCGCTTCACCAACCAATGATTCAAAAGTTGTTACTAAATTGTTTAAAAGAATTATCTTTCCACGATATGGGACACCACGAGTAGTGATCAGTGATGGAGGATCGCATTTCATAGAACACAAATTTTCAGCCTTACTCAGGAAATATGGAGTAAATCATAGAGTTGCAACACCTTATCACCCCCAAACCAGTGGACAGGTTGAGATATCAAATAGAGATATCAAAGGAAATCTAGAAAAAAATAGTGTCACGCACTAGGAAAGACTGGGCATTTAAACTTGATGATGCATTATGGGCTTACCGAACTGCTTTCAAAACACCCATAGGTATGTCTCCTTTTCAATTGGTCTATGGAAAATCATGTCACCTTCCTGTAGAGCTCGTGTTAGGGTATGCCCTTAAGGCTAATGTTTGAGGCCTTGGGTTATTGTCAGTATCATGTATAAACTAAATATTTGTTTTTAAAGGCAATTGTTGTTATTCAGATTGTTACATTGTCTGCTGTTATATGTATACTTCTGAGTAATGTCTCAATGATGTTTCAGTTTAGCTGACATTCAGTATTGTCCTTAGTCGAGATATCTTGGTGAACATGAGACAGCCTTGGTATGATTGAGACTAATATGTGTTCTAATTTTATAGGATGCTTCGAGCATGGAATAAGATTTAGACACATAGGTGCATTGGATGTACTGGACTGACCCTTCACAGGATATTCAATTGTTTGTCACAATGTGAATAATCCTTGTATGCAAGCAAGTGGCATATTCCCTCTGACTTGAGATCACTTGTGTTTCTAAGTGATGATTGGCATTATCTTGAGATAGTTCCATATCGTTTGAAAGATAATGATTAAGGATTATCTTGGATAGTGAGCATGAGTCACGTTAGGGTACTTGTGATAGATATAGGATTGCCTCTCCAGGTTGGAGAGTGATGTTCTAAGGGGGCCCTATGGATGAAATGGTTGAGAATGTGTATGGCCATACCCAGACGACTATGTTCATCTGATCTAACCATTTTCATCGTGTTGGAATCACAGGCTTGACACGCTTGTCCGACGAGAACATCCAGTGGCAAAGGGAAACATATATGTCAAGTGAATGAGATTCACACTTGTGCTGTAGTTTGGGAGTAGTCTTGGAAGACTCTTTCCTTCATATTGGAAGACAGTGATGTGTTGCTAGATACCTCTCTCTGGTCGTGATAATGTAAGTTATCGTTACCGACATTGAAGGAAACCCTTAGGGTCGCACAATTTGATGATATGGCTTACTTATGTCAGATCGTATGGACTGGAATTTTTCTAGTTCAGTTTAAAGGAATTTAAGCTCTGATTAAAAGTGAGATCTAGTCTAATCATGTTTGATTGATTAGGACATTTGATTGGTAAGCTTTGATCAGAGGATTGAAGCTTGATTGTAAAGATCAGGGGTTCAATGTGATGTGTGGTTAGATCTTGAGCCATTTGGTTCAAAGAAGATTATAACCAGGGCTGGTTTGATTTGGTGCTTGAACCAAATTGAAATTGAACTGGTTCACTTGTGAACGCATGGTTCAATTCAAAGAGGGTTTTTCGATCACTTAAAGGAAGTTATGGAGGGAGTTACTAATTCGGTTCTTACCATAAGTGGTGGCCGAATTTTCCTTTAGTGCACCCCACGTTTTTCGAAAGCCCTCTCGCCTCCTTCTCTCTTCGCTCTCGTGTGGATCATCTTCACGCAAGGAAGAGAAGCTCGACCGGCAACAAGGGAACATGCATCATCCTTTCCAAGAAACGATCAAGACTCCTTAGTATCTTTGCTAGCACAAGGAACACAAGGAAGAAAGCCTTTCTCATCTTGTGTGTGACATCTTTGGAGAAGAGGCACTCACCCCTTTCATCTTTCAAGTCATCTCTCACACCATGGCTCAGGTAATACTCTAGCTTGTCCTATACATATAATAGAAGGTTGATCATGTGCTCATGTCATGCGATCCTAGAATTTCCGCTGCAACAAGTTTTGTTTTTGAATAATGCTTGTGACCTAGGTTCGCTTTCAGTGGTATCAGAGCGCTAGGTTTTTATGACTTGATGCATAAGGTTGCCTTCTTGTGATCCATGTTTAAGTAATTGGGTAGATCTTGTTTATGTTCACATGCGACTACATGATGCAAAGTTTACATACATAGCTTGCGCATATGATGTTAGATGAATCTTTGCATGCATAGTTTGCGCATATATCATAATTGTTTTTCAAACAAAATTATCTTCATGCGCGACTACACTAGATCTATCTGTGCGCCTACTTCGAACACTTAGACGGGTTAACGGTTTTGAAGTCGTTAGTCAAGTATGGACCCAACAGCCAAATCAGACTATCTGACAGCCTGGATGGGCGGCTGGATAGCACCTGTGCGCAAGTTGTACAGGTGGCTATAAGCCGACTGCAGAAGGGCGTGTAGCGATGTCTGTTTGAGGCGCCTAGTGAACGATCATGATTATGGCCCGGGGTCACACCCGCTTGCCGGAAATCATGTGGGACGTTCAGCCCTTAAGGCATGCATAGTCGACCATTGGGTCGACGCAAGTCGGTTATGACTGGGTGCATGCAAGGGCAGTGGGTCTGACTTGGTCTGACGAGTGGATATCTGTTAATGGACCGTTGTAAGGTAGTAGGGCACATAAGGAAATAAAATTGATGCCATGAGATTTTTCGAAAATTTTATTTCTGATTGGATCACATGTTGTACATGTTTAACATGTTGCTTTGAGTATATTGAGTGTTTATTTAATCTTATGTGGGCTGCCCTATTTTGTATGCTGTGCTGGGGCCTGCGTGCCTGGAAATAAATATTTGATGTGATCTGCGAATCACATTTAATTTCTTAAAATATATAATTGACCTGCGTGTCAAACCATGTCTAGATAGTCTTTAAAATGTAATTTGATCAGACATGAGCACACAACACATATGGCAGAAGCACTTGCAGCAATTGGCCTCACTAGGTGGGTGGTCTAGAGTTCGACTCTAGAACAGGCGCATACTATCTGGTGGGCGCACTTGGGCTGCAGATGGCGTTTGGGCCCGGGCTGGGCCGGATGAGGTACAAGAGTCCCATAAAGAGCTCAAGTAAAGACTTTTGTTAAACTAGGGTTTTACTTAAGTTTTATGGGCGATTACCACATAAGATAATGGTGCTTTCATTTACTGTTTTAAGTAAGTAGCACATGCATGTTTTATTCTTCAGCTATCACTATAGAAATTGCATGATAGTAAGAAGATAAAAGGACCGTTAAAATCCAACGTAAATATCAAGCTATCGATTGCCTTCTGACGCGAAACCTCACTGTTCTGACCATCGTTGGGGCCGTGTTGTACCCACTCAGTGGGCACGCCCAGCTATCTTCAGACGGTGCGAGATTACACCTACATGCTATAGAGAAGGGATTTATCCCTTCTCGTTGCTCAGCATAGCACGTGGTGGTCCAGGAAGTAGGTCAGGTCAGCTTGACCATATAGGCTACAAATTGTGCATATGATGGCCATATGGAGGCAGCCATCTGAGGAATCAGAAACTGTGTTGTACCAACTCAGTTGGCACAGTCTCATGGATTGCCTAGATGAAGGGGAATCGCATGGGTTGGCGATTGGCATGGAGTGCCTACCAGTGATTAGTGCTTGAACTCTCTGTGCATCTTATCTCGCCTGAGCGGGACGCGGAGATCAAATATGAAATCTGGATCCCATCTCACTAAAAGAGTTTTACTCTTTCGGGCTGCTTTATTGGATTTTCAGTCAGATAAAATAGTGAGAGAAGAATCACTCTTAAGTCCTGGAATGATTCTAACATGGATATTGACCTTGTTGTTCTTGCTATGTTGTAGATTCCTGCAGCAATGAACACCACAGGGCTCAACTTGCGATCCATATTGGAAAAGGAGAAGTTTGCTGGGCCAAACTTCTCAGACTGGTACAGACAGCTGAAGATTGTCCTCAAAGCTGAGAGAAAGCTGTACGTCCTTGAGTCGGCAATGCCGGCTCAACCCGCTGCGAACGCCGCAAGGGCGGTTCGAGATGCTTATGAGAAGCACGTCAATGATAGTACTGATGTCGCTTGCCTTATGCTTGCGTCAATGACGCCCGAGCTCCAGCGTCAGCATGAGGATTTGTCTGCTATTGATATAATAGCAAATCTGAAATTGCTGTATGCTGCACAAGCAAGGACAGAACGCTATAACTTGATGAAACTTTTCTTTCATAGCAAGCTGACTGAAGGGAGTCCAGTGGTAGCTCACGTACTCAAGATGATTGGGTACAAAGAAGCTCTAGAGAAACTGGGACATAGCATCAATCAAGAACTTGTTGTAGACATCATCTTGCAGTCTCTCCCGGCTTCTTTCGATGCGTTCATCATTAATTTTAATATGAACAAAATCGACTGTACTCCGGCAGAATTACTGAACATGCTCTGCACTACAGAGCAGACTCTTGAGAAGGGAAAGCCTTCGTCCTCTGCCTTGATGGTTCCTTTAGGGAATAAAAGGAAAGGGAAGAAGGGCAAAAACCCTATCAAGAGCTACAACAAGGCTTTGAAACAAAAGGTGAAGCGATCAAAGGACAACAGATGCTTCCATTGTGGCCAGCTGGGTCATTGGAAGAAGGACTGTAGAGCGCTCCGAGGAGAGAAGAAGGGAAGCAAGCCTTCCACTTCTGGCTCAGGTATTTTCGTGACTGAAGTCATGGTTGCTTCTTCTATTTCATGGGTGTTGGACACTGCATGTGGAGTTCACATTTGTTCAAATGTGCAGGAACTCAAGAGAAGAAGACAGGTGGGACAGCATGAGGTGGACCTACGAGTTGGAAACGGGGCACGAGTTGCTGCTGTTGCTGTAGGAGAATATCACATCTCTTTACCATCTGGACTTGTATTAGAACTTAACAATTGTTACTTTGTACCAAGCATAACAAAGAATATTATCTCTATTCCTGCTCTTGTCAGGAAAGGTTTTTCATTTGAATGCTAAACTTCACAGTGCTGTATTTCATTTGATGGTATTGTTTATGCAACTGGGTCGATTAACAATGGGTTATACATGTTGGACATGGAATGTTCTGTACAACAAATTGATAATAAGAAAGCCAAGCATGCTGATGACAGCACCTTGTTATGGCATAGTCGTCTAGGCCATATTAACAAGAAACGCATTAAGCGGTTGCATGACTATGGACTGCTGGGATCATTCTCCTGTGAGGAGCTTGATACATGTAAAGCTTGTTTAATGGGTAAGATGACGAAGACTCCTTTTACTAATAGAGGTAAAAGGGCTTCAGGTTTACTTGACCTTATTCACAGTGATGTGTGTGGGCCATTTAGTTAACATGCCAGAGGTGGCTATTCGTACTTCATTACTTTTACTGATGATTTCAGTAGGTATGGTTATGTCTACCTAATGAGACATAAGAGTGAATCTTTTGACAAATTCAAAGAATTCAAAAATAAAGTACAAAATTAGTTAGGCCGAAATATCAAGGCACTTTGATCAGATCGAGGTGGAGAATACTTGAGTCATGAGTTTAATGACTATCTGAAGGAGTGTGGGATCATCTCACAGCTCACTCCGCCAGGGACACCGCAATGGAATGGTGTGTCTGAGAGGAGGAATCGAACCTTATTGGATATGGTTCGTTCTATGATGAGTCAAGCTACTCTGCCTTACTCCTTTTGGGGATTTGCACTGGAAACAGCTGCAAAGGTGCTAAACCGAGTGCCATCCAAGGCCATTTCAAAGACGCCATATGAGTTATCGTATGGGAAACAGCCGAGCTTGACATTTATCAAGATATGGGGTTGCGAGGCTTATGTGAAAAAGCTCACCTCTGGGAAACTGGAAAGCAGATCTGATAAATGCATATTTATCGGATACCCTAAAGAAACTAAGGGTTATTATTTCTACAATCCCAAGGAGAATAAAGTGTTTGTTGCTCGAACGGCTATTTTTCTTGAGAAGGAGTATCTTCTGCAAGGGGCCAGTGGGAGAGAAATAAAGCTGGATGAAATTCCAGAAGAGGGACAAAGTAGTCAAGCACAGTTGGATGAGCCTGAGCCAATAGATCAGGTTAATATTCAACCTGAGGCTCAGACATCACGGGAACCGCGTAGATCGGGAAGGATTCATCGTCAGCCTGAGCGCTATGACGGAGTCTACATCATTAATGATGAACCCCTAACTTATGCGGATGCGGTCAGTGGACCGGAGTCAGCAAGATGGCTTGAAGCTATGCGAGCCGAGATGGACTCCATGTCAGATAACCAAGTCTGGGATTTGGTTGATCCGCCTCCGGGAATAATCCCTATAGGCTGTAAGTGGATCTTCAGAAAGAAGAAAGACATGGATGGTAACGTAGTTACCTATAAGGGCAGGCTAGTTGCGAAAGGTTTCAAACAAATCTACAGGATAGATTATGATGAAACTTTCTCTCCTGTAGCTATGTTCAAGTCCATTCGAATTATTCTCGCGATAGCAGCATATTATGATTATGAGATCTGGCAAATGGATGTGAAAACCGCTTTCCTTAACGGAAAATTAGAAGAGGATGTGTACTTGACACAACCTGAAGGTTTCATTAACCCATCAGAACGTCATAAAATATGCAAATTAAAGAGGTCCATTTATGGACTAAAACAAGCATCGAGAAGCTGGAATATTCGTTTTGATGAATCAGTTTCTGAATTTGGTTTCATCAAAAATGAAGATGACCCGTGTGTATATAAAAGGTTTAGTGGGAGTGTGATTACTTTCCTAGTTCTCTACGTCGATGATATTTTAATCATTGGAAACGATATTCCTGAACTGCATGCATGGTTAAGAAAATGTTTCCAGATGAAAGATTTAGGAGAAGCCACCTATATACTAGGTGTGAAGATCTTTAGAGATAGATCTAATAGGCTTCTTGGGCTATGCCAAAGTACTTACATCGATAAGGTCCTGGAGAGATTCCATTTAGAAAACTCTAAAAGAGGATATCTTCCAGTCAGACATGGTCTGAATCTTTCAAAGAGCCAGTGTCCTCAAACACAGTCTGAGAAAGATGAGATGGACAATACGCCTTATGCTTCGGCTATTGGGTCCATCATGTATGCGATGTTATGTACTCGCCCAGACGTCGCTTACGGGTTAAGCGTGACCAGTCGGTTCCAAGGAAATCCAGGGAAGGCACACTGGATTGCAGTCAAGAACATTTTAAAATATCTTCGGAGAACCAAAGATATGTTCTTGATTTATGGAGGTCAGGGAGAACTCAGTATTGAAGGATATATTGATGCTTCGTTCCAATCTGACCAAGACGATTTCCGATCACAATCAGGCTATGTATTTAGCTTGAATGGAGGAGCAGTGGTATGGAAAAGTTTCAAACAATCAATTGTTGCTGATTCCACAACAGAAGCCGAGTATGTTGCAGCCTCAGAAGCATCAAAGGAGGCAGTATGGATTCGTAAGTTCATTCAGGAACTTGGTGTTGTTCCTTCAAGTGTAGATCCATTGGTTATCTTCTGTGATAACACCGGAGCGATTGCAGAAGCGAAGGAACCACGGTCACACCAGAAGTCCAAGCACATACAAAGAAGGTTTCACTTGATCCGTGAGATCATTGATCGAGGAGACATCAAGATCTGCAAGATTCATACAGATGACAATCTAGCTGACCCGCTTACAAAGCCTCTGACGCAGCAGAAGCATGAGAATCACTGTAAAAACATGGGTTTGAGATTTCTCAACCATTAGTTTAAGTGCAAGTGGGAGATTGTTAGGGTATGCCCTTAAGGCTAATGTTTGAGGCCTTGGGTTATTGTCAGTATCATGTATAAACTAAATATTTGTTTTTAAAGGCAATTGTTGTTATTCAGATTGTTACATTGTCTGATGTTATATGTATACTTCTGAGTAATGTCTCAATGATGTTTCAGTTTAGCTGACATTCAGTATTGTCCTTAGTCGAGATATCTTGGTGAACATGAGACAGCCTTGGTATGATTGAGACTAATATGTGTTCTAATTTTATAGGATGCTTCGAGCATGGAATAAGATTTAGACACATAGGTGCATTGGATGTACTGGACTGACCCTTCACAGGATATTCAATTGTTTGTCACAATGTGAATAATCCTTGTATGCAAGCAAGTGGCATATTCCCTCTGACTTGAGATCACTTGTGTTTCTAAGTGATGATTGGCATTATCTTGAGATAGTTCCATATCGTTTGAAAGATAATGATTAAGGATTATCTTGGATAGTGAGCATGAGTCACGTTAGGGTACTTGTGATAGATATAGGATTGCCTCTCCAGGTTGGAGAGTGATGTTCTAAGGGGGCCCTATGGATGAAATGGTTGAGAATGTGTATGGCCATACCCAGACGACTATGTTCATCTGATCTAACCATTTTCATCGTGTTGGAATCACAGGCTTGACACGCTTGTCCGACGAGAACATCCAGTGGCAAAGGGAAACATATATTTCAAGTGAATGAGATTCACACTTGTGCTGTAGTTTGGGAGTAGTCTTGGAAGACTCTTTCCTTCATATTGGAAGACAGTGATGTGTTGCTAGATACCTCTCTCTGGTCGTGATAATGTAAGTTATCGTTACCGACATTGAAGGAAACCCTTAGGGTCGCACAATTTGATGATATGGCTTACTTATGTCAGATCGTATGGACTGGAATTTTTCTAGTTCAGTTTAAAGGAATTTAAGCTCTGATTAAAAGTGAGATCTAGTCTAATCATGTTTGATTGATTAGGACATTTGATCGGTAAGCTTTGATCGGAGGATTGAAGCTTGATTGTAAAGATCAGGGGTTCATTGTGATGTGTGGTTAGATCTTGAGCCATTTGGTTCAAAGAAGATTATAACCAGGGCTGGTTTGATTTGGTGCTTGAACCAAATTGAAATTGAACCGGTTCACTTGTGAACGCATGGTTCAATTCAAAGAGGGTTTTTCGATCACTTAAAGGAAGTTATGGAGGGAGTTACTAATTCGGTTCTTACCATAAGTGGTGGCCGAATTTTCCTTTAGTGCACCCCACGTTTTTCGAAAGCCCTCTCGCCTCCTTCTCTCTTCGCTCTCGTGTGGATCATCTTCACGCAAGGAAGAGAAGCTCGACCGGCAACAAGGGAACACGCATCATCCTTTCCAAGAAACGATCAAGACTCCTTAGTATCTTTGCTAGCACAAGGAACACAAGGAAGAAAGCCTTTCTCATCTTGTGTGTGACATCTTTGGAGAAGAGGCACTCGCCCCTTTCATCTTTCAAGTCGTCTCTCACACCATGGCTCAGGTAATACTCTAGCTTGTCCTATACATATAATAGAAGGTTGATCATGTGCTCATGTCATGCGATCCTAGAATTTCCGCTGCAACAAGTTTTGTTTTTGAATAATGCTTGTGACCTAGGTTCGCTTTCAGCTCGAGCATAAAGCATACTGGGCAATCAAGATGCTGAATTTTGATTTGAAGAACGCGGGTGAAAAACGGAGATTGCAATTAAATGAGCTAGATGAGATCAGACTTTCTGCATATGAAAATGCAAGAATTTACAAAGAAAGAACTAAAAGATGGCATGATCGACATACTCTCAGAAGAAATTTCCAACCAGGTGACTTTGTTCTTTTGTTCAATTCTAGATTGAGACTTTTTCCTAGAAAACTTAAGTCTCGATGGTCTGGGCCTTTTCAGGTAAAAAAAAGCTTACCCTTACGGAGCCGTAGACATATGGAGTGAAGAAACAGGATAATTCAAAGTTAATGGTCAGAGGCTGAAACATTATTATCAAGAGGAGCGAATTGAAGAAAAAGAGAGTTTAAATTTAGATGAACCACGATAAAATCCGAGTGCAAAAGGGTCAAGCTAATGACCTTAAATTAGCGCTTCTTGGGAGGCAACCTGAGCTTTCTAACTTTATTTTTACTTTCTTTTATTTACTTTTATCTAAGTTTTCTTTTCAGAACTAATTTTTAATTTTTGTAGGTAAACAAACTTTGGTGGAAGAAACCCACAGGCGTGAGTGGGTAGAGTCTTGTGAGTATCTCTTTCCCCTTTTATCTTTTGTTTTTCATTTTCTACATCTTATTGATATTTCATGTGTTGAAGGGAAGGATGCTTCTTCTGCATATCTGTGTCCGCCATCACTACTACTCTATTTTTCATACTTATCTTTTTGATCTTCGATGGGGTTGTATAATGATATTGATGATTCATCTTCAATATGGTTGTATAATACTCAATGATATTTTGATGATGATATTCTTTTCAATATGGTTGTATTCACTTGATAATATTTTTATGACATGACATATTAATGTTTGATGATGATGAGATGATTTGTGGCTTTGAATCATTTTTGAAATTATTGATGATTGATGTTGTTGAATGAATCCAAAATTGAGATTAGAATAAGGCCTATCATGTCAAATTTATTTCTGTTATACGTATCTACTTTTGAAATTCTTCATTGGTTGAGGAGTAGGATTTTAGGGATATATGTTGTTTGAAAAATTTGATTTAAAAGTGAAACTACTTCTTGAATAAAATCAGCATATGAGTATGAATATTTGAATTGATATTGATTGATTAGTCTAATTGAGGTTTTGTTTATTTTACTATTTGTTGGGAAAAAGAATCCAAGGTCCACAAAAATAGTGAGAGACTCCCCTACTTGGCACTGTGTAAAATTGACAGTGGTACTGAACGACATGGGTTGAAGTCTGAAAAAAAAAGAGAGGAATCTATTCACATTAACTCCGCTGTCTTTGGTGAAAATTCCCAATACTAAAAAGACATGAATTATATTACACTGACAATGTGGTCAGTGTACTCCGATTTCGTCACCAGGAAAAAGGTGGTAATCGAATTAGAGAATGTGATTGATGCAAAAAGTAACAAAAAAGTATGTATCTATGTGGGTACATGCCATCCAAAAACAAAAAGAAAAAAAAAAGAAAAATATGAGTGGAAAAAGATTTTGGATATCCTATTCCTGTAAGCAGAAGTATGATAAACCTAAACTAAAAATTGGATAAAGTCTTGAGATTGAAATTCTTTCTTTTATGCAAGTTGCGAAGTTTTATTTGACTAAGTTGTGGATCTTGAGAATTAGATTTAGAAGATGATATATCTGTTTTAAAATTTCATAATGCAATTAATGAAGATTTTTCATTGGTGATTGTATGTTAGAAATTTATTTTCCATGAGAAAGTCTATGCCTATGACCAATTTTTGAATTTTCTTGGTTTTTGCTTGAGAACAAGCAAAGTTTGAGCCTTATGTGTTTGATGACACCGAAATTTATTGTAATTTCTATGCCATTTTGTTGATAGTTTTGTGTCATATTCATAGACTTTGCTTATTTTTATGCCCTTTTTATCAATATTTGCGGAATCTACACTCTTTTCTATTTTTAATGATTTTTAGGCAAAAAAGCATGTTTTTCAGTCGATTTCGAGCAATCCAAGTGCATAATTGAATTCACAACATCAAAAGGAGATCACACGTCAAATTTCAGCAGATTTGGAGCTTCAGAGGAAATTACGGCACCCACAATATATGCTTTACGGTACCGTAATTTGGAGGTTTTCCTGGCAGAGAATCTCATACGATTACGGCACTACCGTAAACATCTTTCCGGTGTCGTATTTTGGAGCATTTTTGATCAGAGGATCGATGGAGATTACGGTACTACGGTAAGAAACGTTACGGTACCGTATTTCGGGTCGATTCTCAACCCGAAAGATTTTGACATTATGGCACTACCGTAAAGAATGTTACGATACCGTAATTCCAGAAGATTTCAAGCCGAGATCTCACTGTCCAGATTACGGCATTGCCGTAAAAACCATTACGGCTGTAATTACGACGCTGCTCGCGACTTTCCCGGTCAATTCTGAAGCCCGATTTTTGCGCGGTTGATTGCAGATGATCCAGTCCCTAATATTCAAAGCTGTAAGAAGGCGAAAGAAGCCATCGATGAGACGAAGCCAAAGACACCAAAAGCCCTAATTTTCGTTCACCACAGAGGGAGAAATCACCTCACACGCCACCGCCTTAGGTTTCGCCGCCGGGAAGTGTACAGTGCATCTCCGGCCTTGAAATTTCAGTGGAAGCTACGCATAGAGGGGGAGAAGGAGCACCTAAAGTTTCAACGTGATCGGAGATCAGACGGAGGAGAAATCACCAGAAAACCGAGCACCGCTGCTATTCGCCCAAATTACGGCCGTAAACTTCTCTACGGCCGTACCGTAATTTTCACTCTTCCTCTGTTTCGATTTTCTTCATCATGAATCATTGTAATCTTCCCTCTATGATAGCTTAAACCTCTTTTGGGACATGGGGGAGTAATTCACTTGAGTTTTAATGACTAGATGACTATCTTTTCTATTATTTCATCTTGTTTAATCTTAGCATGATGATTTTACTCATGTGATGTTTTGTCCTTAGACTCTCCTTAGATCTATATTATTATTTATGTTTTAGAATTTTCGCTATTGACTGAAAAGTAATTGCTTGAGAATTTGGAACCCTAGAATTGCATGATAGGAACCCTTTTTAGGTTAGTTCTTATTTGTTTGATTCTAGTAAGCTAACTGCCATGATAATAATATAAATCTAGAATTGAGTCTAAGCTTTCAAACATGGAGATCTTGTGCGAAAGCAAAGATCAGAACGTTAGAGAACCTTGAGTAAAACTAGTGTCGAGATTCGGATGCACGAAAGGGATCCTTGAAATTCCACTAGAGATTATCGACTTAGAACTCAGATGCACGAAAGTGATCCTTGTGTTCTCAGTTTGACGATTTACTTATCATTAGCGTTGGGACAACTCTTGCGCGAGAGCAAAGATTTATCCCTGCACGGTTGTATGCACGAAAGTGAGATAATCCTTTTATTCAAGTAAATTTCATCTTTGTCATGATGAAATTAAACTTATGAAATCTCTATTCATCTTTAATCATAAAAATTAAAGTGAATGAAACCCTAGTCCCAGCTTCTCTCTCTGATAATTCCGTTTTAGCGCTTTGGTCTTCGTCTGCTAGTTTGCACTCTTTCGATTGCCTAGATAGTGAAAAATCAATTATTCAGTACTCAGCAACATAGGTCCCTGTGGATTCGATACTTTCTTCATTACTTCGAGGTCAGGTCCCTGTGAAAAATCAACTAAATACTTTCATACTTTAATTTTCACAGGTTCTACTTAAGGTTCTCCAACGATCTGATATTTAATTTCTTACAATATCATCATGTTTATTTCAATAACTCAATCCTAGGTCAGGTTATCAACATGGCAATAAACTTCTAAAATATAGAAATAAGAACAAACCTAATTTCTTACGATGAGTTCCTAAATCATGATTCTAGGGTTCCAAGTTCTTGCAAATCACTTTTCAGTCCATATCTCAAAAACTCTAAATCATGTTGATAATATGAAACTAGAAAGAATTAAAGGCAATCATCACATAAGTAGAATTATCATAGTAAAATTATCCTGACGAAATAAAATTATCTAGTCATTAAGAAATTAAGGGGATTACACCCCCATGCACAAAAAGAGTTTAAGCTAGCATAGTCGAAGAATTACAATAAACCATAGTTTCAAAGGGTAAGAATTCAAAGAGAAAGAGAAAATCTACTAACAATACGGCTGTAATGAAAATTATAGCCGTAATTTCATGTGATGAACAGTAGTTGCGATGCCTCTTTTGTTGATTTCTCCTCTAATCGATCTCCTTTCACTATGAAACTTTTGGAGTATGTTCTCCTCCTCTAGGCATAGCTTCCCCTCAAATTTCACTACCGGAGATACACTGTACGCTTCCCGGTGGTGAAACCTAGGGCGATGGTGAAAACTATGATTTCTCTCTTGATCGTTAATGAAAATTAGGGCTTTTCATGTGTGTCTCCTCTCCTCGATCTGACGAGTATTTTCCTTTTTATGGATCTCCTATTGATGGTCTAGATCATCCGCAATCACCCGCGTAAGAATCGGGTTTCAATAAGACCGGGAAAATCGGCCGCCTGGGTTGTAATTACGGTCGTGATTTTGGTTACGGTAGTGCCGTATTTTCATTTTGTGAAGAATCTGGAAAGAAACACGGGCCGTGAAAACAACCACAGTAGTGCCGTGATCGTGCAAAATATTATGTAAGAAATTCTACTGTAATTACGGCCCGTAATTTGGTTTACGACAGTGCCATAAAAGCTGCAAAACTCTCTGGTTGGAAATCAACCTAAATTAGGGCCCGTAATATGGTTTACGGTAGTGCTGTAAAATCTGGAAAACTTTTTTTATAGAAATCGACCTAAAATACGGCAGTGCTCAGAAATTACGACAATGTCATGGTTTATTCCATAGATTCAGTAAAACCACAGTACCGAAATTTTGATTATGGCCCTACCGTATTTTTGGTCTAAAGCTCCAATCGTCGTGAAATTTGACATGTAATCTTCTCTAGATGATGGAAATTCATCTATGCATCTGAATTGCTTGAAAACACTTAAAAATAATGGCTTTTTACCTGAAAATGATAAAAAATACGTGTAGATTCCGCAATATTTGATAAATGAAGCATAAAAATAAGCAAAAGAGCATGGATATGACACAAAAAGACATAAAATGACGCAAAATATACTATGAATTTTTGTATCTTTAGTGTGCGACCCTGTAGGTTCCTCTGACGTTGGTAGTGCTGATCTAAGTGTTGGGAAACCCCGAGGACATTTTACAATTTTTTCAGAGACACATACATACATTGCACAGCGGAAGAATGTCCCCGAAACAGGTCCGTCCCAAAAACCCAGTGAAGATCGCATGCAAGGGGGTCGACATGATGAGTTAGAAAATACCTCAGAGCAAGATGAGGTCGATGTCGTGATAGGCGCCCAACTGTGCGCCCTCTGCAGTCTCACACACACGGATGCCTCGAGTCCTCTTCTTCCACGCCCGGTGCTAGCCTCGGGAAGAAGATCCAAGCCTTAGGGAGATGCTCCAACCACCTTGCGCCACCAAGAGAGAAAGATGCGCCAAGTGGTAAGGAAGGAGAAGCTTGCGGCCACTTGATGGAAGAGGAAGAGATTGCGCCAATGCTCCTTGCTCTCGCTCCCTTCTTATGTTCACGCCTCCAAGGATGAATCATATAAGAGGGGGCGGCTAGGGTCACATATATAGGGCAAGAGGCGATTAGGGCAAGGGCTAGGATCATGACAAGTGTAGGGCTAGGATGAGGAGGTTTGATGCAAGGAAAGTCTCCAAGACTTTACCATAAACTTCATTCAACCTTTCCATAATTGCCCAAGTACCATATCAGCCCAAGACATGCCTTAAAAGCATTCATACCATCAAGGGAGAAGGGCTAGGCGCAAATTGCTTCCTTAATGAAGCAATTTTGCCACCCTAACCCCATTATGCCCCTTAGGCGCCAATGGGGTTGGGTTTCTCCCCATTATACCCTTTTATCCTCTCTTCTCTTCATGAGAACTTGTTATTGGGCTTCATTGGATAATGACCTAGCCCAAACTTCATCCTATGGGTTGATTAAGCATTTGGATCCAATCCAATGCAACCCTAATCCAAGTGTGACCAACCATGGTCAAATACGGGTCAACCTGCCAAAAATGAAGTTTGGCTCCAATAACATTCTTCCATCTCATCAGGCCCATTGGTGCTGATGAAATCTCCCAATTAGATCCGAGTTATCCAATAACTTGATCATAAGGCTTCTCGATCAATACGAGAACTCAAGTATCAAGGTGTGCGACCCTGTAGGTTCTTCTGACGCTGGCAGTGCTGACCAAAGGTCACCACAAGCAGTGAGTGGCACCTAGCAGTGCATCGCTGCTACCCAGGTCATTGGAATGGATATCGACATCGACATCCCCATCATCGCAACTAGGTACAGATGCATTACAGTCTCTTTGCTGGACTGATATCCGATTGGACAAGTGTGTCACCACTTGTTTTCACCCAATCACATGGCTATGACTAAAACAGGTTCTTACCTGGGTATGGCCATACACTCTCAGTCATAGAACCATAGAGGAGCTCCATGGATATCATACTTCCCTAAGGAAGGGGCAAATCCTATGTCTGTCCATTGATCTTCTCATATGGGTCGTGACATGCTCAATGACAACCGTTATGACCTCCCAACTACGGCGAGGTGTTAGGTTGTATCAAAGCAAGTCCCTAACCATATAGAATGATCAATGACCTCAAGTCAAGGGATCAATGCATCTCCTGTCACTTGTGAGGATAACTTATGACACCAAGTCATAGCCTCACAGCGGGTCTTTCCAGTATATCCTCCAATGATATACCCATGTGTCTGCGTTAGCACCACGTACCTAACCAGCTCACATACCAGTCTCACAAGTACCATAGCTGTCCCATATCCACTAAGGTACATCGACTGGGGACAATAGTTTGAGCACAGATCCAATCTATCTCCAGGGACATTATCATGTCAGTACATGTGCGCAGATGTAAACAAACATTGATAATGACAATGCCAGAATGATATATATAAATATCAAAGTCAAGTAGTACATAAGTGGACCAAAACTAGGTCCTAGGGCATATACACCAACAATCTCCCACTTGCACTAAGACCTAGAGGTTGAGAAATCTTAACCCCATATCTCTAGCGTGACCATCATGCTTCTGCTGCGCCAAAGCCTTGGTCAATGGGTCTGCCAGATTGTTTTCTGTGTCAACTCTGCTAATCTTGACATCACCTCTTTCAATGATCTCTCTGATCAGGTGAAATCTTCTGAGTATGTGTTTGGATCTTTGATGAGACCGTGGTTCCTTGGCTTGTGCAATTGCTCCATTGTTGTCACAATAGAGTTCAATGGGATCCACTGCACTAGGAACCACCTGAAGATCAGATATGAACTTCCTTATCCAAACGGCTTCCTTGGCTGCCTCAGAAGCGGCCACATACTCTGCCTCGGTTGTAGAATCTGCTATGGTGGATTGCTTGAAGCTCTTCCAGCATACAGCGCCTCCATTTATCTTGAACACATAGCCGGCCTGCGATCTAAAGTCGTCAGGGTCAGACTGGAATGATGCATCAGTATAGCCCTGCATACTGAGCTCTTCCTGTCCCCCATAGACCAAGAACAAATCCTTAGTTCTCCTCAGATACTTTAGGATGTTCTTTACAGTCACCCAGTGCTGCAGACCTGGATTGGATTGGTATCGGCTGGTTATGCTTACAGCATATGCCACGTCTAGTCTAGTACACAACATTGCATACATGATCGATCCTACTGCCGAAGCATAGGGAATTCGACTCATGTTATCCCTCTCAGCCTGTGTTGTAGGACACTGGCTCTTTGAGAGAGTAAGGCCATGTCTTACTGGAAGGTATCCTTTCTTGGATTGCTCCAAGTTAAACCTCTCAAGGACCTTATCAATGTAGGTACTCTGACTAAGGGCCAGGAGCCTCTTGGATCTTTCTCGGTAGATCCTCACGCCTAGAATATAGGCGGCCTCCCCTAAGTCTTTCATCTCAAAACACTTCCCCAACCATGTCTTCACAGCTTGAAGACTAGGGATGTCGTTTCCGATGAGCAGTATGTCATCGACATACAAGACCAGAAAAATCACCAAGCTCCCACTGAATTTTCTATATACACAGGCGTCATCTTCGCTTTTGATAAAGCCATAATCTCTCACAGCTTCATCAAATCGAAGATTCCAACTTCGAGATGCTTGCTTTAATCCATAAATGGATCTCTTTAGCCTGCAGACCTTATTAGCCTCTGCAGGATGGATGAAACCATCAGGTTGTGTCATGTACACATCCTCAGTCAGCTTCCCGTTAAGGACCGCTGTCTTCACATCCATCTGCCATATCTCATAGTCATGATATGTAGCTATAGCAAGCAGAATCCGAATGGACTTGATCATGGCAACTGGCGAGAAGGTTTCATCATAGTCCACCCCGTGGACTTGTTTAAAACCTTTAGCCACTAGTCTACCCTTATAGGTAACTATATTGCCATCCATGTCTGTCTTCTTCTTGAAGACCCATTTACACCCTATGGGTTTTACCCCATCAGGCAGCTCAACCAAATCCCAGACTTGGTTAGCCGACATGGAATCCATCTCGGATCGCATGGCGTCAAGCCATCTCTCGGAGTCCGGTCCACTGACCGCCTCATCATAGGTTCTGGGTTCATCCTCAATGATGAAAATTCCATCATGTTGAGTTGGCAGCGACCCGTACCTCTCAGGTACACGACGAATCCTCCCAGACCTACGTGGGACCTGTGTCTGAGCCTCAGGTTGTATAACAACCGGTGCAGATGGCTCAGATTCCATCTCTTTGTCTTGTGGTTGCACTTGGACCTCATCCAAGTCAAACTCCCTCCCACTTACTTCTTTAGAAATTCTTTCTCTAGAAAGACAGCACCCCGAGCAACAAAAACTTTGTTCTCGGTTGGGACATAGAAGTAGTATCCTTTAGTTTCCTTAGGATATCCCACAAATACACACTTATAAGATCTTGGTTCTAGCTTGCTAGAATCCTGACGTTTGACATAAGCCTCACATCCCCAGATCCTGATAAACGTGAGATTAGGGCGTCTCCCACTCCATACCTCGTATGGTATTTTGGAGACACTCTTAGATGGAACATTATTCAGTATCAGAGAAGCTGTCTCAAGTGCATGCCCCCAGAATGAGGGAGGTAGAGTTGCATGACTCATCATAGATCGAACCATATCCAATAAAGTTCGATTTCTCCTTTCAGACACACCATTCCATTGAGGTGTTCCAGGAGGAGTGAGTTGGGATATGATCCCAGATTCTCTCAGATAGTCAAAGAACTCTCCACTCAGGTATTCTCCACCTCGATCAGATCGAAGAGCTTTAATGGATCTTCCAAGCTGGTTCTCTACTTCATTCTTGAACTCTTTGAATTTCTCAAAGGACTCAGATTTATGTCTCATTAGGTAGACATATCCATACCTACTGAAGTCATCAGTGAAGGTAATGAAGTAGTTGTACCCTCCTCTGGCTTGTTTATTGAAAGGCCCACACACATCAGTATGTATGAGATCCAATAAACCTCCTGCCCTCTCACCAATCTTGGTGAAGGGTGCCTTTGTCATTTTCCCTAATAAACAAGGTTCACATGTATCAAATTCCTCCAAGGAACTTGAATCTAACAATCCATTTGCATGGAGTTGTTGGATGCGATTTTTGTTTATATGGGCTAATCGACAGTGCCATAGGAAAGCACCAACTGAACCACTCAGTTTGGTCCTTTTATTACTTATGTTACAGATAGAACTTTCCATATCCAAGATATACAGACCATTGCACAAAGTACCCTTCCCATAGAACATATTTGCAAATGAAAAAGAACATGAGTTCTTATTTATTTCAAACTTAAATCCCTTCTTTGCTAAGCAAGGAATGGATACAATGTTCTTAGTAAGTGAAGGTACACAAAAGCAATTATCTAGTTCTAATAGAAGTCCAGACGGTAAGGAGAGAGTCAAGACGCCTACAGCAACGGCAGCAACCTGTGCCCCATTTCCAACGCGTAGGTCAATCTCTCCAGGTCGCACCGATCTACTTTTCTTGAGCCCCTGCATATTTGTACAAATATGAGCTCCACATGTGGTATCCAATACCCATGACATAGAAGTAGAAAGATTGACTTCTGTAACATAAATACCTGAGCTAGAAGTTAAGGCCAAGCCCTTCTTCTCCTCATTCTGAAGCTGCTTGCAGTCCCTTCTCCAGTGACCCTGCTCGCCACAGTGAAAACACCTCTGGTCCTTTGACTTCTTTGCCTTTTTTTTCAGTGCCTTGGTAGGACCTTTGGCACTGCCCTTAGCACGTGCCTTACCCTTCTTCTTTATCTTCTTGGTCGCTGGGACCAAAAGAACAGAATTTGGTTTGGTCTTACCCATTTCACGCTCGGCTGTTTGGAGCATATTCATCAATTCCTCCCGTGTGCACTCAATCCGGTTCATGTTGAAGTTAATAATAAACGGACTGAAGCTAGGGGGCAGGGAATGCAGAATAAGATCCATAACCAGCTCGTTGTCTATGGCATGACCCAGTCTCCTGAGATGATCCACATTCCCAATGAGTTTGAGAACATGGGGTCTCACTGGTGCACCCTCAGACAACTTACACCGAAAGACTGCTTTGGCGGTGTCAAATCTTTCAGTTCTAGCCTGAGCCTCGAACATCTGTTTCAGATGAGTGATCATCTGAAAAGCGTTCTGCTCCTCATATTGCACCTGCAGTTCAGGTGCCATGCTGGCTAGCATAAGACATGCAACCTCCAAAGAGTCATCCTGATGCTTTCTATAAGCATCTCTATCTGCCGTTCGGGCATTAGGCGCAGGAGCCGCAGGAAGAGCCTGTTCAAGGACATACAGCTTCTTCTCGAGCTTGAGGACTATCCTCAAGTTCCGATGCCAGTCCATAAAGTTAGTTCCAACTAACTTATCCTTATCAAGGAGTGATCGCAGTGATAATCCGCCAGTGTTCGTAGCCATTGTTCTACAACACCCAAGAAAAACAGATTAGTACTACTTCGAATCATTTAAACTGGACTTGTTTTAAATGATTACTGCTCCCACTATTTTAAATTCGAATTGACAACCCACAAAGTCAATATGGAAGTTTAAGACTTCCTAGTGAGATGGGATCCTTATTTCACATGAGGCTTTAGGTCCCACGAGGGTGGGATGAGATGCACAAAGTAACCCATGTTTCCTAAGGTGGGCGCGCCGGCCGGTTGCTCCAAGCAACTCCCCTTGTTGAGACAGTCTTGGGCATTTCATGTCCAGCGAGGGCTGAATCATGAAACCCTAACCTCTCAACGATGCCTCTAGACTTTCATCATGTGCCCAGTACATGTGAATTTCTAGTCAAGTCCATTCCTAACCGTTTATGCCCAGGGCCAATGAGTTTCCTTGCGAAGGCACGCCCAGGTTGAAACTGGACTGGGGAAACCATTGTCACCACACACTTTCTAAAGATAAGTGGGTGTGTCCCACGAGGGTGGGAACCAGTTCACAACTCCACTGATCGATAGCTTAGTGAGGGCTACGCGTTAGAAGGCTTCTAGACTTGATATTTTATGAGGGTTTTTTAAGGTCTCATCAGTTTTATCTTATGTCTAACAATACAGGCATGCAATCCTATAGTGATAACATAATGATAAAACATCACAGGCATGCTTTTAGCAGATAAGGAAAGCAGTAAAAGATGATGTGATCAAAGCCCTTTCAAGACATTGAACCAACCCATGCCAAAAGGAGGTTCAACTCTTGACATAGGACTCAAGCCCCTAAGATAGACCTATCCTAGTCGCCCTCTATCTTGGTCTTCAAGGTGGGCTCCAAGGTCCTTTCTTCATGGCTTAGCTCTCAAACCTTAAGGGTAGACCTCAAAGGTTCGGCCAATGCCATGGTCTTCCTCCAAGGAGAATGCGCCACAATGAAAGATGCCAAGTTAGCTAGCTCTCAAACCCAAGGGTTCGGCCATGCCTAACTTGTGTCATCAAGCAAGGTTGCGCCTTTTCCTTGATGCTTGTTGCGCCACCATCCAAGGTGCGCCAACTCCATGCATGCGCCAAGCTCCAAGTACATGCGCTACCCTAGTCTTCTTAAAAGCAAAAAGAAAAGCAGCACGCAGGCCTCACGAGGAAACATCACAGGCATGCAAAGGGGGGCTTGACTAATGATCACAACATTATGCACAATCAAGGTATTTACTCATGCAATTCTACATGCTCATGAAAAACATAAAATCTGAAATTTTACTTTTTCATTAAAACTAGTCTCTTTTTCTCCTCTTCTTCTCACAAATCTTTTGGTTAATTGCGATTTATTTTTCAAGGTGATTTCAGAGATCCTTTCGGCTGGCAATTTTGTCAGATCAAGAGACTTGGCCAGTCCGAAGACACAATGCCCGTCCTACTTGACAAAACTACGTGTGCCTTTGATCTTTAAATCAGACAAGAAAAATAGTCCAAAAATCCAAAAGAGATTGAGAGGATGATAGAAACAAGAAACCCTAATTTTTTCCTACTTAGAAAAAATCGTTTGCCATGCATCATGCTATTTTCGAAAATAGAGATATGGCATGTGAGCATGAAAGAAAAGCATAAAACATCGTTCGAGTCTTGCAAGTCGCTCTGATACCACTGTTGGGAAACCCTGGGGACATTTTACAATTTTTTCAGAGACACATACATACATTGCACAGCGGAAGAATGTCCCCGAAACAGGTCCGTCCCAAAAACCCAGTGAAGATCGCATGCAAGGGGGTCGACACGATGAGTTAGAAAATACCTCAGAGCAAGATGAGGTCGATGTCGTGATAGGCGCCCAACTGTGCGCCCTCTGCAGTCTCACACACATGGATGCCTCGAGTCCTCTTCTTCCACGCCCGGTGCTAGCCTCGGGAAGAAGATCCAAGCCTTAGGGAGATGCTCCAACCACCTTGCGCCACCAAGAGAGAAAGATGCGCCAAGTGGTAAGGAAGGAGAAGCTTGCGGCCACTTGATGGAAGAGGAAGAGATTGCGCCAATGCTCCTTGCTCTCGCTCCCTTCTTATGTTCACGCCTCCAAGGATGAATCATATAAGAGGGGGCGGCTAGGGTCACATATATAGGGCAAGAGGCGATTAGGGCAAGGGCTAGGATCATGACAAGTGTAGGGCTAGGATGAGGAGGTTTGATGCAAGGAAAGTCTCCAAGACTTTACCATAAACTTCATTCAACCTTTCCATAATTGCCCAAGTACCATATCAGCCCAAGACATGCCTTAAAGGCATTCATACCATCAAGGGAGAAGGGCTAGGCGCAAATTGCTTCCTTAATGAAGCAATTTTGCCACCCTAACCCCATTATGCCCCTTAGGCGCCAATGGGGTTGGGTTTCTCCCCATTATACCCTTTTATCCTCTCTTCTCTTCATGAGAACTTGTTATTGGGCTTCATTGGATAATGACCTAGCCCAAACTTCATCCTATGGGTTGATTAAGCATTTGGATCCAATCCAATGCAACCCTAATCCAAGTGTGACCAACCATGGTCAAATACGGGTCAACCTGCCAAAAATGAAGTTTGGCTCCAATAACATTCTTCCATCTCATCAGGCCCATTGGTGCTGATGAAATCTCCCAATTAGATCCGAGTTATCCAATAACTTGATCATAAGGCTTCTCGATCAATACGAGAACTCAAGTATCAAGGTGTGCGACCCTGTAGGTTCTTCTGACGCTGGCAGTGCTGACCAAAGGTCACCACAAGCAGTGAGTGGCACCTAGCAGTGCATCGCTGCTACCCAGGTCATTGGAATGGATATCGACATCGTCATCCCCATCATCGCAACTAGGTACAGATGCATTACAGTCTCTTTGCCGGACTGATATCCGATTGGACAAGTGTGTCACTACTTGTTTTCACCCAATCACATGGCTATGACTAAAACAGGTTCTTACCTGGGTATGGCCATACACTCTCAGTCATAGAACCATAGAGGAGCTCCATGGATATCATACTTCCCTAAGGAAGGGGCAAATCCTATGTCTGTCCATTGACCTTCTCATATGGGTCGTGACATGCTCAATGACAACCGTTATGACCTCCCAACTACGGCGAGGTGTTAGGTTGTATCAAAGCAAGTCCCTAACCATATAGAATGATCAATGACCTCAAGTCAAGGGATCAATGCATCTCCTGTCACTTGTGAGGATAACTTATGACACCAAGTCATAGCCTCACAGCGGGTCTTTCCAGTATATCCTCCAATGATATACCCATGTGTCTGCGTTAGCACCACGTACCTAACCAGCTCACATACCAGTCTCACAAGTACCATAGCTGTCCCATATCCACTAAGGTACATCGACTGGGGACAATAGTTTGAGCACAGATCCAATCTATCTCCAGGGACATTATCATGTTAGTACATGTGCGCAGATGTAAACAAACATTGATAATGACAATGCCAGAATGATATATATAAATATCAAAGTCAAGTAGTACATAAGTGGACCAAAACTAGGTCCTAGGGCATATACACCAACACTAAGGTCACCACAAGCAGTGAGTGGCACCTAGCAGTACATCGCTGCTACCCAAGTCATCGGAATAGATATCGACATCGACATCCCCATCATCGCAACTAGGTACAGATGCATTATAGTCCCTTTGCCAAACTGATATCCGATTGGACAAGTGTGTCATCACTTATTTTCACCCAATCACATGGTCATGACTAAATTAGGTTCTCACCTGGGTATGACCATAAACTTTCAGTCATAGAACCATAGAGGAGCTCCATGGATATCAAGCTTGCCTCAGGACGGGGCAAATCTTCTGTCTGTCTATTGACCTTCTCATATGGGTCATGACATGCTCAATGACTGTTGGTGTATATGCCCTGAGACCTATATTTGGTCAAACATTGTACTACTTCACTAAGATATTTATAAATATCATTCTGGCATTGTCTTTATCTATATTTGTTTACATCTGCGATAATGTACTTACATGATAATGTCCCTGGAGACAGATTGGATTTGTGCTCGAAAGATTGTCCCCAGTCGATATACCTCAGTGGATAAGGGACACCTATGGTACTTATAAGACTGGTAGATGGGCTGGTTAGGCACGGGGTGCTAACGCAGACATATGGGTATATCAGTGGTGGATATACTGGACCGGCCCGCTGTGAGGCTATGACTTGGTGTCATAAGTTAACCTCACAAGTGATAGGAGATACATTGATCCTTAGACTTGAGGTCATTGACTCTTCTATATGGTTAGGGATATACTTTGATACAACCTAATGCCTCGCCGTAGCTAGGAGGTTATAAGGGTTGCCTTTGAGTATGTCACGACCCATATGAGAAGACCAATTGACAGATAAAGGATTTGCCCCTTCCTTGTGGAAGTATGATATCCATGGAGCTCCTCTATGGTCTATGACTGAAAGTGTATGGCTATACCCAGGTAAAGACCTAATTTAGTCATAGCCACGTGATTGGATGAAAACAAGTGATGACACACTTGTTCAATCGGATATCAGTTTGGCAAAGGGACTGTAATGTATCTGCACCTGTTGCGATGATGGGGATGTCGATGTCGATATCCATTCTGATGACTTGGGTAGCAGCGATGCACTGCTAGGTGCCACTCACTGCTTGTGAGACCTTAGGTCTGCACTGCCAACGTCAAAGGAACCTATAGGGTCACACACCAAGACACTCGAGTTCTCGTATTGATCGGGAAGCCTTATGATCAAGTTATTAGATGACTCGGATCTATTTTGGAGATTTCATCAGCGCCAATGGGCCTGATGAGATAGAAAAAACTTATTAGAACCAACTTCTATTTTTGGCATATTGGCCGAATTAACCATGGTTAGCCTCATTTAACCTTGGGTTAAGTTGGATTGGATCCAATAGCTTGGTTAACATGGGTAATGGACTTTGGGCTAGGCCCATTGCGAAGTTGGGCTCACTGATAAGTTATCATGAAGAGAAGAAGGGCTAAAAGGGTATAATGGGGACAAGTCTTCTCCCCTAGGCGCCTAAGGGCATAATGGGGAGAATTGGCATAGTTTGCTTCATTTAGAAGCAATATGCGCCTCCCTCCTTATCCCTTATGGTATGAAATCCTATATGGCATTACTTGGGGCGCAAGGCAAGGCCTTGGGGCACAAGGGAAGGCTTGGGTGAATAAGGAAGGGTTGAATGAGAATTATGGAAATGTCTTAGAGACTTTCCTTGCTTCAAACCTTCTCATCCTAGCCACCCACTTGTCTTGATCCTAGCCCTTCATGAACCGCCTCTTGCCCTATTAATAGGACCCCTTGTCGCCCCTCTTGGATGATGATTTTCATGAGTGCCACTCCTTGGAGGCGTATGCAAGTAGAAGGGGCGAGAGCAAGGGTTCAAGAGGCGCAATCTTCTCTTCCTCCAAACCCTAGCCGCAAGTGTGCATCTCCTCTTCTCTTCTTCGTGTGAGAAGGCTTGGAGTTGGCGGCTTCTCAATCTCCTCTTCTCAACCCTTGGCGCATATACCTTGGAGGTGTCACAAGGTTGAAGGAAGTGAATAAAAGGCGTGGATCTTCTTCCCGAGGCTAGCACCAAACGAGGAGGAAGAGAGCTCGAGGTGTAACGCCCTTGATTTTCTGAATTATGATTTAAGGTTAGAAATTCAGTTTCTGTATTTTTATCGGTTAAAATTTTGGGATTTTTGCCTAATTGTAGGACTTTTCCCTACAGGGCAAAAATAATTATTTTTGTTGGGGCTTCGAACCCTCAACCTTGACTATTTGCTCCTGGAATTCTTCCACCATGGTGGCGCATATTTCTGTGTTATTGGAGTGGCGCATGGTGGTTAAGCCCAGGTAAGCCCATTAAAGCCGATTTCCACTTAAGTTAATTGGGTTATTGGATCTTGGATCCGTTTGGGGTGGAAAAAAAATAAAAAAAAAAAGGGGAAAAATTCGTGAGAGCTCCTCTCCCTCACGATTTGTGGTTTGTTTCTTGCCCTAGCCGCCTGTGTTGTCACCCCTCACTGTGCTTGGCGCCTCCTGCAAATTTCTGACGCTGGTGGTGGCAGACTGGTGGTGGACGAACTTTCTGGAGATCCCTGATCCTCTGTTTTGGCGTTTTCTCTGTGGGCGATTTTTTTCTGTGAGTAATTCGATCCTAAGGAGTCTAATCCGAATTAAAATTCGTTATTTGCCATGATTATTCGTATGGGGTTGAATTCAAATAATTATAGGGTTTTAAAATCCTGTTCTGCTGAAATCTGCATTCGTTAATCTGACCTTTGTGTACTATAACCCCAATATCTCATGGCCTATAGATCCAAATCGCACGAGATAAATTTTGTATGAAACTAGATATGTTTGGCTTTAATTTGAATATGATATCGACCATATCCGAGCGGTATTCGTATTTCAATCTGTATTGCAATCCAGCTGTACAAAATCAGTTTTCTGAAATTCTGGATTTCGACCTTTATGTGTTCGAACCATCATATCTCCCTAGGTATAGCTCGAAATCTTGTCAAATCAGTTTTATTAGACCGTAGGCTCGAAGAGCTTTATTTTGACTCCCATAAAGCCTATTTTCGATTAGTTATTGGATCTGAAATAAATGTCGCAAGTCTGATATATGAATCTGTTTTCTTGAAATCTGAAATTCTGACCTTCCTATGTTCGAACCCTTATATCTTCCTGTCTAAAATTCGAAATCTTGTGAAACCAGTTTTATTGGAAACTAGATTCAGAGAGCTTCATTTTGAATACAATATTGACTAGCTTTGGTTCGAAATTGGACTAAAAATATATTTTGCAAACTGACAATATAAATCTGCTATGTTTTGGTTAGACGAATATTCCTTTGTGAGAAAAATTTACATTGTATGGTTTAACCTCTTAAATTGTGGTCTGTAGTTCTTCTAAAATTTATTTGTTTGATGAGAAATTTTAGAGAAAACAAAATTGGGGATTTAACTAAGAACTTAGGAATTTTCGAAAATATAGTTCGAGCCAATTTTGGGGCTTTTGTCAATTTTCTTCACGAGCGTGTAATTAAAATTATCTGTAGTGGGGGACTGAAATTATTTACATGAAATTTGTACGTTCTGTTAAGGTTCTGAAAGTGGCGCCCCTTACAGTAATTTTATAGCTCACGGTTTTAGGAATTTTGAGGAGATTATTTCATGAATAATTTCTGTTCTGTATTTAAATGTTTGTTATATGAATAATTTCTGTTCTGTATTTAATTGTTTGTTATGTGGATATTCCCTGTTCGTTTATATGTTGTGAAGTTTCTGAAAACCTTGAATGTGTTAAAACATTTGTGAGAACATAGAATGGTTTGACATGAATTAAGGTTAGTTGTAAGGAATTCACTCATATAATTTCTGTTCTGTGTTTAAGGACTGGATATTGGGGTGTGTCATTTTCTAGTTTGTTAGACGTTGGGCATAATGTAAGAATTAAGTAGTGGTTAATCCTACTTCTCTGTTTCAGTATAATCTGTTCTGTAAAATTATGCCCTAGTGTAGCACTCTTCCGTGTCCTTACCCTCCTTCTGTGGCGCTGTAATGGTGCTGATAGTCTACTACGACCCTTGAGACACTATTTCTGTTCTGGGTATTGGAGGCCAGAGTGCCACGTCCTAACAAGACGGGGGCCACCCACTGATACCTCCTCTACCATTCAGTTCTGGGTTTTGGAGGCCAGAGTGCCACGTCCTAACAAGACGGGGGCCACCCACTAATACCTCCTCTACCATTCAGTTCTGGGTTTTGGAGGCCAGAGTGCCACGTTCTAACAAGACGGGGGCCACCCACTGATACCTCCTCTACCATTCAGTTCTGGGTTTTGGAGGCCAGAGTGCCACGTCCTAACAAGACGGGGGCCACCCACTGATACCTCCTCTACCATTCAGTTCTGGGTATTGGAGGCCAGAGTGCCACGTCCTAACAAGACGGGGGCCACCCACTGATACCTCCTCTACCATTCTGTTATGGGTATTGGAGACCAGAGTGCCACGTCCTGACAAGACGGGGGCCACCCACTGATATCTCCTTTACCATTCTGTTTCTGATATGCATGCATTGTCTCGTCCTCGGCGGAGGTGGGGTCAGACCTTCTGTGGTCATCAGGCCTTCTGTGGCCTTTCTGTTTCCGATGTAGACTATCCGTTTGGACTCTGAAAATTCTGATTTTCTGTCTGTCAGTTCTGATTTCTGTAGTTCTGTTTCGATCTGTATTTAGATGTATTAGGCGGTGTGGTTAGTTGGTATGGGTTGGTATATTCATATCCTACCTGTTTGATGCCTATTGTTACAAGTATCTGTATTTGATTGTGTTTGTTTCTGATATGAGCATGCATGTTAAGTTGATTTATCTTATCTGTTAAATAAAAAGAATTTCAACTTAAGTATGATATTTTTGATGTGTACTATGGATGACGTTTAGTGTCTTTTACTCACTGAGCTTTTTAGCTCACCTCCGTTGTTTAAATGTTTTCAGGTGAGACATCAAGACAGTAATTGCTACAGCTAATATGACGCTAATGTTTGATGTCATTTCTAAGAATAGTCTTCTAAAGATTTATCAGGCCTGCGTGCCTAATTTATTATGACCTATATGACATGTTTTATCTCCTGAGGGCTTATGCCTGTTTTCAGGATATTATATTATAGTTGTTTAGTTTAAATTATTGGATACAAGTCTTGGATTCTTTTATTGAATTGGTTCTTATTTTGAAATGTCCGATTTGAGATGTGTAACCGAATTTGTGTTGTTTATTTTAGTATCTGAATAATCAGTTCTGTATATTTCTGAAATTCCACATATGTGTAGTGTGGACGTTTGTTGTTGTTACAAGATATGTGTGTCTGAGCAGCAGTAGTTTAGAATACTTGCTGCCGGATTTTTTTCTGGATTTCCGGATTTCTATTTCCTAGTAATCGATCCTATTCAGTTCTGTGCGGTTTTCTGTTCCGTAGTAATGTCCTTCGATGCCGCTTTCTTCTTGTGTTTTAATGGAAGAGTAAAAAATTTTTGAAACCCCGTATTTTACTTGTATGCGTGTGGGGTGTGATTCTGAGGGATGTTACAGATGGTATCAGAGCAATTTTACTAGCAATTAGAAACTCCGGGGAAGGAAAACTTTGTTTGTGTATTGCTAGAAACCAAGTTAGGATCTGATTTGTGATTGAATATTGGTTGTTATTCTACCGTGTTATGTGATGCAGGTACAAAAAAAAAAAATGGTGCGACCAAGATCTAGCAGTAGCAACGGTGATCAACAGTCTGATCTGAGGCAGGCCATGGAGGCTATGACTGCTATGATGCAACAACAGAACGCGTTCATCCAGCAACAAACTCAGATGATGCAGCAGTAGCAGGCGCAGCACATGGAGGTTCAGCAACAGTTATTGCAGCGGCTGTCGCAGACACAGCCTCAGTCACAGTCACAACCGGCTGGACACGGTGTGGGTGGCGCTGGTTCCCCTCTGGGTGATGGCGCACATCAACGATATGCTCGGTTGGTTCGAGAGTTTCAGCACCTGAACCCGACTACATTTTATGGTAGTCCGGGGCCCAGAGCGGCTGAGGATTGGCTGTTGGCACTGGAAAAGATTTTCCAGGTTTTGCGCTGTGATGATGCAGACAAGCTATGTTTGTCTGTCTTCATGTTGCGTGGAGATGCCGAAGACTGGTGGAAGGGAGTCGTCAGACTGGCGGCAACTGAATCCAGAGTTGTTGATTGGCAGTACTTCATGATGAAGTACAATGCCAAGTTTTTCCCCTCTAGCTTATCTGAGGAGCGTGAGGTGGAGTTTATTCGTCTTGAGCAGGGCGACCTGACGGTGGATCAGTATGAGGCCACATTCGCTCGGTTGTCGGGGTATGCTCCTCACTTAGTCAATACCGAGGAAAGAAGAGCCAAGAAGTTTCAGCGGGGCTTGAGGAAAGACATCAGGACAAGGGTAGCTATGCTACACTTGGAGTCTTATACTGAAGTGGTAGACATGGGGAGCACCTGTGTTATTTGTGAAGAAGAAGGATGGTACTTTGCGCATGTGCATCGATTACCGTCAACTCAATCAAGTGACTGTTAGGAATAAGTACCCATTACCCCGTATTGGTGATCTCTTTGATCAGTTGCAGGGTGCTACTGTATTCTCTAAAATTGACCTGAGGTCTGGCTATCATCAGTTGAGAGTTCAGGAGGAGGATGTACCTAAAACTGCATTCAGGACCAGGTATGGGCACTATGAGTTTCTTGTTATGCCTTTTGGACTGACAAATGCCCCTGCAGTGTTTATGGATCTGATGAACAGAGTATTTCATGAACTTCTGGACAAATGTGTGGTCGTCTTCATAGATGATATTCTGATCTACTCCAAGAATGCGCAAGATCACACTCAGGATTTGCGCAAGGTGCTGGAGATTCTGTGGCTGAAGCAGCTGTATGCTAAGGCCAGCAAATGTGAGTTCTGGTTACATCAGATTGGCTTTCTGGGACACATTAGTTCTGACCAGGGTGTGTCTGTGGATCCAGTGAAGGTGGAGGCCATTCTTCACTGGGGAAGACCAACTACAGCGACTGAGGTCAGAAGTTTTCTGGGCTTAGCTGGATACTACCGCCGTTTTGTGGAAGGTTTTTCCAAGTTGGCTGGTCCTCTGACTAAGTTAACTAAAAAGAATTTGAAGTTTTTGTGGTCTGATGATTGTGAGTCTAGTTTTCAGGAACTGAAAAAGAGACTGACCAGTGCTCCTATCCTCATCATTCCCTGTGATGGAGAGAAGTTCATTGTTTACACTGATGCCTCTGGTAAGGGTCTGGGTGCTGTACTGATGCAGCAAGGAAAAGTAGTCGCTTATGCTTCAAGGCAACTCAAAGATTACGAAGTAAACTACCCCACTCATGATCTGGAGTTGGCAGCTGTAGTTTTTGCCTTGAAAATCTGGAGGCACTATCTGTTTGGACAGACATTTGAATTGTTTACAGATCACCAGAGTTTGAAGTATATCTTCACTCAGAAAGAGCTGAATATGAGACAAAGGCGATGGCTTGAATTGATAAAGGATTATGACTTCACCATCCAATATCAGTCTGGTAAAGCCAATGTGGTGGCTGATGCTCTTAGTCGGTATCCTGTGACTCAGATAGCTGCATTGCGAGTCCAGGAGTGGCGACTATTGCAGGAGTTCAGTGACATGCATCTGAGTGTGACTCCGGGTGAGAGAGGCGGTCTTCTGGCTTCTCTCAGGGTTCAGTCAGACTTACTGCAGAGACTAAGATCAGGGCAGCAGTCAGATCAGGATATTCTACGGTGGAAAGAGAGGTCTGAGCAAGACTGGGATGAGAATTTCAGTATGTCGGATGATGGTCTCCTCAGATTTCGTGGAAGGGTCTGTGTCCCTGAGGACCCTGAGTTGAGAAATGAAATTCTTAAGGAAAGTCATTGCACTAAGTATACCGTTCATCCTGGTAGTACCAAGATGTATCAGGATCTGAAAAAGACTTTCTGGTGGCATGGTATGAAGAAGGATGTGCATTTGTTTGTGTCCAGATGTTTGACTTGCCAAACCGTGAAGGCTGAGCATCAGAGGCCGGGCGGTTTGATGCAGTCTCTCCCTATTCCTCAGTGGAAGTGGGAGCATATCAGTATGGACTTTGTGTGTGGGCTGCCCAATACCAGAAGGAATCATGATGCCGTATGGGTGATTGTGGACAGACTCACGAAGTCGGCTCACTTCTTACCGATCAAAATGACTTACAGTTTGGATCGGTTAGCAAAACTGTACATCGATGAGATTGTCAGATTACATGGAGTTCCCTTGGACATTGTCTCTGACCGTGATCCTCGATTTCTGTCCAGGTTTTGGAAGAAATTACAAGAAGATTTGGGAACTAATCTGAGTTTTAGCACTGCATATCATCCTCAATCTGATGGTCAGACAGAGAGAACTATTCAGACACTTGAGGATCTTCTGAGATCTTATGTGATTGACTGGTCTGTTGAGTGGGATTTGGACTTATCACTGATAGAGTTCGCCTACAACAATAGCTTTCACTCTAGCATACAGATGGCTCCGTATGAGGCCCTATATGGGAGGAAATGTAGAACACCTATATGCTGGGAGGAAACTGGGGACAGAACAGTGCTAAAGTCTGATGCTGTTCAGGAAGCCACTGAGAAGATCAGAGAAATTCAGAAAAAGATGAAGATTGCTCAGGATAGACAGAAGAGTTATGCTGATGTGAGGCGGCGTCCTCTTGAGTTTTTGGTGGGAGAGCATGTTTTCCTAAAGGTCTCGCCTATGAAAGGGGTGATGAGATTTGGGAAGAGAGGAAAATTGAGTCCCAGGTACATTGGTCCCTTTGATATCATTGAGAGGATTGGACCTGTGGCATATCGACTTGCTCTGCCCCCATCACTGGAACACCTCCATAATGTGTTCCATGTTTCTGCACTCAGAAAATATTGTTCTGATCCTTCTCATGTTCTGGAGTTGGAACCTCTCCAGCTTGAAGAGAACATGACTTTTGTGGTGAAACCTCTCAGAATTGAAGATAGAAAAGAGAAAGTGCTGAGGAATAAGGTTATTCCACTTGTGAAAGTCATCTGGGGAAATCAGTCTGTTGAAGAAGCCTCTTGGGAGGTTGAAGCAGATATGAGAAAGGAGCATCCTCACCTGTTTAGTGACGGGCTTGGTCAGCTTTAGAGGACTAAAGCTCTATAAGGGGGGGAGGATGTAACGCCCTTGATTTTCTGAATTATGATTTAAGGTTAGAAATTCAGTTTCTGTATTTTTATCGGTTAAAATTTTGGGATTTTTGCCTAATTGTAGGACTTTTCCCTACAGGGCAAAAATAATTATTTTTGTTGGGGCTTCGAACCCTCAACCTTGACTATTTGCTCCTGGAATTCTTCCACCATGTTGGCGCATATTTCTGTGTTATTGGAGTGGCGCATGGTGGTTAAGCCCAGGTAAGCCCATTAAAGCCGATTTCCACTTAAGTTAATTGGGTTATTGGATCTTGGATCCGTTTGGGGTGGAAAAAAAATAAAAAAAAAAAGGGGGAAAATTCGTGAGAGCTCCTCTCCCTCACGATTTGTGGTTTGTTTCTTGCCCTAGCCGCCTGTGTTGTCACCCCTCACTGTGCTTGGCGCCTCCTGCAAATTTCTGACGCTGGTGGTGGCAGACTGGTGGTGGACGAACTTTCTGGAGATCCCTGATCCTCTGTTTTGGCGTTTTCTCTGTGGGCGATTTTTTCTGTGAGTAATTCGATCCTAAGGAGTCTAATCCGAATTAAAATTCGTTATTTGCCATGATTATTCGTATGGGGTTGAATTCAAATAATTATAGGGTTTTAAAATCCTGTTCTGCTGAAATCTGCATTCGTTAATCTGACCTTTGTGTACTATAACCCCAATATCTCATGGCCTATAGATCCAAATCGCACGAGATAAATTTTGTATGAAACTAGATATGTTTGGCTTTAATTTGAATATGATATCGACCATATCCGAGCGGTATTCGTATTTCAATCTGTATTGCAATCCAGCTGTACAAAATCAGTTTTCTGAAATTCTGGATTTCGACCTTTATGTGTTCGAACCATCATATCTCCCTAGGTATAGCTCGAAATCTTGTCAAATCAGTTTTATTAGACCGTAGGCTCGAAGAGATTTATTTTGACTCCCATAACGCCTATTTTCGATTAGTTATTGGATCTGAAATAAATGTCGCAAGTCTGATATATGAATCTGTTTTCTTGAAATCTGAAATTCTGACCTTCCTATGTTCGAACCCTTATATCTTCCTGTCTAAAATTCGAAATCTTGTGAAACCAGTTTTATTGGAAACTAGATTCAGAGAGCTTCATTTTGAATACAATATTGACTAGCTTTGGTTCGAAATTGGACTAAAAATATATTTTGCAAACTGACAATATAAATCTGCTATGTTTTGGTTAGACGAATATTCCTTTGTGAGAAAAATTTACATTGTATGGTTTAACCTCTTAAATTGTGGTCTGTAGTTCTTCTAAAATTTATTTGTTTGATGAGAAATTTTAGAGAAAACAAAATTGGGGATTTAACTAAGAACTTAGGAATTTTCGAAAATATAGTTCGAGCCAATTTTGGGGCTTTTGTCAATTTTCTTCACGAGCGTGTAATTAAAATTATCTGTAGTGGGGGACTGAAATTATTTACATGAAATTTGTACGTTCTGTTAAGGTTCTGAAAGTGGCGCCCCTTACAGTAATTTTATAGCTCACGGTTTTAGGAATTTTGAGGAGATTATTTCATGAATAATTTCTGTTCTGTATTTAAATGTTTGTTATATGAATAATTTCTGTTCTGTATTTAATTGTTTGTTATGTGGATATTCCCTGTTCTGTTTATATGTTGTGAAGTTTCTGAAAACCTTGAATGTGTTAAAACATTTGTGAGAACATAGAATGGTTTGACATGAATTAAGGTTAGTTGTAAGGAATTCACTCATATAATTTCTGTTCTGTGTTTAAGGACTGGATATTGGGGTGTGTCATTTTCTAGTTTGTTAGACTTTGGGCATAATGTAAGAATTAAGTAGTGGTTAATCCTACTTCTCTGTTTCAGTATAATCTGTTCTGTAAAATTATGCCCTAGTGTAGCACTCTTCCGTGTCCTTACCCTCCTTCTGTGGCGCTGTAATGGTGCTGATAGTCTACTACGACCCTTGAGACACTATTTCTGTTCTGGGTATTGGAGGCCAGAGTGCCACGTCCTAACAAGACGGGGGCCACCCACTGATACCTCCTCTACCATTCAGTTCTGGGTTTTGGAGGCCAGAGTGCCACGTCCTAACAAGACGGGGGCCACCCACTGATACCTCCTCTACCATTCAGTTCTGGGTTTTGGAGGCCAGAGTGCCACGTCCTAACAAGACGGGGGCCACCCACTGATACCTCCTCTACCATTCAGTTCTGGGTTTTGGAGGCCAGAGTGCCACGTCCTAACAAGACGGGGGCCACCCACTGATACCTCCTCTACCATTCAGTTATGGGTATTGGAGGCCAGAGTGCCACGTCCTAACAAGACGGGGGCCACCCACTGATACCTCCTCTACCATTCTGTTCTGGGTATTGGAGACCAGAGTGCCACGTCCTGACAAGACGGGGGCCACCCACTGATATCTCCTTTACCATTCTGTTTCTGATATGCATGCATTGTCTCGTCCTCGGCGGAGGTGGGGTCAGACCTTCTGTGGTCATCAGGCCTTCTGTGGCCTTTCTGTTTCCGATGTAGACTATCCGTTTGGACTCTGAAAATTCTGATTTTCTGTCTGTCAGTTCTGATTTCTGTAGTTCTGTTTCGATCTGTATTTAGATGTATTAGGCGGTGTGGTTAGTTGGTATGGGTTGGTATATTCATATCCTACCTGTTTGATGCCTATTGTTACAAGTATCTGTATTTGATTGTGTTTGTTTCTGATATGAGCATGCATGTTAAGTTGATTTATCTTATCTGTTAAATAAAAAGAATTTCAACTTAAGTATGATATTTTTGATGTGTACTATGGATGACGTTTAGTGTCTTTTACTCACTGAGCTTTTTAGCTCACCTCCGTTGTTTAAATGTTTTCAGGTGAGACATCAAGACAGTAATTGCTACAGCTAATATGACGCTAATGTTTGATGTCATTTCTAAGAATAGTCTTCTAAAGATTTATCAGGCCTGCGTGCCTAATTTATTATGACCTATATGACATGTTTTATCTCCTGAGGGCTTATGCCTGTTTTCAGGATATTATATTATAGTTGTTTCGTTTAAATTATTGGATACAAGTCTTGGATTCTTTTATGGAATTGGTTCTTATTTTGAAATGTCCGATTTGAGATGTGTAACCGAATTTGTGTTGTTTATTTTAGTATCTGAATAATCAGTTCTGTATATTTCTGAAATTCCACATATGTGTAGTGTGGACGTTTGTTGTTGTTACAAGATATGTGTGTCTGAGCAGCAGTAGTTTAGAATACTTGCTGCCGGATTTTTTTCTGGATTTCCGGATTTCTATTTCCTAGTAATCGATCCTATTCAGTTCTGTGCGGTTTTCTGTTCCGTAGTAATGTCCTTCGATGCCGCTTTCTTCTTGTGTTTTAATGGAAGAGTAAAAAATTTTTGAAACCCCGTATTTTACTTGTATGCGTGTGGGGTGTGATTCTGAGGGATGTTACACGAGGAGTCCGTGTGTGTGAGACTGCAGAGGGCAAACACGTGGGCGCCTATCTCGACATCGGCATAACCGTGCTCTCTTCAGGTACTTTCTATCACATCGTGTCGATCCCCTCACTTGACGATCCGCATTGGGTTTTTGGGACTGGCCTGTTTCGGGGACATTAATTCCGCTGCGCATGTATTATGTATTGTTTCAAAGCCAAAATTTGTAAAATGTCCTCGGGGTTTCCCAACAATGAAAACCGTTATTACCTCCCATCTACGGTTAGGTGTTAGGTTATATCAAAGCATGTCCCTAACCATATAGAATAGTCAAAGACCACAAGTCAAGGGATCAATGCATCTCCTGTCACTTGTGAGGATAACTCACGACACCAAGTCATAGCCTCACAGCGGGTCGGTCCAGTATATCTACCACTAATATATCCATAAGTCTGCGTTAGCACCTCGTGCCTAACCAGCCCACATACCAGTCTCACAAGTACCAGAGCTGTCCCATATCCACTCAGGTACATTGACTGAGGACAACCATTTGAGCACAGATCCAATCTGTCTCTAGGGACATTATCATGTAAGTACATAATCGCAGATATAGACAAACATTGATAATGACAATCCTCGAATGATATATATATATATCTATGTCAAGTAGTACAAAAGATAGACCAATAGTAGGTCTCAGAGCATACACACTAACAATCTCCCACTTGCACTTAGACCTAGAGGTTGAGGAACCTCAACCCCATATCCCTGACATGACCATCATGCTTCTGCTGCGCCAAAGCCTTGGTCAGTGGGTCTGCTAGATTGTTCTCTGTGTTAATTCTGCTAATCTTGACATCACCTTAGTCAATGATCTCTCTGATCAGGTGAAATCTTCTAAGTATGTGTTTGGACCTTTGATGAGACCTTGGTTCCTTGGCTTGTGCAATTGCCCCATTGTTGTCACAGTAGAGCTCAATGGGATTCATTGCACTTGGAACCACCTGAAGTTCAGAAATGAACTTCCTCATCCAAACGGCTTCTTTGGCTACCTCAGAAGTGGCCACATACTCAGCCTCGGTTATAGAATTAGCTATGGTGGATTGCTTGAAGCTTGTCTAGCATACAACGCCTCCATTCATTTTGAACACATAGCCGGCTTACGATATGAAGTCGTCAGGGTTAGACTAGAATGACGCATCAGTGTAGCCCTGAATGCTGAGCTCTTCTTGTCCCCCATAGACCAAGAACAGATCCTTAGTTCTTCTCAGATACTTAAGGATGTTCTTTACAGCCACCCAGTGTTGTAGACCTGGATTGGATTGGTATCGGCTGGTTATGCTCACAGCATAAGCCACGTCTAGTCTATTACACAACATTGCATACATGATCGATCCCACTGCCGATGCATAGGGTACTTGACTCATGTCATCCCTCTCAGCATGTGTGGTGGGACATTGGCTCTTTGAGAGAGTAAGGCCATGTCTCACTGGAAGGTACCTTTTCTTGGATTGCTCCAAGTTGAACCTCTCTTGGACCTTATCAATGTAGGTAGTCTAACTAAGGGCTAGGATCTTCTTGGATCTATCCCGGTAGATCCTCACACCTAGGATATAGGTGGCCTCCCCTAAGTCCTTCATCTCGAAACACTTCCTCAACCATGTCTTCACAGACTGAAGACTAGGGATGTCATTTTCGATGAGCAGTATGTCATTGACATACAAGACTAGAAAAGTCAGCAAGCTCCCACTGAATTTTCTGTATACACAGGCATCATCTTGGCTTTTGATAAAGCCATAATCTCTCACAGCTTCATCAAACCGAATATTCCAACTTCGAGATGCTTGCTTTAATCCACAAATATGTTTCTTTAGCCTGCAGACTTTATTGACATCTGCAGAATGGATGAAACCATCAGGCTGTGTCATATATACATCCTCTGTCAGCCTCCCGTTAAGGAAAGCTGTCTTAACATCCATCTACCATATCTCATAGTCATGATATGCAGCTATAGCAAGCAGAATCCGAATGGATTTGTTCATGGCAACTAGCGAGAAGGTTTCATCATAGTCCACTTCATGGACTTGTTTGAATCCTTTAGCCACTAGTCTACCCTTATAGGTAACTATGTTGCCATTCATGTCGGTCTTCCTTCTGAAGACCCATGTGCACACTATGGGTTTTACCCCATCAGGCAGCTCAACCAAATCCCATACTTGGTTAGCTGACAAGGAATCCATCTCGGATCACATGGCCCGAGCCATCTCTCGGAGTCCGGTCCACTGACCGCCTCATCATAAGTCCTAGGCTCATCCTCAATGATGAAGATCTTGTCATGTTGGGTCAGCAGTGACCCATACCTCTCAGGTGAACAACGAATCCTCCCAGACCTACGTGGGACCTGTGTCTGAGCCTTAGGCTGCCTAGCAACCGGTGCAGGTGGCTCAGGTTCCATCTCTGTGTCTTGTGGTTGCACTTGGACCTCGTCCAAGTCAAACTTCCTCCCACTGACTTCTCTTATGAGAAATTCTTTCTCTAGAAAGACAGCACCCCGAGCAACAAAAACTTTATTCTCAGTGGGAACATAGAAGTAGTACCCTTTAGTTTCCTTAGGATACCCCACAAACACACATTTATCAGATCTAGGTTCTAGCTTGCTAGAATATTGACATTTGACATAAGCCTCACATCCCCAGATCCTGATAAACGAGAGGTTAGGGCGTCTCCCACTCCATACCTCATATGGTATCTTGGAGACACTCTTAGATGGAATGTTATTCAGTATAAGAGAAGTTGTCTCAAGTGCAAAAGTCCAGAATGAGGGTGGTAGAGTTGCATGACTCATCATAGATCGAACCATGTCCAACAAAGTTTGATTTCTCCTCTCAGACACACTATTCCATTGAGGTGTTCCAGGAGGAGTGAGTTGGGATAGAATCCCACACTCTCTTAGATTATCAAAGAACTCGCTGCTCAGGTACTCTCCACCATGATCTGATCGAAGAGTTTTAATGAATCTTCCAAGCTGGTTCTCTACTTCATTTTTGAACTCCTTGAATTTCTCAAAGGATTCAGACTTATGTCTCATTAGATATACATAACCATATATACTGAAGTCATTAGTAAATGTGATGATGTAGTTGTACCCTCCTCTGGCTTGTTTACTGAATGGCCCACAGACATCACTGTGTATAAGATCCAATAAACCTCTTGCCCTCTCACCAATCTTGGTGAAGGGCACCTTTATCATCTTCCCTAATAAACAAGGCTCACAAGGATCAAATTCCTCCAAGGAACTTGAATCTAACAACCCATTTGTATGGAGTTGTTGGATGCAATTCTTGTTTATATGGGCTAATCGACAATGTCATAGGAAAGCACCAACTGAACCACTCAGTTTGACCCTTTTGTTATTTATGGTACAAATAGAACTATCCATGTCCAAGACATATAATCCATTGCACAAAGTACCCTTCCCATAAAACATGTTTACAAATGAGAAAGAACAAGAGTTCTCCTTTATTTCAAATTTAAATCCTTTCTTTGCCAAGCAAGGTACATAATAGCAATTATCTAGTTCTAATAGAAGTCCAGACGGCAGGGAGAGAGTCAAAACTCCTATGACAACAGCAGCAACTTGTGCCCCATTTCCAACTCGTAGTTCAATCTCTCAAGGCCGCACTGATCTACTTTTCTTATGCCCCTGCATATTTGTACAAATATGAGCTCCACATGTGGTATCCAATACCCATGGCATAGAAGTAGAAAGGTTGACTTCAGTAACATAAATACTTGAGCTAGAAGCTAAGGCCAAGCCTTTCTTCTCCTCATTCTGAAGTTGCTTGCAGTCCCTCCTCCAGTGACCCTACTCGCCACAATGGAAGCACATCTGTACCTTTTACTTCTTTGCCTTTTTCTTCAGTGCTTTGGTAGGACCTTTGGCGCTACCCTTAGCACGTGCCTTACCCTTCTTCTTCATCTTCTTGGTCGCAAGGACCAAGAGAACAGAATTGGTTTTGGTCTTACCCATCTCCCGCTCGGCTGTTTGCAGCATATTCAGTAGTTCCTCCCTTGTGCAATCAATTTGGTTCATGTTAAAATTTATGGTAAACGGACTGAAGCTAGGGGGAAGGGATTGCAGAATAAGATCCACAACCAGCTTGTTATCTATGGTGTGTCCCAGTCTCTTGAGATGATCCACATTCTCATTCAGCTTGAGAACGTGGGGTCTCACTAGTGCAGCCTTAGATAACTTGCACCAAAATACTGCTTTGGCAGTGTCATATCTCTTAGTTATAGCCTGAGGCTCGAACATCTGTTTCAGATGAGTAATCATCTGAAAAGCGTTCTGCTCCTCATATTGCACCTGAAGTTCAAGTGCCATAGTGGCTAGTATGAGATATGCAAATTCCAAAGAGTCATCTTGATGCTTTCTAAAAGCATTCCTGTCTACCATTCGGGCATTAGGCGCAGGACCCGCAGGAAGAGGCTGTTCGAGGACATACAGCTTCTTCTCGAGCTTGAGGGCTATCCTCAAGTTCCGACGCCAGTCCATAAAGTTGGATCCAACAAACTTATCCTTATCGAGAAGGGATCGTAGTGTTAATCTGCTAGTGTTCGAAGCCATTGTTCTACAACCAGCATGAAACAGCTGATTAGTACTACTTCAAATCTCTTAAACTGGACTTGTTTTAAATTATTATGGCTTCCACTATTTTGATCGAATTGACAACCCACAAAGTCAATCAGGAAATTTGAGATTTCCTAGTGAGATGAGATCCTTATTCCACACGGGGTTTCGCGTCCCACGAGGGTGGGATGAGATGCATAAAGTGACCCATGCTTCTTAAGGTGGGCACGCCGGCTGATTGCTCTATGCAATTCCCCTTATTGAGACAGTCTAGGCATTTCATGTCCAGCGAGGGCTGGATATAGCATGAAACCCTAACCTCTCAACGATGCCTCTAGAGTTTAATCATGTGCCCTGCACACATGAAAATCCAGTCAAGTCCATTCCTAACCGTTATGCCCAGGGCCAACGAGTTTCCTTGCAAAGGCACGTCCAGGGTAAAACTGGACTAGGGAAACCATTGCCACCATACACCTTCTAAAGATAACTAGGTGTGTCCCACGAAGGTGGGAAACAGTTCACAACACCACTGATCGATAGCTTGGTGAGGGCTACGTGCTAGAAGGCTACTAGACTTGATATTTTGATTGAGGGTTTTTGAGGTCTCATCATTTCAGTTTTATCTTATAGTGATAACATAACGATAAAACATCACAGGCATGCTTTAGCTTTTGTAAAGAAAGCAAAGAAAGGATGATGTGATCATAGCCCATTCAAGACATTGAACCAACACATGCCAAAAAGAGGTTCAACTCTTGACCTAAGACTCAATCCCCTATAAGTAGACCTAGCCTAGCTGACCTCTAGCTTGGTCTTCAAAGTTGGCTCCAAGGTCCTCCTTCTATGGTTTAGCTCTCAAACCCTAGAGGTACTTTTAAGGAGACCCTAGAAGCACTCATAGGCTTGGCCAATGCCATGGATCCTCCTCTAAGGAAGATGCGCCATCTTGCAAGCCACAAGAGGGATAGCTCACAAGCACAAGGCTCGGCCAAACCCTTACTTGCGCCCCCATGCAAGGATGCACCATCTTTGATGAAGCATGTTGCACCACCATGCAAGGTGCACAAGCTTCATGCATTCGCCATGCTCCAAGTATTGCACCACCCTAATCTTCATCTTAGTTAAAAGCAAAAAAGAAAAGCGGCACGCAGGCCTCACAAGGATACATCATAGGCATGCAAAGGGGCTTGACAAATGACCACAACATCATGCACAAACAAGGTATTTACACATGCAATTCTACATGTTCATGAAAAACTCAAAATATGAAATTTTAGTTTCTCATAAAACAAGTTTCCTTTCCTCATCTTCTTTTCACAAATCTTTTGGTTATTTGCGATTAACTTTTCATGATGATTTCATAGATCCTATCGGCTGTCAATTTTGTCAGATCAAGAGACCCGGTCAGTCCGTAGACACAATGCCCATCCTACTTGACAAAACTACGTGTGCCTTTGATCTTAAATCCATCAAGAAAAATAACCCAAAATTCCAAAAGAGATTGACAAGATGATAGGAACAATAAACTATAAATTTTCCTACTTAGAAAAATCACACGTCATGTGATCATGCAATTTGCAAAAATTGAAACATGGCATGTGAGCATGGAAAATCATGAAAGTACATCGTTCGAGGCTCGCAAGTAGCTCTGATACCACTGTTGGGAAACCCCGGGGATATTTTATAATTTTTCACAGAGATTACATTTGCACAGCGGAAAAATATCCCCGAAATAGCCCAGTTCCAAAAAACCTAGTGAAGATCTTCTTCCGAGGGAGTCGACACGATGATATAGAAAATACCTTAAGAGCAAGATGAGGTCGATGCCGAGGTAGGCGCCCAAGCGTGCGCCCTCTACAGTTTCATACACACGGATGGCTCAAGCTCTCTTCTTCCTCGCCGGTTGCTAGCCTAGGGAAGAAGATCCAAGCCTTAGGTCACCTTCTTCAAAGCTTGCGCAACCTCCAAGGATCATGCGCCAATGAAGAGGATGAGGAGATGAGGAAGCTGCCAACTTCAAGTTCACCTTGCGCCAAGGGAAAGGATGAAGATGGCTCTCGGCTAGGAAGATGGAAGAGATGCGCCACTAGCTATTGTTCACACCCCTTCTTGTTAGTTGCTCACACCAAATCGATTACCTCAAGGGGCTCATGCATATGCAATGATATATAGAGCCAAGGGGCGGCAATAGAAGGGCTAGGCGCATATCACAAAGAGAGGGGGTGGCTAGGGTTAATGGGTGGCAATTAGGGTTAAGGTTTAGGAAAGTCTCCAAGACTTTAGCATAAATCCCTTGGAATCGCCCAAGACTTACCATAGAAGTCTATGATGCCTTAGATGCCTCAACCCTTGCCATAGAGGCAAGATTTCCAATTCCTTCCAAAGGAAGCAAATTGCGCCAAGCTCACCCCATTATGCCCTTGGCGCCAATGGGGTTGGCTTTTCTCCCAATTATACCCTTTTAGCCTATTCTCTCTTCATGATATGTTATTGGGCCTCATTGGGTAATGAGTTAGCTCAAACTTCATTACATGTGTTGATTAAGCAATTGGATCCAATCCAATGCAACCCAAAGTCTAATGTGACCAACCATGGTCAATTTCGGGTCAACCTACCAAAAATAAAGTTTGGCTCCAATAACTATCCTCTATCTCATCAGGCCCATTGGCGTTGACGAAATCTCCCAAATAGAACCGAGTTACCCAATAACTTGATCATATGGCTTTTTGATCAATACGAGAACTCGAGTATCAAGTTGTGCGACCCTGTAGGTTCCTCTAACATTGGCAGTGCTGACCTAAGGTCACCACAAGCAGTGGGTGGCACCTACCCAAGTCAACGGAATGGATTGAAGGGAACCCCTTTCTAGAGGGGGGCGAAACCCTAATAGTAGGCGCAACAAAATTTCTAGCGGAATCTAGGGTTTCTTATGCGATCTTAAAGCATGTAATATGATCAACTTATAATGAAAAGCGATACTCACCATTGCCATCACTTGGATGGTGTCTTGGAATGAGAGAGCGAAATGGATCTCCTCCTTAGGTGGCGCACACAAGGTGATGTCGCCTACTCTTTGTTGATCCTTGTGCTAGCAAGGTTCTCCAAAGGTTCTTGTCGAGTGGAAAGGATGAGAGATCTCCTTGGCGAAAACTTCCTTGTCGTCTTAGCCTCTCCTCCACGCGAGAATGCCTCAAGACCCTCTAGCCAAAATCGGCGACAAGGTGTGAATGAAGCGAGAGAGATGTGTCCACGCTTAGGAGTCATGGTTTCTAAAAATAGAAAACCACTCCCACGTTCATGCTCTCATGCGACTTCGGTTTTACCCAAGCGCAAACTTCTCTTCACTTTGAACCATGCGCTCATTCATGAGCCGGTTCATCACGGTTTGGTCCAAGACCAATTATCCCAAGCAATATGGTCTAGATCTTAATTAAACCCTAAGGCTTCAGATCTAACCGTCGATCTCTTTGATGCTCTTGATCTGACCGATCTAGCATCCATTCTCTCGATCGAAGCTTACCGATCTCAAGCCCTAATCAATCAAACATGATCAGACCAGATCTCACTTACAATCAGAGATTAAATCCCTTTAAACTGAACCTGAACAATTCAGTCCACACGATCTGACTTAAGTAAGCCATATCATCAAATTGTGCGACCCTGAGGGTTTCCTCTAAATGTCGGTAACGATAATTCTCATTATCACGATCAGTGAGGGGTATCTAGCAACACATCACTGTCTCCCGATATAAAGGAAAGAGTCTTCCAAGACTACACCCAAACCACAGCACAAGTGTGAATCAACTCACAAGGCATGCATATTTCCTTCGCCACTGGATGTTCTTATTGGACAAGCTTGTCAAGCTTGTAACTCCAATATGATAAGCATGATTAGATCAGATGAACACAGTCACCTGGGTATGGCCATACACTCTCTCAATCATCTCATCCAGGGGGCCCCTTTAGAACATCACACTCCTTAAACAAGGAGACGGCAATCCTATGTCTATCACTAGTGCCCTAACCTGATTCAAGCTCACCATCCAAGATAGTCTATAATCATTATGTTTCAAATGATATTGAACTACCTCAAAACAATGACAATCATCATTTAGAAAACACAAGTGATCTCAAGTCAAAGGAAATGTGCCACTTGTCACATTCAAGGAATATTCACATTGTGACAAACAATTGAACATCCTAGTAGGGTCTGTCCAGCACATCCAATGTACCCATGAGTCTACATCTTATTCCATGCTCGAAGCATCCTATAAGATTAGAACACATATTAGTCTCAATCATATCAAGGCTGTCTCATGTTCACCAAGATATATCGACTAAGGACTTAACAGCATGTCAGCCTAGCTGAACAGCTTTGAGACATTATTCAGAAGAACATATATTGCAGCAGACAATGTAACTAACTGAATAACAACCATGCCTTTATAAACATAAGAGTTTATTACATGATACTGATACATTCCCATAGGCCTCAAACATTAGCCTTAAGGGCATACCCCAACATGGATATCGACATCGACATCCCTATCAGCGCAACTAGGTACAGATGCATTATAGTCCCTTTGCCAAACTGATATCTAATTGGACAAGTGTGTCATCACTTGTTTTCACCCAATCACATGGTCATGACTAAATCAGGTTCTCACTTGGGTATGGCCATACACTTTCAATCATAGAACCATAGAGGAGCTCCATGGATATCAAGCTTCCCTCAGGAAGGGGCAAATCCTCTGTCTATCCATTGACCTTCTCATATTGGTCATGACATGCTCAATGACAGCCATTATTACCTCCCAACTACGGTGAGGTGTTAGGTTGTATCAAAGCATGTTCCTAACCATATAAAATAGTCAATGACCTCAAGTCAAGGGATCAATGCGTCTCCTATCCCTTGTGAGGATAACTCATGACACCAAGTCATAGCCTCACAGTGGGTCGGTCTAGTATATCCACCACTGATATACCCATATGTCTGCATTAGCTCCTCATGCCTAACCAGCCCATATACTAGTCTCACAAGTACCAGAGCTGTCCCATATCCACACAGGTACATAGACTGGGGAAAACCATTTGAGCACAGATCCAATCTGTCTCTAGGGACATTATTATGTAAGTACATAATCGTAGATGTAGACAAACATTGATAATGACATTGCTAAACTAACTCGAATCAACCAAATGACTCGATCATAGGCAACTCGATTAATACAAGATCTCGAGTGTCTAGGTGTGAGACCTTATAGGTTCTTTAGACGTTGGCAGTGATAACCTCAAGTCATCACTAGCAATGAGGGCACCTAGTAGTACATTATTGCTACCCAAGTCTTCGGAATGGAGCCGTCATCGACATCCCCTAAAACTGTGACAAAGTACATGTACACTCTAGTCCTTTTGCTAGGCTGATACCCTGATTGGACAAGTTTGTCACATTTGTTTAACCCAATCCAATGGTCATGACTAAATCAAGTTCTCACCTGGGTATGACCTTACACTTTCAATCATGCATCCATATGTGGGGCCCATAGATATTAAACTTTCTCACAAGGAGGGGGCAAATCCTCTATTGGCTCATTGAATCTCTCATATAGCTCAAGATATACCCAATGACAACCGTTATGACTTCCTTGCTATGACAGAGCATAGGTTGTATCAAAGTACATCCCTTACTATATAGAGATATCAGTGCCCTCAAGTCAAGGACGAGTGAATGTCTGTCACTATAAGATTTGACCTGTGACACTAAGTCAAATCCTCATAGCGGGTTGATCTAGTATATCTATCTTGATATAACCATATGCCTGTGTCAGCAACCCATGCTCAACCGGCGCATATGCTAGTCTCAAGTGCATCATAACTGTCCATTATCCACTATGATACTTGACTAGGGCAATCCTTTGAGACTAGATAAAATCTATCTCTAGGGACATTGTCTATGCAAATGTACATATGATGCAGATGTACCAAATGCACAACATTGACCATGACATGGTATATATCACAAATAAATTTGACACATATCGGGCTAGCCATAGGTCCTAGGGTATATACACCAACACAAATCACTACGAACAATAGCAGATGGTCACTACGATCTGTCCTGGAAATGGATAAGTTGGTTGAAACCAACTTAATGGACTAGTATCAGAACTTGAAGATTATCCTTAGACTCGAGAAGAAGCTGTGTGACACCCATGCTTTAAAATCACTATTATCGTTTTGTAATAGAATCAAAGTTGCTTTGACAGATAAAACAAGTGGTGCCATAATGCTTAAAGCCTAAACCTACTAAGTTATTTCATTTGTATGGACTCTTGAAGTTAAATTGTAGCTAAGTGTGATATTCAAGGTTCCTTTTATAATGGTATAATTCAAGATTCTTACTAGGACTCATTGGGAATATTGAGAAAAGAATTGGGCAAAACAGTAATTTTATCATTTAATTAGCCACTTAGGAATTTGGTATTAAATGATGAAGTAGCTAAGTAATGCTTTCATAGTTGATGGGAGAAGAGCTAAACCAGCTTATGATTTCATGATGAGGGAGTTAATAGAGTGATGCCACCTCATGGCTTGCATGAGAAGCCAAGCCCCAAGTGTTGCCACCTAATGGCTTGCATGAGAAGCCAAGCCCCAAGTGTTGCCACCTAATGGCTTGCATGAGAAGACAAGCTCCTTGCCACTTCATGCTATTGGAGACTTCTTTTGTTTTGCTCGTTCCAAAGCCTGGTAGAATGAGAGCTTAAGGAAAGGGAAGGAGAAAAGGAAAGAAAAGGGGAGAAAGCAAAGTAGAGATTAATTTTGGCTTCTAAGGCAAGTTCTTAATCTTCCTTTGTAATTGTTTGCCTTTGACTTCAATGATCTTGTACTTCATGAATGCCTTCAATTTGGTTCTTATGTCCATGATTTTTTGGTAAATTCGACCCTTGGAAGAATGATCAATGTTATGATTATAACTATGAATCCGTAAGTAAAGTAAATCTGACCTTTCTTCATTCAAATGATCATAATTTTAGACTCCCTAACCCAAATCGTATGAAATTAGATTCATTGGAAATAAGACTCAATTAAATTTTATTTGAGTCAGATATTGAATACTTTCGAGCAGGTTATCGACCTTGTTATGCATGTTCATTCCGACCTTGTAAATCTATTTGCAAGTTCTTCTTCTTCCTTTGTGCTATTTTTGCCTATTGCTTCAACTCTATGAGAAATCATCCTTCATGATACTTGTGATTTCAATTTACTTCTAATGTCCATGATTTGGTTCAATTTTGTTCTTGGAAGAATGATAAATGCTAGGTTAAAAGACCATAAATGCTTATGAGAATTAAACATAACCTTTCTTCACTCAAATTAGCATAACTTTGGACTCCCTAATCCAAATCATATGAAATCAGAGTCATTGGAAAGAAGACTCAATTATCTTTCATTTGAGTTAGATATTGAATACCTTCGAATAGGTTATCGACCCTGTTATGTCAATTCATTCCGACCCAGTAAATTGAAAAGAAGAAAAAGTCCACTAAGGCAGGTTTCTACCCTTTGCCCTACATTTATGCTTTTAAAATTATGATAATTTTGTAAAACGTGTGATTATGATTCATGGATCTATAATTTACTGAGATCAAAGGAATTTTGGGAGAGATTACTATCATATTGTAGAGTGTGTTCAAGAGCAAGTAAGTATGGACTTATGACTCATGCAAATCGGACCTTGTGGTGAATTTTGTGATTTAACTTTGTCTACGCAAATGATCATTCATTGAAACTTGATTTGTGTAAAAGAAGACTCGATGATCTTTCCAACGCCTCCAATATTTTGTATACTTCATTTGATTTAGGATATCAAGTATGTAGCAATATACAGGATCTCATTGCTGTAATACCAAACTGACCTACTTGTGGTATTTAACTTATAACTTTTGATTGACATTTCGGTTTTGAGTGATTCTTCTTTTTCACGAAAGAGGATTCAAAGAGATTTCCAACGGACCAAATATTGTATAGTATCACCTCTGATTTTGGTATCAAACAGATAACAATATTCGGAAGATGTTTTTGGAACATAGGGTTGACCGCCTTGTAGTAATTGTCTTGTAAGTATGGATTTACAGATTGGTTTGATATGATATTTAGCTTGAAGGAAAAAGGACTCAAATACCTTTCCATTGAGTCATATATTGCATATAGTTTATACAGTACATAGCTTGAAACAAACAATAACTTTCGACTCATTGATTTTGTAACCTGATCATGGGCAGTCTGACCTTTTGTCACTTGAGATGTTATAACTTTTCGTATACTTTGTCAAATTACACAAACTTAGATTCTATAGAAACTAGATTAAATTATCTTTCCAATGATACCTCTTTTTTATGACTATATATAGCATTTCTCTATGATTCAGTTGCCTACAATAACTGGTCATATGTGACATGTTCTGCTCTTAGTATATGGTACAACATGTTATATTCCTTGTGCTACACTTGATGCTGATGACTTATTATTTGATCCATGACACTACCAATGCATTTGGAAGATGACCAAATGTTTCTATGACTTTGATATGCACCTTTGATTAACCAAATGAGCTTGATAATGTACCTTTGATTGTTATCTTTGACACTTGTATCCATGATCACGTTGTAAGGGCAATTGTTTGAAGGCAATAATGCCATTTTGTGACTTTGACTTTGTTATAATACCATTGTTCTTTGGCCCTTATATCTTATAGTGGGAAAATGATTTGATCCCAATTAGGAGAATTTGGCTATGGAGGTGGAACTAAGTTCCCTCCACTTACATTTGGTTGGGCCATGGCGAGCCCTTTTGCCGGCTTTTGCTTGGAAAGACTTTATTTGGAAGGACTTTGTTTGGAAGGATTTTGTTTGCTTGGATGGACTTTTGTTTGCTTTGGTTCTCACTATATGTTATATATTGCTATTATGGCACTATGTTTTGAATACCATGAGATCATGAACTTACCATCGCTCCTATGCTTGAGTAGATATTCTACACTATTATTTGTATGATGCTTTGATTGAGACTTTTGACATTTGACACTCATTTGTTATTATGTTGAATATCCTTGTGATCTTTCTGCTTACCATGATATTATGCTTATCATGTCAATATTGCTTACTATGTGATTATATGCCTCTTTGTATTGCTACCTTGTGATATGCATACCATGTCACCATTGCTTATCATGTCACTATCGCTTACCATGGTATTATGCCTATCATGTGACTATTACTTACCATGTCACTATTATGTTTCCATTTGATATTACTTGTGGAACCATGTGGAGATCTATTAGGAATACTTCTCCTTTTGGCATCTTAATTACTTGCTGAGCATTCTTGCTCAATCCTTGCATTCTAACCTCTTTATAGGTTAGCTTTGGGCTACAAGTTTATGTGGACGGTTTAAAGAAGATAATGAGTATGGTTTTATGTTTGAGTATGTAAACATTAATGACTAATGTATGAAGTTGTTAGTATGTTTGTTTGATAAGTGTGAGAAGATCCATGACTTGTGAGTGAGATATTATGGTTGTGGAATATTGAGCATGTAAAGTTAAATGACTCATGTATGATATTCATTTTGATGTTTGTAATATAAGTGTGGTTTTGGAATAAATACTATGGATTTGGAATAGGATGTATAGTTTTTATGATATGATAAAGATTTTGGTTAATAGAATGAGAAATTTTGAATGGTTATTTGAATTGTTGTTACCTCCTAGATGATGGAAAGACAAATTTTATAAGTTATGTTGATCATGTTATAGTGTTTTGATCCTGGGTACAATATTGCAAAATGTTTTTTTATTATGAAATTACCATCCTCTAGGGGTGTGACAAGCTATATGTCCTTGAGCATCCTATTCCTGAGTCCCTTCTATGCTCAGCCTTAGCGGCCGAGATTGATGCTTATCATAAGCACTATAAGGATGCTTATGAGGTTATTAGTCTGATACTAACCAACATGTTGCCTGAATTGCGAAGGCGATATAGGGAGAAGAGTGCTTCTGAGATCATTAGTGATCTAAAGCAGGTTTTTGATGAAAATGGTTAGTGATCATACGTCTAAGGTAGTCCATCAATGCGAAAGTAAGCCAAAGGGCTTGACTAAAGCATTGAAAATAAAGATGGAAAGGATAAGGAAAGATAGGTACTATGATTATGGAAAGCCAATCCACTTTAGAAAGGACTTAGTACAACTTGAGAACGAGGTGAAGAGAAGCAAGGCTTCATCTTTTAGCCCAAGTATTTATATTACTGAAGTCAACCTTTCTACTTCTATGTCATGTGTATTGGAAACTGCATGCAGAACTCATATTTGTACATATATGCAGCTCAAGAGAAGTAGATCGGCACAGCTTGGAGAAATTAACCTACGAGTTGGAAATGGGGCACATGTTGCTGCTATTGCTATAGGGCTTTTGATGCTCTCCCTGCCTTCTGGACTTCAGTTAGAGTTAGATAATTGCTATTATGTACCTTCCCTTACCAAAAACATTGTATCTATTCCTTGTTTAGCAAGGAAAGGTTTTAAATTTGAAATAATAGAGAACTCTTATTCTTTTTCATTTGCAAATGTGTTTTATGGGAAGAGTACTTTATGCAATGGCTTATATGTGTTGGATATGGATAACTCTATTTGTAACATAAATCATAAAAGGATTAAACTGAGTAGTTCAGTTAGTATGTACCTATGACATTGTTGATTAGCCCATATAAACAAGAATCGTATTCACTAACTCCATGCAAATGGGTTGTCAGATTCAACCTCTTCTGAGTTTGATACTTGTGAACCTTGTTTATTAGGGAAAATGACAAAAGCACCCTTCACCAAGTTAGGTGAGAGGGCATGAGGTTTATTGGATCTTATACACAGTGATGTGTATGGGTCGTCTAGTAAGTAAGCTAGAGGAGGGTACAACTACTTCATCACATTTACTGATGACTTCAGTAGATATGGTTATGTCTATTTGATGAGACATAAATCTAAATCCTTTGAGAAATTTAAGGATTTCAGATATGAAGTAGAGAACTAGCTTGGTAGATCTATTAAGACTCTTTGATCAGATTGTGGTGGAGAGTACTTGAGGATAGAGTTCTTTGACTATATGAGAGTGTGGGATCTTATGCCAACTCTAATGTAGGACAGGGGGTCTAAACATTCAAACAACGCCTTTGAAAACCGATTTTGATAAATAAGTAAGTAGTAAGGGAAAACCGATTTTAAAATAACGAGATTTGAGAAACTAATTTTTTTTGTAGTTTTAATAATAGAGAGAACCGAAATTATGCTAAGGAAAGTTGTAAATGCTAGAAGTAAACTTACAGTGCAGCCCTTGAGAATAGAAGGACTGTACTTCCCATTCTTCACTGGTCCTACTCTGATGGTAGGTGTAGTGGTGGAGCTTACAAGCAAACACAGAGAGATCCGTACAAGCCATGCATTTTAATACAAAGTAGAGGATCAAGGGGGAGGTTAAGCCTCACAAGTTCCCTTGCTAATCCTAGGTCCAACTAAAGAAAGAGGGGGAAGAAGGAGGGGTGTGCCACTCCTAGATCCACACCTTGCGCCACTACAAGTTGAGACAACCAAAGATTAGTGTAGGGAAAAGTTCATAAAGCAAAGTAAAGAGTTTAGGGGAAAGAACTTAGCCGAAAGTGTGGATGTCCTCTCATAGCCGAAAGTTGATGGATTCATCTTCAATCTTACTCCCAGCCGAGGATGAAGAGGGACTTCCTTGTGTTGCGCACTTGAAAGAAGAGGAAGCCTTCTTATGGTTTTAGTGGAGAGATGGAAGAGGAGGAAGGGCTCGGCCATTAGAGAACACTACACGAAATTAACTCTAATGCTTTACCTAGGAAACTAGTAGACAAGTTTTATTTCATCCAAGCTGTGAAAATACATGAGGAAGGCTACATTTATAGGCAAGGTAGAGGGTGGGCAAGGTGGTCATTTACCCCTTAGGCGCCACTTACAAAAATGGAGAGAAAAATTTAGCATTTAATTCAAGGTGTGAATGCCATTAAGAGTGTAGATCCTTTCTTTCTTTGGTGAAGCCTCTATGGAATTTTTTTGAACTTCGAATGAGGCTCTTTGCTGGTGGCGAGATGGCCTCCTTCCTTGTTGGTTGTGGGCGCATGAATGAAGAATTCGAAATTTGAATTCCTTCCACAAAAGCTTGGGCGGCAAGATAAGATGGTAAGTCTTCATAAATGACTTCCTTTGATTTTGGATCTTGATGGATGATGGATTCGAATTCTTCCCTTGCTTGGGCTGGTGTGTTGGTGCATATCCATGGAATGGATGGATGAGGGGGCTGATTTCATCAATGAGGAGGCGCCCAACAAATCTAGAAGTTGAGCTAGCAAGTGAGTGGATCCAAGGCTTGAGATAAACTTGGACTTTGAAGCGTTCTTTCTTTCATGGGCTGAGTTGTTTGAGTGGGACTTGAGCTGACCTTGAAATGGAGCTTGAGCTGACCTTTAGCTTGAATGACCTGCCAAAAATATAACCAATGCAAGGATGCACTATCCTACCATGATGCAAGAGTACATAAGAGCTTCATGCATTACAATGCACAACCTACTACATTTGGACTTGCCATAATTGACTATATGATGCATGGCTTATTTGAAAACTTTAACTAACCTAAATACCATGAAATGCAATGCAAAACAATAGAAATCAAGTGAGCTCTAGGTGAACCCATGTTGAGGAGGTTGTTGGTGTATATGGCCTGCAGACCAATGTATGTACATGGTCAGACATTGTTTGAATGTACTTTGATAGAACTATTATTCTTTATAGAGGCATGGTCGTTATTATGCAGACTTTTCTACCTGCGTTGATGTATAGAGTTGCATAAATAATGTCCCAGGAGTTTGGTTGGATCCATTCTCATAAGCTATCCGCAGTCAAGGTACCTTAGCAGATATGGGACAGCTTTGCTACATGTGAGACTGGTGTATAGGCTGGTTAGGTGCGGGGCACAGTAACACAGACATAAAGGTGCATTGGATGCACTGGAGTGACCCACCGTGAGGATTGACTTGTCTAGTCAACAAGTCAATCTCACACGCGAGAGGTTTGCATTGATCCTTAGACTTGAGGTATTCATGTCTAGATTTGATGATGGATATGCTTTGATGCAGTCTTACGTCTCTCCGTAATTCAGAGACTAAAACGATTGTCATTGGGCATATCATAAATCATGTAGAGACATGGATGACCAATAGTAGGATTTGCCCCTTCCTTGATTGGAAGTATGATATCCACTTTGGGGCGCCCCACCTCATTGGTGCATGATAGGAATGTGTGGCCACACTGTTTGAGTCATGACCAATATATTGGATTAATAAATTTGAGACTAATCCAATGGCAGGATATCAGTTTAGGCAAAGTGATACATAATGCATGGGAATCCTCGTTGCTTGTTTAGGAGTTGTTGCCATATGACCTAAGTCCAATGACATGGGTAGTAGTGATGTGTTGCTAGATACCTCTCACTACTTATGTTGTTATAACATCATTGTCATCGTCATTTAGATCCTACGGGGTCACACGCAATAGACTCTTGAGGTTGTTTTATGATCTGGATATCTTGGAATATATATAGTTGAGTTCATGCCCAAGGTAGATTCATGGCTGAATCTAAGTCCAATTAGGATTCATGGGTTTATAAATATCCTGGTCAAGTTTATACTCTATATGGGAGTTGGACTTGGATTTGGGACTATAAAGCATGTTGGATTCAAATCCTAATCCAACTTGGAGTTGGAATCCTAATCTAATTAGGAGTTGGAATCCTAATCTAATTAGGAGTTGGAATTCTTATTCTATTAGGAATATGAATCCTAATTCAATTAGGATTCAAATCCTAATGAGAATTGGATTTGGAAAAGGCGCATAATGCTTGGGCGCGAATCTTAATCCAACTAGGATTCAAATCCCATTAGGAATTGGATTTGGATGAGGCCCATTGTGTTGGGTGCAAATCCTAATCCAATTAGGGATTTTATTCATGAGCCTAATTAGTGATGAGATCCAAATCCAATCAGGAATTGTGGATCAAACTAATTAAGGCAAGTTTGAATCCTAATAGGAATTATAATTGGACTTGGCGCATGAGATAATTCCACTTATGGAATTTGCGCCAATGAGGGATAAGAATCCTTGTAGGATTCGGTTTCCTAAATTTGGAAACCCTCTTGGACATGTGGACTGATTTGTGGGCAAATATGGTTTGATTAACTCAAGCCATATATGCACTAATCAAAGAAGGAAAGTCCTAGTATGATTAGAACTCAAATATCCCCTCTTAATTAGGCAAGAAGCTATATTAATTCAAAGTTTCTATATGCGATAATTAGAGGGAAGTGGCGGCTGAATTCTAGGGCTAATTCCTTGGCTGAATTCAGCCATTAACACTTATGGAAAGTGAAGAGGCGGTTTGGGATAAAAGGGCTATAAAAGGAGGGGTATGCGCCCCTCTCTCCGATGACATCTTCTCAAGCCGAGAACAAGAGAACTTCCACTTGGAGTGGAGCAAGTTCTCAAGCCCTAGCCACCATTTTTCCTTGGAGTTGAGCCACCATCCTTCATCCTCTTCTTTGGCCCGAGAGTCTCCTTGGAGGAGTCTTGTTGGCGTGAAGAACAAAGGAGGAATAAGAAGGAGATTCCAAGAGGTGATCTTCTCTTCCCGTGGCTAGCACCAAGAGTGGAAGGGAGCAACGTTAAGAAGGTCGACGCGTGGACACTTGTAGAGGGCGAACACATGGGCGCCTTCAACATGGCTTCAACATCTCGACAGGCAAAAGAGGTACATCTCTAACACATCCTTGTGTTTTCCCTCTCGCATGGATCCTAGGGAAAGGAATATGTTTCGGGTGTAATGACTCTTCCGCTGCGTCTTGGGACTGCAAAATTTTAAATTACACCCGGTATTCCCTAACAGTGGTATCAGAGCTACTTGCGAGAAACACAAGGTGTACGTTTGCTTGTGTGAAAAATTTTTGGAAAATTTTTCTTCTATCCATGCGCGTTTCACATAGAAAGCGTTTCTTTTATCTAAACTTCTCTTTTCAATTTTATGGCCAAAATTTGATTGTGTTTTATGATTGATTTAAGACCAAATGTGTACGTGGTTTTGTCAAGTAGGACGGGCATGGTGACTTCGGATTGGCCGGTCTCTTGATTTGACAAAACCGCCAGCCGATAGGGTCTCTGAAATCATCATGGAACTTGATCTAAATTTTAGCATAAATTTGGTTAAGAGAGTGCTTTGGATGATGATGGCACATAAGAGGCTAAAATTTGATTTTTCCCGGTTTTCCAAATTTTACATGCGCCACTTGATTGGGTTGATATGGTCATAGCGAGTGATCTCCTGTGTTGTGATGTGGAAGCATGTTTGCACTTGTGATGAATGCTTGTAAAATCTCCTTCCACCTGCGTGTGGTTATATCCCTATCTTGATGTAAGTTTCTCATCTTGTTTGAGAATAGATTAGAAGATAGGTTAAGGCTTCATCTTGACAACAAGAAGTCTTCTTCAACTGAAGTCAGTAGTGGCGCCAGCTTTGGAAGTGTGGTGATGGACTTGCGGCTGAAGGAAGGACACATGCTTTCGGCTTTTGGCATGGGCTGATCTGCTATAGGGACTCGCAACCCTTGGATGCACGATAACATGTCACATGGCACGTGACAAGTTATGTGTATGAAAAGGGCTATGACCATATCGACCAAACTAGCATGCCTGTGATGGTTTAATATTCTGTCCATAGCATGCCTGTGATGTTTTTCCTTTGCTGCCATAACCATAGGAAAATTGCATGCTAGAAAAGAATAAAATAAACATGCAAAACTCTCGTTGAAATATCAAGTCGGTAGCCTTCTAACGCGTAGCCCTCATCAAACTATCAATTAGTGGTGTTGTGAACTGTTTTCCACCCTCATGGGACACACCCACTTATCTTTAGGAGGTGTGTGGTGGCAATGGTTTCCCCAGTCTGTTTTAACCGGGCGCGCCTTCGCAGGGAAACTCATTGACCCTGGGTATAACGGTTAGGATAAGACTTGACTAGTTTTTCATTTGTCACTGACATGATGAATCACTAGAGGCAACTATTGAGAGGATAGGGTTCTGTGTTGTATCCAGCCCTCGCTAGACACAGGGCGCCTAGTCTGTCTTAATTAAGAGGAGTTGTGCACGGCACAATTGGCTAGAAGGCCTACCTATAGAAGCATGAGATCACTCTGTGCATCCCAACTCACCCTCGTGAGTCGCGGAGACCTCATGTGAAATTAAGATCCTACTCACTTATTTCTATGTTGAGTTTGAGAGTTCTTAACTTGTTTTGGAAATAGTGGGAGCATAGCATTTAATTAAAGTCCTAGTTAAATGCTTTATCATTGTACTTATCTTACTTATTTGCTTATTGTAGATGGCATATCCTGATCTAAGATTGAAACTTTATAAAAACAAATTGGATGGGACAAATTTGACAAAGTGGTCCAAGATACTCGAATAAGAAAATAAGGTGCATCTTCTTGAAAGACCTCCATCCCAGCCTAGTATGTATTTCACTACTAAGTGGGAGTGGAATGTATATCTTGAACATTGTGAAGATAACTTACAGTACACTGCTCTTGTCTTAGAGTGCATGACCCCAGAGGTCAAAGTTGAGTGTGATGAGATGGGGATTTATGATCTTATCATACATCTCAAAGGTCTCTCCACACCATGCTCTATAGACAAAGATCAGGAGAGTTATGTTGGATCTTCAGAGTGTATGCCTGAATCTGAGAATGATCATGGTTCTGTATCTTCGAAGCTAATACTTCGGAAGACTGGGAATGCATGGGTATTTCAAAGAAGATTGAGGCCTAAGAAGAGCATGGCAAAGAAGAAGGGATGTAATCCATCCGCTTCAAGTATTGTGTTACTGAGGTCTTTATGTCTACTTCTTATTCATGGGTACTGGGTACCGCAAGTGAGGCTCACATATGTTTTACATGTGCAGGAGCTCAAAAGAAGTAGGACGATGAAGCGCGGTGGGATCGACTCTCGAGTCAAGGACGGAGCATTGGATGCTGCTGATATCATCTCACTGCCTTGAATACTTTATCTAGAACTTTGCTATTATGTATCCGCTTATGTATTAGAACATCATTCCTTTTGGAAAGGACTTCAGTTTGAAATAATAAATGATATTTTTTTGAGATGTTCTATTAAAGTGATACAGATGATAATAGTTTTTAGTTCTATATGTAACATGAGATCAGATCCAATCAACACCCTCTTATAGCATTGTCTCTTGAGCCATAGAACAATGGTCACATCCAAAGGTCCATAGACTGTTGGGATCATTATCCTTTCAGGATTATGATACATGTGACCCTTGTTCAATGGAACAAAGTGACAGATGCTGCCTTCACTATAAAGGGTTAGTGGCTTGTTGGATCTATTACACAGCAATGTGTGTGGACCCATGTAGACAAGCATGAAGAGGTGTTATATACTTCATTAGGTTTGGATATGACTTATCCAATCTAAGAACTTTGGAGAAATCCAAGATGAAGTACAGAAGGATCTATTAAAGCACTTTGATTGGATCAAGGTGATTAGTGGAAAATTTGATGACTGTCCTAAGGAGTGTGGGGTTATCTCACAGCTTACTTGGAACACCACAACTGTGTGGTGAATTTCAAAGAAAGAAAGAGGAACACATTGGATGTGGTTCCATCTTTGAATAGTCATGCAAATTTACTACTTTTTGATGTCATGCAATCAGATGTACTGTCACTCCATTGAAAAGTGTGTCTAAGATAGCTTTTGAGTTGGAAACTGCAAATATCCCATTTCTTCAAAGGATTTAGGAATGTAATATGCAGTGATTCAAAAGTTTGTGTTTGTAGAGCACTGTAGAGTGCTTATTCTATCCCAAAGAGAACAAACTATTTGTTACTCAAACTGTTGTCTTTCTTGAGAAGATATTTCTTTTGAAAGAAGCTAGTGGGAGTAGAATTGATTGGGACAAAGTCCAGAATTCACCACAATATAATTAGACACAAATGGAGAGTAGAATCTCATATACAGGTTGAAAGTAACCTGCAGTTCAAGTAACACAGGAACCACATAAGTCTGGATGGATTTGAAATGCTAGGCATAATGAATTTTTCATCTAGGATGAACCTGAGACTTATGAGGAAATGGAAGTGGTCAGTGGACCAGATTCCAAGAAATGGCTGAGTGCCATGAGAACCATAATGGACTCCATGTCTGCTAATCAAGTGTGGGACTTGATTGAGCCGCCAAAGGGGTAACACCCATAGGCTGTAAATAGATCTTCAAGGAAGATAGACAAGGAAGGTAACAAGGTTACCTATAATGACAAGCTAGTGAATGAAATTTCAGGCAAGTCCATGTTCGGGTATGCCCTTAAGGCTAATGTTTGAGGACTTGGGATTATATCAGTATCATGTATAAACTTAATGTTTATAAAGGCAATGGTTGTTATTCAGGTTGTTACATTATCTGCTGCAATATGTATACTTCTGAATAATGTCTCAATGCTGTTCAGCTTGGCTGACATGCAGTATTGTCCTTAGTCGAGATATCTTGGTGAACATGAGACAGCCTTGATATGATTGAGACTAATATGTGTTCTAATCTTATAGGATGCTTCGAGCATGGAATAAGATGTAGACTCATGGGTACATTGGATGTACTGGACAGACCCTACTTAGGATATTCAATTGCTTGTCACAATGTGAATAATCCTTATATGCAAACAAGTGGCATATTTCCTCTGACTTGAGATCACTTGTGTTTCTAAATGATGATTGGCATTGTTTTGAGGTAGTTCAATATCATTTGAAACATAATGGTTATAGACTATCTTGGATAATGAGCATGAGTCATGTTAGGGCACTAGTGATAGATATAGGATTGCCGTCTCCTTGTTGGAGTGTGATGTTCTGAAGGGGCCCCCTGGATGAGATGATTGAGAAAGTGTATGGCCATACCCAGATGACTATGTTCATCTGATCTAATCATTCTCATCATATTGGAATTACAGGCTTGACACGCTTGTCCAATAAGAACATCCAGTGGCAAAGGAAACACATATGTCAAGTGACTTGGGTTCACACTTGTGCTGTGGTTTGGGTGTAGTCTTGGAAGACTCTTTCCTTTATATTGGGAGACAGTGATGTGTTGCTGATACCCCTCACTGATCGTGATAATGTAAGTTATCGTTACCGACATTTAAGGAAACCCTTAGGGTCGCACAATTTGATGATATGGCTTACTTATGTCAGATCGTGTGGACTGAATTGTTTTGGTTCAGTTTAAAGGAGTTTAAACTCTGATTGTAAGTGAGATCTGGTCTGATCATGTTTGATTGATTAGGGCTTGAGATTGGTAAGCTTCGATCGAGAGAATTGATGCTAGATCGATGAGATCAAGAGCATCAAGAGATGAATGGTTAGATCTTGAGCCTTATGGTTTAAATTGATCTAGACTAATGCTTGGTTTGATTTGGTCTTTGAACCAAATCCAATTGAACCGGCTCATCATAGTGAGTGCATGGTTCAATGGGAGAGGAAAATGCGATGGTTCAATCGGAGTGAACGCATCACACGTTGAGGGCTTACTATTTTTGGAAGTCATGCTTTCCAAATTAGTTAACGCCTCTACATTCGTGGGTGTGGTGCTATTCTTCTCTCTCGCCTCTTCCTCTCGACGCCTCTCTCTCGTGTGGTGAGTCTTGACGCTCAAGGAGGATTCGGCATAGCCAAGAGATCATCTCATCTGCCCTTCAAGCGATCAGGAGACTTGGAGATCCTTGCTAGCACAAGGAACGACAAGGAGAAAGCCATTTCTCATCTTGTGTGCGTCACCTTTGGAGGAGAGCCGCTCGCCCTCTTGCTTCCAAGATGCCATCCAAGAAATGGCAATGGTATGATCCCTTTCTTGATCTATACATGCTTTAAAGTTGATCATATATTGATCCATGCGATCTTAGAAACCCTCGCTTCCACTATGCAAAAAAAAGTTTTAATCTGCGCATATTAGGGTTTCGCCCCCCTTTAGGGACTTTCAATTGGTATAAGAGCTAGATCATGTATGAATCATATGATTGCTTGTTTTTGTGATCCTTGTTTGCGCTTATGAATAGATCTAAATGACATGCGAAAACACATGATAGATGATCATGCGAAAATATGATGTATGCTTTACATTGGCGCATGTATATTGTTGGCGCATGTTGTAGTTTTTGATCAAACTCTTTTACTTGCGCGCATCCATTAGATCTAAGCGCCTACTTTAAAACTTAGACGGGTTAATAGGGTTGAAGTCATCGTCCTGTCAAGACCCAACAGTCTGATCAGACTATCTGACAGCCTAGATGGGTCGACCAGATGGCACCTATGCGCAAGCATGAGGTGGCTATAGGTCGACTGCTGAAAGGCGTGTAGCGATGTCTGGTTGAGACAACCGATGAACGCTCATGATTAAGGCCCGGGGTCACACCCGCTTGCCAGAACTCATGAGGGACGTTCAGCCCTTATCGCATGCATTGTTGACCATGAGGTCGACACAAGTCGGTTATGACTTGGTGCATGCAAGGGCAGGGGGTCTGACTAGGTCTGATGAGTGGATCCCTATTAATGGACCGTTGTAAGGTAGTAGGGCACATAAGGAAATAAAATGAAGCCAATGGGTTTTTCGAAAAATTTTATTTTCTTGATTGGATCACTTGATGTTTGTATAACATGATAAGTGTTTATTTAATCTTATGTGGGCTGCCCAAAAATTTAATGTGTGCTATGCTGGGGCCTGCGTGCCTGGATTATTATTTGTAAATTATTATTGTGATCTGCGCATCACATTTTAATTAATTTATACAGTGTAATTGACCTGCGTGTCAATCATGTCTAGATAGATTAAATTGTAATTTAATCAGACATGAGCACAGAGCACACATGGCAGAGGCGCATGCAGCAAGTGGCTTCACCAGTGGGAGGTCTAGGGTTCGACTCTAGGACAGGCGCATTTTACCTAGTGGGCGCATCTGAGCTGTAGTGGGCGCTTGGGCCCGGGTTGGGCCAGATGAAATGCTAAAGACCCATGAAGAGCTCAAGTGAAGACTTAAGTTAATTAAGGTCTTACTTAGGCTTAATGGGCTTTTACCACATAAGATCATCATGCTTTTAATTTACTGTTTAAGTAATTTAGTAACTGCATGATCTATTCTTCTACTATCACCATAGGATTTGTATGATAGTAAGAAGATAAAAGGACCGTTAAAATCCAACGTTAAATATCAAGCACGATAGCCTTCTGACGCGAAACCTCACTGTTCTGACTATCGTTGGGGCCGTGTTGTACCCACTCAGTGGGCACGCCCATCTATCTTCAGACGGTGTGTGATTACACCTGCGTGTTACAGAGAAGGGATTTATCACTTCTCGTTGCTCAGCATAGCACGTGGTGGTCCAGGGAGTAGGTCGGGTCAGCTTGACCATGTAGGCTACATATTGAGCATATGGTAGCTATATGGAGGCAGCCATCTGTGGGATCAGAGACTGTGTTGTACCAACTCAGTTGGCACAGTCTGCTGGATTGCCCAGATGAAGGGGAATCGCACGGGTTGGCGATTGGCAGGGATTGCCTACCAGATATTAGTGCTTGTACTCTCTGTGCATCTTATCTCGCCTGAGCGGGACGCGGAGACCAAGTATGAAATCTGGATCCCATCTCACTAAAAGAGTTTTACTCTTTCGGGCTGTTTTGCTGGATTTTTCAGCCAGATAAAATAGTGAGAAAAGAATCATTCTTAAGTCCTGAATTGATTCTAACATTGATACTGACCTTGCTGTTCTTGCAATGTTGTAGATTACTGCAGCAACGAACACCACAGCGTTCAATGTGCGATCCTTACTGGAAAGGGAGAAGTTTGCTGGGCCAAACTTCTCAGACTGGTACGGACACCTTAAGATTGTTCTTAAGGCTGAGAGGAAACTGTATGTCCTCGAGACGGCAATACCGCCTCAACCCGCTGCGAACGCCGCAAGGGCGGTTCGGGAAGCTTATGAGAAGCATGTCAATGATAGCATTGACGTCGCTTGCCTTATGCTTGCGTCTATGACGCCAGAGCTTCAGCGTCAGGATGAAGATTTATCTGCTATTGAAATTATAGCAAATCTCAAGATGCTGTATGCTGCACAGGCAAGGACTGAACGCTATAACTTGACTAAACTTTTCTTTCAGAGCAAACTGACTGAAGGTAGTCCAGTGGGAGCTCACGTACTCAAGATGATTGGGTACAAGGAGGCTCTAGAGAAACTGGGACACACCATCAATCATGAGCTTGTTGTAGACATCATCCTGCAGTCTCTCCCGGCCTCTTTCGATCCGTTCATCATTAATTTTAATATGAACAAGATCGACTGTACGCCGGCAGAGTTACTGAACATGCTCTTGACTACAGAGCAGACTCAGTCTCGTGAGAAGGGAAAGCCTTCATCCTCTGTCCTAATGGTTCCTTCTAGGAACAAGAAGAAGGGGAAGAAGGGCAAAGCCCCTATCAAGAGCTACAACAAGGCTCTAAAGCAAAAGATTAAGCGGTCAAAGGAATACAGATGTTTCCATTGTGGCCAGCTGGGTCACTGGAAAAAGGACTGTAAAGCGCTCCAAGGAGATAAGAAGGGAAGCAACCCTTTCGCTTCTGGCTCAGGTATTTTTGTGACTGAAGTCATGCTATCTTCTTCTATTTCATGGGTGTTATACACTGCATGTGGAGTTCACATTTGTTCAAATGTACAGGAACTCAAGAGAAGAAGACAGGTGGGACAGCATGAGGTGGACCTACGAGTAGGAAACGGGGCACGGGTTGCTGCTGTTGCTGTAGGAGAATATCACATCTCTTTACCATCTGGTCTTGTATTAGAACTGGACAATTGTTATTTTGTACCGAGCATAACTATGAATATTATCTCTATTCCTGCTCTTGTCAGGAAAGGGTTTTCCTTTGAATGCAAGATTTCAAAGTGTTATATTTCTTTTGATAATATTGTTTATGCTACCGGGTCAATTAACAATGGGTTATTCATGTTGGACATGGAATGTTCTATACAGCAGATTGATAATAAGAAAGCCAAGTGTGCTGATGACAGCACCTTGTTATGGCATAGTCGTTTAGGCCATATTAACAAGAAGCGCATTAAGCGGTTGCATGACCATGGACTGCTGGGATCATTCTCCTATGAGGAGCTTGATACATGCAAAGCTTGTTTAATGGGCAAAATGACGAAGTCTCCTTTTTCTAATAAAGGTCAAAGGGCTTCAGGTTTACTTGACCTCATTCACAGTGATGTGTGTGGGCCATTTAGTAAACATGCCAGAGGTGGCTATTCATACTTCATTACCTTTACTGATGATTTCAGTAGGTATGGTTATGTCTATCTAATGAGACATAAGAGTGAATCTTTTGACAAGTTCAAAGAGTTCAAGAATGAAGTACAAAATCAGCTAGGCCGAAATATCAAGGCACTTCGTTCAGATCGAGGTGGAGAATACTTGAGTCGAGAGTTTACTGACTATCTGAAGGAGTGTGGGATTATCTCACAGCTCACTCCGCTAGGAACACCGCAATGGAATGGTGTGTCCGAGAGGAGAAATAGAACCTTACTGGATATGGTTCGTTCTATGATGTGTCAGGCTACTCTACCTTACTCCTTTTGGGGATTTGCACTGGAAACAGCTGCAAAGGTACTAAACCGAGTGCCATCCAAGGCCGTTTCAAAGACTCCATATGAGTTATGGTATGGGAAACAGCCGAGCTTGACATTTATTAAAATCTAGGGTTGCGAGGCTTATGTCAAAAAGCTCGCCTCTGGGAAACTGGAGAGCAGATCTGAGAAATGTATCTTTGTCGGTTACCCTAAAGAAACAAAGGGTTATTATTTCTACGATTCCAAAGAGAACAAAGTATTTGTTGCTCGGACGGCTATTTTTCTTGAGAAGGAATTTCTTCTGCAAGAGGCCAGTGGGAGAGAAATAAAGCTGGATGAGAATCCAGAAGAAGGACAAAGTAGTCAAGCACAGTTGGATGAGCCTGAGCCAGTAGATCAGGTTATTGAACAACCTGAGGCTCAGATATCACGGGAACCGCGAAGATCGGGAAGGATCCGTCGACAGTCTGAGCGCTATGACGGAGTCTACATCATTGATGATGAACCCCTCACTTATGCGGATGCGGTCAGTGGACCGGAATCAGTGAGATGACTTGAAGCTATGCGAGCCGAGATGGACTCCATGTCAGATAACCAAGTTTGGGATTTGGTTGATCCGCCTCCGGGAGTAATCCCTATAGGCTGTAAGTGGATCTTCAAGAAGAAGATTGACATGGACGGTAACGTGGTTACCTATAAAGGCAGGCTAGTTGCGAAAGGTTTCAAACAAATCTACGGTATAGATTATGATGAAACTTTCTCTCCTGTAGCCATGTTCAAGTCTATTCGGATTATTCTTGCGATAGCGGCATATTATGATTATGAGATCTGGCAAATGGATGTGAAGACCGCTTTCCTTAATGGAAAACTAAAAGAGGATGTGTATATGACACAACCTGAAGGTTTCACTAATCCATCGGATCGTCATAAAATATGCAAATTAAAGAAGTCCATTTATGGACTTAAACAAGCATCAAGAAGCTGGAATATTCGTTTTGATGAATCAATCTGTGAATTTGGTTTCATCAAGAATGAAGATGACCCGTGTGTATATAAGAGGTTTAGTGGGATATCTTCCAGTCAGACATGGTCTGAATCTTTCAAAGAGTTAGTGTCCACAAACACAGACTGAGAAAGATGAAATGGACAATACGCCTTATGCTTCGGCTATTGGGTCCATTATGTATGCGATGTTGTGTACTCGCCCAGACGTCGCTTACGGGTTAAGCGTGACCAGTCGATTCCAAAGTAATCCAGGGAAGGCACACTGGATTGCGGTCAAGAACATTTTGAAATATCTTCAGAGGACCAAAGATATGTTCTTGGTATATGGAGGTCAGGAAGAACTCAGTATTGAAGGATATACTGACGCTTCGTTCTAATCTGACCAGGATAATTTCTGATCGCAATCAGGCTATGTTTTTAGCTTGAATGGAGGAGCAGTGGTGTGGAAAAGTTTCAAACAATCAATTGTTGCTGATTCCACAACAGAAGCCGAGTATGTTGCAGCCTCAGAAGCATCAAAGGAGGCAGTGTGGATTCGTAAGTTTGTTCAGGAACTTGGTGTTGTTCCTTCGAGTGCAGATCCTTTGGTTATCTTCTGTGATAACACTGGAGCAATAGCACAGGCAAAGGAACCACGGTCGCACCAGAAGTCCAAGCACATACAGAGAAGGTTTCACTTGATCCGGGAGATCATTGATCGTGGCGAGATCAAAATCTGCAAGGTTCATACAGATGACAATCTAGCTGACCCGCTTACAAAGCCTCTGGCGCAGCAGAAGCATGAGAAGCACTGTAATAATATGGGTTTGAGATTTCTCAACCATTAGATTAAGTGCAAGTGGGAGATTGTTGGGGTATGCCCTTAAGGCTAATGTTTGAGGCCTTGGGATTATATCAGTATCATGTATAAACTTAATGTTTATAAAGGCAATGGTTGTTATTCAGGTTGTTACATTATCTGCTGCAATATGTATACTTCTGAATAATGTCTCAATGCTGTTCAGCTTGGCTGACATGCAGTATTGTCCTTAGTCGAGATATCTTGGTGAACATGAGACAGCCTTGATATGATTGAGACTAATATGTGTTCTAATCTTATAGGATGCTTCGAGCATGGAATAAGATGTAGACTCATGGGTACATTGGATGTACTGGACAGACCCTACTTAGGATATTCAATTGCTTGTCACAATGTGAATAATCCTTATATGCAAACAAGTGGCATATTTCCTCTGACTTGAGATCACTTGTGTTTCTAAATGATGATTGGCATTGTTTTGAGGTAGTTCAATATCATTTGAAACATAATGGTTATAGACTATCTTGGATAATGAGCATGAGTCATGTTAGGGCACTAGTGATAGATATAGGATTGCCGTCTCCTTGTTGGAGTGTGATGTTCTGAAGGGGCCCCCTGGATGAGATGATTGAGAAAGTGTATGGCCATACCCAGATGACTATGTTCATCTGATCTAATCATTCTCATCATATTGGAATTACAGGCTTGACACGCTTGTCCAATAAGAACATCCAGTGGCAAAGGAAACACATATGTCAAGTGACTTGGGTTCACACTTGTGCTGTGGTTTGGGTGTAGTCTTGGAAGACTCTTTCCTTTATATCGGGAGACAGTGATGTGTTGCTGATACCCCTCACTGATCGTGATAATGTAAGTTATCGTTATCGACATTTAAGGAAACCCTTAGGGTCGCACAATTTGATGATATGGCTTACTTATGTCAGATCGTGTGGACTGAATTGTTTTGGTTCAGTTTAAAGGAGTTTAAACTCTGATTGTAAGTGAGATCTGGTCTGATCATGTTTGATTGATTAGGGCTTGAGATTGGTAAGCTTCGATCGAGAGAATTGATGCTAGATCGATGAGATCAAGAGCATCAAGAGATGAATGGTTAGATCTTGAGCCTTATGGTTTAAATTGATCTAGACTAATGCTTGGTTTGATTTGGTCTTTGAACCAAATCCAATTGAACCGGCTCATCATAGTGAGCGCATGGTTCAATGGGAGAGGAAAATGCGATGGTTCAATCGGAGTGAACGCATCACACGTTGAGGGCTTACTATTTTTGGAAGTCATGCTTTCCAAATTAGTTAACGCCTCTACATTCGTGGATGTGGTGCTATTCTTCTCTCTCGCCTCTTCCTCTCGACGCCTCTCTCTCGTGTGGTGAGTCTTGACGCTCAAGGAGGATTCGGCATAGCCAAGAGATCAACTCATCTGCCCTTCAAGCGATCAGGAGACTTGGAGATCCTTGCTAGCACAAGGAACGACAAGGAGAAAGCCATTTCTCATCTTGTGTGCGTCACCTTTGGAGGAGAGCCGCTCGCCCTCTTGCTTCCAAGACGCCATCCAAGAAATGGCAATGGTATGATCCCTTTCTTGATCTATACATGCTTTAAAGTTGATCATGAAGAGTCCCCTTCAAGATAAAGGGGGAGCATAACCCTAAAGTGATGGCGCATATAAAACTTTGTCTTGCGGAAATTAGGGTTATAGGATCAACTTGCATGTTAAATGATCAACTCGATAAAAGGCTAATAAAGATTAATGAAAACGATCATACCATCGCCATAGCCTAGATGTTGCCTTGGAAGCAAAGAGTCAATTGCTTCTTCTCCAAAGGGATTCGCACACAAGAGGATGATGGCAAACTCTTTGTCGCTCCTTGTGCTAGCAAGGCTCCAAAGTGTCCTTGATCGAATGGAAAGGGATGAAAACTTCTTGGCAAATTTTCTTTTCCTTCTTCGTCCACCTTCTTCACGACACAAGAGAAAACTTGTTTCGACTAGTGGAGAGGCGAGGCGAGAAGAGGCGTCAAGAAGAGAAGCATGGAGCGTGGTCACGTTTAGGGAGTTGCTATCTAAAAATAGCAAACCACCTCTCAACGTTCACATGCGCACACCAAGTCGCAAATCTCTCTTCACCCTTTTGAACCATGCGCTCATTTGAGCTAGTTCACTTTGGTTCGGTTCACAAACCAAATAAGCCAAGCAACTAGTCCAAATCATAATTAAACCACAAGGTTCTTGATCTGACCGTTGATCTCTTAATGCTTCTGATCTGACCGATCTAGCATCCAATCTCTCAATCGAAGCTTACCGATCTGAAGCCCTAATCAATCAAACATGATCAGACCAGATCTCACTTACAATCAGAGATTAAATCCCTTCAAACTGAACTCAAACAATTCAGTCCACACGATCTGACTTAAGTAAGCCATATCATCAAATTGTGCGACCCTGAGGGTTTCCTTTAAATGTCGGTAACGATAACTTACATTATCACGATCAGTGAGGGGTATCTAGCAACACATCACTGTCTCCCGATATAAAGGAAAGAGTCTTCCAAGACTACACCCATACCACAGCACAAGTGTGAATCAAATCACAAGGCATGCATATTTCCTTTACCACTGGACGTTCTTATTGGACAAGCGTGTCAAGCTTGTAACTCCAATATGATGAGCATGATTAGATCAGATGAACACTGTCACCTGGGTATGGCCATACTCTTTTCTCAATCATCTCATCCAGGGGGCCCCTTTAGAACATCACACTCCTTAAACAAGGAGACGGCAATCCTATGTCTATCACTAGTGCCCTAACCTGACTCAAGCTCATCATCCAAGTTAGTCTATAATCATTATGTTTCAAATGATATTGAACTACCTCAAAATAATGACAATCATCATTTAGAAAACACAAGTGATCTCAAGTCAGAGGAAATGTGCCACTTGTCATATACAAGGAATATTCACATTGTGACAAACAATTGAACATCCTAGTAGGGTCTGTCCAGTACATCCAATGTACCCATGAGTCTACATCTTATTCCATGCTCGAAGCATCCTATAAGATTAGAACACATATTAGTCTTAACCATATCAAGGCTGTCTCATGTTCACCAAGATACATCGACTAAGGACTTAACTGCATGTCAGCCTAGCTGAACAGCTTTGAGACATTATTCAGAAGAACATATATTGCAGCAGACAATGTAGCTAACTGAATAACAACCATGCCTTTATAAACATAACAGTTTATTACATGATACAGATACATTCCCACAGGCCTCAAACATTAGCCTTAAGGGCATACCCCAACAATCTCCCACTTGCACTTAATCTAATGGTTGAGAAATCTCAAACCCATATTATTACAGTGCTTCTCATGCTTCTGCTGCGCCAGAGGCTTGGTAAGCGGGTCTGCCAGATTGTCATCTGTATGAACCTTGCAGATTTTGATCTCGCCACGATCTATGATCTCCCTGATCAAATGAAACCTTCTCTGTATGTGCTTGGACTTCTGGTGCGACCGTGGTTCCTTTGCTTGTGCGATTGCTCCAGTGTTATCACAGAAGATAACCAAAGGATCTGCACTCGAAGGAACGACACCAAGTTCTCTCACGAACTTACGAATCCACACTGCCTCCTTGGATGCTTCCGAGGCTGCAACATACTCGGCTTCTGTTGTGGAATCAGCAACAGTTGACTGTTTGAAACTCTTCCACACCACTGCACCTCCATTCAAGCTAAAAATATAGCCTGATTGCGATCGGAAATCATCCTGGTCTGACTGGAACGAAGCGTCAGTATATCCCTCTATACTGAGTTCTTCCTGACCACCATATATCAAGAACATATCTTTGGTTCTCCGCAGATATTTTAAAATGTTCTTGACTGCAATCCAGTGCGCCATACCTGGATTACTTTGGAAACGACTGGTCACGCTTAACCCGTAAGCGACGTCTGGGCGAGTACACAACATCGCATACATAATGGATCCAATAGCTGAAGCATAAGGCGTATTGTCCATTTCATCTTTCTCAGTCTGTGTTTGTGGACACTGACTCTTCGAAAGATTCAGACCATGTCTGACTGGAAGATATCCTCGTTTAGAATTCTCTAAATGAAATCTCTCTAGGACCTTTTCGATGTAAGTACTCTGGCATAGCTCGAGAAGCCTCTTAGATCTATCCCTGTAGATCTTCACACCTAACACATAGGCTGAAAGTACCCCTTAAACTAAGGGGGGTCCCCTTCTAGGGGGAGCGAAAACCCTAGGCAGTGGCGCATAAAATTTTTGGGCAGCGGATTAGGGTTTCAAGAATCGGTTCATGTGATATGATCAACCAAATGGAAACGATTGCATGTAAGAGATAAAACTCATACCATAGCCATTTCGAATGGCGCCTAGGAAGCAAAGATCAAAGCAGATCTTCTCCAGAGGTGACGCACACAGTTGATGTCGCCTACTCCTCTTTGCGATCCTTGTGCTAGCAAGATCCAAAGAAGTCTTTGATCGAAAATGAGAAAGGGATGAAGAGATCTTTTCTTTGCCGATTTCTCCTCCAAATCCAAGGCGTCGTCACCCACGAAAAACTAGAGGAATGCGTTCAAGTGGCGAGAATAGAGAGAGCACTCTCTTTCGAACGTGAGTCTCTCCAAGTGGAGATCATGGTTGCTAAAAATAGCACCAGTAACCGCCCAACATGTTCACGCCAAGTGAACTTGTCGCCAATGCTTGAACCATTTTGGTTTAATTTAATTTTGGTTCAATTACCAAATAAACCAAACGACATGGCCTAGATCATATTAAAACCCTAAGGTTCCAGATCTAGCCGTTGATCTCTATGATGCTCCTGATCTGACCGATCTAGCATCTCTTCTCTCGATCGAAGCTTACCGATCTCAAGCCCTAATCAATCAAACATGATCAGACCAGATCTCACTCACAATCAGAGATTAAATCCCTTTAAACTGAACCCGAAACAATTCAGTCCACACGATCTGACTTAAGTAAGCCATATCATCAATTGTGCGACCCTGAGGGTTTCCTTAAAACATCGGTAACGATAATTTACATTATCACAACCAGTGAGGGGTATCTAGCAACACATCACTGTCTCCCGATATCAAGGAAAGAGTCTTCCAAGACTTCACCCAAAAACAGCACAAGTGTGAATCAATTCACAAAGCATACATATTTCCTTTGCCACTGGATGTTCTTATTGGACAAGCCTGTCAAGCTCGTAACTCCAATATGATGAGCATGATTAGAACAGATGAGCACTGTCACCTGGGTATGGCCATACACTCTCTCAATCATCTCATCCAGGGGGCCCCTTTAGAACATCACACTCCTTAAACAAGGAGACGGCAATCCTATGTCTATCACTAGTGCTCTAACCTGATTCAAGCTCACCATCCAAGATAGTCTATAATCATTATGTTTCAAATGATATTGAACTACCTCAAAACAATGACAATCATCATTTAGAAAACACAAGTGATCTCAAGTCAGAGGAAATGTGCCACTTGTCTTAATCAAGGAATATTCACATTGTGACAAACAATTGAACATCCTAGTAGGGTCTGTCCAGTACATCCCATGTACCCATGAGTCTACATCTTATTCCATGCTCGAAGCATCCTATAAGATTAGAACACATATTAGTCTTAACCATATCGAGGCTGTCTCATGTTTACCAAGATATATCGACTAAGGACATAATAGCATGTCAGCCCAGCTGAACAGCTTTGAGACATTATTCAGAAGAACATATATTGCAGCAGACAATGTAGCTAACTGAATAACAACCATGCCTTTATAAACACATAGAGTTTATTACATGATACTTGTTACATTCCCATAGGCCTCAAACATTAGCCTTAAGGGCATACCCCAACAATCTCCCACTTGCACTTAATCTAATGGTTGAGAAATCTCAAACCCATATTATTACAGTGCTTCTCATGCTTCTGCTGCGCCAGAGGCTTGGTAAGCGGGTCTGCCAGATTGTCATCTGTATGAACCTTGCATACTTTGATCTCGCCACGATCTATGATCTCCCTGATCAAATGAAACCGTCTCTGTATGTGCTTGGACTTCTGGTGCGACCGTGGTTCCTTTGCCTGTGCGATTGCTCCAGTGTTATCACAGAAGATAACCAAAGGATCTGCACACGAAGGAACGACACCAAGTTCTCTCACGAACTTACGAATCCACACTGCCTCCTTGGATGCTTCCGAGGCTGCAACATACTCGGCTTCTGTTGTGGAATCAGCAACAGTTGACTGTTTGAAACTTTTCCACACCACTGCACCTCCATTCAAGCTAAAAACATAGCCTGATTGCGATCGGAAATCATCCTGGTCAGACTGGAACGAAGCGTCAGTATATCCTTCAATACTGAGTTCTTCCTGACCACCATATATCAAGAACATATCTTTGGTCCTCCGCAGATATTTTAAAATGTTCTTGACTGCAATCCAGTGCGCCATACCTGGATTACTCTGGTAACGACTGGTTACGCTTAACCCGTAAGCAACGTCTGGGCGAGTACACAACATCGCATACATTATAGAACCAATAGCCGAAGCATAAGGCGTATTGTTCATTTCATCTTTCTCAGTCTGTGTTTGTGGACACTGACTCTTAGAAAGATTCAGACCATGTCTGACTGGAAGATATCCTCGCTTAGAATTCTCTAAGTGAAATCTCTCCAGGACCTTATCGATGTAAGTACTCTGGCACAGCCCGAGAAGCCTCTTAGATCTATCCCTGTAGATCTTCACACCTAACACATAGGCTGCTTCTCCTAGATCTTTCATCTGGAAACATTTCCTCAGCCATGCCTTAACAGCATGCATTTCAGGAATGTCGTTTCCAATGATCAAGATATCATCGACGTAGAGGACTAGGAAAGTAATCACGCTCCCACTAAACCTCTTATATACACACGGGTCATCCTCGTTCTTGATGAAACCAAATTCAGTAACTGATTCATCAAAACGAATATTCCAGCTTCTTGATGCTTGTTTAAGTCCATAAATGGACTTCTTTAACTTGCATATTTTATGACGATCTGCTGGATTAGTGAAACCTTCTGGTTGTGTCATATACACATCCTCATCCAGATTTCCATTAAGGAAAGCTGTTTTCACATCCATCTGCCAAATCTCATAATCATAATATGCAGCTATCGCGAAAAGAATCCGAATAGACTTAAACATGGCTACAGGTGAGAAAGTTTCATCATAATCTATCCCGTAGATTTGTTTGAAACCTTTCGCAACTAGCCTGCCTTTATAGGTAACTACGTTACCATCCATGTCAATCTTCTTCTTGAAGATCCATTTACAGCCTATAGGGATAACTCCCGGAGGCGGATCAACCAAATCCCAGACTTGGTTATCTGACATGTAGTCCATCTCGGCGCGCATAGCCTCAAGCCATCTCACTGACTCTGGTCCACTGACCGCATCCGCATAAGTAAGGGGTTCATCATTGTCAATGATGTAGACTCCGTCATAGCGCTCAGGCTGTCGACGAATCCTACCCGATCTTCGCGGTTCCCGTGATGTCTGAGCCTCAGGTTGTTCAATAACCTGTTCTACCGGCTCAGGCTCATCCAACTGTGCTTGATCACTTTGTCCTTCTTCTGGATTCTCATCCAGTTTTATTTCTCTCCCACTGGCCTCTTGCAGAAGAAACTCCTTCTCAAGAAATATGGCCGTCCGAGCAACAAAAACCTTGTTCTCATTGGGATCGAAGAAATAATAACCCTTAGTTTCCTTAGGGTAACCGACAAAGATACATTTGTCAGATCTGCTCTCTAGTTTCCCAGAGGCGAGCTTTTTAACATAAGCCTCGCAACCCCAGATCCTGATAAATGTCAAGCTCGGCTGTTTCCCATACCATAACTCATATGGCGTCTTTGAAACTGCCTTGGATGGCACTCGGTTTAGTACCTTTGCAGCTGTTTCCAGCGCAAAACCCCAAAAGGAGTATGGAAGAGTAGCCTGACTCATCATAGAACGAACCATATCAAGTAACGTTCTATTTCTCCTCTCGGACACACCATTCCATTGCGGTGTTCCTGGTGGAGTGAGCTGTGAGATAATCCCACACTCCTTTAGATAGTCAGTAAATGCATGACTTAGGTATTCACCACCTCGATCTGAGCGAAGTGCCTTGATATTACGGCCTAGCTGATTTTGTACTTCATTCTTGAACTCTTTGAACTTGTCAAAAGATTCACTCTTATGTCTCATCAGATAGACATACCCATATCTACTGAAATCATCAGTAAATGTAATGAAGTACTGATAGCCACCTCTGGCATGTTTACTAAATGGCCCACACACATCACTGTGTATGAGGTCAAGTAAACCTGAAGCCCTTTGACCTTTATTAGGAAAAGGTGACTTCGTCATTTTACCCATCAAACAAGCTTTGCATGTATCAATCTCCTTATAGGAGAATGATCCCAGCAGTCCATGATCATGCAACCGCTTAATGCGTTTCTCGTTAATATGGCCTAAACGACTATGCCATAGCAAGGTGCTGTCATCAGCATACTTGGCTTTCTTAATATCAACATTCTGTATAGAACTTTCCATGTCCAACATGAATAACCCATTATTAATTGAACCAGTTGCATAAACAATATTATCATATGACAAAACACACTTTGAAATATTGCATTCAAAGGAAAACCCCTTCCTGACAAGAGCAGGAATGGAGATAATATTTTTAGTTATACTGGGAACAAAATAACAACTGTTTAGTTCCAATACAATTCCAGATGGTAAAGTAATGAAGTAGTCTCCTACAGCAACAGCAGCAACCCGTGCCCCGTTTCCAACGCGTAGGTCCACCTCATGCTGTCCCACCTGCCTTCTTCTCTTGAGTTCCTGCACATTTGAACAAATGTGAACTCCACATGCAGTGTCCAACACCCATGATACAGAAGAAGAATACATGACCTCAGTCACGAATATACCTGAGCCAGAAGCAAAGCTTCCCCTCTTATCTCCTTGGAGCGCTTTACAGTCCTTTTTCCAGTGACCCAGCTGGCCACAGTGGAAACACCTGTATTCCTTAGACCGCTTCACCTTCTGCTTCAGAGCCTTGCTGTAATTCTTGACCGGGGCCTTGCCCTTCTTCCCCTTCTTCTTGTTCCTGGAAGGAACCATCAAGACAGAGGTTGAAGGCTTACCCTTCAGAGTTTCCTCAGTGGTCAAGAGCATATTCAGCAGCTCTGCCGGAGTACAATCGATTTTGTTCATATTAAAATTAATAATGAACGCGTCGAATGATGGCGGGAGAGACTGCAGAATAATGTCCACAGCAAGCTCCTGGTTGATGGTATGCCCCAGTTTCTCTAGAGCCTCCTTGTGCCCAATCATCTTGAGCACGTGAGCTCCCACTGGGCTCCCTTCAGCCAGTTTGCTCTGAAAGAAGAGCTTCGTCAAATTATAGCGTTCAGTCCTCGCCTGTGCAGCATACAACATCTTGAGGTTTGTAATCATGTCTCTAGCCGACATGTCCTCATGCTGACGCTGCAGCGGTGGCGTCATAGACGCTAACATCAGGCAAGCGACATCAATGCTATCATTGACGTGCTTTTCATAGGCTTCCCGAACCGCCCTTGCGGCGTTCGGAGCGGGCTGCGGCGGTATCGCCGTCTCGAGGACATACAGTTTCCTCTCTGCCTTAAGAACGATCTTAAGGTGTCCAAACCAGTCAGAGAAGTTCGGCCCAGCAAACTTCTCTCTTTCCAGTAGGGATCGCACATTGAAGTTCATGGTGTTCGTTGCTGCAGGTATCTACAACAATGCAAGAACAGCAAGGTCAGTATCAATGTATAAGAATCAATCAGGACTTAAGAAAGATTCTTTTTCTCACTATTTTATCAGGCGTGAAAAATCCAGCAAAACAGCCCGAAAGAGTAGAACTCTTTTAGTGAGATGGGATCCAGATTTCATACTTGGTCTCCGCGTCCCGCTCAGGCGAGATAAGATGCACAGAGAGTACAAGCACTAGTTTCTGGTAGGCAGTCCCTGCCGATCGCCAACCCGTGCGATTCCCCTTCATCTGGGCAGTCCAGCAGACTGTGCCAACTGAGTTGGTACAACACAATCTCTGACCCCACAGATGGCTGCCTCCATGTGCTACCATATGCGCCACATATGTAGCCTACACGGTCAAGCTGACCCGACCTACTCCCTGGACCACCATGTGCTATGCTGAGCAACGAGAAGGGATAAATCCCTGCTCTGTAACACACAGGTGTAATCCCGCACCGTCTGAAGATAGATGGACGTGCCCACTGAGTGGGTACAACACGGCTCCAACGATAATCAGAACAGTGAGGTTTCGCGTCAGAAGGCTTACGAGCTTGATATTTAATCGTTGGATTTTAACGGTCTTTTATCTTCTTGCCTATCATGCAATTCCTATGGTGATAGCAGAAGATAAATTTACTCATGCAATTCTAATATATAGCAATAAAAGAAAGCATGTGTCTTTTGTGGTAAAAGCCCATAGCCCTAGTGAGACCTTAACCTAACTTAAGTCTACACTTGCTCTTTATGGGTCTTTAGCTGCTCATCTGGCCCAAACCTGGGCCCAAGCGCCAACTGCAGCTCTGGTGCGCCCACCAGGAATTTGCGCCTGGTCCTAGGGTCGAACCCTAGACCTCCCACCTGGTCCAGCCACTGCTGCATGCGCTTCTGCCAAGTGTGCATTGTGCTCTTGTCTAATTAAATTACAAATTTAACTATCTAGACAAGAGTGACACGCAGGTCACTTTCACATTATAAATTAATTAAAATTGTGATACGCAGATCACATAAAGAAAATTAATTTACAACATATAATCCAGGCACGCAGGCCCCAGCACAGCACACATTAAAAACGGGCAGCCCACATAAGACTAAATAAACAAGTAGATGCAACAACCATCATGTGATCCAGTCAGGAAAAATAAATTTTTAAAAAAACCCCTTGGGATCGATTTTTTTTTTTTTTAATTTTTCCTTATTTGCCCCACAACCTTACAATGGTCCATTACTAGGGATCCACTCATCCAACCTAGTCAGTTCCACTGCCCTAGCATGCACCAAGTCCTAACTGACTTGAGTCGACCAAAAGGTCAACCATGCATGCACCAAGGCTGAACGACCACACTGAGGTCTGGCAAGCGGGCGTGACCCCGGGCCTAACTCAGGTGCGTTCATCAGTTGTCTCAATCAGACATCGCTACACACCTGTCTGCAGTCGACCTATAGCCACCACAGGCATGCGCCAAGGTGCTAACTGGTCGACCCATTCAGGCTGTCAGATAGTCTGATCAGACATGTTTGGATCTAACCTAGGGGGTGACTTCAACCCTAATGACCCATCTAAGGGTTTAATGTAGGAGCATTAGATCTAAGGTGAAACGCGCATGTGATCAAGGTTTTAGAAAAACTTACAAAAACATGCGCCAACAACAACATGCGCAATGGAGAAAATAACATCTATACAAATCATGAATTTTCGCCAACTTAGATAATCGCATGTAACCTATAGATCTATTATAATGCGCATACATGGATCATATGACATATCATGGCAATCATAAACAAGCATGAAACATCAGGCTCTGATACCAATTGAAAGTACCCCTTAAACTAAGGGGGGTCCCCTTCTAGGGGGAGCGAAAACCCTAGGCAGTGGCGCATAAAATTTTTGGGCAGCGGATTAGGGTTTCAAGAATCGGTTCATGTGATATGATCAACCAAATGGAAACGATTGCATGTAAGAGATAAAACTCATACCATAGCCATTTCGAATGGCGCCTAGGAAGCAAAGATCAAAGCAGATCTTCTCCAGAGGTGACGCACACAGTTGATGTCGCCTACTCCTCTTTGCGATCCTTGTGCTAGCAAGATCCAAAGAAGTCTTTGATCGAAAATGAGAAAGGGATGAAGAGATCTTTTCTTTGCCGATTTCTCCTCCAAATCCAAGGCGTCGTCACCCACGAAAAACTAGAGGAATGCGTTCAAGTGGCGAGAATAGAGAGAGCACTCTCTTTCGAACGTGAGTCTCTCCAAGTGGAGATCATGGTTGCTAAAAATAGCACCAGTAACCGCCCAACATGTTCACGCCAAGTGAACTTGTCGCCAATGCTTGAACCATTTTGGTTTAATTTAATTTTGGTTCAATTACCAAATAAACCAAACGACATGGCCTAGATCATATTAAAACCCTAAGGTTCCAGATCTAGCCGTTGATCTCTATGATGCTCCTGATCTGACCGATCTAGCATCTCTTCTCTCGATCGAAGCTTACCGATCTCAAGCCCTAATCAATCAAACATGATCAGACCAGATCTCACTCACAATCAGAGATTAAATCCCTTTAAACTGAACCCGAAACAATTCAGTCCACACGATCTGACTTAAGTAAGCCATATCATCAATTGTGCGACCCTGAGGGTTTCCTTAAAACATCGGTAACGATAATTTACATTATCACAACCAGTGAGGGGTATCTAGCAACACATCACTGTCTCCCGATATCAAGGAAAGAGTCTTCCAAGACTTCACCCAAAAACAGCACAAGTGTGAATCAATTCACAAAGCATACATATTTCCTTTGCCACTGGATGTTCTTATTGGACAAGCCTGTCAAGCTCGTAACTCCAATATGATGAGCATGATTAGAACAGATGAGCACTGTCACCTGGGTATGGCCATACACTCTCTCAATCATCTCATCCAGGGGGCCCCTTTAGAACATCACACTCCTTAAACAAGGAGACGGCAATCCTATGTCTATCACTAGTGCTCTAACCTGATTCAAGCTCACCATCCAAGATAGTCTATAATCATTATGTTTCAAATGATATTGAACTACCTCAAAACAATGACAATCATCATTTAGAAAACACAAGTGATCTCAAGTCAGAGGAAATGTGCCACTTGTCTTAATCAAGGAATATTCACATTGTGACAAACAATTGAACATCCTAGTAGGGTCTGTCCAGTACATCCCATGTACCCATGAGTCTACATCTTATTCCATGCTCGAAGCATCCTATAAGATTAGAACACATATTAGTCTTAACCATATCGAGGCTGTCTCATGTTTACCAAGATATATCGACTAAGGACATAATAGCATGTCAGCCCAGCTGAACAGCTTTGAGACATTATTCAGAAGAACATATATTGCAGCAGACAATGTAGCTAACTGAATAACAACCATGCCTTTATAAACACATAGAGTTTATTACATGATACTTGTTACATTCCCATAGGCCTCAAACATTAGCCTTAAGGGCATACCCCAACATAGGCTGCTTCTCCTAGATCTTTCATCTGGAAACATTTCCTCAGCCATGCCTTAACAGCATGCATTTCAGGAATGTCATTTCCAATGATCAAGATATCATCGACATAGAGGACTAAGAAAGTAATTACGCTCCCACTAAACCTCTTATATACACACGGGTCATCCTCGTTCTTGATGAAACCAAATTCACTGATTGATTCATCAAAATGAATATTCCAGCTTCTAGATGCTTGCTTAAGTCCATAAATGGACTTCTTTAACTTGCATATCTTATGACGATCTGCTGGATTAGTGAAACCCTCAGGTTGTGTCATATACACATCCTCATCCAGATTTCCATTAAGGAAAGCTGTTTTCACATCCATCTGCCAAATCTCATAATCATAATATGCAGCTATCGCGAAAAGAATCCGAATAGACTTAAACATAGCTACAGGTGAGAAAGTTTCATCATAATCTATCCCGTAGATTTGTTTGAAACCTTTCGCAACTAGCCTGCCTTTATAGGTAACTACGTTACCATCCATGTCAATCTTCTTCTTGAAGATCCATTTACAGCCTATAGGGATAACTCCCGGAGGCGGATCAACCAAATCCCAAACTTGGTTATCTGACATGGAGTCCATCTCGGCGCGCATAGCTTCAAGCCATCTCGCTGACTCCGGTCCACTGACCGCATCCGCATAAGTGAGGGGTTCATCATTATCAATGATGTAGACTCCGTCATAACGCTCAGGTTGTCGACGGATCCTTCCCGATCTTCGCGGTTCCCGTGATATCTGAGCCTCAGGTTGTTCAATAACCTGATCTACCGGCTCAGGCTCATCCAATTCTGCTTGAGCACTTTGTCCTACCTCTGGATTCTCATCCAGCTTTATTTCTCTCCCACTGGCCTCTTGCAGAAGAAACTCCTTCTCAAGAAATATGGCCGTCCGAGCAACAAATACCTTGTTCTCCTTGGGGTCGTAGAAATAATAACCCTTAGTTTCCTTAGGGTAACTGACAAAGATACATTTGTCAGATCTGCTCTCTAGTTTCCCAGAGGCGAGCTTTTTGACATAAGCCTCGCAACCCCAGATCCTGATAAATGTCAAGCTTGGCTGTTTCCCATACCATAACTCATATGGCGTCTTTGAAACGGCCTTGGATGGCACTCGGTTTAGTACCTTTGCAGCTGTTTCCAGTGCAAAACCCCAAAAGGAGTTGGGTAAAGAAGCCTGACTCATCATAGAACGAACCATATCAAGTAGCGTTCTATTTCTCCTCTCGGACACACCATTCCATTGCGGTGTTCCTGGCGGAGTGAGCTGTGAGATAATCCCACACTCCTTCAGATAGTCAGTAAACGTATGACTCAAGTATTCACCACCTCGATCTGAGCGAAGTGCCTTGATATTTCGGCCTAGCTGATTCTGTACTTCATTTTTGAACTCTTTGAACTTGTCAAAAGATTCACTTTTATGTCTCATCAGATAGACATACCCATACCTACTGAAATCATCAGTAAAGGTAATGAAGTACTGATAGCCACCTCTGGCATGTTTACTAAATGGCCCACAGACATCACTGTGTATAAGGTCAAGTAAACCTGAAGCCCTTTGACCTTTGTGAGGAAAAGGTGACTTCGTCATTTTACCCATCAAACAAGCTTTGCATGTATCAATCTCCTCATAGGAGAATGATCCCAGCAGTCCATGATCATGCAACCGCTTAATGCGTTTCTCGTTTATATGGCCTAAACGACTATGCCATAGCAAGGTGCTGTCATCAGCATTCTTGGCTTTCTTAATATCAATTTGCTGTATCGAACATTCCATGTCCAACATGTATAACCCATTGCTAATTGAACCAGTTGCATAAACAATATTATCAAAAGACAAAATACACTTTGAAATATTGCATTCAAAGGAAAATCCCTTCCTGACAAGAGCAGGAATGGAGATAATATTTTTAGTAATACTGGGAACAAAATAACAATTGTTTAGTTCCAATACAATTCCAGATGGTAAAGAAATGAAGTAGTCTCCTACAGCAACAGCAGCAACCCGTGCCCCGTTTCCAACTCGTAGGTCCACCTCATGCTGTCCCACCTGCCTTCTTCTCTTGAGTTCCTGTACATTTGAACAAATGTGAACTCCACATGCAGTGTCCAACACCCATGATATAGAAGAAGAAAACATGACCTCAGTCACGAATATACCTGAGCCAGAAGCGAAGCTTCCCCTCTTATCTCCTTGGAGCGCTTTACAGTCCTTTTTCCAGTGACCCAGCTGGCCACAGTGGAAACACCTGTATTCCTTGGACCGCTTGACCTTTTGCTTCAAAGCCTTGCTGTAGCTCTTGACAGGGGCTTTGCCCTTCTTCCCCTTCTTCTTGTTCTTTAAAGGAACCATTAAGACAGAGGTCGAAGGCTTTCCCTTCAGAGTCTCCTCAGTAGTGAGGAGCATATTCAGCAGCTCTGCCGGAGTACAATCGATTTTGTTCATATTAAAGTTAATAATGAACGCGTCGAATGAAGGCGGGAGAGACTGCAGAATAATATCCACAGCAAGCTCCTGGTTGATGGTATGCCCCAGTTTCTCTAGAGCCTCCTTGTGCCCAATCATCTTGAGCACATGAGCTCCCACTGGGCTCCCTTCAGCCAGTTTGCTCTGAAAGAAGAGCTTCGTCAAATTATAGCGTTCAGTCCTCGCCTGTGCAGCATACAGCATCTTGAGGTTCGCTATCATGTCTATAGCAGACATATCCTCATGCTGACGCTGCAGCGGTGGCGTTATAGACGCTAGCATCAGGCAAGCGACATCAATGCTATCATTGACGTGCTTTTCATAGGCTTCCCGAACCGCCCTTGCGGCGTTCGGAGCGGGCTGCGGCGGTATCGCCGTCTCGAGGACATACAGTTTCCTCTCTGCCTTAAGAACGATCTTAAGGTGTCCGAACCAGTCAGAGAAGTTCGGCCCAGCAAACTTCTCCCTTTCCAGTAGGGATCGCACATTGAAGTTCATGGTGTTCGTTGCTGCAGGTATCTACAACAATGCAAGAACAGCAAGGTCAGTATCAATGTATAAGAATCGATCAGGACTTAAGAAAGATTCCTTTTTCTCACTATTTTATCTGGCTTGAAAAATCCAACAAAACAGCCCGAAAGAGTAGACACTCTTTTAGTGAGATGGGATCCGGATTTCATACTTGGTCTCCGCGTCCCGCTCAGGCGAGATAAGATGCACAGAGAGTACAAGCACTAATCTCCGGTAGGCAGTCCCTGCCGATCGCCAACCCGTGCGATTCCCCTTCATCTGGGCAGTCCAGCAGACTGTGCCAACTGAGTTGGTACAACACAGTCTCTGACCCCACAGATGGCTACCTCCATGTGCTACCATATGCGCCACATATGTAGCCTACATGGTCAAGCTGACCCGACCTACTCCCTGGACCACCATGTGCTATGCTGAGCAACGAGAAGGGATAAATCCCTACTCTGTAACACACAGGTGTAATCCCACACCGTCTGAAGATAGATGGACGTGCCCACTGAGTGGGTACTGATGTAACCCCTAATCTAAAGGGGGGAAGAAACCCTAAACATGCGCATCTAGCATGCATAGCGGAAAGAGGGCTTCAAGTAGATCGCATATGAACTATATGTTAACTTAATTCAACTTAAGATCAAGTTTTGATCTTACCAATGCCATGGATTGGATGGCGGCTTGGAATGAGAGAGAGCAAGCGAGATCTCCTCCAAAGAATACACACACCAAGTGATGAAGGCTTCCAACTTGCGCAACTTTGTGCTAGCAAAATGCCAAGTTGTCCTTCTCGAGTGGTAGGGATGAAGATGATGCTTTTTCCGGTTCTCCTCTTGTCGTCCACTCCAAGCTTCTCTCAAGTCTCGCCGAGCAAGAGCAAAACGCAAGGAGACAAGGGATGAATGAGCTCAAGCCGTTTTGGCGTTTCAAGGAGCCATGCGCTCAATGACTTTCCAAATTTGGAAACTCCATTAAGCCATGCGTTCTCCTCTTCAAGCAAACCGCCCAAAACGCTTATGGATCGAACCATGGGTTCACCCATGTAAACCGGTTCAATCCAAATTGGTCCAAACCAAAGCAATCGGTCTAGATCAACCAAACCCTAAGGTTTCCAATCCAACCGTTCATCTTATGATGCTCTTGATCTCACCGATCTAGCATCAATACTCTCGATCGAAGCTTACCGATCTCAAGCCCTAATCAATCAAACATGATCAAGCTAGATCTCACTTACAATCAGAGTCTATATCCCTTTAAACTGAACCCAAATAATTCAGTCCACACGATCTGACTCAAAGAAAGCCATATCACCAAATTGTGTGACCCTGAGGGTTTCCTTTAAACGTCGGTAACGATAACTTACGTTATCACGATCAGTGAGGGGTATCTAGCAACACATCACTGTCTCCCGATATAAAGGAAAGAGTCTTCCAAGACTCCACCCAAACCATAGCATAAGTGTGAATCAACTCACTTGGCATACATGATTCCTTTGCCACTGGATGTTCTTATTGGACAAGCATGTCAAGCCTGTAACTCCAATACGATGAGCATGATTAGATCAGATGAACATAGTCATCTGGGTATGGCCATACACTTCCTCAATCATCTCATATAGGGGGGCCCTCTAGAACATCACACTCCTTAAACAAGGAGACGGCAATCCTTTATCTATCACAAGTGCCCTAACCTGACTCAAGCTCACCATCCAAGATAGTCTATAATCATTATGTTTCAAATGATATTGAACTACCTCAAAACAATGACAATCATCATTTAGAAACACAAGTGATCTCAAGTCAAAGGACATGTGCCACTTAGTGCTTACAAGGATCATTCACATTGTGACAAGCAATGGAATATCCGAGTAGGGTCTGTCCAGTACATCCAATGTACTCATGAGTCTACATCTTATTCCATGCTCGAAGCATCCTATAAGATTAGCACTCATATTAGTCTCAATCATATCAAGGCTGTCTCATGTTCACCAAGATATCTCGACTAAGGACATAGAGCCTGTCAGCCTAGCTGAACAGCTTTGAGACATTATTCAGAAGTACACTTATTACAGCAGACAAGATAACAACCTGAATAATAACCATGCCTTTTATAAACTTAAGAGTTTATTACATGATACTTATACAATCCCAAGGCCTCAAACATTAGCCTTAAGGGCATACCCCAACAATCTCCCACTTGCACTTAATCTAATGGTTGAGAAATCTCAAACCCATATTATTACAGTGCTTCTCATGCTTCTGCTGCGCCAGAGGCTTGGTAAGCGGGTCTGCCAGATTGTCATCTGTATGAACCTTGCAAATCTTGATCTCGCCACGATCAATGATCTCCCGGATCAAGTGAAACCGTCTCTGTATGTGCTTGGACTTCTGGTGCGACCGCGGTTCCTTTGCTTGTGCGATGGCTCCAGTGTTATCACAGAAGATAACCAAAGGATCTGCACTTGAAGGAACGACACCAAGTTCTCTCACGAACTTACGAATCCACACTGCCTCCTTGGATGCTTCCGAGGCTGCAACATACTCGGCTTCTGTTGTGGAATCAGCAACAGTTGACTGTTTGAAACTTTTCCACACCACTGCTCCACCATTCAAGCTAAAAACATAGCCTGATTGCGATCGGAAATCATCCTGGTCCGACTGGAACGAAGCGTCAGTATATCCCTCTATACTGAGTTCTTCCTGACCACCATATATCAAGAACATATCTTTGGTCCTCCGCAGATATTTTAAAATGTTCTTGACCGCAATCCAGTGCGCCAAACCTGGATTACTTTGGAATCGACTGGTTACGCTTAACCCGTAAGCGACGTCTGGGCGAGTACACAACATCGCATACATAATGGATCCAATAGCCGAAGCATAAGGCGTATTGTCCATTTCATCTTTCTCAGTCTGTGTTTGTGGACACTGACTCTTCGAAAGATTCAGACCATGTCTGACTGGAAGATATCCACGTTTAGAATTCTCTAAATGGAATCTCTCCAGGACTTTATCGATGTAAGTACTCTGGCACAGCCCGAGAAGCCTCTTAGATCTATCCCGGTAGATCTTCACACCTAGTACATAGGCTGCTTCTCCTAAATCTTTCATCTGGAAACATTTTCCTAACCATGCCTTAACAGCATGCAGTTCAGGAATATCATTTCCAATGATTAAGATATCATCGACGTAGAGGATTAGGAATGTAATCACGCTCCCACTAAACCTCTTATATACACACGGGTCATCCTCGTTCTTGATGAAACCAAACTCAGAGATAGATTCATCAAAACGAATGTTCCAGCTTCTTGATGCTTGTTTCAGTCCATAAATGGACTTCTTTAACTTGCATATTTTATGACGATCTGATGGATTAGTGAAACCCTCAGGTTGTGTCATATACACATCCTCATCCAGATTTCCATTAAGGAAAGCTGTTTTCACATCCATCTGCCAGATCTCATAGTCGTAATATGCTGCTATCGCGAAAAGAATCCGAATAGATTTAAACATGGCTACAGGAGAGAAAGTTTCATCATAATCTAACCCGTAGATTTGTTTGAAACCTTTCGCTACTAGCCTGCCTTTATAGGTAACTACGTTACCATCCATGTCAATCTTCTTCTTGAAGATCCATTTACAGCCTATAGGGATTACTCCCGGAGGCGGATCAACCAAATCCCAGACTTGGTTATCTGACATGGAGTCCATCTCGGCTCGCATAGCATCAAGCCATCTAGCTGACTCCGGTCCACTGACCGCATCCGCATAAGTTAGGGGTTCATCATTATCAATGATGTAGACTCCGTCATAGCGCTCAGGCTGTCGACGGATCCTACCCGATCTTCGCGGTTCCCGTGATATCTGAGCCTCAGGTTGTTCAGTAACCTGATCTACTGGCTCAGGCACATCCAACTCTGCCTGACTACTTTGTCCTTCCTCTGGAATCTCATCCAGCTTTATTTCTCTCCCACTGGCCTCTTGCAGAAGAAACTCCTTCTCAAGAAATATGGCCGTCCGAGCAACAAATATCTTGTTCTCTTTGGGATCGTAGAAATAATAACCCTTAGTTTCCTTAGGGTAACCGACAAAGATACATTTATCAGATCTGCTCTCTAGTTTCCCAGAGGCGAGCTTTTTGACATAAGCCTCGCAACCCCAGATCCTGATAAACGTCAAGCTAGGCTGTTTCCCGTACCATAACTCATATGGCGTCTTTGAAACTGCCTTGGATGGCACTCGGTTTAGTACCTTTGCAGCTGTTTCCAGTGCAAAACCCCAAAAGGAGTATGGAAGAGTAGCCTGACTCATCATAGAACGAACCATATCAAGTAACGTTCTATTTCTCCTCTCGGACACACCATTCCATTGCGGTGTTCCTGGCGGAGTGAGCTGTGAGATAATCCCACACTCTTTCAGATAGTCAGTAAATGCATGACTTAGGTATTCACCACCTCGATCAGAACGAAGTGCCTTGATATTTCTGCCTAACTGATTTTGTACTTCATTTTTGAACTCTTTGAACTTGTCAAAAGATTCACTTTTATGTCTCATCAAATAGACATACCCATACCTACTGAAATCATCAGTAAAGGTAATGAAGTACTGATAGCCACCTCTGGCATGTTTACTAAATGGCCCACACACATCACTGTGTATAAGGTCAAGTAAACCTGAAGTCCTCTGACCTTTGTGAGGAAAAGGAGACTTCGTCATTTTACCCATCAAACAAGCTTTGCATGTATCAATCTCCTCATAGGAGAATGATCCCAGCAGTCCATGTTCATGCAACCGCTTAATGCGCTTCTCGTTTATATGGCCTAAACGACTATGCCATAGCAAGGTGCTGTCATCAGCATACTTGGCTTTCTTATTATCAATGTTTTGTATAGAATATTCCATGTCCAACATGAATAACCCATTGTTAATTGAACCAGTGGCATACACAATATTATCATAAGTCAAAATACACTTTGAAATCTTGCATTCAAAGGCAAATCCTTTCCTGACAAGAGCAGGAATAGAGATAATATTCTTGGTAATACTGGGTACAAAATAACAATTGTTCAATTCTAATACAATGCCAGATGGTAAAGAAATGAAATAGTCTCCTACAGCAACAGCAGCAACCCGTGCCCCGTTTCCAACTCGTAGGTCTACCTCATGCTGTCCCACCTGCCTTCTTCTCTTGAGTTCCTGCACATTTGAACAAATGTGAACTCCACATGCAGTGTCCAACACCCATGAAATAGAAGAAGAAGATAACATGACCTCAGTCACATATATACCTGAGCCAGAAGCGATGCTTCCCCTCTTATCTCCTTGGAGCGCTTTACAGTCCTTTTTCCAGTGACCCAGCTGGCCACAGTGGAAACACCTGTTGTCCTTCGACCGCTTGACCTTCTGTTTCAGGGCCTTGCTGTAATTCTTGACAGGGGCCTTGCCCTTCTTCCCCTTCTTCTTGTTCCTTGAAGGAACCATCAAGACAGAGGTTGAAGGCTTACCCTTCAGAGTTTCCTCAGTAGTCAAGAGCATATTCAACAGCTCTGCCGGCGTACAATCGATCTTGTTCATATTAAAATTAATAATGAACGCATCGAAAGAAGGCGGGAGAGACTGCAGAATAATATCCACAGCAAGCTCCTGGTTGATGGTATGCCCCAGTTTCTCCAGAGCCTCCTTGTGCCCAATCATCTTGAGCACGTGAGCTCCCACTGGGCTCCCCTCAGCCAGTTTGCTCTGAAAGAAGAGCTTCGTCAGATTATAGCGCTCAGTCCTCGCCTGTGCAGCATACAGCATCTTGAGGTTCGCTATAATTTCTATAGCCGACATATCCTCATGCTGACGCTGCAGCGGTGGCGTCATAGACGCTAGCATCAGGCAAGCGACATCAATGCTATCATTGACGTGCTTTTCGTAGGCATCCCGAACCGCCCTTGCGGCGTTCGGAGCGGGCTGCGGCGGTATCGCCGTCTCGAGGACATACAGTTTCCTCTCTGCCTTAAGAACAATCTTAAGGTGTCCGAACCAGTCAGAGAAGTTCGGCCCAGCAAACTTCTCCCTTTCCAGTAGGGATCGCACATTGAAGCTCATGGTGTTCGTTGCTGCAGGAATCTACAACAAGCAAGAACAGCAAGGTCAGTATCAATGTTTCAGAATCAATCCAGGACTTAAGAAAGATTCTTTTCTCACTATTTTGTCTGACTGAAAAATCCAGTAAACAGTCCGAAAGAGTAAACACTCTTTTAGTGAGATGGGATCCAGATTTCATACTTGGTCTCCGCGTCCCGCTCAGGCGAGATAAGATGCACAGAGATGACAAGCACTAGTTTCTGGTAGGCTGTCCCAGCCAATCGCCAACCCGTGCGATTCCCCTTCATCTTGGCAATCCAGCAGACTGTGCCAACTGAGTTGGTACAACACAGTCTCTGATCCCAGAGATGGCTGCCTCCATGTGCTACCATATGCGCCACATATGTAGCCTACATGGTCAAGCTGACCCGACCTACTCCCTGGACCACCACGTGCTATGCTGAGCAACGAGAGGGGATAAATCCCAACTCTGTAACACGCAGGTGAAATCCAGCACCGTCTGAAGATAGATGGACGTGCCCACTGAGTGGGTTCAACACGGCTCCAACGATAATCAGAAAGGTGAGGTTTCGCGTCAGAAGGCTTACGAGCTTGATATATTAGCGTTGGATTTTAACGGTCTTTTATCTTCTTACTATCAGGCATGCCTATGGCTATAGCAGAAGATAAACATAAACATGCAATTCTAATTATTAGCAATAAGTAGAAAGCATGATCTTATGTGGTAAAAGCCCATGAACCCTAGTAAGACCTTAATGTTACTTAAGTCTTCACTTGAGCTTCATTGCATCTCATCTGGTCCAACCCAGTGCCCTAGCGCCAAGAGCACCTCAGGTGCACCACCAGGTGAATGCCCCTCTTGGATGTGTGCCTTTGTACTCTTGTCTAATCAAAGTACATTTGATCTATCTAGACAAGGTTGACTCGCAGGTCAACTACATTTCATAAATTAAAACAATGTGATTCGCAGATCACAAAAATTAACTTATAATTTACCAGACACGCAGGCCCCAGCACAGCACACAATATGGGCAACCCACATAAGACTAAATAAACAAGCATATGGTTCAATCAACATGTGATCCAATCATCTTGAAATTAAAAGTTTTGAAAACCCCATGGCATCAATTTTAATTTCCTTATGAGCCCTACAACCTTACAATGGTCCATTGATAGGGATCCACTCAACCATCTAGTTAGATCCATTGCCCTTGCATGCACCGAGTCCTAACTGACCCGAGTTGACCTAATGGTCAACCATGCATGCGCCAAGGGCTGAACTACCCTCATGAGTTTTGGCAAGCGGGTGTGACCCCGGGCCCAACTCAAGTGTGTTCAGTAGTGTCTCAACCAGACCTCGCTACACGCCCTAGATGCAGTCAACCTATAGCCACCTTGTGCTTGCGCATAGGTGCTATCAGGTTAACCCATCTGAGCTGTCAGATGGTCTGATCAGACTTGGATCTAACCTAGTGGTGACTTCAACCCCATCAATCCATCTAAGGGTTTAATGTAGTGGCACCTTAGATCTAATCAAGCGCGCAAGATGTAAGTTTTAGAAAACTTTTAGAACGAGCGCAAATAAACAAACAACATGCTTGATAACCCTTAGATCTAAGGGGGTCCCCTTCAAGGGGGAGCGCATACTTTAGGGGGTCCCCTTCAAGGGGGAGCGCAAACTACATGTCAACATATGATACAAGCGCAACCTTCATGCAACCATGATACAAGCGCAACCATCATGTAACCAAAGTAAGCGCAACCAACATGTAACCAAAGTAAGCGCAACCAACATGTAACCAAAGTAAGCGCAACCAACATGGATCACAAAATCGTAAAGCAATCATATAGATCATATGGAGAGCCTAGGCTCTGATACCAATTGATGTAACCCCTAATCTAAAGGGGGGAAGAAACCCTAAACATGCGCATCTAGCATGCATAGCGGAAAGAGGGCTTCAAGTAGATCGCATATGAACTATATGTTAACTTAATTCAACTTAAGATCAAGTTTTGATCTTACCAATGCCATGGATTGGATGGCGGCTTGGAATGAGAGAGAGCAAGCGAGATCTCCTCCAAAGAATACACACACCAAGTGATGAAGGCTTCCAACTTGCGCAACTTTGTGCTAGCAAAATGCCAAGTTGTCCTTCTCGAGTGGTAGGGATGAAGATGATGCTTTTTCCGGTTCTCCTCTTGTCGTCCACTCCAAGCTTCTCTCAAGTCTCGCCGAGCAAGAGCAAAACGCAAGGAGACAAGGGATGAATGAGCTCAAGCCGTTTTGGCGTTTCAAGGAGCCATGCGCTCAATGACTTTCCAAATTTGGAAACTCCATTAAGCCATGCGTTCTCCTCTTCAAGCAAACCGCCCAAAACGCTTATGGATCGAACCATGGGTTCACCCATGTAAACCGGTTCAATCCAAATTGGTCCAAACCAAAGCAATCGGTCTAGATCAACCAAACCCTAAGGTTTCCAATCCAACCGTTCATCTTATGATGCTCTTGATCTCACCGATCTAGCATCAATACTCTCGATCGAAGCTTACCGATCTCAAGCCCTAATCAATCAAACATGATCAAGCTAGATCTCACTTACAATCAGAGTCTATATCCCTTTAAACTGAACCCAAATAATTCAGTCCACACGATCTGACTCAAAGAAAGCCATATCACCAAATTGTGTGACCCTGAGGGTTTCCTTTAAACGTCGGTAACGATAACTTACGTTATCACGATCAGTGAGGGGTATCTAGCAACACATCACTGTCTCCCGATATAAAGGAAAGAGTCTTCCAAGACTCCACCCAAACCATAGCATAAGTGTGAATCAACTCACTTGGCATACATGATTCCTTTGCCACTGGATGTTCTTATTGGACAAGCATGTCAAGCCTGTAACTCCAATACGATGAGCATGATTAGATCAGATGAACATAGTCATCTGGGTATGGCCATACACTTCCTCAATCATCTCATATAGGGGGGCCCTCTAGAACATCACACTCCTTAAACAAGGAGACGGCAATCCTTTATCTATCACAAGTGCCCTAACCTGACTCAAGCTCACCATCCAAGATAGTCTATAATCATTATGTTTCAAATGATATTGAACTACCTCAAAACAATGACAATCATCATTTAGAAACACAAGTGATCTCAAGTCAAAGGACATGTGCCACTTAGTGCTTACAAGGATCATTCACATTGTGACAAGCAATGGAATATCCGAGTAGGGTCTGTCCAGTACATCCAATGTACTCATGAGTCTACATCTTATTCCATGCTCGAAGCATCCTATAAGATTAGCACTCATATTAGTCTCAATCATATCAAGGCTGTCTCATGTTCACCAAGATATCTCGACTAAGGACATAGAGCCTGTCAGCCTAGCTGAACAGCTTTGAGACATTATTCAGAAGTACACTTATTACAGCAGACAAGATAACAACCTGAATAATAACCATGCCTTTTATAAACTTAAGAGTTTATTACATGATACTTATACAATCCCAAGGCCTCAAACATTAGCCTTAAGGGCATACCCCAACAGGTACAACACGGCTCCAACGATAATCAGAACAGTGAGGTTTCGCGTCAGAAGGCTTACGAGCTTGATATTTAGCGTTGGATTTTCACGGTCTTTTTATCTTCTTCACTATCATGCAATTCCTATGGTGATAGCAGAAGATAAATTAAAACATGCTGTTCTACTTATATAAGCAATAAAAGAAAGCATGGTTCTTATGTGGTAAAAGCCCATAGCCCTAGAAGACCTTAACCTAGTTTAAGTCTTCACTTGCTCTTCATGGGTCTTTTGCTGCTCATCTGGCCCATACCAGGGCCCAAGCGCCAATTGCAGCTCTGGTGCGCCCACCAGGAAAATGCGCCTGGTCCTAGGGTCGAACCCTAGACCTCCCACCTGGTCAAGCCACTGCTGCATGCGCCACTGCCAAGTGTGCTCTGTGCTCTTGTCTAATTAAATTACAAATTTAACTATCTAGACAAGATTGACACGCAGGTCAATAACATTTTATAAATTAAAGCAATGTGATGCGCAGATCACAATAATTAATTTACAATTTAAATCCCAGGCACGCAGGCCCCAGCACAGCACACAATTAATATGGGCAGCCCACATAAGACTAAATAGACAAACATATGCATCCATTCAGCAATCATGTGATCCAACATAAAAATTAAAATTTTCGAAAAACCCCATGGGATCAATTTTAATTTTTCCTTATTTGCCCTACAACCTTACAACGGTCCATTACTAGGGATCCACTCATCCAACCTAGTCAGATCCACTGCCCTTGCATGCACCAAGTCCTAACTGACTTGAGTCGACCATAAGGTCAACCATGCATGCGCCAGGGCTGAACAACCACACTGAGGTCTGGCAAGCGGGTGTGACCCCGGGCCTAACTCAGGTGCGTTCATGGGTCGTCTCAATCAGACATCGCTACACGCCTGTCTGCAGTCGACCTGTAGCCACCAGGTGCTATCGCACAGGTGCTACGTGGTCAACCCATCAAGGCTGTCAGATGATCTGATCAGACTTTTGGATCCAACCTAGGGGGTGACTTCAACCCTAATAACCCGTCTAAGGGTTTACTGTAAGGCCTTGATCTAATGATATACGCGCAAGTGTTTAAGTTTTAAAGAAACAAAACTATTACAAGCGCATACTATGTACATGCGTCAAAATACAACAAATGTTCTACAACAAGTATGTAGTTACGCATGTCATGAAAACATTAGATCTATTGACTAGCACATTTATGGATCACGTAAAGCATCAAGCAATCAACATAACATACATTAAGAACCTGCTCTGATACCAATTGAAGAGTCCCCTTCAAGATAAAGGGGGAGCATAACCCTAAAGTGATGGCGCATATAAAACTTTGTCTTGCGGAAATTAGGGTTATAGGATCAACTTGCATGTTAAATGATCAACTCGATAAAAGGCTAATAAAGATTAATGAAAACGATCATACCATCGCCATAGCCTAGATGTTGCCTTGGAAGCAAAGAGTCAATTGCTTCTTCTCCAAAGGGATTCGCACACAAGAGGATGATGGCAAACTCTTTGTCGCTCCTTGTGCTAGCAAGGCTCCAAAGTGTCCTTGATCGAATGGAAAGGGATGAAAACTTCTTGGCAAATTTTCTTTTCCTTCTTCGTCCACCTTCTTCACGACACAAGAGAAAACTTGTTTCGACTAGTGGAGAGGCGAGGCGAGAAGAGGCGTCAAGAAGAGAAGCGTGGAGCGTGGTCACGTTTAGGGAGTTGCTATCTAAAAATAGCAAACCACCTCTCAACGTTCACATGCGCACACCAAGTCGCAAATCTCTCTTCACCCTTTTGAACCATGCGCTCATTTGAGCTGGTTCACTTTGGTTCGGTTCACAAACCAAATAAGCCAAGCAACTAGTCCAAATCATAATTAAACCACAAGGTTCTTGATCTGACCGTTGATCTCTTAATGCTTCTGATCTGACCGATCTAGCATCCAATCTCTCAATCGAAGCTTACCGATCTGAAGCCCTAATCAATCAAACATGATCAGACCAGATCTCACTTACAATCAGAGATTAAATCCCTTCAAACTGAACTCAAACAATTCAGTCCACACGATCTGACTTAAGTAAGCCATATCATCAAATTGTGCGACCCTGAGGGTTTCCTTTAAATGTCGGTAACGATAACTTACATTATCACGATCAGTGAAGGGTATCTAGCAACACATCACTGTCTCCCGATATAAAGGAAAGAGTCTTCCAAGACTACACCCATACCACAGCACAAGTGTGAATCAAATCACAAGGCATGCATATTTCCTTTACCACTGGACGTTCTTATTGGACAAGCGTGTCAAGCTTGTAACTCCAATATGATGAGCATGATTAGATCAGATGAACACTGTCACCTGGGTATGGCCATACTCTTTTCTCAATCATCTCATCCAGGGGGCCCCTTTAGAACATCACACTCCTTAAACAAGGAGACGGCAATCCTATGTCTATCACTAGTGCCCTAACCTGACTCAAGCTCATCATCCAAGTTAGTCTATAATCATTATGTTTCAAATGATATTGAACTACCTCAAAATAATGACAATCATCATTTAGAAAACACAAGTGATCTCAAGTCAGAGGAAATGTGCCACTTGTCATATACAAGGAATATTCACATTGTGACAAACAATTGAACATCCTAGTAGGGTCTGTCCAGTACATCCAATGTACCCATGAGTCTACATCTTATTCCATGCTCGAAGCATCCTATAAGATTAGAACACATATTAGTCTTAACCATATCAAGGCTGTCTCATGTTCACCAAGATACATCGACTAAGGACTTAACTGCATGTCAGCCTAGCTGAACAGCTTTGAGACATTATTCAGAAGAACATATATTGCAGCAGACAATGTAGCTAACTGAATAACAACCATGCCTTTATAAACATAACAGTTTATTACATGATACAGATACATTCCCACAGGCCTCAAACATTAGCCTTAAGGGCATACCCCAACAGATCATATATTCATCCATGCGATCTTAGAAACCCTCGCTTCCGCTATGCAAAAAAAAGTTTTAATCTGCGCATATTAGGGTTTCGCCCCCCTTTAGGGACTTTCAGTCCACTGGGTGGATAGTGATGAAAATTTTCACCAATAGCTATGTTTGAGTCCATTAGGTATCTGCTTGTTATAATTGCATGATCAGTTATGGTGTGTTGTTATGAAAAACTACTTTTCTTAAATAGACGTATGGAATAGGATGTCTACAAGGAAATAGCCGAAAGGTTTTCATATCAAGGCCATAAATATATGCATAGTGTTATGCAAGCATGTTGAAAAGAGCCTGTGTTTACAAGAAGATCAGTGGGAGCATCATAGAATTTCTTATTCTAGATGATTGATGATATTCTCCTCACACGGAATGACATATCAGCTCTTCATATGGTGAAGATGAGGCTTGAGAAGTATTTCGAGAAGAATGATCTAGGGAATGATGCCTACATCCTAGGCATGAGGATCTATAGAAGGGGTCCAAGAAAGTCATTGTCCTTTAGTCAATCTATGTTCATCCAAGAGTTTCTGGAGAGGTTCATATTGGGTGAATCCAAATAATAACACCTTCCAGGAATATATGGTCTGACTCTCACAAAGATGCTATGTCCTATGACACAGCTGGGGAGTAGTAACATGGGTCTAAAATCCTGATACATTGGGTATAGGATAGATCATGTTTTGTGTAATATACACAAGGCCATTTGTGGTAGATGCTTGGAGCATAGCCAGCAAGTTTCAATCGGATCCCAGTGTTTGACATTGGATAGCTGTGAAAGCAATCCTTATATATACTTGGGAAGTAAAAAGGATTGAGCTGTAGTCTGTGATTGACAGGAAGAATTTTGTGTACAGGGGTACACTAACACTTCGTTCCAGTCTAATGACTACTGATCACAGCCAGGATTTGTGTTTTGCCTTGTTGTGGTGTTGTATGCTAGAAGAGCATTAGACAAACCATAGTGGCAAATTCTACAATTAAGGCTGAGTACATTGCAGCTTCTTGTGGCAGCCATGGAAGCAGCTTCATTTACTTAAACTTGATTTAGTTCCTAGTACTCGATGGTCCAATATAATTCTTATTAAGGCCATAGCATGAAACTTAGCACTCAAGTATGTACTGCAGCAATATCGTCTGATCTTAGAGATCATGGATAAAGATGATGATTCAAATTTGTTAAAATAGACATGGATAGCAATCTGGAAAAACCCACTGACATAGCCTCTGGCGCAGCAGAAGCTAAATAAGTCATACTAGAGACATAGGAACTGATTAAACATCAGTTGGCCTTGGTCTTAGTGCAAGTGGGAGATTGTTGGTGTATATGCCCTGCAGACCAATGTATGTACATGGTCAGGCATTATTTGAATGTATTTTGATAGAACTATTATTCTTGATAGAGGCATGGTCGTTATTATGCAGTCTTTTCTACTTGCGTTGATGTATAGAGTTGCATAAATAATGTCCCAGGGGTTTGGTTGGATCCATTCTCATAAGCTATCCCCAGTCAAGGTACCTTAGCAGATATGGGACAGCTTTGGTACATGTGAGACTGGTGTATGGGCTGGTTAGGTGCGGGGCACAGTAACGCAGACATACAGGTTCATTGGATGCACTGGAGTGACCCACCGTGAGGATTGACTTGTTTAGTCAACAAGTCAATCTCACATGCGAGAGGTTTGCATTGATCCTTAGACTTGAGGTATTCATGTCTAGATTTGATGATGGATATGCTTTGATGCAGTCTTACGTCTCTCCATAATTGGGAGACTAAAACGATTGTCATTGGGCATATCATAAATCATGTATAGACATGGATGACCAATAGTAGGATTTGCCCCTTCCTTGATTGGAAGTATGATATCCACTTTGGGGCGCCCCACCTCATTGGTGCATGACAGGAATGTGTGGCGACACTGTTTGAGTCATGACCAATATATTAGATTAATAAACTTGAGACTAATCCAATGGCAGGATATCAGTTTAGGCAAAGGGATACATAATGCATGAGAATCCTCGTTGCTTGTTTAGGAGTAATTGCCATATGACCTCAGTCCAATGACATGGGTAGTAGTGATGTGTTGCTAGATACCTCTCACTACTTATGTTGTTCTAACATCATTGCCATCGTCATTTGGATCCTACGGGGTCACACGCAATAGACTCTTGACGTTGTTTTATGATCTGGATATCTTGGAATATATATATTTGAGTTCATGTCCAAGTTAGATTCATGGCTGAATCTAAGTCCAATTAGGATTCATGGGTTTATAAATATCCTAGTCAAGTTTATACTCTATATGGGAGTTGGACTTGGATTTGGGACTATAAACTATGTTGGATTCAAATCCTAATCCAACTTGGAGTTGGAATCCTAATCTAATTAGGAGTTGGAATTCTTATTCTATTAGGAATATGAATCCTAATTCAATTAGGATTCAAATCCTAATGAGAATTGGATTTGGATAAGGCCCATAATGCTTGGGCGCGAATCCTAATCCAACAAGGATTCAAATCCCATTAGGATTTGGATTTGGATGAGGCCCATTGTGTTGGACGCAAATCCTAATCCAATTAGGGATTTTGTTCATGAACCTAATTAGTGATGAGATCCAAATCCAATCAGGAATTGTGGATCAAACTAATTAAGGCAAGTTTGAATCCTAATAGGAATTACAATTGGACTTGGCGCATGAGATAATTCCACTTATGGAATTTGCGCCAATGAGGGATAAGAATCCTTGTAGGATTTGGTTTCCTAAATTTGGAAACCCTCTTGGACGTGTGGACTGATTTGTGGGCAAATATGGTTTGATTAACTCAAGCCATATATGCACTAATCAAAGAAGGAAAGTCCTAGTATGATTAGAACTCAAATATCCCCTCTTAATTAGGCAAGAAGCTAGATTAATTCAAAGCTTCTATATGCGATAATTAGAGGGAAGTGGCGGCTGAATTCTAGGGCTAATTCCTTGGAGGAATTCAGCCATAAACACTTATGGAAAGTGAAGAGGCGGTTTGGGTTAAAAGGGCTATAAAAGGAGGGGTATGTGCCCCTCTGTCCGATGACATCTTCTCAAGCCGAGAACAAGAGAACTTCCACTTGGAGTGGAGCAAGTTCTCAAGCCCTAGCCGCCATCTTTCCTTGGAGTTGAGCCACCATCCTTCATCCTCTTCTTTGGCCGAGAGTCTCCTTGGAGGAGTCTTGTTGGCGTGAAGAACAAAGGAGGAAGAAGAAGGAGATTCCAAGAGGTTATCTTCTCTTCCCGAGGCTAGCACCAAGCGTGGAAGGGAGCAACGTTAAGAAGGTCGACGCGTGGATACTTGTAGAGGGCGAACACTTGGGTGCCTTCAACATGGCTTCAACATCTCGACAAGCAAAAGAGGTACATCTCTAACACATCCTTGTGTTTTCTCTCTCGCATGGATCCTTGGGAAAGGAATATGTTTCGGGTGTAATGACTCTTCCGCTGCGTCCTGGGACTGCAAAATTTTAAATTACACTGGGTATTTCCTAACAGAGGTTTCCTCCAAACCCAAGCTTGTTTCTTCAAAGTAGGGTTGCTGCCTCCATCGAACTCACTCTTCTAGGAAGACCTCAATAGAATGGTGTGTTTGAGAGGAGGAATCGAACTTTGTTGGACATGGTTCGATCTATGATGAGTCATGCAACACTACCTCCCTCATTTTGGGGTCATGCACTAGAGACAGCTTCTCTAATATTGAATTGTTAGGAAACCCCGGGGATTTTAAAATTTTAATTACATACACAATGGAAGCAATCCCCAAAATGGGCCAGTTCCAAAAACCCAAAAGAATAGTTCATGCGAGAGAGTTGACACGATGAGAGAAGAAAGATACCTTGAGCAAAGCAAAGAGATGCCGATGTAGGCGCCCAAGTATGCGCCCTCTGCTGTCCCACACACTACCATTCCTCGAGTACTCTTCTTCCATGCCCAGTGCTAGCCTCGGGAAGAAGATCCACGCCATGGGAGCCTTCCTTCACCACTTGTGCCACCCACAAAGAAGGATGCACCAAGAGAGGATGAGGGAAGGATGATGCCAACAATGTCTTCCTTACTTGCGCCAAGGAGGAAGGAAGGAGAGGACTTGCGGCCTTGATGGAAGAAGAAGCACCCAAGATCACCTTGTTCTCGCCCTTTAGGATAAAGACACTCGCATATCTTAAAAGTGGCAGCAAGGTATAGCTATACAGGCGCAATGCATGAAGAGGGTTTGGCTAGGGTTAGATGGATGGGTGGCTATGAATGTTAAGGCCAAGGAAAGATTCCAAGCTCTTTCCAAATCTTCCTAACATCAATCCATATGCGCTTAGAGCTTGCCATACAAGCCATGAAGGCCATACATGCCTCAACCATTGCCATAAAGGCAAGGTTTCCATCCAAGGCTAAGTCATAGGCGGTTATGACATGCCTAATGTAGCATTAGGCGCCTATCATAATCCCATTATAACCCCATGCGCCAAGGGCAAAAATTTCTCCCCATTATACCCTTATGCGCCATTATCTCTTCATGATCACTTATTGATAGATCCCATTAATTAATGGGCTAGCCCAAACTTCATTACACAAGTCAATTAAGCCATTGGATCCAATCCAATCAACCCATGTCAAATATAGCTAACCATGGTCAACTTTGGGTTAACCTGCCAAAAATAAAGTTTGGCTCGAATAAGTTTCTTCCATCTCATCAGGCACATCAGCGTTGATGAAATCTCTCAAATCGATATGAGTTATCTAATAACTCGATCAAATGGCTACCCGATTGATGTGTACTTTACCGTACTACTAACCGCAAGTGTGACGGCTTTGTCATAGTAGTACTTTAGATGTCGATCCGACAGGGACAGTGATCAAGTACCAAGTGGTTGTGAATCAATAGCTAGACAATCGATTAAGTGATTCGAAGTTACGAAAAGTAAAGCAAGCAAACCGAGTCGAGTAGGAGAAAACTTCGGGGAGAAAATAGGGGTAGAGATGTTGGAACTTCGGGTTCATCTCGTTGATGGATCTTAAATTCAAACAAGTTAAGATTATAGCAAGCAATTTTAAAGGTGCTCAAGGAAGTATCAAAAGGTACAGATTACCCTCTTTCGACGGCATAATCCGGTATCAATCTAGATCGATGTCCTACTTTCGTGGCTCACCGTACCTAGATTGATCCATTCAGATCAGAGATACTATAAAATTCCTCATACAAATCCCACCCCATTTCTTGACGGCTCAGAGTATGACTGAACTAGCAGATCTAGCGTCACAATTCACCTTTCGGTCCTTCTTGCTGTTGGGAAACCCTGGGGATATTTTACAATTTTCAGAGATAGAGATTACAAGATACATTGCTCAGCGGAAGCAATATCCCTGAAACAGGCCGGTCCCAAAAACCCAGTGAAGATCGCAAGCAAGAGAGTCGACACGATGAGTTAGGAAATACCTTAGAGCGAGATGAGGTCGATGTCGTAAGATCGCAAGCATGCGCCCTCTGCAGTCTCACACACACGGATGCCTCGAGTCCTCTTCTTCCACGCCCAGTGCTAGCCTCGGGAAGAAGATCCAAGCCTTCGTGCACTTTCTTCAACCCTTGCGCCACTTCCAAAGTAGAAGCGCCAATGAAGAAGAAAGATGGAGATGTTGCCGCCATGTCTTCAACTCCTCATCCTTATTTGCGCCAACTCCTAGAAAAGATGCGCCAAGATAAGAGGCAAGAGGGTGAAGACACCAAGTCCTATCCCTCCTTGCTCCAAGAGAAGAAGGATAGAAGAGACTTGCGGTTAGGATGAAGATGGAAGAGAAGACTTTCGCCAAAGCCTCCCTCTTTGCCCTTCTAATTCTTGCTCATGCCAAAATCAACTTTTGCTCTCGCATATACCCATGTATATATAGAGAGGCAAGAGGGGGCAGCAATAATAGGGTGTGGGCGCAATTCTCAAAGGAGGAGGCGGCTAGGGTAAAGGGGAGGGAGTAATTAGGGTTTGAGGTAAGGAAAGTCTCCAAGACTATACCATAAACCTCTCCTAATTATCATATGCGCATGAGACCTTCCAAAGAAGTCTACCAAGCCATATCAGCCCCAAGACTTGGCATAGATGCAAGCATACCATCCAAGGTAGAGGGGCAAGGCGCCTAAAGCTTCCTAATGAAGCAAATTGCGCCACTTCTCCCCATTATGCCCATAGGCGCCTAAGGGAGAAGTTTTGTCCCCATTATACCCTTTTAGCCTTTTCTCACTTCATGAGAACTTGTTATTGGGCCTCATTGGATAATGAGCTAGCCCAAACTTCATTACATGGGTTGATTAAGCACTTGGATCCAATCCAATGCAACCCTAATCCAAATGTGACCAACCATGGTCAAATACGGGTCAACCTGCCAAAAATGAAGTTTGGCTCCAATAACATTCTTCCATCTCATTAGGCCCATTGGCGCTGATGAAATCTCCCAAATAGATCTGAGTTATCCAATAACTCGATCATAAGGCTTCCCGATCAATACGAGAACTCGAGTATCAAGGTGTGCGACCCTGTAGGTCCCTCTGAAGTTGGCAGTGCTGACCAAATGTCACCACAAGCAGTGAGTGGCACCTAGCAGTGCATCGCTGCTACCCAAGTCATCGGAATGGATATCGACATCGACATCCCCATCATTGCAACAAGGTACAGATGCATTACAGTCTCTTTGCCGAACTGATATCCGATTGGACAAGTGTGTCACCACTTGTTTTCACCCAATCACATGGTTATGACTAAATCAGGTTCTCACCTAGGTATGGCCATACACTTTCAGTCATAGAACCATAGAGGAGCTCCATGGATATCATACTTCCCTTAGGAAGGGGCAAATCCTGTGTCTGTCCATTGACCTTCTCATATGGGTCGTGACATGCTCAATGACAACCATTATTACCTCCCAACTACGGCGAGGTGTTAGGTTGTATCAAAGCAAGTCCCTAACCATATAGAATGGTCAATGACCTCAAGTCAAGGGATCAATGCATCTCCTGTCACTTGTGAGGATAACTCATGACACCAAGCCATAGCCTCACAGCGGGTCGGTCCAGTATATCCACCACTGATATACCCATATGTCTGGGTTAGCACCTCGTGCCTAACCAGCCCATATACTAGTCTCACAAGTACCAGAGCTATCCCATATCCACTCAGGTACATCAACTGGGGACAATCATTTGAGAACAGATCCAATCTGTCTCCAGGGACATTATCATGTAAGTACACAATCGCAGGTGTAGACAAACAATGATGACGACAATGCCAGAAAGATATATATATGAATATCAGAGTCAAGTAGTACAAAGATGGACCAAAACTAGGTCCTAGGGCATATACACCAATACTTGCGGCTCCCGAGAAAAGAAATTACGTGATCAAGATAACTCTAGCAGTAAAATAGCATAGAACGGATAAACACAAGATAAAATTTGTATTTGCTATGAAATAACAAGTTCGAACAAAAGATACAAACCACGAGACTACACTCTTAGTTCCAACAAAGAAATTACGCTATCATAGCGTCGTTTAAGTACAAATCTCTAAGGAAAGAAGAAATCAAAATGAAGATAGAAGGTAGAAGATGGCAAACACTTCAAGGAAGGGCGACAATTCTTCTTCTTCAGATCTTCTAGAGTGGACGCACAAGGATCTCTTTCTCCCTTCTCTGCTTTCAACCCAACCTTCGACTTGCTTCTCGAACTCCCCTCTTTTTGAAGAGAACCCAGCTCTCTTATATAGACCTAAAGGTGTCTCTTCAAATTCTGCATTAAATTCTCATCCATTAATTTCATGACTCTTCAAATTCTTAACTTAATTTCCATTATGACTCTTGATGGCTAATAAATGATCCAAATAAAATTCGCATTTATGACTATAACGGAAATGCATTAACTACAGCCTCTTTATTCTTGTAACCCTCAGATAATTAATGCTCATTTAATCCATGACGGCTAGTAATAATTTCTGGTGGCTGCGGATAAACTCTAGCAACGGCTGTGAGATTTTAGTCATGAGGCAAATCATGGCCATGCCCATAATTTTCTTGTTAAAGTCATCTTTATCTGGAAAGTTGTCATCGAGGAATTTATGATTGCGTCTTCGCATCATTCCTATGCTTGTATAGAAACGGGTCCATCATGAAGCTAATCAGAGGATTACGGTCATGATGTAGATTATGGCCTTAGCCGTAATTCTCGAAATTAATCCCGTTCGAAGCCAAACTTCTTGTCAAGATTCCTGATTCACTCGGAGATGCAAATATACTTCCATATAGTTCTAAAAGTGAGTGAATTATCCTGTATTCAACTAAACATGACAAGTAGTGAAGCTTCTGAAGAAAGTCAATGAAATAAGCTGGAAAAAGTTGTGAAAGCATGAAAATATGTCTCAATTCACAGGTAAATATAGGTCTAAAAGACGATATAAATACGAGACATCAAAATCTCCTAGACTTATACCATTGCTTGTCCTCAAGCATAGAAGAGTAAAAGTGGTAATTAGATAAAGATGAAATCATGCCAAGCTTATAAAAAATTTTGTCCTAGGAAGATATCATTATGAGCAAACCTCAGCAAGTCAGGGAATTGAAGGTAATCATCTATCATCAGGAATAAAAGTGTAAAGATCCAAATACCAAAGTTAGATGAGGCTTACCTCCATGAGCTGCAATAAACCTCTGTTTGGAGAATACACTCTATTCAGACCTGATTCAACCAAAGATATGAGTTGGAAGAATACCAATGCACTCTTATTTGTATTTTCATCCCCTCATTTTTTTTCTCTTTTGACTTCAACTCATGTCTTCGGTACCACTGCCAATTTTACGCAGTGCCAAGTAGAAGAGTCTTATTATTTTTTTTTGTAGACTTCAACTCATGTCTTCGGTACCACTGCCAATTTTACGCAGTGCCAAGTTGAGGAGTCTATTTATTTTCTCATTTTTTTTGAAATTTGAGGGGATTATGACCATGGACAAGTGCATTGATTATTTCCAAAAAGTAATAAGGAGAATCAAGCCAATAGAGTTATATTCTTCTATAGAAAGACCGTAAGCATGCTTTGAAAGCAAAAACCTTAATCAGAAATCGGATCTATCACTCCGCAACCTTTTTTCCATCAAAAGATAATTAAATGAATTACCTATCTTAGGACAAAGATTCAGAACATAATGATACTATCATAGAGATTCAATAAATTATTAAGCTATCATGATTTCCATTAGAAATAATATCACCACTTATCCACCCATCATCAGATTAGAATAAACATCAGATAGTGTAGTCCAATATCGGAACCAGGGGTGTAACAAATATCAGAATAAGAAACCAAAAAAAAATGTCATCAAAATATACCAACATCAAAACAAGTTTAAAGTTTCTACGTAATAAGTTTTAAAGAAGAACCCAGACTTAGATTATGCATAGTCTCTATGCATAGCATGTAAAGAGCACAAAATTTTGAGAAATGGGTAGCAACACTCACAAGATCAGTCAGAATCATCGTTGGTGCTCATCTCAGTGCCTTCCTCGTGAGGATTGTTCAGATAACGTGCAATCGTTCCTAAAAAGGTTAGTAATCATTAGATAAGATAAACATTTAACTAAAACTAAAATAAAGCATTAAAGAAAAGACAAAACACTTGGGTTGCCTCCCAAGAAGCCCTTGTTTAGGGTCACTAGCTCGACCGCAGTGTTATTCAGAGTTCGCAATGTTGGTGTCAACACCAAGGAATTCAGCCGATTCCATTAGTTTTGCATTTGCTTGGGCTTCTTCATTCTCTTCAGCATCTGGACTCTCCAAGAGATAGACCTCTAGTGGGTCTGTGTTCATCCCATCATCTTTGGTATTTTCATCTTTGATCGCATCATCAATAATATCCAGGCTATAACATGAATATGTGACAGAAGGGTGTTTCATACTTCTTGCTAAATCAAATTCAATAGCCTCTTCACCGATGTTTAAGGCTAATTTTCCATTTTTCACATCAATGACTGCTCCGGCAGTCACTAGGAATGGTCTTCCTAGAATTATCGGTAATTTCATGTCCGCCTCCATCTCGAGCACGACGAAGTCGACTGGAATGAAGAAATCACCGACCTTGATCAGAACGTCTTCTAGGATTCCTGCCGGCTTGCACACTAAGCGATCAACAAGTTGCAGAGAAATTGGTGTTGCCTTTACATCACCAATGTCTAGTTTCCTGTATATAGAAAAAGGCATTAAACTGACACTGGCACCCAAATCACATAACACGTGTTCAAAAGATAAATCCCCAATTTTGTATGGTATCGAAAAGCTACCCGGATCTTTCAATTTTTCTGTAAGCTTGTTTTGGATAATGGCGCTACACTCTTCAGTTAGAGCCACCGTGCTTGGTTCCTCAAGCTTCCGTCGGTTTGAAAGAATATCCTTTAAAAATTTTGCATACGTGGGCATCTGCGTTAAGGCTTCAGTAAAGGGGATGTTAATATACAACTTTTTCAAAATTTTCAAAAATTTTCCAAATTGTTTATCCAGCTTTTCCTTTGCTAGTCTTTGAGGGAATGGAATTGGTGGCTTGTAAGGCGGTAGTGGAACATAAGCTGGTTCACTCTCATGATCATCTTTTTCCTCATTTGGTCTCTCGGGTTCGGGTTCATTACTTGTAGATGCGTCAGGACTCAGGTTAGAATCAGGTACTCTTGGTTCTTCCAATTGCTTACCACTACGAGTAGTAATTGCACTGCAATTCTCTTGTGGGCTCTGTTTAGGTTGGGAAGGTACCCTACCTGAGGGTCTTGCAAGACTGGTGGCTAGGTTTGCCAATTGCAAATCTACCTATTTGTTGTGGGCTTCAATGGAGTCCAGTCTAGATGACATATGATGCATCATATCATTAACACTTTCGTTGGTTTTGGTCTAAGAAGAGATAAAATTTGATGTTTGAGAGATAAAGTTTTCCATGATAGCTTCAAGTGAGGTCTTTTGAGGTTGTGGTGTATATGGTCGAGGTTGAAACCCAGGTGGTGGTCTGTAGTTTGATTGTGGAGCAGGATTGGGATTGTTCCTGTAAGAGAAGTTAGGATGGTTTCTCCAACCAGGATTGTATGTAGTGGAGTAGGGATCATTTTGTGGTTTTGGATTTTGGTTCCCTACAACTTTAACATATTCTTGTTGGGGTTCAGAGGGTTGAGAAACACCTAACTGACAGTTTGCATGGGTGTGTCCCAAAATTACACATATCTCACGTATAGAAGGATTAGAACTTGAATTAACAGAATTGACATGCAATGAGTCCAGTTTACGAGATGATGAATCAACATTAGCAGCTAAAGAACTTAAGGCATCTAATTCATACTTACCTGGTGCAATGGCCCTAGATGATGTACCTCGTTGTTCTCCAGCCCATTGGTTGTGATTCAGTGCCATGTCCTCCAACAGATTCATTGCATCATCGATTTTTTTTGTTCATGAGTGCTCCACCAGCGGCTGCATCTACAGTAAGACGCGTAATATAATTAAGACCATGGTAAAATGTATGAACAATTACCCATTTTTCCAAGCCGTGGTGTGGGCATAGAAGTTGAAGCTCCTTGAATCGCTCCCAAGCTTCATACAGAGATTCCCCATCTTTTTGGGTGATACCAGTGATCTGGTTTCGTAGTTGGACAGTTTTGCTTGAGGGAAAGTACTTCGAGAGAAATGCCTGGGAAAGTTGTTCCCAAGTGGTTAGTGTTGGTGTATCTAGGACCTAGTTTTGGTCCATTATTTGTACTACTTAACATTGATATTTATATCATTATTGGCATTGTCATTATCAATGTTTGTCTACATCTGCGTTTGTGTACCTACATGATAATGTCCCTAGAGACAGATTGGATCTGTGCTCAAATTATTGTCCCCAGTCCATGTACCTGAGTGGATATGGGACAGCTCTGGTACTTGTGAGACTAGTATATGGGCTGGTTAGGCACGAGGTGCTAACGCAGGCATATGGGTATATCAGTGGTGGATATACTGGACCGACCCGCTGTGAGGCAATAACTTGGTGTCACGAGTTATTCTCACAAGTGATAGGAGATGCATTGATCCCTTGACTTGAGGTCATTGGCCATTCTATATGGTTAGGGATATACTTTGATACAACCTAACGCCTTGCCCTAGTTGGGAGGTAATAACAGTTGTCATTGGGCATATCACGACCCATATGAGAAGGTCAATGCACAGACATAGGATTTGCCTCTTCCTAAGGGAAGCATGATATCCATGGAGCTCCTCTAAGGTTCTATGACTGAAAGTGTATGGCCATACCCAGGTTAGACCTGATTTAGTCATAGCCATGAGATTGGATAGAAACAAGTGGTGACACACTTGGCCAATCGTGAAAGGGTCCCCTTCAAGGGGGAGCGAAACCCTAAAGGGCGCATGTATAATTTTGCAGCGGAAAAAGGGTTTCTAGGGATCACTAGCATGATATATGATCAACTATAGAAAAGACCGATTGCAAACATCAAGAAGGTTCATACCATCGCCATTCTTTGGATGGTGTGTTGGAAGCAAAGATCGAAAGGGATCTTCTCCCTAGTTGACGCACACAAGATGAGGAATGGCTTCTCCTTGTCGTCTTTGTGCTAGCAAAGCTTCAAGGGTCCTTTGCGTGGAGGAGATGAGATCCTTTGGTGCTTGCCGAAAAAGCCTTCCTCTACACTCGTCGAGAGCGTTGTCACACGAGAGGGAAGAACCCGTCAAGAGGTGATGAGAGGCGATAAGAGAGAACGTTCTTTTCAACGTGGAGGCGTTGCAATCCAAAAATAGCAACCCATTACTCTTAACCGTTATGCGTTCACATGAAGTGAACCGCAACTCCTCTACACCATTCGAACCTTTGAACCAAGCGCTCACATGATGAGCCGGTTCAATTGAATTTGGTTCAAGACCAAATCAGCCCAAGCAATGGTCGATCTCATTGAACCTAAAGGTTCAAGATCTAACCGTTGATCTCTCGATGCTCTTGATCTCACCGATCTAGCATCAAATCTCTCGATCGAAGCTTACCGATCTCAAGCCCTAATCAATCAAACATGATCAGACCAGATCTCACTTACAATCAGAGTTTAAACTCCTTTAAACTGAACCTAAACAATTCAGTCCACACGATCTGACTTAAGTAAGCCATATCATCAAATTGTGCGACCCTAAGGGTTTCCTTTAAATGTCGGTAACGATAACTTACGTTATCACGATCAGTGAGGGGTATCTAGCAACACATCACTGTCTCCCGATATAAAGGAAAGAGTCTTCCAAGACTACACCCAAACCACAGCACAAGTGTGAATCAACTCACTAGGCATACATGATTCCTTTGCCACTGGATGTTCATTATTGGACAAGCGTGTCAAGCCTGTAGCTCCAATATGATGAGCATGATTAGATCAGATGAGCATAGTCACCTGGGTATGGCCATACACTATTCTCAATCATCTCATTCAGGGGGGCCCCTTTAGAACATCTCACTCCTTAAACAAGGAGACGACAATCCTATATCTATCACTAGTGCCCTAACATGACTCATGATCATTATCCAAGATAGTCTATAACCATTATGTTTCAAATGATATTGAACCACCTCAAAACAATGACAATCATCATTTAGAAACACAAGTGATCTCAAGTCAGAGGACATGTGCCACTTGTTGCAAACAAGGATTATTCACATTGTGACAAGCAATTGAATATCCTAGTAGGGTCTGTCCAGTACATCCAATGTACCCATGAGTCTACATCTTATTCCATGCTCGAAGCATCCTATAAGATTAGAACACATATTAGTCTTAATCATATTAAGGCTGTCTCATGTTCACCAAGATATCTCGACTAAGGACATTACAGCATGTCAGCCTAGCTGAACAGCATTGAGACATTATTCAGAAGCACACTTATTGCAGCAGACAATGTAACATACTGAATAACAACCATTGCCTTTATAAACATAAGAGTTTATATACATGATACTCATAGAATCCCAAGGCCTCAAACATTAGCCTTAAGGGCATACCCCAACAATCTCCCACTTGCACTTAATCTAATGGTTGAGAAATCTCAAACCCATATTATTACAGTGCTTCTCATGCTTCTGCTGCGCCAGAGGCTTGGTAAGCGGGTCAGCCAGATTGTCATCTGTATGAACCTTGCAGACTTTGATCTCGCCACGATCAATGATCTCCCGGATTAAATGAAACCGTCTCTGTATGTGCTTGGACTTTTGGTGCGACCGTGGTTCCTTTGCTTGTGCGATTGCTCCAGTGTTATCACAAAAGATAACCAAAGGATCTGCACTCGAAGGAACAACACCAAGTTCCTGAATGAACTTACGAATCCACACTGCCTCCTTGGATGCTTCCGAGGCTGCAACATACTCGGCTTCTGTTGTGGAATCAGCAACAGTTGACTGTTTGAAACTTTTCCACACCACTACTCCACCATTCAAGCTAAAAACATAGCCTGATTGCGATCGGAAATCATCCTGGTCCGACTGGAACGAAGCATCAGTATATCATTCAATACTGAGTTCTTCCTGACCACCATATATCAAGAACATATCTTTGGTCCTCCGCAGATATTTTAAAATGTTCTTGACTGCAATCCAGTGCGCCAATCCTGGATTACTTTGGAACCGACTGGTCACGCTTAACCCGTAAGCGACATCTGGGCGAGTACACAACATCGCATACATAATGGACCCAATAGCCGAAGCATAAGGCGTATTGTCCATTTCATCTTTCTCAGTCTGTGTTTGTGGACACTAACTCTTTGAAAGATTCAGACCATGTCTGACTGGAAGATATCCTCTTTTAGAATTCTCTAAATGGAATCTCTCCAGGACCTTATCGATGTAAGTACTCTGGCACAGCCCGAGAAGCCTCTTAGATCTATCCCTGTAGATCTTCACACCTAATACATAGGCTGCTTCTCCTAGATCTTTCATCTGAAAACATTTCCTTAACCATGCTTTAACAGCATGCAGTTCAGGAATATCGTTTCCAATGATTAAGATATCATCGACGTAGAGGACTAGGAAAGTAATCACGCTCCCACTAAACCTCTTATATACACACGGGTCATCTTCATTCTTGATGAAACCAAACTCAGAGATTGATTCATCAAAACGAATATTCCAGCTTCTAGATGCTTGTTTAAGTCCATAAATGGACTTCTTTAACTTGCATATTTTATGACGATCTGATGGATTAGTGAAACCTTCTGGTTGTGTCATATACACATCCTCATCTAGATTTCCATTAAGGAAAGCGGTCTTCACATCCATCTGCCAGATCTCATAATCGTAATATGCTGCTATCGCGAAAAGAATCCGAATAGACTTGAACATGGCTACAGGAGAGAAAGTTTCATCATAATCTATCCCGTAGATTTGTTTGAAACCTTTCGCAACTAGCCTGCCTTTATAGGTAACCACGTTACCATCCATGTCAATCTTCTTCTTGAAGATCCATTTACAGCCTATAGGGATTACTCCCAGAGGCGGATCAACCAAATCCCAGACTTGGTTATCTGACATGGAGTCCATCTCGGCGCGCATAGCTTCAAGCCATCTCGCTGACTCCGGTCCACTGACCGCATCCGCATAAGTGAGGGGTTCATCATTGTCAATGATGTAGACTCCGTCATAGCGCTCAGGCTGTCGACGGATCCTTCCCGATCTTCGCGGTTCCCGTGATATCTGAGCCTCAGGTTGTTCAGTAACCTGTTCTACCGGCTCAGGCTCATCCAACTGTGCTTGAGCACTTTGTCCTTCCTCTGGATTCTCATCCAGCTTTATTTCTCTCCCACTGGCCTCTTGCAGAAGATACTCCTTCTCAAGAAATATGGCCGTCCGAGCAACAAATACTTTGTTCTCTTTGGGATCGTAGAAATAATAACCCTTAGTTTCCTTAGGGTAACCGACAAAGATACATTTCTCAGATCTGCTCTCTAGTTTCCCAGAGGCGAGCTTTTTGACATAAGCCTCGCAGCCCCAGATCCTGATAAATGTCAAGCTTTGCTGTTTCCCATACCATAACTCATATGGCGTCTTTGAAACTGCCTTGGATGGCACTCGGTTTAGTACCTTTGCAGCTGTCTCCAGTGCAAATCCCCAAAAGGAGTAAGGTAGAGCAGCCTGACTCATCATAGAACGAACCATATCAAGTAACGTTCTATTTCTCCTCTCAGACACACCATTCCATTGCGGTGTTCCTGGCGGAGTGAGCTGTGAGATAATCCCACACTCCTTCAGATAGTCAGTAAACGCATGACTCAAGTATTCTCCACCTCGATCAGAACGAAGTGCCTTGATATTTCGGCCTAGCTGATTTTGTACTTCATTCTTGAACTCTTTGAACTTGTCAAAAGATTCACTCTTATGTCTCATCAGATAGACATAACCGTACCTACTGAAATCATCAGTGAAGGTGATGAAGTATTGATAGCCACCTCTGGCATGTTTACTAAATGGCCCACACACATCACTGTGTATAAGGTCAAGTAAACCTGAAGCCCTTTGACCTTTATAAAGAAAAGGTGACTTCGTCATTTTGCCCATCAAACAAGCTTTGCATGTATCAATCTCCTCATAGGAGAATGATCCCAGCAGTCCATTATCATGCAACCGCTTGATGCGTTTCTCGTTAATATGGCCTAAACGACTATGCCATAACAAGGTGCTGTCATCAGCATACTTGGCTTTCTTATTATCAATAGTTTGTATAGAACATTCCATGTCCAACATGAATAACCCATTGTTAATTGAACCAGTAGCATAAACAATATTATCAAGAGTAAGATAACACTTTGAAATCTTGCATTCAAAGGAAAACCCTTTCCTGACAAGAGCAGGAATAGAGATAATATTTTTGGTAATACTGGGTACAAAGTAACAATTGTTTAATTCTAATACAATGCCAGATGGTAATGAGATGAAATAGTCTCCTACAGCAACAGCAGCAACCCGTGCCCGTTTCCAACTCGTAGGTCCACCTCATGCTGTCCCACCTGTCTTCTTCTCCTGAGTTCCTGTACATTTGAACAAATGTGAACTCCACATGCAGTGTCCAACACCCATGATATAGAAGAAGATGATATCATGACTTCAGTCACAAATATACCTGAGCCAGAAGCGATGCTTCCCTTCTTGTCTCCTTGGAGCGCTTTACAGTCCTTTTTCCAGTGACCTAGCTGGCCACAGTGGAAACATCTGTATTCCTTTGACCGCTTAACTTTTTGCTTCAGAGCCTTGCTGTAACTCTTGACAGGGGCCTTGCCCTTCTTCCCCTTCTTCTTGTTCCTAGAAGGAACCATTAAGATAGAGGTCGAAGGCTTTCCCTTCAGAGTCTCCTCAGTAGTCAAGAGCATATTCAGCAGCTCTGCCGGAGTACAGTTGATTTTGTTCATATTAATGTTAATGATGAGCGCATCGAAAGAGGGCGGGAGAGACTGCAGAATAATGTCTACAGCAAGCTCCTGATTGATGGTATGCCCCAGTTTCTCTAGAGCCTCCTTGTGCCCAATCATCTTGAGCACGTGAGCTCCCACTGGGCTCCCTTCAGCCAGTTTGCTCTGAAAGAAAAGCTTGGTCAGATTATAGCGTTCAGTCCTCGCCTGTGCAGCATACAGCATCTTGAGGTTCGCTATAATCTCTATAGCCGACATATCCTCATGCTGACGCTGCAGCGGTGGTGTCATAGACGCTAGCATCAGGCAAGCGACATCAATGCTATCATTGACATGCTTTTCATAAGCTTCACGAACCGCCCTTGCGGCGTTCGCAGCGGGTTGAGGCGGCACAGCCGTCTCGAGGACATACAGTTTCCTCTCTGCCTTAAGAACGATCTTAAGGTGTCCGAACCAGTCTGAGAAGTTTGGCCCAGCAAACTTCTCCCTTTCCAGTAGGGATCGCACATTGAAGCTCATGGTGTTCGTTGCTGCAGGAATCTACAACAATGCAAGAACAGCAAGGTCAGTATCAATGTAGAGAATCAATCCAGGACTTAAGAAAGATTCTTTTCTCACTAATTTATCTGGCTGAAAAATCCAGCAAAAACAGCCCGAAAGAGTAGAACTCTTTTAGTGAGATGGGATCCAGATTTCATACTTGGTCTCTGCGTCCCGCTCAGGCGAGATAAGATGCACAGAGAGTACAAGCACTAATCTCTGGTAGGCTGTCCCAGCCAATCGCCAACCCGTGCGATTCCCCTTCATCTGGGCAATCCAGCAGACTGTGCCAACTGAGTTGGTACAACACAGTCTCTGATCCCATAGATGGCTGCCTCCATGTGCTACCATATGCGCCACATATGTAGCCTACATGGTCAAGCTGACCCGACCTACTCCCTGGACCACCACGTGCTATGCTGAGCAACGAGAAGCGATAAATCCCTTCTCTGTAACACGCAGGTGTAATCCAACACCGTCTGAAGATAGATGGACGTGCCCACTGAGTGGGTACAACACGGCTCCAACGATAGTCAGAACAGTGAGGTTTCGCGTCAGAAGGCTTACGAGCTTGATATTTTAGCGTTGGATTTTAACGGTCTTTTATCTTCTTCACTATCATGCAATTCCTATGGTGATAGCAGAAGATAAATAAATCATGCTGTTCTACTTATATAAACAATAAAAGAAAGCATGGATCTTATGTGGTAAAAGCCCATAGCCTAAGTAAGACCTTAATTAACTTAAGTCTTCACTTGCTTTTCTTCATGGGACTTTTGCTGCTCATTTGGCCCAAACCAGGGCCCAAGCGCCATCTGCAGCTCAGGTGCGCCCACCAGGAATATGCGCCTGTCCCAGAGTCGAACCCTGGACCTCCCACCTGGTCAAGCCACTGCTGCATGCGCCTCTGCCAAGTGTGCTCTGTGCTCTTGTCTGATTAACTTACAAATTAATCTATCTAGACAAGATTGACACGCAGGTCAATTACACTTTATAAATTAAATACAATGTGATACGCAGATCACAATAATTAATTTACAACTTTAATACAGGCACGCAGGCCGCAGCACAGCACACATTTAACATGGGCAGCCCACATAAGAATAAATAAACAAACATATGCTTACAATCAACATGTGATCCAAAAGAAAATAAAATTTTGAAAAACCCCATTGGCTTCAATTTTATTTTTCCTTATATGCCCTACTACCTTACAACGGTCCATTATTAGGGATCCACTCATTAGACTAGTCAGATCCATTGCCCTTGCATGCACCAAGTCCTAACTGACTTGAGTTGACCTAACGGTCAACCATGCATGCGCCAAGGGCTGAACGGCCACAATGAGGTCTGGCAAGCGGGTGTGACCCCGGGCCTAATTCATGTGCGTTCAGAGGTTGTCTCAACCAGATATCGCTACACACCTGTCCGCAGTCGACCTATAGCCACCTCATGCTTGCGCACAGGTGCCATTTGGTCGACCCATCTAAGCTGTCAGATAGTCTGATCAGACTGGTTGGATCTTGACTAGACTATGACTTCAACCCTAACAACCCGTCTAAGGGTTTAAAGTAGGCGCCACTTAGATCTAATGGTAAGCGCGTAAGTCATTTTAGTTTTAAGAAAAACATCAACAACAACATATAGAAGCGCTACCTTCATACATGCGCCAACAATAATATACAACAAGTAAAGTTTCGCATGTAGCCTAGATCTAGCAATATGGCGCAAACAAGGATCACAAAGCATAGCAATCATATTAGCATGCATTAGAACCGGCTCTGATACCAGTTGAAAGGGTCCCCTTCAAGGGGGAGCGAAACCCTAAAGGGCGCATGTATAATTTTGCAGCGGAAAAAGGGTTTCTAGGGATCACTAGCATGATATATGATCAACTATCGAAAAGACCGATTGCAAACATCAAGAAGGTTCATACCATCGCCATTCTTTGGATGGTGTGTTGGAAGCAAAGATCGAAAGGGATCTTCTCCCTAGTTGACGCACACAAGATGAGGAATGGCTTCTCCTTGTCGTCTTTGTGCTAGCAAAGCTTCAAGGGTCCTTTGCGTGGAGGAGATGAGATCCTTTGGTGCTTGCGAAAAAAGCCTTCCTCTACACTCGTCGAGAGCATTGTCACACGAGAGGGAAGAACCCGTCAAGAGGTGATGAGAGGCGATAAGAGAGAACGTTCTTTTCAACGTGGAGGCGTTGCAATCCAAAAATAGCAACCCATTACTCTTAACCGTTATGCGTTCACATGAAGTGAACCGCAACTCCTCTACACCATTCGAACCTTTGAACCAAGCGCTCACATGATGAGCCGGTTCAATTGAATTTGGTTCAAGACCAAATCAGCCCAAGCAATGGTCGATCTCATTGAACCTAAAGGTTCAAGATCTAACCGTTGATCTCTCGATGCTCTTGATCTCACCGATCTAGCATCAAATCTCTCGATCGAAGCTTACCGATCTCAAGCCCTAATCAATCAAACATGATCAGACCAGATCTCACTTACAATCAGAGTTTAAACTCCTTTAAACTGAACCTAAACAATTCAGTCCACACGATCTGACTTAAGTTAGCCATATCATCAAATTGTGCGACCCTAAGGGTTTCCTTTAAATGTCGGTAACGATAACTTACGTTATCACGATCAGTTAGGGGTATCTAGCAACACATCACTGTCTCCCGATATAAAGGAAAGAGTCTTCCAAGACTACACCCAAACCACAGCACAAGTGTGAATCAACTCACTAGGCATACATGATTCCTTTGCCACTGGATGTTCATTATTGGACAAGCATGTCAAGCCTGTAGCTCCAATATGATGAGCATGATTAGATCAGATGAGCATAGTCACCTGGGTATGGCCATACACTATTCTCAATCATCTCATTCAGGGGGGCCCCTTTAGAACATCTCACTCCTTAAACAAGGAGACGGCAATCCTATATCTATCACTAGTGCCCTAACATGACTCATGATCATTATCCAAGATAGTCTATAACCATTATGTTTCAAATGATATTGAACCACCTCAAAACAATGACAATCATCATTTAGAAACACAAGTGATCTCAAGTCAGAGGACATGTGCCACTTGTTGCAAACAAGGATTATTCACATTGTGACAAGCAATTGAATATCCTAGTAGGGTCTGTCCAGTACATCCAATGTACCCATGAGTCTACATCTTATTCCATGCTCGAAGCATCCTATAAGATTAGAACACATATTAGTCTCAATCATATCAAGGCTGTCTCATGTTCACCAAGATATCTCGACTAAGGACATTACAGCATGTCAGCCTAGCTGAACAGCATTGAGACGTTATTCAGAAGCACACTTATTGCAGCAGACAATGTAACATACTGAATAACAACCATTGCCTTTATAAACATAAGAGTTTATATACATGATACTCATAGAATCCTAAGGCCTCAAACATTAGCCTTAAGGGCATACCCCAACAAATCGGTTATCAGTTCGGCAAAGAGACTGTAATGCATCTGTACCTGATTGCGATGATGGGGATGTCGATGTTGATATCCATTCTGATGACTTGGGTCACAGCGATGCACTGCTAGGTGCCACTCATTGCTTGTGGTGACCATGGGTCAGCACTGCCAACGTCAAAGGAACCTACAGGGTCGCACACCTTGATACTCGAGTTCTTGTATTGATCGGGAAGCCTTATGATCGAGTTATTGGATAACTCAGATCTATTTTAGAGATTTCATCAGTGCTAATGGGCCAGATGAGATGGAAGAAATATATTGGGGCCAACTTCCATTTACAGCATATTAACCATGGTTAGCCTAATTTTACCTTGGGTTAAATTGGATTGGATCCAAGGGCTTGGTTAACATGCATAATGGACATTGGGCTGGGCCCATTGAAAAGTTGGGCTTAATGGGCTTAAGGAGAAGAAGAGGGCAGGCGCATGCTTAACCGTAGGGTTAGCGCCTATGGCTCATGTGATTTTAATTAATCATGTGAGATAAAATAGGGGCTAATTAATTAATTAATTAGAGTCCTATTTTTGTGGGATCTAATGGACTGATTTATTTAAATTAATTAGAGTCCTAATTGGATTAGTATTTAATTAATTAAATAAATAATTTGTGTCCTAATTGGATTATGACTTGATTTAAATCTTAATCAAACCGCCCACTTGAGTCCTAATTAGATTAGGACTTGATTCCCTCCTTCTTCTCCTAGCTACCCACTTGGCTTAATTGTAGCCATGTCTTAGGCGCCCCTTGCCCTATAAATAACCCCCCCCCAGCCGCCCCTCTCATGACACTTATTCCTTGGAGGCGTGAGCATCATCAAGAGGGCGAAAGCAAGGGACAAGGGCGCAACTTTTTCCTTTCTTCCATCAAGCCGCAAGTGATCCTCTTCCTCATCTCGTTGGCGCAAGGTGAAGTTGAACTTGGCGGCATCTCCTTCTTCCTCCTTGCTCTTGGCACTTCTCCCTTTGGTGGTGGTGCAAGTTTCTTGGAGGGATCTCCTAAGGCTTGGATCTTCTTCCCGAGGCTAGCACTGGGCGTGGAAGAAGAGGACCCGAGGTGATCCCTGTGTGTGAAACTGCAGAGGGCACACGCTTGGGCGCCTACTACGACATCAGCCTCGCCTTGCTCAAGGTATCTTCTATCTCATCGTGTCGACTCTCTCGCATGCGATCTTCATTGGGTTTTTGGGACCGGCCTGTTTCGGGGATATTCTTCCGCTGCGCAATGTGTTTGCATCTCTGAAATTTTATAAAATATCCCCGGGGTTTCCCAACAGTGGTATCAGAGCGACTTGCGAGACTCGAACGATGTATTTTCATGCTTTTCCATGCTCACATGCCATATCTCAATTTTCGCAAATTGCATGATCACATGGCGAATGATTTTTCTAAATAGGAAAAATTAGGGTTTCTTGTTTCTATCATCTTTTCAATCTCTTTTGGATTTTTGGGTTATTTTTCTTGCATGATTTAAGGATCAAAGGCACACGTGGTTTTGTCAAGTAGGACGGGCATTGTGTCTTCGGACTGGCCGGGTCTCTTGTTCTGACAAAATTACCAGCCGAGAGGATCTTTGAAATCATCATGAAAAATAGATCGCAAATAACTAAAAGATTTGTGAGAAGAAGATGAGAAAAAGAGACTAGTTTTATGAAAAAGTAAAATTTCAAATTTTATGTTTTTTATGAGCATGTAGAACTGCATGTGTAGATACCTTGCTTGTGCAAAATGTTGTGATCATGAGTCAAGCCCATTTGCATGCCTGTGATGTATCTTTGTGAGGCCTGCGTGCCGCTTTTCTTTTCTTTTATTTTTGTAACAAGAAGAAGAAGAATAGGGTGCAACCACATGGAACCATGGCATGCTTGATGGTGCATGGAGGAGTGGCGCAAGATGGCATGGCCGAACCCTAGGGTTTGAGAGCTAGCCATCTTGGCTCCTTGCATGGTGGCGCATCATCTATGGAGAAAGACCCATGGCATTGGCCAAACCCATGAGGAACACCTCTAGGGTTTGAGAGCTAAACTGTGGTGCGAAGGACCTTGGAGCCAAACTTGAAGCTCAAGTTAGAGGTTGGCTAGGTTCGGTCTTGTCTTTGGGGCTTGAATCCTAGGTCAAGAGTTGAACTTCCTTTTGGCATGGGTTGGTTCAATGTCTTGAATAGGCTATGATCACATCATTCATTTATTACTTTCGATATCTACTAAAGCATGCCTATTTTATCGTTATGTTATCACTATAGGATTGCATGCCTGTAATGTTAGACATAAGATAAAACTGATGAGACTTCAAAAACCCTCATAAATAAATATCAAGTCTAGTAGCCTTCTAACGCGTAGCCCTCACTAAGCTATCGATCAGTGGTGTTGTGAATTGTTTCCCACCCTCGTGGGACACACCCACTTATCTTTAGAAAGTGCGTGGTGGCAATGGTTTCCCAAGTCTGTTTTAATCAGGCGCGCCTTCGTAAGGAAACTCATTGGCCCTGGGCATAACGGTTAGGAATGAACTTGACTAGATTTCCACATGTGCTGGGCATATGGTGGAACTCTAGAGGCATCGTTGAGAGGTTAGGGTTTCATGCTGTATCCAGCCCTCGCTGGACATGAAATGCCTAGACTGTCTCAATAAAGGGAATTGCTTGGAGCAATCGGCCGGCGTGCCCACCTTAGGATGCATGGGTTACTTTGTGCATCTCATCCCACCCTCATGGGATGCGAAGCCTCATGTGGAAAAGGGATCCCATCTCACTAGGAAGTCTTAAACTTCCCGATTGACTTTGTGGGTTATCAATTCGACTAAGATAGTGGGAGCCATAATCATTTAAAATAATTCCAGTTTAAATGATTTGAAGTAGTACTAATCTGTTGTTTCTTGACGGTTGTAGAACAATGGCAACGAACAATAGTGGTTGGTCACTGCGATCTATCATTGAAAAGGACAAGTTGGTTGCATCCAACTTGATGGATTGGTATATGAACTTGAGAATTGTGCTCAAGCTCAAGAGAAAGCTCTATGTCCTTGAGCAGCCCATTCCTAAACCACTTCCATGCTCGGCCTCAGCGGCTGAGAGGGATGCTTATAATATGCATCAGACTAACACTTTGGAGGTTGCACAATTGATGCTAACCAACATGTCGCCCGAGCTTCAAGGGCAATATGAATTGAAGAGTGCCTCTGAGATTATTACTAATCTAAGACAGCTCTTTAATGAATTGGTTAGGCTCAATCCTCCTAAAGTTGATATTCAGTGCGTTGAGCCGAAAGGCTTGACCAAGGAACTGAAATTAAAGACGGAATGGATCAGGAACAATAAGTGCTATTCATGTGGAGGGCCACCTCACATGTTGAAGGACATAGTGCGACTTCAGAATGAGAAGAAGAGAGACAAGGCTTCGTCTTCATACTCAGGTATTTATGTTACAGAAGTCAACCTTTCTACTTCTACGACATGGGTACTGGATACCGCATGTGGAGCTCATATTTGTACAAATATGCAGGGGCTCATGAAAAGTAGATCGGTACGGGCTGGAGAGATTGACCTACGAGTTGGAAACGGGGCACAGGTTGCTGCTGTTGCTGTAGGAATTTTGACTCTCTCCCTGCCTTCTGGACTTTAGTTAGAGTTAGATAATTGCTATTATGTACCTTCGCTTACTAAGAACATTGTATCCATTCTTTGCTTGGCAAAGAAGGGATTTAAGTTTGAAATAAATAAGAAGTCTTGTTCTTTTTCATTTGCAAGTATGTTCTATGGGAAGGGTACTTTGTGCAATGGTCTATATGTGTTAGACATGGATAACTCTATTTGCAACATAAATAATAAAAGGACCAAACTGAGTGGTTCAGTTGGTGCTTTCCTATGGCATTGTCGATTAACCCATATAAACAAGAATCACATTCAACAACTCCATGCAAATGGGTTGTTAGATTCAAGTTCCTTGGAGGAATTTGACACATGTGAGCCTTATTTGTTAGGGAAGATGACAAAGGCGCCTTTCACCAAGACTAGTGAAAGGGCATGAGGTTTGTTGGATCTCATACATAGCGATGTGTGTGGGCCATTCAATAAGCAAGCCAGAGGAGGCCACAACTACTTCATCACATTTACTGATGATTTTAGTAGATATGGTTATGTCTACCTAATGAGACATAAGTCTGAATCGTTTGAGAAATTCAAAGAATTCAGACATGAAGTAGAGAACCAGCTTGGTAGATCCATTAAGGCTCTTCGATCAGATCATGGTGGAGAGTACCTAAGCGGTGAGTTCCTTGACAATCTAAAAGAGTGTGGGATTCTATCCCAACTCACTCCTCTTGGAACACCTCAATGGAATGGTGTGTTTGAAAGGAGAAATCGAACTTTGTTGGACATGGTTTGATGTATGATGAGTCATGCAACTCTACCTCCCTCATTCTGGGGACATGCACTAGAGACAGCTTCTCTAATACTGAATAACGTTCCATCTAAGAGTGTCTCAAAGATTCCATACGAAGTATGGAGTGGGAGATGCCCTAACCTATCTTTTATCAAGATCTGGGGATGTGAGGCTTATGTCAAGCGTCAGGATTCTAGCAAGCAAGAACCTAGATCTGATAAATGTGTGTTTGTGGGGTACCCTAAGGAAACTAAGGGTTACTACTTCTATGTTCCCACCGAGAACAAAGTTTTTGTTGCTCGGGGTGCCATCTTTCTAGAGAAAGAATTTCTCATGAAAAAAATTAGTGGGAGGAAGTTTGACTTGGATGAGGTCCAAGTGCAACCACAAGACACAGAGATGGAACCTGAGCCATCTGCACCGGTTGCTGGGCAACCTGAGGCTCAGACACAGGCCCCACGTAGGTCTGGGAGGATTCGTCGTGCACCTAAGAGGTATGGGTCGTTGCCGACCTGACATGATGGGATCTTCATCATTGAGGATGAATCCAGGACTTATGATGAGGCGGTCAGTGGACCGGACTCTGAGAGATGGCTGGAGGCCATGAGATTCAAGATGGATTCCTTGTCAACTAACCAAGTCTGGGATTTGGTTGAGCAACCTCATGGGGTAAAGCCCATAGGGTATAAATGGGTCTTCAAGAGGAAGACAGACATGGATGGCAACATAGTTACCTATAAAGGTAGACTAATGGCTAAGTGAAGTAAGGGATGATTTTAGGGTTTAATATTCAAGATCGTCTCTAGGTAAGTAGCTCAAAACATAACAAACCCTAAGGCATGCGTTTCTAAAGAAAACAAGGAAGGAACCAAAATAGAAGAGAATAGGAAAGAAAATCACCTTGTGGCCCCTTTAGGGGAAGGGGCCTTAACCCCTTTCTTTGTCCACGCTCCCGGATCTTGGCATTGAGGCTAGAATAGGGTATTTAAATGTCCTACAATATGATCAAATAGAACAAGGGGAGGACGAAATACAATGTCCCCAAACTCCCCTTAAACTACAACAAATGGTCCTTAAGTGTTCTTGATCATGCCTTCAAAGTCCTTCACCTTTTGGTTGGCGTTGGAGATGGAAGATGCCCTCTTGAAGCTTGAGGATTGATGACACCGAAATCCATCATGATTTCTATGCCATTTTATTGGTATTTATATGTCATATTCATAGACTTTGCTTGTTTTTATGCCATATTCTATCAATATCTGCAGAATCTACACTCTTTTCAGTTTTTGATGATTTTCAGGTAAAAGACACTATTTTTAGGCAGTTTCAAACAAAATCAAATACATAGAAGGATTCCCATTATCAAGAGGAGATCACCCAAGAAATTTTACGCAAAACGGAGCAAGTCAGCAAATTACGGTGGTGCCGTAATCTATTTTATGGTACCGTAATTCCAGAGAGTATCGTAAAATCTGAGCCCTACCGCATTTTGAAGAATTTCTAAACATAAAGTTTTACCAATTTTATGACACCGCCGTAAGCAATATTATGGTACCGTATTTCAGAGCGCTTTAGAATAGAAACTTCGCCCGATTTTACGGCACTACCGTAAGAAACTACACGGGCCGTAATTTCCAGACGTCCGCGAACAGAGAGTTCAACCGATTTTACGGCACTACCGTAAACCAGATTATGGTGCCGTAATTCCTGGACGACATCAGAACAGAAGACTCGAGCGATTTTACGGCAGTGCCGTAAACAATTCCACTGCCGTAATTCCTGTTCTGAACGCGACGCCCAGGTCAACTTCAACACCCGATTTTTGCGGAGAGGATTGCGGGAGATCTAGAACACTAAATTGGATACCGTAAGAAGCAAAAGGGGAGCTTTTCACACGGGGATTACGGAGAGACTAAAAGCCCCAAATTTCGTGCACTGTCGAGGGAGAAATTGCGATCCACGCCGCTGCCTAGGGTTTCGCCGCCGCGCTCGATCCAGACATTTTCCGGCCGTAATTTTCATACTGAAGCTTCGTCTGAAGGAGGAGACAACGTGCCAGAAGTTTCAGACCGAAAGGAGATCGATTGGAAGAGAAATCGAAGAAAAAGGAGTCACCGGCACTATTCATCGACGGTTCTTGCAAATTACGGCTGTGAAATACTTCACAGTCGTGCTGTATTTTCTAAACTTCTCTTTTACTTTGATTTTCAATCCTCTGAAACCATGATCTATTGTAATTCCTTCATGGTGATAGCTTAAACTACATTCGGGACATGGGGGAGTAATTCACTTGATTTTCAATGACTAGATGACTATTTTTACTATTTCGTTGAGTTTAATATTACCATGATGATTTTGCTCATGTGATAATTGTACTTAGACTCTCTATAAGTTCATGTTACTAATTATGTTCTTAGAATTTTTGCTTGAGACCGAAAGGTAATTGCTTGAGAATTTGGAACCCTAGAATTGCATGTTAGGATACCATCCTTAGGTTATATCTAATTTGATCTGTTCTAGTAGATTAATTGCCATAATTATAACATGAACCTATAGATCGAGTCTATTTGTCAAACGTGGAGATCTTGTGCGAAAGCAAGGATCGGAACGTTGGAGATCCATGGGTAAAACTAGTGTTGAGACTCGGATGCACGAAAGTGATCCTTGAATCTCCACTAGAGATTATCAACATTGAATTCGGATGCACGAAAGTGATCATTGAATTCATTGTTTGATGATTTACTTATCTTCAGCGTTGGGAAGAATCTTGCGCGAAAGCGAAGATAAATCTCTATGCGGTTGTTTGCATGAAAATGAAACCACCCTTTCATTTAGTAAATTACATCTTCATCATGATAAATTTGAACTGACGAAATCCTTATTCATATCTAGCTCATAAAAGTTAAAGTGAACGAAACACTAGTCCCAGCTTTTCTCTCTAATAATTCCGTTTTTATTTTCCAATTTCTATTCCCACTACTTCGATTAGCCTAGATAGTAAGAAATCAGCTATTTAGTATTCGACAACATAGGTCCCTGTGGATTCGATACTTTCTTTATTACTTCGAGTATCTGTGCACTTGCGGATCACGACAAGTTTTTGGCGCCGTTGCCGGGGACCTTAGTATTTGTCGATATTAGAGACATTGAGATTATTGCTAGACTAGGTTTCATTTATGTTTTATCTTTTTATTTTTTTCTGTTTACTTACATCATTTGATAAGTTTGCTCTAGTGTGCGTAGGAAATTCATTTCTAATGGCTGATCAAAGATCACTGAGGGACTATGCAGCCCCTAATCCTCAAAGGATACAATTTAGCATTGCTAGACCTGCAATTGAGGCCTCCAACTTTGAAATTAACCCTGCCTTCATGTCTATGATCCAGCAGAACTACTTTGGAGGATCATCAATCGAAGATCCTTATTCAAATTTATATGTCTTTCTTGAATATTGTGATACCATAAAAATTCATGGAGTTTCTGATGACGCATTAAAACTGATATTGTTCCCTTTTTCTCTCAGGGATCAAGCACGATCTTGGTTGCATTCTCGTCGACCCAATACCTTCACAACATGGGAACAATTATCAAAAGCTTTTCTGATGAAATATTTTCCACCGAGCAAGACTATCCAATTGAGGAATCATATCACGAACTTTCGACAGAAGAGCGGAGAATCACTCAGCGAGGCATGAGAGAGATTTAATGATCTGCAACGGAAGTGTCCTAACCATGGCTTCGAAAATAAGTTTCTAATTCAGACATTTTATTATGGCTTAGTTTATAATATCCGTCTAATTATTGATGCTGCCGCAGGGGGATCCTTGATGAGTAGAACATTTGACGATGCTTTCAAGTTGCTTGAGGAGATGTCCTTGAATCAATATGGTAAGAATGAGAATGAGGATCAGCAACCCTTGACTGAAGAGGTTAGTGAACCCATGCTAGAGAAACTTTCAGGTAGTCAAATTCAATCATTGCAAATTCAAAACACAAAAAAATTTGAGGATCTTGAAGAAACTGTTAGTCACCTTGCTTCTCAATTAGAATCTTTAGTGGCGTACAATAAAGTTCTAGAAGAACAAATATCTAGACTAAGCTCTGGGGAACATTGCAATGCCATTATCACTAGAAGTGGGAGACAATTAGGAGAACTTAAGGAGAAAGAGTCTATTAATGATCATTATGAGGAATTAGAATTAGAAAAATCTTCTGAACATAAACAAACACTACCTAGTTTAACACCTCAAAAGGGAAGTAAACAAAAAGGGGATGTGCCATGTAAAGAAGATGATTCTAAGACTAATCTACCTCCACCCTATAGACCACCAATACCTTTTCCCCAAAGGATAGTGCAAGAAAAGTTAGATAAGCAATTTGGAAAATTTCTTGATGTTTTGAAAAAGCTTTACATTAACATACCATTTACTGAAGCTTTATCTCAAATGCCCATATATGCTAAATTTTTGAAAGAAATCTTGTCTAACAAAGAAAGATAGAGAACTATGGTGATGAAGAACTGATTTTCCTAGCCCAAGAATCACCTTAGGTATGGAGCTCTAACATACAAATGAACACTAGATTAAAGGGAGGTTAGGAATGGATGCACCAAGGCCCCCTAAGGGAAGGGGGCTGAACTCCTTTTGTCTTCCAAGGCAAGGTTTGTGGCAGTAAGCTTCCAAAGTTGATGATGATGTTCCAACGTGGTTCAACTTCACATCCAGAATCAGTACCCTAGCACTTGAACTCAGCAATGAATAGCACGCGGCAAGGGATGGTTGGAGTAATCGGCAATGGAACAGTAGCGCGACTAGGAGTGAGTGAATGGGGATGATCGGCAGTGGAGATGGTGGTGATGGATGGAGGAACTGGTAACCGGAGGGGAGCAAGCTCAACCCAAAGAGGAGCAAGCTCAACTCTCAAACGCAAACACAAGTTTTCAGATTCAAAGTTTTCAGACTCCAGAGTGCAAAGTGATACAACACAGCTTAAAACCTAAGTTTTCCCAACGTTACATTTTTGCGACCCTTGGTATTCTTTGACTGAAACGATGTGATGATGCTTGTTATGATGTGATCTTCTAGCCGTTGGAGATGGCGTGTGTCGTGAGTATTGATTGGCTTGAGGGGAAGCTTCTTGTCGGACGTTGAGTGGGCTGGAATTTTGCTGGTATTGAGCTGATGTTATGCTGGTTGATTTGAATTGGAGCCGACTGGGTTGAGTGTTGAGGATGACTGAACATGAGCTGCATATGAACCGAATCTTGCTGGATGTTGGACTGGTGTTGAATGGTCTGAATGCGGGCTGGCTTGAGTTGAGTGTTGATGATGAATGAGTCATGCCAAGGTCACAATACTATGGGTAAACTAGGTGCTGCATGTGCAATACATGTGTGCATGAACCTAAGCTATAACAACCTATTACATCCACTAAAAAGAAAACAAAGACTTCAAAGTAAAACCTAGGCTAATCCTAGCTACAACATAAAACAACAAGTGCTAAAAGTAAATATAGTTTGTAGCAACATTACAATCACATGAAGTGCATGAAATTAACAAGTTCAAAACATCCATATGCAACAATTTTCCAAAATGATGTCACGCATAATTAACCCTTGAAGATGTCCCTACATCAGCTATCTCTGGGGGTGAAGAATTCTCCTCCGGAGAAATAAAATTGAAGCATGTGGAGGTTCCGGGGGTAGGCCAAGGGTGTAGAGATCATCTCGGTTTCCTGTTCCTACATCAGCTTTCTGGGACGCTGCAGAATTCTCCTCCGGAGAATTAAATTTGAAGCTCCCTTTTGGTTCTGGCGGCCATCCCAATGTATGCCAACTATCATCAGCTATTGTAGCATCTTCAACCCTGCAATTAACATACAAATATGTGAAAGTACATGTTTTCTTATGTGTATGGGACATATATGATTTGAAAACATGATAGACAAACGTGAAGCTTGAGAGATAGGCATTGACTTAATGGGATAAGTCCAAGTTTATGATAAAATCAATGCAAATATTCTGGTTAAGCAATATAGAAGTATGTCGCGAGATAATACAATAAATAGTGCCAGTGTCATAAACATTTCCCAGGGAATGTGGGACCATACTTATGTTGTGGGACGGTAACTTACAAGCATGATAAGAAAATGTGAGCATACATTCAAGAGCTTCAAAAGACAATGGTAAACGCAATAAGCATGCCTCTTTTCTTGGTGGATGTCCGAGAGGAGTGTTAAGAGTAATCTCCAATAGCTGCCACAAAATTATCCAATAATTGCTATCTATTTTAGGGGAACATGAAAAGAGCAGCCATGGAATCTTAATTGTTTGTTGTAAAGTGTAATCAGGGAAAATCAAGCCAATATTAGGTTCATGATAAACTTTACCATGCGGCTCTTCATTTAAAGCAAAAAAAGACTCCATGTGGGGCATATGTATGGTCATGGTTTTATCAAAGCAAGAGTCAACTTTAAAATCATCATGGCAGTTGATTGATTCCTTGGAGGTGTTAAGTAATTGTCTATTAGTTTTAGTCCCTAAAGGTTTTGATAGCTCAAGAGTGAATTGTATGTTTTCCTTCTGAGTTTCTTTTTTTATTGAGGGAGTGACTGACAAATACTGGAAAGTATAGTTGATGGACAGGAATTTTCCCAGGAGATAATGCCAAGCCAAATTTCCATGTTGGTAGGGTCGGGTAAGGGCTAGTGGGTGGTCACTAGAACTAGTAGGAAAGTCACCTAAGAACGGACTTATCGTAAAAAATGGTCTGCATAAGAATGGGCTAAGACTATTAAAGGATTAGACACCTCTTCATGAACTTCCATGATCGCACCTTTACCTAAAGTATGAGGTTTCTCATCAATAACCACTAAAGCTAATGGTGTGGTAACTTCCTGCACCCTTTCAAGATTTTCAATTATTTCAGGTTTGGGTTCAGAATTCGGTTCCAAGATTGATGTCAGTATAATGGGTTCTAGAGGTATCATAAGGGTTAACGGCTGGGGCTGAGTTGGTTCTCCGAGAGATGGCTTAGGTGGGTATGCAGGTTTGGTGTTGGTATGGTGACTAGAATTTTCGAACTCATCAAGCCGTTGGTTTAAGGAATCCATGGAGGCTTGCAGATCAGTGAGCATGGTAATCATGGTATTCATAGTGGCTGAGTTATTGGCTTGAACCTTTGGACTTAGGGGGGTAGATGACTTATCCTTAACTTTTGGTAAAGTCCTCACATGCACAGCTTGCCTCTTTTTAGCTAACTTGATCTCCTACTCAATTTTGAGGGCATGTTGGTAGGATTCTTCTAAGGTCTTAATAGGGTAAAGCCTGATAACGTTCCTAAGTCCCCTCTCAAACCGGCCAAGGGTTATCCCTGGATCTTCCTCTATGCCACTTCTAAAAAGTAAGTCAGCAAACCGTTCTTTGTATTCAGTTATAGAGTCTTCACCTTGGGCCAATGTGGAAAATTGGTCATTTATGTATTTCCTATAGTGTGAGGTTACATATTGTTCTCTCAATCTCCATCTCATATGCCTCCATGTTATGTTGTGACATCCCTGATTTGCTAACATCCTTTTCAAACAATGCCAAGATATTCTAGCCGAGCCACATAAGAGGAGTTTAGCACAAGGTACCTTCCTATCTTCGGGTGTAACACTCCTTTCAAAATATTGTTCGACACGTTGTATCCAATCTAGGAACTAATGGGAGTCTAAGTTTCCGTCAAAGTAAGGTAAACTTCTAAAGTATCTACCATTGGTGTCTCTAGTTGAAGGGGTAACTATATGATGTGTGTCTTGACTTTTATAACCTTGGTCCCAATGGTGTTGTGCATATGAGTGGGTATAGTTTTGAGTATGATAGTCATTTGTTCCTTTAGAGATGCTGTTAACTCAATGTCACAACAATGTATATATATAACATAAGTATGGAGTATGTATATGTCAGGTTTAGCAAATGTTCAGCAAGGTGCAGCATATGAATTTAATCTAAAGCAGCAGTGAAGACACATAGATGCAGCAACAACAGGTTCAGCTTAATAACATGTGTCAATGTAGCAGTAGGTGTAAAATCAATTTTCAGCATATAAACCAATTTATAGCAATAGTCAGCAATGCAGTACATGTATACAATGTGACAGCGAGTTGTGTAGGTTTTTCAGCTTAGCATGCAGAGTTTCAGCATAAGTGAAACACAGTTTCGACATGGAGTTAAATTGCAGCCAATGGCAGATCCAAGTCTCGGCAATTCTACACATGCAATATCAGATTTAATTTCAATGGTATGTGTAAAGGCAGCAGTAGTTGCAACTATAGAATGCCACAAGGACTATGGACAAGTATAATGAGAAGTGCAGCCGCAGTACAAATTTAACTAGAACTGCAGCAATATACGATAGCACATGACTAAGTTCATTCAATAGTAGGTAAATTAACAGGTGCAGTTTCAACAATAACAAATGGTGACTTTAATCTACTATCAGATGCTAATGCAGTAGGATTCAGAATTCACTTAGTTAAAGGCACAAATGTAGCAGCTTATAAGAAACACTATGCAGTGCACGACAGTGTAAAGATTCAAGCAAGTAATATCAATGCAGGAGCTTAAATCAGTGTAAAGCACTAGCAGGCAGGGATTCAATAAATACCAAATCAGTTTCGTAGCAATGGTGTTCAGTCAGGTGTCCAATGCAGCGGCAATAAATGTTAGTAAATGAAAATTTATTAGATGTCCTAATGCAGTAAAGAGCATGAGAGATGGTAATACTGAAGTTCAGAATGCAGCTGATGAATGTCAGTAAGGTCGATTGCATAACCAGAATACAGAATCCAGAAAGATAGTCGGTAAGGAACAGTAAAGGTTCAGGAGCGTATAATCAGCAGGTAAATCAGTCAAACTTCAACAAAGAAATAATACACAACAGCGCTCATGGACTTACGGAATCAGAAATGTAAAATCAGAGGTAACTCCCAAGAACACGACAGCAGGTAAAATTGAATTCAGAAATCCGGTAAGCTACAGTAGTCGACTGAGAATTTCAAGTTCAGGTTTTCCAGAAAACAGCGAAAGAAAGTAGCAAGTTTTTCAGCACAAAGACCAGCGGAGATACTGCAGATTTTCAGAACAGAAATTTCCAGTAGACGAGGCTAAAAGATAAAATCAGAATTTCAAAACCCAGGTCAAGATTTTCAGTAAGAAGTTGCAGTGCGGGAAGTTCAGCGAGCACTACACGTAAATCAGAACTTTCAGCAATATTTCAACAAACAGGTTCAGTGCAGGACTCAGCAACAAACACAGGACTAGGTTTCTAGCACAAGTAGCAATGGCAGAGAGAATAAACCCAGAGAATCGTGAGCAAGAAACCAACCAGAGAAAACTAACAATTCAGAAATCAGTCACGCAAGTAAGTGCAGAAAATTTCAGAATTTTCCAAGACACAGGGAGCACAAAATTTCATCAAATTTCAGAAACTAGAAGGCTACGGCACCAAATAAAATTCTCAGATGAAATGTTCAGCAGACTAGAAGGCTACAGCACAAGGCAAAGATTCAGTGCAGATAATCAGAAAATAGCGTGTGCAGAAATTTCAGCGAGTAATAGCGCAAATCAGAGAAATTCAGCAAACAACAAACGAGCACCTAAGGGTTGCTCTGATACCCCTGATGAAGAACTGATTTTCCTAGCCCAAGAATCACCTTAGGTATGGAGCTCTAACATACAAATGAACACTAGATTAAAGGGAGGTTAGGAATGGATGCACTTGGGCCCCTAAGGGAAGGGGGCTGAACTCCTTTTGTCTTCCAAGGCAAGGTTTGTGGCAGTAAGCTTCCAAAGTTGATGATGATGTTCCAACGTGGTTCAACTTCACATCCAGAATCAGTACCCTAGCGCTTTAGCTAAGCAATGAATAGCACGCGGCAAGGGATGGTTGGAGTAATCGGCAATGGAACAGTAGCGTGACTAGGAGTGAGTGAATGGGGATGATCGGCAGTGGAGATGGTGGTGATGGATGGAGGAACTGGTAACCGGAGGGGAGCAAGCTCAACCCAAAGAGGAGCAAGCTCAACTCTCAAATGCAAACACAAGTTTTAGATTCAAAGTTTTTAGACTTGAGTGCAAAGTGATACAACACAGCTTAAAACCTAAGTTTTCCCAACGTTACATTTTTGCGACCCTTGGCATTCTTTGACTGAAATGATGTGATGATGCTTGTTATGATGTGATCTTCTAGACGTTGGAGAAGGCGTGTGTGGTGAGTATTGATTGGCTTGAGGGGAAGCTTCTTGTCGGATGTTGAGTGGGCTGGAATTTTGCTGGTATTGAGCTAATGTTATGCGGGTTGATTTGAATTGGAGCCGACTAGGTTGAGTGTTGAGGATGACTGAACATGAGCTGCATATGAACCGAATCTTGCTGGATGTTGGACTGGTGTTGAACGGTCTGAATGCGGGCTGGCTTGAGTTGAGTGTTGATGATGAATGAGTCATGCCAAGGTCACAATACTATGGGTAAACTAGGTGCTGCATGTGCAATACATGTGTGCATGAACCTAAGCTATAACAACCTATTACATCCACTAAAAAGAAAACAAAGACTTCAAAGTAAACCCTAGGCTAATCCTAGCTACAACATAAAACAACAAGTGCTAAAAGTAAATATAGTTTGTAGCAACATTACAATCACATGAAGTGCATGAAATTAACAAGTTCAAAACATCAATATGCAACAATTTTCCAAAATGATGTCACGCATAATTAACCCTTGAAGATGTCCCTACATCAGCTATCTCTGGGGGTGAAGAATTCTCCTCCGGAGAATTAAAATTGAAGCATGTGGAGGTTCCGGGGGTAGGCCAAGGGTGTGGAGATCATCTCGGTTTCCTGTCCCTACATCATATGGTACCGTGGCTTTAATCGAGGAATGTAGTGCTGTTATTCAAAACAGGTTACCACCAAAATTGAATGATCCAGGTAGTTTTTCTATCCCATGTTTTATTGGTAGTATGGCTTTCGACCGAGCCTTATGTGATATAGGGGCTAGTGTAAGTCTTATGCCTTTGTCTATGTGCAGGAAATTGGACATGGGAGCTCCTAAGCCGACTGCAATTTCTTTGCAGCTCGCTGATCGATCGGTAAAATATCTAGTGGGTATTCTAGAGGATGTTCCTATACAAGTTGGTAAATACTTCATACCTGCTGATTTTGTGGTATTTGAAATGGAAGAGGATACTAAGATTCCTATTATTTTGGGTAGGCCGTTCTTAGCCACTACTGGAGCCCTTATTGATGTACGAAATGGTAGACTTTCTTTAAGAATTGGCAATGATAAGATTGAGTTCGATTTGAATAATTCTTTGAAAAGGCCTACGTATGCTAGTTCTTATTGCACTATTCATGCCATTGATGACACAGTTTATGATGTTAGTTGTTTGTTTGATGATTCTTCTACTGATGTTCCTTTTTCTGATTCTTTTTCTGATACCTGAAAAAATTCTTATGAAAAAATTGATAATTCTGGCTTTGAGAATGATTTTGATGAACTCGATGATGAAAAATATGATATTTTAGAATGTGCTACGTTTGATAATGAAAGTGAAAAGATCCCTAAAGTTGAGTTGAAAGTTTTACCTGATAATCTTAGATATGAATTTCTTGGTCCTAACTCCACCTACCCTGTGATTGTGGAGCTAAGAATTCATAGAAAGGTAATTGGGTATTCCATTGATGACTTAAAAGGGATTAATCCTTCTTTTTGCATGCATAGGATTCACATGGAGGATGAGCACAAACCGCATGTAGATTTTCAGAGAAGGCTCAACCCGTCTATGAAGGAAGTGGTGAAGAAGGAAGTACTAAAATTGCTAGATGCAAGTATTATCTACCCTATCTTAGATAGTAAGTGGGTGAGTCCTGTACACTGTGTCCCAAAGAAGGGAGGTGTCACTGTAATGAAAAAGAAAGATAATGAATTGATACCTGTTAGAAATGTCACTAGTTGGCGTATGTGTGTCGATTATAGAAAATTAAATGTTGCCACTAGGAAAGATCATTTCCCTTTACCTTTCATTGATCAAATGGTGGAGAGACTTGCCAAACACTCTCACTTTTGTTTTCTTGATGGGTATTCTAGATTTTTTCAGATTCCTATTCATCCTGATGATCAGGATAAAACCACTTTTACATGTCCTTATGGTACTTTTGCTTATGGAAGAATGCCCTTTGGTTTATGCAATGCACTTGCCACTTTTCAAAGGTGTATGATGGCGATTTTTTCTGAATTTATTGAAGACTTCATGGATGTTTTTATGGATGATTTCTCTGTCTATGGTTTCTCTTTTGATGACTGTTTAGCTAATCTCTCTAGAGTTTTACAGAGATGCGAAGAGACTAACCTTATCTTGAATTGGGAAAAGTGTCACTTTATGGTTAGACAGGGGATAGTTTTGGGCCATCTTGTTTCAGAGAGGGGGATTGAAGTGGACAAGGCCAAGATAGAAGTGATTGAGAAGTTAGCACCACCCACCACTGTCAAGGAGATCAGGAGCTTTTTGGGACATGCAGGGTTTTACAGGAGATTCATCAGGGACTTCTCTAAACTTGCTAAACCTTTAATTGATTTACTCAATAAAGACACCAAATTCTGCTTTGATGAGAAATGTCTGTTTGCTTTTCAGGAGTTAAAAAAAGCTTTGGTTTCAGCACCCATCATCCAGCCCCCAGATTGGGACTTGCCCTTTGAACTCATGTGCAACACCAGTGATTATGCAGTGGGAGTAGTCTTGGGACAGAGAAAAGATAAGAAACCTCATGTTATTCACTATGCCAACAAGACTTTGAATGAGACACAGAAAAATTACACCACCACTGAGAAATAACTATTGGCCATAGTATTTGCTTTTGATAAATTTAGGTCATACTTAATTAACTCCAAAGTGGTAGTGTACACTGACCATGCAGCTGTGAAATACTTAATGCAGAAAAAAGACAGCAAACCACGATTACTCAGATGGATTTTACTTCTGCAAGAATTTGATTTGGAGATTAAAGACAAAAAGGGATCAGAAAACCTTGTTGCAGATCATCTCTCAAGAATAATGGTAGACACTGAAAAGAATAATGAGATCAATGATTCCTTCCCTGAAGAACGACTTTTAACCATTAAACAGATCAGAGCTCCCTGGTATGCTGATATAGTAAATTACCTTGTTGCTAATGTTTTTCCTCCTGATTTGAACTACCAAAAAAAGAAGAAGTTCTTAGCTGAGGTAAAATACTATTTTTGGGATGAGCCTTATGTGTTTAGAAGATGTACAGACGGTATTTTTAGAAGATGTGTACCTGAAGAAGAAGTCGCAGATATTTTGTGCCAATGTCATTGATCCTCTTATGGTGGTCATGCCGATACTGAAAAGACTGCTTATAAAGTGTTACAATCAAGATTTTATTGGCCTACCATTTTCAAAGATGCTAGAAACTTTGTGTTATCTTGTGATAGATGTCAAAGAACGGGGAACATTAGTAGAAAACATGAGATGCCACTGTCCAACATTCTTGAAGTTGAAATATTTGATGTTTGGGGGATAGACTTTATGGGACCTTTCCCATCTTCGGGAGGTAACAAGTACATTCTGGTAGCAATTGACTATGTTTCAAAATGGGTTGAAGCTCTTGCTTCACCAACCAATGATTCAAGAGTTGTTGCTAAATTTTTCAAAAAGATCATATTTCCACGGTATGGGACCCCGCGAGTAGTAATCGGTGATGGAGGATCACATTTCATAGAACACAAATTTTCAGCCTTACTCAGAAAATATGGAGTGAATCATAGAGTGGCAACACCTTACCATCCTCAAACAAGTGGACAAGTGGAAATATCAAACAGAGAAATCAAGGGAATTTTAGAAAAGACCGTGTCAAGCATTAGGAAAGATTGGGCATTCAAACTTGATGATGCCTTGTGGGCATACCAGACTGCTTTCAAAACACCAATAGGTATGTCTCCGTTTCAATTGATTTATGGAAAATCATGTCACCTGCCTGTGGAACTTGAACACAAAGCATACTGGGCAATCAAGATGCTGAATTTTGATTTAAAGAGTGCGGGGGAAAAACAGAAATTATAATTGAATGAGCTAGATGAGATTAGACTCTCTGCATATGAGAATGCAAAAATTTACAAGGAGAGGACAAAAAGATGGCACGATCGACATATTTTCAGGAGAGATTTCCAACCAGGTGACTTTGTTCTTTTATTGAATTCTAGATTGAGACTTTTTCCTGGAAAACTTAAGTCTCGATGGTCTGGTCCTTTTCAGGTAAAGAAAGCTTATCCTTACGGAGCCGTGGATGTATGGAGTGAAGAAACAGTAGAATTCAAGGTTAATGGTCAAAGACTTAAGCACTATTATCAAGAAGAGCTAATTGAAGAAAAAGAGAGTTTTTATTTAGATGAACCACGATCAGGTCTGAGTGTTAAAGGGTCAAGCTAAAGACTTTTAAATTAGCGCTTCTTGGGAGGCAACCCAAGCTTTCTAACTTTAGTTCAGTTCCTTTTATTTAATTTTATCTTAGTTTTATCTTAGAATTAATTTTTATTTCTGAAAAAGAAGCACGGAGAAGAGAAGAAAAAGAAAGCTCGGCACAAAAAGTTGATAAAATTTTGTAAGTATCCTCTCCCATTCACCTTTTGGGTTTCATCATTGACTCATGTTTTTGTGTCTACCACCACTACTCCATCTACATGATAATCTTTTGATTTAGATAATTGATTTGTGGCCTTGATCTACCTTTGGGATTATTGTATATGTCTTGAATTGATGTTTGATGTTGATGAGTGAATCCAAAATTGAGACTAGAATAAGACCTATCATGTCAAATTTATTTCTCTTATACATATCTACTTTTGAAATTCTTCATTGGTTGAGGAGTAAGATTCTAGGGAGATATGTTGTTTGAAAATTTGATTTAAAAGTGAAACTACTTCTTGAATAAAATCAGCATATGAGTATGAATACTTGAATTGATATTGATTGACTAGTCTAATTGAGGTTTTGTTTATTTTACTATTTGTTGGAAAAAAGAATCCAAAATCCACAAAAATATTGAGAGACTCCCCTTCTTGGCACAGTGTAAAATTGACAGTGGTACCGAATGACATGGGTTGAAGTCTAAAAAGAAATGAGGGGAATCTATTCACATTAACTCCGCTGTCTTTGGTAAAGATTCCCAATACTAAAAAGACATGAGTTCTATTACACTGACTATGTGGTTAGTGTACTCCGATTTCGTCACCAGAAAAAAGGTGGTAATTGAATTAGAGAAAGTGATTGATGCCAAAAGAAACAAAAAGTATGTATCTATGTAGGTACATACCATCCAAAAACAAAAACAAAAAGAAAAATATGAGTGGAAAAAGATTTCGGATATCCTATTCCTGTAGGCAAAAGCATATAAACCTAAACTGAAAATTGGATAAAGTCTTGAGATTGAAATTCTTTCTTTTATGCAAGTTGCAAAATTTTATTTGACTAAGTTGTGAATCTTGAGAATTAGATTCAGAAGGCGATATATCTGTTTTAAAATTTTATGATGCAATTAATGAAGAGTTTTTATTGGTGATTGTATGTTAGAAATTTATTTTCCATGAGAAAGTCTATGCCATGATCAATTTTTGAATTTTCTTGGTTTTTGCTTGAGGACAAGCAAAGTTTGAGCCTTATGTGTTTGATGACACCGAAATCCATCTAGATTTCTATGCCATTTTATTGGTATTTATATGTCATATTCATAGACTTTGCTTGTTTTTATGCCATATTCTATCAATATCTGCAGAATCTACACTCTTTTCAGTTTTTGATGATTTTCAGGTAAAAAGACACTATTTTTAGGCATTTTCAAACAAAATCAAATACATAGAAGGATTCCCATCATCAAGAGGAGATCACCCAAGAAATTTCACGCAAAACGGAGCAAGTCAGCAAATTACAGCGGTGCCGTAATCTATTTTACGGTACCGTAATTCTAGACAGTACCGTAAAATCCGAGCCCTGCCGTATTTTGAAGAATTTCCGAACAAAATGTTTTTCCAATTTTACGACACCGCCGTAAGCAATATTACGGTACCGTATTTCAGAGCGCTTTAGAACAAAAACTTCGCCCGATTTTACGGCACTACTGTAAGAAACTACACGGGCCGTAATTTCCAGACGTTCACGAACAGAGAGTTCAACCGATTTTACGGCACTACCGTAAACCAGATTACGGTGCTGTAATTCCCGGACGACATTAGAATAGAAGACTCAAGCGATTTTACGGCAGTGCCGTAAACAATTCCACTACCGTAATTCCTGTTCTGAACACGACGCCCAGGCCAACTTCAACACCCAATTTTTGCGGAGAGGATTGCGGGCGATCCAGAACACTAAATTGGATACCGTAAGAAGCAAAAGGGGAGCTTTTCACGCGGGGATTACGGAGAGACCGAAAGCCCAAATTTCGTGCACTATCGAGGGAGAAATCGCGATCCACGCCGCCGCCTAGGGTTTCACTGCCGCGCTCGATCTAGACATTCTCCGGCCGTAATTTTCATACTGAAGCTTCGTCTGAAGGAGGAGACAACGTGCCAGAAGTTTCATACCGAAAGGAGATCGATTGGAAGAGAAATCGAAGAAAAAGGAGTCGCCGGCACTGTTCATCGACGGTTCTTGCAAATTACGGCTGTGAAATACTTCACAGCCGTGCTGTATTTTCTAAACTTCTCTTTTTCTTCGATTTTCGATCCTCTGAAACCATGATCTATTGTAATTCCTTCATGGTGATAGCTTAAACTACTTTTGGGACATGGGGGAGTAATTCACTTGATTTTCAATGACTAGATGACTATTTTTACTATTTCGTTGAGTTGAATATTACCATGATGATTTTGCTCATGTGATAATTGTACTTAGACTCTCTATAAGTTCATATTACTAATTATGTTCTTAGAATTTTTGCTTGAGACCGAAAGGTGATTGCTTGAGAATTTGGAACCCTAGAATTGCATGTTAGGATCCCTTCCTTAGGTTAGATCTAATTTGATCTGTTCTAGTAGATTAATTTCCATAATTATAACATGAACCTATAGATCGAGTCTATTTGTCAAACGTGGAGATCTTGTGCGAAACCAAGGATCGGAACGTTGGAGATCCATGAGTAAAACTTGTGTTGAGACTCGAATGCACGAAAGTGATCCTTGAATCTCCACTAGAGATTATCAACATTGAATTCGGATGCACGAAAGTGATCCTTGAATTCATTGTTTGATGATTTACTTATCTTCAGCGTTGGGAAGAATCTTGCGCGAAAGCGAGGATAAATCCCTGTGCGGTTGTTTGCACGAAAGTGAAACCACATTTTCATTTAGTAAATTACATCTTCATCATGATAAATTTGAACTGACGAAATCCTTATTCATATCTAGCTCATAAAAGTTAAAGTGAACGAAACCCTAGTCCCAGCTTTTCTCTCTAATAATTCCATTTTTAGCTTCCAATTTCTATTCCCACTACTTCGATTAGCCTAGATTGTAAGAAATCAGCTATTTAGTATTCGACAACGTAGGTCCCTGTGGATTCGATACTTTCATTATTACTTCGAGTATCCGTGCACTTGCGGATCACGACAAGGATGTCCATGTTAGGGTATGCCCTTAAGGCTAATGTTTGAGGCCTTGGGATTATTTCAGTATCATGTATAAACTCTATGTTTATAAAGGCAATGGTTGTTATTCAGGTTGTTACATCATCTGCTGCAATATGTATACTTCTAAATAATGTTTCAATGCTGTTCAGCTTGGCTGACATGCAGTTTTGTCCTTAGTCGAGATATCTTGGTGAACATGTGACAGCCTTGATATGATTGAGACTAATATGTGTTCTAATCTTATAGGATGCTTCGAGCATGGAATAAGATGTAGACTCATGGGTACATTGGATGTACTGGACAGACCCTACTTAGGATATTCAATTGCTTGTCACAATGTGAATAATCCTTATATGCAAACAAGTGGCATATTTCCTCTGACTTGAGATCACTTGTGTTTCTAAATGATGATTGGCATTGTTTTGAGGTAGTTCAATATCATTTGAAACATAATGGTTATAGACTATCTTGGATAGTGATCATGAGTCATGTTAGGGCACTAGTGATAGATATAGGATTGCCGTCTCCTTGATTGGAGTGTGATGTTCTATAGGGGCCCCCTGGATGAGATGATTGAGAAAGTGTATGGCCATACCCAGATGACTATGTTTCATCTGATCTAATCATTCTCATCATATTGGAATTACAGGCTTGACACGCTTGTCCAATAAGAACATCCAGTGGCAAAGGAAACACATATGTCAAGTGACTTGGGTTCACACTTGTGCTGTGGTTTGGGTGTAGTCTTGGAAGACTCTTTCCTTTATATCGGGAGACAGTGATGTGTTGCTAGATACCCCTCACTGATCGTGATAACGTGAGTTATCGTTACCGACATTTAAAGGAAACCCTTAGGGTCGCACAATTTGATGATATGGCTTACTTAAGTCAGATCGTGTGGACTGAATTGTTTTGATTCAGTTTAAAGGAGTTTAAACTCTGATTGTAAGTGAGATCTGGTCTGATCATGTTTGATTGATTAGGGCTTGAGATCGGTAAGCTTCGATCGAGAGAATTGATGCTAGATCGGAGAGATCAAGAGCATCAAGAGATGAATGGTTAGATCTTGATCCTTATGGTTTAATATGATCTAGACCAATGCTTGGTTTAATTTGGTCTTTGAACCAAATGTAATTGAACCGGCTCATCATAGTGAGCGCATGGTTCAAAGGGGAGAGAAAAATGCGATGGTTCACTTGGAGTGAACGCATGAACGCATGATGTTAGTGGCTTGCTATTTTTGGAAGTCATGTTTCCAAAATAGAGAGCACGCCTCTACATTCGTGGGTGCATCTCTTTTCGCCTCTTGCCTCTTCCTCTCGACGCCTCTCTCTCGTGTGGGAAGGTCTTCACGCAAAAGAGAAGAGAACAAAGCCAAGAGATCATCTCAATCTCCTTCAAGCGATCAGGAGACTTGGAGAGCCTTGCTAGCACAAGGATCGACAAGGAGTAGGCGATCACCCATCTTGTGTGCGTCACCTTTGGAGGAGAGCCACATCGCCCTCTTGCTTCCAAGACGCCATCCAAGAAATTGCACTGGTATGATCTCTCTGTTGATCTATACAAACTCTTAAGTTGATCTATGTTCATACATGCGATCCTAGGAAACCCTAGATTCCGCCCATGCAAATTTTTTATATGCGCATGCTTTAGGGTTTCGCCCCTTTAGGGAACTTTCAATTCGTATCAGAGCCATGGTTCCTTGTATGTTTCATATGATTGCTTATTGTGATCCATGTTTGCGCCTAATAGTAGATCTAAAAGAGCATACGAAAATTTAATATATGTTTTACATTGGCGCATGCATGATAGTTGGCGCTTGTTGTAGTTTTCTCAAAACTTACTTGTGCGCCCCTCATTAGATCTAAGCGGCGCCTACTTCAAAAGCTTAGACGGGTTATTAGGGTTGAAGTCATCGTCCAGTCTAGACCCGACAGTCTGATCAGACCATCTGACAGCCTACATGGGTCGACCTGATGGCACCTATGCGCAAGCATGAGGTGGCTATAGGTCGACTGCTGAAAGGTATGTAGCGATGTATGATTGAGACAACCAGATGAACGCCCATGATTAAGGCCCGGGGTCACACCCGCTTGCCTAAACTCATGAGGGACGTTCAGCCCTTCACGCATGCATTGTTGACCATGAGATCGACTCAAGTCGGTTATGACTTGGTGCATGCAAGGGCAGTGGGTCTGACTAGGTCTGATGAGTGGATCCCTATTAATGGACCGTTGTAAGGTAGTAGGGCACATAAGGAAATAAAATGAAGCCAATGGGTTTTTTCAAAAAATTTTATTTTCTTGATTGGATCACATGATGTTTGTATAACGTGATGATTGTCTATTTAATCTTATGTGGGCTGCCTAATTTTAATGTGTGCTGTGCTGGGGCCTGCGTGCCTGGAGTATTATTTGTAAATTATTATTGTGATCTGCGCATCACATTTTAATTAATTTATAAAGTGTAATTGACCTGCGTGTCAATCATGTCTAGATAGATTAAATTGTAATTTAATCAGACATGAGCACAGAGCACACTTGGCAGAGGCGCATGCAGCAAGTGGCTTCACCAGTGGGACGTCTAGGGTTCGACTCTAGGACAGGCGCATTTTACCTGGTGGGCGCACCTGAGCTGCAGTGGGCGCTTGGGCCCGGGTTGGGCCAGAGGAAATGCTAAAGACCCATGAAGAGCTCAAGTGAAGACTTAAGTTTATTAAGGTCTTACTTAGGCTTAATGGGCTTTTACCACATAAGATCATCATGCTTTTAATTTACTGTTTAAGTAATTTAGTAACTGCATGATCTATTCTTCTGCTATCACCATAGGGTTTGAATGATAGTAAGAAGATAAAAGGACCGTTAAAATCCAACGTTAAATATCAAGCACGTAAGCCTTCTGACGCGAAACCTCACTGTTCTGACTATCGTTGGGGCCGTGTTGTACCCACTCAGTGGGCACGCCCATCTATCTTCAGACGGTGTGTGATTACACCTGCGTGTTACAGAGAAGGGATTTATCGCTTCTCGTTGCTCAGCATAGCATGTGGTGGTCCAGGGAGTAGGTCGGGTCAGCTTGACCATGTAGGCTACATATTGAGCATATGGTAGCCATATGGAGGCAGCCATCTGTGGGATCAGAGACTGTGTTGTACCAACTCAGTTGGCACAGTCTGCTGGATTGCCCAGATGAAGGGGAATCGCACGGGTTGGCGATTGGCAGGGATTGCCTACCAGAAATTAGTGCTTGTACTCTCTGTGCATCTTATCTCGCCTGAGCGGGACGCGGAGACCAAGTATGAAATCTGGATCCCATCTCACTAAAAGAGTTTTACTCTTTCGGCTGTTTTGCTGGATTTTTCAGTCAGATAAAATAGTGAGAAAATAATCATTCTTAAGTCCTGAATTGATTCTAACATTGATACTGACCTTGCTGTTCTTGCATTGTTGTAGATTACTGCAGCAACGAACACCACAGCGTTCAATGTGCGATCCCTACTGGAAAGGGAGAAGTTTGCTGGGCCAAACTTCTCAGACTAGTACGGACACCTTAAGATTGTTCTTAAGGCTGAGAGGAAACTGTATGTCCTCGAGACGGCTATACCGCCTCAACCCGCTGCGAACGCCGCAAGGGCGGTTCGGGAAGCTTATGAAAAGCATGTCAATGATAGCATTGACGTCGCTTGCCTTATGCTAGCGTCTATGACGCCACAGCTGCAGCGTCAGCATGAGGATTTATCAGCTATAGAAATTATAGCAAACCTCAAGCTGCTGTATGCTGCACAGGCAAGGACTGAACGCTATAATTTGACGAAACTTTTCTTTCAGAGCAAACTGACTGAAGGGAGTCCAGTGGGAGCTCACGTACTCAAGATGATTGGGTACAAGGAAGCTCTAGAGAAACTGGGACACACCATCAATTAGGAGCTTGTTGTAGACATCATCCTGCAGTCTCTCCCGGCCTCTTTCGATCTGTTCATCATTAATTTTAATATGAACAAGATTGACTGTACGCCTGCAGAGTTACTGAACATGCTCTTGACTACTGAGCAAACTCAGTCTCGTGAGAAGGGAACGCCTTCATCCTCTGTCCTAATGGTTCCTTCAAGGAACAAGAAGAAGGGGAAGAAGGGCAAAGCCCCTGTCAAGAGCTACAACAAGGCACTGAAACAAAAGCTCAAGCGGTCAAAGGAATACAGATGTTTCCATTGTGGCCAGCTAGGTCACTGGAAAAAGGACTGTAAAGCGCTCCAAGGAGCGAAGAAGGGAAGCAACTCTTTCGCTTCTGGCTCAGGTATTTACGTGACTGAAGTCATGTTATCTTCTTCTATTTCATGGGTGTTAGACACTGCATGTGGAGTTCACATTTGTTCAAATGTACAGGAACTCAAGAGAAGAAGACAGGTGGGACAACATGAGGTGGACCTACGAGTAGGAAACGGGGCACGGGTTGCTGCTGTTGCTGTAGGAGTTTATCACATCTCTTTACCATATGGTCTTGTATTAGAACTGGACAATTGTTATTTTGTGCTGAGCATAACTAAGAATATTATCTCTATTCCTGCTCTTGTCAGGAAAGGGTTTTCCTTTGAATACAAGATTTCAAAGTGTTATATTTCTTTTGATAATATTGTTTATGCTACTGGGTCGATTAACAATGGGTTATTCATGTTGGACATGGAATGTTCTATACAACAAATTGATATTAAGAAAGCCAAGTATGCTGATGACCGCACCTTGCTATGGCATAGTCGTTTAGGCCATATTAACAAGAAGCGCATTAAGCGGTTGCATGACCATGGACTGCTGGGATCATTCTCCTATGAGGAGCTTGATACATGCAAAGCTTGTTTAATGGGTAAAATGACGAAGTCTCCTTTTTCCAACAAAGGTCAAAGGGCTTCTGATGGAGGCAGGTCATACAAGCATTCAAACAACGTTTTTTTTGAAAACATTTGATAGGTAAGTATAGAGTAATGAAAACCCGATTAACTCTAACGATTTGAGAAATTAGGTTTGATAGTCTTATAATGAAATCCGAATCTACATTCAGCAAACTAAACTTATCATGCACTTCTAATAAAGAGGAACGCCTAACAAGAGCTTGACATGCGGTTTACAACATCAAATAAATCTAGGCATGCGGTTCTACCATAAGAAATAGGGCTACTCTAAGGGAGGAACTCACCTTGCACCCTTTGAGAATAGAAAGGGTGACCTTCCCGTTCTTCACCGGTCCAATGGTGGAAACTCACGAAGTAGGGCCCTATGAGCTTACAACTAGAGCATCACAGCATCCCACAAATGCGTGGGTGAGTTTGAAAGAATATTAAGAGGCCAATAATACAAGAACACCCAAGGGGGAGTCTAGACCCCAAATTCCCTTGTTAACATAGCTTAGACTATCTAGACTAGAGGGGAAAGAAGAAGGGGCGGCTAGAGTATCATTCCATGGCCTTGCGCCACCTGCAGAAAGCAAACGTGAGTGCAAGGGATCTGTCCAACAAGTAACAAAGAGCAACGACCAAGAGAGGAGAAGACTTAGCTATAGTGGGGTAGTCTTGCCCTCGGTTTGGTGAAGTGTCCCTTATCTTGGATGAAGGCGAGAATCAGCTCCTCCTCTTAAGATAGAGGTCATCTTCTACTGGTGGAGGAGGATGCGAGAGGTCCAAGCTTCAATGGTGGCGGCTGGCTGAAACAAGTGGAGGAGTAAGCTCTCGGCAAGATGGAAGAGTGGGGGAGAGTTGTAGTGACACACACTAGAAGACACACTTCAATTTGGATTTCAAATTATCAACTCTGATTTTAGTCTTGCAAGAGTTTACAACATATAGGAGAGACTTCCCAACGGTTGTCTCCCTTCCCTAAGCACAAAGACAAGTCACACAAGCAAGGAAAGACAGCATGATGTGGGCAACTCAATGGGCTGATTTCTTCCCCCAAATGGGCAGGTTGCTTGGAGGTTTAGCTTTGGAGTTTTCATCAGGATGGCAGGTTCGAAAGCTGAGATGATGATGGACTGAAGAGGCTGCAAAGGCTGGCATTGTGCAGGCTGCTCCTTGACTTGGTTGGAGATGAAGGCAACTCCACATGGCTGCCAACTAGGATGGTGGAATTTGAGGTGCTTGTGGTGTTGCTCCATTGGGGTGGGCTGATTCCCTCATGAGTTGGGCTGATGGCCCATGGCATCTCTTGGAGTTGTCTTGACTTGATTTTGACTTGCATCCCAAAAATGGAGTTGACCTATACTATTACATCAATTTCATGCACTAACCTACCATACATAAGTGGCGGATCCTAGGGATGTAACTACATGGTGTAATTGGTGGGTGGATCTAACCTACCATATGATGCACCCTAGTCTAAGACAAAATAAGCAAAATGGGGTCCTAAGGAAGCCATATCTAGTGGCTAGGATAGCCATACCGAGAGGGCTTCTTTCGGACCCGGGTGGACCTCCGAAGGTCCTGCCTCGGCCCCACATCAGCTCTCCCGGGGTGAGAGAAATTCTCCTCTGGAGAATTATCTTTGTACCCTTGGTGAAGCTCGGGTGCAGACCTAGCAAGCTCAGCCTCGGGGAGCCAGGCCTCCTCACCATCAGTAAATTTGATGTGGTAATAAAGCTGTACCTCATCAGGGGTGAGGCGGGTCTGGTCCTCGAGTATGGCCTCAATCTCTGATTCGTGGCAAGTGTCTGGTTCTTGTATAGAGAGAGGCGGATGATACAGCATCAGATCCTCCACATTGATGGTGGAGGATATCCCCAGTTCTGGCGGTAGGTCCAGGAGATAGGCGTTATTGTTGATCCTCTTCAGAATAGTGAAGGGCCCGATGCCCTTGGCGTCCAACTTGCGGCCGTGTCCTTGGATGCGCTCCTCACGGACCCACAACATTACCTGATCCCCTATAGAAAATACCTTCTCTCAGCGATGTTTATTAGTATCGTCACGATATTGATTAACAGAATCCTGAATCTTACTGAACAGCTCATGATGTAATTGCGAAATATGGAAAGCATAATCTCGGGCCGAAATAGAGGTCTTGCAATGTTTAGGGGCAGAGAATAGGTCAATAGGCTTTTTAGGTTGGTATCCTAAGTTTGCTTGGAAAGGAGACAGACCAGTAGTCCTATTTGGAACACTATTGTAGGAAAATTCAGCCGTAGGCAACAGCTTGTCCCAATCACTGGGGTGTTCTCCTACAAGACTCCTAAGGATGCTCCCTAGTGATCTGTTGACCACTTCGGTCTGCCCATCCGTCTGGGGATGGTAGGCCGTCGAGAACTTCAGTCTGGTGCCTAATAGAGTCCATAGTGTTCTCCAAAAATGGCTAACAAATCTGGTGTCTCTATCAGAAACTATAGTAAGAGGGGTACCATGCAACCTAACAATGTCTCTAAAGAAGATCCTAGCCATATGAGAGGCATCGGTAGTTTTAGTGCAAGGTATGAAATGAGCCATTTTTGTGAACCTGTCTACCACAACATATATTGAGTCGTGTCTAGCAGTAGTCCTAGGCAATCCTAGGATGAAGTCCATACTAATATCCTGCCACGGTGCCTGGGGAATAGGCAGAGGGGTGTACAGTCCAAAATTATGCTTCTGGACTTTAGTGGATTGACAGGTCCCACAGTGCCTAACTACCTTGGCCACATCTCGGTAGAGTTTAGGCCAAAAGAATCATTCCTCGACCAAGGCACGGGTCTTCTCTCGACCGTGATGCCCAGCAGACCCCCCTCCATGGAGTTCCCAAATTAGGAAATCCCGGATTGAGGATTTAGGCACACAGAGTATTGGCCCAAGGAAAAGATACCCATCCCTAAGGGTGTACAGGGGATGACTCATAACATCTCTAGTCATATCAGCATAAACAGCAGAAAAGTCAGGGCAATCTAGGTAAGCAGCTTTCATATGTTCAAATCCTACCAGCTCAGCATGCATTGTTTGTAAAATGAAGACTACCCTACTTAGAGCATCAGCAACTTTGTTGTTAACTCCAGACTTGTGTTTTAAGACAAAAGTGTACTGTTGTAAATACTCTACCCACTTGGCATGTCTAGCATTGAGTTTTCTTTGGGCACTAAGGTAAGACAGGGCTTGGTGGTCACTATTTAAGGTAAACTCATGGTGGAGAAGGTAGTGCCGCCAATGCCTCAAAGATTGAACCACGGCATAGAACTCTTTGTCGTAGGTTGAGTATTTCTGCTTGGCCTCATTCAGCTTTTCACTGAAGAAGGCAATAGGGTGACCTTCTTGGCTGAGGGTCCCACCTATGCCAATGCCAGAAGCATCACAATCAACCTCAAAGACCTTGCCAAAGTCAGGCAACCTTAAAACAGGGGCAGAGGTCATCCTACTCTTAAGTTCAGTGAAAGCCCTATTGGCAGACTTAGTCCAACTAAAGTCCCCTTGTTTCATGCAATTGGTGATAGGAGCTACTATGGTGCTAAAATTCCGTATGAACCTACGGTAGAAGGTAGCAAGGCCATGAAAACTCCTAACTTCAGTAAGGGTCTTGGGCTCTGGCCAGTCTAGTATGGCTTGGATTTTAGATGGATCAGCTTGAAGCCCTAGGTCAGAAACAATGAACCCTAGAAAAACAACTTTGGGAGATAGGAAAGAGCATTTTTTCAGGTTGACATAAAGCTTTTCATCTCTAAGGAGGGTTAGGGTTTGCCTTAAGTGCCCTAGGTGCTCTTCTTGTGACTTACTATAGATAAGTATGTCATCAAAGTATACAACTAGGAACTTCCCTATGTAGGGTCTAAGCACTTGGGTCATAAGCCTCATAAATGTGGAAGGGGCATTTGTTAGCCCGAAAGGCATGACTAACCACTCATATAAACCGTCTTTGGTTTTGAAGGCGGTCTTCCACTCATCCCCTTCTCTTATCCTGACCTGATGGTATCCACTCCTGAGGTCAAGCTTGGAAAACCATTTGGATCCTACTAACATATCTAGCATGTCATCTAGTCTAGGTATAGGAAACCTATACTTGATAGTGATCTTGTTGATAGCTCTGCAATCTATATGAAAGTCCCCTTCAAGGGGAAGCGCAAGGGGGTGAAACCCTAAAGGGGGGCGGCGCATATATAAAATTTAGGGGTGTCACCCTCAAGACCGCATGTAGATCATATGATTAACTCATTGCATAAACGAAAAAGATCTCAAAGGGATCATACCAACGCCATTGGAATGGTTGTCGGCTTGGAAGCAAAGATCAAGAGAGATCTTCTCCAAAGATGTCACACACAAGGGATGAAGGCTTCCTCCTTGCGCAACTCTTGTGCTAGAAAAAATTGCCAAGTTGTCCTTTGTGTTTTGGAGATGAGATGAATGCGTCTTGCTCTTCGAAAACCCTTCCACCTTGTGCAAACGATACCTCACCCAAGAGAGAGCATCGAAGCCTAGAGGCGTTGAGTCAACATAGGCGTTTTGGCGTTTCAAGACTTCCATAAAAGGAAAGTCATCAAGACATGCGTTCATGTCTTTTGAACCATTCCAAAATGCCAACTCAATTGAACCATGCGTTCACTTATGTGAACCGGTTCAATTGAATTTGGTCCAATTTCATTTGGTCCAAATGACAAATCGAACCAAGCCAAGCCATGGTCTAAATCTCATATGAACCATGAAGGTTCAAGATCTAACCGTACATCTCTAGATGCTCTTGATCTCACCGATCTAGCATCCACACTCTCGATCGAAGCTTACCGATCTCAAGCCCTAATCAATCAAACATGATCAGACCAGATCTCACTTACAATCAGAGTTTAAACTCCTTTAAACTGAACCAAAACAATTCAGTCCACACGATCTGACTTAAGTAAGCCATATCACCAAATTGTGCGACCCTGAGGGTTTCCTTTAAATGTCGGTAACGATAACTTACGTTATCACGATCAGTGAGAGGTATCTAGCCACACATCACTGTCTCCCGATATAAAGGAAAGAGTCTTCCAAGACTACACCCAAACCATAGCACAAGTGTGAATCCACTTCACGAGGCATACAAGTTTCCTTTGCCACTGGATGTTCTTATTGGACAAGCGTGTCAAGCCTGTAGCTCCAATATGATGAGCATGATTAGATCAGATGAACATAGTCATCAGGGTATGGCCATACACTATTCTCAATCATCTCATTCAGGGGGGCCCCTTTAGAACATCACACTCCTTAAACAAGGAGACGGCAATCCTGTATCTATCACTAGTGCCCTAACCTGACTCATGATCATTATCCAAGATAGTCTATAACCATTATATTTCAAATGATATTGAACTACCTCAAAACAATGACAATCATCATTTAGAAACACAAGTGATCTCAAGTCAGAGGAAGTATGCCACTTGTTGCACACAAGGATTATTCACATTGTGACAAGCAATTGAATATCCTAGTAGGGTCTGTCCAGTACATCCAATGTACCCATGAGTCTACATCTTATTCCATGCTCGAAGCATCCTATAAGATTAGAACACACATTAGTCTTAACCATATCAAGGCTGTCTCATGTTCACCAAGATATCTCGACTAAGGACATATAGCATGTCAGCCTAGCTGAACAGCATTGAGACATTATTCAGAAGTACACTTATTGCAACAGACAATGTAACATACTGAATAACAACCATGCCTTTATAAACATAAGCGTTTATTACATGATACTCATAGAATCCTAAGGCCTCAAACATTAGCCTTAAGGGCATACCCCAACAATCTCCCACTTGCACTTAATCTAATGGTTGAGAAATCTCAAACCCATATTATTACAGTGCTTCTCATGCTTCTGCTGCGCCAGAGGCTTGGTAAGCGGGTCAGCCAGATTGTCATCTGTATGATCAATGATCTCCCGGATCAAGTGAAACCGTCTCTGTATGTGCTTGGACTTCTGGTGCGACCGTGGTTCCTTTGCTTGTGCGATTGCTCCAGTGTTATCACAGAAGATAACCAAAGGATCTGCACTCGAAGGAACGACACCAAGTTCCTGAATAAACTTACGAATCCACACTGCCTCCTTGGATGCTTCCGAGGCTGCAACATACTCGGCTTCTGTTGTGGAATCAGCAACAGTAGACTGTTTGAAACTCTTCCACACCACTGCTCCACCATTCAAGCTAAAAACATAGCCTGATTGCGATCGGAAATCATCCTGGTCCGACTGGAACGAAGCGTCAGTATATCCTTCAATACTGAGTTCTTCCTGACCACCATATATCAAGAACATATCTTTGGTCCTCCGAAGATATTTTAAAATGTTCTTGACTGCAATCCAGTGCGCCATACCTGGATTACTTTGGAACCGACTGGTCACGCTTAACCCGTAAGCGACGTCTGGGCGAGTACACAACATCGCATACATAATGGATCCAATAGCCGAAGCATAAGGCGTATTGTCCATTTCATCTTTCTCAGTCTGTGTTTGTGGACACTGACTCTTCGAAAGATTCAGACCATGTCTGACTGGAAGATATCCTCTTTTAGAATTCTCTAAATGAAATCTCTCCAGGACTTTATCGATGTAAGTACTCTGGCACAGCCCGAGAAGCCTCTTAGATCTATCCCTGTAGATCTTCACACCTAGTACATAGGCTGCTTCTCCTAGATCTTTCATCTGGAAACATTTTCCTAACCATGCTTTAACAGCATGCAGTTCAGGAATATCGTTTCCAATGATTAAGATATCATCGACGTAGAGGACTAGGAAAGTAATCACGCTCCCACTAAACCTCTTATATACACACGGGTCATCTTCATTCTTGATGAAACCAAACTCAGAGATTGATTCATCAAAACGAATATTCCAGCTTCTAGATGCTTGTTTAAGTCCATAAATGGACTTCTTTAACTTGCATATTTTATGACGATCTGATGGATTAGTGAAACCTTCAGGTTGTGTCATATACACATCCTCATCCAGATTTCCATTAAGGAAAGCCGTCTTCACATCCATTTGCCAGATCTCATAATCATAATATGCAGCTATTGCGAAAAGAATCCGAATAGACTTGAACATGGCTACAGGAGAGAAAGTTTCATCATAATCTATCCCGTAGATTTGTTTGAAAACTTTCGCTACTAGCCTGCCTTTATAGGTAACTACGTTACCATCCATGTCAATCTTCTTCTTGAAGATCCATTTACAGTCTATAGGGATCACTCCCGGAGGCGGATCAACCAAATCCCAGACTTGGTTATCTGACATGGAGTCCATCTCGGCTCGCATAGCTTCAAGCCATCTAGCTGACTCCGGTCCACTGACCGCATCCGCATAAGTTAGGGGTTCATCATTATCAATGATGTAGACTCCGTCATAACGCTCAGGCTGACGACGGATCCTTCCCGATCTTCGCGGTTCCCGTGATATCTGAGCCTCAGGTTGTTCAATAACCTGCTCTACCGGCTCATGCACATCCAACTGTGCTTGACTACTTTGTCCTTCCTCTGGATTCTCATCCAGCTTTATTTCTCTCCCACTGGCTTCTTGCAGAAGAAACTCCTTCTCAAGAAATATTGCTGTCCGAGCAACAAATACCTTGTTCTCTTTGGGATCGTAGAAATAATAACCCTTAGTTTCCTTAGGGTAACCGACAAAGATGCATTTCTCAGATCTGCTCTCTAGTTTCCCAGAGGCGAGCTTTTTGACATAAGCCTCGCAACCCCAGATCTTTATAAATGTCAAGCTCGGCTGTTTCCCATACCACAACTCATATGGTGTCTTTGAAACTGCCTTGGATGGCACTCGATTTAGTACCTTTGCAGCTGTTTCCAGTGCAAATCCCCAAAAGGAGTAAGGTAAAGTAGCCTGACTCATCATAGAACGAACCATATCAAGTAACGTTCTATTTCTCCTCTCGGACACACCATTCCATTGCGGTGTTCCTGGCGGAGTGAGCTGTGAGATAATCCCACACTCTTTTAGATAGTCAGTAAACGCATGACTCAAGTATTCTCCACCTCGATCAGAACGAAGTGCCTTGATATTTCGGCCTAGCTGATTCTGTACTTCATTCTTGAACTCTTTGAACTTGTCAAAAGATTCACTCTTATGTCTCATAAGATAGACATAACCATACCTACTGAAATCATCAGTAAAGGTAATGAAGTACGAATAGCCACCTCTGGCATGTTTACTAAACGGCCCACACACATCACTGTGTATAAGGTCAAGTAAACCTGAAGCCCTTTGACCTTTATTAGGAAAAGGAGACTTCGTCATTTTACCCAATAAACAAGCTTTGCATGTATCAATCTCCTCATAGGAGAATGATTCCAGCAGTCCATGATCATGCAACCGCTTAATGCGCTTCTTGTTAATATGGCCTAAACGACTATGCCATAGCAAGGTGCTGTCATTAGCATACTTGGCTTTCTTATTATCAATATTTTGTATAGAATATTCCATGTCCAACATGAATAACCCATTGTTAATTGAACCAGTAGCATAAACAATATTATCAAGAGTAAGATAACACTTTGAATCCTTGCATTCAAAGGAAAACCCTTTCCTGACAAGAGCAGGAATAGAGATAATATTTTTGGTAATACTGGGTACAAAGTAACAATTGTTTAATTCTAATACAATGCCAGATGGTAATGAGATGTAATAATCCCCTACAGCAGCAGCAGCAACCCGTGCCCCGTTTCCAACGCGTAGGTCCATCTCATGCTGTCCCACTTGTCTTCTTCTCTTGAGTTCCTGTACATTTGAACAAATGTGAACTCCACATGCAGTGTCCAACACCCATGAAATAGAAGAAGATGAAACCATGACTTCCGTCACGTATATACCTGAGCCAGAAGCGATGCTTCCCCTCTTATCTCCTTGGAGCGCTTTACAGTCCTTTTTCCAGTGACCCATCTGGCCACAGTGGAAACACCTGTTGTCCTTTGACCGCTTAACCTTCTGTTTCAGAGCCTTACTGTAGTTCTTGACAGGGGCTTTGCCCTTCTTCCCCTTCTTCTTGTTCCTAGAAGGAACCATTAAGACAGAGGTTGAAGGCTTTCCCTTCAGAGTCTCCTCAGTAGTCAAGAGCATATTCAGCAGCTCTGCCGGAGTACAATCGATTTTGTTCATATTAAAGTTAATAATGAACGCATCGAAAGAGGGCGGGAGAGACTGCAGAATAATGTCTACAGCAAGCTCCTGGTTGACGGTATGCCCCAGTTTCTCCAGAGCCTCCTTGTGCCCAATCATCTTGAGCACGTGAGCTCCCACTGGGCTCCCTTCAGCCAGTTTGCTCTGAAAGAAAAGCTTGGTCAGATTATAGCGTTCAGTCCTCGCCTGTGAAGCATACAGCATCTTGAGGTTCGCTATAATCTCTATAGCCGACATATCCTCATGCTGACGCTGCAGCGGTGGCATCATAGACGCTAGCATCAGGCAAGCGACATCAATGCTATCATTGACATGCTTTTCATAGGCATCACGAACCGCCCTTGCGGCGTTCGCAGCGGGTTGAGGCGGCACAGCCGTCTCGAGGACATACAGTTTCCTCTCTGCCTTAAGAACGATCTTAAGGTGTCCGAACCAGTCTGAGAAGTTTGGCCCAACAAACTTCTCCCTTTCCAGTAGGGATCGCACATTGAAGCTCATGGTGTTCGTTGCTGCAGGAATCTACAACAATGCAAGAACAGCAAGGTCAGTATCAATGTTAAGAATCAATCAGGACTTAAGAATGATTCTTTTTCTCACTATTTTTATCTGGCTGAAAAATCCAGCAAAACAGCCCGAAAGAGTAGAACTCTTTTAGTGAGATGGGATCCAGATTTCATACTTGGTCTCCGCGTCCCGCTCAGGCGAGATAAGATGCACAGAGAGTACGAGTACTAATTTCTGGTAGGCAGTCCCTGCCAATCGCCAACCCGTGCGATTCCCCTTCATCTGGGCAATCCAGCAGACTGTGCCAACTGAGTTGGTACAACACAGTCTCTGATCCCACAGATGGCTGCCTCCATGTGCTACCATATGCGCCACATATGTAGCCTACATGGTCAAGCTGACCCGACCTACTCCCTGGACCACCACGTGCTATGCTGAGCAACGAGAAGCGATAAATCCCTTCTCTGTAACACGCAGGTGAAATCCCGCACCGTCTGAAGATAGATGGACGTGCCCACTGAGTGGGTACAACACGGCTCCAACGATAGTCAGAACAGTGAGGTTTCGCGTCAGAAGGCATTACGTGCTTGATATTTTAGCGTTGGATTTTAACGGTCTTTTATCTTCTTACTATCAGGCAAATCCTATGGCTATAGCAGAAGATAAATAACTCATGCAATTCTAAGTATTTTAGAAAATAAAAGAAAGCATGGATCTTATGTGGTAAAAGCCCATAGAGCCTAAGTAAGACCTTAAATCAACTTAAGTCTTCACTTGCTCTTCTTGGGTCTTTTGCATCTCATCTGGTCCAACCCAGGGCCCTAGCGCTCAATGCAGCGCAGGTGTGCCCACCACCTGAATGCACCTCTGCGATGTGTGCTTTTGTGCTCTTGTCTAATTAAAATACATTTTAATCTATCTAGACAAGCTTGACTCGCAGGTCAATTATACAATAAATTAATTAAAAATGTGATTCGCAGATCACAAAAATAATAATTTACAATTTACCAGGCTCGCAGGCCCCAGCACTGCACACATTAAAGGGCAACCCACATAAGATTAAATAAACAAGCATCATGGCATCATTCAATCAACATGTGATCCATAGACAAAATAAAATTTTCGAAATCCCATTGGAATCAATTTTACTTGTCTTATGTGCCCTACTACCTTACAACGGTCCATTAATAGGGATCCACTCATCCATCTAGTTAGATCCACTGCCCTTGCATGCACCAAGTCCTAACTGACTTGAGTTGACCTAATGGTCAACCATGCATGCGCCAAGGGCTGAACAACCTCATGAGTTCTGGCAAGCGGGTGTGACCCCGGGCCTAACTCATGTGTGTTCAATGGTTGTCTCAACCAGACCTCGCTACACGCCTGTCCGCAGTCGACCTATAGCCACCTCGTGCTTGCGCACAGGTGCCATATGGTCGACCCATCTAGGCTGTCAGATGGTCTGATCAGACTGGTTGGATCTTACTTATAGGATGACTTCAACCCTACTAACCCGTCTAAGGGTTTATAGCAGGCGCCATGTAGATCTAATGGTGATAAGCGCGCAAGATGGAAGTTTTGATAAAACATCTACAACAATGCGCAAACAAACAACATGCGGCACTTGAGAAAATATCTAGCATGTTGATAACTCTTAGATCTAGGCATAAGCGCAAACATCTTGAAACAATGATACAAGCGCAAACAAACAACATGCGCATAGCATCATGTAAACGCAACATAGCATCATCTATGGATCACAAACACTTCAAGATCTAACCGTACATCTCTAGATGCTCTTGATCTCACCGATCTAGCATCCACACTCTCGATCGAAGCTTACCGATCTCAAGCCCTAATCAATCAAACATGATCAGACCAGATCTCACTTACAATCAGAGTTTAAACTCCTTTAAACTGAACCAAAACAATTCAGTCCACACGATCTGACTTAAGTAAGCCATATCACCAAATTGTGTGACCCTGAGGGTTTCCTTTAAATATCGGTAATGATAACTTACGTTATCACGATCAGTGAGAGGTATCTAGCCACACATCACTATCTCCCGATATAAAGGAAAGAGTCTTCCAAGACTACACCCAAACCATAGCACAAGTGTGAATCCACTTCACGAGGCATACAAGTTTCCTTTGCCACTGGATGTTCTTATTGGACAAGCGTGTCAAGCCTGTAGCTCCAATATGATGAGCATGATTAGATCAGATGAACATAGTCATCAGGGTATGGCCATACACTATTCTCAATCATCTCATTCAGGGGGGCCCCTTTAGAACATCACACTCCTTAAACAAGGAGACGGCAATCCTGTATCTATCACTAGTGCCCTAACCTGACTCATGATCATTATCCAAGATAGTCTATAACCATTATATTTCAAATGATATTGAACTACCTCAAAACAATGACAATCATCATTTAGAAACACAAGTGATCTCAAGTCAGAGGAAGTATGCCACTTGTTGCACACAAGGATTATTCACATTGTGACAAGCAATTGAATATCCTAGTAGGGTCTGTCCAGTACATCCAATGTACCCATGAGTCTACATCTTATTCCATGCTCGAAGCATCCTATAAGATTAGAACACACATTAGTCTTAACCATATCAAGGCTGTCTCATGTTCACCAAGATATCTCGACTAAGGACATATAGCATGTCAGCCTAGCTGAACAGCATTGAGACATTATTCAGAAGTACACTTATTGCAACAGACAATGTAACATACTGAATAACAACCATGCCTTTATAAACATAAGCGTTTATTACATGATACTCATAGAATCCTAAGGCCTCAAACATTAGCCTTAAGGGCATACCCCAACACTATACACATGCGCCAGCTGCCATCCTTCTTTGGGGTAAGAAGGGCTGGGACGGCGCAGGGACTTAGGCTTTCCCTTATGTAACCCTTACACATTAAGTCATCTACTTGTCTCTTGAGCTCCTCATGCTCGGTAGGGTTCATCCTATAGTGGGGTAGGTTGGGAAGAGAGGATCCAGGTACTAGGTCTATGGCATGTTGTATATCCCTAAGGGGTGGCAGTCCTTCAGGGAGGTCCTCTGGGGTGAGCTCACTAAATTCTTGGAGCAGGGATTCTACTTCTGGGGAAGGCTTCTCCTCTACTTCAGGGTTGATTTCTTTGATGACTAAGGTATATAGGGGTTGATCTTCTATAATTTCCTTAGTGAAGGTTTGAGGCCTTATAAGTTGAATGGTAGGCTGGCCTTTCTTGGGTTCCTCTATCTTACCCTTACTAGTTGTGGCTCTAAGTTCTTTGGGAAGAGAGGGTTTTAGCCTAATCTTTTGATCCTTATGGTTAAAGACATAGGTATTGGTCCTACCGTAGTGGACAACATCCATGTCATATAACCAAGGGCGTCCTAAGAGGATTTGGGCTACATCCATAGCAAGGACGTCACACCAGATCTTGTCCTCATATGTACCAAACTGGATAGGTACGAGGCACCTAAGGGTCACAGGAACACTGGTTTGGTTAACCCAGGAAATGTTGTAAGGGCTAGGTCGGGGTTCCATTTTGAGGTTCAGTTTTGTGGCAGCTATGTGGGAGACAGCATTGAGGCTGCTTCCACCATCAATGACCACCTTGCACATGTGACCATGACATTTGGTGTAGGTGTGGAAGATACTGGTCCGTCGCCAGTCTTCCGTGGGGGTAGGTTTGACAAGGGTACATCTAACTACCCCTAAGGTGTTGAAGAGGTCATCACTACTGTCATAGTCATTGATTTCAATCTCTTGATCAGGGTCTCCCTCAAGGGTGGGCTCAGGGTCTAGGTTTTCTTCAGTTAAGACCATGACCTTCTTAGGGCAATCTTTTGCAAGGTGTCCTTTATGCCTCTAGTGATAACAGATGGAGCTGTCTGTAGGTGGAGCAGTTCTAGGTTTTGGGTTGGAGCTAGAAGGTAGGTGCATAGGGGCTGGCCTATAGATGGGTCGGGGAGGGAGAGTCTCCTTCCTATTCTTAAGTTCTTGTTCAACCTCTATGGCCCTTTGATAGGCTATCTCTGGGGTATCTAGTTGGAAATAGGTTAAGGCCCTCTTAATGTCAGGTCTAAGTCCATTCTTGAACCGACTTAGAATCATACCTTGGTCTTCATTGACTTCACACCTAATGAGGAGTTCTTCTAGCTTGGTTTGATAGGCTTCTACAGTAGAGGAGCCTTGAGTGTGACTACCAAGTTCATCCTTAAGCTTTTGCATGAACCCAGGTGGGACATACTTTTGCCTAAGTAGGAACTGCATTTCATCCCAAGACTCAACGGGTGGCTTACCATCCCTTTCTATAGTTCTCTCGACATGGGTCCAATAGAGTCTAGCGGGTCCTTCTAATAAGCACTTGGTGAACCTAACTTTACTTTCATTGTGCATAAAGCTATAATCAAAGTATTGATCTAGCTTTGTGGTCCAATCTAGGAATTCCTTGGGGTTAAGGGATCCACCAAAAGTAGGAGGGTTGATTTTGATGGCACGTTGCACATCATATTCTCTAGGTCTATGATAGGGGGTTTGTTGGGCATAAGGCCCCTCCCATTGAGCATGATTGACTCTAGGAGTTTGAGAAGGAGGTCCTAGATCATTTGGTTCCCTTGTGTGGGATCCACTATTAGGTCGGCTAGTGTTTTGGGGATCCATCTTAGAGTTAGACTCTAGGGTATTAAGCCTATTGTCTATGACACCTATGGAGTGTTGAAGGGATGCTAGGGTTTCTTTAATGGAGGCCATATCGATTGAAAGGGCACTCACCTCATGGTCAATAGCTTGATTAAGACCATAGGGGGCACCGGATCTAGTAGCCATTTTCGAAATGAGTAAGGTTTTGAAAATAGACCCTAAGGTGATAAAATATAGCTAATCAAATTCTTTCAAGCACCTAGGTCCAAAAATCGCCTTAGTAGTAGGAAAATAAAGTTTTGGTCTTATAAAATCCTACTCTAAGAGCCTAGGCTCTGATACCAAGATGATGGAGGCAGGTCATACAAGCATTCAAACAACGTTTTTTTTGAAAACATTTGATAGGTAAGTATAGAGTAATGAAAACCCGATTAACTCTAACGATTTGAGAAATTAGGTTTGATAGTCTTATAATGAAATCCGAATCTACATTCAGCAAACTAAACTTATCATGCACTTCTAATAAAGAGGAACGCCTAACAAGAGCTTGACATGCGGTTTACAACATCAAATAAATCTAGGCATGCGGTTCTACCATAAGAAATAGGGCTACTCTAAGGGAGGAACTCACCTTGCACCCTTTGAGAATAGAAAGGGTGACCTTCCCGTTCTTCACCGGTCCAATGGTGGAAACTCACGAAGTAGGGCCCTATGAGCTTACAACCAGAGCATCACAGCATCCCACACATGCGTGGGTGAGTTTGAAAGAATATTAAGAGGCCAATAATACAAGAACACCCAAGGGGGAGTCTAGACCCCAAATTCCCTTGTTAACATAGCTTAGACTATCTAGACTAGAGGGGAAAGAAGAAGGGGCGGCTAGAGTATCATTCCATGGCCTTGCGCCACCTGCAGAAAGCAAACGTGAGTGCAAGGGATCTATCCAACAAGTAACAAAGAGCAACGACCAAGAGAGGAGAAGACTTAGCTATAGTGGGGTAGTCTTGCCCTCGGTTTGGTGAAGTGTCCCTTATCTTGGATGAAGGCGAGAATCAGCTCCTCCTCTTAAGATAGAGGTCATCTTCTACTGGTGGAGGAGGATGCGAGAGGTCCAAGCTTCAATGGTGGCGGCTGGCTGAAACAAGTGGAGGAGTAAGCTCTCGGCAAGATGGAAGAGTGGGGGAGAGTTGTAGTGACACACACTAGAAGACACACTTCAATTTGGATTTCAAATTATCAACTCTGATTTCAGTCTTGCAAGAGTTTACAACATATAGGAGAGACTTCCCAACGGTTGTCTCCCTTCCCTAAGCACAAAGACAAGTCACACAAGCAAGAAAAGACAGCATGATGTGGGCAACTCAATGGGCTGATTTCTTCCCCCAAATGGGCAGGTTGCTTGGAGGTTTAGCTTTGGAGTTTTCATCAGGATGGCAGGTTCGAAAGCTGAGATGATGATGGACTGAAGAGGCTGCAAAGGCTGGCATTGTGCAGGTTGCTCCTTGACTTGGTTGGAGATGAAGGCAACTCCACATGGCTGCCAACTAGGATGGTGGAATTTGAGGTGCTTGTGGTGTTGCTCCATTGGGGTGGGCTGATTCCCTCATGAGTTGGGCTGATGGCCCATGGCATCTCTTAGAGTTGTCTTGACTTGATTTTGACTTGCATCCCAAAAATGGAGTTGACCTATACTATTACATCAATTTCATGCACTAACCTACCATACATAAGTGGCGGATCCTAGGGATGTAACTACATGGTGTAATTGGTGGGTGAATCTAACCTACCATATGATGCACCCTAGTCTAAGACAAAATAAGCAAAATGGGGTCCTAAGGAAGCCATATCTAGTGGCTAGGATAGCCATACCGAGAGGGCTTCTTTCGGGCCCGGGTGGACCTCCGAAGGTCCTGCCTCGGCCCCACATCAGCTTCAGGTTTACTTGACCTCATTCACAGTGATGTGTGTGGGCCATTTAGTAAACATGCCAGAGGTGGCTATTCATACTTCATTACCTTTACTGATGATTTCAGTAGGTATGGTTATGTCTATCTAATGAGACATAAGAGTGAATCTTTTGACAAGTTCAAAGAGTTCAAAAATGAAGTACAAAATCAGCTAGGCCGAAATATCAAGGCACTTCGTTCAGATCGAGGTGGAGAATACTTGAGTCATGAGTTTACTGACTATCTGAAGGAGTGTGGGATTATCTCACAGCTCACTCCGCTAGGAACACTGCAATGGAATGGTGTGTCCGAGAGGAGAAATAGAACCTTACTGGATATGGTTCGTTCTATGATGAGTCAGGCTACTCTACCTTACTCCTTTTGGGGATTTGCACTGGAAACAGCTGCAAAGGTACTAAACCGAGTGCCATCCAAGGCCGTTTCAAAGACTCCATATGAGTTATGGTATGGGAAACAGCCGAGCTTGACATTTATTAAGATCTGGGGTTGCGAGGCTTATGTCAAAAAGCTCGCCTCTGGGAAACTAGAGAGCAGATCTGAGAAATGTATCTTTGTCGGTAACCCTAAGGAAACTAAGGGTTATTATTTCTACGATCCCAAAGAGAACAAAGTATTTATTGCTCGGACGGCTATTTTTCTTGAGAAAGAATTTCTTCTGCAAGAAGCCAGTGGGAGAGAAATAAAGCTGGATGAGAATCCAGAAGAAGGACAAAGTAGTCAAGTACAGTTGGATGAGCCTGAGCCAGTAGATCAGGTTACTGAACAACCTGAGGCTCAGATATCACGGGAACCGCGAAGATAGGGAAGGATCCGTCGACAGCCTGAGCGCTATGACAGAGTCTACATCATTGATGATGAACCCCTCACTTATGCGGATGTGGTCAGTGGACCGGAATCAGCGAGATGGCTTGAAGCTATGCGAGCCGAGATGGACTCCATGTCAGATAACCAAGTTTGGGATTTGGTTGATCCGCCTTCGGGAGTAATCCCTATAGGCTGTAAGTGGATCTTCAAGAAGAAGATGGACATGGATGGTAACGTGGTTACCTATAAAGGCAGGCTAGTTGCGAAAGGTTTCAAACAAATCTACGGGATAGATTATGATGAAACTTTCTCTCCTGTAGCTATGTTCAAGTCTATTCGGATCATTCTCGCGATAGCGGCATATAATGATTATGAGATCTGGCAGATGGATGTGAAGACCGCTTTCCTTAATGGAAAACTAGAAGAGGATGTGTATATGACACAACCTGAAGGTTTCACTAATCCATCAGATCGTCATAAAATATGCAAATTAAAGAAGTCCATTTATGGACTTAAACAAGCATCAAGAAGCTGGAATATTCGTTTTGATGAATCAATATGTGAATTTGGTTTCATCAAGAATGAAGATGACCCGTGTGTATATAAGAGGTTTAGTGGGAGCGTGATTACTTTCCTAGTCCTCTACGTCGATGATATCTTAATCATTGGAAACGATATTCCTGAACTACATGCGGTTAAAGCATGGTTAAGAAAATGTTTCCAGATGAAAGATTTAGGAGAAGAAGCCTATGTATTAGGTGTGAAGATCTACAGAGAAAGATTTAAGAGGCTTCTCGGGCTGTGCCAGAGTACTTACATCGATAAAGTCCTGGAGAGATTCCATTTAAAAAATTCTAAAAGAGGATATCTTCCAGTCAGACATGGTCTGAATCTTTCAAAGAGTCAGTGTCCACAAACACAGACTGAGAAAGATGAAATGGACAATACACCTTATGCTTCGGCTATTGGGTCCATTATGTATGCGATGTTGTGTACTCGCCCAGACGTTGCTTACGGGTTAAGCGTGACCTGTCGATTCCAAAGTAATCCAGGGCAGGCACACTGGATTGCGGTCAAGAACATTTTGAAATATCTTCAGAGGACCAAAGATATGTTCTTGATATATGGAGGTCAGGAAGAACTCAGTATTGAAGGATATACTGACGCTTCATTCCAATCTGACCAGGATGATTTCCGATCGCAATCAGGCTATGTTTTTAGCTTGAATGGAGGAGCAGTGGTGTGGAAAAGTTTCAAACAGTCAATTGTTGCTGATTCCACAACAGAAGCCGAGTATGTTGCAGCCTCAGAAGCATCCAAGGAGGCAGTGTGGATTCGTAAGTTCATTCAGGAACTTGGTGTTGTTCCTTCGAGTGCAGATCCTTTGGTTATCTTCTGTGATAACACTGGAGCAATAGCACAAGCAAAGGAACCACGGTCGCACCAGAAGTCCAAGCACATACAGAGAAGGTTTCACTTGATCCGGGAGATCATTGATCGTGGCGAGATCAAAGTCTGCAAGGTTCATACAGATGACAATCTAGCTGACCCGCTTACAAAGCCTCTGGCGCAGCAAAAGCATGAGAAGCACTGTAATAATATGGGTTTGAGATTTCTCAACCATTAGATTAAGTGCAAGTGGGAGATTGTTCGGTATGCCCTTAAGGCTAATGTTTGAGGCCTTGGGATTATTTCAGTATCATGTATAAACTCTATGTTTATAAAGGCAATGGTTGTTATTCAGGTTGTTACATCATCTGCTGCAATATGTATACTTCTGAATAATGTCTCAATGCTGTTCAGCTTGGCTGACATGCAGTTTTGTCCTTAGTCGAGATATCTTGGTGAACATGAGACAGCCTTGATATGATTGAGACTAATATGTGTTCTAATCTTATAGGATGCTTCGAGCATGGAATAAGATGTAGACTCATGGGTACATTGGATGTACTGGACAGACCCTACTTAGGATATTCAATTGCTTGTCACAATGTGAATAATCCTTATATGCAAACAAGTGGCATATTTCCTCTGACTTGAGATCACTTGTGTTTCTAAATGATGATTGGCATTGTTTTGAGGTAGTTCAATATCATTTGAAACATAATGGTTATAGACTATCTTGGATAGTGATCATGAGTCATGTTAGGGCACTAGTGATAGATATAGGATTGCCGTCTCCTTGATTGGAGTGTGATGTTCTATAGGGGCCCCCTGGATGAGATGATTGAGAAAGTGTATGGTCATACCCAGATGACTATGTTTCATCTGATCTAATCATTCTCATCATATTGGAATTACAGGCTTGACACGCTTGTCCAATAAGAACATCCAGTGGCAAAGGAAACACATATGTCAAGTGACTTGGGTTCACACTTGTGTGTGGTTTGGGTGTAGTCTTGGAAGACTCTTTCCTTTATATCGGGAGATAGTGATGTGTTGCTAGATACCCCTCACTGATCGTGATAACGTGAGTTATCGTTACCGACATTTAAAGGAAACCCTTAGGGTCGCACAATTTGATGATATGGCTTACTTAAGTCAGATCGTGTGGACTGAATTGTTTTGGTTCAGTTTAAAGGAGTTTAAACTCTGATTGTAAGTGAGATCTGGTCTGATCATGTTTGATTGATTAGGGCTTGAGATCGGTAAGCTTCGATCGAGAGAATTGATGCTAGATCGGAGAGATCAAGAGCATCAAGAGATGAATGGTTAGATCTTGATCCTTATGGTTTAATATGATCTAGACCAATGCTTGGTTTAATTTGGTCTTTGAACCAAATGTAATTGAACCAGCTCATCATAGTGAGCGCATGGTTCAAAGGGGAGAGAAAAATGCGATGGTTCACTTGGAGTGAACGCATGAACGCATGATGTTAGTGGCTTGCTATTTTTGGAAGTCATGTTTCCAAAATAGAGAGCACGCCTCTACATTCGTGGGTGCATCTCTTTTCGCCTCTTGCCTCTTCCTCTCGACGCCTCTCTCTCGTGTGGGAAGGTCTTCACGCAAAAGAGAAGAGAACAAAGCCAAGAGATCATCTCAATCTCCTTCAAGCGATCAGGAGACTTGGAGAGCCTTGCTAGCACAAGGATCGACAAGGAGTAGGCGATCACCCATCTTGTGTGCGTCACCTTTGGAGGAGAGCCACATCGCCCTCTTGCTTCCAAGACGCCATCCAAGAAATGGCACTGGTATGATCTCTCTGTTGATCTATACAAACTCTTAAGTTGATCTATGTTCATACATGCGATCCTAGGAAACCCTAGATTCCGCCCATGCAAATTTTTTATATGCGCATGCTTTAGGGTTTCGCCCCTTTAGGGAACTTTCAGTCCACACGCGTGAGGCCTTCAAGAGAAGAGGAGAATGAAGGTGGAGAAGAGGTCTCGGTTGAGAAGAGAAGAGAAAATGAAGGAGAACTCTCGGATACACTAGAGGAAGAGAAGGGGAAGAGAAGGGTAGGCATTTGGAATCCACCAAACCAAGTCACAAACAAGCATACGCTCACATGATAGTTTTTTCTTCAAATTCATAGACTAAGGTGCAAAGTGAGAATACAAGGACTTAAAACCCTCTCCTTCCCTCAACGTTCACGTATGTGGAGTTACAAAATTGCCCTCATTCGAAATTCAAATCAATGGCTAGATGTGGGCTGATTTTAAATGGATGATGGGGATTGGTCTTCAATTGCTTGGCGCCTGAGTTGCTGGTGGTATCATGGCATGCATTGGCTACATGCATAGATGTGCATGCAAACTTCTTTGAATGGCTTTGGGGCTGGTTGGTGCATGCATATCCTATTGGTGTGTGAAGAGTTGTCTTGATGATCATTGGTGGAGTGTGGAGGCTGAAATTGAATGCTAGGTTGGTGTTGGCGCCTAAGAGGTGGATTTGACTTGTGTTGGCGCCCATGGCATGTCAACATGCTGAATTATCCCTTTGAGGTGGCGGCCAAGTGGCATAGAATGATTTGTTGCTTTGTTGGATTGAATCTTGACTTGATTTTTGAAGTGTTGGATGAAGCGCTGATCTTGAGTGCATTGTTGCCTTTGATGGATGGTGGATCTTGATTGGATCATTGGGGAGCTAGATGGAGGGCTGATCTTCAGTCTTGGGAAGGAGTTGGTGCCTTGTAGTGAATTACATGTGCAATAAACCTTAGGCTAAGAACAACCTACTACATAATCTAGGAAAATAAAACATGCTTAAAGAAAATAAAATCCAAGGCTAATCCTATTCTAAAGCAAGAACATGAAAGTAAAGACAAGCATAATTAAACCCGAAGAATTCTCGGGGGCAAAAGAATTCTTCTCCGAAGAATTAAAAGTGAGAGCCCGCATTGTAGCTTCTGGTGGCCAACCCTATTGGGAAACCCCGGGGACATTTTACAATTTTTCAAAGTTATAAGCATACATACATACATTACACAGCGGAAGAATGTCCCCGAACAGGCCGGTCCCAAAAACCCAGTGAAGATCTCAAGCAAGAGAGTCGACACGATGAGTTAGGAAATACCTTAGAGCAAGATGAGGTCGATATCGTGATAGGCGCCCAAGCGTGCGCCCTCTGCAATCTCACACACACGGATGCCTCGAGTCCTCTTCTTCCATGCCCGGTGCTAGCCTCGGGAAGAAGATCCAAGCCTTAGGGAGATGCTCCAATCACCTTGCGCCACCACCAAGGAGGGATGCGCCAAAGAGGATGAAGAGGAGAGGAAACCGTCAAGAGCTTTCTTCACTTGCGCCAAGAAGAAGGAAGGAAGAAGACTTGCGGCCACTTGATGGAAGAGATTGCGCCACCTTTGTTCCTTGCTCTCGCCCCTCTTGATGTGTTCACGCCTCCAAGGATGAATCATCTCAAGAGGGGGCGGCTAGGGTCACATATATAGGGCAAGAGGCGATTAGGTCAAGGGCTAGGATCATAACAAGTGTAGGGCTAGGATGAGGAGGTTTGATGCAAGGAAAGTCTCCAAGACTTTACCATAAATCTCATTCAACCTATCCATAATTGCCTAAGCACCATATCAGCCCAAGACATGCCTTAAAGGCATACATACCATCAATGGGAGAGGGCTAGGCACATATTACTTCTTAATGAAGCAATTTTTGCCACCCAAACCCCATTATGCCCCTTAGGCGCCAATGGGGTTGGGTCTCTCCCCATTAGACCCTTTTAGCCTATTTCCTCTTCATGACAACTTGTCATTGGGCCTCATTGGATAATGAGCTAGCCCAAACTTCATCACATGGGTTGATTAAGCGTTTGGATCCAATCCAATGCAACCCTAATCCAAATGTGACCAACCATGGTCAAATACGGGTCAACCTGCCAAAAATGAAGTTTGGCTCCAATAACATTCTTCCATCTCATCAGGCCCATTGGCGCTGATGAAATCTCCCAATTAGATCCGAGTTATACAATAACTCGATCATAAGGCTTCCCGATCAATACGAGAACTCAAGTATCAAGGTGTGCGACCCTGTAGGTTCCTCTGACGCTGGCAGTGCTGACTAAAGGTCACCACAAGCAGTGAGTGGCACCTAGTAGTGCATCGCTACTACCCAGGTCATTGGAATGGATATCGACATAGACATCCCCATCATCGCAACTAGGTACAGATGCATTACAGTCTCTTTGCCGAACTGATATCCGATTGGACAAGTGTGTCACCACTTGTTTTCACCCAATCACATGGCTATGACTAAAACAGGTTCTCACCTGGGTATGGCCATACACTCTCAGTCATATAACCATAGAGGAGCTCCATGGATATCATACTTCCCTAAGGAAGGGGCAAGTCCTTTGTCAGTCCATTGACCTTCTCATATGGGTCGTGACATACTCAATGACAACTGTTATGACCTCCCAACTATGGCGAGGTGTTAGGTTGTATCAAAGCAAGTCCCTAACCATATAGAATGATCAATGACCTCAAGTCAAGGGATCAATGCATCTCCTGTCACTTGTGAGGATAACTCATGACACCAAGTCATAGCCTCACAGCGGGTCTATCCAGTATATCCTCTAATGATATACCCATGTGTCTGCGTTAGCACCAGGTGCCCAACCAGCTCACATACCAGTCTCACAAGTATCATAGCTGTCCCATATCCACTAAGGTACATCGATTGGGGACTATAGTTCGAGCACATATCCAATCTGTCTCAAGGGACATTATCATGTTAGTACATATGCGCAGATGTAAACAAACATAGATAACGACAATGCCAGAATGATATATAAATATCAAAGTCAAGTAGTACATAATTGGGCTAAAACTAGGTCCTATGGCATATACACCAACAATCTCCCACTTGCACTAAGACCTAGAAGTTGAGGAATCTCAACCCCATATCTCTAGCGCGACCATCATGCTTCTGCTGCGCCAAAGCCTTGGTCAATGAGTCTGCCAGATTGTTCTCTGTGTCAACTCTGCTAATCTTGACATCACCTCTGTCAATGATCTCTCTTATCAGGTGAAATCTTCTGAGTATGTGTTTGGATCTTTGATGAGACCGTGGTTCCTTGGCTTGTGCAATTGCTCCATTGTTGTCACAATAGAGTTCAATGGGATCCAGTGCACTAGGGACCACCCGAAGATCACATAAGAACTTCCTTATCCAAACGGCTTCCTTGGCTGCCTCAGAAGCGGCCACATACTCAGCCTCGGTTGTAGAATCTGCTATGGTGGATTGCTTGAAGCTCTTCCAGCATACAGCGCCTCCATTTATCTTGAACACTTAGCCGGCCTGTGATCTAAAGTCGTCAGGGTCAAACTAGAATGATGCATCAGTATAGCTCTGCATACTGAGCTCTTCCTGTCCTCCATAGACCAAGAACAAATCCTTAGTTCTTCTCAGATACTTTAGGATGTTCTTTACAGCCACCCAGTGCTGCAGACCTGGATTGGATTGGTATCGGCTGGTTATGCTTATAGCATATGCCACATCTGGTCTAGTACACAACATTGCATACATGATCGATCCTACTGCCGAAGCTTAAGGAATTCGACTCATATCATCTCTCTCAGCCTGTGTTGTAGGACACTGGCTCTTTGAGAGAGTAAGGCCATGTCTTACTGGAAGGTATCCTTTCTTGGATTGCTCCAAGTTGAACCTCTCCAGGACCTTATCAATGTAGGTACTCTGACTAAGGGCCAGGAGCCTCTTGGATCTATCCCGGTAGATCCTTTCGCCTAGAATATAGGCGGCCTCCCCTAAATCTTTCATCTCAAAACACTTCCCCAACCATGTCTTCACAGCTTGAAGACTAGGGATGTCGTTTCCGATGAGCAGTATGTCATCGACATACTAGACCAGAAAAATCACCAAGCTCCCACTGAATTTTTTGTATACACAGGCGTCATCTTCGCTTTTGATAAAGCCATAATCACTCACGGCTTCATCAAATCGAAGATTCCAACTTCGAGATGCTTGTTTTAATCCATAAATGGATCTCTTTAGCCTGCAGACCTTATTAGCCTTTGCAGGATGGATGAAGCCATCAGGTTGTGACATATACACATCATCAGTCAGCTTCCCGTTAAGGAACGCTGTCTTCACATCCATCTGCCATATCTCATAGTCATGATATGCAGCTATAGCAAGCAGAGTCCGAATGGATTTGATCATGGCAACTGGCGAGAAGGTTTCATCATAGTCCACCCCGTGGACTTGTTTAAATCCTTTAGCCACTAGTCTACCCTTATAGGTAACTATATTGCCATCCATGTCTGTCTTCCTTTTGAAGACCCATTTACACCCTATGGGTTTTACCCCATCAGGCAGCTCAACCAAATCCCAGACTTGGTTAGCCGACATGGAATCCATCTCGGATTGCATGGCGTCAAGCCATCTCTCGGAGTCTGGTCCACTGACTGCATCATCATAGGTTCTGGGTTCATCCTCAATGATGAAGATTCCATCGTGTTGGGTCAGCAACAACCCGTACCTTTCAGGTGCACGACGAATTCTCCCAGACCTACGCGGGACCTGTGTCTGAGTCTTAGGTTGGCTAGCAACCGGTGCAGGTGGCTCAGATTCCATCTCTTTGTCTTGTGCTTGCACTTGGACCTCATCCAAGTCAAACTTCCTCCCACTAACTTCTTTCATGAGAAATTCTTTCTCTAGAGAGACAGCACCCCGAGCAACAAAAACTTTGTTCTCGGTTGGGACATAGAAGTAGTATCCTTTAGTTTCCTTAGGATACCCCACAAACACGCATTTATCAGATCTGGGTTCTAGCTTGCTAGAATCCTGACGTTTGACATAAGCCTCACATCACCAGATCTTGATAAAAGTGAGATTAGGGCGTCTCCCACTCCACATCTCGTATGGTATTTTGGAGACACTCTTAGATGGAACATTATTCAGTATTAGAGAAGCTGTCTCTAGTGCATGCCCACAGAATGAGGGAGGTAGAGTTGCATGACTCATCATAGATCGAACCATGTCCAATAAAGTTTGATTTCTCCTTTCAGACACACCATTCCATTGAGGTGTTCCAGGAGGAGTGAGTTGGGATATGACCCCAAATTCTCTCAAATAGTTAAAGAACTCACCACTCAGGTACTCTCCACCTCGATCTGATCGAAGAGCTTTAATGGATCTTCCAAGCTGGTTCTCTACTTCATTCTTGAACTCCTTGAATTTCTCAAAGGACTCAGATTTATGTCTCATTAAGTAGACATAGCCATACCTACTGAAGTCATCAGTGAAGGTAATGAAGTAGTTGTACCCTCCTCTAGCTTGTTTATTGAAAGGCCCACACACATCAGTATGTATGAGATCTAATAAACCTCCTGCCCTCTCACCAATCTTGGTGAAGGGCGCCTTTGTCATTTTCCCTAATAAACAAGGTTCACAAGCATCAAATTCCTCCAAGGAACTTGAATCTAACAATCCATTTGCATGGAGTTGTTGGATGCGATTCTTGTTTATATGGGCTAATCAACAGTGCCATAGGAAAGCACCAACTGAACCACTCAGTTTGGTCCTTTTATTACTTATGTTACAAATAGAACTTTCCATATCCAAGATATATAGACCATTGCACAAAGTTGTTGGGGTATGCCCTTAAGGCTAATGTTTGAGGCCTTGGGATTATATCAGTATCATGTATAAACTCTGTGTTTATAAAGGCAATGGTTGTTATTCAGGTTGTTACATCATCTGCTGCAATATGTATACTTCTGAATAATGTCTCAATGCTGTTCCACTCTGTGTTTATAAAGGCAATGGTTGTTATTCAGGTTGTTACATCATCTGCTGCAATATGTATACTTCTGAATAATGTCTCAATGCTGTTCAGCTTGGCTGACATGCAGTATTGTCCTTAATCGAGATATCTTGGTGAACATGAGACAGCCTTGATATGATTGAGACTAGTATGTGTTCTAATCTTATAGGATGCTTCGAGCATGGAATAAGATGTAGACTCATGGGTACATTGGATGTACTGGACAGACCCTACGTAGGATATTCAATTGCTTGTCACAATGTGAATAATCCTTATATGCAAACAAGTGGCATATTTCCTCTGACTTGAGATCACTTGTATTTCTAAATGATGATTGGCATTGTTTTGAGGTAGTTCAATATCATTTGAAATATAATGGTTATAGACTATCTTGGATAATGAGCATGAGTCATGTTAGGGTACTAGTGATAGATATAGGATTGCCGTCTCCTTATTTGGAGTGTGATGTTCTAAAGGGGCCCCCTGGATGAGATGATTGAGAAAGTGTATGGCCATACCCAGATGACTATGTTCATCTGATCTAATCATTCTCATCATATTGGAATTACAGGCTTGACACGCTTGTCCAATAAGAACGTCCAGTGGCAAAGGAAACACATATGTCAAGTGACTTGGGTTCACACTTGTGCTGTGGTTTGGGTGTAGTCTTGGAAGACTCTTTCCTTTATATCGGGAGACAGTGATGTGTTGCTAGATACCCCTCTCTGTTCGTGATAACGTAAGTTATCGTTACCGACATTTAAAGGAAACCCTTAGGGTCGCACAATTTGATGATATGGCTTACTTAAGTCAGATCGTGTGGACTGAATTGTCTTGGTTCAGTTTAAAGGGATTTAAACTCTGATTGTAAGTGAGATCTGGTCTGATCATGTTTGATTGATTAGGGCTTGAGATCGGTAAGCTTCGATTGAGAGTATTGATACTTGATCGATGAGATCAAGAGCATCAAGAGATGAATGGTTAGATCTTGAACCATTTGGTTCAATGAGATCTAGACCATGGCTTGGTTTGATTTGGTCTTTGAACCAAATGTAATAGAACCGAATAGGATTGAACCGGTTCACAAAACGTGAACGCATGGTTCAATTGAGTTGGCGTTTTGGTTGGTTCACAAAACATGAACGCATGGTTTCATGACTTTCCATTTTTGGAAGTCATGTAACGCTTCAACGCCTCAACGCCTCTTCTCTTCGAAAGTCTCTCTTGTGTTGTTCGTCGTGGTTGTTATTTTGACGAAAAGAGAGAGAGCTTTCGGCCAGAAAGAGCATCATCTCATCTCCTCCACACTAAAGGATACCTTGGCATTTTTGCTAGCACAAAGGACGCGCAAGGAAGCAAGCTCCATCACCTTGTGTGCGATTTCTTTGGAGGAGAGCCAACTTGCTCTCTATCTTCTTCCAAGCCGCCACTCATGGCCATGGTAACATCTCCTTGTTTCATGTCTATGCTTAAGTTGATCATATGTTAAGCCACATCCGATCTTCATGAAACCCTAGAAAATTTATATATATGCGCCTTATAGGGTTTCTTCCCCCTTTTCAATTGGTATCAGAGGCACGGTTTGGCTTCATGCATATGATTGCTTGTTGTGATCCAAGTATGCTAATGCTTTTGATTGATAGATCTACATGTAATTTTCATTAAGCTTGCGCATATGATATATTTGTTTGCGCATGTTAACTTAGATGAAAGTTTCTTACATGGCTAAGCGCATGTTACTCTTCTCATGAGAATATGAAAGTTGTTTTCACAAACACAATATAATTATCATGCGCGCCCATTACCTAGATCTACATATGCGCCTGCTTTAAAATCTTAGACGGGTTATTAGGGTTGAAGTCATCAATCGAGTCTAGACCCAACAGTCTGATCAGACCATCTGACAGCCTAGATGGGTCGACCAGATGGCACCTATGCGCAAGCATGAGGTGGCTATGAAGAGTCCCCTTCAAGGGGGAGCAAAACCCTAAAGTGATTAGCGCATACTATATTCATCTTGCGGAAGCTAGGGTTATAGGATCAACTCGCATGTTAAATGATCAACTCTTTTGGGGCTAGTAAAGATTAATGAAAAACATTCATACCATCGCAATAGCCCAGATGTTGCCTTGGAAGCAAAGAGTCGATTGCCTCTTCTCCAAAGGGAATCGCACACAAGAGGATGATGGCAAACTCTTTGTCGCTCCTTGTGCTAGCAAGGGTCCAAAGTGTCTTTGATCGAATTGTGAGGGATGAAGACCTTGATCTCTCTTGGCCGAATCCTCCTCTAAACTCCAAGCGTCGCCACACACCACAAGAGACTAGAGAGGAAGAGATGGATAGGCGAGAATAGAAAGCCCTATTCGAACGTGAGAGTGGTCTCCAAGTGGAGATCATGGTTACTAAAAATAGTCACCACTCTCGCTTCAATGTTCACGTCAAGTGAACAATTCGCCAAGCCTTGAACCATGCGCTCATTTCATGAGCCGGTTCACATTGGTTCGGTTTAAGAACCAATCAAGCCAATGATCTAGTCTAGATCTTAAATAAACCCTAAGGTTCCCGATCTAACCGTCGATCTCTTGGTGCTTCTGATCTGTCCGATCTAGCAACCATTCTCTCGATCGAAGCTTACCGATCTCAAGCCCTAATCAATCAAACATGATCAGACTAGATCTCACTCACAATCAGAGATTAAATCCCATTAAACTGAACCCAAACAATTCAGTCCACACGATCTGACTTAAGTAAGCCATATCATCAAATTGTGCGACCCTAAGGGTTTCCTTTAAATGTCGGTAACGATAACTGACGTCATCACGATCAGTGAGGGGTATCTAGCAACACATCACTGTCTCCCGATATAAAGGAAAGAGTCTTCCAAGACTACACCCAAACCATAGCACAAGTGTGAATCAATTCACAAGGCATGCATATTTCCTTTGCCACTGGATGTTCTTATTGGACAAGCGTGTCAAGCTTGTAGCTCCAATATGATGAGCATGATTAGATCAGATGAACACTGTCACCTGGGTATGGCCATACTCTTTTCTCAATCATCTCATCCAGGGGGCCCCTTTAGAACATCACACTCCTTAAACAAGGAGACGGCAATCCTATGTCTATCACTAGTGCCCTAACCTGATTCAAGCTCATCATCCAAGATAGTCTATAATCATTATGTTTCAAATGATATTGAACTACCTCAAAATAATGACAATCATCATTTAGAAAACACAAGTGATCTCAAGTCAGAGGAAATGTGCCACTTGTCATATACAAGGAATATTCACATTGTGACAAACAATTGAACATCCTAGTAGGGTCTGTCCAGTACATCCAATGTACCCATGAGTCTACATCTTATTCCATGCTCGAAGCATCCTATAAGATTAGAACACATATTAGTCTTAACCATATCAAGGCTGTCTCATGTTCACCAAGATACATCGACTAAGGACTTAACTGCATGTCAGCCTAGCTGAACAGCTTTGAGACATTATTCAGAAGAACATATATTGCAGCAGACAATGTAGCTAACTGAATAACAACCATGCCTTTATAAACATAACAGTTTATTACATGATACAGATACATTCCCACAGGCCTCAAACATTAGCCTTAAGGGCATACCCCAACAATCTCCCACTTGCACTTAATCTAATGGTTGAGAAATCTCAAACCCATATTATTACAGTGCTTCTCATGCTTCTGCTGCGCCAGAGGCTTAGTAAGCGGGTCTGCTAGATTGTCATCTGTATGAACCTTGCAGATTTTGATCTCGCCACGATCTATCATCTCCCTGATCAAATGAAACCGTCTCTGTATGTGCTTGGACTTCTGGTGCGACCGTGGTTCCTTTGCTTGTGCGATTGCTCCAGTGTTATCACAGAAGATAACCAAAGGATCTGCACTCGAAGGAACGACACCAAGTTCTCTCACGAACTTACGAATCCATACTGCCTCCTTGGATGCTTCCGAGGCTGCAACATACTCGGCTTCTGTTGTGGAATCAGCAACAGTTGACTGTTTGAAACTCTTCCACACCACTGCACCTCCATTCAAGCTAAAAACATAGCCTGATTGCGATCGGAAATCATCCTGGTCTGACTGGAACGAAGCGTCAGTATATCCCTCTATACTGAGTTCTTCCTGACCACCATATATCAAGAACATATCTTTGGTCCTCCGCAGATATTTTAAGATGTTCTTGACTGCAATCCAGTGCGCCAAACCTGGATTACTTTGAAAACGACTGGTCACGCTTAACCCGTAAGCGACGTCTGGGCGAGTACACAACATCGCATACATAATGGACCCAATAGCCGAAGCATAAGGCGTATTGTCCATTTCATCTTTCTCAGTCTGTGTTTGTGGACACTGACTCTTCGAAAGATTCAGACCATGTCTGACTGGAAGATATCCTCGTTTAGAATTCTCTAAATGAAATCTCTCCAGGACCTTTTCGATGTAAGTACTCTAGCACAGCCCGAGAAGCCTCTTCGATCTATCCCTGTAGATCTTCACACCTAACACATAGGCTGCTTCTCCTAGATCTTTCATCTGGAAACATTTCCTCAGCCATGCCTTAACAGCATGCATTTCAGGAATGTCATTTCCAATGATCAAGATATCATCGACGTAGAGGACTAAGAAAGTAATCACGCTCCCACTAAACCTCTTATATACACACGGGTCATCCTCGTTCTTGATGAAACCAAATTCACTGATTGATTCATCAAAACGAATATTCCAGCTTCTAGATGCTTGCTTAAGTCCATAAATGGACTTCTTTAACTTGCATATCTTATGACGATCTGCTGGATTAGTGAAACCCTCAGGTTGTGTCATATACACATCCTCATCCAGATTTCCATTAAGGAAAGCTGTTTTCACATCCATCTGCCAGATCTCATAATCATAATATGCAGCTATCGCGAAAAGAATCCGAATAGACTTAAACATAGCTACAGGTGAGAAAGTTTCATCATAATCTATCCCGTAGATTTGTTTGAAACCTTTCGCAACTAGCCTGCCTTTATAGGTAACCACGTTACCATCCATGTCAATCTTCTTCTTGAAGATCCACTTACAGCCTATAGGGATAACTCCCGGAGGCGGATCAACCAAATCCCAAACTTGGTTATCTGACATGGAGTCCATCTCGGCGTGCATAGCTTCAAGCCATCTCGCTGACTCCGGTCCACTGACCGCATCCGCATAAGTGAGGGGTTCATCATGATCAATGATGTAGACTCCGTCATAGCGCTCAGGCTGCCGACGAATCCTTCCCGATCTTCGCGGTTCCCGTGATATCTGAGCCTCAGGTTGTTCAATAACCTGATCTACCGGCTCAGGCTCATCCAATTCTGCTTGAGCACTTTGTCCTACCTCTGGATTCTCATCCAGCTTTATTTCTCTCCCACTGGCCTCTTGCAGAAGAAACTCCTTCTCAAGAAATATGGCCGTCCAAGCAACAAAAACCTTGTTCTCCTTGGGGTCGTAGAAATAATAACCCTTAGTTTCCTTAGGGTAACCGACAAAGATACATTTGTCAGATCTGCTCTCTAGTTTCCCAGAGGCGAGCTTTTTGACATAAGCCTCGCAACCCCAGATCCTGATAAATGTCAAGCTTGGCTGTTTCCCATACCATAACTCATATGGCGTCTTTGAAACGGCCTTGGATGGCACTCGGTTTAGTACCTTTGCAGCTGTTTCCAGTGCAAAACCCCAAAAGGAGTATGGAAGAGTAGCCTGACTCATCATAGAACGAACCATATCAAGTAACGTTCTATTTCTCCTCTCGGACACACCATTCCATTGCGGTGTTCCTGGCGGAGTGAGCTGTGAGATAATCCCACACTCCTTCAGATAGTTAGTAAACGCATGACTTAGGTATTCACCACCTCGATCTGAGTGAAGTGCCTTGATATTTCGGCCTAGCTGATTCTGTACTTCATTTTTGAACTCTTTGAACTTGTCAAAAGATTCACTCTTATGTCTCATTAAAAAGACATAGCCATACCTACTGAAATCATCAGTAAAGGTAATGAAGTACTGATAGCCACCTCTGGCATGTTTACTAAATGGCCCACACACATCACTGTGTATAAGGTCAAGTAAACCTGAAGCCCTTTGACCTTTGTGAGGAAAAGGTGACTTCGTCATTTTACCCATCAAACAAGCTTTGCATGTATCAATCTCCTCATAGGAGAATGATCCCAGCAGTCCATGATCATGCAACCGCTTAATGCGCTTCTTGTTAATATGGCCTAAACGACTATGCCATAGCAAGGTGCTATCATCAGCATTCTTGGCTTTCTTAATATCAATTTGCTGTATCGAACATTCCATGTCCAACATGTATAACCTATTGCTAATTGAACCAGTTGCATAAACAATATTATCAAAAGACAAAATACACTTTGAAATATTGCATTCAAAGGAAAATCCCTTCCTGACAAGAGCAGGAATGGAGATAATATTTTTAGTAATACTGGGAACAAAGTAACAATTGTTTAGTTCCAATACAAGTCCAGATGGTAAAGAAATGAAGTAGTCTCCTACAGCAACAGCAGCAACCCGTGCCCCGTTTCCAACGCGTAGGTCCACCTCATGCTGTCCCACCTGTCTTCTTCTCTTGAGTTCCTGTACATTTGAACAAATGTGAACTCCACATGCAGTGTCCAACACCCATGATATAGAAGAAGAAAACATGACCTCAGTCACGAATATACCTGAGCCAGAAGCGAAGCTTCCCCTCTTATCTCCTTGGAGCGCTTTACAGTCCTTTTTCCAGTGACCCAGCTGGCCACAGTGGAAACACCTGTATTCCTTGGACCGCTTGACCTTCTGCTTCAAAGCCTTGCTGTAACTCTTGACGGGGGCCTTGCCCTTCTTCCCCTTCTTCTTGTTCCTAGAAGGAACCATTAAGACAGAGGTCGAAGGCTTACCCTTCAGAGTCTCCTCAGTGGTCAAGAGCATATTCAGCAGCTCTGCCGGAGTACAATCGATTTTGTTCATATTAAAATTAATAATGAATGCGTCGAATGAAGGCGGGAGAGACTGCAGAATAATATCGACAGCAAGCTCCTGGTTGATGGTATGCCCCAGTTTCTCTAGAGCCTCCTTGTGCCCAATCATCTTGAGCACGTGAGCTCCCACTGGGCTCCCTTCAGCCAGTTTGCTCTGAAAGAAGAGCTTCGTCAAATTGTAGCGCTCTGTCCTCGCCTGTGCAGCATACAGCATCTTGAGGTTTGCTATCATGTCTATAGCAGACATATCCTCATGCTGACGCTGCAGCGGTGGCGTCATAGACGCTAGCATCAGGCAAGCGACATCAATGCTATCATTGACGTGCTTTTCATAGGCTTCCCGAACCGCCCTTGCGGCGTTCGGAGCGGGCTGCGGCGGTATCGCCGTCTCGAGGACATACAGTTTCCTCTCTGCCTTAAGAACGATCTTAAGGTGTCCAAACCAGTCAGAGAAGTTCGGCCCAGCAAACTTCTCCCTTTCCAGTAGGGATCGCACATTGAAGTTCATGGTGTTCGTTGCTGCAGGTATCTACAACAATGCAAGAACAGCAAGGTCAGTATCAATGTTAAGAATCAATCAGGACTTAAGAAAGATTCTTTTTCTCACTATTTTATCTGGCTTGAAAAATCCAACAAAACAGCCCGAAAGAGTAGAACTCTTTTAGTGAGATGGGATCCAGATTTCGTACTTGGTCTCCGCGTCCCGCTCAGGCGAGATAAGATGCACAGAGAGTACAAGCACTAATCTCCGGTAGGCAGTCCCTGCCGATCGCCAACCCGTGCGATTCCCCTTCATCTGGGCAGTCCAGCAGACTGTGCCAACTGAGTTGGTACAACACAGTCTCTGACCCCACAGATGGCTGCCTCCATGTGCTACCACATGCGCCACATATGTAGCCTACATGGTCAAGCTGACCCGACCTACTCCCTGGACCACCATGTGCTATGCTGAGCAACGAGAAGGGATAAATCCCTACTCTGTAACACACAGGTGTAATCCCACACCGTCTGAAGATAGATGGACGTGCCCACTGAGTGGGTACAACACGGCTCCAACGATAATCAGAACAGTGAGGTTTCGCGTCAGAAGGCTTACGAGCTTGATATTTTAGCGTTGGATTTTAACGGTCTTTTATCTTCTTCACTATCATACAATTCCTATGGTGATAGCAGAAGATAAATTAAAACATGCTGTTCTATTTATATGAGCAATAAAAGAAAGCATGGTTCTTATGTGGTAAAAGCCCATAGCCCTAGAAGACCTTAACCTAGTTTAAGTCTTCACTTGCTCTTCATGGGTCTTTTGCTGCTCATCTGGCCCATACCAGGGCCCAAGCGCCAATTGCAGCTCTGGTGCGCCCACCAGGAAAATGCGCCAGGTCCTAGGGTCGAACCCTAGACCTCCCACCTGGTCAAGCCACTGCTGCATGCGCCTCTGCCAAGTGTGCTCTGTGCTCTTGTCTAATTAAATTACAAATTTAACTATCTAGACAAGATTGACACGCAGGTCAATTACATTTTATAAATTAAAGCAATGTGATGCGCAGATCACAATAATTAATTTACAACAATTTTAAATCCCAGGCACGCAGGCCCCAGCACAGCACACAATTAATATGGGCAGCCCACATAAGACTAAATAGACAAACATATGCATCCAATCAGCAATCATGTGATCCATCATAAAAATTAAAATTTTTGAAAAACCCCATGGGATCAATTTTAATTTTTCCTTATTTGCCCTACAACCTTACAACGGTCCATTACTAGGGATCCACTCATCCAACCTAGTCAGATCCACTGCCCTTGCATGCACCAAGTCATAACTGACTTGCGTCGACCTAAAAGGTCAACCATGCATGCGCCAGGGCTGAACTACCACACTGAGGTCTGGCAAGCGGGTGTGACCCCGGGCCTAACTCAGGTGCGTTCATTAGTCGTCTCAATCAGACATCGCTACACGCCTGTTTGCAGTCGACCTTTAGCCACCTCTGGCTTGCGCCAAGGTGCTATGTGGTCGACCCATCCAGGCTGTCAGATGATCTGATCAAACCTTTTGGATCTAACTTAGGGGTGACTTCAACCCAAATAACCCGTCTAAGGGTTTAATGCAAGGCTTTAGATCTATAGTTAGTCGCGCAAGTATTCAAGTTTTTATAAAAACTAAGATGCGCCAACATACAACATACATGCGCAAATGAAACAAAAACAAGTTTCGGCATGATATAATTTAACATGTGAATTTACGCATGTTATAGATCTAAGCATACATCGGCATTCATGGATCACAAATCAAAGCAATCATTTAAACATGCGTTCAACTTGGCTCTGATACCAATTGAAGAGTCCCCTTCAAGGGGGAGCAAAACCCTAAAGTGATTAGCGCATACTATATTCATCTTGCGGAAGCTAGGGTTATAGGATCAACTCGCATGTTAAATGATCAACTCTTTTGGGGCTAGTAAAGATTAATGAAAAACATTCATACCATCGCAATAGCCCAGATGTTGCCTTGGAAGCAAAGAGTCGATTGCCTCTTCTCCAAAGGGAATCGCACACAAGAGGATGATGGCAAACTCTTTGTCGCTCCTTGTGCTAGCAAGGGTCCAAAGTGTCTTTGATCGAATTGTGAGGGATGAAGACCTTGATCTCTCTTGGCCGAATCCTCCTCTAAACTCCAAGCGTCGCCACACACCACAAGAGACTAGAGAGGAAGAGATGGATAGGCGAGAATAGAAAGCCCTATTCGAACGTGAGAGTGGTCTCCAAGTGGAGATCATGGTTACTAAAAATAGTCACCACTCTCGCTTCAATGTTCACGTCAAGTGAACAATTCGCCAAGCCTTGAACCATGCGCTCATTTCATGAGCCGGTTCACATTGGTTCGGTTTAAGAACCAATCAAGCCAATGATCTAGTCTAGATCTTAAATAAACCCTAAGGTTCCCGATCTAACCGTCGATCTCTTGGTGCTTCTGATCTGTCCGATCTAGCAACCATTCTCTCGATCGAAGCTTACCGATCTCAAGCCCTAATCAATCAAACATGATCAGACTAGATCTCACTCACAATCAGAGATTAAATCCCATTAAACTGAACCCAAACAATTCAGTCCACACGATCTGACTTAAGTAAGCCATATCATCAAATTGTGCGACCCTAAGGGTTTCCTTTAAATGTCGGTAACGATAACTGACGTCATCACGATCAGTGAGGGGTATCTAGCAACACATCACTGTCTCCCGATATAAAGGAAAGAGTCTTCCAAGACTACACCCAAACCATAGCACAAGTGTGAATCAATTCACAAGGCATGCATATTTCCTTTGCCACTGGATGTTCTTATTGGACAAGCGTGTCAAGCTTGTAGCTCCAATATGATGAGCATGATTAGATCAGATGAACACTGTCACCTGGGTATGGCCATACTCTTTTCTCAATCATCTCATCCAGGGGGCCCCTTTAGAACATCACACTCCTTAAACAAGGAGACGGCAATCCTATGTCTATCACTAGTGCCCTAACCTGATTCAAGCTCATCATCCAAGATAGTCTATAATCATTATGTTTCAAATGATATTGAACTACCTCAAAATAATGACAATCATCATTTAGAAAACACAAGTGATCTCAAGTCAGAGGAAATGTGCCACTTGTCATATACAAGGAATATTCATATTGTGACAAACAATTGAACATCCTAGTAGGGTCTGTCCAGTACATCCAATATACCCATGAGTCTACATCTTATTCCATGCTCGAAGCATCCTATAAGATTAGAACACATATTAGTCTTAACCATATCAAGGCTGTCTCATGTTCACCAAGATACATCGACTAAGGACTTAACTGCATGTCAGCCTAGCTGAACAGCTTTGAGACATTATTCAGAAGAACATATATTGCAGCAGACAATGTAGCTAACTGAATAACAACCATGCCTTTATAAACATAACAGTTTATTACATGATACAGATACATTCCCACAGGCCTCAAACATTAGCCTTAAGGGCATACCCCAACAGGCTATAGGTCGACTGCAGACAGGCGTGTAGCGATGTCTGGTTGAGACAACCAGTGAACGTACATGAGTTAGGCCCGGGGTCACGCCCGCTTGCCAGAACTCATGAGTGTCGTTCAGCCCTTAACGCATGCATCGTTGACCACTAGGTCGACTCAAGTCGGTTATGACTTGGTGCATGCAAGGGCAGTGAGTCTGACTAGGTCTGATGAGTGGATCCCTATTAATGGACTGTTGTAAGGTAGTAGGGCACATAAGGAAATAAAATTGATGCCAATGGGTTTTTCGAAAATTTTATTTCTTGTTTTTGGATCACATGTTGATTGTATACCATGTTTGATGTTTATTTCATCTTATGTGGGTTGCCCAATTTAATGTGTGCTGTGCTGGGGCTGTTGGGGTATGCCCTTAAGGCTAATGTTTGAGGCCTTGGGATTCTTTCAGTATCATGTATAAACTCTTATGTTTATAAAGGCAATGGTTGTTATTCAGTTTGTTACATTGTCTGCTGCAATAAGTGTGCTTCTGAATAATGTCTCAATGCTGTTCAGCTTGGCTGACATGCTGTCATGTCCTTAGTCGAGATATCTTGGTGAACTTGAGACAGCCTTGATATGATTGAGACTAATATGTGTTCTAATCTTATAGGATGCTTCGAGCATGGAATAAGATGTAGACTCATGGGTACATTGGATGTACTGGACAGACCCTACTAGGATATTCAATTGCTTGTCACAATGTGAATAATCCTTGTTTGCAACAAGTGGCACATGTCCTCTGACTTGAGATCACTTGTGTTTCTAAATGATGATTGTCATTGTTTTGAGGTAGTTCAATATCATTTGAAACATAATGGTTATAGACTATCTTGGATAATGATCATGAGTCAGGTTAGGACACTAGTGATAGATATAGGATTGCCGTCTCCTTGATTGGAGTGTGATGTTCTAAAGGGGCCCCCCTGGATGAGATGATTGAGAAAGTGTATGGCCATACCCAGGTGACTATGTTCATCTGATCTAATCATGCTCATCATATTGGAGTTACAAGCTTGACACGCTTGTCCAATAAGAACATCCAGTGGCAAAGGAAACATGTATGCCTAGTGAAGTGGATTCACACTTGTGCTGTGGTTTGGGTGTTGTCTTGGAAGACTCTTTCCTTTATATCGGGAGACAGTGATGTGTTGCTAGATACCCCTCACTGATCGTGATAACGTAAGTTATCGTTACCGACATTTAAAGGAAACCCTCAGGGTCGCACAATTTGATGATATGGCTTACTTAAGTCAGATCGTGTGGACTGAATTGTTTGGGTTCAGTTTAAAGGGATTTAGACTCTGATTGTAAGTGAGATCTGGTCTGATCATGTTTGATTGATTAGGGCTTGAGATCGGTAAGCTTCGATCGAGAGATTTGATGCTAGATCGGTGAGATCAAGAGCATTCAGAGATGAACGGTTAGATCTAGAACCTTAGGGTTTACTATGGTCTAGACCAAATCGCTTGGGCTGATTTAATTTGGTCTTGGACCAAAATTCAATTGAACCGGCTCATGTATGAGCGCATGGTTCAAAAGGGAGTGAGATAAGCGCTTGGTTCACTTTGAAGTGAACGCATAACCGCTTGAGACATTAAGGCTTACTATTTTTAGAAGCCATGTCTTAACGTTCAAATGGAACGTTTCTCACGTCGCCTATCCTCTCCTCTCGACGTCTCCTCTCTCGATGAGAGATAGAGTCTTCACGCCAAGGAGGTTACTCGGCCAAGCAAGAGAGATCTCAATCTTCTACACACGACAAGGGCACTTGAAGATCTTTGCTAGCACAAAGATCACCAAGAAGGAGCCACCTCTCTTCTTGTGTGCGCACCTTTGGAGAAGAAGCGCTTGCATCTTTCTCTTCCAAGTCGCCATCTTCCTCATGGCTATGGTATGATCTCTATCGATCTATACAAGAATTTATATATGTTGATCATATGGCATGCAAAAGATGGAAAAAGAAACCCTTGCTTCCGCTCGAAATTTGTTATATGCGCCTTATATTAGGGTTTCGCCCCTCCCCTTGAATTAGGGGACCTTTCAATTGGTATTAGAGCAGGTTATTTGCATGTTAATATGATTGCTATCTTTGATCTTCATGTTTGATCCATGCTTGCGCAAATACTTAGATCTAATAGTTTCATCATGCGACAAGATGACATGTATGTTTATCTTATAGTTGCGCATGTATAATGATGTTGGGACTTGTTATTGTTTTCGGTTTGTTAAACACTTAACTTGCGCGCCTAACTTAGATCTAAGATGCGCCTACTGTAAACCCTTAGACGGGTTGATGGGGTTGAAGTCATCCTCTAGGAAGGATCCAACGAGTCTGATCAGACCATCTGACAGTCTAGATGGGTCGACCAGATGGCACCTGTGCGCTAGCACGAGGTGGCTATAGGTCGACTGCAGACAGGCGTGTAGCGATGTCTGGTTGAGACAACAAGTGAACGCACATGAGTTAGGCCCGGGGTCACGCCCGCTTGCCAGAACTCATGAGTGTCGTTCAGCCCTTGGCGCATGCATGGTTGACCATTTGGTCGATTCAAGTCGGTTAGGACTTGGTGCATGCAAGGGCAGTGGATCTGACTAGACATGATGAGTGGATCCCTATTAATGGACCGTTGTAAGGTAGTAGGGCACATAAGACAAATAAAATTGATGCCAATGGGGTTTTTCAAAATTTTATTTTCTTATTGGATCACATGTTGATTGTAAGCATATGCTTGTTTATTTAATCTTATGTGGGCTGCCCGTGTTAATGTGTGCTGTGCTGGGGCCTGCGTGCCTGGATTAAAAATGTAAATTATTATATTTGTGATCTGCGCATCACATTTTAATTAATTTATTGTGTAATTGACCTGCGTGTCAATCTTGTCTAGATAGATTAAAATGTACTTTTAATCAGACAAGAGCACAGAGCACACTTGGCAGAGGCGCATGCAGCTAGAGGCTTGACCAGGTGGGAGGTCTAGGGTTCGACCCTATGACAGGCGCATTTACCTGGTGGGCGCACCTGAGCTGCAGTGGGGGCTTGGGCCCTGGGTTGGGCCAGATGAGATGCAAAAGACCCATGGAGAGCTCAAGTGAAGACTTAAGTTAAATTAAGGTCTTACTTAGGGTTAATGGGCTTTTACCACATAAGATCAGCATGCTTTCTATTTATTGTTTATATAATTAGAATTGCATGATTTAATCTTTTGCTATCACCATAGGGTTTCCATGATAGTTAAGAAGATAAAAGACCGTTAAAATCCAACGCTAAATATCAAGCGCGTAAGCCTTCTGACGCGAAACCTCACTGTTCTAACTATCGTTGGGGCCGTGTTGTACCCACTCAGTGGGCACGCCCATCTATCTTCAGACGGTGTGTGATTTCACCTGCGTGTTACAGAGAAGGGATTTATCGCTTCTCGTTGCTCAGCATAGCACGTGGTGGTCCAGGGAGTAGGTCAGGTCAGCTTGACCATGTAGGCTACATACTGAGCATATGTTAGCTATATGGAGGCAGCCATCTGTGGGATCAGAGACTGTGTTGTACCAACTCAGTTGGCACAGTCGGCTGGATTGCCCAGATGAAGGGGAATCGCACGGGTTGGCGATTGGCAGGGACTGCCTACCAGAAATTAGTGCTTGTACTCTCTGTGCATCTTATCTCGCCTGAGCGGGACGCGGAGACCAAGTATGAAATCTGGATCCCATCTCACTAAAAGAGTGTTACTCTTTCGGACTGTTTTTATGGATTTTTCAGTCAGATAAAATAGTGAGAAAAGAATCTTTCTTAAGTCCTGGATTGATTCTAAACATTGATACTGACCTTGCTATTCTTGCATTGTTGTAGATTCCTACAGCAACGAACACCATGAGCTTCAATGTGCGATCCCTACTGGAAAGGGAGAAGTTTGCTGGGCCAAACTTCTCAGACTGGTACAGACACCTTAAGATTGTTCTTAAGGCTGAGAGGAAACTGTATGTCCTCGAGACGCCTATACCGCCTCAACCCGCTCCGAACGCCGCAAGGGCGGTTCGGGATGCCTATGAAAAGCATGTCAATGATAGCATTGATGTCGCTTGCCTGATGCTAGCGTCTATGACGCCACAGCTGCAGCGTCAGCATGAGGATATGTCTGCTATAGAAATTATAGCAAACCTCAAGATGCTATATGCTGCACAGGCGAGGACTGAACGCTATAATTTGACCAAGCTTTTCTTTCAGAGCAAACTGACTGAAGGGAGTCCAGTGGGAGCTCATGTGCTCAAGATGATAGGGCACAAAGAGGCTCTAGAGAAACTGGGGCATACCATCAATCAGGAGCTTGCTGTAGACATTATTCTGCAGTCCCTCCCGGCCTCTTTCGATCCGTTCATTATTAATTTTAATATGAACAAGATCGACTGCACTCCGGCAGAGTTGCTGAATATGCTCTTGACTACAGAGGAAACTCTAAAGGGAAAGCCTTCAACCTCTGTCTTGATGTTCCCTTCTAGGAACAAGAAGAAGGGGAAGAAGGGCAAAGCCCCTGTCAAGAACTACAACAAGGCGCTGAAACAAAAGGTTAAGCGGTCGAAGGAATACAGATGTTTCCATTGTGGCCAGCTGGGTCACTGGAAAAAGGACTGTAAAGCGCTCCAAGGAGACAAGAAGGGAAGCATCGCTTCTGGCTCAGGTATTTTTGTGACTGAAGTCATGATATCTTCTTCTTCTATTTCATGGGTGTTGGACACTGCATGTGGAGTTCACATTTGTTCAAATGTACAGGAACTCAAGAGAAGAAGACAGGTGGGACAGCATGAGGTGGACCTACGAGTTGGAAACGGGGCACGGGTTGCTGCTGTTTGTCACATCCCGTTATCTTAACCCCAAACAAGCAACACAAGTCATAGAGAAACAGGATGTTATCATACAAGATCAATTCACATGCTAGGTAAAACCAAGTTCAAGAAAACACGATCTGAAAATTTTCGAGAATCCATACATAGAATCTCAGCGAAAACACAATTTCAGAAATGTACCTGCCACCACGCAATACTTGCACTAGACATATGCAAGTTCACATTTATATCAAATCCGTTTGCAAAAATACCAATCGACTCAAATTGGAAACCAAAGTCACAATGTCGATTCTATAAACTCATGAAACTAACATGAATAATACCAAACACCGAAACCAGGCCAAAGCCCGCGGTGACACAAAAATCAAAACTTCAAAACTTAAAACTGCCACAACCGGCAACACAAGTTCACATAATTCGGCCACAACCGGCCCCAGTTAATTAAGCACAAAAGTCTTATACATTAACCAGCATAATATTCATATCAACGCTAACTCAAGAAATGCGCCCCTGCTCTACACCTGAAAATAGTGAGGGAGTGAGCTACACAGCCCAGTGAGTGGATAGTCTCAAACGACCATCCATAACATACACTCAAAAATACATGCAGATTATTTTAAAAACATTTAACAGAATATCATGTCAACATATAACAAAATTAAAGGACAGAACTCATATAAAACAATCAGGTGTAAACTGCTAAGACATCATTGTCACCAAAGAGTAACCAGGGTTCTAGAGCTATACTCTAAACCAACTAATGACTTAATTGACCTAGTTGTCCAGCATAATCAATAGTGACCATTATGGTCCAACCCGGCTTTGGCCTAAGCACTGGGAGAAGCCTGCAAATCACATGCAACATATATACATGGACAGTGTGTAGACTCAAGAGGTAATCACCACCTGGTCAAGATGTGACACCTTGATCTACACCACCCCATAATCACAAAAATCTAAGCGTCTAAGAGTGATGACATCAAGAGGTGGCCCCTGTCCGACCAAGACATGGCACTTTGCGTCTTATATCACTCGTTCTCCCAAAGGGTTCCTTAACTGGACAACATCAAACACATCTTATATCTTATTTCACAAGAGTGGACTCCTAAGTGTCAACTAAACTCTAGGATAGTCATTTTTATCACAATAATCACATCAGGCAGGCTGAACAACAACCCCCTCACATATCACAATACAGGGCTGAAATCTCCAACCCTTAACATATCACATATACAGGGCTGAAATCTCCAACCCTTAACATATCACATATAGACTATTCCCTTGAGTACACAGTTACACTTAGCCTTAGTCCTAACCATTCCATGACCACGACACATATTATTCGAATATGTCACATAACCACATAATATTCGAAAATCACATAACCACATAATATTCAAAAAATCACATAATCACATAATATTCAAAAATCACATAATCACATAGTAGTGTAGTCCTTAGGTTTCATGCTGATTAGTTCAGTCTAACCTTGCTATGTTATCACCCAAAGTTATCAATCAATATTTCATGTCATTACTTTCTGCATACACCATTCAATTAAAAATACATAATAATACAGAAAATTCACTAAATTTCGTTCACAATTAACATAAATGCAGAATATCACATATTCATAGTTTTCTACTAGTTCTGATAACAAAAGACAGAAATACCCCTAGTTCAAAGTTTAAGTCATACACGAAAAGTTATCCAAAAATTTCGTAAAAATATTCACTACTTCCCTCATGATCCCTAGATTCGTAATTTCAAGTTTTCCCCAATTTTAACTAGGAAATTTACCGAATTACCCCTAGGTCAATTTCAGTCAACAGAAACTTTTATTTCTAAAAATTCCCAAAAAAATACAGTAGAATCCTCATATACCTAATTTCATGAATATCAAGTTTTCCCCAATTTTTACCCATGCATTTGGACGTAACTTCATGAAGAAGGGTCGAAATTCTCATTCAAGCCCTAATCTTCATGCAATTGAAATTCTAATGCTACATACATGTTTAATCAAGGCCTAATTTATGATTAGGAGTCTTAAAAACGAAAAGCCCTAATTGTCATGCAAGCTAGGGTTTCGAAATTTAGGGAAAAAGCAAGAAACGTATACAATTTTGCAAGCATGTGTTCATGTCATCTTTCTAGACATTAATCCTCTCTAAATCATGCAAAACCTTCCATATGCGTGAACTAGGTGAAGAGAAAATCCACTCACCTTGTTTTCGGTTCTTCCAAGCCAACACCCTCACGCCACTCACGCCACACACGTCGCCGGAACCACCCAAAAGCCGCCGGAAAGTCGCCTCCACCACCTCTTGCCGCCGGCCACAAGAAGAGGAGAAGAGAAGAAGCAAGCCGCCACTTCACCAAGGGAAGAAAATCGTGAGCAAAGAGAAAAACGAGGGTGAACACGATTTCCCCTAAAATTTTCATTTTTTTCAAGCCTCCAACGAATCCAAACCAATAGCAACCATAAGTGAAAGATCCAATAACCCTTTAGTATAAGTTAATCTCCATTTTACCCTTATCAAGGGCTCTTACCCTTTTCTAACAAGAATACACCCCTAGCCTAGTGGCGTGTAGCACACATTCTATGCCTTAAGTCTCCGGTTCGAATCCTCTCCGTGACACATATTTTTACATTGCAGGAAAATACACCAAACAAGACATTTTCTCAATGAAAAACTTCCACAAACATGCTATAAATGAAATTTTAGTTTTTTCTTACCTGTTAATAAATTTCCGGATCTTACATTCCTCCCCCCTTAAAAAGCTTTAGTCCTCTAAAGCTCACCAGCCAAATCATCGAACAGCTGAGGGAACTCTCTTCTCATATCTGACTCTGTCTCCCAAGTAGCTTCTTCGACTGACTGGTTTCCCCAGATAACCTTTACTAAAGGTATAGACTTGTTCCTCAGAACTTTATCCTTTCTATCCACAATCCGGAGAGGTCTTTCCTCAAAAGTCAAATCACTCTGAATCTGAAGAGGTTCCAATTCCAATACATGAGATGGATCAGGATGATATTTCCTCAAAGCAGAAACATGGAACACATTATGCACATGATCCATAGCAGGAGGTAAAGCTAACCTATAAGCCACTGGACCAACTCTCTCAATAATGTCAAAAGGTCCAACAAACCTAGGGCTCAGCTTGCCCTTTTTGCCAAACCTCATAACACCCTTAGTAGGTGACACCTTTAAGAAAACATGATCCCCTACCATAAACTCCAAGGGACGACGACGGTCATCAGCATAACTCTTCTGTCTGTCCCGAGAAATCTTCAGTTTATTCTGTATCTCTCTGACCTTATCAGTAGTCTCCTGAACTGTATCAGATCTCAAAATCATTCTGTCACCAGTTTCCTCCCAACACAAGGGAGTCCTACACCTTCTCCCATACAAAGCCTCGTAAGGAGCCATCTGAATACTGGAGTGGAAACTATTATTATAAGTGAACTCTATCAAAGATAGATCCCGGTTCCACTCAGAACTCCAATCAACCACATAAGCTCTCAACAGGTCTTCTAGAGTCTGTATAGTATGCTCCGTCTGGCCATCAGACTGAGGATGGTATGCTGTACTAAAACTCAACTTAGTACCCAAACCCTCCTGTAAGCTCTTCCAAAACCTGGACAGAAATCGAGAGTCCCTATCAGACACAATATCAACAGGCACTCCATGCAGTCTGACTATCTCATCAATATACAATCTAGCCAGTCTCTCTAAAGGATAAGTCATCTTGATTGGGAGAAAGTGGGCTGATTTAGTGAGTCTATCAACAATCACCCAAATAGCATCATGACCCAATCTGGTTCTGGGCAAACCACACACAAAGTCCATACTGATGCATTCCCACTTCCACTCAGGAATAGGAAGGGGCTGCAACAAACCACCAGGCTTCTGGTGTTCAGCCTTTACCGTCTGACAGGTTAAACACCTAGAGACAAAATCAAATACTTCTTTCTTCATACCCGGCCACCAAAAGCTTTTCTTGAGGTCCTGATACATCTTAGTCACGCCAGGATGTAGAGAATATTTGGAATTATGGCTATCCTCCAATATTTCTTTCCTCAAGCTCGGTTCCTCAGGGACACACACCCTTCCACGAAACCGAAGAACACCATCATCAGACAAGCTAAAATCCTGAACTATACCCGCAACCAAACTATCCCTGATCTGAACTAATTTCGGATCCACTGACTGCTGATCTCTGATTTTCTGCAACAAAGCAGACTGTACTCGGAGGAAAGCCACATAACCCGACTGAACTTTAGGAGAAACACTGATCCTGAGATCTCTGAACTCCTGCAGTAACTGCCACTCACTGACCCGTAGTGCCGCTACTGAAGTAACTGGATGCCTGCTTAGTGCATCAGCCACTACATTGGCCTTTCCAGCCTGATACTGAATAGAGAAGTCATAGTCTTTGATCAACTCCATCCATCTTCTCTGTCTCATGTTCAACTCCTTCTGAGTGAAGATGTACTTGAGACTCTGGTGGTCAGTGAACAGATCAAACTCTTGACCCAACAAATAGTGACGCCATATCTTCAGAGCAAAGACTACAGCCGCCAACTCTAAGTCATGAGTAGGGTAGTTCAACTCATACTCCTTCAGCTGTCTCGAAGCATAGGCTACCACAGAACCCTTCTGCATCAAGACACAACCCAACCCCTTGCCTGAAGCATCCATATAGACAGTAAACCTTTCCCCATCACTAGGAATAATGAGGATCGGTGTACTAGTCAACCTTCTCTTCAGCTCCTGAAAGCTCTCTTCACACTTGTCATCCCAATTAAACTTGGCCTCCTTCCTGGTCAATTTAGTTAAAGGACCCGCCAGCTTGGAGAATCCCTCAACAAATCTCCGGTAGTAACCTGCTAGACCCAGGAAACTTCTGATCTCAGTAGCACTAGTCGGTCTTCCCCAATTGAGGATGGCTTGTACTTTAACTGGATCCACAGACACCCCCTGACCAGAAATCACATGCCCAAGGAAACTGATCTTTTCTAGCCAGAACTCACACTTACTAGCCTTGGCATATAATCGGTTTTTCCTCAGGATCTCCAGCACTCTGCGCAAGTCACTAACATGATCCGAAGTAGTCCGAGAGTACACCAAGATATCATCTATGAAAACTACCACACAAGAATTGAGCAATTCATGAAATACCCTGTTCATCAAATCCATGAAGACAGCAGGTGCATTCGTCAGTCCAAAAGGCATAACTAGAAATTCAAAATGCCCATACCTGGTCCTGAAAGCAGTCTTAAATATATCCTCATCCTTGACCCTAAGCTGGTAATACCCTGATCTCAGGTCAATCTTAGAGAACACTGTCGCTCCCTGTAATTGATCAAATAGATCATCAATTCTGGGGAGAGGATACTTATTCTTGATAGTCACTTGGTTCAGTTGCCTGTAGTCTATACACATCCTCAGGGTTCCATCCTTCTTCTTTACGAACAGCACTGGTGCTCCCCAGGGTGAAGCACTAGGCCGGATGTAACCTTTTTCCAGCAATTCCTCCAGTTGCTTCTTAAGCTCGGCCAACTCTGAAGTAGCTATGCAGTAAGGAGCTCTGGAGATAGGTGCAGTACCTGGCACCAACTCAATGCCAAACTCTACCTCTCGTATTGGTGGCAAGCCTGAAAATTCCTCAGAGAACACATCAGGAAACTCTTTCACCACCGCCATCTAAGTCAAATCAGGAGTAGAATCATCCTGCACCTTAACATGCGCAAGATAACCCTTGCACCCACTAGCAAGTAACTTCCTGGCCTGCAGGAAAGATATCACATGCGGTCCTTGGTCTGACACTAGACCTCTCACAAAAAGCCGATTCCCATCTTGCAGATTCAAGGTGATTACTTTCTCAAAGCAATCCACAGTGGCATGATGTGAGGATAACCAATCCATACCTAGGATGACATCATAGTCTTGCATGTCTAAGAGGATTAGATCTACAAGAAACTCATAACCCTCTACATGCACTACACAATCAGCACAAACAGTGTCTGTAGACAATGATTTCCCTAAGGGAGTACTTACAGACACAACATAATTCAGCACCTTAGGTAACACAGGTAAACATGCAGCAAATTTAACAGATACAAAAGACAAATTTGCACCAGGGTCAAATAAAATGCGAGCTAACTGATCGAATACAAATAAGGTACCTTCCACGACGGATCGGGAAGCCCGTGTATCCTTCTCAGCCACGGCATAAACTCGAGTTTGGACTGCAGGCTTATCTGCGCCTCTCTGCTGCAGCTCAGGTTCTTTGCAGTCCTTGACCATGTGCCCATGTTTCTTACACCTGAAGCATACACCATTCTTCTTATAACAGTCCTTCATTAGATGTCCCTTGAGCCCACAATAATGACAATTCCGGTCCTCTGTGATACTGTTCTTTACATCCCTGGTATCCCTGAACTGCTGCGGTGCATCCCTGGACTGCTGCGGTGCCTTGTAAGAGTAAGGCTTATACCTGCTCTTCTTGTAGTCTTTATGCCTAGGGTACTTCTTACCCTTCCCGCCATTACCATACTGAGGAGCCGCCGCCTCAGCTGCAGGAACCACCGTCACGGCCACACTAGAACTCCTCTCAGATATGTACCTCTCAATGGTGCGTGCTCGTCCAACAGTCTCAACGTAAGTCTCCAAGTGCTGAGCACCAACCTGCTCCCGAATGTCCCATCTGAGACCTCTGAGAAACTTGGTAGCCCTCCTCTTTTCAGTGTTTATCAGGTGAGGGGCATACTTTCCCAACTTAGTGAACCGTAACTCATACTGGTCCACAGTCATATCACCCTGCTCCAGATGAATAAATTCCACCTCTCGGTCCTCCACCAAGCTATCGGGGAAGTACTTCTCATTAAATTGAGACAAGAAATAGGGCCAATCTACTGTTTCATGTCTTTCTTCAGCAAGCCTCACCACGCCCTTCCACCACTCATCTGCGTCACCACGCATCATATAGGTGGCCAGACACAGCTTGTCCTCATCTGAGCAACGCATGACTTGGAAAATCTTGTCCAAAACCAACTGCCAGTTCTCTGCAGTACTTGATTCTGAGCCCCCATAAAAAGAGCTAGGACCCAGTTTCTGGAATTCACTCACAAGCGAGGCATAGCGCCTGTGAGCGTCCTCCTGAGAGTCAGTCCCCACCCCTCGAGTAGTAGTCTGGGATCTCTCCTGAGTCAATTGCTGCAAGAGCTGCTGTTGCGCTTCTTGATGCTGAGTCTGTTGCTGCTGCAGCATCTGAGCTTGCCTCTCTATCATGGCACCCTGTTGTTGTACCATGCCTATCAGAGTCGCAATGGCTCTCGTGAGATCCGAGGTCTGCTCACCCTCACTGCTAGCATTTCCTCTGGATCGCACCATCTTAAATTCCTACACACACATACCAAAGTCAGGAATGCAAACATAAGCCTATCAGATGTCTAGCAATACACAAACATGTTTTCCCCCGAACTAAGTTTTAGCTAGCCAACTCCTCTGATACCATTCTGTCACATCCCGTTATCTTAACCCCAAACAAGCAACACAAGTCATAGAGAAACAGGATGTTATCATACAAGATCGATTCACATGCTAGGTAAAACCAAGTTCAAGAAAACACGATCTGAAAATTTTCGAGAATCCGTACATAGAATCTCAGCGAAAACACAATTTCAGAAATGTACCTGCCACCACGCAATACTTGCACTAGACATATGCAAGTTCACATTTATATCAAATCCGTTTGCAAAAATACCAATCGACTCAAATTGGAAACCAAAGTCACAATGTCGATTCTATAAACTCATGAAACTAACATGAATAATACCAAACACCGAAACCAGGCCAAAGCTCGCGGTGACACAAAAATCAAAACTTCAAAACTTAAAACTGCCACAACCGGCAACACAAGTTCACATAATTCGGCCACAACCGGCCCCAGTTAATTAAGCACAAAAGTCTTATACATTAACCAGCATAATATTCATATCAACGCTAACTCAAGAAATGCGCCCCTGCTCTACACCTGAAAATAGTGAGGGAGTGAGCTACACAGCCCAGTGAGTGGATAGTCTCAAACGACCATCCATAACATACACTCAAAAATACATGTAGATTATTTTAAAAACATTTAACAGAATATCATGTCAACATATAACAAAATTAAAGGACAGAACTCATATAAAACAATCAGGTGTAAACTGCTAAGACATCATTGTCACCAAAGAGTAACCAGGGTTCTAGAGCTATACTCTAAACCAACTAATGACTTAATTGACCTAGTTGTCCAGCATAATCAATAGTGACCATTATGGTCCAACCCGGCTTTGGCCTAAGCACTGGGAGAAGCCTGCAAATCACATGCAACATATATACATGGACAGTGTGTAGACTCAAGAGGTAATCACCACCTGGTCAAGATGTGATACCTTGATCTACAACACCCCATAATCACAAAAATCTAAGCGTCTAAGAGTGATGACATCAAGAGGTGGCCCCTGTCCGACCAAGACATGGCACTTTGCGTCTTATATCACTCGTTCTCCCAAAGGGTTCCTTAACTGGACAACATCAAACACATCTTATATCTTATTTCACAAGAGTGGACTCCTAAGTGTCAACTAAACTCTAGGATAGTCATTTTTATCACAATAATCACATCAGGCAGGCTGAACAACAACCCCCTCACATATCACAATACAGGGCTGAAATCTCCAACCCTTAACATATCACATATACAGGGCTGAAATCTCCAACCCTTAACATATCACATATAGACTATCCCCTTGAGTACACAGTTACACTTAGCCTTAGTCCTAACCATTCCATGACCACGACACATATTATTCGAATATGTCACATAACCACATAATATTCGAAAATCACATAACCACATAATATTCAAAAAATCACATAATCACACAAAAATCACATAATCACATAGTAGTGTAGTCCTTAGGTTTCATGCTGATTAGTTCAGTCTAACCTTGCTATGTTATCACCCAAAGTTATCAATCAATATTTCATGTCATTACTTTCTGCATACACCATTCAATTAAAAATACATAATAATACAGAAAATTCACTAAATTTCGTTCACAATTAACATAAATGCAGAATATCACATATTCATAGTTTTCTACTAGTTCTGATAACAAAAGACAGAAATACCCCTAGTTCAAAGTTTAAGTCATACACGAAAAGTTATCCAAAAATTTCGTAAAAATATTCACTACTTCCCTCATGATCCCTAGATTCGTAATTTCAAGTTTTCCCCAATTTTAACTAGGAAATTTACCGAATTACCCCTAGGTCAATTTCAGTCAACAGAAACTTTTATTTCTAAAAATTCCCAAAAAAATACAGTAGAATCCTCATATACCTAATTTCATGAATATCAAGTTTTCCCCAATTTTTACCCATGCATTTGGACGTAACTTCATGAAGAAGGGTCGAAATTCTCATTCAAGCCCTAATCTTCATGCAATTGAAATTCTAATGCTACATACATGTTTAATCAAGGCCTAATTTATGATTAGGAGTCTTAAAAACGAAAAGCCCTAATTGTCATGCAAGCTAGGGTTTTGAAATTTAGGGAAAAAGCAAGAAACGTATACAATTTTGCAAGCATGTGTTCATGTCATCTTTCTAGACATTAATCCTCTCTAAATCATGCAAAACCTTCCATATGCGTGAACTAGGTGAAGAGAAAATCCACTCACCTTGTTTTCGGTTCTTCCAAGCCAACACCCTCACGCCACTCACGCCACACACGTCGCCGGAACCACCCAAAAGCCGCCGGAAAGTCGCCTCCACCACCTCTTGCCGCCGGCCACAAGAAGAGGAGAAGAGAAGAAGCAAGCCGCCACTTCACCAAGGGAAGGAAATTGTGAGCAAAGAGAAAAACGAGGGTGAACACGATTTCCCCTAAAATTTTCGTTTTTTTCAAGCCTCCAACGAATCCAAACCAATAGCAACCATAAGTGAAAGATCCAATAACCCTTTAGTATAAGTTAATCTCCATTTTACCCTTATCAAGGGCTCTTACCCTTTTCTAACAAGAATACACCCCTAGCCTAGTGGCGTGTAGCACACATTCTATGCCTTAAGTCTCCGGTTCGAATCCTCTCCGTGACACATATTTTTACATTGCAGGAAAATACACCAAACAAGACATTTTCTCAATGAAAAACTTCCACAAACATGCTATAAACGAAATTTTAGTTTTTTCTTACCTGTTAATAAATTTCCGGATCTTACACTGTTGCTGTAGGAGTTTATTACATCTCATTACCATCTGGACTTGTATTGGAACTAGACAATTGTTACTTTGTACCAAGCATTACGAAAAATATTATCTCTATTCCTGCTCTTGTCAGGAAAGGATTTTCCTTTGAATGCAATATTTCAAAGTGTGTTATTTCTTATGATAATATTGTTTATGCTACTGGGTCAATTAACAATGGGTTATTCATGTTGGACATGGAATGTTCTATACAAAAGATTGATAATAAGAAAGCCAAGTATGCTGATGACAGCACCTTGTTATGGCATAGTCGTTTAGGCCATATTAACAAGAAGCGCATTAAGCGGTTGCATGACCATGGACTGCTGGGATCATTCTCCTGTGAGGAGATTGATACATGCAAAGCTTCTTTAATGGGTAAAATGACGAAGGCTCCTTTTCCTCACAAAGGTCAAAGGGCTTCAGGTTTACTTGACCTTATACACAGTGATGTGTGTGGTCCATTTAGTAAACATGCCAGAGGTGGCTATTCATACTTCATTACCTTTACTGATGATTTCAGTAGATATGGGTATGTCTATCTAATGAGACATAAGAGTGAATCTTTTGACAAGTTCAAAGAGTTCAAGAATGAAGTACAGAATCAGCTAGGCCGAAATATCAAGGCACTTCGTTCTGATCAAGGTGGAGAATACCTAAGTCGAGAGTTTACTGACTATCTGAAGGAGTGTGGGATTATCTAACAGCTCACTCCGCCAGGAACACCGTAATGGAATGGTGTGTCCGAGAGGAGAAATAGAACCTTACTGGATATGGTTCGTTCGATGATGAGTCAGGCTACTCTACCTTACTCCTTTTGGGGATTTGCACTGGAAACAGCTGCAAAAGTACTAAACCGAGTGCCATCCAAGGCAGTTTCAAAGACTCCATATGAGTTATGGTATGGGAAACAGCCGAGCTTGACATTTATAAAGATCTGGGGCTGCGAGGCTTATGTCAAAAAGCTCGCCTCTGGGAAACTGGAGAGCAGATCTGATAAATGCATCTTTGTCAGTTACCCTAAGGAAACTAAGGGTTATTATTTCTACGATCCCAAAGAGAACAAGGTATTTGTTGCTCGGACGGCCATTTTTCTTGAGAAGGAGTTTCTTCTGCAAGAAGCCAGTGGGAGAGAAATAAAGTTGGATGAGAATCCACATGAAGGACAAAGTAGTCAAGCACAGTTGGATGAGCCTGAGCCAGTAGAACAGGTTATTGAACAACCTGAGGCTCAGATATCACGGGAACTGCGAAGATCGGGAAGGATCCGTCGACAGCCTGAGCGCTATGACGGAGTCTACATCATTGATCATGATGAACCCCTCACTTATGCGGATGCGGTCAGTGGACCGGAATCAGCTAGATGGCTTGAAGCTATGCGAGCCGAAATGGACTCCATGTCAGATAACCAAGTCTGGGATTTGGTTGATTCGCCTCCGGGAGTAATCCCTATTGGCTGTAAATGGATCTTCAAGAAGAAGATTGACATGGATGGTAACGTGGTTACCTATAAAGGCAGGCTAGTTGCGAAAGGTTTCAAACAAATCTACGGGATAGATTATGATGAAACTTTCTCTCCTGTAGCCATGTTCAAGTCTATTCGGATTATTCTTGCGATAGCAGCATATTACGATTATGAGATCTGGCAAATGGATGTGAAGACTGCTTTCCTTAATGGAAAACTGGATGAGGATGTGTATATGACACAACCTGAAGGTTTCACCAATCCATCAGATCGTCATAAAATATGCAAGTTAAAGAAGTCCATTTATGGACTTAAACAAGCATCAAGAAGCTGGAATATTCGTTTTGATGAATCAATATGTGAATTTGGTTTCATCAAGAATGAAGATGACCCGTGTGTATATAAGAGGTTTAGTGGGAGCGTGATTACTTTCCTAGTCCTCTACGTCGATGATATCTTAATCATTGGAAACGATATTCCTGAACTGCATGCTGTTAAAGCATGGTTAAGAAAATGTTTCCAGATGAAAGATCTAGGAGAAGCAGCCTATGTATTAGGTGTGAAGATCTACAGGGATAGATCTAAGAGGCTTCTCGGGCTGTGCCAGAGTACTTACATCGATAAAGTCCTGGAGAGATTCCATTTAGAGAATTCTAAAAGAGGATATCTTCCAGTCAGACATGGTCTGAATCTTTCAAAGAGTCAGTGTCCACAAACACAGACTGAGAAAGATGAAATGGACAATACGCCTTATGCTTCGGCTATTGGATCCATTATGTATGCGATGTTGTGTACTCGCCCAGACGTCGCTTATGGGTTAAGAGTGACCAGTCGATTCCAAAGTAATCTAGGTCAGGCGCACTGGATTGCAGTCAAGAACATTTTGAAATATCTTCGGAGGACCAAAGATATGTTCTTGATATATGGAGGTCAGGAAGAACTCAGTATTGAAGGATATACTGACGCTTCGTTCCAATCGGACCAGGATGATTTTCGATCGCAATCAGGCTATGTTTTTAGCTTGAATGGAGGAGCAGTGGTGTGGAAAAGTTTCAAACAGTCTATCGTTGCTGATTCCACAACAGAAGCCGAGTATGTTGCAGCCTCGGAAGCATCCAAGGAGGCAGTGTGGATTCGTAAGTTCGTTCAAGAACTTGGTGTTGTTCCTTCGAGTGCAGATCCTTTGGTTATCTTCTGCGATAACACTGGAGCAATCGCACAAGCAAAGGAAACACGGTCGCACCAGAAGTCCAAGCACATACAGAGACAGTTTCACTTGATCCGGGAGATCATTGATCGAGGCGAGATCAAAATCTGCAAGGTTCATACAGATGACAATCTGGCTGACCCGCTTACCAAGCCTCTGGCGCAGCAGAAGCATGAGAAGCACTGTAATAATATGGGTTTGAGATTTCTCAACCATTAGATTAAGTGCAAGTGGGAGATTGTTGGGGTATGCCCTTAAGGCTAATGTTTGAGGCCTTGGGATTCTTTCAGTATCATGTATAAACTCTTATGTTTATAAAGGCAATGGTTGTTATTCAGTTTGTTACATTGTCTGCTACAATAAGTGTGCTTCTGAATAATGTCTCAATGCTGTTCAGCTTGGCTGACATGCTGTCATGTCCTTAGTCGAGATATCTTGGTGAACTTGAGACAGCCTTGATATGATTGAGACTAATATGTGTTCTAATCTTATAGGATGCTTCGAGCATGGAATAAGATGTAGACTCATGGGTACATTGGATGTACTGGACAGACCCTACTAGGATATTCAATTGCTTGTCACAATGTGAATAATCCTTGTTTGCAACAAGTGGCACATGTCCTCTGACTTGAGATCACTTGTGTTTCTAAATGATGATTGTCATTGTTTTGAGGTAGTTCAATATCATTTGAAACATAATGGTTATAGACTATCTTGGATAATGATCATGAGTCAGGTTAGGACACTAGTGATAGATATAGGATTGCCGTCTCCTTGATTGGAGTGTGATGTTCTAAAGGGGCCCCCCTGGATGAGATGATTGAGAAAGTGTATGGCCATACCCAGGTGACTATGTTCATCTGATCTAATCATGCTCATCATATTGGAGTTACAAGCTTGACACGCTTGTCCAATAAGAACATCCAGTGGCAAAGGAAACATGTATGCCTAGTGAAGTGGATTCACACTTGTGCTGTGGTTTGGGTGTTGTCTTGGAAGACTCTTTCCTTTATATCGGGAGACAGTGATGTGTTGCTAGATACCCCTCACTAATCGTGATAACGTAAGTTATCGTTACCGACATTTAAAGGAAACCCTCAGGGCCGCACAATTTGATGATATGGCTTACTTAAGTCAGATCGTGTGGACTGAATTGTTTGGGTTCAGTTTAAAGGGATTTAGACTCTGATTGTAACTGAGATCTGGTCTGATCATGTTTGATTGATTAGGGCTTGAGATCGGTAAGCTTCGATCGAGAGATTTGATGCTAGATCGGTGAGATCAAGAGCATTCAGAGATGAACGGTTAGATCTGGAACCTTAGGGTTTACTATGGTCTAGACCAAATCGCTTGGGCTGATTTAATTTGGTCTTGGACCAAAATTCAATTGAACTGGCTCATGTATGAGCGCATGGTTCAAAAGGGAGTGAGATAAGCGCTTGGTTCACTTTGAAGTGAACGCATAACCGCTTGAGACATTAAGGCTTACTATTTTTAGAAGCCATGTCTTAACGTTCAAATGGAACGTTTCTCACGTCGCCTATCCTCTCCTCTCGACGTCTCCTCTCTCGATGAGAGATAGAGTCTTCACGCCAAGGAGGTTACTTGGCCAAGCAAGAGAGATCTCAATCTTCTACACACGACAAGGGCACTTGAAGATCTTTGCTAGCAACAAGATCACCAAGAAGGAGCCACCTCTCTTCTTGTGTGCGGCACCTTTGGAGAAGAAGCGCTTGCATCTTTCTCTTCCAAGTCGCCATCTTCCTCATGGCTATGGTATGATCTCTATCGATCTATACAAGCATTTATATATGTTGATCATATGGCATGCAAAAGATGGAAAAAGAAACCCTTGCTTCCGCTCGAAATTTGTTATATGCGCCTTATATTAGGGTTTCGCCCCTCCCCTTGAATTAGGGGACCTTTCAGGGGCCTGCGTGCCTGGATTAATTAATTATAAATTATTTTTGTGATCTGCGAATCACATTTGAATTTATGTTAATGTATAATTGACCTGCGAGTCAATCTTGTCTAGATAGATTAAATTGTAATTTGATCAGACAAGAGCACAAAGCACACATGGCAGAGGCGCATGCAGCAGCTGGCTTCACCAGTGGGAGGTCTAGAGTTCGACTCTAGGACAGGCGCATTTTACCTGGTGGGCGCACCTGAGCTGCAGTGGGCGCTTGGACCCGGGTTGGGCCAAATGAATTGCAAAAGGCTCGAGTGAAGACTTAAGTTAAATTAAGGTCTTACTTAGGCTTAATGGGCTTTTACCACATAAGATCATCATGCTTTTAATTTACTATTTAAGTAATTTAGAGACTGCATGATTTATTCTTCTGCTATCACCATAGGAGTTGAATGATAGTAAGAAGATAAAAGGACCGTTAAAATCCAACGTTAAATATCAAGCACGATAGTCTTCTGACGCGAAACCTCACTGTTCTGACTATCGTTGGGGCCGTGTTGTACCCACTCAGTGGGCACGCCCATCTATCTTCAGACGGTGTGAGATTACACCTGCATGTTACAGAGAAGGGATTTATCGCTTCTCGTTGCTTAGCATAGCACGTGGTGGTCCAGGGAGTAGGTCGGGTCAGCGTGACCATGTAGGCTACATATTGAGCATATGGTAGCTATATGGAGGCAGCCATCTGAGGGATCAGAGACTGTGTTGTACCAACTCAGTTGGCACAGTCTGCTGGATTGCCCAGATGAAGGGGAATCGCACAGGTTGGCGATTGGCAGGGATTGCCTACCAGAGATTAGTGCTTGTACTCTCTGTGCATCTTATCTCGCCTGAGCGGGACGCGGAGACCAAGTATGAAATCTGGATCCCATCTCACTAAAAGAGTTTTACTCTTTCGGGCTGTTTTGCTGGATTTTTCAGTCAGATAAAATAGTGAGAAAAGAATCATTCTTAAGTCCTGGATTGATTCTAACATTGATACTGACCTTGCTGTTCTTGCATTATTGTAGATTACTGCAGCAACGAACTCCACGAATTTCAATGTGCGATCCCTACTGGAAAGGGAGAAGTTTGCTGGGCCAAACTTCTCAGACTGGTACGGACACCTTAAGATAGTTCTTAAGGCTGAGAGGAAGCTGTATGTCCTCGAGACGGCAATACCGCCTCAACCCGCTCCGAACGCCGCAAGGGAGGTTCGGGATGCTTATGAGAAGCATGTCAATGATAGCATTGATGTCGCTTGCCTGATGCTTGCGTCTATGACGCCAGAGCTTCAGTGTCAGCATGAAGATTTATCTGCTATTGACATAATAGCAAATCTTAAGTTGCTGTATGTTGCACAGGCAAGGACTGAACGCTATAATTTGACTAAACTTTTCTTTCAGAGCAAACTGACTGAAGGGAGTCCAGTGGGAGCTCATGTACTCAAGATGATTGGGTACAAAGAGGCTCTAGAGAAACTGGGACACACCATCAATCAGGAGCTTGTTATAGACATTATCCTGCAGTCTCTCCCGGCCTCTTTCGATCCGTTCATCATTAATTTTAATATGAACAAGATCGACTGTACGCCGGCAGAGTTACTGAACATGCTCTTGACTACAGAGCAGACTCAGTCTCGTGAGAAGGGAACGCCTTCATCCTCTGTCCTAATGGTTCCTTCTAGGAACAAGAAGAAGGGGAAGAAGGGCAAAGCCCCTATCAAGAGCTACAACAAGGCTCTGAAACAAAAGGTGAAGCGGTCGAAGGACAACAGATGCTTCCATTGTGGCCAGCTGGGTCACTGGAAGAAGGACTGTAAAGCGCTCCAAGGAGATAAGAAGGGAAGCAAGCCTTTCGCTTCTAGCTCAGGTATTTACGTGACTGAAGTCATGGTATCTTCTTCTTTTATTTCATGGGTGTTGGACACTGCAGGGAACCCCTTCTAAAGGGGTAGAAACCCATATGGTGGCGCAACAAAATTTCGCATGGGATATTAGGGTTTCAAAAGATCTATATATGTCATATAACTAGCTTTCGAATATTTGAATGGATGAAGAAAAACTCATACCATTGCCATCGGTTTGATGAAGCTTTGGAAGGAAAGACGCAAGCGAGCCTTCTCCTAAGTTTCACACACAAGATGATCAATGCGCCTACCCTTGGTGCTCCTTGTGCTAGCAAAGTTCCAAGGTGTCCTTGATCGAAAAGGAAGGGAGAGAGCAACTCCTTGCTTGGTCGAAACTTCCTCTCTTCTTCACGTTGTCGCCTCACGCAAAAACGTCTAGAGGAAAACTTCAGATGGCGAGAATAGAGGAATATGGTCTCTTCGAACATGATCCTCATCCAAGTGGAGATCATGGTTACTAAAAATAGTAACCACCACTCGCCCCAACGTTCACGCCAAGTGAACATGTCGCCAAGCCTTGAACCATGCGCTCATTACATGAGCCGGTTCAACTTGGTCTGGTTCAAAGACCATTCGACCCAAGCCATCAGTCCAGATCACATTGAACCCTAAAGCTCTGGATCCGACCGTTGATCTCTAGATGCTTCTGATCTCACCGATCTGGCATCCATTCTCTCAATCGAAGCTTACCGATCTGTAGTCCTAATCAATCAGACATGATCAGACTAGACCTCACTTACAATCAGAGATTAAATCCCTTTAAACTGAACCCAAACAATTCAGTCCTCACGATCTGACTTAAGTAAGCCATATCATCAAATTGTGCGACCCTGAGGGTTTCCTTTAAATGTCGGTAACGATAATTTACATTATCACGATCAGTGAGGGGTATCTAGCAACACATCACTGTCTCCCGATATAAAGGAAAGAGTCTTCCAAGACTACACCCAAACCACAGCACAAGTGTGAATCAACTCACAAAGCATACATATTTCCTTTGCCACTGGATGTTCTTATTGGACAAGCGTGTCAAGCTTGTAGCTCCAATATGATGAGCATGATTAGATCAGATGAACATAGTCACCTGGGTATGGCCATACACTTTCTCAATCATCTCATCCAGGGGGCCCCTTTAGAACATCACACTCCTTAAACAAGGAGACGGCAATCCTATGTCTATCACTAGTGCCCTAACATGACTCAAGCTCACCATCCAAGATAGTCTATAATCATTATGTTTCAAATGATATTGAACTAACTCAAAACAATGACAATCATCATTTAGAAAACACAAGTGATCTCAAGTCAGAGGAAATGTGCCACTTGTCATACTCAAGGAATATTCACATTGTGACAAGCAATTGAATATCCTAGTAGGGTCTGTCCAGTACATCCAATGTACCCATGAGTCTACATCTTATTCCATGCTCGAAGCATCCTATAAGATTAGAACACATATTAGTCTTAACCATATCAAGGCTGTCTCATGTTCACCAAGATATATCGACTAAGGACACAACAGCATGTCAGCCCAGCTGAACAGCTTTGAGACATTATTCAGAAGAACATATATATTGCAGCAGACAATGTAACAACCTGAATAATAACCATGCCTTTATAAACATAAAAGTTTATTACATGATACTGATACAATCCCAAGGCCTCAAACATTAGGCTAAGGGCATACCCCAACAATCTCCCACTTGCACTTAATCTAATGGTTGAGAAATCTCAAACCCATATTATTACAGTGCTTCTCATGCTTCTGCTGCGCCAGAGGCTTGGTAAGCGGGTCTGCCAGATTGTCATCTGTATGTACCTTGCAAACTTTGATCTCGCCACGATCAATGATCTCCCTGATCAAATGAAACCGTCTTTGTATGTGCTTGGACTTCTGGTGCGACCGTGGTTCCTTTGCTTGTGCGATTGCTCCAGTGTTATCACAGAAGATAACCAAAGGATCTGCACTCGAAGGAACAACACCAAGTTCTCTCACGAACTTACGAATCCACACTGCCTCCTTGGATGCTTCCGAGGCTGCAACATACTCGGCTTCTGTTGTGGAATCAGCAACAGTTGACTGTTTGAAACTCTTCCACACCACTGCTCCTCCATTCAAGCTAAAAACATAGCCTGATTGCGATCGGAAATCATCCTGGTCCGACTGGAACGAAGCGTCAGTATATCCTTCTATACTGAGTTCTTCCTGACCACCATATATCAAGAACATATCTTTGGTCCTCCGCAGATATTTTAAGATGTTCTTGACTGCAATCCAGTGCGCCATACCTGGATTACTTTGGAAACGACTGGTCACGCTTAACCCGTAAGCGACGTCTGGGCGAGTACACAACATCGCATACATAATGGATCCAATAGCCGAAGCATAAGGCGTATTGTCCATTTCATCTTTCTCAGTCTGTGTTTGTGGACACTGACTCTTCGAAAGATTCAGACCATGTCTGACTGGAAGATATCCTCGTTTAGAATTCTCTAAATGAAATCTCTCCAGGACTTTATCGATGTAAGTACTCTGGCACAGCCCGAGAAGCCTCTTAGATCTATCCCTGTAGATCTTCACACCTAATACATAGGCTGCTTCTCCTAAATCTTTCATCTGGAAACATTTCCTCAGCCATGCCTTCACAGCATCCATTTCAGGAATGTCATTTCCAATGATCAAGATATCATCGACGTAGAGGACTAGGAAAGTAATCACGCTCCCACTAAACCTCTTATATACACACGGGTCATCCTCGTTCTTGATGAAACCAAATTCAGTGACTGATTCATCAAAACGAATATTCCAGCTTCTCGATGCTTGTTTAAGTCCATAAATGGACTTCTTTAACTTGCATATCTTATGACGATCTGATGGATTAGTGAAACCCTCAGGTTGTGTCATGTACACATCCTCATCCAGATTTCCATTAAGGAAAGCTGTTTTCACATCCATCTGCCAGATCTCATAATCATAATATGCAGCTATCGCGAAAAGAATCCGAATAGACTTAAACATAGCCACAGGTGAGAAAGTTTCATCATAATCTATCCCGTAGATTTGTTTGAAACCTTTCGCAACTAGCCTGCCCTTATAGGTAACCACGTTACCATCCATGTCAATCTTCTTCTTGAAGATCCATTTACAGCCTATAGGGATAACTCCCGGAGGCGGATCAACCAAATCCCAAACTTGGTTATCTGACATGGAGTCCATCTCGGCGCGCATAGCTTCAAGCCATCTCGCTGACTCCGGTCCATTGACCGCATCTGCATAAGTGAGGGGTTCATCATTATCAATGATGTAGACTCCGTCATAGCGCTCAGGCTGTCGACGAATCCTTCCCGATCTTCGCAGTTCCCGTGATATCTGAGCCTCAGGATGTTCAATAACCTGATCTACCGGCTCAGGCTCATCCAAATGTGCTTGACTACTTTGTCCTTCCTCTGGATTCTTATCCAGCTTTTTTTCTCTCCCACTGGCCTCTTGCAGAAGAAACTCCTTCTCAAGAAATATGGCCGTCCGAGCAACAAAAACCTTGTTCTCCTTGGGATCGAAGAAATAATAACCCTTAGTTTCCTTAGGGTAACCGACAAAGATACATTTGTCAGATCTGCTCTCTAGTTTCCCAGAGGCGAGCTTTTTGACATAAGCCTCGCAACCCCAGATCCTGATAAATGTTAAGCTCGGCTGTTTCCCATACCATAACTCATATGGCGTCTTTGAAACGGCCTTGGATGGCACTCGGTTTAGTACCTTTGCAGCTGTTTCCAGTGCAAAACCCCAAAAGGAGTTGGGTAAAGAAGCCTGACTCATCATAGAACGAACCATATCAAGTAACGTTCTATTTCTCCTCTCGGACACACCATTCCATTGCGGTGTTCCTGGCGGAGTGAGCTGTGAGATAATCCCACACTCCTTCAGATAGTCAGTAAACGTATGACTCAAGTATTCTCCACCTCGATCTGAGCGAAGTGCCTTGATATTTCGGCCTAGCTGATTCTGTACTTCATTCTTGAACTCTTTGAACTTGTCAAAAGATTCACTCTTATGTCTCATTAAAAAGACATAGCCATACCTACTGAAATCATCAGTAAAGGTAATGAAGTACTGATAGCCACCTCTGGCATGTTTACTAAATGGCCCACACACATCACTGTGTATAAGGTCAAGTAAACCTGAAGCCCTTTGACCTTTGTGAGGAAAAGGTGACTTCGTCATTTTGCCCATCAAACAAGCTTTGCATGTATCAATCTCCTTGTAGGAGAATGACCCCAGCAGTCCATGATCATGCAACCGCTTAATGCGTTTCTCGTTAATATGGCCTAAACGACTATGCCATAACAAGGTGCTGTCATCAGCATACTTGGTTTTCTTAATATCAATATTTTGTATAGAACGCTCCATGTCCAACATGAATAACCCATTGCTAATTGAACCAGTTGCATAAACAATATTATCATAAGATAAAACACACTTTGAAATATTGCATTCAAAGGAAAATCCCTTCCTGACAAGAGCAGGAATGGAGATAATATTTTTAGTAATACTGGGAACAAAATAACAACTGTTTAGTTCCAATACAAGTCCAGATGGTAAAGAAATGAAATAGTCTCCTACAGCAACAGCAGCAACCCGTGCCCCGTTTCCAACGCGTAGGTCCACCTCATGCTGTCCCACCTGCCTTCTTCTCTTGAGTTCCTGTACATTTGAACAAATGTGAACTCCACATGCAGTGTCCAACACCCATGATATAGAAGAAGATGAAAACATGACCTCAGTCACGAATATACCTGAGCCAGAAGCGATGCTTCCCCTCTTATCTCCTTGGAGCGCTTTACAGTCCTTTTTCCAGTGACCCAGCTGGCCACAGTGGAAACATCTGTATTCCTTGGACCGCTTGACCTTTTGCTTCAGAGCCTTGCTGTAACTCTTGACGGGGGCCTTGCCCTTCTTCCCCTTCTTTTTGTTCCTAGAAGGAACCATTAAGACAGAGGTCGAAGGCTTACCCTTCAGAGTCTCCTCAGTGGTCAAGAGCATATTGAGCAGCTCTGCCGGAGTACAATCGATTTTGTTCATATTAAAATTAATAATGAACGCGTCGAATGAAGGCGGGAGAGACTGCAGAATAATATCCACAGCAAGCTCCTGGTTGATGGTATGCCCCAGTTTCTCTAGAGCCTCCTTGTGCCCAATCATCTTGAGCACGTGAGCTCCCACTGGGCTCCCTTCAGCCAGTTTGCTCTGAAAGAAAAGCTTCGTCAAGTTATAGCGTTCTGTCCTCGCCTGTGCAGCATACAGCATCTTGAGGTTCGCTATCATGTCTATAGCAGACATATCCTCATGCTGACGCTGCAGCGGTGGCGTCATAGACGCTAGCATCAGGCAAGCGACATCAATGCTATCATTGACGTGCTTTTCATAGGCTTCCCGAACCGCCCTTGCGGCGTTCGGAGCGGGCTGAGGCGGTATCGCCGTCTCGAGGACATACAGTTTCCTCTCTGCCTTAAGTACGATCTTAAGGTGTCCAAACCAGTCAGAGAAGTTCGGCCCAGCAAACTTCTCCCTTTCCAGTAGGGATCGCACATTGAAGTTCATGGTGTTCGTTGCTGCAGGTATCTACAACAATGCAAGAACAGCAAGGTCAGTATCAATGTATAAGAATCAATCAGGACTTAAGAAAGATTCTTTTTCTCACTATTTTATCTGGCTTGAAAAATCCAACAAAACAGCCCGAAAGAGTAGAACTCTTTTAGTGAGATGGGATCCAGATTTCATACTTGGTCTCCGCGTCCCGCTCAGGCGAGATAATATGCACAGAGAGTACAAGCACTAATCTCTGGTAGGCAGTCCCTGCCAATCGCCAACCCGTGCGATTCCCCTTCATCTGGGCAGTCCAGCAGACTGTGCCAACTGAGTTGGTACAACACAGTCTCTGACCCCACAGATGGCTGCCTCCATGTGCTACCATATGCGCCACATATGTAGCCTACACGGTCAAGCTGACCCGACCTACTCCCTGGACCACCATGTGCTATGCTGAGCAACGAGAAGGGATAAATCCCTACTCTGTAACACACAGGTGTAATCCCGCACCGTCTGAAGATAGATGGACGTGCCCACTGAGTGGGTACAACACGGCTCCAACGATAATCAGAACAGTGAGGTTTCGTGTCAGAAGGCTTACGAGCTTGATATTTTAGCGTTGGATTTTAACGGTCTTTTATCTTCTTCACTATCATGCAATTCCTATGGTGATAGCAGAAGATAAACTTAATCATGCAATTCTAATATTTAAACAATAAAATAAAAGAAAGCATGAATCTTATGTGGTAAAAGCCCATTGAGCCTAAGTAAGACCTTAACCTAACTTAAGTCTTCACAAGAGCTCTTCATGGGTCTTTAGCTGCTCATCTGGCCCAAACCAGGGCCCAAGCGCCATCTGCAACTCAGGTGCGCCTACCAGGAATTTGCGCCTGGTCCCAGAGTCGAACCCTGGACCTCCCACCTGGTCAAGCCTCTTCTGCAAGCGCCTCTGCCAAGTGTGCTTTGTGCTCTTGTCTAATTAAATTACAAATTTAACTATCTAGACAAGATTGACACGCAGGTCAATTTCACATTATAAATTAATTGAACTGTGATACGCAGATCACAAAATTAAAAATTAATTTACAATTAATTCCCAGGCACGCAGGCCCCAGCACAGCACACATTAAAACACGGGCAGACCACATAAGAATAAATAAACATACATATGCATCAATCAACAATCATGTGATCCATCATAAAATTAAAATTTTTGAAAACCCCATGGGATCAATTTTAATTTTCCTTATTTGCCCTACAACCTTACAATGGTCCATTACTAGGGATCCACTCATCAGACCTAGTCAGATCCACTGCCCTTGCATGCACCAAGTCCTAACTGACTTGAGTCGACCAAAAGGCCAACCATGCATGCGCCAAGGGCTGAACGACCACACTGAGGTCTGGCAAGCGGGTGTGACCCCGGGCCTAACTCAGGTGCGTTCATGGGTCGTCTCAATCAGACATCGCTACACGCCTGTCTGCAGTCGACCTATAGCCACCTCAAGCTTGCGCCAAGGTGCTATCTGGTCGACCCATCAAGGCTGTCAGATAGTCTGATCAGACTGGTTGGATCTTGACTAGACTGAGATTTCAACCCTAATAACCCATCTAAGGGTTTATAGCATGGCCTTAGATCTAATGTTAATCGCGCATGTGATATTTCCTTTTGAGAAAACATAAGCCACAATATGCGCCAACATAGATGCGCAAAAAGAAAAGCATAAACAAGTTTCGCACATATAAGATCTAAGCATATTTGGATCACAATCAAAGCAATCATATGAACATATAACCCTAGCTCTGATACCAATTGCAGGGAACCCCTTCTAAAGGGGTAGAAACCCATATGGTGGCGCAACAAAATTTCGCATGGGATATTAGGGTTTCAAAAGATCTATATATGTCATATAACTAGCTTTCGAATATTTGAATGGATGAAGAAAAACTCATACCATTGCCATCGGTTTGATGAAGCTTTGGAAGGAAAGACGCAAGCGAGCCTTCTCCTAAGTTTCACACACAAGATGATCAATGCGCCTACCCTTGGTGCTCCTTGTGCTAGCAAAGTTCCAAGGTGTCCTTGATCGAAAAGGAAGGGAGAGAGCAACTCCTTGCTTGGTCGAAACTTCCTCTCTTCTTCACGTTGTCGCCTCACGCAAAAACGTCTAGAGGAAAACTTCAGATGGCGAGAATAGAGGAATATGGTCTCTTCGAACATGATCCTCATCCAAGTGGAGATCATGGTTACTAAAAATAGTAACCACCACTCGCCCCAACGTTCACGCCAAGTGAACATGTCGCCAAGCCTTGAACCATGCGCTCATTACATGAGCCGGTTCAACTTGGTCTGGTTCAAAGACCATTCGACCCAAGCCATCAGTCCAGATCACATTGAACCCTAAAGCTCTGGATCCGACCGTTGATCTCTAGATGCTTCTGATCTCACCGATCTGGCATCCATTCTCTCAATCGAAGCTTACCGATCTGTAGTCCTAATCAATCAGACATGATCAGACTAGACCTCACTTACAATCAGAGATTAAATCCCTTTAAACTGAACCCAAACAATTCAGTCCTCACGATCTGACTTAAGTAAGCCATATCATCAAATTGTGCGACCCTGAGGGTTTCCTTTAAATGTCGGTAACGATAATTTACATTATCACGATCAGTGAGGGGTATCTAGCAACACATCACTGTCTCCCGATATAAAGGAAAGAGTCTTCCAAGACTACACCCAAACCACAGCACAAGTGTGAATCAACTCACAAAGCATACATATTTCCTTTGCCACTGGATGTTCTTATTGGACAAGCGTGTCAAGCTTGTAGCTCCAATATGATGAGCATGATTAGATCAGATGAACATAGTCACCTGGGTATGGCCATACACTTTCTCAATCATCTCATCCAGGGGGCCCCTTTAGAACATCACACTCCTTAAACAAGGAGACGGCAATCCTATGTCTATCACTAGTGCCCTAACATGACTCAAGCTCACCATCCAAGATAGTCTATAATCATTATGTTTCAAATGATATTGAACTAACTCAAAACAATGACAATCATCATTTAGAAAACACAAGTGATCTCAAGTCAGAGGAAATGTGCCACTTGTCATACTCAAGGAATATTCACATTGTGACAAGCAATTGAATATCCTAGTAGGGTCTGTCCAGTACATCCAATGTACCCATGAGTCTACATCTTATTCCATGCTCGAAGCATCCTATAAGATTAGAACACATATTAGTCTTAACCATATCAAGGCTGTCTCATGTTCACCAAGATATATCGACTAAGGACACAACAGCATGTCAGCCCAGCTGAACAGCTTTGAGACATTATTCAGAAGAACATATATATTGCAGCAGACAATGTAACAACCTGAATAATAACCATGCCTTTATAAACATAAAAGTTTATTACATGATACTGATACAATCCCAAGGCCTCAAACATTAGGCTAAGGGCATACCCCAACAGACACTGCATGTGGAGTTCACATTTGTTCAAATGTGCAGGAACTCAAGAGAAGAAGACAGGTGGGACAGCATGAGGTGGACCTACGAGTAGGAAACGGAGCACGGGTTGCTGCTGTTGCTGTAGGAGAATATCACATCTCTTTACCATCTGGTCTTGTATTAGAACTGGACAATTGTTATTTTGTACCGAGCATAACTAAAAATATTATCTCTATTCCTGCTCTTGTCAGGAAAGGGTTTTCCTTTGAATGCAAAATTTCAAAGTGTTATATTTCCTTTGATAATATTGTTTATGCTACTGGGTCGATTAACAATGGGTTATTCATGTTGGACATGGAATGTTCTGTACAACAAATTGATAATAAGAAAGCCAAGTATGCTGATGAAAGCACCTTGCTATGGCATAGTCGTTTAGGCCATATTAACAAGAAGCGCATTAAGCGGTTGCATGATCATGGACTGCTGGGATCATTCTCCTATGAGGAGCTTGATACATGCAAAGCTTGTTTAATGGGGAAAATGACGAAGTCTCCTTTTTTCTAATAAAGGTCAAAGGGCTTCAGGTTTACTTGACCTCATTCACAGTGATGTGTGTGGGCCATTTAGTAAACATGCCCGAGGTGGCTATTCATACTTCATTACCTTTACTGATGATTTCAGTAGATATGGTTATGTCTATCTAATGAGACATAAAAGTGAATCTTTTGACAAGTTCAAAGAGTTCAAAAATGAAGTACAAAATCAGCTAAGCCGAAATATCAAGGCACTTCGTTCAGATCGAGGTGGAGAATACTTGAGTCGAGAGTTTACTGACTATCTGAAGGAGTGTGGGATTATCTCACAGCTCACTCCGCCAGGAACACCACAATGGAATGGTGTGTCCGAGAGGAGAAATAGAACCTTACTGGATATGGTTCGTTCTATGATGAGTCAGGCTACTCTACCTTACTCCTTTTGGGGATTTGCACTGGAGACAGCTGCAAAGGTACTAAACCGAGTGCCATCCAAGGCCGTTTCAAAGACTCCATATGAGTTATGGTATGGGAAACAGCCGAGCTTGACATTTATCAAGATCTGGGGTTGCGAGGCTTATGTCAAAAAGCTCGCCTCTGGGAAACTGGAGAGCAGATCTGATAAATGTATCTTTGTCGGTTACCCTAAGGAAACTAAGGGTTATTATTTCTACGATCCCAAAGAGAACAAAGTATTTGTTGCTCGAACGGCTATTTTTCTTGAGAAGGAATTTCTTCTGCAAGAGGCCAGTGGGAGAGAAATAAATCTGGATGAGAATCCAGAAGAAGGACAAATTAGTCAAGCACAGTTGGATGAGCCTGAGCCAGTAGATCAGGTTACTGAACAACCTGAGGCTCAGATATCACGGGAACCGCGAAGATCGGGAAGGATCCGTCGACAGCCTGAGCGCTATGACGGAGTCTACATCATTAATGATGAACCCCTTACTTATGCGGATGCGGTCAGTGGACCGGAATCAGCGAGATGGCTTGAAGCTATGCGAGCCGAGATGGACTCCATGTCAGATAACCAAGTCTGGGATTTGGTTGATCCGCCTCCGGGAGTAATCCCTATAGGCTGTAAGTGGATCTTCAAGAAGAAGATTGACATGGATGGTAACGTGGTTACCTATAAAGGCAGGCTAGTTGCGAAAGGTTTCAAACAAATCTACGGGATAGATTATGATGAAACTTTTTCTCCTGTAGCTATGTTCAAGTCTATTCGGATTATTCTCGCGATAGCGGCATATTATGATTATGAGATCTGGCAAATGGATGTTAAGACCGCTTTCCTTAATGGAAAATTAGAGGAGGATGTGTATATGACACAACCTGAAGGTTTCATCAATCCATCAGATCGTCATAAAATATGCAAATTAAAGAAGTCCATTTATGGACTTAAACAAGCATCGAGAAGCTGGAATATTCGTTTTGATGAATCATTCAGTGAATTTGGTTTCATCAAGAATGAAGATGACCCGTGTGTATATAAGAGGTTTAGTGGGAGCGTGATTACTTTCCTAGTCCTCTACGTCGATGATATCTTAATCATTGGAAACGATATTCCTGATCTACATGCGGTTAAGGCATGGTTAGGAAAATGTTTCCAGATGAAAGATTTAGGAGAAGCAGCCTATGTATTAGGTGTGAAGATCTACAAAGATAGATCTAAGAGGCTTCTCGGGCTGTGCCAGAGTACTTACATCGATAAAGTCCTGGAGAGATTCCATTTAGAAAATTCTAAAAGAGGATATCTTCCAATCAGGCATGGTCTGAATCTTTCAAAGAGTCAGTGTCCACAAACACAGACTGAGAAAGATGAAATGGACAATACGCCTTATGCTTCGGCTATTGGGTCCATTATGTATGCGATGTTGTGTACTCGCCCAGACGTCGCTTATGGGTTAAGCGTGACCAGTCGATTCCAAAGTAATCCAGGTAAGGCACACTGGATTGCAGTCAAGAACATTTTGAAATATCTTCGGAGGACCAAAGATATGTTCTTAATTTATGGAGGTCAAGAAGAACTCAGTATTGAAGGATATACTGACGCTTCGTTCCAATCTGACCAGGATGATTTCTGATCGCAATAAGGCTATGTTTTTAGCTTGAATGGAGGAGCAGTGGTGTGGAAAAGTTTCAAACAATCAATTGTTGCTGATTCCACAACTGAAGCCGAGTATGTTGCAGCCTTAGAAGCATCCAAGGAGGCAGTGTGGATTCGTAAGTTCGTTCAGGAACTTGGTGTTGTTCCTTCGAGTGCAGATCCATTGGTTATCTTCTGTGATAACACTGGAGCCATGGCACAAGCAAAGGAACCACGGTCGCACCAGAAGTCCAAGCACATACAGAGGAGGTTTCACTTGATCCGGGAGATCATTGATCGAGGAGAGATCAAGATCTGCAAGGTTCATACAGATGACAATCTGGCTGACCCGCTTACTAAGCCTCTGGCGCAGCAGAAGCATGAGAAGCACTGTAATAATATGGGTTTGAGATTTCTCAACCATTAGATTAAGTGCAAGTGGGAGATTGTTGGGGTATGCCCTTAAGGCTAATGTTTGAGGCCTTGGGATTATATCAGTATCATGTATAAACTCTGTCTTTATAAAGGCAATGGTTGTTATTCAGGTTGTTACATCATCTGCTGCAATATGTATACTTCTGAATAATGTCTCAATGCTGTTCAGCTTGGCTGACATGCAGTATTGTCCTTAGTCGAGATATCTTGGTGAACATGAGACAGCCTTGATATGATTGAGACTAGTATGTGTTCTAATCTTATAGGATGCTTCGAGCATGGAATAAGATGTAGACTCATGGGTACATTGGATGTACTGGACAGACCCTACGTAGGATATTCAATTGCTTGTCACAATGTGAATAATCCTTATATGCAAACAAGTGGCATATTTCCTCTGACTTGAGATCACTTGTATTTCTAAATGATGATTGGCATTGTTTTGAGGTAGTTCAATATCATTTGAAATATAATGGTTATAGACTATCTTGGATAATGAGCATGAGTCATGTTAGGGTACTAGTGATAGATATAGGATTGCCGTCTCCTTATTTGGAGTGTGATGTTCTAAAGGGGCCCCCTGGATGAGATGATTGAGAAAGTGTATGGCCATACCCAGATGACTATGTTCATCTGATCTAATCATTCTCATCATATTGGAATTACAGGCTTGACACGCTTGTCCAATAAGAACGTCCAGTGGCAAAGGAAACACATATGTCAAGTGACTTGGGTTCACACTTGTGCTGTGGTTTGGGTGTAGTCTTGGAAGACTCTTTCCTTTATATCGGGAGACAGTGATGTGTTGCTAGATACCCCTCTCTGTTCGTGATAACGTAAGTTATCGTTACCGACATTTAAAGGAAACCCTTAGGGTCGCACAATTTGATGATATGGCTTACTTAAGTCAGATCGTGTGGACTGAATTGTCTTGGTTCAGTTTAAAGGGATTTAAACTCTGATTGTAAGTGAGATCTGGTCTGATCATGTTTGATTGATTAGGGCTTGAGATCGGTAAGCTTCGATTGAGAGTATTGATACTTGATCGATGAGATCAAGAGCATCAAGAGATGAATGGTTAGATCTTGAACCATTTGGTTCAATGAGATCTAGACCATGGCTTGGTTTGATTTGGTCTTTGAACCAAATGTAATAGAACCGAATAGGATTGAACCGGTTCACAAAACGTGAACGCATGGTTCAATTGAGTTGGCGTTTTGGTTGGTTCACAAAACATGAACGCATGGTTTCATGACTTTCCATTTTTGGAAGTCATGTAACGCTTCAACGCCTCAACGCCTCTTCTCTTCGAAAGTCTCTCTTGTGTTGTTCGTCGTGGTTGTTGTTTTGACGAAAAGAGAGAGAGCTTTCGGCCAGAAAGAGCATCATCTCATCTCCTCCACACTAAAGGATACCTTGGCGTTTTTGCTAGCACAAAGGACGCGCAAGGAAGCAAGCTCCATCACCTTGTGTGCGATTTCTTTGGAGGAGAGCCAACTTGCTCTCTATCTTCTTCCAAGCCGCCACTCATGGCCATGGTAACATCTCCTTGTTTCATGTCTATGCTTAAGTTGATCATATGTTAAGCCACATCCGATCTTCATGAAACCCTAGAAAATTTATATATATGCGCCTTATAAGGTTTCTTCCCCCTTTTCAAAAGTACCCTTCCCATAGAACATATTTGCAAATGAAAAAGAACAAGAGTTCTTATTTATTTCAAACTTAAATCCATTCTTTGCTAAGCAAGGAATGGATACAATGTTCTTAGTAAATGAAGGTACACAAAAGCAATTATCTAGTTCTAATTGAAGTCCAGAAGGCAAGGAGAGAGTCAAAACGCCTACAGCAACAGCAGCAACCTGTGCCCTGTTTCCAATGCATAGGTCAATCTCTCCAGGCTACACCGATCTACTTTTCTTGAGCCCCTGCATATTTGTACAAATATGAGCCCCACATGCGGTATCCAATACCCATGACATAGAAGTAGAAAGATTGACTTCTGTAACATAGATACCTGAGCTAGAAGTTAAGGCCAAGCCTTTCTTCTCCACATTCTGAAGCTGCTTGCAGTCCCTTCTCCAGTGACCCTACTCGCCACAGTGAAAACACCTCTGGTCCTTTGACTTCTTCGCCTTTTTCTTCAGTGCCTTGGTAGGACCTCTGGCACTGCTCTTAGCACGTGCCTTACCCTTCTTCTTTATCTTCTTGGTCGCAGGGACCAAAAGAACAGAATTGGGTTTGGTCTTACCCATCTCACGCTCGGCTGTTTGGAGCATATTCATTAATTCCTCCCGTGTGCACTCAATCCGGTTCATGTTGAAATTAATAATAAATGGACTGAAGCTAGGGGGCAGGGAATGCAGAATAAGATCCACAACCAGCTCGTTGTCTATGGCATGTCCCTGTTGGGGTATGCCCTTAAGGCTAATGTTTGAGGCCTTGGGATTCTTTCAGTATCATGTATAAACTCTAATGTTTATAAAGGCAATGGTTGTTATTCAGTTTGTTACATTGTCTGCTGCAATAAGTGTGCTTCTGAATAATGTCTCAATGCTGTTCAGCTTGGATGACATGCTGTAATGTCCTTAGTCGAGATATCTTGGTGAACATGAGACAGCCTTGATATGATTGAGACTAATATGTGTTCTAATCTTATAGGATGCTTCGAGCATGGAATAAGATGTAGACTCATGGGTACATTGGATGTACTGGACAGACCCTACTAGGATATTCAATTGCTTGTCACAATGTGAATAATCCTTGTATGCAACAAGTGGCATATGTCCTCTGACTTGAGATCACTTGTGTTTCTAAATGATGATTGTCATTGTTTTGAGGTAGTTCGATATCATTTGAAACATAATGGTTATAGACTATCTTGGATAATGATCATGAGTCAGGTTAGGACACTAGTGATAGATATAGGATTGCCGTCTCCTTGTTTGGAGTGTGATGTTCTAAAGGGGCCCCCCTGGATGAGGTGATTGAGAAAGTGTATGGCCATACCCAGGTGACTATGTTCATCTGATCTAATCATACTCATCATATTGGAGCTACAGGCTTGACACGCTTGTCCAATAAGAACATCCAGTGGCAAAGGAAACATGTATGCCTGGTGAAGTGGATTCACACTTGTGCTGTGGTTTGGGTGTAGTCTTGGAAGACTCTTTCCTTTATATCGGGAGACAGTGATGTGTTGCTAGATACCCCTCACTGATTGTGATAACGTGAGTTATCGTTACCGACATTTGAAGGAAACCCTTAGGGTCGCACAATTTGATGATAAGGCTTACTTAAGTCACATCGTGTGGACTGAATTGTTTTGGTTCAGTTTAAAGGGATTTAAACTCTGATTGTAAGTGAGATCTGGTCTGATCATGTTTGATTGATTAGGGCTTGAGATCGGTAAGCTTTGATCGAGAGAGTTGATGCTAGATCGGTGAGATCAGGAGCATCAGGAGATGAACGGTTAGATCTGGAGCCTTAGGGTTTAATAGTGATCTAGACCAAATGCTTGGGTTGATTGATCTTTGAACCAAATTGAAATGCATTCAATTTGCTTGAACCGGTTCACATGAGTGAACGCATGGTTCAATGCATGAAGGCTTTTTCTTTGGTCGGTTATGAGATCATGGGTGCATGACTTCTATTTTTGGAAAGTCATGAAGGCCACTTCCCAAAAAAACGCCTCAACGCCAAAAACGAAAAAGCGTTCGCTTCTTCCTTTGGACGCTCACACTCTCGTGGGTTGAAGGTGTTGACGACAAGGAGGTCTCGGCTAAGCAACCAAGTTATCTCTATCACATCCCGTTATCTTAACCCCAAACAAACAACACAAGTCACAAAGGAACAGGATGTTATCACACAGGATCGATGCATATGCTAAGTAAAACCAAGTTCAGGAAAAGTCGATCTGAAAATTTTTGAGAATCCATACATAGAATCTCCACGAAACATAATTTCACAAATGTACCTGCCACCACGCAATACTTGCACTAGACATATGCAAGTCAACAGTTATATCAAAACCACATAAAATCCGTAAAATCCATAAATCACGTAAGGGTACCTGCCACCAGGCAATACTTGCACTAGACATATGCAAGTTCACATTTATATCAAATCTGATCGCAAAATACGAATCAACTCGAAATTCGAAGCAAAGCCACAATATCGATTTTATAAACTCATGGAACTAACATCAATGACCCAAACACCGAAAACAGGCCAAAGCCCTCGGTGACACAAAAATCAAAATCTCAAAACTGCCACAGCCGGCAACACTGGTTCACAAAGTTTAGCCATAACCGGCCCCAGTTAACTAAACACAAATAAATCTTATACATCGCACCAGCATAGTTGTAGAGAAAATCACAATATCCATAACATACGCTAACTCAGGCAATGCGCCCCTGCTCTACACCTGAAAAGAATGAGGGGTGAGCTACACAGCCCAGTGAGTGGATAGTCTCAATCGACCATCCATAACATACACTCAAAGATACATGCAGATTGTTTTTAAAAATCTTTAGCAGAACATTATGTCAACATATAACTAAAACAAAGAACAGAAAACAAAGAACAGAACTCATATAAACAATTAAATGTACAGGCATCACACAAATGTCACCCCAAAGTAACCAAAGTTCTAGAGCCATACTCTAAACCAACTAAACACACCAACCACTTAGTTGTTGTCCAGCATAAATCAAGAGTGACCACTATGGTCCAACCCAGCTCTGGCCTAAGCACTGGGAGAAGCCTGCAAATCACATGCAACACAAATATGGACGGTGTGTAGACTCAAGAGGTGATCCCCATCCGGTCAAGATGTGATACCTTGATCTACACCACCCCATAACACAAAAATCTAAAAGTCTAAGAGTGATGAAATCAAGAGGTGGCCCCTGTCCGACCAAGACATGGCACTTTGCATCAATCACTCGTTCTCCCAAAGGGTTCCTTATCTGGACAACCACTAGACACAACTTATATCTTATTTCACAAAAGTGGACTCCTAAGTGTCGACCAGACTCTAGGATAGTCATTTTCATCACGATAATCACAATAGGCGGCTGAAACATCAACCCCTAACATATCACAAACACAGGGCTGAAATCTCTAACCCCTAACATATCACATATAGACTATCCCCTTGAGTACACAGTTACACTTAGCCTTAGTCCTATCCATAATGGGTACACAGACCACAACACATAACATTCGAAACCACATATAATCACATAATGTAGTGTAGTGTCCTTAGGTTTCATGCTGATCAGTTTAGTATACCCTTGCTAAGTTATCACCCAAGTTTCACAAACAAGGATACATGGCCATAAATATATAACATGCTGCACATAGAGAAACAATCATGGATCCTATAACATTATTAGCATTTATTAGGGCATCCATAAAATTAACATTAAACACATAATACTACATGTAGCCCATGGTTTCTACAACATATTATCTACTTAAACTTTAACCTTAGTTAACAAGAATTTCATGCTCAAGAATCACTGACTTAAAACTACCTAAATTCCATACAAGAAATATCGTAAAATTCATGTTGCAAGATTTCGGTTTTCATGAAAGATACACCTTGAGTTTCGGTTTTTAACATGGTAAGGTTTTCAAGAAATCAAATGTATCATCTAACACAACCAAGCGGATAGAATTCGAATAAGACAACCCCACTCACCTCTTATCTTGAACCGTGAACACCAAGATGAAGTTCCCTCCACAAACTCGTCTAAAGGCCTTGATGTTCTTAGGTAGACGCCACCAATGGAAGAGAAACGCCACCAAACACCAAAGACGCCGGCCAAGGGAAAAAGAAGAGGAAGAAGAAAATTCGTCCAAGCCTTCAAGAAATCGCCCAAACCTTCAAGAAATCGCCAACTTCTTTGCCCTAGCCGTCCGCCCCCCTTGGATTTTCGGTTTTTAATTTTTAAACCCACTAACTAATTAATTCGAATAGGGTTTATGAATTAACCCACTTACTGATTAATTCAAATTTTAAACCCAAAATCCATCTAACTTAAGTGTAAACCCAATAACCCATAATTAATTATTCACTTAAGCGAAAATCCAATAAGGATTTAATTAACATCCAATAAGCTCTAATTAATTAATTACTAGGGTCAAAATCCAATAAGACTTAAATTAATATCCACTAACCCTTTGCCACAAATTTATAAATAACCCCTAAAGGTTTTAGAGATAAAACTCTCCCCCATCCTAGAGTTTACAAAAACAAAACATAAGAAAAATATCACAGCCAATGATTTTATTTAAATCAAAAAAATAAAATATCACAGTCAAAGATTTAAATCAAGAATAATACTTACAAGGACTTAAGATCCTTGGATCTTACACCATCAAGACAGAGGATGAAGGCTTCCCCTTAAGAGTCAGCTCTGTAGTCAAGAGCATATTCAGTAACTCTGCCGGCGTACAGTCGATCTTGTTCATATTAAAGTTAATGATGAACGGATCGAAAGAGGTCGGGAGAGACTGCAATATGATGTCTAATGTTACATTGTCTGGCTGACCCGCTTACCAAGCCTCTGGCGCTGCAGAAGCATGAGAAGCACTGTAATAACATGGGTTTGAGATTTCTCAACCATTAGATTAAGTGCAAGTGGGAGATTGTTGGGGTATGCCCTTAATGCTAATGTTTGAGGCCTTGGGATTCTTTCAGTATCATGTATAAACTCTTATGTTTATAAAGGCAATGGTTGTTATTCAGTTTGTTACATTGTCTGCTGCAATAAGTGTGCTTCTGAATAATGTCTCAATGCTGTTCAGCTTGGCTGACATGCTGTAATGTCCTTAGTCGAGATATCTTGGTGAACATGAGACAGCCTTGATATGATTGAGACTAATATGTGTTCTAATCTTATAGGATGCTTCGAGCATGGAATAAGATGTAGACTCATGGGTACATTGGATGTACTGGACAGACCCTACTAGGATATTCAATTGCTTGTCACAATGTGAATAATCCTTGTATGCAACAAGTGGCATATGTCCTCTGACTTGAGATCACTTGTGTTTCTAAATGATGATTGTCATTGTTTTGAGGTAGTTCGATATCATTTGAAACATAATGGTTATAGACTATCTTGGATAATGATCATGAGTCAGGTTAGGACACTAGTGATAGATATAGGATTGCCGTCTCCTTGTTTGGAGTGTGATGTTCTAAAGGGGCCCCCCTGGATGAGGTGATTGAGAAAGTGTATGGCCATACCCAGGTGACTATGTTCATCTGATCTAATCATGCTCATCATATTGGAGCTACAGGCTTGACACGCTTGTCCAATAAGAACATCCAGTGGCAAAGGAAACATGTATGCCTGGTGAAGTGGATTCACACTTGTGCTGTGGTTTGGGTGTAGTCTTGGAAGACTCTTTCCTTTATATCGGGAGACAGTGATGTGTTGCTAGATACCCCTCACTGATCGTGATAACGTGAGTTATCGTTACCGACATTTGAAGGAAACCCTTAGGGTCACACAATTTGATGATATGGCTTACTTAAGTCACATCGTGTGGACTGAATTGTTTTGGTCCAGTTTAAAGGGATTTAAACTCTGATTGTAAGTGAGATCTGGTCTGATCATGTTTGATTGATTAGGGCTTGAGATCGGTAAGCTTCGATCGAGAGAGTTGATGCTAGATCGGTGAGATCAGGAGCATCAGGAGATGAACGGTTAGATCTGGAGCCTTAGGGTTTAATAGTGATCTAGACCAAATGCTTGGGTTGATTGATCTTTGAACCAAATTGAAATGCATTCAATTTGCTTGAACCGGTTCACATGAGTGAACGCATGGTTAAATGCATGAAGGCGTTTTCTTTGGTCGGTTATGAGATCATGGGTGCATGACTTCTATTTTTGGAAAGTCATGAAGGCCACTTCCCAAAAAAATGCCTCAATGCCAAAAACGAAAAAGCGTTCGCTTCTTCCTTTGGACGCTCACACTCTCGTGGGTTGAAGGTGTTGACGACAAGGAGGTCTCGGCTAAGCAACCAAGTCATCTCATCCCTTCCATTCGACAAGCACCCTTGGAGAACCTTGCTAGCACAAGGAACACAAGGAGTAGTCATCATCCTCTTGTGTGCGTCACCTTTGGAGGAGAGCCCTTTCGCCATCTTCTTCCAAGACGCCATTCAAATCAATGGCTATGGTATGTTTTCATTTGATCCATACAAGATAGTTAAGTTGATCATATATCATACATGCGATTGTTGAAACCCTAGTTTCCGCTATGCCAAAAATCTTGATGCGCATAATAGGGTTTATTTCGCCCCCCTCATGAAAGGGGTTCCTACAGTCCCAGTCTCCTGAGATGATCCACATTCCCAATGAGTTTGAGAACATGGGGTCTCACTGGTGCACCCTCAGACAACTTACACCGAAAGACTGCTTTGGCGGTCAGTTCTAGCTTGAGCCTCGAACATCTGTTTCAGATGAGTGATCATCTGAAAAGCGTTCTGCTCCTCATATTGCACCTGCAGTTCAGGTGCCATGCTGGCTAGCATAAGACATGCAACCTCCAAAGAGTCATCCTAATGCTTTCTATAAGCATCTCTGTCTACCGTTCGGGCATTAGGCGGAGGAGCCGCAGGAAGAGCCTCTTCAAGGACGTACAGCTTCTTCTCGAGCTTGAGGACTATCCTCAAGTTCCGATGCCAGTCCATAAAGTTAGTTCCAACCAACTTATCCTTATCAAGGAGTGATCGCAGTGATAATCCGCCAGTGTTCGTAGCCATTGTTCTACAACACCCAAGAAAAACAGATTAGTACTATTTCGAATCATTTAAACTGGACTTGTTTTAAATGATTACTGCTCCTACTATTTTAAATTCGAATTGACAACCCACAAAGTCAATCGGGAAGTTTAAGACTTGCTAGTGAGATGGGATCCTTATTTCACATGAGGCTTCGTGTCCCACGAGGGTGGGATGAGATGCACAAAGTAACCCATGTTTCCTAAGGTGGGCACGCCGGCCGGTTGCTCCAAGCAACTCCCCTTGTTGAGACAGTCTGGGCATTTCATGTCCAGCGAGGGCTGGATACAACATGAAACCCTAACCTCTCAACGATGCCTCTAGACTTTCATCATGTGCCTAGCACATGTGAACTTCTAGTCAAATCCATTCCTAACCGTTATGCCCAGGGCCAACGAGTTTCCTTGCGAAGGCACGCCCAGGTTAAAACTGGACTAGGGAAACCATTGTCACCACACACTTTCTAAAGATAAGTGGGTGTGTCCCACGAGGGTGGGAACCAGTTCACAACTCCACTGATCGATAGCTTAGTGAGGGCTACGCGTTAGAAGGCTGCTAGACTTGATATTTTATTATGAGGGTTTTTAAGGTCTCATCAGTTTTATCTTATGTCTAACAATACAGGCATGCAATCCTATAGTGATAACATAACGATAAAACATCACAGGCATGCTTTTAGCAGATAAGGAAAGCAGTAAAGGATGATGTGATCAAAGCCCTTTCAAGACATTGAACCAACCCATGCCAAAAGGAGGTTCAACTCTTGACATAGGACTCAAGCCCCTAAAATAGACCTATCCTAGCCGCCCTCTATCTTGGTCTTCAAGGTTGGCTCCAAGGTCCTTCTCACATGGTTTAGCTCTCAAACCTTAAGGGTAGACCCCAAGGGTTCGGCCAATGCCATTGTCTTCCTCCAATGAGGATGCGCCACAATGCAAGAAGCCAAGTTAGCTAGCTCTCAAACCCAAGGGTTGGGCCATGCCTAACTTGCACCACTAAGCAAGCTTGTGCCTCTTCCTTTGATGCTTGTTGCGCCACCATCCAAGGTATGCATGTGCCAAGTTCCAAGTACATGCGCCACCCTAATCTTCTTCTTAGTTAAAAAGAAAAAATGGCACGTAGGCCTCACAAGGAAACATCACAGGCATGCAAAGGGGGGTTTGACTAATGATGATTTCAGATATCCTTTCGGCTGGCAATTTTGTCAGATCAAGAGACTTGGCCAGTCCGAAGACACAATAACCGTCCTACTTGACAAAATTACGTGCGCCTTTAATCTTTAAATCAGACAAGAAAAAAAGTTCAAAAATCCAAAAGAGATTGAGAGGATGATAGAAACAAGAAACCCTAATTTTTCCTACTTAGAAAAAATCATTTGCCATGCATCATGCTATTGACGAAAATAGAGATATGGCATGTGAGCATGAAAGAAAAGCGTAAAAACATCGTTCGAGTCATGCAAGTCGCTCTGATACCACTGTTGGGAAACCCCGGGGACATTTTACAATTTTTCAAAGTTGTAAGCATACATACATACATTGCACAGCGGAAGAATGTCCCCGAAATAGGCCGGTCCCAAAAACCCAGTGAAGATCGCAAGCAAGAGAGTCGACACGATGAGTTAGGAAATCCCTTAGAGCAAGATGAGGTCGATGTCGTGATAGGCACCCAAGCGTGCGCCCTCTGTAGTCTCACACACACGGATGCCTCGAGTCCTCTTCTTCCACGCCCGGTGCTAGCCTCGGGAAGAAGATCCAAGCCTTAGGGAGATGCTCCAATCACCTTGCGCCACCACCAAGGAGGGATGCGCCAAAGAGGATGAAGAGGAGAGGAAACCGTCAAGAGCTTTCTTCACTTTCGCCAAGAAGAAGGAAGGAAGAAGACTTGCGGCCACTTGATGGAAGAGATTGCGCCACCTTTGTTCCTTGCTCTCGCCCCTCTTGATGTGTTCACGCCTCCAAGGATGAATCATCTCAAGAGGGGGTGGCTAGGGTCACATATATAGGGCAAGAGGCGGTTAGGGCAAGGGCTAGGATCATGACAAGTGTAGGGCTAGGATGAGGAGGTTTGATGCAAGGAAAGTCTCCAAGACTTTACCATAAATCTCATTCAACCTATCCATAATTGCCTAAGCATCATATCAGCCCAAGACATGCCTTAAAGGCATACATACCATCAATGGGAGAGGGCTAGGCGCATATTACTTCTTAATGAAGCAATTTTTGCCACCCAAACCCCATTATGCCCCTTAGGCGCCAATGGGGTTGGGTCTCTCCCCATTATACCCTTTTAGCCTATTTCCTCTTCATGACAACTTGTCATTGGGCCTCATTGGATAATGAGCTAGCCCAAACTTCATCACATGGGTTGATTAAGTATTTGGATCCAATCCAATGCAACCCTAATCCAAATGTGACCAACCATGGTCAAATACGGGTCAACCTGCAAAAAATGAAGTTTGGCTCCAATAACATTCTTCCATCTCATCAGGCCCATTGGCGCTGATGAAATCTCCCAATTATATCCGTGTTATCCAATAACTCGATCATAAGGCTTCCCAATCAATACGAGAACTCAAGTATCAAGGTGTGCGACCCTGTAGGTTCCTCTGACGCTGGCAGTGCTGACTAAAGGTCACCACAAGTAGTGAATGGCACCTAGCAGTGCATCGCTGCTACCCAGGTCATTGGAATGGATATCGACATCGACATCCTCATCATCGCAACTAGGTACAGATGCATTACAGTCTCTTTGCCGAACTGATATCCGATTGGACAAGTGTGTCACCACTTGTTTTCACCCAATCACATGGCTATGACTAAAATAGGTTCTCACCTGGGTATGGCCATACACTCTCAGTCATAGAACCATAGAGGAGCTCCAGGGATATCATACTTCCCTAAGGAAGGGGCAAATCCTTTGTCTGTCCATTGAGCTTCTCATATGGGTCGTGACATGCTCAATGACAACCGTTATGACCTCCCAACTACGGCGAGGTGTTAGGTTGTATCAAAGCAAGTCCCTAACCATATAGAATGATCAATGACCTCATGTCAAGGGATCAATGCATCTCCTGTCACTTGTGAGGATAACTCATGACACCAAGTCATAGCCTCACAGCGGGTCTATCCAGTATATCCTCCAATGATATACCCATGTGTCTACGTTAGCACCAGGTGCCCAACCAGCCCACATACCAGTCTCACAAGTATCATAGCTGCCCCATATCCACTAAGGTACATCGACTATGGACTATAGTTCGAGCATAGATCCAATCTGTCTCCAGGGACATTATCATGTTAGTACATATGCGCAGATGTAAACAAACATAGATAACGACAATGCCAGAATGATATATAAATATCAAAGTCAAGTAGTACATAATTGGGCCAAAACTAGGTCCTAGGGCATATACACCAACATGTGTTGGCGCCTAAGAGGTTGGTGTTGGCGCCTAAGAGATGGATTTGACTTGTGTTGGCCCCCATGACATGTCAACATGCTGAATTATCCCTTTGAGGTGGCGGCCAAGTGGCATAGAATGATTTGTTGCTTTGTTGGATTGAATCTTGACTTGATTTTTGAAGTGTTGGATGAAGCGCTGATCTTGAGTGGATTGTTGCCTTTGATGGATGGTGGATCTTGATTGGATCATTGGGGAGCTAGATGGAGAGCTGATCTTGAGTCTTGGGAAGGAGTTGGTGCCTTGTAGTGAATTACATGTGCAATAAACCCTAGGTTAAGAACAACCTACTACATAATCTAGGAAAATAAAACATGCTTAAAGAAAATAAAATCCTAGGCTAATCCTATTCTAAAGCAAGAACATGAAAGTAAAGACAAGCATAATTAAACTCGAAGATGCTCCTGCATCAGCTTTCTCGGGGGCAAAAGAATTCTTCTCCGAAGAATTAAAAGTGAGAGCCCGCATTGTAGCTTCTGGTGGCCAACCCAAGGTGCAAAGATCATCTCGGTTAGGGAAACCTAGGTGATCTTTGTTACAGAGTTCCAGTTTTGGGGGCCACCCCAATGTATGGAGGTTGTCTTCAGCTTTCTTGATGTCATCGTTCCTGCCCATAAGAGAAAGAATTTTCAAAGCACTTGTGTCCTTATGTGAAGCAATAATATATGATTTGAAAATATGATATTTGAATATGATAGCTTTGAATGAGAGACATAGCAGGTATGAGCATGGAATTCTAGACGTTATACATGATGTTTTTTCTAAAGCATGATTTGGAAGAATTAAACCAATATCATATTCATGAGCAATTTTGCTATATAGTTTTTCATTTAAAGCAAATGATGATGTCATGTTAAGCATGAAAGTACCCCTTAAACTAAGGGGGGTCCCCTTCTAGGGGGAGCGAAAACCCTAGGCAGTGGCGCATAAAATTTTTGGGCAGCGGATTAGGGTTTCAAGAATCGGTTCATGTGATATGATCAACCAAATGGAAACGATTGCATGTAAGAGATAAAACTCATACCATAGCCATTTCGAATGGCGCCTAGGAAGCAAAGATCAAAGCAGATCTTCTCCAGAGGTGACGCACACAGTTGATGTCGCCTACTCCTCTTTGCGATCCTTGTGCTAGCAAGATCCAAAGAAGTCTTTGATCGAAAATGAGAAAGGGATGAAGAGATCTTTTCTTTGCCGATTTCTCCTCCAAATCCAAGGCGTCGTCACCCACGGAAAAAACAAGAGGAATGCGTTCAAGTGGCGAGAATAGAGAGAGCACTCTCTTTCGAACGTGAGTGTCTCCAAGTGGAGATCATGGTTGCTAAAAATAGCACCACTAACCGCCCAACATGTTCATGCCAAGTGAACTTGTCGCCAATGCTTGAACCATTTTGGTTTAATTTAATTTTGGTTCAATTACCAAATAAACCAAACGACATGGCCTAGATCATATTAAAACCCTAAGGTTCCAGATCTAGCCGTTGATCTCTATGATGCTCCTGATCTGACCGATCTAGCATCTCTTCTCTCGATCGAAGCTTACCGATCTCAAGCCCTAATCAATCAAACATGATCAGACCAGATCTCACTCACAATCAGAGATTAAATCCCTTTAAACTGAACCCGAAACAATTCAGTCCACACGATCTGACTTAAGTAAGCCATATCATCAATTGTGCGACCCTGAGGGTTTCCTTAAAACATCGGTAACGATAATTTACATTATCACAAGCAGTGAGGGGTATCTAGCAACACATCACTGTCTCCCGATATCAAGGAAAGAGTCTTCCAAGACTTCACCCAAAAACAGCACAAGTGTGAATCAATTCACAAAGCATACATATTTCCTTTGCCACTGGATGTTCTTATTGGACAAGCCTGTCAAGCTCGTAACTCCAATATGATGAGCATGATTAGAACAGATGATCACTGTCACCTGGGTATGGCCATACACTCTCTCAATCATCTCATCCAGGGGGCCCCTTTAGAACATCACACTCCTTAAACAAGGAGACGGCAATCCTATGTCTATCACTAGTGCTCTAACCTGATTCAAGCTCACCATCCAAGATAGTCTATAATCATTATGTTTCAAATGATATTGAACTACCTCAAAACAATGACAATCATCATTTAGAAAACACAAGTGATCTCAAGTCAGAGGTAATGTGCCACTTGTCTTAATCAAGGAATATTCACATTGTGACAAACAATTGAACATCCTAGTAGGGTCTGTCCAGTACATCCCATGTACCCATGAGTCTACATCTTATTCCATGCTCGAAGCATCCTATAAGATTAGAACACATATTAGTCTTAACCATATCGAGGCTGTCTCATGTTTACCAAGATATATCGACTAAGGACATAATAGCATGTCAGCCCAGCTGAACAGCTTTGAGACATTATTCAGAAGAACATATATTGCAGCAGACAATGTAGCTAACTGAATAACAACCATGCCTTTATAAACACATAGAGTTTATTACATGATACTTGTTACATTCCCATAGGCCTCAAACATTAGCCTTAAGGGCATACCCCAACAATCTCCCACTTGCACTTAATCTAATGGTTGAGAAATCTCAAACCCATATTATTACAGTGCTTCTCATGCTTCTGCTGCGCCAGAGGCTTGGTAAGCGGGTCTGCCAGATTGTCATCTGTATGAACCTTGCATACTTTGATCTCGCCACGATCTATGATCTCCCTGATCAAATGAAACCGTCTCTGTATGTGCTTGGACTTCTGGTGCGACCGTGGTTCCTTTGCCTGTGCGATTGCTCCAGTGTTATCACAGAAGATAACCAAAGGATCTGCACACGAAGGAACGACACCAAGTTCTCTCACGAACTTACGAATCCACACTGCCTCCTTGGATGCTTCCGAGGCTGCAACATACTCGGCTTCTGTTGTGGAATCAGCAACAGTTGACTGTTTGAAACTTTTCCACACCACTGCACCTCCATTCAAGCTAAAAACATAGCCTGATTGCGATCGGAAATCATCCTGGTCAGACTGGAACGAAGCGTCAGTATATCCTTCAATACTGAGTTCTTCCTGACCACCATATATCAAGAACATATCTTTGGTCCTCCGCAGATATTTTAAAATGTTCTTGACTGCAATCCAGTGCGCCATACCTGGATTACTCTGGTAACGACTGGTTACGCTTAACCCGTAAGCAACGTCTGGGCGAGTACACAACATCGCATACATTATAGAACCAATAGCCGAAGCATAAGGCGTATTGTTCATTTCATCTTTCTCAGTCTGTGTTTGTGGACACTGACTCTTAGAAAGATTCAGACCATGTCTGACTGGAAGATATCCTCGCTTAGAATTCTCTAAGTGAAATCTCTCCAGGACCTTATCGATGTAAGTACTCTGGCACAGCCCGAGAAGCCTCTTAGATCTATCCCTGTAGATCTTCACACCTAACACATAGGCTGCTTCTCCTAGATCTTTCATCTGGAAACATTTCCTCAGCCATGCCTTAACAGCATGCATTTCAGGAATGTCGTTTCCAATAATCAAGATATCATCGACGTAGAGGACTAGGAAAGTAATCACGCTCCCACTAAACCTCTTATATACACACGGGTCATCCTCGTTCTTGATGAAACCAAATTCAGTAACTGATTCATCAAAACGAATATTCCAGCTTCTTGATGCTTGTTTAAGTCCATAAATGGACTTCTTTAACTTGCATATTTTATGACGATCTGCTGGATTAGTGAAACCTTCTGGTTGTGTCATATACACATCCTCATCCAGATTTCCATTAAGGAAAGCTGTTTTCACATCCATCTGCCAAATCTCATAATCATAATATGCAGCTATCGCGAAAAGAATCCGAATAGACTTAAACATGGCTACAGGTGAGAAAGTTTCATCATAATCTATCCCGTAGATTTGTTTGAAACCTTTCGCAACTAGCCTGCCTTTATAGGTAACTACGTTACCATCCATGTCAATCTTCTTCTTGAAGATCCATTTACAGCCTATAGGGATAACTCCCGGAGGCGGATCAACCAAATCCCAGACTTGGTTATCTGACATGGAGTCCATCTCGGCGCGCATAGCCTCAAGCCATCTCGCTGACTCTGGTCCACTGACCGCATCCGCATAAGTAAGGGGTTCATCATTGTCAATGATGTAGACTCCGTCATAGCGCTCAGGCTGTCGACGAATCCTACCCGATCTTCGCGGTTCCCGTGATGTCTGAGCCTCAGGTTGTTCAATAACCTGTTCTACCGGCTCAGACTCATCCAACTGTGCTTGATCACTTTGTCCTTCTTCTGGATTCTCATCCAGCTTTATTTCTCTCCCACTGGCCTCTTGCAGAAGAAACTCCTTCTCAAGAAATATGGCCGTCCGAGCAACAAAAACCTTGTTCTCATTGGGATCGAAGAAATAATAACCCTTAGTTTCCTTAGGGTAACCGACAAAGATACATTTGTCAGATCTGCTCTCTAGTTTCCCAGAGGCGAGCTTTTTAACATAAGCCTCGCAACCCCAGATCCTGATAAATGTCAAGCTCGGCTGTTTCCCATACCATAACTCATATGGCGTCTTTGAAACTGCCTTGGATGGCACTCGGTTTAGTACCTTTGCAGCTGTTTCCAGCGCAAAACCCCAAAAGGAGTATGGAAGAGTAGCCTGACTCATCATAGAACGAACCATATCAAGTAACGTTCTATTTCTCCTCTCGGACACACCATTCCATTGCGGTGTTCCTGGTGGAGTGAGCTGTGAGATAATCCCACACTCCTTTAGATAGTCAGTAAATGCATGACTTAGGTATTCACCACCTCGATCTGAGCGAAGTGCCTTGATATTACGGCCTAGCTGATTTTGTACTTCATTCTTGAACTCTTTGAACTTGTCAAAAGATTCACTCTTATGTCTCATCAGATAGACATACCCATATCTACTGAAATCATCAGTAAATGTAATGAAGTACTGATAGCCACCTCTGGCATGTTTACTAAATGGCCCACACACATCACTGTGTATGAGGTCAAGTAAACCTGAAGCCCTTTGACCTTTATTAGGAAAAGGTGACTTCGTCATTTTACCCATCAAACAAGCTTTGCATGTATCAATCTCCTTATAGGAGAATGATCCCAGCAGTCCATGATCATGCAACCGCTTAATGCGTTTCTCGTTAATATGGCCTAAACGACTATGCCATAGCAAGGTGCTGTCATCAGCATACTTGGCTTTCTTAATATCAACATTCTGTATAGAACTTTCCATGTCCAACATGAATAACCCATTATTAATTGAACCAGTTGCATAAACAATATTATCATATAACAAAACACACTTTGAAATATTGCATTCAAAGGAAAACCCCTTCCTGACAAGAGCAGGAATGGAGATAATATTTTTAGTTATACTGGGAACAAAATAACAACTGTTTAGTTCCAATACAATTCCAGATGGTAAAGTAATGAAGTAGTCTCCTACAGCAACAGCAGCAACCCGTGCCCCGTTTCCAACGCGTAGGTCCACCTCATGCTGTCCCACCTGCCTTCTTCTCTTGAGTTCCTGCACATTTGAACAAATGTGAACTCCACATGCAGTGTCCAACACCCATGATACAGAAGAAGAATACATGACCTCAGTCACGAATATACCTGAGCCAGAAGCAAAGCTTCCCCTCTTATCTCCTTGGAGCGCTTTACAGTCCTTTTTCCAGTGACCCAGCTGGCCACAGTGGAAACACCTGTATTCCTTAGACCGCTTCACCTTCTGCTTCAGAGCCTTGCTGTAATTCTTGACCGGGGCCTTGCCCTTCTTCCCCTTCTTCTTGTTCCTGGAAGGAACCATCAAGACAGAGGTTGAAGGCTTACCCTTCAGAGTTTCCTCAGTGGTCAAGAGCATATTCAGCAGCTCTGCCGGAGTACAATCGATTTTGTTCATATTAAAATTAATAATGAACGCGTCGAATGATGGCGGGAGAGACTGCAGAATAATGTCCACAGCAAGCTCCTGGTTGATGGTATGCCCCAGTTTCTCTAGAGCCTCCTTGTGCCCAATCATCTTGAGCACGTGAGCTCCCACTGGGCTCCCTTCAGCCAGTTTGCTCTGAAAGAAGAGCTTCGTCAAATTATAGCGTTCAGTCCTCGCCTGTGCAGCATACAACATCTTGAGGTTTGTAATCATGTCTCTAGCCGACATGTCCTCATGCTGACGCTGCAGCGGTGGCGTCATAGACGCTAACATCAGGCAAGCGACATCAATGCTATCATTGACGTGCTTTTCATAGGCTTCCCGAACCGCCCTTGCGGCGTTCGGAGCGGGCTGCGGCGGTATCGCCGTCTCGAGGACATACAGTTTCCTCTCTGCCTTAAGAACGATCTTAAGGTGTCCAAACCAGTCAGAGAAGTTCGGCCCAGCAAACTTCTCTCTTTCCAGTAGGGATCGCACATTGAAGTTCATGGTGTTCGTTGCTGCAGGTATCTACAACAATGCAAGAACAGCAAGGTCAGTATCAATGTATAAGAATCAATCAGGACTTAAGAAAGATTCTTTTTCTCACTATTTTATCAGGCGTGAAAAATCCAGCAAAACAGCCCGAAAGAGTAGAACTCTTTTAGTGAGATGGGATCCAGATTTCATACTTGGTCTCCGCGTCCCGCTCAGGCGAGATAAGATGCACAGAGAGTACAAGCACTAGTTTCTGGTAGGCAGTCCCTGCCGATCGCCAACCCGTGCGATTCCCCTTCATCTGGGCAGTCCAGCAGACTGTGCCAACTGAGTTGGTACAACACAATCTCTGACCCCACAGATGGCTGCCTCCATGTGCTACCATATGCGCCACATATGTAGCCTACACGGTCAAGCTGACCCGACCTACTCCCTGGACCACCATGTGCTATGCTGAGCAACGAGAAGGGATAAATCCCTGCTCTGTAACACACAGGTGTAATCCCGCACCGTCTGAAGATAGATGGACGTGCCCACTGAGTGGGTACAACACGGCTCCAACGATAATCAGAACAGTGAGGTTTCGCGTCAGAAGGCTTACGAGCTTGATATTTAATCGTTGGATTTTAACGGTCTTTTATCTTCTTGCCTATCATGCAATTCCTATGGTGATAGCAGAAGATAAATTTACTCATGCAATTCTAATATAAAGCAATAAAAGAAAGCATGTGTCTTTTGTGGTAAAAGCCCATAGCCCTAGTGAGACCTTAACCTAACTTAAGTCTACACTTGCTCTTTATGGGTCTTTAGCTGCTCATCTGGCCCAAACCTGAGCCCAAGCGCCAACTGCAGCTCTGGTGCGCCCACCAGGAATTTGCGCCTGGTCCTAGGGTCGAACCCTAGACCTCCCACCTGGTCCAGCCACTGCTGCATGCGCTTCTGCCAAGTGTGCATAGTGCTCTTGTCTAATTAAATTACAAATTTAACTATCTAGACAAGAGTGACACGCAGGTCACTTTCACATTATAAATTAATTAAAATTGTGATACGCAGATCACATAAAGAAAATTAATTTACAACATATAATCCAGGCACGCAGGCCCCAGCACAGCACACATTAAAAACGGGCAGCCCACATAAGACTAAATAAACAAGCAGATGCAACAACCATCATGTGATCCAGTCAGGAAAAATAAATTTTTAAAAAAAAAACCCCTTGGGATCGATTTTTTTTTTTTTTTTTAATTTTTCCTTATTTGCCCCACAACCTTACAATGGTCCATTACTAGGGATCCACTCATCCAACCTAGTCAGATCCACTGCCCTAGCATGCACCAAGTCCTAACTGACTTGAGTCGACCAAAAGGTCAACCATGCATGCACCAAGGCTGAACGACCACACTGAGGTCTGGCAAGCGGGCGTGACCCCGGGCCTAACTCAGGTGCGTTCATCAGTTGTCTCAATCAGACATCGCTACACACCTGTCTGCAGTCGACCTATAGCCACCACAGGCATGCGCCAAGGTGCTAACTGGTCGACCCATTCAGGCTGTCAGATAGTCTGATCAGACATGTTTGGATCTAACCTAGGGGGTGACTTCAACCCTAATAACCCATCTAAGGGTTTAATGTAGGAGCATTAGATCTAAGGTGAAACGCGCATGTGATCAAGGTTTTAGAAAAACTTACAAAAACATGCGCCAACAACAACATGCGCAATGGAGAAAATAACATCTATACAAATCATGAATTTTCGCCAACTTAGATAATCGCATGTAACCTATAGATCTATTATAATGCGCATACATGGATCATATGACATATCATGGCAATCATAAACAAGCATGAAACATCTGCCTCTGATACCAATTGAAAGTACCCCTTAAACTAAGGGGGGTCCCCTTCTAGGGGGAGCGAAAACCCTAGGCAGTGGCGCATAAAATTTTTGGGCAGCGGATTAGGGTTTCAAGAATCGGTTCATGTGATATGATCAACCAAATGGAAACGATTGCATGTAAGAGATAAAACTCATACCATAGCCATTTCGAATGGCGCCTAGGAAGCAAAGATCAAAGCAGATCTTCTCCAGAGGTGACGCACACAGTTGATGTCGCCTACTCCTCTTTGCGATCCTTGTGCTAGCAAGATCCAAAGAAGTCTTTGATCGAAAATGAGAAAGGGATGAAGAGATCTTTTCTTTGCCGATTTCTCCTCCAAATCCAAGGCGTCGTCACCCACGGAAAAAACAAGAGGAATGCGTTCAAGTGGCGAGAATAGAGAGAGCACTCTCTTTCGAACGTGAGTGTCTCCAAGTGGAGATCATGGTTGCTAAAAATAGCACCACTAACCGCCCAACATGTTCACGCCAAGTGAACTTGTCGCCAATGCTTGAACCATTTTGGTTTAATTTAATTTTGGTTCAATTACCAAATAAACCAAACGACATGGCCTAGATCATATTAAAACCCTAAGGTTCCAGATCTAGCCGTTGATCTCTATGATGCTCCTGATCTGACCGATCTAGCATCTCTTCTCTCGATCGAAGCTTACCGATCTCAAGCCCTAATCAATCAAACATGATCAGACCAGATCTCACTCACAATCAGAGATTAAATCCCTTTAAACTGAACCCGAAACAATTCAGTCCACACGATCTGACTTAAGTAAGCCATATCATCAATTGTGCGACCCTGAGGGTTTCCTTAAAACATCGGTAACGATAATTTACATTATCACAACCAGTGAGGGGTATCTAGCAACACATCACTGTCTCCCGATATCAAGGAAAGAGTCTTCCAAGACTTCACCCAAAAACAGCACAAGTGTGAATCAATTCACAAAGCATACATATTTCCTTTGCCACTGGATGTTCTTATTGGACAAGCCTGTCAAGCTCGTAACTCCAATATGATGAGCATGATTAGAACAGATGATCACTGTCACCTGGGTATGGCCATACACTCTCTCAATCATCTCATCCAGGGGGCCCCTTTAGAACATCACACTCCTTAAACAAGGAGACGGCAATCCTATGTCTATCACTAGTGCTCTAACCTGATTCAAGCTCACCATCCAAGATAGTCTATAATCATTATGTTTCAAATGATATTGAACTACCTCAAAACAATGACAATCATCATTTAGAAAACACAAGTGATCTCAAGTCAGAGGTAATGTGCCACTTGTCTTAATCAAGGAATATTCACATTGTGACAAACAATTGAACATCCTAGTAGGGTCTGTCCAGTACATCCCATGTACCCATGAGTCTACATCTTATTCCATGCTCGAAGCATCCTATAAGATTAGAACACATATTAGTCTTAACCATATCGAGGCTGTCTCATGTTTACCAAGATATATCGACTAAGGACATAATAGCATGTCAGCCCAGCTGAACAGCTTTGAGACATTATTCAGAAGAACATATATTGCAGCAGACAATGTAGCTAACTGAATAACAACCATGCCTTTATAAACACATAGAGTTTATTACATGATACTTGTTACATTCCCATAGGCCTCAAACATTAGCCTTAAGGGCATACCCCAACAAAGCATATGCATAGTCATGGTATGATCAACACAGATTTCAAATTTGAAAGCATTATAGCAAAAGACCTTGTACATCATTGGGTCGTCCTTACATGGGGAAAATGTGTCCATTAAAGTATGGTCTAGGGTGGGGGGTTTAGGACAAAGTTCTATGTTGGATCTAATAGGAAACCTAGGTCACAAGTATCATTCATAGAACTTGTTGTAGCGGAAATACTAGGAAACCATAAAAATCGCATGACTTAAGCACATGATCAACCTTGCAAGAACAAGTTAGAGCGTTACCATTGCCATGATGTAAGTGCGGCTTGGATGATGAAAGGGGCGAGTGCCTCTTCTCCAAAGGTGTCACACACAAGATGATGTCAACTTCTTCCTTGTGCTCCTTGTGCTAGCAAAGACACCAAGGAGTCTTTGATCGTGTCTTGGAGAGGAGATGTGCACCCTTGGCTGGTCGACTTTCTTCCTTGTCGTGAAGATGATGAAGAAGCGAAAAAGAGGAAGCACACTAGAGAGTCTCGAAACCGTGAGGGGAGAGACCAAGAAAGGAAAGTTCGGTCACCACCACATATGGTAAAACCGAAATGTAACTCCCTTCTTAACTCCCTTCTTTGCAATCGAAACTTCCCTCTTAATTGAACCATGCGTTCACTAAGTGAACTGGTTCAATCCCAATTTGGTTCAAGCACCAAATCAAACCAGCCCTGGTTAAGATCTCTTTGAACCAAGTGGCTCAAGATCTAACCACACATCTCATTGAACCTCTTGATCTTTACGATCAAGCATCAATTCTCCCGATCGAAATTTACCAATCATATGCCCTAACCAATCAAACATGATTAGACTAGATCTCACTTCCAATCAGAGTTTAAATTTCTTTAAACTGAACTAGAATAATCCCAGTCCACACGATCTGACATAAGTAAGCCAAATCATCAAATTGTGTACCCTAAGGGTTTCCTTCAATGTCGGTAACGATAACTTACGTTATCACGATCAGAGAGGGGTATCTAGCAACACATCACTGTCTCCCGATATGAAGGAAAGAGTCTTCCAAGACTACTCCCAAACCACAGCACAAGTGTGAATCTAATTCACTTGGCATACATGTTACCCTTTGCCACTGGATGTTCTCGTTGAACAAGCGTGTCAAGCTTGTAATTCCAACATGATGAAAATGGTTAGATCAGACGAACATAGTTGTCTGGGTATGGCCATACACATTCTCAACCATTTCGTCCAGGGGGCCCCTTAGAACATCTCACTCCATCTAGGAGAGGCAATCCTATAACTATCACTAGTGCCCTAACAATGACTCATGCCCACTATCCAAGATAATCCTTAATCATTATCTTTCAAATGATATTGAATTACCTCAAGATAATGCCAATCATCACTTAGAAACACAAGTGATCTCAAGTCAGAGGGAATATGCCACTTGCTTGCATATAAGGATTATTCACATTGTGACAAACAATTGAATATCCTAAATAGGGTCAGTCCAGTACATCCAATGCACCTATGTGTCTAAATCTTATTCCATGCTCGAAGCATCCTATAAGATTAGAACACATATTAGTCTCCATCATATCAAGGCTGTCTCATGTTCACCGAGATATCTCGACTAAGGACAACATTGAATGTCAGCTAAGCTGAACATCATTGAGACATTACTCAGAAGTATACATACAGCAGCAGATAATGTAACAATCTGAATAATAACAATTGCCTTTATAAAACATATAGATTATACATGATACTGTAAATAATCCAAGGTCTCAAACATTAGCCTTAAGGGCATACCCTAACAATCTCCCACTTGCACTTAAACTAATGGTTGAGGAATCTCAAACCCATATTATTACAGTGCTTCTCATGCTTCTGCTGCGCCAGAGGCTTTGTAAGCGGGTCAGCTAGATTGTCATCTGTATGAACCTTGCAGATCTTGATGTCTCCTCGATCAATGATCTCACGGATCAGATGAAACCTTCTCTGTATGTGCTTGGACTTCTGGTGTGACCGTGGTTCCTTTGCTTGTGCAATTGCTCCAGTGTTATCACAGAAGATAACCAATGGATCTACACTCGAAGGAACAACACCAAGTTCTTGAACGAACTTACGAATCCAGACTGCCTCCTTTGATGCTTCTGAGGCTGCAACATACTCGGCTTCTGTTGTGGAATCAGCAACAATTGATTGTTTGAAACTCTTCCACACCACTGCTCCTCCATTCAAGCTAAAAACATAGCCTGATTGCGATCGGAAATCGTCTTGGTCAGATTGGAACGAAGCGTCAGTATATCCTTCAATACTGAGTTCTTCCTGACCTCCATAAATCAAGAACATATGTTTGGTTCTCCGAAGATATTTCAAAATGTTCTTGACTGCAATCCAGTGTGCCTTCCCTGGATTACCTTGGAACCGACTGGTCACGCTTAACCCGTAAGCGACGTCTGGCCGAGTACACAACATCGCATACATGATGGACCCAATAGCCGAAGCATAAGGCGTATTGTCCATCTCATCTTTCTCAGACTGTGTTTGAGGGCACTGGCTCTTTGAAAGATTCAGACCATGTCTGACTGGAAGATATCCTCTTTTAGAATTTTCTAAATGGAATCTCTCCAGGACCTTATCGATGTAAGTACTTTGGCACAGCCCGAGAAGCCTATTAGATCTATCTCTATAGATCTCCACACCTAATATATAGGCTGCTTCTCCCAAATCCTTCATCTGGAAACATTTTCTTAACCATGCCTTGACCTCATGCAGTTCAGGAATATCGTTTCCAATGATTAAAATATCATCGACGTAGAGGACTAGGAAAGTAATCACGCTCCCACTAAACCTTTTATATATACACGGGTCATCTTCATTTTTGATGAAACCAAATTCAGAAACTGATTCATCAAAATGAATATTCCAGCTTCTCGATGCTTGTTTTAGTCCATAGATGGACCTCTTTAATTTGCATATTTTATGGCGTTCTGATGGATTGATGAAACCTTCAGGCTGTGTCATATACACATCCTCTTCCAGTTTTCCATTAAGGAAAGCAGTTTTCACATCCATTTGCCAGATCTCATAATCATAATATGCTGCTATCGCGAGAATAATTCGAATGGACTTGAACATGGCTACAGGAGAGAAAGTTTCATCATAATCTATCCCGTAGATTTGTTTGAAACCTTTCGCAACAAGCCTGCCCTTATAGGTAACCACGTTACCATCTATGTCTTTCTTCTTTTTGAAGATCCACTTACAGCCTATAGGGATTACTCCCGAAGGCGGATCAACCAAATCCCAGACTTGGTTATCTGACATGGAGTCCATTTCAGCTCGCATAGCTTCAAGCCATCTTGCTGACTCCGGTCCACTGACCGCATCCGCATAAGTGAGGGGTTCATCATTAATGATGTAGACTCCGTCATAGCGCTCAGGCTGACGACGAATCCTTCCCGATCTACGCGGTTCCCGTGATGTCTGAGCCTCAGGTTGAACATTAACCTGATCTATTTGCTCAGGATCATCCAACTGAGCTTGACTACTTTGTCCCTCTTCTGGAATTTCATCTAGCTTTATTTCTCTCCCACTGGCCTCTTGCAGAAGAAATTCCTTCTCAAGAAAAATAGCCGTTCGAGCAACAAATACTTTATTCTCTTTGGGATCGTAGAAATAATAACCCTTAGTTTCTTTAGGGTATTCGACAAATATACATTTATCTGATCTGCTCTCCAGTTTCCCAGAGGCGAGCTTTTTGACATAAGCCTCGCAACCCCAGATTTTGATAAATGTCAAGCTCGGCTGTTTCCCATACCATAACTCATATGGTGTTTTTGAAACAACCTTGGATGGCACTCGGTTTAGCACCTTTGCAGCTGTTTCCAGTGCAAATCCCCAAAAGGAGTAAGGTAGAGTAGCCTGACTCATCATAGAACGAACCATATCCAATAAGGTTCGATTCCTCCTCTCGGACACACCATTCCATTGTGGTGTTCCTGGCGGAGTGAGCTGTGAGATGACCCCACATTCCTTCAGATAGTCAGTAAACTCATGACTCAAGTATTCTCCACCTCGATCTGATCGAAGTGCCTTGATATTTCGGCCTAACTGATTTTGTACTTCATTTTTGAATTCTTTGAACTTGTCAAAAGATTCACTCTTATGTCTCATTAAATAGACATAACCATACCTACTGAAATCATCAGTAAAAGTAATGAAGTATGAATAGCCACCTCTGGCATGTTTACTAAATGGCCCACACACATCACTGTGAATAAGGTCAAGTAAACCTGAAGCTCTTTCACCTTTATTAGAAAAAGGAGTCTTCATCATTTTGCCCATTAAACAAGCTTTGCATGTATCAAGCTCCTCATAGGAGAATGATCCCAGCAGTCCATGGTCATGCAACCGCTTAATGCGCTTCTTGTTAATATGGCCTAGACGACTATGCCATAACAAGGTGCTGTGATCAGCATACTTGGCTTTCTTATTATCAATTTGTTGTACAGAACATTCCATGTCCAACATGTATAACCCATTGTTAATTGACCCAGTAGCATAAACAATATTATCATATAAAATACAGCACTGTGAAGTTTTGCATTCAAAAGAAAAACCTTTCCTGACAAGAGCAGGAATAGAGATAATATTCTTCGTTATGCTTGGTACAAAATAACAATTGTCAAGTTCTAATACAAATCCAGATGGTAAAGAGATGTGATATTCTCCTACCGCAACAGCAGCAACCCGTGCCCCGTTTCCAACTCGTAGGTCCACCTCATGCTGTCCCACCTGTCTTCTTCTCTTGAGTTCCTGCACATTTGAACAAATGTGAACTCCACATGCAGTGTCCAACACCCATGAAATTGAAGAAGCAACCATGACTTCAGTCACGTAAATACCTGAGCCAGAAGTGAAAGACTTGCTTCCCTTCTTCTCTCCTCGGAGCGCTCTACAATCCTTCTTCCAGTGACCCAGCTGGCCACAATGGAAGCATCTGTTGTCCTTTGACCGCTTCACCTTTTGTTTCAAAGCCTTGTTGTAGCTCTTGATAGGGGTTTTGCCCTTCTTCCCTTTCTTCTTGTTCCCTGAAGGAACCATCAAGACAGAGGATGAAGGCTTTCCCTGAAGGAACCCCTAACTAAGGGGGAAGAAACCCTAAGCATGCTCATCTATCATGCATAGCGGAAAGAGGGCTTCAAGTCAAGATCGGATATGAAACAATATGATCAACTTGAAACTAGAAATCATACCAATGCCATGGACTTGGATCTCGGCTTGGAAGAAGAGATCAAGATAGGTCTCCTCCAAAGTGTGCCACACACAAGATGAAGTTGGCTCACTCCTTGGGGTCGCTTGTGCTAGCAAGTCACTCAAGGAATCTTCACTTGTCGAATGGAAGGGATGATGAACTTCCTTGTTGCCGAGAGTTCCTCTTTGCCCAAGCTCTCCTTCTCGTCGTCAACCACACCTCAACCAATGTCCAAGGCGTTGATGAGAAGAGTTCCAACGCATAAGCGTTTTTGGCGTTAAGTGAAACCGGCCCCCTTTGATGACTTTCCATAAATGGAAGCTCATCAAAGCATGCGCTCAAGCCATAACCCAAACGCATTTGAGCATTGAACCATGCGTTCACAATTGTGAACCGGTTCAAGCTAAACCGTTCGATTCAACTTTGGTTCATGAACCAAACCGAAATGGCTCAAGCCATGTGGTCTAGACCATATTGAACCCCAAGGCTCATGATCTAACCATTCATCACCTGATGCCCCTGATCTTTCCGATCTAGCATCATCTCTCTTGATCGAAGCTTACCGATCTCAAGCCTTAATCAATCAAACATGATCAGACCAGATCTCACTTACAATCAGAGATAAAATCCCTTTAATCTGAACTCAAAGAATCCAGTCCATTCGATCTGACTCAAGTAAGCCATATCATCAAATTGTGCGACCCTGAGGGTTTCCTCTAAATGTCGGTAACGATAACTTACGTTATCACGATCAGTGAGGGGTATCTAGCAACACATCACTGTCTCCCGATATAAAGGAAAGAGTCTTCCAAGACTACTCCCAAACCATTGCACAAGTGTGACTCCATTCACAAGGCATACATGTGTCCTTTGCCACTGGATGTTCTTATTGGACAAGCGGGTCAAGCTTGTAACTCCAATACGATGAGCATGATTAGATCAGATGCACATTGTCATCTGGGCATGGCCATACACTATCTCAATCATCTCATATAGGGGGCCCATTAGAACATCACACTCCTTAAACAAGGAGACGGCAATCCTATGTCTATCACTAGTGCACTAACCTGATTCAAGCTCACCATCCAAGATAGTCTATAATCATTATGTTTCAAATGATATTGAACTACCTCAAAACAATGACAATCATCATTTAGAAACACAAGTGATCTCAAGTCAAAGGACATGTGCCACTTAGTGCTCACAAGGATCATTCACATTGTGACAAGCAATGGAATATCCGAGTAGGGTCTGTCCAGTACATCCAATGTACCCATGAGTCTACATCTTATTCCATGCTCGAAGCATCCTATAAGATTAGCACTCATATTAGTCTCAATCATATCAAGGCTGTCTCATGTTCACCAAGATATCTCGACTAAGGACATATAGCCTGTCAGCCTAGCTGAACAGCTTTGAGACATTATTCAGAAGTACACTTATTACAGCAGACAAGGTAACAACCTGAATAATAACCATGCCTTTTATAAACACAAGAGTTTATTACATGATACTTATACAATCCCAAAGGCCTCAAACATTAGCCTTAAGGGCATACCCCAACAATCTCCCACTTGCACTTAATCTAATGGTTGAGAAATCTCAAACCCATATTATTACAGTGCTTCTCATGCTTCTGCTGCGCCAGAGGCTTGGTAAGCGGGTCTGCCAGATTGTCATCTGTATGAACCTTGCAAATCTTGATCTCGCCACGATCAATGATCTCCCGGATCAAGTGAAAACGTCTTTGTATGTGCTTGGACTTCTGGTGTGACCGCGGTTCCTTTGCTTGTGCTATAGCTCCAGTGTTATCACAGAAGATAACCAAAGGATCTGCACTCGAAGGAACGACACCAAGTTCTCTCACGAACTTACGAATCCACACTGCCTCCTTGGATGCTTCCGAGGCTGCAACATACTCGGCTTCTGTTGTGGAATCAGCAACAGTTGACTGTTTGAAACTTTTCCACACCACAGCACCTCCATTCAAGCTAAAAACATAGCCTGATTGCGATCGGAAATCATCCTGGTCCGACTGGAACGAAGCGTCAGTATATCCCTCTATACTGAGTTCTTCCTGACCACCATATATCAAGAACATATCTTTGGTCCTCCGCAGATATTTTAAGATGTTCTTGACCGCAATCCAGTGCGCCAAACCTGGATTACTTTGGAATCGACTGGTCACGCTTAACCCGTAAGCGACGTCTGGGCGAGTACACAACATCGCATACATAATGGACCCAATAGCCGAAGCATAAGGCGTATTGTCCATTTCATCTTTCTCAGTCTGTGTTTGTGGACACTGACTCTTCGAAAGATTCAGACCATGTCTGACTGGAAGATATCCACGTTTAGAATTCTCTAAATGGAATCTCTCCAGGACCTTATCGATGTAGGTACTCTGGCACAACCCGAGAAGCCTCTTAGATCTATCCCGGTAGATCTTCACACCTAATACATAGGCTGCTTCTCCTAGATCTTTCATCTGAAAACATTTTCCTAACCATGCCTTAACAGCATGCAGTTCAGGAATATCGTTTCCAATGATCAAGATATCATCGACGTAGAGGATTAGGAATGTAATCACGCTCCCACTAAACCTCTTATATACACACGGGTCATCTTCGTTCTTGATGAAACCAAACTCAGAGATTGATTCATCAAAACGAATATTCCAGCTTCTTGATGCTTGCTTCAATCCATAAATGGATTTCTTTAACTTGCATATTTTATGACGATCTGATGGATTAGTGAAACCCTCAGGTTGTGTCATATACACATCCTCATCCAGATTTCCATTGAGGAAAGCTGTCTTCACATCCATCTGCCAGATCTCATAATCGTAATATGCAGCTATCGCGAAAAGAATCCGAATAGACTTAAACATGGCTACAGGAGAGAAAGTTTCATCATAATCTATCCCGTAGATTTGTTTGAAACCTTTCGCAACTAGCCTGCCTTTATAGGTAACCACGTTACCATCCATGTCAATCTTCTTCTTGAAGATCCATTTACAGCCTATAGGGATTACTCCCGGAGGCGGATCAACCAAATCCCAGACTTGGTTATCTGACATGGAGTCCATCTCGGCTCGCATAGCTTCAAGCCATCTAGCTGACTCCGGTCCACTGACCGCATCCGCATAAGTTAGGGGTTCATCATTATCAATGATGTAGACTCCGTCATAGCGCTCAGGCTGTCGACGGATCCTACCCGATCTTCGCGGTTCCCGTGATATCTGAGCCTCAGGTTGTTCAATAACCTGATCTACTGGCTCAGGCACATCCAACTGTGCTTGACTACTTTGTCCTTCCTCTGGATTTTCATCCAGCTTTATTTCTCTCCCACTGGCCTCTTGCAGAATAAATTCCTTCTCAAGAAATACGGCCGTCCGAGCAACAAATACCTTGTTCTCCTTGGGATCGTAGAAATAATAACCCTTAGTTTCCTTAGGGTAACCGACAAAGATGCATTTGTCAGATCTGCTCTCTAGTTTCCCAGAGGCGAGCTTTTTGACATAAGCCTCGCAACCCCAGATTTTGATAAATGTCAAGCTAGGCTGTTTCCCATACCATAACTCATATGGCGTCTTTGAAACTGCCTTGGATGGCACTCGGTTTAGTACCTTTGCAGCTGTTTCCAGTGCAAAACCCCAAAAGGAATATGGAAGAGTAGCCTGACTCATCATAGAACGAACCATATCAAGTAGCGTTCTATTTCTCCTCTCGGACACACCATTCCATTGCGGTGTTCCTGGCGGAGTGAGCTGTGAGATAATCCCACACTCCTTCAGATAGTCAGTAAACGCATGACTCAGGTATTCACCACCTCGATCAGAACGAAGTGCCTTGATATTTCGGCCTAACTGATTCTGTACTTCATTCTTGAACTCTTTGAACTTGTCAAAAGATTCATTTTTATGTCTCATTAAATAGACATACCCATACCTACTGAAATCATCAGTGAAGGTAATGAAGTACTGATAGCCACCTCTGGCATGTTTACTGAAAGGCCCACACACATCACTGTGTATAAGGTCCAGTAAACCTGAAGTCCTTTGACCTTTGTGAGGAAAAGGAGACTTCGTCATTTTACCCATTAAACAAGCTTTGCATGTCTCAATCTCCTCATAGGAGAATGATCCCAGCAGTCCATGTTCATGCAACCGCTTAATGCGCTTCTCGTTTATATGGCCTAAACGACTATGCCATAGCAAGGTGCTGTCATCAGCATACTTGGCTTTCTTATTATCAATGTTTTGTATAGAATTTTCCATGTCCAACATGTATAACCCATTGTTAATTGAACCAGTTGCATACACAATATTATCATAAGTTAAAACACACTTTGAAATCTTGCATTCAAAGGCAAATCCTTTCCTGACAAGAGCAGGAATGGAGATAATATTCTTGGTAATACTGGGTACAAAATAACAATTGTTTAATTCTAATACAATGCCAGATGGTAAAGTAATGAAATAGTCTCCTACAGCAACAGCAGCAACCCGTGCCCCGTTTCCAACTCGTAGGTCTACCTCATGCTGTCCCACCTGCCTTCTTCTCTTGAGTTCCTGCACATTTGAACAAATGTGAACTCCACATGCAGTGTCTAACACCCATGATATAGAAGAAGATGAAACCATGACTTCCGTCACGTATATACCTGAGCCAGAAGCAATGCTTCCCCTCTTATCTCCTTGGAGCGCTTTACAGTCCTTTTTCCAGTGACCCAGCTGGCCACAGTGGAAACACCTGTTGTCCTTCGACCGCTTCACCTTCTGTTTCAGGGCCTTACTGTAATTCTTGACAGGGGCCTTGCCCTTCTTCCCCTTCTTCTTGTTCCTAGAAGGAACCATCAAGACAGAGGTTGAAGGCTTACCCTTCAGAGTTTCCTCAGTTGTCAAGAGCATATTCAGCAGCTCTGCCGGCGTACAATCGATCTTGTTCATATTAAAGTTAATAATGAACGCATCGAAAGAAGGCGGGAGAGACTGCAGAATAATATCCACAGCAAGCTCCTGGTTGATGGTATGCCCCAGTTTCTCCAGAGCCTCCTTGTGCCCAATCATCTTGAGCACGTGAGCTCCCACTGGGCTCCCCTCAGCCAGTTTTCTCTGAAAGAAGAGCTTCGTCAGATTATAGCGTTCAGTCCTCGCCTGTGCAGCATACAGCATTTTGAGGTTTGCTATAATCTCTATAGCTGACATATCCTCATGCTGACGCTGCAGCGGTGGCGTCATAGACGCTAGCATCAGGCAAGCGACATCAATGCTATCATTGACGTGCTTTTCGTAGGCTTCCCGAACCGCCCTTGCGGCGTTCGGAGCGGGCTGCGGCGGTATCGCCGTCTCGAGGACATACAGTTTCCTCTCTGCCTTAAGAACAATCTTAAGGTGTCCGAACCAGTCAGAGAAGTTCGGCCCAGCAAACTTCTCCCTTTCCAGTAGGGATCGCACATTGAAGCTCATGGTGTTCGTTGCTGCAGGAATCTACAACAAGCAAGAACAGCAAGGTTAGTATCAATGTTTCAGAATCAATCCAGGACTTAAGAAAGATTCTTTTCTCACTATTTTGTCTGACTGAAAAATCCAGTAAACAGTCCGAAAGAGTAACACTCTTTTAGTGAGATGGGATCCAGATTTCATACTTGGTCTCCGCGTCCCGCTCAGGCGAGATAAGATGCACAGAGATGACAAGTACTAATTTCTGGTAGGCTGTGCCAGCCAATCGCCAACCCGTGCGATTCCCCTTCATCTTGGCAATCCAGCAGACTGTGCCAACTGAGTTGGTACAACACAGTCTCTGATCCCAGAGATGGCTGCCTCCATGTGCTACCATATGCGCCACATATGTAGCCAACATGGTCAAGCTGACCTGACCTACTCCCTGGACCACCACGTGCTATGCTGAGCAACGAGAGGGGATAAATCCCAACTCTGTAACACGCAGGTGAAATCCAGCACCGTCTGAAGATAGGTGGACGTGCCCACTGAGTGGGTTCAACACGGCTCCAACGATAATCAGAAAGGTGAGGTTTCGCGTCAGAAGGCTTACGAGCTTGATATGTTAGCGTTGGATTTTATCGGTCTTTTATCTTCTTAACTATCATACAAGTCCTATGGTGATAGCAGAAGATAAACTTAAACATGCAATTCTAATTATAAGCAATAAGAAGAAAGCATGATCTTATGTGGTAAAAGCCCATGAACCCTAGTAAGACCTTAATTTACTTAAGTCTTCACTTGAGCTCCTTGCATCTCATCTGGTCCAACCCAGTGCCCTAGCGCCAAGAGCACCTCAGGTGCACCACCAGATGAATGCCCCTCTTGGATGTGTGCACTTGTCTAATCAAAGTACATTTGATCTATCTAGACAAGGTTGACTCGCAGGTCAACTACATATTATAAATTAAGTACAATGTGATTCGCAGATCACAAATTAATTTACAACTTATCCAGGCTCGCAGGCCCCAGCACAGCACACAATAGGGCAACCCACATAAGACTAAATAAACAAGCATATGATTCAATCAACATGTGATCCATTCAAGAAATTAAATTTTGGAAAAACCCATGGCATCAATTTAATTTCCTTATGAGCCCTACAACCTTACAATGGTCCATTGATGGGGATCCACTCATCCATCTAGCTAGATCCTTTGCCCTTGCATGCACCGAGTCCTAACTGACCCGAGTTGACCTAATGGTCAACCATGCATGCCCCAAGGGCTGAACCACCCCATGAGTTTTGGCAAGCGGGTGTGACCCCGGGCCTAACTCAAGTGTGTTCAGTAGTTGTCTCAACCAGACCTCGCTACACGCCCTAGATGCAGTCAACCTATAGCCACCTTGTGCTTGCGCATAGGTGCTATTGGGTCAACCCATCTGAGCTGTCAGATGGTCTGATCAGACTTGGATCCAACCTAGTGGTGACTTCAACCTCATCAACCCATCTAAGGGTTTAATGTAGTGGCACCTTAGATCTAATGAAGCGCGCAAGAGGTAAGTTTTAGAAAACTTTTATAACATGCGCAATGTTACAAACAAACAACATGCTTGATAACCCTTAGATCTAAGGGGGTCCCCTTCAAGGGGGAGCGCATACTTTAGGAGGTCCCCTTCAAGGGGGAGCGCATACTTCAGGAACATATGATACAAGCGCAACATCATGAACATATAAGCGCAACATCATGAACATATGATACAAGCGCAACATCATGAACATATAAGCGCAACATCATGAACATATGATACAAGCGCAACATCATGAACATATAAGCGCAACATCATGAACATATGATACAAGCGCAACATCATGAACATATAAGCGCAACATCATGAAAACAAAGCATGCCTCAAGGAAACAGTAAGCGCAACATCATGTATGGATCACCAATACTTAAAGCAATCATATCGATCATATCATGAGCCTAGCTCTGATACCAATTGAAGGAACCCCTAACTAAGGGGGAAGAAACCCTAAGCATGCTCATCTATCATGCATAGCGGAAAGAGGGCTTCAAGTCAAGATCGGATATGAAACAATATGATCAACTTGAAACTAGAAATCATACCAATGCCATGGACTTGGATCTCGGCTTGGAAGAAGAGATCAAGATAGGTCTCCTCCAAAGTGTGCCACACACAAGATGAAGTTGGCTCACTCCTTGGGGTCGCTTGTGCTAGCAAGTCACTCAAGGAATCTTCACTTGTCGAATGGAAGGGATGATGAACTTCCTTGTTGCCGAGAGTTCCTCTTTGCCCAAGCTCTCCTTCTCGTCGTCAACCACACCTCAACCAATGTCCAAGGCGTTGATGAGAAGAGTTCCAACGCATAAGCGTTTTTGGCGTTAAGTGAAACCGGCCCCCTTTGATGACTTTCCATAAATGGAAGCTCATCAAAGCATGCGCTCAAGCCATAACCCAAACGCATTTGAGCATTGAACCATGCGTTCACAATTGTGAACCGGTTCAAGCTAAACCGTTCGATTCAACTTTGGTTCATGAACCAAACCGAAATGGCTCAAGCCATGTGGTCTAGACCATATTGAACCCCAAGGCTCATGATCTAACCATTCATCACCTGATGCCCCTGATCTTTCCGATCTAGCATCATCTCTCTTGATCGAAGCTTACCGATCTCAAGCCTTAATCAATCAAACATGATCAGACCAGATCTCACTTACAATCAGAGATAAAATCCCTTTAATCTGAACTCAAAGAATCCAGTCCATTCGATCTGACTCAAGTAAGCCATATCATCAAATTGTGCGACCCTGAGGGTTTCCTCTAAATGTCGGTAACGATAACTTACGTTATCACGATCAGTGAGGGGTATCTAGCAACACATCACTGTCTCCCGATATAAAGGAAAGAGTCTTCCAAGACTACTCCCAAACCATTGCACAAGTGTGACTCCATTCACAAGGCATACATGTGTCCTTTGCCACTGGATGTTCTTATTGGACAAGCGGGTCAAGCTTGTAACTCCAATACGATGAGCATGATTAGATCAGATGCACATTGTCATCTGGGCATGGCCATACACTATCTCAATCATCTCATATAGGGGGCCCATTAGAACATCACACTCCTTAAACAAGGAGACGGCAATCCTATGTCTATCACTAGTGCACTAACCTGATTCAAGCTCACCATCCAAGATAGTCTATAATCATTATGTTTCAAATGATATTGAACTACCTCAAAACAATGACAATCATCATTTAGAAACACAAGTGATCTCAAGTCAAAGGACATGTGCCACTTAGTGCTCACAAGGATCATTCACATTGTGACAAGCAATGGAATATCCGAGTAGGGTCTGTCCAGTACATCCAATGTACCCATGAGTCTACATCTTATTCCATGCTCGAAGCATCCTATAAGATTAGCACTCATATTAGTCTCAATCATATCAAGGCTGTCTCATGTTCACCAAGATATCTCGACTAAGGACATATAGCCTGTCAGCCTAGCTGAACAGCTTTGAGACATTATTCAGAAGTACACTTATTACAGCAGACAAGGTAACAACCTGAATAATAACCATGCCTTTTATAAACACAAGAGTTTATTACATGATACTTATACAATCCCAAAGGCCTCAAACATTAGCCTTAAGGGCATACCCCAACATTCCCTTCTCAAGAGTCTGCTCTGTGGTGCAGAGCATGTTCAGTAATTCTGCCAGAGTACAGTCAATCTTGTTCATATTAAAATTAATGATGAACGTATCGAAAGAAGCCGGGAGAGACTGCAAGATGATGTCTACAACAAGTTCTTGATTGATGGTATGTCCCAGTTTTTCTAGAGCTTCTTTGTACCCAATCATCTTGAGTACATGAGCTCCCACTGGACTCCCTTCAGTCAATTTGCTATGAAAGAAAAGTTTCGTCAAGTTATAGCGTTCTGTCCTTGCCTGTGTAGCATACAGCATTTTGAGATTTGCTATAATATCAATAGCAGACAAATCCTCATGCTGACGCTGGAGCTCGGGCGTCATTGACGCAAGCATAAGGCAAGCGACATCAGTGCTATCACTGACGTGCTTCTCATAAGCATCTCGAACCGCCCTTGCAGCGTTCGCAGCGGGTTGAGCCGGTATTGCCGACTCAAGGATGTACAGCTTCCTCTCAGCTTTGAGGACAATCTTCAGCTGTCTGTACCAGTCTGAGAAGTTTGGCCCAGCAAACTTCTCCTTTTCCAATATGGATCGCAAATTGAGCCCTGTGGTGTTCGTTGCTGCAGGAATCTACAACATAGCAAGAACAACAAGGTCAGTATCCATGTTAGAATCATTCCAGGACTTAAGAGTGATTCTTTTCTCACTATTTTATCTGACTGAAAATCCAATAAAACAGCCTGAAAGAGTGAAACTCTTTTAGTGAGATGGGATCCAGATTTCATACTTGATCTCCGCGTCCCGCTTAGGCGAGATAAGATGCACAGAGAGTCCAAGCATTAATCACTGGTAGGCATTCCATGCCAATCGCCAACCCGTGCGATTCCCCTTCATCTAGGCAATCCAGAAGACTGTGCCAACTGAGTTGGTACAACACAGTCTTTGATTCCTTAGATGGCTGCCTCCATATAGCTATCATGTAGCTCATATATGGTCAAGCTGACCTGACCTACTTCCTGGACCACCACGTGCTATGCTGAGCAACGAGAAGCGATAAATCCCTTCTCTGTAGCATGTAGGTGTAATCACGCACCGTCTGAAGATAGCTGGGCGTGCCCACTGAGTGGGTACAACACGGCCCCAACGATAGTCAGAACAGTGAGGTTTCGCGTTAGAAGGCAATCGATAGCTTGAAATTGACGTTGGATTTTAACGGTCTTTTATCTTCAGACTATCATGCAAAATCTATAGTGATAGTAGAAGAATAAAACATGCATGTGCTAATATTACTTAAAACAGTAAATGAAAGCACCATTATCTTATGTGGTAAACGCCCATAAAAACTTAAGTAAAACCCTAGTTTGACAAAAGTCTTCACTTGAGCTCTTTATGGGACTCTTGTACTTCATCCGACCCAGCTCGGGCCCAAAACGCTATCTGCAGCCCAAATGCGCCCACTAGATAGAATGGGCCAGTTCTAGAGTCGAACTCTAGACCTCCCACCTGGTGAAGCCAATTGCTGCAAGCGCTTCTGCCATGTGTGCTGTGTGCTCATGTCTGATCAAATTACATTTAAAACTATCTAGACATGATTTGACACGCAAGTCAATTATACATTTTCATAAATCAAAATGTGATTTGCAGATCACACCAAAAATATTTAATTCCAGGCACGCAGGCCCCAGCACAGCATTCAAAATAGGGCAGCCCACATAAGATTAAATAAACACTCAAATTTCCATTGATTCATGGCAACATGTAAAAGATGTACAACATATGATCCAAAACAGAAATAAAATTTTATAAAACCCCATGGCATCAATTTTATTTCCTTATGTGCCCTACTACCTTACAACGGTCCATTAACAGGTATCCACTCGTCAGAACAAGTCGGACCCACTGCCCTTGCATGCACCCAGTCATAACTGACTTGCGTCGACCTCATGGTCAACTATGCATGCCTTAAGGGCTGAACGTCCCACATGATTTCTGGCAAGCGGGTGTGACCCTGGGCCATAATCATGATCGTTCACTAGGCGCCTCAAACAGACATCGCTACACGCCCTTCTGCAGTCGGCCTATAGCCACCTGCACAACTTGCGCACAGGTGCTATCCGGCCGCTCATCCAGGCTGTCAGATAGTCTGATTAGGCTGTTGGTTCTAGACTTGACTGACGACTTCACAACTGTTAACCCGTCTAAGTGTTTAAAGTAGGCGCATAGATAGATCTAGTGAATTCGCGCATGAAGATAATTTTTGACTGAAAACATCATTGAAATGCGCAAACCATGTATGTAAACATTGAACTAACATCACATGCGCAAGCTTGATTGTAAAAATACATCTAACAAATGGTATGAATAACATTGCATGTATTTTCGCATGAGAACAAAAGCATGCGCATCATATAGATCTACCCAAAACAAAAACCAAACATGGATCATAAGATGGCAATCAAATGCATCAAGCCAGAAAACCTTGGCTCTGATACCACTAATAGGAAACCTAGGTCACAAGTATCATTCATAGAACTTGTTGTAGCGGAAATACTAGGAAACCATAAAAATCGCATGACTTAAGCACATGATCAACCTTGCAAGAACAAGTTAGAGCGTTACCATTGCCATGATGTAAGTGCGGCTTGGATGATGAAAGGGGCGAGTGCCTCTTCTCCAAAGGTGTCACACACAAGATGATGTCAACTTCTTCCTTGTGCTCCTTGTGCTAGCAAAGACTGTTGGGGTATGCCCTTAAGGCTAATGTTTGAGGCCTTGGGATTCTATCAGTATCATGTATATAAACTCTTATGTTTATAAAGGCAATGGTTGTTATTCAGTATGTTACATTGTCTGCTGCAATGAGTGTGCTTCTGAATAATGTCTCAATGCTGCTCAGCTAGGCTGACATGCTGTAATGTCCTTAGTCGAGATATCTTGGTGAACATGAGACAGCCTTGATATGATTGAGACTAATATGTGTTCTAATCTTATAGGATGCTTCGAGCATGGAATAAGATGTAGACTCATGGGTACATTGGATGTACTGGACAGACCCTACTAGGATATTCAATTGCTTGTCACAATGTGAATAATCCTTGTTTGCAACAAGTGGCACATGTCCTCTGACTTGAGATCACTTGTGTTTCTAAATGATGATTGTCATTGTTTTGAGGTAGTTCAATATCATTTGAAAGATAATGGTTATAGACTATCTTGGATAATGATCATGAGTCAGGTTAGGACACTAGTGATAGATATAGGATTGCCGTCTCCTTGTTTAAGGAGTGTGATGTTCTAGAGGGGCCCCCCTAAATGAGATGATTGAGAAAGTGTATGGCCATACCCAGGTGACTATGTTCATCTGGTCTAATCATGCTCATCATATTGGAGTTACAGGCTTGACATGCTTGTCCAATAAGAACATCCAATGGCAAAGGAATCATGTATGCCTTGTGAAGTGGATTCACACTTGTGCTGTGGTTTGGGTGTAGTCTTGGAAGACTATTTCCTTTATATCGGGAGACAGTGATGTGTTGCTAGATACCCCTCACTGATCGTGATAACGAAAGTTATCGTTACCGATATCTAAAGGAAACCCTCAGGGTCGCACAATTTGATGATATGGCTTACTTAAGTCAGATCGTGTGGACTGAATTGTTTGGGTTCAGTTTGAAGGGATTTAGTCTCTGATTGTAAGTGAGATCTGGTCTGATCATGTTTGATTGATTAGGGCTTGAGATCGGTAAGCTTCGATCGAGAGATTGGATGCTAGATCGGTGAGATCAGGAGCATCAGGAGATGAACGGTTAGATCTTGAACCTTTAGGGTTTATTGTGATCTAGACCAATGGCTTGGGTTATTTGGTCTTTGAACCAAATCAAATTGAACCGGCTCATTACATGAGCGCATGGTTCAAAGGGGAAGAAATGGTGATCGGTTCACTTGGTGTGAACGCATCACACATTGAAGGGTTGCCATATTTGGAAGGTGCATTATTCCAATAGATGGTAACGCCTCCACATGTTTATGAGAGTAACGTCTCTCTTCTCCCTCTTGCTCTCGACGTTGCATTCTCGTGTAGAGAAGTGGTGAACGACGAGGAGGTCTCGCCAAGCAAGAAGTTCTCCCCCCTTTTTCCATACGGCAAGGACCCTTGAAGAATCTTGCTAGCACAAGGATCACAAGGGGTAGGCGACATCATTTTGTGTGCGTCACTTGTGGAGAAGCTCTCGTTTGGTCTTTGCTTCCAAACCGACATCCAATCTAATGGCATTGGTATGATCCCTTTGAGATCTTTTCGGTTATACAAGTTAATCATATGAACTACATGCGATCTTGATGATGAATTCCCTAGAAATATTACATGCGCCCCCCCTTATTTAGGGTTTCATCTCCTTGCGCTCCCCCTTGAAGGGGACTTTCAATTGGTATCAGAGCTTTGGTTCTTGTAGAATCATATGATTGCTTGAGGATTTGTGATCCTTGTTTGTGTTTGATAAGTAGATCTAGTAGGAAGCATCTTGCGCATCTACATGTTAACTAGTGAAAATACATGATGTATGTTTTACTCCTTTGCGCATGTATGATGTATGGTGGCGCATATTGATTGTTGTAGTTTTTTCTTAACATACTTTATCATATGCGCGCCTCACTAGATCTAAGTGGCGCCTACTATAAACCCTTAGACGGGTTGATGGGGTTGAAAGCATCCTCTAGGTTAGATCCAAATAGTCTGATCAGACCATCTGACAGCCTAGATGGGTTGACCAGATAGCACCTGTGCGCAAGCACGAGGTGGCTATAGGTCGACTGCATCAAGGGCGTGTAGCGAGGTCTGGTTGAGACGACTAGTGAACACACATGAGTTAGGCCCGGGGTCACACCCGCTTGCCGAAACTCATGAGGGTTGTTCAGCCCTTTGCGCATGCATGGTTGACCATTAGGTCAACTCAAGTCAGTTAGGACTTGGTGCATGCAAGGGCAGTGGATCTGACTAGATGGATGAGTGGATCCCTATCAATGGACCGTTGTAAGGTTGTAGGGCACATAAGAAAATTAAAATTGATGCCAATGGGGTTTTCAAAAATTTTATTTTCTTGTTAAAGGATCACATGTTGATTGGATGCCATGATATATGTTTATTTCATCTTATGTGGGTTGCCCTTTTAATGTCTGCTGTGCTGGGGCCTGCGAGCCTGGATTAAAATTGTAAATTAATTTATATTGTGATCTGCGCATCACTTTTATTTAATTTATAATGTGTAATTGACCTGCGAGTCAATCATGTCTAGATAGATTAAATTGTAAGTTTAATCAGACATGAGCACATAGCACAGTTGGCAGAGGCGCATGCAGCAGAGGCTTGACCAGGTGCGAGGTCTAGGGTTCGACCCTATGATAGGCGCATCTACCTGGTGGGTGCACCTGAGCTGCAGAAGGCGCTTAGGCCCTGGTCTGGGCCAGATGAGAGGCAAAAGACCCAAGAAGAGCTAAAGTGAAGACTTAAGTTAACTTAAGGTCTTACTTAGGGTTAATGGGCTTTTACCACATAAGATCAGCATGCTTTCTACTTATGGTTTATAATTAGAATTGCATGATTTATTTATCTTCTGCTATCACCATAGGGTTTGCATGATAGTTAAGAAGATAAAAGACCGTTAAAATCCAACGCTAAAATATCAAGCTCGATAGCCTTCTGACGCGAGATCTCATTGTTCTGACTATCGTTGGAGCCGTGTTGTACCCACTCAGTGGGCACGTCCATCTATCTTCAGACGGTGTGTGATTTCACCTGCGTGTTACAGAGAAGGGATTTATCGCTTCTCGTTGCTCAGCATAGCACGTGGTGGTCCAGGGAGTAGGTCAGGTCAGCTTGACCATGTAGGCTACATATGTGGCGCATATGGTAGCACATGGAGGCAGCCATCTGTGGGATCAGAGACTGTGTTGTACCAACTCAGTTGGCACAGTCTGCTGGATTGCCCAGATGAAGGGGAATCGCACGGGTTGGCGATTGGCAGGGACTGCCTACCAGAAATTAATGCTTGTACTCTCTGTGCATCTTATCTCGCCTGAGCGGGACGCGGAGACCAAGTATGAAATCTAGATCCCATCTCACTAAAAGAGTTTTACTCTTTCGGACTGTTTTAATGGATTTTTCAGTCAGATAAAATAGTGAGAAAAGAATCTTTCTTAAGTCCTGGATTGATTCTAAACATTGATACTGACCTTGCTGTTCTTGCATTGTTGTAGATTCCTGCAGCAACGAACACCATGAGCTTCAATGTGCGATCCCTACTGGAAAGGGAGAAGTTTGCTGGGCCAAACTTCTCAGACTGGTACGGACACCTTAAGATTGTTCTTAAGGCAGAGAGGAAACTATATGTCCTCGAGAGGGCTATACCGCCTCAACCCGCTGCGAACGCCACAAGGGTGGTTCGCGATGCCTATGAAAAGCATGTCAATGATAGCATTGATGTCGCTTGCCTGATGCTAGCGTCTATGACGCCACCGCTGCAGCGTCAGCATGAGGATATGTCTGCTATAGAAATTATAGCAAACCTCAAGATGCTGTATGCTGCACAGGCGAGGACTGAACGCTATAATCTGACCAAGCTTTTCTTTCAGAGCAAACTGACTGAAGGGAGTCCAGTGGGAGCTCATGTGCTCAAGATGATTGGGCACAAGGAGGCTCTAGAAAAATTGGGGCATACCATCAATCAGGAGCTTGCTGTAGACATTATTCTGCAGTCTCTTCCGCCTTCTTTCGATGCGTTCATTATTAACTTTAATATGAACAAAATCGATTGTACTCCGGCAGAGTTGCTGAATATGCTCTTGACTACTGAGGAAACTCTGAAGGGAAAGCCTTCAACCTCTGTCTTAATGGTTCCTTCCAGGAACAAGAAGAAGGGGAAGAAGGGCAAGGCCCCTGTCAAGAACTACAGCAAGGCTCTGAAACAGAAGGTGAAGCGGTCGAAGGACAACAGATGTTTCCACTGTGGCCAGCTGGGTCACTGGAAAAAGGACTGTAAAGCGCTCCAAGGAGACAAGAAGGGAAGCATCGCTTCTAGCTCAGGTATATTTGTGACTGAAGTCATGATATCCTCTTCTTCTATTTCATGGGTGTTGGACACTGCATGTGGAGTTCACATTTGTTCAAATGTACAGGAACTCAAGAGAAGAAGACAGGTGGGACAGCATGAGGTGGACCTACGAGTTGGAAACGGGGCACGGGTTGCTGCTGTTGCTGTAGGGGCTTATTACATCTCATTACCATCTGGACTTGTACTAGAACTTGACAATTGTTATTTTGTTCCAAGTATTACGAAAAATATTATCTCTATTCCTGCTCTTGTCAGGAAAGGATTTTCCTTTGAATGCAATATTTCAAAGTGTGTTATTTCTTATGATAATATTGTTTATGCTTCTGGATCAATTAACAATGGGTTATTCATGTTGGACATGGAATGTTCTATACAAAACATTGATAATAAGAAAGCCAAGTATGCTGATGACAGCACCTTGCTATGGCATAGTCGTTTAGGCCATATTAACAAGAAACACATTAAGCGGTTGCATGATCATGGACTGCTGGGATCATTCTCCAATGAGGAGATTGATACATGTAAAGCTTGTTTAATGGGTAAAATGACGAAGGCTCCTTTTCCTCACAAAGGTCAAAGGGCTTCGGGTTTACTTGACCTTATACACAGTGATGTGTGTGGGCCATTTAGTAAACATGCCAGAGGTGGCTATTCGTACTTCATTACCTTTACTGATGATTTCAGTAGATATGGGTATGTCTATTTAATGAGACATAAGAGTGAATCTTTTGACAAGTTCAAAGAGTTCAAAAATGAAGTACAAAATCAGCTAGGCCGAAATATCAAGGCACTTCGTTCTGATCGAGGTGGAGAATACCTAAGTCGAGAGTTTACTGACTATCTGAAGGAGTGTGGGATTATCTCACAGCTCACTCCGCCAGGAACACCGCAATTGAATGGTGTGTCCGAGAGGAGGAACAGAACCTTACTGGATATGGTTCGTTCTATGATGAGTCAGGCTACTCTACCTTACTCCTTTTGGGGATTTGCACTGGAAACAGCTGCAAAGGTACTAAACCGAGTGCCATCCAAGGCAGTTTCTAAGACTCCATATGAGCTATGGTATGGGAAACAGCCGAGCTTGACATTTATTAAGATCTAGGGTTGCGAGGCTTATGTCAAAAAGCTCGCCTCTGGGAAACTAGAGAGCAGATCTGAGAAATGTATCTTTGTCGGTTACCCTAAGGAAACTAAGGGTTATTATTTCTACGATCCCAAAGAGAACAAAGTATTTGTTGCTCGGACGGCCATTTTTCTTGAGAAGGAGTTTCTTCTGCAAGAGGCCAGTGGGAGAGAAATAAAGCTGGATGAGAATTCAGAGGAAGGACAAAGTAGTCAAGCTCAGTTGGATGAGCCTGAGCCAGTTGATCAGGTTATTGAACAACCTGAGGCTCAGATATCACGGGAACCGCGTAGATCGGGAAGGATCCGTCGACAGCCTGAGCGCTATGACGGAGTCTACATCATTGAAAATGATGAACCCCTCACTTATGCGGATGCGGTCAGTGGACCGGAGTCAGCTAGATGGCTTGAAGCTATGCGAGCCGAGATGGACTCCATGTCAGATAACCAGGTCTGGGATTTGGTTGATCCGCCTCCGGGAGTAATCCCTATAGGCTATAAATGGATCTTCAAAAAGAAGATTGACATGGATGGTAACGTGGTTACCTATAAAGGCAGGCTAGTTGCAAAAGGTTTCAAACAAATCTACGGGATAGATTATGATGAAACTTTCTCTCCTGTAGCCATGTTTAAGTCTATTCGGATTCTTTTCGCGATAGCAGCATATTACGATTATGATATCTGGCAGATGGATGTGAAGACCGCTTTCCTTAATGGAAAACTGGATGAGGATGTGTATATGACACAACCTGAAGGTTTCACTAATCCATCAGATCGTCATAAAATATGCAAGTTAAAGAAGTCCATTTATGGACTTAAACAAGCATCTAGAAGCTGGAATATTCGTTTTGATGAATCAATCTCTGAGTTTGGTTTCATCAAGAACGAAGATGACCCGTGTGTATATAAAAGGTTTAGTGGGAGCGTGATTACTTTCCTAGTCCTCTACGTCGATGATATCTTAATCATTGGAAACGATATTCCTGAACTGCATGCTGTTAAAGCATGGTTAGGAAAATGTTTCCAGATGAAAGATCTAGGAGAAGCAGCCTATGTATTAGGTGTGAAGATCTACAGAGATAGATCTAAGAGGCTTCTCGGGCTGTGCCAGAGTACTTACATCGATAAAGTCCTGGAGAGATTTCATTTAGAGAATTCTAAAAGAGGATATCTTCCAGTCAGACATGGTCTGAATCTTTCAAAGAGTCAGTGTCCACAAACACAGACTGAGAAAGATGAAATGGACAATACGCCTTATGCTTCGGCTATTGGGTCCATTATGTATGCGATGTTATGTACTCGCCCAGACGTCGCTTACGGGTTAAGCGTGACCAGTCGGTTCCAAAGTAATCCAGGTCAGGCACACTGGATTGCGGTCAAGAACATTTTGAAATATCTGCGGAGGACCAAAGATATGTTCTTGATATATGGTGGTCAGGAAGAACTCAGTATAGAAGGATATACTGACGCTTCATTCTAGTCGGACCAGGATGATTTTCGATCGCAATCAGGCTATGTTTTTAGCTTGAATGGAGGAGCAGTGGTGTGGAAGAGTTTCAAACAGTCTATCGTTGCTGATTCCACAACAGAAGCCGAGTATGTTGCAGCCTCGGAAGCATCCAAGGAGGCAGTGTGGATTCGTAAGTTCGTTCAAGAACTTGGTGTTGTTCCATTGAGTGCAGATCCTTTGGTTATCTTCTGTGATAACACTGGAGCAATCGCACAAGCAAAGGAACCACGGTCGCACCAGAAGTCCAAGCACATACAGAGACGGTTTCACTTGATCCGGGAGATCATTGATCGTGGCGAGATCAAAATCTGCAAGGTTCATACAGATGACAATCTGGCTGACCCGCTTACCAAGCCTCTGGCGCAGTACAAGCATGAGAAGCACTGTAATAATATGGGTTTGAGATTTCTCAACCATTAGATTAAGTGCAAGTGGGAGATTGTTGGGGTATGCCCTTAAGGCTAATGTTTGAGGCCTTGGGATTCTATCAGTATCATGTATATAAACTCTTATGTTTATAAAGGCAATGGTTGTTATTCAGTATGTTACATTGTCTGCTGCAATGAGTGTGCTTCTGAATAATGTCTCAATGTTGCTCAGCTTGGCTGACATGCTGTAATGTCCTTAGTCGAGATATCTTGGTGAACATGAGACAGCCTTGATATGATTGAGACTAATATGTGTTCTAATCTTATAGGATGCTTCGAGCATGGAATAAGATGTAGACTCATGGGTACATTGGATGTACTGGACAGACCCTACTAGGATATTCAATTGCTTGTCACAATGTGAATAATCCTTGTTTGCAACAAGTGGCACATGTCCTCTGACTTGAGATCACTTGTGTTTCTAAATGATGATTGTCATTGTTTTGAGGTAGTTCAATATCATTTGAAAGATAATGGTTATAGACTATCTTGGATAATGATCATGAGTCAGGTTAGGACACTAGTGATAGATATAGGATTGCCGTCTCCTTGTTTAAGGAGTGTGATGTTCTAGAGGGGCCCCCCTAAATGAGATGATTGAGAAAGTGTATGGCCATACCCAGGTGACTATGTTCATCTGGTCTAATCATGCTCATCATATTGGAGTTACAGGCTTGACATGCTTGTCCAATAAGAACATCCAGTGGCAAAGGAATCATGTATGCCTTGTGAAGTGGATTCACACTTGTGCTGTGGTTTGGGTGTAGTCTTGGAAGACTATTTCCTTTATATCGGGAGACAGTGATGTGTTGCTAGATACCCCTCACTGATCGTGATAACGAAAGTTATCGTTACCGACATCTAAAGGAAACCCTCAGGGTCGCACAATTTGATGATATGGCTTACTTAAGTCAGATCGTGTGGACTGAATTGTTTGGGTTCAGTTTGAAGGGATTTAGTCTCTGATTGTAAGTGAGATCTGGTCTGATCATGTTTGATTGATTAGGGCTTGAGATCGGTAAGCTTCGATCGAGAGATTGGATGCTAGATCGGTGAGATCAGGAGCATCAGGAGATGAACGGTTAGATCTTGAACCTTTAGGGTTTATTGTGATCTAGACCAATGGCTTGGGTTATTTGGTCTTTGAACCAAATCAAATTGAACCGGCTCATTACATGAGCGCATGGTTCAAAGGGGAAGAAATGGTGATCGGTTCACTTGGTGTGAACGCATCACACATTGAAGGGTTGCCATATTTGGAAGGTGCATTATTCCAATAGATGGTAACGCCTCCACATGTTTATGAGAGTAACGTCTCTCTTCTCCCTCTTGCTCTCGACGTTGCATTCTCGTGTAGAGAAGTGGTGAACGACGAGGAGGTCTCGCCAAGCAAGAAGTTCTCCCCCCTTTTACAATACGGCAAGGACCCTTGAAGAATCTTGCTAGCACAAGGATCACAAGGGGTAGGCGACATCATTTTGTGTGCGTCACTTGTGGAGAAGCTCTCGTTTGGTCTTTGCTTCCAAACCGACATCCAATCTAATGGCATTGGTATGATCCCTTTGAGATATTTTCGGTTATACAAGTTAATCATATGAACTACATGCGATCTTGATGATGAATTCCCTAGAAATATTACATGCGCCCCCCCCCCCCCTTATTTAGGGTTTCATCTCCTTGCGCTCCCCCTTGAAGGGGACTTTCAAAGACACCAAGGAGTCTTTGATCGTGTCTTAGAGAGGAGATGTGCACCCTTGGCTGGTCGACTTTCTTCCTTGTCGTGAAGATGATGAAGAAGCGAAAAAGAGGAAGCACACTAGAGAGTCTCGAAACCGTGAGGGGAGAGACCAAGAAAGGAAAGTTCGGTCACCACCACACATGGTAAAACCGAAATGTAACTCCCTTCTTAACTCCCTTCTTTGCAATCGAAACTTCCCTCTTAATTGAACCATGCGTTCACTAAGTGAACCGGTTCAATCCCAATTTGGTTCAAGCACCAAATCGAACCAGCCCTGGTTAAGATCTCTTTGAACGAAGTGGCTCAAGATCTAACCACACATCTCATTGAACCTCTTGATCTTTACGATCAAGCATCAATTCTCCCGATCGAAATTTACCGATCATATGCCCTAACCAATCAAACATGATTAGACTAGATCTCACTTCCAATTAGAGTTTAAATTGCTTTAAACTGAACTAGAATAATCCCAGTCCACACGATCTGACATAAGTAAGCCAAATCATCAAATTGTGTGACCCTAAGTGTTTCCTTCAATGTCGGTAACGATAACTTACGTTATCACGATCAGAGAGGGGTATCTAGCAACACATCACTGTCTCCCGATATGAAGGAAAGAGTCTTCCAAAACTACTCCCAAACCACAGCACAAGTGTGAATCTAATTCACTTGGCATACATGTTACCCTTTGCCACTGGATGTTCTCGTTGAACAAGCGTGTCAAGCTTGTAATTCCAACATGATGAAAATGGTTAGATCAGACGAACATAGTTGTCTGGGTATGGCCATACACATTCTCAACCATTTAGACCAGGGGGCCCCTTAGAACATCTCACTCCATCTAGGAGAGGCAATCCTATATCTATCACTAGTGCCCTAACAATGACTCATGCCCACTATCCAAGATAATCCTTAATCATTATCTTTCAAATGATATTGAATTACCTCAAGACAATGCCAATCATCACTTAGAAACACAAGTGATCTCAAGTCAGAGGGAATATGCCACTTGCTTGCATATAAGGATTATTCACATTGTGACAAACAATTGAATATCCTAAATAGGGTCAGTCCAGTACATCCAATGCACCTATGTGTCTAAATCTTATTCCATGCTCGAAGCATCCTATAAGATTAGAACACATATTAGTCTCCATCATATCAAGGCTGTCTCATGTTCACCGAGATATCTCGACTAAGGACAACACTGAATGTCAGCTCAACCATTTCATCCAGGGGGCCCCTTAGAACATCTCACTCCATCTAGGAGAGGCAATCCTATATCTATCACTAGTGCCCTAACAATGACTCATGCCCACTATCCAGGATAATCCTTAATCATTATCTTTCAAATGATATTGAATTACCTCAAGACAATGCCAATCATCACTTAGAAACACAAGTGATCTCAAGTCAGAGGGAATATGCCACTTGCTTGCATATAAGGATTATTCACATTTGTGACAAACAATTGAATATCCTAAATAGGGTCAGTCCAGTACATCCAATGCACCTATGTGTCTAAATCTTATTCCATGCTCGAAGCATCCTATAAGATTAGAACACATATTAGTCTCCATCATATCAAGGCTATCTCATGTTCACCGAGATATCTCGACTAAGGACAACACTGAATGTCAGCTAAGCTGAACATCATTGAGACATTACTCAGAAGTATACATACAGTAGCAGATAATGTAACAATCTGAATAATAACAATTGCCTTTATAAAACATATAGATTATACATGATACTGTAAATAATCCAAGGTCTCAAACATTAGCCTTAAGGGCATACCCTAACAGGATGTGTTAGGTTGGGTTGATTCCAATGGTGATGGTTCTAAGATTTGTGGTTCTAGGGATAGGTCAATAGAGGGCTCGGTGCTAGTTGGGTCAAAAGGTGATTCAAATTCAGCTTGCACAACTTTCTCAAGATTTTCAATTGGGTCAGGTTTAGGAGATGTGAGATGTACCTAAGGATAAGGTTAGGTGTTCGGGTCTAGGCCCTAAAAGTGATGGCAGTGAAGAGGGTCCTAGCAGGTACCGATGGCAAACTATGGGTTTAGGAGGGATCAAACTTTGGCTCAACTCACTAAATGTGTTCAAGTGGGGAGTTTTGATTTGGTCAATCACAAGAACCTCCACTTTATACTCTTTTCTAGGCTTAGAAATAGTGGCAAGTGCTTGAGAGATTTTTGGAAGATGAGTTCCCTCAATGTCCTTATGGTCAATCTCTATTTCATGTGTTTCATCCTCATAGATGTTGTTGTCTCTCTTCTTTTCTTTCTCAATTTCCTGGGCTACTAGGTTCATGAACTGTTGACACAGATCTTTCATCTCAGACCAACCATTTTGACACAGATCTTTCATCTCAGACCAACCATTTTCCATTTTCTCTCTTTGCTTTTCAATTAGCTCACTTTGCCTTTCAATTTGCCTCATCAAAGCCATCTTGATGTCGTACTCAATCCTTTGTGCTTGGTGGTAGGCATCATCTATGTTTCTAATGGAGTGATATGCTAGGGATTCGCTAATTTCTTCTTTTAATCCTCTTACGAACTGATTTGTATGCTCCCATGTTTCTCTATAGAATTTAAACCTTAAGTGAAAATCATCAAACTTTTCCATATATCTTCTAACCGAGTCATTTCTTTGGTTCAAGTAACCAAACTTTTCCATATTTCTTTGGTTCAAATGACCGGGTATAGTTTTGATCTTTATATTGATTTGATCCCCTAAACATGTTGTCTTGATTTGAGAGTGAGCAAGAATATAGCATAGAACTAAGCATGCAAATTTTCAACTTAAGCAAGTGGTAATGCACAAAGAGAATTTAGCATAAGCAACAATCATGCAAATTACACAATCACGTTTTTGCAATTTTCTTAGCACCAATGAACCCAAATTAGCAAGCACTTGAGCAGAAGGTTCTACTTATTAACTCAGAAACTCAGCAAGATCAGAAACCACAACATGTTGTTGAAAGTAGATTTCAAAGAGCTTAGCATAAAACAGCCCAAAACCCTAATTTGATGTGTTGTCTTTTAGCAATGCTATAGGGTTATGAAATTTTAGCATCTAAAACACAGCAAGAAGGTTGATTACACAAGTGTAGAATCTCAGCAAGGGTAAGAGCAAATATTCTTTCAAATCAGAATTCATCAAAGCCCCAAACAATCAACACAAGTTTTGGTTCAAGTGTTCATCCAAGAGTGTGCTTTTAAGTGGGGAGGCTACCTATTTGCTTAGATAGACCCCAAGCAACTTTTAGCCTTAAACTTAAGCTTTCCCTATCAGATTAGGGATTCCTAAATCTCAGCTATCAGAATATCAACCACAGAAATAAGATTCAAATTCAGCCAACAAGTTAAACAAGTCCACAAGGTTTCCAAGTTGTGAGTGTGGAGGACACCTATTTGCTTAGTGGATTCCACCCCAACCGAAATATGCCACAAATCAGAAGATTAAAACAGAATATCTCTTCACAAACTGAAATCCAACAAATGATATAAAGTTAAGGCACAACACAAGTAGAAATTAGAGTAGGGCTAGGCAATAGTACATCACACTACTCTTCTTAAAGTCCACTTGCGCATTCTTCTTGTAAAAAGTTTGATCTATTGGTTTAGATCAGCTCTAACCCACTTGGCCCTTGACTTAAGTACCCCCCTATCAGTTAAGGTTTCCCCAAGTCTCGGCCATGAAGTTCAAAGTAGCACAAATCCAAAATATCAACCAAGAAGATGGCAAGTCCAAGAGATTTTCCAAGGCTTTGTGTAGGGAGACACCTATTGTCTTAGATGCTTCCAACACAAGCCAAAATACCAAAATCAGAAAGCTATACATGGGTAGCACTTTAAGATCAGAGTTCAACAAAAACATAAAGAAAATCAAACAAGTTTCGGCCACGAAGTATAAAGCAAGCGCAAATGACAACCAAGCTTAAATCCATTGTAGTTTCAAGGCTTGTGTAATGGGGGCTATCTATTGTTTAGGTAGCTCCACACTCAACTTGATTTCATAACATCAAAGAGCCCACGGAAATAGACCTTAAAAGCCAACGAACCAGAAGGTAACAAAAGATCCAAGGAACAAAGGGAGACCAAACACATTAAGAGCAAAGTCCTTTTGGGTGAAGGAGGTTATCTCTTTGTTAGATGGCCCCATTACTCAAATGGAAGATATATTCCATGAAATTTAAGAAAACAAATCTCAGCACAGCATACTTTTGATCAGAAATATTTTCAACAAAAAATTCAAGGGTAGCTGAAAACACAAAGGACAAGAGAGTAAGCTTTCATAACATGAGATTGAACTACCTATTAATTAGGTAATCCTTTACTCAAGCTATGATTCCATTTCCCACAAAAATTTCTGAAAATCACAGCATATATTAAAGAGTATTTTTGATCAGAAAGTTTATCAAACATAGAAGGCAAAACACATCATAGAGGTATGGCCGAAAATCACAAAATAAGCTCAAACACATAACATACATGTAATCAACTTGAGCACCTAGAGTTTGCTCTGATACCACTGACACAGGATGGAAGTTTGAGTTGCTGGAGAAGAGAAGAGAAGAGGAAGAAGAAGAGAAGAAGAGAAGAGAAACCCTTAGGTTAGCAAGCTAAGGGAGAACTGATGTGGGGTGGAGACACGTGATGAGCACAGCTGAAATAACGATAGATGTATTTCTTTGATTTTCAAAATAAAGATCAAAGTTCATAAAACAGCCAAAAAATAGCGATCAGAATTTCAGGGTGACTTTAATCATTTACCAAAAGTAGCTATATGTTGCAGGAGAATCCAGTGATCCAAAATTCAAACCAATTAAACCTGCATGTAGAACAAAGTGTGTTCTTCGTATTCTTATCAAGGATATGGACTATTGCTCCACCGATTGCTTAAAATACCTGCACAAAAAATACTAATCAGATTAGTTTTAAAATAGGTGCAGGAATGTATCAAATATCAAAAGTTGCTAGGGGGTTTAGGATGATCTGCTGATTATGGGCTCTCCCCAAATAATCGAAATGGTAGAAGAGGATTTGATATTTCTATTAGCATCAAACATCAGAGATGGATGCCTGTCCAAGCACAATAAAATTCTGCATCAATAAGGCTAATCAAGTTAAATAGCAGACAATCAAGAGGGAAGATCTGAAATAGGGAACGTGTGCTTGCGGAGCAGGGGCGTCGGCGTTCGTCATTGCCGTTTGTCACCTAGTGCACCAAATCCAAACCTGCTATGATTGGAGGTTGCTATGGTAGAGGAGAGGTTGTGGCCGGAGTTTGGGGATGAATGATGGCTGGCCGGAGGAGAACGATGCTGGAAGGCGGGTCTGAGGCGGGAGCATGGCGGAAACAGGGAAACACGATCGGAGAGCAGAGTTGGGCGGCGTTCGTTCTGTGGTCCACGATCGTCGGACCTGTTACGATTGGAGGTTCATCTATCGATGGCGAAGTGGTGGACAGAGTTTGAGGGCGATTGGTGGCCGGTCGGAGGAGAACGGTGCTAGAAGACGGAACTAGGGTGGAAGGCTGGCGAGAACAGGGGATTCGAATGGACGTTCGATTCCGGTGATCAGACGGGAGGATTAGTGGATGGTGGTGGCTGAAGACTCGTCTTGGAGAGGAAGAGTGATGTGCAAAATCTTGTGAGGATCAGACCGGCGGATCATCGGCGCCGTGCTCACAATGATTCAAAAAATCTGGAGATGGCTGAAGTGTGCGGATGTTTGCAATCGGAGCAGGAGGATTAGGGGTTGAAGAAGAGATCAGGGAAGAGGGAAGAAGGAAAAGCTAGGTGAAACAAGCACCTCAGAGTGGAAGAGGATAGGAGACATCCGATTCCATTGGAAGAAAAAAATATTTCAATCATTAAATTCGATTACAAAGATGCATGCGTGAAGAGATACATATAGGCTGAAGCTTTGAAGTTGAATGTTGGAGCTTGGAGACGTTGATGTTTCCTTCTTTGAGTGGCTGCAGAGATGGCGTTGAAGCTTCCTCCGACTGCTGTAGAGAGACGTTGCTCTTTCCTTGTTGGTGCAAAGGAGAGGTGTTGAAGGTTGCTGCACGTTGAGCTTTCCTTGTTGGCTGCTATGTGACGTTGCTAGTTTCTATTATTTGCAGCGTGCGCTTGATACAATCTTTGATGGTTTGATTTGAAGCTGGCACATCTTCATATGGCTGGATTGGCTGGCTGATTAATGGCGCATCTTGGATTTGGCTGGCGCATCTTTATTAAGCTTGAATCTCTTGAGTTTATTGAGTGATTGAAGTAGTTCTACCATTATTTTGAGCTAGCTTCACGATTTAGCTTGCTAGCTTATTTGTGAACCTCCGAGTCTTCGTCTATGGCACTTGTAGACTCCATTTGTATTTTTGTGGCTTGTGGTTTCTACCCCCATCAATTGTCCTCGGGTGAAAAAAGTTCTTCCCCGAAGAATTGTTATTGCGGTGGTGAAGAAGTTCTGGAGGGGCAAGAGTCAATCTGCATTGTCCAAGCTGCAAGTCAGGGATACCTGCATTGAAGTCCCTTTCTCGGCCATATTCATTAGTAAACTTGAAATAAGGGATTCTAGCATCTAAGTTGCTTGGAATAATGAAATCAATATGCTCAATTTGAAAATTAGAGAAAGCAGAATTATGTTCAATTATTTTAGTTTGAGTTGACTCTAATGGTGGTTTAATGGTGTGGGTAGAGGGACCTAAGAGGCAAGATTCAAGGATCATTGGGTCTTGAGAGAAATTTTGTAAGTCTAGGAGTGTTCCTAAGGGTTGGGGATTAGGATCCAGGTCAAGCTCAAAAGGTTCCAACTTAGGTTCAAAATCAGGTTCAAGAAGACCTATGGGTTTGGGTTCAACTTTAGGCTCTCTAATAGTAGTGCTAAGCTCAAGTTCAGAACATATGGGTATGGACCCTAAAGTTGAAGGTAAAGGTGTTGGTTCTACTTGAAGGCTTGGCTCAACATGGCTTGCCTCTTGAATTTCAAAAGTCTCATCTAGACTTGTTTTAGATTCTATGGTAGGCTCTAAAGTTTGTTCTTTAGGCTTGAGCCTTTGTTGAAGTTCACCAATTTGTTTATGGGTTTTAACATGCATTGGTTCTTTGTTCCTAGGGTAGATTATGTGTTGCAAACCATTTTGAGTAAAACTATAACACCGAGGTTTGCTATAATAATATCCTTGAAAATAATGCATGAATTCTTCTCCTAATAAAATGTCAAAGCCTTCTAAACTCATCACATCACACCAAATTTCAGTTTTGATATTGTCTAACATAATGGGAACTAAGCATTGAAAGTCAACTAAAGTTATAGTCAAATCATCCCATGTTATGTAGTAAGGACTAGGACTTTTCTCTATGGTAAGGCCAAATTGTTCAAGAGATCTAATGGATATAACATTATACTTGACTTGATGATCAATAATAGTTTTACTATGGTATCCATTGCACAAGGTGTAAGTTGTGAAGCAACTAGGCCTATGGGTGATTACCATATAACCCCTATCAATTATAAGTTCTCTTTTTGGTATTTGCCATTGATGGAACTGACGCATGATGACAAACAGGAAAATTAATGCTGGAAATGACTATTGTTTAAGTGCAGTGCAGAAATAATATCTCAGCATGTAGAAAATAGTATATGAAGGTCACTCCAAAATAATTGCAGCATATGTATGTGCAGGAAATGTGCCAGTTGAAGACTGCAATTTGATAGAGGTTAAGCACAGAAACCAGGCTGAAAATAGATTGGAAAAATTCAGCATTCAAGTGCAGAAATTTATCGTTATAATCAATGCATCAATAGCTGCACTTATGGGTGTTGTAAACCGAAATATGCTGGTGTTATCCAAGCTGCAGTTTGACAGAGATTAAGTGTAGTAAGCAGGCTGAAAATTTCAGTTTCAGAAGGGCTGAAAACCAGATTTTAGTTGGGCAAAACTTAGAACAGAATTCAACATGCAGGAAATCAAATTAGAGAACCAAAACTCAGCACTTAAAGGTTCTAAGCAGATTAAACATTGATGCTAGCTGTAAGTTCAAAAAGTCATTCAACAATATCCAGAATTTAGAAGCTTGAATCAACTCAGAAATCTTAGTTGTGCAGAATTAAGAAAGGTTGATCAAAAGTTGCGAGAAGATGCAGTAGTGTGCAGAATTGATTAGAGCTTTGCAAAAAATTCAAATGCAATTTTCTTTGGCAAATTGTTCAATGCAAGCAATTTTTTTTTAATCAATAAAGAGAAAACAACTTAACTAAGATGCAAAAGCAGTAAACAACTAAACATGAAAGCAAAAACTAAGAATGTTTTTTTTTAAATGCAAAGAGAAAAGCAAGGATCATGTCGGCAGACAAGAGTTGCTCACAACTTGCTCTGATACCAAACTGATGTGGGGTGGAGACATGTGATGAGCACAGCTGAAATAAGGATAGATGTATTTCTTTGATTTTCAAAATAAAGATCAAAGTTCATAAAACATCCAAAAAATAGCGATCAGAATTTCAAGGAGACTTTAATCATTTACAAAAAGTAGCTATATGTTGCAGGAGAATCTAGTGATCCAAAATTCAAACCAATTAAACCTGCATGTAGAACAAAGTGTGTTCTTAGTATTCTTCTCAAGGATCTGGACTTTTGCTCCACCGATTGCTTAAAATACCTGCACAAAAAATGCTAATCAGATTAGTTTTAAAACAGGTGCAAGAATGTATCAGATATCAAAAGTTGCGAGGGGGTTTAGGAAGATCTGCTGATTATGGGATCTCCCCAAATAATCGAAATGGTAGAAGAGGATTTGATCTTTCTATTAGCATCAAACATCAGAGATGGATGCCTGTCCAAGCATGCTAAAATTCTGTGTCAATAAGGCTAATCAAGTTAAACAGCAGACAAGCAAGAGGGAAGATCTGAAACAGGGGACGTGTTCGAGCGGAGCAGGGGCGTCGGCGTTCGTCGTTGCCGTTTGTCACCTGGTGCACCAAATCCAAACCTGCTATGATTGGAGGTTGCTATGGTAGAGGAGAGGTTGTGGCCGGAGTTTGGGGATGAATGATGGCCAGCCGAAGGAGAACGATGCTGGAAGGTGGGTCTGAGGCGGGAGCATGGCGGAAATAGGGAAACACGATCGGAGAGCAGAGTTGGGCGGCGTTCGTCTGGTGGTCCACGATCGCCGGACCTGTTACGATTGGAGGTTCGTCTGTCGATGGCGAAGTGGTGGACAGAGTTTGAGGGCGATTGGTGGCTGGTCGTAGGAGAACGGTGCTGGAAGACGGAACTAGGGTGGAAGGCTGGTGAGAACAGGGGATTCGAACGGACGTTCGATTCTGGTGATCAGACGGGAGGATTAGCGGATGCCAGCGGCTGAAGACTCGTCTTGGAGAGGAAGAATGATGTGCAAAATCTTGTGAGGATCAGACAGGCGGATCGTCGGCGGCGTGCTCACAAAGATTCAGAAAATCTGGAGATGGCTGAAGTGTGCGGATGATTGCAATCGGAGCAGGAGGATTAGGGGTTGAAGAAGAGATCAGGGAAGAGGGAAGAAGGGAAAGCTAGGTGACACAAGCACCTCAGAGTGGAAAAGGATAGGAGACATCCGATTCCATTGGAAGAAAAAGACTATTTCATTCATCAAATTCGATTACAAAGATGTATGCGTGAAGAGATACATATAGGCTGAAGCTTTGAAGGTGAACGTTGGAGCTTGGAGACGTTGATGTTTCCTTCTTTGAGCGGCTACTGAGATGGCGTTGAAGCTTCCTCCGACTACTGTAGAGAGACGTTGCTCTTTCCTTGTTGGTGCAAAGGAGAGGCGTTGAAGGTGGCTGCACGTTGAGCTTTCCTTGTTGGCTGCTATGTGACGTTGCAAGTTTCTATTATTTGTAGCGTGCGCTTGATACAATCTTTGATGGTTTGATTTGACGCTGGCGCATCTTCATATGGTTGGATTGGCTGGCTGATTAATGGCGCATCTTGGATTTGGCTGGCGCATCTTTATTAAGCTTGAATCTCTTGAGTTTATTGAGTGATTGAAGTAGTTATACCATTATTTTGAGTTGGCTTCACGATTTAGCTTGCTAGCTTATTTGTGAACCTCCGAGTCTTCGTCTATGGCACTTGTAGACTCCATTTGTATTTTCGTGGCTTGTGGTTTCTACCCCCATCAGGAAGAGGAGAACTACATAACCCTAACCCTAACCTCACAAGGAGGAAGACACACCACAAAGGTTCCAAAAATATTCGTTTAAACTTAACTTTAAATATGAGAATTACATCAGTTTTTAAAGCCCATTCACCCTCAATCGTTAACTTAATCTCTCAACAAATAGAGGGTTATCAATGCTTAGTTTCAAATGGAAGGTGGAGATGAATTAGACTCTTGGGCTCCTCTTTACTTGTGAACGAAGCCATTTGAGGTTTGCTGCAGGCGCATGGAGTTTGGCTGGAGATGAATCAGCTGGGAGTTGCAGGCGCATGCAAGGCAACCTTGGAGCTAGTTGGCCAGCTGTGATCGGCTGACATCTGTTGCAGTATTCCCTGTGCGCATGATGTATTCCCTTTGCGCATGCTGAAAATTGGTTGGCATATTGATTGGCTTGGCTGCATGCGGTGGAGGTAAATAGCTGTGAAGCTTTGCATGCCAAATAGATTACTTGACATGGCATTAGATGCGCAGGTAGGGAACTGGCGTGGACAAATTGCTTCAGATTGTTTGACTGTAGCTGAGGTGGTGAAATCACAACCGAGTGGAGATTTGATGTTGTTCGATTTTGACCTTGTGGAAGCTGGTTGGGAATTTGATTGGAGTTGGCTGATTTTGACTTTGCAATTCTTTGAGATGCTGACTTTGATTTGAGATTGTTGTCTTGATGAACATGAAGGCGCCTATTGATGAAGATTTGCTGATTTGAGGATTGTTGACCTTGATGTTGACATGGCTCTTGTGATTTGACTTGGCTAATCCTAACAAAACAAGGAGAATTTAAACTGCATGTAAGCCTAACTAATTGCAACCTAATACATTATCTAGGAATTTAAAATGCTTAGAAAATAAAGCTTAAGCTAATCCTAATTACAACAAAACAAATAAACACTAATTTAAAACATGATTAAGCCTCTAAAGATGCTCCTACATCACTAAGGGATTCAAGCAAATCCACGGGGTGGATTATGATGAAACCTTCTCGCCAGTTGCCATGTTCAAATCTATTCGGATTCTGCTTGCTATAGCTGCATATCATGATTATGAGATATGGCAGATGGATGTAAAAACAGCTTTCCTTAATGGGATGCTGACTGAGGATGTGTATATGACACAACCTGATGGCTTCATCCATCCTGCAGAGGCCAATAAGGTATGCAGGCTAAAGAGATCCATCTATGAATTAAAGCAAGCATCTCGAAGTTGGAATCTTCGATTTGATGAAGCTGTGAGAGATTATGGCTTTATCAAAAGCGAAGATGACGCCTGTGTTTACAAAAAATTCAGTGGGAGCTTGGTGACTTTTCTGTTCTTGTATGTCGATGACATGCTGCTCATCGGGAATGACATTCCTAGTCTTCAAGCTATGAAGACATGGTTAGGGAAATGTTTCGAGATGAAGGACTTAGGAGAGGCCGCCTATATCCTAGGCGTGAGGATCTATAGGGATAGATCCAAGGAGCTCCTAGCCCTTAGTCAGAGTACTTACATTGATAAGGTCCTGGAGAGGTTTAGCTTGGAGCAATCCAAGAAAGGGTACCTTCCAGTGAGACATGGCCTTACTCTCTCAAAGAGCCAGTGTCCCACCACACAGGCTGAGAGGGATGACATGAGTCGAGTGCCTTATGCTTCGGCAGTGGGATCGATCATGTATGCAATGTTGTGTACTAGACCGGATGTGGCTTATGCTGTGAGCATAACCAGCCGATACCAATCCAATCCTGGATTACAGCACTGGGTGGTTGTAAAGAACATCCTAAAGTATCTGAGAAGAACTAAGGATTTGTTCCTAGTATATGGGGGACAGGAAGAGCTCAGTATGCAGGGCTACACTAATGCGTCTTTCCAGTCTGACCCTGATGACTTCAGATCGCAGGCCGGCTATGTGTTCAAGATAAATAGAGGCGTTGTATGCTTGAAGAGCTTCAAGCAATCCACCATAGCTGATTCTACAACCGATGCTTAGTATGTGGCCACTTCTGAGGCAGCCAAAGAAGCCGTTTGGATCAGGAAGTTCTTTTCAGAACTTCAAGTGGTTTCTAGTGCAGTGGATCCCATTGAAATCTACTGTGATAACAATGAAGCAATTGCACAAGCCAAGGAACCACGGCCTCATCAAAGATCCAAACACATACTCAGGAGATTTCACCTGATCAGAGAGATCATCGACAGAGGTGATGTCAAGATTAGCAGAATTGACACAGAGAACAATCTGGCAGACCCATTGACCAAGGCTTTGGAGCAGCAGAAGCATGATGGTCACGCTAGAGATATGGGGTTGAGATTTCTCAACCTCTAGGTCTTAGTGCAAGTGGGAGATTGTTGGTGTATATGCCCTAGGACCTAGTTTTGGTCCATTATTTGTACTACTTAACATTGATATTTATATCATTACTGGCATTGTCATTATCAATGTTTGTGTACATCTGCGTTTGTGTACCTACATGATAATGTTCCTGGAGACAGATTGGATCTGTGCTCAAATTATTGTCCCCAGTCGATGTACCTGAGTGGATATGGGACAGCTCTGGTACTTGAGAGACTGGTATATGGGCTGGTTAGGCACGAGGTGCTAACGCAGGCATATGGGTATATCAGTGGTGGATATACTGGACCGACCCGCTGTGAGGTAATAACTTGGTGTCACAAGTTATTCTCACAAGTGATAGGAGATGCATTGATCCCTTGACTTGAGGTCATTGGCCATTCTATATGGTTAGGGATATACTTTGATACAACCTAACGCCTTGCCGTAGTTGGGAGGTAATAACGGTTGTCATTGGGCATATCACGACCCATATGAGAAGGTCAATGCACAAACATAGGATTTGCCTCTTCCTAAGGGAAGCATGATATCCATGGAGCTCCTCTATGGTTCTATGACTGAAAGTGTATGGCCATACCTAGGTTAGACCTGATTTAGTCATAGCCATGAGATTGGATAGAAACAAGTGGTGACACACTTGGCCAATCGGATATCAGTTCGGCAAAGAGACTGTAATGCATCTGTACCTGATTGCGATGATGGGGATGTCGATGTCGATATCCATTCCGATGACTTGGGTAGCAATGATGCACTGCTAGGTGCCACTAACTGCTTGTGGTGACCACGGGTCAGCACTGCCAACGTCAGAGGAACGTACAGGGTCGCACACCTTGATACTCGAGTTCTCGTATTGATTGGGAAGCCTTATGATCGAGTTATTGGATAACTCGGATCTATTTTGGATATTTCATCAGCGCCAATGGGCCTGATGAGATGGAAGAAATTTATTGGGGCCAACATCCATTTACGGCAATTAACCATGGTTAGCCTAATTTAACCTTGGGTTAAATTGGATTGGATCCAAGGGCTTGGTTAACATGCATAATGGACATTCGGCTGGCCCATTGAAAAGTTGGGCTTAATGGGCTTAAGGAGAAGAAGAGGGCAGGCGCATGCTTAACCCTAGTTAGACTAGGGTTAGCGCCTATGCCTCATGTGATTTTAATTAATCATGTGAGATAAAATAGGGGCTAATTAATTAATTAATTAGAGTCCTATTTTTGTGGAATCTAATGGACTGATTTATTTAAATTAATTAGAGTCCTAATTGGATTAGGATTTAATTAATTAAATAAATAATTTGAGTCCTAATTGGATTAGGACTTGATTTAAATCTTGATCAAACCACCCACTTGAGTCCTAATTAGATTAGGACTTGATTCCCTCCTTCTCCTAGCCGCCCACTTGGCTTAATTGTAGCCATGTCTTAGGCGCCCCTTGCCCTATAAATAACCTCCCCTAGCCGCCCCTCCCATGACACTTATTCCTTGGAGGCGTGAACATCATCAAGAGGGCGAAAGCAAGGGACAAGGGCGCAACTTCCTCCTTTCTTCCATCAAGCCACAAGTGATCCTCTACCTCTTCTCCTTGGCGCAAGGTGAAGTTGAACTTGGCGGCATCTCCTTCTTCCTCCTTGCTCTTGGCGCTTCTCCCTTTGGTGGTGGTGCAAGTTTCTTGGAGGGCTCTCCTAAGGCTTGGATCTTCTTCCCGAGGCTAGCACCGGGCGTGGAAGAAGAGGACTCGAGGTGATCCGTGTGTGTGAAACTGTAGAGGGCGCACGCTTGGGCACCTACTACGACATCAGCCTCGCCTTGCTCAAGGTATCTTCTATCTCATCGTGTCGACTCTCTCGCATGCGATCTTCATTGGGTTTTTGGGACCGGCCTATTTCGGGGATATTCTTCTGCTGCGCAATGTGTTTGCATATCTGAATTTTTGTAAAATATCCCCGGAGTTTCCCAACAGTTAGTGATTCAGGTTGGAGAGAATATAGCCAATTTTGAGCTCTATCCTGCAGAGAGAATGGGAAGAGTCGTAGTCGTAGCGCATCAGTAGAAACACCGTTCATCTTCGTCGTGTCACAAAACTCTAGAAAAATTGATAGGTGCATATTCGGATCTTCAGAAGGTAGGCCTTTGAATTGGTTCTGCTAAACCATCGATAAGAGGGAGGGCTTTATCTCAAAGTTATTAGCCTCCACTGGAGATCGAGAAATACTTGAGTGAAGACCCTGCGCATTTGGAGCAGCAAAATCCTTCACAGTTCTATTATCGTTCGCCATCGTCAGATCGATTGGAATAGGTTCAATAATCCTCGATGATTCTTTAGCACTCAATTCCTTTAATCGCCTTCTACGATGAAACATCCTCTCAATTTCTTGATCAAGTTCGTATAGATCTTCATGTCCACTTGATCGTAAACCTCTACGGATATAACAGTTAAGCTCTAGTAACAAAGATTGAAAGAAAAACTAAATTACAATAACAAAGAAGCAAACAAAACAAAGAAACACAAACAAACAAACAAAAGCAATAGCAAAAGAAATAAAACGTCTAATCTACCAATTGGTAAATCACTTTGATATTGGTTGTCTGTCCCCGGCAACGGCACCAAAACATGATGTGTACTTTACCGTACTACTAACCGCAAGCGTGACGGTTTTGGCGTAGTAGTACTTTAGGTGTCGATCCCACAGGGATAGTGATCAAGTACCTAGTGGTTGTGAATCAATAGCTAGACAATCGATTAAGTGATTCGAAGTTACGAAAAGTAAAGCAAGCAAACCGAGTTGAGTAGGAGAAAGCTTCGGGGAGAAAACAGGGGTAGAGATGTCGGAACTTCGGGTTCATCTCGTTGATGGATCTTAAATTCAAACAAGTTAAGATTATAGCAAGCAATTTTAAAGGTGCTCAAGGAAGTATCAAAAGGTACAGATTACCCTCTTTCGATGGCGTAATCCGGTATCAATCTAGATCGACATCCTACTTTCGTGGCTCACCGTACCTAGATTGAACCATTAGGATCAAAGATACTATAAAATTCCTCATACAAATCCCACCCCATTTCTTAACGGCTCAGAGTATGTCTGAACTAGCAGATCTAGCGTCGCAATTCACCTATAAAATTGATAAACACAAGATAAAATTTGTATTTGCTATGAAATAACAAGTTTGAACAAAAGATACAAACCACGAGACTACACCCTTAGTTCCGACAAAAAAATTACGCTATCATGGTGTCATTTAAGTACAAATCTCTAAGGAAAGAAGAAATCAAAATGAAGATAGAAGGTAGAAGATGGCAAACACTTCAAGGAAGGACGACAATTCTTCTTTTTCAGATCTTCTAGAGTGGACGCACAAGGATCTCTTTCTCCCTTCTCTGCTTTCGACCCAACCTTCGTCTTCCTTCTCGAACTCCCCTCCTTTTGAAGAGAACCCAGCTCTCTTATATAGACCAAAAGGCGCCTCTTCAAATTCTGCATTAAATTCTCATCCATTAATTGCATGACTCTTCAAATTCTTAACTTAATTTTCATTATGACTCTTGATGGCTAATAATGATCCAAATAAATTCCACATTTATGACTGTAACAGAAATGCATTAACTGCAACCTCTTTATTCTTATAACCCTCAGATAATTAATGCTCATTTAATCCATGACGGCTGGTAATAAATTCTGGTGGCTGCGGATAAACTCTAGCGACGGCTGTGAGATTTTAGTCGTGAGGCAAATCATGGGCATGCCCATAATTTTCTTGTCAAAGTCGTCTTTATCTGGAAAGTTGTCATCGAAGAATTTATGATCGCGTCTTCGCATCATGCCTATGCTTGTATAAAAACGGGTCCATCATGTAGCTAATCAGAGGATTACGGTCATGATGTAGATTATGGCCTCAGCCGTAATTCTCGAAATTAATCCCGTTCAAAGACAAACTTCTTGTCAAGATTCCTGATTCACTCGGAGATGCAAATATACTTCCATAGAGCTCTAAAAGTGAGTGAATTATCCTGTATTCAACAAAACATGACAAGTAGTGAAGCTTCGGAAGAAAGTCAATGAAATAAGATGGAAAGAGTTGTAAAAGCATGAAAATATGTCTCGATTCACAGGTAAATATAGGTCTAAAAGACGATATAAATACGAGACATCACCGATCAGTACAAGAACTCGAGTATCAAGGTGTTCGACCTTGTAAGTTCCTCTGACGTTGGCAGTGATGAACTAAGGCCAACACAAGCAGTGAGTGGCATCTAGCAGTGCATCGCTTTTACCTAAGTCTTTGGAATGGATATCGACATCGACATCCTGATCATCGCAACAAGGTATTGATGCATTTCAGTCTCTTTGCCAAACTGATATCTGATTGGACAAAGTGTGTTACCACTTTAGTTTCAACCAATCTCATGGTCATAACTAAATCAGACTTTCACTTGGGTATGGCCATACACTTTCAGTCATGCATCTATAGGGGGGCCCGTAGATATCAAGCTTCCCTAAGGGAGGGGCAAATCCGCTGTCTGTCCATTGATCTTCTCATATGGGTTGTAACATACTCGATGACAACTGTTACGACCTCCCAACTATGGTGAGGTATTAGATAGACCAACAACTAGTCCTAAGGGCATATACACCAACAATCTCCTACTTACACTTAGACCTAGTTGTTGAGAAATCTCAACCCCATATCCCTAGCATGACCATCATGCTTCTACTGCAACAAAGCCTTGGTCAGTAGGTCTGCTAGATTGTTATCAGTGTCAACTCTCCTAATCTCGACATCACCTCTATCAATGATCTCTCTGATCAGGTGAAATCTCCTAAGTATGTGTTTGGACTTTTGATGAGACCATGGTTCCTTTACTTGTGCAATCACTCCATTGTTGTCGCAATAGAGCTCAATCAGATCCACATCGGTTACAACCACCTGAAGCTCGTAAATGAACTTCCTGATTTAAATAACTTATTTGGCTGCCTCAAAAGTAGCTACATACTCAGCCTCGATTGTAGAGTCTGCTATTGTGGATTACATAAAGCTTTTCTAACATACGACACATCCATTCAACTTGAACACATAGCCTGCCTGCAATCTGAAGTCATCAGGGCTTGACTGGAACGACACATCAATGTAGCCTTGAACACTAAGCTCTTCTTGTCCCCCATAGACCAAGAACAAATCCTTAGTTCTTCTTAGTTACTTAAGGATGTTCTTTACAACCACCAAATGCTATAGACCTGGATTGGATTGGTATCGGCTGGTTATACTTACAACATAAGCCACATCTGGTTTAGTACACAACATCGCATATATGATCCAACCTACTACCAAAGCATAGGGTATTCGACTCATGTCATCCCTCTCAGCCTGTGTGGTGGGTGTTGGTGTATATGCCCTGAGATCTAGTTTTGGTCCATCTTTGTATTACTTGACTCTGATATTTATATATCATTCTGGCATTGTCATTATCATTGTTTGTTTACATCTGTGATTGTATACTTACATGATAATGTCCCTGGAGACAGATTGGATCTATGCTCAAATGATTGTCCTCAGTCAATGTACCTTACCGGATATGGGACAACTATGGTACTTGTGAGATTGGTATATGGGCTGGTTAGGCACGAGGTGCTAACGCATACATATGGGTATATCAGTGGTGGATATACTGGACTGACCCGCTGTGAGGCTATGACTTGGTGTCATGAGTTATCCTCACAAGTGATAGGAGATGCATTGATCCCTTGACTTGAGGTCATTGACCATTATATATGGTTAGGGACATGCTTTGATACATCCTAACACCTCGCCATAGTTAGGAGGTCATAATGGTTGTCATTGAGCATGTCACGACTGATGTAGGGACATCTTCAAGGACTTAATTGTGCTTGATGTTATTTTGAAAAATTGTTGCATTTTGATATTTTGGGACTTGTTAATGTTTGTATGTGCAACCTTATCATATTTTCAGCACTTGTTGTTTTATGTTGTAGCTAGAATTTAGTCTAGGATTTATTTTGAAGTTTTTGTTTTTATTTTTAGTGGTTGTGTTAGGTTGTTCTAGCCTAGGTCTTATGCACACCTGTATTGCACATGCAAGCACCTAGCTTCTCCAATGGTAATGTGACCTCGGCGTGGAACAGTCAAAGATAGTCAACATCAGCTAAACATCAAATTCAAATTAGCTCCAAGTCAAGTTCAATCTCGGCATGGACTGAGCAAACTCAACAACATCCAGCTCATAATACAAGATCAGCCTCAATCTACGGAGTAGCCCTCGCATGAACTCATAAACAGCCTACCAATATCAGTAATACACGTCAGCTTCATCCACCAGCAAATCACTCAACCAACGGCTACAAAACATCACTTCAACCTACGCAAAGTAATCATCACGCCAGCTTCAGCAAATAGCAGCAACAACCTATGAAAACTTCAGCTAATGAATGCCAAGTAACCGTTGAAGAAGGGGTTTAAAGCTTGCACTTGTACACTTTTACACGTTTAGGTTGAACATTTTGAATTCTGAAAACCCTTGTGTTAGCGTCGTTTGTGCTAAGAATGGAGCTTGCTCTTCTTGTGTACGAGAGTTGAGCTTGCTCCTCTCCTTATCCTTCTCTTCTATCAATCTTTCTCTTCTCTCCAACGCTTCAATCTCCTCTTCTATTACTCCTGCTTCTTCCTACTGCCAACCATCTTAGCCCCACGCTGCTACTATTCCATTGACGACGCCAGAACCTACAGCAAAGCCACCTCTCAGACGGGAGTTAGAACACGTTGGAGGCTCACAATGAGCATCTTGAGGACAGCTGGGCCAACGTACTCTGTCAGAAGGACATGAGAAGGGGTTCGGCCCCCTTCCTACAAGGGGGCCCTAAGGTGTTCTCTGACTAAACAGCTACTCAATCTCTTAGATCCGCATGTTCAAATTTGGTTACCATTGATATCCTGCATTCACGCATGCCTAAACACCATTTAAGAGCCACATACCTAAGGGATCTAGGGCTTAGGATTTCTGTCCTACATTAGTGGTATCAGAGCAGTCATTAGGTGCTCATTTGTGTTTCTGAAATTCTGATTTACTTCTCTTCTCACCTCTACTGGAAATCTCTAGATTGCACGCAACTGATTTCTGCACAACTGTTTCTGAAAATCTGGACTGAAGTTTGCTTGTATCGTTGGATTTTTGGTATGCATTTTTCTTGTCAACAATTAGTTTTCAACGGGCTGGATTTCTATCAAGAAATATCTGAGTCTAATTTTCCTTGTTTTTAAGAAACACTGAGTTATATGTGCCGATCAAATATTTGCCAAAGTTACTGTGTTTGTTGCTGAAACTGCCCAGAACTTGTTTGCTGAAATTCTGAACTGGGTTGTGTTTCTAAATTCTGATTTTGATTTCTATTTCTGCTGCTGACTTTCTTTGCTAAAGTTTTGAGTTCATTGTGTTGGAAAATCCCTGCTTGATCGTTGGCGGCTACCTTGCTGAATCTCTGAAACCGTTTCCCTGCCTTTCTGAGTGTGAATCTACCTTAGCCAATGGAAGATTACACTCCATACTATATTGAAATTGTGCATCTGATTTTTGCATTTGTAAGCACTGTTGTTTTTCCGTACGCTGGATTTCTGCATTTGCTTACTCCATAACCTCTGTTTGAATTCTGATTTGTGCCCTTGATGAATTTTACCAACTAGAAGTTGCCCCGTGCTCAGCTTTCTTGCTAAAATCCAAGCTGAATATTCAGCACTGCTAAACCAAGTGCAGTCACTGAATTCAGAGTTCAATACTTTAGTTTTCAGTTGAGACTTGCATGTGTCGAAGCTGAACCTGTGTTGTAACCTTCAGTTGGATTTATCAATACTGCTGCATTGTATTTTTTGTTCTTGTGCAACTTGCTGGTTGAAGTCTGAAAACTTCTCTGAGTATTCTGGTTGGGTCCGTGATGCCTCAAGTTCTGAAACTATCTTGCTATCGTTACTTGCCGGCTGCTACTTTGAACACTTGAATACGTACTGTAGCTTACCATCGCACCTCGTGACATCTGCTGAATCTGTTTAGCAGATTTCTGAATACTGTCACTTAGGCCTTTTGTCTGAACCCTGGTGTTAAGCCACGAAGCTTGGGTCCCTAAACTAATAGGGAAAACTAAGTTCAAGCAGCACTTCGGGTGTGACTTTGCAATAAGCAAAGCCTTCATCCTACAGTGTTACAATTTGCCAATTGTTCTGATTCTCGAGTTTCAGCTGGGGCTACTGTTGCTTACCAGCTGAAGTTCCTTGATATCGACTGTCACTGCTCCCCTTGTTGTTTACATTCGTTTGAGTTGTTGCCGTTGAGTCCATCACTGCATTTTACACCTAGGCGGCAGGAATTGTCATTACTACTGCACATTCATTTTTGACCATCGCTAAGGCTGAAATCTGTACTCTTCTACCATAGCTGACTTCCTGTTTACTGTAACTTCAATCTGATGTGCATGATTAACACTTGCTTTCTAGTTATTACCTACTGTGTGATGAAACTGCCATCTTTAGCTAGATAGCCTAGTTTTCAATACTGCATTTGATTAACTGCTTGTTCATCCTTGTCATGATATCACTTGTACTGGTGCTGTTTTCCTTCATTATCTGTGTTGAAACCTTGCTGAACATTTATGTCTGAGTTTTGCATCTGAATTTTAATTCTTAACATTTTCAACTATGGCTGCTAGTCTCACTCAAAAACATATAAGCATGATTTATGATAAACTTAAGGCCATGAACCAAACTTTAGAAGAGAGCAATAACCGATACATAGAAAGACTCCCAACATATAGGGTCACCCTTAGATCAGATTATTTTCACACTTACACTAAGATTGATGATAGGGTGTGTAAGATTGCCATTGATGAATGCATAGAGTTCAACTTTATAACTCCCCTAGCAATTGACAAGTTTCAGTTGGCCATCAAGCCTAACCCTTACCCTTATACTGTTACTTGGGAAGATGGAACCCGGACCTTAGTGAGCCTTAGCTGCCTTGTTCCCATCAAGTTTGCTACTTATGAATAAAAGGTTTGGTGTGATATCTTACCATTAAAGGGTACTTACCATGTCCATCTTGGTAAGCCTTAGTTACTTTGACAGATATTACCATATAAGGAAAGATTGCTATGTCTTGCGGTCCTATAAACTAAGGCTAACAATTATGAGACCCAAGCCTAGAACCCCCAAGGTAGACCACTTTTCCAAAGGCATCAAAGAATCTAGTCTACCTACACCATCATCTCGTAATATTTTTGACAAATGGGGAAAAACAATGGAAGAATTACAACGAATGCCAAAACTTAAAGAACCAACTCTATAACCTACTATATTGCCATCAATAGTAGAAGGCGAATCTGAACCTAGACTTGGACATGAATTAGAAAATGGACAAACACCATTTCTTGAGCCTCCCCAGCCCACTCATGAGTTTAAGATGGAGGCCGGTCATGAGAAGATTAGTGGAACACAACCTCTAGCACCTTCTACCCCTGAGTTTGAAGTGGACACCCTTGTCATTAATCATGTCAAAGTTTCTGAACCGGACAAGACTAGTGGGCTGAGCCATAGGATGACTCCACTAGGACCTATAATATGTCATAGGTATGCACTAAGGTCATCATTATTGCCATCTCTTTTAGGACCTGGACCCGAGCACCCAAACTCTCCACCTTTAGAAAGTCCTTAGCCCCCTACTAAACTTGACCCAATTAAGACTCTTGAGGAAGTTATAGAGGATAAATTAGAGCAAGCTGAACTTAAACCGCCTCCTACACAAACTGGCACTGAACCCTCTAGTGACATGTCCTTAGAACCAACAATCTTGGAACCACAATGTGAACCTCATCAAACATTACCCGTAGAACCACTCCAGCCCTTGCCTAAACTCGAGGGAATGCTGCCATCAACCTTGGAGATTAAATCTGAACCTCAACACACTTTACCTTATGAAGCACCTCAGCCCATTCCCTCCACCCAAAAGGAAACGCATGATGAAAACATACAATTCATTCTTGAGCCATCAGGACCTTTAGGGAATGACACTAAGAAACAATTACATGACACTTCTAAAAGCTTAACCCATTATCATGACAATTTTAAATTTGAATCCTGCTTTGATAAAACCATGACTATGCACATGCTACAAAAGAAATCATCTTTTGCTTTAAACGAAAAATTGCATGAAAAAGTTTATCATGAGACTGATATTGGTTTAATATTTCCTTCATATGAAAATGAAGAAGTGATTCTGAATCTAATCTCATTTAAGGCTGCCACATTTGCATATCACGTCTACAAATCGTATATTGTTGCTACACATGAGAATACAATTGCTTTCAAAGATTTCCTTCTTACTTGTAGGATTGCATATGTCAAAAGGGCTAATGACAACTTTCATACATTGGGGTGGCCACCTGATCCAAAATGGAGCTACAACTTTAATTCTCCGGAGGAGAATTCTGCAGCCCCCTGGAAAGCTGATGTAGGGATCGGGAACCGAGACGACCTCCACACACTTGGCTTACCACTGGAACCTCCACATGCTTCAATTTTAATTCTCCGGAGGAGAATTCTTCACCCCCGGAGATAGCTGATGTCGGGACATCTTCAAGGACTAAATTGTGCTTGATGTTATTTTGAAAAATTGTTGCATTTTGATATTTTGGGACTTGTTAATGTTTGTATGTGCAACATTATCATATTTTTAGCACTTGTTGTTTTATGTTGTAGCTAGGATTTAGTCTAGGATTTATTTTGAAGTTTTTGTTTTTATTTTTAGTGGTTGTATTAGGTTGTTCGAGCCTAGGTCTTATGCACACCTGTATTGAACATGCAAGCACCTAGCTTCTCCAACGGTAATGTGACCTCGGCATGGAACAGTCAAAGACAATCAACATCAGCCCAACATCAAATTCAAATTAGCTCTAATTCAAGTTCGATCTCAGTATGGACTGAGCAAACTCAACAACATCCAGCTCATAGTACAAGATTAGCCTCAAGCTATGGAGCAGCCCTCGCATGAACTCATAAATAGCCTGCCAATATTAGTAATACATGTCAGCTTTATCCACCAGCAAATCACTCAACCAATGGCTACAAAACATCACTTCAACCTGCGCAAAGAAATCATCACGCCAGCTTCAGCAAATAGCAGCAACAACCTATGAAAACTTCAGCTGATGAATGCCAAGGTCTCCCAAAATGTAACCGTTGATGAAGGGGTTTAAAGCTTGCACTTGTACATTTTTGCACGTTTAGGTTGAACATTTTGAATTCTGAAAACCCTTGTGTTTGCGTCGTTTGTGCCAAGAATGGACCTTGCTCTTCTTGTGTATGAGAGTTGAGCTTGCTCCTATCCTTATCCTTCTCTTCTATCAATCTTTCTCTTCTCTCAAATGCTTCAATCTCCTCTTCTATTACTCCTGCTTCATCCCGCTACCAACCATGACGAAGCCAGAACCTACAGCAAAGCCACCTCTTGAGCGGGAGTTAGAACACGTTGGAGGCTCACAATCAGCATCTCGAGGACAGCTGGGCCGACGTACTCTGTCAGAAGGACATCAGAAGGGGTTCGGCACCCTTCCTATAAGGGGGGCCCTAAGGTGTTCTCTGACTAAACAGCCGCTCAATGTCTTAGATCCGCATGTTCAAATTTGGTTACCATTGATATCCTGCATTCACGCATGCCTAAACACCATTAAAGAGCCACATACCTAAGGGATCTAGGGCTTAGGATTTCTGTCCTACATCAATGACCCATATGAGAAGGTCAATGGATAGACAGAGGATTTGCCCCTTATTGAGGGAAGCTTGATATCCATGGAGCTCCTCTATGGTTCTATGACTGAAAGTGTATGGCCATACCCAGGTGAGAACCTGATTTAGTCATGACCGTGTGATTGGAAGAAAACAAGTGATGACACACTTGTCCAATCGGATATCAGTTTGGCAAAGAGACTATAATGCATCTGTACCTAGTTGCGATGATGGAGATGTCAATGTCGATATCCATTCTAATGACCTGGGTAGCAGCGATGCACTACTAGGTGCCACTCATTACTTATTATGGTGACCTTTGGTCAGTACTGCCAGCGTCAGAGGAACCTACAGGGTCGCACACCAAGATACTCGAGTTCTCGTATTGACCAGGAAGCTTTATGATCGAGTTATTAGATAGCTCGTATCTATTTTGGAGATTTCATCAGCGCCAATGGGCCTGATGAGATGGAAGAGAGTTATTGTAGCCAAACTTCATTTTTGGTAGGTTGACCCATATTTGACCATGGTTGGTCAAATTTGGATTAGGGTTGCATTGGATTGGATCCAATTGCTTAATCAACCCATGTAATAAAGTTTGGGCTAGTTCATTACCTAATGAGGCCCAATAGCAAGTTGTCATGAAGAGGACATTGGCTAAAAGGGCATAATGGGGAGAAATCTCCACCCCATTGGCGCCTAGGGGCATAATGGGGGTGGAGTGGGCTGTTTTGCTTCATAAGGAAGCATTAGGTGCCTCCCCCTTCTACCTAGGATGGTATGTTGCCTCTATGGCAAGCCTTGGGGCTGATATAGTTGCATAGACTTATTTGGAAGGTTTTTGGCACATATGGCTAATAGGAAAAAGGTTTATGGAAAGCTCTTGGAGAGTTTCCTTAACCCTAACGCTAATTGCCACCCTTCTCATACCCTAGCCACATACTCCCATGATAATTGTGCCCAACCCTTGTTTTCCCGTTCCCTCAAGCCTCTATATATCTAGGATATGCGAGAGGCTCAAGATGATGATCTTGGCGTGAGCAAGAAGTAAAGGGTAAAAAGCAAGGCTTTGGCGGAAGTCTTCTCTTCTATCTTCCTCCTAGCCACAAGCCTCTTCTATCCTTCTTCTCTTGGAGCAAGGAGGGATAGGACTTGGTGTCTTCATCCCCTAGTCTCTTATCATGGCGCATCTTCCCTAGAAGTTGGCGCAAGTAAAGATGAGGAGTTGAAGACATGGAGGCATCATCTCCTCTTCTTCTTCATTGGCGCATATACCTTGGAGGTAGTGCAAGGCTTGAAGAAGGTTGCACAAAGGCTTGGATCTTCTTCCCGAGGCTAGCATCGGGTGTGGAAGAAAAGAGCTCGAGGCATCCGTGAGTGCGAGACTGCAGAGGGTGAACACTTGGGCGCCTACCTCGACATCGATCCTCAAGCTTGCTAAAGGTACTTACTATCTCATCGTGTCGACCCCCTCGCAAGAGATCTTCACTGAGTTTTTCGGACCGGCCTGTTTCGGGGATATTCTTCCGCTGTGCATGTATTGTATTATCTGAAAAATTATAAAATATTCCCAGGGTTTCCCAATAGTGGTATGATAGGGACTTGCGAACCTCGAACGATGTTTTTTTCATGTTTTTCCATGCTCACATGCCATATCTATATTTTCGCATGTTGCATAGATGTTGGTGCATGTTTTTCTTAAAGCAGAAAAATCATAGGTCTCTTGTTTCTTACTTCTAATCAACTTCTTGTGGTTCTTTGCTCTCTTCATGTGATGGGATAGATGATAACACCAAAATATATAGTTTATTCTGTATCATTTTATGTATTTTTTCATGCTAAATTGAGGATCTTTTTGCTTATCTTTATGCTAAATTCATTGAATATTGCAAAGTCTACTTATATTTTGGTTTTTCAAGATTTTCAGGTAAAAAGGCACTATTTCAAGGCATTTTCAAGCAAAATCAAATACATAGAAGGATTCCCAACATCAAGAAGAGGTCACACAAGAAATTTCACGCAAAACGGAGCAAATCAGCCAAAATACGGTAGTACCGTAACCTATTTTACGGTACCGTATTTTCATACGCTACCGTAAAATCTGAGCCCTGCCGTAATTTGGGGAGTTTTCCAAACAGAGAGTTTTCACAATTTTATGGCACCGCCGTCAGAAATTACACGGCCGTAATTTTGAGACATTTCCGACCAGAGACTTTTGCTGATTTTACAGGACTGCCGTAAGCCATTTTACGGTGCCGTATTTTCCAGGCGAATCTGTCACACCCTTAGATAACAACAATCCATAAAAGATAATCATATGACATAATTTTTCGCAAGATCGATAATCAATATCAAGTTCAATGCCTTGAACAATAAAATAAGTGATATAATGTCATTATCCAAGTTGCAACAAAAAAATATCCATTCCATCAAAAACTTTTACCCAAGCATGCTACCAACATAAAACATGCTACCAACATAAGCCATTGCAATCAACATTCAAAACTAGTAACATACTCCTCAAAACAAGTCTCATGACAACTCTTAATACAAGTCTTTTATGGAGCATACAATGTTTTCCAAGATTACAAAGTCTCATGATTTAGCCAAAATTCCAAAATGAGCTTCCAAAATTTTCAAGCTTTTGCCCACAATGCGTAGCCAAGCTAATCTGCAATAAGGGTTAGTGCAAGCAAGAATGAGCATAAATTGCCCACCAGGTAATCCTAATGGCTAAGGGAAAACGAACTAAAGAGGATAAACATATCAACGAAATAGTCAACAATAAAGACATAATGAAAGATAACAGAATTTCCCCTTGAGCACATGAATTGGATAGGGAAAACAAGATAGCCATACATTCCTTAGATAAGGCATTTGGGTCACAAGTAGTCATTAATCATCATAGAGCATTCATATCACAGTAATCATTGATCATTGTTGTGCATTCATATCATGAGTAGTCATGGATCATAGATGTGGGGGAGACACTCATAATTCAAAATTCCTTCCACGTCTGGAAGTTGAACCCATCCTCGTCAGGAGAGAGCAAACAAAAGCTAGCTAGAGCATCTTAGGGCTCTTCGTACAAATAGATAGAGGGATTCAAGCGGTGGCTCCCACGAATTCAAGAGGTGGCCCCCATCTTTTTTAGGGATGTGGCACTTTGCTCCATGTAGCACTTTGCTCCACATCTATCATGATGTAGTGGGATTCAAGAGGTGGCCCCCACCTTTTTAGGGGTGTGGCACTTTGCTCCACAACTACCATATGATAAGTGAGATTCAAGAGGTGGCCCCCACCTTTTTAGGGGTGTGGCACTTTGCTCTCACAACTCTTTTGAATGGAGGGATTCAAGAGGTGGCCCCCACCTTTTTAGGGGTGTGGCACTTTGCTCCACATCCATCCACAAATCTCTCATTTGGGTTCATACAAATTCTCCCCACAATATATCTTTCATAACAAGAGCACTAAGACAATGAGGTTGAGCATCACATTGAAGATAAGATATAACATAAGTCATTGAACACAATATTTGTCATAGGGCATACCATGAGTTCACAGTCATGAATTAAGGCATAGAAAATAGATTCATAATGATCTTGTTGCTTCTAGAATAATTTCAAGCTCAAAACACAATATCCACTTTGATGTTAAGCATGTAACCAAAACAGGGCAGATTCATCATATCTGATTTCGACTTATATTTTAGGTTGAATACTTAATCTAAAATAGTCAATATTATATTCAAAATGAAGTTCTCTGAGTCTAGTTTCCACTAAAACTTGTTGAACAAGATTTTGAGTTGTAGGCAGGGAGATATGGGCGGTCGAACATAGGAAGGTCTGGATGTTAAATTTTCAGAAAATAGATTCATATATCATACTTTCAACAAATGTTTCAGACCGAGTAAGTAACCTAAAATAAGCAATATAATATTCCAAATGAATCTATTTGAATCTACTTTCTAATAGAACTGAACTCGTCAGATTTGGAATTATAGTCAGAGAGATATGAGCAGTCGAACATAGGAGGGTCAGAATTCCAGATTTCCCGAAAACAGCTTCGTATGTTAGGAATGTGAAATATGTTTCAGAATGAATACCCAACCGAAATTAGGCAAAATGGTATTCAAAATGTAGCACTACGAGTGTACTTTCCAATGAGTCTAGTTTCACAAGATTTCGAACTATACCTAGGGAGATATGAGGATTCGAACTCATAAAGGTTGAAAATCCAAATTTCCAGAAACTGATTTTGTATAGCTAGATTACAATACAGATTGAAATACGAATACAGCTCGGATATGGTCGATATTACATTCAGATTAAAGCGGAATGAATCTAGTTTCATAAAAAATTTATTTCGTGCGATTTGGATCTATAGGTCATGAGATATTGGGGTTAAAGTACACAAAGGTCAGATTAGAGAATGTAGATTTCAACAGAACAGGATTTTAAAACCCTATAAATATTTGAATCCGACCCCATAGAAACGAATATCATGAGATTCAAAACCCAAATCAAGCATAGAAGACACAAGAGACATCAAAATTAGGTGAGGCATGGAGGAGGAACCAGATTAACGAAAACAAGAATAAGATTTACTTGCCTTAAGATGATGAAGTTCTTCTCCCAATCCTTCCTCTTGGTGGCGGCCCCCTCCTAGGGTTCTTTCCAAACCAACGTGACCAGCCTTCTCCCCTTCCTATCACGATTTTTCCTCTCACATTACTAACCCTCAAGGCTTATGTGGCAAGCTTTTCCAAAAATGCCTCTTTTAAGACTCCAATAAGGACATTTAAGCCCATAGTACCAAGATACCATCATCACCCTAGAAAATAACAAGGTTTCAAGCATGTATAATTGACCAAGTAATATTATTTACCAAACTTATTATTTGCATAACATCATAAGGGGGGTTTCATAAATTTTAGGGTATTACATCTCTCCCTCCTCAAAAGAACTTTAGTCCCCTAAAGTTGCATTACCTTGATTATCAAAAAGATATGGATGGATTCTTATCATATCTGCTTCCAATTCCCAAGTTGGCTCTTCAATGGAGTGATGCTGCCAAATAACCTTCACAAGTGGTATAACCCGGTTTCTCAAGATCTTTTCCTTCCTATCCACAATTCTTATAGGTCTTTCAACATAAGATAGGTCTTCTTCAATCTGAATAGGCTCATGCTCAATGACATGCGATGGATCATGATGATACTTCCTCAACATGGAAACATGGAATACATTATGGACATGAACAAAGGATGGTGTTAAAGCGATTCTATAAGCAACCGGGCCAACCCTTTCAAGAATTTCAAAAGGTCCAATAAATCTTGGGCTTAGTTTTCCTTTCTTCCCAAATCTCATAACACCTTTAGAAGGAGAAATTTTTACAAAAACATGATCACCAACTTGAAACTCAAGTTCCCTTCTTCTATTGTCTGCATAACTCTTTTGGCGGCTTTGAGCTACTTTTAGTTTATCCTTTATCACATGTATTTTCTCAGTGGTCTCTTGCACTACATCTGGGCTTAAGAGTCTTCTATCACCAACCTCTTCCCAACAAATAGGAGTCCTACACTTCCTCCCATACAAAGCTTCATAAGGAGCCATTTGAATACTTGAATGAAAGCTGTTATTGTAGGTGAATTCAATAAGAGCAAGATCCTTATGCCACTCACCCTTCCAATCCATGATGTAAGCCCTTAGCAAATCTTTAAGAGTCTGAATGGTTCTTTCTGATTGCCCGTCTGTTTGAGGATGATAAGTTGTGCTAAATTTGAGTTTAGTTCCCAAAGCTTCTTGTAGTCTCTTCCAAAATCTAGAAAGGAATCTTGAATCTCTATCAGATACAATCTCAGCTGGAACACCATGCAATCTCACTATTTCATTTATATACATACTAGAGAGTTTATCAAGTGAGTATGTCATTCTGATGGGCAAGAAATGTGCAGATTTTGTCAACCTATCAACAATAACCCAAATAGCATCATGGTTTCTAGAAGTTCTAGGCAATCCTGAAACAAAATCCATTCCGACGCTTTCCCATTTCCATTCAGGTACCCTCAAAGGTTGAAGTAAGCCACCTGGTCTTTGATGTTCAGCCTTAACCAATTGACATGTTAAACATTTGGAAACATATTGTGCAATATCATTCTTCATACCACTCTACCAAAAGGTTTTCTTTAAATCTTGATACATCTTAGTGCTGCCTGGGTGAATAGAATACTCTGAGTTGTGAGATTCATGCAATTTGCTGGCCTTAATTTCAGAATCCTTAGGAACACATATTCTATCCTTGAACCTCAAAATGTCATCCCCTCTCATGCAAAAGTCTTTCCTCAATCCATTTACACTATCTTCTCTAAGTTGCATTACACTTAGGTCCTGAAGCTGTCCATCCTTAATTTGTTGAAGAAAGCTAGATTCAATCCTAAAAGAAGCAAGTAATACCTTTGGCTCATGTTTGATCACTTTAAGACTCAAGGCACTGAATTCTTCAAGTAATTGCCATTGTTTCACCATTAATGATGCTATTATAGTTGAAGATTTCCTACTAAGTGCATCTGCTACCACATTAGCTTTACCTGACTGATAAAGAATGGTGCAATCATAGTCTTTCAATAGCTCTATCCATCTCCTCTATCTCATGTTCAACTCCTTTTGAGTGAAGATATACTTTAAGCTCTTGTGATCGGTGTAGATCTCAAATGTTTGCCCATACAAATAGTGTCTCCAAATTTTCAATGCAAAGATGATAGCAGCTAACTCTAAATCATGGGTTGGGTAATTCTGCTCATAATCTTTCAATTGCCTTGAAGCATAAGCAACCACTTTATCTGCTTGCATCAACACACACCCAAGGCCCTTGCCTGAAGCATCAGTGTAAACCATAAATTTATCATTTGCATTAGGAATAGTGAAGATTGGATCACTCGTCAATCTTCTCTTTAGCTCTTGAAAACTTTGCTCACATGCTTCATTCCAATCATACTTCACACTCTTCCTGATTAGCCTGGTGAGAGGGCTTGCAATCTTGGAGAATCCTTCAACAAACCTTCTATAGTAACCGGCCATGCCCAAGAAACTCCTATTCTCTACCACATTGCTTGGTCACTCCCAATTCACAATAGCTTCCACTTTCTTTGGATCGACAGATATACCTTCACTTGAAATAACATGCCCCAAGAAGCCAATTTCCCTTAACCAAAATTCACTCTTGCTCAACTTTGCATAAAGCTTCTTCTCTCTTAGAATAGACAAAACAATCTTTAAATCTCTTTGATGATCTTGGTCATTCTTGGAGTAAATCAGAATATCATCGATAAATACAATCACACATTTGTCCAACAAGGAGTGAAATTCTCGGTTCATTAGATCCACGAAAACTGCAGGTGCATTTGTTAGTCCAAAAGGCATGACTAAGAGGCGAAGATGGTTAGGGTTTGTCCAAACTGCAGGAGTGAAATACTCGCCTCTTCGTCTTTAAGAGACGAAGACGCACGAAGTAAAATGGCAAATTTTTATCCAGTATCGAGGGAGCAATCAACAGAGAGGTGGTTAGGGTTTGTTCTTGCACTGAGAGGCGTAGAGGGCACCTCAGGCCGTGATTTTCATGTAGAAGCTTCACCTGGAGGAGAGGAAGACACCACAGAAGTTTCAGAGCGTTTGGAGTCCGATCGGAGGAGGAATGAACGAAATAGTGGTGACAGCGCTGTTTATCGAAGCAAATTACGGCTGTAAAGGATTTTACAGCCGTGTTGTAACGTTGTTTCTCCTTTCTTTTTATTTTTTGATCACTCTAAGACTATGATTTATTGTATCTCCTCCTTCATGCAAGCTTAATACTGTTTTGGGACATGGGGTGTAATCCCCTTGATTCTTAATGATTAGATAACTCTTCTATTTTCGTCATGAAAATTTTTGCTATGATAATTTTACTTTTGTGATGGATTGTTCTTAGACGCTCTATCGATCTATGTTATTAATCATGTTTTTAGAGTTTTCGCAATTGACTGAAAGGTAATTGCTTGAGAACTTGGAACCCTAGAATTGCATGTTAGGATCCCTTCCTTAGGTTAGATCTAATTTGATCTGTTCTAGTAGATTAATTGCCATGACAGTAATATGAATCTATGGATCGAGTCTATTTATCAAACGTGGAGATCTTGCACGAAAGTGAGGATCGAAACGTTGGAGATCCATGAGTAAAACTAGTGTTGAGGTTCGGATGCACGAAAGTGATCCTTGAGATTCCACTAGAGATTATCAACCTAGAACTCGGATGCACGAAAGTGATCTTGAGTTATTTGATTGATGATTTACTTATATTTAGTTTTGGGATAGTTTTGGGACAGATCTTGCGCGAAAGCAAGGATTGGTCCCTGCATGACAGTCTGCACGAAAGTGAGATAATCCCTTTATGAAGTAAATTAGGTCTTTATCATAGCAAGATTTGATTGACGAAATTTTATTCATATCTTATCATTGAAATTAAGGTGGATGAAACCCTAGTCCCCTGTTTATCTTACGCTCTTTCTATTTAATTTCATCATATTCGGTTTACTTAGCTAGTGAGAAAATAATTATTTGGTAATTAACAATAAGGTCTCTGTGGATCGATATTTTTATTACTTCAATAATTCCGTGCACTTGCGGAAGCCTATCAAGTTTTTGGCGCCGTTGCCGGGGATTAGTCCAAAGTATACGCGTGCCAAACTTGTAGTGTTACCTTACAGAACATCAAGGTTTTGGCACCGTTGCCGGGGACCTTAGTTTTGTTAATATCAAAATAGTTGTTAGTATTGCTAGACTAAGTTTTGTTTGTTTTCGATTTAACTTTGTTTTTTTTCTTTTCGCAGGTTTTGGATTTTCACAGTTGTGACAGAACTGCGATTTCTAAAAAATTTGTGAATTTGCTGGTGTTTTATATTATCTATTTTTTATATATATTCTGAAAAAAAAAATCTTATTTGATTGGTGTTGGATTATCTTTTTGATAGATTTGAAGATATGTCTTTTTATCAAAATTCATGGGCTTCTGAAAGAGGTTAGGTATACATGCAACAAGGAGAGCATAAAGATTATTCACACATGTCTATTGCAGAATTAGCTAAATTATACTCTTATTCTATTACATGTAATATTTGTAAGTCTTTTGATCATTATGCTTATGAATGTCAATTTAGATATCATGCAAATTCTAATTCATCGTGCTATCAAGATGATCACTATGATTCTAGTTGGGAAAATCAAACTTCTTTTTATGATGATTGCTCTGATCATGTTTCTATGCCATGCTTTGAGGATACTGGAAAATCTAGGCTAGAATCCATGTTTGAAAAAATCATATCAGATCAAGAAAAATTTTTTGCTAAACAAAATCAATTTTTAGACCAAATGCTGGCAAATCAAAGTAAGCATCTTGATGATCTTAAGGGTTCTGTTAATCAAATTTCTTATCAAGAATAATCTTTGACTGCTAATACTAAATTGCTAGAAACCCAAATTGCACAACAAGCATGGTTATTTGAGTTTGATACTAAAAAACTTGATTTAGAAAATTCCCCCTGTGATCATGATTGTTTTGAGATTGAGCCTTATGTGAATATTCATGAATCTCACTCTGATTTTGATTCTTCTGATAATTTAATTGTGGAAAAGATTGGGGAAATTGGAATTGAAAAGCCCTCTTTTGATGAAATTGATTCTTTTGATGTTGTATCATTTATGGTTGAATCTGATGAGTTTGATAAGGGTTGAAAATTACAGACATTGATGAGCCCCACTTTGATTTTGGTAAAATTTTGGAAATTAATGATAAATCTCTTGTGGTTAAATCTGATTCTATTAATCCTTTTTCATATGATTCCGATTTTGACTCTTCTGATGATGAATTATTTGTGGGCAAGCATGAGGAAATTGATTTTGAAGAGTCTCATCTTGATTTTGATAATGATTTTGATATTGATAAACTATTTGATTGTGAGCATGAGGAACCTGAAGATGATTTGAAAATTACAAATACTGATGAATCCCATGTTGATATGTTGCCCATGGCTATTGTTGAAAATTTTGATTTATTTTAAAATTTGTGCTTTAATGAGGAATCTAATGAAAGACATAGACATTATTTTGATGATCCAATACTTGAATCTTTTGAACTAGGTCCTAATCTTATTGCAATTAAAAATATTAATTTGAAGAAAGGACTGATGATTTTGCTTTTTGACAAACACAGAAAGATAATAAAGATTTCTTTCAGTGAATTTGAGAATTTTGATTTTGATTTCTGCATACTTGAGAAAGCCACATTGATCATGATTTATATGAATTTTTGGATATTTGAATTAGTGGCTAGAATTTTTGGACAGCGGAAAGAAAGAAATTACACGCTATATATTTTGGTACTAATTCACCTACTTCACCATGATTTTAGTTTTGGTCAAGCTATAGACCTAAAATTAGCGCTTCTTGGGAGGCAACCCAAGCACTTTTATCTTAGTTTAGTTTCTTTTATTTTAGTTTATTTTTAGAATTAATTTTTCTGTTTGTTTTGCAGGTGAAAAGCAATTTTTGCGCAAAATACGGCACTGTCGTAATTCATATTACGGTACCGTATTTTCGGTCCGTTTTCGACAGAAAGTTTTGTGATTTTTACGGCAAGGCCGTAACGTCTTTCACGTGCCGTAATTTTGAGTGATTTCTTTCCCGAGAGTTCTTTGAAAAATACGGCACTGCCGTATAGCATTTTACGGTACCGTATTTTAAAGCTGCTTTCTACTTATTGAGTAGGTGTTTTCTAGTTGCGATTTTAAGAAACTGGGTTGAGAAAAATTTTTTTTCTTTGGCATATCATTAAACTACTTATCTTTTTCTATCATCTGGATATTTTTTCTGAATTTTAAAGTCCATGGAACATTCTAAAACACCAAGCAACTTTTCGATTATGATTAATTTATGCAGCAGTTTTTTTTTTGACTAATCTGATTAGCACTTTTGCAGCAAGTTTTTAAGTTGCTTAAATAACTTGAAACCCGGATTTTTCACTTGGAATTTGAAGTTCGTGTGTCATTCTATCTTGTGGATAAATTATTTTCACGAAAAATATTTTCTGATCATTCTAGGACACATAGCAACTTTTTGAATTTTATTAACTTTTGTGCAGTTTGTGCAGTTTTTAATCTGAGTAGCCTTTTTCTGCTGATGCCCAAAATTTCTGATAGATTTTGATCCTTTGATTTTCATACATATGAAAAGAACATATCTCATTCTATTACATGGTTCTGTCCATTTTCTATTTGGATCATTAAATTTTATTCTAAAGTATGGCTACTTTTCATAAAAAATTCAAAAACTGCACAGTTTGCTTTCTACCAGTTATTGCTTATTTTGCATCCAGATTCAGAAATCTTCAAGAGCAACTGTCTTCCACCTCTAGCCACCGCTGCATCTGCCTCTGACATCACTGTATCCAGCCGTCGACACTGGATTATACCATCTGCAGATTCTTACTTCTTTTGCTATCTCTTATTCCATTTATTTTATTTATGCAGTAGAATATTTATTAGTGACTGATTTTTTTATATTTGCAGAGCTATCTCTCACACCCACCGGCAGACGATCTCACCTCCAGGACTGTGATCTCTAGCAGGCCACTAAAGATTACTCACTCTACTGTCGGTATCATCTATTGGGAAACCCCGGGGATATTTTACAATTTTCAGAGATAGAGATTACAAAATACATTGCACAGCGGAAGCAATATCCCCGAAACAGGCCAGTCCCAAAAACCCAGTGAAGATCGCAAGCAAGAGAGTCGACACGATGAGTTAGGAAATACCTTAGAGCAAGATGAGGTCGATGTCGTGATAGGCGCCCAAGCGTGCGCCCTCTGCAGTCTCACACACACGGATACCTCGACTCCTCTTCTTCCACGTCCGGTGCTAGCCTCGGGAAGAAGATCCAAGCTTTAGTGCACTTTCTTCAACCCTTGCGCTACTTCCAAGGTAGAAGCACCAATGAAGAAGAAAGATGGAGATGTTGCCGCCATGTCTTCAACTCCTCATCCTTACTTGCACCAACTCCTAGAGAAGATGCGCCAAGATAAGAGGCAAGAGGGTGAAGACACCAAGTCCTCTCCCTCCTTGCTCCAAGAGAAGAAGGATAGAAGAGACTTGCGGTTAGGATGAAGATGGAAGAGAAGACTTTCGCCAAAGCCTCCCTCTTTGCCCTTCTAATTCTTGCTCATGCCAAAATCAATCCTTTGCTCTCGCATATACCCATGTATATATAGAGAGGCAAGAGGGGGCAGCAATAATAGGGTGTGGGCGCAATTCTCAAAGAAGGAGGCGGCTAGGGTAAAGGGGAGGGAGTAATTAGGGTTTGAGGTAAAGAAAGTCTCCAAGACTTTACCATAAACCTCTCCTAATTATCCATATGCGCATGAGACCTTCCAAAGAAGTCTACCAAGCCATATTAGCCCCAAGACTTGCCATAGAAGCAAGCATACCATCCAAGGTAGAGGGGCAAGGCGCCTAAAGCTTCCTAATGAAGCAAATTGCTCCACTTCTCCCCATTATGCCCATAGGCGCCTAAGGGAGAAGTTTTGTCCCCATTATACCCTTTTAGCCTTTCCTCACTTCATGAGAACTTGTTATTGGGCCTCATTGGATAATGAGCTAGCCCAAACTTCATTACATGGGTTGATTAAGTACGTGGATCCAATCCAATGCAACCCTAATCCAAATGTGACCAATCATGGTCAAATACGGGTCAACCTGCGAAAAATGAAGTTTGGCTCCAATAACATTCTTCCATCTCAGTAGGCCCATTGGCGCTGATGAAATCTCCCAATTAGATCCGAGTTATCCAATAACTCGATCATAAGGCTTCCCGATCAATACGGGAACTTGAGTATCAAGGTGTGCGACCCTGTAGGTCCCTCTGACGTTGGCAGTGATGACCAAATGTCACCACAAGCAGTGAGTGGCACCTAGCAGTGCATCGCTGCTACCCAAGTCATCGGAATGAATATCGACATCGACATCCCCATCATTGCAACAAGGTACAGATGCATTACAGTCTCTTTGCCGAACTGATATCCGGTAGGACAAGTGTGTCACCACTTGTTTTCACCCAATCACATGGTTATGACTAAATCAGGTTCTTACCTGGGTATGGCCATACACTTTCAGTCATAGAACCATAGAGGAGCTCCATGGATATCATACTTCCCTTAGGAAGGGGCAAATCCTTTGTCTGTCCATTGACCTTCTCACATGGGTCGTGACATGCTCAATGACAACCGTTATGACCTCCCAACTATGGCGAGGTGTTAGGTTGCATCAAAGCAAGTCCCTAACCATATAGAATGATCAATGACCTCAAGTCAAGGGATCAATGCATCTCCTGTCACTTGTGAGGATAACTCATGACACCAAGTCATAGCCTCACAGCGGGTCGGTCCAGTATATCCTCCAATGATATACCCATGTGTCTGCGTTAGCACCACGTGCCTAACCAGCCCACATACCAGTCTCACAAGTACCAGAGCTGTCCCATATCCACTCAGGTACATCGATTGGGGACAATCATTTGAGCACATATCCAATCTGTCTCCAGGGACATTATCATGTAAGTACACAATCGCAGGTGTAGACAAACAATGATAACGACAATGCCAGAAAGATATATGAATATCAGAGTCAAGTAGTACAAAGATGGACCAAAACTAGGTCCTAGGGCATATACACCAACAATCTCCCACTTGCACTAAGACCTAGAGGTTGAGCAACCTCAACCCCATATCTCTAGTACGACCATCATGCTTCTGCTGCGCCAAAGCCTTGGTCAGTGGGTCTGCTAGATTGCTCTCTATGTCAATTCTGCTAATCTTGACATCACCTCTGTCAATGATCTCTCTGATCAGGTGAAATCTTCTGAGTATGTGTTTGGATCTTTGACGAGACCGTGGTTCCTTAGCATGTGCAGTTCCCATTGTTGTCATAGTAAAGCTCAATGGGATCTATTGCACTTGGAACCACCCGAAGTTCAGTTTATCCAAACGGCTTCATTGGCTGCCTCAGAAGCAACCACATACTCAGCTTCGGTTGTAGAATTAGCTATGGTGGATTGCTTGAAGCTCTTCCAGCATACAGCACCTCCAACCATCTTAAACAAATAGCCGGTCTGCGATCTGAAGTCGTTAGGATCAGACTGGAATGACTCATCAGTAAAGCCCTGCACACTGAGCTCTTCCTGTCCCCCGTAGACTATATAGAATAAATCCTTAGTCCTTTTCAGGATACTCAAGGATATTCTTTACAGCCACCCAGTGCTGCTGACCTGGATTGAATTGGTATCGGCTGGTTATGCTTACAGCATAAGCCACATCTAGTCTAGTACACAGCATTGTATAAATGATTGATCCCACTGCTGAAGCATAGGGAATTCGACTCATGTTATCCCTCTTAGCCTGTGTTGTAGGACACTGGCTCTTTGAGAGAGTAAGGCCATGTCTCACTGGAAGGTATCCTTTCTTGGATTGCTCCAAGTTGAACCTCTCTAGGACCTTATCAATGTAGGTACTCTGACTAAGGGCTAGGAGCCTCTTGGATCTATCCCGGTAGATCCTCATGCCTAGAATGTAGGCGGCCTCCCCTAAGTCCTTCATCTCGAAACACTTCCCTAACCATGTCTTCATAGCTTGAAGACTAGGGATGTCGTTTCCGATGAGCAGTATGTCATCGACATACATGACCAGAAAAGTCACCAAGCTCCCACTGAATTTTCTGCATACACAGGCGTCATCTTCACTTTTGATAAAGCCAAAATCTCTCACAGCTTCATCAAACCGAAGATTCCAACTTCGAGATGCTTGCTTTAATCCATAAATGGATTTCTTTAGCTTGCAGACCTTACTAGCCTCTGCAGGATGGATGAAGCCATCAGGTTGTGACATATACACATCCTCAGTCAGCTTCCCGTTAAGGAACGCTGTTCTCACATCCATCTGTTGGTGTATATGCCCTAAAGACCAATGTATGGACATGGTCAGGCATTGTTTGAATGTACTTTAATAGAACTATTACTCTTTATATAGGCATGGTCGTTATTATGCAAGACTTCTCTACCTGCGTTGATGTATTGAGTTGCATAAATAATGTCCCAGGAGTTTGGATTGGATCCATTCTCATAAGCTATCCCCAGACAAGGTACCTTAGCAGATATGGGACAGCTTTGGTACATGTGAGACTGGTGTATGGGCTGGTTAGGTGCGGGGCACAGTAACGCAGACATACAGGTGCATTGGATGCATTGGAGTGATCCACCGTGAGGATTGACTTGTCTAGTCAACAAGTCAATCTCACATACAAGAGGTTTGCATTGATCCTTAGACTTGAGGTATTCATATCTAGATTTGATGATGGGTGTGCTTTAATACAGTCTTACGTCTCTCCGTAATTGGGAGATCAAAACGACTGTCATTGGGCATGTCATAAGTCATGTAGAGACATGAATGACCAATAGTAGGATTTGCCCCTTCCTTATTGGAAGCATGATATCCCCTCGGGGCGCCCCACCTTATTGGTGCATGACAGGAGAGTGTGGCCACACTTGTTGAGTCATGACCAATGCATTGGATAATAAACTTGAGACTAATCCAATGGCAGGATATCAGCTTAGGCAAAGGGATCTGTAATGCAATAGGAATCCTCGTTGTTTGTTAGGAGTTGTTGCCATAATGACTTAAGTCCTATGACATGGGTAGTAGTGATGTGTTGCTAGATACCCCTCACTACTTATGATGTTTACATCATTACCATCGTCATATGGATCCTACGGGGTCACACGCAATAGACTCTTGACGTTGCTTTAATCAGAAGCCTTAGGATCAAGTTATTGGATAACTTGGATCAATTTGGAAGATTTCATTAGCGCCAATGGGCCTGATGAGTCGGAAGAAAGTTATTGGAGCCAAACTTCATTTTTGGCAGGTTGACCCGAAATTGACCTAGATTGGTCACATTTGGATTAGGGTTGCATTGGATTAGATCCAATGGCTTAATCAACCCACGCCATGAAGTTTGGGCTAGCTCATTATCCAATGAGGCCCAATAATTAGTTGTCATGAAGAGGAATTGGCTTAAAAGGGTATAATGGGGAGAATTCTCACCCCATTGGCGCCTAGGGGCATAATGGGGTGAGGGAGGCACCTTTGCTTCATTATGGAAGTAAAGGGCGCCTAGCCCTTCTTCCTTGGATGGAATACTTGCCCCTAAGGTAAGTCTTGGGGCTGATATGGCTTGAGAACTTTTATGGGAAGTTCCTAGGCGCATATGAACATAGGGAAGAGGTATATGGTAATGTCTTGGAGACTTACCTTACCTCAAACCCTAGTTTCTCCCAAAACCCTTACCCTAGCCGAAACTCCTCATGCATGTTGCGCCTAGCCACTTAGCCTTTGATGGTAAGAATGCATTTGAGGCATGTCTTGGGCTGATATAGTGTTTAGACTTTTACGGAAAGGTTGAATGAGGTTTATGGTAAAGTCTTGGAGACTTTCCTTACTTCAAGACACCTCATCCTAGCCATACACTTGGCATGATCCTAGCCCTTGCTCAAACTGCCTCTAGTCCTATTTATAGGACCCATTGTCGCCCTCTCTAGATGATGAATTCTTGGAGACATGAACACACATAGAGGGGCGAAAGCGAGGGCAAAGGGTGACAACATCAAAGCTTGGCGCAAACTTCTTCCTTGGAGCCGCAATTTCTTCCTCTCCCTCTCTTCTTGGCGCAAGGACTCTTAGTGCTTGGTGGCATCTCCTTGCCACAAGCTCTCTCCCTTCCTTGGCCATAGGCGCACCTTGCTTGAAGGTGGCGCAAGCAAAGAAGAAGAAAGGAAGCAACTTGGCGGCATCATCTTCCTCCTCATCTCCTCTTGGCGCTTTCATCTTGGAGGTGGCGCAAGAGAAGTAAAGATACCCTGAGGCTTGATTCTCTTCCTGAGGCTAGCACCAAGCGTGGAAGGGAGCAACGATCAAGGAGTCGACGCGTGGATACTTGTAGAGGGCGAACACTTGGGCGCCTTCAACATGGCTTCGACGTCTAGACAAGCAAAAGAGGTACATCTCTAACACATCCTTGTGTCTTCTCTCTCGCATGGATCCTTGGGAAAGGAATGTGTTTCGGGTGTAATGCTTCTTCCGCTGCGTCCTGGGACTGCAAAATTTTAAATTACACCCGGCATTCCCTAACACCATCTGCCATATCTCATAGTCATGATATGCAGCTATAACAAGCAGAATCCGAATGGATTTGATCATGGCAACTGGCGAGAAGGTTTCATCATAGTCCACCCCGTGGACTTGTTTAAATCCTTTAGCCACTAGTCTACCCTTATAGGTAACTATATTGCCATCCATGTCTGTCTTCCTCTTGAAGACCAATCTACACCCTATGGGTTTTACCCCATCAGGCAGCTTAACCAAATCCTAGACTTGGTTAGCCGACATGGAATCCATCTCAGATTGCATGGCGTCAAGCCATCTCTCGGAGTCCGGTCCACTGACTGCCTCATCATAAGTCCTGGGTTCATTCTCAATGATGAAGATCCCATCGTGTTGGGTCGGCAGCGACCCATACCTCTCAGGTGCATGACGAATCCTCTCAGACCTACATGGGGACTTGTGTCTGAGCCTCAAGTTGTACAGCAACCGGTGTAGGTGGCTCAGATTCCATCTCTTTGTCTTGTGGTTGCACTTGGTCCTCATCCAAGTCAAACTTCCTCCCACTAACTTCTTTCATGAGAAATTCTTTCTCTAGAAAGACAGCACCCTGAGCAACAAAAACTTTGTTCTCGGTTGGGACATAGAAGTAGTATCCTTTAGTTTCCTTAGGATACCCCACAAACACACATTTATCAGATCTAGGTTCTAGCTTGCTAGAATCCTGACGTTTGACATAAGCCTCACATCCCCAGATCTTGATAAAAGTGAGATTAGGGCGTCTCCCACTCCACATTTCGTATGGTATTTTGGAGATACTCTTAGATGGAACATTATTCAGTATTAGAGAAGCTGTCTCTAGTGCATGCCCCCAGAATGAGGGAGGTAGAGTTACATGACTCATCATGGATCGAACCATATCCAATAAAGTTCGATTTCTCCTTTCAGACACACCATTCCATTGAGGTGTTCCAGGTGGAGTGAGTTGGGATATTGCAAGTCCCCTAATCTAAAAGGGGGGGGGGGGCGAAACCCAAATAGGAGGCGCATAAATTTTTCTAGCGGAAGCAAGGGTTTCTTAGAATCGTTTGCATAGACATATGATTAACTTGTTAAACAACTAGTATAGATCATACCATAGCCATTGTGTAGATGTCGGCTTGGAAGAAGAGAACAAATCTGATCTCCTCCAAAAGATGCGCACACAATGAGATGTTGCCTACTCCCTTGTTGCTTCTTGTGCTAGCAAGGCACCAAGGTATCTTGATCGAATAAAAGGAAATGAGAGATGAACTCTCTTGCTTGACCGAACTTTCTCCAAGACGTCTTTTTCTCCACACGAGAGTGTCATCGAGAGCAAGGAGCAAAGGGTTGAATGGAGCGTGAAGCCAACCGAACGTGGAGGCGTTTCTATTTTGGAACTTCCAAAAATAGCAAACGAAAACGTTCATGCGTTATGCGTTCACTTCAAGTGAACCAAACGCTTATCCCACTCCATATGAACCATGCGCTCACACATGAGCCGGTTCACATGTATATGGTTCAATGGTCAAACCAAACCAGCCCAAGCAATGGTCTAGATCTCATTGAACCAAAAAGGTTCAAGATCTAACTGTTGATCTCTCAATGCTTTTGATCTCACCGATCTAGCATCACTTCTCTCGATCGAAGCTTACCGATCTCAAGCCCTAATCAATCAAACATGATCAGACCAGATCTCACTTACAATCAGAGTTTAAATCCCTTTAAACTGAACCGAAACAATTCAGTCCACACGATCTGACTTAAGTAAGCCATATCATCAAATTGTGCGACCCTAAGGGTTTCCTTTAAATGTCGGTAACGATAACTTACGTTATCACAATCAGTGAGGGGTATCTAGCAACACATCACTGTCTCCCGATATAAAGGAAAGAGTCTTCCAAGACTACACCCAAACCACAGCACAAGTGTGAATCCACTTCACGAGGCATACATGTTTCCTTTGCCACTGGATGTTCTTATTGGACAAGCGTGTCAAGCCTGTAGCTCCAATATGATGAGCATGATTAGATCAGATGAACATAGTCACCTGGGTATGGCCATACACTTTCTCAATCATCTCATGCAGGGGGGCCCCTTTAGAACATCACACTCCAATCAAGGAGACGGCAATCCTATATCTATCACTAGTTTCCTAACCTGATTCATGATCATTATCCAAGATAGTCTATAACCATTATGTTTCAAATGATATTGAACTACCTCAAAACAATGACAATCATCATTTTAGAAACACAAGTGATCTCAAGTTAGAGGACATGTGCCACTTGTTGTAAACAAGGATTATTCACATTGTGACAAGCAATTGAATATCCTAGTAGGGTCTGTCCAGTACATCCAATGTACCCATGAGTCTACATCTTATTCCATGCTCGAAGCATCCTATAAGATTAGAACACATATTAGTCTCAATCATATCAAGGCTGTCTCATGTTCACCAAGATATCTCGACTAAGGACATTACAGCATGTCAGCCAAGCTGAACAGCATTGAGACATTATTCAGAAGCACACTTATTGCAGCAGACAATGTAACAAACTGAATAACAACCATTGCCTTTATAAACATAAGAGTTTATACATGATACTGAAAGAATCCCAAGGCCTCAAACATTAGCCTTAAGGGCATACCCCAACAATCTCCCACTTGCACTTAATCTAATGGTTGAGAAATCTCAAACCCATATTATTACAGTGCTTCTCATGCTTCTGCTGCGCCAGAGGCTTGGTAAGCGGGTCAGCCAGATTGTCATCTGTATGAACCTTGCAGATTTTGATCTCACCACGATCAATGATCTCCCGGATCAAGTGAAACCGTCTCTGTATGTGCTTGGACTTCTGGTGCGACCGTGGTTCCTTTGCTTGTGCGATTGCTCCAGTGTTATCACAGAAGATAACCAAAGGATCTGCACTCGAAGGAACAACACCAAGTTCCTGAACGAACTTGCGAATCCATACTGCCTCCTTAGATGCTTCCGAGGCTGCAACATACTCGGCTTCTGTTGTGGAATCAGCAACGATAGACTGTTTGAAACTTTTCCACACCACTGCTCCACCATTCAAGCTAAAAATATAGCCTGATTGCGATCGGAAATCATCCTGGTCAGATTGGAATGAAGCATCAGTATATCCTTCAATACTGAGTTCTTCCTGACCTCCATATATCAAGAACATATCTTTGGTCCTCCGAAGATATTTCAAAATGTTCTTGACTGCAATCCAGTGCGCCTGACCTGGATTACTTTGGAATCGACTGCTCACGCTTATCCCGTAAGCGACGTCTGGGCGAGTACATAACATCGCATACATAATGGACCCAATAGCCGAAGCATAAGGCGTATTGTCCATTTCATCTTTCTCAGTCTGTGTTAGTGGACACTGACTCTTTGAAAGATTCAGACCATGTCTGACTGGAAGATATCCTCTTTTAGAATTCTCTAAATGAAATCTCTCTAGGACTTTATCGATGTAAGTACTTTGGCACAGCCCGAGAAGCCTCTTAGATCTATCTCTGTAGATCTTCACACCTAATACATAGGCTGCTTCTCCTAGATCTTTCATCTGGAAACATTTTCTTAACCATGCTTTAACAGCATGCAGTTCAGGAATATCGTTTCCAATGATTAAGATATCATCGACGTAGAGGACTAGGAAAGTAATCACGCTCCCACTAAACCTCTTATATATACACGGGTCATCTTCATTCTTAATGAAACCAAATTCACAGATTGATTCATCAAAATGAATATTCCAGCTTCTAGATGCTTGCTTAAGTCCATAAATGGACTTCTTTAACTTGCATATTTTATGACGATCTGATGGATTAGTGAAACCTTCAGGTTGTGTCCTATACACATCCTCATCCAGTTTTCCATTAAGGAAAGCGGTCTTCACATCCATCTGCCAGATCTCATAATCGTAATATGCTGCTATCGCAAGAATAATCCGAATAGACTTGAACATGGCTACAAGAGAGAAAGTTTCATCATAATCTATCCCGTAGATTTGTTTGAAACCTTTCGCAGCTAGCCTGCCTTTATAGGTAACTACGTTACCATCCATGTCAATCTTCTTCTTGAAGATCCATTTACAGCCTATAGGGATTACTCCCGGAGGCGGATCAACCAAATCCCAGACTTGATTATCTGACATGGAGTCCATCTCGGCTCGCATAGCTTCAAGCCATCTAGCTGACTCCGGTCCACTGACCGCATCCGCATAAGTGAGGGGTTCATCATGATCAATGATGTAGACTCCGTCATAGCGCTCAGGCTGTCGACGGATCCTTCCCGATCTACGCGGTTCCCGTGATATCTGAGCCTCAGGTTGTTCAATAACCTGTTCTACTGGCTCAGGCTCATCCAACTGTGCTTGACTACTTTGTCCTTCCTCTGGATTCTCATCCACTTTTATTTCTCTCCCACTGGCTTCTTGCAGAAGAAATTCCTTCTCAAGAAAAATTGCCGTCCGAGCAACAAATACTTTGTTCTCTTTGGGATCGTAGAAATAATAACCCTTAGTTTCCTTAGGGTAACCGACAAAGATGCATTTCTCAGATCTGCTCTCTAGTTTCCCAGAGGCGAGCTTTTTGACATAAGCATCGCAACCCCAGATCTTAATAAATGTCAAGCTCGGCTGTTTCCCATACCATAACTCATATGGAGACTTTGAAACTGCCTTGGATGGCACTCGGTTTAGTACCTTTGCAGCTGTTTCCAGTGCAAATCCCCAAAAGGAGTAAGGTAGAGTAGCCTGACTCATCATAGAACGAACCATATCCAGTAAGGTTCTGTTCCTCCTCTCGGACACACCATTCCATTGCGGTGTTCCTGGTGGAGTGAGCTATGAGATAATCCCACACTCCTTCAGATAGTCAGTAAACTCTCGACTTAGGTATTCTCCACCTCGATCTGAGCGAAGTGCCTTGATATTTCGGCCTAGCTGATTCTGTACTTCATTTTTGAACACTTTGAACTTGTCAAAAGATTCACTCTTATGTCTCATTAGATAGACATATCCATATCTACTGAAATCATCAGTAAAGGTAATGAAGTATGAATAGCCACCTCTGGCATGTTTACTAAATGGCCCACACACATCACTGTGTATAAGGTCAAGTAAACTTGAAGCCCTTTGACCTTTGTTAGGAAAAGGAGACTTCGTCATTTTGCCCAATAAACAAGCTTTGCATGTATCAATCTCCTCATAGGAGTATGATCCCAGCAGTCCATGGTCATGCAACCGCTTAATGCGCTTCTTGTTAATATGGCCTAAACGACTATGCCATAGCAAGGTGCTGTCATCAGCATACTTGGCTTTCTTATTATCAATATTTTGTATAGAACATTCCATGTCCAACATGAATAACCCATTGTTAATTGACCCAGTAGCATAAATAATATTATCAAGAGAAAGATAACACTTTGAAGTCTTGCATTCAAAGGAAAACCCTTTCCTGACAAGAGCAGGAATAGAGATAATATTCTTGGTAATGCTAGGTACAAAATAACAATTGTTCAGTTCTAATACAAGTCCAGATGGTAATGAGATGTGATATTCTCCTACAGCAACAGCAGCAACCCGTGCCCCGTTTCCTACTCGTAGGTCCACCTCATGCTGTCCCACCTGTCTTCTTCTCTTGAGTTCCTGTACATTTGAACAAATGTGAACTCCACATGCAGTGTCCAACACCCATGATATAGAAGAAGAGGATATCATGACTTCAGTCACAAAAATACCTGAGCCAGAAGCGATGCTTCCCTTCTTGTCTCCTTGGAGCACTTTACAGTCCTTTTTCCAGTGACCCAGCTGGCCACAATGGAAACATCTGTATTCCTTCGACCGCTTAACCTTTTGTTTCAGAGCCTTGTTGTAGTTCTTGACAGGGGCTTTGCCCTTCTTCCCCTTCTTCTTGTTCCTGGAAGGAAACATCAAGACAGAGGTTGAAGGCTTTCCCTTTAGAGTCTCCTCTGTAGTCAAGAGCATATTCAGCAACTCTGCCGGAGTACAGTCGATCTTGTTCATATTAAAATTAATAATGAACGGATCGAAAGAGGCCGGAAGGGACTGCAGAATAATGTCTACAGCAAGCTCCTGATTGATGGTATGCCCCAGTTTCTCTAGAGCCTCTTTGTGCCCAATCATCTTGAGCACATGAGCTCCCACTGGACTCCCTTCAGCCAGTTTGCTCTGAAAGAATAGCTTGGTCAAATTATAGCGTTCAGTCCTCGCCTGTGCAGCATACAGCATCTTGAGGTTTGCTATAATTTCTATAGCAGACATATCATCATGCTGACGCTGCAGCTGTGGTGTCATAGAGGCTAGCATCAGGCAAGCGACATCAATGCTATCATTGACATGCTTTTCATAGGCTTCCCGAACCGCCCTTGCGGCGTTCGGAGCGGGTTGAGGCGGTATAGCCGTCTCGAGGACATACAGTTTCCTCTCAGCCTTAAGAACAATCTTAAGGTGTCCGTACCAATCTGAGAAGTTTGGCCCAGCAAACTTCTCCCTTTCCAGTAGGGATCGCACATTGAAGCTCATGGTGTTCGTTGCTGCAGGAATCTACAACAATGCAAGAACAGCAAGGTCAGTATCAATGTTTAGAATCAATCCAGGACTTAAGAAAGATTCTTTTCTCACTATTTTATCTGACTGAAAAATCCATTAAAACAGTCCGAAAGAGTAAGACTCTTTTAGTGAGATGGGATCCAGATTTCATACTTGGTCTCCGCGTCCCGCTCAGGCGAGATAAGATGCACAGAGAGTACAAGCACTAATTTCTGGAAGGCAGTCCCTGCCAATCGCCAACCCGTGCGATTCCCCTTCATCTGGGCAATCCAGCAGACTGTGCCAACTGAGTTGGTACAACACAGTCTCTGACCCCACAGATGGTTGCCTCCATATAGCTAACATATGCCCCATATGTAGCCTACATGGTCAAGCTGACCTGACCTACTCCCTGGACCACCATGTGCTATGCTGAGCAACGAGAAGCGATAAATCCCTTCTCTGTAACACGCAGGTGAAATCACACACCGTCTGAAGATAGATGGGCGTGCCCACTGAGTGGGTACAACACGGCCCCAACGATAGTCAGAACAGTGAGGTTTCGCGTCAGAAGGCTTACGAGCTTGATATTATAGCGTTGGATTTTAACGGTCCTTTTATCTTCTTAACTATCATGCAAACCCTATGGTGATAGCAGAAGATAAATAAATCATGCAATTCTAATTATTTAAACAACAAAAGAAAGCATGATGATCTTATGTGGTAAACGCCCATTAAGCCTAGGTAAGACCTTAAGTTAACTTAAGTCTTCACTTGAGCTCTTCATGAGTCATTTGCATCTCATCTGGCCCAACCCAGGGCCCAAGCGCCCTCTGCAGCTCAGATGCGCCCACCAGGTACATGCGCCTGTCATAGGGTCAAACCCTAGACCTCCCACCTGGTCAAGCCTCTGCTGCATGCGCCTCTGCCATGTGTGCTCTGTGCTCTTGTCTGATTAAAATTACATTTTAATCTATCTAGACAAGATTGACACGCAGGTCAATTACACAATAAATTAATTAAAATGTGATGCGCAGATCACAAAATAATTTACAATTAATCCAGGCACGCAGGCCCCAGCACAGCACACATTAATTGGGCAACCCACATAAGATGAAATAAACAAGCATCATGGCATCCAATCAACATGTGATCCATCAACAAAATAAATTTTTTTTTTTTTTAAAATCCCATTGGAATCAATTTTATTTGTCTTATGTGCCCTACTACCTTACAACGGTCCATTAATAGGGATCCACTCATCATGTCTAGTCAGATCCACTGCCCTTGCATGCACCAAGTCCTAACTGACTTGAGTCGACCTAATGGTCAACCATGCATGCGCAAAGGGCTGAACAACCTTCATGAGTTCTGGCAAGCGGGTGTGACCCCGGGCCTAACTCAAGAGTGCTCACTGGTTGTCTCAACCAGACCTCGCTACACGCCTGTCTGCAGTCGACCTATAGCCACCTCATGCTTGCGCATAGGTGCCATCTGGTCGACCCATCTAGGTTGTCAGATGGTCTGATCAGACTATTTGGATCCTACCTAGAGGATGACTTCAACCCCATCAACCCGTCTAAGGGTTTATAGTAGGCGCTTAGATCTAATATGGGGCGCGCAAGTGATCAAGTTTTAAGGAAAAACTACAACAAGCGCATACATGATACATGCGCCAAGATACATCATATTCACAACAATAAGCATGTAGTTAGGCATGTAATTATCCATTAGATCTATTCACAAGCGCATTCATGGATCAAACATGAAGATCAAGCAATCATATGAACAAGCAATAACCTGCTCTGATACCAATTGCAAGTCCCCTAATCTAAAAGGGGGGGGGGCGAAACCCAAATAGGAGGCGCATAAATTTTTCTAGCGGAAGCAAGGGTTTCTTAGAATCGTTTGCATAGACATATGATTAACTTGTTAAACAACTAGTATAGATCATACCATAGCCATTGTGTAGATGTCGGCTTGGAAGAAGAGAACAAATCTGATCTCCTCCAAAAGATGTGCACACAATGAGATGTTGCCTACTCCCTTGTTGCTTCTTGTGCTAGCAAGGCACCAAGGTATCTTGATCGAATAAAAGGAAATGAGAGATGAACTCTCTTGCTTGGCCGAACTTTCTCCAAGACGTCTTTTTCTCCACACGAGAGTGTCGTCGAGAGCAAGGAGCAAAGGGTTGAATGGAGCGTGAAGCCAACCGAACGTGGAGGCGTTTCTATTTTGGAACTTCCAAAAATAGCAAACGAAAACGTTCATGCGTTATGCGTTCACTTCAAGTGAACCAAATGCTTATCCCACTCCATATGAACCATGCGCTCACACATGAGCCGGTTCACATCTATATGGTTCAATGGTCAAACCAAACCAGCCCAAGCAATGGTCTAGATCTCATTGAACCAAAAAGGTTCAAGATCTAACCGTTGATCTCTCAATGCTTTTGATCTCACCGATCTAGCATCACTTCTCTCGATCGAAGCTTACCGATCTCAAGCCCTAATCAATCAAACATGATCAGACCAGATCTCACTTACAATCAGAGTTTAAATCCCTTTAAACTGAACCGAAATAATTCAGTCCACACGATCTGACTTAAGTAAGCCATATCATCAAATTGTGCGACCCTAAGGGTTTCCTTTAAATGTCGGTAACGATAACTTACGTTATCACAATCAGTGAGGGGTATCTAGCAACACATCACTGTCTCCCGATATAAAGGAAAGAGTCTTCCAAGACTACACCCAAACCACAGCACAAGTGTGAATCCACTTCACGAGGCATACATGTTTCCTTTGCCACTGGATGTTCTTATTGGACAAGCGTGTCAAGCCTGTAGCTCCAATATGATGAGCATGATTAGATCAGATGAACATAGTCACCTGGGTATGGCCATACACTTTCTCAATCATCTCATGCAGGGGGGCCCCTTTAGAACATCACACTCCAATCAAGGAGACGGCAATCCTATATCTATCACTAGTGTCCTAACCTGATTCATGATCATTATCCAAGATAGTCTATAACCATTATGTTTCAAATGATATTGAACTACCTCAAAACAATGACAATCATCATTTTAGAAACACAAGTGATCTCAAGTCAGAGGACATGTGCCACTTGTTGCAAACAAAGATTATTCACATTGTGACAAGCAATTGAATATCCTAGTAGGGTCTGTCCAGTACATCCAATGTACCCATGAGTCTACATCTTATTCCATGCTCGAAGCATCCTATAAGATTAGAACACATATTAGTCTCAATCATATCAAGGCTGTCTCATGTTCACCAAGATATCTCGACTAAGGACATTACAGCATGTCAGCCAAGCTGAACAGCATTGAGACATTATTCAGAAGCACACTTATTGCAGCAGACAATGTAACAAACTGAATAACAACCATTGCCTTTATAAACATAAGAGTTTATACATGATACTGAAAGAATCCCAAGGCCTCAAACATTAGCCTTAAGGGCATACCCCAACAGATATGATCCCACACTCTCTCAGATAGTCAAAGAACTCACCGCTCAAGTACTCTCCACCTCGATCTGATCGAAGAGCTTTAATGGATCTTCCAAGCTGGTTCTCTACTTCATTCTTGAACTCCTTGAATTTCTCAAAGGACTCAGATTTATGTCTCATTAAGTAGACATAGCCATACCTACTGAAGTCATCAGTGAAGGTAATGAAGTAGTTGTACCCTCCTCTGGTTTGTTTATTGAAAGGCCCACACACATCAGTATGTATGAGATCTAATAAACCTCCTGCCCTCTCACCAATCTTGGTGAAGGGCACTTTTGTCATTTTTCCTAATAAACAAGGTTCACAAGTATCAAATTCCTCCAAGGAACTTGAATCTAACAATCCATTTGCATGGAGTTGTTGGATGCGATTCTTATTTATATGGGCTAATCGACAGTGCCATAGGAAAGCACCAACTGAACCACTCAGTTTGGTCCTTTTATTACTTATGTTACAAATAGAACTTTGCATATCCAAGATATATAGACCATTGCACAAAGTACCCTTCCCATAGAACATATTTGCAAATGAAAAAGAACAAAAGTTCTTATTTATTTCAAACTTAAATCCCTTCTTTGCTAAGCAAGGAATGGATACAATGTTCTTAGTAAGTGAAGGTACACAAAAGCAATTATCTAGTTCTAGTTGAAGTCCAGAAGGCAAGGAGAGAATCAAAACGCCTACAGCAACAGCAGCAACCTGTGCCCTGTTACCTATCCGTAGGTCAATCTCTCTAGGCCTTACCGATCTACCCTTTCTGAGCCTTTGCATATTTGTACAAATATGAGCTCCACATGCGGTATCCAATACCCATGTGGTAGCAGTATAAAGGTTGACTTCGGTAACATCAATACCTGAGCATGAAGACAAGGCCTTGCCTTTCTTCTCCTCATTTTGAAGTTGCAACATACCCTTCAACATGTGAGGTGGCCCTCCACATGAATAGCACCTATTATTCCTGATCATATCCATCTTTAATTTTAGTTCCTTGGTCAAGCCTTTCGGCTCAACACACTGAATATCAACTTTAGGAGGATTGAGCTCAACCATTTCATCAAAGAGCTCCCTTAGATTAAAAATAATCTCAGAGGCACTCTTTGATTCATATCACCCTCTAAATTCAGGTGACATGTTAGTTAGCAACCTCCAAAGTATCAACTTGATGCTTATCATAAGCATCCCTCTCAGCCGCTGAGGCCGAGCATGGAAGTGGTTCAGGAAAATGACGCTCAAGGACATAAAGATTCCTTTCGAGCTTGAGCATGATTCTCAAGTTCATATACCAAGCCAGTAAGTTGGATCCAACCAACTTATCCCTTTCTAGGGTAGATCACAGTGACCAACTGCTATTGTTCATAGCTATTGTTCTACAACAACCAAGAAACAGCAGATTAGTACTACTTCGAGTCATTTAAACTGGACTTGTTTTAAATGACCATGGCTCCCACTATTTTTAATCGAATTGACAACCCACAAAGTCAATCGAGAAATCCAAGATTTCCTAGTGAGATGAGATCCTCATTCCACACAGGGCTTCGCGTCCCACGAGGGTGGGATGAGATGCACAAAGTGACCCATGTTTCCTAAGGTGGGCGCGCCGGCCGATTGCTCCAAGCAATTCCCCTTATTGAGAGGATGGCAATTGCACAATCAAGGTATTTACTCATGCAATTCTACATGCTCATGAAAAACGTAAAATCTGAAATTTTACTTTTTCATAAAACTAGTCTCTTTTTCTCATCTTCTTCTCACAAATCTTTTGGTTAATTGTGATTTATTTTTCATGATGATTTCAGAGATCCTTTCGGCTGGCAATTTTGTCAGATCAAGAGACTGGGCCAGTCCGAAGACACAATGCCCGTCCTACTTGACAAAATTACGTGCGCCTATGATCTTTAAACCAGACAAGAAAAATAGTCCAAAATCCAAAAGAGATTGAGAGGATGAAAGAAACAAGAAACCCTATTTTTTCTACTTTTTAGAAAAATCGTTTGCCATGCATCATGCTATTTACGAAAATAGAGACATGGCATGTGAGCATGAAAGAAAAGCATAAAACATCGTTCGAGTCTTGCAAGTCGCTCTGATACCACTATTGGGAAACCCCGGGGATATTTTACAATTTTCAGAGATAGAGATTACAAAATACATTGCACAGCGGAAGCAATATCCCCGAAACAGGCAGGTCCCAAAAACCCAGTGAAGATCTCAAGCAAGAGAGTCGACACGATGAGTTAGGAAATACCTTAGAGCAAGATGAGGTCGATGTCGTGATAGGCGCCCAAGCGTGCGCCCTCTGCAGTCTCACACACACGGATGCCTCGAGTCCTCTTCTTCCATGTCCGGTGCTAGCCTCAGGAAGAAGATCCAAGCCTTAGTGCACTTTCTTCAACCCTTGCACCACTTCCAAGGTAGAAGCACCAATGAAGAAGAAAGATGGAGATGTTGCCGCCATGTCTTCAACTCCTCATCCTTACTTGCGCCAACTCCTAGAGAAGTTGCGCCAAGATAAGAGGCAAGAGGGTGAAGACAGCAAGTCCTCTCCCTCCTTGCTCCAAGAGAAGAAGGATAGAAGAGACTTGCGGTTAGGATGAAGATGGAAGAGAAGACTTTCGCCAAAGCCTCCCTCTTTGCCCTTATAATTCTTGCTCATGCCAAAATCAATCCTTTGCTCTCGCATATACCCATGTATATATAGAGAGGCAAGAGGGGGCAGCAATAATAGGGTGTGGGTGCAATTCTCAAAGGAGGAGGCGGCTAGGGTAAAGGGGGGGGGGGGAGTAATTAGGGTTTGAGGTAAGGAAAGTCTCCAAGACTTTACCATAAACCTCTCCTAATTATCCATATGCGCATGAGACCTTCCAAAGAGGTCTAACAAGCCATATTAGCCCCAAGACTTGCCATAGAAGCAAGCATACCATCCAAGGTAGAGGGGCAAGGTGCCTAAAGCTTCCTAATGAAGCAAATTGCGCCACTTCTCCCCATTATGCCCATAGGCGCCTAAGGGAGAAGTTTTGTCCCCATTATACCCTTTTAGCCTTTCCTCACTTCATGAGAACTTGTTATTGGGCCTCATTGGATAATGAGCTAGCCCAAACTTCATTACATGGGTTGATTAAGTACTTGGATCCAATCCAATGCAACCCTAATCCAAATGTGACCAATCATGGTCAAATACGGGTCAACCTGCCAAAAATGAAGTTTGGCTCTAATAACATTCTTCCACCTCAGTAGGCCCATTGGCGCTGATGAAATCTCCCAATTAGATCCGAGTTATCCAATAACTCGATCATAAGGCTTCCCGATCAATACGAGAACTTGAGTATCAAGGTGTGCGACCTTGTAGGTCCCTCTGACGTTGGCAGTGATGACCAAATGTCACCACAAGCAGTGAGTGGCACCTAGCAGTGCATCGCTGCTACCCAAAGTCATCGGAATGGATATCGACATCGACATCCCCATCATTGCAACAAGGTACAGATGCATTACAATCTCTTTGCCGAACTGATATCCGATTGGACAAGTGTGTCACCACTTGTTTGCACCCAATCACATGGTTATGACTAAATCAGGTTCTTACCTGGGTATGGCCATACACTTTCAGTCATAGAACCATAGAGGAGCTCCATGGATATCATACTTCCCTTAGGAAGGGGCAAATCCTTTGTCTGTCCATTGACCTTCTCACATGGGTCGTGACATGCTCAATGACAACCGTTACGACCTCCCAACTACGGCGAGGTGTTAGGTTGCATCAAAGAAAGTCCCTAACCATATAGAATGATCAATGACCTCAAGTTAAGGGATCAATGCATCTCCTGTCACTTGTGAGGATAACTCATGACACCAAGTCATAGCCTCACAGCGGGTCGGTCCAGTATATCCTCCAATGATATACCTATGTGTCTGCGTTAGCACCACGTGCCTAACCAGCCCACATACCAGTCTCACAAGTACCAGAGCTATCCCATATCCACTCAGGTACATCGATTGGGGACAATCATTTGAGCACATATCCAATCTGTCTCCAGGGACATTATCATGTAAGTACACAATCGCAGGTGTAGACAAACAATGATAACGACAATGCCAGAAAGATATATGAATATCAGAGTCAAGTAGTACAAAGATGGACCAAAACTAGGTCCTAGGGCATATACACCAACATCATCATCATTGACAGTTGCTTTTCAGCTAGCCTCTATTCACCCTCTGCTTCTTGCCTGCTCAACTCTTTCCATCGGCATCCTCTTCAGACCTTCGGCGACATCTTTGACTCTTCCTTGAGAAATTTATTTTTATCATTATTATTTTAAGACTGTTTATGATCTGAGCCTTATGTGAGTCTTATGTACCTTAAAATTTTGCAAAAAAATTTCAAAAGGCATATCTTTGGACCCAGCTACATTGGCCTGACAATGATTGAGCATGATCTATTTAGTTTTGTGAGTATCACATGCACTCTCTTATTAATGACTATTTCATATAGTGCATCTTTGACTTTATCATATTTATACCACTTATTGGTTTTCTCTTGAAAAATTATTTTATGGATATATGGAACTCATTGTTTTGATGATGATATTATTCAAATGTGTTGTTAAAATTGATGAAAGCATATGATCCACTTTCTACTATATGATGGCATGATTTATTGATAAAATTTCTATTGATAAAATATCTTCCTTGATGATGTGAGTATTTATACTTGTGATTAGAAAAAAAACCCTCTCATGTTAGATTTATTTCTTCAACGCATATCTACCTTTGAAATTTGACATTGGTTGATGCATGAAATTTTGGGTAGATGTGTTATTTGAAGAATAAGACCTAAAAGTGAAACTATTCTTTTGAATAAAATGAGTATATGAGTATAATTTGTGAATTGAGATCAATTGATCAACCTAGTAGATGTTTAGTCTAATTTTGCTATTTGTTGGGAAATAAGAATCTAAGATCCATAAAAATAGTGAGAGACTCCCCTACTTGGCACTATGTAAAATTGATAGTGGTACCAAAGACATGGGTTGAAGTCTATGCATGAAAAATAATGAGAGTGAAAAATTAATAAGACTCCTCTACTTGGCACTGTGTAAAATTGACAATGGTACCGAAGACAAGAGTTGAAGTCAAAAATAAAAAGTGTGTATCTAAGTGGGTACATGCCATCTTCACAAAAACAAAAACAAAAAAAAAGGGGAAAAAAATCATGTTTGGAAAAAGATCTTGGAAACCTAATTCCTGTAAACAAAAGCATGATAGATTTGAACTGAAAACTGGGTGAAATCATGAGATTGAAAATTCTATTTATTATACAAGTTGCAAAGTTTTATTTGATTGAATTGTGGATCTAGAGGGTTGAGTTCTAAGGATGATATGTTTATTTGAAGTTTTGTAAATCAATTGGTGGAATTTTTCATTGATAGGTTGTATTTTAGAAATTTATTGAGCTTGAAAAGGTTTATCTCTTAATCAAGTTTTGATTTTTGCTTGAGGACAAGCAAAGTTTGAGCCTTATGTATTTTGATGACACCAAAATATCTAGTATATTTTGTATCATTTTATGTATCTTTTCATGCTAAATTGAGGATCTTTTTGCTTATTTTTATGCTAAATTCACCAAATATTGCAAAGTCTACTTCTATTTTGGTTTTTCATGATTTTTAGGTAAAAAGACACTATTTCAAGGCGTTTGCAAGCAAAATCAAATACATAGAAGGATTCCCAACATCAAGAAAAGGTCACACAAGAAATTTCACACAAAACAAAGGAAATCAGCCAAAATACGCCAATACCGTAACCTATTTTACGGTACCGTATTTTCATACGCTACCATAAAATTCGAGCCCTGCCGTAATTTGGGGAGTTTTCCAAACAGAGAGTTTTCACGATTTTACGGCACTGCCGTAAGAAATTACACGGCTATAATTTTGAGACGTTTCCGACCAGAGACTTTTGCTGATTTTATGGCACTCCGTAAGCCATTTTACGGTGCCGTATTTTACAGGCGATTCAGACCAGCGAACTCAGCGAATTTTATGGCACGGCCGTAAACTATTTTAGGGTACCATATTTTGGGCAATTTTTGATCAGAAACTTGTGGAGAAATTACGGCACTACCGTAATTTATTTTACGGTACCGTAATTGCAATCAAAAACGCGATTTTTCCGCTCCGAAACTTGCGAAGGCCATAACTTTGGATCCAGAACTCCAAATTGAGGTCCGAAAGATGTTCCGGACTCGTCTTTCAGAGGAGAAGACGCACGAAGTAAAAGGACGAATGTTTATCCAGTATCGAGGGAGCAATCAATAGAGAGGTGGTTAGGGTTTGTTCTCGCACCGAGAGGTGTAGAGGGCACCTCAGGCTATGATTTTCACGCAGAACTTCGCCTGGAGGAGAGGAAGACACCACAGAAGTTTCAGAGTGTTTGGAGTCCAATCAGAGGAGGAATCAACGAAACAGCAGTGACATCGCAGTTCATCGAAGCAAATTAGGGCTGTAAAGGATTTTACAGTCGTGTTGTAACATTGTTTCTCCTTTCTTTTTGTTTTCTGATCACTCTAAGACTATGATTTATTGTATCTTCTCCTTCATGCAAGCTTAATACTATTTTGGGACATGGGGTGTAATCCCCTTGATTCTTAATGATTAGATAACTCTTCTATTTTCGTCATGATAATTTTTGCTATGATAATTTTACTTTTGTGATGGATTGTTCTTAGACTCTCTATAGATCTATGTTATTAATCATGTTTTTAGAGTTTTCGCTATTGACTGAAAGGTAATTGCTTGAGAACTTGGAACCCTAGAATTGCATGTTAGGATCCCTTCCTTAGGTTAGATCTAATTTGATCTGTTCTAGAAGATTAATTGCCATGATAGTAATATGAATCTATGAATTGAGTCTATTTATCAAACGTGGAGATCTTGCATGAAAGTGAGGATCGAAACGTTGGAGATCCATGAGTAAAACTAGTGTTGAGGCTCGGATGCACGAAAGTGATCATTGAGATTCCACTAGAGATTATCAACCTAGAACTCGGATGCACGAAAGTGATCTTGAGTTCTTTGATTGATGATTTACTTATCTTTAGTTTTGGGACAGATCTTGTGCGAAAGCGAGGATTGGTCTTTGCATGATTGTCTGCACGAAAGTGAGATAATCCCTTTATGAAGTAAATTAGGTCTTTATCGTAGCAAGATTTGATTGACGAACCTTTATTTATATCTTATCATTGAAATTAAGGTGGATGAAACCCTAGTCCCATGTTTATCTCACTATTTATCTTACGCTCTTTCTATTTACTTTCATCATATTCGGTTTACTTAGCTAGCGAGAAAACAATTATTTGGTAATTAACAATAACGTCTCTGTGGATCGATATTTTTATTACTTCGATAATTCCGTGCACTTGCGGAAGCCTATCAATAGACCCACATGTGGAAGAGAAAATTTCTCTTCTCATAATAGGATAGACCTATCTTGAGATACTTGTTGGGATAGGGCATGGACTGAGTGATTGCCCTTATCCTGGCAAGTTAGGGATTTCAAGGAGGGCAACCGGTATGCCTCTTGTAGACACCTGAGAGAAACTTAGAATCAAAGATTTGTGATATGAAGGGAAGGAAGAGAGACATGTTTTATGAAAAAGTAAAATTTCAGATTTTATGTTTTTCATGAGCATGTAGAATTGCATGAGTAAGTACTTGATTGTGCATGATGTTGTGGTCATATGTCAAGCCCCTTAGCATGCCTATGATGTATCCTTGTGAGGACTGCGTGCCGCTTTTCTTTTTGCTTTTAACTAAGAAGAAGATTAGGGTGGCGCATCTACTTGGAGCTTGGTGCATGCGTGCTTGGTTGTGCATCCTTGCTTAGTGGCGCAAGAGGGCATGGCCGAACCTCCTTTGGTTTGTGAGCTAGCCATCTTGGCCCCTTGCATGGTGGCGCACCTTCCTTGAAGGAAGACTATGGCATTGGCCAAACCTATGAGGGTGCTTCTAAAGTGTACCTCTAGGGTTTGAGAGCTAAACCATGGAAAGGAGGACCTTGGAGCCAACCTTGAAGATCAAGCTAGAGGTCGGCTAGGCTAGGTCTAGTTTTGGGGGCTTGAATCCTAGGTCAAGAGTTGAACTCCTTTTGGCATGGGTTGGTTCAATGTCTTGAATGGGCTATGATCACATCATCCTTTTATTGCTTTATTTACAAAAGCTAAAGCATGCCTGTGATGTTTTATTGTTACGTTATCACTATAGGATTGCATGCCTGTAATGTTAGACATAAGATAAAACTGAGTTGATGAGATCTCAAAAACCCTCAATCAAAATATCAAGTCTTGTAGCCTTCTAACGCGTAGCCCTCATCAAACCATTAATTAGTGGTGTTGTGAACTATTTCCCACCCTCGTGGGACACACCCACTTATCTTTAGAGGGTGTCTGTGAAGGTCAAACCCTAGTTCACATGCGCATCTAGGAGATCTTGCATAGGCAAAAAACTAGGTTTGATAGGATCGAGAGGCAAGATAACATGAGCAACCATAAAAATGCGTTACCATTGCCATTGATCAAGTGGCGACTTGGAAGAAGAAAGGGCGAGCGGCTCTTCTCCAAAGGAAATCGCACACAAGAAGATGATGACTTCTTCCTTGTATTCCTTGTGCTAGCAAAGATCCAAGGAGTCCTAGATCGTGTTTGAGGAGATGTCTTTCTCCCTTTTGCTGGCCGAACTTCCTCTTGTCATGAAGATGATCCACACGAGAGGAGAGGGGGCGAGAGAGAGATAGGCGTTCGAACGTGGGGGCGTTTTCTCAAAGAAAACGGCTTCCAAAAATAGTAAGTCCATAACCCCATGTTTAACTCCACTTGAAGCCATCGATAACTCCTCTCTCAATTGAACCATGCATTCACCAAGTGAACCGGTTCAATTCTATTTGGTTCAAAGACCAAATCGAACCCACCATGGTCTTGATCTCTTTAAACCAAATGGTTCAAGATCTAACCACACATCTCTCGACCCTCTTGATCTCTATGATCAAGCATCAATTCTCTCGATCGAAGCTTACCGATCTCAAGCCCTAATCAATCAAACATGATCAGACCAGATCTCACTTCCAATCAGAGTTTAAATTCCTTTAAACTGAACCAGAACAATTCAGTCCACACGATCTGACACAAGTAAGCCATATCATCAAATTGTGCGACCCTAAGGGTTTCCTTCAATGTCGGTAACGATAATTTACATTATCACGATCAGAGAGGGGTATCTAGCAACACATCACTGTCTCCCGATATGAAGGAAAGAGTCTTCCAAGACTACACCCAAACCATAGCACAAGTGTGAATCCAATTCACTCGGCATACATGTTCCCTTTGCCACTGGACGTTCTTATTGGACAAGCCTGTCAAGCCTGTAATTCCAACATGATGAGAATGGTTAGATCAGATGAACATAGTCATCTGGGTATGGCCATACACTTTCTCAACCATCTCATCCAGGGGGCCCTTTAGAACATCACACTCCAACTAGGAGAGGCAATCCTATATCTATCACCAGTGTCCTAACATGAGTCATGCCCACCATCCAAGATAATCCTTAACCATTATCTTTCAAATGATATTGAACTACCTCAAAACAATGCCAATCATCATTTAGAAACACAAGTGATCTCAAGTCAGAGGGAGTATACCACTTGCTTGCTTATAAGGATTTATTCACATTGTGACAAACAATTGAATATCCTAAGTAGGGTCAGTCCAGTACATCCAATGCACCTATGCGTCTAAATCTTATTCCATGCTCGAAGCATCCTATAAGATTAGTGTTGGGGTATGCCCTTAAGGCTAATGTTTGAGGCCTTGGGATTGTATCAGTATCATGTAATAAACTCTTATGTTTATAAAGGCATGGTTGTTATTCAGTTTCTTACATTGTCTGCTGCAATAAATGTACTTCTGAATAATGTCTCAAAGCTGTTCAGCTAGGCTGACATGCAGTTATGTCCTTAGTCAAGATATCTTGGTGAACATGAGACAGCCTTGATATAGTTAAGACTAATATGTGTTCTAATCTTATAGGATGCTTCGAGCATGGAATAAGATGTAGACTCATGGGTACATTGGATGTACTGGACAGACCCTACTAGGTTATTCAATTGCTTGTCACAATGTGAATAATCCTTGATTGTAACAAGTGGCACATTTCCTCTGACTTGAGATCACTTGTGTTTTCTAAATGATGATTGTCATTGTTTTGAGGTAGTTCAATATCATTTGAAACATAATGGTTATAGACTATCTTGGATGGTGAGCTTGAGTCAGGTTAGGGCACTAGTGATAGACATAGGATTGCCGTCTCCTTGTTTAAGGAGTGTGATGTTCTAAAGGGGCCCCCTGGATGAGATGATTGAGAAAGTGTATGGCCATACCCAGATGACTATGTTCATCTGATCTAATCATGCTCATCATATTGGAGTTACAGGCTTGACATGCTTGTCCAATAAGAACATCCAGTGGCAAAGGAATTTTGCATGCCTGGTGAATTGGATTCACACTTGTGCTGTATTTTGGGTGTAGTCTTGGAAGACTCTTTCCTTTCTATCGGGAGACAGTGATGTGTTGCTAGATACCCCTCACTGATCGTGATGACGTGAGTTATCGTTACCGACATTTAAAGGAAACCCTCAGGGTCGCACAATTTGATGATATGGCTTACTTAAGTCAGATCGTGTGGACTGAATTGTTTGGGTTCAGTTTAAAGGGATCTTAATCTCTGATTGTAAGTGAGATCTGGTCTGATCATGTTTGATTGATTAGGGCTTGAGATCGGTAAGCTTCGATTGAGAGAATGGATGCTAGATCAGTGAGATCAGGAGCATCAAGAGATTAACGGTCAGATCTTAAGCCTTAGGGGTTTATTATGATCTGGACTGATTGCTTGGTTTATTTGGTTATTGAACCAAAGTCAAGTGAACCGGCTCAATGGATGAGCGCATGGTTCAAGGGTGAATTGGATTTGCGATTGGGTAAACCCATGATCTCAACTTGAGAAGTGACATGCTATTTTTAGATAGCACTTCTTCTAATCGTGGCCATGCCTCACGATAGCCTCGATTCACGCCTCTCCTCTTGGTTCGTCGCTAGCTCTAGTTCTTGACGAGAGTTCACATTTTCGTGTGTGGTGGACGACAAGGAGAAAAGACGCCAAGCAAGAAAGAACTCTCTCTTCCCTTCAAGCGATCAAGACACCTTGGACGATCCTTGCTAGCACAAGGAGCATCAAGGAAGGAGCGCATCTTCATCTTGTGTGCGAGACTTTGGAGAAGAGGCGCTTGCATCTTTTGCTTCCAAGACGCCATCTAGAAATGGCTATGGTATGAATCGTTTTCATTCAATCAGAGTTTTATAAGTTGATCATAACGCATGCAAAGATCGTAGAAACCCCTTTCCGTTGCATCTTAACCTCCATATGCACCTATAGGGTTTCACCCCCCCCTTAGATTAGGGGACCCTTTCAATTGGTATCAGAGCGAGTTAATGCATGTTTTTATGATTGCTTAAATGTTTTGTGATCCATGGGTGCCATTGTATGCTTAGATCTAGAACATGCGAAAATGTACATGTTATGTTGCTTCTTGCGAACCTTAAATATGTATTTCCTTTGCGCATGTTTGTTGGCGCATCTTAGGTTTTTTCCAAAAACTTATATCATGCGCGACTCTCATTAGATCTAAGAGGCGCCTGCTTTAAACCCTTAGACGGGTTATTAGGGTTGAAGTCATCCTCTAGGTTCGATCCAACTGGTCTGATCAGACTATCTGACAGCCTAGATGGGTCGACCAGATAGCACCTGTGCGCAAGCACGAGGTGGCTATAGGTCGACTGCATCAAAGGCGTGTAGCGATACCTGATTGAGACAACCTATGAACGCACATGAGTTAGGCCCGGGGTCACACCCGCTTGCCAGACCTCATTGTGGTCGTTCAGCCCTTGCGCATGCATGGTTGACCATTAGGTCGACTCAAGTCAGTTAGGACTTGGTGCATGCAAGGGCAGTGGATCTGACTAGGCTGGATGAGTGGATCCCTAGTAATGGACCGTCGTAAGGCAGCAGGGCAAATAGGGAAAAATAAAATTAATCTCAATGGGGTTTTTTAAAATTTTATTTTTCATGATTGGATCACATGCTGATTGGATACCATATGTATGTTTATTTAATCTTATGTGGGCTGCCCGTTTAATGTGTGCTGTGCTGGGGCCTGCGTGCCTGGAATTTTATTGTAAATTAATTCTTATTTTTGTGATCTGCGAATCACAGTTTAATTAATTTATAAAATGTTATTGACCTGCGAGTCAATCTTGTCTAGATAGATTAATTTGTAAATTAGTCAGACAAGAGCACAGAGCACACTTGGCAGAGGCGCATGCAGCAGTGGCTTGACCAGGAGGGAGGTCCAGGGTTCGACTCTGGGACCAGGCGCATTTTCCCTGGTAGGCGCACCTGAGCTACAGATGGCGCTTGGGCCCTGGGTTGGGCCAGATGAGCAGCAAAAGACCCATGAAGAAAAGCAAGTGAAGACTTAAGTTAATTAAGATCTTACTTAGGCTATGGGCTTTTACCACATAAGATCCATGCTTTCTTTTATTGTTTAAATAAGTAGAACAGCATGATTTATTTATCTTCTGCTATCACCATAGGAATTGCATGATAGTGAAGAAGATAAAAGACCGTTAAAATCCAACGCTAAAATATCAAGCTCGTAAGCCTTCTGACGCGAAACCTCACTGTTCTGACTATCGTTGGAGCCGTGTTGTACCCACTCAGTGGGCACGTCCTTCTATCTTCAGACGGTGCGGGATTACACCTGCGTGTTACAGAGAAGGGATTTATCGCTTCTCGTTGCTCAGCATAGCACGTGGTGGTCCAGGGAGTAGGTCGGGTCAGCTTGACCATGTAGGCTACATATGTGGCGCATATGGTAGCACATGGAGGCAGCCATCTGTGGGGTCAGAGATTGTGTTGTTCCAACTCAGTTGGCACAGTCTGCTGGATTGCCCAAATGAAGGGGAATCGCACGGGTTGGCGATTGGCAGGGACTGCCTACCAGAGATTAGTGCTTGTACTCTCTGTGCATCTTATCTCGCCTGAGAGGGACGCGGAGACCAAGTATGAAATCTGGATCCCATCTCACTAAAAGAGTACTACTCTTTCGGGCTGTTTTGCTGGATTTTTCAGCCAGATAAAATAGTGAGAAAAAGAATCTTTCTTAAGTCCTGATTGATTCTTAACATTGATACTGACCTTGCTGTTCTTGCATTGTTGTAGATACCTGCAGCAACGAACACCATGAGCTTCAATGTGCGATCCCTACTGGAAAGAGAGAAGTTTGCTGGGCCGAACTTCTCAGACTGGTTCGGACACCTTAAGATTGTTCTTAAGGCAGAGAGGAAACTGTATGTCCTCGAGACGGCTATACCGCCTCAACCCGCTCCGAACGCCGCAAGGGCGGTTCGGGAAGCTTATGAAAAGCACGTCAATGATAGCATTGATGTCGCTTGCCTGATGCTAGCGTCTATGACGCCACCGCTGCAGCGTCAGCATGAGGATATGTCTGCTATAGACATGATAGCGAACCTCAAGATGCTGTATGCTGCACAGGTGAGGACAGAACGCTATAATCTGACAAAGCTGTTCTTTCAGAGCAAACTGGCTGAAGCGAGCCCAGTGGGAGCTCACGTGCTCAAGATGATTGGGCACAAGGAGGCTCTGGAGAAACTGGGGCATACCATCAATCAGGAGCTTGCTGTAGACATCATTCTGCAGTCTCTCTCGCCCTCTTTCGATGCGTTCATTATTAACTTTAATATGAACAAAATCGACTGTACTCCGGCAGAGCTGCTGAATATGCTCTTGACTACTGACGAGACTCTGAAGGGAAAGCCTTCAACCTCTGTCTTAATGGTTCCTTCTAGGAACAAGAAGAAGGGGAAGAAGGGCAAGGCCCCTGTCAAGAGTTACAGCAAGGCTCTGAAGCAAAAAGTTAAGCGGTCAAAGGAATACAGATGTTTCCACTGTGGCCAGCTAGGTCACTGGAAAAAGGACTGTAAAGCGCTCCAAGGAGATAAGAGGGGAAGCTTTGCTTCTGGCTCAGGTATTTATGTGACGGAAGTCATGGTTTCATCTTCTTCTATTTCATGGGTGTTGGACACTGCATGTGGAGTTCACATTTGTTCAAATGTGCAGGAACTCAAGAGAAGAAGGCAGGTGGGACAGCATGAGGTGGACCTACGCGTTGGAAACGGGGCACGGGTTGCTGCTGTTGCTGTAGGAGACTATTTCATCTCTTTGCCATCTAGAATTGTATTAGAACTGAACAATTGTTATTTTGTTCCCAGCATTACTAAAAATATTATCTCCATTCCTGCTCTTGTCAGGAAGGGATTTTCCTTTGAATGCAATATTTCAAAGTGTGTTCTTTCTCTTGATAATATAGTTTATGCTACTGGTTCAATTAACAATGGGCTATTCATGTTAGACATGGAATGTTCTATACACAATATTGATATTAAGAAAGCCAAGTATGCTGATGACAGCACCTTGCTATGGCATAGTCGTTTAGGCCATATTAACAAGAAACGCATTAAGCGGTTGCATGATCATGGACTGCTGGGATCATTCTCCTATGAGGAGATTGATACATGCAAAGCTTGTTTAATGGGTAAAATGACGAAGTCACCTTTTCCTAACAAAGGTCAAAGGGCTTCAGGTTTACTTGACCTTATACACAGTGATGTGTGTGGGCCATTTAGTAAACATGCCAGAGGTGGCTATCAGTACTTCATTACCTTTACTGATGATTTCAGTAGATATGGGTATGTCTATCTTATGAGACATAAGAGTGAATCTTTTGACAAGTTCAAAGAGTTCAAGAATGAAGTACAGAATCAGCTTGGCCGAAATATCAAGGCACTTCGTTCTGATCGAGGTGGAGAATACCTAAGTCGAGAGTTTACTGACTATCTAAAGGAGTGTGGGATTATCTCACAACTCACTCCGCCAGGAACACCGCAATGGAATGGTGTGTCCGAAAGGAGAAATAGAACGTTACTTGATATGGTTCGTTCTATGATGAGTCAGGCTACTCTTCCATATTCCTTTTGGGGTTTTGCACTGGAAACAGCTGCAAAGGTACTAAACCGAGTGCCATCCATGGCAGTTTCTAAGACTCCATATGAGTTATGGTATGGGAAACAGCCAAGCTTGACATTTATCAGGATCTGGGGCTGCGAGGCTTATGTCAAAAAGCTCGCCTCTGGGAAACTAGAGAGCAGATCTGAGAAATGTATCTTTGTCGGTTACCCTAAGGAAACTAAGGGTTATTATTTCTTCGATCCCAAAGAGAACAAGGTATTTGTTGCTCGGACGGCCATATTTCTTGAGAAGGAGTTTCTTCTGCAAGAGGCCAGTGGGAGAGAAATAAAGCTGGATGAGAATCCAGAGGAAGGACAAAGTAGTCAAGCACAGTTGGATGAGCCTGAGCCGGTAGGACAGGTTAATGAACAACCTGAGGCTCAGATATCACGGGAACCGCGAAGATTGGGAAGGATTCGTCGACAGCCTGAGCGCTATGACGGAGTCTACATCATTGATAATGATGAACCCCTCACTTATGCGGATGCGGTCAGTGGACCGGAGTCAGCGAGATGGCTTGAAGCTATGCGCGCCGAGATGGACTCCATGTCAGATAACCAAGTCTGGGATTTGGTTGATCCGCCTCCGGGAGTTATCCCTATAGGCTGTAAATGGATCTTCAAGAAGAAGATTGACATGGATGGTAACGTGGTTACCTATAAAGGCAGGCTAGTTGCGAAAGGTTTCAAACAAATCTACGGGATAGATTATGATGAAACTTTCTCACCTGTAGCCATGTTTAAGTCTATTCGGATTCTTTTCGCGATAGCAGCATATTACGATTATGAGATTTGGCAAATGGATGTGAAAACAGCTTTCCTGAATGGAAATCTGGATGAGGATGTGTATATGACACAACCAGAAGGTTTCACTAATCCATCAGATCGTCATAAGATATGCAAATTAAAGAAGTCTATTTATGGACTTAAACAAGCATCGAGAAGCTGGAATATTCGTTTTGATGAATCAATCAGTGAATTTGGTTTCATCAAGAACGAGGATGACCCGTGTGTATATAAGAGGTTTAGTGGGAGCGTGATTACATTCCTAGTCCTCTACGTCGATGATATCTTGATCATTGGAAATGACATTCCTGAAATGCATGCGGTTAAGGCATGGTTAAGGAAATGTTTCCAGATGAAAGATCTAGGAGAAGCAGCCTATGTATTAGGTGTGAAGATCTACAGGGATAGATCTAAGAGGCTTCTCGGGCTGTGCCAGAGTACTTACATCGATAAAGTCCTGGAGAGATTTCATTTAGAGAATTCTAAAAGAGGATATCTTCCAGTCAGACATGGTCTGAATCTTTCGAAGAGTCAGTGTCCACAAACACAGACTGAGAAAGATGAAATGGACAATACGCCTTATGCTTCGGCTATTGGGTCCATTATGTATGCAATGTTGTGTACTCGCCCAGACGTTGCTTACGGGTTAAGCGTGACCAGTCGGTTCCAAAGTAATCCAGGTATGGCGCACTGGATTGCAGTCAAGAACATTTTAAAATATCTGCGGAGGACCAAAGATATGTTCTTGATATATGGTGGTCAGGAAGAACTCAGTATTGAAGGATATACTGACGCTTCGTTCCAGTCTGACCAGGATGATTTCCGATCGCAATCAGGCTATGTTTTTAGCTTGAATGGAGGAGCAGTGGTGTGGAAGAGTTTCAAACAGTCAACTGTTGCTGATTCCACAACAGAAGCCGAGTATGTTGCAGCCTCGGAAGCATCCAAGGAGGCAGTGTGGATTCGTAAGTTCGTGAGAGAACTTGGTGTTGTTCCTTCAAGTGCAGATCCTTTGGTTATCTTCTGTGATAACACTGGAGCAATCGCACAAGGAAAGGAACCACGGTCGCACCAGAAGTCCAAGCACATACAGAGACGGTTTCATTTGATCCGGGAGATCATAGATCGTGGCGAGATCAAAGTCTGCAAGGTACATACAGATGACAATCTGGCAGACCCGCTTACCAAGCCTCTGGCGCAGCAGAAGCATGAGAAGCACTGTAATAACATGGGTTTGAGATTTCTCAACCATTAGATTAAGTGCAAGTGGGAGATTGTTGGGGTATGCCCTTAAGGCTAATGTTTGAGGCCTTGGGATTGTATTAGTATCATGTAATAAACTCTTATGTTTATAAAGGCATGGTTGTTATTCAGTTTCTTACATTGTCTGCTGCAATAAATGTACTTCTGAATAATGTCTCAAAGCTGTTCAGCTAGGCTGACATGCAGTTATGTCCTTAGTCAAGATATCTTGGTGAACATGAGACAGCCTTGATATGGTTAAGACTAATATGTGTTCTAATCTTATAGGATGCTTCGAGCATGGAATAAGATGTAGACTCATGGGTACATTGGATGTACTGGACAGACCCTACTAGGTTATTCAATTGCTTGTCACAATGTGAATAATCCTTGATTGTAACAAGTGGCACATTTCCTCTGACTTGAGATCACTTGTGTTTTCTAAATGATGATTGTCATTGTTTTGAGGTAGTTCAATATCATTTGAAACATAATGGTTATAGACTATCTTGGATGGTGAGCTTGAGTCAGGTTAGGGCACTAGTGATAGACATAGGATTGCCGTCTCCTTGTTTAAGGAGTGTGATGTTCTAAAGGGGCCCCCTGGATGAGATGATTGAGAAAGTGTATGGCCATACCCAGATGACTATGTTCATCTGATCTAATCATGCTCATCATATTGGAGTTACAGGCTTGACATGCTTGTCCAATAAGAACATCCAGTGGCAAAGGAATTTTGCATGCCTGGTGAATTGGATTCACACTTGTGCTGTATTTTGGGTATAGTCTTGGAAGACTCTTTCCTTTCTATCGGGAGATAGTGATGTGTTGCTAGATACCCCTCACTGATCGTGATGACGTGAGTTATCGTTACCGACATTTAAAGGAAACCCTCAGGGTCGCACAATTTGATGATATGGCTTACTTAAGTCAGATCGTGTGGACTGAATTGTTTGGGTTCAGTTTAAAGGGATCTTAATCTCTGATTGTAAGTGAGATCTGGTCTGATCATGTTTGATTGATTAGGGCTTGAGATCGGTAAGCTTCGATTGAGAGAATGGATGCTAGATCGGTGAGATCAGGAGCATCAAGAGATTAACGGTCAGATCTTAAGCCTTAGGGGTTTATTATGATCTGGACTGATTGCTTGGTTTATTTGGTTATTGAACCAAAGTCAAGTGAACCGGCTCAATGGATGAGCGCATGGTTCAAGGGTGAATTGGATTTGCGATTGGGTAAACCCATGATCGCAACTTGAGAAGTGACATGCTATTTTTAGATAGCACTTCTTCTAATCGTGGCCATGCCTCACGATAGCCTCGATTCACGCCTCTCCTCTTGGTTCGTCGCTAGCTCTAGTTCTTGACGAGAGTTCACATTTTCGTGTGTGGTGGACGACAAGGAGAAAAGACGCTAAGCAAGAAAGAACTCTCTCTTCCCTTCAAGCGATCAAGACACCTTGGATGATCCTTGCTAGCACAAGGAGCATCAAGGAAGGAGCGCATCTTCATCTTGTGTGCGAGACTTTGGAGAAGAGGCGCTTGCATCTTTTGCTTCCAAGACGCCATCTAGAAATGGCTATGGTATGAATCGTTTTCATTCAATCAGAGTTTTATAAGTTGATCATAACGCATGCAAAGATCGTAGAAACCCCTTTCCGTTGCATCTTAACCTCCATATGCGCCTATAGGGTTTCGCCCCCCCTTAGATTAGGGGACCCCTTCAATTAGAACACATATTAGTCTCCATCATATCAAGGCTGTCTCATGTTCACCAAGATATCTCGACTAAGGACAATACTGCATGTCAGCTCAGCTGAAACACCAATGAGACATTATTCAGAAGTATACATACAGCAGCAGATAATGTAACAATCTGAATAACAACAATTGCCTTTATAAACATATACATAGTTTATACATGATACTGATAACAGCCCAAGGCCTCAAACATTAGCCTTAAGGGCATACCCCAACAGTCTGGTGACAATGGTTTCCCCAATCTAGTTTTAACCTGGGTGCGCCTTCGCAAGGAAACTCGTTGGCCCTGGGCATAACGGTTAGGAATGGACTTGACTAGTTTTTCATATGTGCTGGGCACATGATGGAACACTAGAGGCATCGTTGAGAGGTTAGGGTTTCATGCTGTATCCAGCCCTCGCTGGACATGGAATGCCTAGACTATCTCAATAAGGGGAGTTGCTTAGAGCAACCGGCTGGCGTGCCCACCTTAAGAAACATGGGTCACTTTGTGCATCTCATCCCACCCTCGTGAGACGCGAAGCCTCGTGTGGAATAAGGATCCTATCTCACTAGGAAATCTAGCATTTTCTGATTGACTTTGTGGGTTGTCAATTCGATTAAAATAGTGGGAGCCATAGTCATTTAAAACAAGTCCAGTTTAAATGACTTGAAGTAGTATTAATCTACTTTTATTGGTTGTTGTAGAACAATGGCTATGAACAATGTTGGATTGTCACTGCGATTCCTTCTTGAGAAGGACAAGTTGGTTGGATCCAACTTGATGGATTGGTATATGAACTTGGGAAATGTACTCAAGATCGAGAGGAAGCTCTATGTCCTTGAGCAGCCTATTCCTGAGCCACTTCCATGCTCGGCCTCAGCGGCTGAGAAGGATGCTTATGGTAAGCATCAGGCTAATACTTTGGAGGTTGCTAATTTGATGCTAATCAACATATCGTCTGAGTTTCAAGGGCAATATGAAGCTAAGAGTGCCTCTGAGATTATTTCTAATCTAAGGCAGCTTTTAGATGAATTGGTTGAGCTCAACCCTCCAAAAGTAGATATTCAGTGTGTTGAGCCTAAAGGCTTGACACAGGAACTGAAATTAAAGATGGAAAGGATCAGGAATAACAGGTGCTAATCATGTGGAGGGCCACCTCACATGTTGAAGGACATGGTGCGACTTCAGAGTGAGAAGAAGAGGGGCAAGGCCTCATCTTCATGCTCAGGTATTTATGTTACTGAAGTCAACCTTTCTACTTCTATGACATGGGTATTGGATACCGCATATGGAGCTCATATTTGTACAAATATGTAGGGGCTCAAAAAAAAGTAGATCGGTATGGCTTGGAGAGATTGACCTACGAGTTGGAAACGGGGCACAGGTTGCTGCTGTTGCTCTCTCTTTGCTTTTATAGACTTCTATTAGAACTTGATCATTGCTATTCCTACGAGTTGGAAACAGGGCACAGGTTGCTGCTGTTGCTCTCTCCTTGCTTTTTGGAGTTCTATTAGAACTAGATCATTGCTATTTTGTACCTTCACTTACTAAAACATTGTATCCATTCCTTGTTTGGCAAAGAAAGGATTTAAGTTTGAAATAAAGGAGAAGTCTTGTTCTTTTTCATTTGCAAACATGTTTTATGGGAAGGGTACTTTGTGCAACGGATTATATGTTTTGGACATGGATAGTTCTATTTGTAACATAAATAACAAAAGGATCAAACTGAGTGGTTCAGTTGGCGCTTTCCTATGGCATTGTCGATTAGCCCATATAATCAAGAATCACATCCAACAACTCCATACAAATGGGTTGTTAGATTCAAGTTCCTTGGAGGAATTTGATACTTGTGAGCCTTGTTTATTAGGGAAGATGACAAAGGCACCCTTCACCAAGATCAGTGAGAGGGTAGAAGGTTTATTGGATCTTATACACAGTGATGTGTGTGGTGTTGGGAAACCCCGGGGATATTTTATAAAATTTCAGAGATGCAAACACATTGCGCAGCAGAAGAATATCCCCAAAATAGGCCGGTCCCAAAAACCCAATGAAGATCGCATGCGAGAGAGTCGACACGATGAGATAGAAGATACCTTGAGCAAGGCGAGGTTGATATCGTAGTAGGCGCCCAAGCATGCGCTCTCTGCAGTTTCACACACATGGATCACCTCGAGTCCTCTTCTTCCACGCTAGGTGCTAGCCTCGGGAAGAAGATCCAAGCCTTAGGAGAGCCCTCCAAGAAACTTGCGCCACCACCAAAGGGAGAAGCCCCAAGAGCAAGGAGGAAGAAGGAGATGCCGCCAAGTTCAACTTCACCTTGTGCCAAGGAGAAGAGGAAGAGGATCACTTGCGGCTTGATGGAAGAATGGAGGAAGTTGCGCCCATGTCCCTTGCTTTCGCCCTCTTGATGATGCTCACGCCTCCAAGGAATCAGTGTCATGAGAGGGGCAGCTAGGGGGGTTATTTATAGGGCAAGGGGCGCTTAAAACATGGTTACAATTAAGCCAAGTGGGCAGCTAGGAGAAGAAGGAGGGAATCAAGTCCTAATCTAATTAGGACTCAAGTGGGCGGTTTGATCAAGATTTAAATCAAGTCCTAATCCAATTAGGACTCCAATTATTTATTTAATTAATTAAATCCTAATCCAATTAGGACTCTAATTAATTTAAATAAATCAGTCCATTAGATCCCACAAAAATAGGACTCTAATTAATTAATTAATTAGCCCCTATTTTATCTCACATAATTAATTAAAATCACATGAGGCATAGGCGCTAACCCTAGTCTAACTAGGGTTAAGCATGCGCCTGCCCTCTTCTTCTCCTTAACCCCATTAAGCCCAACTTTTCAATGGGCCCAGCCCAATGTCCATTATGCATGTTAGCCAAGCCCTTGGATCCAATCCAATTTAACCCAAGGTCAAATTAGGCTAACCATAGTTAATATGCCATAAATGGAAGTTGGCCACAATAAATTTCTTCCATCTCATCAGGCCCATTGGCGCTGATGAAATATCCAAAATAGATCTGAGTTATCCAATAACTCGATCATAAGGCTTCCCGATCAATACGAGAACTTGAGTATCAAGGTGTGCGACCCTGTAGGTTCCTCTAAGGTTGGCAATGCTGACCTATGGTCACCACAAGCAGTGAGTGGCACCTAGCAGTGCATCGCTGCTACCCAAGTCATCGGAATGGATATCGACATCGACATCCCCATCATCGCAACCAGGTACAGATGCATTACAGTCTCTTTGCCGAACTGATATCCGATTGGTCAAGTGTGTCACCACTTGCTTTTATCCAATCTCACGGCTATGACTAAATCAGGTCTAACCTGGGTATGACCATACACTTTCAGTCATAGAACCATAGAGGAGCTCCATGGATATCATGCTTCCCTTAGGAAGAGGCAAATCCTATGTCTGTGCATTGACCTTCTCATAGGGGTTGTGATATGCCCAATGACAACTGTTATTACCTCCCAACTATGACAAGGTGTTAGGTTTTATCAAAGCATATCCCTAACCATATAGAATGGTCAATGACCTCAAGTCAAGGGATCAATGCATCTCCTATCACTTGTGAGAATAACTTGTGACACCAAGTTATTGCCTCACAGCGGGTCGGTCTAGTATATCCACCACTGATATACCCATATGCCTGCGTTAGCACCTTGTCCCTAACCAGCCCATATACCAGTCTCATAAGTCCCAGAGTTGTCCCATATCCACTTAGGTTCATCGACTGGGGATAATCATTTGAGCACAGATCCAATCTGTCTCCAGGGACATTATCAAGTAAGTACATATTCGCAGATGTGGACAAACATAGAGAATGACAATGCCAGAATGATATATATGAAATATCAATGTTAAGTAGTACAAATAATGGACCAAAACTAGGTCCTAGGGCATATAAACCAACATGTGGGCCATTCAATAAGCAAGCCAGAGGAGCACACAACTATTTCTTTACATTTACTGATCACTTCAGTAGATATGGTTATGTCTACTTGATGAGACATAAACCTGAATCCTTGAGAAATTCAAGGAGTTCAAAAATGAAGTAGAGAACCAGCTTGGTAGATCCATTAAAACTCTTTGATCAGATCGTGGTGGAGAGTACCTGAGCGGTGAGTTCTTTGACTATCTGAGAGAGTGTGGGATCTTATCCCAACTCACTCATCCTGGAACACCTCAATGGAATGGTTTGTCTGAAAGGAGAAATCGAACCTTGTTGGACATGGTTCGATCTATGATGAGTCATGCAACTCTACCACCCACATTCTGGGGTCATGCACTTGAGACAGCTTCTCTTATACTGAATAACGTTCCATATAAGAGTGTTCCCAAGATACCATATGAGGTATGGAGTGGGAGACGCCCTAATCTCTCATTTATCAGGATTTGGGGATGTGAGGCTTACGTAAAACTTCAGGATTCTAGCAAGCTAGAACCTAGATCTGATAAGTGCGTGTTTGTAGGGTACCTTAAGGAAACTAAGGGTTACTACTTCTATGTTCTCACCAAGAACAAAGTTTTTGTTAGTCGGGGTGCTGTCTTTCTAGAGAGAGAATTTCTCATGAAAGAAGTTAGTGGGAGGAAGTTTGACTTGGATGAGGTCCTAGTGCAACCACAAGACAAAGAGATAGAACCTAAGCCACCTGCACCGGTTGCTGGGCAACCTGAGGCTCAGACACAGGCCCCACGTAGGTCTGGGAGGATTCGTCGTGCGCTTGAGAGGTATGGATCACTGCCGACTCAACACAACGGGATCTTTATTATTGAGGATGAACCTAGGACTTATGATAAGGCGGTTAGTGGACCGGACTCCGAGAGATGGCTTGAGGCCATGCGATCCGAGATGGATTCCATGTCAGCTAACCAAGTATGGGATTTGGTTGAGCTGCATGATGGGGTAAAACCCATAGGGTCTAAGTGGGTCTTCAAGAGGAAGACTGACATGGATGGCAACATAGTTACCTATAAGGGTAGACTAGTGGCTAAGGGATTCAAACAAGTTCACGGGGTGGACTATGATGAAACCTTCTCGCCCGTTGCCATGATCAAATCATTCGGATTCTGCTTGCTATAGCTGCATATCATGACTATGAGATATGGCAGATGGATGTGAAGACAACATTCCTTAACGGGAAGCTGACTGACGATGTGTACATGACACAACCTGATGGCTTCATCCATCCTGCAGATGCCAGTAATGTCTGCAGGCTAAAGAAATCCATTTATGGGTTAAAGCAAGCATCTCGAAGTTGGAATCTTCGATTTGATGAAGCTGTGAGAGACTATGGCTTTACAAAAAGTGAAGATGATGCCTGTTTATACAGAAAATTCAGTGGGAGCTTGATGACTTTTCTGGTCTTATATGTCGATGATATATTGCTCATCGGAAATGACATCCCTAGTCTTCAAGCTGTGAAGACATGGTTAGGAAAGTGTTTCGAGATGAAGGACTTAGGGGAGGCTGCCTATATATGTAACGCCCCCTCAGAATAAATCCCAAACACATGCAGAAACCGCGGAAGATAGGGAACGTCACACACAAAACAACAAGACAAATGCTAGGGAATAATAGCTTACATAAAACGATTCGAAAAATTTCGGCAGCATGTCCCCAGAATTACTAAGGAAATTCCTGTACATGCTCCAAAACACAAATTGAACATACCATTTCGAAAACAAGATTCACAATCCTTATCACAACATCCAACTAATAAATCACATTAATTAAATAACACTGAACAGAACAGAATTCACCGAAAACAGGCTTAAGCCCTCGGTTTAACACTCGTATCAAAACCAAATGCCAACCTGGCAACAATATCACAGTAGTCGAAAACTAGCAGCCACATCCGGCTAACATGTCAATGAATAAAATCATAAAAACCTCGGCCACATCCGGCCCTCAAAATAGCACAGGCTCGCAGGCCCCAAAATATCAAGTCAGAAAATAATACATCCGCTAGGCTGTAGGCTCCTGCCCTGCATCTGGAAATATAGTGGAATGAGCTACACAGCTCAGTGAGTAGATAGTCTCGTTCGACCATCCACTAATATACAATCAAAAATAGATGCAGATATCTTTTCAAAACTTTTAACGGAAGATGACAAAGCATGATACATAATAAAACTGATAACCATAAATCACAATTATGATCATACAACAATACACCCACCATCCCGGGCAACAAGATCACAAAACAGCCTAACCGGCTAACAGACTCAGACTCACGCAACTATTGTCCAGTGATTTCAGAATTGACCCCGAGGGTCCAACCCGGCCTTCGTCAAGGCACTGAGAGTAACACGCACGAACAATGGTGAGGCGTAGATTCAAGAGGTGGCCCCCGCCAGGTCACGACGTGGCACTTTGCTCTACGACACTCAACCACACCCCCTTACCGGGAACACAAACAGAACAGAACGGAAGGTGAATGAATTCAAGAGGTGGCCCCCGTCTGACCAAGACGTGGCACTTTGTTTCAAACACCCAACTCTCAAAAGGTTTACCACTTGGACAAAAATACCCTCAACACAAACTGGAAACCTGAACCTCTAACCTGGTCACTAGACTCTAGAACAGTCCCTCCATTACCGGAAACAAATCAGAATAGGTTGGGTGGATTCTCCAACCCCAAGTCAGAATGACTGTTCACTGAGTGCTCTAGTTGACCCTTAGGTTCAGTCCACTCAAGTCTAGGACCCTTATCGAATGCATTTAACACAGACATTATTTCGAACATCACATCAATCAGGTTCAGAAAGGTCCTTAGATTTCATGCAAGCATGGTTTAACCTTTTCTAGGTTATCATTCAAGGTTATCAATCAATAATTAAAAATACATACTAATACAGAAAATTCACCAATTTCATCCACAAATAACATAAATACTGAATATCACAGATTCATAGTTTTCTCCTAGTTCTTATAACAAAAGACAGAAATACCCCTAGTTCAAAGTTTAAGTCATGCAGGAAAACTTATCCAAAAATTTCGTAAAAATAGTCATTACATCCCTCATGATCCCTAGATTCGTAATTTCAAGTTTTCCCCAATTTTAACTAGAAAATTTACCCAATTACCCCTAGGTCAATCTCAGTCAACAGAAACTTTTATTTCCAAAAATTCCCAAAAAAATACGGTAGAGTCCTTATATACCTAATTTCATGAATATCAGTTTTTCCCCAATTTTTACCCATACATTTGGGCGTAATTTCATGAAGAAGGGGCGAAATTCTCATTCAAGCCCTAATCTTCATGCAATTGAAAATCTAAAGTTACATACATGTTTAATCAAGGTTTAATTGATGATTAGGAGTCTTAAAAACGAAAAGCCCTAATTGTCATGCAAGCTAGGGTTTCGAAATTTAGGGAAAAACAAAGAAAACGTGTACACATGTGAAAGCAAGAGTTCATGTTATATTTCTAACCCTTAATTTTCTCTAAAACAAGCAATACTACTAATATGCGTGAACTAGGTGAAGAGTGTTAGGGAATGCCGGGTGTAATTTAAAATTTTTGCAGTCCCAGGACGCAGCGGAAGAAGCATTACACCCGAAACACATTCCGGTCCCAAGGATCCATGCGAGTGAGTACACACAAGGATGTGATAGAGTTATACCTCTTTCGCTTGTTTAGATGTCGAAGCCATGTTGAAGGCGCCCAAGTGTTCGCCCTCTACAAGTGTCCACGCGTCGACTCCTTGATCGTTGCTCCCTTCCACGCTTGGTGCTAGCCTCGGGAAGAGAATCAAGCCTTCACTCCACTTCTCTTGCGCCACCTCCAAGATGAAAACGCCAAGAAGGGATGAAGAGGAAGATGATGCCGCCAAGATGTATCCCTTTTCTCCTTGCTTGCGCCACCTTCAAGCAAGATGCGCCAATGGCTATGAGAGGAAGAGAGCTTGCGGCAATAGAAGGAGAAGCCACAAAGCCCAATCACTCTTTGCGCCAACAAGAGGAGAAGAAGAAAAGATGTTTTCGGCCACTTGGAAGAAGGGTTGCGCCAAGCCTTAGTTGTCGTCACCCTTTGCCTTTGCTCACGCCTCCTACAAGTCCTTCACGCAAATCAATCCTTGAGATGGACGACTAGAGTCCTATTAATAGAACAAGGGGCGGCTAGAGCAATGGATGGGATCATGCCAAGTGGGCGGCTAGGATAGAGGAGTCTTGAGGTAAGGAAAGTCTCCAAGACTTTACCATAAATCTCATTCAACCTTTCCTAATTTTCCCAATGACCATATCAGCCCAAAGCATACCTTGTATGCACTAATTCCATCCAAGGAAGTAGGGCTAGGCGTAACTTCCATGAAGAATTCAGCTAGGGCGGTTTCTTGGGAGAAATTAAGGTTTGGGGTAAGGTAAGTCTCCAAGACATTACCATATTCCTCACCCTACTACCCATATGCGCCCAAGAACTTCCCATAAAAGTTCTCAAGCCATATCAGCCCCAAGACTTGCCTTAGAGGCAAGTATTCCATCCAAGGAGCAAAGGGGGAGGCGCCTAATGCTTCCTTATGAAGCAACATGCGCCCACTTCACCCCATTATGCCCTTGGCGCCAATGGGGTATAATTCTTCCTCATTATACCCTTATTTGCTTATACTTCTTCATGACAACTAATTATTGGGCCTCATTGGATAATGAGCTAGCCCAAACTTCATGGCATGGGTTGATTAAGCCATTGGATCCAATCCAATGCAACCCTAATGTGAATGTGACCAATCTGGGTCAATTTCGGGTCAACCTGCCAAAAATGAAGTTTGGCTCCAATAACTTTCTTCCAACTCATCAGGCCCATTGGCGCTGATGAAATCTTCCAAATGGATCCAAGTTATCCAATAACTTGATCCAAAGGTTTCTTGATAAAAGCAACGTCAAAAGTCTTATTGCGTGTGACCCCGTAGGATCCATATGACGATGGCAATGATGTAAACATCATAAGTAGTGAGGGGTATCTAGCAACACATCACTACTACCCATGTCATAGGACTAAAGTCATTGTGGCAACAACTCCTAACAAGCAACGAGGATTCCCATTGCATTATAGATCCCTTTGCCTGAACTGATATCCTGCCATTGGATTAGTCTCAAGTTTATTATCCAACGCACTGGTCATGACTCAACAAGTGTGGCCTACACTTTCCTGTCATGCACCAATAAGGTGGGGCGCCCCGAGGTAGATATCATGCTTCCAATATGGAAGGGGCAAATCCTACTATTAGTCATCCATGCCTCTACATGATTTATGACATACCCAATGACAGTCGTTTTGATCTCCCAATTACGGAGAGACGTAAGACTGTATTAAAGCATACCCATCATCAAATCTAGACATGAACACCTCAAGTCTAAGGATCAATGCAAAACCTCTTGCATGTGAGATTGACTTGTTGACTAGACAAATCAATCCTCACGGTGGATCACTCCAGTGCATCCAATGCACCTGTATGTCTGCGTTACTGTGCCCCGCACTTAACCAGCCCATACACCAGTCTCACATGTACCAAAGCTGTCCCATATCTGCTAAGGTACCTTGACTGGGGATAGCTTGTGAGAATGGATCCTATCCAAACTCCTGGGACATTATATATGCAACTCAATACATCATCGCAGATAGAGAAGTCTGCATAATAACGATTATGCCTTTAATAATTCTATCAAAGTACTTTCAAACAATGCCTGACCATGTCCATTTATTGGTCTGCAGGGCATATACACCAACAATCTCCCACTTGCACTAAGACCAAGGGCAACTGATGTTTAATCAGTCCCTATGTCTCTAGTATGACTTATTTAGCTTCCGCTGCGCCAGAGGCTACGTCAGTGGGTTTTTCCAGATTGCTTTCTATGTTTATTTTAACTAATTTGAATCATCATCTTTATCCATGATCTCCAAGATCAGATGATATTGCTGCAGTACATACTTGAGTGCTAAGTTCCTTTACACATGCTTACGGCCCCAGTAAGAACTATACTGGACCATCAAGCACTAGGGACTAAGTCAAGTTCAAATGAGTGAAGTTGCTTCTTTTGCTGCCACAAGAAGCTGCAATGTACTGAGCCTTAATTGTAGAATTTGCCACTATGGTTTGAATAAAGCTCTTTCAGCCTTCAACACCACATCAAGGCAAAGCGCAAATCCTGGCTGTGATCAATAGTCATTAGACTGGAACGAAATATCAGTGTACCCCTGTACACAAAATTCTTCCTGTCTATGATGGACTAGACCTTAATCCTTTATACTTCCCAAGTATAAGTAAGGATTCTTTTCACAGCCATCCAGTGTCAAACATTAGGATCTTATTGAAACTTGCTGGCCATGCTCCAAGCATTTGCCATAAATGGTCTTGTGCACAATACACAAAACATGATCTATCCTGTACCCAATGTAACAGGATTTTAGACTCATGTTATTACTCTCTAGCTATGTCAAAGTACACAACATCCTTGAGAGAGTCAGACCATATCTTCTTGGAAGGTATCATTATTTGGAATCACCCAGTATGAACCTCTCCAGAAACATCCGGATGAACATAGATTGACTAAAGGGCAATGACTTCCTTGGATCTCCACCTACAGATCCACATGCCTAGGATATAGGCATCATTCCCTAGATCATTCTGCTCGAAATACTTCTCAAACCTCTTCTTCAACATGTGAAGGGCTGAGATGTCATTCCATGTGAGGAGAATATCATCAATCTTTTAGAACAAGAACTATTATGGTGCTCCCACTGATCTTCTTGTAAACACAGGTTCTTTTAACATGCTTGCATAAGACCATGCATATCTTTTTGGCCACTATATGAAAACACTGACTATTTCCATATGGATATCCTTACCCAGACATCCACGCCATAACAAAAAATGCAACAAGCATATACCTAATGGACTCAAACACAGCTTCTGGTGAAAAATTTCATCATTATCCACCCAGTGGATTTGCCTGAAATTTCTGTTCACTAGCTTGCCTTTCAAGGCAACACTGTTACCTTCCATGTCTATCTTCCTAGAAGATTTATTTATAGCCTGTGGGAATTACCCCTTTGGCAGCTCATCCAAGTCCCAGACTTGATCAGCAGACATGGAGTCCATCACGGTTCTCATGGCGTTTAGCCATTTCTTGGAATCTGGTTCATCGACCGCTTCCATAAGTCTTAAGTTTTATCCCAGATGATAAATTTGTTATGCCCAGCATTTTGAATCCATCCAGACTTATATGGTTCCTGCGTTACTTGAACTACAGGTTGACTTTCAACCTGTACGTGAGATTCTACTCTCCATTTGTGTCTAAATGTATTGTGGTTGATTTTGGACCTTGTCCTAATCAAATCTACTCCCACTAGCTTCTTTCAAAAGAAATATCCTTTCAAGAAAGACAGCACTATGGAGCAACAAATATTTTGTTCTCCTTGGGATAGAAACAGCACCCTTCATTGCCCCACAAACATATGCTTTTGAGATCACTGCATATTACATTCCCGATTCTATTGAAGGAATGGGATATTTTCCAGTTTCTAACTCAAAAGCTATCTGAGACACACTTCCAATGGAGTGACAATTCATCTGTTTGCATGGCATTATAGTAGTATATTTGCATGACTATTCAAAGATGGAACCACATCCAATGTGTTCCTCTTTCTTTCTTTGAAATTCACCATACAGTGGTGTTCTAAGTAAGCTGTGAGATAACCCCACACTCCTTAGGATAGTCATCAAATTCTCCACTAATCACCTTGATCCAATCAAGGTGCTTAATAGATCCTCCAATTTGACTCAATACTTCATTTGTGAACTTCTTGGATTTCTCCAAAGTTCTTAGGTTGGATAAGGCATACCCACACCTTATGAAGCATATAACACCTCTCAGTGCTTGTTTTACATGGGTCCACATACATTGCTGTGTGATAGATCCAACAAGCCACTTACCCTTCAACCCTTTATGGTGAAGGTAGAATCTGTCACTTTGTTCCTTTGAACAAGGCTCACATTTATCATAATCCTAAAAGGATAATGATCCCAATAGTCTATGGACCTTTTGGATGTGACCATTGTTCTATGGTTCAATAGACAATGCTATAAGAGAGTGTTTATTGAATCATTGGATCTAATCTTGTGTTACATATAAGACCATAAACTATTATCAACTGTATCACTTCAATAGAACATCTTAGTTACAAAGAAAAATACCATATATTATTTCAAACTGAAATCCTTTTCAAAAGGGATGATGTTCTAATACATAAGCTGATACATAATAGCAAAGTCCTAGATAAAGTCTCCAAGGTAGTGAGATGAAATCAACAGCAGCATCCAATGCTCCGTCTCTGACCCGAGAGTCGATCCCACCAAGCCTAGTCGTCCTACTTCTTTTGAGCTCCTGTATATGAAAAACATATGTAAGCTCACATGCGGTACCCAGTACCTATAAGAAGCAGACATGAAGACCATGGTAACACAATACCTGAAGCGGATGGATTACATCCCTTCTTCTTTGCCATGCTCTTCTTGGCCATTAATCCCAGTCTTCCGAAGTATGAGCTTCGAAGATACAGAACCATGGTTATTCTCAGATATAGGCACATACTCTGAAGATCCAACAGAACTTTCATGATCATTGTCCTTAGAGCATGGTGTGAAGAGACCTTTGAGATGTATGATAATATCATAGATCCCCATCTCATCACACTCAACCTTGACCTCTGAGGTCATGCACTCTAAGACAAGAACAGTGTACTGTTCGTTATCTTCACAGTGTTCAAGATAGACATTCCACTCCCACTCAGTGGTGAAATATACACTGGGCTGGGATGGAGGTCTTTCAAGAAGATGCACCTTATTCTCTTGTTCCAGTATCTTGGACAAAATCTTGAACCATTTTGTCCAATTTGTCCCATCCAATTTGTTTTTATAAAGTTTCATTCTTAGATCAGGAGATGCAATCTACAATAAGCAAATAAGTAAAATAAGTACAATGATAAAGCATTTAACAAGGACTTTTAATTAAATGCTATACTCCCACTATTTCCATAACAAGTTGAGAACTCTCAAACTCAACATGGAAGTAAGTGACTAGGATCCTAATTTCACATAAGGTCTCCGCGACTCACGAGGGTGAGTTGAGATGCACAGAAAGTCTCATGTTTCCTTAGGTAGGCATGCAGTCCAATTGTGCCGCGCACAATTCCTCTTAGTTAAGACAGACTAGGCGCCCTGTGTCCAGCGAGGGCTGGATACAACACCGAACCCTATCCTCTCAACAGCTGCCTCTAGTTATCCATCATGTCAGTGACATATGAAAAACTAGTCAAGTCTGGTCCTAACCGTTATGCCCAGGGCCAACGAATTCCTTGTGAAGGCACGTCCAGGTTTAAACTGAACTGGGGAGTTCATTGTCACCACACACCTTCTAAAGATAAGTGGGTGTGTCCCACGAGGATGGGAAACAGTTCACAACACCACCGATCGATAGCTTGATGAGGGCCACGCGTTAGAAGGCTATTTGACTTGATATTTCAATGAGAGTTTTGCATGTTTATTTTATTCTTTTCTAGCATGCAGTTTTCCTATGGTTATGGCAGCAAAGGAAACCCATCACAGGCATGCTATGGACAAAATAATAAACCATCACAGGCATGCTAGTTTGGTCGATATGGTCATAGCCCTTTTCATACACATAACTTGTCACGAGCCATGTGACATGTTATCGTGCATCCAAGGGTTGCGAGTCCCTAGAGCAGATCAGCCCATGCCAGAAGCCGAATGCATGTGTCCTTCCTTCAGCCGCAAGTCCATCACCATGCTTCCAAAGCTGGCGCCACTTCTGACTTCGATTGAAGAAGGCTGCTTGTTGTCTTTGATGAACCTTAACCTATCTTATGTAAACGATTCTATATCTATTCTAAAGAAAGATGAAAAATTTTACATCAAGAAGGGAAGAACCACACGCAGGTGGTGGGAAGATTTTACAAGCATTCATCACAAGTGGAAACATGCTTCCACATCACAACACAGGAGGGCACTCGCTATGACCATATCAACCCAATCAAGAGGCGCTTGTTAAATTTGAAAATCTGGGTCAATTTGGGCCTCATTGGATAATGAGCTAGCCCAAACTTCATGGCATGGGTTGATTAAGCCATTGGATCCAATCCAATGCAACCCTAATGTGAATGTGACCAATCTGGGTCAATTTCGGGTCAACCTGCCAAAAATGAAGTTTGGCTCCAATAACTTTCTTCCAACTCATCAGGCCCATTGGCGCTGATGAAATCTTCCAAATGGATCCAAGTTATCCAATAACTTGATCCAAAGGTTTCTTGATAAAAGCAACGTCAAAAGTCTTATTGCGTGTGACCCCGTAGGATCCATATGACGATGGCAATGATGTAAACATCATAAGTAGTGAGGGGTATCTAGCAACACATCACTACTACCCATGTCATAGGACTAAAGTCATTGTGGCAACAACTCCTAACAAGCAACGAGGATTCCCATTGCATTATAGATCCCTTTGCCTGAACTGATATCCTGCCATTGGATTAGTCTCAAGTTTATTATCCAACGCACTGGTCATGACTCAACAAGTGTGGCCTACACTTTCCTGTCATGCACCAATAAGGTGGGGCGCCCCGAGGTGGATATCATGCTTCCAATATGGAAGGGGCAAATCCTACTATTAGTCATCCATGCCTCTACATGATTTATGACATACCCAATGACAGTCGTTTTGATCTCCCAATTACGGAGAGACGTAAGACTGTATTAAAGCATACCCATCATCAAATCTAGACATGAACACCTCAAGTCTAAGGATCAATGCAAAACCTCTTGCATGTGAGATTGACTTGTTGACTAGACAAATCAATCCTCACGGTGGATCACTCCAGTGCATCCAATGCACCTGTATGTCTGCGTTACTGTGCCCCGCACTTAACCAGCCCATACACCAGTCTCACATGTACCAAAGCTATCCCATATCTGCTAAGGTACCTTGACTGGGGATAGCTTGTGAGAATGGATCCTATCCAAACTCCTGGGACATTATATATGCAACTCAATACATCATCGCAGATAGAGAAGTCTGCATAATAACGACTATGCCTTTAATAATTCTATCAAAGTACTTTCAAACAATGCCTGACCATGTCCATTTATTGGTCTGCAGGGCATATACACCAACAAAGAGAAAATCCACTCACCTTGATTTCGGTTTCTTCCAAGTCACAAACCCCCTCACGCCTCCCCTCACACTACTCACGTCGCCGAAAAACACCCAAGGACCGCCGGAAGTCGCCTCCACCACCAATCGCCGCCGGCCACAAGAAGAGGAGAAGGGAGAAGAGATAAGCCGCCACCCTCACTCTAGGAAGAAATCGTGAACGAAAGCAAAGAGGGAAAAACGTGAGTGAACCCTCTTAATTTTCGTTTTCTACCTCCAAAGGATCCAAACCCAATATCAAACATAAGTGGAAGATCCAATAACCCTTTAGTATAAGTTATATTTTCCACTTCACCCTTATCAAGGGCTCTTACCCTTTTCTAATCGAAAGACACCACTAACCTAGTGGTACACAGCACACATTCTACGCCTTAAGTCGCAGGTTCGAATCCTCTCCGCGACCCATATTTTTACATTGCAGGAAAAATACATAAATCGATACATTATCTCAAAGAAAACTACCACAAAACTGCTAGATAAATAAATTTTCATTTTCTTACCTGCTAATAAATTTCTGGATCTTACATTCCTCCCCCCTTAAAAAGCTTTAGTCCTCTAAAGCTCACCATCCAAATCATCGAACAGTTGAGGGAACTCTCTTCTCATATCTGACTCTGTCTCCCAAGTAGCTTCTTCGACTGACTGGTTTCCCCAAATAACTTTTACAAGCGGTATTGTCTTGTTCCTTAAGACTTTGTCTTTCCTATCCACAATCCTCAGTGGTCTCTCTACAAAAGTCAGATCACTCTGGATCTGCAGGGGAGCAGAATCAAGCACATGTGATGGATCTGCACAGTATTTCCTCAGAACTGACACATGAAATACATTATGAAGATGCTCCAGAGATGGTGGCAGAGCTAGTCTGTAAGCTACAGGACCAACCCTCTCTACAATATCGTAAGGTCCAACAAACCTCGAGCTCAGCTTTCCCTTCTTGCCAAACCGCATGACACCCTTGGTTGGTGAAACCTTCAGAAACACATGATCCCCCACCATAAACTCTAAGGGACGACGACGATCATCTGCATAACTCTTCTGCCTGTCCCGAGCAACCTTCAATTTTTCCTGAATAATTCTGACTCTATCTGTAGCCTCCTGTACAGCCTCTGATCTCAGAATCATCCGGTCCCCTGATTCCTCCCAACTCAGAGGTGACCTGCATTTCCTGCCATACAGAGCCTCGTACGGAGCCATCTGAATGCTGGAGTGAAAGCTGTTATTTTAGGTGAACTCTATCAGGGATAAATCACTGTCCCACTCAGAGCTCCAATCTACCACATAAGCCCTCAGCAAATCCTCCAAAGTCTGTATAGTACGCTCTGACTGACCATCTGACTGCGGATGGTAGGCGGTACTAAAACTCAACTTAGTGCCAAGACCCTCATGCAAGCTCTTCCAGAATCTGGAAAGGAATCTGGAATCGCGGTCTGATACAATATCCACAGGCACTCCGTGTAATCTGACTATTTCATCGATGTACAGCTTAGCCAGCCGATCGAGTGGGTAAGTCATCCGAATAGGTAAAAAGTGTGCAGCCTTCGTGAGCCTGTCAACGATGACCCAAACCGCATCATGCCCTCTCCTGGTCCGAGGCAACCCACAAACAAAATCCATACTAATGCACTCCCACTTCCACTGCGGAATAGGGAGCTGCTGCAATAATCCCCCAGGTCTTTGGTGTTCGGCCTTCACAGTCTGACAGGTCAAACACCGAGATACGAACACCGCGACCTCCTTCTTCATGCCCGGCCACCAGAAATCTTTCTTCAAATCCTGATACATTTTTGTGACTCCGGGATGCAAGGAATACTTGGAGTTATGACCCTCCTCCAAGATCTCTCTCCTTAGACTAGGTTCCTCAGGGACACACACCCGTCCACGGAACCGCAGAATACCATCACCAGATAAGGTGAAATCCTCCACTGGCCCGGCAGCCAACCTCTCTCTGATCTGAACTAAATTCGGATCTACCAGCTGCTGATCCCTGATTCTCTGTAGTAAAGCAGACTGAACCCGGAGAAAAGCCACATATCCAGACTGAACTCTGGGAGACACCTCAACCCTGAGCTCTCGGAACTCCTGCAGTAACTACCACTCACTGACCCTCAGTGCAGCTACCGAAGTAACTGGGTGTCTGCTCAATGCATCAGCTACCACATTGGCTTTCCCGGCCTGATACTAAATAGAGAAATCATAATCCTTTATTAGCTCCATCCACCTTCTCTGCCTCATATTCAAATCCTTCTGAGTGAAAATGTACTTGAGACTCTGATGATCAGTAAATAAGTCAAACTCCTGTCTCAATAGATAGTGGCGCCATATTTTCAGTGCAAAAACCACTGCCGCCAACTCCAAATCATGGGTGGGGTAGTTTAACTCATACTCCTTCAATTGCCGCGAAGCATAAGCTACTACGGCCCCTTTTTACATCAGGACACAGCCCAGTCCTTTGCCTGAGGCATCAGTATAAACAGTAAACCTCTCCCCATCAGTAGGAATGATAAGGATGGGCGTACTGGTCAATCTCCTCTTTAACTCCTGGAAGCTTTCCTCACACTTCTCGTCCCAAACAAACTTAGCCTCTTTCCTGGTCAGCTTGGTTAAGGGACCCGCCAGCTTGGAGAACCCCTCCACAAACCTCCTGTAATATCCTGCTAATCCCAGAAAGCTCCGAATCTCTGTGGCACTAGTTGGTCTTCCCCAGTTCAGGATAGCCTGTACCTTCACTGGATCCACGGACACGCCCTTACCAGATATCACATGCCCCAAAAAGCTGATCTGATCCAACCAAAACTCGCACTTGCTAGCCTTAGCATACAACTGGTGTTTCCTCAGAATTGCTAGTACCCTGCGCAAGTCCCTAGCGTGATCCTGAGAAGTACGGGAGTATACCAGTATATCATCTATGAACACCACCACACAAGTGTCTAACAGCTCATGAAACACCTTGTTCATCAGATCCATAAAAACAGCAGGTGCATTGGTCAGTCCAAAAGGCATAACTACAAACTCGTAATGCCCATACTTGGTCCTGAAAGCAGTCTTCAGGATATCCTCATCCTTGACCCTGAGCTGATGGTATCCTGACCTCAGATCGATCTTGGAGAACACAGTGGCACCCTGCAACTGATCGAACAGGTCATCTATCCTCGGAAGAGGATACTTATTCTTTACCGTCACCTGATTCAACTGGCGGTAATCTATGCACATTCTCAGTGTTCCGTCCTTCTTCTTTACAAACAAGACTGGCGCTCCCCAGGGTGAAGCACTCGGTCTGATATAGCCCTTTTCAAGCAGTTCCTCTAACTGCTTCTTCAACTCAGCTAACTCTGAGGTGGCCATATGATAAGGAGCCTTTGATATTGGAGCTGTACCAGGCATCAGCTCAATACCAAACTCTACATCCCTGTGGGGAGGCAAACCTGAAAACTCATCTGAGAATACATCAGGAAACTCACAGACTACCTCTATCTGAGCTAAGTCTGGATCTGAGTCTTCTTGCACCTTAACATGTGCAAGGTATCCTTTGCACCCACTGGCTAGCAACTTGCTGGCATGCACAAATGATATCATATGTGGCCCTTGATCAGACACCAGGCCCCTTACTAGCAGATGACTCCCATCAAGCAGATGCAGAGTAACAATCTTCTCAAAGCAATCCATTGTAGCGTGGTGAGAAGATAGCCAATCCATGCCTAGGATCAAATCATAATCCTGCATGCCTAGCAGTATCAAATCAACTAAAAACTGGTACTACTCTACGTGAATAACACAGTCAGGGTAGACTATGTCAGTGGATAAACTATCCCCCAAGGGTGTACATACTGAAACTGTGTAATCTAGTACTCTAGGTGAGACAGGTAGTCTAGAAGCAAAATTAGCAGACACAAAGGACAAATTGGACCCCGGATCAAACAAAATACGAGCTAACTGATCGAAAACATGTAAAGTACCTTCCACGATGGATCGGGAAGCTCGAGTGTCCTTCTCTGCTATAGCGTAGACTCTGGCCTGGACAGCTGGTCTATCGGTACCCCCCGGATCTGTGGCCCAGGCGCCTTGCAATCTTTGATCCTGTGCCCCACTTTTCCGCACTTGAAGCACGCCCCGGACTTCTTATGGCAGTCCGCCTTCAGGTGACCCTTGGCCCCACAATGGTAGCAGACTCTGTCCTCTACCCGGCCATCAGTACTCTGCTGCTGTGACTGAGATGTTTGCTGCGGTCTCTGAGTTCCCTTCCCCTGGTACGGTCTGATGGAACCCCTAATCTAAAGGGGGGAAGAAACCCTAAACATGCGCATCTAGCATGCATAGCGGAAAGAGGGCTTCAAGTAGATCGCATATGAACTATATGTTAACTTAATTCAACTTAAGATCAAGTTTTGATCTTACCAATGCCATGGATTGGATGGCGGCTTGGAATGAGAGAGAGCAAGCGAGATCTCCTCCAAAGAATACACACACCAAGTGATGAAGGCTTCCAACTTGCGCAACTTTGTGCTAGCAAAATGCCAAGTTGTCCTTCTCGAGTGGTAGGGATGAAGATGATGCTTTTTCCGGTTCTCCTCTTGTCGTCCACTCCAAGCTTCTCTCAAGTCTCGCCGAGCAAGAGCAAAACGCAAGGAGACAAGGGATGAATGAGCTCAAGCCGTTTTGGCGTTTCAAGGAGCCATGCGCTCAATGACTTTCCAAATTTGGAAACTCCATTAAGCCATGCGTTCTCCTCTTCAAGCAAACCGCCCAAAACGCTTATGGATCGAACCATGGGTTCACCCATGTAAACCGGTTCAATCCAAATTGGTCCAAACCAAAGCAATCGGTCTAGATCAACCAAACCCTAAGGTTTCCAATCCAACCGTTCATCTTATGATGCTCTTGATCTCACCGATCTAGCATCAATACTCTCGATCGAAGCTTACCGATCTCAAGCCCTAATCAATCAAACATGATCAAGCTAGATCTCACTTACAATCAGAGTCTATATCCCTTTAAACTGAACCCAAATAATTCAGTCCACACGATCTGACTCAAAGAAAGCCATATCACCAAATTGTGTGACCCTGAGGGTTTCCTTTAAACGTCGGTAACGATAACTTACGTTATCACGATCAGTGAGGGGTATCTAGCAACACATCACTGTCTCCCGATATAAAGGAAAGAGTCTTCCAAGACTCCACCCAAACCATAGCATAAGTGTGAATCAACTCACTTGGCATACATGATTCCTTTGCCACTGGATGTTCTTATTGGACAAGCATGTCAAGCCTGTAACTCCAATACGATGAGCATGATTAGATCAGATGAACATAGTCATCTGGGTATGGCCATACACTTCCTCAATCATCTCATATAGGGGGGCCCTCTAGAACATCACACTCCTTAAACAAGGAGACGGCAATCCTTTATCTATCACAAGTGCCCTAACCTGACTCAAGCTCACCATCCAAGATAGTCTATAATCATTATGTTTCAAATGATATTGAACTACCTCAAAACAATGACAATCATCATTTAGAAACACAAGTGATCTCAAGTCAAAGGACATGTGCCACTTAGTGCTTACAAGGATCATTCACATTGTGACAAGCAATGGAATATCCGAGTAGGGTCTGTCCAGTACATCCAATGTACTCATGAGTCTACATCTTATTCCATGCTCGAAGCATCCTATAAGATTAGCACTCATATTAGTCTCAATCATATCAAGGCTGTCTCATGTTCACCAAGATATCTCGACTAAGGACATAGAGCCTGTCAGCCTAGCTGAACAGCTTTGAGACATTATTCAGAAGTACACTTATTACAGCAGACAAGATAACAACCTGAATAATAACCATGCCTTTTATAAACTTAAGAGTTTATTACATGATACTTATACAATCCCAAGGCCTCAAACATTAGCCTTAAGGGCATACCCCAACAATCTCCCACTTGCACTTAATCTAATGGTTGAGAAATCTCAAACCCATATTATTACAGTGCTTCTCATGCTTCTGCTGCGCCAGAGGCTTGGTAAGCGGGTCTGCCAGATTGTCATCTGTATGAACCTTGCAAATCTTGATCTCGCCACGATCAATGATCTCCCGGATCAAGTGAAACCGTCTCTGTATGTGCTTGGACTTCTGGTGCGACCGCGGTTCCTTTGCTTGTGCGATGGCTCCAGTGTTATCACAGAAGATAACCAAAGGATCTGCACTTGAAGGAACGACACCAAGTTCTCTCACGAACTTACGAATCCACACTGCCTCCTTGGATGCTTCCGAGGCTGCAACATACTCGGCTTCTGTTGTGGAATCAGCAACAGTTGACTGTTTGAAACTTTTCCACACCACTGCTCCACCATTCAAGCTAAAACATAGCCTGATTGCGATCGGAAATCATCCTGGTCCGACTGGAACGAAGCGTCAGTATATCCCTCTATACTGAGTTCTTCCTGACCACCATATATCAAGAACATATCTTTGGTCCTCCGCAGATATTTTAAAATGTTCTTGACCGCAATCCAGTGCGCCAAACCTGGATTACTTTGGAATCGACTGGTTACGCTTAACCCGTAAGCGACGTCTGGGCGAGTACACAACATCGCATACATAATGGATCCAATAGCCGAAGCATAAGGCGTATTGTCCATTTCATCTTTCTCAGTCTGTGTTTGTGGACACTGACTCTTCGAAAGATTCAGACCATGTCTGACTGGAAGATATCCACGTTTAGAATTCTCTAAATGGAATCTCTCCAGGACTTTATCGATGTAAGTACTCTGGCACAGCCCGAGAAGCCTCTTAGATCTATCCCGGTAGATCTTCACACCTAGTACATAGGCTGCTTCTCCTAAATCTTTCATCTGGAAACATTTTCCTAACCATGCCTTAACAGCATGCAGTTCAGGAATATCATTTCCAATGATTAAGATATCATCGACGTAGAGGATTAGGAATGTAATCACGCTCCCACTAAACCTCTTATATACACACGGGTCATCCTCGTTCTTGATGAAACCAAACTCAGAGATAGATTCATCAAAACGAATGTTCCAGCTTCTTGATGCTTGTTTCAGTCCATAAATGGACTTCTTTAACTTGCATATTTTATGACGATCTGATGGATTAGTGAAACCCTCAGGTTGTGTCATATACACATCCTCATCCAGATTTCCATTAAGGAAAGCTGTTTTCACATCCATCTGCCAGATCTCATAGTCGTAATATGCTGCTATCGCGAAAAGAATCCGAATAGATTTAAACATGGCTACAGGAGAGAAAGTTTCATCATAATCTAACCCGTAGATTTGTTTGAAACCTTTCGCTACTAGCCTGCCTTTATAGGTAACTACGTTACCATCCATGTCAATCTTCTTCTTGAAGATCCATTTACAGCCTATAGGGATTACTCCCGGAGGCGGATCAATCAAATCCCAGACTTGATTATCTGACATGGAGTCCATCTCGGCTCGCATAGCTTCAAGCCATCTAGCTGACTCCGGTCCACTGACCGCATCCGCATAAGTGAGGGGTTCATCATTATCAATGATGTAGACTCCGTCATAGCGCTCAGGCTGACGACGGATCCTACCCGATCTTCGCGGTTCCCGTGATATTTGAGCCTCAGGTTGCTCAATAACCTGATCTACCGGCTCAGGCTCATCCAACTGTGCTTGACTACTTTGTCCTTCCTCTGGATTCTCATCCAGCTTTATTTCTCTCCCACTAGCCTCTTGCAGAAGAAACTCCTTCTCAAGAAATATGGCCGTCCGAGCAACAAAAACCTTGTTCTCTTTGGGATCGTAGAAATAATAACCCTTAGTTTCCTTAGGGTAACCGACAAAGACACATTTCCCAGATCTGCTCTCTAGTTTCCCAGAGGCGAGCTTTTTGACATAAGCCTCGCAACCCCAGATCCTGATAAATGTCAAGCTAGGCTGTTTCCCATACCATAACTCATATGGCGTCTTTAAAACTGCCTTGGATGGCACTCGGTTTAGTACCTTTGCAGCTGTTTCCAGTGCAAAACCCCAAAAGGAATATGGAAGAGTAGCCTGTCTCATCATAGAACGAACCATATCAAGTAACGTTCTATTTCTCCTCTCGGACACACCATTCCACTGCGGTGTTCCTGGCGGAGTGAGCTGTGAGATAATCCCACACTCCTTCAGATAGTCAGTAAACGTATGACTCAGGTATTCACCACCTCGATCAGAACGAAGTGCCTTGATATTTCGGCCTAACTGATTTTGTACTTCATTTTTGAACTCTTTGAACTTGTCAAAAGATTCACTTTTATGTCTCATTAAATAGACATATCCATACCTACTGAAATCATCAGTAAAGGTAATGAAGTACTGATAGCCACCTCTGGCATGTTTACTGAAAGGCCCACACACATCACTGTGTATAAGGTCAAGTAAACCTGAAGTCCTTTGACCTTTGTTAAGAAAAGGAGACTTCGTCATTTTACCCATCAAACAAGCTTTGCATGTATCAATCTCCTCATAGGAGAATGATCCCAGCAGTCCATGTTCATGCAACCGCTTAATGCGCTTCTCGTTTATATGGCCTAAACGACTATGCCATAGCAAGGTGCTGTCATCAGCATACTTGGCTTTCTTATTATCAATGTTTTGTATAGAATTTTCCATGTCCAACATGTATAACCCATTGTTAATTGAACCAGTTGCATACACAATATTATCATGAGATAAAATACACTTTGAAATCTTGCATTCAAAGGCAAATCCTTTCCTGACAAGAGCAGGAATAGAGATAATATTCTTGGTAATACTGGGTACAAAATAACAATTGTTCAATTCTAATACAATGCCAGATGGTAAAGAAATGAAATAGTCTCCTACAGCAACAGCAGCAACCCGTGCCCCGTTTCCAACTCGTAGGTCTACCTCATGCTGTCCCACCTGCCTTCTTCTCTTGAGTTCCTGCACATTTGAACAAATGTGAACTCCACATGCAGTGTCCAACACCCATGAAATAGAAGAAGAAGATAACATGACCTCAGTCACATATATACCTGAGCCAGAAGCGATGCTTCCCCTCTTATCTCCTTGGAGCGCTTTACAGTCCTTTTTCCAGTGACCCAGCTGGCCACAGTGGAAACACCTGTTGTCCTTCGACCGCTTGACCTTCTGTTTCAGGGCCTTGCTGTAATTCTTGACAGGGGCCTTGCCCTTCTTCCCCTTCTTCTTGTTCCTTGAAGGAACCATCAAGACAGAGGTTGAAGGCTTACCCTTCAGAGTTTCCTCAGTAGTCAAGAGCATATTCAACAGCTCTGCCGGCGTACAATCGATCTTGTTCATATTAATAATGAACGCATCGAAAGAAGGCGGGAGAGACTGCAGAATAATATCCACAGCAAGCTCCTGGTTGATGGTATGCCCCAGTTTCTCCAGAGCCTCCTTGTGCCCAATCATCTTGAGCACGTGAGCTCCCACTGGGCTCCCCTCAGCCAGTTTGCTCTGAAAGAAGAGCTTCGTCAGATTATAGCGCTCAGTCCTCGCCTGTGCAGCATACAGCATCTTGAGGTTCGCTATAATTTCTATAGCCGACATATCCTCATGCTGACGCTGCAGCGGTGGCGTCATAGACGCTAGCATCAGGCAAGCGACATCAATGCTATCATTGACGTGCTTTTCGTAGGCATCCCGAACCGCCCTTGCGGCGTTCGGAGCGGGCTGCGGCGGTATCGCCGTCTCGAGGACATACAGTTTCCTCTCTGCCTTAAGAACAATCTTAAGGTGTCCGAACCAGTCAGAGAAGTTCGGCCCAGCAAACTTCTCCCTTTCCAGTAGGGATCGCACATTGAAGCTCATGGTGTTCGTTGCTGCAGGAATCTACAACAAGCAAGAACAGCAAGGTCAGTATCAATGTTTCAGAATCAATCCAGGACTTAAGAAAGATTCTTTTCTCACTATTTTGTCTGACTGAAAAATCCAGTAAACAGTCCGAAAGAGTAAACACTCTTTTAGTGAGATGGGATCCAGATTTCATACTTGGTCTCCGCGTCCCGCTCAGGCGAGATAAGATGCACAGAGATGACAAGCACTAGTTTCTGGTAGGCTGTCCCAGCCAATCGCCAACCCGTGCGATTCCCCTTCATCTTGGCAATCCAGCAGACTGTGCCAACTGAGTTGGTACAACACAGTCTCTGATCCCAGAGATGGCTGCCTCCATGTGCTACCATATGCGCCACATATGTAGCCTACATGGTCAAGCTGACCCGACCTACTCCCTGGACCACCACGTGCTATGCTGAGCAACGAGAGGGGATAAATCCCAACTCTGTAACACGCAGGTGAAATCCAGCACCGTCTGAAGATAGATGGACGTGCCCACTGAGTGGGTTCAACACGGCTCCAACGATAATCAGAAAGGTGAGGTTTCGCGTCAGAAGGCTTACGAGCTTGATATATTAGCGTTGGATTTTAACGGTCTTTTATCTTCTTACTATCAGGCATGCCTATGGCTATAGCAGAAGATAAACATAAACATGCAATTCTAATTATTAGCAATAAGTAGAAAGCATGATCTTATGTGGTAAAAGCCCATGAACCCTAGTAAGACCTTAATGTTACTTAAGTCTTCACTTGAGCTTCATTGCATCTCATCTGGTCCAACCCAGTGCCCTAGCGCCAAGAGCACCTCAGGTGCACCACCAGGTGAATGCCCCTCTTGGATGTGTGCCTTTGTACTCTTGTCTAATCAAAGTACATTTGATCTATCTAGACAAGGTTGACTCGCAGGTCAACTACATTTCATAAATTAAAACAATGTGATTCGCAGATCACAAAAATTAACTTATAATTTACCAGGCACGCAGGCCCCAGCACAGCACACAATATGGGCAACCCACATAAGACTAAATAAACAAGCATATGGTTCAATCAACATGTGATCCAATCATCTTGAAATTAAAAGTTTTGAAAACCCCATGGCATCAATTTTAATTTCCTTATGAGCCCTACAACCTTACAATGGTCCATTGATAGGGATCCACTCAACCATCTAGTTAGATCCATTGCCCTTGCATGCACCGAGTCCTAACTGACCCGAGTTGACCTAATGGTCAACCATGCATGCGCCAAGGGCTGAACTACCCTCATGAGTTTTGGCAAGCGGGTGTGACCCCGGGCCCAACTCAAGTGTGTTCAGTAGTGTCTCAACCAGACCTCGCTACACGCCCTAGATGCAGTCAACCTATAGCCACCTTGTGCTTGCGCATAGGTGCTATCAGGTTAACCCATCTGAGCTGTCAGATGGTCTGATCAGACTTGGATCTAACCTAGTGGTGACTTCAACCCCATCAATCCATCTAAGGGTTTAATGTAGTGGCACCTTAGATCTAATCAAGCGCGCAAGATGTAAGTTTTAGAAAACTTTTAGAACGAGCGCAAATAAACAAACAACATGCTTGATAACCCTTAGATCTAAGGGGGTCCCCTTCAAGGGGGAGCGCATACTTTAGGGGGTCCCCTTCAAGGGGGAGCGCAAACTACATGTCAACATATGATACAAGCGCAACCTTCATGCAACCATGATACAAGCGCAACCATCATGTAACCAAAGTAAGCGCAACCAACATGTAACCAAAGTAAGCGCAACCAACATGTAACCAAAGTAAGCGCAACCAACATGGATCACAAAATCGTAAAGCAATCATATAGATCATATGGAGAGCCTAGGCTTTGATACCAATTGATGGAACCCCTAATCTAAAGGGGGGAAGAAACCCTAAACATGCGCATCTAGCATGCATAGCGGAAAGAGGGCTTCAAGTAGATCGCATATGAACTATATGTTAACTTAATTCAACTTAAGATCAAGTTTTGATCTTACCAATGCCATGGATTGGATGGCGGCTTGGAATGAGAGAGAGCAAGCGAGATCTCCTCCAAAGAATACACACACCAAGTGATGAAGGCTTCCAACTTGCGCAACTTTGTGCTAGCAAAATGCCAAGTTGTCCTTCTCGAGTGGTAGGGATGAAGATGATGCTTTTTCCGGTTCTCCTCTTGTCGTCCACTCCAAGCTTCTCTCAAGTCTCGCCGAGCAAGAGCAAAACGCAAGGAGACAAGGGATGAATGAGCTCAAGCCGTTTTGGCGTTTCAAGGAGCCATGCGCTCAATGACTTTCCAAATTTGGAAACTCCATTAAGCCATGCGTTCTCCTCTTCAAGCAAACCGCCCAAAACGCTTATGGATCGAACCATGGGTTCACCCATGTAAACCGGTTCAATCCAAATTGGTCCAAACCAAAGCAATCGGTCTAGATCAACCAAACCCTAAGGTTTCCAATCCAACCGTTCATCTTATGATGCTCTTGATCTCACCGATCTAGCATCAATACTCTCGATCGAAGCTTACCGATCTCAAGCCCTAATCAATCAAACATGATCAAGCTAGATCTCACTTACAATCAGAGTCTATATCCCTTTAAACTGAACCCAAATAATTCAGTCCACACGATCTGACTCAAAGAAAGCCATATCACCAAATTGTGTGACCCTGAGGGTTTCCTTTAAACGTCGGTAACGATAACTTACGTTATCACGATCAGTGAGGGGTATCTAGCAACACATCACTGTCTCCCGATATAAAGGAAAGAGTCTTCCAAGACTCCACCCAAACCATAGCATAAGTGTGAATCAACTCACTTGGCATACATGATTCCTTTGCCACTGGATGTTCTTATTGGACAAGCATGTCAAGCCTGTAACTCCAATACGATGAGCATGATTAGATCAGATGAACATAGTCATCTGGGTATGGCCATACACTTCCTCAATCATCTCATATAGGGGGGCCCTCTAGAACATCACACTCCTTAAACAAGGAGACGGCAATCCTTTATCTATCACAAGTGCCCTAACCTGACTCAAGCTCACCATCCAAGATAGTCTATAATCATTATGTTTCAAATGATATTGAACTACCTCAAAACAATGACAATCATCATTTAGAAACACAAGTGATCTCAAGTCAAAGGACATGTGCCACTTAGTGCTTACAAGGATCATTCACATTGTGACAAGCAATGGAATATCCGAGTAGGGTCTGTCCAGTACATCCAATGTACTCATGAGTCTACATCTTATTCCATGCTCGAAGCATCCTATAAGATTAGCACTCATATTAGTCTCAATCATATCAAGGCTGTCTCATGTTCACCAAGATATCTCGACTAAGGACATAGAGCCTGTCAGCCTAGCTGAACAGCTTTGAGACATTATTCAGAAGTACACTTATTACAGCAGACAAGATAACAACCTGAATAATAACCATGCCTTTTATAAACTTAAGAGTTTATTACATGATACTTATACAATCCCAAGGCCTCAAACATTAGCCTTAAGGGCATACCCCAACACGGTCTGTATCGATCTCTCTTCTGGTCCTTCCCCTTATGGTATTTCCTACTGCCTCCACCAGTCTGCTGGGGAACCGATGCCACAGCTATAGGGGCTACAACTAGGGCCGTCTCGGCCTGCTCCTCCAGGATGTACTTCTCTGCGGTGTAAGCACGATCCAGCATCTCAGCATAAGTCTCCAAGTGTTGTAGTCCTACTTTCTGTCTGATATCCCTTCTAAGACCCCTAAGAAATTTCTTAGCTCGCCTATCCTCAGTATTTATCAAATGTGGAGCATACTTCCCAAGCTTTGAGAACATCAGGTCATATTGATCCACTGTCATGTCTCCTTGTTCCAAGTGGATAAACTCCACCTCCCTATCCTCAACCATGCTAGTGGGAAAGAATTTCTCATTGAACCGGGACAAGAAGTATTGCCACGTCACCGGTTCAGATCTGTCCACCGCGAGTCTCAGCTCACTCTTCCACCCCACATCTGCGTCACCACGCATCATATAAGCGGCCAAACATAGTCTGTCCTCATCTGAACATCGCATCACTTGGAAGATCTTCTCCAAGCCGGAAAGCCAGTCCTCTGCCGTCCTGTAGTCTGGACTCCCATAAAAAGAGCTAGGGCCCAACCGCTGGAATTCACCCACAAGCAAGGCATAGCGCCTATGGGTGTCCTCCGGCAAGCTAGACCCCGGGCCCGAGTCAGACTCAGACCCCCGCCCCTGCGTCGGTATCTGTGTCTGAGACAGAAGCTGCAACTGCTCTCTGAACTCGCGTTGCTGTTCGCGATTCTGCTGTAACAGTTGCTGCTGCACCATACCAGTCAAAGACTCCATAGCCCGCAGGAATTCAGCAGTCTGCTCACTGCTGCCAGCACTAGCACTCGACCTTGGGCGCACCATACTGGCTCCTTAAACACACACAAACAAATACACACAAATCAAATTTACAATCAAGTCAGTTCTCAAAGTCAGTTCTCAAACAAGTTTCCTAGCTGTCTAGCAATACACAAGCAAGGTTTTCCACCCCCGAAACAGCTATTATTAGCTAGCTCATCCCTCTGATACCACTCTGTAACGCCCCCTCAGAATAAATCCCAAACACATGCAGAAACCGCGGAAGATAGGGAACGTCACACACAAAACAACAAGACAAATGCTAGGGAATAATAGCTTACATAAAACGATTCGGAAAATTTCGGCAGCATGTACCCAGAATTACTAAGGAAATTCCTGTACATGCTCCAAAACACAAATTGAACATACCATTTCGAAAACAAGATTCACAATCCTTATCACAACATCCAACTAATAAATCACATTAATTAAATAACACTGAACAGAACAGAATTCACCGAAAACAGGCTTAAGCCCTCGGTTTAACACTCGTATCAAAACCAAATGCCAACCTGGCAACAATATCACAGTAGTCGAAAACTAGCAGCCACATCCGGCTAACATGTCAATGAATAAAATCATAAAAACCTCGGCCACATCCGGCCCTCAAAATAGCACAGGCTCGCAGGCCCCAAAATATCAAGTCAGAAAATAATACATCCGCTAGGCTGTAGGCTCCTGCCCTGCATCTGGAAATATAGTGGAATGAGCTACACAGCTCAGTGAGTAGATAGTCTCGTTCGACCATCCACTAATATACAATCAAAAATAGATGCAGATATCTTTTCAAAACTTTTAACGGAAGATGACAAAGCATGATACATAATAAAACTGATAACCATAAATCACAATTATGATCATACAACAATACACCCACCATCCCGGGCAACAAGATCACAAAACAGCCTAACCGGCTAACAGACTCAGACTCACGCAACTATTGTCCAGTGATTTCAGAATTGACCCCGAGGGTCCAACCCGGCCTTCGTCAAGGCACTGAGAGTAACATGCATGAACAATGGTGAGGCGTAGATTCAAGAGGTGGCCCCCGCCAGGTCACGACGTGGCACTTTGCTCTACGACACTCAACCACACCCCCTTACCGGGAACACAAACAGAACAGAACGGAAGGTGAATGAATTCAAGAGGTGGCCCCCGTCTGACCAAGACGTGGCACTTTGTTTCAAACACCCAACTCTCAAAAGGTTTACCACTTGGACAAAAATACCCTCAACACAAACTGGAAACCTGAACCTCTAACCTGGTCACTAGACTCTAGAATAGTCCCTCCATTACCGGAAACAAATCAGAATAGGTTGGGTGGATTCTCCAACCCCAAGTCAGAATGACTGTTCACTGAGTGCTCTAGTTGACCCTTAGGTTCAGTCCACTCAAGTCTAGGACCCTTATCGAATGCATTTAACACAGACATTATTTCGAACATCACATCAATCAGGTTCAGAAAGGTCCTTAGATTTCATGCAAGCATGGTTTAACCTTTTCTAGGTTATCATTCAAGGTTATCAATCAATAATTAAAAATACATACTAATACAGAAAATTCACCAATTTCATCCACAAATAACATAAATACTGAATATCACAGATTCATAGTTTTCTCCTAGTTCTTATAACAAAAGACAGAAATACCCCTAGTTCAAAGTTTAAGTCATGCAGGAAAACTTATCCAAAAATTTCGTAAAAATAGTCATTACATCCCTCATGATCCCTAGATTCGTAATTTCAAGTTTTCCCCAATTTTAACTAGAAAATTTACCCAATTACCCCTAGGTCAATCTCAGTCAACAGAAACTTTTATTTTCAAAAATTCCCAAAAAAATACGGTAGAGTCCTTATATACCTAATTTCATGAATATCAGTTTTTCCCCAATTTTTACCCATACATTTGGGCGTAATTTCATGAAGAAGGGGCGAAATTCTCATTCAAGCCCTAATCTTCATGCAATTGAAAATCTAAAGTTACATACATGTTTAATCAAGGTTTAATTGATGATTAGGAGTCTTAAAAACGAAAAGCCCTAATTGTCATGCAAGCTAGGGTTTTGAAATTTAGGGAAAAACAAAGAAAACGTGTACACATGTGAAAGCAAGAGTTCATGTTATATTTCTAACCCTTAATTTTCTCTAAAACAAGCAATACTACTAATATGCGTGAACTAGGTGAAGAGAAAATCCACTCACCTTGATTTCGGTTTCTTCCAAGTCACAAACCCCCTCACGCCTCCCCTCACACTACTCACGTCGCCGGAAAACACCCAAGGACCGCCGGAAGTCGCCTCCACCACCAATCGCCGCCGGCCACAAGAAGAGGAGAAGGGAGAAGAGATAAGCCGCCACCCTCACTCTAGGAAGAAATCGTGAACGAAAGCAAAGAGGGAAAAACGTGAGTGAACCCTCTTAATTTTCGTTTTCTACCTCCAAAGGATCCAAACCCAATATCAAACATAAGTGCAAGATCCAATAACCCTTTAGTATAAGTTATATTTTCCAATTCACCCTTATCAAGGGCTCTTACCCTTTTCTAATCGAAAGACACCACTAACCTAGTGGTACACAGCACACATTCTACGCCTTAAGTCGCAGGTTCGAATCCTCTCCGCGACCCATATTTTTACATTGCAGGAAAAATACATAAATCGATACATTATCTTAAAGAAAACTTCCACAAAACTACTAGATAAATAAACTTTCATTTTCTTACCTGCTAATAAATTTCTGGATCTTACAATATCCTAGGCGTGAGGATCTACCGGGATAGATCCAAGAGGCTCCTGGCCCTTAGTCAGAATACCTACATTGATAAGGTCTTGGAGAGGTTCAACTTGGAGCAATCCAAGAAGGGGTACCTTCCAGTGAGACATGGCCTTACTCTCTCAAAGAGCTAGTATCCTAACACACAGGCTGAGAGGGATGACATGAGTCGAGTGCCCTATGCTTTAGCAGTGGGATCGATCATGTATGCAATGTTGTGTACTAGACCAGACATGGCTTATGCTGTGAGCATAACCACCCGATGCCAATCCAATCCGAGTCTGCAGCACTTGGTGGCTGTAAAGAATATCCTTAAGTATCTAAAAAGAACTAAGGATCTGTTCTTGTTCTATGGGGACAGGAAGAGCTCAGTGTTCAGGGCTACACTGATGCGTCATTCTAGTTTGACCCTGAGGACTTCAGATCGCAGACAGGCTATGTGTTCAGATTAAATGGAAGTGCTATTAGCTGAGAGAGTTCTAAGCAGTCCATTGTAGCTAATTCCACAACCGAGGCGGAGTATGTGGCCGCTTCTAAGGCAGCCAAAGAAGCCGTTTGGATCAAGAAGTTCATTTCTGAACTTCAGGTGGTTCCAAGTGCAGTGGATCCCATTGAGCTCTATTGTGACTTCAATGGTGCAATTGCACAAGCTAAGGAACCACATCTAATCAAAGGTCCAAACAGATACTTAGGAGATTTCGCCTGTTCAGAGAGATCATTGATCGAGGTGATGTCAAGATTAGCAGAGTTGGCACAGAGAACAATCTAACAGACCCACTAACCAAGGCTTTGGCACAGCAGAAGCATGATGGTCATACTAGAGATATGGGGTTGAGGTTGCTCAACTTCTAGGTCTTAGTGCAAGTGTGAGATTGTTGGTGTATATGCCTGAGACCTAGTTTTGGTCCATCAACTTCTAGGTCTTTGGCACAGCAAAAGCCTTTTGTTATTCATTATGCTAGTAGGACTTTGGATGAGACACAGAGGAATTACACTACCATTGAGAAGGAACTTTTAGCTGTGCCAGTTCATTTATATCTGCTGGGTTTGATCTCTAAAATATCAAATTAAGTGTTGAGCTCATCGCTGAGTTGTGAGATATTGAGTTGCTGGTTGCGTTTCCTCACCCTTGGGTAAACTTGTTTGTTGACGTTTTGAACACATCTCTGAATTTTCGGATTGATCTTGTTTCTTTAATAAACTTTGAAATCTGTTGTTGCATTCTATCGCAAATCTCCTAGGATAGGCAATTGAGATCAAGATCTCCCTAAGAGATAGGCAGCATCTTTCCTCAGCCTCCTTACATGCAAAACCTGCATTTCCTGGTTCCGGTTCTTTATATCAAGCACTGTAGCTTATTGAATTTTTTGATCTTGAAGTTGAAAGTCCCCTAAACAAGGGGAGGGCGAAACCCTAATAGGCGCATATGAAGGTTTTGATGCAGCGGAAGGGGTTTCTAGGATCTATGCATGTAATATGATCAACATAAATCGATTTCAAAGATCAGAGAAGAAATCATACCGATGCCATTGTATGGATGGCGACTTGGAAGCAGAGAGTGAAGTCGCTCTCCTCCAGAGAAGACGCACACAAGATGTGATCGCCTACTCCCTTAGTGCTCCTTGTGCTAGCAAGGTTCTAAGGAGTCCTTGTCGAATGGAAGGGAAGAGAATCCTTTGCTTGGCGATTTCTTCCTTCTCCTTTTTCGTCAACCTCTTCACCACCCACGAGAGAGAGCTTGTTGGCGACGAGTGAGAGGAGAGGCGAGAGAGTAGAGCGTCTTTTGCGTGAACGTGAGGCGTTCCCACGTTTAGAAGTCATGGCTTCTAAAATTAGTAAACCCCAAACGTTCATGCGACCATGGGTTCACCCCCATGCGCAAACTCATCTTCCCTTGAACCATGCGCTCACTCAATGAGCTGGTTCAATTTGGTTTGGTCCAAAGACCAATTAACCCAAGCGATATGGTCTAGACCACATTAAACCCTAAGGTTCTTGATCTAACCGTTGATCTCTTGATGCTACTGATCTCACTGATCTAGCATCCATTCTCTCGATCGAAGCTTACCGATCTCAAACCCTAATCAATCAAACATGATCAGACCAGATCTCACTTACAATCAGAGATTAAATCCCTTTAAACTGAATCCAGACAATTCAGTCCATACGATCTGACTTAAGTAAGCCATATCATCAAATTGTGCGACCCTGAGGGTTTCCTTTAAATGTCGGTAACGATAACTCACGTTATCACGATCAGTGAGGGGTATCTAGCAACACATCACTGTCTCCCGATATAAAGAAAAGAGTCTTCCAAGACTACACCCAAACCACAGCACAAGTGTGAATCCACTTCACGAGGCATGCAAGTTTCCTTTGCCACTGGATGTTCTTATTGGACAAGCGTGTCAAGCATGTAGCTCCAATATGATGAGCATGATTAGATCAGATGATCATAGTCACCTGGGTATGGCCATACACTTTCTCAATCATCTCATCCAGGGGGGCCCCTTTAGAACATCACACTCCAAACAAGGAGACGGCAATCCTATATCTATCACTAGCGCCCTAACATGACTCAAGTTCACCATCCAAGATAGTCTATAACCATTATGTTTCAAATGATATTGAACTACCTCAAAACAATGACAATCATCATTTAGAAACACAAGTGATCTCAAGTCAGAGGACATGTGCCACTTGTTGCAATCAAGGATTATTCACATTGTGACAAGCAATTGAATATCCTAGTAGGGTCTGTCCAGTACATCCAATGTACCCATGAGTCTACATCTTATTCCATGCTCGAAGCATCCTATAAGATTAGAACACATATTAGTCTCAATCATATCAAGGTTGTCTCATGTTCACCAAGATATCTCGACTAAGGACATTACAGCATGTCAGCCTAGTTGAACACCATTGAGACATTATTCAGAAGTATAATTATTGCAGCAGATAACGTAACAACGTGAATAACAACCATTGCCTTTATAAACATAATAGTTTATACATGATACTGTTACAATCCCAAGGCCTCAAACATTAGCCTTAAGGGCATACCCCAACAATCTCCCACTTGCACTTAATCTAAAGGTTGAGGAATCTCAAACCCATATTATTACAGTGCTGCTCATGCTTCTGCTGCGCTAGAGGCTTAGTAAGCGGGTCTGCCAGATTGTCATCTGTATGAACCTTGCAGACTTTGATCTCGCCACGATCTATGATCTCCCTGATCAAGTGAAACCGCCTCTGTATGTGCTTGGACTTCTGGTGCGACCGCGGTTCCTTTCCTTGTGCAATTGCTCCAGTGTTATCACAGAAGATAACCAAAGGATCTGCACTCGAAGGAACAACACCAAGTTCTTGAACGAACTTACGAATCCACACTGCCTCCTTGGATGCTTCCGAGGCTGCAACATACTCGGCTTCTGTGGTAGAATCAGCAACAATTGACTGTTTGAAACTTTTCCACACCACTACTCCTCCATTCAAGCTAAAAACATAGCCTGATTGCGATCGAAAATCATCCAGGTCAGACTGGAACGAAGCGTCAGTATATCCTTCAATACTGAGTTCTTCCTGACCACCATACACCAAGAACATATCTTTGGTCCTCCGAAGATATTTTAAAATGTTCTTGACTGCAATCCAGTGCGCCATACCTGGATTACTTTGGAACCGACTGGTCACGCTTAACCCGTAAGCGACGTCTGGGCGAGTACACAACATCGCATACATAATGGATCCAATAGCCGAAGCATAAGGCGTATTGTCCATTTCATCTTTCTCAGTCTGTGTTTGTGGACACTGACTCTTTGAAAGATTCAGACCATGTCTGACTGGAAGATATCCTCTTTTAGAATTCTCTAAATGAAATCTCTCCAGGACTTTATCGATGTAAGTACTCTGGCACAGCCCGAGAAGCCTCTTAGATCTATCCCTGTAGATCTTCACACCTAATACATAGGCTGCTTCTCCTAAATCTTTCATCTGGAAACATTTCCTTAACCATGCCTTAACCGCATGCATTTCAGGAATGTCATTTCCAATGATCAAGATATCATCGACGTAGAGGACTAGGAAAGTAATCACGCTCCCACTAAACCTCTTATATACACACGGGTCATCTTCATTCTTGATGAAACCAAATTCACTGATTGATTCATCAAAACGAATATTCCAGCTTCTAGATGCTTGTTTAAGTCCATAAATGGACTTATTTAATTTGTATATTTTATGACGATCTGATGGATTAGTGAAACCTTCAGGTTGTGTCATATACACATCCTCATCCAGATTTCCATTAAGGAAAGCGGTCTTCACATCCATTTGCCAGATCTCATAATCATAATATGCTGCTATCGCGAAAAGAATCCGAATAGACTTAAACATGGCTACAGGTGAGAAAGTTTCATCATAATCTATCCCGTAGATTTGTTTGAAACCTTTCGCAACTAGCCTGCCTTTATAGGTAACCACGTTACCATCCATGTCAATCTTCTTCTTGAAGATCCATTTACAGCCTATAGGGATAACTCCCGGAGGCGGATCAACCAAATCCCAAACTTGGTTATCTGACATGGAGTCCATCTCGGCTCGCATAGCTTCAAGCCATCTAGCTGAGTCCGGTCCACTGACCGCATCAGCATAAGTAAGGGGTTCATCATTATCAATGATGTAGACTCCGTCATAGCGCTCAGGCTGTCGACGGATCCTACCCGATCTTCGCGGTTCCCGTGATATCTGAGCCTCAGGTTGTTCAATAACCTGATCTACCAGCTCAGGCTCATCCAACTGTGCTTGACTACTTTGTCCTTCTTCTGGATTCTCATCCAGCTTTATTTCTTTCCCACTGGCCTCTTGCAGAAGAAACTCCTTCTCAAGAAAAATGGCCGTCCGAGCAACAAATACCTTGTTCTCCTTGGGATCGTAGAAATAATAACCCTTAGTTTTCTTAGGGTAACCGACAAAGATACATTTGTCAGATCTGCTCTCTAGTTTCCCAGAGGAGAGCTTTTTGACATAAGCCTCGCAGCCCCAGATCTTAATAAATGTCAAGCTAGGCTGTTTCCCATACCATAATTCATATGGGGTCTTTGAAACTGCCTTGGATGGCACTCGGTTTAGTACCTTTGCAGCTGTCTCCAGTGCAAATCCCCAAAAGGAGTAAGGTAGAGTAGCTTGACTCATCATAGAATGAACCATATCCAATAAGGTTCTGTTCCTCCTCTCAGACACACCATTCCATTGCGGTGTTCCTGGTGGAGTGAGCTGTGAGATAATCCCACACTCCTTTAGATAGTCAGTAAACTCTCGACTTAGGTATTCTCCAACTCGATCAGAACGAAGTGCCTTGATATTTCGGCCTAGCTGATTCTGTACTTCATTCTTGAACTCTTTGAACTTGTCAAATGATTCACTTTTATGTCTCATAAGATAGACATAACCATACCTACTGAAATCATCAGTGAAGGTAATGAAGTATTGATAGCCACCTCTGGCATGTTTACTAAATGGCCCACACACATCACTGTGTATAAGGTCAAGTAAACCTGAAGCCCTTTTACCTTTGTTAAGAAAAGGAGACTTCATCATTTTGCCCATTAAACAAGCTTTGCATGTATCAATCTCCTCATAGGAGAATGATCCCAGCAGTCCATGATCATGCAACCGCTTAATGCGCTTCTTGTTAATATGGCCTAAACGACTATGCCATAGCAAGGTGCTGTCATCAGCATACTTGGCTTTCTTATTATCAATGTTTTGTATAGAACATTCCATGTCCAACATGAATAACCCATTGCTAATTGACCCAGTAGCATAAACAATATTATCTAAAGATAAAACACACTTTGAAATATTGCATTCAAAGGAAAACCCTTTCCTGACAAGAGCAGGAATAGAGATAATATTTTTAGTAATGCTGGGAACAAAGTAACAATTGTTCAGTTCCAATACAAGTCCAGATGGTAATGAGATGTAATATTCTCCTACAGCAACAGCAGCAACCCGTGCCCCGTTTCCAACGCGTAGGTCCACCTCATGCTGTCCCACCTGTCTTCTTCTCTTGAGTTCCTGTACATTTGAACAAATGTGAACTCCACATGCAGTGTCCAACACCCATGATATAGAAGAAGAAAACATGACCTCAGTCACAAAAATACCTGAGCCAGAAGCAATGCTTCTCCTCTTGTCTCCCTGGAGCGCTTTACAGTCCTTTTTCTAGTGACCCAGCTGGCCACAATGGAAACATCTGTATTCCTTCGACCGCTTGACCTTTTGTTTCAGAGCCTTATTGTAGTTCTTGACTGGGGCTTTGCCCTTCTTCCCCTTCTTCTTGTTCCTGGAAGGAACCATTAAGACAGAGGTTGAAGGCTTTCCCTTCAGAGTCTCCTCAGTAGTCAAGAGCATATTCAGCAGCTCTGCCGGAGTACAATCGATTTTGTTCATATTAAAGTTAATGATGAACGCATTGAAAGAGGGCGGGAGAGACTGCAGAATAATATCTACAGCAAGCTCCTGATTGATGGTATGTCCCAGTTTCTCTAGAGCCTCCTTGTGCCCAATCATCTTGAGCACGTGAGCTCCCACTGGACTCCCTTCAGCCAGTTTGCTCTGAAAGAATAGCTTGGTCAAGTTATAGCGCTCAGTCCTCGCCTGTGCAGCATACAGCATCTTGAGGTTTGCTATAATTTCTATAGCCGACATATCCTCATGCTGACGCTGCAGCGGTGGCGTCATAGACGCTAGCATCTGGCAAGCGACATCAATGCTATCATTGACATGCTTTTCATAGGCATCCCGAACCGCCCTTGCGGCGTTCGGAGCGGGTTGAGGCGGTATAGCCGTCTCGAGGACATACAGTTTCCTCTCTGCCTTAAGAACAATCTTAAGGTGTCCGTACCAGTCTGAGAAGTTCGGCCCAGCAAACTTCTCCCTTTCCAGTAGGGATCGCACATTGAAGCTCATGGTGTTCGTTGCTGCAGGAATCTACAACAATGCAAGAACAGCAAGGTCAATATCAATGTTCAGAATCAATCCAGGACTTAAGAAAGATTCTTTTCTCACTATTTTATCTGACTGAAAAATCCAAGAAAACAGTCCGAAAGAGTAACACTCTTTTAGTGAGATGGGATCCAGATTTCATACTTGGTCTCCGCGTCCCGCTCAGGCGAGATAACATGCACAGAGAGTACAAGCACTAATTTCTGGTAGGCAGTCCCTGCCAATCGCCAACCCGTGCGATTCCCCTTCATCTGGGCAATCCAGCAGACTGTGCCAACTGAGTTGGTACAACACAGTCTCTGATCCCACAGATGGCTGCCTCCATATAGCTAACATATGCCCCATATGTAGCCTACATGGTCAAGCGGACCTGACCTACTCCCTGGACCACCACGTGCTATGCTGAGCAACGAGAAGCGATAAATCCCTTCTCTGTAACACGCAGGTGTAATCCCACACCGTCTGAAGATAGATGGGCGTGCCCACTGAGTGGGTACAACACGGCCCCAACGATAGTCAGAACAGTGAGGTTTCGCGTCAGAAGGCTTTACGTGCTTGATATTTAACGTTGGATTTTAACGGTCTTTTATCTTCTCAACTATCATGCAATTCCTATGGTGATAGCAGAAGATAAATAAATCATGCAATTCTAATTATATAAACAATAAATAGAAAGCATGCTGATCTTATGTGGTAAAAGCCCATTGAGCCTAAGTAAGACCTTAACCTAACTTAAGTCTTCACTTGCTTTTCTTCATGGGTCTTTTGCTGCTCATCTGGCCCAAACCAGGGCCCAAGCGCCATCTACAGCTCAGGTGCGCCTACCAGGGAAAATGCCCTTGGTCCCAGAGTCGAACCCTGGACCTCCCACTTGGTCAAGCCTCTGCTGCAAGCGCCTCTGCCAAGTGTGCACTGTGCTCTTGTCTGATTAAAATACAATTTAATCTATCTAGACAAGATTGACTCGCAGGTCAATTACATTTAATAAATTAAATAACATGTGATGCGCAGATCACAATAATTAATTTACATCTTTAAGACAGGCACGCAGGCCCCAGCACAGCACACATTAATTAGGCGTCCCACATAAGATGAAATAAACAAGTAGATGGCATCAATCAACATGTGATCCATAGATAAAATAAAAATTTTTTTTCAAAACCCCATTGAAATCCATTTTATTTTTCTTATGTGCCCTACTACCTTACAACGGTCCATTAATAGGGATCCACTCATCATATCTAGTCAGATCCACTGCCCTTGCATGCACCAAGTCCTAACTGACTTGAGTTGACCCAATGGTCAACCATGCTTGCGGAAAGGGCTGAACCACCTTCATGAGTTTTGGCAAGCGGGTGTGACCCCGGGCCTAACTCATGCGTGTTCACTGGTTGTCTCAACCAGACCTCGCTACACACCTGTCTGCAGTCGACCTATAGCCACCTCGTGCTTGCGCACAGGTGCCATCTAGTCGACCCATCTAGGCTGTCAGATGGTCTGATCAGACTGGTTGGATCTTACCTAGACTGTGACTTCAACCCTATCAACCCGTCTAAGGGTTTATAGTAGGCGCTCTTAGATCTAATGAAGGTCGCGCAAGTCATGAAGTGTTTGAGAAAAACAACTATGCGCACACAAACATGCGCCAAGTAAACAAGAATCAAGTTTTCGCATATGCAACAACTTAACATGTAATTTTCACATGTTATAGATCTAAGCATTCATTCACAAACAAGGATCACAAAGCCTTTAAGCAATCATAAAAACATGCAAAAACCGGCTCTGATACCAATTGAAAGTCCCCTAAACAAGGGGAGGGCGAAACCCTAATAGGCGCATATGAAGGTTTTGATGCAGCGGAAGGGGTTTCTAGGATCTATGCATGTAATATGATCAACATAAATCGATTTCAAAGATCAGAGAAGAAATCATACCGATGCCATTGTATGGATGGCGACTTGGAAGCAGAGAGTGAAGTCGCTCTCCTCCAGAGAAGACGCATTCAAGATGTGATCGCCTACTCCCTTAGTGCTCCTTGTGCTAGCAAGGTTCTAAGGAGTCCTTGTCGAATGGAAGGGAAGAGAATCCTTTGCTTGGCGATTTCTTCCTTCTCCTTTTTCGTCAACCTCTTCACCACCCACGAGAGAGAGCTTGTTGGCGACGAGTGAGAGGAGAGGCGAGAGAGTAGAGCGTCTTTTGCGTGAACGTGAGGCGTTCCCACGTTTAGAAGTCATGGCTTCTAAAATTAGTAAACCCCAAACGTTCATGCGACCATGGGTTCATCCCCATGCGCAAACTCATCTTCCCTTGAACCATGCGCTCACTCAATGAGCTGGTTCAATTTGGTTTGGTCCAAAGACCAATTAACCCAAGCGATATGGTCTAGACCACATTAAACCCTAAGGTTCTTGATCTAACCGTTGATCTCTTGATGCTACTGATCTCACTGATCTAGCATCCATTCTCTCGATCGAAGCTTACCGATCTCAAACCCTAATCAATCAAACATGATCAGACCAGATCTCACTTACAATCAGAGATTAAATCCCTTTAAACTGAATCCAGACAATTCAGTCCATACGATCTGACTTAAGTAAGCCATATCATCAAATTGTGCGACCCTGAGGGTTTCCTTTAAATGTCGGTAACGATAACTCACGTTATCACGATCAGTGAGGGGTATCTAGCAACACATCACTGTCTCCCGATATAAAGAAAAGAGTCTTCCAAGACTACACCCAAACCACAGCACAAGTGTGAATCCACTTCACGAGGCATGCAAGTTTCCTTTGCCACTGGATGTTCTTATTGGACAAGCGTGTCAAGCTTGTAGCTCCAATATGATGAGCATGATTAGATCAGATGATCATAGTCACCTGGGTATGGCCATACACTTTCTCAATCATCTCATCCAGGGGGGCCCCTTTAGAACATCACACTCCAAACAAGGAGACGACAATCCTATATCTATCACTAGCGCCCGAACATGACTCAAGTTCACCATCCAAGATAGTCTATAACCATTATGTTTCAAATGATATTGAATTACCTCAAAACAATGACAATCATCATTTAGAAACACAAGTGATCTCAAGTCAGAGGACATGTGCCACTTGTTGCAATCAAGGATTATTCACATTGTGACAAGCAATTGAATATCCTAGTAGGGTCTGTCCAGTACATCCAATGTACCCATGAGTCTACATCTTATTCCATGCTCGAAGCATCCTATAAGATTAGAACACATATTAGTCTCAATCATATCAAGGTTGTCTCATGTTCACCAAGATATCTCGACTAAGGACATTACAGCATGTCAGCCTAGTTGAACACCATTGAGACATTATTCAGAAGTACAATTATTGCAGCAGATAATGTAACAACGTGAATAACAACCATTGCCTTTATAAACATAATAGTTTATACATGATACTGTTACAATCCCAAGGCCTCAAACATTAGCCTTAAGGGCATACCCCAACAGAAGTTGGTGGATTTATTTGAGTACAGCTTGAAATCCTTATATCTGGTTAGGAGACCCAAGTTACAAAAACAAACTGAGTAAGAATCTATCTCAGTAATAGATAGACCATCATCCTTCGGTTGTTAAAACTGCAAAACCTGAATTATGGGTGATCTTCTACATAAGTACTATAGCTTACCGAGATATGATTTCCAGAAGCTGATAATTATGAACCTGCTATCTTTTTTTTCTGCTCGCATTCTCAGACCATTGCCGAGTTTCAGATTCTATTTGAGTAAAACTTTAACAACTTGTTGTGTCTGTTACTAAACCATACCATGAAAGTGTTTGCTGAATTTCCTGTTACTATTAAATACCATCCTGACTTTCCTGAAATGGCTGAGTCTGTGCTATGTTTGTCTATGTTAGGCTGATTTGCAACCTCTACTTAAAACTGAAATTTATAATCAGGATCTTGCAATTGCTGTTGCATTTACGTCTCTTACTAAGCTGAATCCCAATTTTACTACATCTACACATACCATTGGATTTAAATCTAATACTCCCTGCTACTACTTAGTCAAGTATTGTTATTGTTGTATTTTGTTGAGAAACCCCAGGGATATTTTACAATTTTCAGAGATAGAGATTACAAAATACATTGCACAGCGGAAGCAATATCCCCGAAACAGGCCGGTCCCAAAAACCCAGTGAAGATCGCAAGCAAGAGAGTCGACACGATGAGTTAGGAAATACCTTAGAGCAAGATGTGGTCGATGTCGTGATAGGCGCCCAAGCGTGCACCCTCTGCAGTATCACACACACGGATGCCTCGAGTCCTCTGCTAGCCTCGGGAAGAAGATCCAAGCCTTAGTGCACTTTCTTCAACCCTTGCGCCACTTCCAAGGTAGAAGCGCCAATGAAGAAGAAAGATGGAGATGTTGCCGCCATGTCTTCCAACTCCTCATCCTTACTTGCGCCAACTCCTAGAGAAGATGCGCCAAGATAAGAGGCAAGAGAATGAAGACACCAAGTCCTATCCCTCCTTGCTCCAAGAGAAGAAGGATAGAAGAGACTTGTGGTTAGGATGAAGATGGAAGAGAAGACTTTCGCCAAAGCCTCCCTCTTTGCCCTTTTAATTCTAGCTCATGCCAAAATCAATCCTTTGCTCTCGCATATACCCATGTATATATAGAGAGGCAAGAGGGGGCAGCAATAATAGGGTGTGGGCGCAATTCTCAAAGGAGGAGGCGGCTAGGGTAAAGGGGAGGGAGTAATTAGGGTTTGAGGTAAGGAAAGTCTCCAAGACTTTACCATAAACCTCTCCTAATTATCCATATGCGCATGAGACCTTCCAAAGAAGTCTACCAAGCCATATTAGCCCCAAGACTTGCCATAGAAGCAAGTATACCATCCAAGGTAGAGGGGCAAGGCGCCTAAAGCTTCCTAATGAAGCAAATTGCGCCACTTCTCCCCATTATGCCCATAGGCGCCTAAGGGAGAAGTTTTGTCCTCATTATACCCTTTTAGCCTTTCCTCACTTCATGAGAACTTGTTATTGGGCCTCATTGGATAATGAGCTAGCCCAAACTTCATTACATGGGTTGATTAAGTACTTGGATCCAATCCAATGCAACCCTAATCCAAATGTGACCAATCATGGTCATGTAGGAACCCCTAATTGGGGGGCAAAAACCCTAAGCATGGCGCTAATGAAAAATATGCTAGCGGAAGCAAGGGTTTAAAATCATTTGCATGCCATATGTTCAACTATAACCGATTGAATAGGTTGAGATGAAAATCATACCATAGCCATATGCTTGGAAGTCGGTTTGGAAGAAGAGATCAACTTAGGTCTCCTCCACAAGTCCACACACAAGATGAAGATGCTCACTTCCTTGAGATCTCTTGTGCTAGCAAGACACCCAAGCCTTCTTGTCGAATGGAAGGGGATGATGAACCTCCTTGTTGCCGAGAGCTTCACTTGCCCAACCTCTCCTTCTCGTCGTCAACCACACCTCAACGAAAGTCCAAGGCGTTCAAGAGAAGAGAGCAAACGCATATGCGTTTAGGCGTTTTTGTGAAACCGGCCTTGATGACTTTCCATAAATGGAAGCTCATCAAGCCATGCGCTCAAGCCAACCCAAACGCATTTGAGCATTGAACCATGCGTTCACAATTGTGAACCGGTTCAAGCTAAACCGTTCCAATCGACTTTGGTTCATGAACCAAACCGAAATGGCTCAAGCCATGTGGTCTAGACCATATTGAACCGCAAGGCTCATGATCTAACCATTCATCACCTGATGCCCCTGATCTCTCCGATCTAGCATCATCTCTCTCGATCGAAGCTTACCGATCTCAAGCCCTAATCAATCAAACATGATCAGACCAGATCTCACTTACAATCAGAGATTAAATCCCTTTAATCTGAACTCAAAGAATCCAGTCCACACGATCTGACTTAAGTAAGCCATATCATCAAATTGTGCGACCCTGAGGGTTTCCTTTAAATGTCGGTAACGATAACTTACGTTATCACGATCAGTGAGGGGTATCTAGCAACACATCACTGTCTCCCGATATAAAGGAAAGAGTCTTCCAAGACTACTCCCAAACCATAGCACAAGTGTGACTCAATTCACAAGGCATACATGTGTCCTTTGCCACTGGATGTTCTTATTGGACAAGCGGGTCAAGCTTGTAACTCCAATACGATGAGCATGATTAGATCAGATGCACATAGTCATCTGGGTATGGCCATACACTATCTCAATCATCTCATATAGGGGGCCCTTTAGAACACCACACTCCTTAAACAAGGAGACGGCAATCCTATGTCTATCACTAGTGCCCTAACCTGATTCAAGCTCACCATCCAAGATAGTCTATAATCATTATGTTTCAAATGATATTGAACTACCTCAAGACAATGACAATCATCATTCAGAAACACAAGTGATCTCAAGTCAGAGGACATGTGCCACTTGCTGCATACAAGGATCATTCACATTGTGACAAGCAATGGAATATCCCAGTAGGGTCTGTCCAGTACATCCAATGTACCCATGAGTCTACATCTTATTCCATGCTCGAAGCATCCTATAAGATTAGCACTCATATTAGTCTCAATCATATCAAGGCTGTCTCAAGTTCACCAAGATATCTCGACTAAGGACTTATAGCCTGTCAGCCTAGCTGAACAGCTTTGAGACATTATTCAGAAGTACACTTATTACAGCAGACAAGGTAACAACCTGAATAATAACCATGCCTTTTATAAACATACCAGTTTATAACATGATACATTTTATAATCCCAAGGCCTCAAACATTAGCCTTAAGGGCATACCCCAACAATCTCCCACTTGCACTTAATCTAATGGTTGAGAAATCTCAAACCCATATTGTTACAGTGCTTCTCATGCTTCTGCTGCGCCAGAGGCTTGGTAAGCGGGTCTGCCAGATTGTCATCTGTATGAACCTTGCAAATCTTGATCTCGCCTCGATCTATGATCTCCCGGATCAAGTGAAACCGTCTTTGTATGTGCTTGGACTTCTGGTGCGACCGTGGTTCCTTTGCTTGTGCAATTGCTCCAGTGTTATCACAGAAGATAACCAAAGGATCAGCACTCGAAGGAACGACACCAAGTTCTCTCACGAACTTACGAATCCACACTGCCTCCTTGGATGCTTCCGAGGCTGCAACATACTCGGCTTCTGTTGTGGAATCAGCAACAGTTGACTGTTTGAAACTTTTCCACACCACTGCTCCACCATTCAAGCTAAAAATATAGCCTGACTGCGATCGGAAATCATCCTGGTCCGAATGGAACGAAGCGTCAGTATATCCCTCTATACTGAGTTCTTCCTGACCACCATATATCAAGAACATATCTTTGGTCCTCCGCAGATATTTTAAAAATGTTCTTGACCGCAATCCAGTGCGCCAAACCTGGATTACTTTGTAATCGACTGGTTACGCTTAACCCGTAAGCGACGTCTGGGCGAGTACACAACATCGCATACATAATGGATCCAATAGCCGAAGCATAAGGCGTATTGTCCATTTCATCTTTCTCAGTCTGTGTTTGTGGACACTGACTCTTCGAAAGATTCAGACCATGTCTGACTGGAAGATATCCACGTTTAGAATTCTCTAAATGGAATCTCTCCAGGACCTTATCGATGTAAGTACTCTGGCACAACCCGAGAAGCCTCTTAGATCTATCCCTGTAGATCTTCACACCTAGTACATAGGCTGCTTCTCCTAAATCTTTCATCTGGAAACATTTTCCTAACCATGCTTTAACAGCATGCAGTTCAGGAATATCATTTCCAATGATCAAGATATCATCGACGTAGAGGATTAGGAATGTAATTATGCTCCCACTAAACCTCTTATAAACACACGGGTCATCCTCGTTCTTGATGAAACCAAACTCAGAGATTGATTCATCAAAACGAATATTCCAGCTTCTTGATGCTTGTTTAAGTCCATAAATGGACTTCTTTAACTTGCATATTTTATGACGATCTGCTGGATTAGTGAAGCCTTCCGGTTGTGTCATATACACATCCTCATCCAGATTTCCGTTAAGGAAAGCTGTTTTCACATCCATCTGCCAGATCTCATAATCGTAATATGCAGCTATCGCGAGAAGAATCCGAATAGACTTAAACATAGCTACAGGTGAGAAAGTTTCATCATAATCTATCCCGTAGATTTGTTTGAAACCTTTCGCAACTAGCCTGCCTTTATAGGTAACCACGTTACCATCCATGTCAATCTTCTTCTTGAAGATCCATTTACAGCCTATAGGGATTACTCCCGGAGGCGGATCAACCAAATCCCAGACTTGGTTATCTGACATGGAGTCCATCTCGGCTCGCATAGCTTCAAGCCATCTAGCTGACTCCGGTCCACTGACCGCATCCGCATAAGTTAGGGGTTCATCATTATCAATGATGTAGACTCCGTCATAGCGCTCAGGCTGTCGACGGATCCTACCCGATCTTCGCGGTTCCCGTGATATCTGAGCCTCAGGTTGTTCAATAACCTGATCTACTGGCTCAGGCTCATCCAACTGCACTTGACTACTTTGTCCTTCTTCTGGATTCTCATCCAGCTTTATTTCTCTCCCACTGGCCTCTTGCAGAAGATATTCCTTCTCAAGAAATATGGCCGTCCGAGCAACAAATACCTTGTTCTCCTTGGGATCGTAGAAATAATAACCCTTAGTTTCCTTAGGGTAACCAACAAAGATGCATTTGTCAGATCTGCTCTCTAGTTTCCCAGAGGCGAGCTTTTTGACATAAGCCTCGCAACCCCAGATCCTGATAAATGTCAAGCTAGGCTGTTTCCCATACCATAACTCATATGGCGTCTTTGAAACTGCCTTGGATGGCACTCGGTTTAGTACCTTTGCAGCTGTTTCCAGTGCAAAACCCCAAAAGGAATATGGAAGAGTAGCCTGACTCATCATAGAACGAACCATATCAAGTAGCGTTCTATTTCTCCTCTCGGACACACCATTCCATTGCGGTGTTCCTGGCGGAGTGAGCTGTGAGATAATCCCACACTCTTTCAGATAGTCAGTAAATGCATGACTTAGGTATTCTCCACCTCGATCAGAACGAAGTGCCTTGATATTTCTGCCTAACTGATTTTGTACTTCATTTTTGAACTCTTTGAACTTGTCAAAAGATTCACTTTTATGTCTCATCAAATAGACATACCCATACCTACTGAAATCATCAGTAAAGGTAATGAAGTACTGATAGCCACCTCTGGCATGTTTACTAAATGGCCCACACACATCACTGTGTATAAGGTCAAGTAAACCTGAAGTCCTCTGACCTTTGTGAGGAAAAGGAGACTTCGTCATTTTACCCATCAAACAAGCTTTGCATGTATCAATCTCCTCATAGGAGAATGATCCCAGCAGTCCATGTTCATGCAACCGCTTAATGCGCTTCTCGTTTATATGGCCTAAACGACTATGCCATAGCAAGGTGCTGTCATCAGCATACTTGGCTTTCTTATTATCAATGTTTTGTATAGAATATTCCATGTCCAACATGAATAACCCATTGTTAATTGAACCAGTGGCATACACAATATTATCATAAGTCAAAATACACTTTGAAATCTTGCATTCAAAGGCAAATCCTTTCCTGACAAGAGCAGGAATAGAGATAATATTCTTGGTAATACTTGGTACAAAATAACAATTGTTTAATTCTAATACAATGCCAGATGGTAAAGAAATGAAATAGTCCCCAACAGCAACAGCAGCAACCCGTGCCCCGTTTCCAACGCGTAGGTCTACCTCATGCTGTCCCACCTGCCTTCTTCTCTTGAGTTCCTGCACATTTGAACAAATGTGAACTCCACATGCAGTGTCCAACACCCATGATATAGAAGAAGATGAAACCATGACTTCCGTCACGTATATACCTGAGCCAGAAGCGATGCTTCCCCTCTTATCTCCTTGGAGCGCTTTACAGTCCTTTTTCCAGTGACCCAGCTGGCCACAGTGGAAACACCTGTTGTCCTTCGACCGCTTCACCTTCTGTTTCAGGGCCTTGCTGTAATTCTTGACAGGGGCCTTGCCCTTCTTCCCCTTCTTCTTGTTCCTCGAAGGAACCATCAAGACAGAGGTTGAAGGCTTACCCTTCAGAGTTTCCTCAGTAGTCAAGAGCATATTCAGCAGCTCTGCCGGCGTACAATCGATTTTGTTCATATTAAAGTTAATAATGAACGCATCGAAAGAAGGCGGGAGAGACTGCAGAATAATGTCCACAGCAAGCTCCTGGTTGATGGTATGCCCCAGTTTCTCCAGAGCCTCCTTGTGCCCAATCATCTTGAGCACGTGAGCTCCCACTGGGCTCCCTTCAGCCAGTTTGCTCTGAAAGAAGAGCTTCGTCAGATTATAGCGTTCTGTCCTCGCCTGTGCAGCATACAGCATTTTGAGGTTCGCTATAATCTCTATAGCCGACATATCCTCATGCTGACGCTGCAGCGGTGGCGTCATAGACGCTAGCATCAGGCAAGCGACATCAATGCTATCATTGACGTGCTTTTCATAGGCATCCCGAACCGCCCTTGCGGCGTTCGGAGCGGGCTGCGGCGGTATCGCCGTCTCGAGGACATACAGTTTCCTCTCTGCCTTAAGAACGATCTTAAGGTGTCCAAACCAGTCAGAGAAGTTCGGCCCAGCAAACTTCTCCCTTTCCAGTAGGGATCGCACATTGAAGCTCATGGTGTTCGTTGCTGCAGTTATCTACAACAAGCAAGAACAGCAAGGTCAGTATCAATGTTCAGAATCAATCCAGGACTTAAGAAAGATTCTTTTCTCACTATTTTGTCTGACTGAAAAATCCAGTAAACAGTCCGAAAGAGTAACACTCTTTTAGTGAGATGGGATCCAGATTTCATACTTGGTCTCCGCGTCCCGCTCAGGCGAGATAAGATGCACAGAGATGACAAGCACTAATTTCTGGTAGGCTGTCCCAGCCAATCGCCAACCCGTGCGATTCCCCTTCATCTGGGCAATCCAGCAGACTGTGCCAACTGAGTTGGTACAACACAGTCTCTGATCCCACAGATGGCTGCCTCCACGTGCTACCATATGCGCCACATATGTAGTCTACATGGTCAAGCTGACCTGACCTACTCCCTGGACCACCACGTGCTATGCTGAGCAACGAGAGGGGATAAATCCCAACTCTGTAACACGCAGGTGAAATCCAGCACCGTCTGAAGATAGATGGACGTGCCCACTGAGTGGGTACAACACGGCTCCAACGATAATCAGAAAGGTGAGGTTTCGCGTCAGAAGGCTTACGAGCTTGATATATTAGCGTTGGATTTTAACGGTCTTTTATCTTCTTACTATCAGGCATGCCTATGGCTATAGCAGAAGATAAACATAAACATGCAATTCTAATTATTAGCAATAAGTAGAAAGCATGATCTTATGTGGTAATAGCCCATGAACCCTAGTAAGACCTTAATTTTACTTAAGTCTTCACTTGAGCTTCTTGGCATCTCATCTGGTCCAACCCAGTGCCCTAGCGCCAAGAGCACCTCAGGTGCACCACCAGGTGAATGCCCCTCTTGGATGTGTGCCTTTGTGCTCTTGTCTAATCAAAGTACATTCTGATCTATCTAGACAAGGTTGACTCGCAGGTCAACAACATATTATAAATTAAGTACAATGTGATTCGCAGATCACAAATTAATTTACAATTTTTAAATCCAGGCACGCAGGCCCCAGCACAGCACACAATTGGGCAACCCACATAAGACTAAATAAACAAGCATATGGTTCAATCATCATGTGATCCAATCAAGAAATTAAATTTTGAAAAACCCCATGGCATCAATTTTAATTTCCTTATGTGCCCTACAACCTTACAATGGTCCATTGATAGGGATCCACTCATCCATCTAGTTAGATCCTTTGCCCTTGCATGCACCGAGTCCTAACTGACCCGAGTTGACCTAATGGTCAACCATGCATGTGCAAAGGGCTGAACTACCCTCATGAGTTTGGGCAAGCGGGTGTGACCCCGGGCCTAACTCAAGTGTGTTCAGGAGTTGTCTCAACCAGACCTCGCTACACGCCCTAGATGCAGTCAACCTATAGCCACCATGTGCTTGCGCATAGGTGCTATCAGGTCAACCCATCTGAGCTGTCAGATGGTCTGATCAGACTTGGATCTAACCTAGTGGTGACTTCAACCCCATCAACCCATCTAAGGGTTTAATGTAGTGGCACCTTAGATCTAACCAAGCGCGCAAGATATAAGTTTTAGAAAACTTTTAGAACATGCGCAATCATACAAACAAACAACATGCTTGCATGTAACCCTTAGATCTAAGGGGGTCCCCTTCAAGGGGGAGCGCAAACTTTAGGGGGTCCCCTTCAAGGGGGAGCGCATACTTCATCAAAGCCATGATATAAGCGCAAACCACATGTTAGCAAGATACAAGCGCAAACTTCATGTTAACATGATACAAGCGCAAACTTCATGTAAACAAAGCATGCATCAAGTAAGCGCATCATGAGGATCACATCAGCAAACATAATAGCATGCATAGAGCCTAGCTCTGATACCAATTGTAGGAACCCCTAATTGGGGGGCAAAAACCCTAAGCATGGCGCTAATGAAAAATATGCTAGCGGAAGCAAGGGTTTAAAATCATTTGCATGCCATATGTTCAACTATAACCGATTGAATAGGTTGAGATGAAAATCATACCATAGCCATATGCTTGGAAGTCGGTTTGGAAGAAGAGATCAACTTAGGTCTCCTCCACAAGTCCACACACAAGATGAAGATGCTCACTTCCTTGAGATCTCTTGTGCTAGCAAGACACCCAAGCCTTCTTGTCGAATGGAAGGGGATGATGAACCTCCTTGTTGCCGAGAGCTTCACTTGCCCAACCTCTCCTTCTCGTCGTCAACCACACCTCAACGAAAGTCCAAGGCGTTCAAGAGAAGAGAGCAAACGCATATGCGTTTAGGCGTTTTTGTGAAACCGGCCTTGATGACTTTCCATAAATGGAAGCTCATCAAGCCATGCGCTCAAGCCAACCCAAACGCATTTGAGCATTGAACCATGCGTTCACAATTGTGAACCGGTTCAAGCTAAACCGTTCCAATCGACTTTGGTTCATGAACCAAACCGAAATGGCTCAAGCCATGTGGTCTAGACCATATTGAACCGCAAGGCTCATGATCTAACCATTCATCACCTGATGCCCCTGATCTCTCCGATCTAGCATCATCTCTCTCGATCGAAGCTTACCGATCTCAAGCCCTAATCAATCAAACATGATCAGACTAGATCTCACTTACAATCAGAGATTAAATCCCTTTAATCTGAACTCAAAGAATCCAGTCCACACGATCTGACTTAAGTAAGCCATATCATCAAATTGTGCGACCCTGAGGGTTTCCTTTAAATGTCGGTAACGATAACTTACGTTATCACGATCAGTGAGGGGTATCTAGCAACACATCACTGTCTCCCGATATAAAGGAAAGAGTCTTCCAAGACTACTCCCAAACCATAGCACAAGTGTGACTCAATTCACAAGGCATACATGTGTCCTTTGCCACTGGATGTTCTTATTGGACAAGCGGGTCAAGCTTGTAACTCCAATACGATGAGCATGATTAGATCAGATGCACATAGTCATCTGGGTATGGCCATACACTATCTCAATCATCTCATATAGGGGGCCCTTTAGAACACCACACTCCTTAAACAAGGAGACGGCAATCCTATGTCTATCACTAGTGCCCTAACCTGATTCAAGCTCACCATCCAAGATAGTCTATAATCATTATGTTTCAAATGATATTGAACTACCTCAAGACAATGACAATCATCATTCAGAAACACAAGTGATCTCAAGTCAGAGGACATGTGCCACTTGCTGCATACAAGGATCATTCACATTGTGACAAGCAATGGAATATCCCAGTAGGGTCTGTCCAGTACATCCAATGTACCCATGAGTCTACATCTTATTCCATGCTCGAAGCATCCTATAAGATTAGCACTCATATTAGTCTCAATCATATCAAGGCTGTCTCAAGTTCACCAAGATATCTCGACTAAGGACTTATAGCCTGTCAGCCTAGCTGAACAGCTTTGAGACATTATTCAGAAGTACACTTATTACAGCAGACAAGGTAACAACCTGAATAATAACCATGCCTTTTATAAACATACCAGTTTATAACATGATACATTTTATAATCCCAAGGCCTCAAACATTAGCCTTAAGGGCATACCCCAACAGGTCAAATACGGGTCAACCTACCAAAAATGAAGTTTGGCTCCAATAACATTCTTCCATCTCATTAGGCCCATTGGCGCTGATGAAATCTCCCAATTAGATCCGAGTTATCCAATAACTCGATCATAAGGCTTCCCGATCAATACGAGAACTCGAGTATCAAGGTGTGCGACCCTGTAGGTCCCTCTGACGTTGGCAGTGATGACCAAATGTCACCACAAGCAGTGAGTGGCACCTAGCAGTGCATCGCTGCTACCCAAGTCATCGGAATGGATATCGACATCGACATCCCCATCATTGCAACAAGGTACAGATGCATTACAATCTCTTTGCCGAACTGATATCCGATTGGACAAGTGTGTCACCACTTGTTTTCACCCAATCACATGGTTATGACTAAAACAGGTTCTCACCTGGGTATGGCCATACACTTTCAGTCATAGAACCATAGAGGAGCTCCATGGATATCATACTTCCCTTAGGAAGGGGCAAATCCTGTGTCTGTCCATTGACCTTCTCATATGGGTCGTGACATGCTCAATGACAACCGTTATTACCTCCCAACTACGGCGAGGTGTTAGGTTGTATCAAAGCAAGTCCCTAACCATATAGAATGGTCAATGACCTCAAGTCAAGGGATCAATGCATCTCCTATCACTTGTGAGGATAACTCATGACACCAAGTCATAGCCTCACAGCGGGTCGGTCCAGTATATCCACCACTGATATACCCATATGTCTGCGTTAGCACCTCGTCCCTAACCAGCCCATATACTAGTCTTACAAGTACCAGAGTTGTCCTATATCCACTCAGGTACATCGACTGGGACAATCATTTGAGCACAGATCCAATCTGTCTCCAGGGACATTATCATGTAAGTACACAATCGCAGGTGTAGACAAACAATGATAACGACAATGCCAGAAAGATATATATATATATCAGAGTCAAGTAGTACAAAGATGGACTAAAACTAGGTCCTAGGGCATATACACCAACAATCTCCCACTTGCACTAAGACCTGGAGGTTGAGCAACCTCAACCCCATATCTCTAGTATGACCATCATGCTTTTGCTGCGCCAAAGCCTTGGTCAGTGGGTCTGCTAGATTGCTCTCTGTGTCAATTCTGCTAATCTTGACATCACCTCTGTCAATGATCTCTCTGATCAGGTGAAATCTTCTGAGTATGTGTTTGGATCTTTGACGAGACCGTGGTTCCTTAGCATGTGAGTTCCCATTGTTGTCATAGTAGAGCTCAATGGGATCCATTGCACTTGGAACCACCCGAAGTTGAAAAAAGAACTTCCTAATCCAAACGGCTTCATTGGCTGCCTCAAAAGCAACCACATACTCAGCTTCGGTTGTAGAATTAGCTATGGTGGATTGCTTGAAGCTCTTCCAGCATACAGCACCTCCAACCATCTTAAACAAATAGCCGGTCTGCGATCTGAAGTCGTCAGGATCAGACTGGAACGACTCATCAGTGAAGCCCTGCACACTGAGCTCTTCCTGTCCCCCGTAGACTATATAGAATAAATCCTTAGTCCTTTTCAGGATACTCAAGGATATTCTTTACAGCCACCCAGTGCTGCAGACCTGGATTGGATTGGTATCGGCTGGTTATGCTTACAGCATAAGCCACATCTATTCTAGTACACAGCATTGTATACATGATTGATCCCACTGCTGAAGCATAGGGAATTCGACTCATGTTATCCCTCTTAGCCTGTGTTGTAGGACACTGGCTCTTTGAGAGAGTAAGGCCATGTCTCACTGGAAGGTATCCTTTCTTGGATTGCTCCAAGTTGAACCTCTTCAGGACCTTATCAATGTAGGTACTCTCACTAAGGGCTAGGAGCCTCTTGGATCTATCCCGGTAGATCCTCACGACTAGAATGTAGGCGGCCTCCCCTAAGTCCTTCATCACGAAACACTTCCCTAACCATGTCTTCACAGCTTGAAGACTAGGGATGTCATTTCCGATGAGCAGTATGTCATTGACATACATGACCAAAAAAGTCACCAAGCTCCCACTGAATTTTCTATATACACAGGTGTCATCTTTACTTTTGATAAAGCCATAATCTCTCACAGCTTCATCAAACTGAAGATTCCAACTTCAAGATATGCAGACCTTACTAGCATCTGCAGGATGGATGAAGCCATCAGGTTGTGTCATATACACATCCTTAGTCAGTTTCCCATTAAGGAACGCTGTCTCCATGTCCATCTGTCATATCTCATAATCATGATATGCAGCTATAGCAAGCAGAATCCGAATGGATTTGATCATGACAACTAGCGAGAAGGTTTCATCATAGTCCACCCTGTGGACTTGTTTGATCCTTTAGCCACAAGTCCACCTTTATAGGTAACTATGTTGCCATCCATGTCTGTCTTCATCTTAAAGACCTATTTACACCCTATGGGTTTTACCCCATCAGGTAGCTCAACCAAATCCTAGACTTGGTTAGCCGACATGGAATCCATCTCGGATCGCATGGCGTCAAGCCATCTCTCGGAGTCCGGTCCACTGACCGCCTCTTCATAAGTCCTGGGTTCATCCTCAATGATGAAGATCCCGTCGTGTTGGGTTGGCAGCGACCCATACCTCTCAGGTACACGACGAATCCTCCTAGACCTACATGGGGCCTGTGTCTGAGCCTCAGGTTGCCTAGCAACCGGTGCAGGTGGCTCAAATTCCATCTCTTTGTCTTGTGGTTGCACTTGGTCCTCATCCAAGTCAAACTTCCTCCCACTAACTTCTTTTATGAGAAATTCTTTCTGTAGAAAGATAGCATCCTAAGCAACAAAAACTTTGTTCTCGGTGAGAACATAGAAGTAGTAACCCTTAGTCTCCTTAGGGTACCCCACAAACATACACTTATCAGATCTAGGTTCTAGCTTGCTAGAATCCTGACGTTTGACATAAGCCTTACATCCCCAGATCCTGATAAAAGTGAGATTAGGGCGTCTCCCACTCCATACCTCGTATGGAATCTTTGAGACACTCTTAGATGGAACATTATTCAGTATTAGAGAAGCTGTCTCAAGTGCATGTCCCCAGAATGAGGGAGGCAGAGTTGCATGACTCATCATAGATCGAACCATGTCCAACAAAGTTTGATTTCTCCTTTCAGACACATCATTCCATTGAGGTGTTCCAGCAGGAGTGAGTTGGGATATGATCCCACACTCTCTCAGATAGTCAAAGAACTCACCGCTTAGGTACTCTCCACCACAATCTGATCGAAGAGCCTTAATGGATCTACCAAGCTGGTTCTCTACTTCATGTCTAAACTCCTTAAATTTCTCAAAGGATTCAGACTTATGTCTCATCAGATAGACATAACCATATCTATTGAAGTCATCAGTAAACGCAATGAAGTAGTTGTACCCTCCTCTGGCTTGTTTATTGAAAGGCCCACACACATTAGTATGTATGAGATCCAATAAACCTCCTGTCCTCTCACCAATCTTGGTGAAGGGCGCCTTTGTCATTTTCCCTAATAAACAAGGTTCACAAGTATCAAATTCCTCCAAGGAACTTGAATCTAACAATCTAGTTGCATGGAGTTGTTGGATGCGATTCTTGTTTATATGGGCTAATCGATAGTGCCATAGGAAAGCACCAACTGAACCACTCAGTTTTGGTCTTTTATTACTTATGTTACAAATAGAACTTTCCATATCTAATATATATAGACCATTGCATAAAGTACCCTTCCCATAGAACATATTTGCAAATGAAAAAGAACAAGAGTTCTTATTTATTTCAAACTTAAATCCCTTCTTTGCTAAGCAAGGAATGGATACAATGTTCTTAGTAAGTGAAGGTACACAAAAGCAATTATCTAGTTCTAATTGAAGTCCAGAAGGCAGGGAGAGAGTTAAAACTCCTACAGCAACAGCAGCAACCTGTGCCCTGTTTCCAACGCGTAGGTCAATCTCTCCAGGCCGTACCGATCTACTTTTCTTGAGCCCCTGCATATTTGTACAAATATGAGCTCTACATGCGGTATCCAATACCCATGACATAGAAGTAGAAAGGTTGACTTCTGTAACATAAATACCTAAGCATAAAGACGAATCATTGCCTCTCTTCTTCTCATTCTAAAGTCGTACTATGTCCTTTATCATGTGAGGTAGTCCTCCACATGAGTAGCACTTATTATTCCTGACTCTTTCCATCTTTGTCTTCAATGTATTAGTTAAGCCTTTGGGCTCAATACATTGAATGTCTACTTTAGGAGGGTTGAGCTCAACCAATGCATCAAAGAGCTGCCTTAGATTAGAAATAATTTCAGAGGCACTCTTAGATTCATATTTCCCTCTAAGCTCGGGCGACATGTTGGTTAGCATCAATCGTGCAACCTCCAAAGTATTAGCTTGATGCTGATCATAAGCATCCTTCTCAGCCGCTGAGGCCAAGCATGGAAGTGGCTCAGGAATTGGCTTCTCAAGGACATATAGCTTCCTCTCGAGCTTGAGCACAATTCTCAAGTTCATATACCAATCCTTTAAGTTGGATCCAACCAACTTATCCCTTTCCAGGGTAGATCGCAGTGACCATCTGCCATTGTTCACAGCCATTGTTCTACAACAACCAAGAAACAGCAGATTAGTACTACTCCTAATCATTTAAACTGGACTTGTTTTAAATGATTATGGCTCCCACTATTTTAATCGACTTGACAACCCACAAAGTCAATCGGGAAGTTTAAGACTTCCTAGTGAGATGGGATCCTTATTTCACATGAGGCTTCGCGTCCCACGAGGGTGGGATGAGATGCACAAAGTTACCCATGTTTCCTAAGGTGGGCGCGCTGGCCGATTGCTCCATGCAATTCCCCTTATTGAGACAGTCTAGGCATCTCATGTCCAGCGAGGGCTGGATACAGCATGAATCCTAACCTGTCAACGATGCTTCTAGAGTTTCATCATGTGCCCAGCACATATGAAAATCTAGTTAAGTCCATTCCTAACCGTTATGCCCAGGGCCAACGAATTTCCTTGCGAAGGCACGCCCAGGTTAAAACTGGACTGGGGAAACCATTGTCACCACGCACTTTCTAAAGATAAGTGGGTGTGTCCCACGAGGGTGGGAAACAATTCACAACTCCACTGATCGATAGCTTAGTGAGGGCTACGCGTTAGAAGGCTTACTAGACTTGATATTTTAATTGAGGGTTTTTGTTTAAGGTCTCATCATCTCAGTTTTATCTTATGTCTATCATTACAGGCATGCAATCCTATGGTGATAACATAACGATAAAACATTACAGGCATGCTTCTGCAGATAATAATAAAAGCAGTAAAGAATGATGTGATCATATCCTATTCAAGACATTGAACCAACCCATGCCATGAAAGAGGTTCAAGTCTTGTCCTAGAACTCAAGCCCCAAAAACTAGACCTAGCCTAGCCGACCTCTAGCTTGAACTTCAAGGTTGGCTCCAAGGTCCTTCTCTCATGGTTTAGCTCTCAAACCCTAGAGGTACACTTTAAAAGTTCCCCATAGGTTCGGCCAATGCCATGGTCTTCTTCCAAGGAAGGTGCGCCACCATGTAAGGGGCCAAGATAGCTAGCTCTCAAACCAAAAGAGGTTTGCCCAAGCTTTCTTGCGCCACCAAGCAACCAAGCACCAGCTTTGCATGCGCCATCAAGCAAGATGCGAGCATCAAGGTCCAAGAAGGATGCGCCTAGCCCTTAATCTTCATCTTAATTTTTACAAAAATAATGAAAAAGATGGCACACATGCCACACAAGGATACATCACAGGCATGCAAGAGGGGCTTGACTCATGATCACAACATTATGCACAATCAAGGTATTTATTTATTCATGCAATTCTACATGCTCATGAAAAACGTAAAATCTGAAATTTTACTTTTTCATAAAATTAGTCTCTTTTTCTCATCTTCTTCTCACAAATCTTTTGGTTAACTGTGATTTATTTTTCATGATGATTTCAGAGATCCTTTCGGCTGGCAATTTTGTTAGATCAAGAGACTTGGCTAGCCCGAAGACACAATGCCCGTCCTACTTGACAAAATTACGTGCGCCTTTGATCTTTAAATCAGACAAGAAAAATAGTCCAAAAATCCAAAAGAGATTGAGAGGATGATAGAAACAAGAAACCCTAATTTTTCCTACTTAGAAAAATCATTTGCCATGCATCATGCTATTGACGAAAATAGAGATATGGCATGTGAGCATGAAAGAAAAGCGTAAAACATCATTCGAGTCTTGCAAGTACCTCTTATACCACTATTGGGAAACCTCGGGGATATTTTACAATTTTCAGAGATAGAGATTACAAAATACATTGCACAGCGGAAGCAATATCCCCGAAACAGGCCGGTCCCAAAAACCCAGTGAAGATCGCAAGCAAGAGAGTCGACACGATGAGTTAGGAAATACCTTAGAGCAAGATGAGGTCGATGTCGTGATAGGCGCCCAAGCGTGCGCCCTCTGCAGTCTCACACACATGGATGCCTCGAGTCCTCTTCTTCCACGTCCGGTGCTAGCCTCGGGAAGAAGATCCAAGCCTTAGTGCACTTTCTTCATCCCTTGCGCCACTTCCAAGGTAGAAGCGCCAATGAAGAAGAAAGATGGAGATGTTGCCGCCATGTCTTCCAACTCCTCATCCTTACTTGCACCAACTCCTAGAGAAGATGCGCCAAGATAAGAGGCAAGAGAGTGAAGACACCAAGTCCTATCCCTCCTTCCTCCAAGAGAAGAAGGATAGAAGAGACTTGCGGTTAGGATGAAGATTGAAGAGAAGACTTTCGCCAAAGCCTACCTCTTTGCCTTCTAATTCTTGCTCATGCCAAAATCAATCCTTTGCTCTCGCATATACCCATGTATATATAGAGAGGCAAGAAGGGGCTGCAATAATAGGGTGTGGGCGCAATTCTCAAAGGAGGAGGCGGCTAGGGTAAAGGGGAGGGAGTAATTAGGGTTTGAGGTAAGGAAAGTCTCCAAGACTTTACCATAAACCTCTCCTAATTATCCATATGCACATGAGACCTTCCAAAGAAGTCTACCAAGCCATATTAGCCCCAAGACTTGCCATAGAAGCAAGTATACCATCCAAGGTAGAGGGGCAAGGCGCCTAAAGCTTCCTAATGAAGCAAATTGCGCCACTTCTCCCCATTATGCCCATAGGCGCCTAAGGGGGAAGTTTTGTCCCCATTATACCCTTTTAGTCTTTCCTCACTTCATGAGAACTTGTTATTGGACCTCATTGGATAATGAGCTAGCCCAAACTTCATTACATGGGTTGATTAAGTACTTGGATCCAATCCAATGCAACCCTAATCCAAATGTGACCAATCATGGTCAAATACGGGTCAACCTGCCAAAAATGAAGTTTGGCTCCAATAACATTCTTCCATCTCATTAGGCCCATTGGCACTGATGAAATCTCCCAATTAGATCCGAGTTATCCAATAACTCGATCATAAGGCTTCCCGATCAATACGAGAACTCGAGTATCAAGGTGTGCGACCCTGTAGGTCCCTCTGACGTTGGCAGTGATGACCAAATGTCACCACAAGCAGTGAGTGGCACCTAGCAGTGCATCGCTCCTACCCAAGTCTTCGGAATGGATATCGACATCGACATCCCCATCATTGCAACAAGGTACAGATGCATTACAGTCTCTTTGCCGAACTGATATCCGATTGGACAAGTGTGTCACCACTTGTTTTCACCCAATCACATGGTTATGACTAAAACAGGTTCTCACCTGGGTATGGCCATACACTTTCAGTCATAGAACCATAGAGGAGCTCCATGGATATTATACTTCCCTTAGGAAGGGGCAAATCTTGTGTCTATCCATTGACCTTCTCATATGGGTCGTGACATGCTCAATGACAACCGTTATTACCTCCCAACTACGGCGAGGTGTTAGGTTGTATCAAAGCAAGTCCCTAACCATATAGAATGGTCAATGACCTCAAGTCAAGGGATCAATGCATCTCCTGTCACTTGTGAGGATAACTCATGACACCAAGTCATAGCCTCACAGCGGGTCGGTCCAGTATATCCACCACTAATATACCCATATGTCTGCGTTAGCACCTCGTGCCTAACCAGCCCATATACTAGTCTTACAAGTACCAGAGCTGTCCCATATCCACTCAGGTACATCGACTGGGACAATCATTTGAGCACAGATCCAATCTGTCTCCAGGGACATTATCATGTAAGTACACAATCGCAGGTGTAGACAAACAATGATAACGACAATGCCAAAAAGATATATATATATATATATATATATATATATATATATATATATATATATATATATATATATATATATATATATATATATATATATATATATATATCAAAGTCAAGTAGTACAAAGATGGACCAAAACTAGGTCCTAGGGCATATACACCAATAGTATTACCATTGCTAATACCTACTGAATTTAAAAACTCAGCTCACTGCCGAAAACTTCCTTACTGCATTAACTATAGCTTACCGCTCCAAATACTGATATTATATGTGAATTGCTTGTTGAAATCTATTCTAAACATGTTACATTTTATATCAGCACTGTCATTTACTTAATCTGAATTTTCATGTTTAGTGTTGTTTTGAATTCTTATTCACCTTCAAATCAAGTTAAACAGCATGTCAAGAGGAATGTATAACTACCGTGATCAAACCTACACCCACAATACTATGCTTGCATTCATGAACACACCCCTAGGGCAACCTATGAATTAAATAATCCAAATCCTACCTGTTGTGTCCGCATGTGCACGGATACTTCGAAGTAATAAAAATATCGAACCACTGAGACCTACTTGTTAAGTACCAAATAATCATTTTCTCGCTAGCTAAGTGAACCGAATATGATGAAAGTAAACGATCGAAAAGTGCATGGGAAAATATCAGAGAAGAAAACTGGGACTAGGGGTTCATCCACCTTGATTCTAATGACTAAAAAGAAATAAAGGCTTTCAATCAAATTTCATTATAATAAAGATGTAATTTACTTCATAAAAGGATCAACTCGCTCTCGCGCAGTCAATCATACAAAGGACCAATCCTCACTCTCGTGCAAGATCTATCCAATGCTGAAAATAAGTAAATCATTGAACAAAGAACTCAAGGATCACTCTCGTGCATCCGAATTTTAAGTCAAAAATCTCAAGTGGAAACTCAAGGATCACTCTCGTGCATCCGAATCTCAACACAGGTTCTACTTAAGGTTTTCCAACGTTCCGATCCTCACTCTCGTGCAAGATCTTCACGTCTAACACATTAACTCAATCCAAACAATCAGAAACTCAACATGGCAATAAAATCACTAAAAATCAGAATTCGAAGAACTACCTAATCTCTTACGATAGTTCCAAATTTCACAATCAACCTCTCGGTCTATTTTGCAAAATTCTAAAACATGCTGATATTTATAAAAGTAAGGAGAATCAAAGAACAATCAATCACAAAAGTAAAATTATCATAATAAAATTATCATGACAAAAATTTATGTTTTATAGTCATTAACAAACCAAGGGGATTACACACCATGTCCCATAAAAAGATCTAAGTTTGCATGGTGAAAGGAATATAATAAACCATAATTTCAGAGGATTAGAAGTCAAAAAAAGGAAGAAAAGAAACAAAACAGGTGCTGTAATGAAATTACAGCACCGTAATTGCCTTTGAACAGCGCTGTCACCGCTGTTTTGTTGATTTCTCCTTCGATCGAACTCCAAACGCTCTGAAACTTCTGGTGTACGCTCTCCTACTCCAGATGAAGCTTTGGTATAAATTTCACTGCCAGAGGTGGTCTTTGTACCTCTCGGCATGAGGCCAAACCCTAAGTGCCTCTCTGTCACTTGCTCCCTCAATTCATGATAAAAATTCCTGCTTTCACTTTGTGTGTCTTCTCCTTTTTAAATATGAGTCCGCAACCTCTTTCGGATCTCAATTTGGAGGTCTGGATAAAATGATATGGTCCACGCAAGTTTCGGGCCCGTAAAAATCACATTTTTGAATGGAAATTACGGCCGTAAACTATTTTACGGCAGTGCCGTATTTTGGTTCTGTGAACCCTGTGTCAAAATTATGCCCGTAAAATGCTTCTCAACCATGCCGTAAAATCGGATGAGTTCTCTGGTCTGAATAACCTAGGAAATACGACACGTGGAATGGTTTACGGTAGTGCCGTAATTTTGGCAAGTGTCTCTATTCTGAAGCGCTCCAAATTACGGCAGTGTAATGCTTTACGGCGGTGCCATAAAATCAAGACAATTCTCTTATTTGAAAATCCACCAAAATACGGCAGGTGCTCCGATAATACGGTACCGTAATATATATTACGGCACTGCCGTATTTTGGTCTTTTGCTCTGATCTGCGTGAAATTTGTTATGTGGACTCCTCTTAATGATGGTAACTCTTCTATGTATTTGATTTTGCTCGAAAATGCCTCAAAATAGTGTATTTTTACCTGAAAATCATGAAAAACCAAAATAGAAGTAGATTTTGCAATATTTGATAATTTTGGCATAAAAATAAGCAAAAGATCTTCAATTGAGCATGAAAAGATATATAAAATGATACAAAATAATTGTACCGTAAGGTAACACTACAAGTTTGGCACGCGTATACTTTGGACTAATCCCCAGCAACGGCGCCAAAAACTTGATAGGCTTCCGCTAGTGCACGGAATTATCGAAGTAATAAAAATATCGATCCATAGAGACCTTATTGTTAATTACCAAATAATTGTTTTCTCGCTAGCTAAGTAAACCGAATATGATGAAAGTAAATAGAAAAAGCGTAAGATAAACATGAGACTAGGGTTTCAACCACCTTAATCTCAATGATAAGATATAAATAAAGGTTCGTCAATCAAATCTTGCTACGATAAAGACCTAATTTACTTCATAAAGGGATTATCTCACTTTCGTGCAGACAATCATGCAGGGACCAATCCTCGCTTTCGTGCAAGATCTGTCCCAAAACTAAAGATAAGTAAATCATCAATCAAAGAACTCAAGATCACTTTCGTGCATCCGAGTTCTAGGTTGATAATCTCTAGTGGAATCTCAAGGATCACTTTCGTGCATCCGAGCCTCAACACTAGTTTTACTCATGGATCTCCAACATTCTGATCCTCACTTTCGTGCAAGATCTTCACGTTTGATAAATAGACTCGATCCATAGATTCATATTACTATCATGGCAATTAATCTACTGAAACAGATCAAATTAGATCTAACCTAAGGAAGGGATCCTAACATGCAATTCTAGGGTTCCAAGTTCTCAAGCAATTACCTTTCAATCAATAGCGAAAACTCTAAAAACATGATTAATAACATAGATCTATAGAGAGTCTAAGAACAATCCATCACAAAAGTAAAATTATCATAGCAAAAATTATCATGACGAAAATAGAAGAGTTATCTAATCATTAAGAATCAAGCGGATTACACCCCATGTCCCAAAATAGTATTAAGCATGCATGAAGGAGGAGATACAATAAATCATAGTCTTAGAGTGTTCAGAAAACAAAAAGAAAGGAGAAACAACGTTACAACACGGCTGTAAAATCCTTTACAGCCGTAATTTGCTTCGATGAACAGCGCTGTCACCGCTGTTTCATTGATTCCTCCTCTGATCGGACTCCAAATGCTCTAAAACTTCTGTGGTGTCTTCCTCTCCTCCAGCCCAAGCTTCTGCGTGAGAATCACGGCCTGAAGTGCCCTCTACGCCTCTCGGCGTGAGAACAAACCCTAACCACCTCTCTGTTGATTGCTCCCTCAAATCAGGATAAAAATTCCTCATTTCGGTTTGTGTGTCTTATACTCTTAAAGGCGAGTCCGCAGCAACTTTCAGATCTAAATTTGGAGCTCTGGATCAAAAGTTATCGCCTGCGCAAGATGCGGCCGCGGAAAACTCGCGTTTTTGACTAGAAATTACGGCAGTGTAATAGTTCACGGCAGTGCCGTAAAATTGGTTGAGTCTTCTAATCTGAGGTGTCTGGAAAATATGGCACCGTAATATGGTTTATGGTAGTGCCGTAAAATCAGCAAAGTTCTCTGTTCCGAAAGCACTCCAAATGGGAGATTATTGGTGTATATGCCCTAGGACCTAGTTTTGGTCAACTTATGTACTACTAGGTTTATGGTTTATGGTCACGCTAGAGATATGGGGTTGAGATTCCTCAACTTCTAGGTCTTAGTGCAAGTGGGAGATTATTGGTGTATATGCCCTAGGACCTAGTTTTGGTCAACTTATGTACTACTTGACATTGATATTTATATATCATTCTGGAATTGTCGTTATCATTGTTTGTCTACACCTGCGATTGTGTACTTACATGATAATGTCCCTGGAGACAGATTGGATTTGTGTTCAAATAATTATCCCCAGTCGATGTACCTGAGTGGATATGGGACAGCTCTGGTACTTGTGAGACTGGTATGTGGGCTGGTTAGGCACGTGGTGCTAACGTAGACACATGGGTATATCATTGGAGGATATACTGGATAGACCCGCTATGAGGCTATGACTTGGTGTCATGAGTTATCCTCATAAGTGACAGGAGATGCATTGATCCCTTGAGTTAAGGTCATTGATCTTTCTATATGGCTAGGGACTTGCTTTGATACAACCTAACACCTTGCCGTAGTTGGGAGGTCATAACGGTTGTCATTGAGCATGTCACGACCCATATGAGAAGGTCAATGGACAGACATAGGATTTGCCCCTTCCTTAGGGAAGTATAATATCCATGGAGCTCCTCTATGGTTCTATGACTGGGAGTGTATGGCCATACCCAGGTAAGAACCTGTTTTAGTCATAGCCATGTGATTGGATGAAAACAAGTGGTGACACACTTGTCCAATCGGATATCAGTTCGGCAAAGAGACTGTAATGCATCTATACCTAGTTGCGATGATGGGGATGTCGATGTCGATATCCATTCCAATGACCTGGGTAGCAGCGATGCACTGCTAGGTGCCACTCACTGCTTGTGATGACCTTTGGTCAGCACTGCCAGCGTCAGAGGAACCTACAGGGTCGCACACCTTGATACTTGAGTTCTCGTATTGATCGGGAAGCCTTATGATCGAGTTATTGGATAACTCAGATCTAATTGGGAGATTTCATCAGCGCCAATGGGCCTGATGAGATGGAAGAATATTATTGGAGCCAAACTTCATTTTTGGCAGGTTGACCCGTATTTGACCATGGTTGGTCATATTTGGATTAGGGTTGCATTGGATGGGATCCAAGTGCTTAATCAACCCATGTAATGGAGTTTGGGCTAGCTCATTATCCAATGAGGCCCAATAATAAGTTGTCATGAAGAGAAGAAGGGCTAGAAGGGTATAATGGGGACAAATCTTCTCCCCTAGGCGCCTATGGGCATAATGGGGAGAAGTGGCACAATTTGCTTCATAAGGAAGCAATTGGCGCCTCCCCCCTTTAATCCCTTATGGTATGAATGCCTCTATGGTGCATCTTCCTTCTTCCATAGCCGTAAGCCTCTCCCTCCTTTCCTCTTGGCGCAAGGAGCTTTGGTACTTGGCGGCTTGGCTTGTATCCTTCTTCTCTTGGCGCATCTTTTCTCTTGGTGGCGCAAGTGAAGTAGAGCATCTCCCTAAGGCTTGGATCTTCTTCCCGAGGCTAGCACCGGGCGTGGAAGAAGAGAACTCAAGAGATCCATGTGTGTGAGACTGCAGAGGGCGCACACTTGGGCGCCTATATCGGCATCACTCCAAATCGCTCTTAAGGTATTTCTTAACTCATCGTGTCGACTCTCTTGCTTGCGATCTTCACTGGGTTTTTGGGACCGGCCTGTTTCAGGGACATTCTTCCGCTGCGTAATATATATGTCTATGACTCTGAAAATTGTAAAATGTCCCCGGGGTTTCCCAACACGTAAAATACAGAATACTCTCGGGAGAAGAAATCAACACAGATTACGAGTGTAAAATAGATTACGGCAGTGCTGTATTTTGCGCAACATTTGATTTTCCTGCAAAAATAAAAGAAAAATTAATTCTAAAAATAAACTAAAATAAAAGAAACTAAACTAAGACAAAAGTGCTTGGGTTGCCTCCCAAGAAGTGCTAATTTTTAGGTTCATAGCTTGACCAAACATCAATATCATGGTGAAGTAGGTGAATCAGTTCCAAAGTATAGAGCATATAATTTTCTGCATTTTCTTTTTCCCAACAGTTTAGCCACAAATCCAGATATCCAGAATTTCACATAAATCATGATTAATGTGGCTTTCTCAAATTTGCAGAAATTAAAATTCTCAGATCCACTCAAAGTAATCTTTATGATCTTCCTATGCTTATCAAAAAGTAAAATCATAAGTCCTTTCTTCAAATTAATATTTTCAAAGGCAATAACAAAAGGACCTAGATTAAAAGATTCAAGTATTGGATCATCAAAATAATGTCTATGTCTTTCATTAGATTCCTCGATAAAGCACAAATTTTCAAATAGATCAAAATTTTTAACAATAGCTTTGGGCAAAACATCAAGGTGAGATTCATTCAAATCCTTTTCAAGTTCCTCATGTTTGTCATCAAATAATCTATCAATATCAAAATTATCAACAAAATCAAGATAAGACTCTACAAAATTGATTTTCTCATGCTTCCCTACAAATAATTCATTATCAGAAGAGTCAAAATCAGAATCATATGAAAAAGAATTAATAGAATCAGAGTTGACCATAAGAGATTTATCATTAATTTCAAAAATATCACCAAAATCAAAGTGGGGCTCATCAATGTCTATAATTTTTGAACCTTCATCATGCTCATCAGATTTAACCATAAACAAGATATTATCAAAATCAGAATTATCATCAAAACAAGGTCCTTCAATTTCAATTTTCTCAGTCTTTTCCTCAAATAAATTAGCAGAAGAATCAGTTCTACAATCATCAAAATCAGAGTGAGATTCAATAATATTCACATAAGGCTCAATCTCAAAACAATCATGATCACAGGGGGAATTTTCTAATTCAAGTTTTTCAGTATCAAATTCAAATTGTGGTTCAGAAACATGATCAGAGCAATCATCATATAAAGAACTTCGGTTTTCCCATCTAGAATACAATCGATCTTGTTCTTCCCATGATAAATTTGGTTTTAAAAATGTGCAATCAGAGGAACAATGATCAGGATATCCACAAATAACACAGTAATCAGAAGAACAAGATTGCATATAAGAGTTAAATTGATCTACAAGAGATTTACCTTGTGGCATGTATACCTCACCTCTTTCAGTTGCCCAGGAGTTGTGATTAAAAGACATGTTTTCAAATCTATCAAGAATAGAAAGATAATCCAACACCAATCAATTTTTTTTTTTTTCAGAATATAGAAAAAAAAATAGAAAATCTAAAACACAAGAAAATTCACAAATCTTCAGATATCACAGTTCTGTCACAACTATGAAAATCCAAAACTTGCAAAAAGAAAAAACAAAGTTAAATCTAAAACAAAAATACTTAGTCTAGCAATACTAACAACTATTTTGATAATAACAAAACTAAGGTCCCCGGCAACAGCGCCAAAAACTTGATAGCCCTAAAAGACGTTTGGCGTTTATCTTGGACTAATCCAAAACAACGGCGCCAAAAACTTGTTAGGTTTCCACAAGTGCACGAAACTATTGAAGTAATAAAGGAAAGTATCGAATCCATAGAGACCTTATTGTTAAGTACCGAATAATCGTATTCTTACTAGCTAAGTAAACCAAATATAATGCTAAGCAATAATGGAAATAACACAAAAGATAATCAGAGAGATGAATTGGGACTAGACTTTCATCCACTTTGATTTCAATGACTATATATGAATAAAAGGTCGTCAGTCAAATCTTGTTATGATAAAGACATAATTCACTTGATAAAGGTATTGTCTCACTTTCGTGCAGACAATCATGCAGATAACCTATCTTCATTTTCGTGCAAGATCTATTTTCAATGATGTAGATAAGTAAATCATCAATCAAAGAACAGAAGGATTACTTTCGTGCATCCGAATTCTAATTTGATTGATAGTCTCAAGTGGAATCTCAAGGATCACTTTCGTGCATTTGAGACTCAACACAGGTTCTACCTATAGTTTTCCAACAGATCGATCCTCACTTTCGTGCAAGATCAATCAATGTTTATAACATTAATTAAATCCTAGATCAATAATATCAAACATGGCAATTAATCTACTAGAACATATCAAATTGGATCTAACCTCAGGAAGGGATCCTAACATGCAATTCTAGGGTTCCAAGCTCTCAAGCAAATCACCTTTCAGTCTCATTGTGAAAACTCTAAAACAAGGATAATAACATAGATCTATGGAAAATTAAAGACAATTCATCAGAAAAGTAGAATTATCACAATGAAAATTATCATGACGAAAAAGAAGAATTATCTAATCATTAAAATTCAAAGGGAATTACTCCCCCATGTCCCAAGATATGTCTAAGCAAGCATGGAAAAAGAATTACAATCAACCATAGTTTCAAAGTATCAGAAATTTAAGAGAAGAAAGAAAACAACTTTACAACACGGCTGTGAAATTAAACACAGCCGTAATTTGCAAGGAGGCTCGCTGTGAACAGTGCCCGCACCCTTCTTTCGTTGATTCCTCTTCCGATCGGAATCCTTTTGCTCTGAAACTTCTGTTGTCTCTTCCTTGTCCCCAAGCGAAGCTTCTGTGTGAAAATTGTGGCCTAAGGTGCCCTCTACGCCTCTCGGCGCAAGGCCAAACCCTAACCGCCTCTCTATTGATTGCTCTCTGAATACTTGATAAAAATTGGTGCTTCAACTTCGAGCGTCTGCTCCGCTTAAGGACGAGTCCGGAACATCTTTCGGATTTCAATTTGGACCTCTGGATCAAAATTTATGGCCCGCGCAAGATTCGGACGCGTAAAAATTATGTTTTTAATGGAAATTACGGTACCGTATGTTAAAAACGGTAGTGCCGTATTTTCTTGGCAACTTTCTGGTCAAAAATTGCCCAAAAAATGGTACCATAAAATATGTTATGGCAGTGCCGTAAAATCTGCAAATTATGGTCGTAATATCCATTACACCCGGGGTGTATTTTTCAAACTTGCTCCGATTTGCATGAAAATTGGCGGGCGGCTTTGTTTCGACGTCCTGAATCCATTCGTGCACTCAAATCCTTCAAAATCTATCAAAATATGACACTTTTATCTAAAAATCATCAAAAACCAAAATAGAAGTAGATTTTGCAATATTTGATAAATTTGGCACAAAAATAAGCGAAAGAGCCTCAATTTAGAATGAAAAGATATATAAATTGATACAAAATATACTATATATTTTGGTGTCATCAAGCCACTGGCCCCTCTAGTTACCCTTCTCTCCTACTCTCTTCTCTTCTTCATCATCCCCATTTCCACTCCTTACTCGCTAAGTTTCCACCCCTCCATTACCACAATTGCTCTCATCAATGGTGATAGAAGCTGACTGGTGATAGAAGCTGACGTGAAGGCCCATCAACTGCTAGAGCTGAGGACAACCTGGAATTAAACAACCAATCTATCAAGCTGTTCATTGACAAGCCGAAAATCCATTGTCACAAGACTAGAAGAGGACTCGGCCCCCTTCCTATAAGAGGGCCTCAGGTGATTTCTTTCCCACGTAGGAGAATTTTAGATAAAATCGCAAGCTAGATAATTTTGCTGCCATTAATAAGCTGAATTTGTATTTAGTTAATCATCATTGAAGAGCTACATACCTAAGGGAAATTCTTGAGCTAAAACTTATTTTACGTCACTAATACAAGAAATTGTTGGCTGCCTCCATAAGTTACCTCGAATCATATGAAGACCAAAGGGGTGGCTATTCTTTGTATTTTAAAAGACACAAGATAATCTGATCCTTTCTAATATATTTAGTTTTGTAATTGATGGTCTAGGTACATTTTATTAGTTATTGATGAATCATTTAGATTTTAATTTTACACTTTTGCATTATCCTAATTGATTTATTTAGGCATGTTTTACTGTGTCAAATATATGTATAATTTTATAGCCTCTCCTTCAATAGCTTGCTGGTGGGCTGGTGCGTGTCACTTGCCACTTTATTGCTGTGGCTGGTAATGAATTTTGACGAAATGGTGAATTTAGAAGAAATGATATAAGTTAGGTGGCCAGCTTAGGAAGCTAAGGTGAGTATTCTAATTGTCCGTTAGATTTATTTTTTTAATGGTTATGGATTTTGATATAATTTTTTTTTTATTAGTCTTCCGTTATTCATTATTGATATTTCTGGATGCAAACAAGAGAAATTTTGATAGTTCCAGAATTTTATCATTTGAATTGTAGCATCAATCGATTGATTAGTGCAAATATAAAATTGCTGTATTCGCATGGTGTATATGTGGTGCTAGTGTGTATCACTTTAAATGATGTATGTATTTTCATTGGTAGTAAAATATTTTGTTTGTCCTTGGTAAAATATGTAGCAAAAGAGATAACATGACTATCCCATTTGTTTTCAATGTCAACAACCGGCTAGACAACAAATAATGTATACATTGATTCTTTTCTACCCAATCCGGAAGAAATTAACTACTCTCCTTTTTGTCCCACTAATTTCTTACCTGTATATATTCACACTGCGCCCATGTAAATATTCAGAAATTTCTCGAATTCACTCCTAGTTAGCAAGAAATCTAATTCCCAGCAATTGAAAGTGCAATTTAATATATGCTGCTGTTTGTCTATTAATTCAATCATTTTTTTATTAATTGCTTGATAATAGGAGGAATATATAGATAGCAACTAGGCCAAGTGGCATGACCAAAATATTGTCAATTAAATGGCATAAACACAATTTGCTAGCTGTGTTCGATTTCAAAAGGCTAGCCATCTATCAGGCTACTTAATTAATTATATTGGTTTATAGTTGAGTGAGCGTTAAGCCTAATAATTATTAAGCCTAATAATTAAGTGGGTGTCGCCGAATCCCGGCAAGATATGGCGTTATCCTTGTGCTTAAATTGTGGGAGACTATAGGCATCAATACAATAATAGATTGCGTTATAGGTGTGACCATTAGTTTAAGTGATACGAATCTAATTAGGATCAATGATATCTATCTATCAATTGACTTGCATGCCACATGTCGTTGACCACGCACGTAATCTATGTATCCTAGGAAAGATTTTCTATTCACGTTGTCTGACGTAGCAGCAATCAGGAATGGAACACAGAATTTAATTATCTACTTATATTAATTACCGAAACAAATATCAACTCAAAAAGCGAGAAAATTCAGAACAAGAAGAAGAAACTAGTTAAGAAATTACAGCTGGTGTTCAATAATCTCATCTAGACTGAAAAAGTAAAAGATGCATCGATTAATTACTATTTCTCGATCGTGTGGAGGAAGCAAAAATTATTTTTACGATCCCGCCGGAGCCAGGCTGAGCTTGAGGTCCAGCCCGGGTGATTCGACCGTGCCAGCGCCCACGCCGCCCGGAGTTTTGCTCGCGGTGAACGTGAACAAAGTGCCTGACGAGATCTGGCCTCCATCTCCTGCTGTGGCGTCGGTGTAAGAGATGGCCGACGACGATGTCAAGGATGGGAAACCACACCCGTGCGGCACGTGGAAGGGCGACGACTGCTGTTGCGTGGCCGCCTCGTGAGAGAAGTAGACCCAGTCAACACGAGTGGGCGCGGTGGCCGAACCTGGAGGGATGAGATGGGGCGACGGCTTCGGCGACAAGGCTGGGATAATCTGGTTCCGAGGGTAGAGGAGACCGCCGTAGCCGGCGCTGCCATGATGGATCATCTGCTGCTGCTGGTTCATTAGTTGTGCCCGCTTCAGCTGTTGGCGCTCCTTCTTGTGCGCGTTCTGATGGCCACCGAGGGCCTGCGAGTTGGCGAACCCGCGGCAGCAGTATTGGCACTCGTACTTCTTCCCTTCTCCTCCGGAAGCGGTGGTGGTCGTGGACGACGAGGAGTCGGAGCCGAAGCCGGCGGCGGCAGCGGCAGCGTCATCTCCTTCAGACACGTTAAATCCAAACAGCTTCAGCTTGGAGCTGCAGCATCTGCTGCTACTGCTCTTAGTCTTGAATTTGTAGTACTCAATCTCAGACATCTTCCAGTCACTTAATCAGCTTAGATATGAGGAATTAAAACGGTGCGAAAAGGAGGCAAAGAGCAAGACAAATGAAGGGGAACTACAGAGGATGGAGTTTGGCTGAAGCCATCTCGCTATCCCTGGCTCCTTATATAATAGCGTTTGAAGTAAACTATAATATTTGACAAAGAAGAGAGCCTTGGAGTAATAGCAAAACATGTATGATAGATTTGACTACAATTTACTGATGCATAACAAGGTTTCAGTCACACACACCCCCGCAGTGGTGTTACTTGTGCGTGGGTGCAAAACGGACAAGGTTTCATGTATAGCTAGCTAGTCTTGACAGTGAAAGAAAGCCTCAAGTTGGGTGCCACTAATTGGAACACAAATGCTCTTGCAGATTAATTAACTAGTCATATGTCCAAGTTGGCAACCTGTTTACGGCTTCAATGTGGCAGACAGCCTTTTTTGTTTTTGTTTGGTTGAATCAATTGGAGCCGCTAGCGTACTTGTGTGCCAAGGAAATGGATTGGTTTGACTCGTGTCATTTTCGCCCACCTATCACCTGAGGGAAGTGAACAAGCAAGCTTACCTTGACAACTGACATGCAGTAATCCGAACGTTAGATGTCATATATATTTATGGATAAGTACTAATGATTTATCCTTTTATTTTTTGCTGCCATTTATAATTACTTTCCACTTTAATTCGAGCAATCAATTTCTAGAATTATACGTCAATGGAAAAACAATTATCATGTACAGTGCTTCTCCTCAGTGAGCTAACTATATATATAAAAAATTAAAATGTTGGGACGCAAAAATGTCATTACCTTTCGGGCATGGATCCTACTTAAATTCCATCTTTACCACTTCACTTATGATTCAGCTGATGATGTGTGAAGACAAGGTCATTCGAATTTGATAGATTTGGATCTCTTACACATGAATCACTCTTCGTATGTAGTCACCATCAGAAACTAACTCTTGTGCTCTCTCTCTATGTACAGTGATCACATAATTAACGGAGAACACAATTAAGGGTCTGTTGGGCCCACTGTTAATAACTTTATAATTGTGCTAAACTGTGTTGTACTAAAATGAGCTGCACAGTTAAAATTTATATAAGATGTTTAGTTAATAACTTTTTAACTATTATTAAAATTTAAAATAATAAATAAATATATTATTTATAATTATAATATATTTTATTTTCCTCTAGTGTTAAAATTTTAAATTATTTAAAATAATAATACATAAAATTTTAATTAAAATTTTGTAAATTAATTTTTTGAAGAAGCAGAAGCTGTGAAAGCATCAAATTGTAGCTTTCCCAGCTTTTTTTTTTTTCTATTTTTTTCTACTTCTATTTTTCATTATCAAATTATTTTTTAATTGCTTTCTACTTAAAAGTGACTTAAAATCAGCTTCGCAGGGCCAAAAAAGCCCTAAATTTTATTTGTACACCAAGTCAAAACCCTAATCATTATCCTACCAACTAATGAAGTAACATGGGATCGTAAATAATGTCTACCATATACACACTCATCGCCAATGTTGAATCATGTGACTCATTGCTATTGTATTTGAAGTTTAGGACGCGTTGCTCATTTATTTTATAAAACATTAAGTAATAACCAAAATTTGTAAATTTTATCAACTAAGGTCATTATTATACCAAATATATTACGTTTACATTTTTAGTAGTATTATTTGAAAAATATTAATACCTGTCACTACGAAAATTAGATTTCAATTTTTTGTCATATTTTTTTTAAATGGCCTGATCTACCTGTTTACTTAAATATTAATAATTTTTATTTTTTATAAAATGTTACACTTTATTATTTCTATTATGAAAATATTATTTGATTTATCTAATTATTATTTGTTATTTAGTAGTTAATCAATATTAACTTCATATCTACATAATAATAATAATAATAATAATTATAATTATTACTATTTCTATTATTGTTATTATTACTACTAGCACATATTTCATTCTTTATCATTTGGCAATGTATTGTTATTCTAAATATATTAACATCTATAGATATAGTAATTCAGGTTGACAAATCATAAATGGATTGTGTTTGTTGTGACCTAATTAGGCTAATAATGCAAACACGACCCATATAATAATTAGGTCAAGATATCGAACCAAAATATGACCCATATAATAGCTAGATTAACCCAATATGATTCCATTAACTTATTTAATAAACGGGTTGAATATGAACCCATGATCTAACATGACCCATGACAAAATTATTTGGAAACCCCGAGGATATTTTAAAATTTTACAAACATTACATAGACACAGCGGAAGCATATCCCCGAAACCCAATGGATCGATTCTTGCAAGGGGGTCAACATGATGAGAGGAGAAAGTGCCTATGAGGAAGATGTGAAGCGATGTCAATGTAGGCACCCACGTGTACACCCTCTGCAGTCTCACACATATGGATCCTCGAGCCCTCTTCTTCCATGCGCGGTGCTAGTCTCGGGAAGAAGATCCAAGCCTTTGGGATGGTCTCCACTTCACTTGTGCCACCAAGAGGAAAGGATGCGCTAAGAGAAAGATGGAGGAAGGGAAGCTGCCAAGCACGAATGCTCCTTACGCCAATAGGAAAGGAGGAAAAAGAGGCTTGCGGCTATGGAAGAGATGAATGCACCAATTGCTATTGCTCTCACCCCTTAGATTATGCACACCAATCAATCATCCATTGCTCTCGCATATATTCTGATATTTAGAGACCAGGGGTGGCAATATAAAGGGTTGGCACAAGACACATGAAGGGATGCAGCTAGGGTTTGTGGGGAGTCAATTAGGGTTAGGGTTATGGCAAGACTCAAAGTCCTTTCCATAAACACTTTCTAATCAACCATATGCCCCTAGGACTTTTGTTGTGTCCACAAGTGCACGGATACTCGAAGTAATAAAAGATATCGAACCAAAGGGACCTACGTGTTAAGTACCGAATAGTTGTTTTTGTTGGGGTATGCCCTTAAGGCTAATGTTTGAGGCCTTGGGATTGTATTAGTATCATGTAATAAACTCTTAAGTTTATAAAGGCATGGTTATTATTCAGGTTGTTACCTTGTCTGCTGTAATAAGTGTACTTCTGAATAATGTCTCAAAGCTGTTCAGCTAGGCTGACAGGCTATATGTCCTTAGTCGAGATATCTTGGTGAACATGAGACAGCCTTGATATGATTGAGACTAATATGAGTGCTAATCTTATAGGATGCTTCGAGCATGGAATAAGATGTAGACTCATGGGTACATTGGATGTACTGGACAGACCCTACTGGGATATTCCATTGCTTGTCACAATGTGAATAATCCTTGTAAGCAGCAAGTGGCACATGTCCTTTGACTTGAGATCACTTGTGTTTCTAAATGATGATTGTCATTGTCTTGAGGTAGTTCAATATCATTTGAAACATAATGATTATAGACTATCTTGGATGGTGAGCTTGAATCAGGTTAGGACACTAGTGATAGACATAGGATTGCCGTCTCCTTGTTTAAGGAGTATGATGTTCTAGAGGGCCCCCTTATGAGATGATTGAGATAGTGTATGGCCATACCCAGATGACTATGTGCATCTGATCTAATCATGCTCATCGTATTGGAGTTACAGGCTTGACATGCTTGTCCAATAAGAACATCCAGTGGTAAAGGACATATGTATGCCTTGTGAATTGAGTCACACTTGTGCTATGGTTTGGGAGTAGTCTTGGAAGACTCTTTCCTTTATATCGGGAGACAGTGATGTGTTGCTAGATACCCCTCACTGATCGTGATAACGTAAGTTATCGTTACCGACATTTAGAGGAAACCCTCAGGGTCGCACAATTTGGTGATATGGCTTACTTAAGTCAGATCGTATGGACTGGATTCTTTGAGTTCAGATTAAAGGGATTTAATCTCTGATTGTAAGTGAGATCTGGTCTGATCATGTTTGATTGATTAGGGCTTGAGATCGGTAAGCTTCGATCGAGAGAGGTGATGCTAGATCGGAGAGATCAGGGGCATCAGGAGATGAACGGTTGGATCATAAGCCTTGGGGTTCGATTTGGTCTAGACCAAGTGGCTTGAGCTATTTCGGTTTGGTTTGATGAACCAAAGCCGATTTGACATTTTGGATTGAACCGGTTCACAAATATGAACGCTTGGTTCAATGCCAAAATGCGTTTTGGGTTGGCTTGAACGCATGGCTTGATTGACTTCCATTTATGGAAAGTCATCAAGGGCCGGTTTTGCTTCAATGCCAAAACGCTTATGCGTTGAGCTCCTCACTTCAACGCCTTGATTCTTTTCAAGGTGTGGTTGACGAAGGTGTGGAGTAGACATCCAAGAGAAGCTCTCGGCCGAACGGATTCATCTCATCAAACCCTTTCCATTCGACAAGAGAAGGCTTGGGTGTCTTGCTAGCACAAGAGATCTCAAGGAAGTGAGCATCTTCATCTTGTGTGTGGACTTGTGGAGGAGACCTAGTTTGATCTCTTCTTCCAAGCCGAATTCCAAGCTTATGGCGTTGGTATGATTTCTCATAACTTAAGTTGATCATATAGTTTCATATGCGATTTTGAAACCCTATTTTCCGCCATGCATGCTAGATGCGCATGATTAGGGTTTTTCCCCCCCCCCCCTTTATGTTAGGGGTTCCTTCAATTGGTATCAGAGCTAGGCTCTTGATATGATCTATATGATTGCTTTGAAGTGTTTGTGATCCATACATATTGCGCTTACTTGATGCATGCTTTGTTTACATGAAGTTTGCGCTTGTATCATGCTAACATGAAGTTTGCGCTTGTATCATGCTAACATGTAGTTTGCGCTTGTATCATGGCTTTGATGAAGTATGCGCTCCCCCTAGAAGGGGACCCCCTAAAGTTTGCGCTCCCCCTTGAAGGGGACCCCCTTAGATCTAAGGGTTATCAACATGCTAGAAGATATATCTTATGGATGTTCTAGATGTTTGCGCATGTCAAAATGTTTTCTAAAACTTACATCTTGCGCGCATGATTAGATCTAAGGTGCCACTACATTAAATCCTTAGATGGGTTGATGGGGTTGAAAGCATCTTCTAGGTTAGATCCAACTAGTCTGATCAGACCATCTGACAGCCTAGATGGGTTGACCAGATAGCACCTGTGCGCAAGCACGAGGTGGCTATAGGTCGACTGCATCCAAGGCGTGTAGCGAGGTCTGGTTGAGACAACTACTGAACACACATGAGTTAGGCCCGGGGTCACACCCGCTTGCCAAAACTCATGAGGGTGGTTCAGCCCTTGGCGCATGCATGGTTGACCATCAGGTCAACTCGGGTCAGTTAGGACTCGGTGCATGCAGGGGCAAAGGATCTAACTAGATGGATGAGTGGATCCCTATCAATGGACCATTGTAAGGTTGTAGGGCACATAAGGAAATTAAAATTGATGCCATGGGGTTTTTCAAAAATTTAATTTCTTGATTGGATCACATGATGATTTGATGCCATGATGCTTGTCTATTTAGTCTTATGTGGGTTGCCCTATTGTGTGCTGTGCTGGGGCCTGCGTGCCTGGTAAATTATAAGTTAATTTTATTGTGATCTGCGAATCACTTTTTCATTAATTTATTGTATAATTGACCTGCGAGTCAACCTTGTCTAGATAGATCAAATGTACTTTGATTAGACAAGAGTACAAATGCACACATCCCAAAGGAGCATTCAGCTGGTGGCGCACCTGAGGTGCTCTTGGCGCTAGGGCCCTAGGTTGGACCAGATGAGATGCCAAGGAGCTCAAGTGAAGACTTAAGTAAAATTAAGGTCTTACTAGGGTTCATGGGCTTTTACCACATAAGATCATGCTTTCTACTTATTGCTAATAATTAGAATTGCATGTTTAAGTTTATCTTCTACTATAGCCATAGGATATGCCTGATAGTAAGAAGATAAAAGACCGTTAAAATCCAACGCTAACATATCAAGCTCGATAAGCCTTCTGACGCGAAACCTCACCTTTCTGATTATCGTTGGAGCCGTGTTGAACCCACTCAGTGGGCACGTCCATCTATCTTCAGACGGTGCTGGATTTCACCTGCGTGTTATAGAGTAGGGATTTATCACTGCTCGTTGCTCAGCATAACACGTGGTGGTCCAGGGAGTAGGTCGGGTCAGCTTGACCATGTAGGCTACATATGTGGCGCATATGGTAGCGCATGGAGGCAGCCATCTCTGGGATCAGAGACTGTGTTGTACCAACTCAGTTGGCACAGTCTGCTGGATTGCCAAGATGAAGGGGAATCGCACGGGTTGGCGATTGGCTGGGACAGCCTACCAGAAATTAGTGCTTGTCATCTCTGTGCATCTTATCTCGCCTGAGCGGGACGCGGAGACCAAGTATGAAATTTGGATCCCATCTCACTAAAAGAGTGATACTCTTTCGGACTGTTTACTGGATTTTTCAGTCAGACAAAATAGTGAGAAAAGAATCTTTCTTAAGTCCTGGATTGATTCTAAACATTGATACTGACCTTGCTGTTCTTGCTTGTTGTAGATTCCTGCAGCAACGAACACCATGAGCTTCAATGTGCGATCCCTACTGGAAAGGGAGAAGTTTGCTGGGCCGAACTTCTCTGACTGGTTCGGACACCTTAAGATCGTTCTTAAGGCAGAGAGGAAACTGTATGTCCTCGAGACGGCGATACCGCCGCAGCCCGCTCCGAACGCCGCAAGGGCGGTTCGGGATGCCTATGAAAAGCACGTCAATGATAGCATTGATGTCGCTTGCCTGATGCTAGCGTCTATGACGCCACCGCTGCAGCGTCAGCATGAGGATATGTCGGCTATAGAAATTATAGCGAACCTCAAGATGTTGTATGCTGCACAGGCGAGGACAGAACGCTATAATCTGACGAAGCTCTTCTTTCAGAGCAAACTGGCTGAGGGGAGCCCAGTGGGAGCTCACGTGCTCAAGATGATTGGGCACAAGGAGGCTCTGGAGAAACTGGGGCATACCATCAACCAGGAGCTTGCTGTAGATATTATTCTGCAGTCTCTTCCGCCTTCTTTCGATGCGTTCATCATTAACTTTAATATGAACAAAATCGATTGTACGCCGGCAGAGCTGCTGAATATGCTCTTGACTACTGAGGAAACTCTGAAGGGTAAGCCTTCAACCTCTGCCTTGTTGGTTCCTTCTAGGAACAAGAAGAAGGGGAAGAAGGGCAAGGCCCCTGTCAAGAATTACAGCAAGGCCCTGAAACAGAAGGTGAAGCGGTCGAAGGATAACAGGTGTTTCCACTGTGGCCAGCTGGGTCACTGGAAAAAGGACTGTAAAGCGCTCCAAGGAGATAAGAGGGGAAGCATTGCTTCTGGCTCAGGTATATACGTGACGGAAGTCATGGTTTCATCTTCTTCTATATCATGGGTGTTGGACACTGCATGTGGAGTTCACATTTGTTCAAATGTGCAGGAACTCAAGAGAAGAAGGCAGGTGGGACAGCATGAGGTAGACCTACGCGTTGGAAACGGGGCACGGGTTGCTGCTGTTGCTGTAGGAGACTATTTCATCACTTTACCATCTGGCATTGTATTAGAATTGAACAATTGTTATTTTGTACCCAGTATTACCAAGAATATTATCTCTATTCCTGCTCTTGTCTGGAAAGGATTTGCCTTTGAATGCAAGATTTCAAAGTGTGTTTTAACTTATGATAATATTGTGTATGCAACTGGTTCAATTAACAATGGGTTATTCATGTTGGACATGGAATATTCTATACAAAACATTGATAATAAGAAAGCCAAGTATGCTGATGACAGCACCTTGCTATGGCATAGTCGTTTAGGCCATATAAACAAGAAGCGCATTAAGCGGTTGCATGATCATGGACTGCTGGGATCTTTCTCCTATGAGGAGATTGATACATGCAAAGCTTGTTTAATGGGTAAAATGACGAAGTCTCCTTTTCCTCACAAAGGTCAAAGGACTTCAGGTTTACTTGACCTGATACACAGTGATGTGTGTGGGCCTTTCAGTAAACATGCCAGAGGTGGCTATCAGTACTTCATTACCTTCACTGATGATTTCAGTAGGTATGGATATGTCTATTTAATGAGACATAAAAGTGAATCTTTTGACAAGTTCAAAGAGTTCAAAAATGAAGTACAAAATCAGTTAGGCCGAAATATCAAGGCACTTCGTTCTGATCGAGGTGGAGAATACCTGAGTCATACGTTTACTGACTATCTGAAGGAGTGTGGGATTATCTCACAGCTCACTCCGCCAGGAACACCGCAGTGGAATGGTGTGTCCGAGAGGAGAAATAGAACGTTACTTGATATGGTTCGTTCTATGATGAGTCAGGCTACTCTTCCATATTCCTTTTGGGGTTTTGCACTGGAAACAGCTGCAAAGGTACTAAACCGAGTGCCATCCAAGGCAGTTTCAAAGACGCCATATGAGCTATGGTATGGGAAACAGCCTAGCTTGACATTTATCAGGATCTGGGGTTGCGAGGCTTATGTCAAAAAGCTCGCCTCTGGGAAACTGGAGAGCAGATCTGAGAAATGCATCTTTGTCGGTTACCCTAAGGAAACTAAGGGTTATTATTTCTACGATCCCAAAGAGAACAAGATATTTGTTGCTCGGACGGCCATATTTCTTGAGAAGGAGTTTCTTCTGCAAGAGGCCAGTGGGAGAGAAATAAAGCTGGATGAGATTCCAGAGGAAGGACAAAGTAGTCAGGCAGAGTTGGATGTGCCTGAGCCAGTAGATCAGGTTACTGAACAACCTGAGGCTCAGATATCACGGGAACCGCGAAGATCGGGTAGGATCCGTCGACAGCCTAAGCGCTATGTCGGAGTCTACATCATTGATAATGATGAACCCCTAACTTATGCGGATGCGGTCAGTGGACCGGAGTCAGCTAGATGGCTTGAAGCTATGCGAGCCGAGATGGACTCCATGTCAGATAACCAAGTCTGGGATTTGGTTGATCCGCCTCCGGGAGTAATCCCTATAGGCTGTAAATGGATCTTCAAGAAGAAGATTGACATGGATGGTAACGTGGTTACCTATAAAGGCAGGCTAGTTGCGAAAGGTTTCAAACAAATCTACGGGATAGATTATGATGAAACTTTCTCACCTGTAGCCATGTTTAAGTCTATTCGGATTCTTTTCGCGATAGCTGCATATTACGATTATGAGATCTGGCAGATGGATGTGAAGACAGCTTTCCTTAATGGAAATCTGGATGAGGATGTGTATATGACACAACCAGAAGGTTTCACTAATCCATCAGATCGTCATAAAATATGCAAGTTAAAGAAGTCCATTTATGGACTTAAACAAGCATCTAGGAGCTGGAATATTCGTTTTGATGAATCAATCTCTGAGTTTGGTTTCATCAAGAACGAGGATGACCCGTGTGTATATAAGAGGTTTAGTGGGAGCGTGATTACATTCCTAATCCTCTACGTCGATGATATCTTGATCATTGGAAATGATATTCCTGAACTGCATGCTGTTAAGGCATGGTTAGGAAAATGTTTCCAGATGAAAGATTTAGGAGAAGCAGCCTATGTATTAGGTATGAAGATCTACAGGGATAGATCTAAGAGGCTTCTCGGGCTGTGCCAGAGTACTTACATCGATAAGGTCCTGGAGAGATTCCATTTAGAGAATTCTAAACGTGGATATCTTCCAGTCAGACATGGTCTGAATCTTTCGAAGAGTCAGTGTCCACAAACACAGACTGAGAAAGATGAAATGGACAATACGCCTTATGCTTCGGCTATTGGGTCCATTATGTATGCGATGTTGTGTACTCGCCCAGACGTCGCTTACGGGTTAAGCGTGACCAGTCGATTCCAAAGTAATCCAGGTTTGGCGCACTGGATTGCAGTCAAGAACATTTTAAAATATCTGCGGAGGACCAAAGATATGTTCTTGATATATGGTGGTCAGGAAGAACTCAGTATAGAGGGATATACTGACGCTTCATTCCAGTCGGACCAGGATGATTTCCGATCGCAATCAGGCTATGTTTTTAGCTTGAATGGTGGAGCAGTGGTGTGGAAGAGTTTCAAACAGTCAACTGTTGCTGATTCCACAACAGAAGCCGAGTATGTTGCAGCCTCGGAAGCATCCAAGGAGGCAGTGTGGATTCGTAAGTTCGTGAGAGAACTTGGTGTCGTTCCTTCGAGTGCTGATCCTTTGGTTATCTTCTGTGATAACACTGGAGCCATCGCACAAGCAAAGGAACCGCGGTCGCACCAGAAGTCCAAGCACATACAGAGACGGTTTCACTTGATCCGGGAGATCATTGATCGAGGCGAGATCAAAATATGCAAGGTTCATACAGATGACAATCTGGCAGACCCACTTACCAAGCCTCTGGCGCAGCAGAAGCATGAGAAGCACTGTAATAATATGGGTTTGAGATTTCTCAACCATTAGATTAAGTGCAAGTGGGAGATTGTTGGGGTATGCCCTTAAGGCTAATGTTTGAGGCCTTGGGATTGTATTAGTATCATGTAATAAACTCTTAAGTTTATAAAGGCATGGTTATTATTCAGGTTGTTACCTTGTCTGCTGTAATAAGTGTACTTCTGAATAATGTCTCAAAGCTGTTCAGCTAGGCTGACAGGCTATATGTCCTTAGTCGAGATATCTTGGTGAACATGAGACAGCCTTGATATGATTGAGACTAATATGAGTGCTAATCTTATAGGATGCTTCGAGCATGGAATAAGATGTAGACTCATGGGTACATTGGATGTACTGGACAGACCCTACTGGGATATTCCATTGCTTGTCACAATGTGAATAATCCTTGTAAGCAGCAAGTGGCACATGTCCTTTGACTTGAGATCACTTGTGTTTCTAAATGATGATTGTCATTGTCTTGAGGTAGTTCAATATCATTTGAAACATAATGATTATAGACTATCTTGGATGGTGAGCTTGAATCAGGTTAGGACACTAGTGATAGACATAGGATTGCCGTCTCCTTGTTTAAGGAGTATGATGTTCTAGAGGGCCCCCTTATGAGATGATTGAGATAGTGTATGGCCATACCCAGATGACTATGTGCATCTGATCTAATCATGCTCATCGTATTGGAGTTACAGGCTTGACATGCTTGTCCAATAAGAACATCCAGTGGTAAAGGACATATGTATGCCTTGTGAATTGAGTCACACTTGTGCTATGGTTTGGGAGTAGTCTTGGAAGACTCTTTCCTTTATATCGGGAGACAGTGATGTGTTGCTAGATACCCCTCACTGATCGTGATAACGTAAGTTATCGTTACCGACATTTAGAGGAAACCCTCAGGGTCGCACAATTTGGTGATATGGCTTACTTAAGTCAGATCGTATGGACTGGATTCTTTGAGTTCAGATTAAAGGGATTTAATCTCTGATTGTAAGTGAGATCTGGTCTGATCATGTTTGATTGATTAGGGCTTGAGATCGGTAAGCTTCGATCGAGAGAGGTGATGCTAGATCGGAGAGATCAGGGGCATCAGGAGATGAACGGTTGGATCATAAGCCTTGGGGTTCGATTTGGTCTAGACCAAGTGGCTTGAGCTATTTCGGTTTGGTTTGATGAACCAAAGCCGATTTGACATTTTGGATTGAACCGGTTCACAAATATGAACGCTTGGTTCAATGCCAAAATGCGTTTTGGGTTGGCTTGAACGCATGGCTTGATTGACTTCCATTTATGGAAAGTCATCAAGGGCCGGTTTTGCTTCAATGCCAAAACGCTTATGCGTTGAGCTCCTCACTTCAACGCCTTGATTCTTTTCGAGGTGTGGTTGACGAAGGTGTGGAGTAGACATCCAAGAGAAGCTCTCGGCCGAACGGATTCATCTCATCAAACCCTTTCCATTCGACAAGAGAAGGCTTGGGTGTCTTGCTAGCACAAGAGATCTCAAGGAAGTGAGCATCTTCATCTTGTGTGTGGACTTGTGGAGGAGACCTAGTTTGATCTCTTCTTCCAAGCCGAATTCCAAGCTTATGGCGTTGGTATGATTTCTCATAACTTAAGTTGATCATATAGTTTCATATGCGATTTTGAAACCCTATTTTCCGCCATGCATGCTAGATGCGCATGATTAGGGTTTTTCCCCCCCCTTTATGTTAGGGGTTCCTTCAGTTTTCTCACTAGCTAGGCAAATCGAATATGATGTAAGCAAACGATCGAAAAGTTTACTAAATATCAGAGGGAAAGAATTGGGACTAGGGGTTCAACCATCTTAATTTCAATAACCCGATATAATTAAACATTCATCAGTTTATTCTTGTTATGATAAAAATGTAATTTGCTTTAATTAAAGAATCGTCTCGCTCTCCCATAGATGATTTGCATAGAATAATTCTCAGTCTCGCACAGATTTATCCTATATTTATGGAAAAGCAAACTTTGACATAGAGATTTTAGAATCACTCTCATTCATTCGATCCCGATATCAAAATCTCAAGTGAAACTAAGTATTCTTATACCCTGGTTCCACTAGTTTTACTTAAGGGTTTTTAACAATCCAATATCTATCTCTAGCATATTTTCATGTCTAAAATAGTAATATTTTCTAGATCAATCTATCAACAAGTCAATAAACTTCTAAAATCTAGAGATAAGAACATAACTAATTTCTTACGATGAGTTCCTAAATTTCAATTTTTGGGTTCCAAGTTTTGCAAATCACTTTTCAGTCCATATCACAAAACTCTAATACATGCTGATGATTGAAATAAGAAACTATTAAAGACGTAAATCACTTAAGTAAAATTATCATATCAAAAACATCCTGATGAAATAAAAATCAGTCTATCATTAAGAAATTAAGAGGTCTACACCCCCTTGTCTCAAAGAGGTTTAAGCTTGTATGAATGAAGAATTACAATAAAACATTATTTTAGAAGGATCATAAACTAAAAGAGATGAGATAAGGTTACTAAATGATGAGTGCTATCTTTATATGATTTAAAGCATCATTCATATGATATTTTCAGGCTTTATTCTTGTTTTAAAGCTTAATTTAGCATTTCTGGTTGTAAAGTTCAGAATCTTCACTCTTCTTTCGATTATCTATGAAATGCAGGTTAATTTCTTGGATTTTCAAGGATGTTTTGAAGATATGAAGTTATGGAAAGGATCAGCACATTTCAAGCATCACATGAGAAAATTTTGGGAATTTTTGGAGCTTTATATGCTGAACACGATCTGCCCGTGCTTACAGTCACGGCCGTGTTCATCGCGGCTTTTGAATCAGCATTTGACGAGGAGAACACAGCCTGGCCATGCATACCGTCATGGCCATGTTCGACAGAATCCATAAATTTGCCGAAGCCATCACCGCCATGCGCACGCCCGTGTTCTCCTATTTCGGATTTTTACGGGCCGGACACGGCTTGCCTGTGTCTAGACGCACGGCCGTGTTCACTTACTAGTAGACTACAGAGACCGACACGGCCTGCCCGTGTTCGCTGTCACGCCCGTGATTGCATCCGCTGTTCGTGACTGTTCGTCCATTTTCCATCAAATCCGACGCTCCAGATGCTTAGAAATTGGGGGAAACACCCAATCAACATTCCTAACCACCCAAAGCTTCGATTGAGGCATATAATCGATATTATTAGGCGGTTACAGTGGTCGATTCCTTGACGAACGTGACTAGGGCGAAAGACGGGCGATTTTGCTTTCAAGGGCTATTTTTTATCAGATTTCTTCGGGGCTTTCGAGAGAAGACCGAAGATCTGACGTCTCCTACCCTTGGATTGTAATTTTCCTTATTTTCGAGTATTTTTACTTGGGTTTTCATTATTAAACGATGCATGTTTTAGAGTAAAACCCTAGTTCGGGACTCGGGCGTAGCCCGTTGCACATATCTACACATGTAAAACATCTTTTATGAATCTCAGTGTGATTTTAAGTAAATTTACTTATTTGAATGAGTTGTGCTTATTGCGTATGATTGTTCTGATCAAACATTCGTATGTGTTAAGTGTTACGAGAAGTACTGAGAGGTGAATCGTAACACTCGATCGTTCTCATTTAAACTTGTGACTTGAATTGCGAGAGTCGTTTAACGTCACTCGAGGATTCACGGTCTTTTATAGAGCTTAATGGGTCTCTTAGGTTAATTTTGTTACGAGAGTAAGAAATTAGCTTATGCTAGACACCGGATTACGCTTCGAGAGAAGGTAATCTGTACCCTAGGAGAGATCACCTTAAGTTATTTACTGTCGGATTGAGCTTCGAGAGAAGGAGATCCGTTTTCTAATTTAATTTGATTCATTGTTTTGCATTTAATTAATTCAACGAGGTGAAACCTGAAGTTCCGGACACTTCCTAAACTGTAATTTTCCCTTAAGGTCGTCAACTTCTTGATTCGATAATTTAGATAATTTAGTTTTAGTGTAATTCTTTAATTCCGAGTTTGAATCATCTAGCTTCCAATGACACTAAAGGTCAGTACTTGACACCTGCTCCCTGTGGAACGATATTATTTACTACTTCGATAGTCCGTGCACTTGCAGAGCCTATCAAGTTTTTTGGCGCCGTTGCTGGGAAGCAAGGCGTAGTCAATATCGATTAAGAAGTTGATTTGATAGACTAGATATTTTTTGTTTTTATTTCTTTTTTTTATTTTTATTTTATTTAAGTTCATTTGTTCTTATTTCTTGTCTTTTTCCTTCCTTCAAGCTTGTATTATCTGGTTAGCTAACCTTGTGCATGCCAAGAACAGTTAGAATAGGTCAGCTAGTGCCAGAAGATCCCGAAATTGAAAGGACCCTCTGAGCTCAGAGGAAAAATCAGGATCAACAGCTTGAGGAAGCCTATCCGAACTCGTCTACTGCAATGGACCAAAACTGCTCACTAAGAGATTTTGCTGCACCCAATGTACATGGCTTGCACTCCAGCATTGCTCGATTGTCGGTCGAAGCAAATAATTTTGAGATCAAGCCAGCCCTCGTGCATATGGTTCAGCAGAACCAATTTAGCGGTTCACCACAGGAAGATCCCAATTTACATTTGTCAATTTTTCTTGAATACTGTGATACCCTGAAAATTATGGGGTAACATCTGATGCTATTCTCTTACATCTTTTCCCCTTTGCCCTTAGGGACCGCTCGCGGGCATGGCTACAGTCCCTCCCTCAAGGCTCCATTTCAACGTGGGAACAGCTTTCCCACGCGTTCCTCTCCAAGTATTTCCCATCGAGCAAGACGGCTCAGTTGAGAAACCAAATAACGAACTTCAGCTAGAGGGAAGACAAGTCACTGTACGAGGCCTGGGACCGTTTCAAGGAGTTGCTACGATTGTGCCCACATCACAGACTTGAAAAATGGGTAATAGTACATACTTTTTATAACGGTCTTTCATATAATACTCGTCTATCTGTAAACGCAGCCGCGGGCGGAGTGCTAATGAATAAGAATGTCGACGATGTCATGAATTTAATCGAGGACATGGCCCTCAATCACTACCAGTGGATGAGTGACAGAAATGTCCCGGTAAGAGGAGGAGGTAAGCATGACTTAGTTATGTTTAGTTCATTGGCGGCAAAGGTTGACTCTTTGTCCCACCAACTTACTTCAATGAATTTTAATGCATCGTCTCTTAATTCAATTACTTGTGAAATTTGTCAGAATTCTGGATCTGGTGCTACTAATTGCCAGATAATGGCACCTTCTTCTTCTTCTGATGTGTTTGTAGATCATGTGAATGCTATATGCAATTTCAATTAGAGGCAGCAGAATGATCAATTCTCTACCACATACAATCTCGGTTGGAGAAATCATCCCAACTTCTCCTACCGGAATAACCAGAACCAGGCGATTCCCCAGAACTTCACCAGTCTGGCGCAGCAGGGAAATATGGGCAATCAATTTAACCAGCAATCCTTCATGCCACCACCTGGACTTCCACAAAGACATTTCAATCAACCACAAAAGTCCAAATTGGAATTACTGCTTGAGAACTTTGTCACCACCCAGTCTAAGAGAAATGACGATGTGGACGAGTCTATCAGGCAATTGAGTTCTAAGGTGGATTCATTGCTTACGCACTCTAGGATGCTGAAGAATCAGATTGCCCATCAAGCGAGTTCATCAGCCCGACCTTCTGGGACGCTTCCTTCTCAACCCGAGCCAAATCCAAGGGAGCACTGCAATGCGATTCTGACATGCAGTAGCTCTCAGCAAAAGGCAGATCCCCAGATGTCCTATAGAGATTGTCTGGTTGGAGAGTCTCAGGAAAATAGCACAGATACCCAGTGTTCAAAAGAAATACCCACAGAGTTGGAAGTCCAGCAAGAACCAATCCTTACTCCCCCACCACCTCTCACGCCACTTGTTTCTCGTCCTCAGAGATTGGCCCTAGCACTGACAGGACAATACAGTTCACTGATGCCCGCGAAGCTTAAAGATCCTGGCATTTTTTCAGTCCCTTGTAGTATCAGCAATTTTACCATTGAGAGAGCACTCTGTGACTTGGGGGCTAGTGTGAGTATCATGCCTCTCTCCTTGTTCCAAAGTTTGGACTTGGGAGACTTGGAACCCACATCCTTAGCCCTTCAGCTCGCAAACGGCTCTATACATCGCCCTGTGGGAGTAGTAGAGGATGTTCCGATAAAAGTCGGGGAACTTTTTGTCCCAGTTGACTTTGTAGTTTTGGATATGTCAGAAAATTCAAGACTACCACTTATTTTGGGGCGCCCTTTCCTAGCTACCGCCGGGGCAGTTATAGATGTCAAAAGGGGAAGCTTTCTCTGAACTTTTGTGATACTATCTTAGATTTTCATTTATCTATTGATATGCCAGGTCCTTCTTTTTCAGGCTCATGCTATAACGTGGGGACGGTATCTGCGCTTGAAAAGTGTTCAAAAGCTAAGTGGGATTGTCTTGCATCCCACTTTTGCACGGACATAGACACAAGTGCTTCACATATAAGGGATGAATGGACCACTCTGGATGACTTATTTGATGCGGACCCTGATTCTGGTTGCACTGCGATTTTTCTTGATGGGTTTAAAGAGGAACATATATTTTTTTTAGAAAGACTGACAGAGAACTTAAAAACATTTTTATTTTGCATGATTTCAAGGCAATGACCTATGTACACCTATTATTACTGTTGCTATTCTCTATAGGTGTTACATTTAGGCGACGAAGAAAGGGGCGAGCATTTGCCATTTCTTCTACCTCTGATCCATTGGACGTGCCCTGAAGCATGCTCTTTGGTGAAGCTACTGACCCCAAATCAGCGCTGCTTGGGAGGCACCCCAAGAATTTATCTTTTATCATGTTGTGTTGTGATGATGGACAAACTTTGTTTATTGTTGTTGTTGCTTGTTTAGTTAGTTTGTTATTTTTGTTTTGCTAATTTTTGTGATACCCCATGGCATGAATTTTATGATTTTATACATTGAAAGGCATTTTACTAATGATGGCAATTCTTTGCAATTTTTTAGGAAATTTTAGCTTATTGCCGAGTCGTTCACAGCCTGGCCGTGATGGCCATCATGGCCGTGCTCAGCTCGCAGTTTTCTAGCAGAGCCTTCCGAAGTGATCACGGGCATGCCGTGATAATCATCACGGGCGTGAACGTGATCAGGCCGATTTGCGCCGAGGTGAACACGGGAAAGCCGTGATCATCATCACGGCCATGTACACGTTTGGCAAGGATTTTGCCGAGACAATCACGGCTGGGCCATGATTAACATCACGCACGTGCTTTTGAGGACATTTCTGCGCCGAGACGAACATGGGCACGCCGTGCTTGCTTTCGCTTTTTACGCGTATAAAAGGACGCGGTGGCGGAAATTAGGGTTCACGCCCATTTTTGCTCCGCCGCTGCCTTTCTTTGCATTTTTTGGCCTCCACCCTCACCAGATAGCTATTCTGCCACCGTCCGAAGATTCCTTGCCGCCGTCCGCTTCTCGGCGACACCCAGATCTTAGTTGCGAGGCAAGTTTCAGCCAGTTTGCCTGATTCCGCCGCCTGAAGCAGATCTCCGCCACTTCCCGTTGGATCTCGCCGCCGACCGTGCTCTAAACTTTTCCACCGATGGCTGCCGCTTCCCTTCATCCTCCGGCACCTCCAGATTTCCAAATCTGGGAGTATCTCCGCCCAGATCTGAGTTTTCTCTTCAGCGCTGCCGCCTGTCTTCACTTTCCTCGCCGCCGCCGTAGCTCCTCCGCCTTTTTTAGCTGTCTTCTGCCTCCTCCGGTTGCTGCCTGCTCTTTTCCAGCGCTGTCAGCCTCTGCCGCCACCACCACGCCGGATGCCGCCAGTTCTCCAGCCCTCTTCACCATGTCTCGACACACGAAGGTTATGGCTCGGAGATCTACCTCCAAGCATTCGGCTGTGGAGGAGGAGCCGAACCAATACGGCATCATCTTTCGCGATCCCGCGCAGAAGGCGCATTATGAGCTGCTTGAGTCCATACGGGTAGTCACTACCCGGTATCTTGATCGAGGGGCCCTTACATCTTTGGGGTTATTCGACGACGTCTATTGGATGTTCCAGAACATCGGGTGGACGAGGTTCTTCGAGATAGCTCCACCTACCTACATCCCGCTCACCCAGGAGTTTCTCTCATCGCTAGAGGTTGCTGTCCATCTCCATGATGATAATGACGATGGTCTTATTTCTTTCCGGTTGGGGAACTAGGAGCACAAACTTACCCTCTCACAGCTTAATCAGATTTTTGGATTCCCCGAGGATGGTTCTCGCCATATTCCAGACGAGTACAACGATAATGAGTTTTGGGCTGCGATTTCTGGGCATCACCCCTTCGTGTCTCGGACCGCATGGGCGAGCTCCCTCAGCAACCCTTGCTTTCGTTATGTTCATCGGGTGCTGGCCCATACTATATTTGCACAGGGCGAGAGTGACGGCATCGTGCGAGCCACCGAGGTGTTCTTCCTATGGGCGATGGTACACTCTTTCAGAATTAATACTGCATTTTACTTAGTTAAACAATTGCAGAAGCTAGCTACCGCGCAGAAGGGAGTTGTCGCCATAGGCGGCCTTATTACACAAATTGCTACCGCTTTGGGCGTCGCGCCTCACGTGATGGGGCAATCTAGGGGGAGTTCTAGGATTAACATCGAGACTTGTCTCTCGATGAAGATGATCTCTCACGAGGGTGATATCTACTGTCTTCTCTTCCCCGATAGTGACCTCACGATGCCGCTGCCGAACCCTCTTCGTACCACTATCCGTGATAGGTGGAACTGGCGTCTACTTCTAGAGGCCACTGAGGATGTCCCCATGGACACAACACCGTCCACTCCTTCCTTCCGGACCTTCAGGCACGCCGAGCCATCTACCTCCGCTTCCACCGAGAACACTTATGCCAGCATCGAGGGTTATCTCAAGGCGATTCGCGAGGACCAGCAGGAGACGCACCATGAGATCTGAGATCTTCTACAGTGCCAGACTGACATGGAGGAGGAGCTAGCCCGTCAGGGACGGTTGCAGGCAGAGGGTCATGAGGCTATTCAGGAGATGCTGCGGCACATGAACATTTGCCGAGAGAGATTTTGTCTCTTTAGTAAGTTGTTCTCCTTTTTCCTGCTATATCATGTACTGTTGAGCTGCATAGGAGACTATGCAGTTCTCTGTCATGGGTAGAGGGTTTATCCCTCTTTTGTTAGTGTTAGTGCTTATGAGTGCTTGTACTTTTTCTGATAGTAATATTGTTTGTGTTAGTGGTTTAGTGGTTTTTATCGTGGCTAGTGTGTTTTATTTATTATATATTTTGTGAGGTTTATCCCTCTTTTGTTAGTGTTAGTGCTTATGAGTGCTTGTACTTTTTCTGATAGTAATATTGTTTGTGTTAGTGGTTTAGTGGTTTTTATCATGGCTAGTGTGTTTTATTTATTATATATTTTGTGAAGTGTCATGCACTGAGTTTCTTAGATGTTTTTCATATTTTGATTTTGTGACTGCGGCAAACTTCTAAGTCTGTGATGCTCATGGTATCTTAACTTGTCTGAATCATTAAGCTAGTCCGAGTTACCATTGTGGCATGAAAATGTGCTTGTTCTTTGGTTAAAGTGTTTCTTATCTTGTCTACTTTTACATTGTTACCTACCTTTTAGATTTTAATTGAGTGTGATATTCTATTGTGGCATGATTGATATTGAATAGGTAAACTTTTCTTCTGATTTAGTTTTAAAGCATTATTATAGTCTATGACTTCATTTTATTTATTATATTCCTTTTATTGAACCATCTGAGAAGGAGATACCATGGATGTTGGATGTTGTTAGTTAAAAAAAAAAGACTACTTGAATCCAAAGGGATGACACAAAGGGGCAGTGGTACCTAAGTGACGATGAATCCAAAGATTCATCCAACTTGGCATTGTCGGAAATAAAAAAAACAAAAACAAAAACAAAAACAAAAAAAAAAACAGAATAAAAGGATCATGAGAAAAGAAGCGGTTTGGCAACGGTGAACAACTCCGATTTCTTCTAACTTAGTATGAAGAAATGAGTTTGCGTATATTATATGGTGTACACACTTTGAGTTTGCTTGCTAACTAAGTACCGGGGGTGCGTTCATCACAAATGTTTGTCCTTCGCGTCACAAGGTATCAAGTTAGTTCAGGGAAGTAGCTTGAGCCAACCGATGATAATTCATGATTTCATGCTTATAATGTTGAGAATAAATACATCCTGGTAAATTCTGATTAGTTTGGTTATTTTAGAAGGAATTGATAATAATGTTTAGTTTTAGTGTGAATGATGCTTAATTCTCTTTCAGATGTTGAGGTATAACCTAGCGAATTGATTTCTGTTTTCAGTTTTCATTATATCTCAATTTTCTTCTAAGGGTAAGGTTGGATGTAATGGTTTTCATATTAGTAAATGCTTTAGCTTTAGAACATTCATTTTTCATTACCATATAGTTTCTAGCTAGTTTAATTGCTTGAGGACAAGCAAGATTTTAAGTCTGTGATATTTTGATGAGTGCTATCTTTATATGATTTAAAGCATCATTCATATGATATTTTCAGGCTTTATTCTTGTTTTAAAGCTTAATTTAGCATTTCTGGTTGTAAAGTTTAGAATCTTCACTCTTCTTTCGATTATCTATGAAATGCAGGTTAATTTCTTGGATTTTCGAGGATGTTTTGAAGATATGAAGTTATGAAAAGGATCAGCACATTTCAAGTATCACATGAGAAAATTTTGGGAATTTTTGGAGCTTTATATGCTGAACACGGCCTGCCCGTGCTTACAGTCATGGCTGTGTTCATCGCGGCTTTAGAATCAGCATTTGACGAGGAGAACACAGCCTGGCCATGCATACCGTCATAGCCGTGTTCGACAGAATCCAGAAATTTGCCGAAGTCACCACCGTGCGCACGCCCGTGTTCTCCTATTCCAGATTTTTACGAGCCGGACACGGCTTGACGCACGGCTGTGTTCACTTACCAGTAGACTGCCGAGACCGACACGGCCTGACCGTTCGTCCGTTTTCCATCAAATCCAACGCTCTAGATGCTTAGAAATTGGGGAAACTCCCAATCAACATTCCTAACTGCCCAAAGCTTCGATTGAGGCATATAATCAATATTATTAGGCAGTTATAGTGGTCGATTCCGTGAAGAACGCGACTAGGGCAAAAAACGGGCGATTTTGCTTTCAAGGGCTATTTTGATCAGTTTTCTTCGGGGCTTTCGAGAGAAGACTGAAGATCTGACGTCTCCTACCCTTGGATTGTAATTTTCCTTCTTTTTGAGTATTTTTACTTGGGTTTTTATTGTTAAACGATGTATGTTTTAGAGTAAAACCCTAGTTCGGGACTCGGGCGTAGCCCGTTGAACATATCTACACATGTAAAATATTTTTTATGAATCTCAGTGTGATTTTAAGTAAATTTACTTATTTGAATGAGTTGTGCTTATTGAGTATGATTGTTCTGATCAAACATTCGTATGTGTTAAGTGTTACGAGAAGTACTGAGAGGTGAATCGTAACACTAGATCGTTCTCATTTAAACTTGTGACTTAAATTGCGAGAGCCGTTTAACGTCACTCAAGGAGTCACGGTCCTTCATAGAGCTTAATGGGTCTCTTAGGTTAATTTTGCTACGAGAGTAGGAAATTAGCTTATGCTAGACACTGGATTATGCTTCGAGAGAAGGTAATCTGTACCCTAGGAGATATCGCCTTAAGTTATTTACTGTCGGATTGAGCTTCGAGAGAAGGAGATCCATTTTCTAATTTAATTTGATTCATTGTTTTGCATTTAATTAATTCAACGAGGTGAAACCTGAAGTTCCGAACACTTCCTAAACTGTAATTTTCCCTTAAGGTCATCGACTTCTTGATTCGATAATTTAGATAATTTAGTTTTAGTGTAATTCTTTAATTCCGAGTTTGAATCATCTAGCTTTCAATGACACTAAAGGTCAGTACTTGACACCTGCTCCCTGTGGAACGATATTATTTACTACTTCGATAGTCCGTGCACTTGCAGAGCCTATCACTAAACAGGGCTGTAATAAAATTACAGCGCATAATTTGGCCTGGAAACGCGATGAACAGTGGTGGCGCCCTTGTTTTCGCTGATTATTCCCTCGATCGGTCTCCTTTCACTCTGGAACTTTTCATGTGTCCTCTCTTCCTTCAAGTGAAGCTTCCTCTAGAATTTCATGGTCGATGGTGGTCTATGCGCTTCCCGGCGATGAACCCTTGGGCGACGGCGATTCTCTCGATTTCTCCTTGAATCTGGAAAATTAATTGGGGCTTTTTGTCGGCAGATCTTCCTCTCTTTATGTAGATCATTCCCCTTTTTACGGATCTGTAAATAGTGGTCTAAAACTTGAGAAATCATCTTCGCAAGCTTTCATGAACAATAACTACAGTAGAATCGGGCAATCGTGGAAATTTGGGTTGGAATTATGGCACCATGAAGAACATTACGGCAATGCTGTAATTGTTTCAGAGGTTTCTATAAGGAAACAGCTCAAAATTACGGTATTGTAAAATGTCTTACGCTAGTGCTGTAATCACCTCAAAAGTCTCTATATGAAAACAGCCCAACATTACGGGACCATAAAAAGTATTACGACAGTGCGTAATCTTTGCGTCGACAAAAAAATCTTCGAATAATATGGTAGCAGAATCAGGTGCCGTTATTTGCAGATTACGGCCGTAAAATTCCTTACGGCACTACCGTAATTTCTCCATGAAGTCCAATTTGGCTTGAAATTCAATGTGTAGTTGTTGTGTCCGCAAGTGTACAGATACTCGAAGTAATAATTAAGATATTGAACTATAGAGACCTCATTTTTCAAGTACCGAATAATCGATTTCTCACTAGCTAGGCAATCGAAAACGATGTGAGCGAACGATCGAAAAGAACATGAAAAGGTCAGAGAGAGAAACTGGGACTAGGGTTTCATCCACCTTAATTTCAATGACTAGATCTAAATAAGAGGTCGTCAACCTAATTTTATTATGATAAAGATATAATTTACTTAATAAAGAAATCATCTCACTTTCGCGTAGATAATTTACAAAGAACCAATTCTCACTTTCACACAGGATCTATTTAATGTTAAATACAAGTAAATTATTTACAAAGAACTCAAGGATCATTTTCATGCATCTGAATTCTGAGTGAATCATCTCAAGTGAAAACTACATATTTTCATACTATAGTTTCACAGGTTCTACTTAAGGTTCTCCAACGATCTGATACTTGATTTCTCACAGTATCATCATGTTTACTTCAATAACTCAATCCTAGATTTAGATTATCAACATGCCAATATACTTCTAAAATCAAGAAATAAGAACAAACCTAATTTCTTACGATGAGTTCCTAACATTCAATTTTAGGGTTCTAAGTTTTCGCAAATAACTTTTCAGTCCATATCACAAAAACTCTAAATCATGCTGGTAAAATAAATCTAAGGAGAATTAAAGGCAATCGTCACATAAGTAGAATTATCATATTAAAATTATCTTGACGAAATAAAAGTCATATAGTAATAAGAAATTAAGGGGATTATACCCTAAGTCCCATGAAGTGTTTAAGCTAGCATAGTTGAAGAATTACAATAAACCATTGTTTGAAAGGATTAGAAATCAAAAGGAAAGAGGAAATCAAATAATAGCACGACTATAATGAAAATTACAGCCATAATTTTACTCTAGAAGGCGTGATGAACAGTGCTAGCAATGCTTCCTTTGTCGATTTCTCATCCGATCGATCCCCTTTTACTCTGAAACTTCTGGAGTATGTTCTCTTCCTCTAGGCGCAGCTTTCCCTCAAATTGATGGTCTAGATTGTCCGAAATCATCCACGCAAGAATTGGGCTTCAAAAATATCCGTGAAACTTGGCTATCCATATTAGAATTACGGCCGTGTTTTTTGTTACGGCTGTGCCTTAATTTCAGCAAAGTTTTCTGTATAGAAATCGACCAGGATTACGACCCGTGATATCCATTACGGCAGTGCCGTAAACTCATCAAATCTCTCGGGTGAAAAATCTCTAGAAATTACGGCACGTAATATGGATTATGGCAGTGCCGTAATATCTGTAAAACTTTATGTTCAAAATATTAGTTAACCTAGTTAACAAGCGACTAAAAGAAACTTGCATCAGAAAAAACTAGGAATCCCAAGAATCGCTTATCACGAGCATATGATCAACCTTTTGCTTTGTATAGAACAAGTAAAAGAATTACCTGTGCCATGATGTGAGAGGCGGCTTGGAAAGAAAAAGGGACGAGTGCCTCTTCTCCAAAGAAATCACACACAAGATGAAGTAGACTTCCTCCCTTGCGTCCCTTGTGCTAGCAAAGATACCAAGGAGTCCTGATCGTCCCTTGCAAGGAAGAAGTGCGTCTTGGCTCGAGTTTTTGGATGGAGACGATCCACTTAAGAGGAAGAAGACGAGTCCCCTCTTTCTCTCTCAAATCCGTGGGGGATTAAGGAGAGGTATATTCGGCCACCAAAATAGTGAAACCGAAAAACATAACTACCTCCATAACTCCCACTTAAACCATCGAAACCTCCATCTTAAATTGATCCATGCGTTCACAAGTGAACCGGTTCAAACACCATTTGGTCCAAACACAAAATTGAACCAACCCTGGCTAAAATCTCTTTGAACCGAATGGCTCAAGATCTAACCACACATCACATTGAACCCCTGATCAACACGATCAAGAATCAATCCCCCGATCAAAGCTTACCGATCACATGCCCTAATCAATCAAACATGATTAGACTAGATCTCACTTCCAATCAGAGTTTAAATTCCTTTAAACTGAACTAGAATAATTCCAGTCCACACGATCTGACATAAGTAAGCCATATCATCAAATTGTGCGACCCTAAGGGTTTCCTTCAATGTCGGTAACGATAACTTACGTTATCACGATCAGAGAGAGGTATCTAGCAACACATCACTGTCTCCCGATATGAAGGAAAGAGTCTTCCAAGACTACTCCCAAACTACAGCACAAGTGCGAATCTAATTCACTTGGTATACATGTTTCCCTTTACCACTGGATGTTCCCGTTGGACAAGCGTGTCAAGCCTGTGATTCCAACATGATGAAAATGGTTAGATCAGATGAACATAGTCGTCTGGGTATGGCCATACACATTCTCAACCATTTCATCCAAGGGCCCCCTTAGAACATCACACTCCAATCAGGAGAGGCAATCCTATATCTATCACAAGTGCCCTAGCATGACTCATGCCCACTATCCAACATAATCTTTAACCATTATCTTTCAAATGATATTGAACTACCTCAAGACAATGCCAATCATCACTTAGAAACACAAGTGATCTCAAGTCAGAGGGAATATACCACTTGCTTGCATACAAGGATTATTCACATTGTGACAAACAATTGAATATCCACAGAAGGGTCAGTCCAGTACATCCAATGCACCTATGTGTCTAATCTTATTCCACGCTCGAAGCATCCCACAAGATTAGAACATACATTAGTCTCAATCATATAAAGGCTGTCTCATGTTCACCGAGATATCTCGACTAAGGACAATACTGAATGTCAGCTAAGCTGAACATCATTGAGACATTACTCAGAAGTATACATACAGCAGCAGATAATGTAACAATTTGAATAATAACAATTGCCTTTATAAAACATATATATATATATTTATACATGATACTGAAAATAGCCCAAAGCCTCAAACATTGGCCTTAAGTGCATACCCCAACAATCTCCCACTTGCACTTAAACTAATGGTTGAGGTATCTCAAACCCATATTGTTACAGTGCTTCTCATGCTTCTGCTGCGCCAGAGGCTTTGTAAGCGGGTCAGCTAGATTGTCATCTGTATAAACCTTGCAGAGCTTGATGTCTCCTCGATTACTGATCTCACGAATCAGGTGAAACCTTCTCTGTATGTGCTTGGACTTCTGGTGTGACCGTGGTTCCTTCGCTTATGCAATCGCTCCAGTGTTATCACAGAAGATAACCAATGGATCTGCACTCGAAGGAACGACACCAAGTTCCTGAACGAATTTATGAATCCAAACTGCCTCCTTTGATGCCTCTGAGGCTGCAACATACTCGGCTTCTGTTGTGGAATCAGCAACAGTTGATTGCTTGAAACTCTTCCACACCATTGCTCCTCCATTCAAGCTAAAAACATAGCCTAATTGCGATCGGAAATCATCTTGGTTAGACTGGAAGGAAGCATCAGTATATCCTTCGATACTCAGCTCTTCCTGACCTCCATAAATCAAGAACATATTTTTGGTTCTGCGAAGATATTTCAAAATGTTCTTGACTGCAATCCAGTGTGCCTTCCCTGGATTACCTTGGAACCGACTGGTCACGCTTAACCCGTAAGCGACGTCTGGGCAAGTACACAACATCGCATACATGATGGACCCAATAGCCAAAGCATAAGGCGTATTGTCCATCTCATCTTTCTCAGACTGTCTTTGAGGACACTGGCTCTTTGAAAGATTCAGACCATGTCTGACTGGAAGATAACCTCTTTTAGAATTTTCTAAATGGAATCTTTCCAGGACCTTATCGATGTAAGTACGCTGGCACAGCCCGAGAAGCCTATTAGATCTATCTCTATAGATCTCCACGCCTAGTATATAGGCTGCTTCTCCCAAATCTTTCATTTGGAAACATTTTCTTAACCATGCCTTGACTGCATGCAGTTCAGGAATATCGTTTCCAATGATTAATATATCATCGACGTAGAGGACTAGGAAAGTAATCACGCTCCCACTAAACCATTTATATACACACGGGTCATCTTCATTTTTTATGAAACCAAATTCAGAAACTGATTCATCAAAACGAATATTCCAGCTTCTCGATGCTTGTTTTAGTCCATAAATGGACTTCTTTAATTTGCATATTTTATGACCTTCTGACGGGTTGATGAAACCTTCAGGTTGCGTCATATACACATCTTCTTCCAGTTTTCCGTTAAGGAAAGCGGTTTTCACATCCATTTGCCAGATCTCATAATCAAAATATGCTGCTATCGCGAGAATAATTCGAATGGACTTGAACATGGCTACAGGAGAGAAAGCTTCATCATAATCTATCCCGTAGATTTGTTTGAAACCTTTCGCAACTAGTCTGCCCTTATAGGTAACTACGTTACCATCCATGTCTTTCTTCCTTTTGAAGATCCACTTACAGCCTACAGGGATTACTCCCGGAGGCGGATCAACCAAATCCCAGACTTGGTTATCTGACATGGAGTCCATCTCGTCTCGCATAGCTTCAATCCATTTTGTTGACTCCGATCCACTGACCGCATCCGCATAGGTGAGGGGTTCATCATTAATGATGTAGACTCCGTCATAGCGCTCAGGCTGACGACGAATCCTTCCCGATCTACGCGGTTCCCGTGATGTCTGAGCCTCAGGTTGAACATTAACCTGATCTGGCTCAGGCTTATCCAAGTGTGCTTGACTATTTTGTCCCTCTTCTGGAATTTCATCCAGTTTTATTCTCCCACTGGCCTCTTGCAGAAGGAACTCCTTCTCAAGAAAAATAGCCGTTCGAGCAATAAATACTTTATTCTCCTTGGGATTGTAGAAATAATAACCCTTAGTTTCTTTAGGGTATCCGACAAATATGCATTTATCAGATCTGCTGTCCAGTTTCCCTGAGGCGAGCTTTTTGACATAAGTCTCGCAACCCCAGATTTTGATAAATGTCAAGCTCGGCTGTTTCCCATACCATAACTCATATGGTGTCTTTGAAACGGCCTTGGATGGCACTCGGTTTAGTATCTTTGTAGCTGTTTCCAGTGCAAATCCCCAAAAGGAGTAAGGTAGAGTAGCCTGACTCATCATAGAACGAACCATATCCAATAAGGTTCGATTCCTCCTCTCGGACACACCATTCCATTGCGGTGTTCCTGGCGGAGTGAGCTGTGAGATAATCCCACACTCCTTCAGATAGTCAGTAAACTCACGACTCAAGTATTCTCCACCTCGATCTGATCGAAGTGCTTTGATATTTCGGCCTAACTGATTCTGTATTTCATTTTTGAATTCTTTGAACTTGTCAAAAGATTCACTCTTATGTCTCATTAAATAGACATAACCATACCTACTGAAATCATCAGTAAAAGTAATGAAATATGAATAGCCACCTCTGGCATGTTTACTAAATGGCCCACACACATCACTGTGAATAAGGTCAAGTAAACCTGAAGCCCTTTTTCCTTATTAGTAAAAGGAGTCTTCGTCATCTTACCCATTAAACAAGCTTTGCATGTGTCAAGCTCCTCATAGGAGAATGATCCCAGCAGTCCATGCTCATGCAACCGCTTAATGCGCTTCTTGTTAATATGGCCTAGACGACTATGCCATAACAAGGTGCTGTCATCAGTATGTTTGGCTTTCTTACTATCAATTTTTTGTACAGAACATTCCATGTTTAACATGTATAACCCATTGATAATCGACCCAGTTGCATAAACAATACTATCAAATGAAATACAGCACTGTGAAGGTCCGCATTCAAATAAAAAACCTTTCCTGACAAGAGCAGGAATAGAGATAATATTCTTTGTTATGCTTGGTACGAAATAACAATTGTCAGGTTCTAATACAAATCCAGATGGTAAAGAGATGTGATATTCTCCTACAGCAACAGCAGCAACTCGTGCCCCATTTCCAACTCGTAGGTTCACCTCATGCTGTCCCACCTGTCTTCTTCTCTTGAGTTCCTGCACATTTGAACAAATGTGAACTCCACATGCAGTGTCCAACACCCATGAAATAGAAGAAGCAACCATGACTTCAGTCACGAAAATACCTGAGCCAGAAGTGGAAGGCTTGCTTCCCTTCTTCTCTCCTCGGAGCGCTCTACAGTCCTTCTTCCAGTGACCCAGCTGGCCACAATGGAAGCATCTGTTGTCCTTTGACCGCTTCACCTTTTGTTTCAAAGCCTTGTTGTAGCTCTTGATAGGGGTTTTGCCCTTCTTCCCCTTCTTCTTATTCCTAGAAGGAACCATCAAGATAGAGGATGAAGGCTTTCCCTTCTCAAGAGTCTGCTCTGTAGTATAGAGCATATTCAATAATTCTGCCGGAGTACAGTCGATTTTGTTCATATTGAAATTAATGATGAACGCATCGAAAGAAGCCGGAAGAGACTGCAAGATGATGTCTACAACAAGTTCTTGATTGATGGTATGACCCAGTTTCTCTAGAGCTTCTTTGTACCCTATCATTTTGAGTACGTGAGCTCCGACTGGACTCCCTTCAGCCAGCTTGCTATGAAAGAAAAGTTTCGTCAAGTTATAGCGTTCTGTCCTTGCCTGAGCAGCATACAGCAATTTCAGATTTGCTATAATATCAATAGCAGATAAATCCTCATGTTGACGCTGGAGCTCGGGCGTCATTGACGCAAGCATAAGGCAAGCGACATCAGTACTATCACTGACGTGCTTTTCATAAGCATCTCGAACCGCCCTTAGGGCGTTCGTAGCGGGTTGAGCCGGTATTGCCGACTCAAGGACGTACAGCTTCCTCTCAGCTTTAAGGACAATCCTCAGATGTCTGTATCAGTTTGAGAAGTTTGGCCCAGCAAACTTCTCCTTTTCCAATATGGATCGCCAGTTGAGCCCTGTGGTGTTCGTTGCTGCAGGAATCTACAACATAGCAAGAACAACAAGGTCAGCAACCATGTTAGAATCATTCCAGGACTTAAGAGTGATTCCTTTTTCTCACTATTTTATCTGACTGAAAATCCAATAAAAAGCCCGAAAGAGTGAAACTCTTTTAGTGAGATGGGATCCAGATTTCACACTTGATCTCCGCGTCCCGCTCTGGCGAGATAAGATGCACAGAGAGCCCAAGCACTAATCACTGGTAGGCAATCCATGCCACTCTCCAACCCGTGCGATTCCCCTTCATCTAGGTAATCCAGAAGACTGTGCCAACTGAGTTGGTACAACATAATCTCTGATTCCTCAGATGGCTGCCTCCATATAGCTATCATATGCTCAACATGTAGCCTATATGGTCAAGCTGACCTGACCGTCTTCCTGGACCACCACGTGCTATGCTGAGCAACGAGAAGCGATAAATCCCTTCTCTGTAGCATGTAGGTGTAATCACGCACCGTCTGAAGATAGCTGGGCGTGCCCACTGAGTGGGTACAACACGGCCCCAACGATAGTCAGAACAGTGAGGTTTCGCGTCAGAAGGCAATTGAAAGCTTGATATTGACGTTGGATTTTATCGGTCTTTTATCTTCTTACTATCATGCAAAGTATATAGTGATAGCAGAAGAATAAAACATACATGTGCTAATATTACTTAAAACAGTAAATAGAAAGCACAATTATCTTATGTGGTAAACGCCCATAAAATTATAAGTCAAACCCTAGTTTGACTTTTAGAAACAAGCAAAAGTCTTCACTTGAGCTCTTTATAGCATTCTTGTACCTCATGCAGTCCAAACGCCATCTGTAGCCTAAATGCGCCCACCAGACAGAATGCGCCTGTTCTAGAGTCGAACTCTAGACCACCCACTTAGTGAAACCAATTGCTGCAAACGCTTCTGCCATATGTGCTGTGTGCTCATGTCTGATAAAATTACATTTAAAACTATCTAGACATGGATTGACACGCAGGTCATTTATACATTATTCAAATAAATCAAATGTGACTCGCAGATCACATCAAAAATATTAATTTCCAGGCACGCAGGCCCCAGCACAGCATACAAAAAGGGCAGCCCACATAAGATTAAATAAACACTCAAACTTACTCGATTCGAGTTCAATCATTCATGGCAACATGTAAAACATGTACAACACGTGAAGGAAACAAAACAAAAAAAATATGGCATCAATTTTGTTTCCTTATGTGCCCTACTACCTTACAACGGTCCATTAATAGGTATCCACTCGTCAAAACAAGTCAGACCCACTGTCCTTGCATGTACCCAGTCATAACTGACTAGCGTCGAACCAATGATCGACTATGCATGCCTTAAGGACTGAACGTCCTACATGAATCCCGGCAAGCGGGTGCGACCCCGGGCCAGTATCATGATCGTTCATCCTTTTTGCCTCAAACAGACATCACTACACGCCCTTCCGCAGTCGGCTTATAGCCACCTGTACGTCTTGGGCACAAGTGCTATCCAGCCGCCCATCCAGGCTGTCAGATAGTCTGGTTAGGCTGGGGTTCAGACTTAACAAACGATTTCAAACCTGCTAACCCGTCTAAGTATTTAAAATAGGTGCACAGAAAAATCTAATGAAGTCGCGCATGCAGGTAAGTTTTTGTGAAAACAACTATAATATGCGCATGTAAACATACATCTAACACAAGGTATGAATTACATTGCATCATTTATTCGCAAGAGAACAGAGACATGCGCATCAATATTAGATCTACTCAAGCATGGATCACAAAAAGGCAATCATAAGCATCAAGCCGAAACCTGCCTCTGATACCACTATTAGTTAACCTAGTTAACAAGCGACTAAAAGAAACTTGCATCGGAAAAAACTAGGAATCCCAAGAATCGCTTATCATGAGCATATGATCAACCTTTTGCCTTGTATAGAACAAGTAAAAGCATTACCTATGCCATGATGTGAGAGGCGGCTTGGAAAGAAAAAGGGGTGAGTGCCTCTTCTCCAAAGAAATCACACACAAGATGAAGTAGACTTCCTCCCTTGCGTCCCTTGTGCTAGCAAAGATACCAAGGAGTCCTGATCGTCCCTTGCAAGGAAGATGTGCATCTTGGCTCGAGTTTTTGGATGGAGACGATCCACTTAAGAGGAAGAAGACGAGTCCCCTCTTTCTCTCTCGAATCCGTGGGGGATTAAGGAGAGGTATATTCGGCCACCAAAATAGTGAAACCGAAAAACATAACTACCTCCATAACTCCCACTTAAACCATCGAAACCTCCATCTTAAATTGAACCATGCGTTCACAAGTGAACCGGTTCAAACACCATTTGGTCCAAACACAAAATTGAACCAACCCTGGCTAAAATCTCTTTGAACCGAATGGCTCAAGATCTAACCACACATCACATTGAACCCCTGATCAACACGATCAAGAATCAATCCCCCGATCAAAGCTTACCGATCACATGCCCTAATCAATCAAACATGATTAGACTAGATCTCACTTCCAATCAGAGTTTAAATTCCTTTAAACTGAACTAGAATAATTCCAGTCCACACGATCTGACATAAGTAAGCCATATCATCAAATTGTGCGACCCTAAGGGTTTCCTTCAATGTCGGTAACGATAACTTACGTTATCACGATCAGAGAGAGGTATCTAGCAACACATCACTGTCTCCCGATATGAAGGAAAGAGTCTTCCAAGACTACTCCCAAACTACAGCACAAGTGCGAATCTAATTCACTTGGTATACATGTTTCCCTTTACCACTGGATGTTCCCGTTGGACAAGCGTGTCAAGCCTGCGATTCCAACATGATGAAAATGGTTAGATCAGATGAACATAGTCATCTGGGTATGGCCATACACATTCTCAACCATTTCATCCAAGGGCCCCCTTAGAACATCACACTCCAATCAGGAGAGGCAATCCTATATCTATCACAAGTGCCCTAGCATGACTCATGCCCACTATCCAACATAATCTTTAACCATTATCTTTCAAATGATATTGAACTACCTCAAGACAATGCCAATCATCACTTAGAAACACAAGTGATCTCAAGTCAGAGGGAATATACCACTTGCTTGCATACAAGGATTATTCACATTGTGACAAACAATTGAATATCCACAGAAGGGTCAGTCCAGTACATCCAATGCACCTATGTGTCTAATCTTATTCCACGCTCGAAGCATCCCACAAGATTATAACACACATTAGTCTCAATCATATCAAGGCTGTCTCATGTTCACCGAGATATCTCGACTAAGGACAATACTGAATGTCAGCTAAGCTGAACATCATTGAGACATTACTCAGAAGTATACATACAGCAGCAGATAATGTAACAATCTGAATAATAACAATTGCCTTTATAAAACATATATATATATTTATACATGATACTGAAAATAGCCCAAAGCCTCAAACATTGGCCTTAAGGGCATACCCCAACACAAAATTCACCCCAAATTACGGCAGCGCTCTAAAATTACGGTAGTGCCGTGGTTTGTTTTGTAGGTTTAGTGAAACCACGATACCATAATATTAATTACGGCCCTGCTGTAATTTGGTTTGAGGCTTCAATTTTACATGAAAATTGATATGTAATCTCTTCCCGATGATGGGGATTCATCTATGCATTTGAATTTGCTTGAAAACTCCTTAAAATGGTGCCTTTTTACTAAAAATCATCAAAAACCAGAAAAGGTATATATTTTTCAATATTTGATAAATAAGGCATAAAAATAGGCAAAAGAGCATGAATATGGCACAAAAAAACCTATCAAATGGCACAAAATATACTATAAATTTTCATGTCATCAAACACATAAGGCTAAAACTTTGCTTGTCCTCAAGCAAAATCAAAAACTGATCAAAGGAATAGACTTTCTCATGAAGAATAAATTTCTAAAATACAATCACCAATGAAAAATTCTCACCAATCATTTCATAAAATTCTAAATACACATATCATCCTTTGAATTCAATTCTCAAGATCTACAACTTAATCAAATAAAACTTTGCAACTTGTATAATAAATAGAATTTTAATCTCAAGATTTCACTCAGTTTTAGTTCAAACCTATCATACTTTTGTTTACAGGAATAGGATTTCCAAGATCTTTTTCCACTCAGAATTCTTTTAGTTCCTCCCTTTTATGTATCATTCACATTTTCTAATTCGATTACCACATTTTTTTCTAGTGACGAAGTTAGAGTGCATTGATCACATAATCAATGTAATAGAACTCATATCCAAAGATAGCTAAGTTAATGTGAAACAATTTCTCTTATGGAATGTACCCACATAGATACATGCTTTTTTCTTTGGACTTCAACTCTTAACTTAGGTACCACCACAAATCAACACGGTGCCAAGACGAGGAGTCATTCTCTTGGTTTTTCTTTTCTATCATTTTGACTTCAACCCATGTCTTTGGTACCACTGCCAATTTTGCGCAGTGCCAAGTAAGGGAGTCATCACTCTCTTTATTTGGATCATGGAATCTTTCTTCCCAACAAATAGTAGATAGGATGAACATCAACTAAATTAATCAATCAATATCAATTCAAAAATCATACTCATATGCTAATTTTATTTAAAGAAGTTGCTTTACTTATTAAAGCAAATTTATCAAATAACATGTTACCCAAAATTTTATTCATCAATCTATGAAAAATTCCAATAGGCAGATATATATTAGAGAAATAAATTCAACATAATAGGTCTAGTCCTAATCATAGGCATAAACTCATTCATCATCAAGAGAATCATTTTATCAACAGAATTTTCAGAAATAGACCACACTATAACATTACAGCATAAAACCATATCAAGAGAAAATTTTGCATATATCAATTCAGAAATAAATTCATACAATCGATCATGTATTAGTATACACCCACAAGGTGCTCAATATCATCATAATATCAATCATTATACAACCCAATCGAACCGATATCAGAAATTCATACTCAGAATATATCAATACAACCCAATTGAATCATGAGAGAGTCAAACATAAGTAAGGTAAGATAGCATCGGCGGACACAAGAAGTTTGAAGGAGTTATCCTTCCCTATGAACACATGAATCATCAGTAATATATAAAAGATGAAATGCAAATAAGTAGGAAAAAGATACTCACAGAGCTCTACTTGTCCGTGTCAGATCCAATCTCCTCCGTGTCCTCGGGTCCGGAACATTTTTTTTCACGAAAAATTATGGTACCATAATAATGGTTATGGTACTACCGTAATTTTCATAAAAATTCAAAACTCTCAGACCGAAAATCACTCAAAAATATGGCACGTAAAAAAAATTACGGTACTACCGTAATATGAGCCAAATCTCGAAAACTTTCTATATGAAAATTTCAAGAAATTACGACCCGTAAAATTCATTATGGTAGTGCTGTAAAATCAATAAAACTTTCTGTACAAAAATTACCCCAAATTACGGCACATAAAATCCCTTACAGTACTACCGTAAAACTCTCAAAAGATTCTAGTCGAAAACGGATTGATATTACGGCTTGTAATTTGGATTACGGCGGTGCCGTAATTTTGTACCAAAGTCAATTTTATGTGCAAAAAGAGAAGAAAAATTAACCCTAAAAATAAACTAAAATAAATGAAACTAAGCTAAGTAAGAGCACTTGGGTTGCCTCCCAAGAAGCGCTAATTTAAAGGTCTTTAGCTTTACCGTTCTGCACTCGGATTTGATCATGGTTCATCAAGATGAAAATTTTCCTTTTCTTCAATTAGTTCTTCTTGATAATAATGCTGCATTCTCTGACCGTTAACTTTAAACTCTCCTGTTTCATTACTCCATATGTCCACAGCTCCATAGGGATAAGTTTTCTTCACCTGAAAAGGTCCAGACCATCGAGACTTAAGTTTACTAGGAAAAAGTCTCAATCTAGAATTGAATAAAAGAACAAATTCACCTGGTTCAAATTTCCTTCTGAAAATATGTCGATCATGCCATCTTTTAGTTCTCTCCTTGTAAATTTTTACATTTTCGTAAGCAAAGAGTCTAATCTCATCTACCTCATTCAATTGTAACCTTCATTTTTCACCCGCGTTCTTTAAGTCAAAGTTTAATGCTTTGATTGCCTAGAACGCCCTATGCTCGAGCTCTACAGGTAGATGACAAGATTTACCATAAACCAATTGAAAGGCGACATACCTATTAGTGTTTTAAAAGCAGTCCGGTAAGCCCACAATGCATCATCAAGTTTGGATGCCCAATCTTTTCTCGTGCGCGACACTGTCTTTTCCAAAATTCCTTTGATTTCTCTGTTTGATATTTCCACTTGTTCACTTGTTTGGGGGTGACAAGGTGTTGCAATCTATGATTTACCCCATACTTTCTAAGCAAGGCTGAGTACTTATGTTCTATGAAATGTGAGCCTCCATCACTAATCACTACTTGTGGTGTCCCAAATCTTGGAAAGATAATCTTTTTGAACAGTTTAATAACAACTCTAGAATCATTAGTAGGAGAAGCAAGAGCCTCGACCCACTTTGAAACATAATCAACTGCCACAAGTATGTATTTGTTACCTCTAGAAGTTGGAAAAGGTCCCATGAAATCTATCCCCTAGACATCAAATATCTCAACCTCAAGAATAGTGGATAGTGGCATCTCATGTCTTTTGTTAATGTTCCCTGTCTTTTGACATCTATCACAAGATAAAATAAAATTTCTAGCATCTTTAAAAATTGAAGGCCAATAAAATCCTGACTGCAAAACTTTGAAAGCAGTTTTCTCAGTACTAGCGTGCCCTCCATAAGAGGATCCATGACACTGAAATAATATATCTGTGATTTCCTCTTCAGGCATACATCTTCTAAAAATTCCATCTGCACACCTCCTAAAAACATAAGGCTTATCCCAAAAATAGTTCTTTACCTCAGCTAAGAATCTCTTCTTTCTTTGATAACTAAAATCAGAAGGAAGAACATTAGCTACTAGGTAATTTACTATATCAACATACCATAGAGCTCTGATTTGGTCAATGGCCAAGAGTTGTTCTTCAGGAAAGGAATCATTGATTACATCAAATTCTTGCAAGAGTAAAATCCATCTAAGCAAGCATGATTTACTATCATTTTTCTGCATTAAATACCTCATCGTTGCATGATCAGTGTACACCACAACTTTAGAGTTAATCAAGTATGATCTAAATTTATCAAAGGCAAACACTATGGCTAAAAGTTCTTTCTCAATGGTTGTGTAATTCCTCTGTGTCTCATCCAAAGTCCTACTAGCATAGTGAATAACATAAGGCTTTTTCTCTTTTCTCTGTCCTAGAATTGCGCCTATCACATAATCCCTGGCATCACACATGAGCTCAAAGGGCAAATCCCAATCTGGAGGCTGAATGATAGGTGCTGAAATCAAAGCTTTCTTTAATTCCTGAAAAGCAGATAAACAATCTTCATCAAAAGAAAATTTAACATCTTTGCAAAGTAAATTTGTAAGAGGTCTAGCGAGTTTAGAGAAATCCTTGATGAATCGCCGGTAGAATCCTTCATGTCCTAGAAAGCTTCAGACCTCCTTTACTGTAGTGGGCGGTTCTAATTTTTCTATCACCTCGACTTTGGCTTTGTCAACTTCAATCCCTATCTCTGAAATCAAATGCCCCAAAACTATCCCTTGCCTCACCATGAAATGATATTTTTCCTAATTAAGTACAAAGTTAGTTTCTTCACACCGCTGCAAAACTCGAGATAAATTAGCCAAACAATAATCAAAAGAAGAACCATAAACAGAGAAATCATCCATAAATATATCCATAAAGTCCTCAATGAAGTCAGAAAAAATAGCTATCGTATACCTCTCTAAAGTAGCAGGTGCATTACATAAACCAAAAGGCATTCTCCTATATGCAAAAGTACCATACGGGCAAGTGAAAGTGGTCTTATCTTGGTCGTCAGGATGTATAGGAATTTGGAAAAACCCAGAATATCCATCTAAGAAACAAAAGTGAGAATGGTTTGCAAGCCTTTCAACCATTTGATCAATAAAAGATAAGGGAAAATGGTCATTCCTAGTAGCAGCATTCAATTTTCTATAATCCATGCACATGCGCCAACTATTTACTGTTTTAACAGGAATCAATTCATAGTCTTTATTTTTCATGACAGTTACCCCTCCTTTCTTAGGAACAAAATGTACAGGACTTACCCATTTACCGTCAGAGATAGGATAGATGATACCTACATCAAGTAATTTCAAAACTTCCTTCTTCACGACTTCCTTCATAGAGGGGTTTGTTGGTGTATATGCCCTAAAGACCAATGTATGGACATGGTCAGGCATTGTTTGAATGTACTTTGATAGAACTATTACTCTTTATATAGGCATGGTCGTTATTATGCAGACTTCTCTACCTGCGATGATGTATTGAGTTGCATAAATAATGTCCCAGGAGTTTGGATTGGATCCATTCTCATAAGCTATCCCCAGACAAGGTACCTTAGCAGATATGGGACAGCTTCGGTACATGTGAGACTGGTGTATGGGCTGATTAGGTGCGGGGCACAGTAACGCAGACATACAGGTGCATTGGATGCACTGGAGTGATCCACCGTGAGGATTGACTTGTCTAGTCAACAAGTCAATCTCACATGCAAGAGGTTTGCATTGATCCTTAGACTTGAGGTATTCATGTCTAGACTTGATGAAGGGTATGCTTTAATACAGTCTTACGTCTCTCCGTAATTGGGAGATCAAAACGACTGTCATTGGGCATGTCATAAGTCACGTAGAGACATGGATGACCAATAGTAGGATTTGCCCCTTCCTTCCGAGGAAGCATGATATCCACCTCAGGGCGCCCCACCTTATTGGTGCATGACAGGAAAGTGTGGCCACACTTGTTGAGTCATGACCAATGCATTGGATAATAAACTTGAGACTAATCCAATGGCAGGATATCAGCTTAGGCAAAGGGATCTGTAATGCAATAGGAATCCTTGTTGCTTGTTAGGAGTTGTTGCCACAATGACTTAAGTCCTATGACATGGGTAGTAGTGATGTGTTGCTAGATACCTCTCACTACTTATGATGTTTACATCATTGCCATCGTCATATGGATCCTACGGGGTCACACGCAATAGACTCTTGACGTTGTTTTATTCCGAAGCCTTAGGATCAAGTTATTGGATAACTTGGATCCATTTGGAAGATTTCATCAGCGCCAATGGGCTTGATGAGATGGAAGAAAGTTATTGGAGCCAAACTTCATTTTTGGCAGGTTGACCCGAAATTGACCTAGATTGGTCACATTTGGATTAGGGTTGCATTGGATTGGATCCAATGGCTTAATCAACCCATGCCATGAAGTTTGGGCTAGCTCATTATCCAGTGAGGCCCAATAATTAGTTGTCATGAAGAGGTATAAGCAAATAAGGGTATAATGGGGAAGAGTTTCACCCCATTGGCGCCAAGGGCATAATGGGGTGAAGTGGGAGCATGTTGCTTCATAAGGAAGCATTAGGCGCCTCCCCCTTTGATCCCTTGATGGTATCTTGCCTCTATGGTAAGTGTTGGGGCTGATGTGGCTTCATGACTCTTTTGGAAAGAGCATAGGCTCATATATCAAGTGGGATAAGATTTATGGTAAAGTCTTAGAGACTTTCCTTATCTCTAAACCCTAATTCCCCTCAAACCTTTGCTTAACCGAAATTCCTCATGCTTGTTGCGCCTAGCCCTTCTCCTTGGATGGAAAGAATGCCTCTAAGGCATGACTTGGGCTGATATGACAAATTGGGCAAATAAGGAAAGGTTGAATGAGGTTTATGGCAAAGTCTTGGAGACTTTCCTTACCACAAACCCCTCTCATCCTAGCCGCCCACTTGGCATGATCTTAGCCCTTAATAAACAGCCCCTTGGCTTATAAAAGGGACCCTAGTCGCCTCACTAAGTGATTGATTCGTGTGGAGGACTTCTAGGAGGCATGAGCAAGGGCAAAGGGCGACAACCATAGACTTGGCGCAACCCTTCTTCCAAGTGGCCGAAAACATCCTTTCTTCTTCTCCTCTTCTTGGCGCAAAGAGAGATTAGGCTTGGTGACTTCTCCTTCTATTGTCGCAAGCCCTTTTCACTCTTATAGTCATTGGCGCATCTTGCTTCCAAGTGGCGCAAGCAAGGAAGAAGAAGAAAACAAGTTGGCGGCATCATCTTCCTCATCTCCCCTTCTTGGCGCTTTCATCTTGGAGATGGCGCAAGAGAAGTGGAGTGAAGTTTTGATTCTCTTCCCGAGGCTAGCACCAAGCGTGGAAGGGAGCAACGATCAAGGAGTCGATTCGTGGATACTTGTAGAGGGCGAACGCTTGAGCGCCTTCAACATGGCTTCGACATCTAAACAAGCAAAAGAGGTACATCTCTAACACATCCTTGTGTGTACTCCCTCGCATGGATCCTTGGGACCGGAATGTGTTTCGGGTGTAATGCTTCTTCCGCTGCATCCTGGGACTGCAAAATTTTAAATTACACCCGGCATTCCTCAACAGTGGTATCAGAGGTACTTGCGAGAAACACAAGGTGTACGTTTGCTTGTGTGAAAAATTTTTGGAAAATTTTTCTTCTATCCATGCGCGTTTCACTTAGAAAGCGTTTTTCATCCAATCTTCTCTTCTCAACTTTATGGCCGAAACTTGAATCTTGTTTATGCTTGATTTAAGACCAAAGGCGCACGTAGGTTTTGTCAAGTAGGACGGGCATTGTGTCTTCGGACTGGCCGGGTCTCTTGATCTGACAAAACTGCCAGCCGATAGGGTCTATGAAATCATCATGGAACTTGATCTAAATTTTGGCATGAAATTGGTTAAGAGAGTGCTTTGGATGATGTTGGCGCATAAGGTGCTAAAATTTGACTTTTCTGGATTTTCAAATTTTACATGCGCCACTTGATTGGGTTGATATGGTCATAGCGAGTGCCCTTCCTGTGTTGTGATGTGGAAGCATGTTTCCACTTGTGATGAATGCTTGTAAAATCTCTTTCCACCTGCGTGTGGTTCTCTCCCTATCTTGTTGTAAAGAATTTTTCATCTAGTTTAGAATAGATGTAGAATTTTATGATAGGTTAAAGCTTCATCTAGACAACAAGGAGTCTTCTTCAACTGGAGTCAGAGGTGGTGCCAGCTTTGGAAACATGGTGTTAGACTTGCGGCTGAAGGAAGGACACACGCTTTTGGCTTTTGGCATGGGCTGATTTGCTTCAGGGACTCGCAACCCTTGGATGCACAATAACATGTCACATGGCTCGTGACAAGTTATGTGTATGAAAAGGGCTATGACCATATCGACCAAAAATAGCATGCCTGTGATGGTTTATTATTTTGTCCATAGCATGCCTGTGATGTTTTTCCTTGCTGCCATAACCATAGGAAAAATGCATGCTAGAAAAGAATAAAATGAACATGCAAAACTCTCATTAAAATATCAAGTCAATAGCCTTCTAACACGTAGCCCTCATCAAACTATCGATCGGTGATGTTGTGAACTGTTTCCCACCCTCGTGGGACACACTCACTTATCTTTAGGAGGTGTGTGGTGACAATGATTTCCCCAGTCCAGTTTTAACCTGGGCGTGCCTTCGCAAGGAAATTCGTTGGCCCTGGGCATAACGGTTAGGACCAGACTTGACTAGTTTTTCATATGTCACTGACATGATGAATCACTAGAGGCAGCTGTTGAGAGGATAGGGTTCTGTGTTGTATCCAGCCCTCGCTGGACACAGGGCGCCTAGTCTGTCTTAACTAAGAGGAATTGTGCGCGGCACAATTGGCTAGCATGCCTACCTAAGGAAGCATGGGACTCTCTGTGCATCTCAACTCACCCTCGTGAGTCGCGGAGACCTCATGTGAAATTAGGATCCTACTCACTCATTTCTATGTTGAGTTTGAGAGTCCTCAACTTGTTTTGGAAATAGTGGGAGCATAGCATTTAATTTAAAGTCCTTGTTAAATGCTTTATCATAGTACTTATTTTACTTATTTGCTTATTGTAGAAGGCATCTCCTGATCTAAGATTGAAACTTTATAAACATAAACTGGATGGGACAAATTGGACAAAATGGTTCAAGACTTTGTCCAAGATACTGGAACAAGAACATAAGGTGCATCTTCTTGAAAGACCTCCATCCCAGCCCAGTGTGTATTTCACTAATGACTGGGAGTGGAATGTCTATCTTGAACATTGTGAAGATAACGAACAGTACACTGCTCTTGTCTTAGAGTGCATGACCCCGGAGGTCAAGGTTGAATGTGATGAGATGGGGATCTATGATCTAATCATACATCTCAAAGGTCTCTTCACACCATGCTCTATAGACAATGATCAGGAGAGTTCTGTTGGATCTTCAAAATGTGTGCCTGAATCTGAGAAAGACCATGGTTCTGTATCTTCAAAGCTAATACTTCGGAAGACTGGGAATGCATGGGTATTTCGAAGAGGATTGATGGCCAAGAAGAGCATGGTAAAGAAGAAGGGATGTAATCCATCCGCTTCAGGTATTGTGTTACCGAGGTCTTTTGTCTACTCCTTATTCATGGGTACTGGGTACCGTATGTGAGGCTCACATATGTTTTACATGTGCAGGAGCTCAAAAGAAGTAGGACGAAGAGGCTTGATGGGATCGACTCTCGGGTCAGGGACAGAGCATTGGATGCTGCTGTTGATATCATCTCACTGCCTTGAAGACTTTATATAGAACTTTGCTATTATTGTATCAGCTTATGTATTAGAACATCATTCCTTTTGGAAAGGACTTCAGTTTGAAATAATAAATAATATTTTTCTTTAATCTGACATGTTCTATTGAAGTGATACAATTGATAATAGTTTGTGGTTCTATATGTGACACAAGATCAGATCTAATGATTCAATAAACTTCCTCTTATAGCATTGTCTCTTGAACCATAGAACAATGGTCACATCCGAAAGTCCATGGACTATTGGGATCATTGTCCTTTCAGGATTATGATACATGTGAGCCTAGTTCAAAGGAACAATATGACAGATGCTGCTTTCACCAAAAGGGTGGAAAGGAGTAGTGACTTGTTGGATCTATTACACAGCGATGTAAGTGGACCCATGCAAGCAAGCACTAAGAGGAGTTATATATACTTCATTGAGTGTGGGTATGCCTTACGCAACCCAAGAACTTTGGAAAATTCCAAGAAGTTCACAAATGAAGTATTGAGTGAAATTGAAGGATCTATTAAAGCACCTTGATTGGATCAAGATGATTAGTGGAGAATTTGATGACCTTCCTAAGAAGTGTGGAGTGATCTCACAGCTTTCTTAGTACACCACTGTGTGGTAAATTTCAAAGAAAGAAAAAGAACACATTGGATGTGGTTCCAACATTGAATAAGTCATGCAAATATACTACTATGTTGCCATGCAAACAGATGTACTGCTACTCCATAAGAAAATGTCTAAGTTAGCTTTTGAGTTGAGAACTGCAAATATCCCATTTCTTCAATGGAATTGGGAATATAATGTGTAGTGATTCAAAAGTATGTGTGGTGCACTATAGAGTGCTAATTCTATCCCATGGAGAACAAAACATTTGTTGCTCAAAATGCTGTCTCTCTTGAGAAAGTATTTCTTTTGAAAGAAGCTAGTGGGAGTAGATTTGATTTGGACAAGGTCCAGAATCAACCACAATACAATTAGACACACATGGAGAGCAAAATCTCACATACAGGTTGAAAGTCAACCTGAGGTTCAAGTAACACAGGAATAACATAAGTCTGGATCGATTCGATATGCTGGGCATGACGAATTTTTCATCAACCATGAACCTAAGACTTATGAGGAAATGGAAGTGGTCGGTGGACTAAATTCCAAGAAATGGCTAAGGGCCATAAAAATTATAATGGACTCCATGTCTGCTAGTCAAGTCTGGGACTTGGATAAGCTGCCAAAGGGGTAACTCCCACAGGCTGTAAAATAAATCTTCTGGGAAGATAGACATGTAAGGTAATCTTGTTACCTTGAAAGTCAAGCTAGTGAACAGAAATTTCAGGTAAATCCACTGGGTGGATAATAATGAAATTTTTTAATAACTGAGCTTTAAGTCCATTAGGGATCTGCTTGTTATAATTGCATGATCAATTTTGGCATGTTGTTATGATAACTGCTTTTCTTGCATGGACATCTGAAGAGATATCTATGAGGAAATAGCCAGAAGATTCTCATATCAAAGCCATATAAATATGCATGGTGTTATGCAAGCATGGTTGAAAAAGCCTGTGTTTCCAAGAAGATCAGTGGGAGCACCTTAATTGTATTTCTTGACTAGATGATTGATGATATTCTCCTCACATGGAATGACATCTCAGCTCTTCACATGGTGAAGAAAAGGTTTGATATGTGTTTTGAAGAGAATGATCTAGGGAATGACGCCTGCATCCTAGGCATGAGGATCTATAAATAGAGATCCAAGAAAGTCATTGCCCTTTAGTCAATCTATATTCATCCAAGAGTTTCTGGAGAGGTTTATATTGGATGATTCCAAATATTGATACCTTCCAGGAAGATATGGTCTGAGTTTCTCAAAGATGTTGTGTCCTATGGCACAGCTGGAGAGTATTAACATGGGTCCAAAGTCCTGATACATTGTATGTAGGATGGATCATGTTTTGAAGACCATTTCTGGCAAATGCTTGGAGCATAGCCAGCAAGTTTCAATCATATCTTAATATTTGACACAAGATAGCTGTGAAAGCAATCCTTATACATATACTTGGGAAGTATAAAGGATTGGAGTCTAGTCTATGATAGACAGGAAAGAATTTTGTGTACTGGGGTACGCTGACACTTCGTTCCAGTCTAGTGACTATTGATCACAGCCAGGATTTGCGCTTTGCCTTGTTATGGTGATTGTATGCTGAAAGAGCATTATGCAAACCAAAGTGGCAAAATTCTACAAATAAGGCTGAGTACATTGCAGCTCTTTGTGGCAGCCAAGGAGGCAGCTTCATTCATTTGAACTTGATCTAGTTCATAGTGCTTGATGGTCCAGTATAGTTCTTACTGGGACCATAGCATGAGAGAAGGAACTTAATGCTCAAGTATGTACTGCAGCATATCATCTGATCTTAGAGATCATGGATAAGGATGATGATCAAATTTGTTAAAATAAACACAGATAGCAATCTGGAAAAACCCACTGATCCAGCCTCTGGCGCAGCGGAAGCTAAATGGGTCATACTAGAGACATTGGAACTGACAAAACATCAGTTGTCCTTGGTCTTAGTGCAAGTGGGAGATTGTTGGTGTATATGCCCTAAAGACCAATGTATGGACATGGTCAGGCATTGTTTGAATGTACTTTGATAGAACTATTACTCTTTATATAGGCATGGTCGTTATTATGCAGACTTCTCTACCTGCGATGATGTATTGAGTTGCATAAATAATGTCCCAGGAGTTTGGATTGGATCCATTCTCATAAGCTATCCCCAGACAAGGTACCTTAGCAGATATGGGACAGCTTCGGTACATGTGAGACTGGTGTATGGGCTGATTAGGTGCGGGGCACAGTAACGCAGACATACAGGTGCATTGGATGCACTGGAGTGATCCACCGTGAGGATTGACTTGTCTAGTCAACAAGTCAATCTCACATGCAAGAGGTTTGCATTGATCCTTAGACTTGAGGTATTCATGTCTAGACTTGATGAAGGGTATGCTTTAATACAGTCTTACGTCTCTCCGTAATTGGGAGATCAAAACGACTGTCATTGTGCATGTCATAGGTCACGTAGAGACATGGATGACCAATAGTAGGATTTGCCCCTTCCTTCCGAGGAAGCATGATATCCACCTCAGGGCGCCCCACCTTATTGGTGCATGACAGGAAAGTGTGGCCACACTTGTTAAGTCATGACCAATGCATTGGATAATAAACTTGAGACTAATCCAATGGCAGGATATCAGCTTAGGCAAAGGGATCTGTAATGCAATAGGAATCCTTGTTGCTTGTTAGGAGTTGTTGCCACAATGACTTAAGTCCTATGACATGGGTAGTAGTGATGTGTTGCTAGATACCTCTCACTACTTATGATGTTTACATCATTGCCATCGTCATATGGATCCTACGGGGTCACACGCAATAGACTCTTGACGTTGTTTTATTCAGAAGCCTTAGGATCAAGTTATTGGATAACTTGGATCCATTTGGAAGATTTCATCAGCGCCAATGGGCCTGATGAGATGGAAGAAAGTTTTTGGAGCCAAACTTCATTTTTGGCAGGTTGACCCGAAATTGACCTAGATTGGTCACATTTGGATTAGGGTTGCATTGGATTGGATCCAATGGCTTAATCAACCCATGCCATGAAGTTTGGGCTAGCTCATTATCCAGTGAGGCCCAATAATTAGTTGTCATGAAGAGGTATAAGCAAATAAGGGTATAATGGGGAAGAGTTTCACCCCATTGGCGCCAAGGGCATAATGGGGTGAAGTGGGCGCATGTTGCTTCATAAGGAAGCATTAGGCGCCTCCCCCTTTGATCCCTTGATGGTATCTTGCCTCTATGGTAAGTGTTGGGGCTGATATGGCTTCATGACTCTTTTGGAAAGAGCATAGGCTCATATATCAAGTGGGATAAGATTTATGGTAAAGTCTTAGAGACTTTCCTTATCTCTAAACCCTAATTCCCCTCAAACCTTTGCTTAACCGAAATTCCTCATGCTTGTTGCGCCTAGCCCTTCTCCTTGGATGGAAAGAATGCCTCTAAGGCATGACTTGGGCTGATATGACAAATTGGGCAAATAAGGAAAGGTTGAATGAGGTTTATGGCAAAGTCTTGGAGACTTTCCTTACCACAAACCCCTCTCATCCTAGCCGCCCACTTGGCATGATCTTAGCCCTTAATAAACCACCCCTTGGCTTATAAAAGGGACCCTAGTCGCCTCACTAAGTGATTGATTCGTGTGGGGGACTTCTAGGAGGCGTGAGCAAGGGCAAAGGGCGACAACCATAGACTTGGCGCAACCCTTCTTCCAAGTGGCCGAAAACATCCTTTCTTCTTCTCCTCTTCTTGGCGCAAAGAGAGATTAGGCTTGGTGACTTCTCCTTCTATTGTCGCAAGCCCTTTTCACTCTTATAGTCATTGGCGCATCTTGCTTCCAAGTGGCGCAAGCAAGGAAGAAGAAGAAAACAAGTTGGCGGCATCATCTTCCTCATCTCCCCTTCTTGGCGCTTTCATCTTGGAGGTGGCGCAAGAGAAGTGGAGTGAAGTTTTGATTCTCTTCCCGAGGCTAGCACCAAGCGTGGAAGGGAGCAACGATCAAGGAGTCGACGCGTGGATACTTGTAGAGGGCGAACGCTTGAGCGCCTTCAACATGGCTTCGACATCTAAACAAGCAAAAGAGGTACATCTCTAACACATCCTTGTGTGTACTCCCTCGCATGGATCCTTGGGACCGGAATGTGTTTCGGGTGTAATGCTTCTTCCGCTGCGTCCTGGGACTACAAAATTTTAAATTACACCCGGTATTCCTCAACAGGGTTAAGTCTCCTTTGAAAATCTACATGTGGCTTGTGCTCCTCTTCCATCAAGATCCTGTGCATACAAACAGAGGGGTTAATTCCTTTTAAGTCATCAATTGTGTACCCAATTACCTTCCTATGAATCCTTAATTCTTTGAGAAGCAAATCTGTCTCCCTTTTTCCAAGCTGTGCATCAACAATGACAGGGTAAGTAGAATCAGGACAAAGAAATTCATAACGAAGGTTATCAGGTAAAGCCTTAAGTTCTACTTTCGGAGTCTTCCCTTCTTCACGCTTTTTGTCATCACAAACAATGTAGTCTAATAATTCATTAATTTCATAATTAGTGTCTACATTAGAATCAAGAACAGAATCTAAATCAGAATTATATTCAGAGGTATCAACAAATAAATCTCACATATCATAGACAATGTCATCTACATCATGTATACTACAACAAGATTCAGAATTTGATGGGTTTTTCATGGCCTCATTCAAGTCGTACTCAATTCTTTCATCACCAATGTTAAATATAAGTTTACCGTTCTTTACATCAATAATTGCCCCTGTTGTGGCTAAGAACGGTCTACCAAGTATAACTGTGATCATTGCATCTTCCTCCATCTCAAGAACTACAAAATCTACTGGAATGAAATACTTACCTACTTAGATAGGCACATCTTCCAAAATCCCTATAGGATACTTAACTAAACGATCGGCGAGCTACAAAGATATTAAAGTGAGTTTAAGCTCTCCCATGTCCAATTTTATGCAAATAGATAATGACATTAGACTTACACTAGCACCCAAATCACATAAGGCTCGGTCAAAAGCCACACTCCCAATTGAACAAGGTATAGAGAAACTACCTAGATACTTTAATTTCGGTGGCAACTTATTCTGGATAATAGTGAAAGCGAACCTAGGTCACAAGCATTATTCAAAAACAAAACTTGTTGCAGCGGAAATTCTAGGATCGCATGACATGAGCACATGATCAACCTTCTATTATATGTATAGGACAAGCTAGAGTATTACCTGAGCCATGGTGTGAGAGACGACTTGAAAGATGAAAGGGGCGAGTGCCTCTTCTCCAAAGATGTCACACACAAGATGAGAAAGGCTTTCTTCCTTGTGTTCCTTGTGCTAGCAAAGACACTAAGGAGTCTTGATCGTTTCTTGGAAAGGATGATGCGTGTTCCCTTGTTGCCGGTCGAGCTTCTCTTCCTTGCGTGAAGATGATCCACACGAGAGCGAAGAGAGAAGGAGGCGAGAGGGCTTTCGAAAAACGTGGGGTGCACTAAAGGAAAATTCGGCCACCACTTATGGTAAGAACCGAATTAGTAACTCCCTCCATAACTTCCTTTAAGTGATCGAAAAACCCTCTTTGAATTGAACCATGCGTTCACAAGTGAACAGGTTCAATTTCAATTTGGTTCAAGCACCAAATCAAACCAGCCCTGGTTATAATCTTCTTTGAACCAAATGGCTCAAGATCTAACCACACATCACATTGAACCCCTGATCTTTATGATCAAGCTTCAATCCTCCGATCAAAGCTTACCGATCAAATGTCCTAATCAATCAAACATGATTAGACTAGATCTCACTTTTAATCAGAGCTTAAATTCCTTTAAACTGAACTAGAAAAATTCCAGTCCATACGATCTGACATAAGTAAGCCATATCATCAAATTGTGCGACCCTAAGGGTTTCCTTCAATGTCGGTAACGATAACTTACATTATCACGACCAGAGAGAGGTATCTAGCAACACATCACTGTCTTCCAATATGAAGGAAAGAGTCTTCCAAGACTACTCCCAAACTACAGCACAAGTGTGAATCTCATTCACTTGACATATATGTTTCCCTTTGCCACTGGATGTTCTCGTCGGACAAGCGTGTCAAGCCTGTGATTCCAACACGATGAAAATGGTTTGATCAGATGAACATAGTCGTCTGGGTATGGCCATACACATTCTCAACCATTTCATCCATAGGGCCCCCTTAGAACATCACTCTCCAACCTGGAGAAGCAATCCTATATCTATCACAAGTACCCTAACGTGACTCATGCTCACTATCCAAGATAATCCTTAATCATTATCTTTCAAACGATATGGAACTATCTCAAGATAATGCCAATCATCACTTAGAAACACAAGTGATCTCAAGTCAGAGGGAATATGCCACTTGCTTGCATACAAGGATTATTCACATTGTGACAAACAATTGAATATCCTGTGAAGGGTCAGTCCAGTACATCCAATGCACCTATGTGTCTAAATCTTATTCCATGCTCGAAGCATCCTATAAAATTAGAACACATATTAGTCTCAATCATACCAAGGCTGTCTCATGTTCACCAAGATATCTCGACTAAGGACAATACTGAATGTCAGCTAAACTGAAACATCATTGAGACATTACTCAGAAGTATACATATAACAGCAGACAATGTAACAATCTGAATAACAACAATTGCCTTTAAAAACAAATATTTAGTTTATACATGATACTGACAATAACCCAAGGCCTCAAACATTAGCCTTAAGGGCATACCCTAACAATCTCCCACTTGCACTTAAACTAATGGTTGAGAAATCTCAAACCCATGTTTTTACAGTGCTTCTCATGCTTCTGCTGCGTCAGAGGCTTTGTAAGCGGGTCAGCTAGATTATCATCTGTATGAATCTTGCAGATCTTGATGTCTCCTCGATCAATGATCTCACGGATCAAGTGAAACCTTCTTTGTATGTGCTTGGACTTCTGGTGTGACCGTGGTTCCTTCGCTTGTGCAATCGCTCCGGTGTTATCACAGAAGATAACCAATGGATCTGCACTTGAAGGAACAACACCAAGTTCCTGAATGAACTTACGAATCCATACTGCCTCCTTTGATGCTTCTGAGGCTGCAACATACTCGGCTTCTGTTGTGGAATCAGCAACAATTGATTGTTTGAAACTTTTCCATACCACTACTCCTCCATTCAAGCTAAATACATAGCCTGATTGCGATCGAAAATCGTCTTGGTCAGATTGGAATGAAGCATCAGTATATCCTTCAATACTGAGTTCTCCCTGACCTCCATAAATCAAGAACATATCTTTGGTTCTCCGAAGATATTTTAAAATGTTCTTGACTGCAATCCAGTGTGCCTTCCTTGGATTTCCTTGGAACCGACTGGTCACGCTTAACCCGTAAGCGACGTCTGGGCGAGTACATAACATCGCATATATGATGGACCCAATAGCCGAAGCATAAGGCGTATTGTCCATCTCATCTTTCTCAGACTGTGTTTGAGGACACTGGCTCTTTGAAAGATTCAGACCATGTCTGACTGGAAGATATCCTCTTTTAGAGTTTTCTAAATGGAATCTCTCCAGGACCTTATCGATGTAAGTACTTTGGCATAGCCCGAGAAGCCTATTAGATCTATCTCTAAAGATCTTCACACCTAGTATATAGGTGGCTTCTCCTAAATCTTTCATCTGGAAACATTTTCTTAACCATGCTTTGACTGCATGCAGTTCAGGAATATCGTTTCCAATGATTAAAATATCATCGACGTAGAGAACTAGGAAAGTAATCACACTCCCACTAAACCTTTTATATACACACGGGTAATCTTCATTTTTGATGAAACCAAATTCAGAAACTGATTCATCAAAACGAATATTCCAGCTTCTCGATGCTTGTTTTAGTCCATAAATGGACCTCTTTAATTTGCATATTTTATAACGTTCTGATGGGTTAATGAAACCTTCAGGTTGTGTCATGTACACATCCTCTTCTAATTTTCCGTTAAGGAAAGCGGTTTTCACATCCATTTGCCAGATCTCATAATCATAATATGCTGCTATCGCGAGAATAATTCGAATGGACTTGAACATAGCTACAGGAGAGAAAGTTTCATCATAATCTATCCCGTAGATTTGTTTGAAACCTTTCACAACTAGCCTGCCCTTATAGGTAACTACGTTACCATCCATGTCTTTCTTCTTTCTGAAGATCCACTTACAGCCTATAGGGATTATTCCCGGAGGCGGATCAACCAAATCCCAGACTTGGTTATCTGACATGGAGTCCATCTCGGCTCGCATAGCTTCAAGCCATCTTTCTGACTCCGGTCCACTGACCGCATCCGCATAAGTTAGGGGTTCATCATTAATGATGTAGACTCCGTCATAGCGCTCAGGCTGACGACGAATCCTTCCCGATCTACGCGGTTCCCGTGATGTCTGAGCCTCAGGTTGAATATTAACCTGATCTATTGGCTCAGGCTCATCCAACTGTGCTTGACTACTTTGTCCCTCTTCTGGAATTTCATCCAGCTTTATTTCTCTCCCACTGGCCTCTTGCAGAAGATACTCCTTCTCAAGAAAAATAGCCGTTCGAGCAACAAACACTTTATTCTCCTTGGGATTGTAGAAATAATAACCCTTAGTTTCTTTAGGGTATCCGACAAATATGCATTTATCAGATCTGCTTTCCAGTTTCCCAGAGGTGAGCTTTTTCACATAAGCCTCGCAACCCCAGATCTTGATAAATGTCAAGCTCGGCTGTTTCCCATACCATAACTCATATGGCGTCTTTGAAACGGCCTTGGATGGCACTCGGTTTAGCACCTTTGCAGCTGTTTCCAGTGCAAATCCCCAAAAGGAGTAAGGCAGAGTAGCTTGACTCATCATAGAACGAACCATATCCAATAAGGTTCGATTCCTCCTCTCAGACACACCATTCCATTGCGGTGTCCCTGGCGGAGTGAGCTGTGAGATGATCCCACACTCCTTCAGATAGTCATTAAACTCATGACTCAAGTATTCTCCACCTCGATCTGATCGAACTGCCTTGATATTTCGGCCTAACTGATTTTGTACTTCATTTTTGAATTCTTTGAACTTGTCAAAAGATTCACTCTTATGTCTCATTAGGTAGACATAACCATACCTACTGAAATCATCAGTAAAAGTAATGAAGTACGAATAGCCACCTCTGGCATGTTTACTAAATGGCCCACACACATCACTGTGAATAAGGTCAAGTAAACCTGAAGCCCTTTTACCTTTATTAGTAAAAGGAGTCTTCGTCATCTTACCCATTAAACAAGCTTTGCATGTATCAAGCTCCTCACAGGAGAATGATCCCAGCAATCCATAGTCATGCAACCGCTTAATGCGTTTCTTGTTAATATGGCCTAGACGACTATGCCATAACAAGGTGCTGTCATCAGCATGCTTGGCTTTCTTATTATCAATTTGTTGTACAGAACATTCCATGTCCAACATGTATAACCCATTGTTAATCGACCCAGTTGCATAAACAATACCATCAAATGAAATACAGCACTGTGAAGTTTTGCATTCAAATGAAAAACCTTTCCTGACAAGAGCAGGAATAGAGATAATATTCTTTGTTATACTTGGTACAAAGTAACAATTGTTAAGTTCTAATACAAGTCCAGATGGTAAAGAGATGTGATATTCTCCTACAGCAACAGCAGCAACTCGTGCCCCATTTCCAACTCGTAGGTCCACCTCATGCTGTCCCACCTGCCTTCTTCTCTTGAGTTCCTGCACATTTGAACAAATGTGAACTCCACATGCAGTGTCCAACACCCATGAAATAGAAGAAGCAACCATGACTTCAGTCATGAAAATACCTGAGCCAGAAGTGGAAGGCTTGCTTCCCTTCTTCTCTCCTCGGAGCGCTCTACAGTCCTTCTTCCAATGACCCAGCTGGCCACAATGGAAGCATCTGTTGTCCTTTGATCGCTTCACCTTTTGTTTCAAAGCCTTGTTGTAGCTCTTGATAGGGTTTTTGCCCTTCTTCCCTTTCCTTTTATTCCCTAAAGGAACCATCAAGGCAGAGGACGAAGGCTTTCCCTTCTCAAGAGTCTGCTCTGTAGTGCAGAGCATGTTCAGTAATTCTGCCGGAGTACAGTCGATTTTGTTCATATTAAAATTAATGATGAACGCATCGAAAGAAGCCGGGAGAGACTGCAAGATGATGTCTACAACAATTTCTTGATTGATGGTATGTCCCAGTTTCTCTAGAGCTTCTTTATACCCAATCATCTTGAGTACGTGAGCTCCCACTGGACTCCCTTCAGTCAGCTTGCTATGAAAGAAAAGTTTCGTCAAGTTATAGCGTTCTGTCCTTGCCTGTGCAGCATACAGCAATTTCAGATTTGCTATTATATCAATAGCAGACAAATCCTCATGCTGACGCTGGAGCTCGGGCGTCATTGACGCAAGCATAAGGCAAGCGACATCAGTACTATCATTGACGTGCTTCTCATAAGCATCTCGAACCGCCCTTGCGGCGTTCGCAGCGGGTTGAGCCAGCATTGCCCGCTCAAGGACGTACAGCTTTCTCTCAGCTTTGAGGACAATCTTCAGCTATCTGTACCAGTCTGAGAAGTTTGGCCCAGCAAACTTCTCCTTTTCCAATATGGATCGCAAGTTGAGCCCTGTGGTGTTCGTTGCTGCAGGAATCTACAACATAGCAAGAACAACAAGGTCAATATCCATGTTAGAATCATTCCAGGACATAAGAGTGATTCTTCTCTCACTATTTTATCTGACTGAAAATCCAATAAAGCAGCCCGAAAGAGTAAAACTCTTTTAGTGAGATGGGATCCAGATTTCATATTTGATCTCCGCGTCCCGCTCAGGCGAGATAAGATGCACAGAGAGTTCAAGCACTAATCACTGGTAGGCACTCCATGCCAATCGCCAACCCGTTCGATTCCCCTTCATCTAGGCAATCCATGAGACTGTGCCAACTGAGTTGGTACAACACAGTTTCTGATTCCTCAGATGGCTGCCTCCATATGGCCATCATATGCACAATTTGTAGCCTATATGGTCAAGCTGACCTGACCTACTTCCTGGACCACCACGTGCTATGCTGAGCAACGAGAAGGGATAAATCCCTTCTCTGTAGCATGTAGGTGTAATCTCGCACCGTCTGAAGATAGCTGGGCGTGCCCACTGAGTGGGTACAACACGGCCCCAACGATAGTCAGAACAGTGAGGTTTCGCGTCAGAAGGCAATCGATAGCTTGATATTTACGTTGGATTTTAACGGTCCTTTTATCTTCTTACTATCATGCAATTTCTATAGCGATAGCTGAAGAATAAAACATGCATGTGCTACTTACTTAAAATAGTAAATGAAAGCACCATTATCTTATGTGGTAATCGCCCATAAAACTTAAGTAAAACCCTAGTTTAACAAAAGTCTTTACTTGAGCTCTTTATGGGACTCTTGTACCTCATCCGGCCCAGCCCGGGCCCAAACGCCATCTGCAGCCCAAATGCGCCCACCAGATAGTATGCGCCTGTTCTAGAGTCGAACTCTAGACCACCCACCTAGTGAGGCCAATTGCTGCAAGCGCTTCTGCCATATGTGTTGTGTGCTCATGTCTGATCAAATTACATTTTAAAGACTATCTAGACATGGTTTGACACGCAGGTCAATTATACATTTTAAGAAATTAAATGTGATTCGCAGATCACATCAAATATTTATTTCCAGGCACGCAGGCCCCAGTACAGCATACAAAATAGGGCAGCCCACATAAGATTAAATAAACACTCAATATACTCAAAGCAACATGTTAAACATGTACAACGTGTGATCCAATCAGAAATAAAATTTTTGAAAAATCCCATGGCATCAATTTTATTTCCTTATGTGCCCTACTACCTTACAACGGTCCATTAACAGATATCCACTCATCAGACCCACTGCCCTTGCATGCACCCAGTCATAACCGACTTGCGTCGACCCAATGGTCGACTATGCATGCCTTAAGGGCTGAATGTCCCACATGATTTCCGGCAAGTGGGTGTGACCCTGGGCCATAATCATGATCGTTCACTAGGCGCCTCAAACAGACATCGCTACACGCCCTTCTGCAGTCGGCTTATAGCCACCTGTACAACTTGCGCACAGGTGCTATCCAGCCGCCCATCCAGGCTGTCAGATAGTCTGATTTGGCTGTTGGGTCCATACTTGACTAACGACTTCAAAACCGTTAACCCGTCTAAGTGTTCGAAGTAGGCGCACAGATAGATCTAGTGTAGTCGCGCATGAAGATAATTTTGTTTGAAAAACAATTATGATATATGCGCAAACTATGCATGCAAAGATTCATCTAACATCATATGCGCAAGCTATGTATGTAAACTTTGCACCATGTAGTCGCATGTGAACATAAACAAGATCTACTCAATAACTTAAACATGGATCACAAGAAGGCAACCTTATGCATCAAGTCATAAAAACCTAGCGCTCTGATACCACTGAAAGTGAACCTAGGTCACAAGCATTATTCAAAAACAAAACTTGTTGCTGCGGAAATTCTAGGATCGCATGACATGAGCACATGATCAACCTTCTATTATATGTATAGGACAAGCTAGAGTATTACCTGAGCCATGGTGTGAGAGACGACTTGAAAGATGAAAGGGGCGAGTGCCTCTTCTCCAAAGATGTCACACACAAGATGAGAAAGGCTTTCTTCCTTGTGTTCCTTGTGCTAGCAAAGATACTAAGGAGTCTTGATCGTTTCTTGGAAAGGATGATGCGTGTTCCCTTGTTGCCGGTCGAGCTTCTCTTCCTTGCGTGAAGATGATCCACACGAGAGCGAAGAGAGAAGGAGGCGAGAGGGCTTTCGAAAAACATGGGGTGCACTAAAGGAAAATTCGGCCACCACTTATGGTAAGAACCGAATTAGTAACTCCCTCCATAACTTCCTTTAAGTGATCGAAAAACCCTCTTTGAATTGAACCATGCGTTCACAAGTGAACCGGTTCAATTTCAATTTGGTTCAAGCACCAAATCAAACCAGCCCTGGTTATAATCTTCTTTGAACCAAATGGCTCAAGATCTAACCACACATCACATTGAACCCCTGATCTTTACGATCAAGCTTCAATCCTCCGATCAAAGCTTACCGATCAAATGTCCTAATCAATCAAACATGATTAGACTAGATCTCACTTTTAATCAGAGCTTAAATTCCTTTAAACTGAACTAGAAAAATTTCAGTCCATACGATCTGACATAAGTAAGCCATATCATCAAATTGTGCGACCCTAAGGGTTTCCTTCAATGTCGGTAACGATAACTTACATTATCACGACCAGAGAGAGGTATCTAGCAACACATCACTGTCTTCCAATATGAAGGAAAGAGTCTTCCAAGACTACTCCCAAACTACAGCACAAGTGTGAATCTCATTCACTTGACATATATGTTTCCCTTTGCCACTGGATGTTCTCGTCGGACAAGCGTGTCAAGCCTGTGATTCCAACACGATGAAAATGGTTAGATCAGATGAACATAGTCGTCTGGGTATGGCCATACACATTCTCAACCATTTCATCCATAGGGCCCCCTTAGAACATCACTCTCCAACCTGGAGAGGCAATCCTATATCTATCACAAGTACCCTAACCTGACTCATGCTCACTATCCAAGATAATCCTTAATCATTATCTTTCAAACGATATGGAACTATCTCAAGATAATGCCAATCATCACTTAGAAACACAAGTGATCTCAAGTCAGAGGGAATATGCCACTTGCTTGCATACAAGGATTATTCACATTGTGACAAACAATTGAATATCCTGTGAAGGGTCAGTCCAGTACATCCAATGCACCTATGTGTCTAAATCTTATTCCATGCTCGAAGCATCCTATAAAATTAGAACACATATTAGTCTCAATCATACCAAGGCTGTCTCATGTTCACCAAGATATCTCGACTAAGGACAATACTGAATGTCAGCTAAACTGAAACATCATTGAGACATTACTCAGAAGTATACATATAACAGCAGACAATGTAACAATCTGAATAACAACAATTGCCTTTAAAAACAAATATTTAGTTTATACATGATATTGACAATAACCCAAGGCCTCAAACATTAGCCTTAAGGGCATACCCTAACAAATAGCACTACATTCTTCAGTTAAAGCCATAGTACCATAGTCCTCTATCTTTCTCTTATTAGACAAAATTTCTTTCAAAAATTTAGCATATGAGGGCATTTGAGATAAAGCTTCAGTGAATGGAATATTGATATAAAGCTTTTTTAAGACATCAAGAAATTTCCTAAATTATTTGTCTAATTTTGCTTGCATTAGTCTCTGGGGAAAGGGTATAGGTAGCCTATAAGGTGCAGGTAAACTAGATCTAGGAATATCTGGCTGACATGGTTCATCACCTTTAGGTTCATCACCCTGGTGAGGTAACAAACTAGTTTGGGACTGCTCATGCACAAGAGATTTTTCTAAGTCTAATTCATAGACATGTTCAATCTGAGGCTCTTTTTCATTATCCTCAACTCTCCCTTTAGGTTCATCTAATTGCCTCCCACTCCTAGTAATGATAGCATTACAATGCTTCCTAGGGTTTAATTCAGGAGCAGGTATTTGGTTTTTTAGAGATTTACTATGAGCTGCTAAAGATCCTACTTGAGAAGTAAGATGACTAACCATTCCCTTAAGATCTTCAATCTCCTTATTTTGATTTGTCATGAATTGATTTTGACTAGCCATAAAATTTTTAAGCACGGACTCTACACTAAAAGAGTTTACCTTTTCAGTCAAGGTTTGCCATCCATCATTCTCATTCCTACCATGTTGATGACAATATAGCATTCCTTCTTAAGTAGCCCATTGGTTATGGTTCAGGGCCATCTCCTCAAACAAGGTGAAAGCATCTTCAATTGTTTTGCTTATGAGGGCTCCTCCTACGGCAGCATCAACAGTCAGGCAGGTATTATAAAGTAAACCATTAAAAAATGTATGAATTAGAACCCAATTTTCAAGGCCATGGTGAGGTGATGACACCGAAATTTATAGTAAATTTTGTGCCATTTCATATATCTTTTTGTGTCAAAAATTATGAACCTTTGCTTATTTTTATGCCTTTTTTATCAAATACTGTGGAATCTATACTCTTTTTGGTTTTTGATGATTTTCATGTAAAAAGGCATGATTTTTAGGCATTTTCAAGCAATTCCAGATGCATGAATGAGTTCCCACCATCAAGAGGAGATTACACGTCAAATTTCATGAAGATTGGAGCTTCAGACCAAATTACGGTAGGGCCGTAATCTATATTACGGTACCGTATTTTCACCAGCTACCGTAATATCAGAGCAATGCCATAATTTGGGAATTTTCTATCCAGAAAGAATTTCAGAAATTACGGCACTACCGTAAAGATTCTCACGGGCCGTAATTTGGAGCGCTTTTCGACCAGAAATTTTGGCTCAAATTACAGCACTGCCGTAACCGATATTACGGTGCTGTAATTGCCAGATGATTTCGATCTGAGAACTCGACTGAAATTACGGCAGTGCCGTAATAAAAAATACGGCTGTAATTACAACCTGGAGACGCGATTTTCACGGTCAAATTTGAATCCAATTTTTACGGGATCGATTACGGACGATCCAGGCTATAAAATTCAAAGCTGTAAGAAGCAAAAGGGGAGTTTTCGAGGAGACGAGGGGGACAACACCAAAAGCAATAATTTTCATCCACTGACAAAGGAGAAATCGAGTTTCATGCAGCTGACCAAGGTTTCTTTGCCGGGAAACGTATAACACATCTCCGGCCGTGAAATTTGAAGGGAAGCTTCACCTGGAGCAAGAGAACATACCCCAGAAGTTTCAACACGAAAGGTTCTCGATCGGAGGAGAAATTGACGAAGAACCCAGCGCCGGCACTGTTCATACGCATATTACGGCTGTAATTTTCATTACAGCCATGTGGTTATTCATTCTTCCCCTTTCTTTTTGATTTCTGATCGCTAGAAACTATGGTTTATTATAATCTTTTCTCCATGCTAGCTTAAACCTTTTGTGGGACATGAGGGAGTCATTCCCTTTGATTTCTATTTTCTGCATATTTTTATGTTTATTTTCTTTTTTCTTGAAATCATTTGATCTATCTACTTTGCATGCGCAGGAATCTTAGATCAGAACCTCTTGTACCTTTTGAACCTGAGATAAATAAAACTCTTAGACTGTGCAGAAAGTTGAGATTTGAGGAAAGTCAATAAGAAGAGGAAGAAGTGACCATGGCAGAACAAAGATCACTTAGGGACTATGCAGCCCCTAATCCACGAGAGATTCACTCTAGCATTGCTAGACCAGTGATAGAGGCTAACAATTTTGAAATAAAGCGTGCTTTCTTATCCATGATTCAACAGAACTAGTTTGGAGGATCTCCTCTTGAAGATGCTCACCAACACCTTTCTTTATTTCTTGAAGTTTATGATACAATTAAGATTAATGGAGTTTCTAACAATGCACTAAAATTAAGATTGTTTCCTTTTTCTCTTAGGGACCGAGCACGATACTTTCACCACATGGGAACAACTGTCAAATGCCTTCTTGATGAAATATTTCCCACCAAGCAAGACCATCCAAGTGAGAAATCAGATTTCAAGCTATGCACAGAGGGATGGTGAATCTTTTAATGAGGCATGGGATCGATTCAATGATTTACAATGGAAGTGTCCTCACCATGGCATTGAAAACTGAGTTTTAATTCATACTTTTTACAATGGTTTGTTTTATAATACCAGACTAACTGTTGATGCTGCTGCAGGAGGAGCTCTGATGAGCAAAACCATTGATGATGCTTTCAAATTGCTTTGAGAGATGGCTTTGAATCATAACCAGTGGACTTCAGAGAGAGGAGTGCTTTATAAACCTTCCCAAGGTAAGAATGAAAGTGATGGCTGGCACACCTTGGTAGAGAAGGTAGACTCTTTGTGCAACAGATTTGATTCCTTTAAGATGCAAACTATTGTTATTTATTCATCTATTGTTTGTGATATATGTGGTAACAATGGTCATGTCTCTGAAGATTGTAAACTCATTGGTAGTCAGGATAGTGAACATGTTAATGCATTAGAGAACTATAATCAAAGTAAAAAACAATGATCCCTATTCTAGTACTTACAACCCTGGATGGAGAAATCACCCCAACCTGTCTTGGAAAAACAACAACAATGTAGGGGGACAAACTAAAAATTGAGGATACCAACAAAAGCCAAATCAAAACTCAAATCAGAATTCAAATATTGAGTCCATGCTGGAAAAGTTCATGCAAAATCAAAGCAAAGAAATTGAAGATCTTAAGGGAATGGTTAGTCAACTTGCATCTCAAGTAGGATCTTTAGCAGCCCACAACAAAATCTTAGAAAATCAAATAGCACAACAAGCTAGTAGTTCTTATAGACCCCCTAGAAAATTACCTGCTAAACCTGAGTTGAACCCTAGGGAGCATTGTAATGCTATTATCACTAGAAGTGGGAGACAATTACAGGAACCCAAAGGGAAAGTTGTAAACAATGAAAAAGAGCCTAATGATGATCATGATGATGAATTAGAGTTAGAAAAATGTTCTGAGCATGAGCAAACCCAAGCTAGTTTGCCACCTCAAAAGGGTGATGAACCAAAAGGGGATGTGCCATGTGAGAAAGATGATTCTAAACCTAATTTACCTCCACCTTATCGGCCACCTATACCCTTTCCACAAAGGTTAGTGCAAGCAAAACTCGACAAACAATTTGGCAAATTTCTTGAAGTGTTGAAAAAGCTTTATATTAATATTCCTTTTACTGAAGCTATATCTCAAATGTCATCATATGCAAAATTCTTGAAAGAGATCTTATCCAATAAAAGAAAAATAGAGGACTATGGTACTTTATTGTGGCTTTAACCAAGGACTGCAGTGCTATCATTCAAAATAAATTGCCACAAAAACTAAAGGATCCAGGTAGTTTCTCTGTACCTTGTTCTATTGGAAGCATGACTTTTGACTGACCCTTAGATAGCAACAATCCATTCATACGACATAATTTTTCGCAAGATCGACAATCAATATCAAGTTCAATGCCTTGAACAATAAAATCAGTGATATAATGTCATTATCCAAGTTGCAACAGAAAAATATCCATTCCATCAAAAACTTTTACCCAAGCAGAGTAGAATCATACAATCCCAAAATCTGAGAACTAAAACATGCTACCAACATAAGCCATTGCAATCAACATTCAAAACTAGGAACATACTCCTCAAAACAAGTCTCATGACAACTCTTAATACAAGTCTTTTATGGAGCATACAATGTTTTCCAAGATTACAAAGTCTCATGATTTAGCCAAAATTCCAAAATGAGCTTCCAAAATTTTCAAGCTTTTGCCCACAATGCGTAGCCAAGCTAATCTGCAATAAGGGTTAGTGCAAGCAAGAATGAGCATAAATTGCCCAACAAGTAATCCTAATGGCTAAGGGAAAACGAACTAAAGAGGATAAACATATCAACGAAATAGTCAACACAATAAGGACATAATGAAAGATAACAGAATTTCCCCTTGAGCATATGAATTGGATAGGGAAAACAAGATAGCCATACATTCCTTAGATAAGGCATTTGGTTCACAAGTAGTCATTAATCATCATTGAGGATTCATATCACAGTAATCATTGATCATTGTTGTGCATTCATATCATGAGTAGTCATGGATCATAGATGTGGGGGAGACAATCATAATTCAAAATTCCTTCCACGTCTGGAAGTTGAACCCATCCTCGTCAGGAGAGAGCAAACAAAAGCTAGCTAGAGCATCTTAGGGCTCTTCGTACAAATAGATAGAGGGATTCAAGCGGTGGCTCCCACGAATTCAAGAGGTGGCCCCCACCTTATTTAGGGGTGTGGCACTTTGCTCCATGTAGCACTTTGCTCCACATCTATCATGATGTAGTGGGATTCAAGCGGTGGCCCCCACCTTTTTAGGGGTGTGGCACTTTGCTCCACAACAACCATATGAGAAGTGAGATTCAAGAGGTGGCCCCCACCTTTTTAGGGGTGTGGCACTTTGCTCTCACAACTCTTTTGAATGGAAGGATTCAAGAGGTTGCCCCCACCTTTTTAGGGGTGTGGCACTTTGCTCCACATCCATCCACAAATCTCTCATTTGGGTTCATACAAATTCTCCCCACAATATATCTTTCATAACAAGAGCACTAAGATAATGAGGTTGAGCATCACATTGAAGATAAGATATAACATATGTCATTGAACACAATATTTGTCATAGGGCATACCATGAGTTCACAGTCATGAATTAAGGCATAGGAAATAGATTCATAATGATCTTGTTGCTTCAAGAATAATTTCAAGCTCAAAACACAATATCCACTTTGATGTTAAGCATGTAACCAAAACAGGGCAGATTCATCATATCTGATTTCGACTTATATTTTAGGTCGAATACTTAATGGAAAATTGTCAATATTATATTCAAAATGAAGCTCTCTGAGTCTAGTTTCCACTAAAACTGGTTTCACAAGATTTTGAGTTGTAGGCAGGGAGATATGGGCGGTCGAACATAGGAAGGTCTGGATGTTAGATTTTCAGAAAATAGATTCATATATCATACATTCAACAAAAGTTTCAGACCGAGTAAGTAACCTAAAATAAGAAATATACTATTCAAAATTAAGCTATTTGAATCTACTTTCCAATAGAACTGAATTCGTCGGATTTGGAGTTATAGTCAGAGAGATATAAGCAGTCGAACATAGGAGGGTCAGAATTCCAGATTTCCGGAAAACAGCTTCGTATGTTAGGAATGTGACATACGTTTCAGAATGAATACCCAATCGAAATTAGGCAAAATGGTATTCAAAATGTAGCACTACGAGTGTAATTTCCAATGAGTCTAGTTTCACAAGATTTCGAACTATACCTAGGCAGATATGAGGATTCTAACGCATAAAGGTTGAAAATCCAGATTTCCAGAAACTGATTTTGTATAGCTAGATTACAATACAGATTGAAATACGAATACAGCTCGGATATGGTCGATATTACATTCAAATTAAAGCGGAATGAATCTAGTTTCATAAAAAATTTATTTCGTGTGATTTGGATCTATAGGTCATGCGATATTGGGGTTAAAGCACACAAAGGTCAGATTAGAGAATGCAGATTTCAGCAGAACAGGATTTTGAAACCCTATAAATATTTGAATCCGACCCCATAGAAACGAATATCATGAGATTCAAAACCCAAATCAAGCATAGAAGACACAAGAGACATCAAAATTAGGTGAGGCATGGAGGAGGAACCAGATTAACGAAAACAAGAATAAGATTTACTTGTCTTAAGATGATGAAGTTCTTCTCCCAATCCTTCCTCTTGGTGGCGGCTCCCTCCTAGGGTTCTTTCCAAACCAACGTGACCAGCCTTCTCCCCTTCCTATCATGATTTTTCCTCTCACATTACTAACCCTCAAGGCTTATGTGGCAAGCTTTTCCAAAAATGCCCCTTTTAAGACTCCAATAAGGACATTTAAGCCCATAGTACCAAGATACCATCATCACCCTAGAAAATAACAAGGTTTCAAGCATGTATAATTGACCAAGTAATATTATTTACCAAACTTATTATTTGCATAACATCATAAGGGGGGTTTCATAAATTTTAGGGTATTACAATTTATGCAGTAGATTTATTTTTGCAGTGCTATCACTTGCACCACCGGCCGACTATCTCACCTCAAAGACTGTATTCTCTAGCAGGCCACTAGAGATTACTCTCTCTACTGTTGGCACCATCACCATCATTACTAGCAGCTTTTCAGCTAGCCTCTGTTCACCTCCGCTTCTTGCCTGCTCGACTCTTTCCACCGGCATCCTCTTCAGACCTCCGGCGACATCTCTGATTCTTCCTTCAGAAAATTATTTTTATCATTATTATTTTTAGAGACTATTTTCAGACTGAGACTTATGTATCTTCAATTGTGCAGAAAATTTTCAAAAGGCACATCTTTAGACCCAGCTGCATTGGCCTGACAATGATTGAGCATTATCTATATAGTTTTGTGAGTATCACTTGCACTCTCTTATTAATGACTATTTCTTATAGTGGATCTTTGACTTTATCATATTTATACTACTTACTGGTTTTCTCTTGAAAAATGATTTTATGGATATATGGAACTCATTGTTTTGATGATGATATTATTCAAATTTGTTGTTAAAATTGATGAAAGCATATTATCCACTTTCTACTATATGATGGCATGATTTATTGATAAAATTTCTATTGATAAAATATCTTCCTTGATGATGTGAGTGTTCATACTTGTGATTAGAGAAAACTCTATCATGTTAGATTTATTTCTTCAATGCATATCTATCTTTGAAATTTGACATTGGTTGATGCATGAAATTTTGGGTAGATGTATTATTTGAAAAATAAGATCTAACGTGAAACTACTCCTTTAAATAAAATGAGCATATGAGTATGATTATTGAATTGATATCAATTGATCAACCTAGTAGAAGTTTAGTCTATTTTGCTATTTGTTGGGAAAGAAGAATCCAAGATCTACAAAAATAGTGAGAGACTCCCCTACTTGGCACTATGTAAAATTGATAATGGTACCTAAGACATGGGTTGAAGTCTATGCTTGAAAAATAATGAGAGATAAAAAGAATAAGACTCCTCTACTTGGGACTATGTAAAATTGACAGTGGTACCGAAGACAAGAGTTGAAGTCAAAAATAAAAAGTGTGTATCTAAGTGGGTACATGCCATCTTCACAAAAACAAACAAAAGACATAAAAAAAAAGAAAAAAAAATCATGTGTGGAAAAAGATCTTGGAAACCTAATTCCTGTAACAAAAGCATGATAGATTTGAACTGAAACTGGGTGAAATCATGAGATTGAAAATTCTATTCATTATACAAGTTGCAAAGTTTTATTTGATTGAATTGTGGATCTAGAGGGTTGAGTTCTAAGGATGATATGTTTATTTGAAGTTTTGTAAATCAATTGGTGGAATTTTTCATTGATAGGTTGTATTTTAGAAATTTATTGAGCATAAAAAGGTTTATCTTTTAATCAATTTTTGATTTTTGCTTGAGGACAAGCAAAGTTTGAGCCTTATGTATTTGATGACACCAAAATATATAGTATATTTTATATTATTTTCTATACCTTTTCATGCTAAATTGAAGATCTTTTGCTTATTTTCATGCTGAATTTATCAAATATTGTAAAGTCTACTTCTATTTTGGTTTTTCATGATTTTCAGGTAAAAAGGCACTATTTTGAGACGTTTTCAAGCAAAATCAAATACATGAAAGAGTTACCATCATCAAGAGGAGGTCACCCAAGAAATTTCACACAAAACGAAGCAACTTAGCAAAACACGGCAGTGCCGTAATTCATTTTACGGTACCGTAATTTCAGACAGTACCGTAAAATCAGAACACTGCCGTACTTTAGAGGATTTTCTGAACAGAATGATTTTGTGATTTTATGGCACTGCCGTAAAGAATTACACTGCCGTATTTTTCAGCGCTTTCAGAACAGAAACCTTTGTTGATTTTACGGCACGACCGTAAATGATTCTACGGTACCGTATTTCCCAGGCGATCCAGACCAGAGAACTCGTCCAATTTTATGGCACCATCAAGAAATATTTTACAGGCCATAATTTTCACTTTCGGTGCACAGAATGAAAATACGGCACTGCCATAAAATATTACACGGCCGTAATTTCCAGTCAAAATCGTGAGTTTTTCGCGGCTGAAACTTGTTCGGGTTATAACTTTTGATCCAGAGCCCCAAATTGGAATCTGAAAGTTGCTACGGACTCGTCCTTAAGAGGAGAAGACACACGAACCAAATGAAATAACGTTTATCCAGTATCGAGAGAGCAATCAACAGAGAGGTGGTTAGGGTTTGTTCTCACGCCGAGAGGCATGGAGACCATCTCCGGCCATGATTTTTATGCAGAAGCTTTGCCTGTAGGAGAGGAAGACACCACAGAAGTTTCAGAGTGTTTGGAGTCTGATCAGAGGAGAAATTAACAAAACAGCGGTGACAGCGCTGTTCATCGAAGCAAATTACGGCTATAAACACTTTTACGGCCGTGGTGTAAAGTTGTTCCTCCTTTCTTTTCATTTTTTGATCACTTTGAGACTATGATTCATTGTATTTCTTCCTCCATGCAAGCTTAATACTATTTGTGGGATATGGGGTGTAATCCCCTTGATTTTTAATGATTAGATAATCTTTTCTTTCGTCATGATAATTCTACTTTGATAATTTTACCTATGCAATTATTGTTCTAAGTTTCTCCTTAGTTTACTTTTTGTAATCATGAATAGAGTTCTTGCATTAAGGACCGAAAGGTGACATGCTTAAGAACTGGAACCCTAAAATTGATTAATAGGAACTCACCATAAGAAATTAGGTTAAGTTCTTATTTCTTTATTTTAGATGACTAATTGCCTTGATGATGATTATGAACCTAGGATTAAGTTAGTGTGTCAAACTTGGAGATCTTGCATGAAAGTGAGGATCGGAACGTTGGAGAACCATAGGTAGAACTTGTGTTGAAGTCTATGTAAAAATAATGAGAGAGAAAAAGAATAAGACTCCTCTACTTGGCACTGTGTAAAATTGACAGTCGTACCAAAGAAAGAGTTGAAGTCAAAATAAAAAAAGGGGTATGTATCTAAGTGGGTACATGCCATCCATGCAAAAACAATGAAATACATGAAAAAAAAATTATGTGTGGAAAAAGATCTTGGAAACCTAATTCCTGTAAACAAAAGCATGATAGATTTAAACTGAAATTGGGTGAAATCAAGAGATTGAAAATTCTATTTATTATACAAGTTGCAAAGTTTTATTTGACTGAGATGTAGATCTTGAGGGTTGAGTTCTAAGAATGATGTGTTTATTTGAAATTTTGTGAAACAATTGGTGGAAATGTTTTGTTGGTGATTGTATTTTAGAAATTTATTCTTCATAATAAAGTCTATGCCTATGATCAATTTTTGATTTTTGCTTGAGGACAAGCAAGGTTTGAGCCTTATGTGTTTGATGATACCAAAATTCATATATATTTTGTGTCATTTCGTGTGTCTTTTTGTGTCATATTTATGCTCTTTTGTTTTTAAGCCTTATTTACCAAATATTACGGAATCTACATAATTTCTTGTTTTTCATGAATTTTAGGTAAAAAGTGATATATTTTGATGGATTTTGAAGAATTTGAGCACACGAATGGATTCAGGAGGTCGAAACGAAGCCGCCCGCCAATTTTCATGCAAATCGGAGCAAGTTCGAAAAATACACCCCCGGGTGTAAAGAACTTTAAGGTACCATAATGAAAATTATGGCAGTGCCGTAAAGAACTTTAAGGTACCGTAATTTAGACCCAGAATTCACCCGAGAAATTTCAGACATTACGGCACTTCCGTAAAGATTGTTACGGCCATCATTTCCAGTCAAAAACGTGATTTTTACGTGTCTAAATCTTGCACGGACCATAACTTTTGATCTACAGCTCCAAATTAAGATCCGAAAGATGTTACAAACTCGTCTATAAGAGGAGAAGACGAAAGAAGTAGAAGCCCCAATTTTTATCCACTATAGAGGGAGCAATCAACAGAGAGGTGTCTAGGATTTGGCCTCACACCGAGAGGCGTAGAGGGTACCTCAGGTCATGATTTTTACTAGAAGCTTTTCCTAGAGGAGAGGAGGACACACCAGAAGTTTTAGAGCAAAAGGAGTTCAATCGGAGGAGAAATCAACAAAACACCGTGCACCGCCGCTGTTCGTCGCAGATTATGGCCGTAAAAATCTTTACGGCCGTACCGTAATTTTTTCTCCTACACCATGGATTATTGTACCTCTTCTTCGATGCATGCTTAAACATACTTTGGGACATGGGGGTGTAATCCCCTTGATTTTTAATGATTAGATAAACTATTATTTTCATCATGATAATCCTTGTTGCGATAATTCTACTTATGTGATGAATTGTCTTTAATTCTCCTCAGATTTTACTGTCATGCATGTTTTAGAGTTTTCGCAATGAGACTGAAAGGTGATTTGCTTGAGAACTTGGAACCCTAGAATCTTATTTCTTGATTTTAGTAGTCTTATTGCCATGCTTGATAATATGAATATAGGGTTGAGTTATTGTGTTAAACATTGATAGATCTTGCACGAAAGTGAAGATCGGTCTGTTGGAAAACCCTAGGTAGAACCTGTGTTGAGACTCGGATGCACGAAAGTGATCCTTGAGATTCCACTTGTGATGATCAACAAAGAACTCGGATGCACGAAAGTGATCCTAAGTTCTTTGATTGATGGTTTACTTATTTACAGCGTTGGGATAAATCTTGCGCGAAAGCGAGGATTGGTCCCTGCATGATTGTCTGCACGAAAGTGAGATAATCCTTTTATGAAGTAAATTAAGTCTTTATCATGATAGGATTTGATTGACGACCTTTTATTATATCTAATCATTGAAATTAAGGTGGATGAAACCCTAGTCCCAGTTTATCTCTCTGATTATTTTCTCATGTGTTTATTGTTTATTCGCATCATACTCGGTTTGCTTAGCTAGTAAGAATACAACTATTTGGTACTTAACATGTAGGTCTCTGTGGGATCGATATTTTCTTTATTACTTCGAGTATCCGTGCACTTGCAGACACTACAAGTTTAGGGACAACAAGTTTTTGGAGCCATATCAGGGGGTGACAGATCCCTGTGCGCTAAACAAGTTTTGGTTGCGACTCCTTAAATTAGTCTACCTACTTGTATTTAAAAGTGTGTCCTTTCGGATCACATCAATCCTCTAATTTTGGAACTAACAATTTTTCTGAGGATACTGATAGAGGATTACAGGAGAGAGGACATCAAAATTCTGAGAAGAAGAAGAAGAGGCTCTAGATTGTTTGATAAAGGGAAGAAGATTTTGAGTAAATTTGGACACTTTTTCAAGGCTGAGCCTTATGTCATTGAAAGAGAAGCTCAAATCAAAGAAAAATCAGAGTGAAAATTGAAGAATTCAAGATCAAATATGAGTGCAAAACGGTCAAGCTAAAGACCTCTAAATTAGCGCTTCTTGGGAGGCAACCCAAGCTTTCTAACTTTGGTTGCTTTATTTTATTTACTTTTTCCTTAGTTTGCCCTTAGAACTAATTTTTTCTTTTATTTTTGTAGGTAAGCAAGTTTTGGCGCAAATTATGGCATTACCGTAATGCACATTACGGTACCGTAATTCCTATCAATTTCGGACAAAAAGTTTTGACGAGATAACGGTACTGTCACAAGTATTTTCACGGTACCGTATTTTGTGTATAAAATCTTCCCGAGAGTTTCATTGCTTTTACGGCACTGCCGTAACGAATTCCACGGCACTGTAATTTTGACCGTTTTATCATTAGAGAATATCGAGTGAAATACGGCACTATCGTAACCATTTTTGTGGTACCATATTTTCTACAGATTTTTGACCCGAGAGTTTTCTGAACATTACGGTACCGTAAGCTTTTTCACGGTACCGTAATTCAGGATAGTTTTTGACCCGAGAGATGGGATGAAATTACGGTACTACCGTCTTCGTTTTATGGCCCGTGTTTTTCAATATCACTAGAATACGACACTGCCGTAATGGATTTTACGGCCGTAATTCTGTTTTTAAATGCGATTCCTGTGCCATTTTTTAGGGTTTTCTGGGCCGTGTTTTCAGTTTTCTCACTTGTTCTCACTCGTTCGAGTGCCGACCTTCGAGCTCTGACCATCTCCGACCTTCAAAGCACGCCGGCGACCCTTCCTTTCCAGTTTTCACTGCCGATCTGGTACTCTTTCGCCCGATTTCTCGATTTTGGCAAGTTTTTGTGCATATTTTGCCCCTATCATCATTTATCTTCGATTATTGGTCGTTTCATAGATTCTTGCTTCCATTTACTTCTTAGATGATAGGCGACCAGTTCTTATCCGTTTCTAGAGTTTTTGACCAATTTATGTGAGCAGTTTGAGTTCAAACAAGCTAGATTTGCTGAAATTTTACTATTCACATTTCGCCCCTTCATTTTTCTCCCACTGAAATCTTTGAGTTCAAGCATGCATATCAGTTGAATTTTGTTCTATTATGCTTGATGAGTATTGTTTTTCATGTTGGAAGTATGATTAGAGTCCTATACTTTGCTATATTGTCTTGAAATTCAAGTTGCAGTTTTAGTTCACTCATGGCACCCAAGATTAAACAAGTAGTTTCAAAGAAGAGAGGAAGAGGACCAGCCACATCTTCTTCAGCACCAGATCCCCATGGCATTGTTTTTAGGGATGAAATTCAAGAGTCGAGGTACAATAAATTGGTGGAAAGAAGGGTTGTCAATACCAAATATGCTGATAGAAGGACTTTAGAGGCACTTGGGCTTTATGAGGATGTATCCTGGATGTTTGAGCAGATAAGAGCCAGGAAATTTTTTGAGATGATGCCCTATACCTATTTGCCACTAGCTTTGGAGTTTTTGAGTAGCTTGAATGTGATCTAAGGGAGTTTTCCAATGGACTTGCTGAAGGAGATATCACATTCAGATTGGCAAATGTTGAGAGGAAGCTAACCTTAACAGAAGTCAGGTCTATGTTTCACTTGGGTTCTAGAGGGTATACCCAAATACCAATTGGGTTCATTGAGAATGTATTCTGGAACCAGATTACCCATGAGACTCACTTTTATGTTGTTTCTGCTAGAGCTTCAAAGATTGCAAATCCATGTATAAAGTATGTTCATAGATTTCTTGCCCACACTGTCTTTTGCAGAGGAGACAGTGATGGCATGGTAAGACAATCTGAGCTTTACTTTCTTTGGGGGATGCTGAATGGAGTTGTAGTAGATGTTGCATTCTTTTTGATGAAACACATGGAAAAAGTGGCTAGGGCAAAAAAGGGAGCAATTGTAATAGGAGGGTTGATTACACCTATAGCCCTACATCTGAATGTTGAACCATATGGAATAGAAGTGGCAAGGGGGAATGCAAGGCTTGATCATGAGTCTTGCATGGCAAATTTTTATACGAGTTGCAAAGTTTTATTTGATTAAGTTGTGGATCTTGAGGATAGAATTCAAATGATGATATGTCTATTTAAAATTTTATAAATCAATTAGTGGATTTTTCATTAGTGATAGTATTTTAGAAATTTATTCTTCATGAGAAAATCTATGCCTATGATCAATTTTTGATTTTTGCTTGAGGATAAGCAAAGTTTGAGCCTTATGTGTTTGATGACACTGAAATTTATAGTAAATTCTATACCATTTCATATATCTTTTTGTGTAAAAAATTATGAACTTTTGCTTATTTTTATGCTTTTTTTATCAAATATTGAGGAATCTACACTCTTTTTGGTTTTTGTTGATTTTCAGGTAAAAGGCACAACTTTAGGCGTTTTTAAGCAATTCCAGATGCATGAATGAGTTCCACCATCAAGAGGAGATTACACGTCAAATTTCATGAAGATTGGAGCTTCAGACCAAATTACGGCAGGGCTGTAATCTATATTACGATACCGTATTTTCACCGGCTACCGTAATATCAGAGCACTGCCATAATTTGGAAATTTTTCATCCAGAAAGAATTTCAGAAATTACGGCACTACTGTAAAGATTCTCACGGGCCGTAATTTGGCGCACTTTTCGACCATAAATTTTGGCTGAAATTACGGCATTGCTGTAACCGATATTACGGTACTATAATTGCAATATGGTTTCAATCTGAGAACTCGACTGAAATTATGGCAGTGCCGTAACCAAAAATACGGCCGTAATTACAACTTGGAGACGCGATTTTCACGGTCAAATTTGAGTCTGATTTTTGTGGGATCGATTGCGGACGATCCAGGCCATAAAATTCAAAGCTGTAAGAAGCAAAAGGGGAGTTTTTGAGGAGACGAGGGGGAGACACCAAAAGCCCTAATTTTCATCCGCTGACAAAGGAGAAATCGAGTTTCATGCCGCCGACCTAGGTTTCGTTTCCGGGAAGTGAACAACGCATCTCCGGCCATGAAATTTGAAGGGAAGCTTTGCCTGGAGCAAGAGAACATACCCAGAAGTTTCAACACGAAAGGGTCTCAAACGGAGGAGAAATCGATGAAGAACCCAGCGCCGACACTGTTCATACTCATATTATGGCTATAATTTTCATTATAGACGTGTGTTTATTCGTTCTTCCTCTTTCTTTTTGATTTCTGATCGCTAGAAACTATGGTTTATTGTAATCTTTTATCCATGCTAGCTTAAACCTTTTGTGGGACATGGGGGAGTAATTCCCTTTGATTTCTTAATGTCTAGATAAACTTTTCATTACTTCATCACGTATAATTTTAGCATGATAATTCTACTAATGTGATAATTGCTATTTGATTCTCCATAGATTTATGTTATTAATTATGTTTTAGAGTTTTCGCAATAATGATCGAAAGGTGACTTGGTTGAGAATTTGAAACCCTAGAATTGCATGATAGGAACTTACTGTAAGAAATTAGGTTAGTTCTTGTTTCTTGATTTTAGAAGGATAATTGCCATGTTTAATAATATGAATCTAGGATTGAGTCAATTTATCAAATGTGAAGATCTTGGGCGAAAGGAAGGATCGGAACGTTGGAAAACCATAAGTAGTGTTGGTGTATATGCCCTAAAGACCAGTGTATGGACATGGTCAGGCATTGGTTGAATGTACTTTGATAGAACTATTACTCTTTATATAGGCATGGTCGTTATTATGCAGACTTCTCTACCTGCGTTGATGTATTAAGTTGCATAAATAATGTCCCAGGAGTTTGGATTGGATCCATTCTCATAAGCTATCCCCAGACAAGGTACCTTAGCAGATATGAGACAGCTTTGGTACATGTGAGACTGGTGTATGGGTTGGTTAGGTGCGGGGCACAGTAACGCAGACATACAGGTGCATTGGATGCACTGGAGTGATCCACCGTGAGGATTGACTTGTCTAGTCAACAAGTCAATCTCACATGCAAGAGGTTTGCATTGATCCTTAGACTTGAGGTATTCATGTCTAGACTTGATGATGGGTATGCTTTAATACAATCTTACGTCTCTCCGTAATTGGGAGATCAAAACGACTGTCATTGGGCATTTCATAAGTCATGTAGAGACATGAATGACCAATAGTAGGATTTGCCCCTTCCTTATTGGAAGTATGATATCCACCTCGGGGCGCCCCACCTTATTGGTGCATGACAGGAAAGTGTGGCCACACTTGTTGAAGTCATGACCAATGCATTGGATAATAAACTTGAGACTAATCCAATGGCAGGATATCAGCTTAGGCAAAGGGATCTGTAATGCAATAGGAATCCTCGTTGCTTGTTAGGAGTTGTTGCCATAATGACTTAAGTCCTATGACATGGGTAGTAGTGATGTGTTGCTAGATACCCCTCACTGCTTATGATGTTTACATCATTGCCATCGTCATATGGATCCTACGGGGTCACACGCAATAGACTCTTGACGTTGCTTTATTCAGAAGCCTTAGGATCAAGTTATTGGATAACTTGGATCCATTTGGAAGATTTCATCAGTGCCAATGGGCCTGATGAGTTGGAAGAAAGTTATTGGAGCCAAACTTCATTTTTGGCAGGTTGACCCGATATTGACCTAGATTGGTCACATTTGGATTAGGGTTACATTGGATTAGATCCAATGGCTTAATCAACCCACGCCATGAAGTTTGGGCTAGCTCATTATCCAATGAGGCCCAATAATTAGTTATCATGAAGAGGAATTGGCTTAAAAGGGTATAATGGGGAGAAATCTCACCCCATTGGCGCCCAGGGGCATAATGGGGTGAGGGAGGCGCCTTTGCTTCATTATGGAAGTAAAGGGCGCCTAGCCCTTCTTCCTTGGATGGAATACTTGCTTCTAAGGCAAGTCTTGGGGCTGATATGGCTTGAGGACTCTTTTGGAAAGAACTTGGGCGCATATGAGAAGTAGGAAGATGTTTATGGTAAAGTCTTGGAGACTTTCCTTATGAACCCTACATGTACCCAAACTCTTGCCCTAGCTGAATTCTTCATGTTGCGCCTAGCCCTTCTCCTTGGATGGAAAGAATGCCTCTAAGGCATGTCTTAGGCTGATATGGCCATTGGGCAAATTCGGATAGGTTGAATGAGGTTTATGGTAAAGTCTTGGAGACTTTCCTTACCTCAAGATCCCTTTATCCTAGCCGCCCACTTGGCATGATCCTAGCCATTGTCCTTGCCGCCTCTTGTCCTATTTATAGGACCCCTTACCGCCCCTTCCAATGTTCGACTTCAAGGAGGCGTGAACATACATAGAGAGGCGTGAGCAAGGGCAAAGGGTGACAACAACAAAGGCTTGGCGCAACCTTCTTCCAAGTGGGCCGAAAGATATCCTTTCTTCTTCTCCTCTTCTTGGCGCAAAGAGAAATTGGGCTTGGTGGCTTCTCTTTCTATTGTCGAAAGCCCTCTCCCTCTCATAGCCATTAGCGCATCTTGCTTGAAGTTGGCGCAAGCAAAGAAGAAGAGGGAAGTTCTTGGCGGCATCTTCCCTATTCCCTCCTTGGCGCAACTTCTCTTGAAGGTGGCGCAAGTGGAGCGAAGGCTTGATTCTCTTCCCGAGGCTAGCACCGAGCGTGGAAGGGAGCAACGATCAAGGAGTCGGCGCGTGGATACTTGTAGAGGGCGAACACATGGGCGCCTTCAACATGGCTTCGACATCTAGACAAGCAAAAGAGGTACATCTCTAACACATCCTTGTGTCTTCTCTCTCGCATGGATCCTTGGGACTGGAATGTGTTTCGGGTGTAATGCTTCTTCCGCTGCGTCCTGGGACTGCAAAATTTTAAATTACACCCGGCATTCCCTAACAAGTAGAACTTGTGTTGAGACTCGGATGCACGAAAGTGATCCTTGAGATTCCACTCGAGATGATCCACTTAGAATTCGGATGCACCAAAGTGATCCTTGAGTTCTTTGATGGATGATTTACTTATTTTTAGGTTGGGATAGATCTCACGCGAAAGCGAGGATCGGTCCCTGCATAATTGTCTGCACGAAAGTGAGATAATCCTTTTTATGAAGTAAATTGTATCTTTATCATGATAAAATTAAATTGACGAATTTCTATTCATATCTAGTCATAGAAATCAAAGTGGATGAAACCCTAGTCCCAGTTTCTCTCTTTGGTATTTTCGTTAGCTTTCGATAATTCACTTGCATAGTTTCAACTGCCTAGATAGTAAGAAATCAATTATTCGGTACTTGACAAACATGGTCTTTGTGGGATCGATATTTTTTATTACTTCGAGTATCCGTGCACTTGCGGATAGAACAAGTTTTTGGACACAACAAGTTTTTGGCAGCAAAGCCAGAGATAAGTAGTTTCTGTCTAGCTACTTGTTGGGAAACAACATGAGGACACTTCCATTGTAATTCGTTGAAACGCTCCCATGCCTCGCTAAAAGACTCGCTTTCGCGTAGATAATGTACAAATAACCAATCCTCACTTTCACACAGGATCTATTCAATGTTAAATACAAGTAAATCATTGATAAAGAACTCAAGGATCACTTTCATGCATCCAAATTCTGAGTCAATCATCTCAAGTGAAAACTAGATATTTTCATACTATAGTTTCACAGGTTCTACTTAAGGTTCTCTAACGATCTGATACTTGATTTCTCACAGTATCACCATGTTTATTTCAATGACTCAATCCTAGATTCAGATTATCAACATGACAATATACTTCTAAAATCAAAAAATAGGAACAAACCTAATTTCTTACGATGAGTTCCTAACATTCAATTTTAGGGTTCCAAGTTTTCGCAAATAACTTTTCAGTCCATATCACAAAAACTCTAAATCATGCTGGTAAAATAAATCTAAGGAGAATTAAAGGCAATCGTCACATAAATAGAATTATTATAATAAAATTATCTTGACGAAATAAAAGTCATATAGTTATAAGAAATTAAGGGGATTATACCCCAAGTCCCATGAAGTGTTTAAGCTATCATAGATGAAGAATTACAATAAACCATTATTTCAAAGGATTAGAAATCAAAAGGAAAGAGGAAATCAAATAACAGCATGGCTATAATGGAAATTATAGCTGCAATTTTACTCTAGAAGGCGCGAAGAACAGTGCTGGCACAGCTTCCCCTCAAATTTCTCGGCCAGAGATGCACTGTACGCTTCCCAACGGTGAAACCTAGGGCAACGGATCAAATCTCGATTTCTCTCTCGGTCATGGTAGAAAATTAGGGCTTTTCATGTGTGTCTCCTCCTCTCGATCTCCTTAGTATTTCCCTTTTTTCTTATCTCAAATTGATGGTCTAGATCGTCCAAAATCATCCGCGCAAAAATCGGGCTTCAAAAATATTCGTGAAACTCGGCTATCCAAGTTACAATTACGGCCGTGTTTTTGATTACCGCAGTGCCGTAATTTCAGCAAAGTGTTCTGTATAGAAATCGACAAGGATTACGGCCTGTGATATCCATTAGGCAGTGCCGTAAACTCATCAAATCTCTTGGGTGAAAAATCTCTCAAAATTACGGCCCGTAATATGGATTATGGCAGTGGCATAATATCTACAAAACTTTATGTTCAAAATTCACCCCAAATTAGGGCAGCGCTCCAAAATTATGGTAGTGCTGTGGTTTATTCTGTAGGTTCAGTGAAACCACGGTACCGTAATATTAATTACGGCCCTACTGTAATTTGGTTTTAGGCTTTAATTCTTCATGAAAATTGATATGTAATCTCTTCCTGATGATGGAGATTCATCTATGCATCTGAATTTGCTTGGAAACGCTTTAAAATGGTGTCTTTTTACCTGAAAATCATCAAAAATCAGAAAAAGGTGTAGATTCTGCAATATTTGATAAATAAGGCGTAAATATAGGCAAAAGAGCACGAATATGACACAAAAAGACCTATCAAAGGGTACAAAATATACTATAAATTTTCATATCATCAGTAGTCACCTCTTGATGATTAGAATTTGTCTATGTATTGAAATTGTTTGAAAACCCATGAAAATGATGCCTTTTTTCCTGAAATTGATCAAAAAACCAAGAAAGTTGTAGATTCTGAAACATTTGATAAATAAGGCATAAAAAATAAACAAATGAGTATGATTATCAAAGCAAATATTTTCAGCATATGACAAATAAATCATTATCAAACCATCAAAAAGATCACATCATTCACAACATCATTCAAATTATACAACTAGATCGAATCAAATCATCCAAAATATCGGAACACAATATCAAGTACAACCATATCGAAATAAAATCATCAAAAATATCAGTACAACCAAATCGAACAAATTCATCCAAACCCAGCATCACAAAATATCAATACAACCATATAGAATCAAATATTAACAAATATCTAGAGATGAGGATCTGTAGCGAGCGGACACAAGAAGTATGACATAGTCATCCTTCCCTACAAGAATATAAATCCATCATAAATCAAATAAAACTTCAGTGAGGAAAGGTAGGGAAGGAGATACTCACAAAGTTCTCTACTAATCAGAATCTGTCACCTCCTCATCTCCATAAGCAGGCGCGGCATCCATAGGATCTCCCTGAGAACCTCCTTCTCCACCATCTCTGCGCTTGAGACGAAGATAGTCTTTGATCTCTTCAACATCATCATGAGTATGAACCACATAGTCAAAAATCCTCCCTAGGGTGGAGGTCAGTCGATGAACATTTGCAGAAAGTGCCTGGAAGCCAGGATCTAAATGACTGTGCCACCCGCTCCAATCAGGGGCAGCATGACGTGAAGAAGATCCAGTAGCTCCCTGTGGTGGTGGATCAGTAGCTCTGGATGGTGAAGTATCAACACCCATCCCAAAATGGGTCATTGATGACACCAAAATTCATAGTATATTTAGTATCATATCATGTGTCTTTTTGTGTCATAATTATGCTCTTTTGCTTATTTTTAAGCCTTAATTGTCAAATATTACAGAATCTATACCACTTCTTGTTTTTGATCATTTTCAGGTTAAAAGTGCCATATTTTGATGGATTTTGGAAGAATTGAGCATACCAATGAATTCCAGACGTCGAAACGAAACTACCCCTCAAATTTAAAGTGAAAAGGAGCCAAATTGTAAAAATACAGCACTACCGTATTTTTGAGCCAAACTCTCACGGTACCGTATTTCGTAGGGGATGTTTCAGGTGAAATATGGCACTGCCGTATGAAACTACACGCCATCGTATTTTCCAGCGATTTCAACCAGAAAAGTTTGACAAGAATACGACACTGCCGTATGAAATCGCATGGCACCGTATTTTGTGACAAAGCTGAACAGAAAGTTTTAGCAAGAATACGGCACAACCGTATATTTGAGAGAAATTGTCACAGTACCATAGTTGCTACCCGGAACTTACAGATGGAAAATACAGCACTGCTGTAATCAGAATACGGTACCGTATTTTTAACCAGATTCGCGACTTTTTCGGGCTGATTCTTGCGCAGGCCATAACATTTGATCTAGAAGTCCAAATTGAGATCCGAAAGAAGTGGAGAACTCGTATTTATAAGGAGAAGACGAACGAAGTGGAAAAGAGAAATTTTATCTAGAATTGAGAGAGAAATTGCCAGAACAGCAGTTAGGGTTTGTCCTCATGCCGAGAGGCGTAGAGGACATCTCAGGCAGTGATTTTCACTCAGAAGCTTTGACTAGAAGAGAGGAGGATATCCCAGAAGTTTCAGATTGAAAGGAGATCAATCGGAAGAGAAATCGACAAAATCGGTGGTGACAGCACTGTTCATCGAGTTCTGCTGCAATTACGGTGCTATAATTTCGATTACAGCACCGTGTTCTGTAACTTCTTCCCTTCTTCTTTGATTTCTGACTTTTGAAACTATGATTTATTGTAATCTTTCCTCCATGCAAGCTTAATCTTTTTATGGGACATGGGTTGTAGTCCCCTTTGTTTGTTAATGACTAGAAAACATTAATTTTTGTCATGATAATTTTATTATGATAATTTTACTTTTGTGATTAATTATCTTTAATTCTCCTTAATTTTATAAACATTAGCATTTTTTAGAATTTTGCGAAATAGACCGAGAGGTTGATCGTTTGAAATTCGAAACCCTATGAATCGTTGAGTTTGGAACTATCGTAAGAGATTAGGTAGTTCTTCAAATTCTGATTTTTAGTGATTTTATTGCCATGTTGAATTTCTAATACTTTGGATTGAGTTAATGTGTAGACTTGATTTGATCTTGCACGAGAGTGAGGATCGAGTCATCGGAAAACCTTAAGTATAACCTGTGTTGAGTTTCAGGATGCACGAGAGTGATCCTTGAGATTCCACTTGAGATATCTGACTTAGAATTCGGATGTACGAGAGTGATCCTTGAATTCTTTGTTCAATGATTTACTTATTTCCAGCATTGGATAGATCTTGCACGAGAGTGAGGATTGGTCCTTTGTATGATTGTCTGCGCGAGAGCGAGATGATCCTTTTATCAAGTAAATTATATCTTTGTCATGTCAAAATTAGACTGGCAGCCTTTATTTCCTTCTAGTCATTGTAATTAAGGTAGATGAAATTCTAGTCCCAGTTTTTCCCTCTGATCATCCTTTAGCACACTTTTCTGCATATTTTATTTCATCATATTCAGTTTGCTTAGCTAGTGAGAAAACATCTATTTGGTACTTAACACGTAGGTCTCTGTGGTTCGATATTTTTATTACTTCGAAGTATCCGTGCACTTGCGGACACAACAAGTTTTTGGCGCCGTTGCCGGGGACCTTGGTTTTGTTAATATCAAAATAGTTGTTAGTATTGCTAGACTAAGTTTTATTTATTTTAGATTGAACTTTGTCTTTTGTTTTTGCAGGTTATGGATTTTCACAGTTGTGACAGAATTGTGAATTCTTAAATTTGTGAATTGCTTGTGTTTTATTCTTTTTAATTTTTCTATATTCTAAAAAAAAATTTCATTTTGATTGATTGGGTTGGATTATCTTTATGTTCTTGATAGATTTGATAAATATGTCTTTTCATTACACTTCTAGGACATCTTATTCTTCGGTTAGATATGATATTTGTGGATATTTTGATCATTGTTCCTCTGATTGCCCCTTTTTAAATCCCAATTTATCATGGAAAGAATCTTATCAATTGTATTCTACATGGGAAAATCAAACTTCTTTTTATGATGATTACTCAAATCATGTCTCTGAACCATACTTTGTGAAAACTAAAAAATCTAACCTAGAATCTATGTTTGCTCAGTTTATGGAAGCCTAGATGAAACAAAATGAAGATATGAATGAGACACTAAGGCGAATAAATTCTAGGATAAATGACACATGTGCTCATAATGAAATTTTAGAAACCCAGTTAGCACAACAAGATTGTTTATTTGAGTTTGATACTGAAAAAATTGATTTAGAAAATTCCCCCTGTGATCATGATTGTTTTGAGATTGAGCCTTATGTGAATATTAATGAATCTCCTTTAGATTTTGATTGTTGTGAAATTGATTCATCTGATAATTTATTTGAGGAAAAAGTTGAGAAAATTGAAATTGAAAAACCTTCTTTTGATGATAATTCTGATTTTTATGAAAACTTATTTATGGTTAAATCTGATGAGCATGATGAAGGTTCAAAAATTATAGACATTGATGAACCCCACTGTGATTTTGGTGATATTTTTGAAATTAATGATAAATCTTTTGTGGCTAACTCTGGTTTTATTAATTCTTCTGCTAACATTGATAAATCTCATGATTCTTCATATGATTCTGATTTTGACTCTTCTGATGATGAATTATTTGTGGGGAGGCATGAGGAAATTGATTTTAAAGAGTCTCATCTTGATTTTGTTGATAATTTTGATATTGAAAAATTGTTTGATGATGAACATGAGGAAATTGAAAAAGATTTGAAAAATATAAACACTGATGAATCTGATGGTCCCCTACAAGGGGCGAAACCCTAAAACATGCTCTAAACAAAACTTGCATGGGCGGAATCTAGGGTTTCCTAAGATCAGATAGCATGTATTATGATCAACTTTAACAACAGAAAAGGAATTCATACCGAAGCCATATGAAGGATGTCGCCTTGGAAGCAAGAGAACAAAAGAGGTCTCCTCCAAATCATCACACACAAGATGATGTCGCTTTCTCTTTTGGTGCTCCTTGTGCTAGCAAGGTTCCAAGAGGTCTTGATCGAATGGGAGGGAAGATGATCTCCTTGCTTGGCGAAACTTTCTCCTCTTGTCGTCTTAGTTTTTTCACACGAGAATGCTTCTCCAAAGAAAACCAAGGAGGCGACAAAGGCGTGAAGAGGCGAGAGAGAGGCGACGTGAGATCATGGACACGTTTGAGAACATGCTATCTAAAAATAGCAAAGTCCAAACGTTCATGCGACCATGCATTACCCCAATCGCAAATGCCTCACCACCTGAACCATGCGCTCATCCAATGAGCTGGTTCAAATCGATTTGGTTCAACAACCAAATAAACCAAGCAATTAGTCCAGATCATAATAAACCACTGAGGCCTAAGATCTGACCGATGATCTCTTGATGCTCCTGATCTCACTGATCTAGCATCCATTCTCTCGATCGAAGCTTACCGATCTCAAGCCCTAATCAATCAAACTTGATTAGACCAGATCTCACTTTTATTCAGAGAGTAAATCCCTTTAAACTGAACTCAAACAATTCAGTCCACACGATCTGACTTAAGTAAGCCATATCATCAAATTGTGCGACCCTAAGGGTTTCCTCTAAATGTCGGTAACGACAACTTACGTTATCACGATCAGTGAGGGGTATCTAGCAACACATCACTGTCTCCCGATATAAAGGAAAGAGTCTTCCAAGACTACACCCAAACTACAGCACAAGTGTGAATCCAATTCACAAGGCATGCAAATTTCCTTTGCCACTGGATGTTCTTATTGGACAAGCGTGTCAAGCTTGTAGCTCCAATATGATGAGCATGATTAGAACAGATGAACACAGTCACCTGGGTATGGCCATACACTTTCTCAATCATCTCATCCAGGGGGCCCCTTTAGAACATCACACTCCAATTAAGGAGACGGCAATCCTATATCTATCACTAGTGCCCTAACCTGATTCAAGCTCACCATCCAAGATAGTCTATAATCATTAGGTTTCAAATGATATTGAACTACCTCAAAACAATGACAATCATCATTTAGAAACACAAGTGATCTCAAGTAAGAGGAAATGTGCCACTTGTTACATTCAAGGATTATTCATATTGTGACAACCAATTGAATATCCTAGTAGGGTCTGTCCAGTACATCCAATGTACCCATGAGTCTACATCTTATTCCATGCTCGAAGCATCCTATAAGATTAGACCACATATTAGTCTCAATCATATCAAGGCTGTCTCATGTTCACCAAGATATCTCGACTAAGGACTTCACAGCATGTCAGCCCAGCTGAACAGCTTTGAGACATTATTCAGAAGTACACTTATTGCAGCAGATAATGTAACAAACTGAATAACAACCATGCCTTTATAAACATAAGAGTTTATTACATGATACTGATACAATCCCAAGGCCTCAAACATTAGCCTTAAGGGCATACCCCAACAATCTCCCACTTGCACTTAATCTAATAGTTGAGAAATCTCAAACCCATGTTATTACAGTGCTTCTCATGCTTCTGCTGCGCCAGAGGCTTAGTAAGCTGGTCTGCCAGATTGTCATCTGTATGAACCTTGCAGACTTTGATCTCGCCACGATCAATGATCTCCCTGATCAAATGAAACCATCTCTGTATGTGCTTGGACTTCTGGTGCGACCGTGGTTCCTTTGCTTGTGCGATTGCTCCAGTGTTATCACAAAAGATAACCAAAGGATCTGCACTCGAAGGAACAACACCAAGTTCTCTCACGAACTTACGAATCCACACTGCCTCCTTGGATGCTTCCGAGGCTGCAACATACTCGGCTTCTGTTGTGGAATCAGCAACGATTGACTGTTTGAAACTTTTCCACACCACCGCTCCTCCATTCAAGCTAAAAACATAGCCTGATTGCGATCGGAAATCATCCTGGTCAGACTGGAACGAAGCGTCAGTATATCCTTCAATACTGAGTTCTTCCTGACCACCATACACCAAGAACATATCTTTGGTCCTCCGCAGATATTTTAAAATGTTCTTGACCGCAACCCAGTCCGCCATACCTGGATTACTTTGGAACCGACTGGTCACGCTTAACCCGTAAGCGACGTCTGGGCAAGTACACAACATCGCATACATAATGGATCCAATAGCCGAAGCATAAGGCGTATTGTCCATTTCATCTTTCTCAGTCTGTGTTTGTGGACACTGACTCTTTGAAAGATTCAGACCATGTCTGACTGGAAGATATCCTCTTTTAGAATTCTCTAAATGAAATCTTTCCAGGACTTTATCGATGTAAGTACTCTGGCACAGCCCGAGAAGCCTCTTAGATCTATCCCTGTAGATCTTCACACCTAATACATAGGCTGCTTCTCCTAAATCTTTCATCTGGAAACATTTCCTTAACCATGCCTTAACCGCATGCATTTCAGGAATGTCATTTCCAATGATCAAGATATCATCGACGTAGAGGACTAGGAAAGTAATCACGCTCCCACTAAACCTCTTATATACACACGGGTCATCTTCGTTCTTGATGAAACCAAATTCACTGACTGATTCATCAAAATGAATATTCCAGCTTCTCGATGCTTGTTTAAGTCCATAAATAGACTTCTTTAATTTGGATATCTTATGACGATCTGATGGATTAGTGAAACCTTCAGGTTGTGTCATATACACATCCTCTTCCAGATTTCCATTAAGGAAAGCTGTCTTCACATCCATTTGCTAGATCTCATAATCGTAATATGCTACTATCGCGAAAAGAATCCGAATAGACTTAAACATGGCTACAGGTGAGAAAGTTTCATCATAATCTATCCCGTAGATTTGTTTGAAACCTTTCGCAACTAGCCTGCCTTTATAGGTAACCACGTTACCATCCATGTCAATCTTCTTCTTGAAGATCCATTTACAGCCTATAGGGATAACTCCCGGAGGCGGATCAACCAAATCCCAGACTTGGTTATCTGACATGGAGTCCATCTCGGCTCGCATAGCTTCAAGCCATCTCGCTGACTCCGGTCCACTGACCGCATCCGCATAAGTGAGGGGTTCATCATTATCAATGATGTAGACTCTGTCATAGCGCTCAGGCTGTCGACGGATCCTTCCCGATCTTCGCGGTTCCCGTGATATCTGAGCCTCAGGTTGTTCAGTAACCTGTTCTACCGGCTCAGGCTCATCCAACTGTGCTTGACCACTTTGTCCTTCCTTTGGATTCTCATCTAGCTTTATTTCTCTCCCACTGGCCTCTTGCAGAAGAAACTCCTTCTCAAGAAATATGGCCGTCCGAGCAACAAATACCTTGTTCTCTTTGGGATCGTAGAAATAATAACCCTTAGTTTCCTTAGGGTAACCGACAAAGATACATTTCTCAGATCTGCTCTCTAGTTTCCCAGAGGCGAGCTTTTTGACATAAGCCTCGTAGCCCCAGGTCCTGATAAATGTCAAGCTCGGCTGTTTCCCATACCATAACTCATATGGCGTCTTAGAAACTGCCTTGGATGGCACTCGGTTTAGTACCTTTGCAGCTGTTTCCAGTGCAAATCCCCAAAAGGAATATGGAAGAGTAGCCTGACTCATCATAGAACGAACCATATCAAGTAACGTTCTATTTCTCCTCTCGGACACACCATTCCATTGCGGTGTTCCTGGCGGAGTGAGCTGTGAGATAATCCCACACTCCTTTAGATAGTCAGTAAACGCATGACTCTAGTATTCTCCACCTCGATCAGAACGAAGTGCCTTGATATTTCGGCCAAGCTGATTCTGTACTTCATTCTTGAACTCTTTGAACTTGTCAAAAGATTCACTTTTGTGTCTCATAAGATAGACATACCCATACCTACTGAAATCATCAGTAAAGGTAATGAAGTAAAGATAGCCACCTCTGGCATGTTTACTAAATGGCCCACACACATCACTGTGTATAAGGTCAAGTAAACCTGAAGCCCTTTGACCTTTGTTAGAAAAAGGTGACTTTGAAATAACCCATTGTCCAACATGAATAACCCATTGTTAATTGAACATTCTTAATATCCTGAAGCCCTTTGACCTTTCTTAATATCAATATTTTGTATAGAACATTCCATGTCCAACATGAATAACCCATTGTTAATTGAACCAGTAGCATAAACAATATTATCTAAAGAAAGAACACACTTTGAAATATTGCATTCAAAGGAAAATCCCTTCCTAACAAGAGCAGGAATGGAGATAATATTTTTAGTAATGCTGGGAACAAAGTAACAACTGTTTAGTTCTAATACAAGTCCAGATGGTAATGAGATGAAATAGTCTCCTACAGCAACAGCAGCAACCCGTGCCCCGTTTCCAACTCGTAGGTCCACCTCATGCTGTCCCACATGTCTTCTTCTCTTGAGTTCCTGTACATTTGAACAAATGTGAACTCCACATGCAGTGTCCAACACCCATGAAATAGAAGAAGAGTATATCATGACTTCCGTCACATAAATACCTGAGCCAGAAGCAAAGCTTCCCCTCTTATCTCCTTGGAGCGCTTTACAATCCTTTTTCCAGTGACCCAGCTGGCCACAGTGGAAACATCTGTATTCCTTTGACCGCTTAACTTTTTGCTTCAGAGCCTTGCTGTAACTCTTGACAGGGGCCTTGCCCTTCTTCCCCTTCTTCTTGTTCCTAGAAGGAACCATTAAGACAGAGGTCGAAGGCTTTCCCTTCAGAGTCTCCTCAGTAGTCAAGAGCATATTCAGCAGCTCTGCCGGAGTACAGTCGATTTTGTTCATATTTAATGATGAACGCATCGAAAGAGGGCGGGAGAGACTGCAGAATAATGTCTACAGCAAGCTCCTGATTGATGGTATGCCCCAGTTTCTCTAGAGCCTCCTTGTGCCCAATCATCTTGAGCACGTGAGCTCCCACTGGGCTCCCTTCAGCCAGTTTGCTCTGGAAGAACAGCTTTGTCAGATTATAGCGTTCTGTCCTCGCCTGTGCAGCATACAGCATCTTGAGGTTCGCTATAATCTCTATAGCCTTCATATCCTCATGCTGACGCTGCAGCGGTGGCGTCATAGACGCTAGCATCAGGCAAGCGACATCAATGCTATCATTGACGTGCTTTTCATAAGCTTCCCGAACCGCCCTTGCGGCGTTCGGAGCGGGCTGAGGCGGTATAGCCGTCTCGAGGACATACAGTTTCCTCTCTGCCTTAAGAACAATCTTAAGGTGTCCGTACCAGTCTGAGAAGTTCGGCCCAGCAAACTTCTCCCTTTCCAGTAGGGATCGCACATTGAAGCTCATGGTGTTCGTTGCTGCAGGTATCTACAACAATGCAAGAACAGCAAGGTCAGTATCAATGTTAAGAATCAATCAGGACTTAAGAATGATTCTTTTTCTCACTATTTTATCTGGCTGAAAAATCCAGCAAAACAGCCTGAAAGAGTAGAACTCTTTTAGTGAGATGGGATCCAGATTTCATACTTGGTCTCCGCGTCCCGCTCAGGCGAGATAAGATGCACAGAGAGTACAAGCACTAATCTCTGGTAGGCTGTTCCAGCCAATCGCCAACCCATGCGATTCCCCTTCATCTGGGCAATCCAGCAGACTGTGCCAACTGAGTTGGTACAACACAGTCTCTGACCCCACAGATGGCTGCCTCCATGTGCTACCATATGCGCCACATATGTAGCCTACACGGTCAAGCTAACCCGACCTACTCCCTGGACCACCACGTGCTATGCTGAGCAACGAGAAGCGATAAATCCCTTCTCTGTAACACGCAGGTGTAATCCCGCACCGTCTGAAGATAGATGGACGTGCCCACTGAGTGGGTACAACACGGCTCCAACGATAGTCAGAACAGTGAGCTTTCGCGTCAGAAGGCTTACGAGCTTGATATTTTAGCGTTGGATTTTAACGGTCTTTTATCTTCTTAACTATCATGCAATTCCTATGGTGATAGCAGAAGATAAACTCATGCAATTCTAATTATAAAAGCAATAAATAGAAAGCACGCTGATCTTATGTGGTAAAAGCCCATTAAGCCAAAGTAAGACCTTAACCAAACTTAATTCTTCACTTGCTTTTCTTCATGGGTCTTTTGCTGCTCATTTGGCCCTAACCAGTGAAAGATCCCCTAACATAAGGGGGGGTTGAAACCCTAGATAGGCGCATGTATTTTTTTCTTTTAAGCAGCGGAAAGGGGGTTTCTAGGATCTTTTGATGCATGCATTATAATCAACTTAAAACCGATTGCACAAGAGATAGAACCATACCATTGCCATCGGTTTGATGGTGTCTTGGAATCAAAGATGCAAGTGCCTCTTCTCCTTAGATGACACACACAATGAGAAGGCGACTACTTCCTTGGGGACTTTGTGCTAGCAAATCTTCAAGGAGTCCTTCGTATGGAGGGAATGAGAGAAACTTGCTTGCTTAGTCCTCGACTCTTCAAAAGCGTGAAGCAGAGGTTCCACACGAGAGAAGGCGACGGGAATAGAAGTGAGGCGACAAGAGATGCGCTCCACACAAGACATGGAGGCGTGGTTGCTAAAAATAGCCAACTTACTCTTTCATGCGATCATGTGTTCATGCATTTCGAACCAATCGCATTTTTCCTCTCTATTCTTTAAACCAAGCGCTCATCCATGAGCCGGTTCATTTGAATTTGGTTCAATAACCAAATAAACCAAGCAACCAGTCCAGACCATAATAAACACTTAGGTTCTTGATCTGACCGTCGATCTCTTGATGCTCCTGATCTAACTGATCTAGCATCCATTCTCTCGATCGAAGCTTACCGATCTCAAGCCCTAATCAATCAAACATGATCAGACCAGATCTCACTTACAATCAGAGATTAAATCCCTTTAAACTGAACCCAAATAATTCAGTCCACACGATCTGACTTAAGTAAGCCATATCATCAAATTGTGCGACCCTGAGGGTTTCCTTTAAATGTCGGTAACGATAACTCACGTTATCACGATCAGTGAGGGGTATCTAGCAACACATCACTGTCTCCCGATATAAAGGAAAGAGTCTTCCAAGAATACACCCAAACCACAGTACAAGTGTGAATTCAACTCACTAAGCATACATATTTCCTTTGCCACTGAATGTTCTTATTGGACAAGCGTGTCAAGCTTGTAACTCCAATATGACAAGCATGATTAGATCAGATGAACATAGTCACCTGGGTATGGCCATACACTTTCTCAATCATCTCATCCAGGGGGGCCCCTTTAGAACATCACACTCCTTAAACAAGGAGACGGCAATCCTATGTCTATCACTAGTGCCCTAACCTGATTCAAGCTCATTATCCAAGATAGTCTATAATCATTATGTTTCAAATGATATTGAACTACCTCAAAACAATGACAATAATCATTTAGGAAACACAAGTGATCTCAAGTCAGAGGAAATGTGCCACTTGTTGCAATCAAGGATTATTCACATTGTGACAAACAATTGAACATCCTAGTAGGGTCAGTCCAGTACATCCAATGTACCCATGAGTCTACATCTTATTCCATGCTCGAAGCATCCTATAAGATTAGAACACATATTAGTCTTAACCATATCAAGGCTGTCTCATGTTCACCAAGATATCTCGACTAAGGACTTAACTGCATGTCAGCCTAGCTGAACAGCTTTGAGACATTATTCAGAAGAACATATATATTGCTGCAGACAATGTAGCTAACTGAATAACAACCATGCCTTTATAAACATATAAGTTTATACAAATGATACTGTTACAATCCCAAGGCCTCAAACATTAGGCTTAAGGGCATACCCCAACAATCTCCCACTTGCACTTAATCTAATGGTTGAGAAATCTCAAACCCATGTTATTACAGTGCTTCTCATGCTTCTGCTGCGCCAGAGGCTTGGTAAGCGGGTCTGCCAGATTGTCATCCGTATGAACCTTGCAAACTTTGATCTCGCCACGATCTATGATCTCCCTGATCAAGTGAAACCGTCTCTGTATGTGCTTGGACTTCTGGTGCGACCGTGGTTCCTTTGCTTGTGCGATTGCTCCAGTGTTATCACAGAAGATAACCAAAGGATCTGCACTTGAAGGAACAACACCAAGTTCTCTCACGAACTTACGAATCCACACTGCCTCCTTGGATGCTTCCGAGGCTGCAACATACTCGGCTTCTGTTGTGGAATCAGCAACAGTTGACTGTTTGAAACTCTTCCACACCACTGCTCCTCCATTCAAGCTAAAAACATAGCCTGATTGCGATCGGAAATCATCCTGGTCTGACTGGAACGAAGCGTCAGTATATCCTTCAATACTGAGTTCTTCCTGACCACCATATATCAAGAACATATCTTTGGTCCTCCGCAGATATTTTAAAATGTTCTTGACTGCAATCTAGTGCGCCATATCTGGATTACTTTGGAACCGACTGGTCACGCTTAACCCGTAAGCAACGTCTGGGCGAGTACACAACATCGCATACATAATGGATCCAATAGCCGAAGCATAAGGCATATTGTCCATTTCATCTTTCTCAGTCTGTGTTTGTGGACACTGACTCTTCGAAAGATTCAGACCATGTCTGACTGGAAGATATCCTCTTTTAGAATTCTCTAAATGAAATCTCTCCAGGACTTTATCGATGTAAGTACTCTGGCACAGCCCGAGAAGCCTCTTAGATCTATCCCTGTAGATCTTCACACCTAATACATAGGCTGCTTCTCCTAAATCTTTCATCTGGAAACATTTCCTTAACCATGCCTTAACGGCATGCATTTCAGGAATGTCATTTCCAATGATCAAGATATCATCGACGTAGAGGACTAGGAAAGTAATTACGCTCCCACTAAACCTCTTATATACACACGGGTCATCCTCGTTCTTGATGAAACCAAACTCAGAGATTGATTCATCAAAACGAATATTCCAGCTTCTAGATGCTTGTTTAAGTCCATAAATAGACTTCTTTAACTTGCATATCTTATGACGATCTGATGGATTAGTGAAACCTTCTGGTTGTGTCATATACACATCCTCATCCAGATTTCCATTAAGGAAAGCTGTCTTCACATCCATTTGCCAAATCTCATAATCATAATATGCAGCTATCGCGAAAAGAATCCGAATAGACTTAAACATAGCTACAGGTGAGAAAGTTTCATCATAATCTATCCCGTAGATTTGTTTGAAACCTTTCGCAACTAGCCTGCCTTTATAGGTAACCACGTTACCATCCATGTCAATCTTCTTCTTGAAGATCCATTTACAGCCTATAGGGATAACTCCCGGAGGCGGATCAACCAAATCCCAAACTTGGTTATCTGACATGGAGTCCATCTCGGCGCGCATAGCTTCAAGCCATCTCGCTGACTCCGGTCCACTGACCGCATCCGCATAAGTGAGGGGTTCATCATTATCAATGATGTAGACTCCGTCATAGCGCTCAGGCTGTCGACGGATCCTTCCCGATCTTCGCGGTTCCCGTGATATCTGAGCCTCAGGTTGTTCAATAACCTGTTCTACCAGCTCAGGCTCATCCAACTGTGCTTGCGCACTTTGTCCTTCCTCTGGATTCTCATCCAGCTTTATTTCTCTCCCACTGGCCTCTTGCAGAAGAAACTCCTTCTCAAGAAATATAGCCGTCCGAGCAACAAATACCTTGTTCTCTTTGGGATCGTAGAAATAATAACCCTTAGTTTCCTTAGGGTAACCGACAAAGATACATTTGTCAGATCTGCTCTCTAGTTTCCCAGAGGCGAGCTTTTTGACATAAGCCTCGCAACCCCAGATCCTGATAAATGTCAAGCTCGGCTGTTTCCCATACCATAACTCATATGGCGTCTTAGAAACTGCCTTGGATGGCACTCGGTTTAGTACCTTTGCAGCTGTTTCCAGTGCAAATCCCCAAAAGGAGTAAGGTAGAGTAGCCTGACTCATCATAGAACGAACCATATCAAGTAACGTTCTATTTCTCCTTTCGGACACACCATTCCATTGCGGTGTTCCTGGCGGAGTGAGCTGTGAGATAATCCCACACTCCTTCAGATAGTCAGTAAATTCTCGACATAGGTATTCTCCACCTCGATCAGAACGAAGTGCCTTGATATTTCGGCCTAGCTGATTTTGTACTTCATTCTTGAACTCTTTGAACTTGTCAAAAGATTCACTTTTATGTCTCATTAGATAGACATACCCATACCTACTGAAATCATCAGTAAAGGTAATGAAGTACTGATAGCCACCTCTGGCATGTTTACTAAATGGCCCACACACATCACTGTGTATAAGGTCAAGTAAACCTGAAGCCCTTTGACCTTTGTTAGAAAAAGGTGACTTTGTCATTTTACCCATTAAACAAGCCTTGCATGTATCAATCTCCTCATAGGAGAATGATCCCAGCAGTCCATGATCATGCAACCGCTTAATGCACTTCTTGTTAATATGGCCTAAACGACTATGCCATAGCAAGGTGCTGTCATCAGCATTCTTGGCTTTCTTAATATCAACATTTTGTATAGAATTTTCCATGTCCAACATGTATAATCCATTGTTAATTGAACCAGTTGCATAAACAATATTATCTAAAGATAAAACACACTTTGAAATATTGCATTCAAAGGAAAATCCCTTCCTGACAAGAGCAGGAATGGAGATAATATTCTTAGTAATACTGGGAACAAAGTAACAACTGTTTAATTCTAATACAATTCCAGATGGCAAAGAGATGAAATAGTCTCCTACAGCAACAGCAGCAACCCGTGCCCCGTTTCCAACTCGTAGGTCCACCTCATGCTGTCCCACCTGCCTTCTTCTCTTGAGTTCCTGTACATTTGAACAAATGTGAACTCCACATGCAGTGTCCAACACCCATGATATAGAAGAAGATGAAACCATGACTTCCGTCACGTATATACCTGAGCCAGAAGCAAGGCTTCCCCTCTTATCTCCTTGGAGCGCTTTACAGTCCTTTTTCCAGTGACCCAGCTGGCCACAGTGGAAACACCTGTATTCCTTGGACCGCTTAACCTTCTGTTTCAGAGCCTTGCTGTAACTCTTGACAGGGGTCTTGCCCTTCTTCCCCTTCTTCTTGTTCCTCGAAGGAACCATCAAGACAGAGGTTGAAGGCTTACCCTTCAGAGTTTCCTCAGTAGTCAAGAGCATATTCAGCAGCTCTGCCGGAGTACAATCGATTTTGTTCATATTAAAGTTAATAATGAACGCATCGAAAGAAGGCGGAAGAGACTGCAGAATAATGTCTACAGCAAGCTCCTGGTTGATGGTATGCCCCAGTTTTTCTAGAGCCTCCTTGTGCCCAATCATCTTGAGCACGTGAGCTCCCACTGGGCTCCCTTCAGCCAGTTTGCTCTGAAAGAACAGCTTTGTCAAATTATAGCGTTCTGTCCTCGCCTGTGCAGCATACAGCATCTTGAGGTTTGCTATCATGTCTATGGCAGACATATCCTCATGCTGACGCTGCAGCGGTGGCGTCATAGACGCTAGCATCAGGCAAGCGACATCAATGCTATCATTGACGTCCTTTTCATAGGCTTCCCGAACCGCCCTTGCGGCGTTCGGAGCGGGCTGAGGCGGTATCGCCGTCTCGAGGACATACAGTTTCCTCTCTGCCTTAAGTACGATCTTAAGGTGTCTGAACCAGTCTGAGAAGTTCGGCCCAGCAAACTTCTCCCTTTCCAGTAGGGATCGCACATTGAAGCTCATGGTGTTCGTTGCTGCAGGAATCTACAACAATGCAAGAACAGCAAGGTCAGTATCAATGTCAAGAATCAATCAGGACTTAAGAAAGATTCTTTTTCTCACTATTTTATCTGGCTGAAAAACCCAGCAAAACAGCTCGAAAGAGTAGAACTCTTTTAGTGAGATGGGATCCAGATTTCATACTTGGTCTCCGCGTCCCGCTCAGGCGAGATAAGATGCACAGAGAGTACAAGCACTAATCTCTGGTAGGCAGTCCTTGCCAATCGCCTACCTGTGCGATTCCCCTTCATCTGGGCAATCCAGCAGACTGTGCCAACTGAGTTGGAACAACACAATCTCTGACCCCACAGATGACTGCCTCCATGCGCTACCATATGCGCCACATATGTAGCCTACATGGTCAAGCTGACCCGACCTACTCCCTGGACCACCACGTGCTATGCTGAGCAACGAGAAGCGATAAATCCCTTCTCTGTAACACGCAGGTGTAATCCCGCACCGTCTGAAGATAGATGGACGTGCCCACTGAGTGGGTACAACACGGCTCCAACAATAATCAGAACAGTGAGGTTTCGCGTCAGAAGGCATACGAGCTTGATATTTTAGCATTGGATTTTAACGGTCTTTTATCTTCTTCACTATCATGCAATTCCTATGGTGATAGCAGAAGATAAATAAATCATGCTGTTCTACTTATTAAACAATAAAAGAAAGCATGAATCTTATGTGGTAAAAGCCCATAGCCCTAGTAAGACCTTAATATCACTTAAGTCTTCACTTGCTTTTCTTCATGGGACTTTTGCTGCTCATCTGGCCCAAACCAGGGCCCAAGCGCCATCTGCAGCTCAGGTGCGCCCACCAGGTAAATGCGCCTGGTCCTAGGGTCGAACCCTAGACCTCCCACCTGGTCAAGCCTCTGCTGCATGCGCCTCTGCCAAATGTGCTCTGTGCTCTTGTCTGATTAATTTACAAATTAATCTATCTAGACAAGGTTGACTCGCAGGTCAATTACATTTTATAAATTAAATGCAATGTGATGCGCAGATCACAATATAAAAATTAATTTACAAAATTAACCAGGCACGCAGGCCCCAGCACAGCACACATTAAAACACGGGCAGCCCACATAAGATTAAATAAACATACATATGCATCAATCAACATGTGATCCATTCATGAAAATTAAAATTTCAAAAACCCCTTGGGATCAATTTTAATTTTCCTTATTTGCCCTACTACCTTACAATGGTCCATTACTAGGGATCCACTCATCAGATCTAGTCAGATCCACTGCCCTTTCATGCACCAAGTCCTAACTGACTTGAGTCGACCAAAAGGCCAACCATGCATGCGCCAAGGGCTGAACGACCACACTGAGGTCTGGCAAGCGGGCGTGAGCCCGGGCCTAACTCATGTGCGTTCATAGGTTGTCTCAACCAGACATCGCTACACGCCTGTCTGCAGTCGACTTATAGCCACCTTGTGCTTTCGCACAGGTGCCATCTGGTCGACCCATCAAGGCTGTCAGATAATCTGATCAGACTAATTGGATCTTGACTAGACTGAGATTTCAACCCTAATAACCCATCTAAGGGTTTAAAGTAGGCGCCTTAGATCTAAGGTGAATCGCGCATGTAATATAAGTATTAAGAAAACATACAAAAATGCGCCAAGTACATGCGCCAACATAAGAATGTAACATGAAACATTTTTCTTATGAAACATCTAATATGCGCATGTTATAGATCTAAGCATACTTATATATCCGCATACATGGATCACAATATTTTAAGCAATCATAGAAACATGCAAACAATGCCTCTGATACCAATTGAAAGATCCCCTAACATAAGGGGGGGTTGAAACCCTAGATAGGCGCATGTATTTTTTTCTTTTAAGCAGCGGAAAGGGGGTTTCTAGGATCTTTTGATGCATGCATTATAATCAACTTAAAACCGATTGCACAAGAGATAGAACCATACCATTGCCATCGGTTTGATGGTGTCTTGGAATCAAAGATGCAAGTGCCTCTTCTCCTTAGATGACACACACAATGAGAAGGCGACTACTTCCTTGGGGACTTTGTGCTAGCAAATCTTCAAGGAGTCCTTCGTATGGAGGGAATGAGAGAAACTTGCTTGCTTAGTCCTCGACTCTTCAAAAGCGTGAAGCAGAGGTTCCACACGAGAGAAGGCGACGGGAATAGAAGTGAGGCGACAAGAGATGCGCTCCACACAAGACATGGAGGCGTGGTTGCTAAAAATAGCCAACTTACTCTTTCATGCGATCATGTGTTCATGCATTTCGAACCAATCGCATTTTTCCTCTCTATTCTTTAAACCAAGCACTCATCCATGAGCCGGTTCATTTGAATTTGGTTCAATAACCAAATAAACCAAGCAACCAGTCCAGACCATAATAAACACTTAGGTTCTTGATCTGACCGTCGATCTCTTGATGCTCCTGATCTAACTGATCTAGCATCCATTCTCTCGATCGAAGCTTACCGATCTCAAGCCCTAATCAATCAAACATGATCAGACCAGATCTCACTTACAATCAGAGATTAAATCCCTTTAAACTGAACCCAAATAATTCAGTCCACACGATCTGACTTAAGTAAGCCATATCATCAAATTGTGCGACCCTGAGGGTTTCCTTTAAATGTCGGTAACGATAACTCACATTATCACGATCAGTGAGGGGTATCTAGCAACACATCACTGTCTCCCGATATAAAGGAAAGAGTCTTCCAAGACTACACCCAAACCACAGTACAAGTGTGAATTCAACTCACTAAGCATACATATTTCCTTTGCCACTGGATGTTCTTATTGGACAAGCGTGTCAAGCTTGTAACTCCAATATGACAAGCATGATTAGATCAGATGAACATAGTCACCTGGGTATGGCCATACACTTTCTCAATCATCTCATCCAGGGGGGCCCCTTTAGAACATCACACTCCTTAAACAAGGAGACGGCAATCCTATGTCTATCACTAGTGCCCTAACCTGATTCAAGCTCATTATCCAAGATAGTCTATAATCATTATGTTTCAAATGATATTGAACTACCTCAAAACAATGACAATCATCATTTAGGAAACACAAGTGATCTCAAGTCAGAGGAAATGTGCCACTTGTTGCAATCAAGGATTATTCACATTGTGACAAACAATTGAACATCCTAGTAGGGTCAGTCCAGTACATCCAATGTACCCATGAGTCTACATCTTATTCCATGCTCGAAGCATCCTATAAGATTAGAACACATATTAGTCTTAACCATATCAAGGCTGTCTCATGTTCACCAAGATATCTCGACTAAGGACTTAACTGCATGTCAGCCTAGCTGAACAGCTTTGAGACATTATTCAGAAGAACATATATATTGCTGCAGACAATGTAGCTAACTGAATAACAACCATGCCTTTATAAACATATAAGTTTATACAAATGATACTGTTACAATCCCAAGGCCTCAAACATTAGGCTTAAGGGCATACCCCAACAATCTCCCACTTGCACTTAATCTAATGGTTGAGAAATCTCAAACCCATGTTATTACAGTGCTTCTCATGCTTCTGCTGCGCCAGAGGCTTGGTAAGCGGGTCTGCCAGATTGTCATCCGTATGAACCTTGCAAACTTTGATCTCGCCACGATCTATGATCTCCCTGATCAAGTGAAACCGTCTCGGTATGTGCTTGGACTTCTGGTGCGACCGTGGTTCCTTTGCTTGTGCGATTGCTCCAGTGTTATCACAGAAGATAACCAAAGGATCTGCACTCGAAGGAACAACACCAAGTTCTCTCACGAACTTACGAATCCACACTGCCTCCTTGGATGCTTCCGAGGCTGCAACATACTCGGCTTCTGTTGTGGAATCAGCAACAGTTGACTGTTTGAAACTCTTCCACACCACTGCTCCTCCATTCAAGCTAAAAACATAGCCTGATTGCGATCGGAAATCATCCTGGTCTGACTGGAACGAAGCGTCAGTATATCCTTCAATACTGAGTTCTTCCTGACCACCATATATCAAGAACATATCTTTGGTCCTCCGCAGATATTTTAAAATGTTCTTGACTGCAATCCAGTGCGCCATATCTGGATTACTTTGGAACCGACTGGTCACGCTTAACCCGTAAGCAACGTCTGGGCGAGTACACAACATCGCATACATAATGGATCCAATAGCCGAAGCATAAGGCATATTGTCCATTTCATCTTTCTCAGTCTGTGTTTGTGGACACTGACTCTTCGAAAGATTCAGACCATGTCTGGTCGACCCATCAAGGCTGTCAGATGGTCTGATCAGACTGTTTGGATCTAACTCAGGGGATGACTTCAACCCTAATAACCCGTCTAAGGGTTTAAAGCAGGGCCTTAGATCTAGTGTAAGTCGCGCATGTGATATAGTTTTTTTTTGAGAAAAACAAGAATGCGCCAACATACATGCGCCATAGACTAACATATTCAAGTTTCGCATGTGCAACAACTTAAAATGAAATTTTCGCATGTCAACTAGATCTAAGCATACTTGCGCATATGGATCATAAAAGGCTTTAAGCAATCATAAAAACATGCATCAACCAGCTCTGATACCAATTGATGATCCCCTACAAGGGGCGAAACCCTAAAACATGCTCTAAACAAAACTTGCATGGGCGGAATCTAGGGTTTCCTAAGATCGGATAGCATGTATTATGATCAACTTTAACAACAGAAAAGGAATTCATACCGAAGCCATATGAAGGATGTCGCCTTGGAAGCAAGAGAACAAAAGAGGTCTCCTCCAAATCGTCACACACAAGATGATGTCGCTTTCTCTTTTGGTGCTCCTTGTGCTAGCAAGGTTCCAAGAGGTCTTGATCGAATGGGAGGGAAGATGATCTCCTTGCTTGGCGAAACTTTCTCCTCTTGTCGTCTTAGTTTTTTCACACGAGAATGCTTCTCCAAAGAAAACCAAGGAGGCGACAAAGGCGTGAAGAGGCGAGAGAGAGGCGACGTGAGATCATGGACACGTTTGAGAACATGCTATCTAAAAATAGCAAAGTCCAAACGTTCATGCGACCATGCATTACCCCAATCGCAAATGCCTCACCACCTGAACCATGCGCTCATCCAATGAGCTGGTTCAAATCGATTTGGTTCAACAACCAAATAAACCAAGCAATTAGTCCAGATCATAATAAACCACTGAGGCCTAAGATCTGACCGATGATCTCTTGATGCTCCTGATCTCACTGATCTAGCATCCATTCTCTCGATCGAAGCTTACCGATCTCAAGCCCTAATCAATCAAACATGATTAGACCAGATCTCACTTTTATTCAGAGAGTAAATCCCTTTAAACTAAACTCAAACAATTCAGTCCACACGATCTGACTTAAGTAAGCCATATCATCAAATTGTGCGACCCTAAGGGTTTCCTCTAAATGTCGGTAACGACAACTTACGTTATCACGATCAGTGAGGGGTATCTAGCAACACATCACTGTCTCCCGATATAAAGGAAAGAGTCTTCCAAGACTACACCCAAACTACAGCACAAGTGTGAATCCAATTCACAAGGCATGCATATTTCCTTTGCCACTGGATGTTCTTATTGGACAAGCGTGTCAAGCTTGTAGCTCCAATATGATGAGCATGATTAGAACAGATGAACACAGTCACCTGGGTATGGCCATACACTTTCTCAATCATCTCATCCAGGGGGCCCCTTTAGAACATCACACTCCAATTAAGGAGACGGCAATCCTATATCTATCACTAGTGCCCTAACCTGATTCAAGCTCACCATCCAAGATAGTCTATAATCATTATGTTTCAAATGATATTGAACTACCTCAAAATAATGACAATCATCATTTAGAAACACAAGTGATCTCAAGTCAGAGGAAATGTGCCACTTGTTACATTCAAGGATTATTCATATTGTGACAACCAATTGAATATCCTAGTAGGGTCTGTCCAGTACATCCAATGTACCCATGAGTCTACATCTTATTCCATGCTCGAAGCATCCTATAAGATTAGACCACATATTAGTCTCAATCATATCAAGGCTGTCTCATGTTCACCAAGATATCTCGACTAAGGACTTCACAGCATGTCAGCCCAGCTGAACAGCTTTGAGACATTATTCAGAAGTACACTTATTGCAGCAGATAATGTAACAAACTGAATAACAACCATGCCTTTATAAACATAAGAGTTTATTACATGATACTGATACAATCCCAAGGCCTCAAACATTAGCCTTAAGGGCATACCCCAACAGAATCTCACTCTGATGTTTTGCCCATATCTTTTGTTGAATCTTCCGCTTTATTTGAAAAATTATGCTTTGTTGAGGAATCTAATTTGAGACAGAAAGAATATTTTCATGATCCAATATATGAATCTTTTGATCAAAGTCCTACTCTTATTCTTATTGAAGATCTAAATTTGAAGAAAGGACTTATGATTTTGCTTTTTGACAAACACAGGAAGATCATAGAAATTACTTTGAGTGGATTTGAAAATCTTTATTTTAATTTTTGCATATATAAGAAAGCCACTTTGATTGTGTTTTATTTGAAATTTTGGATATTTGGATTAGTGGCTAATCTTTTGGGAAAAAGGAAAAGCAGAAGATTGTATGCTTTATACTTTGGAACTGATTCACCTGCTTCACCTTGAGATTTGAGTTTAGGTCAAGCTATGGACCTAAAATTAGCGCTTCTTGGGAGGCAACCCAAGCTCACTTTTACTTTGCTTAGTTTCTTTTTAGAATTAATTTTCCTTTTCTTGTTGCAGGAAAATAAAATTCTTTACGGTTGCACTGCTTTCCTTGGACACCTACGCCTTCTTCTCCAGATTTGCAGCACCTCTAGCTACACTGCATCTGCCTCTGACATCACTGTCTCCAGCCATCGACACTGGATCATACCACCAGCAGACTCTTATTTCTTTTGTTGCCTCTTATTCCATGATTTTATTTATTTTTGCAGCAGTTCTTTATTATTGACTCTGATTTTTTTTATGCAGTACTATCTTTTGCACCGGCCGACGATCTCACCTCTATGATTGTATTCTCTAGCAGGCCACTAGAGATTACTCACTCTACTGTCGGCACCATCATCATTGCTAGCAGCTTTTCAGTAAAATTTTCAAAAGGCACATCTTTGAACCTAGCAGCATATGCCCCGACACTATTTTTGATCTAAGCCTTATGTATCTTTGGTCAGAGCTTGCTATATAGTTTTGTGAGTATTGTTTACACTCTCTTGTATTCATGATTATTTCATATGGTTGCATCTTTGATTTGTTATCACTTTACACCCTTTGCATTGTTTGAGCCTTATGTGATTATATGGACCAATGTTACACTTTTGACTATGATTATATGAGTTTTCATGCTTCACACTTTTTGCATTGAATTAGAAATTTTTTATGACTTGAATCCATGAGATAAGAGATGTGTAGATTAAACATTAATTATGAAAGTTTATGCTAATGCCTGTAAATGAAGATATACCTATTATGTTGAATTTATTTCTTCAATATATATCTACTTGTTGAAATTATTCATTGATTAATGCATATGTTTTGGGTAGGTATGTTGTTTGATGAATGCAATCTAAGAGTGAAGCATCTTTCTTGAATAAAATGAGCATATGAGTGTAATTTTTGAATTAATGTCAATTGATTAACCTCGTTGATGTTTGATTTATCTTACTATTTGTTGGGAAGAGGGAATCCAGGATCCACAAAAATAGTGAGAGACTCCCCTACTTGGCACTGTGTAAAATTGACAATGGTACCTAAGACATGGGTTGAAGTCTATAAAAAGAGAGAGAGAGAGAGAGAGAGAGAGAGAAAAAAAGAGGAAAAGACTCCTCTACTTGGCACTGTATAAAATTGACAGTGGTACCGAAGATAAGAGTTGAAGTCTAAAATAAAAAGTGTATATCTATGTGGGTACATACTTTCTATTCAAAAATAATAATAAAAAGAGAGATTTTGTGTGGAAAAAGATCTTGGAGACTTTATTCCTGTAAACAAAGGTATCATAGATTTAAACTGAAACAAAGGTGAAGTCATGATATTGAGATTCTTTTTATTATACAAGTTTCGAAACTTTATTTGATCAAAGCTGTGAATCTTGAAGATTAAATTCATTGGATGATGTATTTATCTAAAATTTTATGCAAAAAGTTGATGAAATATTTCATGATTGATTATATTTTACAAATTTATTTTTCATAAAAGAGCATATTTTCCATACTTAGCATCGTTCTTTATTTTATTTGCTTGAGGACAAGCAAAATTTGAGCCTTATGTGTTTGATGACACCAAAATTCATAGTACATTTTGTGTCATATCATGTGTCTTTTTGTGTCATAATTATGATCTTTTGCTTGTTTTTAAGCCTTAATTGTCAAATATTGCAGAATCTACACCACTTCTTATTTTTGATCATTTTCAGGTTAAAAGTGTCATATTTTGATGGATTTTGGAAGAATTGAATACACCAATGGATTCCAGACGTCGAAACGAAGCTACCCCTCAAATTTAAAGTCAAAAGGAGCCAAATTGCAAAAATACGGCACTACCATATTTTTGAGCCAAACTCTCATGGTACCGTATTTCGTAGGGGATGTTTCAGGTGAAATACGGCACTGCCGTATGAAACTACACGCCACCGTATTTTCCAGCGATTTCAACCAGAAAAGTTTGACAAGAATACGGCACTATCGTATGAAATCGCATGGCACCGTATTTTGTGATAAAGCTGAACAAAAAGTTTTAGCAAGAATACGGCACTGCCGTATATTTGAGAGAAATTGTCACGGTACCATATTAGCAAAAATACGGGACTGCCGTAATCCGAATACGGTACCGTATTTTTAACCAGATTCATGACTTTTTCGGGCTGATTCTTGCGCGGGCCATAACGTTTGATCCAGAAGTCCAAATTGAGATCTGAAAGAAGTAGCGAACTCATATTTGAAAGGAGAAGACGCACGAAGTGGAAGAGAGAACGTTTATCAAGAATTGAGAGAGAAATCACCAGAACGGTGGTTAGGGTTTGTCCTCATGCCGAGAGGCATAGAGGACATCTCAGGCCGTGATTTTCACTCAGAAGCTTCGCCTAGAAGAGAGGAGGATATCCCAGAAGTTTTAGATCGAAAGGAGATCGATCGGAAGAGAAATCGATGAAATCGGTGGTGACAGCACTGTTCATCGAGTTCTGCTGCAATTACGGTGCTATAATTTCGATTACAACACCGTGTTCTGTAAGTTCTTCCCTTCTTCTTTGATTTTTGACTTTTTAAACTATGATTTATTGTAATCTTTTTTCCATGCAAGCTTAATCTTTTTATGAGACATGGGTTGTAGTCCCCATGCTTTGTTAATGACTAGAAAACATTAATTTTTGTCATGATAATTTTATTATGATAATTTTACTTTTGTGATTAATTATCTTTAATTATCCTTAGTTTTATAAATATCAGCATGTTTTAGAATTTTGCGAAATAGACCGAGTGGTTGATCGTTTGAAATTCGGAACCCTAGGAATCGTTGAGTTTGGAACTATCGTAAGAGATTAGGTAGTTCTTCGAATTCTGATTTTTAGTGATTTTATTGCCATGTTGAATTTCTAATACTTTGGATTGAGTTAATGTGTAGACTTGATTTGATCTTGCACGAGAGTGAGGATCGAGTCGTCGGAAAACCTTAAGTAGAACCTGTGTTGAGTTTCAGGATGCACGAGAGTGATCCTAGAGATTCCACTTGAGATATCTGACTTAGAATTCGGATGTACGAGAGTGATTCTTGAATTCTTTGTTCAATGATTTACTTATTTTCAGCATTGGATAGATCTTGCACGAGAGTGAGGATTGGTCCTTTGTATGATTGTCTGCGCGAGAGCGAGATGATCCTTTTATCAAGTAAATTATATCTTTGTCATGTCAAAATTAGACTGGCAGCCTTTATTTCCTTCTAGTCATTGGAATTAAGGTAGATGAAACCCTAGTCCCAGTTTTTCCCTCTGATTATCCTTTAGCACACTCTTCTGCATATTTTACTTCATCATATTCAGTTTGCTTAGCTAGTGAGAAAACATCTATTTGGTACTTAACACGTAGGTCTCTGTGGTTCGATATTTTTATTACTTCGAAGTATCCGTGCACTTGCGGACACAACAAGTTTTTGGTGCCGTTGCCAGGGACCTTAGTTTTGTTAATATCAAAATAGTTGTTAGTATTGCTAGACTAAGTTTTATTTATTTTAGATTTAACTTTGTCTTTTGTTTTTGCAGGTTTTGGATTTTCACAGTTGTGACAGAACTGTGAATTCTTAAATTTGTGAATTGCTTGTGTTTTTGCAGGTTTTGGATTTTCACAGTTTTTTAAATTTGTAAAATTTGTGAATTTCCAAGCAGCAGGCGGTGGTGGTACAGCATCCTCAGGTGCAAGGGTAGCATAAGAAACTGCGTCTGGAGAATGAAAGGTCCCCAAAACAGGGGGAAGAAACCCTAATAGGCGCATAACAAGGATCATACATGCGGAAGCTAGGGTTTCATAGAAAATCATTATGCATGTCATATAATCAACTCTTAAGGCTTGTATAGAGCGAAAGGGATTCATACCATTGCCATTGCAAGGATGGCGACTTGGAAGCAAAGATGCGAGTGCTTCTTCTCCAAAGGCACCGCACACAAGATGAGAGAAGCTTTCTTCTTGTCGCTCCTTGTGCTAGCAAGGATCTCTAAGTGTCCTAATCGCTTGAAGGGATGAGATCTCCTTTTTCCCTTGGCTTGTCTGAATGCTCTCCAAGGCGTGAAGAAGACACACACGAGAGAGGGGGCGTCGAGAAGAGGCCAACGTTTTGGCGTTAAGAGAAAGTGGCGTTAATGACTTTCCAAAAATAGAAAGTCATGAAGCCATGCGCCCATGATCTCAAAACCGACCAAAACGCCTTCAAGCTTCGAACCAAGCGTTCACACATGTGAACCGGTTCAAGCCAATTCGATCCATTTCAATTTGGTTCAAAGACCAAATCAAATCAGCCCAAGCCATGGTCTAGATCTTACTGAACCAAATGGTTCAAGATCTAACCGTTCATCTCTTGATGCTCTTGATCTCACCGATCTAGCATCAATTCTCTCGATCGAAGCTTACCGATCTCAAGCCCTAATCAATCAAACATGATCAGACCAGATCTCACTTACAATCAGAGATTAAATCCCTTTAAACTGAATCAAAACAATTCAGTCCACACGATCTGACTCAAGTAAGCCATATCATCAAATTGTGCGACCCTAAGGGTTTCCTTTAAATGTCGGTAACGATAACTTACGTTATCACGATCAGTGAGGGGTATCTAGCAACACATCACTGTCTCCCGATATAAAGGAAAGAGTCTCCCAAGACTACACCCAAACCACAGCACAAGTGTGAATCCACTTCACTAGGCATACATGTTTCCTTTGCCACTGGATGTTCTTATTGGACAAGCGTGTCAAGCCTGTGATTCCAATATGATGAGAATGATTAGATCAGATGAACATAGTCATCTGGGTATGGCCATACACTTTCTCAATCATCTCATACAGGGGGCCCCTATAGAACATCACACTCCAATCAAGGAGACGGCAATCCTATATCTATCACTAGTGCCCTAACATGACTCATGCTCATTATCCAAGATAGTCTATAATCATTATGTTTCAAATGATATTGAACTACCTCAAAACAATGCCAATCATCATTTAGAAACACAAGTGATCTCAAGTCAGAGGAAATATGCCACTTGTTTGCATATAAGGATTATTCACATTGTGACAAGAAACTGAATATCCTAAGTAGGGTCTGTCTAGTACATCCAATATACCTATGAGTCTACATCTTATTCCATGCTCGAAGCATCCTATAAGATTAGAACACATATTAGTCTCAATCATATCAAGGCTGTCTCATGTTCACCAAGATATCTCGACTAAGGACAAAACTGCATATCAGCCAAGCTGAACAGCATTGAGACATTATTCAGAAATATACATATTGCAGCAGATAATGTAACAACCTGAATAACAACCATTGCCTTTATAAACATTGAGTTTATACATGATACTGATATAATCCCAAGGCCTCAAACATTAGCCTTAAGGGCATACCCCAACAATCTCCCACTTGCACTTAATCTAATGGTTGAGAAATTTCAAACCCATATTATTACAGTGCTTCTCATGCTTCTGATGCGCCAGAGGCTTTGTAAGCGGGTCTGCTAGATTGTCATCGGTATGAACCTTGCAGACTTTGATCTCGCCACGATCAATGATCTCCCGGATCAAGTGAAACCTTCTCTGTATGTGCTTGGACTTCTGGTGCGACCGTGGTTCCTTTGCTTGTGCTATTGCTCCAGTGTTATCACAGAAGATAACCAAAGGATCAGCACTCGAAGGAACAACACCAAGTTCCTGAACGAACTTACGAATCCACACTGCCTCCTTGGATGCTTCTGAGGCTGCAACATACTCGGCTTCTGTTGTGGAATCAGCAACAATTGACTGTTTGAAACTTTTCCACACTACAGCACCTCCATTCAAGCTAAAAACATAGCCTAATTGCGATCGGAAATCATCTTGGTCAGATTGGAATGAAGCGTTAGTATATCCTTCAATACTGAGTTCTTCCTGACCTCCATAAATCAAGAACATATCTTTGGTCCTCCGAAGATATTTCAAAATGTTCTTGACCGCAATCCAGTGTGCCTTCCCTGGATTACTTTGGAATCGACTGGTCACGCTTAACCCGTAAGCAACGTCTGGGCGAGTACACAACATCGCATACATAATGGACCCAATAGCCGAAGCATAAGGCGTATTGTCCATTTCATCTTTCTCAGTCTGTGTTTGTGGACACTGACTCCTTGAAAGATTCAGACCATGTCTGACTGGAAGATATCCTCTTTTAGAATTTCTAAATGAAATCTCTCCAGGACTTTATCGATGTAAGTACTCTGGCACAGCCCGAGAAGCCTCTTAGATCTATCTCTGTAGATCTTCACACCTAATACATAGGCTGCTTCTCCTAAATCTTTCATCTGGAAATATTTTCTTAACCATGCTTTGACAGCATGTAGTTCAGGAATATCGTTTCCAATGATTAAGATATCATCGACGTAGAGGACTAGGAAAGTAATCACGCTCCCACTAAACCTCTTATATACACACGGGTCATCTTCATTCTTGATGAAACCAAATTCACAGATTGATTCATCAAAACGAATATTCCAGCTTCTTGATGCTTGTTTAAGTCCATAAATGGACTTCTTTAATTTGCATATTTTATGACGATCTGATGGATTAGTGAAACCTTCAGGTTGTGTCATATACACATCCTCTTCCAGTTTTCCATTAAGGAAAGCGGTTTTCACATCCATCTGCCAGATCTCATAATCATAATATGCTGCTATCGCGAGAATAATCCGAATAGACTTGAACATAGCTACAGGAGAGAAAGTTTCATCATAATCTATCCCGTAGATTTGTTTGAAACCTTTCGCAACTAGTCAGCCTTTATAGGTAACTACATTACCATCCATGTCTATCTTCTTCTTGAAGATCCATTTACAGCCTATAGGGATTACTCCCAGAGGCGGATAAACCAAATCCCAGACTTGGTTATCTGACATGGAGTCCATCTCGGCTCGCATAGCTTCAAGCCATCTTGCTGATTCCGGTCCACTAACCGCATCCGCATAAGTGAGGGGTTCATCATCAATGATGTAGACTCCGTCATAGCGCTCAGGCTGTCGATGGATCCTTCCCGATCTTCGCGGTTCCCGTGATATCTGAGCCTCAGGTTGTTCAGTAACCTGATCTACTGGCTCAGGCTCATCCAAACGTGCTTGACTACTTTGTCCTTCTACTGGATTCTCATCCAGCTTTATTTCTCTCCCACTGGCTTCTTGCAGAAGAAATTCCTTCTCAAGAAAAATAGCCGTACGAGCAACAAATACTTTGTTCTCCTTGGGATCGTAGAAATAATAACCCTTTGTTTCCTTAGGGTAACCGACAAAGATACATTTCTCAGATCTGCTCTCCAGTTTCCCAGAGGCGAGCTTTTTGACATAAGCCTCGCAACCCCAGATCTTAATAAATGTCAAGCTCGGCTGTTTCCCATACCATAACTCATATGGAGTCTTTGAAACTGCCTTAGATGGCACTCGGTTTAGTACCTTTGCAGCTGTTTCCAGTGCAAATCCCCAAAAGGAGTAAGGTAGAGTAGCCTGACTCATCATAGAACGAACCATATCCAGTAAGGTTCTATTTCTCCTCGCGGACACACCATTCCATTGCGGTGTTCCTGGCGGAGTGAGCTGTGAGATAATCCCACACTCCTTCAGATAGTCAGTAAACTCATGACTCAAGTATTCTCCACCTCGATCTGAATGAAGTGCCTTGATATTTCGGCCTAGCTGATTTTGTACTTCATTCTTGAACTCTTTGAACTTGTCAAAAGATTCACTCTTATGTCTCATAAGATAGACATAACCATACCTACTGAAATCATCAGTAAAGGTAATGAAGTATGAATAGCCACCTCTGGCATGTTTACTAAATGGCCCACACACATCACTGTGAATGAGGTCAAGTAAACTTGAAGCCCTTCGACCTTTATTAGGAAAAAGGAGCTTTCGTCATTTTACCCATTAAACAAGCTTTGCTTGTATCAAGCTCCTCATAGGAGAATGATCCCAGCAGTCCATGATCATGCAACCGCTTAATGCGCTTCTTGTTAATATGGCCTAAGCGACTATGCCATAGCAAGGTGCTGTGATCAGCATACTTGGCTTTCTTATTATCAATCTGTTATATAGAACATTCCATGTCCAACATGAATAACCCATTGTTAATTGACCCAGTAGCATAAACAATATTATCAAAAGAAATGTAACACTTTGAAATCTTGCATTCAAAGGAAAACCCTTTCCTGACAAGAGCAGGAATAGAGATAATATTCTTAGTTATGCTCGGTACAAAATAACAATTGTCCAGTTCTAATACAAGACCAGATGGTAAAGAGATGTAATAAACTCCTACAGCAACAGCAGCAACCCGTGCCCCGTTTCCAACTCGTAGGTCCACCTCATGCTGTCCCACCTGTCTTCTTCTCTTGAGTTCCTGTACATTTGAACAAATGTGAACTCCACATGCAGTGTCCAACACCCATGATATAGAAGAAGAAAACATGACCTCAGTCACAAAAATACTTGAGCCAGAAGCGAAAGGCTTGCTTCCCTTCTTATCTCCTTGGAGCGCTTTACAGTCCTTTTTCCAGTGACCCAGCTGGCCACAATGGAAACATCTATATTCCTTTGACCGCTTTACCTTTTGTTTCAGAGCCTTGTTGTAGCTCTTGATAGGGGCTTTGCCCTTCTTCCCCTTCTTCTTGTTCCTTGAAGGAACCATTAGGACAGAGGATGAAGGCGTTCCCTTCTCACGAGACTGAGTTTGCTCAGTAGTCAAGAGCATGTTCAGTAACTCTGCAGGCGTACAGTCGATCTTATTCATATTAAAATTAATAATGAACGGATCGAAAGAGGCCGGGAGAGACTGCAGGATAATGTCTACAACAAGCTCCTGATTGATGGTATGTCCCAGTTTCTCTAGAGCCTCCTTGTACCCAATCATCTTGAGTACGTGAGCTCCCACTGGACTCCCTTCAGTCAGTTTGCTCTAAAAGAAAAGTTTCGTCAGATTATAGCGTTCAGTCCTTGCCTGTGCAGCATACAGCAGCTTGAGGTTTGCTATAATTTCTATAGCTGACAAATCCTCATGCTGACGTTGCAGCTGTGGCGTCATAGACGCTAGCATAAGGCAAGCGACATCAATGCTATCATTGACATGCTTCTCATAAGCATCGCGAACCGCCCTTGCGGCGTTCGGAGCGGGTTGAGGCGGTATAGCCGTCTCGAGGACATACAGTTTCCTCTCAGCCTTAAGAACAATCTTAAGGTGTCCATACCAGTCCGAGAAGTTTGGCCCAGCAAACTTCTCCCTTTCCAGTAAGGATCGCACATTGAACGCAGTGGTGTTCGTTGCTGCAGTAATCTACAACAATGCAAGAACAGCAAGGTCAGTATCAATGTTAGAATCAATCCAGGACTTAAGAAAGATTCTTTTCTCACTATTTTATCTGGCTGAAAAATCCAGCAAAACAGCCCGAAAGAGTAAAACTCTTTTAGTGAGATGAGATCCAGATTTCATACTTGGTCTCCGCGTCCCGCTCAGGCGAGATAAGATGCACAGAGAGTACAAGCACTAATCTCTGGTAGGCATTCCCTGCCAATCGCCAACCCGTGCGATTCCCCTTCATCTGGGCAATCCAGCAGACTGTGCCAACTGAGTTGGTACAACACAGTCTCTGATCCCACAGATGGCTGCCTCCATATAGCTAACATATGCGCCATATGCAGCCTACATGGTCAAGCTGACCCAACCTACTCCTTGGACCACCACGTGCTAAGCTGAGCAACGAGAAGCGATAAATCCCTTCTCTGTAATACGCAGGTGTAATCACACACCGTCTGAAGATAGATGGGCGTGCCCACTGAGTGGGTACAACACGGCCCCAACGATAGTCAGAACAGTGAGGTTTCGCGTCAGAAGGCTATCGTGCTTGATATTTAACGTTGGATTTTAACGGTCCTTTTATCTTCTTAACTATCATGCAAATCCTATGGTGATGGCAGAAGAATAAATCATGCAGTTCTAATTATTTAAACAATAAATGAAAGCATGATGATCTTATGTGGTAAAAGCCCATTAAGCCTAGGAAAGACCTTAATTCAATTTAAGTCTTCACTTGAGCTCTTCATGGGTCTTTTAACATTTCTTCTGGTCCAACCCGGGCCCAAGCGCCCACTACAGCTCAGGTGCGCCCACCAGGTAAAATGCGCCTGTCCTAGAGTCGAACCCTAGACCTCCCACTGGTGAAGCCACTTGCTGCATGCGCCTCTGCCATGTGTGCTTTAAGCTCATGTCTGATCAAAATACATTTTAATCTATCTAGACATGATTGACACGCAGGTCAATTACACTTTATAAATTAATTAAAATGTGATGCGCAGATCACAATAAATAATTTACAATATACATTCAGGCACGCAGGCCCCAGCACAGCACACATTAATCGGGCAGCCCACATAAGATTAAATAAACACCAAACATGGTATACAAGCAACTTGTGATCCAAAAACAAGAAAATAAAATTTTGAAAAACCCCATGGAATCAATTTTATTTCCTTATGTGCCCTACTACCTTACAACGGTCCATTAACAGGGATCCACTCATCAGACCTAGTCAGACCCACTGCCCTTGCATGCACCAAGTCCTAACTGACTTGAGTCGACCTAATGGTCAACCATGCATGCGCTGGGCTGAACGACCCTCATGAGTTCTGGCAAGCGGGTGTGACCCCGGACCTAACTCATGAGCGTTCACTGGTTGTCTCAACCAGACATCGCTACACGCCTGTCTGCAGTCGACCTATAGCCACCTCATGCTGGCGCATAGGTGCCATCTGGTCGACCCATCTAGGCTGTCAGATAGTCTGATCAGACTGTTGGGTCTAGACTCGATTGATGACTTCAACCCTAATAACCCGTCTAAGTTTTTAAAGCAGGCGCTTATAGATCTAGATGGAGCGCGCAAGAAGTTAAGTTTTGACAAAAACATCTACTTGCGCCAACAATAAACATCATACATGCGCCACAAGTAATGAACATACATCTAGTATTTTCGCATGATGATAGCCTTAGATCTTATCATAAGCGCAAACAAGGATCACAATAAGCAATCATATGAACATACAGGAACCAGGCTCTGATACCAATTGAAAGGTCCGAAAAAGAGAGGAAGAAACCCTAATAGGCGCATAACAAGGATCATACATGCGGAAGCTAGGGTTTCATAGAAAATCATTATGCATGTCATATAATCAACTCTTAAGGCTTGTATAGAGCGAAAGGGATTCATACCATTGCCATTGCAAGGATGGCGACTTGGAAGCAAAGATGCGAGTGCTTCTTCTCCAAAGGCACCGCACACAAGATGAGAGAAGCTTTCTTCTTGTCGCTCCTTGTGCTAGCAAGGATCTCTAAGTGTCCTAATCGCTTGAAGGGATGAGATCTCCTTTTTCCCTTGGCTTGTCTGAATGCTCTCCAAGGCGTGAAGAAGACACACACGAGAGAGGGGGCGTCGAGAAGAGGCCAACGTTTTGGCGTTAAGAGAAAGTGGCGTTAATGACTTTCCAAAAATAGAAAGTCATGAAGCCATGCGCCCATGATCTCAAAACCGACCAAAACGCCTTCAAGCTTCGAACCAAGCGTTCACACATGTGAACCGGTTCAAGCCAATTCGATCCATTTCAATTTGGTTCAAAGACCAAATCAAATCAGCCCAAGCCATGGTCTAGATCTTACTGAACCAAATGGTTCAAGATCTAACCGTTCATCTCTTGATGCTCTTGATCTCACCGATCTAGCATCAATTCTCTCGATCGAAGCTTACCGATCTCAAGCCCTAATCAATCAAACATGATCAGACCAGATCTCACTTACAATCAGAGATTAAATCCCTTTAAACTGAATCAAAACAATTCAGTCCACACGATCTGACTCAAGTAAGCCATATCATCAAATTGTGCGACCCTAAGGGTTTCCTTTAAATGTCGGTAACGATAACTTACGTTATCACGATCAGTGAGGGGTATCTAGCAACACATCACTGTCTCCCGATATAAAGGAAAGAGTCTCCCAAGACTACACCCAAACCACAGCACAAGTGTGAATCCACTTCACTAGGCATACATGTTTCCTTTGCCACTGGATGTTCTTATTGGACAAGCGTGTCAAGCCTGTGATTCCAATATGATGAGAATGATTAGATCAGATGAACATAGTCATCTGGGTATGGCCATACACTTTCTCAATCATCTCATACAGGGGGCCCCTATAGAACATCACACTCCAATCAAGGAGACGGCAATCCTATATCTATCACTAGTGCCCTAACATGACTCATGCTCATTATCCAAGATAGTCTATAATCATTATGTTTCAAATGATATTGAACTACCTCAAAACAATGCCAATCATCATTTAGAAACACAAGTGATCTCAAGTCAGAGGAAATATGCTACTTGTTTGCATATAAGGATTATTCACATTGTGACAAGCAACTGAATATCCTAAGTAGGGTCTGTCCAGTACATCCAATATACCCATGAGTCTACATCTTATTCCATGCTCGAAGCATCCTATAAGATTAGAACAAATATTAGTCTCAATCATATCAAGGCTGTCTCATGTTCACCAAGATATCTCGACTAAGGACAAAACTGCATATCAGCCAAGCTGAACAGCATTGAGACATTATTCAGAAATATACATATTGCAGCAGATAATGTAACAACCTGAATAACAACCATTGCCTTTATAAACATTGAGTTTATACATGATACTGATATAATCCCAAGGCCTCAAACATTAGCCTTAAGGGCATACCCCAACAGAGAAAGCTTCCAGTTTTCTAGGTTTTGAACAGAGGTTCTTCCTAGGTTTGGCAATGGTAAGATGGGAAGACCGGGCTGTAGGACCAAGCAGTAGGTGTCTCCATCTCTCACTATCATCCTCAGCGCTATATAGGACTCACTGTCAAGGCAAGAATTGCCTCTAGCCACTTTGTTGTATCCCAAGTTGTTTGGCGTGTACCTAGGACTAATAATCGGCAACAGCGCCAAAAACTTGTTGTGTCCGCAAGTGCACGGATACTTCGAAGTAATAAAAATATCGAACCACAAAGACCTACGTGTTAAGTACCAAATAGATGTTTTCTCACTAGCTAAGCAAGCCGAATATGATGGAAGTAAACTATGCAGAAAAGTATGCTAAAAAGATAATCAGAGATAAATAACTTGGACTAGGGTTTCATCCTCCTGGATTCTAATGACTAGACATAAATAAAAGATCGCTAGACTAATCTTTTCATGATAAAGACTTAATTTATTTCATAAAGGGATCATCTCACTTTCGTGCAGACAATCATGCAGGGACCAATCATCGCTTTCGCGCAAGATCTACCCAGGCTAATGATAAGTATATCACCAATCAAACAATTCAAGGATCACTTTCGTGCATCCGAATTCTAAGTTGATTGTCTCAAGTGGAATCTCAAGGATCATTTTCGTGCATCCGAGACTCAACACAAGTTCTACTTATGGTTCTCCAATGTTTTGATCCTCACTTTCGTGCAAGATCTCCACGTTTGAGAACTCAACTCTACCCTATATTTAAATTATCATCATGGCAATAAGATCACTAAAATAAAATAATTAAGAACTAACCTAAGAGAGTTCCTAACATGCAATTCTAGGGTTCCAAGTTCTCAAGCAAGTCACCTTTTGGTCTTTATTGCGAGAACTCTAAAACATGAATAATAACATCAATCTATGGAGAATCAAAGACAAACAATCACATAAGTAGAATCATCATAATAAAACTATTCTGACGAAGGTAAAAAGTTATCTAATCATTAAAAATCAAGGGGGATTACACCCCATGTCCCAAAAAATGTTTAAGCGTGCATGGAAGAAGAGGTACAATAATCCATGGTGTAGGAAATCAAAACAGAGGGAGAGAACAAATTACGGTACGGCCGTAATTTGGGACAAACAGTGCTGGTGATGCTCCTTTATTGATTTCTCCCTTGTCTGAGATTCTTTTGCTTTGAAACTTCTGGTATGTCCTCTCCACCTCCAAACGAAGCTTCTGTGTAAAAATCGCAGTGAAAGGTGCCCTCTATGCCTCTCGGCGTGAGGCCAAACCCTAACCACCTCTCTATCAATTGCTCCTTCGATACTCAATAAAAATTCCTCTTTCCACTTTGTGTGTCTTCTCCTATTAAAGACGAGTCCGCAGCTTCTTTCGGATCTCAATTTGGAGTTCTAGATCAAACGATATGGTCCGTGCAAGATTCGGATCCGTAAAAATCATGTTTTTGAATGAAATTACGGTACCGTAATGAATATTACGGTAGTCTCGTAATTTTGGCTTTGTGAAGTATTTGTCAAGATTATGCCCTGTAAAAATATTTACGGCCGTGCCGTATTTGCTTCTGTATGTTTCTGGACCAAAATACGGCCCGTAAAGATCATTACGACAGTGTCGTAATCTCTGAAATCTCTCGGGTGGAAAATCATCTAGCATTATGGCACCGTAAAGATTGTTACGACGGTGCCGTAATTGCCATGAAAACTCTGGTCAAAATCTTCCCATATTACGGCACCTCTTAGGGATTACGGCTGTACCATAATTCTATGGTGGAATTACGGTATCGTAAAATCCATTACGGGGGTGCCGTAATTTGCTATGAAGCTCTGATTCTCCAAAAATTTGACGTGTGACTTCGTTTTGATGTCTGGAATCCATTGTTGTGCTCGAATCCTTCAAAATCCATCAAAATATAACACTTTCTACTTGAAATTCATGAAAAATAAGAAATTGTGTAGATTCCGTGATATTTAAGAAATAATGCTTAAAAACAAGCAAAAGTTCATAAATATGACACGAAAAGATATATAAAATGACATTAAATTTACTATAAATTTCGGTGTCATCAAACATATAAGGCTCAAACTTTGCTTATCCTCAAGCAAAAACCAAGAAATATTCAAAAATTGATCGTAGGCATAGACTTTCTCATGAAGAATAAATTTCTAAAATATAATCACCAATGAAAAATCTCACCAATTGCTTCATAAAATTTCAAATAAACACATCACTCTTTGAATTCAATTCTCGAGATCCACAAGTTAATCAAATAAAATTTCGCAACGTGTACAATATGTAGAATATCAATCTCAAGATTTCATCCAGTTTCAATTCATAACTATCAACTTTTGTTTACAAGAATAGGATTTCCAAGATCTTTTTCCACTCACAATTTTTTTATTCCCTTTTTTGTTTCTATTTTTGTATCGTCCACATTCTCTAATTAGATTAGCACCTTTTTTCTGGTGACGAAGTTAGAGTACACTGATCACATAATCAATGTAATAGAACTCATATCTTTTTAGTGGAAGATTTTTACCAAAGATAGCGGAGTTAATGTGGATCGATCCCTCTCATGACATGCACCCACATAGACACATGCTTTTTCTTTTTCTCTTTTCTCTCTTTCCCTTTTTTTTTACTTCAACCCATGTCCTTCGGTACCACTGTCAATTTTACACAGTGCCAAGTAGGGGAGTCCTTACTTTATTTGGATCAAGGAATCTTTCTTCCCAACAAATAGCAAATAGCATGAATATCAACTAAATTGATCAATCAACATCAATTCAAAAATCATACTCATATGCTAGTTTTATTCAGAGAAATAGCTTCACTTTTAAACTAAATTCATCAAATAATACATCTACCCAAAATCTCATTCATCAATCAATGAAAAATTTCAAAAGCAGATATGTATTAGAGAAATAAATTCAACATAATAGGTCTTGTCCTATTCTCATGCATGGATTCATTTATCATCAAGAAAGTTCTACACTTCTATAAAAATTTTCAAACATCAATAATGTCAAAATTAAAAAGGTGTGAAACATCAAACTCATACAGTCAAAAGATGACAAGTGATAGAACTGTATAATCACATAAGGCTCAAACAATGCAATGGATGTAAAGTGATGGATCTAAGAGAAGAAAAGTGTACACAATCACATCAAATCAAATAATCACAAGAAAGTGCAACCAATACTCACAAAACTATATGGCAAGCTCTGACCGAAAATACATAAGGCTCAGACCAAAAATAGTGTCGGGGCAGATGCTACAAAGTCCAAAGGTGTGCCTTTTGAAAATTTTACCTGCACAATTTAAGATACATAAGGCTCAGTCTAAAAATAGTCCCTAACAAAAATAATAATAAAAATAATTTTCTCAAAGAAGAATCAGGGATATCATTGATGGTCCAGAAAAGTGCTGGTGGAAAGAGCTGATGCAGCTGAGAAGCAAAAGTAGAACAGTGGCTAGCTGAAGAACTGCTAGCAATGACGATGATGGTGCCGACAGTAGCGTGAGTAATCTCTAGTGGCCTGCTAGAGACTACAGTCCTGGAGGTGAGATTGTCGGCCGGTGGGTGCTAGAAATAATGCTGCTTTGATAAAAAAAATAGTCACTAATGAAGAGTCTGCTGCAAAAATAAATCAAATCAATGGAATAAGAGGCAGTAGAAGAAGTAAGCATCTGCAGATGGTATAATCTAGTGTCGACGGCTGGAAACAGTGATGTCGAACCATACCATCACTGTCTCCACGCCCGAAGACAATATGTGCAAGAACCCGATGAATGTATCTGATGCAAGGGTTGGAAGTACTGATGGATCTGGTTGATGATGGTGAAAATCTGGTCTCAGCTATGATCTGACTCCAGAAAACATTCTCTATAAATCCAATAGGGGCCTCGGTGCATCCCTCATTCGGTAGATGAAAAATATGCCTAATCTCCCTCAATGTAAATTTCTTCTCCTCATTTGCCATTCTGAACTTGATTTCTCCCTTTGTTGGACCATTGGTATACTCATCCAAATCAACTTTCAAACTACTCAGTACTTCAAGAACAAGTGGCAGATAGGTTTGAGGGTCCATAGTGAAGAACCTTTTAGTGGCAATCTGATCAAACATTCAATGCACATCTTCCATAAGCCCTAAATGTTCCAATGCCCTCATGTTGGCATATTTTGTTTTGACGATGCGTCTGGTAAGAAGTTGATTGAAACGCTGCTCCTGCACATCATCCTTAAATTTTTTGCCATAGGGGTTCGGTGGTGGAGGTGGAGCTGAAGATTCATCTAGAGCCTTCCCCTTTCTATTGGAAACAACTCTCTTCGTGGGTGCCATGAAGAATAGAAGCAAGATTTCAAATCTTAAGGAAAAACTGAATGAACAGTGTTGTTACCAAATGGGGGCGAGTAGGGCAGTCGAGCAGGGAAGAATAGCTGAAGAAAGCTGGTCGAATCTGGTTTTCTGAGCAAACCTTGAGCTTCAAATCTCTTATAGGATCCTTCCTCTACCTCTGGAGAGGATCTGGAAAGAAAATGCGAGTTGAATCGATGCTCAGAGAAGAAAAAAATAAAAAAGGATGACTCTGGGCAGACAAATAGCTTCAAAGCTCGCTTGAGCTCAAAAATGCCAAGATCTGGAGTGGAAGTCGGTCAGAAATCAAAGAAAATCGATTAGGAAGAGTCGCTAGAGGGTTTTGGAAGTGAAGAATCAAAGATTGGCGTTGAATCGAGCGAAAAATCGCATAAACTCCAAACTCGGCGCAGAAAAACCCTAAATACGGTAGCATAATCGTGTGGGGGCAGGGAAATTATGGCATTGTAAAGAAAATACGGTACGGCTGTAATTTTCGCAAAAACTAAGAAATCGCCATTTAACTCAGAAAATTCAATTTTTGATTCACCTACAAAGTGAAAAATAAAAGATAATATGCAACAAAAATAAAAATTATGACAAAAATAAGAAAAACAAAAGAGTGCTTAGGTTGCCTCCCAAGAAGCGCTAATTTTTGGTCATTAGCTTGACCGTTCAACACTCGGATTTGATCGTGGGTGTGTCTTCAGTCGCCATATTGATTTCTCAGTGTTTTGTTCATGGCTTCCAGGAACATAAGGCTCATTCATGAAAGAGTGTCCAATTTTACTCAAGATCTTTTTTCCTTTCTCAAGCAGCCTTGATCTTCCTTTTCTCCTTCGTCTCTTCTTCTTCTTTGCTACTTTCTCCTGAAATTCTTTATTCACATACTAAGATGATATGTTAGTTATAAAATCAGAAGGATCATCAAATAAATTATGCACATCACTAACAAAATCATCAATTTTATCAATGCTACAACATGATCCTGAGTGTGATGCTTTTTTCAATGAATCAGTTAAATCAAACTCAAATTGTATTATCACATATATCAAAAGTGAGTTTTCCTTTTCTAACATCAATGACTGCACCAGCTGTAGTTAAAAACGGTCTGCCAAGAATAATTGGATTTTTAGAACTTTCTTCCATCTCAAGAACCACAAAATCTGCTGGTATGAAAAACTTACCAATTTGAACTGGAACATTTTGTTAGATACCAACCGGATACTTTACCGATGAATCAGCAAGTTGCAAAGATATTGAGGTCGGTTTAAGCTCTCTAATGTCCTATTTCCTACAAATAGATAGTGGCATTAGACTTACACTGGCATCGAGATCACATAAGGCTCGGTCAAAAGCTATACTTCCCATAGAACAAGGTATAGAGAAACTACCTGGATCTATTAATTTCGGTGGCAATTTGATCTGGATAATAGCACTACATTCCTCAGTTAATGCCACAGTACCATAGTCCTCTATCTTTCTTTTGTTAGACAAGATCTCTTTGAAAAATTTTGCATATGAAGGCATTTGAGATAAAGCTTCAGTGAATGGAATGTTAATGTAAAGCTTGTTAAGAACATCAAGAAATTTACCAAACTACTTGTCTAACTTGGATTGAACAATCCTCTGGGGAAAAGGTATAGGTGGCCTATATGATGGTGGTGAACTAGGTTTAGGAATATCAACCTTATAAGGCAAATCACCATTCTGTGAAGGCTCATCCCTCTTAGAATGGGACTACACATATGAAGGTTGTGATTCCAAAATAGGTTCACTGCTAAGTCTAACACTAGGCTCTTCCTCATCATCATCTAATGGTCCCCTAGGATCTTATAACTGTTTTCCACTCCTTGTCGTGATAGCATTGCAATGTTCCCTAGGGTTAGGTTCAGGTTTGGCAAGCAATTTCCCTGGGGGTCTATATGAAGTACTGGCTTGTTGTGCTATCTGTGACTCTAAAATCTTATTGTGAGCAAAAACACTATCCAGTCTAGAATTGATTTGTTTCAAACTCTCATTCACATCATCATTTTGTTTTTTCTGGGCTCCCAAAAATTGTGCAAACATATCCTCTAGATTAGGGTTTTGGGGTTGATTATGATTTTGTTGTCTCTATTGGTACCCCCTATTTTCATTCGGTTCTCCAGCATGATTGTTGCTCTTCGAAGATAAATTTGCGTGATTTCTCCAACCAGAGTTGTAGGTACTAGAATAAGGGTCATTAGTTCTACCTTGATTGTAACCCCCTACTGCATTCACTTATTCCTCACCCCTATTAACAATAATCTTACACACTTCAGCACAGTGCCCATGATTCCCACAAATTTCACATGTAACAGAAGAAACAACAGCAGTTTGCATTTGAAAAGTATCAAAATGATTGCATAAAGAATCTACCTTCTCAGCCAATGTGCGCTAGCTATCACTATCAGTCTTACCATGTGGAAGGTGACAAAAAACTCTTCTCTCAGTAGTCCACTGGTTATGATTTAAGGCCATCTCTTCTATCACTGTATAGGCTTCTTCCATGGTCTTGTTCATCAAGGCTCCAACTACAGCAACATCAATAGTAAGTCGGATACTCGAAGTGATAAAAAGATATCGAACCACAGAGACCTTGTTTGCCAAGTACCGAATAATCGATCTCTCACTAGCTAGGCAATCCGAATATGACGAAGCAAACAATCGAAAAGTGCACGGAAAAATATCAAGGAAGAAAACTGGGACTAAGGGTTCATCCACCTTAATTTTAATGACTAGAAAGAAATAAAGTATAGTCAGTCAAATTTCATTATGATAAAGATTTAATTTACTTCATAAAGGAATTATCTCGCTCTCACGCAAATAATTATACAAAGAACCAATCCTCACTCTCGTGCAGGATCTATTCAAGGTTGAAGATAAGTAAAATATTGACAAATAACTCAAGGATCACTCTCGTGCATCCGAATTCTAAGTCAAACATCTCAAGAGAAACTATGTAATCTCATACCATAATTTCTCAGGTTCTACTTAAGGTTCTCCGACGATCAGATATTTAATCTCATACAATATCAAATCAAGTCTAACATAGTAACACAATCCAAAGATCAGAAAATCATCATGGCAATAAAACTACAAAAAATCAGAATTAATAACAATACCTAATCTCTTACGATAAGTTCTAACTCAATGATTCTAGGGCTCCAAATTTTGCAATCAACTTCTCAGTCTATTTCACAAAATTCTAAAGCATGCTGAAAATATGAGACTAAGGAGAATTATAAGCAATCATCACATCAGTAGAATTATCATAACAAAATCATCCTGACGAAATTAACAATGTCTAGTCATTAAGAAGTTAAGGGGATAACACCCCCATGTCCCATAAGAAATATTTATCTAGCATGATGGAAAGATTACAGTAAACCATAATTTCAGAGGATCAGAAGTCGAAAAGGAGAGAAAAATTACAGCACCGTAACATGCACTGGACGCGATGAACAGTGGCGGCACCCACTATTTCATTGATTTCTCCCTCGATTGGATTCCTCTTGCTCTGAAACATCTGGCTTGTGTTCTCCTCTTTCAGGCGAAGCTTCCTTTAAAATTTCGTGGCTGGAGGTGGTCCGTAGGCTGAGAATCGATGAACCCTAGAGCGACGGCGATTCTCTCAAATTCTCCGTGGATCCCAGATAAAAATTGTTCCTTCTCTTTTGAACATGTTCTCTTGCTAATTCTGAGCATTCCCCCCTTTCCCGCTCTTCCATCCGTGCCCTAAAGCTCGATAAATCGTAAATTCAATTTTCTGGCGGAAGAATCGGGCAACTGGGTTGAAATTACGGCACCATGATGGAAATTACAGTAGTACCGTAATTGCTACGAAATCTTCAGTAGGTAATCTATCCCGAATTACGGCACCGTAAAGTATATTATGGTAGTGCCGTAATTGCCTCTGAAGTCTCTAAAGTCTTGGAAAGAAATTCATCCAAAATTACGGTATCGTGAAGGATTTTACGACAGTACCGTAATTTGCCAAAAAAATTTCAGAATTAAGCCGCCGTGAAAATCGTTACGGTAGTGCCATAATTGCTGATTACGACCATAAAAATCATTACGGCACTGCCGTAATTTCTCCATAATACTTGATTTGACTTGAAATTTGATGTTTAGTCTCCTCTTGATGATAAGAATCTGCCCGTGCATTGGATTTGCTTGAAAACCCATCAAAACGATGCCGTTTTACCTGAAATTGATCAAAAACCAAGAAAAGTGTAGATTCTAAAATATTTGATAAAAAAAGCATAAAACAAGCAAAGGAGTATGAATATGACTCAAGAGGATGATAGAATAGGCAAGAAATATGCTATGAAATTTAGAGTCATCATGTATTAGATCCAATAAACCCCCTGCCCTCTCACTAGTCTTGGTGAAGGGCACTTTTGTAATTTTCCCTAAGAAACAAGGCTCACAAGTATCAAATTCCTCCAAGGAACTTGAGGCTAATAACCCACTTGCATGAAGTTGTTGGATGCGATTCTTGTTTATATGGGCTAATCGACAATGCCATAGGAAGGCACCAACTGAACCACTTAGTTTTGTCCTCTTACTATTTATGTTACATATAGAGTTATCCATGTCCAAGACATACAGACCATTGCACAAAGTACCCTTCCCATAGAACATATTTGCAAATGAAAAAGAACAAGAGTTCTTATTTATTTCAAACTGAAATCCCTTCTTTCCCAAGCAAGGAATGGATACAATGTTCTTAGTAAGTGAAGATATATAATTGCAATTATCTAACTCTAATTGAAGTATAGAAGGCAGGGAGAGAGTCAAAACTCCTACAGCAACAGCAGCAACCTGTGCCCCGTTTTCAACCCGTAGGTCAATCTCTCTAGGCCGCACCGATCTACTTTTCTTGAGCCCCTGCATATTTGTACAAATATGAGTTCCACATGCAGTATCCAATACCCATGACATAGAAGTAGAATGGTTTGCTTCAGTAACATAAATACCTGAGCTTGAAGGACAAGGCCCTACCTTTCTTCTCCTAATTCTGAAGTTGCTTGCAGTCCCTCCTCCAGTGACCCTGCTCGCCACAGTGGAAGCACCTCTGTTCCTTTGACTTCTTAGCCTTTTTCTTCAGTGCTTTGGTAGGACCCTTGGCACTGCCCTTAGCACGTGCCTTACCCTTCTTCTTCATCTTCTTGGCCACAGGAACCAAAAGAACAGCATTGAGTTTGGTCTTTCCCATTTCATGCTCGGCTGTTTGGAGCATATTCATCAGTTCCTCCCGAGTGCATTCAATCTGGTTCATGTTAAAATTTATAATAAATAGACTGAAGATAGGGGGCAGGGACTGCAGAATAAGATCCACAACCAGCTCGTTATTTATGGTGTGCCCTAGCCTTTTGAGATGATCCACGTTCCCAATCATCTTGAGAACATGGGGTCTCACTGGTGCACCCTCAGACAACTTGCACTGAAAGACTGCTTTGGCAGTGTCATATCTCTCAGTTCTACCCTGAGCTTCGAACATTTATTTCAGATAAGTGATAATCTGAAAAGCGTTCTGCTCCTCATATTGCACATGAAGTTCAGGTGCCATAGTGGCTAGCATGAGACATTCAACCTCCAAAGAGTCATCCTGATGCTCTCTAAAAGCATCCCTGTCTGCCGTTCGGGCATTGGGCGAAGGAGCCATAGGAAGAGGCTACTCAAGGACATACAACTTCTTCTTGAGCTTGAGGGCTATCCTCAAGTTCTGATGCTAGTCCATGAAGTTGGTTCCAACCAACTTATCCTTATCAAGGAGTGATCGCAGTGTCAATCCGCTATTGTTCGTTGCCATTGTTCTACAACAGTCAAGAAACAACAGATTAGTACTACTTCAAATCATTTAATCTGGACTTGTATTAAATGATTATGGCTCCCACTATTTTAATCGAATTGACAACCCACAAAGTCAATCAGGAAATCAGAGATTTCCTAGTGAGATGAGATCCTTATTCCACATGAGGCTTCGCCTCCCACGAGGGTGGGATGAGATGCACAAAGTGACCTATGCTTCTTAAGGTGGGCTCGCCGGCCGATTGCTCTTGACAACTACCCTTATTGAGATAGTCTAGGCATTTCATGTCTAGCAAGGGCTGGATGCAGCATGAAACCCTAACCTCTCAACGATGCCTCTGGAGTTTCCTTGCGAAGGCACGTGCAGGGTAAAACAGGATTGGGGAAACAATTGCCACCACGCACCTTCTAAAGATAATTGGGTGTGTCCCACGAGGGTGGGAAATAGTGCACAATACCACTGATCGATAGCTTGATGAGGGCTACATTTTGAAAGCTACTAGACTTGATATGATTTGATTGAGGGTTTTTGAGGTCTCATCCTCTTAGTTTTATCTTATGTCTAGCATTATAGGCATGAAGTCCTATAGTGATAACATGAAGATAAAACATTGCAGGCATGCTTTAGCAGATAAGGAAAGCAGTAAAGATGATGTGATCAAAGCACATTCAAGACATTGAAGCAACCCATGCCAAAAGGAGGTTCAACTCTTGACCTAGGACTCAAGCCCCTGAAATTAGACCTAGCCTAGCCAACCTCTAGCTTGATCTTCAAGGTTGGCTCCAAGGTCCTTCTCACCAAAGTTTAGCTCTCAAACCCTAGAGGCATCCTTAGGGAAAACCCTAGAATCGCCCTCATAGGTTCGGCCAATGCCATGGGCTTCATCCAAGGAAGATGCGCCATGATGCAAGGGCCAAGAAAGCTAGCTCACAAGCCCTATGGCTCGGCCATGCTTTCTTGCGCCACTATGCAAGCATGCGCCACCAAGATGAATGCTTGTTGCTCCACCATGCTAGATGCGCAACCAAGCAAACATGCGCCAAGGATCCACGTAGTTGCGCCCCTATCCTTCTTCAAATTATTACAAAATAAAGGAACAAGAAAGTGGCACGCAGGCCTCACAAAGATATATCATAGGCATGCTAAGGGGCTTGACAAATGATCACAAACATAATGCACAATCAAGTACTTACTCATGCAATTCTATATACTCATGAAAAACATAAAATCTGAAATTTTACTTTTTCATAAAACATGTCTCTCTTCCTTCCCTTCATATCACAAATCTTTGATTCTAAGTTTCTCTCAGGAGTCTATAAGAGGCATACCGGTTGCCCTCCTTGCAATCCCTAGCTTGCTAGGATGAGGGCAATCACCCAGTCTATTGTTAGTGTTTATGCCCTGCAGACCAATGTATGGACATGATCCGGCATTAATTAAATGTACTTTGATAGAATTGATAAAGGCATGGTCGTTATTATGCAGATTGCTTTACCTGCGATGATGTATTGAATTACATAAATAATGTAACAAGAGTTTGGTTGGATCCATTCTCATAATTAATCCATAGTCAAGGAGCCTTAGTCGATATGGGACAACTTTGGTGCATGTGAGACTAGTGTATGGGATGGTTAGGTGGGGGGCACAGTAACGCAAACATATAGGTGTATTGGATGCACTAGAGTGACCCACCGTGAGGATTGACTTATCTAGTCAACAGGTCAATCTCACATGCGAGAGATTTGCATTGGTCCTTAGACTTGAGGTGTTCATGTATAGATTTGATGATGGTTGTGTTTTGATGCAGTCTTATGTCTCTCCGTAAATGGGAGACCAAAACGATTGTCATTGGGCATATCATAAGTGACATAGAGATATGGATGGCCAATAGTAGGATTTGCCCCTTCCTTGAATGGAAGCATGATATCCACTTTGGGGTGCCCCACCTCATTAGTGCATGACAGGAATGTATGGCCATACTATTTGAGTCATGACCAACAGATTGATTAATAAATTTATGACTAATCCACTGGCAGGATATTAGTTTAGGCAAAGGGATCTATAATGCATGGGAATCCTCATTGCTTCTTTAGGAGTTGTTGCCAGATGACTTGAGTCCAATGACATGGGTAGCAGTGATGTGTTGCTAGATACCTCTCACTGCTTATGATGTTCTATCCTCATTGCCATCGTCATTGGGATCATACGGGGTCACATGCAATAGACTCTTGATGTTACATTAATCAGAAGCCTTAGGATCAAGTTATTGGATAGCTTGGATCAATTTGGAAGATTTCATCAGCGCCAATGGGCCGGATGAGTTGGAAGAGAGTTATTGGAGCCAAACTTCATTTTTGGCACGTTGACCCAAAATTGACCTAGATTGGTCACATTTAGATTAGGGTCACATTGGATTGGATCCAATGGCTTAATAAGCCCATGCAATGAAGTTTGGGCTAGCTCATTACCCAATGAGGCCCAATAACAAGTTGTCATGAAGAGATAATTGGTTAAAAGGGTATAATGGGGAGAAATTATCCCCATAGGTGCATGAAGGGTATAATGGGGTGAAAGAGGCACCTAATGCTTCATTAGGAAGCAATTGGCGCCTAGACCTTGAACCCTTGATGGTATGCTTGCCTCTAAGGCAAGACTTGGGGCTGATATGGCTTGGGGACTTTTATGGAAAGGTCTTAGGCACAAATGGAAGAGGGCATGAGGCTTATGGTAAAGTCTTGGAGACTTTCCTTACCTCAAACCCAAATTGCACCCAATCCCTACCCTAGCCGATTTCTCCTTGGAAGAAGTTGCGCCCACACCTCTTGCTAAACCTCCTCTTGCATCTATATAATAGATGCATGCATGAACCTCTTTGATGGATCTCCTTGGCGTGAATAAGAAAAGCAAGGGTGAGAGCAACTTAGTGGTGGTGCAATCTCTCTTCCTCCTTGAAGCCGCAAGCCTTCTTCTCCTTCTTCTCCTCTTGGTGCAACTTGGAGAAGGGCTTGGTGGCGACAACTCTTCTTCATCTTCCTAAGGGCCGAAACTCATCCTCTTCCTCTTCTCTTGGAGTAAGGAAGACAAGGAGTTGGCAGCATCTTCCTTGGCACTTGGCGCAACTTCCTTGAAGGTGGCGCAAGTGAATTAAAGGAACCCTCAAGGCTTGATTCTCTTACTGAGGCTAGCACCAAGCGTGGAAGGGAGCAACGTTGAGAAGGTCGACGCGTGGATACTTGTAGAGGATGAGCACTTGAGCATCTTCAACATGGCATCATCAACCAAATGAGCAAGAGAGGTATAATCTCTGACACATCCTTGTGTTCTCCCTCTCGCATGGATCCTTGGGAAAGGAATGTGTTTCGGGTGTAATGCTTCTTCCGCTGCATCCTGGGACTGCAAAATTTTAATTTACACCCGGCATTCCACAACATCCATGCCCTATCCCAACAAGTCTCTCAAGATAGGTCTATCCTATTATGAGAGGAGAAATTTTCTCTTCCACATGTGGGTGTATCCCATCACATGAAGAGAGCAAAGAACCACAAGAAGTTGACTAGAAGTAAGAAACAAGAGACCTACAATTTTTCTACATAAAGAAAAAACATGCGCCAACATCTATGCAATATGCGAAAATATAGATATGGCATGTGAGTATGAAAAGCATGAAATGACATCATTCAAGGCTCGCAAGTAGTTATGATACCACTGTTGGGAAACCCCGGGGATATTTTACAAATTTTCACACAAAATACATTACAAACGCAACGGAATAATATCCCCAAAAATGAGCCAGTCCCAAAAACCCAGTGAAGATCTCTTGTGAGGGGGTCGACACAATGAGTTAGTAAGTACCTAGAGAAAGCATGAAGGTCGATGAGGTAGGCACCCAAGCGTGCACCCTCTGCAGTTTCACACACACGGATGCCTAGAGTTCCCTCCTTCCTCGCCCGGTGCTAGCCTCGGGAAGAAGATCCAAGCCTTAGGGAGAGTCACCACTTCAATTGCACCACTTTCTAGAGAAGTTGCGCCAAGAGGAAGACAAGTCGCCAAGCACCAATGCTCCTTGCACCAAGAGGAAAGGAGGAAGAAGGTGCTCTCGGCTTTGGATGGAAGAGGATGCGCCAAGGAGAAGACTCTTGCTCTCGCCCTTGTGTTTGCTCACGCCAAGATGATTGATTAACTCCTTGCTCACGCATATACAAGAGTATATATGGAGCAAGGGGCAGCAACACAAGGGGAGAGGCGCAATACATCATGAAGGGGCGGCTAGGGTTTTGGGGAGCAATTAGGGTTTAGGGTTTCTAGAAAGACTCCAAGCCTATTCCGTAAACATCCCCTAATCGCCTAGGACTTACGATATAAATCTATTATGCCTTAGATGCCTCAAGCCTTGCCATAGAGGCAAGCTTTCCATCTAAGCATGCATGGGGAGGAGCCAATTCCTTCCAAAGGGGGCAACATGCGCCAACTCCTCCCCATTATGCCCTTAGGCGCCAATGGGAGGAGACTTCTCCCCATTATACCAATCCAATGGTATAATGTGACCAACCATGGATCCAATCCAATGCAACCCTAATCCAAATATGACCAACCATGGTCAATTTCGGGTCAACCTGCCAAAAATGAAGTTTGGCTCCAATAACATTCTTCCATCTCATCAGGCCCATTGGCGCTGATGAAATCTTCCAAATAGATATGAGTTATCTAATAACTCGATCATAAGGCTTCCCGATCAATACGAGAACTCGAGTATCAAAGTGTGCGACCCTGTAGGTACTCTGACGTTGCCAGTGCTGACCTAAGGTCATCACAAGCAGTGAGTGACACCTAGTAGTGCATCACTACTGCCCAAGTCATCGGAATGGATATTGACATCGACATCCCCATCATCGCAACTAGGTACAGATGCATTATAGTCTCTTTGCCGTACTGATATCCGATTGGACAAGTGTGTCACCACTTGTTTTCACCCAATCACATGGTCATGACTAAATCAGGCTCTCACCTGGGTATGGCCATACACTTTTAGTCATAGAACCCTAGAGAGGCTCTATGAATATCAAGCTTCCCTCAGGAAGGGGCAAATCCTTTGTCTGTCCATTGACCTTCTCATATGGGTCGTGACATGCTCAGTGACACCGTTGTTACCTCCCAACTATGGTGAGGTGTTAGATTGTATCAAAGCATATCCCTAACCATATAGAATGGCCAATGACCTCAAGTCTAGGGATCAATGCATCTCCTATCACTTGTGAGGTTAACTCATGACACCAAGTCATTGCTTCACAACGGGTCGGTCCAGTATATCTACCACTGATATACCCATATGTCTACGTTAGCACCTCGTGCCTAACGAGCCCATATATCAGTCTCACAAGTACTAGAGCTGTCCCATATCCACTCAGGTACATCGACTAAGGACAACCATTTGAGCACAGATCCTATCTGTCTCCAGGGACATTATCATGTAAGTACATAATCACAGATGTAGACAAACATAGATATTGACAATGCCAGAATGATATAAATATCAGAGTCAAGTAGTACAAAGATGGACCAAAACTAGGTCCTAGGGCATATACACCAACACGAAGAACCATAGGAAGTTGAATTGAGGTAAGGAACAAAAGACCTTCAATTTTTCATATTTAGAAAAACCGTGCGCCATGTATATGTAATTTTTGAAATTCTACATGACATGTGAGCATACAAAAAGCATATAAAACATCGTTCGAGGCTTGCAAGTTGCTCTGATACAACTATTGGGAAACCCCAGGGATATTTTAAAATTTTATGAACATTAGATAGACACAGCGGAAGCATATCCTTAAGACAGGCTGGTACAAAAAACCCAATGGATCGATTCTTCCAAGGGGGTCGACACGATGAGAGGAGAAAGTACTTAAGAGCAAGATGTGAAGCGATGTCGAGGTAGGCACCCAAGTGTGCACCCTCTGCAGTCTTACACATATGGATCCTCGAGCCCTCTTCTTCCACGCATGGTGCTAGCCTCGGGAAGAAGATCCAAGCCTTTGGGATGGTCTCCACTTTACTTGCACCACCAAGAGGAAAGGATGTACCAAGAGGAAGAAGGAGGAAGGGAAGCCGCTAGGCACCAATGCTCCTTGCGCCAAGAGGAAAGGAGGAAGAAGAGACTTACAGCTATGGAAGAGATGAATGCGCCACTTGCTATTGCTCTCACCCCTTGGATTGTTCACGCCAATCAATCATCCATTGCTCTTGTATATATTCTAATTACAGAGACCAAGGGCGGCAATACAAAGGATAGGCACAAGACACATGAAGGGATGCAGCTAGGGTATGTGGGGAGTCAATTAGGGTTAGGTTTAAGGCAAGACTCAAAGTCCTTTCCGTAAACACTTTCTAATCAACCATATTTGCCTAGGACTTTCCTAATATGTCCATGCGACCATATGTGCCCCAAGACTTACCTAAGAGGCAAGGTTTTCAACCAAGGAAGAAGGGCAAGGCGCTAAATCCTTCCTAAAGAGGCAATAGGCACCACCTTCACCCCATTATGCCCTTAGGCGCCAATGGGGTTAGGTTTCTCCTCAATATACCCTTATGCCCACTTATCTCTTCATGACAACTTATTATTGGGCTCATTGGGTAATGATCCAGCCCAAACTTCATTACATACGTTGATTATGCCATTGGATCCAATCCAATGCAACCCTAACAAAAAATGTGACCAACCTTGGCCAATTTTGGATCAAACTACCAAAAATGAAGTTTGGCTCCAATAAGTCTCTTCCATCTCATCAAGCCCGTTGGCGCTGATGAAATCTCCCAAATAGATCCGAGCTATCCAATAACTCGATTATAAGGCTTCCCATCAATACGAGAACTCAAGTATGAAGGTGTGCGACCTTGTTGGTTCCTCTAACGTTGGCAGTGACAACTTTTAGATCATCACAATAAGTGACTGGCACCTAGCTGTGCATCACTGCTACCCAAGTCATTAGAATGGATATTGACATCGACATCTCTATCATCGCAACAAGGTACTGATGCATTACAGTCTCTTTGCCAAGCTGATATCCAATTGGACAAGCGTGTCACCACTTGTTTTCACCCAATCTCATGGTCATGACTAAATCGGGCTTTCACCTAGGCATTGCCATACACTTTTATTGGTGTATATACCCTGAGACCTAGTATTGGTCCATCTTTGCACTACTTGGCATTGATACTTCTTATATCATTCTGGCATTGTCATTATCATTGTTTGCTTACATCTGCGATTGTGTACTTACATGATAATATTCCAGGAGACAGATTGGATCTGTGCTCAAACTAATGTCCCCATTCAATGTACCCTAGTGGATATGGGACAGCTATGGTATTTGTGAGACCAGTATATGGGTTGGTTAGGCATAAGGTGCTAACGCAGACATATGGGTATCAGTGGTGGATATACTGGACCGACGCACTGTGAGGCAATGACTTGGTGTCATGAGTTATCCTCACAAGTGACAGGAGATGCATTAATCCCTTGACTTGAGGTCATTGACCATTCTATATGGTTAGGGACATGCTTTGATACAACATAACACCTCGCCGTAGTTGGGAGGTAATAACGGTTCCCATTGAGTATGTCACGGCCCATATTAAAAGGTCAATGGACAGATAGAGGATTTGCCCCTTCCTGAGGGAAGCATAATATCCACAGTGCCCCCTTATGGTTCTATGACTGAAAGTGTATGGCCATACCCAGGTGAGAACCTGATTTAGTCATGACCATGTGATTGGGTGAAAACAAGTGGTGACACCCTTGTCCAATCGGATATCAGTTTGTCAAAGAGACTATAATGCATCTGTACCTAGTTATGATGATGGGGATGTCGATGTCAATATCCATTCTGATGACTTGGGTAGCAGCGATGCATTGTTAGCACCTAGTTATGATGACTTGGGTAGCAGCGATGCATTGCTTGTGGTGACCTTAGGTCAGCATTGCCAATGTCAGAGGAACCTACAGGGTCACAAACCTTGATACTCGAATTCTCGTATTGATCGAGAAGTCTTATCGTTATGTTATCACTATAGGATTGCATGCCTGTAATGTTAGACATAAGATAAAACTGAGATGATGAGTCCTCAAAAACTCTCGCTCAAAATATCAAGTCTAGTAGCTTTCTAACGCGTAGCCCTCATCAAGCTATCGATCAGTGGTGTTGTGCACTATTTCCTACCCTCGTGGGACACACCCACTTATCTTTAGAAGGTGTGTGGTGATAATGGTTTCCCCAGTCTAGTTTTAACCTGGACGTGCCTTCGCAAGGAAACTCGTTGACCCTGGGCATAACGGTTAGGAATGGACTTGACTAGATTTTCACATATGCTTGGTGATGGGGTCACAAATCATGCAACATTCAAACAACGCGCTTCGAAAACATTTTGATAATTAAGGATAGCTTCATAAACCCCTTAAGCTAACGTAGTTTGAAATTAGTTTGATTATGGTATATAGTAGAGAAAACCGAAACTATTTATCAAGTGAATCCTAGCATGCACTTCTAGATAAGATGAAATTGACAAAGCTTAGCATGCGGTTCTACAACATCAAATAGACCTAAGCATGCGATTCTACCATAAATAATAGAGCTACTCTAAGGGAGGAACTCACCTTGCACCCTTTGAGAATAGAAAGGGTGACCTTCCCGTTCTTCACCGGTCCAATGGTGGAAACTCACGAAGTAGGGCCCTATGAGCTTACAACCAAGACATTACAGCATCCCACACATGCGTGGGTGAGTTTAACAGAATATTAAGAGGCCAATAACACAAGCACATTCAAGGGGGAGTCTAGACCCCAAATTCCCTTGCTAACACATTTTGGGGCTAACTAACTAAGAGGGGAGGATGGGGGTGCGTTGGTATATCCTCCTTGATCTTGCGCCACCTATAAAGATATTATATGAGTGTAGATGGATGCTCAAACTCGTCAAAGAAGATATCAACCAAGAAATGGGGAACTTAGCTAGAGTATGGGATGACTTGTTCTCGGCAAGTTGCTTGAAGCACCATCTTGAGTCATGGTTGCAACCAACTCCTTCTTGGGATTGAGACTTCTTCAAGGCTGATAGGGGCGGTGGGGTGAGCTCTTGATCTCAGAACATGCGCTGGTGGTGGAGGCTTGAGGAAGTGAGGAAGCAGGGAACTCTCGGCAAGGTGTGGAAGAGGGGAAGGGGGAAGGTGACACACACCAATAGAAGACAAACTTCTGAAATTTGAAAATGCTTTCAACACTAACTGATGACTTTACAAGAGGAATACATCATATAGGGGGCTGTCAACGGTTGCCTCCCTTCCCTAAGCACATGACAAACTGAATGACAAGAGCAGGTTGCGTTTCCTTCCCTAAGTACATGACACATTGAGTGAACAAGGGCAGGTTGCAGGCGGTTGAAGGGGCTGAAGGAGTTGTCACTCTTCAGCTGATGTGTGCAGCTTCTAGAAGTAGGAAACTCTGCATTGCTGGTGGCGTGCAGACCTCTTCTTGGCAGTGGTGGTTGGCGAATGATGGGCTGAAAAAGGGAGCTGTCATTCTGCAGGAAATGGAGACAGCTTCTTGAGGCTGAAATTCTGCAAAGCTGCTGGCGCATGATGGCTGTAAGGGGCTGCAAAAGCTGGTGGCTGGCGCATGTTGACTTTAAGGGGCTGCAACAGCAGGTGAGGGAATGGTCTTGTCCATCTTTGCTTCAAAGGGGAAGGGGCGGTTGGAGGTAGAGACAAATCCCCATGGCTGCCAACTAGGATGGTGGAGTGTTGGGTACTTGTGGTGATGCTCCTTTGAGTTGGATGGGCTGGTTCTCACATGAGATGGGCTCATGGGCTCATGGCATCTCTTGGAGTTATCTTGACTTGATTTTGACTTGCATCCCAAAATGGAGTTGACCTATACTATTACATCAATTTCATGCACTAACCTACCATACATAAGTGGCGGATCCTAGGGATGTAACTACATGGTGTAATTGTTGGGTGGATCTAACCTACCATATGATGCATCCTAATCTAAGACAAAATAGGCAAAATGGGGTCCTAAGGAAGCCATATCTAGTGGCTAGGATAGCCATATCGAGTGGGCTTCTTTCGGACCCGGGTGGACCTCCGAAGGTCCTGTCTCGGTCCCACATCAGCTCTCCCGGGGTGAGAGAAATTCTCCTCTGGAGAATTATCTTTGTACCCTTGGAGAAGCTCAGGTGCTGACCTAGCAAGCTCAGCCTCGGGGAGCCAGGCCTCCTCACCATCAGTAAATTTGACGCGGTAATAAAGCTGTACCTCATCAGGGGTGAGTCGGGTCTGGTCCTCGAGTATGACCTCAATCTCTGGCTCGGGGCAGATGCCTGGTTCTTGTATAGAGAGAGGCGGGTGATACAGCGTCAGATCCTCCACATTGACGGTGGAGGCTATCCCCAATTCTGGCGGTAGATCCAAGAGATAGGCGTTATTGTTGATCCTCTTCAGAATAGTGAAGGGCCCGATGCCCTTGACGTCCAACTTGCGGCCGTGTCCTTGGATGCGCTCCTCGCGGACCCGCAACATTACCTGATCCCCTACAGAAAATACCTTCTCTCGGCGATGTTTATTAGTATCGTCACGATATTGATTAACAGAGTCCTGAATCTTACTGAATAGCTCATGATGTAATTGCGAAATATGAAAAGCATAATCTCTGGCTGAAATAGAGGTCTTGCAATGTTTAGGGACAGAGAACAGGTCAATAGGCTTGTTAGGTTGGTATCCTAAGTTTGCTTGGAAAGGAGACAGACCAGTAGTCCTGTTAGGAACACTATTGTAGGAAAACTCAGCTGTAGGTAACAGCTTGTCCCAATCACTGGGGTGTTCTCCTATGAGACTCCTAAGGATGCTCCCAAGTGATCTGTTGACCACTTCGGTCTGCCCATCCGTCTGGGGATGGTAGGCCGTTGAGAACTTCAGTTTTGTGCCTAATAGAGCCCATAGAGTCCTCCAGAAGTGGCTAACAAACCTGGTGTCTCTATCCGAGACTATAGTGAGAGGGGTACCATGCAACCTAACAATGTCTCTAAAGAAGATCCTAGCCATATGGGAGGCATCAGTAGTTTTAGTGCAAGGTATGAAATGAGCCATTTTTGTGAACCGGTCTACCACAACATAAATAGAGTCATGCCTAGCAGCAGTCCTAGGCAATCCTAGAACAAAGTCCATACTAATATCCTGCCACGGTGCCTGAGGAATAGGCAGAGGGGTGTACAGTCCAAAATTGTGCTTCTGGACTTTAGTGGATTGACAGTTCCCACAATGCCTAACTACCTTGGCCACATCTCGGTAGAGTTGAAGCCAAAAGAATCGTTCCTCGACCAAGGCACGGGTCTTCTCTCGACCATGGTGCCCAGCAGACCCTCCTCCATGGAGTTCCCAAACTAGGAAATCCCGGATTGAGGACTTAGGCACATAGAGTGTTGGCCCAAGGAAGAGATACCCATCCCGAAGGGTGTACAGGGGGTGACTCATAACATCTCTAGTCATATCAGCATAAATAGCAGAAAAGTCAGGGCAATCTAGGTAAGCAGTTTTCATATGTTCAAATCCTACAAGCTCAGCATGCATTGTTTGTAAAATGAAGACTACCCTACTTAGAGCATCAGCAACTTTGTTGTTAACTCCAGATTTGTGTTTTAAGACAAAAGTGTACTGTTGTAAATACTCTACCCACTTGGCATGTCTAGCATTGAGTTTTCTTTGGGCACTAAGGTAAGACAGGGCTTGGTGATCACTATTTAAGGTAAACTCATGGTGGAGAAGGTAGTGCCGCCAATGCCTCAAAGATTGAACCACGGCATAGAACTCTTTGTCGTAGGTTGAGTACTTCTGCTTGGCCTCATTCAGCTTTTCACTGAAGAAGGCAATAGGGCGACCTTCTTGACTGAGGGTCCCACCTATGCCAATGCCAGAAGCATCGCAATCAACCTCAAAGACCTTGCCAAAGTCAGGCAACCTTAAAACAGGGGCAGAAGTCATTCTACTTTTAAGTTCAGTGAAAGCCCTATTGGCTGACTTAGTCCAACTAAAGTCCCCTTGTTTCATGCAATTAGTGATAGGAGCTACTATGGTGCTAAAATTCCGTATGAACCTACGGTAGAAGGTAGCAAGGCCATGAAAACTCCTAACTTCAGTAAGGGTCTTGGGCTCTGGCCAGTCTAGTATGGCTTGGATTTTAGATGGATCAGCTTGAAGCCCTAAGTCAGAAACAATGAACCCTAGAAAGACAACTTTGGGAGATAGAAAAGAACATTTCTTCAGGTTGACATAAAGCTTTTCATCTCTAAGAAGGGTTAGAGTCTGCCTTAAGTGCCCTAGGTGCTCCTTTTGTGACTTACTATAGATAAGTATGTCATCAAAGTATACAACTAGGAACTTCCCTATGTAGGGTCTAAGCACTTGGGTCATAAGCCTCATAAAAGTGGAAGGGGCATTGGTTAGCCCGAAAGGCATGACTAACCACTCATATAAGCCGTCTTTGGTTTTGAAGGCGGTCTTCCATTCATCCCCTTCTCTAATCCTAACCTGATGGTATCCACTCCTGAGGTCAAGCTTGGAAAACCATTTGGATCCTACTAGCATATCTAACATGTCATCAAGTCTAGGTATGGGAAACCTATACTTGATAGTAATTTTGTTGATAGCTCTGCAATCTATACACATGCGCCAACTGCCATCCTTCTTTGGGGTAAGAAGGGCTGGAACGGCGCAGGGACTTAGGCTTTCCCTGATGTAACCCTTACACAATAAATCATCTACTTGTCTTTTGAGCTCCTCATGCTCGGTAGGGTTCATCCTATAGTGGGGTAGGTTGGGAAGAGAGGATCCAGGGACTAGGTCTATGGCATGTTGTATATCCCTAAGAGGTGGCAGTCCTTCAGGGAGATCCTCTGGAGTGAGCTCACTAAATTCTTGGAGTATGGATTCTACTTCTGGGGAAGGCTTCTCTTCTACTTCAGGGTTGACTTCTTTGATGACTAAGGTATAAAGGGGTTGATCTGCTATAATTTCCTTAGTGAAAGTTTGAGGCCTTATAAGTTGAATGGTAGGTTGGCCTTTTTTGGGTTCCTCTATCTTACCCTTACTAGTTGTGGCTCTAAGTTCTTTGGGAAGAGAGGGTTTCAACCTAATCTTTTGATCCTTATGGGTAAAAACATAGGTATTGGTCCGACCGTAGTGGACAACATCCATGTCATATAACCAAGGGCGTCCTAAGAGGATTTGGGCTACATCCATCGTAAGGACGTCACACCAGATCTTGTCCTCATATGTACCAAACTGGATAGGTACGAGGCACCTATGGGTCACAGGGACACTGGTTTGGTTAACCCAAGAAATATTGTAAGGGCTAGGTCGGGGTTCCATTTTGAGGTTCAGTTTTGTAGCAGCTATGTGGGAGACAGCATTGAGGCTGCTTCCACCATCAATGACCACCTTGCACATGTGACCATGGCATTTGGTGTAGGTGTGGAAGATATTGGTCCGGCGCCAGTCCTCAGTGGGGGTAGGTTTGACAAGGGTGCATCTAACTACCCCTAAGGTGTTGAAGATATCATCACTACTGTCATAGTCGTTGACTTCAATCTCTTGATCCGGGTCTTCCTCAAAGGTGGGCTCAGGGTCTATATTGTCCTCAGATAAAACCATGACCTTCTTAGGGCATTCTTTTGCAAAATGTCCCTTCTGCCTATAGTTATAACAAGTGGGGATGGAGTTGTCAGTAGTTTGAGCAGTTCTTGGTTTTGGGTTTGAGCTAGAAGGCGGGTGCATAGGGGCTGGCCTATAGATGGGCCGGGGAGGGAGAGTTTCCTTCCTATTCTTAAGTTCTTGTTCAACTTCAATGGCCCTTTGATAGGCTATCTCCGGGGTATCTAATTGGAAATAGGTCAAGGCCCTCTTAATGTCAGGTCTAAGTCCATTCTTGAACCGACTTAGGATCATACCTTGGTCTTCCTTGACTTCACACCTAATGAGGAGTTCTTCTAGCTTGGTTTGATAGGCTTCTACAGTAGAGGAGCCTTGAGTGTGACTACCAAGTTCGTCCTTAAGCTTTTGCATGAAACCAGGTGGGACATACTTTTGCCTAAGTAGGAATTTCATTTCATTCCAAGACTCAACGGGTGGCTTACCATCCCTTTCTATAGTTCTCTCGACATGGGTCCAATAGAGTCTAGCGGGTCCTTCTAATAAGCACTTGGTGAACCTAACTTTACTTTCATTGTGCATAAGGCTATAATCAAAATATTGATCTAGCTTTGTGGCCCAATCTAGGAATTCCTTGGGGTTAAGAGACCCGCCAAAAGTAGGGGGGTTGATCTTGATGGCACGTTGCACATCATACTCTCTAGGTCTATGATAGGGAGTTGGTTGGGCATAAGGCCCTTCCCATTCGGTTTGAGCATGATTGACTCTAGGGGTGTGCGAAGGAGATCCTAGAACGTTTGGTTCCCTTGTGTGGGATCCACTATTAGGTCGGCTAGTGTTTTGGGGATCCACCTTAGACTCTAGGGTATTAAGCCTATTGTCTATGACACCTATGGAGTGTTGAAGGGATGCTAAGGTTTCTTTAAGGGAGGCCATATCGATTGAGAGGGCACTCACCTCATGGTCAATAGCTTGATTAAGACCATAGGGGGCACCGGATCTAGTAGCCATTTTCGAAATGAGTAGAGTTTTGAAAATAGATCCTAAGGTGATAAATATAGCTAGTCAAATTCTTTCAAGCACCTAGGTCCAAAAATCGCCTTAGTAGTAGGAAAATAAAGTTTTGGTCTTATAAAATCCTACTCTAAGAGCCTAAGCTCTGATACCAAGATGATGGGGTCACAAATCATGCAACATTCAAACAACGCGCTTCGAAAACATTTTGATAATTAAGGATAGCTTCATAAACCCCTTAAGCTAACGTAGTTTGAAATTAGTTTGATTATGGTATATAGTAGAGAAAACCGAAACTATTTATCAAGTGAATCCTAGCATGCACTTCTAGATAAGATGAAATTGACAAAGCTTAGCATGCGGTTCTACAACATCAAATAGACCTAAGCATGCGATTCTACCATAAATAATAGAGCTACTCTAAGGGAGGAACTCACCTTGCACCCTTTGAGAATAGAAAGGGTGACCTTCCCATTCTTCACCGGTCCAATGGTGGAAACTCACGAAGTAGGGCCCTATGAGCTTACAACCAAGACATTACAGCATCCCACACATGCGTGGGTGAGTTTAACAGAATATTAAGAGGCCAATAACACAAGCACATTCAAGGGGGAGTCTAGACCCCAAATTCCCTTGCTAACACATTTTGGGGCTAACTAACTAAGAGGGGAGGATGGGGGTGCGTTGGTATATCCTCCTTGATCTTGCGCCACCTATAAAGATATTATATGAGTGTAGATGGATGCTCAAACTCGTCAAAGAAGATATCAACCAAGAAATGGGGAACTTAGCTAGAGTATGGGATGACTTGTTCTCGGCAAGTTGCTTGAAGCACCATCTTGAGTCATGGTTGCAACCAACTCCTTCTTGGGATTGAGACTTCTTCAAGGCTGATAGGGGCGGTGGGGTGAGCTCTTGATCTCAGAACATGCGCTGGTGGTGGAGGCTTGAGGAAGTGATGAAGCAGGGAACTCTCGGCAAGGTGTGGAAGAGGGGAAGGGGGAAGGTGACACACACCAATAGAAGACAAACTTCTGAAATTTGAAAATGCTTTCAACACTAACTGATGACTTTACAAGAGGAATACATCATATAGGGGGCTGTCAATGGTTGCCTCCCTTCCCTAAGCACATGACAAACTGAATGACAAGAGCAGGTTGCGTTTCCTTCCCTAAGTACATGACACATTGAGTGAACAAGGGCAGGTTGCAGGCGGTTGAAGGGGCTGAAGGAGTTGTCACTCTTCAGCTGATGTGTGTAGCTTCTAGAAGTAGGAAACTCTGCATTGCTGGTGGCATGCAGACCTCTTCTTGGCAGTGGTGGTTGGCGAATGATGGGCTGAAAAAGGGAGCTGTCATTCTGCAGGAAATGGAGACAGCTTCTTGAGGCTGAAATTCTGCAAAGCTGCTGGCGCATGATGGCTGTAAGGGGCTGCAAAAGCTGGTGGCTGGCGCATGTTGACTTTAAGGGGCTGCAACAGCAGGTGAGGGAATGGTCTTGTCCATCTTTGCTTCAAAGGGGAAGGGGCGGTTGGAGGTAGAGACAAATCCCCATGGCTGCCAACTAGGATGGTGGAGTGTTGGGTACTTGTGGTGATGCTCCTTTGAGTTGGATGGGCTGGTTCTCACATGAGATGGGCTCATGGGCTCATGGCATCTCTTGGAGTTATCTTGACTTGATTTTGACTTGCATCCCAAAATGGAGTTGACCTATACTATTACATCAATTTCATGCACTAACCTACCATACATAAGTGGCGGATCCTAGGGATGTAACTACATGGTGTAATTGTTGGGTGGATCTAACCTACCATATGATGCATCCTAATCTAAGACAAAATAGGCAAAATGGGGTCCTAAGGAAGCCATATCTAGTGGCTAGGATAGCCATATCGAGTGGGCTTCTTTCGGACCCGGGTGGACCTCCGAAGGTCCTGTCTCGGTCCCACATCACTTGGCATATGATGAAACTCTAGAGGCATCATTGAGAGGTTAGGGGTTCGTGTTGTTTCCAGCCCTCGCTAGACTTGAAATGCTAGACCATCTCAATAAGGGAAGTTGCTTGGAGCAATCGGCCGGCGTTCCCATCTTAAGAAGCATGAGTCACTTTGTGCATCTCATCCCACCTTGGTGGGGCACAAAGCCCCATGTGAAATAAGGATCCCATCACACTAGGAAATCATAGATTTCCCAATTGACTTTGTGGGTTGTAAATTCGATTAAAATAGTGGGAGCCATGATCATTTAATATAAGTCTAGATTAAATGATCTATAAGTAGTGCTAATATGCTGTTTCTTAGTTGTTGTAGAACAATGGCTACGAACACTAGCGGATTGACACTGCGATCTCTTCTTGACAAGGATATGTTGGTTGGATCCAACTTCGTGGACTGGCATCGGAACTTGAGGATAGCCCTCAAGCTCGAGAAGAAGCTGTACGTCCTTGAGCAGCCTCTTCCGGCGACTCCTATGCCTAATGCCCATGCGGTAGAAAGGGATGCTTTTAGAAAGCATCAGGATGACTCATTGGAAGTAGCATGTCTCATGCTAGCCACTATGGCACCTGAGCTTAAGGTGTAATATGAGTAGCAGGATGCTTTTAAGATGATTACTCACTTGAAACAGATGTTCGAAGCTCAGGCAAGAACTGAGAGATATGACACTACTAAAGTAGTCTTTGTTGGTGTGTATGCCCTGAGACCTAGTATCGGTCCATCTTTTGTACTACTTGACATAGATATATATATCATTATGGCATTGTCATTATCAATGTTTGTCTACATCTGCGATTATGTACTTACATGATAATGTCCCTAGAGACAGATTGGATCTGTGCTCAAATGGTTGTCCCCAGCCGATGTACCTGAGTGGATATGGGATAGCTTTGGTAGTTGTAAGATTGGTATATGGGCTGCTTAGGCACAAGGTGCTAACATAGACATATGGATATATTAGTGGTTGATATACTGGACCGACCCGCTGTGAGGCTATGACTTGGTGTCATGAGTTATTCTCACAAGTGACAGGAGAAGTATTGATCCCTTGACTTGAGGTCATTGACCATTCTATATGGTTAGGGACTTGCTTCGATACAACCTAACACCTCGCCATAGTTAGGAGGTAATAACGGTTGTCATTGAGCATGCCACGACCCATATGAGAAGGTCAATGGACAGACAGAGGATTTGCCCTTTCCTGATGGTAGCTTGATATCCATGGACCTCCTCTATGATTCCATGACTAAAAGTATATGGCGATAGCCAGGTGACAACCTGATTTAGTCATGACCATGCGATTGAGTGAAAAGAAGTGGTGACACACTTGTCCAATCGGATATTAGTTCGGCAAAGAGATTGAAATGCATCTGTATCTAGTTGCGATGATGGGGATGTCGATGTCGATATCCATTCCGATGACTTGGGTAGCAGCGATGCACTGCTAGGTGTTGGGGTATGCCCTTAAGGCTAATGTTTGAGGCCTTGGGATTATATCAATATCATGTATAAACTCTTTGTTTATAAAGGCAATGGTTATTATTCAGGTTGTTACATCATCTGCTGCAATATGTATACTTCTGAATAATGTCTCAATGCTGTTCAACTAGGCTGACATGCAGTTAAGTCCTTAGTCGAGATATCTTGGTGAACTTGAGACAGCCTTGATATGATTGAGACTAATATGTGTTCTAATCTTATAGGATGCTTCGAGCATGGAATAAGATGTAGACTCATGGGTACATTGGATGTACTGGACAGACCCTACTAGGATATTCAATTGTTTGTCACAATGTGAATAATCCTTGTATGCAAACAAGTGGCATATGTCCTCTGACTTGAGATCACTTGTGTTTCTAAATGATGATTGTCATTGTTTTGAGGTAGTTCGATATCATTTGAAACATAATGGTTATAGACTATCTTGGATAATGATCATGAGTCAGGTTAGGACACTAGTGATAGATATAGGATTGCCGTCTCCTTGATAGGAGTGTGATGTTCTAATGGGGCCCCCCTGGATGAGATGATTGAGAAAGTGTATGGCCATACCCGGATGACTATGTTCATCTGATCTAATCATTCTCATCATATTGGAGTTACAGGCTTGACACGCTTGTCCAATAAGAACATCCAGTGGCAAAGGAATCAAGTTTGCCTAGTGAAGTGGATTCACACTTGTGCTGTGGTTTGGGTGTAGTCTTGGAAGACTCTTTCCGTTATATTGGGAGACAGTGATGTGTTGCTAGATACCCCTCGCTGATCGTGATAACGTAAGTTATCGTTACCGACATTTAAAGGAAACCCTTAGGGTCGCACAATTTGATGATATGGCTTACTTAAGTCAGATCGTGTGGACTGAATTGTTTTGGTTCAGTTTAAAAGGAGTTTAAACTCTGATTGTAAGTGAGATCTGGTCTGATCATGTTTGATTGATTAGGGCTTGAGATCGGTAAGCTTCGATCGAGAGTATTGATGCTAGATCGGTGAGATCAAGAGCATCAAGAGATGAACGGTTAGAACTTGAACCATTTGGTTCAAAGAGATCTAGACCGTGGTTTAGGCTGATTTGGTTTGATCTTTGAACCAAATGCATTGGACCGAATTGGATTGAACCGGTTCACACATGTGTGATCGCATGGTTCAATATGAAAGCGTTTTGGGCGGTTTGCATTGAGTGGGCGCATGGCTTCATGACTTTCCATATTTGGAAGTCATGTAACGCCTGTAGGTCCCCTTCAAGGGGGAGCGCAAACCCTAAGCATGCACAAATCTCAATTGCATGGGCGGAATTAGGGTTTCCATAGATCGCATGTAGTATATCTATAAGATTAACTTTGTTTGCTTATAAAGATCAAGAGAAGATCTCTTACCATAGCCATGATAAAGGGTGGCGACTTGGAAGCAAGAGGGCAAGTAAGCACTCCTCCAAAGATAACGCACACTAGATGAGAGATGGCTACCCTTTCGGATGTTCCTTGTGCTAGCAAGGGATCTCCAAAACTTCCTTGTCGTGTGTAGATGAAGAGAGGTGCTTGGCCGAGAGCTTCGTTGTGCAAGAGTTCCCCTTTTTCCTTGTCGAATGAAGATGACAAGAGAGTAATTGGGCAAATGGCGTTAAGGCTTTCATTCAAGTGATGGCGTTACACTTCCAAATATGGAAGGTTATGAAGCCATGCGACCACTTGAAGAAAAACCGCCCAAAATGCCTTCAATCCTTGAACCATACGTTCACCCATGTGAACCGGTTCAAGCCAATTAGGTGAAGAGTCCCCTTCAAGGGGGAGCGCAAGCGGATAAAACCCCTTTCAAGAGGGGGGCCGAAACCCTAAGGTAGGGGGCGCATGCAAGTTTGCTAGGGTTTCATCATATATGATCGCTTACATGCTCATATAATCAACTATGATAAATTGATTGAAGCAAGAGGGAGATTCATACCAATGCCATTGGCTTGGAGGTCGGCTTGGAAGAAGAGAGCAACTTAGATCTCCTCCAAAAGTTCACACACAAGATGAAGATCGCCTACCCCTTGTGATGCTTGTGCTAGCAAGAATCTTCAAGGGTCCTTGCCGTGTGTAAGGGGATGAAGAGACGATTTCCTTTTGGCCGAGAGCTCCACACGCAAAACCACTTCTCGTCGTCAACCTCTTGCCCAACCAAGTTCAAGGCGTTGAAGTGAAGACAAGAACGCATATACGTTTTGGCGTTCAAGAGAAACCGGCCTTGATGACTTTCCATAAATGGATGATCATCAAGCCATGCGCTTACTCCAACCCAAAACGCATATTAGCATTGAACCAAGCGTTCACCTTTGTGAACCGGTTCAAGCCAACATGTTCCAATCGCATTTGGTTCATGAACCAAACCGAAATAGCTCAAGCCATGTGGTCTAGACCATATTGAACCCTAAGGCTCAAGATCTCACCATTCATCTCCTGATGCTCCTGATCTCACCGATCTAGCATCATCTCTCTCGATCGAAGCTTACCGATCTCAAGCCCTAATCAATCAAACATGATCAGACCAGATCTCACTTACAATCAGAGATTAAATCCCTTTAAACTGAATCCAAACAATTCAGTCCACACGATCTGACTCAAGTAAGCCATATCATCAATTGTGCGACCCTGAGGGTTTCCTTTAAATGTCGGTAACGATAACTCACGTTATCACGATCAGTGAGGGGTATCTAGCAACACATCACTATCTCCCGATATAAAGGAAAGAGTCTTCCAAGACTACTCCCAAACCACAGCACAAGTGTGAATCTATTCACAAGGCATGCATGTGTCCCTTGCCACTGGATGTTCTTATTGGACAAGCGTGTCAAGCCTGTGACTCCAATATGATGAGCATGATTAGATCAGATGAACATAGTCATCTGGGTATGGCCATACACTATCTCAATCATCTCATCTAGGGGGGCCCTTATAGAACATCACACTCCTTCAACAAGGAGACGGCAATCCTCTATCTATCACTAGTGCCCTAACCTGACTCAAGCTCATTATCCAAGATAGTCTATAACCATTATCTTTCAAATGATATTGAACTACCTCAAAACAATGACAATCATCATTCAGAGACACAAGTGATCTCAAGTCAAAGGACATGTGCCACTTGTAGCATACAAGGATTATTCACATTGTGACAAGCAATAAGAATATCCTAGTAGGGTCTGTCCAGTACATCCAATGTACCCATGAGTCTACATCTTATTCCATGCTCGAAGCATCCTATAAGATTAGAACACATATTAGTCTCAATCATATCAAGGCTGTCTCATGTTCACCAAGATATATCGACTAAGGACATTATAGCATGTCAGCCTAGCTGAACAGCTTTGAGACATTAATCAGAAGTACACTTATTACAGCAGACAAGGTAACAACCTGAATAATAACCATGCCTTTATAAACACAAGAGTTTATTACATGATACTGTTACAATCCCAAAGGCCTCAAACATTAGCCTTAAGTGCATACCCCAACAATCTCCCACTTGCACTTAATCTAATGGTTGAGAAACCTCAAACCCATATTATTACAGTGCTTCTCATGCTTCTGCTGCGCCAGAGGCTTAGTAAGCGGGTCTGCCAGATTGTCATCTGTATGAACCTTGCAGATTTTGATCTCGCCACGATCAATGATCTCCCGGATCAAGTGAAACCGTCTCTGTATGTGCTTGGACTTCTGGTGCGACCGTGGTTCCTTTGCTTGTGCGATGGCTCCAGTGTTATCACAGAAGATAACCAAAGGATCTGCACTCGAAGGAACAACACCAAGTTCTCTCACGAACTTACGAATCCACACTGCCTCCTTGGATGCTTCCGAGGCTGCAACATACTCGGCTTCTGTTGTGGAATCAGCAACAGTTGACTGTTTGAAACTTTTCCACACCACTGCTCCACCATTCAAGCTAAAAACATAGCCTGATTGCGATCGGAAATCATCCTGGTCCGACTGGAACGAAGCGTCAGTATATCCTTCAATACTGAGTTCTTCCTGACCACCATATATCAAGAACTTATCTTTGGTCCTCCGCAGATATTTTAAAATGTTCTTGACCGCAATCCAGTGCGCCATACCTGGATTACTTTGGAACCGACTGGTCACGCTTAACCCGTAAGCGACGTCTGGGCGAGTACACAACATCGCATACATAATGGACCCAATAGCCGAAGCATAAGGCGTATTGTCCATTTCATCTTTCTCAGTCTGTGTTTGTGGACACTGACTCTTTGAAAGATTCAGACCATGTCTGACTGGCAGATATCCTCTTTTAGAATTCTCTAAATGGAATCTCTCCAGGACTTTATCGATGTACGTACTCTGGCACCGCCCGAGAAGCCTCTTAGATCTATCCCTGTAGATCTTCACACCTAACACATAGGCTGCTTCTCCTAGATCTTTCATCTGGAAACATTTTCCTAACCATGCTTTAACAGCATGCAGTTCAGGAATATCGTTTCCAATGATCAAGATATCGTCGACGTAGAGGACTAGGAAAGTAATCACGCTCCCACTAAACCTCTTATATACACACGGGTCATCTTCGTTCTTGATGAAACCAAACTCAGAGATTGATTCATCAAAACGAATATTCCAGCTTCTTGATGCTTGCTTAAGTCCATAAATAGACTTCTTTAACTTGCATATTTTATGACGATCTGATGGATTCGTGAAACCCTCAGGTTGTGTCATATACACATCCTCATCCAGATTTCCATTAAGGAAAACTGTCTTCACATCCATCTGCCAGATCTCATAATCGTAATATGCAGCTATCGCGAAAAGAATCCGAATAGACTTAAACATAGCTACAGGTGAGAAAGTTTCATCATAATCTATCCCGTAGATTTGTTTGAAACCTTTCGCAACTAGCCTGCCTTTATAGGTAACTACGTTACCATCCATGTCAATCTTCTTCTTGAAGATCCATTTACAGCCTATAGGGATTACTCCCGGAGGCGGATCAACCAAATCCCAGACTTGGTTATCTGACATGGAGTCCATTTCATCTCGCATAGCATCAAGCCATCTAGCTGACTCTGGTCCACTGACCGCATCCGCATAAGTGAGGGGTTCATCATTATCAATGATGTAGACTCCGTCATAGCGCTCAGGCTGTCGATGGATCCTTCCCAATCTTCGCGGTTCCCGTGATATTTGAGCCTCAGGTTGTTCAATAACCTGATCCACCGGCTCAGGCACATCCAACTGTGCTTGACTACTTTGTCCATCCTCTGGATTCTCATCCAGCTTTATTTCTCTCCCACTGGCCTCTTGCAGAAGAAACTCCTTCTCAAGAAATATGGCCGTCCGAGCAACAAATACTTTGTTCTCTTTGGGATCGTAGAAATAATAACCCTTAGTTTCCTTAGGGTAACCGACAAATATACATTTCTCAGATCTGCTCTCCAGTTTCCCAGAGGCGAGCTTTTTGACATAAGCCTCGCAACCCCAGATCCTGATAAATGTCAAGCTTGGCTGTTTCCCATACCATAACTCATATGGTGTCTTAGAAACTGCCTTGGATGGCACTCGGTTTAGTACCTTTGCAGCTGTTTCCAGTGCAAATCCCCAAAAGGAGTATGGAAGAGTAGCCTGACTCATCATAGAACGAACCATATCAAGTAACGTTCTATTTCTCCTCTCGGACACACCATTCCATTGCGGTGTTCCTGGCGGAGTGAGCTGTGAGATAATCCCACACTCTTTTAGATAGTCAGTAAACGCATGACTTAGGTATTCACCACCTCGATCAGAACGAAGTGCCTTGATATTTTGGCCTAACTGATTTTGTACTTCATTTTTGAACTCTTTGAACCTGTCAAAAGATTCACTTTTATGTCTCATAAGATAGACATAACCATACCTACTGAAATCATCAGTAAAGGTAATGAAGTACTGATAGCCACCTCTGGCATGTTTACTAAAAGGCCCACACACATCACTGTGTATAAGGTCAAGTAAACCTGAAGCCCTTTGACCTTTGTTAGGAAAAGGTGACTTCGTCATTTTACCCATCAAACAAGCTTTGCATGTATCAATCTCTTCATAGGAGAATGATCCCAGCAGTCCATGATCATGCAACCGCTTAATGCGCTTCTCGTTAATATGGCCTAAACGACTATGCCATAGCAAGGTGCTGTCATCAGCATACTTGGCTTTCTTAACATCAACACTTTGTATAGAACTTTCCATGTCCAACATGTATAACCCATTGTTAATTGAACCAGTTGCATAAACAATATTATCTAAAGATAAAACACACTTTGAAATATTGCATTCAAAGGCAAATCCTTTCCTGACAAGAGCAGGAATAGAGACAATATTTTTAGTTATACTGGGTACAAAATAACAATTGTTTAATTCTAATACAATGCCAGATGGTAAAGAAATGAAATAGTCTCCTACAGCAACAGCAGCAACCCGTGCCCCGTTTCCAACGCGTAGGTCTACCTCATGCTGTCCCACCTGCCTTCTTCTCTTGAGTTCCTGTACATTTGAACAAATGTGAACTCCACATGTAGTGTCCAACACCCATGAAATAGAAGAAGATGAAACCATGACTTCCGTCACGTAAATACCTGAGCCAGAAGCGATGCTTCCCCTCTTATCTCCTTGGAGCGCTTTACAGTCCTTTTTCCAGTGACCCAGCTGGCCACAGTGGAAACACCTGTTGTCCTTGGACCGCTTCACCTTCTGTTTCAGAGCCTTACTGTAGTTCTTGACAGGGGCTTTGCCCTTCTTCCCCTTCTTCTTGTTCCTTGAAGGAACCATCAAGACAGAGGTTGAAGGCTTTCCCTTCAGAGTTTCCTCAGTAGTCAAGAGCATGTTCAACAGCTCTGCCGGTGTACAATCGATTTTGTTCATATTAAAGTTAATGATGAACGCATCAAAAGAGGGCGGAAGAGACTGCAGAATGATGTCTACAGCAAGCTCCTGGTTGACGGTATGCCCCAGTTTCTCCAGAGCCTCCTTGTGCCCAATCATCTTGAGCACGTGAGCTCCCACTGGGCTCCCTTCAGCCAGTTTGCTCTGAAAGAAGAGCTTCGTCAGATTATAGCGTTCTGTCCTCGCCTGTGCAGCATACAGCATCTTGAGGTTCTCTATAATCTCTATAGCCGACATATCCTCATGCTGATGCTGCAGCGGTGGCGTCATAGACGCTAGCATCAGGCAAGCGACATCAATGCTATCATTGACGTGCTTTTCATAGGCTTCACGAACCGCCCTTGCGGCGTTCGCAGCGGGTTGAGGCGGCACAGCCGTCTCGAGGACATACAGTTTCCTCTCTGCCTTAAGAACGATCTTAAGGTGTCCGAACCAGTCAGAGAAGTTCGGCCCAGCAAACTTCTCCCTTTCCAGTAGGGATCGCACATTGAAGCTCATGGTGTTCGTTGCTGCAGGAATCTACAACAATGCAAGAACAGCAAGGTCAGTATCAATGTTTAGAATCAATCCAGGACTTAAGAAAGATTCTTTTTCTCACTATTTTGTCTGACTGAAAAATCCAGTAAACAGTCCGAAAGAGTAACACTCTTTTAGTGAGATGGGATCCAGATTTCATACTTGGTCTCCGCGTCCCGCTCAGGCGAGATAAGATGCACAGAGAGTACAAGCACTAATCTCTGGTAGGCAGTCCCTGCCAATCGCCAACCCGTGCGATTCCCCTTCATCTGGGCAATCCAGCAGACTGTGCCAACTGAGTTGGTACAACACAATCTCTGACCCCGCAGATGGCTGCCTCCATGTGCTACCATATGCTCCACATATGTAGCCTACATGGTCAAGCTGACCCGACCTACTCCCTGGACCACCACGTGCTATGCTGAGCAACGAGAAGCGATAAATCCCTTCTCTGTAACACGCAGGTGAAATCCCGCACCGTCTGAAGATAGATGGACGTGCCCACTGAGTGGGTACAACACGGCTCCAACGATAATCAGAACAGTGAGGTTTCGCGTCAGAAGGCTTACGAGCTTGATATGTTAGCGTTGGATTTTAACGGTCTTTTATCTTCTTACTATCAGGCAAATCCTATGGCTATAGCAGAAGATAAATAACTCATGCTGTTCTACTTATTTAAACAATAACAGAAAGCATGGATCTTATGTGGTAAAAGCCCATTGACCCTAAGTAAGACCTTAAGTTATCTTAAGTCTTCACTTGCTTCTTGGGTCTTGTTGCCTCTCATCTGGCCCAGACCAGGGCCTAAGCGCCCTCTGCAGCTCAGGTGCACCCACCAGCTGCATGCGCCTTTGCAATTGTGTTCTGTGCTCTTGTCTAATCAAAATACATTTTGATCTATCTAGACAAGCTTGACTCGCAGGTCAATTATACAATTAATTAATTAAGAATGTGATTCGCAGATCACAAAAATAATAATTTACCAGGCTCGCAGGCCCCAGCACAGCACACATTAAGGGCAACCCACATAAGATTAAATAAATAGGCATCATGGCATCAATCAATTAACATGTGATCCATAGACAAAATAAAATTTTTCGAAATCCCATTGGAATCAATTTTACTTGTCTTATGTGCCCTACAACCTTACAACGGTCCATTGATAGGGATCCACTCATCGTATCTAGTTAGATCCATGCCCTTTGCATGCACCAAGTCTTAACTGACTTGCGTTGACCTAATGGTCAACCATGCATGCGCCAAGGGCTGAACAACCAACATGAGATCTGGCAAGCGGGTGTGACCCCGGGCCTAACTCATGTGTGTTCACAGGGTGTCTCAACCAGACCTCGCTACACGCCTTTGATGCAATCGACCTATAGCCACCACGTGCATGCGCACAGGTGCTATCTGGTCGACCCATCTAGGCTGTCAGATGGTCTGATCAGACTAAGTTGATCTAAACTAGATGATGCTTTCAACCCTAGCAACCCGTCTAAGGGTTTATTGCAGGTGCGGCTTAGATCTAGTTAGAGGCGCGCAAGTAAAGTTTTGATGAAACAAAAACATGTAACATGCGCAACAATGTAAGCAATATACATGCATCAACAAAATTAACCTTACACATGCACCACCAAAAACATCTCATATATGTGCCACCAAAATACTTTCAACTAGTATTATCGCATGATGAGAAAACTTAGATCATAAGCGCAAACAAGGATCACCAAACATAGCAATCATATGACCATATGAGATCCTAGCTCTGATACCAATTGAAGAGTCCCCTTCAAGGGGGAGCGCAAGCGGATAAAACCCCTTTCAAGAGGGGGGCCGAAACCCTAAGGTAGGGGGCGCATGCAAGTTTGCTAGGGTTTCATCATATATGATCGCTTACATGCTCATATAATCAACTATGATAAATTGATTGAAGCAAGAGGGAGATTCATACCAACGCCATTGGCTTGGAGGTCGGCTTGGAAGAAGAGAGCAACTTAGATCTCCTCCAAAAGTTCACACACAAGATGAAGATCGCCTACCCCTTGTGATGCTTGTGCTAGCAAGAATCTTCAAGGGTCCTTGCCGTGTGTAAGGGGATGAAGAGACGATTTCCTTTTGGCCGAGAGCTCCACACACAAAACCACTTCTCGTCGTCAACCTCTTGCCCAACCAAGTTCAAGGCGTTGAAGTGAAGACAAGAACGCATATGCGTTTTGGCGTTCAAGAGAAACCGGCCTTGATGACTTTCCATAAATGGATGATCATCAAGCCATGCGCTTACTCCAACCCAAAACGCATATTAGCATTGAACCAAGCGTTCACCTTTGTGAACCGGTTCAAGCCAACATGTTCCAATCGCATTTGGTTCATGAACCAAACCGAAATAGCTCAAGCCATGTGGTCTAGACCATATTGAACCCTAAGGCTCAAGATCTCACCATTCATCTCCTGATGCTCCTGATCTCACCGATCTAGCATCATCTCTCTCGATCGAAGCTTACCGATCTCAAGCCCTAATCAATCAAACATGATCAGACCAGATCTCACTTACAATCAGAGATTAAATCCCTTTAAACTGAATCCAAACAATTCAGTCCACACGATCTGACTCAAGTAAGCCATATCATCAATTGTGCGACCCTGAGGGTTTCCTTTAAATGTCGGTAACGATAACTCACGTTATCACGATCAGTGAGGGGTATCTAGCAACACATCACTATCTCCTGATATAAAGGAAAGAGTCTTCCAAGACTACTCCCAAACCACAGCACAAGTGTGAATCTATTCACAAGGCATGCATGTGTCCCTTGCCACTGGATGTTCTTATTGGACAAGCGTGTCAAGCCTGTGACTCCAATATGATGAGCATGATTAGATCAGATGAACATAGTCATCTGGGTATGGCCATACACTATCTCAATCATCTCATCTAGGGGGGCCCTTATAGAACATCACACTCCTTCAACAAGGAGACGGCAATCCTCTATCTATCACTAGTGCCCTAACCTGACTCAAGCTCATTATCCAAGATAGTCTATAACCATTATCTTTCAAATGATATTGAACTACCTCAAAACAATGACAATCATCATTCAGAGACACAAGTGATCTCAAGTCAAAGGACATGTGCCACTTGTAGCATACAAGGATTATTCACATTGTGACAAGCAATAAGAATATCCTAGTAGGGTCTGTCCAGTACATCCAATGTACCCATGAGTCTACATCTTATTCCATGCTCAAAGCATCCTATAAGATTAGAACACATATTAGTCTCAATCATATCAAGGCTGTCTCATGTTCACCAAGATATATCGACTAAGGACATTATAGCATGTCAGCCTAGCTGAACAGCTTTGAGACATTAATCAGAAGTACACTTATTACAGCAGACAAGGTAACAACCTGAATAATAACCATGCCTTTATAAACACAAGAGTTTATTACATGATACTGTTACAATCCCAAAGGCCTCAAACATTAGCCTTAAGGGCATACCCCAACATTAGGTTCAACTCAATTCGGTTCAAAAAACCAAATCAAACCAGCCCAAGCCATGATCTAGATCTCTTTGAACCAAATGGTTCAAGATCCAACCGTTCATCTCTGGATGCTCTTGATCTCTCCGATCTAGCATCCACACTCTCGATCGAAGCTTACCGATCTCAAGCCCTAATCAATCAAACATGATCAGACCAGATCTCACTTACAATCAGAGTCTAAACTCCTTTAAACTGAATCCAAACAATTCAGTCCACACGATCTGACATGAGGAAGCCATGTCATCAAATTGTGCGACCCTAAGGGTTTCCTTTAAATGTCGGTAACGACAACTTACGTTATCACGATCAGTGAGGGGTATCTAGCAACACATCACTGTCTCCCGATATAAAGGAAAGAGTCTTCCAAGACTACACCCAATTCATAGCACAAGTGTGAATCCATTTCACGAGGCATGCATGTTTCCTTTGCCACTGGATGTTCTTATTGGACAAGCGTGTCAAGCCTGTAGCTCCAATATGATGAGCATGATTAGATCAGATGCACATTGTCACCTGGGTATGGCCATACACTTTCTCAATCATCTCATTTAGGGGGCCCCTATAGAACACCACACTCCTTCAACAAGGAGACGGCAATCCTCTATCTATCACTTGTGCCCTAACCTGACTCATGATCATTATCCAAGATAGTCTATAACCATTATATTTCAAATGATATTGAACTACCTCAAAACAATGACATTCATCATTTAGAAACACAAGTAATCTCAAGTCAAAGGACATGTGCCACTTGTAGCATACAAGGATTATTCACATTGTGACAAGCAATTGAATATCCTAGTAGGGTCTGTCCAGTACATCCAATGTACCCATGAGTCTACATCTTATTCCATGCTCGAAGCATCCTATAAGATTAGAACACATATTAGTCTTAACCATATCAAGGCTGTCTCATGTTCACCAAGATATATCGACTAAGGACATTACTGCATGTCAGCCTAGCTGAACAGCTTTGAGACATTATTCAGTAGTACACTTATTACAGCAGACAAGGTAGCAACCTGAATAACAACCATTGCCTTTATAAACTTAAGAGTTTATACAATGATACTATTACAATCCCAAGGCCTCAAACATTAGCCTTAAGGGCATACCCCAACAATCTCCCACTTGCACTTAATCTAATGGTTGAGAAACCTCAAACCCATATTATTACAGTGCTTCTCATGCTTCTGCTGCGCCAGAGGCTTGGTAAGCGGGTCTGCCAGATTGTCATCTGTATGAACCTTGCACATTTTGATCTCGCCACGATCTATGATCTCCCGGATCAAGTGAAACCGTCTCTGTATGTGCTTGGACTTCTGGTGCGACCGTGGTTCCTTTGCTTGTGCGATGGCTCCAGTGTTATCACAGAAGATAACCAAAGGATCGACACTCGAAGGAACAACACCAAGTTCTCTCACGAACTTACGAATCCACACTGCCTCCTTGGATGCTTCCGAGGCTGCAACATACTCGGCTTCTGTTGTGGAATCAGCAACAGTTGACTGTTTGAAACTCTTCCACACCACTGTTCCACCATTCAAGCTAAAAACATAGCCTGATTGCGATCGGAAATCATCCTGGTCCGACTGGTACGAAGCGTCAGTATATCCTTCTATACTGAGTTCTTCCTGACCACCATATGTCAAGAACATATCTTTGGTCCTCTGCAGATATTTTAAAATGTTCTTGACTGCAATCCAGTGCGCCATACCTGGATTACTTTGGAACCGACTGGTCACGCTTAACCCGTAAGCTACGTCTGGGCGAGTACATAACATCGCATACATTATGGACCCAATAGCCGAAGCATAAGGCGTATTGTCCATTTCATCTTTCTCAGTCTGTGTTTGTGGACACTGACTCTTCGAAAGATTCAGACCATGTCTGACTGGAAGATATCCTCTTTTAGAATTCTCTAAATGGAATCTCTCCAGAACTTTATCGATGTAAGTACTCTGGCACAGCCCGAGAAGCCTCTTAGATCTATCCCTGTAGATCTTCACACCTAATACATAGGCTGCTTCTCCTAGATCTTTCATCTGAAAACATTTTCCTAACCATGCTTTAACAGCATGCAGTTCAGGAATATCGTTTCCAATGATTAAGATATCATCGACGTAGAGGACTAGGAAAGTAATCACGCTCCCACTAAACCTCTTATATACACACGGGTCATCTTCGTTCTTGATGAAACCAAACTCAGAGATTGATTCATCAAAACGAATATTCCAGCTTCTAGATGCTTGTTTAAGTCCATAAATGGACTTCTTTAACTTGCATATTTTATGACGATCTGCTGGATTAGTGAAACCTTCAGGTTGTGTCATATACACATCCTCATCCAGTTTTCCATTAAGGAAAGCAGTTTTCACATCCATCTGCCAGATCTCATAATCGTAATATGCTGCTATCGCGAAAAGAATCCGAATAGACTTAAACATGGCTACAGGAGAGAAAGTTTCATCATAATCTATCCCGTAGATTTGTTTGAAACCTTTCGCTACTAGCCTGCCTTTATCGGTAACCACGTTACCATCCATGTCAATCTTCTTCTTGAAGATCCATTTACAGCCTATAGGGATTACTCCCGGAGGCGGATCAACCAAATCCCAGACTTGGTTATCTGACATGGAGTCTATCTCGGCTCGCATAGCTTCAAGCCATCTAGCTGACTCCGGTCCACTGACCGCATCCGCATAAGTAAGGGGTTCATCATTTACAATGATGTAGACTCCGTCATAGCGCTCAGGCTGACGATGGATCCGTCCCGATCTTCGCGGTTCCCGTGATATCTGAGCCTCAGTTTGTTCAATAACATGATCCACTGGCTCAGGGTCATCCAACTGTGCTTGACTACTTTGTCCTTCCTCTGGATTCTCATCCAGCTTTATTTCTCTCCCACTGGCTTCTTGCAGAAGAAACTCCTTCTCAAGAAATATGGCCGTCCGAGCAACAAATACTTTGTTCTCTTTGGGATCGTAGAAATAATAACCCTTAGTTTCCTTAGGGTAACCGACAAAGATACATTTCTCAGATCTGCTCTCCAGTTTCCCAGAGGCGAGCTTTTTGACATAAGCCTCGCAACCCCAGATCCTGATAAATGTCAAGCTCGGCTGTTTCCCATACCATAACTCATATGGCGTCTTAGAAACTGCCTTGGATGGCACTCGGTTTAGTACCTTTGCAGCTGTTTCCAGTGCAAATCCCCAAAAGGAATAAGGTAGAGTAGCCTGACTCATCATAGAACGAACCATATCAAGTAACGTTCTATTTCTCCTCTCGGACACACCATTCCATTGCGGTGTTTCTGGTGGAGTGAGCTGTGAGATAATCCCACACTCCTTCAGATAGTCAGTAAACGCATGACTCAAGTATTCTCCACCTCGATCAGAACGAAGTGCCTTGATATTTCGGCCTAGCTGATTTTGTACTTCATTCTTGAACTCTTTGAACTTGTCAAAAGATTCACTCTTATGTCTCATAAGATAGACATAACCATACCTACTGAAATCATCAGTAAAGGTAATGAAGTACGAATAGCCACCTCTGGCATGTTTACTAAATGGCCCACACACATCACTGTGTATAAGGTCAAGTAAACCTGAAGCCCTTTGACCTTTGTGAGGAAAAGGTGACTTCGTCATTTTACCCATTAAACAAGCTTTGCATGTATCAATCTCCTCACAGGAGAATGATCCCAGCAGTCCATGATCATGCAACCGCTTAATGCGCTTCTTGTTAATATGGCCTAAACGACTATGCCATAACAAGGTGCTGTCTTCAGCATACTTGGCTTTCTTAATATCAACATTTTGTATAGAACTTTCCATGTCCAACATGTATAACCCATTGTTAATTGAACCAGTTGCATAAACAATATTATCTAAAGATAAAACACACTTTGAAATATTGCATTCAAAGGCAAATCCTTTCCTGACAAGAGCAGGAATAGTGATAATATTTTTAGTAATACTTGGAACAAAGTAACAACTGTTTAGTTCTAATACAATGCCAGATGATAATGAGATGAAATAGTCTCCTACAGCAACAGCAGCAACCCGTGCCCCGTTTCCAACGCGTAGGTCCACCTCATGCAGTCCCACCTGTCTTCTTCTCATGACTTCCTGTACATTTGAACAAATGTGAACTCCACATGCAGTGTCCAACACCCATGAAATAGAAGAAGAAGATATCATGACTTCAGTCACATATATACCTGAGCGCTTTACAGTCCTTTTTCCAGTGACCCAGCTGGCCACAGTGGAAACACCTGTTGTCCTTCGACCGCTTGACCTTTTGCTTCAGAGCCTTACTGTAGTTCTTGACTGGGGCTTTGCCCTTCTTCCCCTTCTTCTTGTTCCTGGAAGGAACCATTAAGACAGAGGTTGAAGGCTTTCCCTTCAGAGTCTCCTCAGTTGTCAAGAGCATATTCAGCAGCTCTGCCGGAGTACAATCGATTTTGTTCATATTAAAGTTAATAATGAACGCATCGAAAGAGGGCGGGAGAGACTGCAGAATAATGTCTACAGCAAGCTCCTGGTTGATGGTATGCCCCAGTTTCTCCAGAGCCTCCTTGTGCCCAATCATCTTGAGCACGTGAGCTCCCACTGGGCTCCCTTCAGCCAGTTTGCTCTGAAAGAAAAGCTTTGTCAGATTATAGCGTTCTGTCCTCGCCTGTGCAGCATACAGCATCTTGAGGTTCGCTATAATCTCTATAGCCGACATATCCTCATGCTGACACTGCAGCGGTGGCGTCATAGACGCTAGCATCAGGCAAGCGACATCAATGCTATCATTGACATGCTTTTCATAGGCTTCGCGAACCGCCCTTGCGGCGTTCGCAGCGGATTGAGGCGGCACAGCCGTCTCGAGGACATACAGTTTCCTCTCAGCCTTAAGAATGATCTTAAGGTGTCCGAACCAGTCTGAGAAGTTTGGCCCAGCAAACTTCTCCCTTTCCAGTAGGGATCGCACATTGAAGCTCATGGTGTTCGTTGCTGCAGGAATCTACAACAATGCAAGAACAGCAAGGTCAGTATCAATGTTTAGAATCAATCCAGGACTTAAGAAAGATTCTTTTCTCACTATTTTATCTGGCTGAAAAATCCAGCAAAACAGCCCGAAAGAGTAGAACTCTTTTAGTGAGATGGGATCCAGATTTCATACTTGGTCTCCGCGTCCTGCTCAGGCGAGATAAGATGCACAGAGAGTACAAGCACTAATCTCTGGTAGGCTGTCCCAGCCAATTGCCAACCCGTGTGATTCCCCTTCATCTGGGCAATCCAGCAGACTGTGCCAACTGAGTTGGTACAACACAGTCTCTGACCCCATAGATGGCTGCCTCCATGTGCTACCATATGCGCCACATATGTAGCCTACATGGTCAAGCTGACCCGACCTACTCCCTGGACCACCACGTGCTATGCTGAGCAACGAGAAGGGATAAATCCCTACTCTGTAACACGCAGGTGTAATCCTGCACCGTCTGAAGATAGATGGACGTGCCCACTAAGTGGGTACAACACGGCTCCAACGATAGTCAGAACAGTGAGGTTTCGCGTCAGAAGGCTTACGAGCTTGATATGTTAGCATTTGGATTTTAACGGTCTTTTATCTTCATACCTATCATGCAAGTCCTATGGTGATAGCAGAAGATAAACTCATGCAATTCTAATTATAAAAGCAATAAATAGAAAGCATGCTGATCTTATGTGGTAAAAGCCCATAGCCTAAGTAAGACCTTAATTTTACTTAAGTCTTCACTTTCTTTTCATGGGTCTTTTATCTCATAGGTCCATCCCAGGGCCCTTGCGCCAAGTTCAGCTCAGGTGCGCCCACCAGCTGAATGCGCCTCTTTAATGTGTGCTTTTGTGCTCTTGTCTAATCAAATACATTTTGATCTATCTAGACAAGGTTGACTTGCAGGTCAAATATACAATAAATTAATTAAAAAGTGATTCGCAGATCACAATAAAAATTAATTTACAAGTTTAAGTCCAGGCACGCAGGCCCCAGCACAGCACACATTTAACATGGGCAGCCCACATAAGAATAAATAAACAAGCATCATGGCATCATTCAATCAACATGTGATCCATTACAAAGAAAATAAAATTTTGAAAACCCCATTGGCATCAATTTTAATTTTCTTATGAGCCCTACTACCTTACAACGGTCCATTAATAGGGATCCACTCATCCAGCTAGTCAGATCCACTGCCCTTGCATGCACCAAGTCCTAACTGACTCGAGTTGACCTAATGGTCAACCATGCATGATACAAGGGCTGAACAACCCTCATGAGTTTTGGCAAGCGGGTGTGACCCCGGGCCTAACTCATGTGTGTTCATTAGTCGTCTCAACCAGACCTCGCTACACGCCCTTGATGCAGTCTGTTGGGGTATGCCCTTAAGGCTAATGTTTGAGGCCTATGGGAATGTATTTGTATCATGTAATAAACTGTTATGTTTATAAAGGCATGGTTGTTATTCAGTTAGCTACATTGTCTGCTGCAATATATGTTCTTCTGAATAATGTCTCAAAGCTGTTCAGCTCGGCTGACATGCTATTATGTCCTTAGTCGATATATCTTGGTGAACATGAGACAGCCTTGATATGATTAAGACTAATGTGTGTTCTAATCTTATAGGATGCTTCGAGCATGGAATAAGATGTAGACTCATGGGTACATTGGATGTACTGGACAGACCCTACTAGGATGTTCAATTGTTTGTCACAATGTGAATATTCCTTGATTAAGACAAGTGGCACATTTCCTCTGACTTGAGATCACTTGTGTTTTCTGAATGATGATTGTCATTGTTTTGAGATGGTTCAATATCATTTGAAAGATAATGATTATAGACTATCTTGGATGGTGAGCTTGAGTCAGGTTAGAGCACTAGTGATAGACATAGGATTGCCGTCTCCTTGTTTAAGGAGTGTGATGTTCTAAAGGGGCCCCCTGGATGAGATGATTGAGAAAGTGTATGGCCATACCCAGGTGACAGTGTTCATCTGTTCTAATCATGCTCATCATATTGGAGTTACGAGCTTGACAGGCTTGTCCAATAAGAACATCCAGTGGCAAAGGAAATATGCATGCCTTGTGAAATGATTCACACTTGTGCTGTGGTTTGGGTGTAGTCTTGGAAGACTCTTTCCTTTCTATCGGGAGACAGTGATGTGTTGCTAGATACCCCTCACTGATCGTGATAATGAGAATTATCGTTACCGACATTTAAAGGAAACCCTCAGGGTCGCACAATTTGATGATATGGCTTACTTAAGTCAGATCGTGTGGACTGAATTGTTTGGGTTCAGTTTAAAGGGATTTAATCTCTGATTGTGAGTGAGATCTGGTCTGATCATGTTTGATTGATTAGGGCTTAAGATCGGTAAGCTTCGATCGAGAGAATAGATGCCAGATCGGTCAGATCAGGGGCATCGAGGAGATCGACGGTTAGATCGGGAACCTTAGGTTTTATTTAAGATCTAGACTAGATCATTGGCTTGATTGGTTCTTAAACCGAACCAAAGTGAACCGGCTCACTTGATGAGCGCATGGTTCAAGGGGAGAGGAGTTGGCGACAAGTTCACTTGGCGTGAACGTTGGGGTGAGGAGTGGTTACTATTTTTAGTAACCATGATCTCCACTTGGAGAGAGCGCTCATCCAAAATAGAGTATACCCTATTTTCGCCAACACAATTAATTCCTCTCGCCCATATTCCTCTCGACTCTCGTGAGTGTGGCGACGCTTGAAGGATTGAGGAGGATTCGGCCAAGAGAAAAGATCTCCATCCCTTTCTCATTCGATCAAGGATTCTTTGAAGCCTTGCTAGCACAAGGAGCGACAAAGAGTTTGCCATCATCCTCTTGTGTGCGGGACTTTGGAGAAGTGGCACTTGCGACTTTAGCTTCCAAGGCAACACCTACTCCATGGCGATGGTATGATCGTTTTGCATCATCTTTGATAATCTTATATCGAGTTGATCTTTTAACATGCAAGTCGATTCTATAACCCTAGTTTCCGCAAGTCAAAATTTTATGCGCCATCACTTTAGGGTTTTTGCTCCCCCTAGAAGGGGACCCCCCTTAGGCTAAAGGGGTAACTTCAATTGGTATCAGAGCTAGATTACTGTATGTTATCTTGATTGCTTGATGCTTTACGTGATCCATGATTGTGCTAGTTCATTTGATCTAATGTTTATTCATGACATGCGTAACTACATGCTAGAACATTTGTTGCAAGTTGACGCATGTATAAATAGTATGCGCTTCTAGTAGTTTTGTTTTCTTTAAAACTTAACACTTGCGCGTATATCATTAGATCAAGGCCTTGCATTAAACCCTTAGACGGGTTATTAGGGTTGAAGTCACCCCTAGTTTAGATCCAACAGTCTGATCAGACTATCTGACAGCCTGAATGGGTCGACCAGATAGCACCTTGGCGCAAGCCTATGGTGGCTATAGGTCGACTGCAGACAGGTGTGTAGCGATGTCTGATTGAGACGATTAATGAACGCACCTGAGTTAGGCCCGGGGTCACGCCCGCTTGCCAGACCTCAGTGTGGTCGTTCAGCCCTGACGCATGCATGGTTGACCTTATGGTCGACTCAAGTCAGTTAGGACTTGGTGCATGTAAGGGCAGTGGATCTGACTAGGTTGGATGAGTGGATCCCTAGTAATGGACCGTTGTAAGGTTGTAGGGCAAATAAGGAAAATTAAAATTGATCCCATGGGGTTTTCGAAAATTTTAATTTTTATGATGGATCACATGGTTGTTGATTGATGCATATGTTTGTCTATTTAGTCTTATGTGGGCTGCCCATATTAATTGTGTGCTGTGCTGGGGCCTGCGTGCCTGGATTTTAAAAATTGTAAATTAATTATTGTGATCTGCGTATCACATTGCTTTAATTTATAAAATGTAATTGACCTGCGTGTCAATCTTGTCTAGATAGTTAAATTTGTAATTTAATTAGACAAGAGCACAGAGCACACTTGGCAGAGGCGCATGCAACTGTGGCTGGACCAGGTGGGAGGTCTAGGGTTCGACCCTAGGACCTGGCGCATTTTCCTGGTGGGCGCACCAGAGCTGTAATTGGCGCTTGGGCCCTGGTTTGGGCCAGATGAGCAGCAAAAGACCCATGAAGAGCAAGTGAAGACTTAAGTTAGGTTAAGGTCTCACTAGGGCTATGGGCTTTTACCACATAAGATTCATGCTTTCTTTTATTTATTGTTTAAATATTTGAATTGCATGATTAAGTTTATCTTCTGCTATCACCATAGGAATTGCATGATAGTGAAGAAGATAAAAGACCGTGAAAATCCAACGCTTAATATCAAGCTCGTAAGCCTTCTGACGCGAAACCTCACTGTTCTGATTATCGTTGGAGCCGTGTTGTACCCACTCAGTGGGCACGTCCATCTATCTTCAGAGGGTGTGGGATTACACCTGTGTGTTACAGAGTAGGGATTTATCCCTTCTCGTTGCTCAGCATAGCACATGGTGGTCCAGGGAGTAGGTCGGGTCAGCTTGACCGTGTTGGCTACATATGTGGAGCATATGGTAGCACATGGAGGCAGCCATCTGTGGGATCAGAGACTGTGTTGTACCAACTCAGTTGGCACAGTCTGCTGGATTGCCCAGATGAAGGGGAATCGCACGGGTTGGCGATTGGCTGGGATGCCTACCAGAAACTAGTGCTTGTACTCTCTGTGCATCTTATCTCGCCTGAGCGGGACGCGGAGATCAAGTATGAAATCTGGATCCCATCTCACTAAAAGAGTGCTACTCTTTCGGGCTGTTTTGCTGGATTTTTCAGCCAGAGAAAATAGTGAGAAAAAGAATCTTTCTTAAGTCCTGATTGATTCTTATACATTGATACTGACCTTGCTGTTCTTGCATTGTTGTAGATACCTGCAGCAACGAACACCATGAACTTCAATGTGCGATCCCTACTGGAAAGGGAGAAGTTTGCTGGGCCGAACTTCTCTGACTGGTTTGGACACCTTAAGATCATTCTTAAGGCAGAGAGGAAACTGTATGTCCTCGAGACGGCGATACCGCCGCAGCCCGCTCCGAACGCCGCAAGGGCGGTTCGGGAAGCCTATGAAAAGCACGTCAATGATAGCATTGATGTCGCTTGCCTGATGCTAGCGTCTATGACGCCACCGCTGCAGCGTCAGCATGAGGATATGTCAGCTATACAGATTATAGCAAACCTCAAGATGCTGTATGCTGCACAGGCGAGGACTGAACGCTATAATTTGACTAAGCTCTTCTTTCAGAGCAAACTGGCTGAAGGGAGCCCAGTGGGAGCTCACGTGCTCAAGATGATTGGGCACAAGGAGGCTCTGGAGAAACTGGGGCACACCATCAACCAGGAGCTTGCTGTGGACATTATTCTGCAGTCTCTCCCGCCATCATTCGACGCGTTCATTATTAATTTTAATATGAACAAAATCGATTGTACTCCGGCAGAGCTGCTGAATATGCTCTTGACCACTGAGGAGACTCTGAAGGGTAAGCCTTCGACCTCTGTCTTGATGGTTCCTTCAAGGAACAAGAAGAAGGGGAAGAAGGGCAAGGCCCCGGTCAAGAATTATAGCAAGGCTCTGAAGCAGAAGGTGAAGCGGTCCAAGGAATACAGGTGTTTCCACTGTGGCCAGCTGGGTCACTGGAAAAAGGACTGTAAAGCGCTCCAAGGAGATAAGAGGGGAAGCTTCGCTTCTGGCTCAGGTATATTCGTGACTGAGGTCATGTTCTCTTCTTCTATATCATGGGTGTTGGACACTGCATGTGGAGTTCACATTTGTTCAAATGTACAGGAACTCAAGAGAAGAAGACAGGTGGGACAGCATGAGGTGGACCTACGAGTTGGAAACGGGGCACGGGTTGCTGCTGTTGCTGTAGGAGACTATTTCATTTCTTTACCATCTGGACTTGTATTGGAACTAGACAATTGTTACTTTGTTCCCAGTATAACTAAAAATATTATCTCCATTCCTGCTCTTGTCAGGAAGGGATTTTCCTTTGAATGCAATATTTCAAAGTGTATTTTGTCTTTTGATAATATTGTTTATGCAACTGGTTCAATTAACAATGGGTTATACATGTTGGACATGGAATGTTCGATACAGCAAATTGATATTAAGAAAGCCAAGTATGCTGATGACAGCACCTTGCTATGGCATAGTCGTTTAGGCCATATTAACGAGAAACGCATTAAGCGGTTGCATGATCATGGACTGCTGGGATCATTCTCCTATAAGGAGATTGATACATGCAAAGCTTGTTTGATGGGTAAAATGACGAAGTCACCTTTTCCTCACAAAGGTCAAAGGGCTTCAGGTTTACTTGACCTTATACACAGTGATGTGTGTGGGCCATTTAGTAAACATGCCAGAGGTGGCTATCAGTACTTCATTACCTTTACTGATGATTTCAGTAGATACGGGTATGTCTATCTGATGAGACATAAGAGTGAATCTTTTGACAAGTTCAAAGAGTTCAAGAATGAAGTACAGAATCAGCTAGGCCGAAATATCAAGGCACTTCGCTCAGATCGAGGTGGTGAATACCTAAGTCATACGTTTACTGACTATCTGAAGGAGTGTGGGATCATCTCACAGCTCACTCCGCCAGGAACACCGCAATGGAATGGTGTGTCCGAGAGGAGAAATAGAACGCTACTTGATATGGTTCGTTCTATGATGAGTCAGGCTACTCTTCCATACTCCTTTTGGGGTTTTGCGCTGGAAACAGCTGCAAAGGTACTAAACCAAGTGCCATCCAAGGCAGTTTCAAAGACGCCATATGAGTTATGGTATGGGAAACAGCCGAGCTTGACATTTATCAGGATCTGGGGCTGCGAGGCTTATGTCAAAAAGCTCGCCTCTGGGAAACTAGAGAGCAGATCTGACAAATGTATCTTTGTCGGTTACCCTAAGGAAACTAAGGGTTATTATTTCTACGATCCCAAAGAGAACAAGGTTTTTGTTGCTCGGACGGCCATATTTCTTGAGAAGGAGTTTCTTCTGCAAGAGGCCAGTGGGAGAGAAATAAAACTGGATGAGAATCCAGAGGAAGGACAAAGTGATCAAGCACAGTTGGATGAGCCTGAGCCGGTAGAACAGGTTATTGAACAACCTGAGGCTCAGATATCACGGGAACCGCGAAGATCGGGAAGGATCCGTTGACAGCCTGAGCGCTATGACGGAGTCTACATCATTGAAAATGATGAACCCCTCACTTATGCGGATGCGGTCAGTGGACCGGAGTCAGCGAGATGGCTTGAGGCTATGCGCGCCGAGATGGACTCCATGTCAGATAACCAAGTTTGGGATTTGGTTGATCCGCCTTCGGGAGTTATCCCTATAGGCTGTAAATGGATCTTCAAGAAGAAGATTGACATGGATGGTAACATGGTTACCTATAAAGGCAGGCTAGTTGCGAAAGGTTTCAAACAAATCTACGGGATAGATTATGATGAAACTTTCTCACCTGTAGCCATGTTTAAGTCTATTCGGATTCTTTTCGCGATAGCTGCATATTATGATTATGAGATTTGGCAGATGGATGTGAAAACAGCTTTCCTTAATGGAAATCTGGATGAGGATGTGTATATGACACAACCTGAGGGTTTCACTAATCCATCAGATCGTCATAAGATATGCAAGTTAAAGAAGTCCATTTATGGACTTAAGCAAGCATCTAGAAGCTGGAATATTCGTTTTGATGAATCAGTTACTGAATTTGGTTTCATCAAGAACGAGGATGACCCGTGTGTATATAAGAGGTTTAGTGGGAGCGTGATTACTTTCCTAGTCCTCTACGTCGATGACATCTTGATCATTGGAAATGACATTCCTGAAATGCATGCTGTTAAAGCATGGCTGAGGAAGTGTTTCCAGATGAAAGATTTAGGAGAAGCAGCCTATGTGTTAGGTGTGAAGATCTACAGGGATAGATCTAAGAGGCTTCTCGGGCTGTGCCAGAGTACTTACATCGATAAGGTCCTGGAGAGATTTCATTTAGAGAATTCTAAACGTGGATATCTTCCAGTCAGACATGGTCTGAGTCTTTCGAAGAGTCAGTGTCCACAAACACAGACTGAGAAAGATGAAATGGACAATACGCCTTATGCTTCGGCTATTGGTTCCATTATGTATGCGATGTTGTGTACTCGCCCAGACGTCGCTTACGGGTTAAGCGTAACCAGTTGTTTCCAAAGTAATCCAGGTATGGCGCACTGGATTGCAGTCAAGAACATCTTAAAATATCTGCGGAGGACCAAAGATATGTTCTTGATATATGGTGGTCAGGAAGAACTCAGTATTGAAGGATATACTGACGCTTCGTTCTAGTCGGACCAGGATGATTTTCGATCGCAATCAGGCTATGTTTTTAGCTTGAATGGAGGTGCAGTGGTGTGGAAGAGTTTCAAACAGTCAACTGTTGCTGATTCCACAACAGAAGCCGAGTATGTTGCAGCCTCGGAAGCATCCAAGGAGGCAGTCTGGATTCGTAAGTTCGTGAGAGAACTTGGTGTTGTTCCTTCGAGTGTCGATCCTTTGGTTATCTTCTGTGATAACACTGGAGCAATCGCACAAGCAAAGGAACCACGGTCGCACCAGAAGTCCAAGCACATACTGAGACGGTTTCACTTGATCAGGGAGATCATAGATCGTGGCGAGATCAAAATATGCAAGGTTCATACAGATGACAATCTGGCAGACCCGCTTACCAAGCCTCTGGCGCAGCAGAAGCATGAGAAGCACTGTAATAATATGGGTTTGAGATTTCTCAACCATTAGATTAAGTGCAAGTGGGAGATTGTTGGGGTATGCCCTTAAGGCTAATGTTTGAGGCCTATGGGAATGTATTTGTATCATGTAATAAACTGTTATGTTTATAAAGGCATGGTTGTTATTCAGTTAGCTACATTGTCTGCTGCAATATATGTTCTTCTGAATAATGTCTCAAAGCTGTTCAGCTCGGCTGACATGCTATTATGTCCTTAGTCGATATATCTTGGTGAACATGAGACAGCCTTGATATGATTAAGACTAATGTGTGTTCTAATCTTATAGGATGCTTCGAGCATGGAATAAGATGTAGACTCATGGGTACATTGGATGTACTGGACAGACCCTACTAGGATGTTCAATTGTTTGTCACAATGTGAATATTCCTTGATTAAGACAAGTGGCACATTTCCTCTGACTTGAGATCACTTGTGTTTTCTGAATGATGATTGTCATTGTTTTGAGATGGTTCAATATCATTTGAAAGATAATGATTATAGACTATCTTGGATGGTGAGCTTGAGTCAGGTTAGAGCACTAGTGATAGACATAGGATTGCCGTCTCCTTGTTTAAGGAGTGTGATGTTCTAAAGGGGCCCCCTGGATGAGATGATTGAGAAAGTGTATGGCCATACCCAGGTGACAGTGTTCATCTGTTCTAATCATGCTCATCATATTGGAGTTACGAGCTTGACAGGCTTGTCCAATAAGAACATCCAGTGGCAAAGGAAATATGCATGCCTTGTGAAATGATTCACACTTGTGCTGTGGTTTGGGTGTAGTCTTGGAAGACTCTTTCCTTTCTATCGGGAGACAGTGATGTGTTGCTAGATACCCCTCACTGATCGTGATAATGAGAATTATCGTTACCGACATTTAAAGGAAACCCTCAGGGTCGCACAATTTGATGATATGGCTTACTTAAGTCAGATCGTGTGGACTGAATTGTTTGGGTTCAGTTTAAAGGGATTTAATCTCTGATTGTGAGTGAGATCTGGTCTGATCATGTTTGATTGATTAGGGCTTAAGATCGGTAAGCTTCGATCGAGAGAATAGATGCCAGATCGGTCAGATCAGGGGCATCGAGGAGATCGACGGTTAGATCGGGAACCTTAGGTTTTATTTAAGATCTAGACTAGATCATTGGCTTGATTGGTTCTTAAACCGAACCAAAGTGAACCGGCTCACTTGATGAGCGCATGGTTCAAGGGGAGAGGAGTTGGCGACAAGTTCACTTGGCGTGAACGTTGGGGTGAGGAGTGGTTACTATTTTTAGTAACCATGATCTCCACTTGGAGAGAGCGCTCATCCAAAATAGAGTATACCCTATTTTCGCCAACACAATTAATTCCTCTCGCCCATATTCCTCTCGACTCTCGTGAGTGTGGCGACGCTTGAAGGATTGAGGAGGATTCGGCCAAGAGAAAAGATCTCCATCCCTTTCTCATTCGATCAAGGATTCTTTGAAGCCTTGCTAGCACAAGGAGCGACAAAGAGTTTGCCATCATCCTCTTGTGTGCGGGACTTTGGAGAAGTGGCACTTGCGACTTTAGCTTCCAAGGCAACACCTACTCCATGGCGATGGTATGATCGTTTTGCATCATCTTTGATAATCTTATATCGAGTTGATCTTTTAACATGCAAGTCGATTCTATAACCCTAGTTTCCGCAAGTCAAAATTTTATGCGCCATCACTTTAGGGTTTTTGCTCCCCCTAGAAGGGGACCCCCCTTAGGCTAAAGGGGTAACTTCACAGTCAACCTATAGCCACCTCGTGCTTGCGCACAGGTGCTATCAGGTCAACCCATCTAGGCTGTCAGATGGTCTGATCAGACTAGTTGGATCTTCCCTAGAGGATGCCTTCAACCCTACTAACCCGTCTAAGGGATTATAGCAGGCGCCACTTAGATCTATGGTGATAGGCGCGCAAGATGTAAGGTTTTTTTCTTTGAAAAACAACTACAACAAGCGCAATCAAGTAACATGCGCCACTTTGATAAACAAGATACATCAAATATCTAGCATGTCATTCTTTGCATGTTGATAAACCAAAGATCTAGGCATAAGCGCAAACTTCTCCAAGCAATGATACAAGCGCAAACAAACTTATGTGCACACAACATCATGTAAGCGCAAGAAAACAAAGCATGAAGTGAGAGCAATATGGCATCATGAATGGATCACAATCTCAGCAAAGCAATCATATAGATGATACTGAAAAACCCTATGCTCTGATACCAATTGTAGGTCCCCTTCAAGGGGGAGCGCAAACCCTAAGCATGCACAAATCTCAATTGCATGGGCGGAATTAGGGTTTCCATAGATCGCATGTAGTATATATATAAGATTAACTTTGTTTGCTTATAAAGATCAAGAGAAGATCTCTTACCATAGCCATGATAAAGGGTGGCGACTTGGAAGCAAGAGGGCAAGTAAGCACTCCTCCAAAGATAACGCACACTAGATGATAGATGGCTACCCTTTCGGATGTTCCTTGTGCTAGCAAGGGATCTCCAAAACTTCCTTGTCGTGTGTAGATGAAGAGAGGTGCTTGGCCGAGAGCTTCGTTGTGCAAGAGTTCCCCTTTTTCCTTGTCGAATGAAGATGACAAGAGAGTAATTGGGCAAATGGCGTTAAGGCTTTCATTCAAGTGATGGCGTTACACTTCCAAATATGGAAGGTTATGAAGCCATGCGACCACTTGAAGAAAAACCGCCCAAAATGCCTTCAATCCTTGAACCATACGTTCACCCATGTGAACCGGTTCAAGCCAATTAGGTTCAACTCAATTCGGTTCAAAAAACCAAATCAAACCAGCCCAAGCCATGATCTAGATCTCTTTGAACCAAATGGTTCAAGATCCAACCGTTCATCTCTGGATGCTCTTGATCTCTCCAATCTAGCATCCACACTCTCGATCGAAGCTTACCGATCTCAAGCCCTAATCAATCAAACATGATCAGACCAGATCTCACTTACAATCAGAGTCTAAACTCCTTTAAACTGAATCCAAACAATTCAGTCCACACGATCTGACATGAGGAAGCCATGTCATCAAATTGTGCGACCCTAAGGGTTTCCTTTAAATGTCGGTAACGATAACTTACGTTATCATGATCAGTGAGGGGTATCTAGCAACACATCACTGTCTCCCGATATAAAGGAAAGAGTCTTCCAAGACTACACCCAATTCATAGCACAAGTGTGAATCCATTTCACGAGGCATGCATGTTTCCTTTGCCACTGGATGTTCTTATTGGACAAGCGTGTCAAGCCTGTAGCTCCAATATGATGAGCATGATTAGATCAGATGCACATTGTCACCTGGGTATGGCCATACACTTTCTCAATCATCTCATTTAGGGGGCCCCTATAGAACACCACACTCCTTCAACAAGGAGACGGCAATCCTCTATCTATCACTTGTGCCCTAACCTGACTCATGATCATTATCCAAGATAGTCTATAACCATTATATTTCAAATGATATTGAACTACCTCAAAACAATGACATTCATCATTTAGAAACACAAGTAATCTCAAGTCAAAGGACATGTGCCACTTGTAGCATACAAGGATTATTCACATTGTGACAAGCAATTGAATATCCTAGTAGGGTCTGTCCAGTACATCCAATGTACCCATGAGTCTACATCTTATTCCATGCTCGAAGCATCCTATAAGATTAGAACACATATTAGTCTTAACCATATCAAGGCTGTCTCATGTTCACCAAGATATATCGACTAAGGACATTACTGCATGTCAGCCTAGCTGAACAGCTTTGAGACATTATTCAGTAGTACACTTATTACAGCAGACAAGGTAACAACCTGAATAACAACCATTGCCTTTATAAACTTAAGAGTTTATACAATGATACTATTACAATCCCAAGGCCTCAAACATTAGCCTTAAGGGCATACCCCAACAATCTCCCACTTGCACTTAATCTAATGGTTGAGAAACCTCAAACCCATATTATTACAGTGCTTCTCATGCTTCTGCTGCGCCAGAGGCTTGGTAAGCGGGTCTGCCAGATTGTCATCTGTATGAACCTTGCACATTTTGATCTCGCCACGATCTATGATCTCCCGGATCAAGTGAAACCGTCTCTGTATGTGCTTGGACTTCTGGTGCGACCGTGGTTCCTTTGCTTGTGCGATGGCTCCAGTGTTATCACAGAAGATAACCAAAGGATCGACACTCGAAGGAACAACACCAAGTTCTCTCACGAACTTACGAATCCACACTACCTCCTTGGATGCTTCCGAGGCTGCAACATACTCGGCTTCTGTTGTGGAATCAGCAACAGTTGACTGTTTGAAACTCTTCCACACCACTGTTCCACATTCAAGCTAAAAACATAGCCTGATTGCGATCGGAAATCATCCTGGTCCGACTGGAACGAAGCGTCAGTATGATCCATTGTTGTTCTACACAAGTCCATGAAAGTTAATCATATGACATGCATTCGATCTTAGAAACCCTAATATCCGCTTGCAAAATCATGATATGCGCCCCCTTGGGGTTTCGCCCCCCCTTAGATTTAGGGGATTTTCACTAGGTGCCACTCATTGCTTGGGGTTACCTAAGGTCAGCACTACAAACGTCAGTGGAACCTACAGTGTCACACACCTTGATACTCGAGTTCTCGTATCGATCGAAAAGCCTTATGATCGAGTTATTGGGTAACTCAGATCTATTTGGGAGATTTTGTCAGCGCCAATGGGCCTGATGAGATGGAGGAGAGTTATTGGAGCCAAACTTCATTTTGGCAAGTTGACCCAAAATTGACCATGGTTGGTCACATTTGGGTTAGGCTTGCATTGGATTAGATCCAATTGTTTAATCAGCCCATGCAATGAAGTTTGGGCTAGCTCATTACCCATTGAGGCCCAATAACAAGTTATCATAAAGAGAGAATAGGCTAAAAGGGTATAATGAGGAGAAAAGCCAACCCCATTGGCGCCAAGGGCATAATGGGGTGAGCTTAGTGCAATTTGCTTCCTTTGGATGGAATTGGCGCCTCCCCCTTCATGCTTAGATGGAAACCTTGCCTCTATGGCAAGGGTTGAGGCATCTAAGGCATGATAGACTTCTATGGTAAGTCTTGGGTGATTGCAAGGGGATTATGGAAAGAGCTTGGAGTCTTGCCATAACATAAACCCTAATTGCCACCTTGCAAACCCTAGCCGCCCATTCCCTTTACCCTAGCCACATCTCTTAATATTGCGCCTACCCTTATGTTGCCACCCCCTTCATCTATATATGTTGATACATATGTTAGAGTGCATGATATGCATCCAAGTTGGCGTGAGCAACAAAGGGATGAGAGCATAGAGGTCTTGGCGCATCTTCTTCCAAAGCGGCAAGCCTTCCTTCCCTTCTTCTTCTTGGCGCAAGTTGAAGGAGACCTTGGCGGCTTCCTCTCCTCCTCCAACCTCTTGTCGCATCCTTCCTTCAAGGTTGGCACAAGTGAATTGGAGATCTCCCTAAGGCTTGGATCTTATTCCCGAGGCTAGCACCGGGTGTGGAAGAGGAGAGCTTAAGGCATCCGTGTGTGTGAGACTCCATAGGGCGAACACTTGGGTGCCTGCCTCGACATCAGCCTCATCTTGCTCCTAAGGTATTTACTATCTCATTGTGTCGACCCCCTCGCAAGACCATCTTCACTGGGTTTTTCAGACCGGCCTATTTCCGGGATATTATTTCGTTGTGCATGTAATGTAATCTCTATGAAAAATTGTAAAATATCCCCGGGGTTTCCCAATAGTCTTTCGGTGCAAGCTATCTGAAGGTGCACCAGTGAGACCCCACATACTCAAGCTATTTGGGAACGTGGATCATCTCAGGAGACTGGGACACAATGTAGATAACGAGCTAGTTGTAGATGTACTTTCATGCTTGTGAGCCTAGAACGATGTACTTTCATGCTTTTCCATGCTCACATGGCATGTTTCAATTTTCGCAAATTGCATGACCACCAGGCGCATGCTTTTTCTAAGTAGGAAAAATTATAGTTTCTTGTTCCTATAATCTTTTCAATCTCTTTTGGAATTTTGGGTTATTTTTCTTGATCGATTTAAGATCAAAGGAGCGCGTAGTTTTGTCAAGTAGGATGGGCATTGTGTCTTCGGACTGACTAGGTCTCTTGATCTGACAAAATTGCCAGCCGATAGGATCTATAAAATCATCAAAAAAATTAATCGCAAATAACCAAAAGATTTGTGATAAGAAGATGAAGAAAGGAGACTTATTTTATGAGAAACTAAAATTTCAGATTTTGAGTTTTTCATGAGCATGTAGAATTGCAAGTCTAAATACCTTATTTGTGCATGATGTTGTGATCATATGTCAAGCCCCTTAGCATGCCTGTGATGTATCCTTATGAGGCCTGCATGCCACTTTTCTTTTTGCTTTTAACTAAGAAGAAGGTTAGGGTGGCGCATCTACTTGGAGCTTGGCGCACGCATGAAGCATGCGCACCTTGCATGGTGGCGCAACAAGCTTCATCAAAGGTGGCGCATCCTTGCATGGGGGCGCAAGTAAGGGTTTGGCCGAGCCTTGTCCTTGGAGGAGGATCCATAGCATTGGCCGAACCGTTGAATGCTTCTAGGGTTTGAGAGCTAAACCATGGAAAAGAGGACCTCGGAGCCAACCTTGAAGATCATGCTAGAGGTCGGCTACGCTAGGTCTAGTTTTAGGGGCTTGATGTTGGGAAACCCCGGGGATATTTTAAAAAAAATTTCATAGAAAGCACAACGGAAGAATAACCCCGAAATAGGCCAGTCCCAAAAACCCTGTGAAGATCGTTATGCAAGGGAGTCGACTCAATGTGATGAGAAGGTACCTTGAAGCAATTTGAGACGATGTCGATGTAGGCGCCCTAGTGTGCGCCCTCTGCAGTCTCACACACACGGATGCTTCAAGTCTTCTTCTTCCACGCCCGGTGCTAGCATCGGGAAGAAGATGCACGCCAAGGGAGTTCCTCTAGAACAATTGCATCAATCACCAAGGTGGGGAAGCGCCAAGGGAAGAAGAGGAAGAATATCTCTTTAGTCTTGATGGAAGAAGAGGAGAAAATCTCTAAGAACCCAAAGCTTTCGCCCCTCCACTTGTCTCCATGCCTCCAAAAGGAATTAGTGCCATGAGAGGGGCGGGCTAGGGTCTCTTTTATAGAGATAAAGTGTGGCTTGGAGAAGAATTAGGAGAGCATGATTTTAGGAATTAATTAATTAAATCCTAATCCAATTAGGGCTCTAATTAATTTAAATAAAATCAGCCCTATTAAATCTCCACAAAAATAGGACTCTAATTAATTAATTAATTAGCCCCTATTTTATCTCAAATGATTAATTCAAAATCAACTTTAATTAATCACATGATATTAATTAAGGCATAGGCTCTAACCCTAGTCTAACAAGGGTTAAATATGCGCTTACCTTTTCTTCTCCTTAAGCCCAATTAACTTATCAGTAAGCCCAACTATATAATGGGCCTAGCCCAAGGTCCATTATGCACGTTAATCAACCCATTGGATCTAATCCAATTTAACCCAAGGTCAAATGAGATTAACCATGGTTAATTTGGTCAATATGTCAAAAATGGAAGTTGGCCTTAATAAGTTTATTCCATTTCATTAGGCCCATTGGCACTGATGAATCTCCCAAATAGATATGAATTACCCAATAACTCGATCCAAAGTCTATCCGATCAATACGAAAACTCTACCATCAAGGTGTGCGACCCTATAGGTTCCTTTGACGTTGGTAGTGCTTACCTAAGGTCACCACAAGCAGTGAGTGGCACCTAGAAGTGCATCGCTGCTACCCAAGTCATCGGAATGGATATCGACATCTGTTGGAACCCCTTTCTAGAGGGGGGGGCGAAACCCAGCATGGCGCATATTCAGTTTTTCAAGCAGCGGATAGGGTCTCTATGAAGGAACCCCTAACTAAGGGGGAAGAAACCCTAAGCATGCTCATCTATCATGCATAGCGGAAAGAGGGCTTCAAGTCAAGATCGGATATGAAACAATATGATCAACTTGAAACTAGAAATCATACCAATGCCATGGACTTGGATCTCGGCTTGGAAGAAGAGATCAAGATAGGTCTCCTCCAAAGTGTGCCACACACAAGATGAAGTTGGCTCACTCCTTGGGGTCGCTTGTGCTAGCAAGTCACTCAAGGAATCTTCACTTGTCGAATGGAAGGGATGATGAACTTCCTTGTTGCCGAGAGTTCCTCTTTGCCCAAGCTCTCCTTCTCGTCGTCAACCACACCTCAACCAATGTCCAAGGCGTTGATGAGAAGAGTTCCAACGCATAAGCGTTTTTGGCGTTAAGTGAAACCGGCCCCCTTTGATGACTTTCCATAAATGGAAGCTCATCAAAGCATGCGCTCAAGCCATAACCCAAACGCATTTGAGCATTGAACCATGCGTTCACAATTGTGAACCGGTTCAAGCTAAACCGTTCGATTCAACTTTGGTTCATGAACCAAACCGAAATGGCTCAAGCCATGTGGTCTAGACCATATTGAACCCCAAGGCTCATGATCTAACCATTCATCACCTGATGCCCCTGATCTTTCCGATCTAGCATCATCTCTCTTGATCGAAGCTTACCGATCTCAAGCCTTAATCAATCAAACATGATCAGACCAGATCTCACTTACAATCAGAGATAAAATCCCTTTAATCTGAACTCAAAGAATCCAGTCCATTCGATCTGACTCAAGTAAGCCATATCATCAAATTGTGCGACCCTGAGGGTTTCCTCTAAATGTCGGTAACGATAACTTACGTTATCACGATCAGTGAGGGGTATCTAGCAACACATCACTGTCTCCCGATATAAAGGAAAGAGTCTTCCAAGACTACTCCCAAACCATTGCACAAGTGTGACTCCATTCACAAGGCATACATGTGTCCTTTGCCACTGGATGTTCTTATTGGACAAGCGGGTCAAGCTTGTAACTCCAATACGATGAGCATGATTAGATCAGATGCACATTGTCATCTGGGCATGGCCATACACTATCTCAATCATCTCATATAGGGGGCCCATTAGAACATCACACTCCTTAAACAAGGAGACGGCAATCCTATGTCTATCACTAGTGCTCTAACCTGATTCAAGCTCACCATCCAAGATAGTCTATAATCATTATGTTTCAAATGATATTGAACTACCTCAAAACAATGACAATCATCATTTAGAAACACAAGTGATCTCAAGTCAAAGGACATGTGCCACTTAGTGCTCACAAGGATCATTCACATTGTGACAAGCAATGGAATATCCGAGTAGGGTCTGTCCAGTACATCCAATGTACCCATGAGTCTACATCTTATTCCATGCTCGAAGCATCCTATAAGATTAGCACTCATATTAGTCTCAATCATATCAAGGCTGTCTCATGTTCACCAAGATATCTCGACTAAGGACATATAGCCTGTCAGCCTAGCTGAACAGCTTTGAGACATTATTCAGAAGTACACTTATTACAGCAGACAAGGTAACAACCTGAATAATAACCATGCCTTTTATAAACACAAGAGTTTATTACATGATACTTATACAATCCCAAAGGCCTCAAACATTAGCCTTAAGGGCATACCCCAACAATCTCCCACTTGCACTTAATCTAATGGTTGAGAAATCTCAAACCCATATTATTACAGTGCTTCTCATGCTTCTGCTGCGCCAGAGGCTTGGTAAGCGGGTCTGCCAGATTGTCATCTGTATGAACCTTGCAAATCTTGATCTCGCCACGATCAATGATCTCCCGGATCAAGTGAAAACGTCTTTGTATGTGCTTGGACTTCTGGTGTGACCGCGGTTCCTTTGCTTGTGCTATAGCTCCAGTGTTATCACAGAAGATAACCAAAGGATCTGCACTCGAAGGAACGACACCAAGTTCTCTCACGAACTTACGAATCCACACTGCCTCCTTGGATGCTTCCGAGGCTGCAACATACTCGGCTTCTGTTGTGGAATCAGCAACAGTTGACTGTTTGAAACTTTTCCACACCACAGCACCTCCATTCAAGCTAAAAACATAGCCTGATTGCGATCGGAAATCATCCTGGTCCGACTGGAACGAAGCGTCAGTATATCCCTCTATACTGAGTTCTTCCTGACCACCATATATCAAGAACATATCTTTGGTCCTCCGCAGATATTTTAAGATGTTCTTGACCGCAATCCAGTGCGCCAAACCTGGATTACTTTGGAATCGACTGGTCACGCTTAACCCGTAAGCGACGTCTGGGCGAGTACACAACATCGCATACATAATGGACCCAATAGCCGAAGCATAAGGCGTATTGTCCATTTCATCTTTCTCAGTCTGTGTTTGTGGACACTGACTCTTCGAAAGATTCAGACCATGTCTGACTGGAAGATATCCACGTTTAGAATTCTCTAAATGGAATCTCTCCAGGACCTTATCGATGTAGGTACTCTGGCACAACCCGAGAAGCCTCTTAGATCTATCCCGGTAGATCTTCACACCTAATACATAGGCTGCTTCTCCTAGATCTTTCATCTGAAAACATTTTCCTAACCATGCCTTAACAGCATGCAGTTCAGGAATATCGTTTCCAATGATCAAGATATCATCGACGTAGAGGATTAGGAATGTAATCACGCTCCCACTAAACCTCTTATATACACACGGGTCATCTTCGTTCTTGATGAAACCAAACTCAGAGATTGATTCATCAAAACGAATATTCCAGCTTCTTGATGCTTGCTTCAATCCATAAATGGATTTCTTTAACTTGCATATTTTATGACGATCTGATGGATTAGTGAAACCCTCAGGTTGTGTCATATACACATCCTCATCCAGATTTCCATTGAGGAAAGCTGTCTTCACATCCATCTGCCAGATCTCATAATCGTAATATGCAGCTATCGCGAAAAGAATCCGAATAGACTTAAACATGGCTACAGGAGAGAAAGTTTCATCATAATCTATCCCGTAGATTTGTTTGAAACCTTTCGCAACTAGCCTGCCTTTATAGGTAACCACGTTACCATCCATGTCAATCTTCTTCTTGAAGATCCATTTACAGCCTATAGGGATTACTCCCGGAGGCGGATCAACCAAATCCCAGACTTGGTTATCTGACATGGAGTCCATCTCGGCTCGCATAGCTTCAAGCCATCTAGCTGACTCCGGTCCACTGACCGCATCCGCATAAGTTAGGGGTTCATCATTATCCATGATGTAGACTCCGTCATAGCGCTCAGGCTGTCGACGGATCCTACCCGATCTTCGCGGTTCCCGTGATATCTGAGCCTCAGGTTGTTCAATAACCTGATCTACTGGCTCAGGCACATCCAACTGTGCTTGACTACTTTGTCCTTCCTCTGGATTTTCATCCAGCTTTATTTCTCTCCCACTGGCCTCTTGCAGAAGAAACTCCTTCTCAAGAAATATGGCCGTCCGAGCAACAAAAACCTTGTTCTCTTTGGGATCGTAGAAATAATAACCCTTAGTTTCCTTAGGGTAACCGACAAAGATACATTTGTCAGATCTGCTCTCTAGTTTCCCAGAGGCGAGCTTTTTGACATAAGCCTCGCAACCCCAGATTTTGATAAATGTCAAGCTAGGCTGTTTCCCATACCATAACTCATATGGCGTCTTTGAAACTGCCTTGGATGGCACTCGGTTTAGTACCTTTGCAGCTGTTTCCAGTGCAAAACCCCAAAAGGAATATGGAAGAGTAGCCTGACTCATCATAGAACGAACCATATCAAGTAGCGTTCTATTTCTCCTCTCGGACACACCATTCCATTGCGGTGTTCCTGGCGGAGTGAGCTGTGAGATAATCCCACACTCCTTCAGATAGTCAGTAAACGCATGACTCAGGTATTCACCACCTCGATCAGAACGAAGTGCCTTGATATTTCGGCCTAACTGATTCTGTACTTCATTCTTGAACTCTTTGAACTTGTCAAAAGATTCATTTTTATGTCTCATTAAATAGACATACCCATACCTACTGAAATCATCAGTGAAGGTAATGAAGTACTGATAGCCACCTCTGGCATGTTTACTGAAAGGCCCACACACATCACTGTGTATAAGGTCCAGTAAACCTGAAGTCCTTTGACCTTTGTGAGGAAAAGGAGACTTCGTCATTTTACCCATTAAACAAGCTTTGCATGTCTCAATCTCCTCATAGGAGAATGATCCCAGCAGTCCATGTTCATGCAACCGCTTAATGCGCTTCTCGTTTATATGGCCTAAACGACTATGCCATAGCAAGGTGCTGTCATCAGCATACTTGGCTTTCTTATTATCAATGTTTTGTATAGAATTTTCCATGTCCAACATGTATAACCCATTGTTAATTGAACCAGTTGCATACACAATATTATCATAAGTTAAAACACACTTTGAAATCTTGCATTCAAAGGCAAATCCTTTCCTGACAAGAGCAGGAATGGAGATAATATTCTTGGTAATACTGGGTACAAAATAACAATTGTTTAATTCTAATACAATGCCAGATGGTAAAGTAATGAAATAGTCTCCTACAGCAACAGCAGCAACCCGTGCCCCGTTTCCAACTCGTAGGTCTACCTCATGCTGTCCCACCTGCCTTCTTCTCTTGAGTTCCTGCACATTTGAACAAATGTGAACTCCACATGCAGTGTCTAACACCCATGATATAGAAGAAGATGAAACCATGACTTCCGTCACGTATATACCTGAGCCAGAAGCAATGCTTCCCCTCTTATCTCCTTGGAGCGCTTTACAGTCCTTTTTCCAGTGACCCAGCTGGCCACAGTGGAAACACCTGTTGTCCTTCGACCGCTTCACCTTCTGTTTCAGGGCCTTACTGTAATTCTTGACAGGGGCCTTGCCCTTCTTCCCCTTCTTCTTGTTCCTAGAAGGAACCATCAAGACAGAGGTTGAAGGCTTACCCTTCAGAGTTTCCTCAGTTGTCAAGAGCATATTCAGCAGCTCTGCCGGCGTACAATCGATCTTGTTCATATTAAAGTTAATAATGAACGCATCGAAAGAAGGCGGGAGAGACTGCAGAATAATATCCACAGCAAGCTCCTGGTTGATGGTATGCCCCAGTTTCTCCAGAGCCTCCTTGTGCCCAATCATCTTGAGCACGTGAGCTCCCACTGGGCTCCCCTCAGCCAGTTTGCTCTGAAAGAAGAGCTTCGTCAGATTATAGAGTTCAGTCCTCGCCTGTGCAGCATACAGCATTTTGAGGTTTGCTATAATCTCTATAGCTGACAAATCCTCATGCTGACGCTGCAGCGGTGGCGTCATAGACGCTAGCATCAGGCAAGCGACATCAATGCTATCATTGACGTGCTTTTCGTAGGCTTCCCGAACCGCCCTTGCGGCGTTCGGAGCGGGCTGCGGCGGTATCGCCGTCTCGAGGACATACAGTTTCCTCTCTGCCTTAAGAACAATCTTAAGGTGTCCGAACCAGTCAGAGAAGTTCGGCCCAGCAAACTTCTCCCTTTCCAGTAGGGATCGCACATTGAAGCTCATGGTGTTCGTTGCTGCAGGAATCTACAACAAGCAAGAACAGCAAGGTTAGTATCAATGTTTCAGAATCAATCCAGGACTTAAGAAAGATTCTTTTCTCACTATTTTGTCTGACTGAAAAATCCAGTAAACAGTCCGAAAGAGTAACACTCTTTTAGTGAGATGGGATCCAGATTTCATACTTGGTCTCCGCGTCCCGCTCAGGCGAGATAAGATGCACAGAGATGACAAGTACTAATTTCTGGTAGGCTGTGCCAGCCAATCGCCAACCCGTGCGATTCCCCTTCATCTTGGCAATCCAGCAGACTGTGCCAACTGAGTTGGTACAACACAGTCTCTGATCCCAGAGATGGCTGCCTCCATGTGCTACCATATGCGCCACATATGTAGCCAACATGGTCAAGCTGACCTGACCTACTCCCTGGACCACCACGTGCTATGCTGAGCAACGAGAGGGGATAAATCCCAACTCTGTAACACGCAGGTGAAATCCAGCACCGTCTGAAGATAGGTGGACGTGCCCACTGAGTGGGTTCAACACGGCTCCAACGATAATCAGAAAGGTGAGGTTTCGCGTCAGAAGGCTTACGAGCTTGATATGTTAGCGTTGGATTTTATCGGTCTTTTATCTTCTTAACTATCATACAAGTCCTATGGTGATAGCAGAAGATAAACTTAAACATGCAATTCTAATTATAAGCAATAAGAAGAAAGCATGATCTTATGTGGTAAAAGCCCATGAACCCTAGTAAGACCTTAATTTACTTAAGTCTTCACTTGAGCTCCTTGCATCTCATCTGGTCCAACCCAGTGCCCTAGCGCCAAGAGCACCTCAGGTGCACCACCAGATGAATGCCCCTCTTGGATGTGTGCACTTGTCTAATCAAAGTACATTTGATCTATCTAGACAAGGTTGACTCGCAGGTCAACTACATATTATAAATTAAGTACAATGTGATTCGCAGATCACAAATTAATTTACAACTTATCCAGGCTCGCAGGCCCCAGCACAGCACACAATAGGGCAACCCACATAAGACTAAATAAACAAGCATATGATTCAATCAACATGTGATCCATTCAAGAAATTAAATTTTGGAAAAACCCATGGCATCAATTTAATTTCCTTATGAGCCCTACAACCTTACAATGGTCCATTGATGGGGATCCACTCATCCATCTAGCTAGATCCTTTGCCCTTGCATGCACCGAGTCCTAACTGACCCGAGTTGACCTAATGGTCAACCATGCATGCCCCAAGGGCTGAACCACCCCATGAGTTTTGGCAAGCGGGTGTGACCCCGGGCCTAACTCAAGTGTGTTCAGTAGTTGTCTCAACCAGACCTCGCTACACGCCCTAGATGCAGTCAACCTATAGCCACCTTGTGCTTGCGCATAGGTGCTATTGGGTCAACCCATCTGAGCTGTCAGATGGTCTGATCAGACTTGGATCCAACCTAGTGGTGACTTCAACCTCATCAACCCATCTAAGGGTTTAATGTAGTGGCACCTTAGATCTAATGAAGCGCGCAAGAGGTAAGTTTTAGAAAACTTTTATAACATGCGCAATGTTACAAACAAACAACATGCTTGATAACCCTTAGATCTAAGGGGGTCCCCTTCAAGGGGGAGCGCATACTTTAGGAGGTCCCCTTCAAGGGGGAGCGCATACTTCAGGAACATATGATACAAGCGCAACATCATGAACATATAAGCGCAACATCATGAACATATGATACAAGCGCAACATCATGAACATATAAGCGCAACATCATGAACATATGATACAAGCGCAACATCATGAACATATAAGCGCAACATCATGAACATATGATACAAGCGCAACATCATGAACATATAAGCGCAACATCATGAAAACAAAGCATGCCTCAAGGAAACAGTAAGCGCAACATCATGTATGGATCACCAATACTTAAAGCAATCATATCGATCATATCATGAACCTGGCTCTGATACCAATTGAAGGAACCCCTAACTAAGGGGGAAGAAACCCTAAGCATGCTCATCTATCATGCATAGCGGAAAGAGGGCTTCAAGTCAAGATCGGATATGAAACAATATGATCAACTTGAAACTAGAAATCATACCAATGCCATGGACTTGGATCTCGGCTTGGAAGAAGAGATCAAGATAGGTCTCCTCCAAAGTGTGCCACACACAAGATGAAGTTGGCTCACTCCTTGGGGTCGCTTGTGCTAGCAAGTCACTCAAGGAATCTTCACTTGTCGAATGGAAGGGATGATGAACTTCCTTGTTGCCGAGAGTTCCTCTTTGCCCAAGCTCTCCTTCTCGTCGTCAACCACACCTCAACCAATGTCCAAGGCGTTGATGAGAAGAGTTCCAACGCATAAGCGTTTTTGGCGTTAAGTGAAACCGGCCCCCTTTGATGACTTTCCATAAATGGAAGCTCATCAAAGCATGCGCTCAAGCCATAACCCAAACGCATTTGAGCATTGAACCATGCGTTCACAATTGTGAACCGGTTCAAGCTAAACCGTTCGATTCAACTTTGGTTCATGAACCAAACCGAAATGGCTCAAGCCATGTGGTCTAGACCATATTGAACCCCAAGGCTCATGATCTAACCATTCATCACCTGATGCCCCTGATCTTTCCGATCTAGCATCATCTCTCTTGATCGAAGCTTACCGATCTCAAGCCTTAATCAATCAAACATGATCAGACCAGATCTCACTTACAATCAGAGATAAAATCCCTTTAATCTGAACTCAAAGAATCCAGTCCATTCGATCTGACTCAAGTAAGCCATATCATCAAATTGTGCGACCCTGAGGGTTTCCTCTAAATGTCGGTAACGATAACTTACGTTATCACGATCAGTGAGGGGTATCTAGCAACACATCACTGTCTCCCGATATAAAGGAAAGAGTCTTCCAAGACTACTCCCAAACCATTGCACAAGTGTGACTCCATTCACAAGGCATACATGTGTCCTTTGCCACTGGATGTTCTTATTGGACAAGCGGGTCAAGCTTGTAACTCCAATACGATGAGCATGATTAGATCAGATGCACATTGTCATCTGGGCATGGCCATACACTATCTCAATCATCTCATATAGGGGGCCCATTAGAACATCACACTCCTTAAACAAGGAGACGGCAATCCTATGTCTATCACTAGTGCTCTAACCTGATTCAAGCTCACCATCCAAGATAGTCTATAATCATTATGTTTCAAATGATATTGAACTACCTCAAAACAATGACAATCATCATTTAGAAACACAAGTGATCTCAAGTCAAAGGACATGTGCCACTTAGTGCTCACAAGGATCATTCACATTGTGACAAGCAATGGAATATCCGAGTAGGGTCTGTCCAGTACATCCAATGTACCCATGAGTCTACATCTTATTCCATGCTCGAAGCATCCTATAAGATTAGCACTCATATTAGTCTCAATCATATCAAGGCTGTCTCATGTTCACCAAGATATCTCGACTAAGGACATATAGCCTGTCAGCCTAGCTGAACAGCTTTGAGACATTATTCAGAAGTACACTTATTACAGCAGACAAGGTAACAACCTGAATAATAACCATGCCTTTTATAAACACAAGAGTTTATTACATGATACTTATACAATCCCAAAGGCCTCAAACATTAGCCTTAAGGGCATACCCCAACACTCTAAGAATCGCATGCACCTTATATAATCAACTTAAAGAAAACCCGAATGCATAAGAGGTGATTCGATCCATACCATTGCCATTTCTAGATGGCGGCTTGGAAGCAAAGATCAAACGAGATCTTCTCCTTGTCGTCACACACAAGATGATGTCGCTATCTCTCTTGGTGCTCCTTGTGCTAGCAAGGTTCCAAGAGGTCCTTTGACGAGTGAAGGGAAAATGAGATGTCAATCTTTCTTGGCCGAATCCTCCTCAAGCGTCAAGCGTCAAGCGTCGCCACACTCACACAATAATCTCGAGAGGAATATGGGCGAGAGGAAAAATAAGTTGAAGTGGCGAAAATAGAGAATACTCTATTCGGACGAGAGCACCCACCAAGTGGAGATCATGGTTACTAAAAATAGTAACCACTCCTCACCCCAACGTTCACGCCAAGTGAACTTGTCGCCAACTCCTCTCCCCTTGAACCATGCGCTCATCAAGTGAGCCGGTTCACTTTGGTTCGGTTTAAGAACCAATCAAGCCAATGATCTAGTCTAGATCTTAAATAAACCCTAAGGTTCCCGATCTAACCGTCGATCTCCTCGATGCCCTTGATCTGACCGATCTGGCATCTATTCTCTCGATCGAAGCTTACCGATCTTAAGCCCTAATCAATCAAACATGATCAGACCAGATCTCACTTACAATCAGAGACTAATTCCCTTTAAACTGAACTCAAACAATTCAGTCCACACGATCTGACTTAAGTAAGCCATATCATCAAATTGTGCGACCCTAAGGGTTTCCTTTAAATGTCGGTAACGATAATTCTCATTATCACGATCAGTGAGGGGTATCTAGCAACACATCACTATCTCCCGATATAAAGAAATGAGTCTTCCAAGACTACACCCAAAAACAGCACAAGTGTGAATCAAATCACAAAGCATACATATTTCCTTTGCCACTGGATGTTCTTATTGGACAAGCATGTCAAGCTCGTAACTCCAATATGATGAGCATGATTAGAACAGATGAACACTGTCACCTGGGTATGGCCATACACTTTCTCAATCATCTCATCCAGGGGGCCCCTTTAGAACATCACACTCCTTAAACAAGGAGACGGCAATCCTATGTCTATCACTAGTGCTCTAACCTGACTCAAGCTCACCATCCAAGATAGTCTATAATCATTATGTTTCAAATGATATTGAACTACCTCAAAACAATGACAATCATCATTTAGAAAACACAAGTGATCTCAAGTCAGAGGAAATGTGCCACTTGTCTTAATCAAGGAATATTCACATTGTGACAAACAATTGAACATCCTAGTAGGGTCTGTCCAGTACATCCAATGTACCCATGAGTCTACATCTTATTCCATGCTCGAAGCATCCTATAAGATTAGAACACATATTAGTCTCAATCATATCAAGGCTGTCTCATGTTCACCAAGATATATCGACTAAGGACATAATAGCATGTCAGCCGAGCTGAACAGCTTTGAGACATTATTCAGAAGAACATATATTGCAGCAGACAATGTAGCTAACTGAATAACAACCATGCCTTTATAAACATAACAGTTTATTACATGATACAAATACATTCCCATAGGCCTCAAACATTAGCCTTAAGGGCATACCCCAACAATCTCCCACTTGCACTTAATCTAATGGTTGAGAAATCTCAAACCCATATTATTACAGTGCTTCTCATGCTTCTGCTGCGCCAGAGGCTTGGTAAGCGGGTCTGCCAGATTGTCATCTGTATGAACCTTGCAGATTTTGATCTCGCCACGATCTATGATCTCCCTGATCAAGTGAAACCGTCTCAGTATGTGCTTGGACTTCTGGTGCGACCGTGGTTCCTTTGCTTGTGCGATTGCTCCAGTGTTATCACAGAAGATAACCAAAGGATCGACACTCGAAGGAACAACACCAAGTTCTCTCACGAACTTATGAATCCAGACTGCCTCCTTGGATGCTTCCGAGGCTGCAACATACTCGGCTTCTGTTGTGGAATCAGCAACAGTTGACTGTTTGAAACTCTTCCACACCACTGCACCTCCATTCAAGCTAAAAACATAGCCTGATTGCGATCGGAAATCATCCTGGTCCGACTGGAACGAAGCCTCAGTATATCCTTCAATACTGAGTTCTTCCTGACCACCATATATCAAGAACATATCTTTGGTCCTCCGCAGATATTTTAAAATGTTCTTGACTGCAATCCAGTGCGCCATACCTGGATTACTTTGGAAACGACTGGTTACGCTTAACCCGTAAGCGACGTCTGGGCGAGTACACAACATCGCATACATAATGGAACCAATAGCCGAAGCATAAGGCGTATTGTCCATTTAATCTTTCTCAGTCTGTGTTTGTGGACACTGACTCTTCGAAAGACTCAGACCATGTCTGACTGGAAGATATCCACGTTTAGAATTCTCTAAATGAAATCTCTCCAGGACCTTATCGATGTAAGTACTCTGGCACAGCCCGAGAAGCCTCTTAGATCTATCCCTGTAGATCTTCACACCTAACACATAGGCTGCTTCTCCTAGATCTTTCATCTGGAAACACTTCCTCAGCCATGCTTTAACAGCATGCATTTCAGGAATGTCATTTCCAATGATCAAGATGTCATCGACGTAGAGGACTAGGAAAGTAATCACGCTCCCACTAAACCTCTTATATACACACGGGTCATCCTCGTTCTTGATGAAACCAAATTCAGTAACTGATTCATCAAAACGAATATTCCAGCTTCTCGATGCTTGCTTAAGTCCATAAACGGACTTCTTTAACTTGCATATCTTATGACGATCTGATGGATTAGTGAAACCCTCAGGTTGTGTCATATACACATCCTCATCCAGATTTCCATTAAGGAAAGCTGTTTTCACATCCATCTGCCAAATCTCATAATCATAATATGCAGCTATCGCGAAAAGAATCCGAATAGACTTAAACATGGCTACAGGTGAGAAAGTTTCATCATAATCTATCCCGTAGATTTGTTTGAAACCTTTCGCAACTAGCCTGCCTTTATAGGTAACCACGTTACCATCCATGTCAATCTTCTTCTTGAAGATCCATTTACAGCCTATAGGGATAACTCCCGGAGGCGGATCAACCAAATCCCAAACTTGGTTATCTGACATGGAGTCCATCTCGGCGCGCATAGCTTCAAGCCATCTCGCTGACTCCGGTCCACTGACCGCATCCGCATAAGTAAGGGGTTCATCATTGTCAATGATGTAGACTCCGTCATAGCGCTCAGGCTGTCGACGAATCCTTCCCGATCTTCGCGGTTCCCGTGATATTTGAGCCTCAGGTTGTTCAATAACCTGTTCTACCGGCTCAGGCTCATCCTACTGTGCTTGATCACTTTGTCCTTCCTCTGGATTCTCATCCAGTTTTATTTCTCTCCCACTGGCCTCTTGCAGAAGAAACTCCTTCTCAAGAAATATGGCCGTCCGAGCAACAAAAACCTTGTTCTCCTTGGGATCGAAGAAATAATAACCCTTAGTTTCCTTAGGGTAACCGACAAAGATACATTTGTCAGATCTGCTCTCTAGTTTCCCAGAGGCGAGCTTTTTGACATAAGCCTCGCAACCCCAGATCCTGATAAATGTCAAGCTTGGCTGTTTCCCATACCATAACTCATATGGAGTTTTAGAAACTGCTTTGGATGGCACTCGGTTTAGTACCTTTGCAGCTGTTTCCAGCGCAAAACCCCAAAAGGAGTATGGAAGAGTAGCCTGACTCATCATAGAACGAACCATATCAAGTAGCGTTCTATTTCTCCTCTCGGACACACCATTCCATTGCGGTGTTCCTGGCGGAGTGAGCTGTGAGATAATCCCACACTCCTTTAGATAGTCAGTAAACGTATGACTTAGGTATTCACCACCTCGATCTGAGCGAAGTGCCTTGATATTTCGGCCTAGCTGATTTTGTACTTCATTCTTGAACTCTTTGAACTTGTCAAAAGATTCACTTTTATGTCTCATCAGATAGACATACCCGTATCTACTGAAATCATCAGTAAAGGTAATGAAGTACTGATAGCCACCTCTGGCATGTTTACTAAATGGCCCACACACATCACTGTGTATAAGGTCAAGTAAACCTGAAGCCCTTTGACCTTTGTGAGGAAAAGGTGACTTCGTCATTTTACCCATCAAACAAGCTTTGCATGTATCAATCTCCTTATAGGAGAATGATCCCAGCAGTCCATGATCATGCAACCGCTTAATGCGTTTCTCGTTTATATGGCCTAAACGACTATGCCACAGCAAGGTGCTGTCATCAGCATACTTGGCTTTCTTAATATCAACATTTTGTATAGAACTTTCCATGTCCAACATGAATAACCCATTGTTAATTGAACCAGTTGCATAAACAATATTATCATAAGACAAAATACACTTTGAAATATTGCATTCAAAGGAAAACCCCTTCCTGACAAGAGCAGGAATGGAGATAATATTTTTAGTTATACTGGGAACAAAATAACAATTGTCTAGTTCCAATACAATGCCAGATGGTAAAGGAATGAAGTAGTCTCCTACAGCAACAGCAGCAACCCGTGCCCCGTTTCCAACTCGTAGGTCCACCTCATGCTGTCCCACCTGCCTTCTTCTCTTGAGTTCCTGTACATTTGAACAAATGTGAACTCCACATGCAGTGTCCAACACCCATGATATAGAAGAAGAAAACATGACCTCAGTCACGAATATACCTGAGCCAGAAGCGATGCTTCCCCTCTTATCTCCTTGGAGCGCTTTACAGTCCTTTTTCCAGTGACCCAGCTGGCCACAGTGGAAACACCTGTATTCCTTGGACCGCTTCACCTTCTGCTTCAGAGCCTTGCTGTAATTCTTGACCGGGGCCTTGCCCTTCTTCCCCTTCTTCTTGTTCCTTGAAGGAACCATCAAGACAGAGGTCGAAGGCTTACCCTTCAGAGTCTCCTCAGTGGTCAAGAGCATATTCAGCAGCTCTGCCGGAGTACAATCGATTTTGTTCATATTAAAATTAATAATGAACGCGTCGAATGATGGCGGGAGAGACTGCAGAATAATGTCCACAGCAAGCTCCTGGTTGATGGTGTGCCCCAGTTTCTCCAGAGCCTCCTTGTGCCCAATCATCTTGAGCACGTGCGCTCCCACTGGGCTCCCTTCAGCCAGTTTGCTCTGAAAGAAGAGCTTAGTCAAATTATAGCGTTCAGTCCTCGCCTGTGCAGCATACAACATCTTGAGGTTTGCTATAATCTGTATAGCTGACATATCCTCATGCTGACGCTGCAGCGGTGGCGTCATAGACGCTAGCATCAGGCAAGCGACATCAATGCTATCATTGACGTGCTTTTCATAGGCTTCCCGAACCGCCCTTGCGGCGTTCGGAGCGGGCTGCGGCGGTATCGCCGTCTCGAGGACATACAGTTTCCTCTCTGCCTTAAGAATGATCTTAAGGTGTCCAAACCAGTCAGAGAAGTTCGGCCCAGCAAACTTCTCCCTTTCCAGTAGGGATCGCACATTGAAGTTCATGGTGTTCGTTGCTGCAGGTATCTACAACAATGCAAGAACAGCAAGGTCAGTATCAATGTATAAGAATCGATCAGGACTTAAGAAAGATTCTTTTTCTCACTATTTTATCTGGCTGAAAAATCCAGCAAAACAGCCCGAAAGAGTAGCACTCTTTTAGTGAGATGGGATCCAGATTTCATACTTGGTCTCCGCGTCCCGCTCAGGCGAGATAAGATGCACAGAGAGTACAAGCACTAGTTTCTGGTAGGCATCCCAGCCAATCGCCAACCCGTGCGATTCCCCTTCATCTGGGCAATCCAGCAGACTGTGCCAACTGAGTTGGTACAACACAGTCTCTGATCCCACAGATGGCTGCCTCCATGTGCTACCATATGCGCCACATATGTAGCCTACACGGTCAAGCTGACCCGACCTACTCCCTGGACCACCACGTGCTATGCTGAGCAACGAGAAGGGATAAATCCCTACTCTGTAACACGCAGGTGTAATCCCGCACCGTCTGAAGATAGATGGACGTGCCCACTGAGTGGGTACAACACGGCTCCAACGATAATCAGAACAGTGAGGTTTCGCGTCAGAAGGCTTACGAGCTTGATATTTTAGCGTTGGATTTTAACGGTCTTTTATCTTCTTCACTATCATGCAATTCCTATGGTGATAGCAGAAGATAAACTTAAACATGCAATTCTAATATTATACAATAAAAGAAAGCATGTATCTTATGTGGTAAAAGCCCATAGCCCTAGAAGACCTTAACCTAACTTAAGTCTTCATTTGCTCTTCATGGGTCTTTTGCTGCTCATCTGGCCCAAACCTGGGCCCAAGCGCCATCTGCAGCACAGGTGCGCCCACCAGGAATATGCGCCAGGTCCTAGGGTCGAACCCTAGACCTCCCACCTGGTCCAGCCACTTGCTGCATGCGCCTCTGCCAAGTGTGCACTGTGCTCTTGTCAAATTAAATTACAAATTTAACTATCTAGACAAGAGTGACACGCAGGTCACTTACATTTTATAAATTAAAACAATGTGATGCGCAGATCACAATAATTAATTTACAATTTTTAAATCCAGGCACGCAGGCCCCAGCACAGCACAGATTTAACATGGGCAGCCCACATAAGACTAAATAGACAAACACATGCATCCAATCAGCAATCAAGTGATCCATCATAAAAATTAAAATTTTCGAAAACCCCTTGGGATCAATTTTAATTTTTCCTTATTTGCCCTACAACCTTACAACGATCCATTACTAGGGATCCACTCATCCAACCTAGTCAGATCCACTGCCCTTGCATGCACCAAGTCCTAACTGACTTGTGTCGACCATAAGGTCAACCATGCATGCGTCAGGGCTGAACGACCACACTGAGGTCTGGCAAGCGGGCGTGACCCCGGGCCTAACTCAGGTGCGTTCATTAATCGTCTCAATCAGACTTCGCTACACACCTGTCTGCAGTCGACCTATAGCCACCATAGGCTTGCGCCAAGGTGCTATCTGGTCGACCCATTCAGGCTGTCAGATAGTCTGATCAGACTGTTGGATCTAAACTAGGGGTGACTTCAACCCTAATAACCCGTTTAAGGGTTTATAGTAGAGCCTTAGATCTAGAGTGAGTCGCGCATGTTAATTAGGGTTTTTAAGAAAAACACTAAGCATGCGCCAAGAACAACATGCGCCAATGATAACATACTTCAAGTTTCGCATGTACAAAAACTTAAAGAAAAAACGCATGTTAACTAGATCTAAGCTTGTACACGCAAACATGGATCACATAAGCTTAAGCAATCATACAAAGATGCATAGAAAACTGCTCTGATACCAGTTGTTGGAACCCCTTTCTAGAGGGGGGGGCGAAACCCAGCATGGCGCATATTCAGTTTTTCAAGCAGCGGATAGGGTCTCTAAGAATCGCATGCACCTTATATAATCAACTTAAAGAAAACCCGAATGCATAAGAGGTGATTCGATCCATACCATTGCCATTTCTAGATGGCGGCTTGGAAGCAAAGATCAAACGAGATCTTCTCCTTGTCGTCACACACAAGATGATGTCGCTATCTCTCTTGGTGCTCCTTGTGCTAGCAAGGTTCCAAGAGGTCCTTTGACGAGTGAAGGGAAAATGAGATGTCAATCTTTCTTGGCCGAATCCTCCTCAAGCGTCAAGCGTCGCCACACTCACACAATAATCTCGAGAGGAATATGGGCGAGAGGAAAAATAAGTTGAAGTGGCGAAAATAGAGAATACTCTATTCGGACGAGAGCACCCACCAAGTGGAGATCATGGTTACTAAAAATAGTAACCACTCCTCACCCCAACGTTCACGCCAAGTGAACTTGTCGCCAACTCCTCTCCCCTTGAACCATGCGCTCATCAAGTGAGCCGGTTCACTTTGGTTCGGTTTAAGAACCAATCAAGCCAATGATCTAGTCTAGATCTTAAATAAACCCTAAGGTTCCCGATCTAACCGTCGATCTCCTCGATGCCCTTGATCTGACCGATCTGGCATCTATTCTCTCGATCGAAGCTTACCGATCTTAAGCCCTAATCAATCAAACATGATCAGACCAGATCTCACTTACAATCAGAGACTAATTCCCTTTAAACTGAACTCAAACAATTCAGTCCACACGATCTGACTTAAGTAAGCCATATCATCAAATTGTGCGACCCTAAGGGTTTCCTTTAAATGTCGGTAACGATAATTCTCATTATCACGATCAGTGAGGGGTATCTAGCAACACATCACTATCTCCCGATATAAAGAAATGAGTCTTCCAAGACTACACCCAAAAACAGCACAAGTGTGAATCAAATCACAAAGCATACATATTTCCTTTGCCACTGGATGTTCTTATTGGACAAGCCTGTCAAGCTCGTAACTCCAATATGATGAGCATGATTAGAACAGATGAACACTGTCACCTGGGTATGGCCATACACTTTCTCAATCATCTCATCCAGGGGGCCCCTTTAGAACATCACACTCCTTAAACAAGGAGACGGCAATCCTATGTCTATCACTAGTGCTCTAACCTGACTCAAGCTCACCATCCAAGATAGTCTATAATCATTATGTTTCAAATGATATTGAACTACCTCAAAACAATGACAATCATCATTTAGAAAACACAAGTGATCTCAAGTCAGAGGAAATGTGCCACTTGTCTTAATCAAGGAATATTCACATTGTGACAAACAATTGAACATCCTAGTAGGGTCTGTCCAGTACATCCAATGTACCCATGAGTCTACATCTTATTCCATGCTCGAAGCATCCTATAAGATTAGAACACATATTAGTCTCAATCATATCAAGGCTGTCTCATGTTCACCAAGATATATCGACTAAGGACATAATAGCATGTCAGCCGAGCTGAACAGCTTTGAGACATTATTCAGAAGAACATATATTGCAGCAGACAATGTAGCTAACTGAATAACAACCATGCCTTTATAAACATAACAGTTTATTACATGATACAAATACATTCCCATAGGCCTCAAACATTAGCCTTAAGGGCATACCCCAACAACATCGACATCCACATCATCGCAACTAGGCACTAATGCATTATAGTCCCTTTGCCAAACTGATATCCGATTGGACATGTGTGTCACCACTTGTTTTAACCCAATCACATGGTTATGACTAAATCAGGTTCTCACCTGGGTATGGCCATACACTTTCAGTCATAAAACCATAAGGGGTCCTATGGATATCAAGCTTCCCTCAGGAAGGGGCAAATCCTCTATCTGTCAATTGATCTTTTCATATGGGTCGTGATAAACTCAATGACAACTGTTATGACCTCCCAACTACAGTGAGATGTTAGGTTGTATCAAAGCATGTCCCTAACCACATAGAAGAGTCAATGACCTGAAGTCTAGGGATCAACACATCTCCTGTTGCTTGTGAGGATAACTCATGACACCAAGACATTGCCTCACAGCGGGTCGATCTAGTATATCTACCACTGATACACCCATATGTCTGCATTAGCGTTTCATACCTAACCAACCCATATACCAGTCTCTCATGTACCATAGCTGTCCCATATCTACTAAGGTACTTGACTGTGGACAAAAAGTTTGAGCACAGATCCAATCTGTCTCCAGGGACATTATCACATAAGTACACATTCGCAGATGTAAACAAATGATGATAAAGATAATGCCAGAATGATATATAAATATCAATGTTAAGTAGTACAATAATAGACCAATATTAGGTCCTAGGGCATATACACCAGCAATCTCCCACTTGCACTAAGACCTAGAGTTTGAGGAATCTCAACCCCATATCTCTAGCGTGACCATCTTGCTTCTGCTGCGCCAAAGCCTTGGTCAATGGGTCTGCTAGATTGTTCTCTATGTTAACTCTACTAATCTTAACATCACCTAAATCAATGATCTCTCTGATCAGGTGAAATCTCCTGAGTATTGGGATCCACAGCAGAGACCATGGTTCCTTTGCTGAGACTATGGTTCCTTTGCCAGTGCAATCGCCCCATTGTTATCACAATAGAGCTCAATGGGATCCATAGCAGTTGGAACCACCTAAAGATCAGAAATGAACTTCCTTATCCAAACAGCTTCTTTGGCTGACTCAGAAGCGGTGACATACTCAGCCTCGGTCGTAGAATCGGCTATGGTGGATTGCTTGAAGCTTTTCTAGCAAACAGCTCCTCCATTCAATTTGAACACATAGCCAGCCTGCGATCTAAAGTCGTCTGGGTCTGACTGGAATGATGCATCTGTGTAGCCCTGAACACTGAGCTCTTCCTGTCGTCCATAGACCAAGAACAGATCCTTAGTTCTTCTCAGATACTTCAGGATGTTCTTTATAGCCACCGAGTGCTGCAGACCAGGATTGGATTGGTATTGGCTGGTTATGCTCACAGAATATGCCACATCTAGTATAGTACATAACATTGCATACATGATCGAGCCTACTGCCGAAGCATATGGCACTCGACTCATGTCATCCCTCTCATCCTGTGTGGTTATCCTTTCTTGGATTGCTCCAAGTTAAACCTCTCCAGGACCTTATCAATGTAGGTACTTTGACTAAGGGCCAAAAGCCTCTTGGATCTATTCTGGTAGATTCTTATGCCTAAAATATAGGCGGCCTCCCCTAAGTCCTTCATCTCAAAACACTTCCCTAACCATGTCTTTACAGAGTTAAAGACTAGGGATGTCGTTTCCGATGAGTAGTATGTCATCGACATACAAGACCAGAAAAATCACCAAGCTCCCACTGAATTTTCTGTACACACAGGCGTCATCTTCACTTTTGATAAAGCCATAGTCTCTCACAGCTTCATCAAATCAAAGATTCCAACTTCGAGATACTTGCTTTAATCCATAAATGGATCTCTTTAGCCTACAGACCTTATTGGCATCTGTAGGATGGATGAAGCTATCAGGTTGTGTCATGTACACATCCTCAGTCAGTTTCCCATTAAGGAACGCTGTCTTAACATCCATCTGCCATATCTCATAGTCATGATATGTAGCTATAGCATGCAGAGTCCGAATGGATTTGAACTGCAAGTCCCCTTCAAGGGGGAGCGAAACCCTAATAGGCGCATGTGTAAAATTTTTCATTGCGGAAGCTTGGGTTTCAATGATCGCATGTATGTTTCATTGATCAACTTATATAAACTTGCATAGATTGGAAGAGATTCATACCATGGCCATCGCTTGGATGGAGATTTGGAAGCAAGAGGACGATGAGGTTCTCCTCCAAAGTGTGCGCACACGAGATGAGACTTAGCCTACTCCTTGTTGCTCCTTGTGCTAGCAAGGCTCCAAGAATCCTGATCGCTTGAGGGAGAAGAGATGATGTCTCTAGCTTGGCCGAGTCTCTCCTTGTCGTCCACCCTTTCTCCACACGCGAAGACGTCGAGAGGAAGAGGCAAAAAGGGCGAGAATAGGATGAGTGCTCTCGAACGTGAGGTGAGTTAACTATTTTGGAAAACGCCTCTTCCAAAATTAGTAAAAACTTCACTTCATGCGTTCACGCATTCATGAACCATGCGCTCATTCAAGGCAAACCGCCCAAAGCGCCATCAAGCCTTTGAACCATGCGTTCACCTATGTGAACCGGTTCAAGCCATTCGGTTCAACCCAATTTGGTTCAAAAACCAAATCAAACCAAGCCTTGGTCCAGATCACCTAAAACCCTAAGGTTCATCATGATCTAACCGTTCATCTCTTGATGCCCTTGATCTCATCGATCTAGCATCAACTCTCTCGATCGAAGCTTACCGATCTCAAGCCCTAATCAATCAAACATGATCAGACCAGATCTCACTTACAATCAGAGTTTAAATCCCTTTAAACTGAACCAAAACAATTCAGTCCACACGATTTGACTTAAGTAAGCCATATCATCAAATTGTGCGACCCTGAGGGTTTCCTTTAAATGTCGGTAACGATAACTTACGTTATCATGATCAGTGAGGGGTATCTAGCAACACATCACTGTCTCCCGATATAAAGGAAAGAGTCTTCCAAGACTACACCCAAACCACAGCACAAGTGTGAATCTATTTCACAAGGCATACTTGTTTCCTTTGCCACTGGATGTTCTTATTGGACAAGCGTGTCAAGCCTGTAGCTCCAATATGATGAGCATGATTAGATCAGATGAACATAGTCACCTGGGTATGGCCATACACTTTCTCAATCATCTCATCCAGGGGGGCCCCTTTAGAACATCACACTCCTTAAACAAGGAGACGGCAATCCTATATCTATCACTAGTGCTCTAACATGACTCATGATCATTATCCAAGATAGTCTATAACCATTATGTTTCAAATGATATTGAACTACCTCAAAACAATGACAATCATCATTTAGAAACACAAGTGATCTCAAGTCAGAGGACATTATGCCACTTGTTGCAAATAAGGATTATTCACATTGTGACAAGCAATTGAATATCCTAGTAGGGTCTGTCCAGTACATCTAATGTACCCATGAGTCTACATCTTATTCCATGCTCGAAGCATCCTATAAGATTAGAACACATATTAGTCTCAATCATATCAAGGCTGTCTCATGTTCACCAAGATATCTCGACTAAGGACTTCATTGCATGTCAGCCTAGCTGAACAGCATTGAGACATTATTCAGAAGCACACTTATTGCAGCAGACAATGTAACAAACTGAATAACAACCATTGCCTTTATAAACATAAGAGTTTATACATGATACTGAAAGAATCCCAAGGCCTCAAACATTAGCCTTAAGGGCATACCCCAACAATCTCCCACTTGCACTTAATCTAATGGTTGAGAAATCTCAAACCCATATTATTACAGTGCTTCTCATGCTTCTGCTGCGCCAGAGGCTTGGTAAGCGGGTCAGCCAGATTGTCATCTGTATGAACCTTGCAGATTTTGATCTCGCCACGATCAATGATCTCCCGGATCAAGTGAAACCGTCTCTGTATGTGCTTGGACTTCTGGTGCGACCGTGGTTCCTTTGCTTGTGCTATTGCTCCAGTGTTATCACAGAAGATAACCAAAGGATCAGCACTCGAAGGAACAACACCAAGTTCCTGAATGAACTTACGAATCCACACTGCCTCCTTAGATGCTTCTGAGGCTGCAACATACTCGGCTTCTGTTGTGGAATCAGCAACAATAGACTGTTTGAAACTTTTCCACACCACTGCTCCTCCATTCAAGCTAAAAACATAGCCTGATTGCGATCGGAAATCATCCTGGTCCGATTGGAACGAAGCGTCAGTATATCCTTCTATACTGAGTTCTTCCTGACCACCATATACCAAGAACATATCTTTGGTCCTCCGCAGATATTTCAAAATGTTCTTGACTGCAATCCAGTGCGCCTGACCTGGATTACTTTGGAATCGACTGGTCACGCTTAACCCGTAAGCGACGTCAGGGCGAGTACACAACATCGCATACATAATGGATCCAATAGCCGAAGCATAAGGCGTATTGTCCATTTCATCTTTCTCAGTCTGTGTTTGTGGACACTGACTCTTTGAAAGATTCAGACCATGTCTGACTGGAAGATATCCTCTTTTAGAATTCTCTAAATGAAATCTCTCCAGGACTTTAACGATGTAAGTACTTTGGCACAGCCCGAGAAGCCTCTTAGATCTATCCCTATAGATCTTCACACCTAATACATAGGCTGCTTCTCCTAAATCTTTCATCTGGAAACATTTTCTTAACCATGCTTTAACAGCATGCAGTTCAGGAATATCGTTTCCAATGATTAAGATATCATCGACGTAGAGGACTAGGAAAGTAATTACGCTCCCACTAAACCTCTTATATACACACGGGTCATCTTCATTCTTGATGAAACCAAATTCACAGATTGATTCATCAAAACGAATATTCCAGCTTCTAGATGCTTGCTTAAGTCCATAAATGGACTTCTTTAACTTGCATATTTTATGATGATCTGATGGACTAGTGAAACCTTCAGGTTGTGTCATATACACATCCTCATCCAGTTTTCCATTAAGGAAAGCGGTCTTCACATCCATCTGCCAGATCTCATAATCGTAATATGCTGCTATTGCGAGAATAATCCGAATAGACTTGAACATGGCTACAGGAGAGAAAGTTTCATCATAATCTATCCCGTAGATTTGTTTGAAACCTTTCGCAACTAGCCTGCCTTTATAGGTAACCACGTTACCATCCATGTCAATCTTCTTCTTGAAGATCCATTTACAGCCTATAGGGATAACTCCCAGAGGCGGATCAACCAAATCCCAGACTTGGTTATCTGACATGGAGTCCATCTCGGCTCGCATAGCTTCAAGCCATCTAGCTGACTCCGGTCCACTGACCGCATCCGCATAAGTGAGGGGTTCATCATAATCAATGATGTAGACTCCGTCATAGCGCTCAGGCTGTCGACGGATCCTACCCGATCTTCGCGGTTCCCGTGATATCTGAGCCTCAGGTTGTTCAATAACCTGCTCAACTGGCTCAGGCTCATCCAACTGTGCTTGACTACTTTGTCCTTCCTCTGGATTCTCATCCAGCTTTATTTCTCTCCCACTGGCCTCTTGCAGAAGAAACTCCTTCTCAAGAAAAATGGCCGTCCGAGCAACAAATACCTTGTTCTCTTTGGGATCGTAGAAATAATAACCCTTAGTTTCCTTAGGGTAACCGACAAAGATGCATTTCTCAGATCTGCTCTCTAGTTTCCCAGAGGCGAGCTTTTTGACATAAGCCTCGCAACCCCAGATCTTAATAAATGTCAAGCTCGGCTGTTTCCCATACCATAATTCATATGGAGTCTTTGAAACTGCCTTGGATGGCACTCGGTTTAGTACTTTTGCAGCTGTTTCCAGTGCAAAACCCCAAAAGGAGTAAGGTAGAGTAGCCTGACTCATCATAGAACGAACCATATCTAGTAAGGTTCTGTTCCTCCTCTCGGATACACCATTCCACTGCGGTGTTCCTGGTGGAGTGAGCTGTGAGATAATCCCACACTCCTTCAGATAGTCAGTAAATTCTCGACTTAGGTATTCTCCACCTCGATCAGAATGAAGTGCCTTGATATTTCGGCCTAGCTGATTCTGTACTTCATTTTTGAACTCTTTGAACTTGTCAAAAGATTCACTCTTATGTCTCATTAGATAGACATACCCATATCTACTGAAATCATCAGTAAAGGTAATGAAGTACGAATAGCCAGCTCTGGCATGTTTACTAAATGGCCCACACACATCACTGTGTATAAGGTCAAGTAAACCTGAAGCCCTTTGACCTTTGTTAAGAAAAGGAGACTTCGTCATTTTGCCCATTAAACAAGCTTTGCATGTATCAATCTCCTCATAGGAGAATGATCCCAGCAGTCCATGATCATGCAACCGCTTAATGCGCTTCTTGTTAATATGGCCTAAACGACTATGCCATAACAAGGTGCTGTCATCAGCATACTTGGCTTTCTTATTATCAATATTTTGTATAGAATATTCCATGTCCAACATGAATAAGCCATTGTTAATTGAACCAGTAGCATAAACAATATTATCTAAAGAAATAACACACTTTGAAATATTGCATTCAAAGGAAAATCCTTTCCTGACAAGAGCAGGAATAGAGATAATATTTTTGGTAATGCTAGGTACAAAATAACAATTGTTTAATTCCAATACAAGACCAGATGGTAATGAGATGTAATATTCTCCTACAGCAACAGCAGCAACCCGTGCCCCGTTTCCAACTCGTAGGTCCACCTCATGCTGTCCCACCTGTCTTCTTCTCTTGAGTTCCTGTACATTTGAACAAATGTGAACTCCACATGCAGTGTCCAACACCCATGAAATAGAAGAAGAGGATATCATGACTTCAGTCACGAAAATACCTGAGCCGGAAGCGATGCTTCCCTTCTTGTCTCCTTGGAGCGCTTTACAGTCCTTTTTCCAATGACCCAGCTGGCCACAGTGGAAACATCTGTATTCCTTCGACCGCTTAACCTTCTGTTTCAGAGCCTTGTTGTAATTCTTGACAGGGGCTTTGCCCTTCTTCCCCTTCTTCTTGTTCCTGGAAGGGAACATCAAGACAGAGGTTGAAGGCTTGCCCTTTAGAGTTTCCTCTGTAGTCAAGAGCATATTCAGCAACTCTGCCGGAGTACAGTCGATCTTGTTCATATTAAAATTAATAATGAACGGATCGAAAGAGACCGGGAGAGACTGCAGAATAATGTCTACAGCAAGCTCCTGATTGATGGTATGCCCCAGTTTCTCTAGAGCCTCTTTGTGCCCAATCATCTTGAGCACATGAGCTCCCACTGGACTCCCTTCAGCCAGTTTGCTCTGAAAGAAAAGCTTGGTCAAATTATAGCGTTCAGTCCTCGCCTGTGCAGCATATAGCATCTTGAGGTTTGCTATGATTTCCATAGCAGACATATCCTCATGCTGACGCTGCAGTGGTGGCGTCATAGACGCTAGCATCAGGCAAGCGACATCAATGCTATCATTGACATGTTTTTCATAGGCATCCCGAACCGCCCTTGCGGCGTTCGGAGCGGGTTGAGGCGGTATAGCCGTCTCGAGGACATACAGTTTCCTCTCAGCCTTAAGAACGATCTTAAGGTGTCCGTACCAGTCTGAGAAGTTTGGCCCAGCAAACTTCTCCCTTTCCAGTAGGGATCGCACATTGAAGCTCATGGTGTTCGTTGCTGCAGGAATCTACAACAATGCAAGAACAGCAAGGTCAGTATCAATGTTTAGAATCAATCCAGGACTTAAGAATGATTCTTTTCTCACTATTTTATCTGGCTGAAAAATCCAGCAAAACAGCCCGAAAGAGTAAAACTCTTTTAGTGAGATGGGATCCAGATTTCATACTTGGTCTCCGCGTCCCGCTCAGGCGAGATAAGATGCACAGAGAGTACAAGCACTAATTTCTGGTAGGCAGTCCCTGCCAATCGCCAACCCGTGCGATTCCCCTTCATCTGGGCAATCCAGCAGACTGTGCCAACTGAGTTGGTACAACACAGTCTCTGATCCCACAGATGGCTGCCTCCATGTGCTATCATATGCCCCATATGTAGACTACATGGTCAAGCTGACCCGACCTACTCCCTGGACCACCACATGCTATGCTGAGCAACGAGAAGCGATAAATCCCTTCCCTGTAACACGCAGGTGTAATCCCGCACTGTCTGAAGATAGATGGATGTGCCCACTGAGTGGGTACAACACGGCTCCAACGATAGTCAGAACAGTGAGGTTTCGCGTCAGAAGGCTTACGTGCTTGATATTATAGCGTTGGATTTTAACGGTCTTTTATCTTCTTAACTATCATGCAAACCCTATGGTGATAGCAGAAGATAAATAAATCATGCAATTCTAATTATTTAAACAATAAAAGAAAGCATGATGATCTTATGTGGTAAAAGCCCATTAACCCTAAGTAAGACCTTAATTTTCACTTAAGTCTTCACTTGAGCTTTCTTCATGGGTCTTTTATCTTGTCTGGCCCAACCTAGGGCCCACGCGCCAAATGCAGCTCAGGTGCGCCCACCAGGTAAATGCGCCTGTCATAGGGTCGAACCCTAGACCTCCCACCTGGTCAAGCCTCAAGCTGCTGCGCCTCTGCCAAGTGTGCTCTATGCTCTTGTCTGATTAAATTACAATTTAATCTATCTAGACAAGATTGACTCGCAGGTCAATTACATTTTATAAATTAATTAAAAAGTGATTCGCAGATCACAATAAAAATTAATTTACAATTTTAATCCAGGCTCGCAGGCCCCAGCACAGCACACATTAAAAGGGCAACCCACATAAGATGAAATAAACATATATCATGGCATCTAATCAACATGTGATCCTTTAACAAGAAAATAAAATTTTTGAAAACCCATTGGCATCAATTTTAATTTTCTTATGTGCCCTACAACCTTACAACAGTCCATTGATAGGGATCCACTCATCATATCTAGTCAGATCCACTGCCCTTGCATGCACCAAGTCCTAACTGACTTGAGTTGACCTAATGGTCAACCATGCATGCGCCAAGGGCTGAACAACCCTCATGAGTTCTGGCAAGCGGGTGTGACCCCGGGCCTAACTCATGTGCGTTCACTGGTTGTCTCAATCAGACCTCGCTACACGCCTGTGATGCAATCGACCTATAGCCACCTCATGCTTGCGCATAGGTGCCATCTGGTCGACCCATCTAGGCTGTCAGATGGTCTGATCATACTATTTGGATCTAACCTAGAGGATGACTTCAACCCCATCAACCCGTCTAAGGGTTTATAGTAGGCGCTTAGATCTAAGGTAGGGGTGCGCAAGTTAAGTTTTGATAAAACTCTATAGCATGCGCCAACACATCATACATGCGCAAATCATAAATAAACATACATCTAAGTTCTCAAACTAGCATGTAGTTTTCGGCATGTAATTAGATCTACTCTTAGCAAGCGCAAACAAGGATCACAAATAAGCAATCAAATGAACATACATAGAACCTGCTCTGATACCATTTGCAAGTCCCCTTCAAGGGGGAGCGAAACCCTAATAGGCGCATGTGTAAAATTTTTCATTGCGGAAGCTTGGGTTTCAATGATCGCATGTATGTTTCATTGATCAACTTATATAAACTTGCATAGATTGGAAGAGATTCATACCATGGCCATCGCTTGGTTGGAGATTTGGAAGCAAGAGGACGATGAGGTTCTCCTCCAAAGTGTGCGCACACGAGATGAGACTTAGCCTACTCCTTGTTGCTCCTTGTGCTAGCAAGGCTCCAAGAATCCTGATCGCTTGAGGGAGAAGAGATGATGTCTCTAGCTTGGCCGAGTCTCTCCTTGTCGTCCACCCTTTCTCCACACGCGAAGACGTCGAGAGGAAGAGGCAAAAAGGGCGAGAATAGGATGAGTGCTCTCGAACGTGAGGTGAGTTAACTATTTTGGAAAACGCCTCTTCCAAAAATAGTAAAAACTTCACTTCATGCGTTCACGCATTCATGAACCATGCGCTCATTCAAGGCAAACCGCCCAAAGCGCCATCAAGCCTTTGAACCATGCGTTCACCTATGTGAACCGGTTCAAGCCATTCGGTTCAACCCAATTTGGTTCAAAGACCAAATCAAACCAAGCCTTGGTCCAGATCACCTAAAACCCTAAGGTTCATGATCTAACCGTTCATCTCTTGATGCCCTTGATCTCATCGATCTAGCATCAACTCTCTCGATCGAAGCTTACCAATCTCAAGCCCTAATCAATCAAACATGATCAGACCAGATCTCACTTACAATCAGAGTTTAAATCCCTTTAAACTGAACCAAAACAATTCAGTCCACACGATCTGACTTAAGTAAGCCATATCATCAAATTGTGCGACCCTGAGGGTTTCCTTTAAATGTCGGTAACGATAACTTACGTTATCACGATCAGTGAGGGGTATCTAGCAACACATCACTGTCTCCCGATATAAAGGAAAGAGTCTTCCAAGACTACACCCAAACCACAGCACAAGTGTGAATCTATTTGACAAGGCATACTTGTTTCCTTTGCCACTGGATGTTCTTATTGGACAAGCGTGTCAAGCCTGTAGCTCCAATATGATGAGCATGATTAGATCAGATGAACATAGTCACCTGGGTATGGCCATACACTTTCTCAATCATCTCATCCAGGGGGGCCCCTTTAGAACATCACACTCCTTAAACAAGGAGACGGCAATCCTATATCTATCACTAGTGCTCTAACATGACTCATGATCATTATCCAAGATAGTCTATAACCATTATGTTTCAAATGATATTGAACTACCTCAAAACAATGACAATCATCATTTAGAAACACAAGTGATCTCAAGTCAGAGGACATTATGCCACTTGTTGCAAACAAGGATTATTCACATTGTGACAAGCAATTGAATATCCTAGTAGGGTCTGTCCAGTACATCTAATGTACCCATGAGTCTACATCTTATTCCATGCTCGAAGCATCCTATAAGATTAGAACACATATTAGTCTCAATCATATCAAGGCTGTCTCATGTTCACCAAGATATCTCGACTAAGGACTTCATTGCATGTCAGCCTAGCTGAACAGCATTGAGACATTATTCAGAAGCACACTTATTGCAGCAGACAATGTAACAAACTGAATAATAACCATTGCCTTTATAAACATAAGAGTTTATACATGATACTGAAAGAATCCCAAGGCCTCAAACATTAGCCTTAAGGGCATACCCCAACATGAACATGGCAACTGGCGAAAAAGTTTCATCATAGTCCACCCCGTGGACCTATTAGAATCCTTTAGCCACAAGTCTTCCTTTATAGGTAACTATATTGCCATCCATGTCAGTCTTCCTCTTGAAGACCCATTTACACCCTATGGGTTTTACCCCATCAGGTAGCTTAGCCAAATCCCATACTTGGTTAGTTGACATAGAATCCATCTTGGATCGCATGGCCTCAAGCCATCTCTCGGAGTTTGGTCCATTGACCGCCTCATCATAGGTCCTGGGTTCATCCTCAATGATGAAGATCCCGTCATGTTGAGTCAGCAGCGACCCATACCTCTCAGGCACACGACGAATCCTCCTAGACCTACGTGGGGCCTGTGTTTGAGTCTTAGGTTGCCCATCAACCGGTGCAGGTGGCTTAAATTGCATCTCTGTGTCTTGTGGTTGTACTTGGACCTCGTCCAAGTCAAACTTCCTCCCATTAACTTCTGTCATGAGAAATTCTTTCTCTAGAAAGACAGCACCCTGAGCAATAAAAATTTTATTCTCGGTGGAAACATAGAAGTAGTATCATTTAGTTTCCTTAGGATACCCCACAAATACACATTTATCATATTTGGGCTCTAGCTTGCTAGAATCCTAACGTTTGACATAAGCCTCACATACCAAGATTTTGATAAAAGAGAGGTTAGGGTGTCTTCCACTCCATACCTCGTATGGTATATTGGAGACACTCTTAGATGGAACGTTATTCAATATAAGAGAAGCTGTCTCAAGTGCAAAACCCCAGAATGAGGGTGGTAGAGTTGCATGACTCATCATGGATCGAACCATGTCCAATATGTTTCGATTTCTCCTTTCAGACACACCATTCCATTGAGGTGTTCCAGGAGGAGTGAGTTGGGATAAGATCCCACACTCTCTCAGATAGTCAAAGAACTCACTACTCAGGTACTCTCCACCAGGATCTGGTCGAAGAGTTTTAATGGATCTACCAAGCTGGTTCTCTACTTCATGTCTGAACTCCTTAAATTTATCAAAGGATTTAGATTTATGTCTCATCAGATAGACATAACCATATCTACTGAAATCATCAGTAAATGTGATGAAGTAGTTGTACCCTCCATTGGCTTGTTTACTAAATGGCCCACACACATCACTGTGTATAAGATCCAATAAACCTCCTGCCCTCTCACCTGTCTTCGTGAACGGCGCCTTTGTCATATTCCCTAATAAACAAGGCTCACAAGTATCAAATTCCTCCAAGTAACTTGAATCTGACAACCCATTTGCATGGAGTTGTTGAATGCGATTCTTGTTTGTATGGGCTAATCGACAATGCCATAGGAAAGCACCAATTGAGCCACTTAGTTTGGTCCTATTACTATTTATGTTACAAATAGAGCTATCCATGTCCAAGACATATAAACCATTGCATAAAGTACCCTTCCCATAAAAGATATTTGCAAATGAAAAAGAATAAGTGTTCTCTTTTATTTCAAATTTAAAACCTTTCCTTGCTAAACAAGGAATGGATACAATGTTTTTGGTAAGAGAAGGTACATAATAGCAATTATCTAACTCTAACTGAAGTCTAGAAGGCAAGGAGAGGTCAATCTCTCCAGGCCGCACCGATCTACTTTTCTTGAGCCCCTGCATATTTGTACAAATATGAGCTCCACATGAGGTATCCAATACCCATGATATAGAAGTAGAAAGGTTGACTTTAGTAACATAAATACCTGAGCTTGAAGACAAAGCCCTGCCTCTCTTCTTCTCATTCTAATGTTGCATCATGTCCTTTATCATGTGAGGTGGTCCTCCACATGAGTAGCACTTGTTATTCCTGATCCTTTCCATCTTTAGTTTCAGCCCCTTGGTCAAACCTTTCGGCTAACCACACTGAATATCTACTTTAGGAGGATTGAGCCTAACCAATTCATCAAAGAGCTGCTTTAGATTAAAAATTATCTCAGGGGCACTCTTATATTCATATTGCCCTCGAAACTCAGGCGACATGTTGGTTAGCATCAAATTAGCAACCTCCAAAGTATCAGCCTGATGCTTATTATAAGCATCCTTCTCAGCCGCTAAGGCCGAGCATGGAAGTGGCTCAGGAATAGGCTGCTCAAGGACATAAAGCTTTCTCTCGAGCTTGATCACGATTCTCAAGTTCACATACCAATCCTTCAAGTTGGATCCAACCAACTTGTCCTTCTCAAGGATTGATCGCAGTGACCATCCGCTATTATTTTTTGCCATTGTTCTACAACAGTCAAGAAACAACAGATTAGTACTACTTCAAATCATTTAACTTGGACTTGTGTTAAATGATTATGGCTCCCACTATTTTAATCGAATTGACAACCCACAAAGTCAATCGGGAAATATGAGATTTCTTAGTGAGATGAGATCCTTATTCCACATGAGGCTTTGTGTCCCACGAGGGTGGCATGAGATGCACAAAGTGACTCATGCTTCTTAAGGTGGGCACGCCGGCCGATTGCACTTGGCAATTCCCCTTTTTGAGATAGTCTAGGCATTTCTTGTCCAGCGAGGGTTGGATACAGCATGAAATCCTAACCTCTCAACGATGCCTATAGAGTTCCATTATGTGCCCAGCACATGTGAAAATCTAGTCAAGTCCATTCCTAACCGTTATGCCCAGGGCCAACGAGTTTCCTTGCGAAGGCACGCCTAGGGTAAAACTAGACTGGGGAAACCATTGTCACCACACACCTTCTAAAGATAAGTGGGTGTGTCTCAAGAGGGTGGGAAATGTTATGGAAACCTAGGTCACATGCGAAAACTTGTGTGGCGGAAATACTAGGAGTCCAATAAATCACATGACTTGGAACTATGATCAACCTTGAAGACTTGTAAAAACAAGTTAGAGTGTTACCATTGCCATGAAGTGAGTGGCGGCTTGGAAGAAGAAAGGGGGCGAGTGCCACTTCTCCAAAGGTATCACACACAGGATGAGATAGGCTTCCTTCCTTGCGCTCCTTGTGCTAGCAAGTCACCAAGGATTCTTTGATCGTGACTTGGAGAGGAGATGTGCACCCCTTGGCCGATCTTCCTCTCGCCTTGCGTGAAGCCGATCTACCCCCAGGGAGAAAAAGCCAAGAGGAAGGGAGAGTTACATTCGAAACCGTGAGGGAGAGAGTCCAAAAAAGGAAAGATCGGTTACCATCTCATATGGCAAAATCGAAAAGTAACTTCCTCTTCTTAACTCCCCATAAAGCATTCGAAACTCTCCTCTTAATTGAACCATGCGTTCACACTAAGTAAACCGGTTCAATTCTTTTGGTTCAAGTACCAAATCGAACCAGTCCTGGTTATGACCTCATCGAACCAAGTGGCTCAAGATCTAACCACACATCCCATTGAACCTCTTGATCTGTACGATCAAGTATCAATTCTCCCGATCGAAGCTTACCGATCATATGCCCTAATCAATCAAACATGATTAGACTAGATCTCACTTCCAATCAGAGTTTAACTCCTTTAAACTAAACTAGAATAATTCCAGTCCACACGATCTGACATAAGTAAGCCATATCATCAAATTGTGCGACCCTAAGGGTTTCCTTCAATGTCGGTAACGATAACTTACGTTATCACGATCAGAGAGGGGTATCTAGCAACACATCACTGTCTCCCGATATGAAGGAAAGAGTCTTCCAAGACTACTCCCAAACCACAGCACAAGTGTGAATCTAATTCACTTGGCATACATGTTTCCCTTTGCCACTGGATGTTCTCGTTGGACAAGCGTGTCAAGCCTGTGATTCCAACATGATGAAAATGATTAGATCAGACGAACATAGTCGTCTGGGTGTTGGGGTATGCCCTTAAGGCTAATGTTTGAGGCCTTTGGGATTGTAACAGTATCATGTAATAAACTCTTGTGTTTATAAAGGCATGGTTATTATTCAGGTTGTTACCTTGTCTGCTGTAATAAGTGTACTTCTGATTAATGTCTCAAAGCTGTTCAGCTAGGCTGACATGCTATAATGTCCTTAGTCGATATATCTTGGTGAACATGAGACAGCCTTGATATGATTGAGACTAATATGTGTTCTAATCTTATAGGATGCTTCGAGCATGGAATAAGATGTAGACTCATGGGTACATTGGATGTACTGGACAGACCCTACTAGGATATTCTTATTGCTTGTCACAATGTGAATAATCCTTGTATGCTACAAGTGGCACATGTCCTTTGACTTGAGATCACTTGTGTCTCTGAATGATGATTGTCATTGTTTTGAGGTAGTTCAATATCATTTGAAAGATAATGGTTATAGACTATCTTGGATAATGAGCTTGAGTCAGGTTAGGGCACTAGTGATAGATAGAGGATTGCCGTCTCCTTGTTGAAGGAGTGTGATGTTCTATAAGGGCCCCCCTAGATGAGATGATTGAGATAGTGTATGGCCATACCCAGATGACTATGTTCATCTGATCTAAACATGCTCATCATATTGGAGTCACAGGCTTGACACGCTTGTCCAATAAGAACATCCAGTGGCAAGGGACACATGCATGCCTTGTGAATAGATTCACACTTGTGCTGTGGTTTGGGAGTAGTCTTGGAAGACTCTTTCCTTTATATCGGGAGATAGTGATGTGTTGCTAGATACCCCTCACTGATCGTGGTAACGTGAGTTATCGTTACCGACATTTAAAGGAAACCCTCAGGGTCGCACAATTGATGATATGGCTTACTTGAGTCAGATCGTGTGGACTGAATTGTTTGGATTCAGTTTAAAGGGATTTAATCTCTGATTGTAAGTGAGATCTGGTCTGATCATGTTTGATTGATTAGGGCTTGAGATCGGTAAGCTTCGATCGAGAGAGATGATGCTAGATCGGTGAGATCAGGAGCATCAGGAGATGAATGGTGAGATCTTGAGCCTTAGGGTTCAATATGGTCTAGACCACATGGCTTGAGCTATTTCGGTTTGGTTCATGAACCAAATGCGATTGGAACATGTTGGCTTGAACCGGTTCACAAAGGTGAACGCTTGGTTCAATGCTAATATGCGTTTTGGGTTGGAGTAAGCGCATGGCTTGATGATCATCCATTTATGGAAAGTCATCAAGGCCGGTTTCTCTTGAACGCCAAAACGCATATGCGTTCTTGTCTTCACTTCAACGCCTTGAACTTGGTTGGGCAAGAGGTTGACGACGAGAAGTGGTTTTGCGTGTGGAGCTCTCGGCCAAAAGGAAATCGTCTCTTCATCCCCTTACACACGGCAAGGACCCTTGAAGATTCTTGCTAGCACAAGCATCACAAGGGGTAGGCGATCTTCATCTTGTGTGTGAACTTTTGGAGGAGATCTAAGTTGCTCTCTTCTTCCAAGCCGACCTCCAAGCCAATGGCGTTGGTATGAATCTCCCTCTTGCTTCAATCAATTTATCATAGTTGATTATATGAGCATGTAAGCGATCATATATGATGAAACCCTAGCAAACTTGCATGCGCCCCCTACCTTAGGGTTTCGGCCCCCCTCTTGAAAGGGGTTTTATCCGCTTGCGCTCCCCCTTGAAGGGGACTCTTCAATTGGTATCAGAGCTAGGATCTCATATGGTCATATGATTGCTATGTTTGGTGATCCTTGTTTGCGCTTATGATCTAAGTTTTCTCATCATGCGATAATACTAGTTGAAAGTATTTTGGTGGCGCATATATGAGATGTTTTTGGTGGCGCATGTGTAAGGTTAATTTTGTTGATGCATGTATATTGCTTACATTGTTGCGCATGTTACATGTTTTTGTTTCATCAAAACTTTACTTGCGCGCCTCTAACTAGATCTAAGCCGCACCTGCAATAAACCCTTAGACGGGTTGCTAGGGTTGAAAGCATCATCTAGTTTAGATCAACTTAGTCTGATCAGACCATCTGACAGCCTAGATGGGTCGACCAGATAGCACCTGTGCGCATGCACGTGGTGGCTATAGGTCGATTGCATCAAAGGCGTGTAGCGAGGTCTGGTTGAGACACCCTGTGAACACACATGAGTTAGGCCCGAGGTCACACCCGCTTGCCAGATCTCATGTTGGTTGTTCAGCCCTTGGCGCATGCATGGTTGACCATTAGGTCAACGCAAGTCAGTTAAGACTTGGTGCATGCAAAGGGCATGGATCTAACTAGATACGATGAGTGGATCCCTATCAATGGACCGTTGTAAGGTTGTAGGGCACATAAGACAAGTAAAATTGATTCCAATGGGATTTCGAAAAATTTTATTTTGTCTATGGATCACATGTTAATTGATTGATGCCATGATGCCTGTTTATTTAATCTTATGTGGGTTGCCCTTAATGTGTGCTGTGCTGGGGCCTGCGAGCCTGGTAAATTATTATTTTTGTGATCTGCGAATCACATTCTTAATTAATTAATTGTATAATTGACCTGCGAGTCAAGCTTGTCTAGATAGATCAAAATGTATTTTGATTAGACAAGAGCACAGAACACAATTGCAAAGGCGCATGCAGCTGGTGGGCGCACCTGAGCTGCAGAGGGCGCTTAGGCCCTGGTCTGGGCCAAATGAGAGGCAACAAGACCCAAGAAGCAAGTGAAGACTTAAGATAACTTAAGGTCTTACTTAGGGTCAATGGGCTTTTACCACATAAGATCCATGCTTTCTGTTATTGTTTAAATAAGTAGAACAGCATGAGTTATTTATCTTCTGCTATAGCCATAGGATTTGCCTGATAGTAAGAAGATAAAAGACCGTTAAAATCCAACGCTAACATATCAAGCTCGTAAGCCTTCTGACGCGAAACCTCACTGTTCTGATTATCGTTGGAGCCGTGTTGTACCCACTCAGTGGGCACGTCCATCTATCTTCAGACGGTGCGGGATTTCACCTGCGTGTTACAGAGAAGGGATTTATCGCTTCTCGTTGCTCAGCATAGCACGTGGTGGTCCAGGGAGTAGGTCGGGTCAGCTTGACCATGTAGGCTACATATGTGGAGCATATGGTAGCACATGGAGGCAGCCATCTGCGGGGTCAGAGATTGTGTTGTACCAACTCAGTTGGCACAGTCTGCTGGATTGCCCAGATGAAGGGGAATCGCACGGGTTGGCGATTGGCAGGGACTGCCTACCAGAGATTAGTGCTTGTACTCTCTGTGCATCTTATCTCGCCTGAGCGGGACGCGGAGACCAAGTATGAAATCTGGATCCCATCTCACTAAAAGAGTGTTACTCTTTCGGACTGTTTACTGGATTTTTCAGTCAGACAAAATAGTGAGAAAAAGAATCTTTCTTAAGTCCTGGATTGATTCTAAACATTGATACTGACCTTGCTGTTCTTGCATTGTTGTAGATTCCTGCAGCAACGAACACCATGAGCTTCAATGTGCGATCCCTACTGGAAAGGGAGAAGTTTGCTGGGCCGAACTTCTCTGACTGGTTCGGACACCTTAAGATCGTTCTTAAGGCAGAGAGGAAACTGTATGTCCTCGAGACGGCTGTGCCGCCTCAACCCGCTGCGAACGCCGCAAGGGCGGTTCGTGAAGCCTATGAAAAGCACGTCAATGATAGCATTGATGTCGCTTGCCTGATGCTAGCGTCTATGACGCCACCGCTGCAGCGTCAGCATGAGGATATGTCGGCTATAGAGATTATAGCGAACCTCAAGATGCTGTATGCTGCACAGGCGAGGACAGAACGCTATAATCTGACGAAGCTCTTCTTTCAGAGCAAACTGGCTGAAGGGAGCCCAGTGGGAGCTCACGTGCTCAAGATGATTGGGCACAAGGAGGCTCTGGAGAAACTGGGGCATACCGTCAACCAGGAGCTTGCTGTAGACATCATTCTGCAGTCTCTTCCGCCCTCTTTCGATGCGTTCATCATTAACTTTAATATGAACAAAATCGATTGTACACCGGCAGAGCTGTTGAACATGCTCTTGACTACTGAGGAAACTCTGAAGGGAAAGCCTTCAACCTCTGTCTTAATGGTTCCTTCAAGGAACAAGAAGAAGGGGAAGAAGGGCAAAGCCCCTGTCAAGAACTACAGTAAGGCTCTGAAACAGAAGGTGAAGCGGTCCAAGGACAACAGGTGTTTCCACTGTGGCCAGCTGGGTCACTGGAAAAAGGACTGTAAAGCGCTCCAAGGAGATAAGAGGGGAAGCATCGCTTCTGGCTCAAGTATTTACGTGACGGAAGTCATGGTTTCATCTTCTTCTATTTCATGGGTGTTGGACACTGCATGTGGAGTTCACATTTGTTCAAATGTACAGGAACTCAAGAGAAGAAGGTAGGTGGGACAGCATGAGGTAGACCTACGCGTTGGAAACGGGGCACGGGTTGCTGCTGTTGCTGTAGGAGACTATTTCATTTCTTTACCATCTGGCATTGTATTAGAATTAAACAATTGTTATTTTGTACCCAGTATAACTAAAAATATTGTCTCTATTCCTGCTCTTGTCAGGAAAGGATTTGCCTTTGAATGCAATATTTCAAAGTGTGTTTTATCTTTAGATAATATTGTTTATGCAACTGGTTCAATTAACAATGGGTTATACATGTTGGACATGGAAAGTTCTATACAAAGTATTGATGTTAAGAAAGCCAAGTATGCTGATGACAGCACCTTGCTATGGCATAGTCGTTTAGGCCATATTAACGAGAAGCGCATTAAGCGGTTGCATGATCATGGACTGCTGGGATCATTCTCCTATGAGGAGATTGATACATGCAAAGCTTGTTTGATGGGTAAAATGACGAAGTCACCTTTTCCTAACAAAGGTCAAAGGGCTTCAGGTTTACTTGACCTTATACACAGTGATGTGTGTGGGCCTTTTAGTAAACATGCCAGAGGTGGCTATCAGTACTTCATTACCTTTACTGATGATTTCAGTAGGTATGGTTATGTCTATCTTATGAGACATAAAAGTGAATCTTTTGACAGGTTCAAAGAGTTCAAAAATGAAGTACAAAATCAGTTAGGCCAAAATATCAAGGCACTTCGTTCTGATCGAGGTGGTGAATACCTAAGTCATGCGTTTACTGACTATCTAAAAGAGTGTGGGATTATCTCACAGCTCACTCCGCCAGGAACACCGCAATGGAATGGTGTGTCCGAGAGGAGAAATAGAACGTTACTTGATATGGTTCGTTCTATGATGAGTCAGGCTACTCTTCCATACTCCTTTTGGGGATTTGCACTGGAAACAGCTGCAAAGGTACTAAACCGAGTGCCATCCAAGGCAGTTTCTAAGACACCATATGAGTTATGGTATGGGAAACAGCCAAGCTTGACATTTATCAGGATCTGGGGTTGCGAGGCTTATGTCAAAAAGCTCACCTCTGGGAAACTGGAGAGCAGATCTGAGAAATGTATATTTGTCGGTTACCCTAAGGAAACTAAGGGTTATTATTTCTACGATCCCAAAGAGAACAAAGTATTTGTTGCTCGGACGGCCATATTTCTTGAGAAGGAGTTTCTTCTGCAAGAGGCCAGTGGGAGAGAAATAAAGCTGGATGAGAATCCAGAGGATGGACAAAGTAGTCAAGCACAGTTGGATGTGCCTGAGCCGGTGGATCAGGTTATTGAACAACCTGAGGCTCAAATATCACGGGAACCGCGAAGATCGGGAAGGATCCGTCGACAGCCTGAGCGCTATGACGGAGTCTACATCATTGATAATGATGAACCCCTCACTTATGCGGATGCGGTCAGTGGACCGGAGTCAGCTAGATGGCTTGATGCTATGCGAGCCGAAATGGACTCCATGTCAGATAACCAAGTCTGGGATTTGGTTGATCCGCCTCCGGGAGTAATCCCTATAGGCTGTAAATGGATCTTCAAGAAGAAGATTGACATGGATGGTAACGTAGTTACCTATAAAGGCAGGCTAGTTGCGAAAGGTTTCAAACAAATCTACGGGATAGATTATGATGAAACTTTCTCACCTGTAGCTATGTTTAAGTCTATTCGGATTCTTTTCGCGATAGCTGCATATTACGATTATGAGATCTGGCAGATGGATGTGAAGACAGCTTTCCTTAATGGAAATCTGGATGAGGATGTGTATATGACACAACCTGAGGGTTTCACGAATCCATCAGATCGTCATAAAATATGCAAGTTAAAGAAGTCTATTTATGGACTTAAGCAAGCATCAAGAAGCTGGAATATTCGTTTTGATGAATCAATCTCTGAGTTTGGTTTCATCAAGAACGAAGATGACCCGTGTGTATATAAGAGGTTTAGTGGGAGCGTGATTACTTTCCTAGTCCTCTACGTCGACGATATCTTGATCATTGGAAACGATATTCCTGAACTGCATGCTGTTAAAGCATGGTTAGGAAAATGTTTCCAGATGAAAGATCTAGGAGAAGCAGCCTATGTGTTAGGTGTGAAGATCTACAGGGATAGATCTAAGAGGCTTCTCGGGCTGTGCCAGAGTACGTACATCGATAAAGTCCTGGAGAGATTCCATTTAGAGAATTCTAAAAGAGGATATCTGCCAGTCAGACATGGTCTGAATCTTTCAAAGAGTCAGTGTCCACAAACACAGACTGAGAAAGATGAAATGGACAATACGCCTTATGCTTCGGCTATTGGGTCCATTATGTATGCGATGTTGTGTACTCGCCCAGACGTCGCTTACGGGTTAAGCGTGACCAGTCGGTTCCAAAGTAATCCAGATATGGCGCACTGGATTGCGGTCAAGAACATTTTAAAATATCTGCGAAGGACCAAAGATATGTTCTTGATATATGGTGGTCAGGAAGAACTCAGTATTGAAGGATATACTGACGCTTCGTTCCAGTCGGACCAGGATGATTTCCGATCGCAATCAGGCTATGTTTTTAGCTTGAATGGTGGAGCAGTGGTGTGGAAAGGTTTCAAACAGTCAACTGTTGCTGATTCCACAACAGAAGCCGAGTATGTTGCAGCCTCGGAAGCATCCAAGGAGGCAGTGTGGATTCGTAAGTTCGTGAGAGAACTTGGTGTTGTTCCTTCGAGTGTAGATCCTTTGGTTATCTTCTGTGATAACACTGGAGCCATCGCACAAGCAAAGGAACCACGGTCGCACCAGAAGTCCAAGCACATACAGAGACGGTTTCACTTGATCCGGGAGATCATTGATCGTGGCGAGATCAAAATCTGCAAGGTTCATACAGATGACAATCTGGCAGACCCGCTTACTAAGCCTCTGGCGCAGCAGAAGCATGAGAAGCACTGTAATAATATGGGTTTGAAGTTTCTCAACCATTAGATTAAGTGCAAGTGGGAGATTGTTGGGGTATGCCCTTAAGGCTAATGTTTGAGGCCTTTGGGATTGTAACAGTATCATGTAATAAACTCTTGTGTTTATAAAGGCATGGTTATTATTCAGGTTGTTACCTTGTCTGCTGTAATAAGTGTACTTCTGATTAATGTCTCAAAGCTGTTCAGCTAGGCTGACATGCTATAATGTCCTTAGTCGATATATCTTGGTGAACATGAGACAGCCTTGATATGATTGAGACTAATATGTGTTCTAATCTTATAGGATGCTTCGAGCATGGAATAAGATGTAGACTCATGGGTACATTGGATGTACTGGACAGACCCTACTAGGATATTCTTATTGCTTGTCACAATGTGAATAATCCTTGTATGCTACAAGTGGCACATGTCCTTTGACTTGAGATCACTTGTGTCTCTGAATGATGATTGTCATTGTTTTGAGGTAGTTCAATATCATTTGAAAGATAATGGTTATAGACTATCTTGGATAATGAGCTTGAGTCAGGTTAGGGCACTAGTGATAGATAGAGGATTGCCGTCTCCTTGTTGAAGGAGTGTGATGTTCTATAAGGGCCCCCCTAGATGAGATGATTGAGATAGTGTATGGCCATACCCAGATGACTATGTTCATCTGATCTAATCATGCTCATCATATTGGAGTCACAGGCTTGACACGCTTGTCCAATAAGAACATCCAGTGGCAAGGGACACATGCATGCCTTGTGAATAGATTCACACTTGTGCTGTGGTTTGGGAGTAGTCTTGGAAGACTCTTTCCTTTATATCGGGAGATAGTGATGTGTTGCTAGATACCCCTCACTGATCGTGATAATGTGAGTTATCGTTACCGACATTTAAAGGAAACCCTCAGGGTCGCACAATTGATGATATGGCTTACTTGAGTCAGATCGTGTGGACTGAATTGTTTGGATTCAGTTTAAAGGGATTTAATCTCTGATTGTAAGTGAGATCTGGTCTGATCATGTTTGATTGATTAGGGCTTGAGATCGGTAAGCTTCGATCGAGAGAGATGATGCTAGATCAGTGAGATCAGGAGCATCAGGAGATGAATGGTGAGATCTTGAGCCTTAGGGTTCAATATGGTCTAGACCACATGGCTTGAGCTATTTCGGTTTGGTTCATGAACCAAATGCGATTGGAACATGTTGGCTTGAACCGGTTCACAAAGGTGAACGCTTGGTTCAATGCTAATATGCGTTTTGGGTTGGAGTAAGCGCATGGCTTGATGATCATCCATTTATGGAAAGTCATCAAGGCCGGTTTCTCTTGAACGCCAAAACGCATATGCGTTCTTGTCTTCACTTCAACGCCTTGAACTTGGTTGGGCAAGAGGTTGACGACGAGAAGTGGTTTTGCGTGTGGAGCTCTCGGCCAAAAGGAAATCGTCTCTTCATCCCCTTACACACGGCAAGGACCCTTGAAGATTCTTGCTAGCACAAGCATCACAAGGGGTAGGCGATCTTCATCTTGTGTGTGAACTTTTGGAGGAGATCTAAGTTGCTCTCTTCTTCCAAGCCGACCTCCAAGCCAATGGCGTTGGTATGAATCTCCCTCTTGCTTCAATCAATTTATCATAGTTGATTATATGAGCATGTAAGCGATCATATATGATGAAACCCTAGCAAACTTGCATGCGCCCCCTACCTTAGGGTTTCGGCCCCCCTCTTGAAAGGGGTTTTATCCGCTTGCGCTCCCCCTTGAAGGGGACTCTTCACTGGGTATGGCCATACACATTCTCAACCATCTCATCCAGGGGGCCCCTTAGAACATCACACTCCTACTAGGAGAGGCAATCCTATATCTATCACTAGTGCCCTAACATGACTCATGCTCACTATCCAAGGTAGTCCTTAACCATTATCTTTCAAATGATATTGAACTACCTCAAGATAATGCCAATCATCACTTAGAAACACAAGTGATCTCAAGTCAGAGGAAATATGCCACTTGCTTGCATATAAGGATTATTCACATTGTGACAAACAATTGAATATCCTAAATAGGGTCAGTCCAGTACATCCAATGCACCTATGTGTCTAAACCTTATTCCATGCTCGAAGCATCCTATAAGATTAGGTTCTTTCATGCTTTTCATGCTCACATGCCATATCTACATTTTCGCATATTGCATAGATGTTGGCGCATGATTTTTCTTTAAGTAGAAAAATTGTAGGTCTCTTGTTTCTTACTTCTAATTAACTTCTTGTGGTTCTTTGATCTTTTCATGTGTTGGGATAGACCCATACGTGGAAGAGAAAATTTCTCCTCTCATAATAGGATAGACCTATCTTGAGAGACTTGTTGGAATAGGGCATGGACTGGGTGATTGCCCTTATCCTAGCAAGTTAGGGATTGCAAGGAGGGCAACCGGTATGCCTCTTGTAGACTCCTGAGAGAAACTTAGAATCAAAGATTTGTGATATGAAGGGAAGGAAGAGAGACATGTTTTATGAAAAAGTAAAATTTCAGATTTTATGTTTTTCATGAGCATATAGAATTGCATGAGTAAGTACTTGATTATGCATGATGTTGTGGTCATATATCAAGCCCCTTAACATGCCTGTGATGTATCCTTGTGAGGCCTGCGTGCCGCTTTTCTTTTTGCTTTTAACTAAGAAGAAGATTAGGATGGCGCATCTGCTTGGAGCAAGGTGCATGCTTGCTTGGTTGCGCATCCTTGCATGATGGCGCAACAAGCTTCAAAGGTGGCACATCCTTGCATGGGGGCGCAAGTTAGGGTTTGGCCGAGCCTTGTGCTTGTGTGCTATCCCTCTTGTGGCTTGCTAAATGGCGCACCTTCCTTGGAGGAAGACCATGGCATTGGCCGAACCTTGTGCGTGTACCCCTAGGGTTTGAGAGCTAAACCATGGGAGAATGACCTTGGAGCCAACCTTGAAGATAGAGCTAGAGGTCGGCTAGGCTAGGTCTAATCTTGGGGCTTGAATCCTAGGTCAAGAGTTGAACCCCTTTTTGGCATGGATTGGTTCAATGTCTTGAATGGGCTATGATCACATCATCCTTTTATTGCTTTCTTTACAAAAGCTAAAGCATGCCTGTGATGTTTTATCGTTATGTTATCACCATAGGATTGCATGCCTGTAATGATAGACATAAGATAAAACTGAGATGATGAGACCTTAAACAAAAACCCTCAATTAAAATATCAAGTCTAGTAGCCTTCTAACGCGTAGCCCTCACTAAGCTATCGATCAGTGGAGTTGTGAACTGTTTCCCACCCTCGTGGGACACACCCACTTATCTTTAGAAAGTGCGTGGTGGCAATGGTTTCCCCAGTCCAGTTTTAACCTGGGCGTGCCTTCGCAAGGAAACTCGTTGGCCCTGGGCATAACGGTTAGGGATGGACTTGACTAGAAGTTCACATGTGCTGGGCACATGGTGAAAGTCTAGAGGCATCGTTGAGAGGTAAGGGTTTCATGTTGTATCCAGCCCTCGCTGGACATGAAATGCCTGGACTGTCTCAATAAGGGGAATTGCTTGGAGCAATCGGCCGGCGCGCCCACCTTAAGAAACATGGGTCACTTTGTGCATCTCATCCCACCCTCGTGGGACGCGAAGCCCTGTGTGGAATGAGGATCTCATCTCACTAGGAAATCTTGGATTTCTCGATTGACTTTGTGGGTTGTCAATTCGATTAAAAATAGTGGGAGCCATGGTCATTTAAAAGGCAAGTCCAGTTTAAATGACTCGAAGTAGTACTAATCTGCTGTTTCTTGGTTGTTGTAGAACAATGGCTATGAACAATAGCAGTTGGTCACTGCGATCTACCCTGGATAAGTTGGTTGGATCCAACTTACTGGATTGGTATATGAACTTGAGAATCGTGCTCAAGCTTGAGAGGAAGCTTTATGTTCTTGAGCATCTTATTCCTGAGCCACTTCCATGCTCGGCCTCAGCGGCTGAGAGGGATGCTTATGATAAGCATCAGGTTGATACTTTGGAGGTTGCTAACCAACATGTCACTTGAATTTAAAGGGTGATATGAATCGAAGAGTGCCTCTGAAATTATTTTAATCTAAGGCAGCTCTTTGATGAATTGGTTGAGCTCAATCCTGCTAAAGTTGATATTCAGTGTGTTGAGCCGAAAGAATTGACCAAGGAACTGAAATTAAAGATGGATATGATCAGGAATAATAGGTGCTATTCATGTGGAGGGCCACCTCACATGTTGAAGGACATGTTGTAACTTCAGAATGAGGAGAAGAAAGGCAAGGCCTTGTCTTCATGCTCAGGTATTTATGTTACCGAAGTCAACCTTTCTACTCCTATGACATGGGTATTGGATACCGCATGTGGAGTACAAATATGCAAAGGCTCTGAAAGGATAGATCGGTAAGGCCTAGAGAGATTGACCTACGGATAGGTAACAGGGCACAAGTTGCTGCTGTTGCTGTAGGAGTTTTTCTCCCTGCCTTCTGGACTTCAGTTAAAGCTAGACAATTGCTATTATGTACCTTCCCTTACCAAAACATTGTATCCACTCCTTGCTTGGCAAAGAAAGGATTTAGGTTTGAAATAAAAGAGAACTTATGTTCTTTTTCTTTTGCAAACATGTTTTATGGGAAGGGTACTTTGTGCAATGGTCCGCATGTCTTGGACATGGTTAGCTCTATTTGTAACATAAATAATAAAAGGACAAAACTGAGTGGTTCAGTTGGTGCTTTCCTACGGCATTGTCGATTAGCCCATATAAACAAGAATCGCATTCGACAACTCCATGCAAATGGGTTGCTAGATTTGAGTTCCTTGGAGGAACTTGATATATGTGAGACTTGTTTATTAGGAAAATGACAAAGACGCCCTTCACCTAGACTGGTGAGAGGGCAGGAGGTTTGTTGGATCTCATACATTGTGATGTGTGTGGGCTATTCAATAAACAAGCCAAAGGAGGGTATAACTACTTCATCACATTTACTGATGACTTCAGTAGATATGGTTATGTCTACATGATGAGACATGAGTCTGAATCCTTTGAGAAATTTAAGGAGTTTAGACATGAAGTAGAGAACCAGCTTGGTAGATCCTTTAAGGATCTTCGATCAGATCGTGATGGAGAGCACCTGAGTAGTGAATTCTTTGACTATCTGAGTAAGTGTGGGATCCTATCCCAACTCACTCCTCCTAGAGCACCTCGGTAGAATGGTGTATCTGAAAGGAGAAATCGAACCTTGTTGGACATAGTTCGGTCTATGATGAGTCATGCAACTCTACCACCCTCATTCTGGGGACATGCACTTGAAAAAGCTTCTCTAATACTGAATAATGTTCCATCTAAGAGTGTCTCAAAGATTCCATACGAGGTATGGAATGGGAGACGCCCTAATCTCACTTTTATCAGGATCTAGGGATGTGAGGCTTATGTCAAACGTCAGGATTCTAGCAAGCTAGAACCTAGATCTGATAAGTGTATGTTTGTGGGGTACCCTAAGGAGACTAAGGGTTACTACTTCTATATTCCCACCGAGAACAAAGTTTTTGTTGCTCGGGGTGCGGTCTTTCTAGAGAAAGAATTTCTCATGAAAGAAGTTAGTGGGAGGAAGTTTGACTTGGACGAGGTCCAAGTGCAACCACAAGACATAGAGATGGGAACCTGAGCCACCTGCACCGGTTGCTAGGCAGCCTGAGGCTCAGACACAGGCCCCATGTAGGTCTGGGAGGTTTCGTCGTGCACCTGAGAGGTATGGGTCGCTGCCGACCCAACACGACGGGATCTTCATCATGGAGGATGAACCCAGGACTTATGATGAGGCGGTCAGTGGACCGGACTCCGAGAGATGGCTTGAGGCCATGCGATCCGAGATGGATTCCATGTCGGCTAACCAAGTCTGGGATTTGGTTGAGCTGCCTGATGGGGTAAAACCCATAGGGTGTAAATAGGTCTTCAAGAGGAAGACAGACATGGATGGCAAAATAGTTACCTATAAGGGTAGACTAGTGGCTAAAGGATTTAAACAAGTCCACGGGGTGGACTATGATGAAACCTTCTCGCCAGTTGCCATGATCAAATCCATTCGGATTCTGCTTGCTATAGCTGCATATCATGACTATGAGATATGACAGATGGATGTGAAGACAGCGTTCCTTAACGGGAAGCTAACTAAGGATGTGTATATGACACAACCTAATGACTTCATCCATCCTGCAGATACTAGTAAAGTCTGCAGGCTAAAGAAATCCATTTACGGATTAAAGCAAGCATCTCAAAGTTAGAATCTTCAGTTTGATGAAGCTGTGAGAGATTATAGCTTTATCAAAAGCGAAGATGACGCCTGCGTATACAGAAAATTCAGTGGGAGCTTGGTGACTTTTCTGGTCATGTATGTCGATGACATACTGCCCATCGAAAACGACATCCCTAGTCTTCAAGCTGTGAAGACATGGTTAGGGAAGTGTTTCGAGATGAAGGACTTAGGGGAGGCCGCCTATATTCTAGGCGTGAGGATCTACCGGGATAGATCCAAGAGGCTCTTGGCCCTTAGTCAGAGTACCCACATTGATAAGGTCCTGGAGAGGTTCAACTTGGAGCAATCCAAGAAGGGATACCTTCCAGTGAGACATGGCCTTACTCTCTCAAAGAACCAGTGTACCAACACAGAGCCTGAGAGAGATGACATGAGTCGAGTGCCCTATGCTTCGGCGGTGGGATCGATCATGTATGCAATGTTGTGTACTAGACCAGTTGTGGCTTATGCTGTGAGGATAACCAGCCGATACCAATCCAATCCTAGTTTACAGCACTGGGTGGCTGTAAAGAATATCCTTGAGTATCCTGAAAGGGACTAAGGATTTATTCTATAAAGTCTACGGGGGACAGGAAGAACTTAGTGTGCAGGGCTTCACTGATGAGTCATTCCAGTCTGATCCTGACGACTTCAGATCGCAGACCAGCTATTAGTTTAAGATGGTTGGAGGTGCTGTATGCTGGAAGAGCTTCAAGCAATCCACCATAGCTAATTCTACAACCGAAGCTGAGTATGTGGTTGCTTCTGAGGCAGCCAATGAAGCCGTTTGGATCAGGAAGTTCTTTTCTGAACTTCAGGTGGTTCCAAGTGCAATGAATCCCATTGAGCTCTACTATGACAACAATGGGAACTGCACATACTAAGGAACCACGGTCTCATCAAAGGTCCAAATGCATACTCAAGAGATTTTGCCTGATCAAAGAGATCATTGATCGAGGTGATGTCAAGATTAGCAGAATTGACACAGAGAGCAATCTAGCAGACCCACTGACCAAGGCTTTGGCGCAGCAGAAGCATGATGGTCGTACTAGAGATATGGGGTTGAGCTTGCTCAAACTCTAGGTCTTAGTGCAAGTGGGAGATTGTTGGTGTATATGCCATAGGACCTAGTTTTGGTCCATCTTTGTACTACTTGGCTCTGATATTAATATATATCTTTCTGGCATTGTCGTTATCATTGTTTGTCTACACCTGCGATTGTGTACTTACATGGTAATGTCCCTGGAGACAGATTGGATCTGTGCTTGAACTATAGTCCCCAGTCGATGTACCTGAGTGGATATGGGACAACTCTGGTACTTGAGAGACTGGTATGTGGGCTGGTTAGGCACGTGGTGCTAACGCAGACACATGGGTGTATCATTGGAGGATATACTGGATAGACCCGCTGTGAGGCTATGACTTGGTGTCATGAGTTATCCTCACAAGTGATAGGAGATGCATTGATCCCTTGACTTGAGGTCATTGACCATTCTATATGGTTAGGGACTTGCTTTGATACAACCTAACACCTTGCCGTAGTTGGGAGGTCATAACGGTTGTCATTGAGCATGTCACGACCCATATGAGAAGGTCAATGGACAGACATAGGATTTGCCCCTTCCTTAGGGAAGTATGATATCCATGGAGCTCCCTTATGGTTCTATGACTGAGAGTGTATGGCCATACCCAGGTGAGAACCTGTTTTAGTCATAGCCATGTGATTGGATGAAAACAAGTGGTGACACACTTGTCCAATCGGATATCAGTACGGCAAAGAGACTGTAATGCATCTGTACCTAGTTGCGATGATGGGGATGTCGATGTCGATATCCATTCCAATAACCTGGGTAGCAGCGATGCACTGCTAGGTGCCACTCACTGCTTGTGATGACCTTTGGTCAGCACTGCCAGCGTTAGAGGAACCTACAGGGTCGCACACCTTGATACTCGAGTTTTCATATTGATCGGGTAGCCTTTAGATCGAGTTATTGGATAATTCTGATCTATATGGGAGATTTCATCAGCGCCAATGGGCCTGGTGAGATGGAAGAAACTTATTGGGGCCAACTTCCATTTTTGGCATATTGATCAAATTAACCATGGTTAGTCTCATTTAACCATGGGTTAAATTGGATTGGATCCAATAGCTTGGTTAACATGCATAATGGACTTTGGGCTTGGCCCATTGCTTAGTTGGGCTTGCTAATAAGTTGTATTGAAGGGCTAAGAGGCTTGAAGGGTATAATGGGGATGAATTAATGGGATAGGCGCATATGGGATTCTAGTTGGACTAGAATTTGCGCCTATGCCTTGTTTGGTATCTCCTAGGTGATTAAATCAAATTGGATTTGATTAAATCACACAAGATAATTGATTGGATTGTGTTTGACAATTGTGGGCTGATTATTAACATAATTAGAGTCCTAATTGGATTAGGACTTGCGCCCAAGCCACATTAGGCAATCCATCATATTGCCTTGACTAGGTCTAGGCGCATGGATGGGATTAATGCCTCATATGGCATGATATGGGCGCATATGGCTGATGCTTGCTTTGGCAAGTCTTAGGCGCATATGGGAGTGGAGATTTAATCAATATATTTGATTGGATAATCTCCTAGAATCATGCCCTAATTGTCAACACTTGCCATTCTCCCCTAACCGCCTCTTGCTCCTATAAATAAGCCCTTGCCGCCCCCTCTCTTAATGATGCTAATTCCTTGGAGGCGTGAAGCATTAGAGGGCGACGGCTTGGAGAGCTTAGAGCTCTTCTTCTTCCATCAAGGGCGCAAGCATGCTTCTTCTCTTCCTTTCCTTGGCGCAAAGGAACAAGAAGGCTTGCGGCGTTGTCTTCTCCTTCCATCTCCTTGGCGCATCACATCTTGGTGGTGGCGCAAGTTGCTTGGAGGATTCTCCTAAGGCATGGATCTTCTTCCCGAGGCTAGCACCGGGCGAGGAAGAAGAAAACTTGAGGAATCCGTGTGTGCGAGACTGCAGAGGGCGAACACTTGGGCGCCTTCATCGACATCGGCTTCCAATTGCTTAAAGGTACTTACTATCACATCGTGTCGACCCCCTCGCAAGAGATCTTCACTGGGTTTTTGGGACTAGCCCGTTTCGGGGACATTCTTCCGCTGCGTAAAATGTATGTCCATGGCTCTGAAAATTGTAAAATGTCCCCGGGGTTTCCCAACACTACCTCGACATCGGCCTTATTTTTCTCCTAAGGTATTTACTATCTCATCATGTTAACCCCCTCGCAAGATGATCTTCACTGGGTTTTCGGGACCAGCCTGTTTCAGGGATATTATTCCACTGTGCATGTAATGTAATCTCTTGAAAAATTGTAAAATATCCCCGGGGTTTCCCAACAATCTTATGTTGCAAGCTATCTGAAGGTGCACCAGTGAGACCCCACGTCCTCAAGCTAATTGGGAACGTGGATCATGTCAGGAGACTGGGACACAAGATAGATAACGAGCTGGTTGTAGATCTTATTCTGCAGTCCCTGCTCCCCTAGCTTCAGTCTGTTTATTATAAATTTCAACATGAACCAGATTCAATGCACAAAGGGAGGAACTACTGAATATGCTCCTAACAGTCGAGCATGAAATGGGTAAGACCAAACCCAATTCTGTTCTTCTGGTCCCTACAGGCAAGAAGATAAAGAAGAAGGGTAAGACACGTGCCAAAGGTTCTACTAAAGCACTGAAGAAAAAGGCAAAGAAGTCAAAGGAACGGAGGTGCTTCCACTGTGGCTAGCAGGGCCACTGGACGAGGGAGTTCAAGTAACTTCAGAATGATGAGAAGAAAGGCATGACCTTGTCTTCAAGCTCAAGTATTTATGTTACTGAAGTCAACCATTCTACTTCTATGTCATGGGTATTGGAAACCTCATGCGGAGCTCATATTTGTACAAATATGCAGAGGCTAAAGAAAAGTAGATCGGTGCGGCCTGGGGAGATTGACCTATAGGTTGGAAACGGGGCACAAGTTGCTGCTGTTACTGTAGGAGTTTTGACTCTCTCCTTTTCTTCTGGACTTCAGTTAGAGCTAGACAATTGCTATTATGTACCTTCACTTGCTAAGAACATTATATCCATTCCTTGCATGGCAAAGAAGGGATTTGAATTTGAAATAAATAAGAACTTTTGTTCTTTTTCATTTTCAAACATGTTCTACGGGAATGGTACTTTATGCAATGATTTGTATGTCTTAGAAATGAATATCTCTAATTGCAACATAAATAGTAAGAGGACGAAACTGAGTAGTTCAGTTGGTGCTTTCCTATGGCATTGTCGATTAGCCCATATTAATAAGAATCGTATTCAACAACTCCATCCAAATGGGTTGTTTGATTCAAGTTCCTTGTAGGAATTTGATTCTTGTGAGCTTTGTTTATTAGGGAAAATGATAAAAGCACCCTTCACCAAGACTGGTGAGAGGGCGGGCGATTTATTGGATCTTATACACAGTGATGTGTGTGTGCCATTCAGTAAATAAGCTAGAGGGTACAACTACTTCATCACATTTACGGATGACTTCAGTAGATATGGATATGTCTATCTGATGAGACATAAATCTAAATCCTTTGAGAAATTTAAGGAGTTCAGACATAAAGTAGAGAACTAGCTTTGTAAGTTGATGACTCTAAATCTTATAGTAATTTTCATACTCATTAACTAGTCTTTTGGGGTCATAATCATTGCTCGTTTGCTTAATTTTATGCTTTATTTACCAAATACTTTGGAATCTACACCTTTCTTGGTTTTTGCTAAATTTTAGGTAAAAGGGCATCATTCTGATAGGTTTTTAAGCAATTTTAATACATATACGGATTCTAATCATCATGAGGAGTTTACACATCAAATTTCAAGTCAAATCGAGTTTTCTAGCAAAATTACGGCAGTGCCGTAATGAATTTTATAGTCATAATCTACAAATATGGCACTACCGTAATGATTTTCACGGCCTCTTACCGCATAAACTTTTTGGAAAATTATGGCACTACCATAATGTATTTTTCGGTGCCGTAAGTTCGGGCAAATTTCATACAGAGACTTTCAGAAACAACCGAGAAGATTACGGCACTACCGTAATGATTTTACAGTGCTGTAATTGCGGACCATTTCCCTCTAGTAACTTCTGAAGCAATTACGGCAGTACCGTAACGTTCTTCATGGTACCGTAATTAAAACCCAGATTTCCACAACTTGCCTGATTCTTCTGCGGATTTCTTGTGAAGAAGAATTCTCGAGTTTTAGACCACCATTTCAAGATCCGAAGAAAGGGGAATGATCGGACAAAAGAGGAGGAGATTTTCGAAGCAAAAGGACCAATTTTTATCAACTGTACACGGAGAATCAACGTCGCCATAGGGTTCGTCGCTGACAAGCGTGTAGACCACCTCTGATGCAGAAGCAAACGGGCCTATGAACATACTTGAAGATGACCCAAACTCCCTGGAAGGCACTTGGGAAGACTCCCCGGGATGTGGGGAAGATACAACATGATTTTCAGTGCGATCGGAGTTTCCCAGACCCCGACACGGCCAGGCCGTGACGGCGGTCACGCCCGTGACGAGCATGCAACTCCTCTGCACGCCCGTTCCCACAACCGTGTTCGGCGCCGCACCAAACCAACCCGGACACGGCCAGGCCGTGAAGAATAGCACAACCATGATGCAACCTGATGGGGGCAGGGATCACGAACCACGAAGGTACAAGTGGAGCCTACGGTTGCCATAAACAAAAAAACTCGGAGGCCCATGAATAAGCTAGCAAGGCTCATTCCAAAGGCTAGCTCAAAATAATTGGAAGAACTACTTCAATCACTCCAAAAGAAGCCCACGACTTTCAAGCCCAAGAAATTTCCAAAACGTGACTTGCATCCATGGCTAAGAAAACAAATTATGGGACAATAATCAGCCAGCCAAATCGGGGGATCGCATCAAACACACGTCGACACAAATCTTACTCACTGCAAAGAAGGAAGGCTCAACGTTTCTCCCTGCCCATCTGGCTCGTCTTCATCGCTGCAAAGGAAGCCCCAACATCTCTCTGCAACCTTTCAAAGAAGGAAACGTCAACGTCTCTTCAAGCTTCATCTATATGTATCTCTTCACGTATGCATCTTTGTAACCGAATTTGATGAATGAAATAGTTTTCTTCTTCCAATGGAATCGGATGTCTCCTATCCTTTCCACTCTGAGGTGCTTGTGTCACCTAGCTTTCCCTTCTTCCCTCTTCCTTGATCTCTTCTTCAGCCCCTAATCCTCCTGCTCCGATTATCCGCACGCTTTAGCCATCTCTAGATTTTCTGAATCTTTGAGAGCACGCTGCCGACGATCTGCCGGTCTCATCCTCACAAGATTTTGCACATCACTCTTCCTCTCCAAGACGAGTCTTCAGCCGCTACATCCGCTAATCCTTCCATCCGTTCACTAGAATCGAACGTCCGTTCGGATCCCCTGTTCTCGCCAGCCTTCCGCCCTAGTTCCGTCTTCCATCACCGTTCTCCTCCGACCGACCCCCAATCGCCCTCAAACTCTGTCCACCACTTCGCCATCGATAGATGAACCTCCAATCGTAACAGGCCCGGCGATCGTGGACCACCGGACAAACGCCGCCCAACTCTGCTCTCCGATTGTGTTTCCCTGTTTCCGCCATGCTGCTGCCTCAGACCCGCATTCCAGCATCGTTCTCCTCTGGCCGGCCATCATTCATCCCCAAACTCCGGCCACAACCTCTCCTCTACCATAGCAACCTCCAATCATAGCAGGTTTGGATTTGGTGCACCAGGTGACAAACGGCAACGACGAACGCCGACGCCCCTGCTCCGCTCGCACACGTCCCCTATTTCAGATCTTCCCTCTTGCTTCTCTGCTGTTTAACTTGATTAGCCTTATTGAAGTAGAATTTTAGCGTGTTTGGACAGGCATCCATCTCTGATGTTTGATGCTAATAGAAAGATCAAATCCTCTTCTACCATTTCGATTATTTGGGGAGAGCCCATAATCAGCAGATCATCCTATACCCCCTAGCAACTTTTGATATCTGATACATTCCTGAACTTGTTTTAAAACTAATCTGATTACTATTTTTTGTGCAGGAATTTTAAGCAATCGGTGGAGCAAAAGTCCAGATCCTTGATAAGAATACGAAGAACACACTTTGTTCTACATGCAGGTTTAATTGGTTTGAATTTTGGATCACTGGATTCTCCTGCAACATATAGCTACTTTTGGTAAATGATTAAAGTCGCCCTGAAATTCTGATCGCTATTTTTTGGCTGTTTTATGAACTTTGATCTTTATTTTGAAAATCAAATAAATACATCTATCCTTATTCCAGTTGTGCTCATCACGTGTCTCCACCCCACATTAGTTTGGTATCAGAGAAAAGGTTGTGAGCAACTCTTGTCTACCCACACGATCCTTGCTTTGTTATTTGCATAAAAAAAAATGTTAGTTTTGTTTTCATGTTTTGTTGCTTCGCATGTTAGCTAATTTTTATTTGTTACAAAAAAAAAAATTGCTTGCATTGAACAATTTAAAACTGCATTTGAATTTTTGCAAACCTCCTCAAATTATGCATGTGCTATCTTGATATTGCATTCTCAGTTTTATGAATTCTGCAGCAACCAGACCAAATTCTACAGCAACCGGACCATTAAATTTTTGAGATTCCAATTTCATTTTAACCTCACACGTACATGATCTATTTCAAACTGCAGATTATTTAATGCAACTATAACTGAGTTTTATATATGCTGAATTCTACATTTGATTCTGAGTTTTAAAATATGGTTTTCAGCCTTCTGAATTTGAAGTTTTCAGCCTGCTTACTGCATTTAATTTTTGTCAAACTGCAGCTTGGATAACACCAACATATTTCTGTCTACAACATCCATAAGTGCTGCATTGATTATAACTATAAATTCTGCACTTGAATGCTGAATTTTCCAACCTGTTTTCAGCCTAGTTTCTGTTCTTAATCAAATTGTAATCTTCAACGAGCATACTTTCTGCACATCCATATGCTGAAATTGATTTGAATTGACGCTGATATACTATTTTCTACCTGCTGAAGTAGTATTCCTGCATTGCACTTCAACAATAGTTATTCAGCATATCAAGTTTCTTTTGTCATCATGCGCTATTTTAACGCAAGTGAATTAATTTTTCACTGGAAAGCATACAAAAGAATCACCCTTAGACCTGAAAGTTTTACTACCATTGTTTGGTGTAATAAACATAAGGGTAGAATAGTGTTAGACCATATACTTATTTTTAATGCTATATCTGCTAGGGCTGTTGATAATTTTGGTCTCATCTTAGAAAAAGACAGAAACCCATATACCATATTCTGGGAAGAATATAGAGTTACCACCTTAGTTAACTTTCAATGTCTCGTCCCTATTCAACTAGATGGTATGAAATTCAACATTTGGTATGATGTTATCAGCTTAGAAGGTTTTGATATCTTGCTAGGTAATGAATTCCTTCGTAGTGTTCAAGCCTATCATCATAGAGAACCTTTGTCCTATAGTGTCAACTTTAGAGGGTTAAAACACATCATCTATCCTAGAAGTCTAGAGTCAACACAAGCTAGCACTAATGCCATTCGTTATGAGATGAATAAACAATTTGTTAATATGAAAAAAGAAATTGATAAACAATGTAATAATATGATACAACTCTTAGAAAAACATCGTGACCAGTGCCTACAACAATCATCCAATCAAACCATAGAAGTCACCCAACCACACACCGAGACTAAGATTCAGCTAAATCCTTTAGGTGACTTGAACCTAGAAGACACCAATAAACAAGATGACACCTCAAACTATGAACACATAGGGACAACCCAATTCGAGCCTAAGTTAGAACTTGAACCTAAAGACATTAGGCTAGACTTAAACATAGAGGATACAAAAGAACAACCTGAACCCTTAGAACAAATGTCCCTAGGAGTTCAACCCTTAAATCCCTATGAAACAAGTCATCCTCAACCTATAGAACTAGAACTCCTTGAGCAACTTGAGCCTACTCAAACCATAGACAATGAAAACTTAGGCCTAAACCAACTTGATCTTAGTGCGTCCAAGGAAGTTCACCCGCTTACCCAATCCAAAAACATAGGAAATGTGTCTCTAGATAGCTATGAACCTAATCCTGTAGACTTCATTGGGTTTGACCAATACTTAGGGGATAAAATACCTGAAGCTATAGACAACCCTGAACTTCAACTCTTAGGTCAACCTCAACCTATTGACACAGTAGAATTGCACCAAGACCCATTGAACTCTAAGTCTTGCCTCTTAGGTCCTTCTACCCATACCCTTAAACCACCTTTAGAGTCAACACAACCTAAAATAATTGAAAATAATTCTGCTATGCCTACTTTTCAAATTGAGCATATTGATTTCATTATTCCAAGCAACATAGATGCTAGAATTCCTTATAGCAAGTTTACTAATGAATATGGTCGAGAATGGGAATTCAATGCAGGTATCCCTAACTTGCAGCTTGGACAATGCAGAATGACTCTTGCCCCTCCAAAACTTCTTCACCACCGCAATAACAATTCTTCAGGGAAGAATTTTTTTCACCTGGGAAGAATTGATGGAGGCAGGGACCACGAACCACGAAGGTACAAGTGGAGCCTATAGTTGCCATAAACAAAAAAACTCGGAGGCCCATGAATAAGCTAGCAAGGCTCATTCCAAAGGCTAGCTCAAAATAATGGGAAGAACTACTTCAATCACTCAAAAAGAAGCCCACGACTTTCAAGCCCAAGAAATTGCCAAAACGTGACTTGCATCCATGGCTAAGGAAACAAATTATGGGACAATAATCAGCCAGCCAAATCGGGGGATCGCATCAAACGCATGTCGACACAAATCTTCCTCACTGCAAAGAAGGAAGGCTCAACGTCTCTCCCTGCTCATCTGGCTCGTCTTCATCGCTGCAAAGGAAGCCCCAACGTCTCTCTGCAGCCTTTCAAAGAAGGAAACGTCAACGTCTCTTCAAGCTTCATCTATATGTATCTTTTCAAGTTTGCATCTTTGTAACCGAATTTGATGAATGAAATAGTTTTCTTCTTCCAATCGAATCGGATGTCTCCTATCCTCTTCCACTCTAAGGTGCTTGTGTCTCCTAGCTTTCCCTTCTTCCCTCTTCCCAGATATCTTCTTCAACCCCTAATCCTCCTGCTCCGGTTATCCGCACGCTTCAGCCATCTCCAGATTTTCTGAATCTTTGTGAGCACGCCGCCGACGATCCGCCTCTCTGATCCTCACAAGATTTTGCACATCACTCTTCCTCTCCAAGACAAGTCTTCAGCCGCCGGCATCCGCTAATCCTTCTGTCCGATCACCGGAATCGAACATCCGTTTGAATCCCCTGTTCTCGCCAGCCTTCCGCCGTAGTTCCGTCTTCCAGCACCGTTCTCCTCCGATCGGCCACCAATCGCCCTCAAACTCCGTCCACCACTTCGCCATCGACAGACGAACCTCCAATCGTAACAGGTCCGGCGATCGTGGACCACCGGACGAACGCTGCCCAACTCTGCTCTCCAATCGTGTTTCCCTATTTCTGCCATGCTCCCGCCTCAGACCCGCCACAACCTCTCCTCTACCATAGCAACCTCCAATCAAAGCAGGTTTGGATTTGGTGCACCAGGTGACAAACGACAATGACGAACACCGACGCCCCTACTCCGCTCGCACACGTCCCCTGTTTCAGATCTTCCCTCTTGCTTGTTTGCTGTTTAACTTGATTAGCCTTATTGACGCAGAATTTTAGCGTGTTTGGACAGGCATCCATCTCTGATGTTTGATGCTAATAGAAAGATCAAATCCTCTTCTACCATTTCGATTATTTGGGGAGAGCCCATAATCAGCAGATCATCCTAAACCCCCTAGCAACTTTTGATATCTGATACATTCCTGCACCTGTTTTAAAACTAATCTGATTAGTATTTTTTGTGCAGGTATTTTAAGCAATCGGTGGAGCAAAAGTCCAGATCCTTGATAAGAATACGACGAACACACTTTGTTCTACATGCAGGTTTAATTGGTTTGAATTTTGGATCACTGGATTCTCCTGCAACATATACCTACTTTTTGTAAATGATTAAAGTCGCCCTGAAATTCTGATCGCTATTTTTTGGCTATTTTATGAACTTTGATCTTTATTTTGAAAATCAAAGAAATACATCTATCCTTATTTCAGCTGTGCTCATCACATGTCTCCACCCCACATCACAACCTTCTATGGATTTTGGGCCCAACATTACGGCCCGTAAAGCGGACTATGGCCCCGACCGTCCACCCCAACACGGCCAGGCCGTGAAGACCAGCACGGCCGTGACATAGCCTAGCCATGACGTATACGCGAACACGGCCCGCAACACGCCCAAGCACCCGACCGTAATCTCCGCGACGGAACCTAGAGTGTCCGAACACGCCCGTGACCACTGACACGAGCAGCCCGTGTTCTCCTCTGAAGATCAGATCCGGCCCCGATGACCCCATTTCAATGTGAAGCTCCCCCCTACTTTGTTGCTCCACCTCATGATGATCCAAAGGAGCCCAACAAAGTGATAATCCGGCGATCCCAACGCCAGAGCAAGCCTCTGGACCATTTCATGGGCATCGGTAGTCCCCTTTCCACCCAAACCAATGTGACTCAACCCAAGGACACTACGAGCCAACCGCCTGAGGACCCATCCCCAAGTGGGCCGCTCAATCTCATCAGTAACTCGGCGCAAGATCGAGCCGCCACGGTGGTAACTCAACCCACGACGTCCAAATTCTACTATTTTGTCGCCATGTGCTCCGAGCGCGTCTAAGCCGCCCCCGTACGAAGACGCAGGATCGTGCTACTAGCTTCGAAGAATATTAGGCAGTAGTTTGTTAATCTTTGTCTTGTAGTTGCAGCTTGACCACTTTAGTGGCCTGCAATAGTTGTTAGGTGGTTAAAGTTCCTTGTCTCTTGTGCATTTTGTTTGTTCCTATTGTGTCTGCAAGTATACGGGTACTTGAAGTAATAAAGAAAGTATCGAATCCACAGGGACCTATGTTGCTAAGTACCGAATAATTGATTTTTCACTATCTAGGAAATCGAAAGAGTGCAAACTAGCAAACGAAGACCAAAGCACTAAAACAGAATTATCAGAGAGAGAAGCTGGGACTAGGGTTTCGTTCACTTTAATTTTTATAACTATACATGAATAGGGATTTCATTAGTTTAATTTCAACATGACAAAGATGCAATTTACTTGAATAAAAGGATTATCTCACTTTCGTGCAGACAACCGTGTAGGGATAAATCTTCTCTCTCCCGCAAGAGTCGTCCCAACGCTAATGATAAGTAAATCATCAAACTGAGAACTCAAGAATCACTTTCGTGTATCCGAGTTCTAAATCGATAATCTCTAGTGGAGTTTCAAGGATCACTTTCATGCATCCGAATCTCAACACTAATTTTACTTAAGGTTCTCTAACGTTCCGATCTTTGCTTTCGCACAAGATCTCCACGTTTGAAAGCTTATACTCAATCATAGATTTATATTATTATCATGGCAGTTAGCTTACTAGAATCAAACAAACAAGAACTAACCTAAAAGGAGTTCCTATCATGCAATTCTAGGGTTCCGAATTCTCAAGCAATTACTTTTCAGTCAATAGCTAAAATTCTAAAACATAAATAATAATATAGATCTAAGGAGAGTCTAGGAACAAAACATCACATGAGTAAAATCATCATGCTAAGATTAAAAAAGATGAAATAATAGAAAAAATAGTTATCTAGTCATTAAAACTCAAGTGAATTACTCCCCCATGTCCCAAAAGAGGTTTAAGCTATCATAGAGGGAAGATTACAATGATTCATGATGAAGAAAATTGAAATAGAGGAGGAGTGAAAATTATGGTATGGCCGTAAAGAAGTTTACGGCCGTAATCTGGGTGGACAGCGGCGGCACTCGATTTTCTGGTGATTTCTCCTCCATCTGATCTCCGTTCACGTTGAAACTTTAGGTGCTCCTTCTCCCCCTCTATGCGTAGCTTCCACTCAAATTTCACGGCCGAAGATGCACTGTACGCTTCCTGGCGGTGAAACCTAGGGCGGCGGCATGTGAGGCGATTTCTCTCTCTGTGGTGAACGAAAATTAAGGCTTTTGGTGTGCTTGTCTTCGTCTCGGTGATGGCTCATTTTGCCTTCTTACAGCTTCAAATATAAGTGCCTGGATCATCCGCAATCAACCGCACAAAAATTGGGCTTCGGAGTTGACCGAGAAAGTCACGAGTAGCGTCGTAATTATGGTACCATAACATTTTTTACGTTAGTGCCGTAATGTCTAAATCTTTCGGGTTGAAAATCTACCCGAAATACGGTACCGTAAAGTTCCTTACGGTAGTACCGTAATCTCCATCGATCCTCTGATAAAAAATGCTCCAAAATACGGCACCGTAAAGATGCTTATGGTAGTGCCGTAATCATATGAGATTCTCTGCCCGGAAAAACTCCAAATTACGGTACCATAAAGAATATATTAGGGGTGCTGTAATTTCCTCTGAAGCTCCAAATCTTCTGAAATTTGACGTGTGATCTCCTTTTGATGTTGTGAATTCAATTATGCACATGGATTGCTCGAAATTGGCTGAAAAGCATGCCTTTTTGCCTGAAAATCATTAAAAATAAAAAAGAATGTAGATTCCGCAAATATTGAGAAAAAGGGCATAAAAATGAGCAAAGTCTATGAATATGACACAAAACCATCAACAAAATGGCATAGAAATTATGATAAATTTCGGTGTCATCTGTTCCCATCCCTCTTATTCTATAAATGAGGAGGTAGGGCTAGTATGTTAGTAGTCCTCTTAGAGGTAGAGATCTCCTGGTGGGCAAGAGAGCTTCCAGCTTGTGTGGAGGGTGAAGTCGCTTCGCCTTCGGAGTTTGTAGGAGTCGGCAACTGATGTCTCGACTCGACGTGTTTCCAGCTTGTGTTCCCCGCTTTGTAAGAAGTAAATCCTACCTTTCCGATGGGTCTGGTTCGCCTGTTTTCTTTACGATTTCATCGCATTCCTTCGCTGTGGTTTTCTTCGATCCTTCACCCCCGGCCATCCGAGATCGGAGGCATGGTCGGATCTCTTGTTCTTGGTCTGTTTCAGCTTCATAGGCACGTGAGCTAAACCGCACGAAACCGCAATCCCCAACGCGAGCTACACTTAAAAGTGTTAAGTGAGTTGCAAGAAATTGCTAAAATTGCTACGAGGTTAGTGCGTTGCATTATTTTAGTTGGGTGTCGTTCTCTTCATTCGCATTCGTGTTGCCCTAATCGAACTCGTTGTTGTTTCATCGTGCTTTCTACCGGATTCCCTGCACTTTTCCGACGCGTTTTCTCTTCCCTCGTCTCACGACCCTCTCCCGTTTTATCGCGCATTGTGTAAAACCCTAGAGTACGGCTTAAGGATCCCCCTCACCTATTAGTTGCTACATCAACCTCCGGCCACAAAATTTGAAAGGAAGCTTCACCTAAAGGAGGAGAACATACACCAAGAGTTTCAGAGAGAAAGGAGATCGATCGAAGGAGAAATCAAAGAATTCGTGGGCACCGCCACTGTTCATCGAGTTTGAGAGCTAATTACGAGCTGTAATTTTCATTACATCCCTGTTTAGTAAAATTTCTCATTTTTTTTCAATTTCTGATCAATGTAAACAATGTTTTACTATAATCCTTCAATCATGCTAGCTTAAACCTTCTTTTGGAAAAAGGGTGTAATCCCCTTAATTTCTTAATGACTAGATGATCTTTATTTCATCAAGATATTTTAGATATGGTAATTTTACTTAAGAGATTAATGTCTTTAATCTTTTATAGTTTCAATCATTAACATGTGTTAGAGTTTTGTGATATGGACTGAAAGGTAATTTACAAAACTTGGAACCCTAAAATTGAGATTTAGGAACTTATCATAAGAAATTAGGTTTGTTCTTATTTCTAGAATTTCGTAGTTTAATTCTTGTTAATGTTTTGATCTAGGAAATATTATTGAGTTAGACATGAAAATATGCTAGAGATAAATATTGGATTGTTTGAAAACCTTAAGTAAAACCTGTGAAACTAAGGTATGAGAATACTTAGTTTTGCTTGAGATTTTGATATTGAGATGGATTGCATGAGAGTGATTCTTAATCTCTCTGTTAAAGTTTACTAATATTAAACATTGAATAAATCTTGCACGAGAGTGAGGGTTGTTCTTTGTAATTTGACTACACGAGAGCGAGTTGAATTCTTTATTAAGTAAGCTATGTCTTTACCATAACAAGAATAAATTGATTAACACTTAATTATTGTAAAACCCGAGAATTTTGATGTATTAAACCTCGGTATGTGACTCATTTTAATTATCTATAATCAGGTATTTATTAACCTTGTTGGTGGGATTTTTGGCTAAGGGGAAAATTATTCTCCTGCAGGGCAAAAATAAGTTGTTGTGGAGGAGTCTTGAACCTGAGACCTCTCCTGTGTATGTTGGCCTGGCTACCAGAGTTCCAGCCCAGTCTTTGTGTTAGGTATGTGGGCGCCCCCTTATTATGTGAGTATACAGATTAAATGCAGATTTCACTTAAGTGACTTGGCATCACTTAAGTTGTTTCCGATTTTCATCCTAACCCTAGCCGACCCTTACGATTTTTCCTCTCCCTCTCGTGGACTCTCGTGGACGATTTGCAGCCGCGCCTTCCCCTTTCGTCCAGCTCCTTTCCGGCGAGGTTCCGGCGGCGGCGCTTGGTTTTCCGGCGTGGTGGACAGCGGCGACGTGTGGGAGCTTCAAACAAGCCTCTTTGCTCACGATTTGCTTGCAAATCATCCTCAAGGCGAGTGGAAATCCTATGTTACTTGTAATCCGATTATATGATCTTTCCCTTGACATGTTTCCTTGCTTTGTGATGGAAAAACGAGTAGCTTACCATGAAACCGTGATCACCCATTTGAAGTTTCGAAAATCAGATTTAGGGGCTCTAATCATAGGGCTTTTCGTTCTTTACTTGATTAGATGTCTTATGAGGATGAGTGATCATGATCTTGAGCTTCAATTTGATTGTATGATGTATTCATGAAAAACCCTAGAGTATGACATGCGCCCATGCCCTAAATTGATGAAATTTCATGCTAACTTTTGGGGAAAACTTAGGATTCATGAAATTAGAAGTATGAGGGAATTTATCATGAATTTTATGCTATTTTTGGAGCCTTAATTCATGCTGGCCGAAATTTACCCTAGGGGTATTTTGGTCAATGTTCAGTTAACTTTTGGGGCAAAGCTGTTATTCATGTAATTGAGTTTATATGGTGCTTAAATATGATTTTTGCCTAATTTTAGGAATTTTCTATGCATAGTTACAAGTGTAATCGTTCTCTTGAAATTAAGTGATGGTAATGTGTGCAATGTTTGTAAATTCTGTTTGATAACCTAGAATATAGATGTTACAATCTAATTGCATGAAATCTAGGATTAACACATTATACCTGTATGGAAACATTTGTTGAGAACTTAGCATGGTATCTTCCTAACCTGATTGCATGAAACTTAAGGACTACCCTGTCTAAGACATTTATGCTGTTTAATTAATTTCGAGTGGTGAATGATATCCGGGTGTTAGTCTTTTGCTATAAGTGTGTGGCATAAGTCATGTCCATTATGTGTGACCCTGGAGATGTTGTGAAGTGAGGCAAAGTGTCACGCCTTGGTCAGGCGGGGGCCACCACTTGATCTTCCTTCACAGATGTGATTAGTTTAGCATAAGAGAGACAAAGTGCCACGCTACTGGTAAGCGAGGGCCACCTCTTGAACTCTCTGACTGCTGTGTGACCAATGTGGGGAAACAAAGTGCCACGCCGTGACTTGGCGGGGGCCACCTCTTGATTTACCACATTGTCTGAGTGGGTAGATGGAGATCAGCGTGCCACGTCTTAGCTAGACGGGGGCCACCTCCTGATTCCTCCCCTACTGTTTGGCATGCATGCATTCTCTGAGCCCTGACGAGGGAAGGGTCGGACCTTTGTGGTCATTTCGTTCTGTTCTGGATTTGGACATGTTAGGATTGGATGTGCGTCTACTTGTGTGCTCTGCTTTGCCATGTGATATGTGAGTTTCTATTTTGGTTTCGTTGTATTATGATTTGATTTCGCCATGTGGATTGTTTTGTAAGTTTGTGTTCTTATTCGTATTTGATTTTGATATTTGATAATTGCACTTGGTAAATGTTTTGAAAAACCTTACATGCTACTTTTGAATGTATTAATGGAGGGGTTTCATAGGGTTCTCACTTGCGGAGCTGTTAGCTCACCCCCTCTAATATCTACAGGTGAGAGACCGTGATTGATACAGCGTTATGCACCTTGAGATATGAGTAGCTTGACGAAGCTTTGGGCTTTGTGATATGGACCTTGTAAAAGATTTCGGTTGTATTTGAATACTTGTATCGTGACTCCGTTATCTGGGGCCTGCGTGCCTGTATTAGTTATACTTTGTTTTGGATGATGGATACTATATTCTGGTTACATGTGAGGGCTTAGGCCCATTTTGTTATAAGATTTCGGTTGTGGTATTTTCGTCGTTTTGATGGGATTTTATGTTCAGTCTGCTGTGATATGAGATTTTGTCTCCGTATATGTATAGTACGGAGTTGTGAACTGATTCGGTTATGTTTAGTATTATATAAGTTGAAATTTACTTGTTGTTATGAATCAGTACAGCATGTACATGTATGGGAATTTTCCCGACCTTGTATGTACGCATACATGCTGCCGGATTTTTGTATAAATTTTCAGATCTTTTATTCCCTAGCTCCGTTAGTAGTATGATCTTGGCGTTCGGTTTTATTTCTCGTGACGTTCCTCGTATGATTTCCGCATGAACTTCGGGGTTAAGTATCGAGGGGCGTTACATATGGTATCAGAGGGAGTTTCTAGCGAATATTAGGTCTGGGTAGTAAAACATTGTTTGTGTATTGCATAGAAATAAACCAAGTAAGGAATTGGTTGCTAGTAAGGTAAGGAAATTATTGTTTGTCTTGACTTGGAAGGTGTTTTTGCTAGGTAAGAATGGTGCGACCCAAGGGTAATGCTGATGATCAGATGGCTGGCTTTATGAGGGCTTTGGAGTCTATGAGTGGTATGATACAACAACAGGGTGCCCTCATTCAGCAGCAGGCTCAGGTTATGCAAGAACAGCAACAGATGATGAGAGAGCAGCGTGAGCAGCATCAGGAGTTTCAGCAGCAACTCCTGCAGCGGAACCGCGATCAGCAACAAGAATTTCACCAGCAAATGCAGCAGCAGATGCAGTCCCAGTCTCATTCCCAGCCACAGTCGGCTGAGAAGGAGAATGTGGGGAGTTCTCAGGAGAATGGGCATAAGAAGTATGCTCAACTGGTGAAGGAATTTCAGCGTATGAACCCTCCAGCTTTTTATGGGAGCCCAGGGCCTAGAGCAGCTGAGGACTGGCTTGCTGACTTAGATAAGATTTTTGCGGTGATGCGATGTAGCGAAGAGGATAAACTGTGCCTGTCAGTATATATGCTGAAGGGGAATGCTGAGATATGGTGGAAAGGAGTTGAGAGGCTAGCTACTGAAAAAGGGGATAATGTAGACTGGGTTTACTTCATGAGGAAATTTAATGACAAGTACTTTCCACCTAGCATGAATGAAGAGAAGGAGGTGGAGTTTATCCACCTGGTGCAGGGTGACCTTTCTGTGGCTCAATATGATATCATGTTCACCCAGTTGTCCAAGTATGCTCCCCATTTGGTCAGCACTGAGGAACTAAGGGCCAGGAAGTTTCAGAGGGGTTTGAGAAAAGATATCAGAGATCGGATTGTGGCACTGCATCTAGAGACCTATGCTGAGGTTTTAGAGAGGGCTCTCACAGTGGAGAGGTCAATTTCTGAGCAGGCAGTGGTGATTGCCCCAACCCCTGTTGTGGAGACTGCCGCTCCAGTTCCCCAGAGTCATGAAAGGAAACAATATAAGCACAAGGATAAGAAAGGTAGGCATCCTCCCTATCAGAAGAATTTTAAATCTGCCCGAGGTGATACCGTGGAAGGCAGAAAGTGCTATCATTGTGGAAGCAGTGGTCACGAGATCAAGGACTGCTATAAGAAGTCAGGGGCTTGTTTCAAGTGTGGTAAGGCCGGACACCGTATCAAAGACTGCCCACAGCTGAAGTCTTCATCTCAGGGTGCTGATAAGCCCACAGTGCAGACTCGAGTATATGCTATTGCTGAGAAGGATGCCAGGGCTTCCAAGTCAGTTGTGGAAGGTACTCTTTTTGTTTTCGATCAGTTAGCACGTGTTTTATTTGATCCTGGTGCCAATCTCTCTTTCGTATCAGTTCATTTTGTTCGTTATTTGCCTGTGGCACCTGAGACTCTTGATTGTGCTATATCTGTCTGCACCCCTATGGGTGATTCCCTGGTAACAGATGTGCTTTATCCTGATTGCATGCTTAGGATAGAGGAATATGACTTGTTTGTTGATTTGATATTGCTTGACATGCTTGGCTATGATGTGATATTAGGGATGGACTGGTTGTCCTCTTACCATGCCACCCTAGATTGTTTTGAAAAGTTGGTGACTCTGAATTTGAGTGATGGTCATCAATTGCATATCAAAGGTTTGATTGCAGATCAGGGGTTACATGTGATCTCTTTTCTGCATGCTCAAAAGTTATTGGCTGGCGGCTGTAAAGGCTACTTGGCACATGTAAAGGTTCAGGATGAACCTGTATCTGATTTGGCTTATACACCTGTAGTGAATGAATTCCCAGATGTATTTTCTGATGAGTTATCTGGGTTACCACCTGACCGGGAAGTGGAATTCAATATTGACTTAATACCTGGCACTGCCCCAATCTCTAAAGCCCCGTACCGCATGGCCACCTCCGAATTGGCTGAGTTAAAGAAACAGCTGGAAGAATTGCTAAAAAAAGGGTACATCAGGCCTAGCGCGTCTCCTTGGGGAGCGCCGGTGTTGTTTGTAAAGAAGAAGGACGGATCACTGAGAATGTGCATCGATTACCGTCAGCTGAACCAGGTAACAATTAAGAACAAGTACCCTCTGCCCCGTATTGATGATCTCTTCGATCAGTTACAAGGCGCTACTGTCTTCTCCAAGATTGACTTAAGGTCGGGGTATTATCAGCTGAAGGTCAGAGAGGAGGATGTAGTTAAGACAGCATTCAGGACAAGGTATGGGCATTATGAATTTTTAGTTATGCCTTTTGGACTAACGAATGCCCCTGCTGTCTTTATGGATCTTATGAATAGGGTGTTTCACCATCTCCTGGATAAATGCGTGGTTGTATTTATCGATGACATTTTGGTTTACTCGCGGAGTGCTCAAGATCACGCACAGGACTTACGCAAGGTGATGGAAATTCTGAGAAGTAAAAGGTTGTATGCCAAGGCCAGTAAATGCGAGTTCTGGTTGGAGAAGATTAACTTTTTGGGACATGTGATATCCGGACAGGGTGTGTCTGTGGATCCAGCTAAGGTAGAGGCTATTATTAGCTGGGGAAGACCAACAAATACATTTGAGATTCGAAGTTTCTTGGGCTTAGCAGGTTACTACCGCAGATTTGTTGAAGGGTTTTCCAAGCTGGCGGGCCCTTTAACAAAGTTGACCAGGAAGAATGCTGATTTCATCTGGGATGCCAAGTGCGAGGAAAGTTTCCTCGAGCTGAAGAAGCGTTTGACTAGTGCACCGATTCTCACTATACCTAGTGGCGGTGAAGGTTTCACTGTGTACACGGATGCCTCTGGCAAAGGTTTGGGCTGTGTACTCATGCAGCATGGTAAGGTGGTTGCCTATGCTTCCAGGCAGTTAAAAGAATACGAGTCCAACTACCCTACCCATGACTTGGAGTTGGCTGCAGTGGTGTTTGCATTGAAGATTTGGCGTCATTATCTGCTGGGTCAGACTTTTGATTTATACACCGACCATCAGAGCCTCAAATACATATTTACCCAGAAAGAACTCAACATGCGGCAGCGGCGGTGGATGGAACTGATCAAAGATTATGATTTTACTATTCACTACCAGGAGGGTAAGGCAAATGTGGTTGCAGACGCATTGAGCAGGCGGCCTGTGACTTCTATGGCTGCACTTCTTGTGCAGGAGTGGCGCTTGCTTGAGGAGTTCAGTAGACTTCGATTGGATGTGACACCTCGTGGTAGTAAGTGTTTTGTTGCTGCACTTAGAGTGGAGTCTGACATTTTGCAAAAGTTGAGCAAAGCACAGTTGGTTGATCCTGAAATTTTGAAATGGAAAGAAAAACTGGAGATGGGATTGATTGAGGATTTCAGCTTATCCACAGATGGTTTGCTTAGGTTCCATGGAAGGGTCTGTGTCCCTGAGGACCCTAAGTTGAGACAAGAGATTTTAGCTGAAGGCCACAGTTCTAAGTATTCTATTCACCCTGGTAGTACCAGAATGTATCAGGACCTGAAGAAAAGTTTCTGGTGGCAAGGGATGAAGAATGACGTGGCGCAGTTTGTGGCTAGATGTTTGACATGACAGACGGTTAAAGCCGAGCATCAGAGACCGGGTGGATCCCTCCAACCACTTCAGATTCCGCTGTGGAAGTGGGAAAATATCAGCATGGACTTTGTCTGTGGATTACCCCGGACCAGAAATGGGCACGATGCTATTTGGGTTATCGTGGACAGACTCACTAAGTCCGCCCACTTTTTGCCTATCAAGATGACTTATCCTTTGGAGAGGCTTGCCAGGTTGTACATTGACGAGATTGTGAGATTGCATGGTGTTCCGGTAGATATTGTATCTGACCGCGATTCCAGGTTCTTATCTCGGTTTTGGAAGAAGCTTCAGGAAGATTTGGGCACCAAGCTCAGTTTTAGCACGGCATATCACCCGCAGTCTGATGGGCAGACTGAGAGGACCATACAGACATTGGAGGACTTGTTGAGATCTTATATCATTGATTGGCATGGTGAGTGGGACAGAGACTTAGCCCTGATTGAGTTTACTTACAACAATAGTTACCACTCTAGTATCCAGATGGCCCCGTACGAGGCATTGTACGGAAGAAGATGCAGAACTCCCTTGAGTTGGGAGGAGGTAGGTGATAGAACCTTGCTCCAGTCTGATGCTGTGCAGGAAGCCACAGATAAAGTAAAGATTATTCAAGAAAAGCTAAAGGCTGCACAGGATAGGCAGAAAAGCTATGCTGATGTGAGAAGGAGACCTCTGGAATTCATGGTGGGAGAACATGTATTTGTTAAGGTTTCTCCTACAAAAGGTGTGATGCGATTCGGAAAGAAAGGGAAATTAAGCCCTAGATATGTGGGTCCGTTTGATATCATCGAGAGGGTTGGACCGGTTGCTTACCGATTAGCCTTACCGCCATCCTTGGAGCATCTACACAGCGTGTTTCACGTATCCGTGCTTAGGAAGTATTGTCATGACCCGTCACATATCTTGGATTCCACACCTTTGCAAATTGATGAAAATCTGACTTATGTTGAAAGGCCACTTAAGATTGTGGATAGAAAAGAGAAAGTCCTTCGAAGCAAGGTGATACCTCTAGTGAAAGTTATTTGGGGAAATCAGTCCGTGGAAGAAGCTACTTGGGAGTTGGAAACCGATATGAGAAAGGATTACCCACATTTATTTGAATCTGCTCCCGATTTGCTTTAGAGGACTAAAGCCTTTTAAGGAGGAGAGGATGTAAAACCCGAGAATTTTGATGTATTAAACCTCGGTATGTGACTCATTTTAATTATCTATAATCAGGTATTTATTAACCTTGTTGGTGGGATTTTTGGCTAAGGGGAAAATTATTCTCCTGCAGGGCAAAAATAAGTTGCTGTGGAGGAGTCTTGAACCTGAGACCTCTCCTGTGTATGTTGGCCTGGCTACCAGAGTTCCAGCCCAGTCTTTGTGTTAGGTATGTGGGCGCCCCCTTATTATGTGAGTATACAGATTAAATGCAGATTTCACTTAAGTGACTTGGCATCACTTAAGTTGTTTCCGATTTTCATCCTAACCCTAGCCGACCCTTACGATTTTTCCTCTCCCTCTCGTGGACTCTCGTGGACGATTTGCAGCCGCGCCTTCCCCTTTCGTCCAGCTCCTTTCCGGCGAGGTTCCGGCGGCGGCGCTTGGTTTTCCGGCGTGGTGGACAGCGGCGACGTGTGGGAGCTTCAAACAAGCCTCTTTGCTCACGATTTGCTTGCAAATCATCCTCAAGGCGAGTGGAAATCCTATGTTACTTGTAATCCGATTATATGATCTTTCCCTTGACATGTTTCCTTGCTTTGTGATGGAAAAACGAGTAGCTTACCATGAAACCGTGATCACCCATTTGAAGTTTCGAAAATCAGATTTAGGGGCTCTAATCATAGGGCTTTTCGTTCTTTACTTGATTAGATGTCTTATGAGGATGAGTGATCATGATCTTGAGCTTCAATTTGATTGTATGATGTATTCATGAAAAACCCTAGAGTATGACATGCGCCCATGCCCTAAATTGATGAAATTTCATGCTAACTTTTGGGGAAAACTTAGGATTCATGAAATTAGAAGTATGAGGGAATTTATCATGAATTTTATGCTATTTTTGGAGCCTTAATTCATGCTGGCCGAAATTTACCCTAGGGGTATTTTGGTCAATGTTCAGTTAACTTTTGGGGCAAAGCTGTTATTCATGTAATTGAGTTTATATGGTGCTTAAATATGATTTTTGCCTAATTTTAGGAATTTTCTATGCATAGTTACAAGTGTAATCGTTCTCTTGAAATTAAGTGATGGTAATGTGTGCAATGTTTGTAAATTCTGTTTGATAACCTAGAATATAGATGTTACAATCTAATTGCATGAAATCTAGGATTAACACATTATACCTGTATGGAAACATTTGTTGAGAACTTAGCATGGTATCTTCCTAACCTGATTGCATGAAACTTAAGGACTACCCTGTCTAAGACATTTATGCTGTTTAATTAATTTCGAGTGGTGAATGATATCCGGGTGTTAGTCTTTTGCTATAAGTGTGTGGCATAAGTCATGTCCATTATGTGTGACCCTGGAGATGTTGTGAAGTGAGGCAAAGTGTCACGCCTTGGTCAGGCGGGGGCCACCACTTGATCTTCCTTCACAGATGTGATTAGTTTAGCATAAGAGAGACAAAGTGCCACGCTACTGGTAAGCGAGGGCCACCTCTTGAACTCTCTGACTGCTGTGTGACCAATGTGGGGAAACAAAGTGCCACGCCGTGACTTGGCGGGGGCCACCTCTTGATTTACCACATTGTCTGAGTGGGTAGATGGAGATCAGCGTGCCACGTCTTAGCTAGACGGGGGCCACCTCCTGATTCCTCCCCTACTGTTTGGCATGCATGCATTCTCTGAGCCCTGACGAGGGAAGGGTCGGACCTTTGTGGTCATTTCGTTCTGTTCTGGATTTGGACATGTTAGGATTGGATGTGCGTCTACTTGTGTGCTCTGCTTTGCCATGTGATATGTGAGTTTCTATTTTGGTTTCGTTGTATTATGATTTGATTTCGCCATGTGGATTGTTTTGTAAGTTTGTGTTCTTATTCGTATTTGATTTTGATATTTGATAATTGCACTTGGTAAATGTTTTGAAAAACCTTACATGCTACTTTTGAATGTATTAATGGAGGGGTTTCATAGGGTTCTCACTTGCGGAGCTGTTAGCTCACCCCCTCTAATATCTACAGGTGAGAGACCGTGATTGATACAGCGTTATGCACCTTGAGATATGAGTAGCTTGACGAAGCTTTGGGCTTTGTGATATGGACCTTGTAAAAGATTTCGGTTGTATTTGAATACTTGTATCGTGACTCCGTTATCTGGGGCCTGCGTGCCTGTATTAGTTATACTTTGTTTTGGATGATGGATACTATATTCTGGTTACATGTGAGGGCTTAGGCCCATTTTGTTATAAGATTTCGGTTGTGGTATTTTCGTCGTTTTGATGGGATTTTATGTTCAGTCTGCTGTGATATGAGATTTTGTCTCCGTATATGTATAGTACGGAGTTGTGAACTGATTCGGTTATGTTTAGTATTATATAAGTTGAAATTTACTTGTTGTTATGAATCAGTACAGCATGTACATGTATGGGAATTTTCCCGACCTTGTATGTACGCATACATGCTGCCGGATTTTTGTATAAATTTTCAGATCTTTTATTCCCTAGCTCCGTTAGTAGTATGATCTTGGCGTTCGGTTTTATTTCTCGTGACGTTCCTCGTATGATTTCCGCATGAACTTCGGGGTTAAGTATCGAGGGGCGTTACAATTATATCTAGTTATGGATATTAAGGTGGATGAACTCCTAGTCCCAATTCTTTCTATCTGATTTTCCGTATACCGTTCGATCGATTACTTTCATCATATCCAATTTGTTTAGCTGGTGAGAAATCAATTCGTTGGTATTTAACAACAAGGTCTATGTGGTTCAATAACTTTTTATTACTTCGAGTATCCATGCAGTTGTGGACACAACAAGTTTTTGGCGTCGTTCTCGGGGACCTTGGTTTTTGTTAATATTGATATAATTGACAGTATTACTAGACTAAGATTTGTTTTTATTATTTTCTTTGTTATATTATGATTTCCTCTTATTTTCTGCAAATTCTAAGTTTATTTGATCCTCTACTTGTTTATGCGCAGGACTTTTAGATCATGACCATTAGTCCCCTTTGATCCTGAAATTAATAAAACTATTAGATTGCACAGGAAACTTAGATTCGCAGAGGAAAGAGAAGAAGAATTAATCATGGCTGAGAGAAGAACACTTAGTGATTATGCACCCCCGAATACACAGGGAATTCGCTCCAGTATAACTAGGCCAACAATCAATGCAAATAATTTCAAGATTAAACCAACCTTCCTGTCAATGATCCAGCAGAATCAATTTGGAGGATCTCCGCTAGAAGATCCTAATCAACACTTATCTCTTTTTCTTGAATTTTGTGATACTATCAAAATTAATGGTGTATCTGATGATGCTCTTAAACTGAGATTGTTTCATTGTTGAAAGGTCCCTAAAACAGGGGGAAGAAACCCTAATAGGCGCATAACAAGGATCATACATGCGGAAGCTAGGGTTTCATAGAAAATCATTATGCATGTCATATAATCAACTCTTAAGGCTTGTATAGAGCGAAAGGGATTCATACCATTGCCATTGCAAGGATGGCGACTTGGAAGCAAAGATGCGAGTGCTTCTTCTCCAAAGGCACCGCACACAAGATGAGAGAAGCTTTCTTCTTGTCGCTCCTTGTGCTAGCAAGGATCTCTAAGTGTCCTAATCGCTTGAAGGGATGAGATCTCCTTTTTCCTTGGCTTGTCCGAATGCTCTCCAAGGCATGAAGAAGACACACACGAGAGAGGGGGCATCGAGAAGAGGCCAACGTTTAGGCGTTGAGAGAAAGTGGCGTTAATGACTTTCCAAAAATAGAAAGTCATGAAGCCATGCGCCCATGATCTCAAAACCGACCAAAACGCCTTCAAGCTTCGAACCAAGCGTTCACACATGTGAACCGGTTCAAGCCTATTCGATCCATTTCAATTTGGTTCAAAGACCAAATCAAATCAGCCCAAGCCATGGTCTAGATCTTACTGAACCAAATGGTTCAAGATCTAACCGTTCATCTCTTGATGCTCTTGATCTCACCGATCTAGCATCAATTCTCTCGATCGAAGCTTACCAATCTCAAGCCCTAATCAATCAAACATGATCAGACCAGATCTCACTTACAATCAGAGATTAAATCCCTTTAAACTGAATCAAAACAATTCAGTCCACACGATCTGACTCAAGTAAGCCATATCATCAAATTGTGCGACCCTAAGGGTTTCCTTTAAATGTCGGTAACGATAACTTACGTTATCACGATCAGTGAGGGGTATCTAGCAACACATCACTGTCTCCCGATATAAAGGAAAGAGTCTCCCAAGACTACACCCAAACCACAGCACAAGTGTGAATCCACTTCACTAGGCATACATGTTTCCTTTGCCACTGGATGTTCTTATTGGACAAGCGTGTCAAGCCTGTGATTCCAATATGATGAGAATGATTAGATCAGATGAACATAGTCATCTGGGTATGGCCATACACTTTCTCAATCATCTCATACAGGGGGCCCCTATAGAACATCACACTCCAATCAAGGAGACGGCAATCCTATATCTATCACTAGTGCCCTAACATGACTCATGCTCATTATCCAAGATAGTCTATAATCATTATGTTTCAAATGATATTGAACTACCTCAAAACAATGCCAATCATCATTTAGAAACACAAGTGATCTCAAGTCAGAGGAAATATGCCACTTGTTTGCATATAAGGATTATTCACATTGTGACAAGCAACTGAATATCCTAAGTAGGGTCTGTCCAGTACATCCAATGTACCCATGAGTCTACATCTTATTCCATGCTCGAAGCATCCTATAAGATTAGAACACATATTAGTCTCAATCATATCAAGGCTGTCTCATGTTCACCAAGATATCTCGACTAAGGACAAAACTGCATATCAGCCAAGCGGAACAGCATTGAGACATTAATCAGAAGTATACATATTGCAGCAGATGATGTAACAACCTGAATAACAACCATTGCCTTTATAAACATAGAGTTTATACATGATACTGATATAATCCCAAGGCCTCAAACATTAGCCTTAAGGGCATACCCCAACAATCTCCCACTTGCACTTAATCTAATGGTTGAGAAATCTCAAACCCATATTATTACAGTGCTTCTCATGCTTCTGCTGCGCCAGAGGCTTTGTAAGCGGGTCAGCTAGATTGTCATCTGTATGAACCTTGCAGACTTTGATCTCGCCACGATCAATGATCTCCCGGATCAAGTGAAACCTTCTCTGTATGTGCTTGGACTTCTGGTGCGACCATGGTTCCTTTGCTTGTGCTATTGCTCCAGTGTTATCACAAAAGATAACCAAAGGATCTGCACTCGAAGGAACAACACCAAGTTCCAGAACGAACTTACGAATCCACACTGCCTCCTTGGATGCTTCCGAGGCTGCAACATACTCGGCTTCTGTTGTGGAATCAGCAACAATTGACTGTTTGAAACTTTTCCACACCATAGCACCTCCATTCAAGCTAAAAACATAGCCTGATTGCGATCGGAAATCATCTTGGTCAGATTGGAACGAAGCGTCAGTATATCCTTCAATACTGAGTTCTTCCTGACCTCCATAAATCAAGAACATATCTTTGGTCCTCCGAAGATATTTCAAAATGTTCTTGACCGCAATCCAGTGTGCCTGCCCTGGATTACTTTGGAATCGACTGGTCACGCTTAACCCGTAAGCAACGTCTGGGCGAGTACACAACATCGCATACATAATGGATCCAATAGCCGAAGCATAAGGCGTATTGTCCATTTCATCTTTCTCAGTCTGTGTTTGTGGACACTGACTCCTTGAAAGATTCAGACCATGTCTGACTGGAAGATATCCTCTTTTAGAATTTTCTAAATGAAATCTCTCCAGGACTTTATCGATGTAAGTACTCTGGCACAGCCTGAGAAGCCTCTTAGATCTATCTCTGTAGATCTTCACACCTAATACATAGGCTGCTTCTCCTAAATCTTTCATCTGGAAACATTTTCTTAACCATGCTTTAACCGCATGTAGTTCAGGAATATCGTTTCCAATGATTAAGATATCATCGACGTAGAGGACTAGGAAAGTAATCACGCTCCCACTAAACCTCTTATATACACACGGGTCATCTTCATTCTTGATGAAACCAAATTCACAGATTGATTCATCAAAACGAATATTCCAGCTTCTTGATGCTTGTTTAAGTCCATAAATGGACTTCTTTAATTTGCATATTTTATGACGATCTGATGGATTAGTGAAACCTTCAGGTTGTGTCATATACACATCCTCTTCCAGTTTTCCATTAAGGAAAGCGGTTTTCACATCCATCTGCCAGATCTCATAATCATAATATGCTGCTATCGCGAGAATAATCCGAATAGACTTGGACATAGCTACAGGAGAGAAAGTTTCATCATAATCTATCCCGTAGATTTGTTTGAAACCTTTCGCAACTAGCCTGCCTTTATAGGTAACTACATTACCATCCATGTCTATCTTCTTCTTGAAGATCCATTTACAGCCTATAGGGATTACTCCCGGAGGTGGATCAACCAAATCCCAGACTTGGTTATCTGACATGGAGTCCATCTCGCTGATTCTGATCCACTAACCGCATCCGCATAAGTGAGGGGTTCATCATCAATGATGTAGACTCCGTCATAGCGCTCAGGCTGTCGACGGATTCTTCCCGATCTTCGCGGTTCCCGTGATATCTGAGCCTCAGGTTGTTCAGTAACCTAATCTACTGGCTCAGGCTCATCCAAACGTGCTTGACTACTTTGTCCTTCTACTGGATTCTCATCCAGCTTTATTTCTCTCCCACTGGCTTCTTGCAGAAGAAATTTCTTCTCAAGAAAAATAGCCGTACGAGCAACAAATACTTTGTTCTCCTTGGGATCGTAGAAATAATAACCCTTTGTTTCCTTAGGGTAACCGACAAAGATACATTTCTCAAATCTGCTCTCCAGTTTCCCAGAGGCGAGCTTTTTGACATAAGCCTCGCAACCCCAGATCTTAATAAATGTCAAGCTCGGCTGTTTCCCATACCATAACTCATATGGAGTCTTTGAAACTGCCTTAGATGGCACTCGGTTTAGTACCTTTGCAGCTGTTTCCAGTGCAAATCCCCAAAAGGAGTAAGGTAGAGTAGCCTGACTCATCATAGAACGAACCATATCCAGTAAGGTTCTATTTCTCCTCTCGGACACACCATTCCATTGCGGTGTTCCTAGTGGAGTGAGCTGTGAGATAATCCCACACTCCTTCAGATAGTCAGTAAACTCATGACTCAAGTATTCTCCACCTCGATCTGAACGAAGTGCCTTGATATTTCGGCCTAGCTGATTTTGTACTTCATTCTTGAACTCTTTGAACTTGTCAAAAGATTCACTCTTATGTCTCATAAGATAGACATAACCATACCTACTGAAATCATCAGTAAAGGTAATGAATATGAATAGCCACCTCTGGCATGTTTACTAAATGGCCCACACACATCACTGTGAATGAGGTCAAGTAAACTTGAAGCACTTTGACCTTTATTAAGAAAAGGAGCTTTCGTCATTTTACCCATTAAACAAGCTTTGCATGTATCAAGCTCCTCATAGGAGAATGATCCCAGCAGTCCATGATCATGCAACCGCTTAATGCGCTTCTTGTTAATATGGCCTAAGCGACTATGCCATAGCAAGGTGCTGTGATCAGCATACTTGGCTTTCTTATTATCAATCTGTTGTATAGAACATTCTATGTCCAACATGAATAACCCATTGTTAATTGACCCAGTAGCATAAACAATATTATCAAAAGAAATGTAACACTTTGAAATCTTGCATTCAAAGGAAAACCCATTCCTGACAAGAGCAGGAATAGAGATAATATTCTTAGTTATGCTCGGTACAAAATAACAATTGTCCGGTTCTAATACAAGACCAGATGGTAAAGAGATGTAATAAACTCCTACAGCAACAGCAACAACCCGTGCCCCGTTTCCAACTCGTAGGTCCACCTCATGCTGTCCCACCTGTCTTCTTCTCTTGAGTTCCTGTACATTTGAACAAATGTGAACTCCACATGCAGTGTCCAACACCCATGATATAGAAGAAGAAAACATGACCTCAGTCACAAAAATACCTGAGCCAGAAGCGAAAGGCTTGCTTCCCTTCATATCTCCTTGGAGCGCTTTACAGTCCTTTTTCCAGTGACCCAGCTGGCCACAATGGAAACATCTGTATTCCTTTGACCGCTTTACCTTTTGTTTCAGAGCCTTGTTGTAGCTCTTGATAGGGGCTTTGCCCTTCTTCCCCTTCTTCTTGTTCCTTGAAGGAACCATTAGGACAGAGGATGAAGGCGTTCCCTTCTCACGAGACTGAGTTTGCTCAGTAGTCAAGAGCATGTTCAGTAACTCTGCAGGCGTACAGTCGATCTTATTCATATTAAAATTAATAATGAACGAATCGAAAGAGGCCGGGAGAGACTGTAGGATGATGTCTACAACAAGCTCCTGATTGATGGTATGTCCCAGTTTCTCTAGAGCCTCCTTGTACCCAATCATCTTGAGTACGTGAGCTCCCACTGGACTCCCTTCAGTCAGTTTGCTCTGAAAGAAAAGTTTCGTCAGATTATAGCGTTCAGTCCTTGCCTGTGCAGCATACAGCAGCTTGAGGTTTGCTATAATTTCTATAGCTGACAAATCCTCATACTGACGCTGCAGCTGTGGCGTCATAGACGCTAGCATAAGGCAAGCGACATCAATGCTATCATTGACATGCTTTTCATAAGCTTCCCGAACCGCCCTTGCGGCGTTCGCAGCGGGTTGAGGCGGTATAGCCGTCTCGAGGACATACAGTTTCCTCTCAGCCTTAAGAACAATCTTAAGGTGTCCGTACCAGTCTGAGAAGTTTGGCCCAGCAAACTTCTCCCTTTCCAGTAAGGATCGCACATTGAACGCAGTGGTGTTCGTTGCTACAGTAATCTACAACAATGCAAGAACAGCAAGGTCAGTATCAATGTTAGAACCAATTCAGGACTTAAGAATGATTCTTTTCTCACTATTTTATCTGACTGAAAAATCCAGTAAAACAGTCCGAAAGAGTGAAACTCTTTTAGTGAGATGGGATCCAGATTTCATACTTGGTCTCCGCGTCCCGCTCAGGCGAGATAAGATGCACAGAGAGTACAAGCACTAATTTCTGGTAGGCAATCCCTGCCAATCGCCAACCCGTGCGATTCCCCTTCATCTGGGCAATCCAGCAGACTGTGCCAACTGAGTTGGTACAACACAGTCTCTGATCCCACAGATGGCTGCCTCCATATGGCTACCATATGCTCAATATGTAGCCTACATGGTCAAGCTGACCCGACCTACTCCCTGGACCACCACGTGCTATGCTGAGCAACGAGAAGCGATAAATCCCTTCTCTGTAACACGCAGGTGTAATCACACACCGTCTGAAGAAAGATGGGCGTGCCCACTGAGTGGGTACAACACGGCCCCAACGATAGTCAGAACAGTGAGGTTTCGCGTCAGAAGGCTTACGTGCTTGATATTTAACGTTGGATTTTAACGGTCCTATTATCTTCTTACTATCATTCAAACACTATGGTGATAGCAGAAGAATAAATCATGCAGTTCTAATTATTTAAACAATAAATGAAAGCATGATGATCTTATGTGGTAAAAGCCCATTAAGCCTAGGAAAGACCTTAATTCAACTTAAGTCTTCACTTGAGCTCTTCATGGGTCTTTTGCATTTCCTCTGGCCCAACCCGGGCCCAAGCGCCCACTGCAGCTCAGGTGCGCCCACCAGGTAAAATGCGCCTGTCCTAGAGTCGAACCCTAGACCTCCCACTGGTGAAGCCACTTGCTGCATGCGCCTCTGCCATGTGTGCTTTGAACTCATGTCTGATCAAAATACATTTTAATCTATCTAGACATGATTGACACGCAGGTCAATTACACTTTATAAATTAATTAAAATGTGATGCGCAGATCACAATAAATAATTTACAATATACATCCAGGCACGCAGGCCCCAGCACAGCACACATTAATCGGGCAGCCCACATAAGATTAAATAAACACAAAACATGGTATACAAGCAACATGTGATCCAAAAACAAGAAAATAAAATTTCGAAAAACCCCATGGAATCAATTTTATTTCCTTATGTGCCCTACTACCTTACAACGGTCCATTAACAGGGATCCACTCATCAGACCTAGTTAGACCCACTGCCCTTGCATGCACCAAGTCCTAACTGACTTGAGTCGACCTAATGGTCAACCATGCATGCGCTGGGCTGAACGACCCTCATGAGTTCTGGCAAGCGGGTGTGACCCCGGACCTAACTCATGAGCGTTCACTGGTTGTCTCAACCAGACATCGCTACACGCCTGTCTGCAGTCGACCTATAGCCACCTCATGCTGGCGCATAGGTGCCATCTGGTCGACCCATCTAGGCTGTCAGATAGTCTGATCAGACTGTTGGGTCTAGACTCGATTGATGACTTCAACCCTAATAACCCGTCTAAGTTTTTAAAGCTGGCGCTTATAGATCTAGATGGAGCGCGCAAGAAGTTAAGTTTAGACAAAAACATCTACTTGCGCCAACAATAAACATCATACATGCGCCACAAGTAATGAACATACATCTAGTATTTTCGCATGATGATAGCCTTAGATCTTATCATAAGCGCAAACAAGGATCACAATAAGCAATCATATGAACATACAGGAACCTGCTCTGATACCAATTGAAAGGTCCCTAAAACAGGGGGAAGAAACCCTAATAGGCGCATAACAAGGATCATACATGCGGAAGCTAGGGTTTCATAGAAAATCATTATGCATGTCATATAATCAACTCTTAAGGCTTGTATAGAGCGAAAGGGATTCATACCATTGCCATTGCAAGGATGGCGACTTGGAAGCAAAGATGCGAGTGCTTCTTCTCCAAAGGCACCGCACACAAGATGAGAGAAGCTTTCTTCTTGTCGCTCCTTGTGCTAGCAAGGATCTCTAAGTGTCCTAATCGCTTGAAGGGATGAGATCTCCTTTTTCCTTGGCTTGTCCGAATGCTCTCCAAGGCGTGAAGAAGACACACACGAGAGAGGGGGCGTCGAGAAGAGGCCAACGTTTAGGCGTTGAGAGAAAGTGGCGTTAATGACTTTCCAAAAATAGAAAGTCATGAAGCCATGCGCCCATGATCTCAAAACCGACCAAAACGCCTTCAAGCTTCGAACCAAGCGTTCACACATGTGAACCGGTTCAAGCCTATTCGATCCATTTCAATTTGGTTCAAAGACCAAATCAAATCAGCCCAAGCCATGGTCTAGATCTTACTGAACCAAATGGTTCAAGATCTAACCGTTCATCTCTTGATGCTCTTGATCTCACCGATCTAGCATCAATTCTCTCGATCGAAGCTTACCGATCTCAAGCCCTAATCAATCAAACATGATCAGACCAGATCTCACTTACAATCAGAGATTAAATCCCTTTAAACTGAATCAAAACAATTCAGTCCACACGATCTGACTCAAGTAAGCTATATCATCAAATTGTGCGACCCTAAGGGTTTCCTTTAAATGTCGGTAACGATAACTTACGTTATCACGATCAGTGAGGGGTATCTAGCAACACATCACTGTCTCCCGATATAAAGGAAAGAGTCTCCCAAGACTACACCCAAACCACAGCACAAGTGTGAATCCACTTCACTAGGCATACATGTTTCCTTTGCCACTGGATGTTCTTATTGGACAAGCATGTCAAGCCTGTGATTCCAATATGATGAGAATGATTAGATCAGATGAACATAGTCATCTGGGTATGGCCATACACTTTCTCAATCATCTCATACAGGGGGCCCCTATAGAACATCACACTCCAATCAAGGAGACGACAATCCTATATCTATCACTAGTGCCCTAACATGACTCATGCTCATTATCCAAGATAGTCTATAATCATTATGTTTCAAATGATATTGAACTACCTCAAAACAATGCCAATCATCATTTAGAAACACAAGTGATCTCAAGTCAGAGGAAATATGCCACTTGTTTGCATATAAGGATTATTCACATTGTGACAAGCAACTGAATATCCTAAGTAGGGTCTGTCCAGTACATCCAATGTACCCATGAGTCTACATCTTATTCCATGCTCGAAGCATCCTATAAGATTAGAACACATATTAGTCTCAATCATATCAAGGCTGTCTCATGTTCACCAAGATATCTCGACTAAGGACAAAACTGCATATCAGCCAAGCTGAACAGCATTGAGACATTAATCAGAAGTATACATATTGCAGCAGATGATGTAACAACCTGAATAACAACCATTGCCTTTATAAACATAGAGTTTATACATGATACTGATATAATCCCAAGGCCTCAAACATTAGCCTTAAGGGCATACCCCAACAATTGTTTCCTTAGGTGTGCAAAAGCCTGACTACATTCTCATCCGACTGGAACATTCACCACTTGAGAACAATTGTCAAATGCTTTCTTGATGAAATACTTTCCACCCAGTAAGATGATTAAATTATGAATTCAGATCAAGGGATTTGCACAAAAGGATGGCAAATCACTTAGTGTGGCATGAGAGCGCTTCAATGAGTTATAACAGAAGTGCCCTCACCATGGATTAGAAGATTGGGTTTTAATTCAAACTTTTTATAATGGTTTACTCTAAAGTACCCGTCTAACTGTTGATGCTGCTGTAGGTGGAGCCTCGTTGAAGAAAACAGTTGAAGATGCTTACACTTCAATTGAGGAGATGGCTTTGAATCACAACCAGTGGACTACTGAGCGAGGAGTGCTGTATCGTCCTCCTCATGGTAAGAATGATAGTGATGGTTGGTGTTCTGTGGCTGAAAAGGTAGATTCTTTACATAATAGACTTGACTCTCTTCAATTACAACCTACAACAGTTTTATCTGTTACTTGTGAAGTTTGTGGAAATTTTGGGCATTATTATGAGGAGTGTAAAATTATTACTGATCAAGGTTCTGAGCAAGTTAATGTTGTTGGGGGTATAATCAAGGTAGAAACAATGATCCCTACTCTAGTACCTACAACCCTGGATGGAGAAGTCACCCAAATTTGTCTTGAAAAAATAATAATAACACTGGGGGGCAAGGTGAGAATGGAGGATATCAACAAAAGCATCAAAATCAAAATCAGCCCCAATAATCTAATATAGAATCTTTGCTTATTAAGTTTATGGCAAAACAAGATCAGAGATTTGAAGAGCTAAATGATAAGATTAATTAGCTGACTGTGCACAATAAGCTTTTAGAGACACAGATAGCACAACAAGCTAGCACTGCTTATAGACCCCTAGGGAAATTACCTGCCAATCCTAAACCTAACCCTAGGGAACATTGTAATGCTATCACAACTAGGAGTGGAAAACAGTTAGAGGGCCCAAGGGGAACACTAGATTATGATGAGGTACATCCTAATATTGAACCTCGTAGTGAACCATTTTCTGAATCACAACCTGGACATGTGTAGTCCCATCCTAGCTCACCACATTCTAAGGAGGATGAGCCTTCACAGAATGGAGATTTGTCTTGTAAAGTTGATATTCCTAGACCTAGTTCACCACCACCATATAGGCCACCTATACCTTTTCCCCAGAGGATTGTGCAAGCCAAGTTAGAAAGGCAAATTGGGAAATTTCTAGATGTTTTGAAAAAGCTATATATTAACATTCCATTCACTGATGCTTTATCTCAAGTGCCTGCATATGCTAAATTTTTAAAAGAGATTTTGTCCAATAAAAGAAAAATAGAGAACTATGGTACTGTGACATTAACTGAGGAATGGAGTGCTATTATTCAAAATAAGTTGCCACCGAAATTAAAAGATCCAGGTAGTTTCTCTATTCCTTGTTTGATTGGGAGTGTGGTTTTTGTCCGAGCCTTATGTGATTTAGGAGTCAGTGTGAGTCTAATGCTTTTGTCTGTGTGCATGAAACTGGATATGGGAGCTCCTAAACCAACTTCAATATCTTTGGAGCTCGCCGATCGTTCAGTGAAATATCCTGTTGGTATTTTTGAGGATGTTCCGATCCAAGTTGGTAAGTATTTTGTGTTAGGGTATGCCCTTAAGGCTAATGTTTGAGGCCTTGGGTTATTGTCAGTATCATGTATAAACTAAATATTTGTTTTTAAAGGCAATTGTTGTTATTCAGATTGTTACATTGTCTGCTGTTATATGTATACTTCTGAGTAATGTCTCAATGATGTTTCAGTTTAGCTGACATTTAGTATTGTCCTTAGTCGAGATATCTTGGTGAACATGAGACAGCCTTGGTATGATTGAGACTAATATGTGTTCTAATTTTATAGGATGCTTCGAGCATGGAATAAGATTTAGACACATAGGTGCATTGGATGTACTGGACTGACCCTTCACAGGATATTCAATTGTTTGTCACAATGTGAATAATCCTTGTATGCAAGCAAGTGGCATATTCCCTCTGACTTGAGATCACTTGTGTTTCTAAGTGATGATTGGCATTATCTTGAGATAGTTCCATATCGTTTGAAAGATAATGATTAAGGATTATCTTGGATAGTGAGCATGAGTCACGTTAGGGAACTTGTGATAGATATAGGATTGCCTCTCCAGGTTGGAGAGTGATGTTCTAAGGGGGCCCTATGGATGAAATGGTTGAGAATGTGTATGGCCATACCCAGACGACTATGTTCATCTGATCTAACCATTTTCATCGTGTTGGAATCACAGGCTTGACACGCTTGTCCGACGAGAACATCTAGTGGCAAAGGGAAACATATATGTCAAGTGAATGAGATTCACACTTGTGCTGTAGTTTGGGAGTAGTCTTGGAAGACTCTTTCCTTCATATTGGAAGACAGTGATTTGTTGCTAGATACCTCTCTCTGGTCGTGATAATGTAAGTTATCGTTACCGACATTGAAGGAAACCCTTAGGGTCGCACAATTTGATGATATGGCTTACTTATGTCAGATCGTATGGACTGGAATTTTTCTAGTTCAGTTTAAAGGAATTTAAGCTCTGATTAAAAGTGAGATCTAGTCTAATCATGTTTGATTGATTAGGACATTTGATCGGTAAGCTTTGATCGGAGGATTGAAGCTTGATCGTAAAGATCAGGGGTTCAATGTGATGTGTGGTTAGATCTTGAGCCATTTGGTTCAAAGAAGATTATAACCAGGGCTGGTTTGATTTGGTGCTTGAACCAAATTGAAATTGAACTGGTTCACTTGTGAACGCATGGTTCAATTCAAAGAGGGCTTTTCGATCACTTAAAGGAAGTTATGGAGGGAGTTACTAATTCGGTTCTTACCATAAGTGGTGGCCGAATTTTCCTTTAGTGCACCCCACGTTTTTCGAAAGCCCTCTCGCCTCCTTCTCTCTTCGCTCTCGTGTGGATCATCTTCAAGCAAGGAAGAGAAGCTCGACCGGCAACAAGGGAACACGCATCATCCTTTCCAAGAAACGATCAAGACTCCTTAGTGTCTTTGCTAGCACAAGGAACACAAGGAAGAAAGCCTTTCTCATCTTGTGTGTGACATCTTTGGAGAAGAGGCACTCGCCCCTTTCATCTTTCAAGTCGTCTCTCACACCATGGCTCAGGTAATACTCTAGCTTGTCCTATACATATAATAGAAGGTTGATCATGTGCTCATGTCATGCGATCCTAGAATTTCCGCTGCAACAAGTTTTGTTTTTGAATAATGCTTGTGACCTAGGTTCGCTTTCATTTTGTACCAATTGATTTTGTAGTTCTCGAAATGGAGGAAGACGCAAAAATTCCTACTATTCTTTGTAGACCGTTCTTAGCCATTGCAGGAGCAATTATTGATGTAAAGAACAGTAAACTCGCTCTAGATATTGGTGATAACAAAATTGAGTTTGATTTGAATGATTCCATGAACAAACCTTCATATACTAGTTCATTGATGGGGGCTGGAACCACAGGCCACGAAGATACAAATGGATCGACAAGTACCCTAGCCAAAGACATGGAGGCTTCACGAATACGCTCGCATGCACACTCATAAAGCTAGCTCAAAATAATGGGAAGAACTACTTCAACCTCCTTAAGAGATGCTCAAGAAACTTCAAGCACAATTACAAAAGAAGAAGATGACGCCTACTCAACAAATTATACAAATTGGCCAATCGCTTCAAATCAAGCCAATCAAGGGATCTTATGAAGCTAATGTTCATGTGAAGATAAGGAAACGTCAAGGCCACCTTGCGATTATTCTCAGCCAGCCAATTGCATATTCCATCAAGCACCAACCAAGCGCATCTTCATCGCTGCAAATAAGGAACCCTCAACGTCTCCACCTTATCTTAATCTTCAACATCTACACTATAAAGAAAATCTCCAACGGTTCTCTGCTGCTCAAGATGGAAACAGCAATGTTCACTTGCAACGTCTCTCCCAAGCTTCTTCATATATGTATCGCTTGCATCTTTGAAAAAGAATTGAATTTGTTGAATGAATGAAATAGTTTTTCTTCCAATGGAATCAGATGTCTCCTATCCTCTTCCACCTTGAGGTGCTTGTGTCACCTAGCTTTCCCCTCTTCTCCTCTTCTTCCCTAATCGTCCTTCTCCGTTTCAATCATCCGCACGTTTCAGCCATCTTCTATATTTCTAAAACTTTGTGAGTTCGCCACCGACGATCCTCCGGTCGGATCCTCACGATACTTCGGCCATCACTACTCCTGCCCAAGTCTAAGCTCCAGCCGCCGGCATCTGCCCATCCACCTCACCGATGGCCGAAATCAAAACTCTTATGCCATCCCCTGTTTCTGCCATGCTCACACCCTAGATCCGCCTTCCGACGCCGTTCTCCTCCGGCCGGCCATCATTCAACCTCAAACTTTGGCCACAAGCTCTCTTCCATCACACGAGCCTCCAGTTGAAACAGGTTTTGAGTTCGTCCACCATCGGACGAATGGCGAGCAACTCTGCCCATCTGCACAGCTTCCCTTGTCTCCACAACCTTGCAGTTGCCCATAACAGCATCATTCACCTCCGATCAGCCACCGTCCACCCCCTATCTCCAACCACAGCTCTGTCACGATCACATGGATCTCCAGTTGTAGTAGAATCAGCATCCGTGTACAATCGGATGAACGCCGACGATCCCTCGTTTCAAGATCTCTTTCCTGTTGTGTTCAGTTTTGCTCAAATTCTAATATGACTATGTTGGGGTATGCCCTTAAGGCTAATGTTTGAGGCCTTGGGATTATTTCAGTATCATGTATAAACTCTATGTTTATAAAGGCAATGGTTGTTATTCAGGTTGTTACATCATCTGCTGCAATATGTATACTTCTGAATAATGTCTCAATGCTGTTCAGCTTGGCTGACATGCAGTTTTGTCCTTAGTCGAGATATCTTGGTGAACATGAGACAGCCTTGATATGATTGAGACTAATATGTGTTCTAATCTTATAGGATGCTTCGAGCATGGAATAAGATGTAGACTCACGGGTACATTGGATGTACTGGACAGACCCTACTTAGGATATTCAATTGCTTGTCACAATGTGAATAATGCTTGTATGCAAACAAGTGGCATATTTCCTCTGACTTGAGATCACTTGTGTTTCTAAATGATGATTGGCATTGTTTTGAGGTAGTTCAATATCATTTGAAACATAATGGTTATAGACTATCTTGGATAATGAGCATGAGTCATGTTAGGGCACTAGTGATAGATATAGGATTGCCGTCTCCTTGTTTGGAGTGTGATGTTCTAAAGGGGCCCCCTGGATGAGATGATTGAGAAAGTGTATGGCCATACCCAGATGACTATGTTTCATCTGATCTAATCATTCTCATCATATTGGAATTATAGGCTTGACACGCTTGTCCAATAAGAACATCCAGTGGCAAAGGAAACACATATGTCAAGTGACTTGGGTTCACACTTGTGCTGTGGTTTGGGTGTAGTCTTGGAAGACTCTTTCCTTTATATCGGGAGACAGTGATGTGTTGCTAGATACCCCTCACTGATCGTGATAACGTGAGTTATCGTTACCGACATTTAAAGGAAACCCTTAGGGTCGCACAATTTGATGATATAGCTTACTTGAGTCAGATCGTGTGGACTGAATTGTTTTGGTTCAGTTTAATGGGATTTAAACTATGATTGTAAGTGAGATCTGGTCTGATCATGTTTGATTGATTAGGGCTTGAGATCGGTAAGCTTCGATCGAGAGAAATGATGCTAGATCGGTGAGATCAGGAGCATCAAGAGATGAATGGTTAGATCTTGAGCCTTATGGTTTAATTTGATCTAGACCAATGCTTGGTTAAATTTGGTCTTTGAACCAAATATAATTGAACCGGCTCATCACATGAGCGCATGGTTCAAAAGAAGGAGTTTGCGGTTGGTTCATGAACGCATGAACGCATGAAGTGATGACTTGCTATTTTTGGAAGTTATGGTTTCCAAAATAGACTTCACGCCTCACGTTCGAGAAGAACGCTCGCCTCTCTTCTCCTTTCGACGCCTCTCTCGTGTGAGGATAGTCTTCACGTCTAGGAGGTTGTGTGACAAGCAAAAGAGATCATCTCATCTTCCCTTCAAGCGATCAGGAGACTTGGGGAGCCTTGCTAGCACAAGGATCGACAAGGAGTAGGCGATCAATCATCTGTTGTGCGCACGCTTCGGAGGAGAGCTACTTCGTTCTCTGCTTCCAAATCGCCATCCAAGCAATGGCTATGGTATGATCCCTTCTCGATCTATACATGTTATTAAGTTGATCATATATTCATGCATGCGATTCTAGAAACCCTAGCTTCCGCTCAATGCAAATCCTCTGATATGCGCCTATTAGGGTTTCGCCCCCCCCCCCCTTTAGGGAACTTTCAATTGGTATCAGAGCGCATGTTTCTGTATGTTATATGATTGCTTAATGTATGATCCTTGTTTGCGTTTGCTTATGATCTAGAGTTTACATGCGAAATTACATCCTTGTCATCAGATGTTGGCGCATGTATGTTTGTTCATGTTTTTGCATGACACTTATGTTGGCGCATCTTGTACTTTTTCCTTAAAACTTAACTTACTTGCGCGCATCCACTAGATCTATAAGCGCCTGCTGTAAAAACTTAGACGGGTTATTAGGGTTGAAGTCATCATCCAGTATAGACCCAACTGTCTGATCAGACCATCTGATAGCCTAGATGGGTCGACCAGATGGCACCTATGCGCAAGCATGTGGTGGCTATTGGTCGACTGCAGAAAGGCGTGTAGCGATGTCTGATTGAGACAACCAGTGAACGCTCATGATTAAGGCCCGGGGTCACACCCGCTTGCCTAAACCCATGAGGGACGTTTAGCCCTTAAGGCATGCATTGTTGACCATGAGGTCGACTCAAGTCCGTTATGACTTGGTGCATGCAAGGGCAGTGGGTCTGACTAGGTCTGATGAGTGGATCCCTATTAATGGACCGTTGTAAGGTAGTAGGGCTCATAAGGAAATAAAATTGATGCCAATGGGATTTTCGAAAATGTTATTTTCCTGTTTGGATCACATGTTGTTTGTATAACATGAATGAATGTTTATTTTATCTTATGTGGGCTGCCCAATTTTAATGTGTGCTGTGCTGGGGCCTGCGTGCCTGGATGTATTATTGTAAATTATTATTGTGATCTGCGCATCACATTTTAATTAATTTATAAAGTGTAATTGACCTGCGAGTCAATCATGTCTAGATAGATTAAATTGTAATTTAATCAGACATGAGCACAGAGCACACATGGCAGAGGCGCATGCAGCAAGTGGCTTCACCAGTGGGAGGTCTAGGGTTCGACTCTAGGACAGGCGCATTTTACCTGGTGGGCGCATCTGAGCTGCAAAGGGCGCTTGGGCCCGGGTTGGGCCAGAGGAAATGCTAAAGACCCATGAAGAGCTCAAGTGAAGACTTAAGTTAATTAAGGTCTTACTTAGGCTTAATGGGCTTTTACCACATAAGATCATCATGCTTTCAATTTACTGTTTAAGTAATTTTGTAATTGCATGATTTATTCTTCTACTATCACCATAGGATTTGAATGATAGTAAGAAGATAAAAGGACCGTTAAAATCCAACGTTAAATATCAAGCACGTAAGCCTTCTGACGCGAAACCTCACTGTTCTGACTATCGTTGGGGCCGTGTTGTACCCACTCAGTGGGCACGCCCATCTATCTTCAGACGGTGTGTGATTACACCTATGTGTTACAGAGAAGGGATTTATCGCTTCTCGTTGCTCAGCATAGCACGTGGTGGTCCAGGGAGTAGGTCGGGTCAGCTTGACCATGTAGGCTACATATTGAGCATATGGTAGCCATATGGAGGCAGCCATCTGAGGGATCAGAGACTGTGTTGTACCAACTCAGTTGGCACAGTCTGCTGGATTGCCCAGATGAAGGGGAATCTCATGGGTTGGCGATTGGCAGGGATTGCCTACCAGAAATTAGTGCTTGTACTCTCTGTGCATCTTATCTCGCCTGAGCGGGACGCGGAGACCAAGTATGAAATCTGGATCCCATCTCACTAAAAGAGTTTCACTCTTTCGGACTGTTTTGCTGGATTTTTCAGTCAGACAAAATAGTGAGAAAAGAATCATTCTTAAGTCCTGAATTGATTCTAACATTGATACTGACCTTGCTGCTCTTGCATTGTTGTAGATTACTGCAGCAACGAACACCACAGCCTTCAATGTGCGATCCCTACTGGAAAGGGAGAAGTTTGCTGGGCCAAACTTCTCGGACTGGTACGGACACCTTAAGATTGTTCTTAAGGCTGAGAGGAAACTGTATGTCCTCGAGACGGCTATACCGCCTCAACCCGCTGCGAACGCCGCAAGGGCGGTTCGGGAAGCTTATGAAAAGCTTGTCAATGATAGCATTGATGTCGCTTGCCTTATGCTAGCGTCTATGACGCCACAGCTGCAGCGTCAGCATGAGGATTTATCTACTATAGAAATTATAGCAAACCTCAAGATGCTGTATGTTGCACAGGCAAGGACTGAACGCTACAACTTGACGAAACTTTTCTTTCAGAGCAAACTGACTGAAGGGAGTCCAGTGGGAGCTCACGTACTCAAGATGATTGGGTACAAGGAGGCTCTAGAGAAACTGGGACACACCATCAATCAGGAGCTTGTTGTAGACATCATTCTGCAGTCTCTCCCGGCCTCTTTCGATCCGTTCATCATTAATTTTAATATGAACAAGATCGACTGTACGCCGGCAGAGTTACTGAACATGCTCTTGACTACAGAGCAGACTCAGTCTCGTGAGAAGGGAACGCCTTCATCCTCTGTCCTAATGGTTCCTTCTAGGAACAAGAAGAAGGGGAAGAAGGGCAAAACCCCTATCAAGAGCTACAACAAGGCTCTGAAACAAAAGGTAAAGCGGTCAAAGGAATACAGATGTTTCCATTGTGGCCAGTTGGGTCACTGGAAAAAGGACTGTAAAGCGCTCCAAGGAGATAAGAAGGGAAGCAACCCTTTCGCTTCTGGCTCAGGTATTTACGTGACTGAAGTCATGGTATCTTCTTCTTCTATTTCATGGGTGTTGGACACTGCATGTGGAGTTCACATTTGTTCAAATGTACAGGAACTCAAGAGAAGAAGACAGGTGGGACAGCATGAGGTGGACCTACGAGTAGGAAACGGGGCACGGGTTGCTGCTGTAGCTGTAGGAGTTTATCACATCTCTTTACCATCTGGTCTTGTATTAGAACTGGACAATTGTTATTTTGTACCGAGCATAACTAAGAATATTATCTCTATTCCTGCTCTTGTCAGGAAAGGGTTTTCCTTTGAATGCAAGATTTTAAAGTGTTATATTTCTTTTGATAATATTGTTTATGCTACTGGGTCAATTAACAATGGGTTATTCATGTTGGACATGGAATGTTCTATACAACAGATTGATATTAAGAAAGCCAAGTATGCTGATGACAGCACCTTGCTATGGCATAGTCGTTTAGGCCATATTAACAAGAAGCGCATTAAGCGGTTGCATGATCATGGACTGCTGGGATCATTCTCCTATGAGGAGCTTGATACATGCAAAGCTTGTTTAATGGGTAAAATGACGAAGTCTCCTTTTTCAAACAAAGGTCAAAGGGCTTCAGGTTTACTTGACCTCATTCACAGTGATGTGTGTGGGCCATTTAGTAAACATGCCAGAGGTGGCTATTCATACTTCATTACCTTTACTGATGATTTCAGTAGATATGGTTATGTCTATCTAATGAGACATAAGAGTGAATCTTTTGACAAGTTCAAAGAGTTCAAAAATGAAGTACAGAATCAGCTGGGCCGAAATATCAAGGCACTTCGCTCAGATTGAGGTGGAGAATACTTGAGTCATGAGTTTACTGACTATCTGAAGGAGTGTGGGATTATCTCACAGCTCACTCCGCCAAGAACACCGCAATGGAATGGTGTGTCCGAGAGGAGAAATAGAACCTTACTGGATATGGTTTGTTCTATGATGAGTCAGGCTACTCTACCTTACTCCTTTTGGGGATTTGCACTGGAAACAACTGCAAAGGTACTAAACCGAGTGCCATCCAAGGCCGTTTCAAAGACTCCATATGAGTTATGGTATGGGAAACAGCCGAGCTTGACATTTATTAAGATCTGGGGTTGCGAGGCTTATGTCAAAATGCTCGCCTCTGGGAAACTAGAGAGCAGATCTGAGAAATGCATCTTTGTCGGTTACCCTAAAGAAACTAAGGGTTATTATTTCTACGATCCCAAGGAGAACAAAGTATTTGTTGCTCGGACGGCTATTTTTCTTGAGAAAGAATTTCTTCTGCAAGAGGCTAGTGGGAGAGAAATAAAGCTGGATGAGAATCCAGAAGAAGGACAAAGTAGTCAAGCACAGTTGGATGAGCCTGATGTTGGGGTATGCCCTTAAGGCTAATGTTTGAGGCCTTGGGATTCTTTCAGTATCATGTATAAACTCTTATGTTTATAAAGGCAATGGTTGTTATTCAGTTTGTTACATTGTCTGCCGCAATAAGTGTGCTTCTGAATAATGTCTCAATGCTGTTCAGCTTGGCTGACATGCTGTAATGTCCTTAGTCGAGATATCTTGGTGAACATGAGACAGCCTTGATATGATTGAGACTAATATGTGTTCTAATCTTACAGGATGCTTCGAGCATGGAATAAGATGTAGACTCATGGGTACATTGGATGTACTGGACAGACCCTACTAGGATATTCAATTGCTTGTCACAATGTGAATAATCCTTGTTTGCAACAAGTGGCACATGTCCTCTGACTTGAGATCACTTGTGTTTCTAAATGATGATTGTCATTGTTTTGAGGTAGTTCAATATCATTTGAAACATAATGGTTATAGACTATCTTGGATAATGATCATGAGTCAGGTTAGGACACTAGTCATAGATATAGGATTGCCGTCTCCTTGATTGGAGTGTGATGTTCTAAAGGGGCCCCCCTGAATGAGATGATTGAGAAAGTGTATGGCCATACCCAGGTGACTATGATCATCTGATCTAATCATGCTCATCATATTGGAGTTACAAGCTTGACACGCTTGTCCAATAAGAACATCCAGTGGCAAAGGAAACATGTATGCCTCGTGAAGTGTATTCACACTTGTGCTGTGGTTTGGGTGTAGTCTTGGAAGACTCTTTCCTTCATATCGGGAGACAGTGATGTGTTGCTAGATACCCCTCACTGACCGTGATAACGTAAGTTATCGTTACCGACATTTAAAGGAAACCCTTAGGGTCGCACAATTTGATGATATGGCTTACTTAAGTCAGATCGTGTGGACTGAATTATTTTGGTTCAGTTTAAAGGAGTTTAAACTCTGATTGTAAGTGAGATCTGGTCTGATCATGTTTGATTGATTAGGGCTGGAGATCGGTAAGCTTTGATCGAGAGTATTGATGCTAGATCGGTGAGATCAAGAGCATCAAGAGATGAACGGTTAGATCTTGAACCATTTGGTTTGATTGGATCTGAGCCTATGCTAGTTTGATTTGGTTTTTGAACCAAAGTCAATTGGACCGAATAAATAGAACCGGTTCACATAAGTGAACGCTTGGTTCAATTGGAGAAGGATTGTTTCGATGGTTCACTTGGGTGAACGCATGAAACATTGAGGAGTTACTAATTTTGGAAGTCGGTTTCCAAATTGGAAACGCTCCCACGTAGTAACGTTGCTCGCCCATTATTCTCCATTGATTCCTCTCGTGTGAAGGCTCTCTTGAGGCTGGGAGGAAAAGATTCGGCCAGCAAGACTTCTTCTTCGACATCTCCTACACGCGATTAGGATTCTTGAAGGTCTTTGCTAGCACAAAGGACAACAAGGAGAAAGCCTTCTTCACCTTGTGTGCGTCGCCTTTGGAGAAGAAGCATTTGATTCTTTCTCTTCCAAGCCGCCTCCTTACCCATGGCCATGGTAACGCATCTCTATGCTATCGTTTTAAGTTGATCATATGAATATCACATGAGATCCTTTGAAACCCTTGCTTCCGTTGCAAATGAACTATATGCGCCACCTATTAGGGTTTCGGCCCCCCTTCCTCTTATAGGGGACCCTTCAATTGGTATCAGAGCATGTGGTTCTATATGTGTTCATATGATTGCTTGATGTTATTGTGTGATCCATGTTTGAGCGTAAGCTTAAGATCTAAGGTTTTTACATGCTAAAGTTTATGATAGTTCATCATGCGAAAATACATATGTTTGATGTATGTTACACTTTGGCGCATGTATTGGCGCATGTTGTTGTTTTGTCAAAAACCTTCACTTGCGCGCCCCATATTAGATCTAAGCGCCTACTATAAACCCTTAGACGGGTTGATGGGGTTGAAGTCATCTTCTAGGTAAGATCCAACCAGTCTGATCAGACCATCTGACAGCCTAGATGGGTCGACCAGATGGCACCTGTGCGCAAGCACGAGGTGGCTATAGGTCGACTGTGAAGGAACCCCTAACTAAGGGGGAAGAAACCCTAAGCATGCTCATCTATCATGCATAGCGGAAAGAGGGCTTCAAGTCAAGATCGGATATGAAACAATATGATCAACTTGAAACTAGAAATCATACCAATGCCATGGACTTGGATCTCGGCTTGGAAGAAGAGATCAAGATAGGTCTCCTCCAAAGTGTGCCACACACAAGATGAAGTTGGCTCACTCCTTGGGGTCGCTTGTGCTAGCAAGTCACTCAAGGAATCTTCACTTGTCGAATGGAAGGGATGATGAACTTCCTTGTTGCCGAGAGTTCCTCTTTGCCCAAGCTCTCCTTCTCGTCGTCAACCACACCTCAACCAATGTCCAAGGCGTTGATGAGAAGAGTTCCAACGCATAAGCGTTTTTGGCGTTAAGTGAAACCGGCCCCCTTTGATGACTTTCCATAAATGGAAGCTCATCAAAGCATGCGCTCAAGCCATAACCCAAACGCATTTGAGCATTGAACCATGCGTTCACAATTGTGAACCGGTTCAAGCTAAACCGTTCGATTCAACTTCGGTTCATGAACCAAACCGAAATGGCTCAAGCCATGTGGTCTAGACCATATTGAACCCCAAGGCTCATGATCTAACCATTCATCACCTGATGCCCCTGATCTTTCCGATCTAGCATCATCTCTCTTGATCGAAGCTTACCGATCTCAAGCCTTAATCAATCAAACATGATCAGACCAGATCTCACTTACAATCAGAGATAAAATCCCTTTAATCTGAACTCAAAGAATCCAGTCCATTCGATCTGACTCAAGTAAGCCATATCATCAAATTGTGCGACCCTGAGGGTTTCCTCTAAATGTCGGTAACGATAACTTACGTTATCACGATCAGTGAGGGGTATCTAGCAACACATCACTGTCTCCCGATATAAAGGAAAGAGTCTTCCAAGACTACTCCCAAACCATTGCACAAGTGTGACTCCATTCACAAGGCATACATGTGTCCTTTGCCACTGGATGTTCTTATTGGACAAGCGGGTCAAGCTTGTAACTCCAATACGATGAGCATGATTAGATCAGATGCACATTGTCATCTGGGCATGGCCATACACTATCTCAATCATCTCATATAGGGGGCCCATTAGAACATCACACTCCTTAAACAAGGAGACGGCAATCCTATGTCTATCACTAGTGCTCTAACCTGATTCAAGCTCACCATCCAAGATAGTCTATAATCATTATGTTTCAAATGATATTGAACTACCTCAAAACAATGACAATCATCATTTAGAAACACAAGTGATCTCAAGTCAAAGGACATGTGCCACTTAGTGCTCACAAGGATCATTCACATTGTGACAAGCAATGGAATATCCGAGTAGGGTCTGTCCAGTACATCCAATGTACCCATGAGTCTACATCTTATTCCATGCTCGAAGCATCCTATAAGATTAGCACTCATATTAGTCTCAATCATATCAAGGCTGTCTCATGTTCACCAAGATATCTCGACTAAGGACATATAGCCTGTCAGCCTAGCTGAACAGCTTTGAGACATTATTCAGAAGTACACTTATTACAGCAGACAAGGTAACAACCTGAATAATAACCATGCCTTTTATAAACACAAGAGTTTATTACATGATACTTATACAATCCCAAAGGCCTCAAACATTAGCCTTAAGGGCATACCCCAACAATCTCCCACTTGCACTTAATCTAATGGTTGAGAAATCTCAAACCCATATTATTACAGTGCTTCTCATGCTTCTGCTGCGCCAGAGGCTTGGTAAGCGGGTCTGCCAGATTGTCATCTGTATGAACCTTGCAAATCTTGATCTCGCCACGATCAATGATCTCCCGGATCAAGTGAAAACGTCTTTGTATGTGCTTGGACTTCTGGTGTGACCGCGGTTCCTTTGCTTGTGCTATAGCTCCAGTGTTATCACAGAAGATAACCAAAGGATCTGCACTCGAAGGAACGACACCAAGTTCTCTCACGAACTTACGAATCCACACTGCCTCCTTGGATGCTTCCGAGGCTGCAACATACTCGGCTTCTGTTGTGGAATCAGCAACAGTTGACTGTTTGAAACTTTTCCACACCACAGCACCTCCATTCAAGCTAAAAACATAGCCTGATTGCGATCGGAAATCATCCTGGTCCGACTGGAACGAAGCGTCAGTATATCCCTCTATACTGAGTTCTTCCTGACCACCATATATCAAGAACATATCTTTGGTCCTCCGCAGATATTTTAAGATGTTCTTGACCGCAATCCAGTGCGCCAAACCTGGATTACTTTGGAATCGACTGGTCACGCTTAACCCGTAAGCGACGTCTGGGCGAGTACACAACATCGCATACATAATGGACCCAATAGCCGAAGCATAAGGCGTATTGTCCATTTCATCTTTCTCAGTCTGTGTTTGTGGACACTGACTCTTCGAAAGATTCAGACCATGTCTGACTGGAAGATATCCACGTTTAGAATTCTCTAAATGGAATCTCTCCAGGACCTTATCGATGTAGGTACTCTGGCACAACCCGAGAAGCCTCTTAGATCTATCCCGGTAGATCTTCACACCTAATACATAGGCTGCTTCTCCTAGACCTTTCATCTGAAAACATTTTCCTAACCATGCCTTAACAGCATGCAGTTCAGGAATATCGTTTCCAATGATCAAGATATCATCGACGTAGAGGATTAGGAATGTAATCACGCTCCCACTAAACCTCTTATATACACACGGGTCATCTTCGTTCTTGATGAAACCAAACTCAGAGATTGATTCATCAAAACGAATATTCCAGCTTCTTGATGCTTGCTTCAATCCATAAATGGATTTCTTTAACTTGCATATTTTATGACGATCTGATGGATTAGTGAAACCCTCAGGTTGTGTCATATACACATCCTCATCCAGATTTCCATTGAGGAAAGCTGTCTTCACATCCATCTGCCAGATCTCATAATCGTAATATGCAGCTATCGCGAAAAGAATCCGAATAGACTTAAACATGGCTACTGGTGAGAAAGTTTCATCATAATCTATCCCGTAGATTTGTTTGAAACCTTTCGCAACTAGCCTGCCTTTATAGGTAACCACGTTACCATCCATGTCAATCTTCTTCTTGAAGATCCATTTACAGCCTATAGGGATTACTCCCGGAGGCGGATCAACCAAATCCCAGACTTGGTTATCTGACATGGAGTCCATCTCGGCTCGCATAGCTTCAAGCCATCTAGCTGACTCCGGTCCACTGACCGCATCCGCATAAGTTAGGGGTTCATCATTATCCATGATGTAGACTCCGTCATAGCGCTCAGGCTGTCGACGGATCCTACCCGATCTTCGCGGTTCCCGTGATATCTGAGCCTCAGGTTGTTCAATAACCTGATCTACTGGCTCAGGCACATCCAACTGTGCTTGACTACTTTGTCCTTCCTCTGGATTTTCATCCAGCTTTATTTCTCTCCCACTGGCCTCTTGCAGAAGAAACTCCTTCTCAAGAAATATGGCCGTCCGAGCAACAAAAACCTTGTTCTCCTTGGGATCGTAGAAATAATAACCCTTAGTTTCCTTAGGGTAACCGACAAAGATACATTTGTCAGATCTGCTCTCTAGTTTCCCAGAGGCGAGCTTTTTGACATAAGCCTCGCAACCCCAGATTTTGATAAATGTCAAGCTAGGCTGTTTCCCATACCATAACTCATATGGCGTCTTTGAAACTGCCTTGGATGGCACTCGGTTTAGTACCTTTGCAGCTGTTTCCAGTGCAAAACCCCAAAAGGAATATGGAAGAGTAGCCTGACTCATCATAGAACGAACCATATCAAGTAGCGTTCTATTTCTCCTCTCGGACACACCATTCCATTGCGGTGTTCCTGGCGGAGTGAGCTGTGAGATAATCCCACACTCTTTCAGATAGTCAGTAAACGCATGACTCAGGTATTCACCACCTCGATCAGAACGAAGTGCCTTGATATTTCGGCCTAACTGATTCTGTACTTCATTCTTGAACTCTTTGAACTTGTCAAAAGATTCATTTTTATGTCTCATTAAATAGACATACCCATACCTACTGAAATCATCAGTGAAGGTAATGAAGTACTGATAGCCACCTCTGGCATGTTTACTGAAAGGCCCACACACATCACTGTGTATAAGGTCCAGTAAACCTGAAGTCCTTTGACCTTTGTGAGGAAAAGGAGACTTCGTCATTTTACCCATTAAACAAGCTTTGCATGTCTCAATCTCCTCATAGGAGAATGATCCCAGCAGTCCATGTTCATGCAACCGCTTAATGCGCTTCTCGTTTATATGGCCTAAACGACTATGCCATAGCAAGGTGCTGTCATCAGCATACTTGGCTTTCTTATTATCAATGTTTTGTATAGAATTTTCCATGTCCAACATGTATAACCCATTGTTAATTGAACCAGTTGCATACACAATATTATCATAAGTTAAAACACACTTTGAAATCTTGCATTCAAAGGCAAATCCTTTCCTGACAAGAGCAGGAATGGAGATAATATTCTTGGTAATACTGGGTACAAAATAACAATTGTTTAATTCTAATACAATGCCAGATGGTAAAGTAATGAAATAGTCTCCTACAGCAACAGCAGCAACCCGTGCCCCGTTTCCAACTCGTAGGTCTACCTCATGCTGTCCCACCTGCCTTCTTCTCTTGAGTTCCTGCACATTTGAACAAATGTGAACTCCACATGCAGTGTCTAACACCCATGATATAGAAGAAGATGAAACCATGACTTCCGTCACGTATATACCTGAGCCAGAAGCAATGCTTCCCCTCTTATCTCCTTGGAGCGCTTTACAGTCCTTTTTCCAGTGACCCAGCTGGCCACAGTGGAAACACCTGTTGTCCTTCGACCGCTTCACCTTCTGTTTCAGGGTCTTACTGTAATTCTTGACAGGGGCCTTGCCCTTCTTCCCCTTCTTCTTGTTCCTAGAAGGAACCATCAAGACAGAGGTTGAAGGCTTACCCTTCAGAGTTTCCTCAGTTGTCAAGAGCATATTCAGCAGCTCTGCCGGCGTACAATCGATCTTGTTCATATTAAAGTTAATAATGAACGCATCGAAAGAAGGCGGGAGAGACTGCAGAATAATATCTACAGCAAGCTCCTGGTTGATGGTATGCCCCAGTTTATCTAGAGCCTCCTTGTGCCCAATCATCTTGAGCACGTGAGCTCCCACTGGGCTCCCCTCAGCCAGTTTGCTCTGAAAGAAGAGCTTCGTCAGATTATAGCGCTCAGTCCTCGCCTGTGCAGCATACAGCATTTTGAGGTTTGCTATAATCTCTATAGCTGACATATCCTCATGCTGACGCTGCAGCGGTGGCGTCATAGACGCTAGCATCAGGCAAGCGACATCAATGCTATCATTGACGTGCTTTTCGTAGGCTTCCCGAACCGCCCTTGCGGCGTTCGGAGCGGGCTGCGGCGGTATCGCCGTCTCGAGGACATACAGTTTCCTCTCTGCCTTAAGAACAATCTTAAGGTGTCCGAACCAGTCAGAGAAGTTCGGCCCAGCAAACTTCTCCCTTTCCAGTAGGGATCGCACATTGAAGCTCATGGTGTTCGTTGCTGCAGGAATCTACAACAAGCAAGAACAGCAAGGTTAGTATCAATGTTTCAGAATCAATCCAGGACTTAAGAAAGATTCTTTTCTCACTATTTTGTCTGACTGAAAAATCCAGTAAACAGTCCGAAAGAGTAACACTCTTTTAGTGAGATGGGATCCAGATTTCATACTTCGTCTCCGCGTCCCGCTCAGGCGAGATAAGATGCACAGAGATGACAAGTACTAATTTCTGGTAGGCTGTGCCAGCCAATCGCCAACCCGTGCGATTCCCCTTCATCTTGGCAATCCAGCAGACTGTGCCAACTGAGTTGGTACAACACAGTCTCTGATCCCAGAGATGGCTGCCTCCATGTGCTACCATATGCGCCACATATGTAGCCAACATGGTCAAGCTGACCTGACCTACTCCCTGGACCACCACGTGCTATGCTGAGCAACGAGAGGGGATAAATCCCAACTCTGTAACACGCAGGTGAAATCCAGCACCGTCTGAAGATAGGTGGACGTGCCCACTGAGTGGGTTCAACACGGCTCCAACGATAATCAGAAAGGTGAGGTTTCGCGTCAGAAGGCTTACGAGCTTGATATGTTAGCGTTGGATTTTATCGGTCTTTTATCTTCTTAACTATCATACAAGTCCTATGGTGATAGCAGAAGATAAACTTAAACATGCAATTCTAATTATAAGCAATAAGAAGAAAGCATGATCTTATGTGGTAAAAGCCCATGAACCCTAGTAAGACCTTAATTTACTTAAGTCTTCACTTGAGCTCCTTGCATCTCATCTGGTCCAACCCAGTGCCCTAGCGCCAAGAGCACCTCAGGTGCACCACCAGATGAATGCCCCTCTTGGATGTGTGCACTTGTCTAATCAAAGTACATTTGATCTATCTAGACAAGGTTGACTCGCAGGTCAACTACATATTATAAATTAAGTACAATGTGATTCGCAGATCACAAATTAATTTACAACTTATCCAGGCTCGCAGGCCCCAGCACAGCACACAATAGGGCAACCCACATAAGACTAAATAAACAAGCATATGATTCAATCAACATGTGATCCAATCAAGAAATTAAATTTTGGAAAAACCCATGGCATCAATTTAATTTCCTTATGAGCCCTACAACCTTACAATGGTCCATTGATGGGGATCCACTCATCCATCTAGCTAGATCCTTTGCCCTTGCATGCACCGAGTCCTAACTGACCCGAGTTGACCTAATGGTCAACCATGCATGCCCCAAGGGCTGAACCACCCCATGAGTTTTGGCAAGCGGGTGTGACCCCGGGCCTAACTCAAGTGTGTTCAGTAGTTGTCTCAACCAGACCTCGCTACACGCCCTAGATGCAGTCAACCTATAACCACCTTGTGCTTGCGCATAGGTGCTATTGGGTCAACCCATCTGAGCTGTCAGATGGTCTGATCAGACTTGGATCCAACCTAGTGGTGACTTCAACCTCATCAACCCATCTAAGGGTTTAATGTAGTGGCACCTTAGATCTAATGAAGCGCGCAAGAGGTAAGTTTTAGAAAACTTTTATAACATGCGCAATGTTACAAACAAACAACATGCTTGATAACCCTTAGATATAAGGGGGTCCCCTTCAAGGGGGAGCGCATACTTTAGGAGGTCCCCTTCAAGGGGGAGCGCATACTTCAGGAACATATGATACAAGCGCAACATCATGAACATATAAGCGCAACATCATGAACATATGATACAAGCGCAACATCATGAACATATAAGCGCAACATCATGAACATATGATACAAGCGCAACATCATGAACATATAAGCGCAACATCATGAACATATGATACAAGCGCAACATCATGAACATATAAGCGCAACATCATGAAAACAAAGCATGCCTCAAGGAAACAGTAAGCGCAACATCATGTATGGATCACCAATACTTAAAGCAATCATATCGATCATATCATGAGCCTAGCTCTGATACCAATTGAAGGAACCCCTAACTAAGGGGGAAGAAACCCTAAGCATGCTCATCTATCATGCATAGCGGAAAGAGGGCTTCAAGTCAAGATCGGATATGAAACAATATGATCAACTTGAAACTAGAAATCATACCAATGCCATGGACTTGGATCTCGGCTTGGAAGAAGAGATCAAGATAGGTCTCCTCCAAAGTGTGCCACACACAAGATGAAGTTGGCTCACTCCTTGGGGTCGCTTGTGCTAGCAAGTCACTCAAGGAATCTTCACTTGTCGAATGGAAGGGATGATGAACTTCCTTGTTGCCGAGAGTTCCTCTTTGCCCAAGCTCTCCTTCTCGTCGTCAACCACACCTCAACCAATGTCCAAGGCGTTGATGAGAAGAGTTCCAACGCATAAGCGTTTTTGGCGTTAAGTGAAACCGGCCCCCTTTGATGACTTTCCATAAATGGAAGCTCATCAAAGCATGCGCTCAAGCCATAACCCAAACGCATTTGAGCATTGAACCATGCGTTCACAATTGTGAACCGGTTCAAGCTAAACCGTTCGATTCAACTTCGGTTCATGAACCAAACCGAAATGGCTCAAGCCATGTGGTCTAGACCATATTGAACCCCAAGGCTCATGATCTAACCATTCATCACCTGATGCCCCTGATCTTTCCGATCTAGCATCATCTCTCTTGATCGAAGCTTACCGATCTCAAGCCTTAATCAATCAAACATGATCAGACCAGATCTCACTTACAATCAGAGATAAAATCCCTTTAATCTGAACTCAAAGAATCCAGTCCATTCGATCTGACTCAAGTAAGCCATATCATCAAATTGTGCGACCCTGAGGGTTTCCTCTAAATGTCGGTAACGATAACTTACGTTATCACGATCAGTGAGGGGTATCTAGCAACACATCACTGTCTCCCGATATAAAGGAAAGAGTCTTCCAAGACTACTCCCAAACCATTGCACAAGTGTGACTCCATTCACAAGGCATACATGTGTCCTTTGCCACTGGATGTTCTTATTGGACAAGCGGGTCAAGCTTGTAACTCCAATACGATGAGCATGATTAGATCAGATGCACATTGTCATCTGGGCATGGCCATACACTATCTCAATCATCTCATATAGGGGGCCCATTAGAACATCACACTCCTTAAACAAGGAGACGGCAATCCTATGTCTATCACTAGTGCTCTAACCTGATTCAAGCTCACCATCCAAGATAGTCTATAATCATTATGTTTCAAATGATATTGAACTACCTCAAAACAATGACAATCATCATTTAGAAACACAAGTGATCTCAAGTCAAAGGACATGTGCCACTTAGTGCTCACAAGGATCATTCACATTGTGACAAGCAATGGAATATCCGAGTAGGGTCTGTCCAGTACATCCAATGTACCCATGAGTCTACATCTTATTCCATGCTCGAAGCATCCTATAAGATTAGCACTCATATTAGTCTCAATCATATCAAGGCTGTCTCATGTTCACCAAGATATCTCGACTAAGGACATATAGCCTGTCAGCCTAGCTGAACAGCTTTGAGACATTATTCAGAAGTACACTTATTACAGCAGACAAGGTAACAACCTGAATAATAACCATGCCTTTTATAAACACAAGAGTTTATTACATGATACTTATACAATCCCAAAGGCCTCAAACATTAGCCTTAAGGGCATACCCCAACAGACTGCAGATAGGCGTGTAGCGAGGTCTGGTTGAGACAACCAGTGAACGCACATGAGTTAGGCCCGGGGTCACACCCGCTTGCCAGAACTCATGAAGGTTGTTCAGCCCTTTGCGCATGCATGGTTGACCATTAGGTCGACTCAAGTCAGTTAGGACTTGGTGCATGCAAGGGCAGTGGATCTGACTAGACATGATGAGTGGATCCCTATTAATGGACCGTTGTAAGGTAGTAGGGCACATAAGACAAATAAAATTGATTCCGATGGGATTTTGAAAAATTTTATTTAGTTGATGGATCACATATTGATTGGATGCCATGATGCTTGTCTATTTCATCTTATGTGGGTTGCCCTTTTAATGTGTGCTGTGCTGGGGCCTGTGAGCCTGGATTAATTATAAATTATTATTTTTGTGATCTGCGCATCACATTTTAATTAATTTATTGTGTAATTGACATGCGTGTCAATCTTGTCTAGATAGATTAAATTGTAATTTTAATCAGACAAGAGCACAGAGCACACATGGCATTGGCGCATGCAGCAGTGGCTTGACCAGGTGGGAGGTCCAGGGTTCGACTCTGGGACAGGCGCATTTACCTGGTGGGCGCACCTGAGCTGCAGTGGGCGCTTGGGCCCTGGTCTGGGCCAAATGAGATGCAAAAGACTCATGAAGAGCTCAAGTGAAGACTTAAGTTAACTTAAGGTCTTACTTAGGCTTAATGAGCGTTTACCACATAAGATCATCATGCTTTCCTTTACTGTTTAAATAATTAGAAATGCATGATTTATTTATCTTCTGCTATCACCATAGGGTTTGCATGATAGTTAAGAAGATAAAAGGACCGTTAAAATCCAACGCTAAATATCAAGCACGTAAGCCTTCTGACGCGAAACCTCACTGTTCTGACTATCGTTGGGGCCGTGTTGTACCCACTCAGTGGGCACGCCCATCTATCTTCAGACGGTGTGTGATTTCACCTGCGTGTTACAGAGAAGGGATTTATCGCTTCTCGTTGCTCAGCATAGCACGTGGTGGTCCAGGGAGTAGGTCAGGTCAGCTTGACCATGTAGGCTACATATGGGGCATATGTTAGCTATATGGAGGCAGCCATCTGTGGGATCAGAGACTGTGTTGTACCAACTCAGTTGGCACAGTCTGCTGGATTGCCCAGATGAAGGGGAATCGCACGGGTTGGCGATTGGCAGGGACTGCCTACCAGAAATTAGTGCTTGTACTCTCTGTGCATCTTATCTCGCCTGAGCGGGACGCGGAGACCAAGTATGAAATCTGGATCCCATCTCACTAAAAGAGTCTTACTCTTTCGGACTGTTTTAATGGATTTTTCAGTCAGATAAAATAGTGAGAAAAGAATCTTTCTTAAGTCCTGGATTGATTCTAAACATTGATACTGACCTTGCTGTTCTTGCATTGTTGTAGATTCCTGCAGCAACGAACACCATGAGCTTCAATGTGCGATCCCTACTGGAAAGGGAGAAGTTTGCTGGGCCAAACTTCTCAGACTGGTACGGACACCTTAAGATTATTCTTAAGGCTGAGAGGAAACTGTATGTCCTCGAGACGGCTATACCGCCTCAACCCGCTCCGAACGCCGCAAGGGCGGTTCAGGATGCCTATGAAAAGCATGTCAATGATAGCATTGATGTCGTTTGCCTGATGCTAGCGTCTATGACGCCACAGCTGCAGCATCAGCATGAGGATATGTCTGCTATAGAAATTATAGCAAACCTCAAGATGCTGTATGCTGCACAGGCGAGGACTGAACGCTATAATTTGACACTAGTGATAGACTATCTTGGATAATGATCATGAGTCAGGTTAGGACACTAGTGATAGATATAGGATTGCCGTCTCCTTGATTGGAGTGTGATGTTCTAAAGGGGCCCCCCTGAATGAGATGATTGAGAAAGTGTATGGCCATACCCAGGTGACTATGATCATCTGATCTAATCATGCTCATCATATTGGAGTTACAAGCTTGACACGCTTGTCCAATAAGAACATCCAGTGGCAAAGGAAACATGTATGCCTCATGAAGTGTATTCACACTTGTGCTGTGGTTTGGGTGTAGTCTTGGAAGACTCTTTCCTTCATATCGGGAGACAGTGATGTGTTGATAGATACCCCTCTCTGATCGTGATAACGTAAGTTATCATTACCGACATTTAAAGGAAACCCTTAGGGTCGCACAATTTGATGATATGGCTTACTTAAGTCAGATCGTGTGGACTGAATTATTTTGGTTCAGTTTAAAGGAGTTTAAACTCTGATTGTAAGTGAGATCTGGTCTGATCATGTTTGATTGATTAGGGCTTGAGATCGGTAAGCTTTGATCGAGAGTATTGATGCTAGATCGGTGAGATCAAGAGCATCAAGAGATAAACGGTTAGATCTTGAACCATTTGGTTTGATTGGATCTGAGCCTATGCTGGTTTGATTTGGTTTTTGAACCAAAGTCAATTGGACCGAATAAATAGAACCGGTTCACATAAGTGAACGCTTGGTTCAATTGGAGAAGGATTGTTTCGATGGTTCACTTGAGTGAACGCATGAAACATTGAGGAGTTACTAATTTTGGAAGTCGGTTTCCAAATTGGAAACGCTCCCACGTAGTAACGTTGCTCGCCCATTATTCTCCATTGATTCCTCTCGTGTGAAGGCTCTCTCGAGGCTGGGAGAAAAGATTCGGCCAGCAAGACTTCTTCTTCGACATCTCCTACACGCGATTAGGATTCTTGAAGGTCTTTGCTAGCACAAAGGACAACAAGGAGAAAGCCATCTTCACCTTGTGTGCGTCGCCTTTGGAGAAGAAGCATTTGATTCTTTCTCTTCCAAGCCGCCTCCTTACTCATGGCCATGGTAACGCATCTCTATGCTATCGTTTTAAGTTGATCATATGAATATCACATGAGATCTTTTGAAACCCTTGCTTCCGTTGCAAATGAACTATATGCGCCACCTATTAGGGTTTCGGCCCCCCTTCCTCTTATAGGGGACCCTTCACCTGAGCCAGTAGATCAGGTTACTGAGCAACCTGAGGCTCAGATATCACGGGAACCGCGAAGATCGGGAAGGATCCGTCGACAGCCTGAGCGCTATGACGGAGTCTACATCATTGATGATGAACCCCTCACTTATGCGGATGCGGTCAGTGGAACGGAATCAGCGAGATGGCTTGAAGCTATGCGAGCCGAGATGGACTCCATGTCAGATAACCAAGTTTGGGATTTGGTTGATCCGCCTCCGGGAGTAATCCCTATAGGCTGTAAGTGGATCTTCAAGAAGAAGATTGACATGGATGGTAACATGGTTACCTATAAAGGCAGGCTAGTTGCGAAAGGTTTCAAACAGATCTACGGGATAGATTATGATGAAACTTTCTCTCCTGTAGCCATGTTCAAGTCTATTCGGATTATTCTTGCGATAGCGGCATATTATGATTATGAGATCTGGCAAGAGGATGTGTATATGACACAACCTGAAGGTTTCACTGATCCATCAGATCGTCATAAAATATGCAAATTAAAGAAGTCCATTTATGGACTTAAACAAGCATCAAGAAGCTGGAATATTCGTTTTAATGAATCAATATGTGAATTTGGTTTCATCAAGAATGAAGATGACCCGTGTGTATATAAGAGGTTTAGTGGGAGCGTGATTACTTTCCTAGTCCTCTACGTTGATGATATCTTAATCATTGGAAATGATGTTCCTGAACTACATGCCGTCAAGGCATGGTTAAGAAAATGTTTCCAGATGAAAGATTTAGGAGAAGCAGCCTATGTATTAGGTGTGAAGATCTACAGAGATAGATCAAAGAGGCTTCTCGGGCTGTGCCAGAGTACTTACATCGATAAAGTCCTGGAGAGATTCCATTTAGAAAATTCTAAAAGAGGGTATCTTCCAGTCAGACATGGTCTGAATCTTTCAAAGAGTCAGTGTCCACAAACACAGACTGAGAAAGATGAAATGGACAATACGCCTTATGCTTCAGCTATTGGGTCCATTATGTATGCGATGTTGTGTACTCGCCCAGACGTCGCTTACGGGTTAAGCGTGACCAGTCGATTCCAAAGTAATCCAGGGAAGGCACACTGGATTGCAGTCAAGAACATTTTGAAATATCTTTGGAGGACCAAAGATATGTTCTTGATATATGGAGGTCAGGAAGAACTCAGTATTGAAGGATATACTGACACTTCGTTCCAATCTGACTAGGATGATTTCCGATCGCAATCAGGCTATGTTTTTAGCTTGAATTGAGGAGCAGTGGTGTGGAAAAGTTTCAAACAGTCAATTGTTGCTGATTCCACAACAGAAGCCGAGTATGTTGCAGCCTCAGAAGCATCCAAGGAGGCAGTGTGGATTCGTAAGTTCGTTCAGGAACTTGGTGTTGTTCCTTCGAGTGCAGATCCTTTGGTTATCTTCTGTGATAACACTGGAGCTATAGCATAAGCAAAGGAACCACGGTCGCACCAGAAGTCCAAGCACATACAGAGAAGGTTTCACTTGATCCGGGAGATCATTGATCGTGGCGCGATCAAAGTCTGCAAGGTTCATACAGATGACAATCTAGCTGACCCGCTTACAAAGCCTCTGGCGCATCAGAAGCATGAGAAGCACTGTAATAATATGGGTTTGAGATTTCTCAACCATTAGATTAAGTGCAAGTGGGAGATTGTTGGGGTATGCCCTTAAGGCTAATGTTTGAGGCCTTGGGATTATTTCAGTATCATGTATAAACTCTATGTTTATAAAGGCAATGGTTGTTATTCAGGTTGTTACATCATCTGCTGCAATATGTATACTTCTGAATAATGTCTCAATGCTGTTCAGCTTGGCTGACATGCAGTTTTGTCCTTAGTCGAGATATCTTGGTGAACATGAGACAGCCTTGATATGATTGAGACTAATATGTGTTCTAATCTTATAGGATGCTTCGAGCATGGAATAAGATGTAGACTCATGGGTACATTGGATGTACTGGACAGACCCTACTTAGGATATTCAATTGCTTGTCATAATGTGAATAATCCTTGTATGCAAACAAGTGGCATATTTCCTCTGACTTGAGATCACTTGTGTTTCTAAATGATGATTGGCATTGTTTTGAGGTAGTTCAATATCATTTGAAACATAATGGTTATAGACTATCTTGGATAATGAGCATGAGTCATGTTAGGGCACTAGTGATAGATATAGGATTGCCGTCTCCTTGTTTGGAGTGTGATGTTCTAAAGGGGCCCCCTGGATGAGATGATTGAGAAAGTGTATGGCCATACCCAGATGACTATGTTTCATCTGATCTAATCATTCTCATCATATTGGAATTACAGGCTTGACACGCTTGTCCAATAAGAACATCCAGTGGCAAAGGAAACACATATGTCAAGTGACTTGGGTTCACACTTGTGCTGTGGTTTGGGTGTAGTCTTGGAAGCCTCTTTCCTTTATATCGGGAGACAGTGATGTGTTGCTAGATACCCCTCACTGATCGTGATAACGTGAGTTATCGTTACCGACATTTAAAGGAAACCCTTAGGGTCGCACAATTTGATGATATAGCTTACTTGAGTTAGATCGTGTGGACTGAATTGTTTTGGTTCAGTTTAATGGGATTTAAACTCTGATTGTAAGTGAGATCTGGTCTGATCATGTTTGATTGATTAGGGCTTGAGATCGGTAAGCTTCGATCGAGAGAAATGATGCTAGATCGGTGAGATCAAGAGCATCAAGAGATGAATGGTTAGATCTTGAGCCTTATGGTTTAATTTGATCTAGACCAATGCTTGGTTTAATTTGGTCTTTGAACCAAATATAATTGAACCGGCTCATCACATGAGCGCATGGTTCAAAAGGAGTTTGCGGTTGGTTCATGAACGCATGAACGCATGAAGTGATGACTTGCTATTTTTGGAAGTAATGGTTTCCAAAATAGACTTCACGCCTCACGTTCGAGAAGAACGCTCGCCTCTCTTCTCCTTTCGACGCCTCTCTCGTGTGAGGATAGTCTTCACGTCTAGGAGGTTGTGTGACAAGCAAAAGAGATCATCTCATCTTCCCTTCAAGCGATCAGGAGACTTGGGGAGCCTTGCTAGCACAAGGATCGACAAGGAGTAGGCGATCAATCATCTTGTGTGCGCACGCTTTGGAGGAGAGCTACTTCGTTCTCTGCTTCCAAGTCGCCATCCAAGCAATGGCTATGGTATGATCCCTTCTCGATCTATACATGTTATTAAGTTGATCATATATTCATGCATGCGATTCTAGAAACCCTAGCTTCCGCTCAATGCAAATCCTCTGATATGCGCCTATTAGGGTTTCGCCCCCCCCCCCCCCTTTAGGGAACTTTCAGACTAAGCCACTTTTCGCAGGTATCTTCAGTAATCGGTGCATCACAAGTCTTGAACGTTGGCAAGAATTGGAAGCCCTCATCTTGCTCGACTAGATGGATGAGTTGATCGAACTGCATCGACAATAGATCAACCTCAAAACCATAAGAACTTTTCTTATCTGAATAACTTCTTCAATGTTTTTTATGTACTAATCAGAGTATTACTTTCATTGCAGGTATTTTAAGAAGTCGGGCAAACAAATCTCTTCATCTTATGCACCGATAGAAAGACCAAACATTGTTAGATCTTCTAGACCAGCTAGGTCAAATCCAGATTAAACAAATCAATCTGCTTGACACCTCAACTTTTGGAGAATGATACATCTCTGCAGTTGTTTTATTTATCTAATCTGATTAGTCATATTGTTGCGAATGCTCTGCAAACCCGGAACACCCTGACTCTATTTTTCTTATAGATCTGGAAAGAACTTCTTTCGATCTACTATTTGGCATAATCAGTTTTCATTTTGGATCATTGGATCCTATCCTATGGCATAGCATCTTTTCATAAATGATTATTTTTACTGCTGTGGAATTCTGGCTGCTTACTGTATTTTAGGTTTTAATTACTTTTTTTCTAGTTTGCTCATCACGTGTCGCCACCCCCCATCAGTTTGGTATTAGAGTAAAGGTTGTGAGCAACTCTTTTCTAGTTCACAACAACCACTTCAGTTTTGCTAAAATTCTATTCTGACTATGCCACTTTTCGTAGGTATCTTAAGTAATCGGTGCATCACAAGTCTTGAACGTTGGCAAGAATTGGAAGCCCTCATCTTGCTCTACTAGATGGATGAGTTGATTGAACTGTAGCGACAATAGATCAACCTCAAAAACATAAGAACTTCTCTTATCTAAATAATTTTTGCAATGTTTTTTATGTACTAATCAGAGTATTACTTTCGTTGCAGGTATTTTAAGAAGTCGGGCAAACAAATCTCTTCATCTTATGCACCGATAGAAAGACCAAACATTGTTAGATCTTCCAGACCAGCTGGGTCGAATCCAGATTAAACAAATCAGTCTGCTTGACACCTCAACTTTTGGAGAATGATACATCTCTGCAGTTGTTTTATTTATCTAATCTGATTAGGCATATTGTTGCGAATGCTCTGCAAACCCGGAACACCCTGACTCTATTTTTCTTATAGATCTAGAAAGAACTTCTTTCAATCTACTATTTGGCATAATTTGTTTTCATTTTGGATAATTGAATCCTATCCTATGGCATAGCATCTTTTCATAAATGATTATTTTTACTGCTGTGGAATTCTGGCTGCTTACTGTATTTTAGGTTTTAATTACTTTTTTTCTAGTTTGCTCATCACGTGTCGCCACCCCACATCAGTTTGGTATCAGAGGAAAGGTTGTGGGCAACTCTTGTTGCCTACACGATCTTTGCTTCACTCTTTGCATAAAAAAAATCATTCTTAGTTTTTACTTGTGATTCATGCTTAGTTTGCATATTTATGCTATTTGCTAGTTGTAGCTTAATTGTTTTTTTTTAAAAATTATCATATGGCATGTTTATTCTTCACGTTAGTTAAGTTATTTTCTATTTATTTGCTTAAAAAAAACTTATTACATGCTTTCATGTTTAGTTGTTCTTATTATTTAGTTTGCATTATTTGCTAGGAAAAAAAAAATCTTGCTTACACCCTAGTTGCACCAAAACTTCTCATAACACATCATGGTGCTTCACTTTTATCGAAGGGATTTAATAGCAAAACGAGAACTTATAATTGATATGGGTTATAAGATAATCACTCATAGGCCTAGTTGTATCACAACATACACCTTGTGCAATGGCCACATGATTATAGGAAATTAAATGCAGCCACTAGGAAAGACCACTTCCCATTACCTATTATTGATCATATGGTTGAGAGATTTGCAAATCATTCTTATTTTTGCTTCTTAGATGGATATTCTGATTTTTTCCAAATTCCTATACATCCTGATGACCAAGACAAGACCACCTTTACTTGCCCATGTGGTACTTTTGTATATAGAAGGATGCCTTTTGGTTTGTGTAACGCACCTCCTACCTTTCAGAGGTGTATGATGGCCATATTTCCTAAATTCCTTGAAGATTTTATGGATGATTTTTCTATATATGGTTTCTCTTTTGATGATTGTTTGGCTAATTTAACTCGAGTCTTGCAAAGGTGCAAAGAAACTAATCTTGTCCTTAACTGGGAGAAGTGTCATTTCATGGTTAGACAAGGAACAGTTTTGGGGCACCTTATTTCAGAAAGGGGGATAGAAGTCGACAAAGCAAAAGTTGAAGTGATTGAGAAGCTAGCACCACCCATAACGGTTAAAGAGATCAGAAGCTTCTTGGGACATGCAGGATTTTATCAGCGATTTATCATGGAATTCTCTAAACTTGCTAAACCACTCACTGATTTACTTTGTAAAGATTCTAAATTCTATTTTGATGAGAATTGTTTGCTTGCATTTTAGGAACTGAAGAAAGCCTTAATAACAGCACCTATCATGCAACCACCTAATTGGGAATTGCCTTTTGAGCTTATGTGCGATGCTAGTGATTTTGCTGTAGGAGCGGTTCTAGGTCAAAGGAAAGAAAAGAAGCCCTATGCGATTTATTATGTTAGTAAAGCTTTGGATGAGACACAAATGAATTACACCACAACTGAGAAGGAACTTTTAGCTAATGTTTTTGCTTTTGATAAATTTAGATCTTATTTGTTAAATTCAAAAGTTGTGGTGTACACTAATCATGTAGCGGTTAAGTATTTAATGCAGAAGAAAGATAGTAAACCATGTCTACTTAGATGGGTTTTGCTTCTACAAGAGTTTGATTGGGAAATCAAGGACAAGAAAGGAACTAAAAACTTAGTTGCAGATCATCTTTCAAGGATAACTGTAGAAGCTAATAAAGGTGATTCCATCGATGATTCCATTGATGATTCCTTCCCTGAAGAACAACTCTTGGGTATTGCTGATATAGTGAATTATCTTGTTGCTAATGTTTTTCCTCTTGATTTGAGCTATCAAGTAAAGAAGAAATTCTTAGCTGAGATAAAACACTATTTTTGGGATGAGCCTTATTTATTTAGAAGATGTGTAGATGGAATATTTAGAAGATGTATCCTAGAAGAGGAGATCAAGGATATATTATTTCAGTATCATGGATTAACTTATAGAGGGCATGCTAGTACTAAGAAGACAATTTTTAAAGTATTACAACTGGATTTTATTGGCCCTCAATCTTTAAGGATGCTATAAATTTTATAATGACTTGTGATAGTTGCCAAAAGATGGGGAACATCAACAAGAGGAATGAGATGCCATTATCCACAATACTTGAAGTTGAAATATTTGATGTTTGGGGGATTATATTTATGGGACCATTTCCATCGTCTGGAGGTAACAAATATATACTTGCGGTAGTAGACTATGTTTCCAAGTGGGTGGAAGCCATTGCTTCTCCTACTAATATTTCGATTGATTTATGGAAAATCATGTTATCTTCTTGTAGAGCTCGAGCATAAGGCGTTCTGGGCAATCAAAATATTGAATTTTGACTTGAAGAATGCGGGTGAAAAATGAAAGTTACAATTGAATGAGCTTGATGAAATTAGACTCTCCGATTACGAAAATGCAAGGATCTATAAAGAGAGGACTAAAAGATGGCATGATCGCCATATACTTATAAAGGAATTCCAACCGGGTGAATTTGTTCTGTTGCTTAATTCTAGGTTGAGACTTTTTCTTGGTAAACTTAAATCTCGATGGTCTGGACCTTTTCAGGTTATGAAGACATATCCATACAGAGATGTTGACATATGGAGTGAAAAACAGGAGTGTTTAAGGTTAACGGTCAGAGATTGAAACATTACATCTATGAGGAGCAGATTGAAGGATGAGAGAAATTTTTACTTGATGAACCACGAGCAAATCCGAGTGCAAAATGGTCAAGCTAATAACTACTAAATTAGCGCTTCTTGGGAGGCAACCCTAGCACTTTTTCTTTTGTTTTTGTTTTCATTTTTTCTTTAGCACTAACTTTTTCTTTTTCTCTATGTAGGTAAGTTTGGATTGATTTTTGCTAGTGATAAACGGCAATCTCTGAATTTTTGGACAAATTATGGTACTGCCATAATGATTTTTACGGTATCGTAATTCTTTTACGCTACTACCGTAATGAATTTCATCGTCCGTAATTTGAGTCCGTTTTCATCCATAAGGTTTTACCTATTTTACGACACCACCGTATTGCTTTTCACGGTACCGTATATTCCGGCTATTTTATTATAGAAACTTTTGGGATTTTTGAGCAAATTATGGCAGTGCCATATTATCTTTACGGTACCGTAATTTAGAGTGATTTTAAACCCAAAACTTTTTGAAATTTTTTATAAAATTACAGCAGTGCCGTATTATCTTTACGGTACTATAATTTGACGTCTTTTTCCTGCCAAAAGTTCATTCGACTTTACGGCACTACTGTAATTGTGCAGGCCCCACGCAATTTTACTACCGTATTTAGGGTTTCGGTGCCGTGTTTTAGGGTTTTCTCCGCTTGAGATTGCGCCGACCTCTTGTTTGCTTCGATTTCTTACTTCCAAATCCTTCGGCGACCCTTCCTAAACCTTTTTCGACTGATTTTTCCGTACAATTTTGAGGTTTTTGAGCTCGATCGACCTCAACCGCTGTTCTTCTGCCAATTTCAGCTAGATTCCAGTTCCAGGAAGTTTGAAGGAGTTAGGAGATCTTTCCCTGAAGGTTTGAAGGCTCGATTGCAACTCAAAAATCTAGATTTGGGAACTTGATTCAGAACTTGCTTAAAACTCTGTTTGCCCCCTTTGGTAACGACACTATTCATTCCAGTTTTTTTTATTAAGCTTTGAAATCTTGCTTCCATTCCTCATGGCACCAATGAAGAGAGTTGTTTATAAGAGAAAGGGGAAAGCACCAGCAAAATCTTCAGCCCCCGCTCCACCATCAAACCCATTTGGAGTAGTCTCCAGGGATGCAGTTCAAGAACAGAGATATAACAGCTTGCTTACCAGACACATAGTAAAGACTAAATATGCTGATATGAGTGAGTTGGAAACTTTGGGGCTCAAGGTGGATGTTCTATGGATGTTTGATCAGATTGCAACGATGAAATTCTTTAGCCTGACTCCTCAAACTTATCTACCTCTAGTGTTAGAAGTTCTAAGTAGTTTAGAGATGGATTGGGATGAGTACACTGATCGCCCAGCTACAGGGGAGATGAAATTTCAGATGGCCAATGAGGAAAGGAAGCTCACACGTAGAGATATTAGTCATATTTTTCACTTACCGAATGAGGGGCGCACCGAGCCACCTATTGGGTTCATCAAGAATGTCTTCTGGAACCAAATCACTGCATAAACCAGATTCTCTCCTTCCTCAGCAAGAGCTACCAGCATCTCCAACCCGTGCATCAAATACACCCACTGAGTTCTAGCTCATACCATTTTCGGGGAAGGGGACTGCGACGTAATGGTTCATCATTCTGAATTATTCTTCCTTTGGTGCATGCTTCACGGGTATTTTGTGGATGTTGCTTTCTTTTTCAAGAAACATTTGGATAAGGTAGCTAGAGTTAAAAAGGGCACGATAGTGATAGGAGGATTCCTTACTCCTATAGCACTTTATTTGGGGATTGAGCCCTATGGTATTGAGGTTGCCAGGGGCAATGCCAGGATTGACATTGAATCCTGCATTGCCATGAAAATGATTGTCAGAGATGCAGATACGTAGTGTTTGATTCTGCAGCCTGGGCTTCCTACTTTGCCATTGCCAAACCCAGGGAGAACCACAGTGCAAAACTAATAAAACTGGAAGCTATCCCCGAGTGCTGCTGCTTATGCCACCCCTGCACCTGTGGATTCTATACCCCCGCCATCGGCTGCCTGGGGTGATGACCCATTTGGGATGGGCATAGATTCTTCACCTCCAGAGCTGCCGATCCACCATCGTACAGAGCTACCGGATCCTCCTCACATCGTGTTGCCCCAGATCAGGGTGGATGGCAGAGCTTTCAAGACCCTGGTTTCGAGGCTCTTTCTGTCAATGCACACCGATTGACATCTACCGTGGGGAGGATATTTGATTATGTGGTGCATATACACGATGACATTGAAGAAATCAAGGACTACCTTCGTCTCAAGCGCAGTGGTGATAGAGAAGGAGGATCTCAGGGTGACCCCATGGATGCCACCCTAGCTGAGGGAGATGACGAGGAGATAGACTCTGATGAGTATAGCATTGTGAGTATCCTTTTTCCTTATCTATTGCTTTACTTGTGCTTTATTGATTAAAAATGATTTTATACTCTTGTAGGGAAGGATGACTCTGTCATACTTCTTGTATCTGCCTGCTACTGATCCTTTATTCTGAGTTATAATTGCTAAATCTTTTTCGATATGGGTGTATTGATACTTTTATGATACTTGATTTGTAGGTAATTCGATATGATTGTATAACTCAAGTATACTTTGCGTGGATTGGTACAGCTTGATAGTCGAACCGTTTGATTTAGACTATGTGATGAAATACTTTTCTTAGTTGATTGCAAATATTTGTACTGATTGCATGATATATAAGTTAAATCCATGAAATTACTGCAATGATCATGCCGAAATTTTTCTTGATGATGAATTACCATGCATAACGATATTTGAGAATTGGAAATAGACCTAATATGCTGAATTTATTTCTTTGATATATTATATCTGTTGAAATTTTCCATTGATTAATACATGAAGTTTTGGGTAAATATATTGTTTAATGAATGAAATCTAAAAGAGAAATAACTCCTTTAAATAAAATGAGCATATGTTGTATGATTTTTGGATTGATATCAATTGATTAAACCGAGTAGATCATTAAAGTCCATCTCGTCATTTGTTGGGATGAAAGAATCCGAAATACATAAAGAAAAGTGACTCCCCTATTTGGCACTGTGAAAAATTGGCAGTGGGACCTAAAGACATGGGTTGAAGTCTGAAAAGAACAACTCCTCTTTTTGGCATTATATTTGCAATGGTACCGAAGATAAGAGTTGAAGTTCAATTAAAAAATATGTATCTATATGGGTGCATACCATGAGAGAGATTCTTTGACATTAACTCCGCTATCTCAAGAAGATTTCTTCCTACTTAAAGAGATATGAGTTCTATTATGTTGGTTATGTGACCAATATATTCTAAATTTGTCACTAGAAGAAAGGTGGTATTCATTTTAGAAAATGCCAAAGACACATAAAAAGAAGAGAGAAAATTTGAGTGGAAAAAGATTTTGAGGTTCCTATTCCTGTAAACAAAGACATTATGGACTCAAAACTAAAACAAGGTGAACTCATGAGATTGAAGTTCTATTTATGCACATTGTGAAGTTTTATTTGATCTAGTCATGGATCTTAAAGATTGAATTCGGAGGACGACATATTTATTTGAAATTTTAAGTTATTATTTCATGTTAATTTTTCATAAGTAATTGTATCTTAGAAATTTATTCATCATCTGAAAGTTTATTTTCCATAATCAGTATCGATTTCTTTATTTGCTTGAGGACAAGCAAAGTTTGAGCCTTATATATTTTGATGACTCTAAATTTCATAGTAATTTTCATACTGATTAACTAGTCTTTTGGGGTCATAATCATTGCTTGTTTGCTTAATTTTATGCTTTATTTACCAAATACTTCAGAATCTACACCTTTCTTGGTTTTTGATTAATTTTGAGTAAAAAGGCATCATTCTGATAGGTTTTTAAGCAATTTCAATACATATATGGATTCTAATCATCACGAGGAGTTTACACATCAAATTTCAAGTCAAACCGAGTTTTATAGCAAAATTACGGTAGTGCCGTAAATGAATTTTACGGCTATAATCTGCAAATATGGCACTACCGTAATGATTTTCACGGCCTCTTTCCGCATAAACTTTTTGGAAAATTATGGCACTACCATAATGTATTTTACGGTGCCGTAAGTTCAGGCAAATTTCATATAGAGACTTTCAGAAACAATCGAGAAGATAATGTCACTACCGTAATGAATTTTACAGTGCCGTAATTGCAGACCATTCCCCTACAGTAACTTCTGAAGCAATTACGGCAGTACCGTAATGTTCTTCACAATACCGTAATTAAAACCTAGATTTTCGTGACTTGCCTGATTCTTCCGCGGACTTCTTGCGAAGACGATTTTTTGAGTTTTAGACCACCATTTGAAGATCCGAAAAAAGGGGAATGACGAGATAAAAGTGGAGGAGATTTTCGAAGAAAAATGACCAATTTTTATCAACTCTACATGGAGAATTTTGGAGAATCACCGTCACCCTAGGGTTCTTCACCAATAATTATACAGACCAACTCCAGCCACGAAATTTGAAATGAAGCTTCGCCTGAAGAAGGAGAACATACACCATAAGTTTTGGAGGGAAAGAAGATCGATCGAAGGAGAAATTAAAGAATTCGTGGGCACAACCATTGTTCATCGTGTTTGGGAGCTAATTACGGGCTATAATTTTCATTACAGCCCCGTTTAGGAAAATTTCTCCTTTTCTTTCAATTTCTGATCAATCTAAACATTGTTTTACTGTAATCCTTCAATCATGCTATCATAAACCTTCTTTTGGGACAAAGGGTGTAATCCCCTTAATTCTTAATGACTAGATGATTCTTTATTTCATCAAGATATTTTTGATATGGTAATTTTAATTAAGAGATTAATGTCTTCTTTTCTAGTTTAAATCATTAACATGTGTTAGAGTTTTGTGATATGGACTGAATGGTAATTTGCAAAACTTGGAACTCTAAAATTGAGATTTTTGAACTTATCGTAAGAAATTATGTTTGTTCTTATTTCTAGATTTTTGTAGTTTAATTCTTGTTAATGTTTTGATCTAGGAAATATTATTGAGTTAGAGATGAAAATATGCTAGAGATAGATATTGGATTGTTTGAAAACCTTTAGTAAAACTTGTGAAACTAAGGTATGAGAATACTTAGTTTTGCTTGAGATTTTGTTATTGAGATGGAACGCACGAGAGTGATTCTTAATCTCTCTGTTAAAGTTTACTTATATTAAACATTGAATAAATCCTACATGAGAGTGAGGGTTGTTCTTTGTAATTTGATTGCACGAGAGCGAGTTGAATTCTTTATTAAGTAAGCTACGTCTTTACCATAACAAGAATAAATAGATGAACACTTAATTATATCTAGTTATGGATATTAAGGTAGATGAACCCCTACTCCCAATTCTTTCTCTCTGATTTTCCATATACCGTTTGATCGATTACTTTCATCATACTCGATTTGTTTAGCTAGTGAGAAATCAATTCGTTAGTATTTAACAACAAGGTCTCTGTGGTTCGATAACTTTTTATTACTTCGAATATCCGTGCACTTGCGGACACAACATAGGCCGATCAAAACTCTTTGATCAGATCGTGGTGGAGAGTACTAGAGTGGTGAGTTCTTTGACTATCTTAGGGAGTGTGGGATCCTATCCCAACTCACTCGTCCTAGAACACCTCAATGGAATGGTGTGTCTGAGAGGAGAACTCAAACCTTGTTGGACATGGTTCGGTCTATGATGAGTCATGCAACTCTACCACCCTCATTCTGGGGTTTTGCACTTGAAACAGCTTCTCTGATACGGAATAATGCTCCATCTAAGAGTGTCTCCAAGATACCATACGAGGTATGGAGTGGGAGACGCCCTAACCTATCATTTATTAGGATGTCGGGATATCAGGCATATGTCAAACGTTAGGAACTGCAGAATAATAAATAGACTGAAGGTAGGGGGCACAGGAACCAAAAGAACAACATTGGGTTTGGTCTTTCCCATTTCATGCTCGGCTGTTTGGAGCATATTCATCAGTTCCTCCCGAGTGCATTAAATACGGTTCATGTTAAAATTTATAATAAATAGACTGAAGCTAGGGGGCAGGGACTGCAGAATAAGATCCACAACCAGCTCGTTATTTATGGTGTGCCCCAGCCTTTTGAGATGATCCACGTTACCAATCATCTTGAGAACATGGGGTCTCACTGGTGCACCCTTAGACAACTTGCACTGAAAGACTGCTTTGGCAGTGTCATATCTCTCAATTCTACCCTGAGCTTCGAACATTTGTTTCAGATGAGTGATCATCTGAAAAGTGTTCTGCTCCTCATATTGCACCTGAAATTCAGGTGCCATAGTGGCTAGAATGAGACATACAACCTCCAAAGAGTCATCCTGATGCTCTCAAAAAGCATCCCTGTCTGCCGTTCGGGCATTAGGCACAGGAGCCATAGGAAGAGGCTGCTCAAGGACATACAGCTTCTTCTCGAACTTGAGGGCTATCCTCAAGTTCCGATGCTAGTCCATGAAGTTGGTTCCAACCAACTTATCCTTATCAAGGAGTGATCGTAGTGTCAATCCGCTATTGTTCGTTGCCATTGTTCTACAACAGTCAAGAAACAACAGATTAGTACTACTTCAAATCATTTAATCTGGACTTGTATTAAATGATTATGGCTCTCACTATTTTAATCGAATTGACAACCCACAAAGTCGATCAGGAAATCAGAGATTTCCTAATGAGATGGGATCCTTATTCCATATGAGGCTTCGCGTCCCACGAGGGTGGGATGAGATGCACAAAGTGACCTATGCTTCTTAAGGTGGGCTCGCCGGCCGATTGCTCTTGGCAACTCCCCTTATTGAGACAGTCTAGGCATTTCATGTCCAGCGAGGGCTGGATGCAGCATGAAACCCTAACTTCTCAACGATGCCTCTAGAGTTTCATTATGTGCCCAGCACATATGAAAATCCAGTCAAGTCCATTCCTAACTGTTATGCCCAGGGTCAACGAGTTTCCTTGCGAATGCACGTGCAGGGTAAAACTGGATTGGGGAAACAATTGCCACCATGCACCTTCTAAAGATAAGTGGGTGTGTCCCACGAGGGTGGGAAGCAGTGCACAAGACCATTGATTGATAGCTTGATGAGGGCTATATTTAGAAGGCTACTAGACTTGATATGATTTGATTGAGGGTTTTTGAGGTCTCATCCTCTTAGTTTTATCTTATGTCTAGCATTACAGGCATGCAGTCCTATAGTAATAACATGAAGATAAAACATTGCAGGCATGCTTTAGCAGATAAGGAAAGCAGTAAAGATGATGTGATCAAAGCCCATTCAAGACATTGAAGCAACCCATGCCAAAAGGAGGTTCAACTCTTGACCTAGGACTCAAGCCCCTAAAATTAGACCTAGCCTAGCCGACCTCTAGCTTGATCTTCAAGGTTGGCTCCAAGGTCCTTCTCACCAAAGTCTTGCTCTCAAACCCTATAGGAGAAAGTACTTAAGAGCAAGATGTGAAGCGATGTCGAGGTAGGCACCCAAGTGTGCACCCTCTGCAGTCTTGCACATATGGATCCTCGAGCCCTCTTCCTCCACGCATGGTGCTAGCCTCGGGAAGAAGATCCAAGCCTTTGGGATGGTCTCCACTTTACATGCACCACCAAGAGGAAAGGATGTGCCAAGAGGAAGATGGAGGAAGGGAAGCCGCTAGGCAGCAATGCTCCTTGCACCAAGAGGAAAGGAGGAAGAAGAGACTTACAGCTATGGAAGAGATGAATGTGCCACTTGCTATTGCTCTCACCCCTTGGATTATTCACGCCAATCAATCATCCATTGCTCTCATATATATTCTAATATACAAAGACCATGGGCGGCAATACAAAGGGTAGGCACAAGACACATGAAGGGATGCGGCTAGGGTATGTGGGGAGTCAATTAGGGTTAGGTTTAAGGCAAGACTCAAAGTCCTTTCCATAAACACTTTCTAATCAACCATATGTGCCTAGGACTTTCCTAATAAGTCCATGTGACCATATGTGCCCCAAGACTTACCTAAGAGGCAAGGTTTCCAACCAAGGAAGAAGGGCAAGGTGCTAAATCCTTCATAAAGAGGCAATAGGCGCCACCTTCATCCCATTATGCCCTTAGGCGCCAATGGGGTTAGGTTTCTCCTCATTATACCCTTATGCCCACTTATCTCTTCATGACAACTTATTATTGGGCCTCATTGGGTAATGATCTAGCCCAAACTGTTGGGGTATGCCCTTAAGGCTAATGTTTGAGGCCTTGGGATTATATCAGTATCATGTATAAACTCTATGTTTATAAAGGCAATGGTTGTTATTCAGGTTGTTACATTATCTGCTGCAATATGTATACTTCTGAATAATGTCTCAATGATGTTCAGCTAGGTTGACATGTAGTATAGTCCTTAGTCGAGATATCTTGGTGAACATGAGACAGCCTTGATATGATTGAGACTAATATGTGTTCTAATCTTATAGGATGCTTCGAGCATGGAATAAGATGTAGACTCATGGGTACATTGGATGTACTGGACAGACCCTACTAGGATGTTCAATTGCTTGTCACAATGTGAATAATCCTTGTATGCGGACAAGTGGCATACTTCCTCTGACTTGAGATCACTTGTGTTTCTAAATGATGATTGGCATTGTTTTGAGATAGTTCGATATCATTTGAAACATAATGGTTATAGACTATCTTGGATGGTGAGCATGAGTCATGTTAGGGCGCTGGTGATAGACATAGGATTGCCATCTCCTAGTTTGGAGTGTGATGTTCTAAAGGGGCCCCCTGGATGAGATGATTGAGAAAGTGTATGGCCATACCCAGATGACTATGTTCATCTGATCTAATCATGCTCATCATATTGGAGTTACAGGCTTGACACGCTTGTCCAATAAAGAACATCCAGTGGCAAAGGAAGCATGTATGCCTTGTGAACTGGATTCACACTTGTGCTGTGGTTTGGGTGTAGTCTTGGAAGACTCTTTCCTTTATATCGGGAGACAGTGATGTGTTGCTAGATACCCCTCACTGATCGTGATAACATAAGTTATCGTTACCGACATTTAAAGGAAACCCTTAGGGTCGCACAATTTGATGATATGGCTTACTTAAGTCAGATCGTGTGGACTGAATTGTTTGGTTTCAGTTTGAAGGGATTTAATCTCTGATTGTGAGTGAGATCTGGTCTGATCATGTTAGATTGATTAGGGCTTGAGATCGGTAAGCTTCGATCGAGAGAATTGATGCTAGATCGGTAAGATCAAGAGCATCAGGAGATGAACGGTTAGATCTGGAACCTTAGGGTTTAATATGATCTAGACCAAATCGCTTGGGTTAATTGGTCTTTGAACCAAACCAAATTGAACCGGCTCATCAAGTGAGCGCAAGGTTCAAGGGAGAAGAGGTTTGCGACTTGTTCATGAGCGCGTGAACGTTGAGAAGTGGTTTGCTATTTTTGGATAACATGTTCTCTAATCGTGGATACGCCTCACGTTGCCTCTCTTCACGCTTCTTCTCTTGCCCTATGGTCGTCTCTTTGTTTTTGGGGCTCTCGACACATTCGGGACGTGAAGCATTTTGACGATAAGGGAGAGGTCTCGCCAAGCAAAAGAATTCTTCTCTTCCCTTGCATTCGATCAGGTTCACTTGGAGAACCTTGCTAGCACAAGGATCAACAAGGAGTAGGCGACATCTTCTTGTGTGCGCATCTTTTGGAGGAGATCCCATTTGCTCTCTTCTTCCAAGGCGCCATCCAAAGCAATGGCGATGGTATGACTCCTTACTTATCTTTGCAATCGATTATAGTTGATCATATCTCATGCATAGATCCTCGTGAAACCCTTGTTTCCGCTGCAAAAGTTTTATATGCGCCTATCTAGGGTTTCGCCCCCCAATATAGGGGACTTTCAATTGGTATCAGAGCCAAGTTATTCCATGATAATATGATTGCTATGTTTGCTTTGTGATCCATGTTTGCGCAAAAGACTAGATCTAAAGGTTATATGCGAAAATATTACATGTTGTATCTTTTTGTTGGCGCATATTAGTTTTTCTTAAAACTACATCACCTGCGCGACTCTCCTTAGATCTAAGTGGCGCCTACTTGAAACACTTAGACGGGTTATTAGGGTTGAAGTCACAGTCGAGTCTAGATCCAACCAGTCTGATCAGACTATCTGACAGCCTAGATGGGTTGACCAGATGGCACCTGTGCGCAAGCACGAGGTGGCTATAGGTCGACTGCATACAGGCGTGTAGCGATGTCTGGTTGAGACAACCAGTGAACGCGCATGAGTTGGGCCCGGGGTCACACCCGCTTGCCTGAACTCATGAGGGTCGTTCAGCCCAATTGCATGCATTGTTGACCACTGGGTCGACTCAAGTCAGTTAGGACTTGGTGCATGCAAGGGCAGTGGGTCTGACTGAAGGAACCCCTAACATAATGGGGGGGGGAAAAACCCTAATCATGCGCATCTAGCATGCATGGCGGAAAATAGGGTTTCAAAATCGCATATGAAACTATATGATCAACTTAAGTTATGAGAAATCATACCAACGCCATAAGCTTGGAATTCGGCTTGGAAGAAGAGATCAAACTAGGTCTCCTCCACAAGTCCACACACAAGATGAAGATGCTCACTTCCTTGAGATCTCTTGTGCTAGCAAGACACCCAAGCCTTCTCTTGTCGAATGGAAAGGGTTTGATGAGATGAATCCGTTCGGCCGAGAGCTTCTCTTGGATGTCTACTCCACACCTTCGTCAACCACACCTCGAAAAGAATCAAGGCGTTGAAGTGAGGAGCTCAACGCATAAGCGTTTTGGCATTGAAGCAAAACCGGCCCTTGATGACTTTCCATAAATGGAAGTCAATCAAGCCATGCGTTCAAGCCAACCCAAAACGCATTTTGGCATTGAACCAAGCGTTCATATTTGTGAACCGGTTCAATCCAAAATGTCAAATCGGCTTTGGTTCATCAAACCAAACCGAAATAGCTCAAGCCACTTGGTCTAGACCAAATCGAACCCCAAGGCTTATGATCCAACCGTTCATCTCCTGATGCCCCTGATCTCTCCGATCTAGCATCACCTCTCTCGATCGAAGCTTACCGATCTCAAGCCCTAATCAATCAAACATGATCAGACCAGATCTCACTTACAATCAGAGATTAAATCCCTTTAATCTGAACTCAAAGAATCCAGTCCATACGATCTGAGTTAAGTAAGCCATATCACCAAATTGTGCGACCCTGAGGGTTTCCTCTAAATGTCGGTAACGATAACTTACGTTATCACGATCAGTGAGGGGTATCTAGCAACACATCACTGTCTCCCGATATAAAGGAAAGAGTCTTCCAAGACTACTCCCAAACCATAGCACAAGTGTGACTCAATTCACAAGGCATACATATGTCCTTTACCACTGGATGTTCTTATTGGACAAGCATGTCAAGCCTGTAACTCCAATACGATGAGCATGATTAGATCAGATGCACATAGTCATCTGGGTATGGCCATACACTATCTCAATCATCTCATAAGGGGGCCCTCTAGAACATCATACTCCTTAAACAAGGAGACGGCAATCCTATGTCTATCACTAGTGTCCTAACCTGATTCAAGCTCACCATCCAAGATAGTCTATAATCATTATGTTTCAAATGATATTGAACTACCTCAAGACAATGACAATCATCATTTAGAAACACAAGTGATCTCAAGTCAAAGGACATGTGCCACTTGCTGCTTACAAGGATTATTCACATTGTGACAAGCAATGGAATATCCCAGTAGGGTCTGTCCAGTACATCCAATGTACCCATGAGTCTACATCTTATTCCATGCTCGAAGCATCCTATAAGATTAGCACTCATATTAGTCTCAATCATATCAAGGCTGTCTCATGTTCACCAAGATATCTCGACTAAGGACATATAGCCTGTCAGCCTAGCTGAACAGCTTTGAGACATTATTCAGAAGTACACTTATTACAGCAGACAAGGTAACAACCTGAATAATAACCATGCCTTTATAAACTTAAGAGTTTATTACATGATACTAATACAATCCCAAGGCCTCAAACATTAGCCTTAAGGGCATACCCCAACAATCTCCCACTTGCACTTAATCTAATGGTTGAGAAATCTCAAACCCATATTATTACAGTGCTTCTCATGCTTCTGCTGCGCCAGAGGCTTGGTAAGTGGGTCTGCCAGATTGTCATCTGTATGAACCTTGCATATTTTGATCTCGCCTCGATCAATGATCTCCCGGATCAAGTGAAACCGTCTCTGTATGTGCTTGGACTTCTGGTGCGACCGCGGTTCCTTTGCTTGTGCGATGGCTCCAGTGTTATCACAGAAGATAACCAAAGGATCAGCACTCGAAGGAACGACACCAAGTTCTCTCACGAACTTACGAATCCACACTGCCTCCTTGGATGCTTCCGAGGCTGCAACATACTCGGCTTCTGTTGTGGAATCAGCAACAGTTGACTGTTTGAAACTCTTCCACACCACTGCTCCACCATTCAAGCTAAAAACATAGCCTGATTGCGATCGGAAATCATCCTGGTCCGACTGGAACGAAGCGTCAGTATATCCCTCTATACTGAGTTCTTCCTGACCACCATATATCAAGAACATATCTTTGGTCCTCCGCAGATATTTTAAAATGTTCTTGACTGCAATCCAGTGCGCCAAACCTGGATTACTTTGGAATCGACTGGTCACGCTTAACCCGTAAGCGACGTCTGGGCGAGTACACAACATCGCATACATAATGGACCCAATAGCCGAAGCATAAGGCGTATTGTCCATTTCATCTTTCTCAGTCTGTGTTTGTGGACACTGACTCTTCGAAAGATTCAGACCATGTCTGACTGGAAGATATCCACGTTTAGAATTCTCTAAATGGAATCTCTCCAGGACCTTATCGATGTAAGTACTCTGGCACAGCCCGAGAAGCCTCTTAGATCTATCCCTGTAGATCTTCACACCTAATACATAGGCTGCTTCTCCTAAATCTTTCATCTGGAAACATTTTCCTAACCATGCCTTAACAGCATGCAGTTCAGGAATATCATTTCCAATGATCAAGATATCATCGACGTAGAGGATTAGGAATGTAATCACGCTCCCACTAAACCTCTTAGATACACACGGGTCATCCTCGTTCTTGATGAAACCAAACTCAGAGATTGATTCATCAAAACGAATATTCCAGCTCCTAGATGCTTGTTTAAGTCCATAAATGGACTTCTTTAACTTGCATATTTTATGACGATCTGATGGATTAGTGAAACCTTCTGGTTGTGTCATATACACATCCTCATCCAGATTTCCATTAAGGAAAGCTGTCTTCACATCCATCTGCCAGATCTCATAATCGTAATATGTAGCTATCGCGAAAAGAATCCGAATAGACTCAAACATGGCTACAGGTGAGAAAGTTTCATCATAATCTATCCCGTAGATTTGTTTGAAACCTTTCGCAACTAGCCTGCCTTTATAGGTAACCACGTTACCATCCATGTCAATCTTCTTCTTGAAGATCCATTTACAGCCTATAGGGATTACTCCCGGAGGCGGATCAACCAAATCCCAGACTTGGTTATCTGACATGGAGTCCATCTCGGCTCGCATAGCTTCAAGCCATCTAGCTGACTCCGGTCCACTGACCGCATCCGCATAAGTTAGGGGTTCATCATTATCAATGATGTAGACTCCGACATAGCGCTCAGGCTGTCGACGGATCCTACCCGATCTTCGCGGTTCCCGTGATATCTGAGCCTCAGGTTGTTCAGTAACCTGATCTACTGGCTCAGGCACATCCAACTCTGCCTGACTACTTTGTCCTTCCTCTGGAATCTCATCCAGCTTTATTTCTCTCCCACTGGCCTCTTGCAGAAGAAACTCCTTCTCAAGAAATATGGCCGTCCGAGCAACAAATATCTTGTTCTCTTTGGGATCGTAGAAATAATAACCCTTAGTTTCCTTAGGGTAACCGACAAAGATGCATTTCTCAGATCTGCTCTCCAGTTTCCCAGAGGCGAGCTTTTTGACATAAGCCTCGCAACCCCAGATCCTGATAAATGTCAAGCTAGGCTGTTTCCCATACCATAGCTCATATGGCGTCTTTGAAACTGCCTTGGATGGCACTCGGTTTAGTACCTTTGCAGCTGTTTCCAGTGCAAAACCCCAAAAGGAATATGGAAGAGTAGCCTGACTCATCATAGAACGAACCATATCAAGTAACGTTCTATTTCTCCTCTCGGACACACCATTCCACTGCGGTGTTCCTGGCGGAGTGAGCTGTGAGATAATCCCACACTCCTTCAGATAGTCAGTAAACGTATGACTCAGGTATTCTCCACCTCGATCAGAACGAAGTGCCTTGATATTTCGGCCTAACTGATTTTGTACTTCATTTTTGAACTCTTTGAACTTGTCAAAAGATTCACTTTTATGTCTCATTAAATAGACATATCCATACCTACTGAAATCATCAGTGAAGGTAATGAAGTACTGATAGCCACCTCTGGCATGTTTACTGAAAGGCCCACACACATCACTGTGTATCAGGTCAAGTAAACCTGAAGTCCTTTGACCTTTGTGAGGAAAAGGAGACTTCGTCATTTTACCCATTAAACAAGCTTTGCATGTATCAATCTCCTCATAGGAGAAAGATCCCAGCAGTCCATGATCATGCAACCGCTTAATGCGCTTCTTGTTTATATGGCCTAAACGACTATGCCATAGCAAGGTGCTGTCATCAGCATACTTGGCTTTCTTATTATCAATGTTTTGTATAGAATATTCCATGTCCAACATGAATAACCCATTGTTAATTGAACCAGTTGCATACACAATATTATCATAAGTTAAAACACACTTTGAAATCTTGCATTCAAAGGCAAATCCTTTCCTGACAAGAGCAGGAATAGAGATAATATTCTTGGTAATACTGGGTACAAAATAACAATTGTTCAATTCTAATACAATGCCAGATGGTAAAGTGATGAAATAGTCTCCTACAGCAACAGCAGCAACCCGTGCCCCGTTTCCAACGCGTAGGTCTACCTCATGCTGTCCCACCTGCCTTCTTCTCTTGAGTTCCTGCACATTTGAACAAATGTGAACTCCACATGCAGTGTCCAACACCCATGATATAGAAGAAGATGAAACCATGACTTCCGTCACGTATATACCTGAGCCAGAAGCAATGCTTCCCCTCTTATCTCCTTGGAGCGCTTTACAGTCCTTTTTCCAGTGACCCAGCTGGCCACAGTGGAAACACCTGTTATCCTTCGACCGCTTCACCTTCTGTTTCAGGGCCTTGCTGTAATTCTTGACAGGGGCCTTGCCCTTCTTCCCCTTCTTCTTGTTCCTAGAAGGAACCAACAAGACAGAGGTTGAAGGCTTACCCTTCAGAGTTTCCTCAGTAGTCAAGAGCATATTCAGCAGCTCTGCCGGCGTACAATCGATTTTGTTCATATTAAAGTTAATGATGAACGCATCGAAAGAAGGCGGAAGAGACTGCAGAATAATATCTACAGCAAGCTCCTGGTTGATGGTATGCCCCAGTTTCTCCAGAGCCTCCTTGTGCCCAATCATCTTGAGCACGTGAGCTCCCACTGGGCTCCCCTCAGCCAGTTTGCTCTGAAAGAAGAGCTTCGTCAGATTATAGCGTTCTGTCCTCGCCTGTGCAGCATACAACATCTTGAGGTTCGCTATAATTTCTATAGCCGACATATCCTCATGCTGACGCTGCAGCGGTGGCGTCATAGACGCTAGCATCAGGCAAGCGACATCAATGCTATCATTGACGTGCTTTTCATAGGCATCCCGAACCGCCCTTGCGGCGTTCGGAGCGGGCTGCGGCGGTATCGCCGTCTCGAGGACATACAGTTTCCTCTCTGCCTTAAGAACGATCTTAAGGTGTCCGAACCAGTCAGAGAAGTTCGGCCCAGCAAACTTCTCCCTTTCCAGTAGGGATCGCACATTGAAGCTCATGGTGTTCGTTGCTGCAGGAATCTACAACAAGCAAGAACAGCAAGGTCAGTATCAATGTTTAGAATCAATCCAGGACTTAAGAAAGATTCTTTTCTCACTATTTTGTCTGACTGAAAAATCCAGTAAACAGTCCGAAAGAGTATCACTCTTTTAGTGAGATGGGATCCAAATTTCATACTTGGTCTCCGCGTCCCGCTCAGGCGAGATAAGATGCACAGAGATGACAAGCACTAATTTCTGGTAGGCTGTCCCAGCCAATCGCCAACCCGTGCGATTCCCCTTCATCTTGGCAATCCAGCAGACTGTGCCAACTGAGTTGGTACAACACAGTCTCTGATCCCAGAGATGGCTGCCTCCATGCGCTACCATATGCGCCACATATGTAGCCTACATGGTCAAGCTGACCCGACCTACTCCCTGGACCACCACGTGTTATGCTGAGCAACGAGCAGTGATAAATCCCTACTCTGTAACACGCAGGTGAAATCCAGCACCGTCTGAAGATAGATGGACGTGCCCACTGAGTGGGTTCAACACGGCTCCAACGATAATCAGAAAGGTGAGGTTTCGCGTCAGAAGGCTTATCGAGCTTGATATGTTAGCGTTGGATTTTAACGGTCTTTTATCTTCTTACTATCAGGCATATCCTATGGCTATAGAAGAAGATAAACTTAAACATGCAATTCTAATTATTAGCAATAAGTAGAAAGCATGATCTTATGTGGTAAAAGCCCATGAACCCTAGTAAGACCTTAATTTTACTTAAGTCTTCACTTGAGCTCCTTGGCATCTCATCTGGTCCAACCTAGGGCCCTAGCGCCAAGAGCACCTCAGGTGCGCCACCAGCTGAATGCTCCTTTGGGATGTGTGCATTTGTACTCTTGTCTAATCAAAGTACATTTGATCTATCTAGACAAGGTTGACTCGCAGGTCAATTATACAATAAATTAATGAAAAAGTGATTCGCAGATCACAATAAAATTAACTTATAATTTACCAGGCACGCAGGCCCCAGCACAGCACACAATAGGGCAACCCACATAAGACTAAATAGACAAGCATCATGGCATCAAATCATCATGTGATCCAATCAAGAAATTAAATTTTTGAAAAACCCCATGGCATCAATTTTAATTTCCTTATGTGCCCTACAACCTTACAATGGTCCATTGATAGGGATCCACTCATCCATCTAGTTAGATCCTTTGCCCCTGCATGCACCGAGTCCTAACTGACCCGAGTTGACCTGATGGTCAACCATGCATGCGCCAAGGGCTGAACCACCCTCATGAGTTTTGGCAAGCGGGTGTGACCCCGGGCCTAACTCATGTGTGTTCAGTAGTTGTCTCAACCAGACCTCGCTACACGCCTTGGATGCAGTCGACCTATAGCCACCTCGTGCTTGCGCACAGGTGCTATCTGGTCAACCCATCTAGGCTGTCAGATGGTCTGATCAGACTAGTTGGATCTAACCTAGAAGATGCTTTCAACCCCATCAACCCATCTAAGGATTTAATGTAGTGGCACCTTAGATCTAATCATGCGCGCAAGATGTAAGTTTTAGAAAACATTTTGACATGCGCAAACATCTAGAACATCCATAAGATATATCTTCTAGCATGTTGATAACCCTTAGATCTAAGGGGGTCCCCTTCAAGGGGGAGCGCAAACTTTAGGGGGTCCCCTTCTAGGGGGAGCGCATACTTCATCAAAGCCATGATACAAGCGCAAACTACATGTTAGCATGATACAAGCGCAAACTTCATGTTAGCATGATACAAGCGCAAACTTCATGTAAACAAAGCATGCATCAAGTAAGCGCAATATGTATGGATCACAAACACTTCAAAGCAATCATATAGATCATATCAAGAGCCTAGCTCTGATACCAATTGAAGGAACCCCTAACATAATGGGGGGGGGGGGGGGGAAAACCCTAATCATGCGCATCTAGCATGCATGGCGGAAAATAGGGTTTCAAAATCGCATATGAAACTATATGATCAACTTAAGTTATGAGAAATCATACCAACGCCATAAGCTTGGAATTCGGCTTGGAAGAAGAGATCAAACTAGGTCTCCTCCACAAGTCCACACACAAGATGAAGATGCTCACTTCCTTGAGATCTCTTGTGCTAGCAAGACACCCAAGCCTTCTCTTGTCGAATGGAAAGGGTTTGATGAGATGAATCCGTTCGGCCGAGAGCTTCTCTTGGATGTCTACTCCACACCTTCGTCAACCACACCTCGAAAAGAATCAAGGCGTTGAAGTGAGGAGCTCAACGCATAAGCGTTTTGGCATTGAAGCAAAACCGGCCCTTGATGACTTTCCATAAATGGAAGTCAATCAAGCCATGCGTTCAAGCCAACCCAAAACGCATTTTGGCATTGAACCAAGCGTTCATATTTGTGAACCGGTTCAATCCAAAATGTCAAATCGGCTTTGGTTCATCAAACCAAACCGAAATAGCTCAAGCCACTTGGTCTAGACCAAATCGAACCCCAAGGCTTATGATCCAACCGTTCATCTCCTGATGCCCCTGATCTCTCCGATCTAGCATCACCTCTCTCGATCGAAGCTTACCGATCTCAAGCCCTAATCAATCAAACATGATCAGACCAGATCTCACTTACAATCAGAGATTAAATCCCTTTAATCTGAACTCAAAGAATCCAGTCCATACGATCTGAGTTAAGTAAGCCATATCACCAAATTGTGCGACCCTGAGGGTTTCCTCTAAATGTCGGTAACGATAACTTACGTTATCACGATCAGTGAGGGGTATCTAGCAACACATCACTGTCTCCCGATATAAAGGAAAGAGTCTTCCAAGACTACTCCCAAACCATAGCACAAGTGTGACTCAATTCACAAGGCATACATATGTCCTTTACCACTGGATGTTCTTATTGGACAAGCATGTCAAGCCTGTAACTCCAATACGATGAGCATGATTAGATCAGATGCACATAGTCATCTGGGTATGGCCATACACTATCTCAATCATCTCATAAGGGGGCCCTCTAGAACATCATACTCCTTAAACAAGGAGACGGCAATCCTATGTCTATCACTAGTGTCCTAACCTGATTCAAGCTCACCATCCAAGATAGTCTATAATCATTATGTTTCAAATGATATTGAACTACCTCAAGACAATGACAATCATCATTTAGAAACACAAGTGATCTCAAGTCAAAGGACATGTGCCACTTGCTGCTTACAAGGATTATTCACATTGTGACAAGCAATGGAATATCCCAGTAGGGTCTGTCCAGTACATCCAATGTACCCATGAGTCTACATCTTATTCCATGCTCGAAGCATCCTATAAGATTAGCACTCATATTAGTCTCAATCATATCAAGGCTGTCTCATGTTCACCAAGATATCTCGACTAAGGACATATAGCCTGTCAGCCTAGCTGAACAGCTTTGAGACATTATTCAGAAGTACACTTATTACAGCAGACAAGGTAACAACCTGAATAATAACCATGCCTTTATAAACTTAAGAGTTTATTACATGATACTAATACAATCCCAAGGCCTCAAACATTAGCCTTAAGGGCATACCCCAACAATCTCCCACTTGCACTTAATCTAATGGTTGAGAAATCTCAAACCCATATTATTACAGTGCTTCTCATGCTTCTGCTGCGCCAGAGGCTTGGTAAGTGGGTCTGCCAGATTGTCATCTGTATGAACCTTGCATATTTTGATCTCGCCTCGATCAATGATCTCCCGGATCAAGTGAAACCGTCTCTGTATGTGCTTGGACTTCTGGTGCGACCGCGGTTCCTTTGCTTGTGCGATGGCTCCAGTGTTATCACAGAAGATAACCAAAGGATCAGCACTCGAAGGAACGACACCAAGTTCTCTCACGAACTTACGAATCCACACTGCCTCCTTGGATGCTTCCGAGGCTGCAACATACTCGGCTTCTGTTGTAGAATCAGCAACAGTTGACTGTTTGAAACTCTTCCACACCACTGCTCCACCATTCAAGCTAAAAACATAGCCTGATTGCGATCGGAAATCATCCTGGTCCGACTGGAACGAAGCGTCAGTATATCCCTCTATACTGAGTTCTTCCTGACCACCATATATCAAGAACATATCTTTGGTCCTCCGCAGATATTTTAAAATGTTCTTGACTGCAATCCAATGCGCCAAACCTGGATTACTTTGGAATCGACTGGTCACGCTTAACCCGTAAGCGACGTCTGGGCGAGTACACAACATCGCATACATAATGGACCCAATAGCCGAAGCATAAGGCGTATTGTCCATTTCATCTTTCTCAGTCTGTGTTTGTGGACACTGACTCTTCGAAAGATTCAGACCATGTCTGACTGGAAGATATCCACGTTTAGAATTCTCTAAATGGAATCTCTCCAGGACCTTATCGATGTAAGTACTCTGGCACAGCCCGAGAAGCCTCTTAGATCTATCCCTATAGATCTTCACACCTAATACATAGGCTGCTTCTCCTAAATCTTTCATCTGGAAACATTTTCCTAACCATGCCTTAACAGCATGCAGTTCAGGAATATCATTTCCAATGATCAAGATATCATCGACGTAGAGGATTAGGAATGTAATCACGCTCCCACTAAACCTCTTAGATACACACGGGTCATCCTCGTTCTTGATGAAACCAAACTCAGAGATTGATTCATCAAAACGAATATTCCAGCTCCTAGATGCTTGTTTAAGTCCATAAATGGACTTCTTTAACTTGCATATTTTATGACGATCTGATGGATTAGTGAAACCTTCTGGTTGTGTCATATACACATCCTCATCCAGATTTCCATTAAGGAAAGCTGTCTTCACATCCATCTGCCAGATCTCATAATCGTAATATGCAGCTATCGCGAAAAGAATCCGAATAGACTCAAACATGGCTACAGGTGAGAAAGTTTCATCATAATCTATCCCGTAGATTTGTTTGAAACCTTTCGCAACTAGCCTGCCTTTATAGGTAACCACGTTACCATCCATGTCAATCTTCTTCTTGAAGATCCATTTACAGCCTATAGGGATTACTCCCGGAGGCGGATCAACCAAATCCCAGACTTGGTTATCTGACATGGAGTCCATCTCGGCTCGCATAGCTTCAAGCCATCTAGCTGACTCCGGTCCACTGACCGCATCCGCATAAGTTAGGGGTTCATCATTATCAATGATGTAGACTCCGACATAGCGCTCAGGCTGTCGACGGATCCTACCCGATCTTCGCGGTTCCCGTGATATCTGAGCCTCAGGTTGTTCAGTAACCTGATCTACTGGCTCAGGCACATCCAACTCTGCCTGACTACTTTGTCCTTCCTTTGGAATCTCATCCAGCTTTATTTCTCTCCCACTGGCCTCTTGCAGAAGAAACTCCTTCTCAAGAAATATGGCCGTCCGAGCAACAAATATCTTGTTCTCTTTGGGATCGTAGAAATAATAACCCTTAGTTTCCTTAGGGTAACCGACAAAGATGCATTTCTCAGATCTGCTCTCCAGTTTCCCAGAGGCGAGCTTTTTGACATAAGCCTCGCAACCCCAGATCCTGATAAATGTCAAGCTAGGCTGTTTCCCATACCATAGCTCATATGGCGTCTTTGAAACTGCCTTGGATGGCACTCGGTTTAGTACCTTTGCAGCTGTTTCCAGTGCAAAACCCCAAAAGGAATATGGAAGAGTAGCCTGACTCATCATAGAACGAACCATATCAAGTAACGTTCTATTTCTCCTCTCGGACACACCATTCCACTGCGGTGTTCCTGGCGGAGTGAGCTGTGAGATAATCCCACACTCCTTCAGATAGTCAGTAAACGTATGACTCAGGTATTCTCCACCTCGATCAGAACGAAGTGCCTTGATATTTCGGCCTAACTGATTTTGTACTTCATTTTTGAACTCTTTGAACTTGTCAAAAGATTCACTTTTATGTCTCATTAAATAGACATATCCATACCTACTGAAATCATCAGTGAAGGTAATGAAGTACTGATAGCCACCTCTGGCATGTTTACTGAAAGGCCCACACACATCACTGTGTATCAGGTCAAGTAAACCTGAAGTCCTTTGACCTTTGTGAGGAAAAGGAGACTTCGTCATTTTACCCATTAAACAAGCTTTGCATGTATCAATCTCCTCATAGGAGAAAGATCCCAGCAGTCCATGATCATGCAACCGCTTAATGCGCTTCTTGTTTATATGGCCTAAACGACTATGCCATAGCAAGGTGCTGTCATCAGCATACTTGGCTTTCTTATTATCAATGTTTTGTATAGAATATTCCATGTCCAACATGAATAACCCATTGTTAATTGAACCAGTTGCATACACAATATTATCATAAGTTAAAACACACTTTGAAATCTTGCATTCAAAGGCAAATCCTTTCCTGACAAGAGCAGGAATAGAGATAATATTCTTGGTAATACTGGGTACAAAATAACAATTGTTCAATTCTAATACAATGCCAGATGGTAAAGTGATGAAATAGTCTCCTACAGCAACAGCAGCAACCCGTGCCCCGTTTCCAACGCGTAGGTCTACCTCATGCTGTCCCACCTGCCTTCTTCTCTTGAGTTCCTGCACATTTGAACAAATGTGAACTCCACATGCAGTGTCCAACACCCATGATATAGAAGAAGATGAAACCATGACTTCCGTCACGTATATACCTGAGCCAGAAGCAATGCTTCCCCTCTTATCTCCTTGGAGCGCTTTACAGTCCTTTTTCCAGTGACCCAGCTGGCCACAGTGGAAACACCTGTAATCCTTCGACCGCTTCACCTTCTGTTTCAGGGCCTTGCTGTAATTCTTGACAGGGGCCTTGCCCTTCTTCCCCTTCTTCTTGTTCCTAGAAGGAACCAACAAGACAGAGGTTGAAGGCTTACCCTTCAGAGTTTCCTCAGTAGTCAAGAGCATATTCAGCAGCTCTGCCGGCGTACAATCGATTTTGTTCATATTAAAGTTAATGATGAACGCATCGAAAGAAGGCGGAAGAGACTGCAGAATAATATCTACAGCAAGCTCCTGGTTGATGGTATGCCCCAGTTTCTCCAGAGCCTCCTTGTGCCCAATCATCTTGAGCACGTGAGCTCCCACTGGGCTCCCCTCAGCCAGTTTGCTCTGAAAGAAGAGCTTCGTCAGATTATAGCGTTCTGTCCTCGCCTGTGCAGCATACAACATCTTGAGGTTCGCTATAATTTCTATAGCCGACATATCCTCATGCTGACGCTGCAGCGGTGGCGTCATAGACGCTAGCATCAGGCAAGCGACATCAATGCTATCATTGACGTGCTTTTCATAGGCATCCCGAACCGCCCTTGCGGCGTTCGGAGCGGGCTGCGGCGGTATCGCCGTCTCGAGGACATACAGTTCCCTCTCTGCCTTAAGAACGATCTTAAGGTGTCCGAACCAGTCAGAGAAGTTCGGCCCAGCAAACTTCTCCCTTTCCAGTAGGGATCGCACATTGAAGCTCATGGTGTTCGTTGCTGCAGGAATCTACAACAAGCAAGAACAGCAAGGTCAGTATCAATGTTTAGAATCAATCCAGGACTTAAGAAAGATTCTTTTCTCACTATTTTGTCTGACTGAAAAATCCAGTAAACAGTCCGAAAGAGTATCACTCTTTTAGTGAGATGGGATCCAAATTTCATACTTGGTCTCCGCGTCCCGCTCAGGCGAGATAAGATGCACAGAGATGACAAGCACTAATTTCTGGTAGGCTGTCCCAGCCAATCGCCAACCCGTGCGATTCCCCTTCATCTTGGCAATCCAGCAGACTGTGCCAACTGAGTTGGTACAACACAGTCTCTGATCCCAGAGATGGCTGCCTCCATGCGCTACCATATGCGCCACATATGTAGCCTACATGGTCAAGCTGACCCGACCTACTCCCTGGACCACCACGTGTTATGCTGAGCAACGAGCAGTGATAAATCCCTACTCTGTAACACGCAGGTGAAATCCAGCACCGTCTGAAGATAGATGGACGTGCCCACTGAGTGGGTTCAACACGGCTCCAACGATAATCAGAAAGGTGAGGTTTCGCGTCAGAAGGCTTATCGAGCTTGATATGTTAGCGTTGGATTTTAACGGTCTTTTATCTTCTTACTATCAGGCATATCCTATGGCTATAGAAGAAGATAAACTTAAACATGCAATTCTAATTATTAGCAATAAGTAGAAAGCATGATCTTATGTGGTAAAAGCCCATGAACCCTAGTAAGACCTTAATTTTACTTAAGTCTTCACTTGAGCTCCTTGGCATCTCATCTGGTCCAACCTAGGGCCCTAGCGCCAAGAGCACCTCAGGTGCGCCACCAGCTGAATGCTCCTTTGGGATGTGTGCATTTGTACTCTTGTCTAATCAAAGTACATTTGATCTATCTAGACAAGGTTGACTCGCAGGTCAATTATACAATAAATTAATGAAAAAGTGATTCGCAGATCACAATAAAATTAACTTATAATTTACCAGGCACGCAGGCCCCAGCACAGCACACAATAGGGCAACCCACATAAGACTAAATAGACAAGCATCATGGCATCAAATCATCATGTGATCCAATCAAGAAATTAAATTTTTGAAAAACCCCATGGCATCAATTTTAATTTCCTTATGTGCCCTACAACCTTACAATGGTCCATTGATAGGGATCCACTCATCCATCTAGTTAGATCCTTTGCCCCTGCATGCACCGAGTCCTAACTGACCCGAGTTGACCTGATGGTCAACCATGCATGCGCCAAGGGCTGAACCACCCTCATGAGTTTTGGCAAGCGGGTGTGACCCCGGGCCTAACTCATGTGTGTTCAGTAGTTGTCTCAACCAGACCTCGCTACACGCCTTGGATGCAGTCGACCTATAGCCACCTCGTGCTTGCGCACAGGTGCTATCTGGTCAACCCATCTAGGCTGTCAGATGGTCTGATCAGACTAGTTGGATCTAACCTAGAAGATGCTTTCAACCCCATCAACCCATCTAAGGATTTAATGTAGTGGCACCTTAGATCTAATCATGCGCGCAAGATGTAAGTTTTAGAAAACATTTTGACATGCGCAAACATCTAGAACATCCATAAGATATATCTTCTAGCATGTTGATAACCCTTAGATCTAAGGGGGTCCCCTTCAAGGGGGAGCGCAAACTTTAGGGGGTCCCCTTCTAGGGGGAGCGCATACTTCATCAAAGCCATGATACAAGCGCAAACTACATGTTAGCATGATACAAGCGCAAACTTCATGTTAGCATGATACAAGCGCAAACTTCATGTAAACAAAGCATGCATCAAGTAAGCGCAATATGTATGGATCACAAACACTTCAAAGCAATCATATAGATCATATCAAGAGCCTAGCTCTGATACCAATTGAAGGAACCCCTAACATAATGGGGGGGGGGGGGGAAAAACCCTAATCATGCGCATCTAGCATGCATGGCGGAAAATAGGGTTTCAAAATCGCATATGAAACTATATGATCAACTTAAGTTATGAGAAATCATACCAACGCCATAAGCTTGGAATTCGGCTTGGAAGAAGAGATCAAACTAGGTCTCCTCCACAAGTCCACACACAAGATGAAGATGCTCACTTCCTTGAGATCTCTTGTGCTAGCAAGACACCCAAGCCTTCTCTTGTCGAATGGAAAGGGTTTGATGAGATGAATCCGTTCGGCCGAGAGCTTCTCTTGGATGTCTACTCCACACCTTCGTCAACCACACCTCGAAAAGAATCAAGGCGTTGAAGTGAGGAGCTCAACGCATAAGCGTTTTGGCATTGAAGCAAAACCGGCCCTTGATGACTTTCCATAAATGGAAGTCAATCAAGCCATGCGTTCAAGCCAACCCAAAACGCATTTTGGCATTGAACCAAGCGTTCATATTTGTGAACCGGTTCAATCCAAAATGTCAAATCGGCTTTGGTTCATCAAACCAAACCGAAATAGCTCAAGCCACTTGGTCTAGACCAAATCGAACCCCAAGGCTTATGATCCAACCGTTCATCTCCTGATGCCCCTGATCTCTCCGATCTAGCATCACCTCTCTCGATCGAAGCTTACCGATCTCAAGCCCTAATCAATCAAACATGATCAGACCAGATCTCACTTACAATCAGAGATTAAATCCCTTTAATCTGAACTCAAAGAATCCAGTCCATACGATCTGACTTAAGTAAGCCATATCACCAAATTGTGCGACCCTGAGGGTTTCCTCTAAATGTCGGTAACGATAACTTACGTTATCACGATCAGTGAGGGGTATCTAGCAACACATCACTGTCTCCCGATATAAAGGAAAGAGTCTTCCAAGACTACTCCCAAACCATAGCACAAGTGTGACTCAATTCACAAGGCATACATATGTCCTTTACCACTGGATGTTCTTATTGGACAAGCATGTCAAGCCTGTAACTCCAATACGATGAGCATGATTAGATCAGATGCACATAGTCATCTGGGTATGGCCATACACTATCTCAATCATCTCATAAGGGGGCCCTCTAGAACATCATACTCCTTAAACAAGGAGACGGCAATCCTATGTCTATCACTAGTGTCCTAACCTGATTCAAGCTCACCATCCAAGATAGTCTATAATCATTATGTTTCAAATGATATTGAACTACCTCAAGACAATGACAATCATCATTTAGAAACACAAGTGATCTCAAGTCAAAGGACATGTGCCACTTGCTGCTTACAAGGATTATTCACATTGTGACAAGCAATGGAATATCCCAGTAGGGTCTGTCCAGTACATCCAATGTACCCATGAGTCTACATCTTATTCCATGCTCGAAGCATCCTATAAGATTAGCACTCATATTAGTCTCAATCATATCAAGGCTGTCTCATGTTCACCAAGATATCTCGACTAAGGACATATAGCCTGTCAGCCTAGCTGAACAGCTTTGAGACATTATTCAGAAGTACACTTATTACAGCAGACAAGGTAACAACCTGAATAATAACCATGCCTTTATAAACTTAAGAGTTTATTACATGATACTAATACAATCCCAAGGCCTCAAACATTAGCCTTAAGGGCATACCCCAACACTGACTAGATCTGATGAGTGGATCCCTATTAATGGACCGTTGTAAGGTAGTAGGGCACATAAGGAAAATAAAATTAATGCCAATGGGTTTTTGAAAATTTTATTTTCTTATTATTGGACCACATGTTGATTGTATACCATGTTTGGTGTCTATTTAATCTTATGTGGGCTGCCCAATTTAATGTGTGCTGTGCTGGGGCCTGCGTGCCTGAATTAATTGTAAATTATTTTCTTGTGATCTGCGTATCACATTTTAATTAATTTATTGTGTAATTGACCTGCGTGTCAATCATGTCTAGATAGATTAAATTGTAATTTTAATCAGACATGAGCACAGAGCACACTTGGCAGTAGCGCATGCAGCAGTGGCTTGACCAGGTGGGAGGTCCAGGGTTCGACTCTGGGACAATGTAGACTCATGGGTACATTGGATGTACTGGACAGACCCTACTAGGTTATTCAATTGCTTGTCACAATGTGAATAATCCTTGATTGCAACAAGTGGCACATGTCCTCTGACTTGAGATCTCTTGTGTTTCTAAATGATGATTGTCATTGTTTTGAGGTAGTTCAATATCGTTTGAAACATAATGGTTATAGACTATCTTGGATGGTGAGCTTGAGTCATGTTAGGTCACTAGTGATAGATATAGGATTGCCGTCTCCTTCATTGGAGTGTGATGTTCTAAAGGGGCCCCCCTGGATGAGATGATTGAGAAAGTGTATGGCCATACCCAGATGACTATGTTCATCTGATCTAATCATGCTCATCATATTGGAGTTACAAGCTTGGCAGGCTTGTCCAATAAAGAACATCCAGTGGCAAAGGAATCATGTATGCCTAGTGAGTTGATTCACACTTGTGCTGTTGTTTGGGTGTAGTCTTGGAAGACTCTTTCCTTTATATCGGGAGACAGTGATGTGTTGCTAGATACCCCTCTCTGATCGTGATAACGTAAGTTATCGTTACCGACATTTAAAGGAAACCCTCAGGGTCGCACAATTTGATGATATGGCTTACTTAAGTCAGATCGTGTGGACTGAATTGTTTTGGGTTCAGTTTAAAGGGAATTAATCTCTGATTGTGAGTGAGATCTGGTCTGATCATGTTTGATTGATTAGAGCTTGAGATCGGTAAGCTTCGATCGAGAGATTGGATGCTAGATCAGTGAGATCAGAAGCATCAAGAGATCAACGGTTAGATCTGGAGCCTTAGGGTTTAATTGAGATCTAGACTGGATTGCTTGGGTTAATTGGTCTTGGACCAAACCGAAATGAACCAGCTCATCAAGTGAGCGTGTGGTTCAAATGGAGAGGAGTTTGCGATTGGGGTAAACCCAAGATCGCATGTGAGGGAGTGGATTTCTATTTTTAGAAAGCATGATCACTTACGTGACCACGCCTCATGTTGCTCGCCTCTTCACGCCTTTGTCGCCTCTTGTGATTTCGAGAGTTTTTGCATTCTCGTGTAAAAAGAGTGGACGACAAGAGGAGAAAGTTTTTCGCCAAGCAAGGAGATCATCTTCCTTTTTCATACGACAAGAACCTCTTAGAACCTTGCTAGCACAAGGAGCACCAAGGGAGTAGGCGGCTTCTTCATCTTGTGTGCGCATCCTCTGGAGGAGACCCCTGTCGATCTCTTCTTCCTCGACATCATACAAACAATGGCCATGGTATGATCATTGTTGTTCTAAGTTGATCATATAATACATGCTATGCGATCCTAGGAAACCCTAGATTCCGCCCATGCAAATTCATATCTGCGCATGTCTTAGGGTTTCGCCCCCCTTGTGGGGACTTTCAATTGGTATCAGAGCGAGGTTGATGCATGATTTTATGATTGCTTTAGCCTTTTTTGTGATCCTTGTATGCTTAGATCTATACATGCGAACTTTCATCTTTAGTTGTTGCATATGCGAAACTTGAATATGTTTTGATGGCGCATGTTTGTGTGGCGCATAGTTTGTTTTTCTCAAAACTATATCACTTGCGCGACCTTCACTAGATCTAAGAGGCGCCTGCTATAAACCCTTAGATGGGTTGATGGGGCTGAAGTCATCCTCTAGGTTAGATCCAATAGTCTGATCAGACCATCTGACAGCCTAGATGGGTCGACCAGATGGCACCCATGCGCGAGCACGTGGTGGCTATAGGTCGACTGCATCACAGGCATGTAGCGATGTCTGATTGTGAGACAACTAATGAACGCACAAGAGTTAGGCCCGGGGTCACGCCCGCTTGCCAGACCTCATTGTGGCTGTTCAGCCCTTGGCGCATGCATGGTTGACCTTTTGGTTGACTCAAGTTAGTTAGGACTTGGTGCATGCAAGGGCAGTGGATCTGACTAGACATGATGAGTGGATTGAAGGGTCCCCTAAATCTAAGGGGGGCGAAACCCTATAGGCGCATATGGAGGTTAAGATGCAGCGGAAAGGGGTTTCTATGATCTTTGCATGCGTTATGATCAACTTATAAAACTTTGCATGAATGAAAACGATTCATACCATAGCCATTTCTAGATGGCGTCTTGGAAGCAAAAGATGCAAGTGCCTCTTCTCCAAAGTCTCGCACACAAGATGAAGATGCGCTCCTTCCTTGATGCTCCTTGTGCTAGCAAGGATCGTCCAAGGTGTCTTGATCGCTTGAAGGGAAGAGAGAGTTCTTTCTTGCTTGGCGTCTTTTCTCCTTGTCGTCCACCAGTTTTTCACACACGAAAATGTGTTCTCTCGTCAAAAACTAGAGCCAGCGACGAACCAAGAGGAGAGGCGTGAATAGAGGCTATCGTGAGGCATGGCCACGATTAGAAGAAGTGCTATCTAAAAATAGCAAGTCACTTCTCAAGTTGCGATCATGGGTTTACCCAATCGCAAAACCAATTCACCCTTGAACCATGCGCTCATCCATTGAGCCGGTTCACTTGACTTTGGTTCAATAACCAAATAAACCAAGCAATCAGTCCAGATCATAATAAACCCCTAAGGCTTAAGATCTGACCGTTAATCTCTTGATGCTCCTGATCTCACCGATCTAGCATCCATTCTCTCAATCGAAGCTTACCGATCTCAAGCCCTAATCAATCAAACATGATCAGACCAGATCTCACTTACAATCAGAGATTAAAATCCCTTTAAACTGAACCCAAACAATTCAGTCCACACGATCTAACTTAAGTAAGCCATATCATCAAATTGTGCGACCCTGAGGGTTTCCTTTAAATGTCGGTAACGATAACTCACGTCATCACGATCAGTGAGGGGTATCTAGCAACACATCACTGTCTCCCGATAGAAAGGAAAGAGTCTTCCAAGACTACACCCAAAATACAGCACAAGTGTGAATCCAATTCACCAGGCATGCATAATTCCTTTGCCACTGGATGTTCTTATTGGACAAGCCTGTCAAGCCTGTAGCTCCAATATGATGAGTATGATTAGATCAGATGAACATAGTCACCTGGGTATGGCCATACATTTTCTCAATCATCTCATCCAGGGGGGCCCCTTAGAACATCACTCTCCAATTAAGGAGACGGCAATCCTATGTCTATCACTAGTGCCCTAACCTGACTCAAGCTCACCATCCAAGATAGTCTATAACCATTATGTTTCAAATGATATTGAACTACCTCAAAACAATGACAATCATCATTTAGAAACACAAGTGAACTCAAGTCAGAGGAAATGTGCCACTTGTTACAATCAAGGATTATTCACATTGTGACAAGCAATTGAATATCCTAGTAGGGTCTGTCCAGTACATCCAATGTACCCATGAGTCTACATCTTATTCCATGCTCGAAGCATCCTATAAGATTAGAACACACATTAGTCTTAACCATATCAAGGCTGTCTCATGTTCACCAAGATATATCGACTAAGGACTTAACTGCATGTCAGCCTAGCTGAACAGCTTTGAGACATTATTCAGAAGTACAATTATTGCAGCAGACAATGTAACAAACTGAATAACAACCATGCCTTTATAAACATAAAAGTTTATTACATGATACTGATACATTCCCAAGGCCTCAAACATTAGCCTTAAGGGCATACCCCAACAATCTCCCACTTGCACTTAATTTAATGGTTGAGAAATCTCAAACCCATATTATTACAGTGCTTCTCATGCTTCTGCTGCGCCAGAGGCTTGGTAAGCGGGTCAGCCAGATTGTCGTCTGTATGAACCTTGCATATTTTGATCTCGCCTCGATCAATGATCTCCCGGATCAAGTGAAACCGTCTCTGTATGTGCTTGGACTTCTAGTGCGACCGTGGTTCCTTTGCTTGTGCAATTGCTCCAGTGTTATCACAGAAGATAACCAAAGGATCTGCACTCGAAGGAACAACACCAAGTTCTCTCACGAACTTACGAATCCACACTGCCTCCTTGGATGCTTCCGAGGCTGCAACATACTCGGCTTCTGTTGTGGAATCAGCAACAGTTGACTGTTTGAAACTCTTCCACACCACCGCTCCTCCATTCAAGCTAAAAACATAGCCTGATTGCGATCGGAAATCATCCTGGTCAGACTGGAACGAAGCGTCAGTATATCCTTCAATACTGAGTTCTTCCTGACCACCATATATCAAGAACATATCTTGACTGCAATCCTGGATGTTCTTGACTGCAATCCAGTGTGCCAATCCTGGTCAGACTGGTCCTCCGCAGATATTTTAAAATGTTCTTGACTGCAATCCAGTGTGCCAATCCTGGATTACTTTGGAACCGACTGATCACGCTTAACCCGTAAGCGACGTCTGGGCGAGTACACAACATCGCATACATAATGGACCCAATAGCCGAAGCATAAGGCGTATTGTCCATTTCATCTTTCTCAGTCTGTGTTTGTGGACACTGACTCTTCGAAAGATTCAGACCATGTCTGACTGGAAGATATCCTCTTTTAGAATTCTCTAAATGGAATCTCTCCAGGACTTTATCGATGTAAGTTCTCTGGCACAGCCCGAGAAGCCTCTTAGATCTATCTCTGTAGATCTTCACACCTAGTACATAGGCTGCTTCTCCTAAATCTTTCATCTGGAAACATTTCCTTAACCATGCCTTAACCGCATGCATTTCAGGAATGTCATTTCCAATGATCAAGATATCATCGACGTAGAGGACTAGGAATGTAATCACGCTCCCACTAAACCTCTTATATACACACGGGTCATCCTCGTTCTTGATGAAACCAAATTCACTGACTGATTCATCAAAACGAATATTCCAGCTTCTCGATGCTTGTTTAAGTCCATAAATAGACTTCTTTAATTTGCATATCTTATGACGATCTGATGGATTAGTGAAACCTTCTGGTTGTGTCATATACACATCCTCATCCAGATTTCCATTCAGGAAAGCCATTTTCACATCCATTTGCCAGATCTCATAATCGTAATATGCTGCTATCGCGAAAAGAATCCGAATAGACTTAAACATGGCTACAGGTGAGAAAGTTTCATCATAATCTATCCCGTATATTTGTTTGAAACCTTTCGCAACTAGCCGGCCTTTATAGGTAACCACGTTACCATCCATGTCAATCTTCTTCTTGAAGATCCATTTACAGCCTATAGGGATAATTCCCAGAGGCGGATCAACCAAATCCCAGACTTGGTTATCTGACATGGAGTCCATCTCGGCGCGCATAGCTTCAAGCCATCTCGCTGACTCCGGTCCACTGACCGCATCCGCATAAGTGAGGGGTTCATCATTATCAATGATGTAGACTCCGTCATAGCGCTCAGGCTGTCGACGGATCCTTCCCGATCTTCGCAGTTCCCGTGATATCTGAGCCTCAGGTTGTTCAGTAACCTGTTCCACCGGCTCAGGCTCATCCAACTGTGCTTGACTACTTTGTCCTTCCCCTGGATTCTCATCCAGCTTTATTTCTCTCCCACTGGCCTCTTGCAGAAGAAACTCCTTCTCAAGAAAAATGGCCGTCCGAGCAACAAATACCTTGCTCTCTTTGGGATCGAAGAAATAATAACCCTTAGTTTCCTTAGGGTAACCGACAAAGATACATTTGTCAGATCTGCTCTCTAGTTTCCCAGAGGCGAGCTTTTTGACATAAGCCTCGCAACCCCAGATCCTGATAAATGTCAAGCTCGGCTGTTTCCTATACCATAACTCATATGGCGTCTTTGAAACTGCCTTGGATGGCACTCGGTTTAGTACCTTTGCAGCTGTCTCCAGTGCAAAACCCCAAAAGGAATATGGAAGAGTAGCCTGACTCATCATAGAACGAACCATATCAAGTAGGGTTCTATTTCTCCTCTCAGACACACCATTCCATTGCGGTGTTCCTGGCGGAGTGAGCTGTGAGATAATCCCACACTCCTTCAGATAGTCAGTAAACGCATGACTCAAGTATTCTCCACCTCGATCAGAACGAAGTGCCTTGATATTTCGGCCTAGCTGATTCTGTACTTCATTCTTGAACTCTTTGAACTTGTCAAAAGATTCACTTTTATGTCTCATAAGATAGACATACCCATATCTATTGAAATCATCAGTAAAGGTAATGAAGTACTGATAGCCACCTCTGGCATGTTTACTAAATGGCCCACACACATCACTGTGTATAAGGTCAAGTAAACCTGAAGCCCTTTGACCTTTATTAGGAAAAGGTGACTTCGTCATTTTGCCCATCAAACAAGCTTTGCATGTATCAATCTCCTCATAGGAGAATGATCCCAGCAGTCCATGATCATGCAACCACTTAATGCGTTTCTTGTTGATATGGCCTAAACGACTATGCCATAGCAAGGTGCTGTCATCAGCATATTTGGCTTTCTTAATATCAATGTTTTGTATAGAACATTCCATGTCCAACATGAATAACCCATTGTTAATTGAACCAGTAGCATAAACAATATTATCCAAAGAAAGAACACACTTTGAAATATTGCATTCAAAGGAAAATCCCTTCCTGACAAGAGCAAGAATGGAGATAATATTTTTAGTAATGCTGGGAACAAAATAACAATTGTTCAGTTCTAATACAATTCCAGATGGCAAAGAGATGAAATAGTCTCCTACAGCAACAGCAGCAACCCGTGCCCCGTTTCCAACGCGTAGGTCCACCTCATGCTGTCCCACCTGCCTTCTTCTCTTGAGTTCCTGTACATTTGAACAAATGTGAACTCCACATGCAGTGTCCAACACCCATGAAATAGAAGAAGATGAAACCATGACTTCCGTCACGTATATACCTGAGCCAGAAGCGATGCTTCCCCTCTTATCTCCTTGGAGCGCTTTACAGTCCTTTTTCCAGTGACCCAGCTGGCCACAGTGGAAACATCTGTATTCCTTTGACCGCTTGACTTTTTGCTTCAGAGCCTTGCTGTAACTCTTGACAGGGGCCTTGCCCTTCTTCCCCTTCTTCTTGTTCCTAGAAGGAACCATTAAGACAGAGGTCGAAGGCTTTCCCTTCAGAGTCTCCTCAGTAGTCAAGAGCATATTCAGCAGCTCTGCCGGAGTACAGTCGATTTTGTTCATATTAAAGTTAATGATGAACGCATCGAAAGAGGGCGGGAGAGACTGCAGAATAATGTCTACAGCAAGCTCCTGATTGATGGTATGCCCCAGTTTCTCTAGAGCCTCCTTGTGCCCAATCATCTTGAGCACGTGAGCTCCCACTGGGCTCCCTTCAGCCAGTTTGCTCTGAAAGAAAAGCTTTGTCAGATTATAGCGTTCTGTCCTCGCCTGTGCAGCATATAGCATCTTGAGGTTTGCTATCATGTCTATAGCAGACATATCCTCATGCTGAAGCTGCAGCGGTGGCGTCATAGACGCTAGCATCAGGCAAGCGACATCAATGCTATCATTGACGTGCTTTTCATAAGCTTCCCGAACCGCCCTTGCGGCGTTCGGAGCGGGCTGAGGCGGTATAGCCGTCTCGAGGACATACAGTTTCCTCTCTGCCTTAAGAACAATCTTAAGGTGTCCGAACCAGTCTGAGAAGTTCGGCCCAGCAAACTTCTCCCTTTCCAGTAGGGATCGCACATTGAAGCTCATGGTGTTCGTTGCTGCAGGTATCTACAACAATGCAAGAACAGCAAGGTCAGTATCAATGTCAAGAATCAATCAGGACTTAAGAAAGATTCTTTTTCTCACTATTTTATCTGGCTGAAAAATCCAGCAAAACAGCCCGAAAGAGTAGAACTCTTTTAGTGAGATGGGATCCAGATTTCATACTTGGTCTCCGCGTCCCGCTCAGGCGAGATAAGATGCACAGAGAGTACAAGCACTAATCTCTGGTAGGCAGTCCCTGCCAATCGCCAACCCGTGCGATTCCCCTTCATCTGGGCAATCCAGCAGACTGTGCCAACTGAGTTGGTACAACACAATCTCTGACCCCACAGATGGCTGCCTCCATGCGCTACCATATGCGCCACATATGTAGCCTACATGGTCAAGCTGACCCGACCTACTCCCTGGACCACCACGTGCTATGCTGAGCAACGAGAAGCGATAAATCCCTTCTCTGTAACACGCAGGTGTAATCCCGCACCGTCTGAAGATAGAAGGACGTGCCCACTGAGTGGGTACAACACGGCTCCAACGATAGTCAGAATAGTGAGGTTTCGCGTCAGAAGGCTTACGAGCTTGATATTTTAGCGTTGGATTTTAACGGTCTTTTATCTTCTTGGCTATCATGCAATTCCTATGGTGATAGCAGAAGATAAACACATGCATTTCCAATTATATAAGCAATAAAAGAAAGCATGCTGATCTTATGTGGTAAAAGCCCAATAAGCCTAAGTAAGACCTTAACCAAACTTAAGTCTTCACTTGCTTTTCTTCATGGGACTTTTGCTGCTCATCTGGCCCAAACCAGGGCCCAAGCGCCATTTGCAGCTGAGTTGCGCCCACCAGGGAAAATGCGCCTGGTCCCAGAGTCGAACCCTGGACCTCCCACCTGGTCAAGCCACTACTGCATGCGCCTCTGCCATGTGTGCTCTGTGCTCTTGTCTGACTAATTTACAAATTAATCTATCTAGACAAGATTGACTCGCAGGTCAATTACATTTTATAAATTAATTAAACTGTGATTCGCAGATCACAAAAATAAGAATTAATTTACAATTAAATTCCAGGCACGCAGGCCCCAGCACAGCACACATTAAATGGGCAGCCCACATAAGATTAAATAAACATACATATGGTATCCAATCAGCATGTGATCCAATCATGAAAAATAAAATTTTGAAAAAAACCCCATTGAGATTAATTTTATTTTTCCCTATTTGCCCTGCTGCCTTACGACGGTCCATTACTAGGGATCCACTCATCCAGCCTAGTCAGATCCACTGCCCTTGCATGCACCAAGTCCTAACTGACTTGAGTCGACCTTATGGTCAACCATGCATGCGCAAGGGCTGAACGACCACAATGAGGTCTGGCAAGCGGGTGTGACCCCGGGCCTAACTCATGTGCGTTCATAGGTTGTCTCAATCAGACATCGCTACACTCCTTTGATGCAGTCGACCTATAGCCACCTCGTGCTTGCGCACAGGTGCTATGTGGTCGACCCATCTAGGCTGTCAGATAGTCTGATCAGACCAGTTGGATCTAACCTAGAGGATGACTTCAATCCTAATAACCCGTCTAAGGGTTTAAAGCAGGCGCCTCTTAGATCTAATGAGAGTCGCGCATGATATAAGATTTTGGAAAAAACCTAAGATGCGCCAACAAACATGCGCAAAGGAAATACATATGTAAGTTTCGCAAGAAGCAACTTAACATGTAAATTTTCGCATGTTATAGATCTAAGCATACAATGGCATACATGGATCACAAAACATTTAAGCAATCATAAAAACATGCATTAACTTGGCTCTGATACGAATTGAAGGGTCCCCTAAATCTAAGGGGGGCGAAACCCTATAGGCGCAAATGGAGGTTAAGATGCAGCGGAAAGGGGTTTCTACGATCTTTGCATGCGTTATGATCAACTTATAAAACTCTGCATGAATGAAAACGATTCATACCATAGCCATTTCTAGATGGCATCTTGGAAGCAAAAGATGCAAGCGCCTCTTCTCCAAAGTCTCGCACACAAGATGAAGATGCGCTCCTTCCTTGATGCTCCTTGTGCTAGCAAGGATCGTCCAAGGTGTCTTGATCGCTTGAAGGGAAGAGAGAGTTCTTTCTTGCTTGGCGTCTTTTCTCCTTGTCGTCCACCAGTTTTTCACACACGAAAATGTGTTCTCTCGTCAAAAACTAGAGCCAGCGACGAACCAAGAGGAGAGGCGTGAATAGAGGCTATCGTGAGGCATGGCCACGATTAGAAGAAGTGCTATCTAAAAATAGCAAGTCACTTCTCAAGTTGCGATCATGGGTTTACCCAATCGCAAAACCAATTCACCCTTGAACCATGCGCTCATCCATTGAGCCGGTTCACTTGACTTTGGTTCAATAACCAAATAAACCAAGCAATCAGTCCAGATCATAATAAACCCCTAAGGCTTAAGATCTGACCGTTAATCTCTTGATGCTCCTGATCTCACCGATCTAGCATCCATTCTCTCAATCGAAGCTTACCGATCTCAAGCCCTAATCAATCAAACATGATCAGACCAGATCTCACTTACAATCAGAGATTAAAATCCCTTTAAACTGAACCCAAACAATTCAGTCCACACGATCTGACTTAAGTAAGCCATATCATCAAATAGTGCTACCCTGAGGGTTTCCTTTAAATGTCGGTAACGATAACTCACGTCATCACGATCAGTGAGGGGTATCTAGCAACACATCACTGTCTCCCGATAGAAAGGAAAGAGTCTTCCAAGACTACACCCAAAATACAGCACAAGTGTGAATCCAATTCACCAGGCATGCATAATTCCTTTGCCACTGGATGTTCTTATTGGACAAGCCTGTCAAGCCTGTAGCTCCAATATGATGAGTATGATTAGATCAGATGAACATAGTCACCTGGGTATGGCCATACATTTTCTCAATCATCTCATCCAGGGGGCCCCTTAGAACATCACTCTCCAATTAAGGAGACGGCAATCCTATGTCTATCACTAGTGCCCTAACCTAACTCAAGCTCACCATCCAAGATAGTCTATAACCATTATGTTTCAAATGATATTGAACTACCTCAAAACAATGACAATCATCATTTAGAAACACAAGTGATCTCAAGTCAGAGGAAATGTGCCACTTGTTACAATCAAGGATTATTCACATTGTGACAAGCAATTGAATATCCTAGTAGGGTCTGTCCAGTACATCCAATGTACCCATGAGTCTACATCTTATTCCATGCTCGAAGCATCCTATAAGATTAGAACACACATTAGTCTTAACCATATCAAGGCTGTCTCATGTTCACCAAGATATATCGACTAAGGACTTAACTGCATGTCAGCCTAGCTGAACAGCTTTGAGACATTATTCAGAAGTACAATTATTGCAGCAGACAATGTAACAAACTGAATAACAACCATGCCTTTATAAACATAAAAGTTTATTACATGATACTGATACATTCCCAAGGCCTCAAACATTAGCCTTAAGGGCATACCCCAACATGGATCCCTATCAATGGACTGTTGTAAGGTAGTAGGGCACATAAGGAAAATTAAAATTGATGCCAATGGGGTTTTCAAAATTTTAATTTCTTATGTTGGATCACATGATTTTTGGATGATGCCATGTGCTTGTTTATTTTATCTTATGTGGGTTGCCCTTAATGTGTGCTGTGCTGGGGCCTGCGAGCCTTGTGAATTGTTGTAAATTAATATTTATCGTGATCTGCGCATCACATTTTATTTAATTTATAAAGTGTAATTGACCTGCGTGTCAATTTTGTCTAGATAGATTAATTTGTAAATTTATCAGACAAGAGCACAGAGCACACATGGCAGAGGCGCATGCATCTTGAGGCTTAACCAGGTGGGAGGTCCAGGGTTCGACTCTGGGACAGGCGCATTTTCCCTGGTGGGCGCACCTCAGCTGCAATTGGCGCTTGGGCCCTAGGTTGGGCCAGATGAGAAGCAAAAGCCCCAGAGGAAAAGCAAGTGAAGACTTAAGTTAGGTTAAGGTCTTACTTAGGCTTAATGGGCTTTTACCACATAAGATCAGCATGCTTTCTATTTATTGCTTATATAATTAGAAATGCATGAGTTTATCTTCTGCTATCACCATAGGAATTGCATGATAGGTAAGAAGATAAAAGACCGTTAAAATCCAACGCTAAATATCAAGCACGTAAAGCCTTCTGACGCGAAACCTCACTGTTCTGACTATCGTTGGAGCCGTGTTGTACCCACTCAGTGGGCACGTCCATCTATCTTCAGACGGTGCGGGATTACACCTGCGTGTTACAGAGAAGGGATTTATCGCTTCTCGTTGCTCAGCATAGCACGTGGTGGTCCAGGGAGTAGGTCAGGTCAGCTTGACCATGTAGGCTACATACTGAGCATATGTGAGCTATATGGAGGCAGCCATCTGAGGGATCAGAGACTGTGTTGTACCAACTCAGTTGGCACAGTCTGCTGGATTGCCCAGATGAAGGGGAATCGCACGGGTTGGCGATTGGCCGGAATTGCCTACAAGAAATTAGTGCTTGTACTCTCTGTGCATCTTATCTCGCCTGAGCGGGACGCGGAGACCAAGTATGAAATCTGGATCCCATCTCACTAAAAGAGTGTTTACTCTTTCGGACTGTTTAATGGATTTTTCAGTCAGATAAAATAGTGAGAAAAAGAATCATTCTTAAGTCCTGATTGATTCTTAACATTGATACTGACCTTGCTATTCTTGCATTGTTGTAGATTCCTGCAGCAACGAACACCATGAACTTCAATGTGCGATCCCTACTGGAAAGGGAGAAGTTTGCTGGGCCAAACTTCTCAGACTGGTACGGACACCTTAAGATTGTTCTTAAGGCAGAGAGGAAACTATATGTCCTCGAGACGGCGATACCGCCTCAACCCGCTCTGGACGCCGCAAGGGCGGTTCGGGAAGCCTATGAAAAGCATGTCAATGATAGCATTGATGTCGCTTGCCTGATGTTAGCGTCTATGACGCCACCGCTGCAGCGTCAGCATGAGGATATGTCTGCTATAGAAATTATAGCAAACCTCAAGATGCTGTATGCTGCACAGGCAAGGACTGAGCGCTATAACTTGACCAAGCTATTCTTTCAGAGCAAACTGGCTGAAGGGAGTCCAGTGGGAGCTCATGTGCTCAAGATGATTGGGCACAAGGAGGCTCTAGAGAAACTGGGACACACCATAAATCAGGAGCTTGCTGTAGACATTATTCTGCAGTCTCTACCGCCTTCTTTCGATGCGTTCATTATTAACTTTAATATGAACAAAATCGACTGTACCCCGGCAGAGTTGCTGAATATGCTCTTGACTACAGAGGAAACTCTGAAGGGAAAGCCTTCATCCTCTGTCTTAATGGTTCCTTCTAGGAACAAGAAGAAGGGGAAGAAGGGAAAAACCCCAGTCAAGAACTACAACAAGACGCTGAAACAAAAGGTTAAGCGGTCGAAGGAATACAGATGTTTCCACTGTGGCCAGCTGGGTCACTGGAAAAAGGACTGTAAAGCGCTCCAAGGAGACAAGAAGGGAAGCATCGCTTCTGGCTCAGGTATTTATGTGACTGAGGTCATGTTCTCTTCTTCTATATCATGGGTGTTGGACACTGCATGTGGAGTTCACATTTGTTCAAATGTACAGGAACTCAAGAGAAGAAGACAGGTGGGACAGCATGAGGTGGACCTACGAGTTGGAAACGGGGCACGGGTTGCTGCTGTTGCTGTAGGCACTTATTTCATTTCTCTACCATCTAGGCTTGTATTAGAACTAAACAATTGTTACTTTGTTCCTAGCATTACTAAAAATATTATCTCTATTCCTGCTCTTGTCAGGAAAGGGTTTTCCTTTGAATGCAATATTTCAAAGTGTGTTTTATCTTTTGATAATATTGTTTATGCCACTGGATCAATTAGCAATGGGTTATTCATGTTGGACATGGAATGTTCTATACAGCAGATTGATATTAAGAAAGCCAAGTATGCTGATGACAGCACCTTGCTATGGCATAGTCGTTTAGGCCATATTAACAAGAAACGCATTAAGCGGTTGCATGATGAAGGACTGCTGGGATCATTCTCCTATGAGGACATTGATACATGTAAAGCTTGTTTAATGGGCAAAATGACGAAGTCACCTTTTCTTAATAAAGGTCAAAGGGCTTCAGGTTTACTTGACCTTATACACAGTGATGTGTGTGGGCCATTTAGTAAACATGCCAGAGGTGGCTATCAGTACTTCATTACCTTTACTGATGATTTCAGTAGGTATGGGTATGTCTATTTAATGAGACATAAAAGTGAATCTTTTGACAAGTTCAAAGAGTTCAAGAATGAAGTACAAAATCAGCTAGGCCGAAATATCAAGACACTTCGTTCTGATCGAGGTGGAGAATACCTAAGTCATGCGTTTACTGACTATCTGAAGGAGTGTGGGATTATCTCACAGCTCACTCCGCCAGGAACACCGCAATGGAATGGTGTGTCCGAGAGGAGAAATAGAACGTTACTTGATATGGTTCGTTCTATGATGAGTCAGGCTACTCTACCTTACTCCTTTTGGGGATTTGCACTGGAAACAGCTGCAAAGGTACTAAACCGAGTGCCATCCAAGGCAGTTTCAAAGACCCCATATGAATTATGGTATGGGAAACAGCCTAGCTTGACATTTATCAAGATCTGGGGTTGCGAGGCTTATGTCAAAAAGCTCGCCTCTGGGAAACTAGAGAGCAGATCTGACAAATGCATCTTTGTCGGTTACCCTAAGGAAACTAAGGGTTATTATTTCTATGATCCCAAAGAGAACAAGGTATTTGTTGCTCGGACGGGCATTTTTCTTGAGAAGGAGTTTCTTCTGCAAGAAGCCAGTGGGAGAGAAATAAAGCTGGATGAAAATCCAGAGGAAGGACAAAGTAGTCAAGCACAGTTGGATGAGCCTGAGCCGGTAGAACAGGTTATTGAACAACCTGAGGCTCAGATATCACGGGAACCGCGAAGATCGGGAAGGATTCGTCGACAGCCTGAGCGCTATGACGGAGTCTACATCATTGATCATGATGAACCCCTCACTTATGTGGATGCGGTCAGTGGACCGGACTCAGCTAGATGGCTTGAAGCTATGCGAGCCGAGATGGACTCCATGTCAGATAACCAAGTTTGGGATTTGGTTGATCCGCCTCCGGGAGTTATCCCTATAGGCTGTAAGTGGATCTTCAAGAAGAAGATTGACATGGATGGTAACGTGGTTACCTATAAAGGCAGTCTAGTTGCGAAAGGTTTCAAGCAAATCTACGGTATAGATTATGATGAAACTTTCTCTCCTGTAGCCATGTTTAAGTCTATTCGGATTCTTTTCGCGATAGCAGCATATTATGATTATGAGATCTGGCAAATGGATGTAAAGACCGCTTTCCTTAATGGAAAATTGGATGAGGATGTGTATATGACACAACCGGAAGGTTTCACTAATCCATCAGATCGTCATAAGATATGCAAGTTAAAGAAGTCCATTTATGGACTTAAACAAGCATCAAGAAGCTGGAATATTCGTTTTGATGAATCAGTCAGTGAATTTGGTTTCATCAAGAACGAGGATGACCCGTGTGTATATAAGAGGTTTAGTGGGAGCGTGATTACTTTCCTAGTCCTCTACGTCGATGATATCTTAATCATTGGAAACGATATTCCCGAAATGCATGCGGTGAAAGCATGGTTAAGAAAATGTTTCCAGATGAAAGATTTAGGAGAAGCAGCCTATGTGTTAGGTGTGAAGATCTACAGGGATAGATCTAAGAGGCTTCTCGGGCTGTGCCAGAGTACTTACATCGATAAAGTCCTGGAGAGATTTCATTTAGAGAATTCTAAAAGAGGATATCTTCCAGTCAGACATGGTCTGAATCTTTCAAAGAGTCAGTGTCCACAAACACAGACTGAGAAAGATGAAATGGACAATACGCCTTATGCTTCGGCTATTGGGTCCATTATGTATGCGATGTTGTGTACTCACCCAGACGTCGCTTACGGGTTAAGCGTGACCAGTCGATTCCAAAGTAATCCAGGTCAGGCGCACTGGATTGCAGTCAAGAACATTTTAAAATATCTTCGGAGGACCAAAGATATATTCTTGATATATGGTGGTCAGGAAGAACTCAGTATTGAAGGATATACTTACGCTTCGTTCCAATCGGACCAGGATGATTTCCGATCGCAATCAGGCTATGTTTTTAGCTTGAATGGAGGAGCAGTGGTGTGGAAAAGTTTCAAATAGTCTATTGTTGCTGATTCCACAACAGAAGCCGAGTATGTTGCAGCCTCGGAAGCATCTAAGGAGGCAGTGTGGATTCGTAAGTTCGTTCAAGAACTTGGTGTCGTTCCTTCGAGTGCAGATCCTTTGGTTATCTTCTGTGATAACACTGGAGCAATCGCACAAGCAAAGGAACCACGGTCGCACCAGAAGTCCAAGCACATACAGAGACGGTTTCACTTGATCCGGGAGATCATTGATCGAGGCGAGATCAAAGTCTGCTAGGTTCATACAGATGACAATCTGGCAGACCCGCTTACCAAGCCTCTGGCGCCGCAGAAGCATGAGAAGCACTGTAATAATATGGGTTTGAGATTTCTCAACCATTAGATTAAGTGCAAGTGGGAGATTGTTAGGGTATGCCCTTAGGGCTAATGTTTGAGGCCTTGGGATTGTAACAGTATCATGTATAAACTCTTATGTTTATAAAGGCAATGGTTGTTATTCAGTTTGTTACATTGTCTGCTGCAATAATTGTACTTCTAAATAATGTCTCAATGCTGTTCAGCTAGGCTGACATGCTTAATGTCCTTAGTCGAGATATCTTGGTGAACATGAGATAGCCTTGATATGATTGAGACTAATATGTGTTCTAATCTTATAGGATGCTTCGAGCATGGAATAAGATGTAGACTCATGGGTACATTGGATGTACTGGACAGACCCTACTAGGTTATTCAATTGCTTGTCTGTAACGCCCTCAATTTTTCTGAATTATGATTTAAGGTTAGAAATTCTGTTTCTGTATTTTTATCTATTAAAATTTTGGGATTTTTGCCTAATTGTAGGACTTTTTCCTATAGGGCAAAAATAATTATTTTGGTTGGGGCTTCGAACCCTCAACCTTGACTTTTTGCTCCTGGAATTCTTCCACCATGGTGGCGCATATTTCTGTGTTATTGGAGTGGCGCATGGTGGTTAAGCCCAGGTGAGCCCTTAAAACCGATTTTCACTTAAGTTAACTGGGTTATTGGATCTTGGATCCGTTTGGAGTGGGAGAAAAAGAGAAATATCGTGAAGAGCTCCTCTCCCTCACGATTTTTGTTGTTTTCTTGCCCTAGCCGCCTGTGGTTGTCGCCTCTTACTGTGTTTGGTGCCTCCTGCAAATTTCTGACGCTGGTGGTGGCAGACTGGTGGTGGACGAAGTTCCTGGAGATCCCTGACCCTCTGTTGTGGCGTTTTTTTTTCTGTGGGCGATTTTCTGTGAGTAATTCGATCCTAAGGAGTCTAATCCTATTTGCAATGATTATCTGTATGAACCAAAAATCTGCAAGTAGATCCTGTGTTTTTTTCTATTCTATAGGTCGGATCTGAATATGCATGATGATTCAGAAATTTTGTCTTGCTGAAAATTGTAGTCGCCAATCTGACCTTACTGTGCTTTAACCTCAATATCTCATGATCTATAGATCCAAATCACACGAAACAAATTTTGTATGAAACTAGATTCGCTCAGCTTTGATTCTTATGTGATATCGACCATATCCGAGCTGTATTCGTATTTCAATCTGTATTGCAATCTAGCTGTACAAAATCAGTTTTCTGGAAATCTGGATTTCGACCTTTATGTGTTCGAACAATCATATCTCCCTAGGTATAGCTCGAAATCTTGTCAAATCAGTTTTATTAGACCGTAGGCTTGAAGAGCTTCATTTTGACTCCCATAACTCCTATTTTCGATTAGTTATTGGATCTGAAATATATGTCGTAATTCTGATATATGAATCTGTTTTCTTGAAATCTGAAATTCTGACCCACCTATGTTCGAACCCTTATATCTTCCTGCCTACAATTCGAAATTTTGCGAAACCAGTTTTATTGGAAACTAGATTCAGAGAGCTTCATTTTGAATATAATATTGACTAGCTTTGGTTCGAAATTGGACCAAAAATATATGTTGCAATCTGACAATATAAATCTGCTATGTCAATTTTGGGGCTTTTGTCAATTTTCTTCACGAACGTGCAATTAAAAATTATCTGTAGTAGGGGACTGAATTATTTTCATGAAATTTGTATGTTCTGCAAGGATTCTGAAAATTTCGCCCCTTACAGTGATTTTATTGCTCACGGTTTTTAGGAAATTTGGGGAAAAATATTGCAATGAATATCTATATATATATTTCCCTATAATTCCTAGGCTTATTGAATTGTTTGTTATGTGAATAATTTCTATTCTATGTATATGTCGTGAAATTTCTGAAACTTTGAATGTGTTATAACCTTTGTGAGAACATAGAATGGTTTGACATGAAATAAGTATAGTTGCATGAAATCTAAGGAATTCACTCCTATATTACTTCTGGTTAATGATAAAAATTATGAAGTGTGTTCAGCTTTGATTTTCTGCAAATTGTAATTTTGTTAAGGACTGGATATTGGGGTGTGTCATTTTCTGTTTGTGAGACACGTTGGGCATGATGTAAGAATTAAGTAGTAGTTAGTTCTACTCCTCCGTTTCAGCATGATCTGTTCTGTAAAAATTATGCCCTAGTGTAGCACTCTTCCGTGTCCTTAACCTCCTTCTGTGGCGCTGTAATGGTGCTGATAGTCTACTACGACCCATGAGACACTATTTCTGTTCTGTTCTGGGTTTTGGAGGCCAGAGTGCCACGTCCTGACAAGACGGGGGCCACCCACTGATACCTCCTCTACCATTCTGTTCTGGGTATTGGAGACTAGAGTGCCACGTCCTGACAAGACGGGGGCCACCCACTGATACCTCCTCTACCATTCTGTTCTGGGTTTTGGAGGCCAGAGTGCCACGTCCTGACAAGACGGGGGCCACCCACTGATACCTCCTCTACCATTTTGTTTCTGATATGCATGCATGTCTCGTCCTCGGCGGAGGTGGGGTCAGACCTTCTGTGGTCATCAGGCCTTCTGTGGCCTTTCTGTTTCCGATGTAGACTATCCGTTTGGATTCTGAAAATTTTGATTTTCTGTCTGTCAGTTCTGATTTCTGTAGTTCTGTTTCGATCTGTATTATAGATGTGTTAGGCAGTGTGTTTAGTAGGGAGGGGTTGGTATACTTATATCCTACTTCATGCTTGATGCCTAATGTTATAAGTATCTGTATTTGATTATGTTTTGTTTCTGATATGAGTGTGCATGTTAAGTTGATTTATCTTATCTGTTACAAAAATGTATTTCAACTTATGCATGATATTTTTGATGTGTACTATGGATGGCTTTTAGTGTCTTTTACTCACTGAGCTTTTTAGCTCACCCCCGTTGTTTAAATATTTTCAGGTGAGACATTGGGACAGTGATCGCTACAGCTAATTAACGAATTTACTATGATGCTAATGTTTTATTTAATTTCTAAGAGTTGTCTTCTAAAAATCTGTCAGGCCTGCGTGCCTAACTTAATTATACGATACGTTTTATCTCCTGAGGGCTTATGCCTGTTTTCAGGATATTATATTATAGTTGTCTCGTTTTAATTGTTAGATACGAGTTTTGGATTCATGAGATTTGAAATTATTCTTATTCTGAAATGTCCGATTTGAGAGTTATTGTTCTTATTCCGCAATATATCTGAAATTGTGTTTTCCACATATGTGTAGTGTGGACATCTGTTTTATTCCAGGATATGCGTGTCTGTGCAGCAGTAAATTATTATACTTGCTGCCGGATTTTCTGGATTTCCGGATTTCTATTTCCTAGTAAATCGATCCTATTCAGTTCTGTGCGGTTTTCAGTTCCGTAGTAATGTCCTTCGATGCCGCTTTCTTCTTGTGTTTTAATAGAAGAGTAAAAATTTTTGAAACCCCGTATTTTACTTGTATGCGTGTGGGGTGTGATTCTGAGGGATGTTACATTGTCACAATGTGAATAATCCTTGATTGCAACAAGTGGCACATGTCCTCTGACTTGAGATCACTTGTGTTTCTAAATGATGATTGTCATTGTTTTGAGGTAGTTCAATATCGTTTGAAACATAATGGTTATAGACTATCTTGGATGGTGAGCTTGAGTCATGTTAGGTCACTAGTGATAGATATAGGATTGCCGTCTCCTTCATTGGAGTGTGATGTTCTAAAGGGGCCCCCTGGATGAGATGATTGAGAAAGTGTATGGCCATACCCAGATGACTATGTTCATCTGATCTAATCATGCTCATCATATTGGAGTTACAAGCTTGGCAGGCTTGTCCAATAAAGAACATCCAGTGGCAAAGGAATCATGTATGCCTAGTGAGTTGATTCACACTTGTGCTGTTGTTTGGGTGTAGTCTTGGAAGACTCTTTCCTTTATATCGGGAGACAGTGATGTGTTGCTAGATACCCCTCTCTGATCGTGATAACGTAAGTTATCGTTACCGACATTTAAAGGAAACCCTCAGGGTCGCACAATTTGATGATATGGCTTACTTAAGTCAGATCGTGTGGACTGAATTGTTTTGGGTTCAGTTTAAAGGGAATTAATCTCTGATTGTGAGTGAGATCTGGTCTGATCATGTTTGATTGATTAGAGCTTGAGATCGGTAAGCTTCGATCGAGAGATTGGATGCTAGATTAGTGAGATCAGAAGCATCAAGAGATCAACGGTTAGATCTGGAGCCTTAGGGTTTAATTGAGATCTAGACTGGATTGCTTGGGTTAATTGGTCTTGGACCAAACCGAAATGAACCAGCTCATCAAGTGAGCATGTGGTTCAAATGGAGAGGAGTTTGCGATTGGGGTAATCCCAAGATCGCATGTGAGGGAGTGGATTTCTATTTTTAGAAAGCATGATCACTTACGTGACCACGCCTCATGTTGCTCGCCTCTTCACGCCTTTGTCGCCTCTTGTGATTTCGAGAGTTTTTGCATTCTCGTGTAAAAAGAGTGGACGACAAGAGGAGAAAGTTTTTCGCCAAGCAAGGAGATCATCTTCCTTTTTCATACGACAAGAACCTCTTGGAACCTTGCTAGCACAAGGAGCACCAAGGGAGTAGGCGGCTTTTTCATCTTGTGTGCGCATCCTCTGGAGGAGACCCCTGTCGATCTCTTCTTCCTCGACATCATACAAACAATGGCCATGGTATGATCATTGTTGTTCTAAGTTGATCATATAATACATGCTATGCGATCCTAGGAAACCCTAGATTCCGCCCATGCAAATTCATATCTGCGCATGTCTTAGGGTTTCGCCCCCCTTGTGGGGACTTTCAGCTTGGGCCCTGGGTTGGGCCAGATGAGATGCAAAAGACCCATCAAGAGCTCAAGTGAAGACTTAAGTTAAATTAAGGTCTTACCTAGGCTTAATGGGCTTTTACCACATAAGATCAGCATGCTTTCTATTTATTGTTTATATAATTAGAATTGCATGATTTAATCTTCTGCTATCACCATAGGGTTTGCATGATAGTTAAGAAGATAAAAGACCGTTAAAATCCAACGCTAAAATATCAAGCTCGTAAGCCTTCTGACGCGAAACCTCACTGTTCTGACTATCGTTGGGGCCGTGTTGTACCCACTCAATGGGCACGCCCATCTATCTTCAGACGGTGTGTGATTACACCTGCGTGTTACAGGGAAGGGATTTATCGCTTCTTGTTGCTCAGCATAGCACGTGGTGGTCCAGGGAGTAGGTCGGGTCAGCTTGACCATGTAGGCTACATATGTGGCGCATATTGTAGCTATATGGAGGCAGCCATCTGTGGGATCAGAGACTGTGTTGTACCAACTCAGTTGGCACAGTCTGCTGGATTGCCCAGATGAAGGGGAATCGCACGGGCTGGCGATTGGCAGGGATTGCCTACCAGAGATTAGTGCTTGTACTCTCTGTGCATCTTATCTCGCCTGAGCGGGACGCGGAGACCAAGTATGAAATCTGGATCCCATCTCACTAAAAGAGTTTTACTCTTTCGGGCTATTTTGCTGGATTTTTCAGCCAGATAAAATAGTGAGAAAAGAATCATTCTTAAGTCCTGAATTGATTCTCACATTGATACTGACCTTGTTGTTCTTGCATTGTTGTAGATTACTGCAGCAATGAACACCATGAATTTCAATGTGCGATCCCTACTGGAAAGGGAGAAGTTTGCTGGACCAAACTTCTCAGACTGGTATGGACACCTTAAGATTGTTCTTAAGGCTGAGAGGAAGCTGTATGTCCTCGAGATGGCTATACCGTCTCAACCCGCTGCGAATGCCGCAAGGGCGGTTCGGGATGCCTATGAGAAGCATGTCAATGATAGCATTGATGTCGCTTGCCTGATGCTTGCGTCTATGACGCCAGAGTTGCAGCATCAGCATGAGGATCTATCTGCTATACAAATTATAGCAAACCTCAAGCTGCTGTATGCTGCACAGGCTAGGACTGAACGCTACAATTTGACTAAGCTTTTCTTTCAGAGCAAACTGGCTGAAGGGAGTCCAGTGGGAGCTCACGTACTCAAGATGATTGGGTACAAGGAGGCTCTTGAGAAACTGGGACATACCATCAATCAGGAGCTCGCTGTAGACATTATCCTGCAGTCTCTTCCGGCTACTTTTGATCCGTTCATCATTAATTTTAATATGAACAAGATCGACTGTACCCCGGCAGAGTTGCTGAATATGCTCTTGACTACAGAGTTGACTCTAAAGGGAAAGCCTTCATCCTCTGTCTTGATGGTTCCTTCTAGTAACAAGAAGAAAGGGAAGAAGGGCAAGGCCCCTGTCATGAACTACAACAAGGCTCTGAAACAAAAGGTTAAGCGGTCGAAGGAATACAGATGTTTCCACTGTGGCCAGCTGGGTCACTGGAAAAAGGACTGTAAAGCGCTCCAAGGAGACAAGAAGGGAAGTTTCGCTTCTGGCTCAGGTATTTTTGTGACTGAGGTCATGGTTTCTTCTTCCATATCATGGGTGTTGGACACTGCATGTGGAGTTCACATTTGTTCAAATGTACAGGAACTCAAGAGAAGAAGACAGGTGGGACAGCATGAGGTGGACCTACGAGTTGGAAACGGGGCACGGGTTGCTGCTGTTACTGTAGGCGTTTATTACATCTCTTTACCATCTGGACTTGTATTGGAACTGGAGAATTGTTACTTTGTACCAAGCATTACGAAAAATATTATCTCTATTCCTGCTCTTGTCAGGAAAGGGTTTTCCTTTGAATGCAATATTTCAAAGTGTGTTATTTCTTTTGATAATATTGTTTATGCTACTGGCTCAATTAACAATGGGTTATTCATGTTGGACATGGAATGTTCTATACAAAATATTGATATTAAGAAAGCCAAGCTTGCTGATGACAGCACCTTGCTATGGCATAGTCGTTTAGGCCATATTAACAAGAAGCGCATTAAGCGGTTGCATGATCATGGACTGCTGGGATCATTTTCTTATGAGGAGATTGATACATGTAAAGCTTGTTTAATGGGTAAAATGACGAAGTCTCCTTTTCCTAAGAAAGGTCAAAGGGCTTCAGGTTTACTTGACCTTATACACAGTGATGTGTGTGGGCCTTTTAGTAAACATGCCAGAGGTAGCTATTCATACTTCATTACCTTTACTGATGATTTCAGTAGATATGGTTAAGTCTATCTTATGAGACATAAAAGTGAATCTTTTGACAAGTTCAAAGAGTTCAAAAATGAAGTACAGAATCAGCTAGGCCGAAATATCAAGGCACTTCGTTCAGATCGAGGTGGTGAATACTTGAGTCGAGAGTTTACTGACTATCTGAAGGAGTGTGGGATTATCTCACAGCTCACTCCGCCAGGAACACCGCAATGGAATGGTGTGTCCGAAAGGAGAAACAGAACCTTATTGGATATGGTTCGTTCTATGATGAGTCAGGCTACTCTACCTTACTCCTTTTGGGGATTTGCACAAGAAACAGCTGCAAAGGTACTAAATCGAGTGCCATCCAAGGCAGTTTCAAAGACGCCATATGAGTTATGGTATGGGAAACAGCCGAGCTTGACATTTATTAAGATCTAGGGTTGCGAGGCTTATGTCAAAAAGCTCGTCTCTGGGAAACTGGAGAGCAGATCTGAGAAATGCATCTTTGTCGGTTACCCTAAAGAAACTAAGGGTTATTATTTCTACGATCCCAAAGAGAACAAAGTATTTGTTGCTCGAACGGCTATTTTTCTTGAGAAGGAATTTCTTCTGCAAGAGGCCAGTGGGAGAGAAATAAAGCTGGATGAGAGTCCAGAAGAAGGACAAAGTAGTCAAGCACAGTTGGATGAGCCTGAGCCAGTAGATCAGGTTACTGAACAACCTGTGGCTCAGATATCACGGGAACCGCAAAGATCGGGAAGGATCCGTCGACAGCCTGAGCGCTATGACGGAGTCTACATCATTGATGATGAACCCCTCACTTATGCGGATGCGGTCAGTGGACCGGAATCAGCGAGATGGCTTGAAGCTATGCGAGCCGAGATGGACTCCATGTCAGATAACCAAGTTTGGGATTTGGTTGATCCGCCTCCGGGAGTAATCCCTATAGGCTGTAAATGGATCTTCAAGAAGAAGATTGACATGGATGGTAACGTGGTTACCTATAAAGGCAGGCTAGTTGCGAAAGGTTTCAAACAAATCTACGGGATAGATTATGATGAAACTTTCTCTCCTGTAGCTATGTTCAAGTCTATTCGGATTATTCTTGCGATAGCAGCATATTATGATTATGAGATCTGGCAGATAGATGTGAAGACGGCTTTCCTTAATGGAAAACTGGATGAGGATGTGTATATGACACAACCTGAAGGTTTCACCAATCCATCAGATCGTCATAAAATATGCAAGTTAAAGAAGTCCATTTATGGACTTAAACAAGCATCAAGAAGCTGGAATATTCATTTTGATGAATCAATCTGTGAGTTTGGTTTCATCAATAATGAAGATGACCCGTGTGTATATAAGAGGTTTAGTGGGAGCGTAATTACTTTCCTAGTCCTCTACGTCGATGATATCTTAATCATTGGAAACGATATTCCTGAACTGCATGCGGTCAAAGAATGGTTAAGAAAATGTTTCCAGATGAAAGATCTAGGAGAAGCAGCCTATGTATTAGGTGTGAAGATCTACAGAGATAGATCTAAGAGGCTTCTCGGGCTGTGCCAGAGTACTTACATCGATAAAGTCCTGGAGAGATTCCATTTAGAAAATTCTAAGAGAGGATATCTTCCAGTCAGACACGGTCTGAATCTTTCAAAGAGTCAGTGTCCACAAACACAGACTGAGAAAGATGAAATGGACAATACGCCTTATGCTTCGGCTATTGGATCCATTATGTATGCGATGTTGTGTACTCACCCAGACGTCGCTTACGGGTTAAGCGTGACCAGTCGGTTCCAAAGTAATCCAGGTCAGGCGCACTGGATTGCAGTCAAGAACATTTTGAAATATCTTCGGAGGACCAAAGATATATTCTTGGTGTATGGTGGTCAGGAAGAACTCAATATTGAAGGATATACTGACGCTTCATTCCAATCTGACCAGGATGATTTCCGATCGCAATCAGGCTATGTTTTTAGCTTGAATGGAGGAGCAGTGGTGTGGAAGAGTTTCAAACAGTCTATTGTTGCTGATTCCACAACAGAAGCCGAGTATGTTGCAGCCTCGGAAGCATCCAAGGAGGCAGTGTGGATTCATAAGTTCGTTCAGGAACTTGGTGTTGTTCCTTCGAGTGCAGATCCTTTGGTTATCTTCTGTGATAACACTGGAGCTATAGCACAAGCAAAGGAACCACGGTCGCACCAGAAGTCCAAGCACATACAGAGAAGGTTTCATTTGATCCGGGAGATCATTGATCGTGGCGAGATCAAAGTCTGCAAGGTTCATACAGACGACAATCTGGCTGACCCGCTTACAAAGCCTCTGGCGCAGCAGAAGCATGAGAAGCATTGTAATAATATGGGTTTGAGATTTCTCAACCATTAGATTAAGTGCAAGTGGGAGATTGTTGGGGTATGCCCTTAAGGCTAATGTTTGAGGCCTTGGGATTATATCAGTATCATGTATATACTCTATGTTTATAAAGGCAATGGTTGTTATTCAGGTTGTTACATTATCTGCTGCAATATGTATTCTTCTGAATAATGTTTCAATGATGTTCAGCTAGGCTGACATGTAGTATAGTCCTTAGTCGAGATATCTTGGTGAACATGAGACAGCCTTGATATGATTGAGACTAATATGTGTTCTAATCTTATAGGATGCTTCGAGCATGGAATAAGATGTAGACTCATGGGTACAATGGATGTACTTGACAGACCCTACTAGGATGTTCAATTGCTTGTCACAATGTGAATAATCCTTGTATGCGGACAAGTGGCATACTTCCTCTGTGCCACTCTGATTTGAGATCACTTGTGTTTCTAAATGATGATTGGCATTGTTTTGAGATAGTTCGATATCATTTGAAACATAATGGTTATAGACTATCTTGGATGGTGAGCATGAGTCATGTTAGGGCGCTGGTGATAGACATAGGATTGCCATCTCCTAGTTTGGAGTGTGATGTTCTAAAGGGGCCCCCTGGATGAGATGATTGATAAAGTGTATGGCCATACCCAGATGAATATGTTCATCTGATCTAATCATGCTCATCATATTGGAGTTACAGGCTTGACACGCTTGTCCAATAAAGAACATCCAGTGGCAAAGGAAGCATGTATGCCTTGTGAACTGGATTCACACTTGTGCTGTGGTTTGGGTGTAGTCTTGGAAGACTCTTTCCTTTATATCGGGAGACAGTGATGTGTTGCTAGATACCCCTCACTGATCGTGATAACATAAGTTATCGTTACCGACATTTAAAGGAAACCCTTAGGGTCGCACAATTTGATGATATGGCTTACTTAAGTCAGATCGTGTGGACTGAATTGTTTGGTTTCAGTTTAAAGGGATTTAATCTCTGATTGTGAGTGAGATCTGGTCTGATCATGTTAGATTGATTAGGGCTTGAGATCGGTAAGCTTCGATCGAGAGAATTGATGCTAGATCGGTAAGATCAAGAGCATCAGGAGATGAACGGTTAGATCTGGAACCTTAGGGTTTAATATGATCTAGACCAAATCGCTTGGGTTAATTGGTCTTTGAACCAAACCAAATTGAACCGGCTCATCAAGTGAGCGCAAGGTTCAAGGGAGAAGAGGTTTGCGACTTGTTCATGAGCGCGTGAATGTTGAGAAGTGGTTTGCTATTTTTGGATAATATGTTCTCTAATCGTGGATACGCCTCACGTTGCCTCTCTTCACGCTTCTTCTCTTGCCCTATGTGTTGGGGTATGCCCTTAAGGCTAATGTTTGAGGCCTTGGGATTCTATCAGTATCATGTATATAAACTCTTATGTTTATAAAGGCAATGGTTGTTATTCAGTATGTTACATTGTCTGCTGCAATAAGTGTGCTTCTGAATAATGCCTCAATTCTGTTCAGCTAGGCTGACAAGCTGTAATGTCCTTAGTCGAGATATCTTGGTGAACATGAGATAGCCTTGATATGATTGAGACTAATATGTGTTCTAATCTTATAGGATGCTTCGAGCATGGAATAAGATGTAGACTCATGGGTACATTGGATGTACTGGACAGACCCTACTAGGATATTCAATTGCTTGTCACAATGTGAATAATCCTTGTTTGCATCAAGTGGCACATGTCCTCTGACTTGAGATCACTTGTGTTTCTAAATGATGATTGTCATTGTTTTGAGGTAGTTCAATATCATTTGAAACATAATGGTTATAGACTATCTTGGATAATGATCATGAGTCAGGTTAGGACACTAGTGATAGATATAGGATTGCCGTCTCCTTGTTTAAGGAGTGTGATGTTCTAAAGGGGCCCCCCTAAATGAGATGATTGAGATAGTGTATGGCCATACCCAGGTGACTATGTTCATCTGATCTAATCATGCTCATCATATTGGAGCTACAAGCTTGACACGCTTGTCCAATAAGAACATCCAGTGGCAAAGGAAACATGTATGCCTCGTGAAGTGAATTCACACTTGTGCTGTGGTTTGGGAGTAGTCTTGGAAGACTCTTTCCTTTATATCGGGAGACAGTGATGTGTTGCTAGATACCCCTCACTGATCGTGATAACGTAAGTTATCATTACCGACATTTAAAGGAAACCCTCAGGGTCGCACAATTTGATGATATGGCTTCTTTAAGTCAGATCGTGTGGACTGAATTGTTTGGGTTCAGTTTAAAGGGATTTAATCTCTGATTGTAAGTGAGATCTGGTCTGATCATGTTTGATTGATTAGGGCTTGAGATCGGTAAGCTTCGATCGAGAGAGTTGATGCTAGATCGGTGAGATCAGAAGCATCAGGAGATGAACCGTTAGATCTGGAGCCTTAGGGTTTGATATGATCTAGACCAAGTGGCTTGGGTTAATTGGTTTTTGAACCAAACCAATTTTGAACCAAACCAATTTGAACCGGTTCACATGTGTGAACGCATGGTTCAAGTCATGAAGGCGTCGGTTATGAGATCATGAAGGCGCATGGCTTCCATTTATGGTAAGTCATCAACGCCTCTTCTCAAAAACGCCAAAACGCCAAAGAGGTTACTCACTTCACTTGGCTTCTTGCACGTTCGTGTAGAGAAGAGGTGGACGAAGAGAGGAGCTCTCGGCCAAGCAAGCATCTCATCTCTCATCCCTTCCATTCGACAAGGATACTTGAAGATCTTTGCTAGCACAAAGATCAACAAGAAGAAGCCATCTCTCTTCTTGTGTGCGGTACCTTTGGAGAAGAAGCATTTGATTCTTTCTCTTCCAAGCCGCCTCCTTATTCATGGCTATGGTAAGATCACGCATCTCTTTGCAAGTCATTTCAAGTTGATCATATGAATATCACATGAGATCCTTTGAAACCCTTGCTTCCGTTGCAAAATGAAAAAAAATGCGCCACCAATTAGGGTTTCGCTCCCCCTTGAAGGGGACTTTCAATTGGTATCAAAGCATGCGGTTATTGCTTGTTCATATGATTGCTTGATCTTCATGTTTGATCCATGAATGCGCTTATCTCCCACTTGCACTTAATCTAATGGTTGAGAAACCTCAAACCCATATTATTACAGTGCTTCTCATGCTTCTGCTGCGCCAGAGGCTTAGTAAGCGGGTCAGCCAGATTGTCATCTATATGAACCTTGCAGATTTTGATCTCACCACGATCAATGATCTCCCGGATCAAGTGAAACCGTCTCTGTATGTGCTTGGACTTCTGGTGCGACCGTGGTTCCTTTGCTTGTGCGATTGCTCCAGTGTTATCACAGAAGATAACCAAAGGATCTGCACTCGAAGGAACAACACCAAGTTCCTGAATGAACTTACGAATCCACACTGCCTCCTTGGATGCTTCCGAGGCTGCAACATACTCGGCTTCTGTTGTGGAATCAGCAACAATAGACTGTTTGAAACTTTTCCACACCACTGCTCCTCCATTCAAGCTAAAAACATAGCCTGATTGCGATCGGAAATCATCCTGGTCCGACTGGAACGAAGCGTCAGTATATCCTTCAATACTGAGTTCTCCCTGACCACCATATATCAAGAACATATCTTTGGTCCTCCGCAGATATTTTAAAATGTTCTTGACCGCAATCCAGTGTGCCTGACCTGGATTACTTTGGAATCGACTGGTCACGCTTAACCCGTAAGCGACGTCTGGGCGAGTACATAACATCGCATACATAATGGATCCAATAGCCGAAGCATAAGGCGTATTGTCCATTTCATCTTTCTCAGTCTGTGTTTGTGGACACTGACTCTTTGAAAGATTCAGACCATGTCTGACTGGAAGATATCCCCTTTTAGAATTCTCTAAATGGAATCTCTCCAGGACTTTAACGATGTAAGTACTTTGGCACAGCCCGAGAAGCCTCTTAGATCTATCCCTGTAGATCTTCACACCTAATACATAGGCTGCTTCTCCTAAATCTTTCATCTGGAAACATTTTCTTAACCATGCTTTAACAGCATGCAGTTCAGGAATATCGTTTCCAATGATTAAGATATCATCGACGTAGAGGACTAGGAAAGTAATTACGCTCCCACTAAACCTCTTGTATACACACGGGTCATCTTTATTCTTGATGAAACCAAATTCACAGATTGATTCATCAAAACGAATATTCCAGCTTCTAGATGCTTGCTTAAGTCCATAAATGGACTTCTTTAACTTGCATATTTTATGACGATCTGATGGATTAGTGAAACCTTCAGGTTGTGTCATATACACATCCTCATCCAGTTTTCCATTAAGGAAAGCGGTCTTCACATCCATCTGCCAGATCTCATAATCGTAATATGCTGCTGTCGCGAAAAGAATCCGAATAGACTTGAACATGGCTACAGGAGAGAAAGTTTCATCATAATCTATCCCGTAGATTTGTTTGAAACCTTTCGCAACTAGCCTGCCTTTATAGGTAACCACGTTACCATCCATGTCAATCTTCTTCTTGAAGATCCATTTACAGCCTATAGGGATTACTCCCGGAGGCGGATCAACCAAATCCCAGACCTGGTTATCTGACATGGAGTCCATCTCGGCTCGCATAGCTTCAAGCCATCTAGCTGAGTCCGGTCCACTGACCGCATCCGCATAAGTGAGGGGTTCATCATTATCAATGATGTAGACTCCGTCATAGCGCTCAGGCTGTCGACGGATCCTTCCTGATCTTCGCGGTTCCCGTGATATCTGAGCCTCAGGTTGTTTAATAACCTGTTCTACCGGCTCAGGCTCATCCAACTGTGCTTGACTACTTTGTCCTTCCTCTGGATTCTCATCCAGCTTTATTTCTCTCCCACTGGCTTCTTGCAGAAGAAATTCCTTCTCAAGAAAAACTGCCGTCCGAGCAACAAATACTTTGTTCTCTTTGGGATCGTAGAAATAATAACCCTTAGTTTCCTTAGGGTAACCGACAAAGACACATTTCTCAGATCTGCTCTCTAGTTTCCCAGAGGCGAGCTTTTTGACATAAGCCTCACAACCCCAGATCTTAATAAATGTCAAGCTCGGCTGTTTCCCATACCATAGCTCATATGGAGTCTTAGAAACTGCCTTGGATGGCACTCGGTTTAGTACCTTTGCAGCTGTTTCCAGTGCAAATCCCCAAAAGGAGTAAGGTAGAGTAGCCTGACTCATCATAGAACGAACCATATCTAGTAAGGTTCTGTTCCTCCTCTCGGACACACCATTCCATTACGGTGTTCCTGGCGGAGTGAGCTGTGAGATAATCCCACACTCCTTCAGATAGTCAGTAAACTCTCGACTTAGGTATTCTCCACCTCGATCAGAACGAAGTGCCTTGATATTTTGGCCTAGCTGATTCTGTACTTCATTTTTGAATTCTTTGAACTTGTCAAAAGATTCACTCTTATGTCTGATTAGATAGACATATCCATACCTACTGAAATCATCAGTAAAGGTAATGAAATACGAATAGCCACCTCTGGCATGTTTACTAAATGGCCCACACACATCACTGTGTATAAGGTCAAGTAAACCTGTAGCCCTTTGACCTTTGTGAGAAATAGGAGCCTTCGTCATTTTACCCATTAAACAAGCTTTGCATGTATCAATCTCCTCATAGGAGAATGATCCCAGCAGTCCATGATCATGCAACCGCTTAATGCGTTTCTTGTTAATATGGCCTAAACGACTATGCCATAGCAAGGTGCTGTCATCAGCATACTTGGCTTTCTTATTATCAATGTTTTGTATAGAACATTCCATGTCCAACATGAATAACCCATTGTTAATTGATCCAGAAGCATAAACAATATTATCATAAGAAATTACACACTTTGAAATATTGCATTCAAAGGAAAATCCTTTCCTGACAAGAGCAGGAATAGAGATAATATTTTTCGTAATACTTGGAACAAAATAACAATTGTCCAGTTCTAGTACAAGTCCAGATGGTAATGAGATGTAATAAACCCCTACAGCAACAGCAGCAACCCGTGCCCCGTTTCCAACTCGTAGGTCCACCTCATGCTGTCCCACCTGTCTTCTTCTCTTGAGTTCCTGTACATTTGAACAAATGTGAACTCCACATGCAGTGTCCAACACCCATGAAATAGAAGAAGAAAACATGACCTCAGTCACAAAAATACCTAAGCCAGAAGCGATGCTTCCCTTCTTGTCTCCTTGGAGCGCTTTACAGTCCTTTTTCCAGTGACCCAGCTGGCCACAATGGAAACACCTGTTGTCCTTCGACCGCTTGACCTTTTGTTTCAGAGCCTTGCTGTAGTTCTTGACAGGGGCCTTGCCCTTCTTCCCCTTCTTCTTGTTCCTTGAAGGAAACATCAAGACAGAGGTTGAAGGCTTTCCCTTTAGAGTTTCCTCTGTAGTCAAGAGAATATTCAGCAACTCTGCCGGAGTACAGTTGATCTTGTTCATATTAAAATTAATGATGAACGCATCGAAGGAGGCCGGGAGAGACTGCAGAATAATGTCTACAGCAAGCTCCTGATTGATGGTATGCCCCAGTTTTTCTAGAGCCTCTTTGTGCCCAATCATCTTGAGCACATGAGATCCCACTGGACTCCCTTCAGCCAGTTTGCTCTGAAAGAAAAGCTTGGTCAGATTATAGCGTTCAGTCCTCGCCTGTGCAGCATACAGCATCTTGAGGTTTGCTATAATTTCTATAGCAGACATATCCTCATGCTGACGCTGCAGCTGTGGCGTCATAGACGCAAGCATCAGGCAAGCAACATCAATGCTATCATTGACATGCTTTTCATAGGCATCGCGAACCGCCCTTGCGGCGTTCGCAGCGGGTTGAGGCGGTACAGCCGTCTCGAGGACATACAGTTTCCTCTCAGCCTTAAGAACAATCTTAAGGTGTCCGTACCAGTCTGAGAAGTTTGGCCCAGCAAACTTCTCCCTTTCCAGTAGGGATCGCACATTGAAGCTCATGGTGTTCGTTGCTGCAGGAATCTACAACAATGCAAGAACAGCAAGGTCAGTATCAATGTTTAGAATCAATCCAGGACTTAAGAATGATTCTTTTCTCACTATTTTATCTGGCTGAAAAATCCAGCAAAACAGCCCGAAAGAGTAACACTCTTTTAGTGAGATGGGATCCAGATTTCATACTTGGTCTCCGCGTCCCGCTCAGGCGAGATAAGATGCACAGAGAGTACAAGCACTAATTTCTGGTAGGCAGTCCCTGCCAATCGCCAACCCGTGCGATTCCCCTTCATCTGGGCAATCCAGCAGACTGTGCCAACTGAGTTGGTACAACACAGTCTCTGATCCCTCAGATGGCTGCCTCCATATAGCTCACATATGCTCAGTATATAGCCTACATGGTCAAGCTGACTTGACCTACTCCCTGGACCACCACGTGCTATGCTGAGCAACGAGAAGCGATAAATCCCTTCTCTGTAACACGCAGGTGAAATCACACACCGTCTGAAGATAGATGGACGTGCCCACTGAGTGGGTACAACACGGCTCCAACGATAGTCAGAACAGTGAGGTTTCGCGTCAGAAGGCTATCGAGCTTGATATTTTAGCGTTGGATTTTAACGGTCTTTTATCTTCTTAACTATCATGCAAACCCTATGATGATAGCAGAAGATGAATAAATAATGCAATTCTAATTATAAACTATAAGTAGAAAGCATGCTGATCTTATGTGGTAAAAGCCCATTAACCCTAAGTAAGACCTTAAGTTAACTTAAGTCTTCACTTTAGCTCTTCTTGGGTCTTTTGCCTCTCATCTGGCCCAGACCAGAGCCTAAGCGCCTTCTGCAGCTCAGGTGCACCCACCAGGTAGATGCGCCTGTCATAGGGTCGAACCCTAGACCTCCCACCTGGTCAAGCCTCTGCTGCATGCGCCTCTGCCAACTGTGCTCTGTGCTCATGTCTGATTAAACTTACAATTTAATCTATCTAGACATGATTGACTCGCAGGTCAATTACACATTATAAATTAAATAAAAAGTGATGCGCAGATCACAATATAAATTAATTTACAATTTTAATCCAGGCTCGCAGGCCCCAGCACAGCAGACATTAAAAGGGCAACCCACATAAGATGAAATAAACAAGCACATGGCATCCACTCAACATGTGATCCATTTAACAAGAAAATAAAATTTTTGAAAACCCATTGGCATCAATTTTAATTTTCTTATGTGCCCTACAACCTTACAACGGTCCATTGATAGGGATCCACTCATCCATCTAGTCAGATCCACTGCCCTTGCATGCACCAAGTCCTAACTGACTTGAGTTGACCTAATGGTCAACCATGCATGCGCCAAGGGCTGAACAACCCTCATGAGTTCTGGCAAGCGGGTGTGACCCCGGGCCTAACTCATGTGCGTTCACAGGTTGTCTCAACCAGACCTCGCTACACGCCCTTGATGCAGTCGACCTATAGCCACCTCGTGCTTGCGCACAGGTGCTATCTGGTCAACCCATCTAGGCTGTCAGATGGTCTGATCAGACTATTTGGATCCTACCTAGAAGATGACTTCAACCCCATCAACCCGTCTAAGGGTTTATAGTGGGCGCTTAGATCTAATATGAGGCTCGCAAGTGATCAAGTTTTAAGAAAACAAACCACAACAAGCGCATACATGATACATGCGCCAAGATACATCATATTAACAACAATAAGCATGTAGTTAGGCATGTAATCAACCATTAGATCTACTCATAAGCGCATTCATGGATCAAACATGAAGATCAAGCAATCATATGAACAAGCAATAACCGCATGCTCTGATACCAATTGAAAGTCCCCTTCAAGGGGGAGCGAAACCCTAATTGGTGGCGCATTTTTTCACTATGGTCGTCTCTTTGTTTTTGGGGCTCTCGACACATTCGGGAGGTGAAGCATTTTGATGATAAGGGAGAGGTCTCGCCAAGCAAAAGAATTCTTCTCTTCCCTTCCATTCGATCAGGTTCACTTGGAGAACCTTGCTAGCACAAGGATCAACAAGGAGTAGGTGACATCTTCTTGTGTGCGCATCTTTTGGAGGAGATCCCATTTGCTCTCTTCTTCCAAGGCGCCATCCAAAGCAATGGCGATGGTATGACTCCTTACTTATCTTTGCAATCGATTATAGTTGATCATATCTCATGCATAGATCCTCGTGAAACCCTTGTTTCCGCTGCAAAAGTTTTATATGCGCCTATCTAGGGTTTCGCCCCCCAATATAGGGGACTTTCACAAACTTCATTACATATGTTGATTATGCCATTGGATCCAATCCAATGCAACCGTAACAAAAAATGTGACCAACCTTGGTCAATTTTGGATCAAACTACCAATAATGAAGTTTGGCTCCAATAAGTCTCTTCCATCTCATCAAGCCCATTGGCGCTGATGAAATCTCCCAAATAGATCTGAGCTATCCAATAACTCGATCATAAGGCTTCCCATCAATACGATAACTCAAGTATGAAGGTGTGCGACCTTGTTGGTTCCTCTAACGTTGGCAGTGACAACTTTAAGATCATCACAATAAGTGACTGGCACCTAGCAGTACATCGCTGCTACCCAAGTCATCAGAATGGATATCGGTATCGACATCTGTATCCTCGCAACAAGGTACTGATGCATTACAGTCTCTTTGCCAAGCTGATATCTAATTGGACAAGCGTGTCACCACTTGTTTTCACCCAATCTCATGGTCATGACTAAATCGGGCTTTCACCTGGGCATTGCCATACACTTTTGTTGGTGTATATACCCTGAGACCTAGTATTGGTCCATCTTTGCACTACTTGGCATTGATACTTCTTATATCATTCTGGCATTGTCATTATCATTGTTTGCTTACATCTGCGATTGTGTACTTACATGATAATATCCCAAGAGGCAGATTGGATCTGTGCTCAAACTAATGTCCCCAGTCAATGTACCCTAGTGGATATGGGACAGCTATGGTATTTGTGAGAACGATATATGGGTTGGTTAGGCATAAGGTGCTAACGCAGACATATGGGTATATTAGTGGTGGATATACTGGACCGACCCGCTGTGAGGCAATGACTTGGTGTCATGAGTTATCCTCACAAGTGACAGGAGATGCATTAATCCCTTGACTTGAGGGCATTGACAATTCTATATGGTTAGGGACATGCTTTGATACAACATAACACCTCACCGTAGTTGGGAGGTAATAACGGTTCTTATTGAGTATGTCACGACCCATATTAAGAGGTCAATGGACAGATAGAGGATTTGCCCCTTCCTAAGGGAAGCATGATATCCATAGTGCCCCCTTATGGTTCTATGACTGAAAGTGTATGACCATACCCAGGCGAGAACCTAATTTAGTCATAACCATGTGATTGGGTGAAAACAAGTGGTGACACACACTGTCCAATCGGATATCAGTTTGGAAAAGAGACTATAATACATCTGTACGTAGTTGCGATGATGGGGATGTCGATGTCGATATCCATTCCGATGACTTGGGTAGCAGCGATGCACTACTAGGTGCTACTCACTGCTTTGTGGTGACTTTTGATCAGCACTGCCAATGTGAGAGGAACCTACAGGGTCGCACACCTTGATACTCGAGTTCTCGTATTGATCGAGAAAGCTTATGATCGAGTTATTGGATAGCTCCGATCAATTTGGGAGATTTTATCAGTGCCAATGGGCCTGATGAGATGGAAGAGAGTTATTAGAGCCAAACTTCATATTTGGCAGGTTGACCCGAATTTGACCATGGTTGGTCACATTTGAGTTAGGGTTGCATTGGATTAGATCCAATAGCTTAATCAACCCATGTAATGAAGTATGGGCTAGCTCATTACCCAATGAAGCCCAATAACAAGTTGTCACGAAGAGCTAATGGGCTAAAAGAGTATAATGGGGAGAAAACTCTTCCCATTGGCGCCTAAGGGCATAATGGGGAGGAGTTGGCGCCTAAGGCTTCATTAGGAAGTAAAAGGCGCCTAGCCCTTCATCCCTTGATGGAATGCTTGCCTCTATGGAAAGTCTTGGGCTGATATGGCTAGAGGAACTTCTTTGGAAGCTCCTTGGCGCATATGGGAAATTAGGAAGGGTTTATGGTAAAGTCATGGAGACTTTCCAAAACCCTAAACCCTAATTGCTTCCTCCCCTTAACCCTAGCAGATTTCTTTTTTGGAATTGCACGTACCCCTCTTATTGCCGACCCTCTTGCCTCTATGTATCAAGGGATATTCGTGAGGCTTTATTACACGCAATCAATTGGCATGAGCAAAGGTGAGGGGCGAGAGCAATAGATGTCAGTGCACCATCTCTTCCACTTTGAAGCCGCAAGCATCCTCTCTACTTCCTCTTTGTTTGGCACAAGAAGAAGGATTGCTTGGTGTCTTCTTCATCTTGCAAGAGGTCGAAACTCATCTTCTCGTTCTCCTCTTGGGGCAAGGAGGACTTGAGATTGGCAGCATCATCATCCTCTTCTCTCTAATTGGCGCAACATACTTTGAAGTTGGCACAAGGATAGAAGAAGGTGTATGAAGGCTTGGATCTTCTTCCCGAGGCTAGCACCGGGCATGGAAGAAGAGGACTCGAGGCTGTTGGGGAATGCCGGTTGTAATTTAAAATTTTTGCAATCCCAGGACGCAGCAGAAGAAGCATTATACCCGAAACACATTCCTTTCCCAAGGATCCATGCGAGAGAGAAAACACAAGGATGTGTTAGAGATGTACCTCTTTTGCCTATCTAGTTGTTGAAACCAAGTTGAAGGAGCTCAAGTGCTTGCCCTCTACAAGTAACCATGTGTTAACCTTCTCAACGTTGCTCCCTTCCACGTTGGTGCTAGCCTCGGGAAGAGAATCAAGCCTTATGTGGTTCCTTCACTTCACTTGTGCCTCATTCAAGGAAGTTGCGCCAAGTGCAAAAGAAGATGCCGCCAACTCCTTGTTCTCCTATCTCCAAGAGAAAAGGAAGAGGATGAGTTTCAGCCCTTAAAAAGAGGAAGAAGAGATGTCACCACCAAGCCCTTCTCCAAATTGTGCCAAGAGGTGCAGAAGGAGAAGAAGGCTTGCGGCTTCAAGGAGGAAGAAGGGTTGCGCCACCTTCAAGTTGTCGCCCTTTGCCCTTACTCATGCCTCTCTATGTTGTTGGGAAACCCCGGGGATATTTTAGAATTTTCAGAGACACATACATACATTGCATAGCGGAAGAATGTCCCCGAAACAGGCCGGTCCCAAAAACCAGTGAAGATCGCATGCAAGGGGGTCGACACGATGAGTTAGAAAATACCTCAGAGCAAGATGAGGTCAATGTCGTGATAGGCGCCCAAGTGTGCGCCCTCTGCAGTCTCACACACACAGATGCCTCGAGTCCTCTTCTTCCACGCCCGGTGCTAGCCTCGGGAAGAAGATCCAAGCCTTAGGGAGATGCTCCAACCACCTTGCGCCACCAAGAGAGAAAGATGCGCCAAGTGGTAAGGAGAAGCTTGCGGCCACTTGATGGAAGAGGAAGAGATTGCGCCCTTGCTCCTTGCTCTCGCCCTCTTCTTATGTTCACGCCTCCAAGGATGAATCATAATAAGAGAGGGCGGCTAGGGTCACATATATAGGGCAAGAGGCGATTAGGGCAAGGGCTAGGATCATGACAAGTGTAGGGCTAGGATGAGGAGGTTTGATGTAAGGAAAGTCTCCAAGACTTTACCATAAACTTCATTCAACCTTTCCATAATTGCCCAAGTACCATATCAGCCCAAGACATGCCTTAAAGGCATTCATACCATCAAGGGAGAAAGGCTAGGCGCAAATTGCTTCCTTAATGAAGCAATTTTGCCACCCTAACCCCATTATGCCCCTTAGGCGCCAATGGGGTTGGGTTTCTCCCCATTATACCCTTTTAGCCTCTCTTCTCTTCATGAAGGCTTGTTATTGGGCTTCATTGGATAATGAGCTAGCCCAAACTTCATCCTATGGGTTGATTAAGCATTTGGATCCAATCCAATGCAACCCTAATCCAAGTGTGACCAACCATGGTCAAATACGGGTCAACCTGCCAAAAATGAAGTTTGGCTCCAATAACATTCTTCCATCTCATCAGGCCCATTGGCGCTGATGAAATCTCCCAATTAGATCCGAGTTATCCAATAACTTGATCATAAGGCTTCCCGATCAATACAAGAACTCAAGTATCAAGGTGTGCGACCCTATAGGTTCCTCTGACGCTGGCAGTGCTGACCAAAGGTCATCACAAGCAGTGAGTGGCACCTAGCAGTGCATCGCTGCTACCCAGGTTGTTGGAATGGATATCGACATCGACATCCCCATCATCGCAACTAGGTATAGATGCATTACAGTCTCTTTGCCGGACTGATATCCGATTGGACAAGTGTGTCACCACTTGTTTTCACCCAATCACATAGCTATGACTAAAATAGGTTCTTACCTGGGTATGGCCATACACTCTCAGTCATAGAACCATAGAGGAGCTCCATGGATATCATGCTTCCCTAAGGAAGGGGCAAATCCTATGTCTGTCCATTGACCTTCTCATATGGGTCGTGACATGCTCAATGACAACCGTTATGACCTCCCAACTACGGCGAGGTGTTAGGTTGTATCAAAGCAAGTCCCTAACCATATAGAATGATCAATGACCTCAAGTCAAGGGATCAATGCATCTCCTGTCACTTGTGAGGATAACTTATGACACCAAGTCATAGCCTCACAGCGGGTCTTTCCAGTATATCCTCCAATGATATACCCATGTGTCTGTGTTAGCACCACGTACCTAACCAGCTCACATACCAATCTCACAAGTACCATAGCTGTCCCATATCCACTAAGGTACATCGACTGGGGACAATAGTTTGAGCACAGATCTAATCTGTCTCCAGGGACATTATCATGTTAGTACATGTGCGCAGATGTAAACGAACATCGATAATGACAATGCCAGAATGATATATATAAATATCAAAGTCAAGTAGTACATAAGTGGACCAAAACTAGGTCCTAGGGCATATACACCAACAATCTCCCACTTGCACTAAGACCTAGAGGTTGAGGAATCTTAACCCCATATCTCTAGCGTGACCATCATGCTTCTGCTACGCCAAAGCCTTGGTCAATGGGTCTGCCAGATTGTTTTCTGTGTCAACTCTGCTAATCTTGACATCACCTCTTTCAATGATCTCTCTGATCAGGTGATTGTTGGGGTATGCCCTTAAGGCTAATGTTTGAGGCCTTGGGATTGTAATAGTATCATGTATAAACTCTTATGTTTATAAAGGCAATGGTTATTATTCAGATTGTTACATTATCTGCTGCAATAAGTGTTCTTCTGAATAATGTCTCAATGCTGTTCAGCTAGGCTGACATGCTATATGTCCTTAGTCGAGATATCTTGGTGAACATGAGACAACCTTGATATGATTGAGACTAATATGTGTTCTAATCTTATAGGATGCTTCGAGCATGGAATAAGATGTAGACTCATGGGTACATTGGATGTACTGGACAGACCCTACTAGGATATTCAATTGGTTGTCACAATATGAATAATCCTTGAATGTAACAAGTGGCACATTTCCTCTGACTTGAGATCACTTGTGTTTTCTAAATGATGATTGTCATTGTTTTGAGGTAGTTCAATATCATTTGAAACATAATGATTATAGACTATCTTGGATGGTGAGCTTGAATCATGTTAGGGCACTAGTGATAGATAAAGGATTGCCGTCTCTTTAATTGGAGTGTGATGTTCAAAAGGGGCCCCCCCTGGATGAGATGATTGAGAAAGTGTATGGCCATACCCAGATGACTATGTTCATCTGATCTAATCATGCTCATCATATTGGAACTACAGGCTTGACACGCTTGTCCAATAAGAACATCCAGTGGCAAAGGAAACATGTATGCCTAGTGAAGGAGATTCACACTTGTGCTGTGGTTTGGGTGTAGTCTTGGAAGACTCTTTCCTTTATATCGGGAGACACTGATGTGTTGCTAGATACCCCTCACTGATCGTGATAACGTAAGTTATCGTTACCGACATTTAAAGGAAACCCTTAGGGTCGCACAATTTGATGATATGGCTTACTTAAGTCAGATCGTGTGGACTGAATTATTTGGGTTCAGTTTTAAAGGGATTGAATCTCTGATTGTAGGTGAGATCTGGTCTGATCATGTTTGATTGATTAGGGCTTGAGATCGGTAAGCTTCGATCGAGAGATTTGATGCTAGATCGGTGAGATCAAGAGCATCAAGGGATGAACAGTCAGATCTAGAACCTTAGGGTTTAATTAGATCTGGACTACATGCTTGGGCTGATTTGGTTTGGTCATTGAACCAAATGCAATTGAACCATGGCTTGGTTCAAAGAGGATAAAGAGGAGCGATCGGTTCACTTGGAGTGAACGCAAGAATGATCGCATGAACGTATGGAGTCAAAGACTTTCCATTTTTAGAAGTCGGTTTTTCCATCTTGGAAAAACGTCTCCACGTTTGATGAAAACGTCTCCACTTCGTGTTTTCGAGACGTCTTCTTGCCTCTTCCTCTCGACGACACACGAAGGTGTGAAGGTGGAAAAACACTTTGGAGAAAGTTCGGCCAAGCAAGTCTTCATCCTTCCATTCCTTTCCATACGAGAAGAAAACTTTGGAGCCTTGCTAGCACAAGTCGCGCCAAAGGAGTAGGCCTTCTTCCTCTTGTGTGCGACAGCCTTTGGAGAAGATTCAATTGATTCTTTACTTCCAAGTTGCCATCCCTTCATGGCTATGGTATGATCTCTCATATCCTAAAGTTGATCATATGGCTCTAATATGCGATCCTAGAAACCCTTGTTTCCGCCCATGCTTGTTAGATGCGCATGTTTAGGGTTTCGACTCCCCTAGCTTTAGGGGTTCCTTCAGTGAAATCTTCTGAGTATGTGTTTGGATCTTTGATGAGACCGTGGTTCCCTGGCTTGTGCAATTGCTACATTGTTGTCACAATAGAGTTCAATGGGATCCACTGCACTAGGAACCACCTGAAGATCAGATATGAACTTCCTTATCCAAATGGCTTCCTTGGCTGCCTCAGAAGCGGCCACATACTCTGCTTCGGTTGTAGAATCTGCTATGGTGGATTGCTTGAAGCTCTTCCAGCATACAGCGCCTCCATTTATCTTGAACACATAGCCGGCCTGCGATCTAAAGTCGTCAGGGTCAGACTGGAATGATGCATCAGTATAGCCCTGCATACTGAGCTCTTCCTGTCCCCCATAGACCAAGAACAAATCCTTAGTTCTCCTCAGATACTTTAGGATGTTCTTTACAGCCACCCAGTGCTGCAGACCTGGATTGGATTGGTATCGGCTGGTTATGCTTACAGCATATGCCACGTCTGGTCTAGTACACAACATTGCATATATGATCGATCCTACTGCTGAAGCATAAGGAATTCGACTCATGTCATCCCTCTCAGCCTGTGTTGTAGGACACTGGCTCTTTGAGAGAGTAAGGCCATGTCTTACTGGAAGGTATCCTTTCTTGGATTGCTCCAAGTTAAACCTCTCCAGGACCTAATCAATGTAGGTACTCTGACTAAGGGCCAGGAGCCTCTTGGATCTATCTCGGTAGATCCTCACGCCTAGAATATAGGCGGCCTCCCCTAAGTCTTTCATCTCAAAACACTTCCCCAACCATGTCTTCACAGCTTGAAGGCTAGGGATGTCGTTTTCGATTAGCAGTATGTCATCGACATACAAGACCAGAAAAATCACCAAGCTCCCACTGAATTTTCTATATACACAGGCGTCATCTTCACTTTTGATAAAGCCATAATTTCTCACAGCTTCATCAAATCGAAGATTCCAACTTCGAGATGCTTGCTTTAATCCATAAATGGATCTCTTTAGCCTGCAGACCTTACTAGCCTCTGCAGGATGGATGAAGCCATCAGGTTGTGTCATGTACACATCCTCAGTCAGCTTCCCGTTAAGGAACGCTGTCTTCACATCCATCTGCCATATCTCATAGTCATGATATGCAGCTATAGCAAGCAGAATCCGAATGGACTTGATCATGGCAACTGGCGAGAAGGTTTCATCATAATCTACCCCGTGGACTTGTTTAAATCCTTTAGCCACTAGTCTACCTTTATAGGTAACTATATTGCCATCCATGTCTGTCTTCTTCTTGAAGACCCATTTACACCCTATGGGTTTTACCCCATCAGGCAGCTCAACCAAATCCCAGACTTGACATGGAATCCATCTCGGATCGCATGGCGTCAAGCCATCTCTCGGAGTCCGGTCCACTGACCGCCTCATCATAGGTTTTGGGTTCATCCTCAATGATGAAAATTCCATCGTGTTGGGTCGGCAGTGACCTGTACCTCTTAGGTGCACGACGAATCCTCCCAGACCTACGTGGGACCTGTGTCTGAGCCTCAGGTTGTATAACAACCGGTGCAGGTGGCTCAGATTCCATCTCTTTGTCTTGTGGTTGCACTTGGACCTCATCCAAGTCAAACTCCCTCCCACTAACTTCTTTCATAAGAAATTCTTTCTCTAGAAAGACAGCACCCCGAGCAACCAAAACTTTGTTGTCGGTTGGGACATAGAAGTAGTATCCTTTAGTTTCCTTAGGATACCCCACAAATACACACTTATCAGATCTAGGTTCTAGCTTGCTAGAATCCTGACGTTTGACATAAGCCTCACATCCCCAGATCCTGATAAACGTGAGATTAGGGCGTCTCCCACTCCATACCTCGTATGGTATTTTGGATACACTCTTAGATGGAACATTATTCAGTATCAGAGAAGCTGTCTCTAGTGCATGCCCCCAGAATGAGGGAGGTAGAGTTGCATGACTCATCATAGATTGAACCATATCCAATAAAGTTCGATTTCTCCTTTCAGACACACCATTCCATTGAGGTGTTCCAGGAGGAGTGAGTTGGGATATGATCCCAGACTCTCTCAGATAGTCAAAGAACTCTCCACTCAGGTATTCTCCACCTCGATCTGATCGAAGAGCTTTAATGGATCTTCCAAGCTGGTTCTCTACTTCATTCTAAAACTCCTTGAATTTCTCAAAGGACTCAGATTTATGTCTCATTAAGTAGACATATCCATACTGTTGGGGTATGCCCTTAAAGGCTAATGTTTGAGGCCTTGGGATTGTATCAGTATCATGTATAAACTCTTATGTTTATAAAGGCAATGGTTGTTATTCAGTATGTTACATTGTCTGCTGCAATAAGTGTGCCTCTGAATAATGTCTCAATGCTGTTCAGCTAGGCTGACATGCTGTAATGTCCTTAGTCGAGATATCTTGGTGAACATGAGACAGCCTTGATATGATTGAGACTAATATGTGTTCTAATCTTATAGGATGCTTCGAGCATGGAATAAGATGTAGACTCATGGGTGCATTGGATGTACTGGACAGACCCTACTAGGATATTCAATTGCTTGTCACAATGTGAATAATCCTTGTATGCAACAAGTGGCACATGTCCTCTAACTTGAGATCACTTGTGTTTCTAAATGATGATTGTCATTGTTTTGAGGTAGTTCAATGTCATTTGAAACATAATGGTTATAGACTATCTTGGATAATGATCATGAGTCAGGTTAGGACACTAGTGATAGATATAGGATTGCCGTCTCCTTGATTGGAGTGTGATGTTCTAAAGGGGCCCCCTTAAATGAGATGATTGAGAAAGTGTATGGCCATACCCAGGTGACTATGTTCATCTGATCTAATCATGCTCATCATATTGGAGCTACAGGCTTGACACGCTTGTCCAATAAGAACATCCAGTGGCAAAGGAAACATGTACGCCTAGTGAAGTGGATTCACACTTGTGCTGTGGTTTGGGTGTAGTCTTGGAAGACTCTTTCCTTTATATCGGGAGACAGTGATGTGTTGCTAGATACCCCTCACTGATCGTGATAACGTAAGTTATCGTTACCGACATTTAAAGGAAACCCTTAGGGTCGCACAATTCGATGATATGGCTTGCTTAAGTCAGATCGTGTGGACTGAATTGTTTGGGTTCAGTTTAAAGGAGTTTAAACTCTGATTGTAAGTGAGATCTGGTCTGATCATGTTTGATTGATTAGGGCTTGAGATCGGTAAGCTTCGATCGAGAGGATTGATGCTGGATCAGTGAGATCAAGAGCATCAAAGAGATGAACGGTTAGATCTAAAACCTTATGGTTTACTATGGTCTAGACCAAATGGCTTGAGCTATTTTGATTTGGTTTATGAACCAAATTCGATTGGGACATTTTGGCTTGAACCGGTTCACAAAGGTGAACGCTTGGTTCAATGCTAGTAAGCGTTTTTGGGTTGGCATGAGCGTATGGCTTAATGATGTTCCATTTATGGAAAGTCATCAATGCCGATTCCTCTCAACGCCAAAACGCAAATACGTTCCCCTCTTCTCTTGTGGCTGGCTTGCACTCTCGTGGGTGAAGGATTGACGAGAAGAAGGGAAGGTTTTTCGTCCAAGGAGAAGCTTGTTCTCGCATCTCAAACTTCCTCCACGCAAAGGACCCCTTGAAGCTTTGCTAGCACAAAGACAACAAGGAGAAGCCATTCCTCATCTTGTGTGCTTCATCTTTGGAGAAGATCCCTTTCGATCTTTGCTTCCAAGACACCATCCAAATAGATGGCTTTGGTATGATCTTCTTTCGATCTCCACATTCCTTAAGGTTGATCATATGAACATATATTACATGCGATCTCATGTTGAAACCCCTTGGAAATTACATGCGCCCCCTTTAGGGTTTCAACCCCTTGCGCTCCCCCTTGAAGGGGACTCTTCAATTGGTATCAGAGCTAGGTTCTATGTATGTTCATTTGATTGCCTACATGTGATCCATGTTTGCGTTTGCTAAGCTTAGATCTAATAACATGCCGAATAACTACATGCTAGTTTAAGAACTTAAATGTATGTTTAGTTGTGGATGGCGCATGTTTGTTGGCGCTTCTTACATGTTGTTTTTGACAAAACAAAAGATCATGCGCGCCTCATCTAGATCTAAGGCCCTACTTTAAACCCTTAGATGGGTTGATGGGGTTGAAGTCATCTTCTAGGAAGGATCCAAATAGTCTGATCAGACCATCTGACAACCTAGATGGGTTGACCAGATAGCACCTGTGCGCAAGCACGAGGTGGCTATAGGTTGACTGCATCAAAGGCGTGTAGCGAGGTCTGGTTGAGACGGCTACTGAACACACATGAGTTAGGCCCGGGGTCACACCCGCTTGCCGAAACTCATGAGGGTTGTTCAGCCCTTTGCGCATGCATGGTTGACCATTAGGTCAACTCAAGTCAGTTAGGACTTGGTGCATGCAAGGGCAGTGGATCTGACTAGATGAATGAGTGGATCCCTATCAATGGACCATTGTAAGGTTGTAAGGGCACATAAGAAAATTAAAATGATGCCAATGGGTTTTCAAAATTTTATTTTCTTGTTTGATGGATCACATGTTGTGTGGATGCCATGTGCTTGTTTATTTATTCTTATGTGGGCTGCCCGTGTTTATGTGTGCTGTGCTGGGGCCTGCGAGCCTGGCTTAAATTGTAAATTATATATTTGTGATCTGCGCATCACATTTTAATTAATTTATTGTATAATTGACCTGCGTGTCAAACTTGTCTAGATAGATTAAAATGTACTTTTAATCTGACAAGAGCTCAAAGCACACATAGCAAGGCGCAAGCAGCTGGTGGGCGCACCTGAGCTGCAGAGGGCGCTTGGGCCCTGGTCTGGGCCAGATGAGAGGCAAAAGACCCAAGAAGCAAGTGAAGACTTAAGATAACTTAAGGTCTTACTTAGGGTTAATGGGCTTTTACCACATAAGATCAGCATGCTTTCTACTTACCGTTTATAATTAGAATTGCATGATTTATTTATCTTCTGCTATCACCATAGGGTCTGCATGATAGTTAAGAAGATAAAAGACCGTTAAAATCCAACGCTAAAATATCAAGCTCGTAAGCCTTCTGACGCGAAACCTCACTGTTCTGACTATCGTTGGAGCCGTGTTGTACCCACTCAGTGGGCACGTCCATCTATCTTCAGACGGTGTGCGATTTCACCTGCGTATTACAGAGAAGGGATTTATCGCTTCTCGTTGCTCAGCATAGCACGTGGTGGTCCAGGGAGTAGGTCAGGTCAGCTTGACCATGTAGGCTACATATGTGGCGCATATGGTAGCACATGGAGGCAGCCATCTGTGGGATCAGAGATTGTGTTGTACCAACTCAGTTGGCACAGTCGGCTGGATTGCCCAGATGAAGGGGAATCGCACGGGTTGACGATTGGCAGGGACTGCCTACCAGAAATTAGTGCTTGTACTCTCTGTGCATCTTATCTCGCCTGAGCGGGACGCGGAGACCAAGTGTGAAATTTGGATCCCATCTCACTAAAAGAGTGTTACTCTTTCGGACTGTTTAATGGATTTTTCAGTCAGATAAAATAGTGAGAAAAGAATCTTTCTTAAGTCCTGGATTGATTCTAAACATTGATACTGACCTTGCTGTTCTTGCATTGTTGTAGATTCCTGCAGCAACGAACACCATGAGCTTCAATGTGCGATCCCTACTGGAAAGGGTGAAGTTTGCTGGGCCAAACTTCTCAGACTGGTTCGGACACCTTAAGATCGTTCTTAAGGCTGAGAGGAAACTGTATGTCCTCGAGACGGCTATACCGCCTCAACCCGCTGCGAACGCCGCAAGGGCGGTTCGCGATGCCTATGAAAAGCATGTCAATGATAGCATTGATGTTGCTTGCCTGATGCTAGCGTCTATGACGCCACCGCTGCAGCGTCAGCATGAGGATATGTCTGCTATAGAAATTATAGCAAACCTCAAGATGCTGTATGCTGCACAGGCGAGGACTAAATGCTATAATCTGACCAAGCTTTTCTTTCAGAGCAAACTGACTGAAGGGAGTCCAGTGGGAGCTCATGTGCTCAAGATGATTGGGCACAAGGAGGCTCTAGAAAAACTGGGGCATACCATCAATCAGGAGCTTGCTGTCGACATTATTCTGCAGTCTCTCCCAGCCTCCTTCAATGCGTTCATTATTAATTTTAATATGAACAAGATTGACTGTACTCCGGCAGAGTTGCTGAATATGCTCTTGACTACGGAGGAGACTCTGAAGGGAAAGCCTTCAACCTCTATCTTGATGTTCCCTTCCAGGAACAAGAAGAAGGGGAAGAAGGGCAAGGCCCCTGTCAAGAACTACAGCAAGGCTCTAAAACAAAAGGTGAAGCGGTCGAAGGACAATAGATGTTTCCACTGTGGCCAGCTGGGTCACTGGAAAAAGGACTGTAAAGCGCTCCAAGGAGACAAGAAGGGAAGCATCGCTTCTGGCTCAGGTATATTTGTGACTGAGGTCATGATATCTTCTTCTTCTATTTCATGGGTGTTGGACACTGCATGTGGAGTTCACATTTGTTCAAATGTATAGGAACTCAAGAGAAGAAGGCAGGTGGGACAGCATGAGGTGGACCTACGAGTTGGAAACGGGGCACGGGTTGCTGCTGTTGCTGTAGGGGTTTATTACATCTCATTACCATCTGGACTTGTACTAGAACTTGACAATTGTTATTTTGTTCCAAGTATTACGAAAAATATTATCTCTATTCCTGCTCTTGTCAGGAAAGGATTTGCCTTTGAATGAAATATTTCAAAGTGTGTTCTGTCTTATGATAATATTGTTTATGCTTCTGGATCAATTAACAATGGGTTATTCATGTTGGACATGGAATGTTCTATACAAAACATTGATAATAAGAAAGCCAAGTATGCTGATGACAGCACCTTGCTATGGCATAGTCGTTTAGGCCATATTAACAAGAAACGCATTAAGCGGTTGCATGATCATGGACTGCTGGGATCTTTCTCCTGTGAGGAGATTGATACATGCAAAGCTTGTTTAATGGGTAAAATGACGAAGGCTCCTTTTTCTCACCAAGGTCAAAGGGCTTCAGGTTTACTTGACCTTATACACAGTGATGTGTGTGGGCCATTTAGTAAACATGCCAGAGGTGGCTATTCATACTTCATTACCTTTACTGATGATTTCAGTAGATATGGGTATGTCTATTTAATGAGACATAAGAGTGAATCTTTTGACAAGTTCAAAGAGTTCAAGAATGAAGTACAGAATCAGCTAGGCCGAAATATCAAGGCACTTCGTTCAGATCGAGGTGGTGAATACCTAAGTCGAGAGTTTACTGACTATCTGAAGGAGTGTGGGATTATCTCACAGCTCACTCCGCCAGGAACACCGCAATGGAATGGTGTGTCCGAGAGGAGGAACAGAACCATACTAGATATGGTTCGTTCTATGATGAGTCAGGCTACTCTACCTTACTCCTTTTGGGGATTTGCACTGGAAACAGCTGCAAAGGTACTAAACCGAGTGCCATCCAAGGCAGTTTCTAAGACTCCATATGAGCTATGGTATGGGAAACAGCTGAGCTTGACATTTGTTAAGATCTGGGGTTGCGAGGCTTATGTCAAAAAGCTCACCTCTGGGAAACTAGAGAGCAGATCTGAGAAATGTGTCTTTGTCGGATACCCTAAGGAAACTAAGGGTTATTATTTCTACGATCCCAAAGAGAACAAAGTATTTGTTGCTCGGACGGCAGTTTTTCTTGAGAAGGAATTTCTTCTGCAAGAAGCCAGTGGGAGAGAAATAAAGCTGGATGAGAATCCAGAGGAAGGACAAAGTAGTCAAGCACAGTTGGATGAGCCTGAGCCGGTAGATCAGGTTATTGAACAACCTGAGGCTCAGATATCACGGGAACCGCGTAGATCGGGAAGGATCCATCGACAGCCTGAGCGCTATGACGGAGTCTACATCATTGAAAATGATGAACCCCTCACTTATGCGGATGCGGTCAGTGGACCGGAGTCAGCTAGATGGCTTGAAGCTATGCGAGCCGAAATGGACTCCATGTCAGATAACCAAGTCTCGCATTTGGTTGATCCGCCTACGGGAGTAATCCCTATAGGCTGTAAATGGATCTTCAAGAAGAAGATTGACATGGATGGTAACGTGGTTACCTATAAACGCAGGCTAGTTGCGAAAGATTTCAAACAAATCTACGGGATAGATTATGATGAAACTTTCTCTCCTGTAGCCATGTTTAAGTCTATTCGGATTCTTTTCGCGATAGCAGCATATTATGATTATGAGATCTAGCAGATGGATGTGAAGACCGCTTTCCTTAATGGAAAACTGGATGAGGATGTGTATATGACACAACCTGAAGGTTTCACTAGTCCATCAGATCGTCATAAAATATGCAAGTTAAAGAAGTCCATTTATGGACTTAAACAAGCATCTAGAAGCTGGAATATTCGTTTTGATGAATCAATCTGTGAGTTTGGTTTCATCAAGAACGAAGATGACCCGTGTGTATATAAGAGGTTTAGTGGGAGCGTGATTACTTTCCTAGTCCTCTACGTCGATGATATCTTAATCATTGGAAACGATATTCCTGAACTGCATGCTATTAAAGCATGGTTAGGAAAATGTTTCCAGATGAAAGATTTAGGAGAAGCAGCCTATGTATTAGGTGTGAAGATCTACAGGGATAGATCTAAGAGGCTTCTCGGGCTGTGCCAGAGTACTTACATCGATAAAGTCCTGGAGAGATTCCATTTAGAGAATTCTAAAAGAGGATATCTTCCAGTCAGACATGGTCTGAATCTTTCGAAGAGTCAGTGTCCACAAACACAGACTGAGAAAGATGAAATGGACAATACGCCTTATGCTTCGGCTATTGGATCCATTATGTATGCGATGTTGTGTACTCGCCCAGACGTCTCTTACGGGTTAAGCGTGACCAGTCGGTTCCAAAGTAATCCAGTTCAGGCACACTGGATTGCAGTCAAGAACATTTTGAAATATCTGCGGAGGACCAAAGATATGTTCTTGATATATGGTGGTCAGGAAGAACTCAGTATTGAAGGATATACTGACGCTTCATTCCAGTCGGACCAGGATGATTTCCGATCGTAATCAGGCTATGTTTTTAGCTTGAATGGTGGAGCAGTGGTGTGGAAAAGTTTCAAACAGTCTATTGTTGCTGATTCCACAACAGAAGCCGAGTATGTTGCAGCCTCGGAAGCATCCAAGGAGGCAGTGTGGATTCGTAAGTTCATTCAGGAACTTGGTGTCGTTCCTTCGAGTGCAGATCCTTTGGTTATCTTCTGTGATAACACTGGAGCCATAGCACAAGCAAAGGAACCACGGTCGCTCCAGAAGTCCAAGCACATACAGAGACAGTTTCACTTGATCCGGGAGATCATTGATCATGGCGAGATCAAAATCTGCAAGGTTCATACAGATGACAATCTGGCTGACCCGCTTACCAAGCCACTGGCGCAGCAGAAGCATGAGAAGCACTGTAATAATATGGGTTTGAGATTTCTCAACCATTAGATTAAGTGCAAGTGGGAGATTGTTGGGGTATGCCCTTAAAGGCTAATGTTTGAGGCCTTGGGATTGTATCAGTATCATGTATAAACTCTTATGTTTATAAAGGCAATGGTTGTTATTCAGTATGTTACATTGTCTGCTGCAATAAGTGTGCCTCTGAATAATGTCTCAATGCTGTTCAGCTAGGCTGACATGCTGTAATGTCCTTAGTCGAGATATCTTGGTGAACATGAGACAGCCTTGATATGATTGAGAATAATATGTGTTCTAATCTTATAGGATGCTTCGAGCATGGAATAAGATGTAGACTCATGGGTGCATTGGATGTACTGGACAGACCCTACTAGGATATTCAATTGCTTGTCACAATGTGAATAATCCTTGTATGCAACAAGTGGCACATGTCATCTGACTTGAGATCACTTGTGTTTCTAAATGATGATTGTCATTGTTTTGAGGTAGTTCAATGTCATTTGAAACATAATGGTTATAGACTATCTTGGATAATGATCATGAGTCAGGTTAGGACACTAGTGATAGATATAGGATTGCCGTCTCCTTGATTGGAGTGTGATGTTCTAAAGGGGCCCCCTTAAATGAGATGATTGAGAAAGTGTATGGCCATACCCAGGTGACTATGTTCATCTGATCTAATCATGCTCATCATATTGGAGCTACAGGCTTGACACGCTTGTCCAATAAGAACATCCAGTGGCAAAGGAAACATGTACGCCTAGTGAAGTGGATTCACACTTGTGCTGTGGTTTGGGTGTAGTCTTGGAAGACTCTTTCCTTTATATCGGGAGACAGTGATGTGTTGCTAGATACCCCTCACTGATCGTGATAACGTAAGTTATCGTTACCGACATTTAAAGGAAACCCTTAGGGTCGCACAATTCGATGATATGGCTTGCTTAAGTCAGATCGTGTGGACTGAATTGTTTGGGTTCAGTTTAAAGGAGTTTAAACTCTGATTGTAAGTGAGATCTGGTCTGATCATGTTTGATTGATTAGGGCTTGAGATCGGTAAGCTTCGATCGAGAGGATTGATGCTGGATCAGTGAGATCAAGAGCATCAAAGAGATGAACGGTTAGATCTAAAACCTTATGGTTTACTGTGGTCTAGACCAAATGGCTTGAGCTATTTTGATTTGGTTTATGAACCAAATTCGATTGGGACGTTTTGGCTTGAACCGGTTCACAAAGGTGAACGCTTGGTTCAATGCTAGTAAGCGTTTTTGGGTTGGCATGAGCGTATGGCTTAATGATGTTCCATTTATGGAAAGTCATCAATGCCGATTCCTCTCAACGCCAAAACGCAAATACGTTCCCCTCTTCTCTTGTGGCTGGCTTGCACTCTCGTGGGTGAAGGATTGACGAGAAGAAGGGAAGGTTTTTCGTCCAAGGAGAAGCTTGTTCTTGCATCTCAAACTTCCTCCACGCAAAGGACCCCTTGAAGCTTTGCTAGCACAAAGACGACAAGGAGAAGCCATTCCTCATCTTGTGTGCTTCATCTTTGGAGAAGATCCCTTTCGATCTTTGCTTCCAAGACACCATCCAAATAGATGGCTTTGGTATGATCTTCTTTCGATCTCCACATTCCTTAAGGTTGATCATATGAACATATATTACATGCGATCTCATGTTGAAACCCCTTGGAAATTACATGCGCCCCCTTTAGGGTTTCAACCCCTTGCGCTCCCCCTTGAAGGGGACTCTTCACATACCTACTGAAGTCATCAGTGAAGGTGATGAAGTAGTTGTACCCTCCTCTGGCTTGTTTATTGAAAGGCCCACACACATCAGTATGTATGAGATCCAATAAACCTCCTGCCCTCTCACCAATTTTGGTGAAGGGTGCCTTTGTCATTTTCCCTAATAAACAAGGTTCACAGGTATCAAATTCCTCCAAGGAACTTGAATCTAACAATCCATTTGCATGGAGTTGTTGGATGCGATTTTTGTTTATATGGGCTAATCGACAGTGCCATAGGAAAGCACCAACTGAACCACTCAGTTTGGTCCTTTTATTACTTATGTTACAGATAGAACTTTCCATATCCAAGATATATAGACCATTGCACAAAGTACCCTTCCCATAGAACATATTTGCAAATGAAAAAAAACAAGAGTTCTTATTTATTTCAAACTTAAATCCCTTCTTTGCTAAGCAAGGAATGGATACAATGTTCTTAGTAAGTGAAGGTACACAAAAGCAATTATCTAGTTCTAATAGAAGTCCAGAAGGCAAGTGTTGGGGTATGCCCTTAAGGCTAATGTTTGAGGCCTTTGGGATTGTAACAGTATCATGTAATAAACTCTTATGTTTATAAAGGCATGGTTATTATTCAGGTTGTTACCTTGTCTGCAGTAATAAGTATACTACTGAATAATGTCTCAAAGCTGTTCAGCTAGGCTGACAGGCTATATGTCCTTAGTCGAGATATCTTGGTGAATATAAGACAGCCTTGATATGATTGAGACTAATATGTGTTCTAATCTTATAGGATGCTTCGAGCATGGAATAAGATGTAGACTCATGGGTACATTGGATGTACTGGACAGACCCTACTAGGATATTCATATTGCTTGTCACAATGTGAATAATCCTTGAATGCACTAAGTGGCACATGTCCTCTGACTTGAGATCACTTGAGTGACTAAATGATGATTGTCATTGTTTTGAGGTAGTTCAATATCATTTGAAACATAATGATCATAGACTATCTTGGATAATGATCATGAGTCAGGTTAGGGCACTAGTGATAGATATAGGATTGCCATCTCCTTGTTCAAGGAGTGTGATGTTCTAAAGGGGCCCCCCTATATGAGATGATTGAGAAAGTGTATGGCCATACCCAGATGACTATGCTCGTCTGATCTAATCATACTCATAGTATTGGAGTTACAAGCTTGACCCGCTTGTCCAATAAGAACATCCAGTGGCAAAGGACACATGCATGCCTTGTGAAGTTGATTCACACTTGTGCTGTGGTTTGGGAGTAGTCTTGGAAGACTCTTTCCTTTATATCGGGAGACAGTGATGTGTTGCTAGATACCCCTCACTGATCGTGATAACGAAAGTTATTGTTACCGACATTTAAAGGAAACCCTCAGGGTCGCACAAATTGATGATATGACTTACTTAAGTCAGATCGTGTGGACTGAATTAGTTGGGTTCAGTTTAAAGGGATTTAAACTCTGATTGTAAGTGAGATCTAGTCTGATCATGTTTGATTGATTAGGGCTTGAGATCGGTAAGCTTCGATCGAGAGAGGAGATGCTAGATCGGTGAGATCAAGAGCATCAGGAGATGAACGGTTAGACTTTGAGCCATTAGGTTCATAGAAGGTCTAGACCATGTATTGGCTTGGCTTGGTTTGATTTTGGTCTATGAGCCAAATCGAATTGAACCAAAGAATGAACCGGTTCACTATGTGAACGCATGGTTCATGAAGGAAGGCGTTTTGGCGTTGGAACATGGCTTCATGACTTTCCATTTTGGGAAGTCATGTAACGCCATTTTGATGTTATCGCCTAAACGCTTTTGCTCGCTTGTCATTGACGTTGCTTGCTTGCCATCTCGTGTGGAAGAAGGTGAACGACAAGGGAGAGCTCTCGGCCAAGGAAGCATCTCAACCTATCCCTTCCATTCGGCAAGGACTCTTGAAGATCTTTGCTAGCACAAAGATCAACAAGAAGATGTCATCCCTCGTTTGTGTGCGTCACTTGTGGAGAAGATCTATCTTGCTCTTTGCTTCCAAGCCGCCTCCTTCCCATGGCCATGGTAACGAATCTTTCATTTGTTGTTTAAGTTGATCATATGAAAGTATAGCATGCGATCAAGTTTAAACCCTAATTCCGCTGCTAAAACAAAGAAGACCACTTGTGCTATCTATAGGGTTTCGCTCCCCCTTGAAGGGGACCCCTCTAAAACCCTACAATTGGTATCAGAGCACGGATCTATACTTGTTCATATGATTGCTTGCGCATCTTATGAGTAGATCATCATGTTTGTTCCATGCATATGCTTATGAGTAGATCTAATGATGGTTGATCACATGCCGAAACCTACATGCTAGTTTAGAACTTAGATGTATGTTTCTTCATGATTTGCGCATGTTATATGTCTCTTCATGATTTGCGCATGTTGTTGTGTTGGCGCATGTTAAGTATGTTGAATGGTATTTCATCAAAACTTATACCTACTTGCGCGCAAACAATTAGATCTATATGCATCTACTATAAACCCTTAGACGGGTTGATGGGGTTGAAAGCATACTCTAGGTTAGATCCAATAGTCTGATCAGACCATCTGACAGCCTAGATGGGTTGACCAGATAGCACCTGTGCGAAAGCACGAGGTGGCTATAGGTTGACTGCATCACAGGCGTGTAGCGAGGTCTGGTTGAGACAGCAATGAACACACATGAGTTAGGCCCGGGGTCACACCCGCTTGCCAGATCTCATGAAGGTTGTTCAGCCCTTGGCGCATGCATGGTTGACCATCAGGTCAACTCGAGTCAGTTAGGACTTGGTGCATGCAAGGGCAAGGATCTAACTAGATTGATGAGTGGATCCCTATCAATGGACCGTTGTAAGGTTGTAGGGCACATAAGAGAATTAAAATTGATGCCAATGGGGTTTTCAAAATTTTATTTTCTATGTAATGGATCACATGATGATTGGTTGATGCCATGATGCCTGTTTATTTAATCTTATGTGGGTTGCCCTATTGTGTGCTGTGCTGGGGCCTGCGTGCCTGGTTAATTATAAATTAATCTTATTTTGTGATCTGCGAATCACATTGTTTTTAATTTATTGTATAATTGACCTGCGAGTCAAGCTTGTCTAGATAGATCAAAATGTATTCTGATTAGACAAGAGCACAAAAGCACACATCGCAGAGGCGCATTCAGCTGGTGGCGCACCTGAGGTGCTCTTGGCGCTAGGGCCCTGGGTTGGACCAGATGAGATGCAAAAGTCCCAAGAAGAGCAAGTGAAGACTTAAGTATCTTAAGGTCTTACTTAGGCTTTGGGCTTTTACCACATAAGATCAGCATGCTTTCTTTTTATTTGTTATATAATTAGAACTGCATGAGTTTATCTTCTGCTATAGCCATAGGATTTACCTGATAGTAAGAAGATAAAAGGCCGTTAAAATCCAAACGCTAAAAATATCAAGCTCGTAAGCCTTCTGACGCGAAACCTCACTGTTCTGACTATCGTTGGAGCTGTGTTGTACCCACTCAGTGGGCACGTCCATCTATCTTCAGACGGTGCGGGATTTCACCTGCGTGTTACAGAGAAGGGATTTATCGCTTCTCGTTGCTCAGCATAGCACGTGGTGGTCCAGGGAGTAGGTCGGGTCAGCTTGACCATGTAGGCTACATATGTGGCGCATATGGTAGCGCATGGAGGCAGCCATCTGTGGGATCAGAGACTGTGTTGTACCAACTCAGTTGGCACAGTCTGCTGGATTGCCCAGTTGAAGGGGAATCGCACGGGTTGGCGATTGGCTGGGACAGCCTACCACAAATTAGTGCCTGTCATCTCTGTGCATCTTATCTCGCCTGAGCGGGACGCGGAGACCAAGTATGAAATCTGGATCCCATCTCACTAAAAGAGTGTTACTCTTTCGGACTGTTTACTGGATTTTTCAGTCAGAAAAAATAGTGAGAAAAGAATCTTTCTTAAGTCCTGGATTGATTCTAAACATTGATACTGACCTTGCTATTCTTGCATTGTTGTAGATTCCTGCAGCAACGAACACCATGAGCTTCAATGTGCGATCCCTACTGGAAAGGGAGAAGTTTGCTGGGCCGAACTTCTCTGACGGGTTCGGACACCTTAAGATCGTTCTTAAGGCAGAGAGGAAACTGTATGTCCTCGAGACGGCAGTGCCGCCTCATCCCGCTGCGAACGCCGCAAGGGCGGTTCGTGAAGCCTATGAAAAGCACGTCAATGATAGCATTGATGTCGCTTGCCTGATGCTAGCGTCTATGACGCCACCGCTGCAGCGTCAGCATGAGGATATGTCGGCTATAGAGATTATAGCGAACCTCAAGATGCTGTATGCTGCACAGGCGAGGACAGAACGCTATAATCTGACGAAGCTCTTCTTTCAGAGCAAACTGGCTGAAGGGAGCCCAGTGGGAGCTCACGTGCTCAAGATGATTGGGCACAAGGAGGCTCTGGAGAAACTGGGGCATACCATTAACCAGGAGCTTGCTGTAGACATCATTCTGCAGTCTCTTCCGCCCTCTTTCGATGCGTTCATTATTAACTTTAATATGAACAAAATCGATTGTACTCCGGCAGAGCTGCTGAATATGCTCTTGACAACTGAGGAGACTCTGAAGGGAAAGCCTTCAACCTCTGTCTTAATGGTTCCTTACAGGAACAAGAAGAAGGGGAAGAAGGGCAAGGCCCCTGTCAAGAACTACAGCAAGGCTCTGAAGCAGAAGGTTAAGCGGTCTAAGGACAACAGGTGTTTCCACTGTGGCCAGCTGGGTCACTGGAAAAAGGACTGTAAAGCGCTCCAAGGAGATAAGAGGGGAAGCATCGCTTCTGGCTCAGGTATTTATGTGACTGAGGTCATGTTATCTTCTTCTTCTATTTCATGGGTGTTGGACACTGCATGTGGAGTTCACATTTGTTCAAATGTACAGGAACTCAAGAGAAGAAGGCAGGTGGGACAGCATGAGGTAGACCTACGCGTTGGAAACGGGGCACGGGTTGCTGCTGTTGCTGTAGGAGACTATTTCATCCCTTTACCATCTGGACTTGTATTGGAATTAAACAATTGTTATTTTGTACCGAGTATCACCAAAAATATTATCTCTATTCCTGCTCTTGTCAGGAAAGGATTTGCCTTTGAATGCAATATTTCAAAGTGTGTTTTATCTTATGATAATATTGTTTATGCTACTGGTTCAATTAACAATGGGTTATACATGTTGGACATGGAAAGTTCTATACATAACATTGATAATAAGAAAGCCAAGAATGCTGATGACAGCACCTTGCTATGGCATAGTCGTTTAGGCCATATAAACGAGAAACGCATTAAGCGGTTGCATGATCATGGACTGCTGGGATCATTCTCCTATGAGGAGATTGATACATGCAAAGCTTGTTTAATGGGTAAAATGACGAAGTCACCTTTTCTTAATAAAGGTCAAAGGGCTTCAGGTTTACTTGACCTCATACACAGTGATGTGTGTGGGCCATTTAGTAAACATGCTAGAGGTGGCTATCAGTACTTCATTACCTTTACTGATGATTTCAGTAGGTATGGTTATGTCTATCTGATGAGACATAAGAGTGAATCTTTTGACAAGTTCAAAGAGTTCAAGAATGAAGTACAAAATCAGCTAGGCCGAAATATCAAGGCACTTCGTTCTGATCGAGGTGGAGAATACTTGAGTCATACATTTACTGACTATCTGAAGGAGTGTGGGATTATCTCACAGCTCACTCCGCCAGGAACACCGCAATGGAATGGTGTGTCCGAGAGGAGAAATAGAACGTTACTTGATATGGTTCGTTCTATGATGAGTCAGGCTACTCTTCCATACTCCTTTTGGGGTTTTGCACTGGAAACAGCTGCAAAGGTACTAAACCGAGTGCCATCCAAGGCCGTTTCAAAGACGCCATATGAGTTATGGTATGGGAAACAGCCAAGCTTGACATTTATCAGAATCTGGGGTTGCGAGGCTTATGTCAAAAAGCTCGCCTCTGGGAAACTAGAGAGCAGATCTGAGAAATGTATCTTTGTCGGTTACCCTAAGGAAACTAAGGGTTATTATTTCTACGATCCCAAAGAGAACAAAGTATTTGTTGCTCGGACGGCCATCTTTCTTGAGAAGGAGTTTCTTCTGCAAGAGGCCAGTGGGAGAGAAATAAAGCTGGATGAGAATCCAGAGGAAGGACAAAGTAGTCAAGCACAGTTGGATGAGCCTGAGCCGGTAGATCAGGTTACTGAACAACCTGAGGCTCAAATATCACGGGAACCGCGAAGATCGGGAAGGATCCGTCGACAGCCTGAGCGCTATGACGGAGTCTACATCATTGATAATGATGAACCCCTCACTTATGCGGAAGCGGTCAGTGGACCGGAGTCAGCTAGATGGCTTGATGCTATGCGAGCCGAGATGGACTCCAGTCAGATAACCAAGTCTGGGATTTGGTTGATCCGCCTCCGGGAGTAATCCCTATAGGCTGTAAATGGATCTTCAAGAAGAAGATTGACATGGATGGTAACGTGGTTACCTATAAAGGCAGGCTAGTTGCGAAAGGATTCAAACAAATCTACGGGATAGATTATGATGAAACTTTCTCACCTGTAGCCATGTTTAAGTCTATTCGGATTCTTTTCGCGATAGCGGCATATTACGATTATGAGATCTGGCAGATGGATGTGAAGACAGCTTTCCTTAATGGAAATCTGGATGAGGATGTGTATATGACACAACCTGAGGGTTTCACTAATCCATCAGATCGTCATAAAATATGCAAGCTAAAGAAGTCCATTTATGGACTGAATCAAGCATCAAGGAGCTGGAATATTCGTTTTGATGAATCAATCTCTGAGTTTGGTTTCATCAAGAACGAGGACGACCCGTGTGTATATAAGAGGTTTAGTGGGAGCGTGATTACTTTCCTAGTCCTCTACGTCGATGATATCTTAATCATTGGAAATGATATTCCTGAACTGCATGCTGTTAAAGCATGGTTAGGAAAATGTTTCCAGATGAAAGATTTAGGAGAAGCAGCCTATGTATTAGGTGTGAAGATCTACCGGGATAGATCTAAGAGGCTTCTCGGGCTGTGCCAGAGTACTTACATCGATAAAGTCCTGGAGAGATTCCATTTAGAGAATTCTAAAAGAGGATATCTTCCAGTCAGACATGGTCTGAATCTTTCGAGGAGTCAGTGTCCGCAAACACAGACTGAGAAAGATGAAATGGACAATACGCCTTATGCTTCGGCTATTGGGTCCATTATGTATGCGATGTTGTGTACTCGCCCAGACGTCGCTGTAGGGTCCCCTTCAAGGGGGAGCGCAAACCTGATGCAATCCCTTTCAAGAGGGGGGCGAAAACACTAAGGGGGTGGCGCATAAAATTGCAAGCGGAAGCATGTGTTTTCAACGATCTTAGCATGAGCATATGATCAACTTGAATGAGTTTAGATCTATACCATAGCCATAGAGTTGGAGGTCGGCTTGGAAGAAGAGATCGAATAGGGGTCTCCTCCACAAGATGCGCACACAAGATGAGAAGTGGCCTTTCTTCTTGTTGCTCCTTGTGCTAGCAAGGACTTCAAGTGCACTTGTCGCGTGAAGGAGATGAAGGATGAACTTGGCGTGGATGAACTCTTCCTTGTCCTCGTCCAAACTCACCACACCGAAAGCAAGAAGCAATCGTTGAGAAGAGACAAGCGTTTTTTTTTCATCCAAGTGAGGCGTTGAAGAACCATTTCCGAAACCTCCATTCCCAAAATGGTAAGTCATCACTTCAAACGTTCATGTCTAATGAACCAAAACAAAACGCCAATTCGATTGAACCATGCGTTCACATATGTGAACCGGTTCAATTGAATTCGGTCCAATTGAATTCGGTTTAAAGACTAAATTGAACCAAGCCAAGCAATGGTCTAAATCTCATCTGAACCATGAAGGTTCGAGATCTAACCGTACATCCCTTGATGCCTTTGATCTCACCGATCTAGCATCATTACTCTCGATCGAAGCTTACCGATCTCAAGCTCTAATCAATCAAACATGATCAGGCTAGATCTCACTTACAATCAGAGTTTAAACTCCTTTAAACTGAACCAAAACAATTCAGTCCACACGATCTGACTCAAGAAAGCCATATCATCAATTTGTGCGACCCTGAGGGTTTCCTTTAAATGTCGGTAACGATAACTTACGTTATCACGATCAGTGAGGGGTATCTAGCAACACATCACTGTCTCCCGATATAAAGGAAATAGTCTTACAAGACTACACCCAAACCATGGCACAAGTGTGAATCAAACTCACAAGGCATGCATGTTTCCTTTGCCACTGGATGTTCTTATTGGACAAGCATGTCAAGCCTGTAACTCCAATACGATGAGCATGATTAGATCAGATGAACATAGTCATCTGGGTATGGCCATACACTTTCTCAATCATCTCATATAAGGGGGGCCCCTTTAGAACATCACACTCCTTAAACAAGGAGACGGCAATCCTTTATCTATCACTAGTGCCCTAACCTGACTCAAGCTCACCATCCAAGATAGTCTATAATCATTATGTTTCAAATGATATTGAACTACCTCAAAACAATGACAATCATCATTTAGAAACACAAGTGATCTCAAGTCAAAGGAAATGTGCCACTTGCTGCTATCAAGGATTATTCACATTGTGACAAACAATTGAATATCCTAAAAGGGTCTGTCCAGTACATCCAATGTACCCATGAGTCTACATCTTATTCCATGCTCGAAGCATCCTATAAGATTAGAACACATATTAGTCTTAACCATATCAAGGCTGTCTCATGTTCACCAAGATATCTCGACTAAGGACTTATAGCCTGTCAGCCTAGCTGAACAGCTTTGAGACATTATTCAGAAGTACACTTATTACAGCAGACAAGGTAACAACCTGAATAATAACCATGTCTTTTATAAACATAAGAGTTTATTACATGATACTTTTACAATCCCAAGGCCTCAAACATTAGCCTTAAGGGCATACCCCAACAATCTCCCACTTGCACTTAATCTAATGGTTGAGAAATCTCAAACCCATATTATTACAGTGCTTCTCATGCTTCTGCTGCGCCAGAGGCTTGGTAAGCGGGTCTGCCAGATTGTCATCTGTATGAACCTTGCAAATCTTGATCTCGCCTCGATCAATGATCTCCCGGATCAAGTGAAACCGTCTCTATATGTGCTTGGACTTCTGGTGCGACCGTGGTTCCTTTGCTTGTGCAATTGCTCCAGTGTTATCACAAAAGATAACCAAAGGATCTGCACTCGAAGGAACGACACCAAGTTCTCTCACGAACTTACGAATCCACACTGCCTCCTTGGATGGTTCCGAGGCTGCAACATACTCGGCTTCTGTTGTGGAATCAGCAACAGTTGACTGTTTGAAACTCTTCCACACCACTGCTCCACCATTCAAGCTAAAAACATAGCCTGATTTCGATCAGAAATCATCCTGGTCCGACTGGAACGAAGCGTCAGTATATCCTTCAATACTGAGTTCTTCCTGACCACCATATATCAAGAACATATCTTTGGTCCTCCGCAGATATTTTATAATGTTCTTGACTGCAATCCAGTGCGCCAAACCTGGATTACTTTGGAATAGACTGGTCACGCTTAACCCGTAAGCGACGTCTGGGCGAGTACACAACATCGCATACATAATGGACCCAATAGCCGAAGCATAAGGCGTATTGTCCATTTCATCTTTCTCAGTCCGTGTTTGTGGACACTGACTCTTCGAAAGATTCAGACCATGTCTGACTGGAAGATATCCACGTTTAGAATTCTCTAAATGGAATCTCTCCAGGACTTTATCGATGTAAGTACTCTGGCACAGCCCGAGAAGCCTCTTGGATCTATCCCGGTAGATCTTCACACCTAACACATAGGCTGCTTCTCCTAAATCTTTCATCTGGAAACATTTTCCTAACCATGCTTTAACAGCATGCAGTTCAGGAATATCATTTCCAATGATTAAGATATCATCGACGTAGAGGATTAGGAATGTAATTACGCTCCCACTAAACCTCTTATAAACACACGGGTCATCTTCGTTCTTGATGAAACCAAACTCAGAGATTGATTCATCAAAACGAATGTTCCAGCTTCTAGATGCTTGTTTCAGTCCATAAATGGACTTCTTTAACTTGCATATTTTATGACGATCTGATGGATCAGTGAAACCTTCCGGTTGTGTCATATACACATCCTCATCCAGATTTCCATTAAGGAAAGCTGTTTTCACATCCATCTGCCAGATCTCATAATCGTAATATGCAGCTATTGCGAAAAGAATCCGAATAGACTTAAACATGGCTACAGGAGAGAAAGTTTCATCATAATCTATCCCGTAGATTTGTTTGAAACCTTTCGCAACTAGCCTGCCTTTATAGGTAACTACGTTACCATCCATGTCAATCTTCTTCTTGAAGATCCATTTACAGCCTATTGGGATTACTCCCGGAGGCGGATCAACCAAATCCCAGACTTGGTTATCTGACATGGAGTCCATCTCGGCTCGCATAGCATCAAGCCATCTAGCTGACTCCGGTCCACTGACCGCATCCGCATAAGTAAGGGGTTCATCATTATCAATGATGTAGACTCCGTCATAGCGCTCAGGCTGTCGACGGATCCTTCCCGATCTTCGCGGTTCCCGTGATATCTGAGCCTCAGGTTGTTCAATAACCTGATCTACCGGCTCAAGCTCATCCAACTGTGCTTGACTACTTTGTCCTTCATCTGGATTCTCATCCAGTTTTATTTCTCTCCCACTGGCCTCTTGCAGAAGAAATTCCTTCTCAAGAAATATGGCAGTCCGAGCAACAAATACCTTGTTCTCTTTGGGATCGTAGAAATAAAAACCCTTAGTTTCCTTAGGGTAACCGACAAAGATACATTTCTCAGATCTGCTCTCCAGTTTCCCAGAGGCGAGCTTTTTGACATAAGCCTCGCAACCCCAGATCCTGATAAATGTCAAGCCAGGCTGTTTCCCATACCATAACTCATATGGCGTCTTAGAAACTGCCTTGGATGGCACTCGGTTTAGTACCTTTGCAGCTGTTTCCAGTGCAAAACCCCAAAAGGAGTATGGAAGAGTGGCCTGACTCATCATAGAACGAACCATATCAAGTAACGTTCTATTTCTCCTCTCGGACACACCATTCCATTGCGGTGTTCCTGGCGGAGTGAGCTGTGAGATAATCCCACACTCTTTCAGATAGTCAGTAAATTCTCGACTTAGGTATTCTCCACCTCGATCAGAACGAAGTTCCTTGATATTTCAGCCTAGCTGATTCTGTACTTCATTCTTGAACTCTTTGAACTTGTCAAAAGATTCACTCTTATGTCTCATTAAATAGACATATCCATACCTACTGAAATCATCAGTAAAGGTAATGAAGTACTGATAGCCACCTCTGGCATGTTTACTAAATGGCCCACACACATCACTGTGTATAAGGTCAAGTAAACCTGAAGCCCTTTGACCTTTGTTAGGAAAAGGTGACTTCGTCATTTTACCCATCAAACAAGCTTTGCATGTATCAATCTCCTCATAGGAGAATGATCCCAGCAGTCCATGATCATGCAACCGCTTAATGCGCTTCTTGTTAATATGGCCTAAACGACTATGCCATAGCAAGGTGCTGTCATCAGCATACTTGGCTTTCTTATTATCAATGTTTTGTATAGAATTTTCCATGTCCAACATGAATAACCCATTGTTAATTGAACCAGTTGCATACACAATATTATCTAGAGATAAAACACACTTTGAAATATTGCATTCAAAGGCAAATCCTTTCCTGACAAGAGCAGGAATAGAGATAATATTCTTGGTGATACTCGGTACAAAATAACAATTGTTTAATTCCAATACAATGCCATATGGTAAAGAAATGAAATAGTCTCCTACAGCAACAGCAGCAACCCGTGCCTCGTTTCCAACGCGTAGGTCTACTTCATGCTGTCCCACCTGCCTTCTTCTCTTGAGTTCCTGTACATTTGAACAAATGTGAACTCCACATGCAGTGTCCAACACCCATGAAATAGAAGAAGATGAAACCATGACTTCCGTCACGTAAATACCTGAGCCAGAAGCGATGCTTCCCCTCTTATCTCCTTGGAGCGCTTTACAGTCCTTTTTCCAGTGACCCAGCTGGCCACAGTGGAAACACCTGTTGTCCTTCGACCGCTTCACCTTCTGTTTCAGTGCCTTACTGTAGTTCTTGACAGGGGCCTTGCCCTTCTTCCCCTTCTTCTTGTTCCTAGAAGGAACCATTAAGACAGAGGTTGAAGGCTTGCCCTTCAGAGTTTCCTCAGTAGTCAAGAGCATATTCAGCAGCTCTGCCGGCGTACAATCGATTTTGTTCATATTAAAGTTAATGATGAACGCATCGAAAGAGGGCGGGAGAGACTGCAGAATAATATCTACAGCAAGCTCCTGGTTGATGGTATCCCCCAGTTTCTCCAGAGCCTCCTTGTGCCCAATCATCTTGAGCACGTGAGCTCCCACTGGGCTCCCTTCAGCCAGTTTGCTCTGAAAGAAGAGCTTCGTCAGATTATAGCGTTCTGTCCTCGCCTGTGCAGCATACAACATCTTGAGGTTCGCTATAATCTCTATAGCCGACATATCCTCATGCTGACGCTGCAGCGGTGGCGTCATAGACGCTAGCATCAGGCAAGCGACATCAATGCTATCATTGACGTGCTTTTCATAGGCTTCCCGAACCGCCCTGGCGGCGTTCGGAGCGGGCTGCGGCGGTATCGCCGTCTCGAGGACATACAGTTTCCTCTCTGCCTTAAGAACGATCTTAAGGTGTCCGAACCAGTCAGAGAAGTTCGGCCCAGCAAACTTCTCCCTTTCCAGTAGGGATCGCACATTGAAGCTCATGGTGTTCGTTGCTGCAGGAATCTACAACAAGCAAGAACAGCAAGGTCAGTATCAATGTTCAGAATCAATCCAGGACTTAAGAAAGATTCTTTTCTCACTATTTTGTCTGACTGAAAAATCCAGTAAACAGTCCGAAAGAGTAACACTCTTTTAGTGAGATGGGATCCAGATTTCATACTTGGTCTCCGCGTCCCGCTCAGGCGAGATAAGATGCACAGAGATGACAAGCACTAATTTCTGGTAGGCTGTCCTAGCCAATCGCCAACCCGTGCGATTCCCCTTCATCTGGGCAATCCAGCAGACTGTGCCAACTGAGTTGGTACAACACAGTCTCTGATCCCACAAATGGCTGCCTCCATGTGCTACCATATGCGCCACATATGTAGCCTACATGGTCAAGCTGACCTGACCTACTCCCTGGACCACCACGTGCTATGCTGAGCAACGAGAAGCGATAAATCCCTTCTCTGTAACACACAGGTGAAATCCAGCACCGTCTGAAGATAGATGGACGTGCCCACTGAGTGGGTACAACACGGCTCCAACGATAGTCAGAACGGTGAGGTTTCGCGTCAGAAGGCTTTCCGAGCTTGATATGTTAGCGTTGGATTTTAACGGTCTTTTATCTTCTTACTATCAGGCAAATCCTATGGCTATAGCAGAAGATAAACACATGCAATTCTAATTATATAAGCAATAAATAGAAAGCATGATCTTATGTGGTAAAAGCCCATGAACCCTAAGTAAGACCTTAATTTTACTTAAGTCTTCACTTGAGCTCCTTTGCATCTCATCTGGTCCAACCCAGGGCCCTAGCGCCAAGAGCACCTCAGGTGCGCCACCAGCTGAATGCCCCTCTTGGATGTGTGCCTTTATGCTCTTGTCTAATCAAAATACATTTTGATCTATCTAGACAAGCTTTGACTCGCAGGTCAATTATACAATAGATTAATGAAAAATGTGATTCGCAGATCACAATAATATTAACTTATAATTAACCAGGCACGCAGGCCCCAGCACAGCACACATTTGGGCAACCCACATAAGATTAAATAAACAAGCATATGGTCTTAATCATCATGTGATCCAATCAAGAAATTAAATTTTTGAAAACCCCATAGGCATCAATTTTAACTTCCTTATGTGCCCTACAACCTTACAATGGTCCATTGATAGGGATCCACTCATCCATCTAGTTAGATCCTCTGCCCTTGCATGCACCGAGTCCTAACTGACCCGAGTTGACCTAATGGTCAACCATGCATGCGCTAAAAGCTGAACAACCATCAAGAGTTCTAGCAAGCGGGTGTGACCCCGGGCCTAACTCAAGAGTGTTCACTGGTTGTCTCAACCAGACCTCGCTACACGCCTAAGATGCAATCGACCTATGGCCACCTCGTGCTTGCGCACAGGTGCCATCTGGTCGATCCATCTAGGCTGTCAGATGGTCTGATCAGACTATTGGATCTAACCTAGAGGTGACTTCAGCCCCATCAACCCATCTAAGGGTTTATAGTAGGTGGCACTTTAGATCTAGTCATAGGCGCGCAAGTTAGGGTTTTGTTTGATAAAACAACATAAACTAAGCGCCAACACAAGATGAAGAAACCCCTAAATGGGGGGCAAAAACCCTAAAGCATGGCGCTAAAGAAAAATATGCTAGTGGAAGCAAGGGTTTAAGATCATTTGCATGCCATATGTTCAACTATAACCGATTGAGTAGATTGAGATGGAAATTCATACCAACGCCATATGCTTGGAAGTCGGCTTGGATGAAGAGAACAAACTAGATCTCCTCCACAAGTTCACACACAAGATGAAGATGCTTACTCCTTGCGGTCCCTTGTGCTAGCAAGACACCCAAGCTTTTCTTTTTGTCGAATGGAAGGGATGATGAGATGATTCCCTTTCTTGGCCGAGAGCTTCTCTTGCTTCTCTCCCACCTTCGTCAACCACCCAACGAAAAGGATGATGAGCGTTGAAGTGAAGAAGCCAACGCTTATGCGTTTTGGCGTTGAAGCATAACCGGCTTTGATTACTTTCCATAAGTGGAAGAGAATCAAGCCAAGCGTTCAAGCCACTTCAAGAACGCATATTGGCATTGAACCAAGCGTTCACATTTGTGAACCGGTTCAATCCAAATCGTTCAATCGAATTTGGTTCATCAAACCAAACCGAAATAGCTCAAGCCACTTGGTCTAGACCAAATCGAACCCCAAGGCTCATGATCTAACCATTCATCTCCTGATGCCCCTGATCTCTCCGATCTAGCATCACCTCTCTCGATCGAAGCTTACCGATCTCAAGCCCTAATCAATCAAACATGATCAGACCAGATCTCACTTACAATCAGAGATTAAATCCCCTTTAAACTGAACCAAAGAATCCAGTCCATACGATCTGACTTAAGTAAGCCATATCATCAAATTGTGCGACCCTGAGGGTTTCCTTTAAATGTCGGTAATGATAACTTACGTTATCACGATCAGTGAGGGGTATCTAGCAACACATCACTGTCTCCCGATATAAAGGAAAGAGTCTTCCAAGACTACTCCCAAACCATAGCACAAGTGTGAATCAACTCACAAGGCATGCATGATTCCTTTGCCACTGGATGTTCTTATTGGACAAGCATGTCAAGCCTGTAACTCCAATACGATGAGCATGATCAGATCAGATGAGCATAGTCATCTGGGTATGGCCATACACTATCTCAATCATCTCATACAAGGGGGGGCCCCTTTAGAACATCACACTCCTTGAACAAGGAGACGGCAATCCTTTATCTATCACAAGTGCCCTAACCTGACTCAAGCTCACCATCCAAGATAGTCTATAATCATTATGTTTCAAATGATATTGAACTACCTCAAGACAATGACAATCATCATTTAGAAACACAAGTGATCTCAAGTCAAAGGACATGTGCCACTTAGTGCTTACAAGGATCATTCACATTGTGACAAGCAATGGAATATCCCAGTAGGGTCTGTCCAGTACATCCAATGTACCCATGAGTCTACATCTTATTCCATGCTCGAAGCATCCTATAAGATTAGCACTCATATTAGTCTCAATCATATCAAGGCTGTCTCAAGTTCACCAAGATATCTCGACTAAGGACAAAGAGCATGTCAGCCCAGCTGAACAGCTTTGAGACATTATTCAGAAGTACACTTATTACAGCAGACAAGGTAACAACCTGAATAATAACCATGCCTTTTATAAACATAAGAGTTTATTACATGATACTTATACAATCCCAAGGCCTCAAACATTAGCCTTAAGGGCATACCCCAACAATCTCCCACTTGCACTTAATCTAATGGTTGAGAAATCTCAAACCCATATTATTACAGTGCTTCTCATGCTTCTGCTGCGCCAGAGGCTTGGTAAGCGGGTCTGCCAGATTGTCATCTGTATGAACCTTGCATATTTTGATCTCGCCACGATCAATGATCTCCCGGATCAAGTGAAACCGTCTCTGTATGTGCTTGGACTTCTGGTGCGACCGCGGTTCCTTTGCTTGTGCAATTGCTCCAGTGTTATCACAGAAGATAACCAAAGGATCAGCACTCGAAGGAACGACACCAAGTTCTCTCACGAACTTACGAATCCACACTGCCTCCTTAGATGCTTCCGAGGCTGCAACATACTCGGCTTCTGTTGTGGAATCAGCAACAGTTGACTGTTTGAAGCTCTTCCACACCACTGCTCCACCATTCAAGCTAAAAACATAGCCTGATTGCGATCGGAAATCATCCTGGTCCGACTGGAACGAAGCGTCAGTATATCCCTCTATACTGAGTTCTTCCTGACCACCATATATCAAGAACATATCTTTGGTCCTCCGCAGATATTTTAAAATGTTCTTGACCGCAATCCAGTGCGCCAATCCTGGATTACTTTGGAATCAACTGGTCACGCTTAACCCGTAAGCGACGTCTGGGCGAGTACACAACATCGCATACATAATGGACCCAATAGCCGAAGCATAAGGCGTATTGTCCATTTCATCTTTCTCAGTCTGTGTTTGTGGACACTGACTCTTCGAAAGATTCAGACCATGTCTGACTGGAAGATATCCACGTTTAGAATTCTCTAAATGGAATCTCTCCAGGACCTTATCGATGTAAGTACTCTGGCACAGCCCGAGAAGCCTCTTAGATCTATCCCTGTAGATCTTCACACCTAATACATAGGCTGCTTCTCCTAAATCTTTCATCTGGAAACATTTTCCTAGCCATGCCTTAACAGCATGCAGTTCAGGAATATCATTTCCAATGATCAAGATATCATCGACGTAGAGGATTAGGAATGTAATCACGCTCCCACTAAACCTCTTATATACACACGGGTCATCCTCGTTCTTGATGAAACCAAACTCAGAGATTGATTCATCAAAACGAATATTCCAGCTCCTAGATGCTTGTTTAAGTCCATAAATGGACTTCTTTAACTTGCATATTTTATGACGATCTGATGGATTAGTGAAACCTTCTGGTTGTGTCATATACACATCCTCATCCAGATTTCCATTAAGGAAAGCTGTCTTCACATCCATCTGCCAGATCTCATAATCGTAATATGCAGCTATCGCGAAAAGAATCCGAATAGACTTAAACATGGCTACAGGTGAGAAAGTTTCATCATAATCTATCCCGTAGATTTGTTTGAAACCTTTCGCAACTAGCCTGCCTTTATAGGTAACCACGTTACCATCCATGTCAATCTTCTTCTTGAAGATCCATTTACAGCCTATAGGGATTACTCCCGGAGGCGGATCAACCAAATCCCAGACTTGGTTATCTGACATGGAGTCCATCTCGGCTCGCATAGCTTCAAGCCATCTAGCTGACTCCGGTCCACTGACCGCATCCGCATAAGTTAGGGGTTCATCATTATCAATGATGTAGACTCCGTCATAGCGCTCAGGCTGTCGACGGATCCTACCCGATCTTCGCGGTTCCCGTGATATTTGAGCCTCAGGTTGTTCAATAACCTGATCTACCGGCTCAGGCTCATCCATCTGTGCCTGACTACTTTGTCCTTCCTCTGGATTCTCATCCAGCTTTATTTCTCTCCCACTGGCCTCTTGCAGAAGAAATTCCTTCTCAAGAAATATGGCCGTCCGAGCAACAAAAACCTTGTTCTCTTTGGGATCGTAGAAATAATAACCCTTAGTTTCCTTAGGGTAACCGACAAAGATGCATTTATCAGATCTGCTCTCTAGTTTCCCAGAGGCGAGCTTTTTGACATAAGCCTCGCAACCCCAGATCCTGATAAATGTCAAGCTCGGCTGTTTCCCATACCATAACTCATATGGCGTCTTTGAAACTGCCTTGGATGGCACTCGGTTTAGTACCTTTGCAGCTGTTTCCAGTGCAAAACCCCAAAAGGAATATGGAAGAGTAGCCTGACTCATCATAGAACGAACCATATCAAGTAACGTTCTATTTCTCCTCTCGGACACACCATTCCACTGCGGTGTTCCTGGCGGAGTGAGCTGTGAGATAATCCCACACTCCTTCAGATAGTCAGTAAACGCATGACTCAGGTATTCACCACCTCGATCAGAACGAAGTGCCTTGATATTGCGGCCTAGCTGATTTTGTACTTCATTTTTGAACTCTTTGAACTTGTCAAAAGATTCACTTTTATGTCTCATCAGATAGACATACCCATACCTACTGAAATCATCAGTAAAGGTAATGAAGTACTGATAGCCACCTCTGGCATGTTTACTAAATGGCCCACACACATCACTGTGTATAAGGTCCAGTTAAACCTGAAGTCCTTTGACCTTTGTTTGAAAAAGGTGACTTCGTCATTTTACCCATCAAACAAGCTTTGCATGTATCAATCTCCTCATAGGAGAAAGATCCCAGCAGTCCATGATCATGCAACCGCTTAATGCGCTTCTCGTTTATATGGCCTAAACGACTATGCCATAACAAGGTGCTGTCATCAGCATACTTGGCTTTCTTATTATCAATGTTTTGTATAGAATTTTCCATGTCCAACATGTATAACCCATTGTTAATTGAACCAGTTGCATACACAATATTATCTAGAGATAAAACACACTTTGAAATATTGCATTCAAAGGCAAATCCTTTCCTGACAAGAGCAGGAATAGAGATAATATTCTTTATGATACTTGGTACAAAATAACAATTGTTTAATTCTAATACAATGCCAGATGGTAAAGTAATGAAATAGTCTCCTACAGCAACAGCAGCAACCCGTGCCCCGTTTCCAACTCGTAGGTCTACCTCATGCTGTCCCACCTGCCTTCTTCTCTTGAGTTCCTGCACATTTGAACAAATGTGAACTCCACATGCAGTGTCCAACACCCATGATATAGTAGAAGAAGATAACATGACCTCAGTCACATATATACCTGAGCCAGAAGCGATGCTTCCCCTCTTATCTCCTTGGAGCGCTTTACAGTCCTTTTTCCAGTGACCCAGCTGGCCACAGTGGAAACACCTGTTGTCCTTCGACCGCTTCACCTTCTGTTTCAGGGCCTTGCTGTAATTCTTGACAGGGGCCTTGCCCTTCTTCCCCTTCTTCTTGTTCCTAGAAGGAACCATCAAGACAGAGGTTGAAGGCTTACCCTTCAGAGTTTCCTCAGTGGTCAAGAGCATATTCAGCAGCTCTGCCGGCGTACAATCGATTTTGTTCATATTAAAGTTAATGATGAACGCATCGAAAGAAGGCGGGAGAGACTGCAGAATAATATCCACAGCAAGCTCCTGGTTGATGGTATGCCCCAGTTTCTCCAGAGCCTCCTTGTGCCCAATCATCTTGAGCACGTGAGCTCCCACTGGGCTCCCCTCAGCCAGTTTGCTCTGAAAGAAGAGCTTCGTCAGATTATAGCGTTCAGTCCTCGCCTGTGCAGCATACAGCATCTTGAGGTTCGCTATAATTTCTATAGCCGACATATCCTCATGCTGACGCTGCAGCGGTGGCGTCATAGACGCTAGCATCAGGCAAGCGACATCAATGCTATCATTGACGTGCTTTTCATAGGCATCCCGAACCGCCCTTGCGGCGTTCGGAGCGGGCTGCGGCGGTATCGCCGTCTCGAGGACATACAGTTTCCTCTCTGCCTTAAGAACGATCTTAAGGTGTCCGAACCAGTCAGAGAAGTTCGGCCCAGCAAACTTCTCCCTTTCCAGTAGGGATCGCACATTGAAGCTCATGGTGTTCGTTGCTGCAGGAATCTACAACAAGCAAGAACAGCAAGGTCAGTATCAATGTTCAGAATCAATCCAGGACTTAAGAAAGATTCTTTTCTCACTATTTTGTCTGACTGAAAAATCCAGTAAACAGTCCGAAAGAGTAACACTCTTTTAGTGAGATGGGATCCAGATTTCATACTTGGTCTCCGCGTCCCGCTCAGGCGAGATAAGTTGCACAGAGATGACAAGCACTAATTTCTGGTAGGCTATCCCAGCCAATCGCCAACCCGTGCGATTCCCCTTCATCTTGGCAATCCAGCAGACTATGCCAACTGAGTTGGTACAACACAGTCTCTGATCCCAGAGATGGCTGCCTCCATGTGCTACCATATGCGCCACATATGTAGCCTACATGGTCAAGCTGACCTGACCTACTCCCTGGACCACCACGTGCTATGCTGAGCAACGAGAGGGGATAAATCCCAACTCTGTAACACGCAGGTGAAATCCAGCACCGTCTGAAGATAGATGGACGTGCCCACTGAGTGGGTTCAACACGGCTCCAACGATAATCAGAACAGTGAGGTTTCGCGTCAGAAGGCTTACGAGCTTGATATGTTAGCGTTGGATTTTAGCGGTCTTTTATCTTCTTACTATCAGGCATATCCTATGGCTATAGCAGAAGATAAACACATGCAATTCTAATTATTTAAGCAATAAATAGAAAGCATGATCTTATGTGGTAAAAGCCCAAGAACCCTAGTAAGACCTTAATTTTACTTAAGTCTTCACTTGAGCTCCTTATGCATCTCATCTGGTCCAACCCAGTGCCCAAGCGCCAAGAGCACCTCAGGTGCACCACCAGGTGAATGCCCCTCTTGGATGTGTGCTTTTGTGCTCTTGTCTAATCAAAGTACATTTGATCTATCTAGACAAGGTTGACTCGCAGGTCAACAACATATTATAAATTAAGTACAATGTGATTCGCAGATCACAAATTAATTTACAATGTTTTTTTTAAATCCAGGCACGCAGGCCCCAGCACAGCACACAAATGGGCAACCCACATAAGACTAAATAAACAAGCATATGGTTCAATCAACATGTGATCCATTCATGAAATTAAAATTTTTGAAAAACCCCATGGTATCAATTTTAATTTCCTTATGGGCCCTATAACCTTACAATGGTCCATTGATGGGGATCCACTCATCCATCTAGTTAGATCCTTTCCCCTTGCATGCACCGAGTCCTAACTGACCCGAGTTGACCTAATGGTCAACCATGCATGCGCCAAGGGCTGAACCACCCTCATGAGTTTTGGCAAGCGGGTGTGACCCCGGGCCTGACTCAAGTGTGTTCAGAAGTTGTCTCAACCAGACCTCGCTACACGCCCTAGATGCAGTCAACCTACAGCCACCTTGTGCTTGCGCATAGGTGCTATCAGGTCAACTCATCTGAGCTGTCAGATGGTCTGATCAGACTTGGATCTATTTAGATTATGCTTTCAACCCCATCAACCCATCTAAGGAATTATAGTAGGGTCACCTTAGATCTAATCAGCCGCGCAAGATATAAGTTTTATAAACATCTAGATCAAGCGCAAACAATCAAACAACATGCTTCACTTATGTTGATAACCCTTAGATCTAAGGGGGTCCCCTTCAAGGGGGAGCGCAAACTTTAGGGGGTCCCCTTCAAGGGGGAGCGCAAACTTTAGGTAACAATGAGACAAGCGCAAAGTTCATGTAACCATGACACAAGCGCAAAGTTCATGTAACCATGACACAAGCGCAAAGTTCATGTAACCAAAACACAAGCGCAAAGTTCATGTAACCAAATCATCAAGTAAGCGCAAAATCATCAAGTAAGCGCAACATATATGGATCACATCAGCAAACATAATAGCATGCAAAGAGCCTAGCTCTGATACCAATTGTAGAAACCCCTAAATGGGGGGCAAAAACCCTAAAGCATGGCGCTAAAGAAAAATATGCTAGCGGAAGCAAGGGTTTAAGATCATTTGCATGCCATATGTTCAACTATAACCGATTGAGTAGATTGAGATGGAAATTCATACCAACGCCATATGCTTGGAAGTCGGCTTGGATGAAGAGAACAAACTAGATCTCCTCCACAAGTTCACACACAAGATGAAGATGCTTACTCCTTGCGGTCCCTTGTGCTAGCAAGACACCCAAGCTTTTCTTTTTGTCGAATGGAAGGGATGATGAGATGATTCCCTTTCTTGGCCGAGAGCTTCTCTTGCTTCTCTCCCACCTTCGTCAACCACCCAACGAAAAGGATGATGAGCGTTGAAGTGAAGAAGCCAACGCTTATGCGTTTTGGCGTTGAAGCATAACCGGCTTTGATTACTTTCCATAAGTGGAAGAGAATCAAGCCAAGCGTTCAAGCCACTTCAAGAACGCATATTGGCATTGAACCAAGCGTTCACATTTGTGAACCGGTTCAATCCAAATCGTTCAATCGAATTTGGTTCATCAAACCAAACCGAAATAGCTCAAGCCACTTGGTCTAGACCAAATCGAACCCCAAGGCTCATGATCTAACCATTCATCTCCTGATGCCCCTGATCTCTCCGATCTAGCATCACCTCTCTCGATCGAAGCTTACCGATCTCAAGCCCTAATCAATCAAACATGATCAGACCAGATCTCACTTACAATCAGAGATTAAATCCCCTTTAAACTGAACCAAAGAATCCAGTCCATACGATCTGACTTAAGTAAGCCATATCATCAAATTGTGCGACCCTGAGGGTTTCCTTTAAATGTCGGTAACGATAACTTACGTTATCACGATCAGTGAGGGGTATCTAGCAACACATCACTGTCTCCCGATATAAAGGAAAGAGTCTTCCAAGACTACTCCCAAACCATAGCACAAGTGTGAATCAACTCACAAGGCATGCATGATTCCTTTGCCACTGGATGTTCTTATTGGACAAGCATGTCAAGCCTGTAACTCCAATACGATGAGCATGATCAGATCAGATGAGCATAGTCATCTGGGTATGGCCATACACTATCTCAATCATCTCATACAAGGGGGGGCCCCTTTAGAACATCACACTCCTTGAACAAGGAGACGGCAATCCTTTATCTATCACAAGTGCCCTAACCTGACTCAAGCTCACCATCCAAGATAGTCTATAATCATTATGTTTCAAATGATATTGAACTACCTCAAGACAATGACAATCATCATTTAGAAACACAAGTGATCTCAAGTCAAAGGACATGTGCCACTTAGTGCTTACAAGGATCATTCACATTGTGACAAGCAATGGAATATCCCAGTAGGGTCTGTCCAGTACATCCAATGTACCCATGAGTCTACATCTTATTCCATGCTCGAAGCATCCTATAAGATTAGCACTCATATTAGTCTCAATCATATCAAGGCTGTCTCAAGTTCACCAAGATATCTCGACTAAGGACAAAGAGCATGTCAGCCCAGCTGAACAGCTTTGAGACATTATTCAGAAGTACACTTATTACAGCAGACAAGGTAACAACCTGAATAATAACCATGCCTTTTATAAACATAAGAGTTTATTACATGATACTTATACAATCCCAAGGCCTCAAACATTAGCCTTAAGGGCATACCCCAACACAAGACATGCGACATCATGAACAAACAACATGCGCCTAGATAAGTAAACATCTTACTTTCGCATGGAGAAATAGCATGTCAATTTTCGCATGTGAACAAGATCTAAGCATACATGAAGATGCGCAAACATGGATCACAGAAATATCAAGCAATCATATTAACATGCTTCAACATGCTCTGATACCAATTGTAGGGTCCCCTTCAAGGGGGAGCGCAAACCTGATGCAATCCCTTTCAAGAGGGGGGCGAAAACACTAAGGGGGTGGCGCATAAAATTGCAAGCGGAAGCATGTGTTTTCAACGATCTTAGCATGAGCATATGATCAACTTGAATGAGTTTAGATCTATACCATAGCCATAGAGTTGGAGGTCGGCTTGGAAGAAGAGATCGAATAGGGGTCTCCTCCACAAGATGCGCACACAAGATGAGAAGTGGCCTTTCTTCTTGTTGCTCCTTGTGCTAGCAAGGACTTCAAGTGCACTTGTCGCGTGAAGGAGATGAAGGATGAACTTGGCGTGGATGAACTCTTCCTTGTCCTCGTCCAAACTCACCACACCGAAAGCAAGAAGCAATCGTTGAGAAGAGACAAGCGTTTTTTTTTCATCCAAGTGAGGCGTTGAAGAACCATTTCCGAAACCTCCATTCCCAAAATGGTAAGTCATCACTTCAAACGTTCATGTCTAATGAACCAAAACAAAACGCCAATTCGATTGAACCATGCGTTCACATATGTGAACCGATTCAATTGAATTCGGTCCAATTGAATTCGGTTTAAAGACTAAATTGAACCAAGCCAAGCAATGGTCTAAATCTCATCTGAACCATGAAGGTTCGAGATCTAACCGTACATCCCTTGATGCCTTTGATCTCACCGATCTAGCATCATTACTCTCGATCGAAGCTTACCGATCTCAAGCCCTAATCAATCAAACATGATCAGGCTAGATCTCACTTACAATCAGAGTTTAAACTCCTTTAAACTGAACCAAAACAATTCAGTCCACACGATCTGACTCAAGAAAGCCATATCATCAATTTGTGCGACCCTGAGGGTTTCCTTTAAATGTCGGTAACGATAACTTACGTTATCACGATCAGTGAGGGGTATCTAGCAACACATCACTGTCTCCCGATATAAAGGAAATAGTCTTCCAAGACTACACCCAAACCATGGCACAAGTGTGAATCAAACTCACAAGGCATGCATGTTTCCTTTGCCACTGGATGTTCTTATTGGACAAGCATGTCAAGCCTGTAACTCCAATACGATGAGCATGATTAGATCAGATGAACATAGTCATCTGGGTATGGCCATACACTTTCTCAATCATCTCATATAAGGGGGGCCCCTTTAGAACATCACACTCCTTAAACAAGGAGACGGCAATCCTTTATCTATCACTAGTGCCCTAACCTGACTCAAGCTCACCATCCAAGATAGTCTATAATCATTATGTTTCAAATGATATTGAACTACCTCAAAACAATGACAATCATCATTTAGAAACACAAGTGATCTCAAGTCAAAGGAAATGTGCCACTTGCTGCTATCAAGGATTATTCACATTGTGACAAACAATTGAATATCCTAAAAGGGTCTGTCCAGTACATCCAATGTACCCATGAGTCTACATCTTATTCCATGCTCGAAGCATCCTATAAGATTAGAACACATATTAGTCTTAACCATATCAAGGCTGTCTCATGTTCACCAAGATATCTCGACTAAGGACTTATAGCCTGTCAGCCTAGCTGAACAGCTTTGAGACATTATTCAGAAGTACACTTATTACAGCAGACAAGGTAACAACCTGAATAATAACCATGCCTTTTATAAACATAAGAGTTTATTACATGATACTTTTACAATCCCAAGGCCTCAAACATTAGCCTTAAGGGCATACCCCAACAGTCGCTTACGGGTTAAGCGTGACCAGTCGGTTCCAAAGTAATCCAGGTATGGCGCACTGGATTGCGGTCAAGAACATTTTAAAATATCTGCGGAGGACCAAAGATATGTTCTTGATATATGGTGGTCAGGAAGAACTCAGTATAGAAGGATATACTGATGCTTCGTTCCAGTCAGACCAGGATGATTTCCGATCGCAATCAGGCTATGTTTTTAGCTTGAATGGTGGAGCAGTGGTGTGGAAAAGTTTCAAACAATCAACTGTTGCTGATTCCACAGCAGAAGCCGAGTATGTTGCAGCCTCGGAAGCATCCAAGGAGGCAGTATGGATTCGTAAGTTCGTGAGAGAACTTGGTGTCGTTCCTTCGAGTGCAGATCCTTGGGTTATCTTCTGTGATAACACTGGAGCAATCGCACAAGCAAAGGAACCACGGTCGCACCAGAAGTCCAAGCACATACAGAGACGGTTTCACTTGATCCGGGAGATCATAGATCGTGGCGAGATCAAAATATGCAAGGTTCATACAGACGACAATCTGGCAGACCCGCTTACCAAGCCTCTGGCGCAGCAGAAGCATGAGAAGCACTGTAATAATATGGGTTTGAGATTTCTCAACCATTAGATTAAGTGCAAGTGGGAGATTGTTGGGGTATGCCCTTAAGGCTAATGTTTGAGGCCTTTGGGATTGTAACAGTATCATGTAATAAACTCTTATGTTTATAAAGGCATGGTTATTATTCAGGTTGTTACCTTGTCTGCAGTAATAAGTATACTACTGAATAATGTCTCAAAGCTGTTCAGCTAGGCTGACAGGCTATATGTCCTTAGTCGAGATATCTTGGTGAATATGAGACAGCCTTGATATGATTGAGACTAATATGTGTTCTAATCTTATAGGATGCTTCGAGCATGGAATAAGATGTAGACTCATGGGTACATTGGATGTACTGGACAGACCCTACTAGGATATTCATATTGCTTGTCACAATGTGAATAATCCTTGAATGCACTAAGTGGCACATGTCCTCTAACTTGAGATCACTTGAGTGACTAAATGATGATTGTCATTGTTTTGAGGTAGTTCAATATCATTTGAAACATAATGATCATAGACTATCTTGGATAATGATCATGAGTCAGGTTAGGGCACTAGTGATAGATATAGGATTGCCGTCTCCTTGTTCAAGGAGTGTGATGTTCTAAAGGGGCCCCCCTATATGAGATGATTGAGAAAGTGTATGGCCATACCCAGATGACTATGCTCGTCTGATCTAATCATACTCATAGTATTGGAGTTACAAGCTTGACCCGCTTGTCCAATAAGAACATCCAGTGGCAAAGGACACATGCATGCCTTGTGAAGTTGATTCACACTTGTGCTGTGGTTTGGGAGTAGTCTTGGAAGACTCTTTCCTTTATATCGGGAGACAGTGATGTGTTGCTAGATACCCCTCACTGATCGTGATAACGAAAGTTATTGTTACCGACATTTAAAGGAAACCCTCAGGGTCGCACAAATTGATGATATGACTTACTTAAGTCAGATCGTGTGGACTGAATTAGTTGGGTTCAGTTTAAAGGGATTTAAACTCTGATTGTAAGTGAGATCTAGTCTGATCATGTTTGATTGATTAGGGCTTGAGATTGGTAAGCTTCGATCGAGAGAGGAGATGCTAGATCGGTGAGATCAAGAGCATCAGGAGATGAACGGTTAGACTTTGAGCCATTAGGTTCATAGAAGGTCTAGACCATGTATTGGCTTGGCTTGGTTTGATTTTGGTCTATGAGCCAAATCGAATTGAACCAAAGAATGAACTGGTTCACTATGTTAACGCATGGTTCATGAAGGAAGGCGTTTTGGCGTTGGAACATGGCTTCATGACTTTCCATTTTGGGAAGTCATGTAACGCCATTTTGATGTTATCGCCTAAACGCTTTTGCTCGCTTGTCATTGACGTTGCTTGCTTGCCATCTCGTGTGGAAGAAGGTGAACGACAAGGGAGAGCTCTCGGCCAAGGAAGCATCTCAACCTATCCCTTCCATTCGGCAAGGACTCTTGAAGATCTTTGCTAGCACAAAGATCAACAAGAAGAAGTCATCCCTCGTTTGTGTGCGTCACTTGTGGAGAAGATCTATCTTGCTCTTTGCTTCCAAGCCGCCTCCTTCCCATGGCCATGGTAACGAATCTTTCATTTGTTGTTTAAGTTGATCATATGAAAGTATAGCATGCGATCAAGTTTAAACCCTAATTCCGCTGCTAAAACAAAGAAGACCACTTGCGCTATCTATAGGGTTTCGCTCCCCCTTGAAGGGGACCCCTCTAAAACCCTACAGCAAGGAGAGAGTCAAGACGCCTACAGCAACAGCAGCAACCTGTGCCCCATTTCCAACGCGTAGGTCAATCTCTCCAGGTCGCACCGATCTACTTTTCTTGAGCCCCTGCATATTTGTACAAATATGAGCTCCACATGCGGTATCCAATACCCATGACATAGAAGTAGAAAGATTGACTTCTGTAACATAAATACCTGAGCTAGAAGTTAAGGCCAAGCCCTTCTTCTCCTCATTCTGAAGCTGCTTGCAGTCCCTTCTCCAGTGACCCTGGTCGCCACAGTGAAAACACCTCTAGTCCTTTGACTTCTTTGCCTTTTTCTTCAGTGCCTTGGTAGGACCTTTGGCACTGCCCTTAGCACGTGCCTTACCCTTCTTCTTTATCTTCTTGGTCGCAGGGACCAAAAGGACAGAATTTGGTTTGGTCTTACCCATTTCACGCTCGGCTGTTTGGAGCATATTCATCAATTCCTCCCGTGTGCACTCAATCTGGTTCATGTTGAAGTTAATAATAAACGGACTGAAGCTAGGGGGCAGGGAATGTAGAATAAGATCCACAACCAGCTTGTTGTCTATGGCATGACCCAGTCTCCTGAGATGATCCACATTCCCAATGAGCTTGAGAACATGGGGTCTCACTGGTGCACCCTCAGACAACTTACACCGAAAGACTGCTTTGGCGGTGTCAAATCTTTCAGTTCTAGCCTGAGCCTCGAACATCTGTTTCAGATGAGTGATCATCTGAAAAGCGTTCTGCTCCTCATATTGCACCTGCAGTTCAGGTGCCATGCTGGCTAGCATAAGACATGCAACCTCCAAAGAGTCATCCTGATGCTTTCTAAAAGCATCTCTATCTGCCGTTCAGGCATTAGGCGCAGGAGCCGTAGGAAGAGGCTGTTCAAGGACATACAACTTCTTCTCGAGCTTGAGGATTATCCTCAAGTTCCGATGCCAGTCCATAAAGTTAGTTCCAACTAACTTATCCTTATCAAGGAGTGATCGCAGTTATAATCCGCCAGTGTTCGTAGCCATTGTTCTACAACACCCAAGAAAAACAGATTAGTACTACTTCGAATCATTTAAACTGGACTTGTTTTAAATGATTACTGCTCCCACTATTTTAAATTCGAATTGACAACCCACAAAGTCAATCGGGAAGTTTAAGACTTCCTAGTGAGATGGGATCCTTATTTCACATGAGGCTTCGCGTCCCACGAGGGTGGGATGAGATGCACAAAGTAACCCATGTTTCCTAAGGTGGGCGCGCCGGCCGGTTGCTCCAAGCAACTCCCCTTGTTGAGACAGTCTTGGGCATTTCATGTCCAGCGAGGGCTGGATACAACATGAAACCCTAACCTCTCAACGATGCCTCTAGACTTTCACTATGTGTCCAGTACATGTGAATTTCTAGTCAAGTCCATTCCTAACCGTTTATGCCCAGGGCCAATGAGTTTCCTTGCGAAGGCACGCCCAGGTTAAAACTGGACTGGGGAAACCATTGTCACCACACACTTTCTAAAGATAAGTGGGTGTGACCCACGAGGGTGGGAACCAGTTCACAACTCCACTGATCGATAGCTTAGTGAGGGCTACGCGTTAGAAGGCTTCTAGACTTGATATTTTATGAGGGTTTTTAAGGTCTCATCAGTTTTATCTTATGTCTAACAATACAGGCATGCAATCCTATAGTGATAACATAATGATAAAACATCACAGGCATGCTTTTAGCAGATAAGTAAAGCAGTAAAAGATGATGTGATCAAAGCCCTTTCAAGACATTGAACCAACCCATGCCAAAAGGAGGGTCAACTCTTGACATAGGACTCAAGCCCCTAAGATAGACCTATCCTAGTCGCCCTCTATCTTGGTCTTCAAGGTGGGCTCCAAGGTCCTTTCTTCATGGCTTAGCTCTCAAACCTTAAGGGTAGACCTCAAAGGTTCGGCCAATGCCATGGTCTTCCTCCAAGGAGAATGCGCCACAATGAAAGATGCCAAGTTAGCTAGCTCTCAAACCCAAGGGTTCGGCCATGCCAAACTTGTGCCATCAAGCAAGGTTGCGCCTTTTCCTTGATGCTTGTTGCGCCACCATCTAAGGTGCGCCAACTTCATGCATGCGCCAAGTTCCAAGTACATGCGCTACCCTAGTCTTCTTAAAAGCAAAACGAAAAGCGGCACGCAGGCCTCACGAGGATACATCACAGGCATGCAAAGGGGGGCTTGACTAATGATCACAACATTATGCACAATCAAGGTATTTACTCATGCAATTCTACATGCTCATGAAAAACATAAAATCTGAAATTTTACTTTTTCATTAAAACCAGTCTCTTTTTCTCATCTTCTTCTCACAAATCTTTTGGTTAATTGCGATTTATTTTTCAAGATGATTTCAGAGATCCTTTCGGCTGGCAATTTTGTCAGATCAAGAGACTTGGCCAGTCCGAAGACACAATGCCCGTCCTACTTGACAAAACTACGTGCGCCTTTGATCTTTAAATCAGACAAGAAAAATAGTCCAAAAATCCAAAAGAGATTGAGAGGATGATAGAAACAAGAAACCCTAATTTTTCCTACTTAGAAAAATCGTTTGCCATGCATTATGCTATTTTCGAAAATAGAGATATGGCATGTGAGCATGAAAGAAAAGCATAAAACATCGTTCGAGTCTTGCAAGTCCCTCTGATACCACTGTTGGGAAACCCCGGGGACATTTTACAATTTTCAGAGACACATACATACATTGCACAGCGGAAGAATGTCCCCGAAACAGGCCGGTCCCAAAAACCAGTGAAGATCGCATGCAAGGGGGTCGACACGATGAGTTAGAAAATACCTCAGAGCAAGATGAGGTCGATGTCGTGATAGGCGCCCAAGTGTGCGCCCTCTGCAGTCTCACACACACGGATGCCTCGAGTCCTCTTCTTCCACGCCCGATGCTAGCCTCGGGAAGAAGATCCAAGCCTTAGGGAGATGCTCCAGCCACCTTGCGCCACCAAGAGAGAAAGATGCGCCAAGTGGTAAGGAGAAGCTTGCGGCCACTTGATGGAAGAGGAAGAGATTGCGCCCTTGCTCCTTGCTCTCGCCCTCTTCTTATGTTCACGCCTCCAAGGATGAATCATAATAAGAGAGGGCGGCTAGGGTCACATATATAGGGCAAGAGGCGATTAGGGCAAGGGCTAGGATCATGACAAGTGTAGGGCTAGGATGAGGAGGTTTGATGTAAGGAAAGTCTCCAAGACTTTACCATAATCTTCATTCAACCTTTCCATAATTGCCCAAGTACCATATCAGCCCAAGACATGCCTTAAAGGCATTCATACCATCAAGGGAGAAGGGCTAGGCGCAAATTGCTTCCTTAATGAAGCAATTTTGCCACCCTAACCCCATTATGCCCCTTAGGCGCCAATGGGGTTGGGTTTCTCCCCATTATACCCTTTTAGCCTCTCTTCTCTTCATGAAGGCTTGTTATTGGGCTTCATTGGATAATGAGCTAGCCCAAACTTCATCCTATGGGTTGATTAAGCATTTGGATCCAATCCAATGCAACCCTAATCCAAGTGTGACCAACCATGGTCAAATACGGGTCAACCTGCCAAAAATGAAGTTTGGCTCCAATAACATTCTTCCAGCAGTACAATAACCACACCTAAACAATGCGTCTATGCGGAAACGTATAAATAGAAATACAATGCGCGCTCACTACAATAAGATCGTCTCTCCCAGCAGTACAGATCACTCTCCCACTAACTCTACCCAAACCCTAAATCTCTATGCTGACTGAGTTATCTGTCCGAACCTCTGAGGATGCAATACTGAAGGCAAGGTGGCGGGTTAGGCTCTTCCTCTGCCACTAACCACTTTGCACACCTTGAGCGCCCTGAAAACCACAAGCTTTCACTGGCAGGTATCGCACACAACAAGGGTGATCTATCAGAGATCAAAGAGCAATAGACCTCTGCTCAAAACCTAACAATCAAGTAACTACCGGCCTGCTTAGTCCTAAGCAATAATATGATACTACACAGCGAGCGAAGGATGAGGACAAGTACAATACTTGCGCCCCACCTAAGCTAGATCCAGAAAACCAACGGAAATCACAATCCTCCTCCAAGTAATAATACTCAGGGTTAAAAGGACCCTCTTCTCTAATCCCGGGAAGAGGTACACAAATATATATATCAACAACCTCGGCAATACAATGTTCAAGGTTAGGTTTATACCAAAGTTATGAACAAGCTATGCACAATGATGAAGCTCTTGGTTCCCTCTCCTCTAGGTGGCCGGATCTTCAAGCACTCCTCAAGGGGGAAGCCCTTGAGGATCGGACCCTAAGGTGGAAGATCTTAGGGTTGGTTGATGTAGAAGATGACTCTCGGCTCTTTGGTTCCTCACCAAGCCGAAAGCCTTTGTTGATGATGATGGCGTGAAGGACTCCTCCCTTCACTTTGGTGGCCGAGTGTCCAAGGCTCCAAGGACACCCTCCAAGTATGCTCCGGTGATGAAGATGAAGACCACTTCCCTCAAGTGTCTTCAAGTGTTTTCGGATCAAGAACACAGCCCCTCTCCTCGCCTCAAGGAAGAAGAACACTCTTCAATCGCCAATTGGACAGCACTTCGTGGAGCAAGGATTCATCAATCCCCTCTTGTCGCCAAGCCCTCTCCTTATGTAGACAAGCCGCCAATGTCATCTTCAATTGCGGCCAAGTGTTGGATGAAGAATAGGAAGTTTTCCTATTTTGGCGCCAATTCAAAATTCATGTTGACCCAAGCCTTGAACCGAACCAAACATTGGTTCATGATGTCCGCCCAAGCCATGAGTTCGCCCTTTTAGTGGATCTAAGTGGGTTAAGAGATCAAGACCCATTAATCCTCTTATTGGATCTTAATTTCAAACTCTATTGGATCTTGTCCATAAGTTGCCACATGAGAAACATGTGTCTCACTTAAACAAGATTCCAAGAATATTCCTTGAAAACCTAGGCCACTTAGATCAGCCCCTAGGTCTCAGAATTGAACCCCGATCGAACCTGGGTTCATGTCTAGTGACCATGGTTAAGCTGACCATGGTTAAGGTAACCATGGTTAAGTTAACCATGGTTAAGTTAACCATGGTTAAGTTAACCATGCTCCCAAAATACAGAAGTGACTCCCTCAGCACTCCAAAGCACCCCCAGGCCATGCCTAAGGATAGATGTGTCGATGTACCTGCAAAAACATACTCAACACAATGTCAGTGCCCTAACTCCACTAGTAGGCTCACTGCATCTTCAGCCTAACACCCCGTCAGACTCATCCATCCCTCCCCAGAACCCCGCTGGATCCATGGGATGGTCTGGGGTATAACCCCAGCATACCCAGGGTCTCACAATACTCCCCCAACTGAATTGGCACTCGCCCTCGAGGCCATCAGCTGGTCATAACCCCTGGCTAGCTCCTCAAACTGGGTGATGTCCTCCATCTTCTCCCAGGTAGCATCCTCCTCTAGTTCATTCTCCCACTGAACTAGGAACTCCATCTTTCGACCTCCAGGTGGTCCTGAGCCATAGACTCTATGGTCTAAAAATTTTACTGGCTTTTTGGCAAACTCAACCCTGCCCCTCGCAGGCTGCCTCCTCACCTGTCCACGGTCTAGATGCCTGTCATCAGTATGATACTTCTTTAAAAGACTGACATGGAAAGTAGGATAAAACTGAAGCCATCGTGGTAAGTCCAATCTATATGCAACTGGGCCTACTCTTTTAATGATCCTGAAAGGACCCTCATACCTCCTCACTAGGCCTCTATGGTATGTCTTAGCATCAGTTTTTCTCCACATCTGTGGTGTAAGTTTGAGAAGGACCAACTCTCCTACCTCAAACTCCACATGTCATCTATCTCTATCAGCATAGAGCTTCATTCTGTTTCTGGCCTCATTCAGGCTGTCACGAGCTTCATCCCACAGCTCGGACCTATCCTCAACAAAATCAACTGCTGCCTGACATTCTCCCCCTGCGCCCCTATTTAGTGTATCCATGGGTGTCATAGGCTGCCACCCTAACACAAGTTCAAACGGGCTCTTCTCAGTTGCTGATGATGTCTGTATGTTGTATGCAAACTGGGCTGTATCTAACAAGTTCAACCAATTCTTCTGAGTAGAAGAAACAAAATGCCTCAAATATTCTTCCAGTAATGCATTAATTCTCTCTGTCTGACCATCAGTCTGGGGATGGTATGCTGTTGACATCTTTAGATCGGTACCCAGTCTTTTGAATAGGGAAGTCAAAAATTTTCCAGTAAACCTAGGATCCCTATCACTTATGATCTCCTTGGGTAACCCAAAATATTTTACCACATGTGTCAAAAATAGGTTAGCAGTAACCTCTGCTGTGCAAACCTCAGGTGCAGCAGCAAATACAGCATATTTACTCCGTCTGTCTACTACCACAAAGACAGATGCCATCCCGTCTAGTCTGGGGAAATGGGTGATGAAGTCCATGGATACAGATAAGAAAGGTCTATCTGGAATAGGTAATGGCTGTAGAAGCCCTGCATCTTTCCTCCTTTCTATCTTGTCCTGCTGGCATGCATGACAGGTTTTAGCATAATGCTCAATATCCTCTTTCATCCCCGGCCAATACCATGCTCTGCTGATTAAGGCATACATCCTCTTGGTACTCACTCATGATACTCACACGGTGTCATGATACTCACTCATCAAACTGTACCTGATATTCCCTGAGGAAGGGACATATGGTCGGTCTCCCTTGGCCATGACCAAACCCTCATCATTAATATAATACCTCCGGATGACCCCCATCCTGATCTGAGATAATAGCTTCTCATAGGTTTGATCTGCCAGTGCCTGATCTCTGATGAGTCCAACTATCTTACTCTGAGCATAGGATAATGCACCACAAAAAGTCACCACTGCTATCCTACTGACTGCATCAGGCACCTGATGAATGCGCCCCGGTTTATGCTCCCACCCAAAATCAAATTCAGCTAGTTGCTCTTGCCACCTAGCTTGTCTCGCAGATAACTTCTTTTGGGTCTGAAAAAATGTATTGGCTACATTATCAGTCTTGACTGTGAACTTACTCCCCAGTAAGTGCACTCTCCAAATTCTCAAACAATGCACTACAGCTAGCATTTCCTTCTCATGAGCAGAATAGTTAAGTTCAGCACTTTTAAGCTTCCTACTCTCGTAAGCAATAGGCCTACCCATTGGCGCTGATGAAATCTCCCAATTAGATCCGAGTTATCCAATAACTTGATCATAAGGCTTCCCGATCAATATGAGAACTCAAGTATCAAGGTGTGCGACCCTGTAGGTTCCTCTGACGCTGGCAGTGCTGACCAAAGGTCATCACAAGCAGTGAGTGGCACCTAGCAGTGCATCGCTGCTACCCAGGTCGTTGGAATGGATATCGACATCGACATCCCCATCATCGCAACTAGGTACAGATGCATTACAGTCTCTTTGCCGGACTGATATCCGATTGGACAAGTGTGTCACCACTTGTTTTCACCCAATCACATGGCTATGACTAAAACAGGTTCTTACTTGGGTATGGCCATACACTCTCAGTCATAGAACCATAGAGGAGCTCCATGGATATCATGCTTCCCTAAGGAAGGGGCAAATCCTATGTCTGTCCATTGACCTTCTCATATGGGTCGTGACATGCTCAATGACAACCGTTATGACCTCCCAACTACGGCGAGGTGTTAGGTTGTATCAAAGCAAGTCCCTAACCATATAGAATGATCAATGACCTCAAGTCAAGGGATCAATGCATCTCCTGTCACTTGTGAGGATAACTTATGACACCAAGTCATAGCCTCACAGCGGGTCTTTCTAGTATATCCTCCAATGATATACCCATGTGTCTGTGTTAGCACCACGTACCTAACCAGCTCACATACCAATCTCACAAGTACCATAGCTTTCCCATATCCACTAAGGTACATCGACTGGGGACAATAGTTTGAGCACAGATCCAATCTGTCTCCAGGGACATTATCATGTTAGTACATGTGCGCAGATGTAAACGAACATCGATAATGACAATGCCAGAATGATATATATAAATATCAAAGTCAAGTAGTACATAAGTGGACCAAAACTAGGTCCTAGGGCATATACACCAACATATGTATCCCCATGCCTCCAAGGAATAGAACACAAGAGGGGGGGGGGCGGGGGGCGGCAAGGGGTCTTATTTATAGGGCAAGGGGCAGTTTGGGCAAGGGCTAGGATCATGATAAGTGTATGGCTAGGATAAGGGGTCTTGAGGCAAGGAAAGTCTCCAAGACCTTACCATAAACCTCATTCAACCTATCAATAATTGCCCAAGTACCATATCAGCCCAAGACATGCCTTAAAGGCATTCATACCATCAAAGGACAAGGGCTAGGCACATAATGCTTCCTTAATGAAGCAAATTTAGCACCCAAACCCCATTATGCCCCTTAGGCGCCAATGGTGTTTGGTTTCTCCCCATTATACCCCTTTAGCCTCTTACCTCTTCATGATAACTTGTTATTGAGCCTCATTGGATAATGAGCAAGCCCAAACTTCATTGCATGGGTTGATTAAGCCATTGGATCCAATCCAATGCAACCCTAATTCAAATATGACCAACCATGGTCAATTTCGGGTCAACCTGCCATAAATTGAGTTTGGCTCCAATAACTCTCTTCCAACTCTTCAGGCCCATTGGTGCTGATGAAATATTCCAAATAGATCCAAGCTATCCAATAACTTGATCATAAGGTTTCTCATTAATGCAACATCAAGAGTCTATTGCGTGTGACCCCGTAGGATCCAAATGACGATGGCAATGATGATAGAACATCATAAGTAGTGAGAGGTATTGTTGTGATCCAAAAGCGCACACTTATAAATACAAGTAGGTAGACTTATTTCAGGTGTCGCGGCCAAAACCTAAGTGTTGGCATACAGGGACTTTTGTCACTCCCTAACACGGCTCCAAAAACTTGTTGTCCCTAAACTTGCAGTGTCTGCATGTGCATGGATACTCGAAGTAATAAAGAAAGTATCGAATCCACAGGGACCTATGTTGTCAAGTACCAAATAATTGATTTCTTCCTATCTAGGCAATCGAATAAAAGCAAAGTAAGGATCGAAAAGACACGGGAAAATACTATCAAAGAGAAACTGGGACTAGGGTTTCTTGACTAGATATATATGGATATTCATCAATCAAATTCTATTATGATAAAGGCATAATTTACTTTGTAAAGAGATTAACTCACTTTCGTGCAGATAACCATACAGAGACCAATCATCGCTTTCACGCAAGATTTATCCCAAGCTAATGATAAGTAAATCATCAAACAAAGAACTCGAGGATCACTTTTGCGCATCCGAGTTCTAAGTTGATCGCCTCGAGTGGAAACTCAAGGATCACTTTCGTGCATCCGAGTCTCAACACAAGTTGTACCTATGGTTCTCCAATGTTCCGATCCTCACTTTCATGCAAGATCTCCATGTTTGACACAATAACTCTATCCTAGGTTCATAATTATCATCATGGCAATTTAAACTACTAAAATAAAGAAATAAGAACTTAACCTAATTTCTTACGGTAAGTTCCTATTAATCAATTGTAGGGTTCCAAGTTCTCAAGCAAATCACCTTTCGGTCCTTATTGCGAAAACTCTAAATTATGAAGATAAAAAGTAAACTAAGGAGAATCTTAGAGCAATAATCGCATAGGTAAAATTATCAAAGTAGAATAATCATGATGAAAGTAAAAAGTATCTAGTCATTAAGAAAATCAAAGGGAATTACTCCCCCATGTCCCAAAGAGTGTTTAAGCTAGCATGGTGAAAAGATTACAGTAATCCATAGTGTTTAAGTGTCAGAAATCAAAAAGAAAGGGGAAGAATAAATAACCACAAGGCTATAATAGAAATTACAGCCGTAAACACATGCGTGAATAGTGCCGGTAATCGGGTTGTTGTTGATTTCTCCTCCGATTGACCTTCTTTCACTCTGAAACTTCTGGAGCACCTTCTCCTCCTCTATGCGTAGCATTCACTCAAATTTCACGTCCGGAGATAGCCTGTACGCTTCCCGGCGGTGAACCCTAAGGCAGTGGCATGTAACTCAATTTCTCTCTCTCTAATGGATGAAAATTAGGGCTTTCGCCCTTGGCATGTTCTCCTCCTCGGAGGCTCCCCTTCTTCTTCTTACAACATCAAATTTAAAGGTCTAGATCGTCCGCAATCTTCTCCGCAAAAATCGGGCTTTAAAATTGACTATGGAGTCACGTTCAAAAATGAAACTACGATAGTGTAATATTTCATGGCAGTGCTGTAAAATCACTCGCGTTCTTTGATCTGAATTGTCTGGCAAATTGTTGTGTCCGAAAGTGCACGGATACTTCGAAGTAATAAAAATATCGAACCACAGAGACCTACGTGTTAAGTACCAAATAATCATTTTCTCGCTAGCTAAGCAATTGGAAAAAAGTGAATCAAACTATCGAAAAGTGCATGGGAAAATATCAGAGAAGAAAACTAGGACTAGGGGGTCATCCACCTTGATTATAATGACTAGAGAGAAATAAAGGCTGTCAATCAAATTTCATTATAATAGAGATATAATTTACTTCATAAAAGGATCAACTTGCTCTCACGTAGTCAATCATACAGAGGACCAATCCTCACTCTCGTGCAAGATCTATCCAATGCTGAAAATAAGTAAATCATTCAACAAAGAACTCAAAGATCACTCTCATGCATCCTAATTCTAAGTCAAAAATCTCAAGTGGAAACTCAAGGATCACTCTCGTGCATCTGAATCTCAACACAGGTTTTACTTAAGGTTTTCCAACATTTCGATCCTCACTCTCGTTCAGGATCTTCACGTCTAACACATTAACTAAATCCAAACAATCAGAAACTCAACATGGCAATAAAATCACTAAAAATCAGAATTCGAAGAACTACCTAATCTCTTACGATAGTTCCAAACTCAACAATTCTTAGGGTTCCAAATTTCACAATCAACCTCTCGGTCTATTTCGCAAAATTCTAAAACATGCTGATACTTACAAAAGTAAGGAGAATCAAAGAACAGTCAATCACAAGAGTAAAATTATCATAATAAAATTATCATGACAAAAATTAATGTTTTCTAGTCATTAACAAACCAAGGGGATTGCACCCCATGCCCCATAAAACGATCTAAGCTTGCATGGTGAAAGGATTACAATAAACCATAATTTTAGAGGATTAGAAATCGAAAATGGGAAGAAAAGTTACAAAACAAGTGCTGTAACGAAATTACAGCACCGTAATTGCCTTTGAACAACGCTGTCACCACTGTTTTGTTGATTTCTCCCTCGATCGGACTCCAAACACTCTGAAACTTCTGGTATGTGCTCTCCTACTCCAGACAAAGTTCGGTGTAAATTTCACGGCCAGAGGTGGTCTCTACGCCTCTCGGCGTGAGGCCGAACCCTAGAAGCCTCTCTGTCGATTACTCCCTCCAAAATATTAGGGCTTTCACTTCGTGTGGCTTCGCCTCTTAATGACGCATTCGCAACAACTTTCGGACCTCAATATGGAGGTCTGGATCAAAAGTTATGGCCTGCACAAGTTTCGGCCCTGAAAGTGTCGTGCGTCCAGGATAAAAATACGGCCGTGTTATATTTTACGGCAGTGCCGTATTTTGGTTCTGTGAACCCTGAGTCAAAATCATGGCCCGTGGAATGGTTTACGGTAGTGTCGTATTTTACACAAAATCTTCTGTTCCGAAAATCCACTAAATTACGGCAGTGCTCTTGATTTTACGGTAGCGTACGAATATACGGTACCGTAAAATAGAATACGGCACCATAAAATAGAATACGGCACTACCGTATTTTGGTGAGTTGCTCCGATTTGCATGAAATTTGCTAGGTGATATCCTCTTGATGATGATAACTCTTTCATATCTTTGATTTTGCTCGAAAAGTCCTCAAAATGGTGCCTTTTTACCTAAAAATCATGAAAAACCAAAATAGAAGTAGACTTTGCAATATTTGATGAATTCAGCATAAAAACAAGTAAAAGATCCTCAATTTAGCATGAAAAAATATCTAAAATGATATAGAATATACTATATATTTTGGTGTCATCAAAATACCTAAGGCTCAAACTTTGCTTGTCTTCAAGCAAAAATCAAAACTTGATTAAAAGAATAACCTTTTCATGCTCAATATATTTCTAAAATACAATCCATCAATGAAAAATTTCATCAATTGTTTTACAAAACTTCAAATAAACATATCATTCTTAGAACTCAACCCTCTAGATCCACAACTTTGCAACTTGTATAATAAAGAGAATTTTCAATCTCATGATTTCACCCAGTTTTCAGTTCAAATCTATCATGCTTTTGTTTACAGGAATTAGGTTTCCAAGATCTTTTTCCACACATATTTTTTTTTTTATGCATTTTGTTTGTTTTTGTAAAGATGGCATGTACCCACTTAGATACACACTTTTTTTTTTGACTTCAACTCTTATCTTCGGTACCACTATCAATTTTGCATAGTACCAAGTAGAGGAATTTTATTCTTTTTATCTCTCATTATTTTTCATGCATAGACTTCAACCCATGTCTTAGGTACCACTATCAATTTTACATAGTGTCAAGTAGGGGAGTCTCTCACTATTTTTATGGATCTTGGATTCTTATTTCCCAACAAATAGCAAAATAGACTAAACATCTTCTAAGTTGATCAATTGATATCAATTCACAAATCATACTCATATCATCATTTTATTTAAAGGAGTAGTTTCACCTTTAGATCTTATTATTCAAATAACACATCTACCCAAAATTTCATGCATCAACCAATGTCAAATTTCAAAAGATAGATATGCATTGAAGAAATAATTCTAACATGATAGGTTCCTTTCTAATCATGAATACAGGTTTATTCATCATCAAGGTGTTGGTGTATATGCCCTAGGACCTAATTTGGTCAACTTATGTACTACTTGACATTGATATTTATATATCATTCTGGCATTGTCGTTATCATTGTTTGACTACACCTGCAACTGTGTACTTACATGATAATGTCCCTGGAGATAGATTGGATCTGTGCTCAAATAATTATCCCCAGTCAATGTACCTCAGTGGATATGGGACAGCTCTGGTACTTGAGAGACTAGTATGTGGGCTGGTTAGGCACGTGGTGCTAACGCAGACACATGGGTATATCATTGGAGGATATACTGGATAGACCCGCTATGAGGCTATGACTTGGTGTCATGAGTTATCTGAAGAGTCCCCTTCGAGGGGGAGCGCAAGCAGATGAAAAACCCTAATTCAGGGGGCGCATGCATTTTGCTAGGGTTTCATCAAGACAATCGCTTATATGCTCATATAATCAACTTAGATCTATTGATTAGATCAAGAAGGAGATTCATACCAATGCCATTGCCTTGGAGGTCGGCTTGGAAGAAGAGAGCAACTTAGATCTCCTCCAAAAGTTCACACACAAGATGAAGAGCGCTTACTTCCTTGGCGTCCCTTGTGCTAGCAAGGCACCCAAGCTTTCTTGTCGAATGGTAAGGGATGATGAGATGATTCCCTTTGGCCGAGAGCTCCTCTTGCAATACCTCTCCTCTTCGTCAACCTCTTCCAAACGAAAGTCCAAGGCGTTGAAGTGAAGAGAACAACGCATATGCGTTTTGGCATTGAAGTGAAATCGGCCTTGATGACTTTCCATAAATGGAAGATAATCAAGCCATGCGCTCATGCCAATCCAAAAACGCATATTAGCATTGAACCAAGAGTTCACCTTTGTGAACCGGTTCAAGCCAAAACGTTCCAATCGAATTTGGTTCATAAACCAAACCAAAATAGCTCAAGCCACTTGGTCTAGACCATATTGAACCCTAAGGCTCAAGATCTAACCATTCATCTCCTGATGCTCCTGATCTCTCTGATCTAGCATCATCTCTCTCGATCGAAGCTTACCGATCTCAAGCCCTAATCAATCAAACATGATCAGACCAGATCTCACTTACAATCAGAGATTAAATCCCTTTAAACTGAACCCAAAGAATTCAGTCCACACGATCTGACTTAAGTAAGCCATATCACCAAATTGTGCGACCCTGAGGGTTTCCTTTAAATGTCGGTAACGATAACTCACGTTATCACGATCAGTGAGGGGTATCTAGCAACACATCACTGTCTCCCGATATAAAGGAATGAGTCTTCCAAGACTACACCCAAACCACAGCACAAGTGTGAATCTATTCACAAGGCATACATGTATCCTTTGCCACTGGATGCTCTTATTGGACAAGCGTGTCAAGCCTGTAACTCCAATATGATGAGCATGATTAGACCAGATGAACATAGTCACCTGGGTATGGCCATACACTTTCTCAATCATCTCATTCAGGGGGGCCCCTTTAGAACATCACACTCCTTAAACAAGGAGACGGCAATCCTTTATCTATCACTAGTGTCCTAACCTGATTCATGCTCACCATCCAAGATAGTCTATAATCATTGTGTTTCAAATAATATTGAACTACCTCAAAACAATGACAATCATCATTTAGAAACACAAGTGATCTCAAGTCAAAGGACATGTGCCACTTGCAGCATTCAAGGACTATTCACATTGTGACAAACAATTGAATATCCTAATAGGGTCTGTCCAGTACATCCAATGTACCCATGAGTCTACATCTTATTCCATGCTCGTAGCATCCTATAAGATTAGAACACATATTAGTCTCAATCATATCAAGGCTATCTCATGTTCACCAAGATATCTCGACTAAGGACATATAGCATGTCAGCCTAGCTGAACAGCTCTGAGACATTATTCAGAAGTACACTTATTACAGCAGACAAGGTAACAAACTGAATAACAACCATGCCTTTATAAACATAAGAGTTTATTACATGATACTTTTACAATCCCAAGGCCTCAAACATTAGCCTTAAGGGCATACCCCAACAATCTCCCACTTGCACTTAATCTAATGGTTGAGAAATCTCAAACCCATATTATTACAGTGCTTCTCATGCTTCTGCTGCGCCAGAGGCTTGGTAAGCGGGTCTGCCAGATTGTCGTCTGTATGAACCTTGCAGACTTTGATCTCGCCACGATCAATGATCTCCCGGATCAAGTGAAACCGTCTCTGTATGTGCTTGGACTTCTGGTGCGACCGTGGTTCCTTTGCTTGTGCAATTGCTCCAGTGTTATCACAGAAGATAACCAAAGGATCTACACTCGAAGGAACGACACCAAGTTCTCTCACGAACTTACAAATCCACACTGCCTCCTTGGATGCTTCCGAGGCTGCAACATACTCGGCTTCTGTTGTGGAATCAGCAACAGTTGACTGTTTGAAACTCTTCCACACCACTGCTCCACCATTCAAGCTAAAAACATAGCCTGATTGCGATCGGAAATCATCCTGGTCCGACTGGAACGAAGCGTCAGTATATCCTTCTATACTGAGTTCTTCCTGACCACCATAAATCAAGAACATATCTTTGGTCCTCCGCAGATATTTTAAAATGTTCTTGACCGCAATCCAGTGTGCCTGACCTGGATTACTTTGGAATCGACTGGTCACGCTTAACCCGTAAGCGACGTCTGGGCGAGTACACAACATCGCATACATAATGGACCCAATAGCCGAAGCATAAGGCGTATTGTCCATTTCATCTTTCTCAGTCTGTGTTTGCGGACACTGACTCTTCGAAAGATTCAGACCATGTCTGACAGGAAGATATCCTCTTTTAGAATTCTCTAAATGGAATCTCTCCAGGACTTTATCGATGTAAGTACTTTGGCACAGCCCGAGAAGCCTCTTAGATCTATCCCTGTAGATCTTCACACCTAATACATAGGCTGCTTCTCCTAAATCTTTCATCTGAAAACATTTTCCTAACCATGCTTTAACAGCATGCAGTTCAGGAATATCGTTTCCAATGATTAAGATATCATCGACGTAGAGGATTAGGAATGTAATCACGCTCCCACTAAACCTCTTATATACACACGGGTCATCTTCGTTCTTGATGAAACCAAACTCAGAGATTGATTCATCAAAATGAATATTCCAGCTCCTTGATGCTTGTTTAAGTCCATAAATGGACCTTTTTAACTTGCATATTTTATGACGATCTGCTGGATTAGTGAAACCTTCAGGTTGTGTCATATACACATCCTCATCCAGTTTTTCATTAAGGAAAGCCGTCTTCACATCCATCTGCCAGATCTCATAATCGTAATATGCTGCTATCGCGAAAAGAATCCGAATAGACTTGAACATGGCTACAGGAGAGAAAGTTTCATCATAATCTATCCCGTAGATTTGTTTGAAACCTTTCGCTACTAGCCTGCCTTTATAGGTAACCACGTTACCATCCATGTCAATCTTCTTCTTGAAGATCCATTTACAGCCTATAGGGATTACTCCCGGAGGCGGATCAACCAAATCCCAGACTTGGTTATCTGACATGGAGTCCATCTCGGCTCGCATAGCTTCAAGCCATCTAGCTGACTCTAGTCCACTGACCGCATCCGCATAAGTAAGGGGTTCATCATTATCAATGATGTAGACTCCGTCATAGCGCTCAGGCTGACGACGGATCCTTCCCGATCTACGCGGTTCCCGTGATGTCTGAGCCTCAGGTTGTTCAATAACCTGATCCACTGGCTCAGGCTCATCCAACTGTGCTTGACTACTTTGTCCTTCCTCTGGATTCTCATTCAGCTTTATTTCTCTCCCACTGGCTTCTTGCAGAAGAAACTCCTTCTCAAGAAATATGGCCGTCCGAGCAACAAATACTTTGTTCTCTTTGGGATCGTAGAAATAATAACCCTTAGTTTCCTTAGGGTAACCGACAAAAATACATTTCTCAGATCTGCTCTCTAGTTTCCCAGAGGCGAGCTTTTTGACATAAGCCTCGCAACCCCAGATCCTGATAAATGTCAAGCTAGGCTGTTTCCCATACCATAACTCATATGGCGTCTTAGAAACTGCCTTGGATGGCACTCGGTTTAGTACCTTTGCAGCTGTTTCCAGTGCAAATCCCCAAAAGGAATATGGAAGAGTAGCCTGACTCATCATAGAACGAACCATATCAAGTAACGTTCTATTTCTCCTCTCGGACACACCATTCCATTGCGGTGTTCCTGGCGGAGTGAGCTGTGAGATAATCCCACACTCCTTCAGATAGTCAGTAAACGTATGACTCAAGTATTCTCCACCTCGATCAGAACGAAGTGCCTTGATATTGCGGCCTAGCTGATTCTGTACTTCATTTTTGAACTCTTTGAACTTGTCAAAAGATTCACTCTTATGTCTTATCAAATTGACATAACCATACCTACTGAAATCATCAGTAAAGGTAATGAAGTACGAATAGCCACCTCTGGCATGTTTACTAAATGGCCCACACACATCACTGTGTATAAAGTCAAGTAAACCTGAAGCCCTTTGACCTTTGTGAAGAAAAGGTGACTTCGTCATTTTACCCATCAAACAAGCTTTGCATGTATCAATCTCCTCATAGGAGAAAGATCCCAGCAGTCCATGATCATGCAACCGCTTAATGCGCTTCTTGTTAATATGGCCTAAACGACTATGCCATAACAAGGTGCTGTTTTCAGCATACTTGGCTTTCTTAACATCAACACTTTGTATAGAACTTTCCATGTCCAACATGTATAACCCATTGTTAATTGAACCAGTTGCATAAACAATATTATCTAAAGATAAAACACACTTTGAAATATTGCATTCAAAGGCAAATCCTTTCCTGACAAGAGCAGGAATAGAGACAATATTTTTAGTAATACTGGGAACAAAGTAACAACTGTTTAGTTCTAATACAATGCCAGATGGTAATGAGATGAAATAGTCTCCTACAGCAACAGCAGCAACCCGTGCCCCGTTTCCAACGCGTAGGTCCACCTCATACTGTCCCACCTGTCTTCTTCTCTTGAGTTCCTGTACATTTGAACAAATGTGAACTCCACATGCAGTGTCCAACACCCATGAAATAGAAGAAGATGAAACTATGACTTCCGTCACGTATATACCTGAGCCAGAAGCGATGCTTCCCCTCTTATCTCCTTGGAGCGCTTTACAGTCCTTTTTCCAGTGACCCAGCTGGCCACAGTGGAAACACCTGTTGTCCTTGGACCGCTTTACCTTCTGTTTCAGAGCCTTGCTATAGTTCTTGACAGGGGCTTTGCCCTTCTTCCCCTTCTTCTTGTTCCTAGAAGGAACCATTAAGACAGAGGTTGAAGGCTTTCCCTTCAGAGTCTCCTCAGTAGTCAAGAGCATATTCAGCAGCTCTGCCGGAGTACAATCGATTTTGTTCATATTAAAGTTAATAATGAACGCATCGAAGGAAGGCGGGAGAGACTGCAGAATAATGTCTACAGCAAGCTCCTGGTTTATGGTATGCCCCAGTTTCTCCAGAGCCTCCTTGTGCCCAATCATCTTGAGCACGTGAGCTCCCACTGGGCTCCCTTCAGCCAGTTTGCTCTGAAAGAAAAGCTTTGTCAGATTATAGCGTTCTGTCCTCGCCTGTGCAGCATACAGCATCTTGAGGTTCGCTATAATCTCTATAGCCGACATATCCTCATGCTGACGCTGCAGCGGTGGCGTCATAGACGCTAGCATCAGGCAAGCGACATCAATGCTATCATTGACGTGCTTTTCATAGGCATCACGAACCGCCCTTGCGGCGTTCGCAGCGGGTTGAGGCGGCACAGCCGTCTCGAGGACATACAGTTTCCTCTCTGCCTTAAGAACGATCTTAAGGTGTCCGAACCAGTCCGAGAAGTTTGGCCCAGCAAACTTCTCCCTTTCCAGTAGGGATCGCACATTGAAGCTCATGGTGTTCGTTGCTGCAGGAATCTACAACAATGCAAGAACAGCAAGGTCAGTATCAATGTTTAGAATCAATCCAGGACTTTAAGAAAGATTCTTTTCTCACTATTTTATCTGGCTGAAAAATCCAGCAAAACAGCCCGAAAGAGTAGAACTCTTTTAGTGAGATGGGATCCAGATTTCATGCTTGGTCTCCGCGTCCCGCTCAGGCGAGATAAGATGCACAGAGAGTACAAGTACTAATTTCTGGTAGGCAGTCCCTGCCAATCGCCAACCCGTGCGATTCCCCTTCATCTGGGCAATCCAGCAGACTGTGCCAACTGAGTTGGTACAACACAATCTCTGACCCCACAGATGGCTGCCTCCATGTGCTACCATATGCGCCACATATGTAGCCTACATGGTCAAGCTGACCCGACCAACTCCCTGGACCACCACGTGCTATGCTGAGAAACGAGAAGCGATAAATCCCTTCTCTGTAACACGCAGGTGTAATCCAGCACCGTCTGAAGATAGATGGACGTGCCCACTGAGTGGGTACAACACGGCTCCAACGATAGTCAGAATAGTGAGGTTTCGCGTCAGAAGGCATTACGTGCTTGATATTTTAGCGTTTGGATTTTAACGGTCTTTTATCTTCTTACTATCAGGCATATCCTATGGCTATAGCAGAAGATAAATAAATCATGCTTTTCTACTTATATAAACAATAACAGAAAGCATGGATCTTATGTGGTAAAAGCCCATAGCCTAAGTAAGACCTTAAGATACTTAAGTCTTCACTTGCTCTTCTTGGGTCTTTAGCATCTCATCTGGTCCAACCCAGGGCCCTTGCGCCAAGAGCACCTCAGGTGCGCCACCAGCTGAATGCCCCTCTGGGATGTGTGCCTTTGTGCTCTTGTCTAATCAAAATACATTTTTGATCTATCTAGACAAGTTTGACTCGCAGGTCAATTATACAATAAATTAATTAAAAAGTGATTCGCATATCACAATAATATTAATTTACAGGTTTAATTCCAGGCACGCAGGCCCCAGCACAGCACACATTAAATTGGGCACCCACATAAGAATAAATAAACAAGCATAGGCATCAATCAACATGTGATCCAATTAAAAGAAAATAAAATTTTGAAAACCCCATTGGCATCAATTTTAATTTTCTTATGTGCCCTACAACCTTACAACGGTCCATTGATGAGGATCCACTCATCAATCTAGTTAGATCCATACCCTTGCATGCACCAAGTCCTAACTGACTCGAGTTGACCTAATGGTCAACCATGCATGCGCCAAGGGTTGAACAACCAACATGAGTTCTGGCAAGCGGGTGTGACCCCGGGCCTAACTCATGTGTGTTCAGTGGTTGTCTCAACCAGACCTCGCTACACACCTGTGATGCAATCGACCTATAGCCACCTTGTGCTTGCGCACAGGTGCCATCTGGTCGATCCATCTAGGCTGTCAGATGGTCTGATCAGACTAGGTTGATCTAAACTAGATGATGCTTTCAACCCCATCAACCCGTCTAAGGGTTTATTGTAGGTGCGGCTTAGATCTAGTCATAGGCGCGCAAGTAAAGTTTTGACAAAACAACAACATGTAACATGCGCAACAATGTAAGCAATATACATGCATCAACAAAATCAACCTTACACATGCGCCACCAAAAACAATCTCATATATGCGCCACAAAAATACTTTCAACTAGTATTATCGCATGATGAGAAAACTTAGATCATAAGCGCAAACAAGGATCACCTTAAGCAATCATATGAACCATATAAGATCCTAGCTCTGATACCAATTGAAGAGTCCCCTTCGAGGGGGAGCGCAAGCAGATGAAAAACCCTAATTCAGGGGGCGCATGCATTTTGCTAGGGTTTCATCAAGACAATCGCTTATATGCTCATATAATCAACTTAGATCTATTGATTAGATCAAGAAGGAGATTCATACCAACGCCATTGCCTTGGAGGTCGGCTTGGAAGAAGAGAGCAACTTAGATCTCCTCCAAAAGTTCACACACAAGATGAAGAGCGCTTACTTCCTTGGCGTCCCTTGTGCTAGCAAGGCACCCAAGCTTTCTTGTCGAATGGTAAGGGATGATGAGATGATTCCCTTTGGCCGAGAGCTCCTCTTGCAATACCTCTCCTCTTCGTCAACCTCTTCCAAACGAAAGTCCAAGGCGTTGAAGTGAAGAGAACAACGCATATGCGTTTTGGCATTGAAGTGAAATCGGCCTTGATGACTTTCCATAAATGGAAGATAATCAAGCCATGCGCTCATGCCAATCCAAAAACGCATATTAGCATTGAACCAAGAGTTCACCTTTGTGAATCGGTTCAAGCCAAAACGTTCCAATCGAATTTGGTTCATAAACCAAACCAAAATAGCTCAAGCCACTTGGTCTAGACCATATTGAACCCTAAGGCTCAAGATCTAACCATTCATCTCCTGATGCTCCTGATCTCTCCGATCTAGCATCATCTCTCTCGATCGAAGCTTACCGATCTCAAGCCCTAATCAATCAAACATGATCAGACCAGATCTCACTTACAATCAGAGATTAAATCCCTTTAAACTGAACCCAAAGAATTCAGTCCACACGATCTGACTTAAGTAAGCCATATCACCAAATTGTGCGACCCTGAGGGTTTCCTTTAAATGTCGGTAACGATAACTCACGTTATCACGATCAGTGAGGGGTATCTAGCAACACATCACTGTCTCCCGATATAAAGGAATGAGTCTTCCAAGACTACACCCAAACCACAGCACAAGTGTGAATCTATTCACAAGGCATACATGTATCCTTTGCCACTGGATGTTCTTATTGGACAAGCGTGTCAAGCCTGTAACTCCAATATGATGAGCATGATTAGACCAGATGAACATAGTCACCTGGGTATGGCCATACACTTTCTCAATCATCTCATTCAGGGGGGCCCCTTTAGAACATCACACTCCTTAAACAAGGAGACGGCAATCCTTTATCTATCACTAGTGTCCTAACCTGATTCATGCTCACCATCCAAGATAGTCTATAATCATTGTGTTTCAAATAATATTGAACTACCTCAAAACAATGACAATCATCATTTAGAAACACAAGTGATCTCAAGTCAAAGGACATGTGCCACTTGCAGCATTCAAGGACTATTCACATTGTGACAAACAATTGAATATCCTAATAGGGTCTGTCCAGTACATCCAATGTACCCATGAGTCTACATCTTATTCCATGCTCGTAGCATCCTATAAGATTAGAACACATATTAGTCTCAATCATATCAAGGCTATCTCATGTTCACCAAGATATCTCGACTAAGGACATATAGCATGTCAGCCTAGCTGAACAGCTCTGAGACATTATTCAGAAGTACACTTATTACAGCAGACAAGGTAACAAACTGAATAACAACCATGCCTTTATAAACATAAGAGTTTATTACATGATACTTTTACAATCCCAAGGCCTCAAACATTAGCCTTAAGGGCATACCCCAACATTATCCTCATAAGTGACAAGAGATGCATTGATCCCTTGACTTGAGGTCATTGATCATTCTATATGGTTAGGGACTTGCTTTGATACAACCTAACACCTTGCCGTAGCTGGGAGGTCATAACGGTTGTTATTGAGCATGTCACGACCCATATGAGAAGATCAATGGACAGACATAGGATTTGCCCCTTCCCTAAGGAAGTATAATATCCATAGAGCTCCTATATGGTTCTATGACTGAGAGTGTATGGCCATACCCAGGTTAGAACCTGTTTTAGTCATAGCCATGTGATTGGATGAAAACAAGTGGTGACACACTTGTCCAATCGGATATCAGTACGGCAAAGAGACTGTAATGCATTTGTACCTAGTTACGATGATGGGGATGTCGATGTCGATATCCATTCCAACGACCTGGGTAGCAGCGATGCACTGCTAGGTGCCACTCACTGCTTGTGATGACCTCTAGTCAGCACTGCCAGCGTCAAAGGAACCTACAGGGTCGCACACCTTGATACTTGAGTTCTTGTATTGATCGGGAAGCCTTATGATCGAGTTATTGGATAACTCGGATCTAATTGGGAGATTTCATCAGTGCCAATGGGCCTGATGAGATGGAAGAATGTTATTGGAGCCAAACTTCATTTTTGGCAGGTTGACCCGTAATTGACCATGGTTGGTCACATTTGGATTAGGGTTGGATTGGATTGGATCCAAGTGCTTAATCAACCCATGTAATGAAGTTTGGGCTAGCTCATTATCCAATGAGGCCCAATGACAAGTTCTCATGAAGAGATGAGAGGCTAAAAGGGTATAATGGGGAGAAACATGAACCATTAGGCGCCTAGGGGCATAATGGGGTCATGTTGGCGCCTTTGCTTCATTATGGAAGTAAAGGGCGCCTCCCCTCTCTTCCTAGGATGGAATGCATGCCTCTATGGCATTGCTTGGGGCGCAAGGCAAGGCCTTGGCGCACAAGGAAAGGCGTGGGGAACAAAAGGAAAGGTTGAATGAGAATTATGGAAATGTCTTGGAGATTTTCCTTGTCTCAAACCACCTCATCCTAGCCCTACACTTGTCATGATCCTAGCCATTACCCTAACCGCCTCTTGCCCTATAAATATGACCCCAGTCGCCCCCTCTTGTCGATGATCAATCCTTGAAGGCGTGAACACAAGAAGAGGGGCGAGTGCTTGGAGCAAGGGCGCATCTTCCTTCTTCCATAACCGCAAGCCACTTCCTCCTTTCCTCTTGGCGCAAGGAACATTAGTGCTTGGCGTTTTTGGATAGTCTTCCTTCTTCTCTTGGCGCATCATCTCTCTTGGTGGCGCAAGTGAAGTACAGTATCTCCCTAAGGCTTGGATCTTCTTCCCGAGGCTAGCACCAGGCGTGGAAGAAGAGAACTCAAGAGATCCGTGTGTGCGAGACTGCAGAGGGCGCACACTTGGACGCCTACATCGGCATCGCTCCACATTGCTCCTAAGGTATTTACTAAATCATCGTGTCGACTCCCTTGCTTGCGATCTTCACTGGGTTTTTGGGACCGGCCTGTTTCGGGGACATTCTTCCGCTGCGTAAAATGTATGTCCATGACTCTGAAAATTGTAAAATGTCCCCGGGGTTACCAACACAAGGAAGATATTTATCAATAAAAATCTTTTGGAAATAGAATCACACCACAAGATAGTAGAAAGTGGATCATGAACAATCATATCATCATACAACCATATCAAAGAAATATCAGTGAATGATACATCTAAAGCAAATCAAAGATGCAACCATATGAAATAATCATGAATACAAGAGAGTGCAAATGATACTCACAAAACTATATAGGAAGCTCTGACCAAAAATACATAAGGCTCAGACTAAAAATAGTGTCGGGGCAGATGTTACTATGTCCATAGATGTGCCTTTTGAAAATTTTTCCTGTACAATTTAAGAAACATAAGGCTCAGTCAAAAAATAGTCTCTAAAAATAATAATGATAAAAATAATTTTCTCAAGAGAGAATCAGAGATATCATCGATAATCCTGAAAAGTGCTGGTGGAAAGTGCTAATGCAGGTGAGAAGCAAAAGTGGAACAAAGTCTAGCTGAACAGCTGCTAGCAATGATGATGGTGCCGATAGTAGAGCGAGTAATCTCTAGTGGCCTGCTAGAGAATACAGTCCTAGAAATAATGCGTAAAACTAATTACGGCAGTGCCATATTATGCGCCAAAACTTGTTTTCACCTACAAAAAGAGATTAAAAATTAGTTATAAAAATAAACTAAAATAAAAGAAACAAAGATAAACAAGAGTGCTTGGGTTGCCTCCCAAGAAGCACTAATTTTAGGTCCATAGCTTGACCAAAAATCAAATCTCATGGTGAAGTAGGTGAATCAGTTCTAAAGTAAAGAGTAAATAATTTTCTGCATTTTCTTTGTCCAAAAAGTTTAGCCACTAATCCAAAAATCCAGAATTGCTTATAAATCACAGTCAAAGTGGCTTTCTTAAATATGCAGAAATCAAAATCAAAATTTTCAATGATTTTCCTATGTTTGTCAGAGAGCAAAATCATAAGTCCTTTCTTTAGATTTATATTTTCAATGGCCATAGGACTTTGATCAAAAGATATAAGCATTGGATCATCAAAATAAACTTTCTGTCCCAAACCAAGTTCGTCAATAAAGCATAGTTTTTCAAATACATCAGAAGATTCAACAGTAAATATGAGCAAAACATCAGAGTGAGATGCATCAATATTCATAATGTTTAAATCTTTTTCAAGTTCCTCATGCTTATCATCAAATAATTTATCTATTTCAAAGTTATCATCAAATTCAAGATGAGATTTTTCAAAATCAGTCCGCTCATACCTTTCCACAAATAATTCATCATCAGAAGAATCAAAATCAGAATCATACAAAAAATTATAATGAGATTTGTCAATGTTCAAAACAGAATTAATAGAATCAGAGTCAACCACAAAAGACTTATCATCAATTTCAAAATTTTCACCCAAATCAGATTGAGGTACATGAATATCACAATTTTCAAACTCATCAGATTTAACCATAAATGATATATTATCAAAAGAAACAATTTCATCAAAAGAGGGTTTTTCAATTTTAATTTCCTCAAACTTTTCCACAATTAAATTATTAAAGGAATCAATTTCACAATTATCAAAATCAGAGTGAGATGCATTAATATTCACATAAGGCTCAATCTCAAAACAATCATAATCAGAGGGGAAATTTTCTAAATCAATTTTCTCAGTTTTCAAATCAAACTAAAATAAACAATCTTGTTGTCCTATATGGGTTTCTAGCATTTCATTGTGTGCAACGATGTCATCCAACCTAGAATTGATTTGTTTGAAGGTCTCATTAAAATCTTCATTTTGTTTCGCTTGGGTATTCATGAACTTTTCAAACACTATCTCTAAGCTAGATTTTTTATTATCCTCAAAACATGGTTCAGAAATATAGTTTGAGCAATCATCATAAAAAGATCTAGAATCATATTGATCATCTTAATGCTATGGTGAATTGGAATATGGATAAATTAAATTTGGGCAATCAGAGGAACAATGATCAAAATATCCACAAATATCACATCTAACAGGAGAAGAAAGAGAGTGCATATAAGAGTTAAACGTATCTTCAAGTGTGCTCAATGAATTATTTTCATACTTACCTTGTGGCATGGCATGTATACCTCACCTATTCCAGCTGCCCACGAGTTGTGATTAAAAGACATATTTTAAATCTATCAAGAATAGAAAGATTATCCAACACCAATCAATATGAATTTTTTTTTCAAAAAATATATAAAAAAATAGAAAAAGATAAAACACAAGCAAATTCACAAATTTCAGAAATCACACTTCTATCACAACTTGTGAATATCCAAAACCTGCAAAAACAAAAAACAAAGTTAAACAAATAAAACAAATAAAACTTAGTCTAGCAATACTAACAATTATTTTGATATTAACAAAACTAAGGTCCCCGGCAACGGCGCCAAAAACTTGTTGTGTCCGCAAGTGCACGGATACTTCAAAGTAATAAAAATATCGAACCACAGAGACCTACGTGTTAAGTACCAAATAATCATTTTCTCGCTAGCTAAGCAATCAGAAAATAGTGAATCAAACTATCGAAAAGTGCATGGGAAAATATCAGAGAAGAAAACTGAGACTAGGGGTTCATCCACCTTGATTCTAATGACTAGAAAGAAATAAAGGCTGTCAATCAAATTTCATTATAATAAAGATGCAATTTACTTCATAAAAGGATCAACTCGCTCTCGCGTAATCAATTATACAGAGGACCAATCCTCACTCTCGTGCAAGATCTATCCAATGCTGAAAATAAGTAAATCATTGAACAAAGAACTCAAGGATCACTCTCGTGCATCCGAATTCTAAGTCAAAAATCTCAAGTGGAAACTCAAGGATCACTCTCGTGCATTCGAATCTCAACATAGGTTTTACTTAAGGTTTTCCAACGTTCCAATCATCACTCTCATGCAGGATCTTCATGTTTAACACATTAACTCAATCCAAACAATCAGAAACTCAACATGGCAATAAAATCACTAAAAATCAGAATTCGAAAAACTACCTAATCTCTTACGATACTTCCAAACTCAAAAATTCTTAGGGTTCCAAATTTCACAATCAACCTCTCGGTCTATTTCGCAAAATTCTAATACATGCTGATATTTATAAATGTAAGGAGAATCAAACAACAATCAATCACAAAAGTAAAATTATCATAATAAAATTAACATGACAAAAATTAATGTTTTCTAGTCATTAACAAACCAAGGGGATTGCACCCCATGTCCCATAAAAAGATTTAAACTTGCATGGTGAAAGGATTACAATAAACCATAATTTCAGAGGATTAGAAATCGAAAATGGGAAGAAAAGTTACCAAACAGGTGCTGTAACGAAATTACAGCTCCGTAATTGCCTTTGAATAGCGCTATCACCGCTATTTTGTTGATTTTCCCTCGATCGGACTCCAAACGCTCTGAAACCTCTGGTGTGTGCTCTCCTACTCTAAGCGAAGCTTCGGAGTAGATTTCACGGCCTGAGGTGGTCTCTACGCCTCTCGGCGTGAGGCCGAACTGTAGATGCCTCTCTGTCGATTGCTCCCTTGATTCGTGATAGAAATTAGGGCTTTCACTTGGTGTGTCTTCTCCTCTTAACGGTGGGTTCGCAGCAACTTTTGGATCTTAATTTAGAGTTCTGGATCAATAGTTATGGCCCGCACAAGTTTCGGGCCTAAAAGTGTCGCGCGTCTAGGATAAAAATACGGCCGTGTTATATTTTACGGCAGTGCCGTATTTTGGTTCTGTCAACCCAGAGTCAAAATTATGGCCTGTGGAATGGTTTACAGCAGTGCCGTATTTTATACAAAATCTTCTGTTCCAAAAATTGACCAAATTACGGTAGTGCTATTGATTTTACGGTAGCGTACGAAAATACGGTACCGTAAAATAGAATACGGCACTACCGTATTTTGGTGAGTTTCTCCGATTTGCCTGAAATTTGCTAGGTGATCTCCTCTTGATGATGGTAACTCTTTCATGTCTTTGATTTTCCTCGAAAAGTCCTCAAAATGGTGCCTTTTATCTGAAAATCATGAAAAACTAAAATAGAATTAGACTTTGCAATATTTGATGAATTCAGCATAAAAACAAGTAAAAGATCCTCAATTTAGCATGAAAAAATATATAAAATGATACAAAATATACTATATATTTTGGTGTCATCACAAATACGGCACCGTATAATGGTTCACGGCACTACCGTAAAATCAGCTAAACTCTCTAGTCGAAATCATCTGGAAAATACGGCCCGTGTCAAAGTTTACGGTAGTGCCGTAAAATTAGGAATTATCTCCGTTCTAAATGCACTTCAAAATACGGTAGTGTTAAGTTTTATGGCAGTGCTGTATTTTTCATTAAACCTTCTGGTTGGAAATTCCACCAATTTACGGCAGTGCTCTGATATTACGGTATCGTACGGAAATACGGTACCGTAATATAGAATAATGCGCTACCGTATTTTGGTTAGTTGCTCTGATTTGCATGAAATTTGTCAAGTGATCTCCTCTTGATGATGGGAATTCTTCTATGTATTTGGATTTGTTTGAAAATGCCTAAAAAAATATGCCTTTTTGCCTGAAAATCATCAAAAACCGAAATAGAAGTAGATTTTGCAATATTTGATTAAAAAGGCATATAAATGAGCAAAGGAGCATAAATTTGACACAAAAATACCAATGAAATGGCATGAAATTTACTATAAATTTTGGTGTCATCATACACATAAGGCTCAAACTTTGCTTGTCCTCAAGCAAATAAATAAAGAATAATGCTAAGTATGGAAAATATGCTCCTTTATGAAAAATAAATTTCTAAAATATAATAACTCATGAAATATTCCACCAAAAGCTACATAAAATTTCAAATAAATACATTGTCCTCTGAAATTAATCCTTAAGTTTCACAACTTTGATCAAATAAAACTTCGCAACTCGCATAATAAATAGAATCTCAATCTCATGAATTCACCTAAGTTTTAGTTTAAATCTATCATACCGTTGTTTACAGGAATAAGTCTCCTAGAACTTTTTCCACACAGAATCTCTCTTTTCTTACCCCCTCTATTTTTTATTTTTGTACAAATAGCATATACCCACATAGATACATACTATTTATTTAAGACTTCAACTCTTGTCTTCGGTACTACTGTCAATTTTATACAGTGCCAAGTAGAGGAGTCATTATTATTTTTCCTCTCTCTTTTTTTTTATAGACTTCAACCCATCTCTTAGGTACCACTGTCAATTTTGCACAGTGCTAAGTAGGGGAGTCTCTCACTTTTTTTGTGGATCTTAGATTCTTTCTTCCCAACAAATAGTAAGATAAACTAAACATCAACTAGGTTATTCAATTGACATCAATTCAAAAATTACATTCATATGCTCATTTTATTCAAGAAAGATGTTTCACTCTTAGATTGCATTCATCAAACAACATACCTACTCAAAACCTCATGCATCAATCAATGAAGAATTTCAACAAGTTGATATATATTGAAGAAATAAATTTAGAATAAGAGGTATATTTCCATTCACAGGTATTGATATGCATCATCATAGAAAAATCCACACATCTCTGATCACATGGATTCAAGTCATAAAAATTTTCTTTAAGTATCAAGAATGTCAATACCAATGCAAAAGGTGTGAAGCGTCAAACTCATACAATCATGGTCAAAAGTATAACATGATAGACTCAAGAAACCACATAAGGCTCAAACAATGCAAAGGATGTAAAGCGATAGAAATTTTTTAGGGGAAGAAAAGTGTAGATAATGAAGTAATCAAATCGCAAGAAAGTGCAAACAATACTCACAAAGCTATATAGGAAGCTTAATCTGTAGCGTTAGGGTAGGTGCGGCAGGATCTTCCTCAAAGATGCACCTTCTAAAAAATTTTACCTACACATATTTTTGGGCACATAAGGCTCAGACCAAAAATATTATCTTACTAAAAAAATGATAGGAAATATTTTTCTCAAAGGAAAATTAGAGATATCGCTAAAGGTCCGAAGAAGGTGCTTGTGAAAAAAACTGATGCAAAGTAGATGCCGGTGGAGGAGCAGAGGTAGAACAGAGGCTAGCTAAAGAGTTGCTAGTAATGATGATGGTGCCGACAGTAGAGTGAGTAATCTCTAGTGGCCTGCTAGAGACTACAGTCCTGGAGGTGAGATCGTCGGCCGGTGGGTGCCAGAAATAGTGCTGCATAGATAAAAAAAATCAATCACTAATGAAGAGTCTGTTGCATAAATAAATTAAATAAATGGAAATAAAAGCAGTAGAAGAAGTAAGAGTCTGCTGATGGTATAATCCAGTGTCGACGGCTGGAAACAGTGATGTCAAAGGCAAATGCAGTGGTAGCTAGAGGTGGTAGACTGATTTATGGATCTGGAGCCAAAAGTATCTATAACATGTAGAAAGCAAGTAGAGCAGCAACTAAATTTTTAATGATAAGTAGCCATACCCAAGAATAAGATTTAATGATCCAAAAAGAAAATGGACAAAACCATGTAATAGAATAAAACTCGTTATTTTCATATGTATGAAAATCAAAGGATCAAAATCTATCATGAATTTAGGGTATCAATAGAAAGAAGGCTACTCAGATTACATGATTAAAAACTGCACATAAGTTAATCAGATTCAAAAAGTTGCTATGTGTCATAGAATGATCAGAAAATATTTTCATGAAAATAACTAATTCTCAAGATAGAATGACACGTGTTCTTCATATTCCATGCGAAAAATCAGGGTTACAACTCATTAAAGCATGTTAAAAACCTGTAGTAAAAGTGCTAATCAGATTAGTCAAGAGAAAACTGCTGCAGAAATTAATCAGAATCGAAAAGATGCTATGTGTTTTAGAATGATCCATGGACTTTAAAATTCAGCAAAAATATCCAGATGATAGACAAAGATGAGTACTTCATGATGGTGCTAAAGATCAAAATTTTTCCCAAACTAGTTTCTTAAAATTGCAGCGAGAAAACACCTAATCAGATAAACAAAATGGAAAGTTGAAATTACGGGCATAAAACAAATTACGGTAGTGTCGTAATGTTTGCAAAAGTCTCGGATCAAAAAAACCCAAAAATACGGTACTGCCGTAAAACTCCAAAAACTCTCGGGTAGAAAATGTCACAAAATACGATACCGTAAAAACTAATACGGTACCGTCGTAAAATGCTAAAAACTCTCTGATGAAATCGGATCAAGATTATAGCATCGTAAAGCAGATTACGGCAGTGCCGTATTTTGCAAAATTTTGTTTTTCCCTGAAAAAAGAAAAGGAAAAAAATTAATTCTAAAAAGAAACTAAAATTGAAGAAACTAAGCAAAGTAAGAATGCTTGGGTTGCCTCCCAAGAATCGCGAATTTTTAGGTCATTAGCTTGACCAAAACCAAAAATCATGGTGAAGTAGGGTGAATCAGTACCAAAGTAGATAGCATATAATTTTCTCCTTTTCCGCTATCCAAAAAGTTTAGCCACTAATTCCAATATCCAAAATTTTAAATAAATTACAATCATCGTGGATTTCTTAAATATGCAGAAATCAAAATCAATATTTTCAACTTCAATCAAAGGATATTCAATGATCTTCCTAAATTTATCAGAAAGCAAAATCATAAGTCCTTTCTTCATATTTACATTTTCAATTGAAATAGGACTTTGATTAAAAGATATAAGCATTGGATCATCAAAATATTTTTTATGTCTCAAATTAGGTTCCTCAATAAAACATAATTTTTAAAATAAATTAGAAGATTGAACAATAGATATGTGCAAAGCATCAGAGTGAGATTCAACAATGTTTGTAATTTTCAAATCACTTTCAAGTTCATCATGTTCATCATCAAATAATTTATCAATTTCAAAATTATCAACAAAATCAGAGTAAGATCTTTCTAAATTAGTCCTCTCATATCCTTCATTAGAATTAACCACAGATAACATATTATCAAAAGAATCAATTTCATCAAAAGTGGGTTTTTCAATTTTAATTTCCTCAAATTTTTCCACAAATAAATTATCAAAGGAATCAATTTCACAATTATCAAAATCATAGTGAGATGCATTAATATCCACATAAGGCTCAATCTCAAAACAATCATAATCAGAGGGGGAATTTTCTAAATCAAGTTTTTTAATTTCCAAATCAAACTCAAATAAGCATGCTTGCTGTGCTATCTGGGCTTCTAAAATTTCAGAATTAGCAGTTAAAGATTTTACTTGAGAAGCAAGCTGACTAACTATCCCTTTAAGATCCTCAATATTCTTACTTTGATTCATCATGATTTGGCTTTGATCTGTCATGAATTTTTCAAACATGGATTCTAACCTAGATGCTTCAGTATCCTCAAAGTATGGTTCAGAAACAAGATTTGGAGGAGTTAAAAATTGACAATCAGAAGCATAATGATCATAACATTTACAAATATTGCATCTAATAGAAGAAATAGACTGTAATTTCAATTTATCTGCAAGAGTGCACCGTGAATCATCTTTGTATCTTCCTTGTGGCATGTATTCCTCACCTCTTTCAGTTGCCCAGGAGTTGTGATAAAAAGACATATCTTCAAATCTATCAAGAACAGAAAGATAATCCAACACCAATCAATCAAATTGTTTTTTTCAGAATATATATAAAAAAATAGAAAATATAAAACACAAGCAAATTCACAAATTTTATAAATCACAGTTCTGTCACAACTTGTGAAAATCCAAAACCTGCAAAAACAGAAAACAAAGTTAATTCTAAAACAAATAAAACTTAGTCTAGCAATACTAACAACTATTTTGATATTAACAAAACTAAGGTCCCCGGCAACGGTGTCAAAAACTTGTTGTGATCCGAAAGGACACACTTATGAATACAAGTAGGTAGACTTATTTCAGGTGTCGTGGCCAAAACCTAAGTGCCAAAAACTTGATAGGTTTCCGCAAGTGCACGGAATTATCAAAGTAATAAAGAAAGATATCGAACCACAGAGACCTTATTGTTAAGTACCAAATAACTGGTTTCTTACTAGCTAAGCAAATCGAATATGATGCAATAATCAACGAAAAGAGTGTAAAGTAAATAAGAGAGATAAATATGGGACTAGGGTTTCATCCACCTTGATTTCAATGATTAGATATAAATAAAAGGTCGTCAATCTAATTTTATCATGATAAAGACTTAATTTACTTCATAAAGGGATCATCTCACTTTCGTGCATACAATCATGCAGGGATCAATCCTCGCTTTCGCGCAAGATTTACCCCAACGCTAAAGATAAGTAAATCATCAATCAGAGAATTCAAAGATCACTTTCGTGCATCCGAATTCTAAGTTGATTGCCTCAAGTGGAATCTCAAGGATCACTTTCGTGCATCCGAGACTCAACACAAGTTCTACCTATGGTTCTCCAACATTCCGATCCTCACTTTCGTACAAGATCTCCATGTTTGACAACTCGACTCTATCCTAGATTCATATTATTAAATCATGGCAATAAGATCACAAAAATCAAATAATTAAGAACAAACCTAATTTCTTACGGAAAGCTCCAAACATGCAATTCTAGGGTTCCAAGTTCTCAAGCAAGTCACCTTTCGATCCTTACTGCGAGAACTCTAAACATGAATAATAACATCAATCTATGGAGAATCAAAGACAAGACAATCACATAAGTAGAATTATCGTGGCAAAATTATCTTGACGAAATAAAAAGTATCTAATCATTAGAAATCAAAGGGATTACACCCCATGTCCCAAAATATGTTTAAGCTAGCATGGAAAAAGAAATACAATCAACCATAGTTTCAAAGTGTAAGAAATTAAAGAAGAAGAAGAAAATAACTTCACAACACGGCTGTAATATAAATTACAGCCGTATTTTCGTGATGAACAGTGTTGTCACCGCTGTTTCATTGATTTCTCCTCCACCCAAACTCCTTTTGATCTAAAACTTCTGTGGTGTCTTTCTCTCCTCTAGGCGAAGCTTTTGCATGAAAATCAAGGCCTGAGGTGCCCTCTACGCCTCTCGGTGTGAGGCCAAATCCTAGATGCCTCTCCGTCGATTGCTACCTCGATATTGGATAAATATTATCCCTTTCGCATCGTGTGTGTTCTCCTCTTAAAGACGAGTCTGTAGCAACTTTCAGATCTCAATTTGGAGCTCTGGATCAAACGTTATGGTCCGTGCAATTTTCAGACCCGTAAAAATCGTGTTTTTGAGTGTAATTACGGTACCGTAAAATATATTACGGTAGTGCCATATTTCCTGGGCAACTTTCTGGTCAAAAATTGCTCAAAATATGGTACCATAAAGAAAAATATGGCACTGCCTTATTTTCTGCAAATTACGACCGTAATATCCATTACACCGGTGGTATATTTTTCAAACTTGCTCCGATTCGCATGAAAATTGGCGGGTGGCTTCGTTTCGACATCCTGAATCCATTCGTGCGCTCAAATCCTTAGAAATCCATCAAAATATGACACTTTTTACCTGAAAATCATGAAAAACCAAAATAAAAGTAGATTTTGTAATATTTGATAAATTCAGCATAAAAACAAGTAAAAGATCCTCAATTTAGCATGAAAAGATATATAAAATGATACAAAATATACTATATATTTTGGTGTCATCATTGGAGTATAGGGACTTTTGTCACTCTCTGACACAGCTCCAAAAACTTGTTGTCCCTAAACTTGTAGTGTCCGCAAGTTCACGGATACTCGAAGTAATAAAGAAAGTATCAAATCCACAGGGACCTATGTTGTCAAGCACCAAATAATTGATTTCTTCCTATCTAGGCAATCGAATAAAAGCAAAGTAAGGATCGAAAACACATGAGAAAATACTATCAGAGAGTAACTAGGACTAGGGTTTCATTCACTTTAATTTTCATGACTAGATATATAAGGATATTCATCAATCAAATTCTATTATGATAAAGGCATAATTTACTTTGTAAAGAGATTAACTCACTTTCGTGCAGATAACCATGTAGAGACCAATCCTCGCTTTCGTGCAAGATTTATCCCAAGCTAATGATAAGTAAATCATCAAACAAAGAAGTCGAGGATCACTTTCGTGCATCCGAGTTCAAAGTCGATCGCCTCGAGTGGAAACTAAAGGATCACTTTCGTGCATCCGAGTCTCAACACAAGTTCTACCTATGGTTCTCCAACGTTCCAATCCTCACTTTCGTGCAAGACCTCCACATTTGACACCATAACTCAATCATAGGTTCATAATAATCATTATGGCAATTTAAACTACTAAAATAAAAAAAATAAGAACTCACCCTAATTTCTTACGGTGAGTTCCTATTAATCAATTTTAGGGTTTCAAGTTCTCAAGCAAATCACCTTTCGTTCCTTATTGCGAAAACTCTAAATTATGATGACAAAAAGTAAACTAATGAGAATCTTAGAGCAATAATTGCATAGGTAAAATTATCAAAGTAGAATAATCATGATGAAAGCAAAAAGTATCTAGTCATTAAGAAAATCAAAGAGAATTACACCCCCATGTCCCAAAGAGTGTTTAAGCTAGCATGGTGAAAAGATTACAGTAATCCATAGTGTTTAAGTGTCATAAGTCGAAAAGAAAGGGGAAGAACAAATAACAACACGGCTGTAATAAAAATTACAGTCGTAATCACACGCGTGAACAGTGCCGGCGATCGGTTTGTTGTTGATTTCTCCTCCGATTGACCTCCTTTCACTCAGTAACTTCTGGAGCAACCTTCTCTGCCTCTATCCGTAGCTTTCACTCAAATTTCACAACCGGAGATAGCCTGTACGCTTCCCGGTGGTGAACCCTAAGGTAGCGGCGTATAACTCAATTTCTCTCTCTAGAGTGGATGAAAATTAGGGCTTTCACCCTTGGTGTGTTCTCCTCCTTGGAGGCTGCCCTTCTTCTTCTTATGGCATCAAATATTTTACTGGGATTTGCATGCTTTCTAAATTGACATTCATCAAAATAATGATCATTACCTTTACAAATTTTATAATAAATAAGAGGGAGAGAGTGTAATTTCATGTATTCTGCAATAGTAAACTGTGAATAATCTTTAGGCTCACCTTGAGGCATGTATCCCTTACTTCTTTCTGATGTCCACGAATTGTGATGAAAAGACATATTTATCAAATCTATCAGGAACAGAGAGATAATCCAACACCAATCAATCAAATTATTTTTTTTTTCAGAATATACAAAAAATATAAAATCTAAAACACAAGCAAATTCACAAATCTTTAGATATCACAGCTCTGTCACAAATGTGAAAATCCAAAACCTGCAAAAATAGAAAACAAAGTTAAAACTAAAAACAAATAAAACTTAGTCTAGCAATACTAACAACTATTTTGATATTAACAAAACTAAGGTCCCCGGCAATGGCGCCAAAAACTTGGTAGGATTCCACAAGTGCACGGAATTATCGAAGTAATAAAAATATCGATCCACAGAGACCTACGTGTTAAGTACCAAATAGTTGTATTCTCACTAGCTAAGCGATCGAGTATGATGCGAGTAAACAATAGGAAAGCGCGCAAAATAAGAGATAATCAAAGAGAGATACATGGGACTAGGGTTTCATCCAACTTAACTTCAATGATTAGAAATATAAAAGGTTCGTCAATCAAATCTTGCTAAAATAAAGACCTAATTTACTTCATAAAATGATTATCTCACTTTCGTGCAGATAACCACGCTGAGATAAATCCTCACTTTTGCGCAAGATTTATCTCACGCTAAAGATAAGTAAATCATCAATCAGAGAATTCAAAGATCACTTTCGCGCATCCGAATTCTAGGTTGATAATCTCTAGTGGAGTCTCAAGGATCAATTTTGTGCATCCGAGTCTCTACACTAGTTTTACTCATGGATCTCCAATGTTCCGATCCTTGCATTCGCACAAGATCTCCACGTTTGACAAATAGACTCAATCTATAGATTCATGTTATAATCATGACAATTAATTTACTAGAATAGATCAAATTAGATCTAACCTAAGGAAGGGATCCTAACATGCAATTCTAGGGATCCAAGTTCTCAAGCAAATCACCTTTCAGTCTCATTGCGAAAACAATAAAAACATAATTAGTAACATGGACTTATAGAGAGTCTAAGCACAATCCATCACAAAAGTAAAATTATCATAGCAAAAATTATCATGACGAAAATAGAATTGTTATCTAATCATTAAGAATCAAGGGGATTACACCCCATGTCCCAAAAGAGTGTTAAGCTTGCATGGAGGAAAAAATACAATGAATCATAGTTTAGAACAATTAGAAATCAGAGAAGGAGAGAAAAAAAACAACGTTACAACACGGGTGTAATGTAAATTACACCTGTAATTTCGTGATGAACAACGCTGTCACCGCTATTTTGTTGATTCCTCCTCCGATCGGACTCCAAACGCTCTGAAACTTCTGTGGCATCTTTCTCTCCTCTGGGCGAAGCTTCTGAGTAAAAATCATGGCCTAAGGTGCCCTCTACGGCTCTTGGCGTGAGGCCAAACTCTATCCGCCTCTCTGATGATTTCTCCCTTGATACTGGATAAACGTTCCACCTTCCACTTCGAGCGTCTTCTCCTATTAAAGACGCGTCTGCCACAATTTTCAGATTTCGATTTGGAGCTCTAGATCAAAAGTTATGGCCTGCGCAAGATTCAGACTCGTAAAAATTACGTTTTTGACTGGGAATTACGGCAGTGTAATATGTTACGGCACTATCGTAAAATAGCTTGAGTGTTCTGTTCTAGAGACGCTGGGAAATATGGTACCGTAATATCGTTTATGGCAGAGCCGTAATTTCAGTCGAGTTCTCTGGTCTGAAGTCTTCACAAAATACGGCACCATAAACTTCTTCACGGTGGTGCCGTAAAATCGGTTAAACACTCTGGTCTGAAACGCGGGAAAATATGGCCCATGTAATTCTTTACGGCAATGCTGTAAAATCATAAAAACTTTCTGTTCGGAAAATCACCAAAATACGGCCGTGTTTTTGATAATACGGTAGCCGTGAAAATACAGTACCGTAAAATAGTTTCCGGCATTGCCGTATTTTCGTTCTTAGTTCGATTTTCGTGAAATTTATTGTGTGACTTCTTCTTGATGATGGGAACTCTTCCATGTATTTGATTTTGCTTAAAACGCCCAAAATAGTGCCTTTTTGCCTGAAAATCATGAAAAACCAAAATAGAAGTAGACTTTGCAATATTTGATGGATTCAGCATAAAAACAAGTAAAAGATCCTCAATTTAGCATGAAAAAGGTATTTAATATGATACAAATATACTACATATTTTGGTGTCATCAAACACATAAGGCTCAAACTTTGCTTGTCCTCAAGCAAAAATCAAAATTTGAAATCAAAATTTGATTAAAAGAATAACCTTTTCGTGCTCAATAAATTTCTAAAATACAACCTATCAATGAAAATTTCCATCAATTGTTTTATAAAACTTCAAGTAAACATATCATCCTTAGAACTCAACCCTCTTGATCCACAACTCAATCTAATAAAACTTTGCAACTTGTATAATAAATAGAATTATCAATCTCATGATTTCGCCCAGTTTTCAGTTCAAATCTATCATGCTTTTGTTTACAGGAATTATGTTTCCAAGATCTTTTTCCACACACAATTTTTTCCTTTTTTTTTGCATTTTTGTAAAGATGGCATGTATCCACATAGATACATACTTTTTATTTTTGACTTCAACTCTTTTCTTCGGTACCACTGTCAATTTTACACAGTGCCAAGTAGAGGAGTCTTATTCTTTTTATCTCTCATTATTTTTCATGCATAGACTTCAACCCATGTCTTAGGTACCACTATCAATTTTACATAGTGCCAAGTAGGGGAGTCTCTCACTATTTTTATGGATCTTGGATTCTTATTTCCCAACAAATGGCAAAAATAGACTAAACATCAACTAGGTTAATCAATTGACATCAATTAAAAATTATACTCATATGCTCATTTTATTCAAAGGAGTAGTTTCATCTTTAGATCTTATTCCTCAAATAACACATCTACCCAAAGTTTCATGCATCAACCAATGTCAAATTTCAAAAATAGATATGCATTGAAGAAATAAATCTAACATGATAGGGTTTTTCTAATCTTATGCATGAACACAGTCATCATCATAGAAAAATTCATACACCCCTCAAGTCATAAAAATTTTAACATCAAAATATATCAAAATTACTGCAAAAGATGTGAAGCATCAAACTCAAACAATCATGGTTAAACGTGTAAAACGATAGATTCAAGGGACCACATCGAGTAGAAATCTCAGTGAGTGAAACAATCAAAGATGCAACTATATGAAATAATCATGAATAAGAGAGTGCAAATGATACTCACAAAACTATATAGATCATGCTCAATCATTGTCAGGCCAATGCAATTGGGTCCAAAGATATGCTTTTTGAAAATTTTTTGCAAAATTTAAGGTACATAAGGCTCACATAAGGCTCAGATCAAAAACAGTCTCAAATAATAATAATAAAAAAAATAATCTCAAGAGAGGATCAGAGATGTCGCCGGAGGTCTAAAGAGTGCCGGTGGAAAAAGTCGAGCAGGCAAGAAGCAGAGGTGGAACAGATGCTATCTGAAAAGCTGCTAGCCATGATAGTGCCGACAGTAGAGTGAGTAATCTCTAGTGGCCTGCTAGAGAATACAGTCCCGTAGGTGAGATCGTCGGGCTATGGAAGATAATGCAGCACATAAAAAATTTTCAGAGTTAACAATGGAGAATGCTGCATGAATAAATAAAATCATGGAATAAGAGGCAGCAAAAGAAATAAGAATCTGCTGGTGATATGATCCAGTGTCCACGGCTGGAAACAGTAGTGTCAGAGGCAGATGCAGTGGTAGCTGGTGGTAGAAGATAGTTGCTTTCGAAGATTTCTGAATCTGGGGGCAAAGGAAGCTATAACATGTAGAAAACAAACAAAACAGTTTCTGAATTTTTATTTATTTTTTTTTATGAAAAGTAGCCATACCGTAGAATAAAATTTAATGATCCAAATAGAAAACAGACAAAAATATAAAGTAGAATAAAACTTGATCTTTCTAGGTATGTAAAAAATAAAGGATCAAAATCTGTCAGGAATTCAAGGTATCAGCAGAAAGAAGGCAACTCAGATTAAAAACTGCACAAACTGCACAAAAGTTAATCAAATTCGATAAGTTGGCATATGTTTCAGAAAGATCCATGGATTTTAAAATTCAGCAAAAATATCCAATAAATAGACAAAGATGAGTACTTCCATGTTGTGCCAAAAATCAAAAATTTTTGCAACCCAGTTTCTTAAAATCGCAGCGAGAAAACACCTAGGCAAATAAGCAGACTGCAGTTTTAAAATATGGTATCGTGAAATCATTTACGGCAGTGCCGTAATTTCACAAAATTTCAAAAACGAAAACCCTCAAGATTACGGCACGTGAAGTCGAAAATGGTCAGCAAATACGGTACCGTAAAGAGAATACGGTACAGCCGTAAAATTCATAAAACTCTCAGGAGAAGAAATCAACACATATTACGGGCGTGAAATAGATTATGGCAGTGCCGTATTTTGCGCAAAAATTTGCTTTCCCTGCAAAAATAAAAGAAAAATTAATTCTAAAAATAAACTAAAATAAAAGAAACTAAACTAAGACAAAAGTGCTTGGGTTGCCTCACAAGAAGCGCTAATTTTAGGTCCATAGCTTGACAAAAAATCAATATCATGGTGAAACAGGTGAATCGGTTCCAAAGTATAAAGCATATAATTTTATGCATTTTCTTCTTCCTAAAAGTTTAGCCACTAATCCAAATATCCAAAATTCAATACAAATCATGATCAATGTGGCTTTCTCAAGTATGCAGAAATTAAAATTTTCAAATCCTCTCATGGCAATCTTTATGATTTTCCTATGTTTGTCAAAAAGTAAAATCATGAGTCCTTTCTTCATATTAATATTTTCAATAGCAATAGAAGTAGGACTTTGATCAAAATAATCAAGCATTGGATCATCATAATAATGTTTATGTCTTTCATTAGATTCCTCAATAAAACATAATTTTTCAAATATACCACAAGATTCAATAGTAGACATGGGCAACATATCAACATGGTGAGATTCATCAATTTTCACAATATTCAAATCATCTACAGATTCTTCATGCACTTCATCAAACAATTTATCAATTTCAAAATCATCATTAAAGCCAAGATGAGACTCTTCAAAATTAATTTTCTCATGCTTCCCCACAAATAATTCATCATCAGAAGAGTCAAAATCAGAATCATATGAGAAATAAGATTTATCAATGTTTACAATAGAATCAGAGTTAACCTTAGGAGTTTTATCATAAATTTCATCAATATCACCAAAATCGCAGTGGGGTTCATCAATGTCTATAATTTTCAACCCTTTATCAAGCTCATCAGATTTAACCATAAACAAGATATTATCAAAATCAGAATTATCATCAAAAGAAGGTTTTTCAATTTGAATTTCTTCAAACTTTTTCTCAACTAAACTATCAAAGGAATCAATTTTACAATCATCAAAATTAGAGTGAGATTCATGAATATTCACATAAGGCTCAATCTCAAAACAATTATAATCAGTGGGGGAATTTTCTAAATCAATTTTTTCAGTTTCTGGATCAAACTCAAGTAAACAAGCTTTTTGTGCTAACTGGGTTTCCAAAATTTTAGATTTAGCAGTTAAAGATTTTACTTGAGAAGCAAGTCGACTAATCATCCCCTTAAGATCTTCAAATATTTTACTGGGATTTGCATGCTTTCTAAATTGACATTCATCAAAATAATGATCATTACCTTTACAAATTTTATAATAAATAAGAGGGAGAGAGTGTAATTTCATGTATTCTGCAATAGTAAGCTGTGAATAATCTTTAGGCTCACCTTGAGGCATGTATCCCTTACTTCTTTCTGATGTCCACGAATTGTGATGAAAAGACATATTTATCAAATCTATCAGGAATAGAGAGATAATCCAACACCAATCAATCAAATTGTTTTTTTTTTCAGAATATACAAAAAATAGAAAATCTAAAACACAAGCAAATTCACAAATCTTTAGATATCACAGCTCTGTCACAACTGTGAAAATCCAAAACCTGCAAAAATAAAAAACAAAGTTAAAACTAAAAACAAATAAAACTTAGTTTAGCAATACTTACAACTATTTTGATATTAACAAAACTAAGGTCCTCGGCAACGGCGCCAAAAACTTGATAGGATTCCACAAGTGCACGGAATTATCGAAGTAATAAAAATATCGATCCACAGAGACCTACGTGTTAAGTACCAAATAGTTGTATTCTCACTAGCTAAGCAATCGAGTATGATGCGAGTAAACAATAGGAAAGCACGCAAAATAAGTGATAATCAAAGAGAGATACATGGGACTAGGGTTTCATCCACCTTAACTTCAATGATTAGATATATAAAAGGTTCGTCAATCAAATCTTGCTAAAATAAAGAGCTAATTTACTTCATAAAAGGATTATCTCACTTTCGTGCAGATAACCACGCAGAGATAAATCCTCACTTTCGCGCAAGATTTATCCTAGGCTAAAGATAAGTAAATCATCAATCAGAGAATTCAAAGATCACTTTCGTGCATCCGAATTCTAGGTTGATAATCTCTAGTGGAGTCTCAAGGATCACTTTCGTGCATTCGAGTCTCTACACTAGTTTTACTCATGGATCTCCAACGTTCCGATCCTTGCTTTCGCACAAGATCTTCACGTTTGATAAATAGACTCGATCTATAGATTCATGTTATAATCATTGCAATTAATTTACTAGAATAGATCAAATTAGATCTAACCAAAGGAAGGGATCCTAACATGCAATTCTAGGGTTCCAAGTTCTCAAGCAAATCACCTTTCAGTCTCATTACGAAAACTTTAAAAACATAATTAGTAACATGGACTTATAGAGAGTCTAAGCACAATCCATCACAAAAGTAAAATTATCATAGCAAAAATTATCATGACCAAAATAGAAGAGTTATCTAATCATTAAGAATCAAGGGGATTACACCCCATGTCCCAAAAGAGTGTTAAGCTTGCATGGAGGAAAAAATACAATGAATCATAGTTTATAACAATTAGAAATCAGAGAAGGAGAGAAAAAAAACAACATTACAACACGGGTGTAATGTAAATTACACCTGTAATTTCGTGATGAACAGCGCTGTCACTACTGTTTTCTTGATTCCTCCTCTGATCGGACTCCAAACACTTTGAAACTTCAGTGGAATCTTTCTTTCCTCCAGGCGAAGCTTCTGAGTGAAAATGACGGCCTGAGATGCCCTCTACGCCTCTCAGCGTGAGGCCAAACCCTAGCTGCCTCTCTGACAATTTCTCCCTCGATACTGGATAAACGTCCCCCCTTCCACTTCTAGCGTCTTCTCCTCTTAAGGATGAGTCCGCCATAATTTTCAGATTTCAATTTGGAGCTCTGGATCAAATGTTATGGCCCGCGCAATATTCGGACTCGTAAAAATCGCGTTTTTGACTGGGAATTACGGTAGTGTAATATGTTACGGCAGTGCTGTAAAATAGCTTGAGTGTTCTGTTCTGGAGACGCTGGGAAATATGGTACTGTAATATCGTTTATGGTAGTGCCATAATTTCAGTCGAGTTCTCTAGTCTGAAGTCTTCATAAACTACGGCATCGTAAACTTCTTCACGGTGGTGCCGTAAAATCGGTTGAACACTCTGGTCTGAAACGCTGGAAAATACGGCCCGTGTAATTCTTTACGGCAGTGCCGTAAAATCATAAAAACTTTCTGTTCGGAAAATCACCAAAATACGGCTGTGTTTTTGATAATACGGTAGCCGTGAAAATACGGTACCGTAAAATAGTTTACGGCACTGCCGTATTTTGGTTCTTAGCTTCGATTTTTGTGAAATTTGTTGTGTGACTTCTTCTTGATGATGGGAACTCTTCCATGTATTTGATTTTGCTTAAAAACGCCCAAAATAGTGCCTTTTTCTCTGAAAATCATGAAAAACCAAAATAGAAGTAGACTTTGCAATATTTGATGGATTCAGCATAAAAGCTAGTAAAAGATCCTCAATTTAGCATGAAAAGGTATTTAAAATAATAAAAAATATACTACATATTTTAGTGTCATCAGAAATCTTCTGGAAAATACGGCCCATGTCAAAGTTTACGGTAGTGCCGTAAAATCAGGAATTATCGCTGTTCTGAATGCGCTTCAAAATACAGCAGTGCCGTATTTTTCATTAAACCTTATGGTCGTAAATTCCACCAATTTACGGTAGTGCTTTGATATTACGGTATCGTACGGAAATACGGTACCGTAATATAGAATACGGCGCTACCGTATTTTGGTTGGTTTCTTCGATTTGTGTGAAATTTGTCAAGTGATCTCCTTTGGATGATGGAAATTCTTCAATGTATTTGGATTTGCTTGAAAATGCCTAAAAATATGCCTTTTTTGCCTGAAAATCATCAAAAACCAAAATAGAAGTAGATTTTGCAATCTTTGATTAAAAAGGCATATAAATAAGCAAAGGAGCATAAATTTGACATAAAAATACCAATGAAATGGCACGAAAATTACTATAAATTTTGGTGTCATCAGGTATCTAGCAACACATCACTACTACCCATGTCATATGGCAACAACTCCTCAACAAGCAATGAGGGTTCCTATGCATCATGTATCCCTTTGCCTAAACTGGTATACTGCCATTGGATTAGTCTCAAGTTTATTAATCCAATCTATTGGTCATGACTCAAATAGTATAGCCATACATTCCTGTCATGCACCAATGAGGTGGGGCACCCCAAAGTGGATAGATATCATACTTCCAAATAATGGAAGGGGCAAATCCTACTATTGGTCATCCATGTCTCTATGTGACTTATGATATCCCCAATGACAATCGTTTTGGTCTCCCAATTACTAAGAGATGTAAGACTGCATCAAAACACATCCATCATCAAATCTAGACATGAACAACTCAAGTCTAAGGATCAATGCAAACATCTCACATGTGAGATTGACCTGTTGACTAGACAAGTCAATCCTTACAGTGGGTCACTCCAGTGCATCCAATGCACCTGTATGTTTGCGTTACTGTGCTCTGCACCTAACCAGCCCATACACCAGTCTCACATACACCAAAGCTGTCCCATATTGGCTAAGGCACCTTGACTGGGGATTACTTATGAGAATGGATCCAATCCAAGCTTCTGGAACATTATTTATGCAATTCAATACATCAACGCAGGTAAAGCAATTTGCATAATAATGACCATGCCTTTATCAATTATATCAAAGTACATTTAAATAATGCCGGTCCATGTCCATATATTGGTCTGCAGGGCATAAATACTAACAATCTCCCACTTGCACTAAGACCAAGGGCAACTGAACTTATTCAGTCCCATGCCTCTAGTATGACACATTTAGCTTCCGCTGCACCAGAGGCTATGTCAGTGGGTTTTCAGATTGCTATCTGTGTTTATTTCACAATTTTGAACATCATCTTTATCCATGATCTCCAAGATCAGATGATATTGCTGCAATACATACTTGAGTGCTAAGTTCCTTTGCTTATGCTATGGCCTCAGTAAGAATTATGCTGGACCATCAAGCACTAGTGACTAAATCAAGTTCAAGTGAATGATGCTGCTTCCTTGGCTGCCATAAGAAGCCGCAATGTACTTAGCCTTAATCGTAGAATTTGTCACTATGGTTTGCATAAAGCTCTTCCAGCATATAAAACTACAACAAGGCAAAACGCAAATCCTGGCTGTGAACGATAGTCATCAGACTGGAACAAAGTATCAGTGTACCCCTGTACACAAAGTTCTTCCTGTTTATCACAGACTAGACCTCAATCCTTTCTACTTCCCAAGTATGAAGGATTGAGTTCACAACTATCCCCTATGGAACACTAGGATTTAATTGAAACTTACTGGCCATGCTCCAAGCATTCGCCACACATGGTCTTGTGCACATTGCACAAAACATGATTTATCCTATACCCAATGTATTAGGATTATAGATCCATGTTACTGCTCTCTAGCTGTGTCATAAGACATAGCATCTCAGTGAGAGTCAGACCATGTCTCCCTGGAAGGTATAAAATTTTGGAATCACCCAATATGAACCTCTCCAGAATGTCTTGGATGAACGTAGATTGACTAAAGAGCAATAACTTTCTTGGATCCCTATCTATAGATCCTCATGCCTAGGATGTAGGCAGCATTCCCTAGATCATTCTTCTTGAAATACTTCCCAAGCGTTGTCTTCACCGCATGAAGAGCTAGGATGTCTTTTTATATGAGGAGAATATCATCAATCAATTAGAACAAGAAACACTATGATGCTCCCACTGATCTTCTTGTAAACACATGCTTTTTCAACATCCTTGCATAAGACCATGTATATCTTTATGGCCACTATATGAAAACACTGGCTATTTCCATATGGATATCCTCTTCCAGACGTCCAACAAGAAAAGCAATTTTTCATATCAACATGCCTTAACAGAAAGTGCAATTATAACAAGCAGATACCTAATGGACTCAAACACAGCTATTGGTGAAAAATTTCATCACTATCCACCCAGTGGACTTGCCTGAAATTTCATTCACTAGCTTGTCATTAAAGGTAACAATGTTACCTTCCATGTCTATCTTCCTTGAAGATCCATTTACAACCTATGGGTGTTACCCCTTTGGCAGCTCAACCAAGTCCCACACTTGATTAGCAGACATGGAGTCCATTATGGTGCTTATGGCGCTTAGCCATTTCTTGGAATCTGGTCCACTGACCGCTTCCATTTCCTCATAAGTCTTAGGTTCATCCTTGAAGAAAAATTCGTCATGCTCACAACCTGTGAGAGCATTTCGAATCCAGCCAGACTTATGTCGTTACTGTGTTACTTGAACCTCAGGTTGACTTTCAACTAGTATGTGAGATTCTATTCTCCATTTGTGTCTAATTGTTTGTGGTTGATTTTGGACCTCGTACCAATCAAATCTACTCCCACTAGCTTCTCTCAAAAGAAACATCTCCTCAAGAAAGACAGCAGTTTGAGTAACAACTATATTGTTCTCATTAGGATAGAAAATAGCACTCTATAATGTCCCACAAACACATACTTTTGAAATCACTGCATATTACATCCCCAATTCCTTAGATGAAATGGGATACTTGCAGTTCTTAATTCAAATGCTATTTTAGACACACTTTCTAATGGAGTGACAGTACATTTGTTTGCATGGTCAAAATGGTAGATTTGCATGACTATTCAAATATGGAACCACATCTAATGTGTTCCTCTTTCTTTCTTTGAAATTCACCACACAGTTGTGGTGTTCCTAGTAAGATATGAGATAACCCCCACACTCCTTAGGACAGTCATCAAATTCTCCACTTATCTCCTTGATCCAATCAAAGTGCTTTAATAGATCCTCTAATTTGATTCAATACTTCATTTCTGAAATTCTTGGATTTCTCCAAAGTTCTAGGTTGGATAAGACATACCCACACCTTATGAAGTATACAACACCCTTTAGTGCTTGTTTTCATGGGTCCATACACATTGCTGTGTAATAGATCCAACAAGCCTTTGACCTTCCACCCTTCATGGTGAAGGCAGCATCTGTCATCTTTGTCCATTTAAACAAGACTCACTTGTATCACAATCCAAGAGGATAATGACCACCAAAGTTTATAGACTTGTTTTCATGAGCTAAGTGACAATGCCATGTGAGAGTGTTGATTGAAACATTATACTTGATCTATTTAGTGTTACACATAGAACTACAAACTATTATCAATTGTATCACTTTAATAGAACATCCTAGATATGAAGAAACAATGTCATTTATTATTTCAAACTGAAATCCTTTCCAAAGGAATGCATATGATTTTCTAATACATAAGCTGATCCATAATAGCAAAGTTCTAGATGAAGTCTTGAAGGCAGTGAGATGATATTAATAGCAGCATCCAATGCTCCGTCCTTGACTCGAGAGTCGATCCCACCAAGCCTCATTGTCCTACTTCTTTTGAGCCCCTACATATGAAGAACATATGTAAGATCTACATGCGGTACCCAGTACCATGAATAAGAAGTAGACATAAAGACCTTAGTAACACAATACCTGAAGCAGATGGATTACATCCCTTCTTTTGTGCCATGCTCTTCCTAGGGCCTTAATCCATCCCGATATGTCCATGGATTCCCAATCTTCCGAAGTTTTAGCTTCGAGGAAGCAGAATCATGGCCATTTCTGGATTTAGGGAAACATTCTGAAGATCCAACAGAACTATCTTGGTCAGTTTTTAGGGTGCATGGTGTGAAGAGACCTCGAAGATGTATGATAATATCATAAATCCCCATCTCATCACACTCAACCTGGACCTCAGGAGTCATGCACTCTAAAACAAGAGTAGTGTACTGTTTATTATCCTCACAATGTTCAAGATAGACATTCCACTCCCATTCAGTAGTAAAGTAGATATTGGGCTGGGATGGAGGTCTTTCAAGAAGATGCATCTTATTCTCTTGTTTTAGAATTTTGGGCAATATCCTGAACCATCTTGTCCAATCCGTTCCATCCATTTTATGTTTATAAAGTTTCAATCTAAGATTAGGAGATGCCTTTATCTACAATAAGCAAACAAGCAAAATAAGTACTATGATAAAACATTTAACAAGGACTTTAAATTAAATGCTATGCTCCCACTATTTCCTAAACAAGTTGATAACTCTCAAACTCAACTTGGAAATGAGTGAGTAGGATCCTAATTTCACATGAGGTCTCCGCGACTCACGAGGGTGAGTTGCGGTGCACAGAGTGATCCCATGCTTCCTTAGGTAGGCATGCCAGCCAATTGTGCCCTATGTCCAGCGAGGACTGAATACAACACTGAACTCTATCCTCTTAACAACTGCCTCTAGTGATTTATCATGTTAGTGACATATGAAAAACTAGTCAAGTATGACCTGATTGTTATGCCCAGGGCCAACCTGCACCTCGCGAGGGCACGCCTACACTTGTGGTAGACTAAGATGCATATTGACACCACGCGCCTTCCAAAAATAGATGGGTGTGTCTCACGAGGGTGAGAAACAATTCACAGTCCATCGATCGATGGTTTGACGAGGGCTACACATCAGAAGGCTTTCGACTTGATATTTCAATGAGAGTTTGTTTCTATTTGTTTTATTCTTTTCTAGCATGGAAATTTTCCTATGGTGGCAGCAAAGGAAAAACACATCACAGGCATGCTAAGGACATAATAATAAACCATCACAGGTATGCTAATATGGTCGATATGGTCATAGCCCTTTTCATACATGTAACTTATCACGAGCCATGTGATATGTTATCATGCATCCAAGGGTTGGAGTCCGTCAAGCAAATCAGCCCATGCCATAAGCCGAAAGCATGTTCCCTTCATCAAGCCGCAAGTCCATCACCAAGCTTCCAAAGTTGGCGCCACTTGGGTTCGGTTGAAGAAGACACCTTGTTGTCTTGATGGAACTTTAACCTATCTTATGTAAATAATTCTACATCTATTCTAAAAACAAGATAGGTGAATACATGAAAATATTTACATCAAGATAGGAGGGAGATCCACACGCAGGTGGCATAAGTTTTACAAGCATTCATCACAGGTGGAAATATCCTTCCACATCACAACACAAGAGGACACTCACTATGACCATATCGACCCACACAAGAGGCAAGAGTGTTGGGGTATGCCCTTAAGGCTAATGTTTGAGGCCTGTGGGAATGTATCTGTATCATGTAATAAACTGTTATGTTTATAAAGGCATGGTTGTTATTCAGTTAGCTACATTGTCTGCTGCAATATATGTTCTTCTGAATAATGTCTCAAAGCTGTTCAGCTAGGCTGACATGCAGTTAAGTCCTTAGTCGATGTATCTTGGTGAACATGAGACAGCCTTGATATGGTTAAGACTAATATGTGTTCTAATCTTATAGGATGCTTCGAGCATGGAATAAGATGTAGACTCATGGGTACATTGGATGTACTGGACAGACCCTACTAGGATGTTCAATTGTTTGTCACAATGTGAATATTCCTTGTATATGACAAGTGGCACATTTCCTCTGACTTGAGATCACTTGTGTTTTCTAAATGATGATTGTCATTATTTTGAGGTAGTTCAATATCATTTGAAACATAATGATTATAGACTATCTTGGATGATGAGCTTGAATCAGGTTAGGGCACTAGTGATAGACATAGGATTGCCGTCTCCTTGTTTAAGGAGTGTGATGTTCTAAAGGGGCCCCCTGGATGAGATGATTGAGAAAAGAGTATGGCCATACCCAGGTGACAGTGTTCATCTGATCTAATCATGCTCATCATATTGGAGCTACAAGCTTGACACGCTTGTCCAATAAGAACATCCAGTGGCAAAGGAAATATGCATGCCTTGTGAATTGATTCACACTTGTGCTATGGTTTGGGTGTAGTCTTGGAAGACTCTTTCCTTTATATCGGGAGACAGTGATGTGTTGCTAGATACCCCTCACTGATCGTGATGACGTCAGTTATCGTTACCGACATTTAAAGGAAACCCTTAGGGTCGCACAATTTGATGATATGGCTTACTTAAGTCAGATCGTGTGGACTGAATTGTTTGGGTTCAGTTTAATGGGATTTAATCTCTGATTGTGAGTGAGATCTAGTCTGATCATGTTTAATTGATTAGGGCTTGAGATCGGTAAGCTTCGATCGAGAGAATGGTTGCTAGATCGGACAGATCAGAAGCACCAAGAGATCGACGGTTAGATCGGGAACCTTAGGGTTTATTTAAGATCTAGACTAGATCATTGGCTTGATTGGTTCTTAAACCGAACCAATGTGAACCGGCTCATGAAATGAGCGCATGGTTCAAGGCTTGGCGAATTGTTCACTTGACGTGAACATTGAAGCGAGAGTGGTGACTATTTTTAGTAACCATGATCTCCACTTGGAGACCACTCTCACGTTCGAATAGGGCTTTCTATTCTCGCCTATCCATCTCTTCCTCTCTAGTCTCTTGTGGTGTGTGGCGACGCTTGGAGTTTAGAGGAGGATTCGGCCAAGAGAGATCAAGGTCTTCATCCCTCACAATTCGATCAAAGACACTTTGGACCCTTGCTAGCACAAGGAGCGACAAAGAGTTTGCCATCATCCTCTTGTGTGCGATTCCCTTTGGAGAAGAGGCAATCGACTCTTTTGCTTCCAAGGCAACATCTAGGCTATTGCGATGGTATGAATGTTTTTCATTAATCTTTACTAGCCCCAAAAGAGTTGATCATTTAACATGCGAGTTGATCCTATAACCCTAGCTTCCGCAAGATGAATATAGTATGCGCTAATCACTTTAGGGTTTTGCTCCCCCTTGAAGGGGACTCTTCAATTGGTATCAGAGCCAAGTTGAACGCATGTTTAAATGATTGCTTTGATTTGTGATCCATGAATGCCGATGTATGCTTAGATCTATAACATGCGTAAATTCACATGTTAAATTATATCATGCCGAAACTTGTTTTTGTTTCATTTGCGCATGTATGTTGTATGTTGGCGCATCTTAGTTTTTATAAAAACTTGAATACTTGCGCGACTAACTATAGATCTAAAGCCTTGCATTAAACCCTTAGACGGGTTATTAGGGTTGAAGTCACCCCTAAGTTAGATCCAAAAGGTTTGATCAGATCATCTGACAGCCTGGATGGGTCGACCACATAGCACCTTGGCGCAAGCCAGAGGTGGCTAAAGGTCGACTGTAGACAGGCGTGTAGCGATGTCTGATTGAGACGACTAATGAACGCACCTGAGTTAGGCCCGGGGTCACACCCGCTTGCCAGACCTCAGTGTGGTAGTTCAGCCCTGGCGCATGCATGGTTGACCTTTTAGGTCGACGCAAGTCAGTTATGACTTGGTGCATGCAAGGGCAGTGGATCTGACTAGGTTGGATGAGTGGATCCCTAGTAATGGACCGTTGTAAGGTTGTAGGGCAAATAAGGAAAAATTAAAATTGATCCCATGGGGTTTTTCGAAAATTTTAATTTTTATGATGGATCACATGATTGCTGATTGGATGCATATGTTTGTCTATTTAGTCTTATGTGGGCTGCCCATATTAATTGTGTGCTGTGCTGGGGCCTGCGTGCCTGGGATTTAAAATTGTTGTAAATTAATTATTGTGATCTGCGCATCACATTGCTTTAATTTATAAAATGTAATTGACCTGCGTGTCAATCTTGTCTAGATAGTTAAATTTGTAATTTAATTAGACAAGAGCACAGAGCACACTTGGCAGAGGCGCATGCACCAGTGGCTTGACCAGGTGGGAGGTCTAGGGTTCGACTCTAGGACCTGGCGCATTTTCCTGGTGGGCGCACCAGAGCTGCAATTGGCGCTTGGGCCCTGGTATGGGCCAGATGAGCAGCAAAAGACCCATGAAGTGCAAGTGAAGACTTAAACTAGGTTAAGGTCTTCTAGGGCTATGGGCTTTTACCACATAAGAACCATGCTTTCTTTTATTGCTTATATAAATAGAACAGCATGTTTTAATTTATCTTCTGCTATCACCATAGGAATTGTATGATAGTGAAGAAGATAAAAGACCGTTAAAATCCAACGCTAAAATATCAAGCTCGTAAGCCTTCTGACGCGAAACCTCACTGTTCTGATTATCGTTGGAGCCGTGTTGTACCCACTCAGTGGGCACGTCCATCTATCTTCAGACGGTGTGGGATTACACCTGTGTGTTACAGAGTAGGGATTTATCCCTTCTCGTTGCTCAGCATAGCACATGGTGGTCCAGGGAGTAGGTCGGGTCAGCTTGACCATGTAGGCTACATATGTGGCGCATGTGGTAGCACATGGAGGCAGCCATCTGTGGGGTCAGAGACTGTGTTGTACCAACTCAGTTGGCACAGTCTGCTGGACTGCCCAGATGAAGGGGAATCGCACGGGTTGGCGATCGGCAGGGACTGCCTACCGGAGATTAGTGCTTGTACTCTCTGTGCATCTTATCTCGCCTGAGCGGGACGCGGAGACCAAGTACGAAATCTGGATCCCATCTCACTAAAAGAGTTCTACTCTTTCGGGCTGTTTTGTTGGATTTTTCAAGCCAGATAAAATAGTGAGAAAAAGAATCTTTCTTAAGTCCTGATTGATTCTTAACATTGATACTGACCTTGCTGTTCTTGCATTGTTGTAGATACCTGCAGCAACGAACACCATGAACTTCAATGTGCGATCCCTACTGGAAAGGGAGAAGTTTGGTGGGCCGAACTTCTCTGACTGGTTTGGACACCTTAAGATCGTTCTTAAGGCAGAGAGGAAACTGTATGTCCTCGAGACGGCGATACCGCCGCAGCCCGCTCCGAACGCCGCAAGGGCGGTTCGGGAAGCCTATGAAAAGCACGTCAATGATAGCATTGATGTCGCTTGCCTGATGCTAGCGTCTATGACGCCACCGCTGCAGCGTCAGCATGAGGATATGTCTGCTATAGACATGATAGCAAACCTCAAGATGCTGTATGCTGCACAGGCGAGGACAGAGCGCTACAATTTGACGAAGCTCTTCTTTCAGAGCAAACTGGCTGAAGGGAGCCCAGTGGGAGCTCACGTGCTCAAGATGATTGGGCACAAGGAGGCTCTAGAGAAACTGGGGCATACCATCAACCAGGAGCTTGCTGTGGATATTATTCTGCAGTCTCTCCCGCCTTCATTCGACGCGTTCATTATTAACTTTAATATGAACAAAATCGATTGTACTCCGGCAGAGCTGCTGAATATGCTCCTCACTACTGAGGAGACTCTGAAGGGAAAGCCTTCGACCTCTGTCTTAATGGTTCCTTCCAGGAACAAGAAGAAGGGGAAGAAGGGCAAGGCCCCTGTCAAGAATTACAGCAAGGCTCTGAAGCAGAAGGTGAAGCGGTCCAAGGAATACAGGTGTTTCCACTGTGGCCAGCTGGGTCACTGGAAAAAGGACTGTAAAGCGCTCCAAGGAGATAAGAGGGGAAGCTTCGCTTCTGGCTCAGGTATATTCGTGACTGAGGTCATGTTTTCTTCTTCTATATCATGGGTGTTGGACACTGCATGTGGAGTTCACATTTGTTCAAATGTACAGGAACTCAAGAGAAGAAGGCAGGTGGGACAGCATGAGGTGGACCTACGAGTTGGAAACGGGGCACAGGTTGCTGCTGTTGCTGTAGGAGACTACTTCATTTCTTTACCATCTGGAATTGTATTGGAACTAAACAGTTGTTATTTTGTTCCCAGTATTACTAAAAATATTATCTCCATTCCTGCTCTTGTCAGGAAGGGATTTTCCTTTGAATGCAATATTTCAAAGTGTATTTTGTCTTTTGATAATATTGTTTATGCAACTGGTTCAATTAGCAATGGGTTATACATGTTGGACATGGAATGTTCGATACAGCAAATTGATATTAAGAAAGCCAAGAATGCTGATGATAGCACCTTGCTATGGCATAGTCGTTTAGGCCATATTAACAAGAAGCGCATTAAGCGGTTGCATGATCATGGACTGCTGGGATCATTCTCCTATGAGGAGATTGATACATGCAAAGCTTGTTTGATGGGTAAAATGACGAAGTCACCTTTTCCTCACAAAGGTCAAAGGGCTTCAGGTTTACTTGACCTTATACACAGTGATGTGTGTGGGCCATTTAGTAAACATGCCAGAGGTGGCTATCAGTACTTCATTACCTTTACTGATGATTTCAGTAGGTATGGCTATGTCTTTTTAATGAGACATAAGAGTGAATCTTTTGACAAGTTCAAAGAGTTCAAAAATGAAGTACAGAATCAGCTAGGCCGAAATATCAAGGCACTTCGCTCAGATCGAGGTGGTGAATACCTAAGTCATACGTTTACTGACTATCTGAAGGAGTGTGGGATTATCTCACAGCTCACTCCGCCAGGAACACCGCAATGGAATGGTGTGTCCGAGAGGAGAAATAGAACGTTACTTGATATGGTTCGTTCTATGATGAGTCAGGCTACTCTTCCATACTCCTTTTGGGGTTTTGCACTGGAAACAGCTGCAAAGGTACTAAACCGAGTGCCATCCAAGGCCGTTTCAAAGACGCCATATGAGTTATGGTATGGGAAACAGCCAAGCTTGACATTTATCAGGATCTGGGGTTGCGAGGCTTATGTCAAAAAGCTCGCCTCTGGGAAACTAGAGAGCAGATCTGACAAATGTATCTTTGTCGGTTACCCTAAGGAAACTAAGGGTTATTATTTCTACGACCCCAAGGAGAACAAGGTTTTTGTTGCTCGGACGGCCATATTTCTTGAGAAGGAGTTTCTTCTGCAAGAGGCCAGTGGGAGAGAAATAAAGCTGGATGAGAATCCAGAGGTAGGACAAAGTGCTCAAGCAGAATTGGATGAGCCTGAGCCGGTAGATCAGGTTATTGAACAACCTGAGGCTCAGATATCACGGGAACCGCGAAGATCGGGAAGGATTCGTCGGCAGCCTGAGCGCTATGACGGAGTCTACATCATTGATCATGATGAACCCCTCACTTAAGCGGATGCGGTCAGTGGACCGGAGTCAGCGAGATGGCTTGAAGCTATGCGCGCCGAGATGGACTCCATGTCAGATAACCAAGTTTGGGATTTGGTTGATCCGCCTCCGGGAGTTATCCCTATAGGCTGTAAGTGGATCTTCAAGAAGAAGATTGACATGGATGGTAACGTAGTTACCTATAAAGGCAGGCTAGTTGCGAAAGGTTTCAAACAAATCTACGGGATAGATTATGTGAAACTTTCTCACCTGTAGCTATGTTTAAGTCTATTCGGATTCTTTTCGCGATAGCTGCATATTATGATTATGAGATCTGGCAGATGGATGTGAAAACAGCTTTCCTTAATGGAAATCTGGATGAGGATGTGTATATGACACAACCTGAGGGTTTCACTAATCCAGCAGATCGTCATAAGATATGCAAGTTAAAGAAGTCCATTTATGGACTTAAGCAAGCATCTAGAAGCTGGAATATTCGTTTTGATGAATCAATCAGTGAATTTGGTTTCATCAAGAACGAGGATGACCCGTGTGTATATAAGAGGTTTAGTGGGAGCGTGATTACTTTCTTAGTCCTCTACGTCGATGATATCTTGATCATTGGAAATGACATTCCTGAAATGCATGCTGTTAAGGCATGGCTGAGGAAATGTTTCCAGATGAAAGATCTAGGAGAAGCAGCCTATGTGTTAGGTGTGAAGATCTACAGGGATAGATCGAAGAGGCTTCTCGGGCTGTGCCAGAGTACTTACATCGAAAAGGTCCTGGAGAGATTTCATTTAGAGAATTCTAAACGAGGATATCTTCCAGTCAGACATGGTCTGAATCTTTCGAAGAGTCAGTGTCCACAAACACAGACTAAGAAAGATGAAATGGACAATACGCCTTATGCTTCGGCTATTGGGTCCATTATGTATGCGATGTTGTGTACTCGCCCAGATGTCGCTTACGGGTTAAGCGTGACCAGTCGTTTTCAAAGTAATCCAGGTTTGGCGCACTGGATTGCAGTCAAGAACATCTTAAAATATCTGCGGAGGACCAAAGATATGTTCTTGATATATGGTGGTCAGGAAGAACTCAGTATAGAGGGATATACTGACGCTTCGTTCCAGTCAGACCAGGATGATTTCCGATCGCAATCAGGCTATGTTTTTAGCTTGAATGGAGGTGCAGTGGTGTGGAAGAGTTTCAAACAGTCAACTGTTGCTGATTCCACAACAGAAGCCGAGTATGTTGCAGCCTCGGAAGCATCCAAGGAGGCAGTATGGATTCGTAAGTTCGTGAGAGAACTTGGTGTCGTTCCTTCGAGTGCAGATCCTTTGGTTATCTTCTGTGATAACACTGGAGCAATCGCACAAGCAAAGGAACCACGGTCGCACCAGAAGTCCAAGCACATACAGAGAAGGTTTCATTTGATCAGGGAGATCATAGATCGTGGCGAGATCAAAATCTGCAAGGTTCATACAGATGACAATCTGGCAGACCCGCTTACCAAGCCTCTGGCGCAGCAGAAGCATGAGAAGCACTGTAATAATATGGGTTTGAGATTTCTCAACCATTAGATTAAGTGCAAGTGGGAGATTGTTGGGGTATGCCCTTAAGGCTAATGTTTGAGGCCTGTGGGAATGTATCTGTATCATGTAATAAACTGTTATGTTTATAAAGGCATGGTTGTTATTCAGTTAGCTACATTGTCTGCTGCAATATATGTTCTTCTGAATAATGTCTCAAAGCTGTTCAGCTAGGCTGACATGCAGTTAAGTCCTTAGTCGATGTATCTTGGTGAACATGAGACAGCCTTGATATGGTTAAGACTAATATGTGTTCTAATCTTATAGGATGCTTCGAGCATGGAATAAGATGTAGACTCATGGGTACATTGGATGTACTGGACAGACCCTACTAGGATGTTCAATTGTTTGTCACAATGTGAATATTCCTTGTATATGACAAGTGGCACATTTCCTCTGACTTGAGATCACTTGTGTTTTCTAAATGATGATTGTCATTATTTTGAGGTAGTTCAATATCATTTGAAACATAATGATTATAGACTATCTTGGATGATGAGCTTGAATCAGGTTAGGGCACTAGTGATAGACATAGGATTGCCGTCTCCTTGTTTAAGGAGTGTGATGTTCTAAAGGGGCCCCCTGGATGAGATGATTGAGAAAAGAGTATGGCCATACCCAGGTGACAGTGTTCATCTGATCTAATCATGCTCATCATATTGGAGCTACAAGCTTGACACGCTTGTCCAATAAGAACATCCAGTGGCAAAGGAAATATGCATGCCTTGTGAATTGATTCACACTTGTGCTATGGTTTGGGTGTAGTCTTGGAAGACTCTTTCCTTTATATCGGGAGACAGTGATGTGTTGCTAGATACCCCTCACTGATCGTGATGACGTCAGTTATCGTTACCGACATTTAAAGGAAACCCTTAGGGTCGCACAATTTGATGATATGGCTTACTTAAGTCAGATCGTGTGGACTGAATTGTTTGGATTCAGTTTAATGGGATTTAATCTCTGATTGTGAGTGAGATCTAGTCTGATCATGTTTAATTGATTAGGGCTTGAGATCGGTAAGCTTCGATCGAGAGAATGGTTGCTAGATCGGACAGATCAGAAGCACCAAGAGATCGACGGTTAGATCGGGAACCTTAGGGTTTATTTAAGATCTAGACTAGATCATTGGCTTGATTGGTTCTTAAACCGAACCAATGTGAACCGGCTCATGAAATGAGCGCATGGTTCAAGGCTTGGCGAATTGTTCACTTGACGTGAACATTGAAGCGAGAGTGGTGACTATTTTTAGTAACCATGATCTCCACTTGGAGACCACTCTCACGTTCGAATAGGGCTTTCTATTCTCGCCTATCCATCTCTTCCTCTCTAGTCTCTTGTGGTGTGTGGCGACGCTTGGAGTTTAGAGGAGGATTCGGCCAAGAGAGATCAAGGTCTTCATCCCTCACAATTCGATCAAAGACACTTTGGACCCTTGCTAGCACAAGGAGCGACAAAGAGTTTGCCATCATCCTCTTGTGTGCGATTCCCTTTGGAGAAGAGGCAATCGACTCTTTGCTTCCAAGGCAACATCTAGGCTATTGCGATGGTATGAATGTTTTTCATTAATCTTTACTAGCCCCAAAAGAGTTGATCATTTAACATGCGAGTTGATCCTATAACCCTAGCTTCCGCAAGATGAATATAGTATGCGCTAATCACTTTAGGGTTTTGCTCCCCCTTGAAGGGGACTCTTCAAAGAGGCGCATATAAAATTTGAAAAAAAACTAAGCAACATCAAATTTTAGTTCCTTATGCACCAACATCGTCTAAACCCTCTCTTGATCACTTTTATGCTAAAATCAAGATCAAGTTTCATGATGATTTCTAGATCCTATCAGCTAGCAATTTTGTCAGATCAAGAGACCCGGCCAGTCTGAAGACACAATGCCCATCCTATTTCACAAAATTATGTGTACCTTTGATCTTAAATGAATTACAAACTTAATCCAAAATCAGCCATAAAATTGATAAGATAAGTTTGGATGAAAACACCTCTAGGTGAAACGCGCATGGATAAAAGAAAAATTTTTGAAAAATTTTTTACACAAGCATATGTATACCTTGTGTTTCTCGCAAGTAGCTCTGATACCACTATTGGGGAATGCCGGGTGTAATTTAAAATTTTTGCAGTCCTAGGACGCAGCGGAAGAAGCATTACACCTGAAACACATTCCTTTCCCAAGGATCCATGCGAGAGATAAAAGACAAGGATGTGTTAGAGATGTACCTTTTTTGCTTGTCTAGTTGTTGAAACCATGTTGAAGGCGCTCAAGTGCTCGCCCTCTACATGTATCCACGCATCGACCTTCTCATCGCTGCTCGCTTCCACGCTTGGTGCTAGCCTCGGGAAGAGAATCATGCCTTATGTGGTTCCTTCACTTCACTTGCGCCACCTTCAAGGAAGTTGCACCAAGTGCAAAAGAAGATGCCGCCAACTCCTTGTTCTCCTTTCTCCAAGAGAAAAGGAAGAGGATGAGTTTTGGCCCTTAGGAAGAGGAAGAAGAGATGTCACCACCAAGCCCTTCTCCAAGTTGTGCCAAGACGTGAAGAAGGAGAAGAAGGCTTGCGGCTTCAAGGAGGAAGAAGGGTTGCGCCACCTTCAAGTTGTCACCCTTTGCCCTTGCTCACGCCTCTCTATTTATCCCCATGCCTCCAAGGAATAGAACACAAGAGGGGGAGCAGCAGGGGGTCTTATTTATAGGGCGAGAGGCGGTTTGGGCAAGGCCTAGGATAATGATAAGTGTATGGCTAGGATAAGGGGTCTTGAGGCAAGGAAAGTCTCCAAGACTTTACCATAAACCTCATTCAACCTATCCATAATTGCTTAAGTACCATATCCGCCCAAGACATGCCTTAAAGGCATTCATACCATCAAAGGACAAGGGCTAGGCGCATAATGCTTCATTAATGAAGCAAATTTGCCACCCAAACCCCATTATGCCCCTTAGGCGCCAATGGGGTTTGGTTTCTCCCCATTATACCCCTTTAGCCTCTTACCTCTTCATGACAACTTGTTATTGGGCCTCATTGGATAATGAGCAAGCCCAAACTTCATTGCATGGGTTGATTAAGCCATTGGATCCATTCCAATGCAACCCTAATTCAAATGTGACCAACCATGGTCAATATCGGGTCAACTTGCCATAAATGCAATTTGGCTCCAATAACTCTCTTCCAACTCATCAGGCCCATTGGCGCTTAATGACACCAAAATATATAGTATATTTTGTATCATTTTAGATATTTTTTCATGCTAAATTGGGGATCTTTTACTTGTTTTTATGCTGAATTCATCAAATATTGCAAAGTCTACTTCTATTTTGGTTTTTCATGATTTTTAGGTAAAAAGGCACTATTTTGAGGACTTTTCGAGCAAAATCAAAAACATGAAAGAGTTACCATCATCAAGAGGAGATCACCTAGCAAATTTCATGCAAATTGGAGCAACTCACCAAAATACGGTAGTGTCGTATTGTATTTTACGGTACCGTATTTTCGTACGCTACCGTAAAATCAGAAACACTGCTGTAATTTGGTGGATTTTCGGAATAGAAGATTTTGTGTAAAATATGACACTGCCGTAAACCATTCCACGGGCCGTATTTTGGAGCGCTTTAGACTAGAGACTTTTGCATAAATTACGGCACAACCGTAAACTATTTCATGGTGCCGTATTTCCCAGGCGATTCAGACCAGAGAACTCATCTGAATTTATGGCACGGTCTAGAAGCATTTTATGGGCTATAATTTTGACTCAGGGCTCACAGAACCAAAATACGGCACTGCCGTAAAATATAACACGGCCGTATTGTTATCCTAGACGCGCGACACTTTCGGGCCCGAAAATTGTTCAGGCCATAACTTTTGATCCAGAACTCCAAATTGAGATTCGAAAGTTGATGTGGACTCAACGTTAAGAGGAGAAGACACACAAAGTGAAATCCCTAATTTTTATCAAATATTGAGGGAGCAATTGACAGAGAGGTGCTTAGGATTTGGCCTCATGCCGAGAGGCGCAGAGGCCACCTCAGGCCGTGAAATTCACACCGATGCTTCGTCTAGAGTAGGAGAGCACACACCTGAAGTTTTAGAGCGTTTGGAGTCTGATCAGAGGATAAATCAACAAAACAACGGTGACAACGCTATTCAAAGGCAATTACGGTGCTGTAATTTCATTATAGCACCTATTTTGTAACTTTTCTTCCTTTTTTCGATTTCTAATCCTCTGAAATTATAGTTTATTGTAATCCTTTCGCCATGTAAGCTTAGATCTTTTTATAGGACAAGGGGTGTAATCCCCTTGGTTTGTTAATGACTAGAAAACATTAATTTTTTTCATGATAATTTTATTATGATAATTTTACTTTTGTGATTGATTGTTCTTTGATTCTCCTTACTTTTATAAATATTAGCATATTTTAGAATTTTGCAAAATAGACTGAGAGGTTGATTGTGAAATTTGGAACCCTAAGAATTGTTGAGTTTGGAACTATCGTAAGAGATTAGGTAGTTCTTCAAATTCTGATTTTTAGTGATTTTATTGCCATGTTGAGTTTCTGATTGTTTGGATTGAGTTAATGTGTTAGACATGAAGATCCTGCACGAGAGTGAGGATCGGAACTTTGGAAAACCTTAAGTAGAACCTATGTTGAGATTCGGATGCACGAGAGTGATCCTTGAGTTTCCACTTGAGATTTTTGACTTGGAATTCGGATGCACGAGAGTGATTCCTAGAGTTCTTTGTTCAATGATTTACTTATTTTCAGCATTGGATAGATCTTGCACGAGAGTGAGGATTAGTTTTTTGTATAATTGACTGCGCGAGAGCGAGTTGATCCTTTTATGAAGTAAATTACATCTTTATTACAATGAAATTTGATTGACAGCCTTTATTTCTTTCTAGTCATTAGAATCAAGGTGGATGAACCCCTAGTCCCAGTTTTCTTCTCTGATATTTTTCTGTGCACTTTTCGATCGTTTACTTTCGTCATATTCGGTTCGCTTAGCTAGCGAGAAAATGATTATTTGGTACTTAACACATAGGTCTCTGTGGTTCGATATTTTTATTACTTCGAAGTATCCATGCACTTGCGGACACAACAAGTTTTTGGCGCCGTTGCCAGGGAACTTAGTTTTGTTAATATCAAAATAATTGTTAGTATTGCTAGACTAAGTTTTATTTATTTTTAGTTTTAACTTTGTTTTCTATTTTTGCAGGTTTTGGATTTTCATAGTTGTGACAGAGCTGTGATATCTAAAAATTTGTGAATTTGCTTGTGTTTTAGATTTTATATTTTTTATATATTCTGAAAAAAAAATTCATATTGATTGGTGTTGGATAATATTTCTGTTTTTGATAGATTTGAAAATATGTCTTTTAATCACAACTCGTGGGCAAGTGGAATAGGTGAGGTATACATGCCATAAGGTAAGTATGAAAATAATTCATTGAGCACACTTAGAGATACGTTTAACTCTTATATGCACTCTCTTTCTTCTCCTGTTAGATGTGATATTTGTGGATATTTTGATCATTGTTCTGCTGATTGCCCAATTTTAATTTCTCCATATTCCAATTCACCATGCAATCAAGATGATCAATATGATTCTAGATCTTTTTATGATGATTGCTCAGACTATATTTCAGAACCATGCTTTGAGGATACTAAAAAATCTAGCTTAGAGATAATGTTTGAAAAGTTCATGAGTACCCAAGCGAAACAAAATGAAGATTTGAATGAGACCTTCAAACAAATCAATTCTAGGTTGGATGACATCGTTGCACATGATGAAATGCTAGAAACTCAGATAGGACAACAAGATTGTTTATTTGAGTTTGATTTGAAAACTGAGAAAATTGATTTAGAAAATTTCCCCTCTGATTATGATTGTTTTGAGATTGAGCCTTATGTGAAAATTAATGCATCTCACTCTGATTTTGATAATTGTGAAATTGATTCCTTTAATAATTTAATTGTGGAAAAGTTTGAGGAAATTAAAATTGAAATACCCTCTTTTGATGAAATTGATTCTTTTGATAATATATCATTTATGGTTAAATCTGATGAGTTTAAAAATTGTGATATTCATGTACCTCAATCTGATTTGGGTGAAAATTTTGAAATTGATGATAAGTCTTTTGTAGTTGACTCTGATTCTATTAATTATGTTGTGGACATTGACAAATCTCATTATGATTTTTTGTATGATTCTGATTTTGATTCTTCTGATGATGAATTATTTGTGGAAAGGTATGAGGGGACTAATTTTAAAAAATCTCATCTTGAATTTGATGATAACTTTGAAATAGATAACATTGACAAATCTCCTTTAGGTTTATCAACCTTTTGAGGTGGTAAACAAGTTTGGGGTTCCTCATGTGAAGAGGATTCTCCTAACTCTAATTCCTCTTCATTATCATCAAGCCTTTTTCAGGGTTTTCAAACCTCCCTCTAGGTTCTGCTAGTTGTTTCCCACTTCTAGTCATGATGGCATTACAGTGCTCCCTAGGGTTTATCTCAGGTTTTGCAGGCAATTTCCGAGGGGGTCTGTAAGGTGCACTAGCTTGCTGGGCAATCTGATTTTCAAGAATTTTGTTGTGGGCTTCTACTCTTTCCAATCTGGAGTTGATTTGATGAAAACTATCCTTAAATTCTTCAATTTATCTATTTTGATTTGACATGAGTTGGTCTTGCTTAGACATAAACTCTCCAATTTGTCTATTTTGATTTGACATGAGTTGGTCTTGCTTAGACATAAACTGATTTTGACTGGCCATAATTTTTTCAATGATGGATTCTATATTTGAATTCAGATTTTGATTTTGATTTTGATTAAAATTCTGATTTGGTCTTTGATATCCTTTATTCTCAGTGTTTCCCTCTACATTGTTATTGTTTTTCCATGAAAGGTTGGGGTGGTTTCTCCATCCAAGGTTATAGGTTATAGAATAGGGATTATTAGATCTACTTTGATTATAGTTCCCTATAGCATTCACATGTTCAATATTGACAAACTAAGGTCCCCGGCAACAGCGCCAAAAACTTGTTGTATCCCAAGTTGTTTGGCGTGTACCTTGGACTAATCCCCGGCAATGGCGCCAAAAACTTGTTGTGATCCGCAAGTGCACGGATACTCGAAGTAATAAAGAAAGATATCGAACCCACAGAGACCTATGTTGTTAAGTACTGATAAATTGATTTCTCACTATCTAGGTATTCGAATGTAAGTCAAGCAAATATCGCAAACACACGGAAGAATACTGTCAGAGAGAAATCTGGGACTAGGGTTTCATTCACTATAATTTCTATGACTAGACATGAATAAAGAATTTGTTAGTTTAATTTTATCATGATGAAGATGCAAATTACTTAATAAAAAGATTGTTTCACACTCATGCTAACAACCATGTAGGGATTAATCTTCGCTTTCACGCAAGATTCGTCCCAACGCTGAAGATAAGTAAATCATCAATCAATGAACTCAAAGATCACTTTCGTGCATCCGAATTCTAGGTTGATAATCTCTAGTGGAATCTCAAGGATCACTTTCGTGCATCCGAGCCCCAACACTACTTTTACTCATGGATCTCCAACATTTCAATCCACACTTTCGTGCAAGATCTCCACGTTTGACAATTAGACTCGATCTATAGATTCATGTTATTATCATGGCAATTAATCTACTAGACCTGAACAAATTGGATCTAACCTAAGGAAGGGTTCCTAACATGCAATTCTAGGGCTCTGAATTCTCAAGCAACTACCTTTCAGCCAATAGCAAAAATTCTAAAAACATGATTAGTAACATAGATCTATAGAGAGTCTAAGCACAAATATCACATGAGCAAAATCGTCATGCTAAGATTAAACGCAACGAAATAGTGAAAAAAATAGTCATCTAGTCATTAAAAATCAATTGAATTACTCTCCCAAGTCCCAAGGGTAGTTTAAGCAAACATGGTAAAGGAGTTACAAAATTCCATAATTTCAGAATTTCAAAAATCAACGAAATAAGAGTTTTGGAAAAATACAGGACGGCTGTGAAGTATTTCACAGCCATAATTTCAATTGATCTCAGTAAATAGTGGCTCTCTCCCTTCTTTCCTTGAATTCTCCTTCGATTGATTTCTTTTTCTTCTGAAACTTTTGGTACGTCGTCTCCCACGACAATCGTCTCCGCAAGAATCAGACTTCAGAATTGACCTGGAAATCACGTTTAATAACAGAAATACGGCAGTGTAATAGTTTACGGCACTGCCGTACAATCAGTTGAGTTTTCTGGTCTGATGTTGTCTGGGCAATACGGCACCGTAATCTGGTTTACAGTACTACCGTAAAATCGGCTGAACTCTCTATTCGGAAGTGACTGGAAAATACGGCCCATGTAATCCTTTACGGCGGTGCCGTAAAATCAAGCAAAGTTTCTGTTCTGAAGCGCTCTAAATTACGGTACCATAATCTGGTTTACGGTACTGCCGTAATATCCGAAAAACCATTTGTTCGGAAACTCCTCAAAATACGGTAGTGGCTCAGATTTTACGTTAGCGTATGAAAATACGATACCGTAAAATAGGTTACGGCACGTCCGTAATTTGCTGAGTTGCTCCTTTTTGCGTGAAATTTCTTGGGTGATCTCCTCTTGATGACGGTAACTCTTATATGTGTTTGATTTTGCTTGAAAACTCCTTGAAAGAATGCCTTTTTACCTGAAAATCATGAAAAACCAAAATAGAAGTAGACTTTGCAATATTCGATGAATTTAGCATGAAAATAAGTAATGAGATCGTCAATTTAGCATGAAAAGATATCTAAAATGATACAAAATATACTTTATATTTTGGTGTCATCAAAATACATAAGGCTCAAACTTTGCTTGTCCTCAAGCAAAAATCAAATTTGGTCAAAAGAATAACCTTTTCATGCTCAATAAATTTCTAAAATACAACTCATCAATGAAAAATTCTATCAATTGATTTATAAAACTTCAAATAAACATATCATCCTTAGAACTCAATCTTCTAGATTCATAATTCAATCAAATAAAACTTCGCAACTTGTATAATAATTAGAATTTTCAATCTCAGGACTTCACCCAATTTCAGTTCACATCCATCATGCTTTTGTTTACAGGAATTAGGTTTCCAAGATCTTTTTCCACAAATTTTTTTTTTTTTGCATTTTGTTTCGCCATGTATTTTGTTGTTTTTGCATGGACGACATGTACCCACATAGATACATGCGATTTATTATGACTTCAACTCTTTTCTTAGGTACCACTGTCAATTTTACACAGTGCCAAGTAGAGGAGTCTTATTCTTTTCCACTCTCATTATTTTTTATAGACTTCTACCCATGTCTTAGGTACCACTATCAATTTTTCATAGTGCCAAGTAGGGGAGTCTCTCACTGTTTTTGTGGACCTTGGATTCTTCCTTCCCAACAAATAGCAAAATAGACTAAACATCTACTAGGTTGATCAATTGATCTCAATTCACAAATCATACTCATATACTCATTTTATTCGAAAGAAAAGTTTCACTTTTAGATTTTATTCTTCAAACAATACATCTATCCAAAATTTCATGCATCAACTAATGTCATATTTCAATAGACAAATATGTATTGAAGAAATAAATTTAACATGATAGGGCTATATCTCTAATCATGAATTTGATTTCTTTCATCATCAAAAATCATCAACACATCTCAAAACATGACCATATATCAAAATATTTTCAACATCACATCATATCAAAAAGAAATAATATCATCATCATGTAGTACAACCATATCGAAAAGTAAATCAGAATATCAATATTTATCATACAACCACATCAAAAAAATAAAAATAAGCGTGTCAAGCAGAGTAGCAGTGGGTGTGGTTTTGAAGCATCATCCTTCCCTTTAAATCATAAGACATCAATAAGAATAGATAAACAAAATAGTAAGAAGTAAGGGAAGATGACACTCACAAAGCATCTACTTGTCGCCATCTGACCGTGTAGCCTCAGAATCTCAAGCAGCAGCTTCCATAGGATCATAGTAGGACGTTCCTCCCTGATCACCTTGATATCCAAAGTCTCTGTGATCTTCATAACAAAAACGGTCATAAAGGAAGTTGCCCATGTCTTCCATATGATTGCACAATCTCTCCATATCCCTTTGGATGTGCCCTAGAGTCTCTTCCATCCTCTCCTGGCGGCGTTCTTGGTTGTACATCTGTGATGTAAGTGCCTAAAAACCTGCATCGTGATGGCTAGCAAATCCTCCCCTGGGTCTTTGTGAAGAAGTACCAGTAGCCTGTGAAGAATCGGGAGGATGTGAATCCATACTCATACTGAAAGGATCACTCCTTCCACCCCAGGTGGGTGGCGGTGGAACTGGTGGAACTGTGTCTAGTGGTGGAGTAAAGGCTGCTTCTGCTGCACTAGGAAATAACTTCCACTTGGCTCTTTCTCTGACCGTAGTCTTCTCAATGTGAGGTAGAGGTAGAGGGGGGATATTTGGTCCAAGGACCAAACAAAATGTGTCTCCCTCTCTAACAATCATTTTCAATGCTATGCAAGACTCAATGTCAAGTCTTGCATTTCCTCTTGCCAATTCAACTCCATAGGGCTCAATCCCATAATATCTAGCTATAGGACTAATCAAACCTCCTATCACCACAGATCCTCTAGTCGCTCTGGCCACCTTATCCATGTGCTTGATCATGAAGTAAGCAACATCAACTGCGAATCCACTGAGCATCCCCCAAAGAAAATAGAGTTCATGCTAACGGACCATGCCGTCACTATCTCCTCTACCGAATACAGTGTGTGCCAGAACCCTGTGAGCATACCTAATACAAGGGTTCATGATCTTTGTAGCTCTGGCAGAAACAGAATAGAAGCGGTTCTCATTTGTGATCTGGTTCCAAAATATGTTCTCCATAAATCCTAGGGGTATCTCAGTGTATCCTCCTGTGCTCAGTCCAAAGATGTCCCTGATTTCTTGTAGTGTAAGTTTCCTTTTCTCATTTGCTAATCTGAATGTGATTTCCCCATCAGCATGGCCATTGGAATACTCTTTTAAGTCTATGGTCAAACTGCTCAAGAATTCCAAAACAAGTGGAAGATAGGTGTGCGGAGTCATCTGGAAGAACTTCCTGGCTTGGATTCTTTCAAACATCCAAAGCACATCATCATAAAGCCCCAAAGCTTCAAGAGTCCTTTGATCAGCATACTTGGTATTGACGATTCTTCTTTCCAACAGTTTATTGTATCTAGATTCCTGCATTTCGTTCCTGAATATGATTCCATGGGGGTTTTGTGGCTGAGATGGCTCTACAGGGGCTTTCCCTTTCCTCCTTGGAAAAATTGCCTTTGTCCTTGGTGCCATGAGTGTATACACAAACTGCAAACTCACAATTTAATTACAACATAACAATATAATAGTTAAAATCAAGCCCACGAGCATCCTATCAATAAGTTATATCATCATAAAAATAGAGTAAAAACAGAGCATGTCGATGAACATTAATTTTGAAAACGTTCAACATGTTTCAGCTCAAATCGGTGGCAGAAACCAATCCAAACTCTTTTCAAACAGCAAAGGGTCGAAAGTTTCTCGCCTAATGAGTAAATGTAAACAAGAATCACTCTAAATGGTTTAGAAATGAGTGAAAATGAGTGAAAGGGGCAAAACTTGATAAAACTCGTCAAAACGGAAAAATCAGGAAAACGAGTACCTAATCGACGACGAAGGCCGGGCGGGAAAGGTCGCCGGTGTCCACAGGTGGTCGGAGACGATCGGAGAGGCGAGAATGGCACAAGAACGAGTGAAAACAAGGTTAACAACCCTAAAAATGACTCAGTCAAAATCCTAAATACGGCACAGGATTTGCGTGCTAGAAAACAGATTACGGCAGCGTAATGTCTTACGGCACTGCCGTAAAATCTCAACTGCTTTCGGGTTGAAACTAGTTTGAAAATACGGTATCGTAAAATAGTTTACGGTACCGCCATAAAATCTCGGCAGTCTTCTGATTAAAAAAATGACACGAAAATACGGTACCGTAAAGAGGTTTACGGTACCGCCGTAAAAATCAAACAGCTATTTTTTTATTTTTTTAAAAAAAATCTAAAAACTTAAGTTACGGCACGTAAAATAACTTACGGCACTGCCATAAAAATGACAACTCTCGGGCGATTTTTGACGACAGAATACGGTACCGTGTAAAAGTATACAGTAGTGCCGTAATTTCGCCACAGCTCTCTGATGAAAAGCCGACCGAAAATATGGTACCGTAATTGACTTTACGGCAGTGCCGTATTTTGCATCAAATCTCGATTTTCCTACAAAAATAAAAGAAAAAATTAGTATTAAGCTAAAATTAAGTTAAAGAAAACAAAATAGAGGTTAGAAAGCTTGGGTTGCATCCCATGAAGTGTTGGGAAACGCCGGGGATTTTAAAATTTTAGAAACAAGCACAGCAGAAGCAATCCCCGAAACAGGCTAGTCCCAAAAACCCAGAAGATCGAGCCATGTGAGGGGGTCGACACGGTGAGTAGGAGATGATACCTTGCAGCGAAGAAGAAGGATGCGATGCAGGCATCCAAATGTCTGCCCTCAACAGTCTCGTACACAGCCAACGCTCGAGTTCTCTTCTTCCACGCGCGGTGCTAGCCTTGGGAAGAAGATCCACACCTCTGGGAGTCATCCTCAAGAACTTGCGCCACTCACAAGTAGAAGCCGCCAATGAGAGGGATGATGGAAACTCGCCAAGGTCCACACTTGCGAATGCCAAGAGGAGAGGAAGAAGGAGAAATCGCCAAGCTCCAAGCTTGCGAATTAAGTCTCCAAGCGAGAGTCTCAAAGGGGAAATCGCCAAGCTCCAAGCTTGCGAATGAAGTCTCCCCACGCGAGTCTCTCAGAGACTTCTCATCCAGAACATTTTCCTCTCAACCCTCCTAGCCCTTATATAGAAATCACGATGACCTCTGGTATTCTGAAATAAATTTAGAATTAATCTCTGTAATAAATTCATCATTAATTGTAGAATTAAATTCAGAATTAATTATAGAATTAAACTCTGAATTAAAGTCTCATAATGACTCATTAAAACCTTGAAATAAAGTATCATAATGGCCATTAATAGCATGACTCTTCAAATTCAGAATTAAATTCATCATTAATCTCAGAATTAATTATAAAATTAAATACAGAATTAATTACAGCATTAAATACAGAATTTAATTCCCAGAATTAAATACAATATTTAATTCATCATGATGTTTATTGGGTCAGGCAACTTATTGTCATGACCCATTAGGCCTGACGGCCCATTGGGCCTCAAGGCCCATTAGGCCTCACGCCCCAACTGGGCTTCAGACCATTGGGCTTGGAGGCCCATTGGTCCATGCTCCATGCTAGACTTCATTTGGCCCATTTGGTCCAATTAGCCTATTGGCCCTATTTGGCCCATTTGGCCCATTTAGCCTATTGGGCCCATTTGGCCCAAAAATGAAGTTGGCTCCAATAAGTTCCTTCCATCTCATCAGGCACAATGGCGCTAATAGATTCTCCCAAAAAGATCCGAGTTATCTAATAACTGGATCATTAGGCTGCTCGATCAATACGAGAACCTGAGTTTCCAGTTGTGCGACTCTGTAGGTTCCTCTGACGTTGGCAGTGATGAACTCAGGTCGTCACAAGCAGTGAGTGGCACCTAGCAGTGCATCGCTGCTACCCAAGTCATCGGAATGGATATCAGCATCGACATCACCATCATCGCAACAAGATACCGATGCATTACAGTCTCTTTGCCAAACTGATATCTGATTGGACAAAGTGTGTCACCACTTTGTTTTCACCCAATCTCATGGTCATGACTAGATCAGGCTTTCACCTGGGTATGGCCATACACTCTCAGTCATGCAACCATAGGGGGCCCCGTGGATATTAAGCTTCCCGCAGGAAGGGGCAAATCCTATGTCTGTCCATTGATCTTCTCATATGGGTCGTGACATACCCAATGACAACCGTTATGACCTCCCTGCTACGGCGAGGTGTTAGGTTGTATCAAAGTATGTCCCAAACCATATAGAAGAGTCAATGACCTCAAGTCAAGGGATCAATGCATCTCCTGTCACTTGTGAGCTTAACTCATGACACCAAGTTAGAGCCTCACAGCGGGTCGATCCAGTATATCCACCACTGATATACCCATATGTCTGCGTTAGTACCCCGTGCCTAACCAGCCCATATACCAGTCTCACATGTACCAGAGCTGTCCCTTATCTACTCAGGTACTCGACTAGGGACACACCGTTTGAGCACAGATACAATCTATCTATAGGGACATTATTATCCATGTACATAATCGCAGATGTAAATATAGCATAATAACGACAATGCCAGAATGATATATTAAATATCAATATCAAGTAGTACAAGAGAGACCAACAACGGGTCTTAGGGCATATACACCAACAAGAAGCGCTAATTTAAAGGTCGTTAGCTTGACCCTTTAACACTCGGATTTGATCGTAAATTCCTGAATTGCCCTCCTGATTTTTCAACATAAGGCTCAATCTTGAAACAGTATCCAAATTTGCTCAGAATCCTTTCTATTTTGTCAATCAATCTAGAGCTTCCTCTTCTTCTCTTCCTCCTTATCTTTTTCTTCTGCAATTTCTTATCAATACCCTCAGAAAGATTGTTAGATTCATTATTTGAGGTTTCATCAAAAAAACTTGACACATTATAAATATCATCATTAAATATCTCAACACTACAACAAGATCCTGAGTATGAAAGCTTGTTCAATGAATCATTAAGATTAAATTCAATCTTGTTGTCACATATATCAAAAGTAATCTTTCCTTCTTTCACATCTATGTTTCCTTTAGCAGTGGCCAATAGTGGTCTACCAAGAATTATAGGATTTCTAGAATTTTCCTCCATGTCTAACACTACAAAATCTGCAGGAATGAAAAACTTACCAATTTGTATAGGAACATTCTCTAATATATCTATAGGATACTTTACCGATGAATCAGTGAGCTGTAAGGATATGGATGTATGCTTTAGCTCTCAAAGATTTAGTTTCCTGTAAGTAGAAAGAGGCATTAGACTCACACTGGCACCTAGGTCACATAAGCCTCGGTCAAAAGCCATAGTGCCTATTGAACAAGGTATAGAAAAACTACCTGGATCCTTCAGTTTAGGTGGCAGTTTGTTCTGTATGATAGCACTACAATCTTCAGTTAAAGTAACTGTGCATGTGCCATAATCATCTAATTTCCTTTTGTTAGACAAAATCTCTTTTAAAAACTTGGCATAAGATGGCATTTCAGAAATAGCTTCAGTAAATGGAATGTTAACATAAAGCTTTTTCAGGATTTCAAGGAATTTACCAAACTTTTTGTCTAATTTATTCTGAACTAACCTTTGAGGAAAAGGTATAGGTGGCTGGTAAGGAGTAGGAAAATTAGGTTTAGGATTGTCTTTTTTCACATGATTCATCTCCTTTAGGTTTATCACCCTTTTGAGGTGGTAAACAAGTTTGGGGTTCCTCATGTGAAGAGGATTCTCCTAACTCTAATTCCTCTTCATTATCATCAAGCCTTTTTTCAGTGTTTTCAAACCTCCCTCTAGGTTCTCCTAGTTGTTTCCCACTTCTAGTCATGATGGCATTACAGTGCTCCCTAGGGTTTATCTCAAGTTTTGCAGGCAATTTCCCAGGGGGTCTGTAAGGTGCACTAGCTTGCTGGGCAATCTGATTTTCAAGAATTTTGTTGTGGGCTTCTACTCTTTCCAATATGGAGTTGATTTGATGAAAACTTTCCTTAAATTCTTTAATTTGTCTAATTTGATTTGACATGAGTTGGTCTTGCTTAGACATAAACTCTCCAATTTGTCGATTTTGATTTGACATGAGTTGGTCTTGCTTAGACATAAACTGATTTTGACTGGCCATAATTTTTTCAAGGATGGATTCTATATTTGAATTCTAATTTTGATTTTGATTTTGATTAAAATTCTGATTTGGTCTTTGATATCCTTTATTCTCAGTGTTTCCCTCTACATTGTTAATGTTTTTCCAAGAAAGGTTGGATCACAAAGAAAGCAAACATATTATCATGTAATAACTTTGCTCTGATACCAATTGAAAGGAGTCCCCAAAAAGGGGGGGCGAAACCCTGATAGGAGGCGCAACAAAAACTCTAGCGGAATCTAGGGTTTCTAAAAGGATCGCATAGCATGTAATATATTCAACTTTCAATGAGAAGCGATTCTTACCATTGCCATCGCTTAGATGGTGTCTTGGAAGGAAAGGCGCAAATGCTCCTTCTCCTAAGGTGACGCACACAATTGATGTCGCCTACTCTTCCTTAGTGCTCCTTGTGCTAGCAAGGCTCCAAGATTGTCTTGCCGAATGGAAAAAGGGAGAGATCACCTTGCTTGGCCGAATACTTCCTCTTGTCGTCTACACTTCTCCACACGAGAATGCAAGCGCTGAATACTCAAGTTGGCGACAAAGGCGTGAAGAGGCAAGTTTCATGAGGCGTGGTCACGTAAGTGATCATGCTTTCTAAAAATAGAAAGCCACTTACTCACATGCGATCATGGGTTTACCCCAATCGCAAACTCCTCTTAGATTGAACCATGCGCTCAACCAATGAGCTGGTTCAAATCGATTTGGTTCAATAACCAAATAAACCAAGCAATCAGTCCAGACCACAATAAACCCTAAGGCTCTTGATCTGACCGTCGATCTCTTGATGCTCCTGATCACACCGATCCAGCATCCATTCTCTCAATCGAAGCTTACCGATCTCAAGCCCTAATCAATCAAACATGATCAGACCAGATCTCACTTACAATCAGAGATTAAATCCCTTTAAACTGAACCTGAATAATTCAGTCCACACGATCTGACTTAAGTAAGCCATATCAGCAAATTGTGCGACCCTGAGGGTTTCCTTTAAATGTCGATAACGATAACTCACGTTATCACGATCAGTGAGGGGTATCTAGCAACACATCACTGTCTCCCGATATAAAGAAAAGAGTCTTCCAAGACTACACCCAAACCACAGCACAAGTGTGAATCAACTCACTAGGCATACATGATTCCTTTGCCACTGGATGTTCTTATTGGACAAGCGTGTCAAGCCTGTAGCTCCAATATGATGAGCATGATTAGATCAGATGAACATAGTCACCTGGGTATGGCCATACTCTTTTCTCAATCATCTCATCCAGGGGGCCCCTTTAGAACATCACACTCCTTAAACAAGGAGACGGCAATCCTATGTCTATCACTAGTGCCCTAACCTGACTCAAGCTCACCATCCAAGATAGTCTATAATCATTATGTTTCAAATGATATTGAACTACCTCAAAACAATGACAATCATCATTTAGAAACACAAGTGATCTCAAGTTAGAGGAAATGTGCCACTTGTTGCAATCAAGGATTATTCACATTGTGACAAGCAATTGAATAACCTAGTAGGGTCTGTCCAGTACATCCAATGTACCCATGAGTCTACATCTTATTCCATGCTCGAATCACCCTATAAGATTAGAACACATATTAGTCTCAATCATATCAAGGCTGTCTCATGTTCACCAAGATATATCGACTAAGGACTTTACTGCATGTCAGCCTAGCTGAACACCATTGAGACATTATTCAGAAGTACAATTATTGCAGCAGACAATGTAACTAACTGAATAACAACCATTGCCTTTATAAACTTAAAAGTTTATACATGATACTGTTACAATCCCAAGGCCTGAAACATTAGCCTTAAGGGCATACCCCAACAATCTCCCACTTGCACTTAATCTAATGGTTGAGAAATCTCAAACCCATATTATTACAGTGCTTCACATGCTTCTGCTGCGCCAGAGGCTTAGTAAGCGGGTCAGCCAGATTGTCATCTGTATGAACCTTGCAGACTTTGATCTCGCCACGATCTATGATCTCCCTGATCAAATGAAACCGTCTCTGTATGTGCTTGGACTTCTGGTGCGACCGTGGTTCCTTTGCTTGTGCGATTGCTCCAGTGTTATCACAGAAGATAACCAAAGGATCTGCACTCGAAGGAACAACACCAAGTTCCTGAACGAACTTACGAATCCACACTGCCTCCTTGGATGCTTCCGAGGCTGCAACATACTCGGCTTCTGTTGTGGAATCAGCAACAGTTGACTGTTTGAAACTCTTCCACACCACCGCTCCTCCATTCAAGCTAAAAACATAGCCTGATTGCGATCGGAAATCATCCTGGTCAGACTGGAACGAAGCGTCAGTATATCCTTCTATACTGAGTTCTTCCTAACCACCATACACCAAGAACATATCTTTGGTCCTTCGCAGATATTTTAAAATGTTCTTGACTGCAATCCAGTGCGCCATACCTGGATTACTTTGGAACCGACTGGTCACGCTTAACCCGTAAGCGACGTCTGGGCGAGTACACAACATCGCATACATTATGGATCTAATAGCCGAAGCATAAGGCGTATTGTCCATTTCATCTTTCTCAGTCTGTGTTTGTGGACACTGACTCTTCGAAAGATTCAGACCATGTCTGACTGGAAGATATCCTCTTTTAGAATTCTCTAAATGAAATCTCTCCAGGACTTTATCGATGTAAGTACTCTGGCACAGCCCGAGAAGCCTCTTAGATCTATCCCTGTAGATCTTCACACCTAATACATAGGCTGCTTCTCCCAAATCTTTCATCTGAAAACATTTCCTTAACCATGCCTTAACCGCATGCATTTCAGGAATATCGTTTCCAATGATCAAGATATCATCGACGTAGAGGACTAGGAAAGTAATCACGCTCCCACTAAACCTCTTATATACACACGGGTCATCTTTGTTCTTGATGAAACCAAATTCAGTGACTGATTCATCAAAACGAATATTCCAGCTTCTTGATGCTTGTTTAAGTCCATAAATAGACTTCTTTAACTTGCATATTTTATGACGATCTGATGGATTAGTGAAACCTTCTGGTTGTGTCATATACACATCCTCATCCAGATTTCCATTAAGGAAAGCTGTCTTCACATCCATTTGCCAGATCTCATAATCATAATATGCTGCTATCGCGAAAAGAATCCGAATAGACATAAACATGGCTACAGGTGAGAAAGTTTCATCATAATCTATCCCGTAGATTTGTTTGAAACCTTTCGCAACTAGCCTGCCTTTATAGGTAACCACGTTACCATCCATGTCAATCTTCTTCTTGAAGATCCATTTACAGCCTATAGGGATTGCTCCCGGAGGCGGATCAACCAAATCCCAGACTTGGTTATCTGACATGGAGTCCATCTCGGCGCGCATAGCTTCAAGCCATCTCGCTGACTCCGGTCCACTGACCGCATCCGCATAAGTAAGGGGTTCATCATTATCAATGATGTAGACTCCGTAATAGCGCTCAGGCTGTCGACGGATCCTTCCCGATCTTCGCGGTTCCCGTGATATCTGAGCCTCAGGTTGTTCAGTAACCTGTTCTACCGGCTCAGGTTCATCCAACTGTGCTTGACCACTTTGTCCTTCCTCTGGATTCTCATCCAGCTTTATTTCTCTCCCACTGGCCTCTTGCAGAAGAAACTCCTTCTCAAGAAATATGGCCGTCCGAGCAACAAATACTTTGTTCTCTTTGGGATCGTAGAAATAATAACCCTTAGTTTCCTTAGGGTAACCGACAAAGATACATTTCTCAGATCTACTCTCTAGTTTCCTAGAGGCGAGCTTTTTGACATAAGCCTCGCAGCCCCAGATCCTGATAAATGTCAAGCTAAGCTGTTTCCCATACCATAATTCATATGGCGTCTTTGAAACTGCCTTGGATGGCACTCGGTTTAGTACCTTTGCAGCTGTCTCCAGTGCAAATCCCCAAAAGGAGTAAGGTAGAGTAGCCTGACTCATCATAGAACGAACCATATCAAGTAACGTTCTATTTCTCCTTTCGGACACACCATTCCATTGCGGTGTTCCTGGCGGAGTGAGCTGTGAGATAATCCCACACTCCTTCAGATAGTCAGTAAACTCTCGACTTAGGTATTCTCCACCTCAATTAGAACGAAGTGCCTTGATATGTCGGCCAAGCTGATTCTGTACTTCATTCTTGAACTCTTTGAACTTGTCAAAAGATTCACTTTTATGTCTCATAAGATAGACATACCCATATCTACTGAAATCATCAGTGAAGGTAATGAAGTACTGATAGCCACCTCTGGCATGTTTACTAAAAGGCCCACACACATCGCTGTGTATAAGGTCAAGTAAACCTGAAGTCCTTTGACCTTTATGAGGAAAAGGCGACTTCGTCATTTTGCCCATCAAACAAGCTTTGCATGTATCAATCTCCTCATAGGAGAATGATCCCAGTAGTCCATAATCATGCAACCGCTTAATGCGTTTCTTGTTAATATGGCCTAAACGACTATGCCATAGCAAGGTGCTGTCATCAGCATATTTGGCTTTCTTATTATCAATATTGTGTATAGAACATTCCATGTCCAACATGAATAACCCATTGTTAATTGAACCAGTAGCATAAACAATATTATCTAAAGAAAGAATACACTTTGAAATATTGCATTCAAAGGAAAACCCCTTCCTGACAAGAGCAGGAATGGAGATAATATTTTTAGTAATGCTGGGAACAAAGTAACAATTGTCTAGTTCCAATACAAGTCCAGATGGCAAAGAGATGAAATAGTCTCCTACAGCAACAGCAGCAACCCGTGCCCCGTTTCCAACTCGTAGGTCCACCTCATGCTGTCCCACCTGTCTTCTTCTCTTGAGTTCCTGTACATTTGAACAAATGTGAACTCCACATGCAGTGTCCAACACCCATGAAATAGAAGAAGATGAAACCATGACTTCCGTCATGTATATACCTGAGCCAGAAGCGATGCTTCCCTTCTTGTCTCCTTGGAGCGCTTTACAGTCCTTTTTCCAGTGACCCAGCTGGCCACAGTGGAAACATCTGTATTCCTTCGACCGCTTGACCTTCTGCTTCAGAGCCTTGCTGTAGCTCTTGACAGGGGTCTTGCCCTTCTTCCCCTTCTTCTTGTTCCGTGAAGGAACCATTAGGACAGAGGTCGAAGGCTTTCCCTTCAGAGTCTCCTCAGTAGTCAAGAGCATATTCAGCAGCTCTGCCGGAGTACAGTCGATTTTGTTCATATTAAAGTTAATGATGAACGCATCGAAAGAGGGCAGGAGAGACTGCAGAATAATGTCTACAGCAAGCTCCTGATTGATGGTATGCCCCAGTTTCTCTAGAGCCTCCTTGTGCCCAATCATCTTGAGCACGTGAGCTCCCACTGGGCTCCCTTCAGCCAGTTTGCTCTGAAAGAACAGCTTTGTCAGATTATAGCGTTCTGTCCTCGCCTGTGCAGCATACAGCATCTTGAGGTTCGCTATAATCTCTATAGCCGACATATCCTCATGCTGACGCTGCAGCGGTGGCGTCATAGACGCTAGCATCAGGCAAGCGACATCAATGCTATCATTGACGTGCTTTTCATAAGCTTCCCGAACCGCCCTTGCGGCGTTCGGAGCGGGCTGAGGCGGTATCGCTGTCTCGAGGACATACAGTTTCCTCTCTGCCTTAAGAACAATCTTAAGGTGTCCGAACCAGTCTGAGAAGTTCGGCCCAGCAAACTTCTCCCTTTCCAGTAGGGATCGCACATTGAAGTTCATGGTGTTCGTTGCTGCAGGAATCTACAACAATGCAAGAACAGCAAGGTCAGTATCAATGTTCAGAATCAATCCAGGACTTAAGAAAGATTCTTTTCTCACTATTTTATCTGGCTGAAAAATCCAGCAAAAACAGCCCGAAAGAGTAGAACTCTTTTAGTGAGATGGGATCCAGATTTCATGCTTGGTCTCCGCGTCCCGCTCAGGCGAGATCAGATGCACAGAGAGTACAAGCACTAATCTCTGGTAGGCTGTCCCAGCCAATCGCCAACCCGTGCGATTCCCCTTCATCTGGGCAATCCAGCAGACTGTGCCAACTGAGTTGGTACAACACAGTCTCTGACCCCACAGATGGCTGCCTCCATGTGCTACCATATGCGCCACATATGTAGCCTACATGGTCAAGCTGACCCGACCTACTCCCTGGACCACCACGTGCTATGCTGAGCAACGAGAAGCGATAAATCCCTTCTCTGTAACACGCAGGTGTAATCCCGCACCGGATGGACGTGCCCACTGAGTGGGTACAACACGGCTCCAACGATAATCAGAACAGTGAGGTTTCGCGTCAGAAGGCTTACGAGCTTGATATTTTAGCGTTGGATTTTAACGGTCTTTTATCTTCTTGACTATCATGCAATTCCTATGGTGATAGCAGAAGATAAACTCATGCAATTCTAATTATAAAAGCAATAAATAGAAAGCATGCTTATCTTATGTGGTAAAAGCCCATTAAGCCTAAGTTAGACCTTAAATTAAACTTAAGTCTTCACTTGCTTTTCTTCATGGGTCTTTTGCTGCTCATCTGGCCCAACCCAGGGCCCAAGCGCCAACTGCAGCTCAGGTGCGCCTACCAGGGAAAATGCGCCTGGTGCCAGAGTCGAACCCTGGACCTTCCACCTGGTCAAGCCTCTACTGCAAGCGCCTCTGCCAAGTGTGCTCTGTGCTCTTGTCTGATTAATTTACAAATTAATCTATCTAGACAAGATTGACTCGCAGGTCAATTACACTTTATAATTTAAATGAAAAGTGATGCGCAGATCACAATAAAAATATTTATTTACATTTAAATTCCAGGCACGCAGGCCCCAGCACAGCACACATTAAACATGGGCAGCCCACACAAGATTAAATAAACAAACATAGGCATCAATCAACATGTGATCCAATCATGAAAATTAAATTTTGAAAACCCCATAGGCATCAATTTTAATTTCCTTATTTGCCCTACAACCTTACAACGGTCTATTACTAGGGATCCACTCATCCAACCTAGTCAGATCCACTGCCCTTGCATGCACCAAGTCCTAACTGACTTGAGTCGACCAAAAGGTCAACCATGCATGCGCCAGGGCCGAACAACCCTCATGAGATCTGGCTAGCGGGTGTGACCCCGGGCCTAACTCATGTGTGTTCGCTAGTCGTCTCAATCAGACATCGCTACACGCCTGTCTGCAGTCGACCTATAGCCACCAGGTGCTTATGCACAGGTGCTATCTGGTCAACCCATCAAGGCTGTCAGATGGTCTGATCAGACTGTCTGGATCTAACCTAGGGGATGACTTCAACCCTAATAACCCGTCTAAGGGTTTAAAGCAGGGCCTTAGATCTATAATGAGTCGCGCATGTAATATAAGTTTTTGAGAAAACATACAATATGCGCCAACAAGAAACATGCGCCAAGGAGAAAAACATCTCTTACAAGCATGTAAAATTCGCCAACCACAACTATCGCATGTAACTTATAGATCTAGACATAGGATCACAAAGAAAGCAAACATATTATCATGTAATAACTTTGCTCTGATACCAATTGAAAGGAGTCCCCAAAAAGGGGGGGCGAAACCCTGATAGGAGGCGCAACAAAAACTCTAGCGGAATCTAGGGTTTCTAAAAGGATCGCATAGCATGTAATATATTCAACTTTCAATGAGAAGCGATTCTTACCATTGCCATCGCTTAGATGGTGTCTTGGAAGGAAAGGCGCAAATGCTCCTTCTCCTAAGGTGACGCACACAATTGATGTCGCCTACTCTTCCTTAGTGCTCCTTGTGCTAGCAAGGCTCCAAGATTGTCTTGCCGAATGGAAAAAGGGAGAGATCACCTTGCTTGGCCGAATACTTCCTCTTGTCGTCTACACTTCTCCACACGAGAATGCAAGCGCCGAATACTCAAGTTGGCGACAAAGGCGTGAAGAGGCAAGTTTCATGAGGCGTGGTCACGTAAGTGATCATGCTTTCTAAAAATAGAAAGCCACTTACTCACATGCGATCATGGGTTTACCCCAATCGCAAACTCCTCTTAGATTGAACCATGCGCTCAACCAATGAGCTGGTTCAAATCGATTTGGTTCAATAACCAAATAAACCAAGCAATCAGTCCAGACCACAATAAACCCTAAGGCTCTTGATCTGACCGTCGATCTCTTGATGCTCCTGATCACACCGATCCAGCATCCATTCTCTCAATCGAAGCTTACCGATCTCAAGCCCTAATCAATTAAACATGATCAGACCAGATCTCACTTACAATCAGAGATTAAATCCCTTTAAACTGAACCTGAATAATTCAGTCCACACGATCTGACTTAAGTAAGCCATATCATCAAATTGTGCGACCCTGAGGGTTTCCTTTAAATGTCGGTAACGATAACTCACGTTATCACGATCAGTGAGGGGTATCTAGCAACACATCACTGTCTCCCGATATAAAGAAAAGAGTCTTCCAAGACTACACCCAAACCACAGCACAAGTGTGAATCAACTCACTAGGCATACATGATTCCTTTGCCACTAGATGTTCTTATTGGACAAGCGTGTCAAGCCTGTAGCTCCAATATGATGAGCATGATTAGATCAGATGAACATAGTCACCTGGGTATGGCCATACTCTTTTCTCAATCATCTCATCCAGGGGGCCCCTTTAGAACATCACACTCCTTAAACAAGGAGACGGCAATCCTATGTCTATCACTAGTGCCCTAACCTGACTCAAGCTCACCATCCAAGATAGTCTATAATCATTATGTTTCAAATGATATTGAACTACCTCAAAACAATGACAATCATCATTTAGAAACACAAGTGATCTCAAGTCAGAGGAAATGTGCCACTTGTTGCAATCAAGGATTATTCACATTGTGACAAACAATTGAATAACCTAGTAGGGTCTGTCCAGTACATCCAATGTACCCATGAGTCTACATCTTATTCCATGCTCGAAGCACCCTATAAGATTAGAACACATATTAGTCTCAATCATATCAAGGCTGTCTCATGTTCACCAAGATATATCGACTAAGGACTTTACTGCATGTCAGCCTAGCTGAACACCATTGAGACATTATTCAGAAGTACAATTATTGCAGCAGACAATGTAACTAACTGAATAACAACCATTGCCTTTATAAACTTAAAAGTTTATACATGATACTGTTACAATCCCAAGGCCTCAAACATTAGCCTTAAGGGCATACCCCAACAAAAATATGGCCCGTGTAATCCTTTACGGCGGTGCCATGAAATCAAGTAAAGTTTCTGTTCTGAAGAGCTCTGAAATACGGTACCGTAATCTGGTTTACGGTACTACCGTAATATCCGAAAAACCTTTTGTTCGGAAACTCCTCAAAATACGGCAGTGGCTCAGATTTTACGGTAGCGTTTGAAAATACGGTACCGTAAAATAGGTTACGACACGGCTGTAATTTGCTGAGTTACTCCTTTTTGCATGAAATTTCTTGGGTGATCTACTCTTGATGATGGTAACTCTTCTTTGTGTATGATTTTGCTTGAAAACTCCTTGAAATAATGCCTTTTTACTTGAAAATCGTGAAAAACCAAAATAGTAGACTTTGCAATATCCGATGAATTTAGCATGAAAACAACTAATGAGATCCTCAATTTAGCATGAAAAGATATCTAAAATGATACAAAATATACAATATATTTTGGTGTCATCAACCGAGAGGTTGATTGTGAAATTTGGAACCCTAAGAATTGTTGAGTTTGGAACTATCGTAAGAGATTAGGTAGTTCTTCGAATTCTGATTTTTAGTGATTTTATTGCCATGTTGAGTTTCTGATTGTTTGGATTGAGTTAATGTGTTAGATGTGAAGATCCTGCACGAGAGTGAGGATCAGAATGTTGGAAAACCTTAAGTAGAACCTGTGTTGAGATTCAGATGCACGAGAGTGATCCTTGAGTTTCCACTTGAGATTTTTGACTTAGAATTCTGATGCACGAGAGTGATCCTTGAGTTCTTTGTTCAATGATTTACTTATTTTCAGCATTGGATAGATCTTTCACGAGAGTGAGGATTGGTCCTTTGTATGATTGACTGCGCGAGAGTGAGTTGATCCTTTTATGAAGTAAATTACATCTTTATTATAATGAAATTTGATTGACAGCCTTTATTTCTTTCTAGTCATTAGAATCAAGGTGGATGAACCCCTAGTCCTAGTTTTCTTCTCTGATATTTTCCCGTGCACTTTTCGATCATTTACTTTCATCATATTCGGTTCGCTTAGCTAGCGAGAAAATGATTATTTGGTACTTAACATATAGGTCTCTATGGTTCGATATTTTTATTACTTCGAAGTATCCGTGCACTTGTGGACACAACAAGTTTTTATCGCCGTTGCCGGGGAACTTAGTTTTGTTAATATCAAAATAATTGTTAGTATTGCTAGAGTATGTTTTATTAGTTTTTAGTTTTAACTTTGTTTTCTATTTTTGCAGGTTTTGGATTTTCACAGTTGTGACAGAGCTGTGATATCTAAAAATTTGTGAATTTGCTTGTGTTTTAGATTTTCTATTTTTTATATATTCTAAATTTTTTTTTTCATATTGATTGGTGTTGCATAATCTTTGTGTTCTTGATAGATTTGAAAATATGTCTTTTAATCACAACTCGTGGGCAACTGAAATAGGTGAGGTATGAATGCCACAAGATAAGTATGAAAATAATTCATTGAGCACACTTAGAGATACGTTTAACTCCTATATGCACTCTCTTTCTTCTCCTGTTAGATGTGATATTTGTGGATATTTTGATCATTGTTCCTCTGATTGCCCAATTTTAATTTCTCCATATTCCAATTCACCATGGCATCAAGATGATCAATATGATTCTAGATCTTTTTATGATGATTGCTCAAACTATATTTCTGAACCATGCTTTGAGGATACTAAAAAATCTAGCTTAGAGATAATGTTTGAAAAGTTCATGAGTACCCAAGCGAAACAAAATGAAGATTTGAATGAGACCTTCAAACAAATCAATTCTAGGTTGGATGACATCGTTGCACACGATGAAATGCTAGAAACTCAGATAGGACAACAAGATTGTTTATTTGAGTTTGATTTGAAAACTAAGAAAATTGATTTAGAAAATTTCCCCTCTGATTATGATTGTTTTGAGATTGAGCCTTATGTGAACATTAATGCATCTCACTCTGATTTTGATAATTGTGAAATTGATTCCTTTAATAATTTAATTGTGGAAAAGTTTGAGGAAATTAAAATGGAAAAACCCTCTTTTGATGAAATTGATTCTTTTGATAATATATTATTTATGGTTAAATCTGATGAGTTTGAAAATTGTGATATTCATGCACCTCAATCTGATTTGGGTGAAAATTTTGAAATTGATGATAAGTCTTTTGTGGTTGACTCTGATTCTATTAATTCTGTTGTGAACATTGACAAATCTCATTATGATTTTTTGTATGATTCTGATTTTGATTCTTCTGATGATGAATTATTTGTGGAAAGGTATGAGGGGACTGATTTTGAAAAATCTCATCTTGAATTTGATGATAACTTTGAAATAGATAAATTATTTGAGGATAAGCATGAGGAACTTGAAAAAGATTTAAAAATTATGAATATTGAAGCATCTTACTCTGATGTTTTGCCCATATCTATTGTTGAATCTTCTGATGTATTTGAAAAACTATGTTTTATTGAGGAACCTGATTTGGGACAGAAAGTTTATTTTGATGATTCAATGCTTATATCTTTTGATCAAAGTCCTATGGCCATTCAAAATATAAATCTAAAAAAAGGACTTATGATTTTGCTCTCTAACAAACATAGGAAAATCATTGAAAATTTTGATTTTGATTTCTGCATATTTAAGAAAGCCACTTTGATTGAGATTTATAAGCAATTCTGGATTTTTGGATTAGTGGCTAAACTTTTTGGACAAAGAAAATGTAGAAAATTATTTGCTCTTTACTTTGGAACTGATTCACCTGCTTCACCATGAGATTTAATTTTTGGTCAAGCTATGGACCTAAAATTAGCGCTTCTTGGGAGGCAACCCAAGCACTCTTGTTTAGCTTTGTTTCTTTTATTTTAGTTTATTTTTAGAATTAATTTTTAATCTCTTTTTGTAGGTGAAAACAAGTTTTGGCGCATAATACGGCACCGCCATAATTAGTTTTACGGTACCGTATTTTCGGCCACTAGAGATTACTCGCTCTATTGTCGGCACCATCATCATTGCTAGCAGCTCTTCGGCTAGCTTCTGTTCCACCCCTGCTTCTCACATGCATCAGCTTTTTCCACCGGCACCTTCTTTGGACCACTGACGACATCTCTGATTTTCCTTTGAGAGAATTATTTTTATTATTATTTTTTTGAGTAAGGGACTATTTTTAGAACTGAGCCTTATGAACTTAAAAATTGTGCAGGAAAATTCTCAGAAGGCACACCTTTAGACCTTGCAGCATCTACCTTGACACTATTTTTAGTCTGAGCCTTATGTATTTTTGGTCAGAGCTTGCTATATAGTTTTGTGAGTATCGTTAGCACTCTCTCGTTCATGATTATTTCATATGGTTGCATCTTTGATTTACTTTAGATGTATCACTGACTGAGATTTCTACTCGATATGGTCTCTTGAATCTATCATTTTACACTTTTCAACATTATTGTTTGTGTTTGATGCTTCTACACCTCTGTGACCGCCGCCACTGCTATTCTATTTCACATGCTTATTTTTCTTTTCGACGTGGTTGTATCATGATGATGAGTATACTTTTCATTTATATTGTTGATGACTTGATTGATTGATGATGAATAAATTCAAATTCATAATTAGAGACAAACCCTATCATGTTAGATTTATTTCTTCAATGCATATCTATCTCTGAAATTTGACATTGGTTGATGCATGAAATTTTGGGTAGATGTATTATTTGAGGAATAAGATCCAAGGTGAACCTATTCTTTTGAATAAAATGAGTATATGAGTATGATTTGCGAATTAATATCAATTGATCAACCTAGAATATGTTTAGTCTATTTTGCTATTTGTTGGGGAATAAGAATCCAAGATCCATAAAAATAGTGAGAGACTCCCCTACTTGGCACTATGTAAAATTGATAGTGATACCTAAGACATGGGTTGAAGTCTATGCATGAAAAATAATGAGAGATAAAAAGAATAAGACTCCTCTACTGGCACTATGCAAAATTGATAGTGGTACCGAAGATAAGAGTTGAAGTAAAAAATAAAAAGTGTGTATCTAAGTGGGTACATGCCATCTTTACAAAAACAAACAAAATGCATAAAAAAAAGAAAAAAAAAGAAAAAAAATTATGTGTGGAAAAAGATCTTGGAAACCTAATTCTTGTAAACAAAAGCATGATAGATTTGAACTGAAAACTGGGTAAAATCATGAGATTGAAAATTCTTTTTATTATACAAGTTGCAAAGTTTTATTTGATTGAGTTGTGGATCTAGAGGGTTGAATTCTAAGAATGATATGTTTATTTGAAGTTTTGTAAAACAATTGATGAAATTTTTCATTTATGGATTGTATTTTAGAAATTTATTGAGCATGAAAAGGTTATTCTTTTAATCAAGTTTTGATTTTTGCATGAGCACAAGCAAAGTTTGAGCCTTATGTATTTTGATGACACCAAAATATATAGTATATTTTGTATCATTTTAGATATTTTTTCATGCTAAATTGAGGATCTTTTACTTGTTTTTATGCTGAATTCATCAAACATTGCAAAGTCTACTTCTATTTTGGTTTTTCATGATTTTCAGGTAAAAAGGAACTATTTTGAGGACTTCGAAGTATCCGTGTACTTGCGGACACAACAGCGCTGATGAAATCTTCCAAATAGATCCAAGCTATCCCATAACTGGATCATAAGGCTTCTGATTAATGAAACGTTAATAGTCCATTGCGTGTGACCCCGTAGGATCCAAATGACGATGGCAATGATGATAGATCATCATAAGTAGTGAGAGGTGTCTAGCAACACATCTCTACTACCCATGTCATTGGACTTAAGTCATATGGCAACAACTCCTAAACAAGTAATGAGGGTTCCCATGCATCATGTATCCCTTTGCCAAAACTGATATCCTGCCATTGGATTAGTCTCAAGTTTATTAATCCAATCTATTAGTCATGACTCAAACAGTATGGCCATACATTCCTGTCATGCACCAATGAGGTGGGGCGCGCCAAAGTGGATATCCTACTTCCAAATAATGGAAGGGGCAAATCCTACTATTGGTCATCCATGTCTCTATGTGACTTATGATATTCCCAATGACAATCGTTTTGATCTCCCAATTACTTAGAGATGTAAGACTGCATCAAAACACATCCATCATCAAATCTAGACATGAACACCCCAAGTCTAAGGATCAATGCAAACCTCTCGCATGTGAGATTGACCTATTGACTAGACAAGTCAATCTTCATGGTGGGTCACTCTAGTGCATCCAATGCACCTGTATGTCTGTGTTACTATGCCCTACACCTAACTAGCCCATACACCAGTCTCACATGTACCAAAGCTGTCCCATATTGGCTAAGGCACCTTGACTGGGGATTACTTATGAGAATGGATCCAATCCAGACTTCTGGAACATTATTTATGCAATTCAATACATCAACGCAAGTAAAGCAATATGCATAATAACAACCATTACTTTATCAATTCTATTAAAGTACATTCAAATAATGCCGGTCCATGTCCATATATTGGTCTGCAGGGCATAAATACTAATAGAGGCATCCGTGTGTGTGAGACTGCAGAGGGCGCACCCTTGGGTGCCTACATCGGCATCACTCCAAATCACTTTGAGGTACTTTCTCCTCTCATCGTGTCGACCCCCTCGTAAGACGATCTTCACTGGGTTTTTGGGATTGGCCCTTTTCGGGGATATTCTGTTGGGGTATGCCCTTAAGGCTAATGTTTGAGGCCTTGGGATTCTTTCAGTATCATGTATAAACTCTTATGTTTATAAAGGCAATGGTTGTTATTCAGTTTGTTACATTGTCTGCTGCAATAAGTGTGCTTCTGAATAATGTCTCAAAGCTGTTCAGCTAGGCTGACATGCTATATGTCCTTAGTCGAGATATCTTGGTGAATATGAGACAGCCTTGATATGATTGAGACTAATATGTGTTCTAATCTTATAGGATGCTTCGAGCATGGAATAAGATGTAGACTCATGGGTACATTGGATGTACTGGACAGACCCTACTAGGATATTCCATTGCTTGTCACAATGTGAATAATCCTTGTTTGCAACAAGTGGCACATGTCCTCTGACTTGAGATCACTTGTGTTTCTAAATGATGATTGTCATTGTTTTGAGGTAGTTCAATATCATTTGAAACATAATGGTTATAGACTATCTTGGATAATGATCATGAGTCATGTTAGGGCACTAGTGATAGATATAGGATTGCCGTCTCCTTGATTGGAGTGTGATGTTCTAAAGGGGCCCCCCTGGATGAGATGATTGAGAAAGTGTATGGCCATACCCAGGTGACTATGTTCATCTGATCTAATCATGCTCATCATATTGGAGCTACAGGCTTGACACGCTTGTCCAATAAGAACATCCAGTGGCAAAGGAAACATGTATGCCTAGTGAAGTGGATTCACACTTGTGCTGTGGTTTGGGTGTAGTCTTGGAAGACTCTTTCCTTTATATCGGGAGACAGTGATGTGTTGCTAGATATGAAAGAACCCCTAAATAAGGGGGCGAAACCCTAGATAGGCGCATGTAATTTTTAAAGCAACGGAAAGGAGGGTTTCTAGGACCTTTGATGCATGTATTATTATCAACTTAAAAACCGATTGCACAAGAGATAAAATCATACCATTGCCATCGGTTTGATGGTGTCTTAGAATCAAAGACGCAAGTGCCTCTTCTCCTTAGATGACGCACACAATGAGAAGGCGACTACTTCCTTGGCGACTTTGTGCTAGCAAATCTTCAAGGAGTCCTTCGTATGGGAAATGAGAGAGAGCTTGCTTGTTTTTCTTCTCGACTCTTCAAGGCGTGAAGAATAATGATCAACACGAGAGGAGGCGACGAGAATAGAGAGGAGGCCACACGATATGCGCTCCACACAAGACATGGAGACGTGGTTGCTAAAAATAGCCAACCTCACTCTTTCATGCGATCATGTGTTCATGCATTTAACCAATCGCATTTTCCTCTCTTCTTTGAATTGAACCAAGCGCTCATCCATGAGCCGGTTCACTTAAGTTTGGTTCAATAACCAAATAAACCAAGCAATCAGTCCAGACCACAATAAACACTTAAGTTCTTGATCTGACCGTCAATCTCTCGATGCTCCTGATCTGACCGATCTAGCATCCAATCTCTCGATCAAAGCTTACCGATCTCAAGCCCTAATCAATCAAACATGATTAGACCAGATCTCACTTACAATCAGAGATTAAATCCCTTTAAACTGAACCCGAACAATTCAGTCCACACGATCTGACTTAAGTAAGCCATATCATCAAATTGTGCGACCCTGAGGGTTTCCTCTAAATGTCGGTAACGATAATTCTCATTATCACGATCAGTGAGGGGTATCTAGCAACACATCACTGTCTCCCGATATAAAGGAAAGAGTCTTCCAAGACTACACCCAAACCATAGCACAAGTGTGAATCAATTCACAAGGCATGCATATTTCCTTTGCCACTGGATGTTCTTATTGGACAAGCCTGTCAAGCTTGTAACTCCAATTTGATGTGCATGATTAGATCAGATGAACACAGTCACCTGGGTATGGCCATACACTTTCTCAATCATCTCATCCAGGGGGCCCCTTTAGAACATCACACTCCTTAAACAAGGAGACGGCAATCCTATGTCTATCACTAGTGCCCTAACCTGATTCAAGCTCACCATCCAAGATAGTCTATAATCATTATGTTTCAAATGATATTGAACTACCTCAAAATAATGGCAATCATCATTTAGATAACACAAGTGATCTCAAGTCAGAGGAAATGTGCCACTTGTCACATTCAAGGAATATTCACATTGTGACAAACAATTGAACATCCTAGTAGGGTCTGTCCAGTACATCCAATGTACCCATGAGTCTACATCTTATTCCATGCTCGAAGCATCCTATAAGATTAGAACACATATTAGTCTTGACCATATCAAGGCTGTCTCATGTTCACCAAGATATATCGACTAAGGACATAATTGCATGTCAGCCCAGCTGAACAGCTTTGAGACATTATTCAGAAGAACATATATTGCAGCAGACAATGTAACTAACTGAATAACAACCATGCCTTTATAAACATAACAGTTTATTACATGATACTGATACATTCCCATAGGCCTCAAACATTAGCCTTAAGGGCATACCCCAACAATCTCCCACTTGCACTTAATCTAATGGTTGAGAAATCTCAAACCCATATTATTACAGTGCTTCTCATGCTTCTGCTGCGCCAGAGGCTTGGTAAGCGGGTCAGCCAGATTGTCATCTGTATGAACCTTGCAGATTTTGAACTCGCCACGATCTATGATCTCCCTGATCAAATGAAACCGTCTCTGTATGTGCTTGGACTTCTGGTGCGACCGTGGTTCCTTTGCTTGTGCAATTGCTCCAGTGTTATCACAGAAGATAACCAAAGGATCTGCACTCGAAGGAACGACACCAAGTTCTCTCACGAACTTACGAATCCACACTGCCTCCTTGGATGCTTCCGAGGCTGCAACATACTCGGCTTCTGTTGTGGAATCAGCAACAGTTGACTGTTTGAAACTCTTCCACACCACTGCACCTCCATTAAAGCTAAAAACATAGCCTGATTGCGATCGGAAATCATCCTGGTCAGACTGGAACGAAGCGTCAGTATATCCTTCAATACTGAGTTCTTCCTGACCACCATATATCAAGAACATATCTTTGGTCCTCCGCAGATATTTTAAAATATTCTTGACTGCAATCCAGTGCGCCATACCTGGATTACCTTGGAAACGACTGGTCACGCTTAACCCGTAAGCGACGTCTGGGCGAGTACACAACATCGCATACATAATGGAACCAATAGCCGAAGCATAAGGCGTATTGTCCATTTCATCTTTCTCAGTCTGTGTTTGTGGACACTGACTCTTCGAAAGATTCAGACCATGTCTGACTGGAAGATATCCTCGTTTAGAATTCTCTAAATGAAATCTCTCCAGGACCTTATCGATGTAAGTACTCTGGCACAGCCCGAGAAGCCTCTTAGATCTATCCCTGTAGATCTTCACACCTAATACATAGGCTGCTTCTCCTAAATCTTTCATCTGGAAACATTTCCTCAGCCATGCTTTAACAGCATGCATTTCAGGAATGTCATTTCCAATGATCAAGATGTCATCGACGTAGAGGACTAGAAAAGTAATTACGCTCCCACTAAACCTCTTATATACACACGGGTCATCCTCGTTCTTGATGAAACCAAATTCGGTGACTGATTCATCAAAACGAATATTCCAGCTTCTAGATGCTTGCTTAAGTCCATAAATAGACTTCTTTAACTTGCATATCTTATGACGATCTGCTGGATTAGTGAAACCCTCTGGTTGTGTCATGTACACATCCTCATCCAGATTTCCATTAAGGAAAGCTGTTTTCACATCCATCTGCCAGATCTCATAATCATAGTATGCAGCTATCGCGAAAAGAATCCGAATAGACTTAAACATGGCTACAGGTGAGAAAGTTTCATCATAATCTATCCCGTAGATTTGTTTGAAACCTTTCGCAACTAGCCTGCCTTTATAGGTAACTACGTTACCATCCATGTCAATCTTCTTCTTGAAGATCCATTTACAGCCTATAGGGATAACTCCCGGAGGCGGATCAACCAAATCCCAAACTTGGTTATCTGACATGGAGTCCATCTCGGCGCGCATAGCTTCAAGCCATCTCGCTGACTCCGGTCCACTGACCGCATCCGCATAAGTGAGGGGTTCATCATGATCAATGATGTAGACTCCGTCATAGCGCTCAGGCTGTCGACGGATCCTTCCCGATCTTCGCGGTTCCCGTGATATCTGAGCCTCAGGTTGTTCAATAACCTGTTCTACCGGCTCAGGCTCATCCAACTCTGCTTGGTCACTTTGTCCTTCTTCTGGATTCTCATCCAGCTTTATTTCTCTCCCACTGGCCTCTTGCAGAAGAAACTCCTTCTCAAGAAATATGGCCGTCCGAGCAACAAAAACCTTGTTCTCCTTGGGATCGTAGAAATAATAACCCTTAGTTTCCTTAGGGTAACCGACAAAGATACATTTGTCAGATCTGCTCTCTAGTTTCCCAGAGGCGAGCTTTTTGACATAAGCCTCGCAGCCCCAGATCCTGATAAATGTCAAGCTCGGCTGTTTCCCATACCATAACTCATATGGAGTCTTAGAAACTGCCTTGGATGGCACTCGGTTTAGTACCTTTGCAGCTGTTTCCAGCGCAAAACCCCAAAAGGAGTATGGAAGAGTAGCCTGACTCATCATAGAACGAACCATATCAAGTAACGTTCTATTTCTCCTCTCGGACACACCATTCCATTGCGGTGTTCCTGGCGGAGTGAGCTGTGAGATAATCCCACACTCCTTCAGATAGTCAGTAAACGTATGACTCAAGTATTCACCACCTCGATCTGAGCGAAGTGCCTTGATATTTCGGCCTAGCTGATTTTGTACTTCATTCTTGAACTCTTTGAACTTGTCAAAAGATTCACTCTTATGTCTCATCAGATAGACATAGCCATACCTACTGAAATCATCAGTAAAGGTAATGAAGTACTGATAGCCACCTCTGGCATGTTTACTAAATGGCCCACACACATCACTGTGTATAAGGTCAAGTAAACCTGAAGCCCTTTGACCTTTATGAGGAAAAGGTGACTTCGTCATTTTACCCATCAAACAAGCCTTGCATGTATCAATCTCCTTATAGGAGAATGATCCCAGCAGTCCATTATCATGCAACCGCTTAATGCGTTTCTCGTTAATATGGCCTAAACGACTATGCCATAACAAGGTGCTGTCATCAGCATACTTGGCTTTCTTAATATCAATTTGCTGTATCGAACATTCCATGTCCAACATGAATAACCCATTGCTAATTGAACCAGTTGCATAAACAATATTATCTAAAGATAAAACACACTTTGAAATATTGCATTCAAAGGAAAATCCCTTCCTGACAAGAGCAGGAATGGAGATAATATTTTTAGTAATACTGGGAACAAAATAACAATTGTCTAGTTCCAATACAATGCCAGATGGTAAAGAAATGAAGTAGTATCCTACAGCAACAGCAGCAACCCGTGCTCCGTTTCCAACGCGTAGGTCCACCTCATGCTGTCCCACCTGCCTTCTTCTCTTGAGTTCCTGTACATTTGAACAAATGTGAACTCCACATGCAGTGTCCAACACCCATGATATAGAAGAAGAAAACATGACCTCAGTCACGAATATACCTGAGCCAGAAGCGATGCTTCCCCTCTTATCTCCTTGGAGCGCTTTACAGTCCTTTTTCCAGTGACCCAGCTGGCCACAGTGGAAACACCTGTATTCCTTGGACCGCTTCACCTTTTGCTTCAGAGCCTTGCTGTAGCTCTTGACAGTGGCCTTGCCCTTCTTCCCCTTCTTCTTGTTCCTGGAAGGAACCATTAAGACAGAGGTCGAAGGCTTACCCTTCAGAGTCTCCTCAGTGGTCAAGAGCATATTCAGCAGCTCTGCCGGAGTACAATCGATTTTGTTCATATTAAAATTAATAATGAACGCGTCGAATGAAGGCGGGAGAGACTGCAGAATAATGTCCACAGCAAGCTCCTGGTTGATGGTATGCCCCAGTTTCTCTAGAGCCTCCTTGTGCCCAATCATCTTGAGCACGTGAGCTCCCACTGGGCTCCCTTCAGCCAGTTTGCTCTGAAAGAAGAGCTTCGTCAAATTGTAGCGCTCAGTCCTTGCCTGTGCAGCATACAGCATCTTGAGGTTCGCTATAATCTCTATAGCCGACATGTCCTCATGCTGACGCTGCAGCGGTGGCGTCATAGACGCTAGCATCAGGCAAGCGACATCAATGCTATCATTGACGTGCTTTTCATAGGCTTCCCGAACCGCCCTTGCGGCGTTCGGAGCGGGCTGCGGCGGTATCGCCGTCTCGAGGACATACAGTTTCCTCTCTGCCTTAAGAACGATCTTAAGGTGTCCAAACCAGTCAGAGAAGTTCGGCCCAGCAAACTTCTCCCTTTCCAGTAGGGATCGCACATTGAAGTTCATGGTGTTCGTTGCTGCAGGTATCTACAACAATGCAAGAACAGCAAGGTCAGTATCAATGTATAAGAATCAATCAGGACTTAAGAAAGATTCTTTTTCTCACTATTTTATCTTGCTGAAAAATCCAGCAAAACAGCCCGAAAGAGTAGAACTCTTTTAGTGAGATGGGATCCAGATTTCATACTTGGTCTCCGCGTCCCGCTCAGGCGAGATAAGATGCACAGAGAGTACAAGCACTAATCTCTGGTAGGCTGTCCCAGCCAATCGCCAACCCGTGCGATTCCCCTTCATCCGGGCAATCCAGCAGACTGTGCCAACTGAGTTGGTACAACACAGTCTCTGACCCCACAGATGGCTGCCTCCATGTGCTACCATATGCGCCACATATGTAGCCTACACGGTCAAGCTGACCCGACCTACTCCCTGGACCACCATGTGCTATGCTGAGCAATGAGAAGGGATAAATCCCTACTCTGTAACACACAGGTGTAGTCCCGCACCGTCTGAAGATAGATGGACGTGCCCACTGAGTGGGTACAACACGGCTCCAACGATAATCAGAACAGTGAGGTTTCGCGTCAGAAGGCTTACGAGCTTGATATTTGATCGTTGGATTTTAACGGTCTTTTATCTTCTTCACTATCATGCAATTCCTATGGTGATAGCAGAAGATAAACTAATCATGCAATTCTAATATTTAAACAATAAAAGAAAGCATGAATCTTATGTGGTAAAAGCCCATAGCCCTAGTGAGACCTTAACTTAAATTACGTCTTCACTTGCTCTTCATGGGTCTTTAGCTGCTCATCTGGCCCAAACCAGGGCCCAAGCGCCATCTGCAGCATAGGTGCGCCCACCAGGAATATGCGCCTGGTCCTAGGGTCGATCCCTAGACCTCCCACCTGGTCCAGCCACTGCTGCATGCGCCTCTGCCAAGTGTGCTCTGTGCTCTTGTCTAATTAAATTACAAATTTAACTATCTAGACAAGATTGACACGCAGGTCAATTTCACATTATAAATTAATTAAACTGTGATTCGCAGATCACAAAAATAAAAATTAATTTACAATTAACTCACAGGCACGCAGTCCCCAGCACAGCACACATTAATAACGGGCAGCCCACATAAGAAGAAATAAACAAGCATATGCAACAACCAACATGTGATCCACTCATGAAAAATTAAATTTCGAAAACCCCTTGGGATCAATTTTAATTTTCCTTATTCGCCCTACTACCTTACAATGGTCCATTACTAGGGATCCACTCATCAGACCCAGTCAGATCCACTGCCCTTTCATGCACCAAGTCCTAACTGACTTGAGTTGACCATAAGGTCAACTATGCATGCGCCAGGGCTGAACAACCACAATGAGGTCTGGCTAGCGGGTGTGACCCCGGGCCTAACTCATGTGTGTTCATTAGTTGTCTCAATCAGACATCGCTACACACCTGTCTGCAGTCGACCTATAGCCACCTCAGGCTTGCGCCAAGGTGCTATCTGGTCGACCCATTCAGGCTGTCAGATAGTCTGATCAGACTGGTTGGATCTTGACTAGACTGAGATTTCAACCCTAATAACCCATCTAAGGGTTTACAGTAGGTGCCTTAGATCTAAGGTTATACGCGCATGTGATATAAGTTTTTGAGAAAAACATACAAAAACAAGCGCCAAGAACATGCGCCAAGGTTTGAATGTAACATGATATATTTTTCGCATGGAACATCTAATATGCGCATGTTATAGATCTAAGCATACTTATACATGGATCACAAAGTTTTAAGCAATCATAGAAACATGCAAACAATGGCTCTGATACCAATTGAAAGAACCCCTAAATAAGGGGGCGAAACCCTAGATAGGCGCATGTAATTTTTAAAGCAACGGAAAGGAGGGTTTCTAGGACCTTTGATGCATGTATTATTATCAACTTAAAAACCGATTGCACAAGAGATAAAATCATACCATTGCCATCGGTTTGATGGTGTCTTAGAATCAAAGACGCAAGTGCCTCTTCTCCTTAGATGACGCACACAATGAGAAGGCGACTACTTCCTTGGCGACTTTGTGCTAGCAAATCTTCAAGGAGTCCTTCGTATGGGAAATGAGAGAGAGCTTGCTTGTTTTTCTTCTCGACTCTTCAAGGCGTGAAGAATAATGATCAACACGAGAGGAGGCGACGAGAATAGAGAGGAGGCCACACGATATGCGCTCCACACAAGACATGGAGACGTGGTTGCTAAAAATAGCCAACCTCACTCTTTCATGCGATCATGTGTTCATGCATTTAACCAATCGCATTTTCCTCTCTTCTTTGAATTGAACCAAGCGCTCATCCATGAGCCGGTTCACTTAAGTTTGGTTCAATAACCAAATAAACCAAGCAATCAGTCCAGACCACAATAAACACTTAAGTTCTTGATCTGACCGTCAATCTCTCGATGCTCCTGATCTGACCGATCTAGCATCCAATCTCTCGATCAAAGCTTACCGATCTCAAGCCCTAATCAATCAAACATGATTAGACCAGATCTCACTTACAATCAGAGATTAAATCCCTTTAAACTGAACCCGAACAATTCAGTCCACACGATCTGACTTAAGTAAGCCATATCATCAAATTGTGCGACCCTGAGGGTTTCCTCTAAATGTCGGTAACGATAATTCTCATTATCACGATCAGTGAGGGGTATCTAGCAACACATCACTGTCTCCCGATATAAAGGAAAGAGTCTTCCAAGACTACACCCAAACCATAGCACAAGTGTGAATCAATTCACAAGGCATGCATATTTCCTTTGCCACTGGATGTTCTTATTGGACAAGCCTGTCAAGCTTGTAACTCCAATTTGATGTGCATGATTAGATCAGATGAACACAGTCACCTGGGTATGGCCATACACTTTCTCAATCATCTCATCCAGGGGGCCCCTTTAGAACATCACACTCCTTAAACAAGGAGACGGCAATCCTATGTCTATCACTAGTGCCCTAACCTGATTCAAGCTCACCATCCAAGATAGTCTATAATCATTATGTTTCAAATGATATTGAACTACCTCAAAACAATGGCAATCATCATTTAGATAACACAAGTGATCTCAAGTCAGAGGAAATGTGCCACTTGTCACATTCAAGGAATATTCACATTGTGACAAACAATTGAACATCCTAGTAGGGTCTGTCCAGTACATCCAATGTACCCATGAGTCTACATCTTATTCCATGCTCGAAGCATCCTATAAGATTAGAACACATATTAGTCTTGACCATATCAAGGCTGTCTCATGTTCACCAAGATATATCGACTAAGGACATAATTGCATGTCAGCCCAGCTGAACAGCTTTGAGACATTATTCAGAAGAACATATATTGCAGCAGACAATGTAACTAACTGAATAACAACCATGCCTTTATAAACATAACAGTTTATTACATGATACTGATACATTCCCATAGGCCTCAAACATTAGCCTTAAGGGCATACCCCAACAAGATACCCCTCACTGATCGTGATAACATAAGTTATCGTTACCGACATTTAAAGGAAACCCTTAAGGTCGCACAATTTGATGATATGGTTTACTTAAGTCAGATCGTGTGGACTAAATTGTTTGGGTTCAGTTTAAAGGGATTTAAACTCTGATTGTAAGTGAGATCTGGTCTGATCATGTTTGATTGATTAGGGCTTGAGATCGGTAAGCTTCGATTGAGAGATTGGATGCTAGATCGGTGAGATCAGGAGCATCAAGAGATGAACGGTTAGATCTTGAACCTTTAGGGTTTATTGTGATCTAGACCATATGGCTTGGGTTAATTGGTCTTTGAACCAAACCGACATTGAACCAGCTCATTGAGTGAGCGCATGGTTCAAGGGAGAGAGCAAAATGCGTTGGGGTAAACCCATGAATGCATGAACGCATGAACGTTAGGCGGTTACTATTTTTGGTTTTCCAAAATAAGGTAACGCACTACACGTTCGAGAGAGTTACGCCCTCTCTCGCTGCTTCACCTCTCGTCGCCTCTTCTCTCGTGGGAGAACTTCTTCACGCTTTGGAGAGAGTTTTAGCCAAGAAAGGAGATCATCTAAATCCCCTCAACGCGATCAGGAGACTTGGAGATCCTTGCTAGCACAAGGAGCAACAAGAAGTAGCCGATCCATCGTCTTGTGTGCGTCATCTTTGGAGGAGAACCATTTCGTTCTCTCATTTCCAAGCCGCCATCCAATCTAATGGCGTTGGTAAGATCACTTGTCGATCTTTGCAAGTTTTTATACAAGTTGATCATATGAACTATATGCGATCTTATGAAACCCTAAAATCCTTGCTTCCGCTATCAAAGTTCATATGCGCCTCCTATTAGGGTTTCACCCCCCTCATTAAAGGGGTACTTTCAATTGGTATCAGAGCATTGGTTCTTGTAGAATCATATGATTGCTTGATGATTTGTGATCCTTGTTTGTGTTTGATAAGTAGATCTCGTAGGAAGCATCTTGCGCATCTACATGTTAAGTAGTGAAAATACATGATGTATGTTTTTACTCCTTTGTGCATGTATGATGTATGATTGCGCATGTTGATAGTTGTAGTTTTTCTTAAAATACTTAATCACTTGCGCGCCTCACTAGATCTAAGTGACGCCTGCTATAAACCCTTAGACGGGTTAGTAGGGTTGAAGTCATCCTCTAGGTAAGATCCAACCAGTCTGATCAGACCATCTGACAGCCTAGATGGGTCGACCAGATGGCACCTGTGCGCAAGCACGAGGTGGCTATAGGTCGACTGCAGACAGGCGTGTAGCGAGGTCTGGTTGAGACAACCAATGAACACTCTTGAGTTAGGCCCGGGGTCACACCCGCTTGCCAGAACTCATGAAGGTTGTTCAGCCCTTTGCGCATGCATGGTTGACCATTAGGTCGACTCAAGTCAGTTAGGACTTGGTGCATGCAAGGGCAGTGGATCTGACTAGACATGATGAGTGGATCCCTATTAATGGACCGTTGTAAGGTAGTAGGGCACATAAGACAAATAAAATTGATTCCAATGGGATTTTGAAAATTTTATTTTGTTAATGGATCACATGTTGATTGGATGCCATGATGTTTGTCTATTTCATCTTATGTGGGTTGCCCTTTTAATGTGTGCTGTGCTGGGGCCTGCGAGCCTGGATTAATTATAAATTATTATTTTTGTGATCTGCGCATCACATTTTAATTAATTTATGAAATGTAATTGACCTGTGAGTCAATCTTGTCTAGATAGATTAAATTGTAATTTAATCAGACAAGAGCTCAAAGCACACATGGCAAAGGCGCATGCAGTAGAGGCTTGACCAGGTGGGAGGTCTAGAGTTCGACTCTAGGACAGGCGCATTTTACCTGGTGGGTGCACCTGAGCTGCAGAGGGCGCTTGGGCCTTGGGTTGGGCCAGATGAGATGCAAAAGACCCATGAAGAGCTCAAGTGAAGACTTAAGTTAAAATTAAGGTCTTACTTAGGGTTAATGGGCTTTTACCACATAAGATCAGCATGCTTTCTACTTATCATTTTTATAATTAGAATTGCATGATTTATCTTCTGCTATCACCATAGGGTTTGTATGATAGTTAAGAAGATAAAAGGACCGTTAAAATCCAACGCTATAATATCAAGCACGTAAGCCTTCTGACGCGAAACCTCACTGTTCTGACTATCGTTGGGGCCGTGTTGTACCCACTCAGTGGGCACGCCCATCAATCTTCAGACGGTGTGCGATTACACCTGCGTGTTACAGGGAAGGGATTTATCGCTTCTCGTTGCTCAGCATAGCACGTGGTGGTCCAGGGAGTAGGTCAGGTCAGCTTGACCATGTAGGCTACATATGGGGCATATGTCAGCTATATGGAGGCAGCCATCTGTGGGATCAGAGACTGTGTTGTACCAACTCAGTTGGCACAGTCTGCTGGATTGCCGAGATGAAGGGGAATCGCACGGGTTGGCGATTGGCAGGGACTGCCTACCAGAAATTAGTGCTTGTACTCTCTGTGCATCTTATCTCGCCTGAGCGGGACGCGGAGACCAAGTATGAAATCTGGATCCCATCTCACTAAAAGAGTCTTACTCTTTCAGACTGTTTTAATGGATTTTTCAGTCAGATAAAATAGTGAGAAAAGAATCTTTCTTAAGTCCTGGATTGATTCTAAACATTGATACTGACCTTGCTGTTCTTGCATTGTTGTAGATTCCTGCAGCAACGAACACCATGAGCTTCAATGTGCGATCCCTACTGGAAAGGGAGAAGTTTGCTGGGCCAAACTTCTCAGACTGGTACGGACACCTTAAGATTGTTCTTAAGGCTGAGAGGAAACTGTATGTCCTCGAGACGGCTATACCGCCTCAACCCGCTCCGAACGCCGCAAGGGCGGTTCGGGATGCCTATGAAAAGCATGTCAATGATAGCATTGATGTCGCTTGCCTGATGCTAGCGTCTATGACGCCACAGCTACAGCGTCAGCATGAGGATATGTCTGCTATAGAAATTATAGCAAACCTCAAGATGCTGTATGCTGCACAGGCGAGGACTGAACGCTATAATTTGACCAAGCTTTTCTTTCAGAGCAAACTGGCTGAAGGGAGTCCAGTGGGAGCTCATGTCCTCAAGATGATTGGGCACAAAGAGGCTCTAGAGAAACTGGGGCATACCATCAATCAGGAGCTTGCTGTAGACATTATTCTGCAGTCCCTCCCGGCCTCTTTCGATCCGTTCATTATTAATTTTAATATGAACAAGATCGACTGTACTCCGGCAGAGTTGCTGAATATGCTCTTGACTACAGAGGAAACTCTAAAGGGAAAGCCTTCAACCTCTGTCTTGATGTTTCCGTCAAGGAACAAGAAGAAGGGGAAGAAGGGCAAAGCCCCTGTCAAGAATTACAACAAGGCTCTGAAACAAAAGGTCAAGCGGTCAAAGGAATACAGGTGTTTCCATTGTGGCCAGCTGGGTCACTGGAAAAAGGACTGTAAGGCGCTCTAAGGAGACAAGAAGGGAAGTTTCGCTTCTGGCTCAGGTATTTTTGTGACTGAGGTCATGTTTTCTTCTTCTATTCCATGGGTGTTGGACACTGCATGTGGAGTTCACATTTGTTCAAATGTATAGGAACTCAAGAGAAGAAGACAGGTGGGACAGCATGAGGTGGACCTACGAGTTGGAAACGGGGCACGGGTTGCTGCTGTTGCTGTAGGGGTTTATTACATCTCATTACCATCTGGACTTGTATTAGAACTGGACTATTGTTATTTTGTTTCGAGTATTACGAAAAATATTATCTCTATTCCTGCTCTTGTCAGGAAAGGATTTTCCTTTGAATGCAATATTTCAAAGTGTGTTCTTTCTAATGATAATATTATTTATGCTACTGGATCAATTAACAATGGATTATTCATGTTGGACATGGAATGTTCTATACAAAATATTGATAATAAGAAAGCCAAGTATGCTGATGACAGCACCTTGTTATGGCATAGTCGTTTAGGCCATATTAACAAGAAGCGCATTAAGCGGTTGCATGATCATGGACTGCTGGGATCATTCTCCCATGAGGAGATTGATACATGCAAAGCTTGTTTAATGGGTAAAATGATGAAGGCTCCTTTTCCTAACAAAGGTCAAAGGGGTTCAGGTTTACTTGACCTTATACACAGTGATGTGTGTGGGCCATTTAGTAAACATGCTAGAGGTGGCTATTCATACTTCATTACCTTTACTGATGATTTCAGTAGATATGGGTATGTCTATCTAATGAGACATAAGAGTGAATCTTTTGACAAGTTCAAAGAGTTCAAAAATGAAGTACAGAATCAGCTAGGCCGAAATATCAAGGCACTTCGCTCAGATCGAGGTGGAGAATACCTAAGTCGAGAATTTACTGACTATCTGAAGGAGTGTGGGATTATCTCACAGCTCACTCCACCAGGAACACCGCAATGGAATGGTGTGTCCGAGAGGAGGAACAGAACCTTACTGGATATGGTTCGGTCTATGATGAGTCAGGCTACTCTACCTTACTCCTTTTGGGGATTTGCACTGGAAACAGCTGCAAAGGTACTAAACCGAGTGCCATCCAAGGCAGTTTCAAAGACTCCATACGAATTATGGTATGGGAAATAGCCGAGCTTGACATTTATTAAGATCTGGGGTTGCGAGGCTTATGTCAAAAAGCTCGCCTCTGGGAAACTAGAGAGCAGATCTGAGAAATGTATCTTTGTCGGTTACCCTAAGGAAACTAAGGGTTATTATTTCTACGATCCCAAAGAGAACAAGGTATTTGATGCTCGGACGGCCATTTTTCTTGAGAAGGAGTTTTTTCTGCAAGAGGCCAGTGGGAGAGAAATAAAGCTGGATGAGAATCCAGAAGAAGGACAAAGTAGTCAAGCACAGTTGGATGAGCCTGAGCCGGTAGAACAGGTTAGTGAACAACCTGAGGCTCAGATGTCACGGGAACCGCGAAGATCGGGAAGGATCCGTCGACAGCCTGAGCGCTATGACGGAGTCTACATCATTGATAATGATGAACCCCTTACTTATGCGGATGCGGTCAGTGGACCGGAATCAGCTAGATGGCTTGAAGCTATGCGAGCCGAGATGGACTCCATGTCAGATAACCAAGTCTGGGATTTGGTTGATCCGCCTCCGGGAGTAATCCCTATAGGCTGTAAATGGATCTTCAAGAAGAAGATTGACATGGATGGTAACGTGGTTACCTATAAGGGCAGGCTAGTTGTGAAAGGTTTCAAACAAATCTACGGGATAGATTATGATGAAACTTTCTCTCCTGTAGCCATGTTCAAGTCTATTCGGATTCTTTTCGCGATAGCAGCATATTACGATTATGAGATCTGGCAAATGGATGTGAAGACCGCTTTCCTTAATGGAAAACTGGATGAGGATGTGTATATGACACAACCTGAAGGTTTCTCTAATCCATCAGATCGTCATAAAATATGCAAGTTAAAGAAGTCCATTTATGGAAACGATATGTGAATTTGGTTTGATGAATCAATATGTGAATTTGGTTTCATCAAGAATGAAGATGACCCGTGTGTATATAAGAGGTTTAGTGGGAGCGTGATTACTTTCCTAGTCCTCTACGTCGATGATATCTTAATCATTGGAAATGATATTCCTGAACTGCATGCTGTTAAAGCATGGTTAAGAAAATATTTCCAGATGAAAGATCTAGGAGAAGCAGCCTATGTGTTAGGTGTGAAGATCTACAGGGATAGATCTAAGAGGCTTCTCGGGCTGTGCCAGAGTACTTACATCGATAAGGTCCTGGAGAGATTTCATTTAGAGTATTCTAAAAGAGGATATCTTCCAGTCAGACATGGTCTGAATCTTTCAAAGAGTTAGTGTCCACAAACACAGACTGAGAAAGATGAAATGGACAATACGCCTTATGCTTCGGCTATTGGGTCCATTATGTATGCGATGTTGTGTACTCGCCCAGACGTCGCTTACGGATTAAGCGTGACCAGTCGATTCCAAAGTAATCCAGTTCAGGCGCACTGGATTGCGGTCAAGAACATTTTAAAATATCTGCGGAGGACCAAAGATATGTTCTTGATATATGGTGGTCAAGAAGAACTCAGTATAGAAGGATATACTGACGCTTCGTTCCAATCGGACCAGGATGATTTCCGATCGCAATCAGGCTATGTTTTTAGCTTGAATGGAGGAGCAGTGGTGTGGAAAAGTTTCAAACAGTCTATTGTTGCTGATTCCACAACAGAAGCCGAGTATGTTGCAGCCTCGGAAGCATCCAAGGAGGCAGTGTGGATTCTGTTGGGGTATGCCCTTAAGGCTAATGTTTGAGGCCTATGGGAATGTATCAGTATCATGTAATAAACTGTTATGTTTATAAAGGCATGGTTGTTATTCAGTTAGTTACATTGTCTGCTGCAATATATGTTCTTCTGAATAATGTCTCAAAGCTGTTCAGCTAGGCTGACATGCTGTTAAGTCCTTAGTCGATATATCTTGGTGAACATGAGACAGCCTTGATATGATTGAGACTAATATGTGTTCTAATCTTATAGGATGCTTCGAGCATGGAATAAGATGTAGACTCATGGGTACATTGGATGTGCTGGACAGACCCTACTAGGATGTTCAATTGTTTGTCACAATGTGAATATTCCTTGAATGTGACAAGTGGCACATTTCCGTTGACTTGAGATCACTTGTGTTTTCTAAATGATGATTGTCATTGTTTTGAGGTAGTTCAATATCATTTGAAACATAATGATTATAGACTATCTTGGATGGTGAGCTTGAATCAGGTTAGGGCACTAGTGATAGACATAGGATTGCCGTCTCCTTGTTTAAGGAGTGTGATGTTCTAAAGGGGCCCCCTGGATGAGATGATTGAGAGAGTGTATGGCCATACCCAGGTGACTGTGTTCATCTAATCTAATCATGCTTATCATATTGGAGTTACAAGCTTGACAAGCTTGTCCAATAAGAACATCCAGTGGCAAAGGAAATATGCATGCCTTGTGAGTTGATTCACACTTGTGCTGTGGTTTGGGTGTAGTCTTGGAAGACTCTTTCCTTTATATCGGGAGACAGTGATGTGTTGCTAGATACCCCTCACTGATCGTGATAATGAGAATTATCGTTACCGACATTTAGAGGAAACCCTCAGGGTCGCACAATTTGATGATATGGCTTACTTAAGTCAGATCGTGTGGACTGAATTGTTCAGGTTCAGTTTAAAGGGATTTAATCTCTGATTGTAAGTGAGATCTGGTCTGATCATGTTTGATTGATTAGGGCTTGAGATCGGTAAGCTTCGATCGAGAGAATGGATGCTAGATCGGTCAGATCAAGAGCATCAAAGAGATCGACGGTTAGATCTGAAGCCTTAGGGTTTAATTAAGATCTAGACCATATTGCTTGGGATAATTGGTCTTGGACCAAACCGTGATGAACCGGCTCATGAATGAGCGCATGGTTCAAAGTGAAGAGAAGTTTGCGCTTGGGTAAAACCGAAGTCGCATGAGAGAATGAACGTGGGAGTGGTTTTCTATTTTTAGAAACCATGACTCCTAAGCGTGGTCACATCTCTCTCGCTTCATTCACACCTTGTCGCCGCGCTTGGCTAGAGGGTCTTGAGGCATTCTCGCGTGGAGGAGAGGCTAAGACGACAAGGAAGTTTTCGCCAAGGAGATCTCTCATCCTTTCCACTCGACAAGAACCTTTGGAGAACCTTGCTAGCACAAGGATCAACAAAGAGTAGGCGACATCACCTTGTGTGCGCCACCTAAGGAGGAGATCCATTTCGCTCTCTCATTCCAAGACACCATCCAAGTGATGGCAATGGTGAGTATCGCTTTTCATTATAAGTTGATCATATTACATGCTTTAAGATCGCATAAGAAACCCTAGATTCCGCTAGAAATTTTGTTGCGCCTCCTATTAGGGTTTCGCCCCCCCTCTAGAAAGGGGTTCCCTTCAGATTCGTAAGTTCATTCAGGAACTTGGTGTTGTTCCTTCGAGTGTAGATCCTTTGGTTATCTTCTGTGATAACACTGGAGCAATCGCACAAGCAAAGGAACCACGGTCGCACCAGAAGTCCAAGCACATACAGAGACGGTTTCACTTGATCCGGGAGATCATTGATCGTGGTGAGATTAAAATCTGCAAGGTTCATACAGATGACAATCTGTCAGACCCGCTTACCAAGCCTCTGGCGCAGCAGAAGCATGAGAAGCACTGTAATAACATGGGTTTGAGATTTCTCAACCATTAGATTAAGTGCAAGTGGGAGATTGTTGGGGTATGCCCTTAAGGCTAATGTTTGAGGCCTTGGGATTCTTTCAGTATCATGTATAAACTCTTATGTTTATAAAGGCAATGGTTGTTATTCAGTTTGTTACATTGTCTACTGCAATAAGTGTGCTTCTGAATAATGTCTCAAAGCTGTTCAGCTAGGCTGACATGCTATATGTCCTTAGTCGAGATATCTTGGTGAATATGAGACAGCCTTGATATGATTGAGACTAATATGTGTTCTAATCTTATAGGATGCTTCGAGCATGGAATAAGATGTAGACTCATGGGTACATTGGATGTACTGGACAGACCCTACTAGGATATTCCATTGCTTGTCACAATGTGAATAATCCTTGTTTGCAACAAGTGGCACATGTCCTCTGACTTGAGATCACTTGTGTTTCTAAATGATGATTGTCATTGTTTTGAGGTAGTTCAATATCATTTGAAACATAATGGTTATAGACTATCTTGGATAATGATCATGAGTCATGTTAGGGCACTAGTGATAGATATAGGATTGCCGTCTCCTTGATTGGAGTGTGATGTTCTAAAGGGGCCCCCCTGGATGAGATGATTGAGAAAGTGTATGGCCATACCCAGGTGACTATGTTCATCTGATCTAATCATGCTCATCATATTGGAGCTACAGGCTTGACACGCTTGTCCAATAAGAACATCCAGTGGCAAAGGAAACATGTATGCCTAGTGAAGTGGATTCACACTTGTGCTGTGGTTTGGGTGTAGTCTTGGAAGACTCTTTCCTTTATATCGGGAGACAGTGATGTGTTTCTAGATACCCCTCACTGATCGTGATAACGTAAGTTATCGTTACCGACATTTAAAGGAAACCCTTAGGGTCGCACAATTTGATGATAAGTCAGATCGTGTGGACTGAATTGTTTGGGTTCAGTTTAAAGGGATTTAAACTCTGATTGTAAGTGAGATCTGGTCTGATCATGTTTGATTGATTAGGGCTTGAGATCGGTAAGCTTCGATTGAGAGATTAGATGCTAGATCGGTGAGATCAGGAGCATCAAGAGATGAACGGTTAGATCTTGAACCTTTAGGGTTTATTGTGATCTAGACCATATGGCTTGGGTTAATTGGTCTTTGAACCAAACCGACATTGAACCAGCTCATTGAGTGAGCGCATGGTTCAAGGGAGATAGCAAAATGCGTTGGGGTAATCCCATGAACGCATGAACGCATGAATGTTAGGCGGTTACTATTTTTTGGTTTTCCAAAATAAGGTAACGCACTACACGTTCGAGAGAGTTACGCCCTCTCTCGCTGCTTCACCTCTCGTCGCCTCTTCTCTCGTGGGAGAACTTCTTCACGCTTTGGAGAGAGTTTTAGCCAAGAAAGGAGATCATCTAAATCCCCTCAACGCGATCAGGAGACTTGGAGATCCTTGCTAGCACAAGGAGCAACAAGAAGTAGCCGATCCATCGTCTTGTGTGCGTCATCTTTGGAGGAGAACCATTTCGTTCTCTCATTTCCAAGCCGCCATCCAATCTAATGGCGTTGGTAAGATCACTTGTCGATCTTTGCAAGTTTTTATACAAGTTGATCATATGAACTATATGCGATCTTATGAAACCCTAAAATCCTTGCTTCCGCTATCAAAGTTCACATGCGCCTCCTATTAGGGTTTCGCCCCCCTCATGAAAGGGGTACTTTCATATTCTTCCGCTGTGCAATGTGTATGCCGAAAATTTGTAAATTATCCCTGGGGTTTCTCAACAACTTTCAGTCATAGAACCATAGGGGGGGGGGGCCATGGATATCAAGCTTCCCTCAGGAAGGGCCAAATCCTCTATCTATCCATTGATCTTCTCATATGGGTTGTGACATACTCAATGACAACCGTTATGACCTCCCAACTACGGTGAGGTGTTAGGTTGTATCTAAGCATGTCCCTAACCATATAGAAGAGTCAATGACCTCAAGTCAAGGGATCAATGCATCTCTTGTCACTTGTGAGGATAACTCATGACACCAAGTTTGTGCCTTATAGCGGGTCGGTCCAATATATCCACCATTGATATACCTATATGTCTGCGTAAGCAACTCATGCCTAACCAGCCCGTATACCAATCTTACAAGTACCAGAGATGTCCCATATCTACTCAGGTACATCGACTGGGAGAAGAGTTTGAGCACAAATCCAATCTGTCTCCAGGGACATTATCATGTAAGAACACAATCGCAGATGTACACAAAGCATGATAACGACAATGCAATAATGATATATAAGAGATATCAATGTCAAGTAGTACAAAAGATAGACCAAAACTAGGTCTTAGGGCATAAACATCAACAATAATATAATCCATCTACAACTCATGACCTAAAACAACTTGTTTATGATCAAAAAGAGAAGAGCCGCATGTTCCGTTGGTCGAGGAAATAGGGCTGACAACAAGCAAACATTAAGGAAGTGTAATCAAGGAAGGATGTCAGAAGTGAAAAGGAGGCAATAGATGACCCGCAAGCTATGACGGAAAATGGGTGACCAACAATAAGCTAATGTCTTCAAGCAAGTATGTGAGCAATAAGATGTTGGGAAACCCCGGGGATATTTTACAATTTTCAGAGATAGAAATTACACAAAACATTGCACAGCGGAAGCAATATCCCCGAAACGAGCCGATCCCAAAAACCCAATGAAGATCGCAAGCGAGGGAGTCGACACGATGAGATAGAAAATACCTTGAGCAAGGCGAGGCTGATGTCGAAGTAGGTGCCCAAGCGTGCGCCCTCTGCAGTCTCGCACACACAGATCACCTCGAGTCCTCTTCTTCCACGCCCGGTGCTAGCCTCAGGAAGAAGATCCAAGCCTTGTGCTTATTCCTCAAGCCTTGCGCCACCTCCAAGGTATATGCGCCAAGAGGAAGATGAGGAGAAGGAAGTCGCCAAGCAACACCAAGTTCCTCACGCCAAGAGGAAAAGAAGATGAAGTGTTCTCGGCTAGGGTTGGATGGAAGAGAAGTGCGCCACTACCTCTTTCTCTCGCCTCTCTCTTGTGATCATGCCTTCTAGATTAATTGTCTGTCAAGAGGGGGCGTCTAGGGCCTCTTATATAGAGCAAGAGGCGGTCTAATGTGTGACCACAATTCAAATCAAGTGGGCGGCTAGGAGAGGATGTAGGAGAATTAATCTAGTTAATCAAGTCCTAATCCAATTAGGACTCTAATTGATTCAAACAATTAAATCCTAATCCAATTAGGATTCTAATTATTTAAACAATTAAATCCTAATCTAATTAGGATTCTAATTAATTAATTAATTAATTAGTCCTAATCCAATTTGGATTCTAATCAATTAATTAATTAACCCATATGATTAATTTCAAACCATAAATGTTAACTCTAGTCTAACCAGGGTTAAGCGCACGCCTACTTTCTCCTTCTCCTTAAGCCCAGTAAGCCCAACTTTACAATGTGCCCAGCCCAAGGTCCATCATACATGTTAACCAAGCCTTTGGATTCAATCCAATTAAACCCAAGGTCAAATTAGGCTAACCATGGTTAATATTCCATAAATTGAAGTTGGCTCCAATGAATTTCTTCCATCTCATCAGGCCCATTGGCACTGATGAAATCTCCAAAATAGATCTGAGTTATCCAATAACTCGATCATAAGGCTTCTCGACGAGAACTCGAGTATCAAGGTGTGCGACCCTGTAGGTTCCTCTGACGCTGGTAGTGTTGACCAAAGGTCACCACAAGCAGTGAGTGGCACCTAGCAGTGCATTGCTGCTACCTAGGTCATCGGAATGGATATTGACATCGACATCCCCATCATCGCAATCAGGTACAGATGCATTACAGTCTCTTTGCCGAACTGATATCTGATTGGCCAAGTGTGTCACCACTTGTTTTTATCCAATATCATGGCTATGACTAAATCAGGACTCACCTGGGTATGGCCATACACTTTCAGTCATAAAACCATAGAGGAGCTCCATGGATATCATGCTTCCCTTAGGAAGGGGCAAATCTTATGTCTGTTCATTGACCTTCTCATATGGGTCATGATATCCCCAATGACAACCGTTATTACCTCCCAACTACGGCAAGACATTAGGTTGTATCAAGGCATATCCCTAACCATATAGAATGGCCAATGACCTCAAGTTAAGGGATCAATGCATCTCCTATCACTTGTGAGGATGACTTGTGACACCAAGTCATTGCCTCACAGCTGTTCGGTCTAGTACATCCACCACTGATATACCCATATGCCTGCATTAGCACCTTGTGCCTAACCTGCCCATATACCAGTCTCACAAGTACTAGAGTTGTCCCTTATCTACTCAGGTACATTGACTGGGGACAATCATTTGAGCACAGATCCAATCTGTCTCTAGGGACATTATCATATAAGTACATAATCACAGATGTAAGCAAATATAGATAATGACAATGCCAGAATGATATAAAATATCAACGTCAAGTAGTACAGTAATGTACCAAAACTAGGTCCTAGGGCATATACACCAACATAAGAGGATTTAGGCTTAGGGCTATGGGCTAGCCACTAATAATCATGTGTATATGCTACAGGCTTGTGGTTGGCCACGAGCAGATGATGCTCGGCCCAACTATGCAAATAACCACATTCAACAAGTGAACACAATTATGACCAAACATAACCTAATTAAATCTATGTCGTAAATAGCTTGACTTGTTTGTGACACAAACATGATTATTCTTACCCAAACTTTCTTAAGTTCATGTCAAGTTGGGTTGGATTAACCGATTGGGTTAATTTTTTTTGCTAGGTCTAAATATCTATCTACATATTGAAGCTAATTAACTTATGCAACATATAAATAATCAACATATTAATGTTAAAAATTATAATTCAGAACTAAAAATATAAAGTAAACATCTCTATAAGGAGACAAAAGAATATTCACGCAATTGAGATTTTACAATAAGAATTTTTAAAAATTAGTATTAATCAAATAAAATACAGAGATCAAGATTCAACATGAGGCAGCTAGCTATGGGCACCCATGATGTAGCATCTAATAGGAGGGAGGGTCCTTACGCCGTACTCTAGAGTTTTTACATGATGCATGTAAAACGAGAGAGGGTCGTCAGACGAGGGAAGAAGAAACACTTCGGAAAGTGCAGGAAAACCGCTATAAAACACGATGAAACAGCGGCGAATTCGATCGGGGCAACACTAATGCGAATGAGAAGTGACGGCACCCAACTATTTAACGCAACACACTAACCTCACAGCAATTTAAAAGCATTCCCTACAGCTCTCTTAGCGCGTTTTAAGGTCAGCCACGCGGGGGACAGCGAGTGCGCAGGGGTTCAGCTCGCCAGCCTTGAGGGCTGAAACAAACCAAAGAAACAAGAGAACCGACCACGCTCCGACGTTCGGACTAGTGTGGGTGAAGATGAAAGGGGAAAACCAGTTTATTATCAAAGCAAGAAGGAGAAAACAGGTGAACCTGACCCACCGGAAAGGTGGGATTTACTTCAAATGGAAGAGGAACACAACTTGGAATCGAAGAGACGTCTTCAACCCGAACAACGATGAAGGCGAGGCTCCGGCTTGTCTTCACACTATGCTGGCGACTCCTAAGCTCACCAGGAGGACTCTCTACACCAAAGAGAACTAAGGAGGAATGCTGGCCAATCCTTCTCTTTTATAAGATAAGGAGAAGGAACAAGACAAGGGGACAACATCCTAACAAACTAACTACCATAAAGTTAGTAGCATTTGGAACGAGAGTTTTTGTGGTCTCACCATTTAGTTTTATCTTTCATCTAACAATATAGGCATGCAATCCTATAGTGAGTAGCATGAAATATAAAACATCACAGGCATGCTTAAAATTGAGCAGAAAATTGATGCACCTCTAGAAAGCCCTAGAAGCCATCAAAGATTTGGCAAATCAATAGGTATGCTCAAGCCCTCTTCACCAGCCCTTAATCATCTAGGTGCGCCACTAAGGTAAACCCTAGAAGCCACCAAGGATTCAGCTAAGGAAGAAGCTGCCCCATGTGATTTAGATGCGCCAAAGAGAAGTCATGATGTGCTCTCTGTCATCCCTAATCTTCAACTTTAATTACAAAACGAATAAAGGAAAAAGGGCGGCACGCAGGCCTCACAAGAATACATCCCAGGCATGCATAATGGCTTGTCTATAACCATATCATAATGCAATAATAAAAGCACCTACTCATACTCTTCTACATTCAATGAAAAACCAACCATTAAAATTAATTTTAGTTTTTTCATAAACCTGTTCATCACCCAAAATAATTGTCACAAAATTTCCCCAAAATAATTCTCTCAGGCTCCCTGTGAAAGGTGGCGCATCCATGCCCTAGGCATGCAAGCCGCCCCCTTTCAGTCCACCTTACCATGTAAAATTTAAAGGAAAAATTCCCTAAAATATTTACATAGCTTGTGTGCAAGGTCCATCCTTCACACAAGGAGAATCTATCAGTAGGAAATTTTAGACAAAAATTTCAGCATGATAAACCTACCCTTTTCTAAGCAGAAAAATCATGGCATAAAAGTTTTTTAAAAAAACTTTTATGACATGGGCGCATGTAGATAAGCAAAATACACCGCGTGGGTCTCGTAAGTTCGCTCTGATACCACTGTTGGGAATCCCCGGGCCAATTTTAAAATTTTAATCAGAGCGGAAGCGATGGCCCGAAATAGGATAACCCTAAGAGCCAGGATCCCTTACGAGTGATCCACCGGATGTGTCAGAGTAGTATACCTTTATTCGCATAATCCTAGGGGCTGGTGATGACAAAGAAGAGGCGTACAAGTGTCCGCCCTCTACAATCGTGCACACACGGACTGCTCGAGATTCTCTTCACTCCGCGCCTGGTGTTAGCCTTCGGGAGGAAGATCATGTTGCCAATGTCGCAGCCCTCTTTGCTTGCGCCATCTCCAAGATGCGCCAAAGAGGTGATGAAGGGAGAAGATTGACCACAAGGAGAGGGAAGCTCTACAACTTGTGTCAATCTCTTGTCTAGCCACCTTTCCTCATGACATGCGTCACCATGAAGATGCGCCCATGAGGTGAGTCTCCATGAGGTAAGTCTCCTTCTCATCCTTTATAGACAACCACCTAAGAAGAAGTGCCTATGATGATGAGAAGAGATACCATCACTTCTCTTCTTCTCCTTTCTTCTCCACATGCGCCAACTTCATGGAAGTTGCGCCCATGATAAGAAATCAGCCTTCTTCATGCATCAATCCCTCCAAGGGATACATCATCGAAGAAGGAGGAAGGCTCCAAGCCTTCTTTTGCACCCATGGAAGAAGAAGGTGTTGCCACCATGAAGGTGGCGCCACTTCTCTCTTGGAGGTGCCATGGAGAAGGAGATATCATCTCCTCTTGCGCCAATCCTTCCAAAGGATGCGCCATGGAGAAAGGAAGAAGCTCCAAGGTGGTCTCAAGCACCTAGAGGGGATGAAGCTTGTCATCCATGGTGGTAGGCGACACCTCCTTGCATGTAGTTGCCATGGAGAAGAGATTAGAGGTGTACGGCTAGGTTTTGATGAGTTATATAGATGATTTCGGCTAGGGCTTCATTAATTACGAATTTTCATAATTAATAAGCACCTAGATCCATTAATGCTTAATGGATGCGGATCCGCAACTTAAGTGATGAATATATCTAATATAAATATTCACTTAAGTTGTGTGTAGCCCCCATGACTTAAGCTGTGAATAAAATGAATATTTATATTCATTTTAGCGCTTAAGTCATGGGCCCACATGTTACGTTTAAATCAATCGCAAAAAGCCTCCGAACAAAACCGGAGCTTAAACCCAATATTTGACCACTCGACTGAACCTAGTCCATCGAGGTCAAACGTGGTCACCCGAAGGTCAACCAGGGTCAACTGAAGTCAAAACGCAACATCATCCCAAAAGATCATCTCCAACTCATCAGATGCATCCGCGATGCATCGGACTCCCAAACTGACTCGAATCAACCAAATGACTCGATCATAGGCAACTCGATCAATACGAGATCTCGAGCGTCTAGGTGTGCAACCCTGTAGGTTCCTTAGACGTTGGCAGTGATAACCTCACATCATCACAAGCAATGAGTGGCACCTAGCAGTACATCATTGCTACCCTAGTCCTCGGAATGGAGTCGTCATCGACATCCCCTAAAACTGCGACAAGATACATGTACACTCTAGTCCTTTTGCCAGACTGATCGTCCAAGACGGACAAGTGATTGACACTTGTTAATTCCAACATCAATGGTCATGACTCTATTCAGGCTTAACCTGAGTGTGGCCACACACTTTCAGTCATGCACCATGTAGGGCCCATGGACATCAAACTTCCCCGCAGAGAAGGGGCAAATCCTCTATTGTCACATTGAATCTCTCAAATGGCTCAAGATATACCCAATGACAACCGTTATGACTCCCCTGTTACACGGAGTGTTAGGTTGTATCAAAGTACATCCATCACCATATAGAGATATCAATGCCCTTAAGTCTAGGACGTGTAAATCTCTGTCACTGTGATATTTTGACCTATGACACCAAGTCAAATCCTCACGGTGGGTCGATCCAGTATATCTTCCTTGATATACCCATATGTCTGCGTTAGCAACCCGTGCTCAACCAGCACATATACCAGTCTCAAGTGTATCATAGCTGTCCCTTATCCACTATGACACTTGACCGGGGATTATTCTTTGAGATCAGATAGAATCTATCTCCAGGGACATTGTATATGCAAATGTACATATATGACGCAGATGTACAAAAGGCATAACAACGACCATGCCAGGATGTATATCACAAATAAATGTGACTCATATCGGACCAGCCACAGGTCCTAGGGCATATACACCAACAAAAATATCATAGAAGAAAACTGGGACTAGGGGTTCATCCACCTTGATTCTAATGACTAGAAAGATATAAAGGCTGTCAATCAAACTTCATTATAAAAAAGATGTAATTTACTTCATAAAATAATCAACTCGCTCTCGCGCAGTCAATCATACAAAGGACCAATCCTCACTCTCGTGCAAGATCTATCCAATGCTGAAAAAAAGTAAATCATTGAACAAAGAACTCAAGGATCACTCTTGTGCATCTGAATTATAAGTAAAAAATCTCAAGTGGAAACTCAAGGATCACTCTCGTGCATCCGAATCTCAAAACAGGTTCTACTTAAGGTTTTCCAACGTTCCGATCCTCACTCTCGTGCAGGATCTTCACGTCTAACACATTAACTCAATCCAAACAATCAGAAACTCAACATGGCAATAAAATCACTAAAAATCAGAATTTGAAGAACTACCTAATCTCTTACGATAGTTCCAAACTCAACAATTCTTAGGGTTCCAAATTTCACAATCAACCACTCGGTCTATTTCGCAAAATTCTAAAACATGCTGATATTTATAAAAGTAAGGAGAATCAAAGAACAATCAATCACAAAAGTAAAATTATCATAATAAAATTATCATGACAAAAATTAATGTTTCCTAGTCATTAACAAACCAAGGGGATTACACCCCATGTCCCATAAAAAGATCTAAGCTTGAATGGTGAAAGGATTACAATAAACAATAATTTCAAAGGATTAGAAATCAAAAAAAGAAGAAAAGTTGCAAAATAGGTGCTGTAATGAAATTACAGCACCGTAATTGCCTTTGAACAGTACTATCATCGCTGTTTTATTGATTTCTCCTCCGATCAAACTCCAAATGCTCTAAAACTTCTCGTGCATGCTCTCCTACTCTAGATGAAGCTTCGGGGTAAATTTCATGGACTGAGGTGGTCTCTACACTTCTCGGTGTGAGGCCAAACCCTAAGCGCCTCTATGTCAATTGCTCCCTCAATACTCAATAAAAATTAGGGATGTCACTTCATTTGTCTTCCCCTACTTAACGATGAGTTCACAGCAACTTTCGGATCTCAATTTGGAGTTCTAGATCAAAAGTTATGGCCCGCACAAGTTTCGGGCCCCGAAAGTATCGCGCCTCTAGGATAAAAATACGGCCGTGTTATATTTTACGGCAGTGCCGTATTTTGGTTATGTGAACCCTGAGTCAAAATTACGGCCCGTAAAATGCTTCTAGACTATGCCATAAAATCGGATGAGTTCTCTGGTCTGAATCGCCTAGGAAATACAGCACCGTGAAATAGTTTACGGCTATGCCATAATTTCTACAAAAGTCTCTGGTCTGAAGAGCTTCAAAATACGGCCCGTGGAATGGTTTACGGCAGTGCCGTATTTTACACAAAATCTTATGTTCCAAAAATCCACCAAATTACGGCAGTGCTCTTGATTTTACGGTAGCGTACGCAAATACGGTACCGTAAAATAGAATACGACACTACCGTATTTTGGTGAGTTGCTCCGATTTGCATGAAATTTGCTCCGTGATCTCCTCTTGATGATGGTAACTCTTTCATGTATTTGATTTTTCTCGAAAAGTCCTCAAAATAGTGCCTTTTTACCTGAAAATCATGAAAAACCAAAATAGAAGTAGACTTTGCAATATTTGATGAATTCAGCATAAAAACAAGTAAAAGATCCTCAATTTAGCATAAAAAAATATCTAAAATGATACAAAATATACTATATATTTTGGTGTCATCAAGGACTTGGGGTTTTAAGCCCTTGTATTGTGACATTTGCACTTAGACTACTCTTTATGAACAAAGTTTAATCTTGTTAGCGTGCGTAATTCTTAGTCGAGTGCTTTCTCTGCCGAGACCTCTCTTCTTCCCTCCATCTTCAAGTGATGTTCTTGAGTGTGTAAGGTTAAAGATTGGCGTGAAGGCTCCATCCCACCTTTGAAGCATTCGGCTAAAGGATTGAAGACCTGAAAAAGACCCCTTAAGGACTTCATTGTTCATAGTTTAAAGAGGGCTTATAGGCTTTGTATTCTACCCCCTCTTGTTCCCTTGATTGTAAAAGGCCTGTTAATCACCCTATATTTTCTAACCTCTTCACCCGAAGTCAGAAGCAGTGGGAGCCAGGGGATTCAGAGAAAGGGGTTCGGCCCCCTTCCCTAAAGGGGGGCCTCAGGTGTTCTCTAACAGAGTAGAGTAGTTTACTCCCTAGATTGCCTGTTAAGTATCTCCATCATTCTGCTTGCCAACTGTTTGCGCATGTGTGCCATCCCTATTACATTGGTTGCTACTATTTGCAATCTCTAAAATTCATAAGCCCGATCACAAATCAAATCCATAGAGCTACTTACCTTAGGTAGAATCCTGGGGGTTTCGTTCTTCGTCAGTGGTATCAGAGCAGCCCTAAGGTGCTCTAAAATTCATGTAATAATTTTTGAAATTTGTTGTTCCCTATGAGTCTCTGTTTCTTGCGAATCTCTGTTTGTCTGAAGTTCTGTTCTCTATGGTTACTGATTTCTTTCTTCTGGTTCTTCGTGTTGAGAACTACCGTACTTTATGCTGAGTTGTGTTTGAGAAGCCCTAGAAGTCTTGTTATTCCTGATTCTATTCCTTGAAGCTCTCTGATTTTGTGTCTTTGAGATTTTGCTGTTCTTTTATGCCGAGTGCTGAGCTTGATTTTAATCTTATTGATAAACTATTTGAGAATTGCGCTGAAATCTGTCGCTGAATCTCTCACTAATTTTCTGCTTGCTGAATTCTATTCACTGAAGTCCTGAATTCTCTAGTTCTGCTGTTTGTTTAGTCTATCAAAACAAGACTTTTCAAAACTCTACTGATCTCTTGGTTTAACTTCTCAAAACAATTTGAAACCCTATTGAATTCTGAATTGTCCTTTCTGAAATATTCTTAACTTTGCTTGCTGCGTTTATATTTGAACTTCTATTTGCCAGCATTGAACTGAGAGGGTATTTGAGATAACTAACTAATGGTTCATCCCCATGTACCCTAACTAGATCAATGTCAGACACAGCAGATGTCTACTGTGGCTGATATATGAATTTCCAGGAAGATGGAATTTATACGTTACTGTTTTTTACCGGTCTGTGTCTTGATTGCGTTTGTGGGTTAGTAAGGAGGTTAGGGGGCTATCTACACCATAGAAATCCCACTAATCTCCTTCCATCGGTTCACCTCTTCAGAAGCTGCAGCAAACCAAGTGTTGTTCGCTTCCTTGAAAGGCTTGGAATCAAAACTGCATTTGCTGGATTTACTATTGCTTACCAGTTTTGTTGTTTTGGACTATGATTGAATTTTTGGTGGTTCAGTACTATCTGAAGATCATTGGTAGTATTCTGATTTCCCTGGTAGTGTTCACAGCTCATAAATCCCCCAGCAAAATCATTGTCGTGTGGGAATTGAGGAACTGAACAAAGTGAAAGTACCCCTTAAACTAAGGGGGGGTCCCCTTCTAGGAGGAGCGAAAACCCTAGGCAGTGGCGCATAAAATTTTTGGGCAGCGGATTAGGGTTTCAAGAATCGGTTCATGTGATATGATCAACCAAATGGAAACGATTGCATGTAAGAGATAAAACTCATACCATAGCCATTTCGAATGGCGCCTAGGAAGCAAAGATCAAAGCAGATCTTCTCCAGAGGTGACGCACACAGTTGATGTCGCCTACTCCTCTTTGCGATCCTTGTGCTAGCAAGATCCAAAGAAGTCTTTGATCGAAAATGAGAAAGGGATGAAGAGATCTTTTAGTTTGCCGATTTCTCCTCCAAATCCAAGGCGTCGTCACCCACGGAAAAAAACAAGAGGAATGCGTTCAAGTGGCGAGAATAGAGAGAGCACTCTCTTTCGAACGTGAGTGTCTCCAAGTGGAGATCATGGTTGCTAAAAATAGCACCACTAACCGCCCAACATGTTCACGCCAAGTGAACTTGTCGCCAATGCTTGAACCATTTTGGTTTAATTTAATTTTGGTTCAATTACCAAATAAACCAAACGACATGGCCTAGATCATATTAAAACCCTAAGGTTCCAGATCTAGCCGTTGATCTCTATGATGCTCCTGATCTGACCGATCTAGCATCTCTTCTCTCGATCGAAGCTTACCGATCTCAAGCCCTAATCAATCAAACATGATCAGACCAGATCTCACTCACAATCAGAGATTAAATCCCTTTAAACTGAACCCGAAACAATTCAGTCCACACGATCTGACTTAAGTAAGCCATATCATCAATTGTGCGACCCTGAGGGTTTCCTTAAAACATCGGTAACGATAATTTACATTATCACAACCAGTGAGGGGTATCTAGCAACACATCACTGTCTCCCGATATCAAGGAAAGAGTCTTCCAAGACTTCACCCAAAAACAGCACAAGTGTGAATCAATTCACAAAGCATACATATTTCCTTTGCCACTGGATGTTCTTATTGGACAAGCCTGTCAAGCTCGTAACTCCAATATGATGAGCATGATTAGAACAGATGAGCACTGTCACCTGGGTATGGCCATACACTCTCTCAATCATCTCATCCAGGGGGCCCCTTTAGAACATCACACTCCTTAAACAAGGAGACGGCAATCCTATGTCTATCACTAGTGCTCTAACCTGATTCAAGCTCACCATCCAAGATAGTCTATAATCATTATGTTTCAAATGATATTGAACTACCTCAAAACAATGACAATCATCATTTAGAAAACACAAGTGATCTCAAGTCAGAGGTAATGTGCCACTTGTCTTAATCAAGGAATATTCACATTGTGACAAACAATTGAACATCCTAGTAGGGTCTGTCCAGTACATCCCATGTACCCATGAGTCTACATCTTATTCCATGCTCGAAGCATCCTATAAGATTAGAACACATATTAGTCTTAACCATATCGAGGCTGTCTCATGTTTACCAAGATATATCGACTAAGGACATAATAGCATGTCAGCCCAGCTGAACAGCTTTGAGACATTATTCAGAAGAACATATATTGCAGCAGACAATGTAGCTAACTGAATAACAACCATGCCTTTATAAACACATAGAGTTTATTACATGATACTTGTTACATTCCCATAGGCCTCAAACATTAGCCTTAAGGGCATACCCCAACAATCTCCCACTTGCACTTAATCTAATGGTTGAGAAATCTCAAACCCATATTATTACAGTGCTTCTCATGCTTCTGCTGCGCCAGAGGCTTGGTAAGCGGGTCTGCCAGATTGTCATCTGTATGAACCTTGCATACTTTGATCTCGCCACGATCTATGATCTCCCTGATCAAATGAAACCGTCTCTGTATGTGCTTGGACTTCTGGTGCGACCGTGGTTCCTTTGCCTGTGCGATTGCTCCAGTGTTATCACAGAAGATAACCAAAGGATCTGCACACGAAGGAACGACACCAAGCTCTCACGAACTTACGAATCCACACTGCCTCCTTGGATGCTTCCGAGGCTGCAACATACTCGGCTTCTGTTGTGGAATCAGCAACAGTTGACTGTTTGAAACTTTTCCACACCACTGCACCTCCATTCAAGCTAAAAACATAGCCTGATTGCGATCGGAAATCATCCTGGTCAGACTGGAACGAAGCGTCAGTATATCCTTCAATACTGAGTTCTTCCTGACCACCATATATCAAGAACATATCTTTGGTCCTCCGCAGATATTTTAAAATGTTCTTGACTGCAATCCAGTGCGCCATACCTGGATTACTCTGGTAACGACTGGTTACGCTTAACCCGTAAGCAACGTCTGGGCGAGTACACAACATCGCATACATTATAGAACCAATAGCCGAAGCATAAGGCGTATTGTTCATTTCATCTTTCTCAGTCTGTGTTTGTGGACACTGACTCTTAGAAAGATTCAGACCATGTCTGACTGGAAGATATCCTCGCTTAGAATTCTCTAAGTGAAATCTCTCCAGGACCTTATCGATGTAAGTACTCTGGCACAGCCCGAGAAGCCTCTTAGATCTATCCCTGTAGATCTTCACACCTAACACATAGGCTGCTTCTCCTAGATCTTTCATCTGGAAACATTTCCTCAGCCATGCCTTAACAGCATGCATTTCAGGAATGTCGTTTCCAATGATCAAGATATCATCGACGTAGAGGACTAGGAAAGTAATCACGCTCCCACTAAACCTCTTATATACACACGGGTCATCCTCGTTCTTGATGAAACCAAATTCAGTAACTGATTCATCAAAACGAATATTCCAGCTTCTTGATGCTTGTTTAAGTCCATAAATGGACTTCTTTAACTTGCATATTTTATGACGATCTGCTGGATTAGTGAAACCTTCTGGTTGTGTCATATACACATCCTCATCCAGATTTCCATTAAGGAAAGCTGTTTTCACATCCATCTGCCAAATCTCATAATCATAATATGCAGCTATCGCGAAAAGAATCCGAATAGACTTAAACATGGCTACAGGTGAGAAAGTTTCATCATAATCTATCCCGTAGATTTGTTTGAAACCTTTCGCAACTAGCCTGCCTTTATAGGTAACTACGTTACCATCCATGTCAATCTTCTTCTTGAAGATCCATTTACAGCCTATAGGGATAACTCCCGGAGGCGGATCAACCAAATCCCAGACTTGGTTATCTGACATGGAGTCCATCTCGGCGCGCATAGCCTCAAGCCATCTCGCTGACTCTGGTCCACTGACCGCATCCGCATAAGTAAGGGGTTCATCATTGTCAATGATGTAGACTCCGTCATAGCGCTCAGGCTGTCGACGAATCCTACCCGATCTTCGCGGTTCCCGTGATGTCTGAGCCTCAGGTTGTTCAATAACCTGTTCTACCGGCTCAGACTCATCCAACTGTGCTTGATCACTTTGTCCTTCTTCTGGATTCTCATCCAGCTTTATTTCTCTCCCACTGGCCTCTTGCAGAAGAAACTCCTTCTCAAGAAATATGGCCGTCCGAGCAACAAAAACCTTGTTCTCATTGGGATCGAAGAAATAATAACCCTTAGTTTCCTTAGGGTAACCGACAAAGATACATTTGTCAGATCTGCTCTCTAGTTTCCCAGAGGCGAGCTTTTTAACATAAGCCTCGCAACCCCAGATCCTGATAAATGTCATGCTCGGCTGTTTCCCATACCATAACTCATATGGCGTCTTTGAAACTGCCTTGGATGGCACTCGGTTTAGTACCTTTGCAGCTGTTTCCAGCGCAAAACCCCAAAAGGAGTATGGAAGAGTAGCCTGACTCATCATAGAACGAACCATATCAAGTAACGTTCTATTTCTCCTCTCGGACACACCATTCCATTGCGGTGTTCCTGGTGGAGTGAGCTGTGAGATAATCCCACACTCCTTTAGATAGTCAGTAAATGCATGACTTAGGTATTCACCACCTCGATCTGAGCGAAGTGCCTTGATATTACGGCCTAGCTGATTTTGTACTTCATTCTTGAACTCTTTGAACTTGTCAAAAGATTCACTCTTATGTCTCATCAGATAGACATACCCATATCTACTGAAATCATCAGTAAATGTAATGAAGTACTGATAGCCACCTCTGGCATGTTTACTAAATGGCCCACACACATCACTGTGTATGAGGTCAAGTAAACCTGAAGCCCTTTGACCTTTATTAGGAAAAGGTGACTTCGTCATTTTACCCATCAAACAAGCTTTGCATGTATCAATCTCCTTATAGGAGAATGATCCCAGCAGTCCATGATCATGCAACCGCTTAATGCGTTTCTCGTTAATATGGCCTAAACGACTATGCCATAGCAAGGTGCTGTCATCAGCATACTTGGCTTTCTTAATATCAACATTCTGTATAGAACTTTCCATGTCCAACATGAATAACCCATTATTAATTGAACCAGTTGCATAAACAATATTATCATATGACAAAACACACTTTGAAATATTGCATTCAAAGGAAAACCCCTTCCTGACAAGAGCAGGAATGGAGATAATATTTTTAGTTATACTGGGAACAAAATAACAACTGTTTAGTTCCAATACAATTCCAGATGGTAAAGTAATGAAGTAGTCTCCTACAGCAACAGCAGCAACCCGTGCCCCGTTTCCAACGCGTAGGTCCACCTCATGCTGTCCCACCTGCCTTCTTCTCTTGAGTTCCTGCACATTTGAACAAATGTGAACTCCACATGCAGTGTCCAACACCCATGATACAGAAGAAGAATACATGACCTCAGTCACGAATATACCTGAGCCAGAAGCAAAGCTTCCCCTCTTATCTCCTTGGAGCGCTTTACAGTCCTTTTTCCAGTGACCCAGCTGGCCACAGTGGAAACACCTGTATTCCTTAGACCGCTTCACCTTCTGCTTCAGAGCCTTGCTGTAATTCTTGACCGGGGCCTTGCCCTTCTTCCCCTTCTTCTTGTTCCTGGAAGGAACCATCAAGACAGAGGTTGAAGGCTTACCCTTCAGAGTTTCCTCAGTGGTCAAGAGCATATTCAGCAGCTCTGCCGGAGTACAATCGATTTTGTTCATATTAAAATTAATAATGAACGCGTCGAATGATGGCGGGAGAGACTGCAGAATAATGTCCACAGCAAGCTCCTGGTTGATGGTATGCCCCAGTTTCTCTAGAGCCTCCTTGTGCCCAATCATCTTGAGCACGTGAGCTCCTACTGGGCTCCCTTCAGCCAGTTTGCTCTGAAAGAAGAGCTTCGTCAAATTATAGCGTTCAGTCCTCGCCTGTGCAGCATACAACATCTTGAGGTTTGTAATCATGTCTCTAGCCGACATGTCCTCATGCTGACGCTGCAGCGGTGGCGTCATAGACGCTAACATCAGGCAAGCGACATCAATGCTATCATTGACGTGCTTTTCATAGGCTTCCCGAACCGCCCTTGCGGCGTTCGGAGCGGGCTGCGGTGGTATCGCCGTCTCGAGGACATACAGTTTCCTCTCTGCCTTAAGAACGATCTTAAGGTGTCCAAACCAGTCAGAGAAGTTCGGCCCAGCAAACTTCTCTCTTTCCAGTAGGGATCGCACATTGAAGTTCATGGTGTTCGTTGCTGCATGTATCTACAACAATGCAAGAACAGCAAGGTCAGTATCAATGTATAAGAATCAATCAGGACTTAAGAAAGATTCTTTTTCTCACTATTTTATCAGGCGTGAAAAATCCAGCAAAACAGCCCGAAAGAGTAGAACTCTTTTAGTGAGATGGGATCCAGATTTCATACTTGGTCTCCGCGTCCCGCTCAGGCGAGATAAGATGCACAGAGAGTACAAGCACTAGTTTCTGGTAGGCAGTCCCTGCCGATCGCCAACCCGTGCGATTCCCCTTCATCTGGGCAGTCCAGCAGACTGTGCCAACTGAGTTGGTACAACACAATCTCTGACCCCACAGATGGCTGCCTCCATGTGCTACCATATGCGCCACATATGTAGCCTACACGGTCAAGCTGACCCGACCTACTCCCTGGACCACCATGTGCTATGCTGAGCAACGAGAAGGGATAAATCCCTGCTCTGTAACACACAGGTGTAATCCCGCACCGTCTGAAGATAGATGGACGTGCCCACTGAGTGGGTACAACACGGCTCCAACGATAATCAGAACAGTGAGGTTTCGCGTCAGAAGGCTTACGAGCTTGATATTTAATCGTTGGATTTTAACGGTCTTTTATCTTCTTGCCTATCATTCAATTCCTATGGTGATAGCAGAAGATAAATTTACTCATGCAATTCTAATATAAAGCAATAAAAGAAAGCATGTGTCTTTTGTGGTAAAAGCCCATAGCCCTAGTGAGACCTTAACCTAACTTAAGTCTACACTTGCTCTTTATGGGTCTTTAGCTGCTCATCTGGCCCAACCCAGGGCCCAAGCGCCAATTGCAGCTCAGGTGCGCCCACCAGGAATTTGCGCCCGGTCCCAGAGTCGAACCCTGGACCTCCCACCTGGTCTAGCCACTGCTGCATGCGCCTCTGCCAAGTGTGCTCTGTGCTCTTGTCTAATTAAATTACAAATTTAACTATCTAGACAAGAGTGACACGCAGGTCACTTTCACATTATAAATTAATTAAAATTGTGATACGCAGATCACATAAAGAAAATTAATTTACAACATATAATCCAGGCACGCAGGCCCCAGCACAGCACACATTAAAAACGGGCAGCCCACATAAGACTAAATAAACAAGCAGATGCAACAACCATCATGTGATCCAGTCAGGAAAAATAAATTTTTTAAAAAAAACCCCTTGGGATCGATTTTTTTTTTTTTTTTTTAATTTTTCCTTATTTGCCCCACAACCTTACAATGGTCCATTACTAGGGATCCACTCATCCAACCTAGTCAGATCCTCTGCCCTAGCATGCACCAAGTCCTAACTGACTTGAGTCGACCAAAAGGTCAACCATGCATGCACCAAGGCTGAACGACCACACTGAGGTCTGGCAAGCGGGCGTGACCCCGGGCCTAACTCAGGTGCGTTCATCAGTTGTCTCAATCAGACATCGCTACACACCTGTCTGCAGTCGACCTATAGCCACCACAGGCATGCGCCAAGGTGCTAACTGGTCGACCCATTCAGGCTGTCAGATAGTCTGATCAGACATGTTTGGATCTAACCTAGGGGGTGACTTCAACCCTAATAACCCATCTAAGGGTTTAATGTAGGAGCATTAGATCTAAGGTGAAACGCGCATGTGATCAAGGTTTTAGAAAAACTTACAAAAACATGCGCCAACAACAACATGCGCAATGGAGAAAATAACATCTATACAAATCATGAATTTTCGCCAACTTAGATAATCGCATGTAACCTATAGATCTATTATAATGCGCATACATGGATCATATGACATATCATGGCAATCATAAACAAGCATGAAACATCAGGCTCTGATACCAATTGAAAGTACCCCTTAAACTAAGGGGGGGTCCCCTTCTAGGGGGAGCGAAAACCCTAGGCAGTGGCGCATAAAATTTTTGGGCAGCGGATTAGGGTTTCAAGAATCGGTTCATGTGATATGATCAACCAAATGGAAACGATTGCATGTAAGAGATAAAACTCATACCATAGCCATTTCGAATGGCGCCTAGGAAGCAAAGATCAAAGCAGATCTTCTCCAGAGGTGACGCACACAGTTGATGTCGCCTACTCCTCTTTGCGATCCTTGTGCTAGCAAGATCCAAAGAAGTCTTTGATCGAAAATGAGAAAGGGATGAAGAGATCTTTTAGTTTGCCGATTTCTCCTCCAAATCCAAGGCGTCGTCACCCACGGAAAAAAACAAGAGGAATGCGTTCAAGTGGCGAGAATAGAGAGAGCACTCTCTTTCGAACGTGAGTGTCTCCAAGTGGAGATCATGGTTGCTAAAAATAGCACCACTAACCGCCCAACATGTTCACGCCAAGTGAACTTGTCGCCAATGCTTGAACCATTTTGGTTTAATTTAATTTTGGTTCAATTACCAAATAAACCAAACGACATGGCCTAGATCATATTAAAACCCTAAGGTTCCAGATCTAGCCGTTGATCTCTATGATGCTCCTGATCTGACCGATCTAGCATCTCTTCTCTCGATCGAAGCTTACCGATCTCAAGCCCTAATCAATCAAACATGATCAGACCAGATCTCACTCACAATCAGAGATTAAATCCCTTTAAACTGAACCCGAAACAATTCAGTCCACACGATCTGACTTAAGTAAGCCATATCATCAATTGTGCGACCCTGAGGGTTTCCTTAAAACATCGGTAACGATAATTTACATTATCACAACCAGTGAGGGGTATCTAGCAACACATCACTGTCTCCCGATATCAAGGAAAGAGTCTTCCAAGACTTCACCCAAAAATAGCACAAGTGTGAATCAATTCACAAAGCATACATATTTCCTTTGCCACTGGATGTTCTTATTGGACAAGCCTGTCAAGCTCGTAACTCCAATATGATGAGCATGATTAGAACAGATGAGCACTGTCACCTGGGTATGGCCATACACTCTCTCAATCATCTCATCCAGGGGGCCCCTTTAGAACATCACACTCCTTAAACAAGGAGACGGCAATCCTATGTCTATCACTAGTGCTCTAACCTGATTCAAGCTCACCATCCAAGATAGTCTATAATCATTATGTTTCAAATGATATTGAACTACCTCAAAACAATGACAATCATCATTTAGAAAACACAAGTGATCTCAAGTCAGAGGTAATGTGCCACTTGTCTTAATCAAGGAATATTCACATTGTGACAAACAATTGAACATCCTAGTAGGGTCTGTCCAGTACATCCCATGTACCCATGAGTCTACATCTTATTCCATGCTCGAAGCATCCTATAAGATTAGAACACATATTAGTCTTAACCATATCGAGGCTGTCTCATGTTTACCAAGATATATCGACTAAGGACATAATAGCATGTCAGCCCAGCTGAACAGCTTTGAGACATTATTCAGAAGAACATATATTGCAGCAGACAATGTAGCTAACTGAATAACAACCATGCCTTTATAAACACATAGAGTTTATTACATGATACTTGTTACATTCCCATAGGCCTCAAACATTAGCCTTAAGGGCATACCCCAACACAAAGCAGAGTTGTGTTGCGTTGACTATAGCTTACCGGCTAAGATTTTATGCTAACTGATTTCTATATCTAGATTTAGAGCAACTTCTGAGGAACTGAGAGGTCTTTCAACTTATCTAATTGATAGATAAAGTTGGAGATTTCAAGCTGTTTCAACTCAGTGCAGCAAAGTAAGTGCCTGTGGCTGATTGCAACAGCAACAGAAGCCAACAAATTTCTATTACTGTTCCTTATCGGTTCCTTTACTAGAAATTATGTTCACCCACTTGTGTTGATTATCGAAATGGAAAACAGAAGGAGCCGGGCTGGTCATGATACTATTGAAGGAGAAGGAGCTCCCATGGATAATATGACAAGAATGTTTGAACAAATTAGGAGTCGTATGGATAGGATGGAAGAACAAAATAGGATTTTAAGTCAACAAACACAGGCTCTAAGTCAAGTTGTAACTCAACATGTCCCTACCCAAAATGCTGAACAATTCCACTATCAATCCCCGAGGAGAACTCAAGAGAATTCATGGGGAGAGGGACCTAGTCAAACTGATCTTAAACATGGTAGAACTGAACCCCGACATGATCATGGCCATCAACCTAGAGTCCCAACCCCTAGTGAGCATAATTTAAACGAACCTCAGAGGGGACGGAAGGATGAGGACATTTTGAAAAACCTAAGGATGGAAGTGCGGATACACGAGGGTACCAGGAATGGGAATCCCTTGCAGAACAATATTTTGAATGTCAATCTATGTCTGAAAGAAGTAAGGTGAAATACGCTCGCTTCTTGCTTAGGGAAGCTGCCTTGGTATTCTGGAACAGTGTAGAAAAACAACTTGAAAAGAGAGGAGTCGCACCCATAGACAGCTGGATAGAGATGAAACGGTGATTAGGTGAAAAATACATATCTCCACACTATAGGCATAGGACCTATAACAAGTTAATTAGGTTGACCCAGGGTACTAATATTGTAAGAGAACACACCAGAAAATTCGACAACCTGTTGATTAGGAGTGGTATAGATGAAGAGCCCTGGATGACCATAAATAAGTATAAGAATGGTTTGAGACTAGAACTAAGGAGAGCTTTAGTATACTGTCCCACTGATAGTATCCAGGAAATATCCCAGTTGGCTAGTGAAGTAGAGTATGAGCTTAGGTAGTATAGGACCACCCCAAATACCTATAGAAACCAGAACCCCTCAGCTACTAAACCCACTGCCCCTAGTGTGTCAAATCCTAGTACACCCAACAACATTAGGACCACGCAAAACCCCACCAAGTTCACCTGCCACAAATGTTCCCAGCCCTATCATTTAGCCAAAGATTACAGGAAGAAAACCTTACTCTTAACCGAAGACCCATTAGACTAGGAAGAAGGACCCGAATACCTTAGTGAAGATTTTTATGCCTCTGAATATAATAGTGAGGAAGACCCAGTAGATACCATAGTAGGAATAGTGAGATGCACCCATCTTAAGGACACCCAGCCTGAAGATTGGAAAAGTGTTAGTGTTTATGCCTTAGGACCTCAGGATGGTCCATTGGGATATGTGTATCACATCTATTTGATAGATGAGTTATCCTGGTATTATCGTAGTTATGCAAGTTTGTACATCTGCACACATGTGCATTTGCATATACAATGTCCCTAAGAGATAGATTTTATCTAGTCTCTGTGTTTATCCCTAGTCGAGAATCATAGTGGATATGGGACAGCTATGATTCACTTGAGACTGGTATATGCACTGGTTGAGCATGGGTTGCTAACGTAGGCATATGGGTATATCAAGGGAGATATACTGGATCGACCTGCCATAAGGATTCATCTCGGTGTCACGAGATAAATATCATAGTGATAGAGTTGCGATTGTCCTAGACTTGAGGGCATTGGTATCTCTATATAGTGATTGATGTACTTTGATGCAACCTAACGCTTCGCCGTAAAAAGGGAGTCATAACGGTTGTCATTGGGTATGTCGTAAGTGGTATGAGGGATTCAATGTGCCAATGGAGGATTTGCACCTTCCTTGCAGGGAAGCTTAATTGTCCATGGCGCCCCTATATGGATGACTGAAAATGTATGGCCATACCCAGGTGAGAACCTGATTTAGTCATGCCATATTATTGGGATTAACAACTGTGACACACTTGCCCAATCTAGACATCAGTTGACAAAAGGACAAAGCTGTACTTCTGCTTTGTCACAGTTTTAGGGGATGTCGATGATGACACCATTCTAGTGACTTGGGTAGCAATGATGTACTACTAGGTGCCACTCATTGCTTGTGATGATTTAATCATCACTGCCAATCTCTAAAGAACATACAGGGTCGCACACCTTGACGTTCGAGTTCTCATACTGATCGTTTAGCCTCTGATCGAATCATTGTGTGATTCGGATCATTTTGGGGAACTGATGCATTGAGACTTTTACAGAGGAGATGATATTTTATTTTATTTTATGTTTGACCACTAGTTGACTCTAGTGGACCACGCTTGACCTCTGTTGACCTATGTTGTCAAAATGAGTGAAACAAGGGTCTTGGTGCAAGTTTAGGCTTAACACTTTAGTCACATGAATAAAATAAAATTATTGATTGGCATGAGAATTTTTCTCTTGGCTAATTAATAGGCTTAGGCGCAATTTACAATTAATAGTGTATGCAGGGATTCGAACCCGTGATGTAGTTAATTATGAGTAGGCGCCTATATGCATTATCCCACATGGGAAAAATCTCCAAGGCTGATCTGGCTCTGTTATTATTAATAGAGAGCCCCACCTAGGAGATTGTTGCACCAGACTCTTCTCTTGTCTCTTGTTGTCACCTCCCTTCTACTGCTTGGCGTGAGGGTCTTGGAGTTGATGAAAATAGAAGGTTTTTTGCGTCTAAGGTTGGGACAAGTGGTAGTGCTACCCACTCCTTGTCGCCAATGGTCCCTGCTCTCCTTGGCATTGGCGCAAGTCGAGAAGGTCAAGAGGCGTGGATCTCATCTCCCGAGGCTAGGACCATGCGTGGAGCTTGGAGAGATCTCAAGTCATGAAAATTGGTTTAGACTTGGTGTTTTTGGAATTCTGTTTTGGACCTCCGCTTCTACTGTGTTTAAAGTTTTTCTGAGGTCCAGGGATTCTCAGCAGTGGTATTAGAGTAATCTTACGAGGCCCGAAGGTGTCTTTTCTACATGCGCCTACCCCATGTCATGAAAATTGTTTTCAAAAATTTTATGCCATGGTTTTTCTATTGAAAAATAAGTTTCTTTTTATTTTCGCCTCTTAATCGTCTTCTAGTTTCATTTTCTTCACATCTGGAATAGACCCTATGTGGAAGAATTAACTCCTCCTTGCGCTCGTGGGATAGACCCATGGCGCAAGACCCATAGGTGATTATGGGGCATGGATTGGGTGATTGTCCTATTCTCTATGGGGTAAGGATTGAAAGGGGCGGCTACACTTTGTCGACTCCTGAGAGGGGCGAGACTATATAGAAGGATGATATAGAGTCGCTGAAAATTAATTGAAAGGGATTTATGAAAAATTAAAAGTGATTACTTGTAGATTTTTCATAGCATGTAGAATCGCAAAAGTAGTTCTATTTGTGCATTTATGTTGTGATCAAAGTCAAGCCCTATTGCCATGCCTGTGATGTATCAATGTGAGGTCTGCGTGCCGACTTTCAGTTTTGTTTTTCAATTCTATATTGTAATTTAAAATTGAAGATTTTGAAGACATCGTGGCGTTTCTCTCTGTTGTATCCCAACAAGTAGGTAAACAAAACTTATTTCTGAAGTTGCAGCCAAAACTTATTGTATGGCGCACAGGGACTTGTCACCCCATGATTCAGCTCCAAAAACTTGTTGAGTTACCACACTTGTTGTTATCTCCGCAAGTGCACAGATACTCGAAGTAATAAAGAAATATATCGAACCCACAGAGACATATGTGTTAAGTACCAAATAATTGTTTTCCCACTAGCTAAGCGAACCAAATTTAAAAGAAGTAACTATGCAGAGAATATGCTAAAGAGATAATTACAGAGAAACATTGGGACTAGGGTTTCATCCACCTTAATTTCAATGACTAGACATAAATAAAAGGTCATCAGACTAATCTTATCATGATAAAGACTTAATTTACTTCATAAAGGGATCATCTCACTTTCCTGCACACAATCATGCAGGGATCAATCCTCGCTTTCATGCAAGATCTATCCCAATGCTAAAGATAAGTAAATCATCAATCAAAGAACTCAAAGATCACTGTCGTGCATCTGAATTCTAAGTTGATTCTCTCGAGTGGAGTCTCAAGGATCACTTTCGTGCATCCGAGACTCAACACAAGTTTTACTTATGGTTCTGCAACGTTCCGATCCTCACTTTCATGCAACATATCCATGTTTGACACAATAACTCAATCTTAGATTCAAATTATCTATCATGGCTATAAGATCACTAAAATCAAATAGTTAAGAACTAACCTAATTTCTTACGGAAAGTTCCTAACATGCAATTTTAGGGTTCCAAGTTCTCAAGCAAGTCACCATTCCGTCCTTATTGCGAGAACTCTAAAACATGAATAATAACATCAATCTATGGAGAGTCAAAGTGCAATTATTCACATAAGTAAAATTATCATCATAAAACTATTCTGACGAAGATAAAAAGTTATCTAATAATTAAGAAAACAAAGGGGATTACACCCCATGTCCCAAATATGTTTAAGTTTGCATGGAAGAAGAAATATAACAAGCCATAGTATCAAAGTGTCAGAAATCAATGAAGAAGATGGTTTAAGAAAATACACCACGACTGTGATATAAATTACAGCCGTATTTTGCAAAGGAAACTCGCTGTGAACAGTGCCTAAGCCTTTCTTTTGTTAATTCCTCCTCCAATCGAACTCCTTTTGCTCTGAAACTTCTAGGGTATCATTCTCTCCTCTAGGCGAAGCTTCTGTGTAAAAATCATGGCCTGAGGTAGCCTCCACGCCTCTCGGCGTGAGGACAAACCCTAAACGTCTCTCTATCGATTGCCCCCTCGATTCCCTCTCAAAATTGGGGCTTTCGTTGTCTTTATCTTCTCCCCGTTGAGACCAGTCCACCACTTCTTTCGGATCTCAATTTGGATGTCTAGATCTCCCGCAATCATCTCCACAAAAATCGGGCTTCAAAGTTGACCGTGGAAGTCACGTTCAAAAGTAGAAATACGGCCGTGTAATATTTCACGGTAGTGCCGTAAAATCGGTTGCGTTCTCTAATCTGGTGTTGTCTAGACAATATGACACCGTAAAATGGTTCATGCAACTACCGTAAAATTAGCTGAACTCTCTAGTCGAAATTGTCTAGAAAATACGACCCGTGTCAAAGTTTACGGCAGTGCCGTAATTTCAGCAATTTTCTCTATTCTGAATGCGCTTCATAATACGGTTCGTGTAATTTCTTACGGCCGTGCCATATTTTTCATTAAACTCTCTGATCGGAAAATCCACCAATTTACGGCAATGCTATGATGTTACGGTAGCGTACGGAAATACGGTACTGTAATATAGAATACAACACTACCGTATTTTGGTGTGTTGCTCTGATTTACGTGAAATTTGTCAGCTGATCTCCTCTTGATGATGGTAACTCTTCCATGTCTTTGATTTTGCTTAAAAATGCCTTAAAATAGTACTTTTTTACTTGAAAATCATGAAAAACCAAAACAAAAGTAGATTTTGCAATATTTGATAAATTTAGCATAAAAATAAGCAAAAGATCTTCAATTTAGCATGAAAAGATATATAAAATGATACAAAATATACTATATATTTTCGTGTCATCAAAATACATAAGGCTCAAACTTTGCTTTTCCTCAAGCAAAAATCAAAAATTGATTTAGAGAATAACGTTTTCATGCTCAATTAATTTATAAAATACAATCATCAATGAAAAAGTCTATCAATTGTTTTATAAAACTTCAAATAAATATATCATCCTTAGAACTCAACCCCCTTGATCCACAATTCAATCAAATAAAACTTTGCAACTCGTATAATAATTAGAATTTTCAATCTAAAGACTTCACCCTATTTCAGTTCAAATCTATCATGCTTTTATTTACAGGAATTAGGTTTCCAAGATCTTTTTCCACACATAATTTTTTTTTATGTATTTGATTATTTTTGCAAAGATGGCATGTACCCACTTAGATGCATACTTTTTATTTTGACTTCAACCCTTGTCTTCGGTACCACTGTCAATTTTACACAGTGTCAAGTAGAGGAGACTTATCATTTTTCACTTTCATTATCTTTTATATAGACTTCAACCCATGTCTTAGGTACCACTATCAATTTTACATAGTGCCAAGTAGGGGAGTCTCTCACTATTTTTATGGATATTAAATTCTTATTTCCCAACAAATAGCAAAAATAGACTAAACGTCTACTAGGTTGATCAATTGATCTCAATTCTCAAATTACACTCATATACTCATTTTATTCAGAAGGATAGTTTCACTTTTGGATTTTATCCCTCAAATAATATATCTACCCAAAATTTCATGCATCAACCAATGTCAAATTTCAAAAGATAGATATGCATTGAAGAAATAAATCTAACATGATAGGTTTCTTTCTAATCATGAATACAGGTTTATTCATCATCAAGGAAGATATTTATCAATGAAAATCTTTTTTTAAAAAAAATAAAATCATACCACAAGATAGTAGAAAGTGAACTATGAACAATCATATCATCATATAACTATATCAAAGAAATATCAGTGGGTGATATATCTAAAGCAAATCAAAGATGCAACCATATGAAATAATCATGAATACAAGAGAGTGCAAATGATACTCAAAAAACTATATAGCAAGTTCTAACCAAAAATACATAAGGCTCAGACCAAAAATAGTGTCGGGGCAGATGCTGCTAGGTCCAAAGATATGCCTTTTGAAAATTTTTCCTGCACAATTTAAGATACATAAGGCTCAGTATAAAAATAGTCTGTAAAAATAATAATGATAAAAATAATTTTCTCAAAGTAAAATCAGAGATATCGCTAGAGGTCCGAAGAAGGTGCTGGTGGAAAGAGCTGATGCAGGCGAGAATTAGAGGGTGAACAGAAGCTAGTTGAAGAGCTGCTAGCAATGATGGTGATGGCGACAGTAGAGTGAGAATCTCTAGTAGCCTGCTAGAGAATATAGTCCTGGAGGTGAGATCGTCGACTGGTGGGGGCAAAAGATGGCACTGCATAGATAAAAAAATGTGTCACTAATGGAGAGTCTGCTGCATAGATAAAATCAATTAAATGGACAATGAGCTAGCCCAAACTTCATCACATGGGTTGATTAAGCATTTGGATCCAATCCAATGCAACCCTAATCCAAATGTGACCAACCATGGTCAAATACGGGTCAACCTGCCAAAAATGAAGTTTGGCTCCAATAACATTCTCCCATCTCATCAGGCCCATTGGCGCTGATGAAATCTCCCAATTAGATCCGAGTTATCCAATAACTCGATCATAAAGCTTCCCGATCAATACGAGAACTCAAGTATCAAGGTGTGCGACCCTGTAGGTTCCTCTGATGCTGGCAGTGCTGACTAAAGGTCACCACAAGCAGTGAGTGGCACCTAGCAGTGCATCGCTGCTACCAGGTCATTGGAATGGATATCGATATCGACATCCCCATCATCGCAACTAGGTACAGATGCATTACAGTCTCTTTGCCGAACTGATATCCGATTGGACAAGTGTGTCACCACTTGTTTTCACCCAATCACATGGCTATGACTAAAACAGGTTCTCACCTAGGTATGGCCATACACTCTCAGTCATAGAACCATAGAGGAGCTCCATGGATATCATACTTCCCTAAGGAAGGGGCAAATCCTTTGTCTGTCCATTGACCTTCTCATATGGGTCGTGACATGCTCAATGACAACCGTTATGACCTCCCAACTACGGCGAGGTGTTAGGTTATATCAAAGCAAGTCCCTAACCATATAGAATGATCAATGACCTCAAGTCAAGGGATCAATGCATCTCCTGTCACTTGTGAGGATAACTCATGACACCAAGTCATAGCCTCACAGCGAGTCTATCCAGTATATCCTCCAATGATATACCCATGTGTCTGCGTTAGCACCAGGTGCCCAACCAGCCCACATACCAGTCTCACAAGTATCATAGCTGTCCCATATCCACTAAGGTACATCGACTGGGGACTATAGTTCGAGCACATATCCAATCTGTCTCCAGGGACATTATCATGTTAGTACATATGCGCAGATGTAAACAAACATAGATAACGACAATGCTAGAATGATATATAAATATCAAGGTCAAGTAGTACATAAGTGGACCAAAACTAGGTCCTAGGGCATATACACCAACATTTACGGTACTGTATTTTTCACGGCTACCGTATTATCGAGATCACGGCCGTATTTTTGTGATTTTCCAAACAGAAGGTTTTCGCGAAAATACGGCACCGCCGTAAGGATTTACACTGCCGTATTTTGGGGCACTTTCTGAACAGAGACTTTTGCCGAAATTACGGCACTGCCGTAAAGAATTACACGGGCCGTATTTCCCCGACGAATCCGACCAGAGAGTTCAGCCGATTTTACGGCACTTGTAACATCCCACATTCTTAACCCCAAACAAATGGCACAATTCACAAATGATACAGGATGTTTCATATAAGATCGTTCATATGCTAGGTAAAACCGAGTTCAAGAAAACACGATCTGAAAAAAATTCATAAATCCATACACACAAATTCACAAAACTCAAATCTCATAAGGGTACCTGCCACCACGCAATCCTTGCACTAGACATATGCAAGGCAACAGTTATATCAAAACCGATTCAAATTCATAAAATCCATAAAGGTACCTGCCACCAGGCAATACTTGCACTAGACATATGCAAGTTACAGGGTATATCAAAACCGATTGCACGGAATATACAACAAGCCGAAATTCAAAACAAAATCACAAAATCGATTTTATAAACCCATACCAAACACCGAAACCAGGCTGAAGCCCGCGGTGACACAAAAATCAAACTCAGTTAACTGCCACAATCTGGCAACACAAATTCACATAGTTCACATGGTTCACATCACATAGTTCACATAGTTCATGTAAATCATATGGTTTAGCCACAACCGGCTCCAGAAAATTTTAGCATAAAAGTTCTTAAGCAGCAAACATAATATCCACGCCAATGTTACTCATGAAATGCGCCCCTGCTCTATGCCTGAAAATAGTGAGGGGTGAGCTACACAGCCCAGTCAGTGGATAGTCTAAATCGACCATCCATAACATACACTCAAAAATATAGGCAGATTATTTTAAAAATCTTTAACAAGAACATTATGTCAACATATAACAAAATAAAGAAACAGAAATCATATAGACAGTCAGATGTACACACTAGCATATAACAAACTCATGTTCACAAACTCAGGTTTTAGAGTTTTACTCTAACCCAATTAAACACATATATTTTAAACCAACTAAACACATAACAACTTAGGTTCACAAACTCAGGTTCTAGAGTTATACTCTAAACCACTAAACACACCAACACATAAGCAACCTAGTTGTCCAGCATATTCAGTAGTGACCAATATGGTCTAACCCGGCTTGGCCAAAGCACTGGGAGCCGCATGCAACACATAAACATGGATAGTGAGTAGAATCAAGAGGTGGCCCCCGCGAGGTCACGACGTGGCACTTTGCTCCCTCACCCCATAACACATCAGAGTGATGACATCAAGAGGTGGCCCCTGTCTGATCAAGACATGGCACTTTGCGTCTTATATCACCCTGTCACATAAAGAGTAATGACATCAAGAGGTGGCCCCTGTCTGATCAAGACATGGCACTTTGCGTCTTATATTACCCCATCACATAAAAGAGTTATGACATCAAGAGGTGGCCCCTGTCCGACCAAGACATGGCACTTTGCGTCAAAAACCCGTTCTCCCAAAAGGTTCCTACTGGACAACAGACACATCTTATTTCATATTTCACATAGGTGAACATATTTCACAAAGGTGGACTCCTAAGTGTCAACTATACTCTAGGATAGTCATCACAAAAATCATATCGGGCAGGCTGAACATCAACCCCCATCACAATAATCATAATAGGCAGGCTGAACATCAACCTCCTCACATATCACAATACAGGGCTGAAATTCAAACCCTTAACATAACACATAAGGACTATCCCCTTGAGTTCATAGTTACACCTAGCCTTAGTCCTAACCAACACATAACACATAATATTCAAAATTCTCATAATCACATAATTTTCAAAAATCTCATAACCACATAATGTTCACAATTTACATAACAACATAATATTCCAAAAATCACATAAACACCTAATATTCAAAAATCACATAATTACATAATATTAACAATCATATAATGTAGTGTGGTCCTTAGGTTTCATGCTGATTAGTTCAGTCAAACCTTACTAGGTTATCATCCAAATTTCTCAAACAATTTCTCAATAATGCAGTTAACAAGTATCCATAAAATCAACATAAAATGTAAAACATGTATTCTTACTAACGGGATAAAATCACTGATTTAATACTCAAAATTCATACTAAAAAAAATATATCTAGATAACAAGGATTTCATACTCAAAATTCAATGATTTAATGCTACCAAAATTCCCTATAAAAACACCTTAAATTTCATACAAATTTTCGGTTAAATAATCATCAAGATTTCGGTTTTCATAATTAAATCAAATTTCAGTTTTCATAACAATTATTAAGATTATTTCGGTTTTCATAATTAACATCAAAATTCGGTTTTCATACCAATTATCAAGATCAATTCGGTTTTCATAATTAATATCTAAATTCGGTTTTCATACCAATTATCAAGATCAATTCGGTTTACATGGAAAATTAGGTTTTCATGGAGAAATACAATTCGGTTCTCATGAATAACAATGCCCTAAATTCGGTTTTCATACCTTACATACACTTCTTAATTACGGTTTTAACATGGTAAAATTTCCAAAATTTCCAATCCATTCAATATATCAATTAACACAACTAAGTTCATAGGTCAAACAAGACATTCCACTCACCTTGAACCGTGAATACTAATAAGAAAACCCTTCCAAAAATTCGTCTAGAGTCTTCCCACCACCAAGGGAAAAGAACGCCACCCAAATCAAAGATGCCGGCCAAGGAAAAGGAAGAGGAAGAGGAAAATCGTCCAAGCCTTCAAAGAAATCGCCCCCTCCTTCCTAGCCGTCGCCCAAGTTTTTCTTCAAGCCCAAAAGTCGCCAACTCTCTACCCTAACCGAAATTACCTACTTAAATTTCGGTTTTTAAGGTTTTAACCCTCTAACCAATTAATTCAAAAAGGGTTTAACCCATTAACCCATTAATTCAAATTTTAAAAACCCAATAATCCCATAGTTTAAGTGAAAGTCCAATAAGAGTTAATCTAACATCCAATAAGCTAGTTAACTAATTAATTTAATTAACTTACAAATAACCAATCACTTAACCGAAATCCAATAAGGATTTAATTAATATCCAATAAGGATTTAAATTAATTTATCCTAAATTAACAACCAATAATCAACAATTAATCTCTAATTAATTTACCATAAATTAACAACCAATATAAATCACAAATCAAATAATTACAAATTAACAATCAATAAGCCAGTTAATTAGCATCCAATAATTTATTTAAATCATAATAAAATATCACAGCTAATGATTTATTTAAATCTAAATAATTTTATTTAATTCAAAAATAATGCTTACCAGGACTTAAGATCCTTGGATCTTACAGCACTGCCATAAACCAAATTTTGGTGTTGTATTTTCCAACGTTTCCAGAACAGAACACTCAGCCGATTTTACGGCACGGCTGTGAGATATTACACTGCCGTAATACCTAGTCAAAAACGCAATTTTTAAGAGTCCGAATCTTGCGCGGGCCATAACTTTTGATCCAGAGCTCCAAATCAAAATCCAAAAATTGCGGCAGACTCATCTTTAAGAGGAGAAGGCGTACAAAGTGGAAGGGAGAATTTGTATCTAGATTTGAGGGAGCAATCAATAGAGAGGCGACCAATTAAATCAGTTCGGCAAAGAGACTATAATGCATCTGTACCTAGTTGCGATGATGGGGATGTCGATGTCGATATCCATTCCAATGACCTGGTAGCAGCGATGCATTGCTAGGTGCCACTCACTGCTTGTGGTGACCTTTAGTCAGCACTGTCAGCATCAGAGGAACCTACAGGGTCGCACACCTTGATACTTGAGTTCTCGTATTGATCGGGAAGCCTTATGATCGAGTTATTGGATAACTCGGATCTAATTGGGAGATTTCAACAGCGCCAATGGGCCTGATGAGATGGGAGAATGTTATTGGAGCCAAACTTCATTTTTGGCTGGTTGACCCGTATTTGACCATGGTTGGTCACATTTGGATTAGGGTTGCATTGGATTGGATCCAAATGCTTAATCAACCCATGTGATGAAGTTTGGGCTAGCTCATTGTCCAATGAGGCCCAATGACAAGTTGTCATGAAGAGGAAATAGGCTAAAAGGGTATAATGGGGAGAGACCCAATCCCATTGGCGCCTAAGGGGCATAATGGGGTTTGGGTGGCAAAAATTGCTTCATTAAGAAGTAATATGCGCCTAGCCCTCTCCCATTGATGGTATGTATGCCTTTAAGGCATGTCTTGGGCTGATATGGTGCTTAGGCAATTATGGATAGGTTGAATGAGATTTATGATAAAGTCTTGGAGACTTTCCTTGCATCAAACCTCCTCATCCTAGCCCTACACTTGTCATGATCCTAGCCCTTGCCCTAACCGCCTCTTGCCCATATATGTGACCCTAGCCGCCCCCTCTTGAGATGATTCATCCTTGGAGGCGTGAACACATCAAGAGGGGCGAGAGCAAGGAACAAAGGTGGCGCAATCTCTTCCATCAAGTGGCCGCAAGTCTTCTTCCTTCCTTCTTCTTGGCGCAAGTGAAGAAAGCTCTTGACGGTTTCCTCTCCTCTTCATCCTCTTTGGAGCATCCCTCCTTGGTGGTGGCGCAAGGTGATTGGAGCATCTCCCTAAGGCTTGGATCTTCTTCCCGAGGCTAGCACCGGGCGTGGAAGAAGAGGACTCGAGGCATCCGTGTGTGTGAGACTGCAGAGGGCGCACGTTTGGGCGCCTATCACGACATCGACCTCATCTTGCTCTAAGGTATTTCCTAACTCATCGTGTCGACTCTCTTGCTTGCGATCTTCACTGGGTTTTTGGGACCGGCCTGTTTCGGGGACATTCTTCCGCTGTGCAATGTATGTATGTATGCTTATAACTTTGAAAAATTGTAAAATGTCCCCGGGGTTTCCCAACAGTAAAATCCCTTACAGTACTGCCGTATTTTGGTTCCTGGCTTCGATTTGCATGAAATTTCTTGTGTATCTTCCTCTTGATGATGGTAATTCTTCCATGTGTTTGATTTCGCTTGAAAACGCCCAAAATAGTGTCTTTTTGCCTGAAAATCATGAAAAACCAAAATAGGAGTAGACATTGCGATATTCGATGAATTTTGTATGAAAACAAGCAAAAGATCTTCAATTTAGCATAAAAAGATATCTAAAATGATACAAAAAATACTGCATATTTTGGTGTCATCACCTGCATTAGCAACCCATGCTCAACCAGCGCATATACCAGTCTCAAGTGCATCACAGTTGTCCCTTATCCACTATGACACTTGACCGGGGATTATTCTTTGAGACTAGATAAAATCTATCTGCAGGGACATTGTATATGCAAATGTACATATGACGCAGATGTACAAAAGGCATAACAACGACCATGCCAGGATGTATATCACAAATGAATATGACACATATCGGACCAGCCATAGGTCCTAGGGCATATACACCAACACACTAATAGATGTTCCATATCTGATGCATATGTGTATGGAGTATCCTTTGGGAATACTACTTCCATGATCCCACAGGAGAGCAACTTGGTTGCTGCTCAGAGTGCTATTTTTCTTGGGAAAGTTTTTCTCTTGAAAAAGGCTAGTGGGAGGAATTCTGAATTGGATATAGTCCAAGGTTAGTCATTTGACACACTTGGTCAAAGATGGAATTTGAGCCATTTATATAGGTTGTGGGTAACCTGAGGCTCAGAACACTCAGGCTATACAGGTCGAATAGATTCGTCTGGTTTTGACTTATGGGTAACTCCTAACTCATTGTAGATAATCTTCATTCGATGGTGCCTAAGTGCAGTTGGAGCTTGATGACAACTCTGGTCTTGTATGTTAGGGACATACAGATTATCAAAGACGATATCCTGATCCTTCACTTGGTGAATAGATGATTGGGAAATGTCTTGTGATGAATGACTTAGTGGACATCACCTATGGGGTAGGTGTGAGAGTTTTTTGAACTCCAAATTCTAAGTCAGATAAAATACATCGATGATGGTATGTTATAGACCATATCAATATATGTTATAGACCATATGTAGTTTGTGTCGAGAGTATAACCAATGGATACTAGGTGCAATCAAGGTGCATGGCACTGGATAAAGGGAAAGGAATGTCCTTAGGTTATGTAAAGAACTAAGGGGTGGTTCTTGGTCATCAATAACAAGAAAAGCTCAGTGTATTCACTTGGCAGCTTGTTCTAGTCAGACCAATGATAGTTTAGCTATTCCTGTAGTGGTGCTAGAAGCTTTGGGAGCTTCAGAGCAAACTACTTAAAAGCAGAGTATGCAAATACTTTTGGGAAGCAGTGGGAGTTCTTTGTTGAACCTCGCAGGCGTACTCAGATGCTTATACCTTGTCTTGGGGACAGAGGTACTTAAGATATAGCAGATATGAGGGCATTGGCATCTCTATATAGTGATTGATGTACTTTGATGCAGCCTAACGCTTCGCCGTAAAAAGGGAGTCATAACAGTTGTCATTGGGTATGTCGCAAGCTGTATGAGGGATTCAATGTGCCAATAGAGGATTTGCCCCTTCCTTGCACGGAAGCTTGATTGTCCATGGCGCCCCTATATGGATGACTGAAAGTGTATGGCGATACCCAGGTGAGAACTTGATTTAGTCTTGCCATATTATTGGGATTAACAAGTGTGACCCACATGCCGAATCTAGACATCAGTTGGCAAAAGGACAAAGCTGTACTTGTGCTTTGTTGCAGTTTAAGGGGATGTCGATGATGATACAATTCTGATGACTTGGGTAACAATGATGTACTACTAGGTGCCACTCATTGCTTGTGATGATTTAATCATCACTGCCAACATCTGAAAAACCTACAGGGTCGCACACCTTGACACTCGAGTTCTCATACTGATCGTTTAGCCTCTGATAGAATCATTGTGTGATTCAGATCATTTTGGGGAACTGATGCATTGATACTTTTACAGACGAGATGATATTTTATTTTACTTCATGTTTGACCACTAGTTGATTCTAGTGGACTACATTTGACCTTTGTTGACCTGTGTTGTCAAAATGAGTCAAATAAGGGTTTTGGTTCAAATTTAGGGTTGGCACTTTAGTCACATGAATAAAATAAAATTATTGATTGACAGGAGAATTTTTCTCTTGGCTAATTAATAGGCTTAGGCGCAATTTACAATTAATAGCGTCTGTGGGGATTCGTGATGGGAATACCGGGTGTAATTTAAAATTTTTGCAGTCCCAGGACGCAGCGGAAGCATTACACCCAAAACATATTCCTTTGCCCAAGGATCCATGCGAGGGAGAACACAAGGATGTGAAAAGGATAATACCTCTATTGCTTGCTCGGTTCTTGAAGCCATGTTCGAAGACGATCAAGTGCTCGCCCTCTACAAGTATCCACGCGTCAACTCCTTGATCGTTGCTCCCTTCCACGCTTGGTGCTAGCCTCAGGAAGAGAAGATCACCTCTTGGAATCTCCTTCTTCTTCCTCCTTGTTCCTCACGCCAACAAGTCTCCAAGCAATGGTGACTCTCGGCCTCACAAGATGATGAAGAAGAGAAGTGGCGCATACAAGAAGAGAGGTGGCTGAAAAGCAAGAAACTTGTTCAACTCCAAGTTGAAGTATCCTTGCTTTGCTTGAATTCATCACCAAAGAGGGGCGCATACCCCCTTCTTTTATAGCCTCGAAGGCTTAGCCGCCTTTCCCTCTTTCCAAGTTTGCACTAGGCGCAATTCCAACTAGGAATTGCCCTAAGAAATCAGCCACCTCATCCCTCTAATTGGCGCAAGAACAAGTCCAAGATGGATTTGAATCACTTGCCAAATTAAGAGATGTAATTTGAGTTCTAATCATATTAGGACTTCCTTATTCACTTGGCCGAAACCTTGCTTGAATCAATCAAGCAATTCACGCCAAAAATAATGTCCTAGGCGACCAAGAAAATATCAATTGAGGAAACCCAATTGTATTAGGATTCAATCTCTCCCTTTGACACAGTTTCCATAATAGAATTATGCATATGGGCCTAGAGAGATTCCTTCTCCTATTAGGATTCAATTGCTTCTCCCACAAGGATTCAAACAATGCCATATGCGCCAATTCCATATGTGTAATTAATCCATGCGCCATATGCTTATTCCAACATCCATTAGGCATTAATTCCATAGATGGAATTATATCATGCGCCCTAAGTGGATCCAACATCAATTAGGATTCAATTAGATTTAATCCACAATCCCCTATTGGATTTGGATCTTAATGCTAATGATGAATCTTGAATTAAATCCTTATTGGATTAGGATTTGCGCCCAACCCAATGGGCCTCATCCAAAACCAATTCCTATTAGGATTTGAATCCTAGTTGGATCATGACTTGCGCCAAGATAATGGGCCTTGTCTAGATCCAATTCCTCTTAGGATTTGAATCCTAATTAGATTAGGATTCCAACTCCTAATCGGATTAGGACTCCAATTCTTAATTGGATTAGGATTCTCATTCTTGATTGAATCCTTGTTGGATTAGGAGTCCAAATCCTAATTGGATTAGGACATGCGCCCAACTACCTTGGGCCTTATCCTAATTTTAATCCTTGTTGGGCTTAGGAGTCCAACTCCTAATTGGATTAGGACATGCGCCTAACTACCTTGGGCCTTATCCTAATTTTAATCCTTGTTGGGCTTAGGAGTCCAACTCCTTAATTTGATTAAGGATATGCGCCCATCCATGGGCTTAATCCAAATCCAAATTGAACCCTTAGGAGTCCAACTCCTTATTATGAACCTTTCTTGGACTTAGAATAAACTCAAATAAATATTCCAAGATTTCTAGATCAATATACAACGATCAAGAGTTTATTGCGTATGACCCCGTAGGATCCATATGACGATAGCAATGATGATAAAATCATCATAAGTAGTGAGGGGTATCTAGCAACACATCACTACTACCCATGTCATAGGATTAAAGTCATATGGCAAGAACTCCCTAACAAGCAATGAGGATTCCCATTGCATTATAGATCCCTTTGTTAGGGTATGCCCTTAAGGCTAATGTTTGAGACCTTGGATTATTTACAGTATCATGTATAATCTATATGTTTTATAAAGGCAATTGTTATTATTCAGATTGTTACATTATCTGCTGCTGTATGTATACTTCTGAGTAATGTCTCAATGATGTTCAGCTTAGCTGACATTCAGTGTTGTCCTTAGTCGAGATATCTCGGTGAACATGAGACAGCCTTGATATGATGGAGACTAATATGTGTTCTAATCTTATTGGATGTTTCGAGCATGGAATAAGATTTAGATACATAGGTGCATTGGATGTACTGGACTGACCCTATTTAGGATATTCAATTGTTTGTCACAATGTGAATAATCCTTATATGCAAGCAAGTGGCATATTCCCTCTGACTTGAGATCACTTGTGTTTCTAAGTGATGATTGGCATTGTCTTGAGGTAATTCAATATCATTTGAAAGATAATGATTAAGGATTATCTTGGATAGTGGGCATGAGTCATTGTTAGGGCACTAGTGATAGATATAGGATTGCCTCTCCTAGATGGAGTGAGATGTTCTAAGGGGCCCCCTGGACGAAATGGTTGAGAATGTGTATGGCCATACCCAGACAACTATGTTCGTCTGATCTAACCATTTTCATCATATTGGAATTACAAGCTTGACACGCTTGTTCAACGAGAACATCCAGTGGCAAAGGGTAACATGTATGCCAAGTGAATTAGATTCACACTTGTGCTGTGGTTTGGGAGTAGTCTTGGAAGACTCTTTCCTTCATATCGGGAGACAGTGATGTGTTGCTAGATACCCCTCTCTGATCGTGATAACGTAAGTTATCGTTACCGACATTGAAGGAAACCCTTAGGGTCGCACAATTTGATGATTTGGCTTACTTATGTCAGATCGTGTGGACTGGGATTATTCTAGTTCAGTTTAAAGCAATTTAAACTCTGATTGGAAGTGAGATCTAGTCTAATCAGGTTTGATTGGTTAGGGCATATGATCGGTAAATTTCGATCGGGAGAATTGATGCTTGATCGTAAAGATCAAGAGGTTCAATGAGATGTGTGGTTAGATCTTGAGCCACTTGGTTCAAAGAGATCTTAACCAGGGCTGGTTCGATTTTGTGCTTGAACCAAATTGGGATTGAACCAGTTCACTTAGTGAACGCATGGTTCAATTAAGAGGGAAGTTTCGATTGCAAAGAAGGGAGTTAAGAAGGGAGTTACATTTCGGTTTTACCATGTGTGGTGTGAAGGGTCGAAACCTAAGTCAGATGCGCTTCTAAATTTTTGCATAGGCGGAAAAACTAGGTTTCATGAAGATCGCATGGCTTGTAAGTATAACCAACCATAAGAGGATGATTGAAGCATTACCATGGCCATTGCTCGAGTGATGACTTGGAAGAAGAAAGGGCGATCGGCTCTTCTCCAAAGAGGTCACACACAAGATGTTGAAGGCTTACTCCCTTGTGCTCTTTGTGCTAGCAAAGATCCAAGGAAAACTTGATCGTGTACAAGGAGATGTTTTTCTCTCTCGGCTGTTCGAACTCTCTTCCTTGCCGTGAAGACTCACTACCACACGAGAGGGAAACGGGAGGAGAAGAGGGGGCGAGCCACGTTACAATCGTGGAGGCGTTTTCCAAAATGGAAAACCGACTTCCAAATATAGTAAGTGCTTAATACTCATGCATTCACTCAAAGTGAACCATCGAAACTTCCTTCTCCTTTGAACCAAGCGTTCACTAAGTGAACCGGTTCAATTCTATTTGGTTCAAAGACCAAATCGAACCAGCCATGGTTTAGATCTCTTTGAACCAAATGGCTCAAGATCTAACCACACATCTCTTGATCTTCTTGATCTCATCGATCAAGCATCAATTCTCCCGATCGAAGCTTACCGATCTCAAGCCCTAATCAATCAAACATGATCAGACTAGATCTCACTTCAAATCAGAGTTTAAATTCCTTTAAATTGGACTAAAACAATTCAATCCACACGATCTGATATAAGTAAGCCATATCATCAAATTGTGCGACCCTAAGGGTTTCCTTCAACGTCGGTAACGATAACTTACATTATCACGATCAGAGAGGGGTATCTAGCAACACATCACTGTCTCCCGATATGAAGGAAAGAGTATTCCAAGACTACACCCAAACCACAGCACAAGTGTGAATCCAATTCACTTGGCATACATGTTTCCTTTGCTACTGGATGTTCTCGTTGGACAAGCGTGTCAAGCGTGTAACTCCAACATGATGAGAATGGTTAGATCAGATGAACATAGTCATCTGTGTATGGCCATACACTTTCTCAACTATCTCATCCAGGGGGCCCCTATAGAACATCACACTCCAACAAGGAGAGGCAATCCTTTATCTATCACTAGTGCCCTAACATGACTCATGCCCATTATCCAAGATAATCCTTAACCATTAATTTTTCAAATGATATTGAACTACCTCAAGATAATGCCAATCATCATTTAGAAACAGAAGTGATCTCAAGTCAGAGGAAATATGCCATTTGCTTGCATACAAGGATTATTCACATTGTGACAAACAATTGAACATCCTAAGTAGGGTCAGTCCAGTACATCCAATGCACCTATGTGTCTAAATCTTATTCCATGCTCGAAGCATCCTATAAGATCGGAACACATATTAGTCTCAATCATATCAAGGCTGTCTCATGTTCACCAAGATATCTCGACTAAGGACAATACTGCATGTCAGCCAAGCTGAACACCATTGAGACATTATTCAGAAGTATACATAACAGCAGCAGATAATGTAACTACCTGAATAACAACAATTGCCTTTATAAAACATAGTTTATACATGATACTGATAATAACCCAAGGCCTCAAACATTAGCCTTAAGGGCATACCCCAACAATCTCCCACTTGCACTTAAACAAATGGTTGAGAAATCTCAAACCCATATTATTACAGTGCTTCTCATGCTTCTGCTGCGCCAGAGGCTTTGTAAGCGGGTCAGCTAGATTGTCATCTGTATGAACCTTGCAGATCTTGATCTCTCCTCGATCTATGATCTCACGGATCAAATGAAACCTTCTCTGTATGTGCTTGGACTTCTGGTGTGACCGTGGTTCCTTTGCTTGTGCAATCGCTCCAGTGTTATCACAGAAGATAACCAATGGATCTGCACTCGAAGGAACAACACCAAGTTCTTGAATGAACTTACGAATCCAGACTGCCTCCTTTGATGCTTCTGAGGCTGCAACATACTCGGCTTCCATTGTGGAATCAGCAACAATTGATTGTTTGAAACTTTTCCACACCACTGCTCCTCCATTCAAGCTAAAAACATAGCCTGATTGCGATCGGAAATCGTCTTGGTCAGATTGGAATGAAGCGTCAGTATATCCTTCAATACTGAGTTCTTCCTGACCTCCATAAATCAAGAACATGTCTTTGGTTCTCCGAAGATATCTCAAAATGTTCTTGACTGCAATCCAGTGTGCCTTCCCTGGATTACTTTGGAACCGACTGGTCACGCTTAACCCGTAAGCGACGTCTGGGCGAGTACACAACATCGCATACATGATGGACCCAATAGCCGAAGCATAAGGCGTATTGTCCATCTCATCTTTCTTAGACTGTGTTTGAGGACACAGGCTCTTTGAAAGATTCAGACCATGTATAACTGGAAGATATCCTCTTTTAGAATGTTCTAAATGGAATCTCTCCAGGACCTTATCGATGTAAGTACTCTGGCACAGCCCGAGAAGCCTATTAGATCTATCTCTGTAGATCTCCACACCTAATACATAGGCTGCTTCTCCCAAATCTTTCATCTGGAAACATTTTCTTAACCATGCTTTGACTGCATGCAGTTCAGGAATATCGTTTCCAATGATTAAGATATCATCGACGTAGAGGACTAGGAAAGTAATCACGCTCCCACTAAACCTTTTATATACACACGGGTCATCTTCATTTTTGATGAAACCAAATTCACAAACTGATTCATCAAAACGAATATTCCAGCTTCTCGATGCTTGTTTAAGTCCATAAATGGACTTCTTTAATTTGCATATTTTATGACATTCTGATGGATTGATGAAACCTTCAGGCTGTGTCATATACACATCCTCTTCCAGTTTTCCATTAAGGAAAGTGGTCTTCACATCCATTTGCCAGATCTCATAATCATAATATGCAGCTATCGCGAGAATAATCCGAATGGACTTGAACATGGCTATAGGAGAGAAAGTTTCATCATAATCTATCCCGTAGATTTGTTTGAAACCTTTCGCAACTAGCCTGCCCTTATAGGTAACTACGTTACCATCCATGTCTTTCTTCTTTTTGAAGATCCACTTAGAGCCTATAGGGATTACTCCCTGAGGCTGATCAACCAGATCCCAGACTTGGTTGTCTGACATGGAGTCCATCTCGGCTCGCATAGCTTCAAGCCATCTTGCTGATTCCGGTCCACTGACCGCATCCGCATAAGTGAGGGGTTCATCATTAATGATGTAGACTCCATCATAGCGCTCAGGCTGACGACGGATCCTTCCCGATCTACGCGGTTCCTGTGATATCTGAGCCTCAGGTTGCTCAGTAACCTGATCTATTGGCTCAGGCTCATCCAACTGAACTTGACTACTCTGTCCCGCTTCTGGATTTTCATCCAGCTTTATTTCTCTCCCACTGGCCTCTTGCAGAAGAAATTCCTTCTCAAGAAAAATAGCCGTTCGAGCAACAAATACTTTGTTCTCCTTGGGATCGTAGAAATAATAACCCTTAGTTTCTTTAGGATAACCGACAAAGACACATTTATCTGATCTGCTCTCTAGTTTCCCAGAGGCGAGCTTTTTGACATAAGCCTCGCAACCCCAGATTTTTATAAATGTCAAGCTCGGCTGTTTCCCATACCATAATTCATATGTTGTCTTTGGAACGGCCTTGGATGGCACTCGGTTTAGCACCTTTGCAGCTATTTCCAGTGCAAATCCCCAGAAGGAGTAAGGTAGAGTAGCCTGACTCATCATAGAACGAACCATATCCAATAAGGTTCTATTTCTCCTCTCGGACACACCATTCCATTGCGGTGTTCCTGGTGGAGTGAGCTGTGAGATAATCCCACACTCCTTCAGATAGTCAGTAAACTCACGACTCAAGTATTCTCCACCTCGATCTGAACGAAGTGCCTTGATATTTCGGCCCAACTGATTTTGTACTTCATTTTTGAATTGTTTGAACTTGTCAAAAGATTCACTCTTATGTCTCATAAGATAGACATAACCATACCTACTGAAATCATCAGTAAAAGTAATGAAGTATGAATAGCCACCTCTGGCATGTTTACTAAAAGGCCCACACACATCACTGTGAATAAGGTCAAGTAAACCTGAAGACCTTTCACCTTTATTGGAAAAAGGAGTCTTCGTCATTTTACCCATTAAACAAGCTTTGCATGTATCAAACTTTTCATAGGAGAATGATCCCAGCAGTCCATGATTATGCAACCGCTTAATGCACTTCTTGTTAATATGGCCTAGACGACTATGCCATAGCAAGGTGCTATCATCAGCATACTTGGCTTTCTTATTATCAATTTGTTGTACAGAACATTCCATGTCCAACATGTATAACCCATTGTTAATTGACCCAGTTGCATAAACAATATTATCAAATGAAATACAACACTGTGAAGTTTTGCATTCAAAAGAAAAACCTTTCCTAACAAGAGCAGGAATAGAGATAATATTCTTAGTTATGCTTGGTACAAAATAACAATTGTCAAGTTCCAATACAAAACCAGATGTCAAAGAGATGTGATATTCTCCTACAGTAACAGCAGCAACCCGTGCCCCGTTTCCAACTCGTAGGTCCACCTCATGCAGTCCCACCTGTCTTCTTCTCTTGAGTTCCTGCACATTTGAACAAATGTGAACTCCACATGCAGTGTCCAACACCCATGAAATAGAAGAAGCTACCATGACTTCAGTCACGTAAATACCTGAGCCAGAAGTGAAAGGCTTTCTTCCCTTCTTCTCTCCTTGGAGCGCTTTACAGTCCTTTTTCTAGTGACCCAGCTGGCCACAATGGAAGCATCTGTTGTCCTTTGACCGCTTTATCTTTTGTTTTAAAGCCTTGTTGTAGCTCTTGATAGGGGCTTTGCCCTTCTTCCCCTTCTTCTTGTTCCTTGAAGGAACCATTAAGACAGAGGATGAAGGCTTTCCTTTCTCAAGAGTCTGCTCTGTCGTGCAGAGCATATTCAGTAACTCTGCCGGTGTACAGTCGATCTTGTTCATATTAAAATTAATAACAAACGGATCAAAAGAAGCTGGGAGAGATTGCAGGATAATGTCTACAACAAGTTCCTGATTGATGGTGTGTCCCAGTTTCTCTAGAGCCTCCTTGTACCCAATCATCTTGAGTACGTGAGCTCCCACTGGACTCCCTTCAGTTAGTTTGCTATGAAAGAAAAGTTTTGTCAAGTTATAGCGTTCAGTCCTTGCCTGTGCAGCGTACAACATCTTGAGATTTGCTACTATGTCAATAGCAGACAAATCTTCATGCTGACGTTGTAGCTCGGGCGTCATTGACGCAAGCATAAGGCAAGCAACATCAGTACTATCACTGACATGCTTCTCATAAGCATCCCAAACCGCCCTTGCGGCGTTCGCAGCGGGTTGAGCCGGTATTGCCGACTCAAGGACATACAGCTTCCTCTCAGCCTTAAGAACAATCTTAAGCTGTCTGTACCAGTCTGAGAAGTTTGGCCCAGCAAACTTCTCCTTTTCCAGTATGGATCGCAAATTGAGCCCTGTGGTGTTTGTTGCTGCAGGAATCTACAACATTGCAAGAACAACAAGGTCAGTATCCATGTTAGAATCATTCCAGGACTTAAAAGTGATTCTTTTCTCACTATTTTATCTGACTGAAAAATCTAATAAAATAGCCCGAAAGAGTGAAACTCTTTTAGTGAGATGGGATCCAGATTTCATACTTGATATCCGCGTCCCGCTCAGGCGAGATAAGATGCACAGAGAGTTCAAGCACTAATCACTGGTAGGCTATCCATGCCAATCGCCAACCCGTGCGATTCCCCTTCATCTAGGCAATCCAGAAGACTGTGCCAACTAAGTTGGTACAACACAGTCTAAGTTGGTACAACACAGTCTCTAATTCCTCAGATGGCTGCCTCCATATAGCTATCATATGCTCAATATGTAGCCTATATGGTCAAGCTGACCTGACCTACTCCCTGGACCATCACATGCTATGCTGAGCAACGAGGAGCGATAAATCCCTTCTCTGTAGCATGTGGATGTAATCACGCACCGTCTGAAGATGGCTGGGCGTGCCCACTGAGTGGGTACAACACGGTCCCAACGATAGTCAGAACAGTGAGGTTTCGCGTCAGAAGGCTATCGGTAGCTTGAAATTGTCGTTGGATATTAAAAACGGTCTTTTATCTTCTTACTATCATGCAAATTCTATGGTGATAGCAGAAGAAAAATATGCTTGTGCTAACATTATTTAAAACATTAAGCAGAAAGCAGTATTATCTTATGTGGTAAACGCCCATAAAAGCCTAAGTAAAACCCTAATTGTATACAAGCCTTCACTTGAGCTCTTTATGGGACTTTTGCACTTCATCTGGCCCAGCCCGGGCCTAAGCGCCTTCTGCAGCCTAAATGCGCCTGTCCTAGAGTCGACCTCTAGACTTCCCACCTGGTGAAGCCATTTGCTGCAAGCGCCTCTGCCATGAGTGCTCTGTGCTCATGTCTGATCAAATTACATTTTAATCTATCTAGACATGGTTTGACTCGCAGGTCAATTATACAGTTTTCATAAATTAAAGTGTGATTCGCAGATCACAGCAAAATTTATATTTAATTCCAGGCACGCAGGCCCCAGCACAGCACACAAAAAGAGGGCAGCCCACATAAGAATAAATAAACATCCAATCATGTTAAACATGCATACATGTGATCCAATCAGAAAATAAAAGTTTTGAAAAAACCCCATGGCATCAATTTTATTTTCTTATGAGCCCTACTACCTTACAACGGTCCATTAATAGGTATCCACTCATTAGATCAAGTCAGACCCACTGCCCTTGCATGCACCCAGTCATAACTGACTTGCGTCGACCTTGTGGTCAACTATGCATGCCTTAAGGGCTGAACGTCCCACATGATTTCTGGCAAGCGGGTGTGACCCCGGGCCTTAATCATGATCGTTCACTGGGCGCCTCAATCAGACATCGCTACACGCCCTTCTGCAGTCGACCTATAGCCACCTATATAGCTTGCGCACAGGTGCTATCTGGCCGACCCATCTAGGCTGTCAGATGGTCTGATTAGACTGTTGGGTCCAGATTTGACTAACGATTTTTAACACTGCTAACCCGTCTAAGTGCTTAACGTAGGCGCTTGAATAGATCTAAGTGAGGGGGCGCGCAAGATGTTATGTTTTGATTGAAAACTTTCATCATAAGCGCAAGCACAATTCATACATGCGCAAGTTTAACAAAATACATGTAGATCTAATACATGGATCAACACATGACATGTAGTTAAATTTCACATGATAACTAAAGTATGCGCATCTTATAGATCTATCAAAAGCATGGATCACAACATGATGGCGATCATATATTAAGCCAAAAACCTATGCTCTGATACCAATTGTAAGAATAAACCTAGGTCACATGCATTTCTAAAATTTTGCATGGGCGGATAATCTAGGTTTCATGGATTGTTTGACTTGAGATATAATCAACCATACAAGGATAAGTTGAAGCATTACCATGGCCATAGATTTGAGTAGCGGCTTGGAAGAAGAAAGGGGAAAGGCGCCTCTTCTCCAAAGGAATCACACACAAGATGTTGATGGCTTCTTCCTTGTGCTTTTGTGCTAGCAAGGCACTAAGGAGTCCTTGATCAAAACTTGGAGACAAGATGTGCACCCCCTTGGCTTGTTTTTCTTCCTTGCGTGAAGATCAAGAAGAGATGCGAGAGGAGGATGAGAGTAGAAGAGGTTTCAAAACCGATTTTCACCATAGGAAAGTTGCGGCTTCCAAATATGGTAAGTATCAAAATTGAAACTCCCTTCATTACTCACATGCGTTCACCTTAAGTGAACCAACCGAAACCTCCCTCTTAAATTGAACCATGCGTTCACACTAAGTGAACCGGTTCAATGTCATTTGGTTCAAGGACGAAATCAAACAAGCCCTGGTTTTGATTTAATTGAACCAAATGGTTCAAGATCCAACCACACATCTTATTGAACCTCTTGATCTTTATGATCAAGAATCAATTCTCCCGATCGAAGCTTATCGATCATATGTCCTAATCAATCAAACATGATCAGACTAGATCTCACTTCCAATCAGAGTTTAAATTGCTTTAAACTGAACTAGAATAATTCCAGTCCACACGATCTGACATAAGTAAGCCATATCATCAAATTGTGCGACCATGAGGGTTTCCTTCATTGTCGGTAACGATAACTTACGTTATCATGATCAGAGAGGGGTATCTAGCAACACATCACTGTCTCCTGATATGAAGGAAAGAGTCTTCCAAGACTACTCCCAAATCACAGCACAAGTGTGAATCCAACTCACTCAGTATACATGTTCCCTTTGCCACTGGATGTTCTCGTTGGATAAGCGTGTCAAGCCTGTAATTCCAACATGATGAGAATGGTTAGATCAGATGATCATAGTCATCTGGGTATGGCCATACACTTTCACAACCATCTCATCCAAGGGGCCCCTTTAGAACATCACACTCCAATTAGGAGAGGCAATCCTATATCTATCACTAGTGTCCTAACATGACTCATGGTCACCATCCAAGATAATCCTTAACCATTATTTTTCAAATGATATTGAACTACCTCAAGACAATGCCAATCATCATTTAGAAACACAAGTGATCTCAAGTTAGAGGGAATATACCACTTGCTTGCTTATAAGGATTTATTCACATTGTGACAAACAATTGAATATCCTAAGTCAGGTCAGTCTAGTACATCCAATGCACCTATGTGTCTAAATCTTATTGTATGCTCGAAGCATCCTATAAGATCAAAACACATATTAGTCTCTATCATATCAAGGCTGTCTCATGTTCACCAAGATATCTCGACTAAGGACAATACTGCATGTCAGCCAAGCTGAACACTATTGAGACATTATTCAGAAGTATACATAATAGCAGCAGATAATGTAACAACCTGAATAACAACAATTGCCTTTATAAAACATAGTTTATACATGATACTGATAATAACCCAAGGCATCAAACATTAGCCTTAAGGGCATACCCCAACAGATCAACCAAATCCCAAACTTGGTTATCTGACATGGAGTCCATTTCGGCTTGCATAGCTACAAGCCATCTTACTGATTCCGGTCCATTGACCGCATCCGCATAAGTGAGGGGTTCATCATTAATGATGTAGACTCCGTCATAGCGCTCAGGCTGACGACGGATCCTTCCCGATCTACGCGGTTCCCGTGATATCTGAGCATCAGGTTGCTCAGTAACCTGATCTGTTCCCGTGAAATAATAACCCTTAGTTTCTTTAGGGTAACCGACAAAGATACATTTATCTGATCTGCTCTCTAGTTTCCCAGAGGCGAGCTTTTTGACATAAGCCTCGCAACCCCAGATTTTTATAAATGTCAAGCTCGGCTGTTTCCCATACCATAACTCATATGGTGTCCTTAAAACAGCCTTGGATGGCACTCGGTTTAGCACCTTTGCAGCTGTTTCCAGTGCAAATCCCCAAAAGGAGTAAGGTAGAGTAGCCTGACTCATCATTGAACGAACCATATCCAATAAGGTTCTATTTCTCCTTTCGGACACACCATTCCATTGCGGTGTTCCTGGCGGAGTGAGCTGTGAGATAATCCCACACTCCTTTGTTGGGGTATGCCCTTAAGGCTAATGTTTGAGGCCTTGGGATTCTTTCAGTATCATGTATAAACTCTTATGTTTATAAAGGCAATGGTTGTTATTCAGTTTGTTACATTGTCTGCTGCAATAAGTGTACTTCTGAATAATGTCTCAATGCTGTTCAGCTAGGCTGACATGCTCTATGTCCTTAGTCGAGATATCTTGGTGAACATGAGACAGCCTTGATATGATTGAGACTAATATGTGTTCTAATCTTATAGGATGCTTCGAGCATGGAATAAGATGTAGACTCATGGGTACATTGGATGTACTGGACAGACCCTACTAGGATATTCAATTGCTTGTCACAATGTGAATAATCCTTGTTTGCAACAAGTGGCACATGTCCTCTGACTTGAGATCACTTGTGTTTCTAAATGATGATTGTCATTGTTTTGAGGTAGTTCAATATCATTTGAAACATAATGGTTATAGACTATCTTGGATAATGATCATGAGTCAGGTTAGGGCACTAGTGATAGATATAGGATTGCCGTCTCCTTGATTGGAGTGTGATGTTCTAAAGGGGCCCCCTCGAATTAGATGATTGAGAAAGTGTATGGCCATACCCAGGTGACTATGTTCATCTGATCTAATCATGCTCATCATATTGGAGCTACAGGCTTGACACGCTTGTCCAATAGGAACATCCAGTGGCAAAGGAATCATGTATGCCTCGTGAAGTGGATTCACACTTGTGCTGTGGTTTGGGTGTAGTCTTGGAAGACTCTTTCCTTTATATCGGGAGACAGTGATGTGTTGCTAGATACCCCTCACTGATCGTGATAACGTAAGTTATCGTTACCGACATTTAAAGGAAACCCTTAGGGTCGCACAATTTGATGATATGGCTTACTCATGTCAGATCGTGTGGACTGAATTGTTTTGGTTCAGTTTAAAGGGATTTAAACTCTGATTGTAAGTGAGATCTGGTCTGATCATGTTTGATTGATTAGGACTTGAGATCGTTAAGCTTCGATCGAGAGAGATGATTCTAGATCGGTGAGATCAGGAACATCAAGAGATGAACGGTCAGATCTGGAACCTTAGGGTTTAATTTGATCTGGATTAAAGGCTCGGCTTGATTGGTTTTTGAACCAAACCAATATGAACCGGCTCATACGTGAGCGCATGGTTCAAAGGGGAGAAGCATATGCGTTCGGTTCACTTGGGTGAACGCATCAACGCATGAAGTGAAGGCTTGCTATTTTTGGAAGTGGCGGTTTCCAAAATAGTTTCTCAACGCCTCACGTTCAGTTCTCTTCACTAATTGTCGCCTCTTCCTCTTGACGGATACACTCTCGTGTGATCGAAGGGGGTTGACGACAAGGAGCTCTCGGCCAAGAAAAACATCTCCTCCTCCCTTCCATTCGACAAGGAGACTTGAAGATCTTTGCTAGCACAAGGATCAACAAGGAGGCGCCATCTATCTTCTTGTGTGCGGTACCTTCAGAGGAAAGCCCTTTTGCGATCTTCTTCCAAAGCTCCATCAAAGCGATGGCCATGGTATGAATCTCTTCTGATCTATACTAGTTCATGAAAGTTGATCATATGACATGCAAAAGATCTAGAGAAACCCTTGCTTCCACTCGAATTTTTGTTATGCGCCTATCTAGGGTTTCGCTCCCCCTTGAAGGGGACCCCTACAATTGGTATCAGAGCATGCGGTTATTACTTGTTCATATGATTGCTTGATCTTCATGTTTGATCCATGAATGCGCTTATGAATAGATCTAGAGTTAACATGCGAAAATACATGCTTGTATGTTTTTACTCATGTTGGCGCATGTTTTATATTGGCGCTTGTTAATGTTGTTTTTACCAAAACATATATATCTTGCGCGCTCCATCTAGATTTATAAGCGCCTGCTGTAAACCCTTAGACGGGTTAGTAGGGTTGAAGTCATAGTCGAGTCTAGATCCAAATAGTCTGATCAGACCATCTGACAGCCTAGATGGGTCGACCAGATAGCACCTGTGCGCAAGCACGAGGTGGCTATGGGTCGACTGCAGATAGGCGTGTAGCGAGGTCTGGTTGAGACGACCAGTGAGCACTCACGAGTTAGGCCCGGGATCACACCCGCTTGCCAGAACTCATGAGGGTTGTTCAGCCCTTGGCGCATGCATGGTTGACCATTGGGTCGACTCAAGTCAGTTAGGACTTGGTGCATGCAAGGGCAGTGGATCTGACTAGACATGATGAGTGGATCCCTATTAATGGACCGTTGTAAGGTAGTAGGGCACATAAGAAAAATAAAATTGATTCCAATGGGATTTTGAAAAATTTTATTTGGTTGATGGATCACATGTTGAATGGATGCCATGATGCTTGTTTATTTCATCTTATGTGGGTTGCCCAATTAATGTGTGCTGTGCTGGGGCCTGCGTGCCTGGATTAAATTGTAAATTAATATTTATTGTGATCTGCGCATCACATGTCATTTAATTTATAAAGTGTAATTGACCTGCGAGTCAATCTTGTCTAGATAGATTAAATTGTATTTTAATCAGACAAGAGCACAGAGCACACTTGGCAGAGGCACATGCAGCAGAGGCTTGACCAGGTGGGAGGTCTAGGGTTCGACCCTATGATAGGCGCCATTTACCTGGTGGGCGCACCTGAGCTGCACTGGGCGCTATGGCCTTGGGCTGGGCCAGATGAGAGGCAAAAGACCCAAGAAGAGCTCAAGTGAAGACTTAAGTTAACTTAAGGTCTTACCTAGGCTTAATGGGCGTTTACCACATAAGATCATCATGCTTTCTTTTATTGTTTAATTAGAATTGCATGATTTAATCTTCTGCTATCACCATAGGGTTTGCATGATAGTTAAGAAGATAAAAGACCGTTAAAATCCAACGCTAAAATATCAAGCTCGATGGCCTTCTGACGCGAAACCTCACTGTTCTGACTATCGTTGGAGCCGTGTTGTACCCACTCAGTGGGCACGTCCATCTATCTTCAGACGGTGTGTGATTTCACCTACGTGTTACAGAGAAGGGATTTATCGCTTCTCGTTGCTCAGCATAGCACGTGGTGGTCCAGGGAGTAGGTCGGGTCAGCTTGACCATGTAGGCTACATACTGAGCATATGTTAGCTATATGGAGGCAGCCATCTGTGGGATCAGAGACTGTGTTGTACCAACTCAGTTGGCACAGTCAGCTGGATTGCCCAGATGAAGGGGAATTGCACGGGTTGGCGATTGGCAGGGACTGCCTACCAGAAATTAGTGCTTGTACTCTCTGTGCATCTTATCTCGCCTGAGCGGGACGCGGAGACCAAGTATGAAATCTGGATCCCATCTCACTAAAAGAGTTTTACTCTTTCGGGCTGTTTTGCTGGATTTTTCAGCCAGATAAAATAGTGAGAAAAGAATCTTTCTTAAGTCCTGGATTGATTCTAAACATTGATACTGACCTTGCTGTTCTTGCATTGTTGTAGATTCCTGCAGCAACGAACACCATGAGCTTCAATGTGCGATCCCTACTGGAAAGGGAGAAGTTTGCTGGGCCAAACTTCTCAGACTGGTACAGACACCTTAAGATTGTTCTTAAGGCTGAGAGGAAACTGTATGTCCTCGAGACGGCTATACCGCCTCAACCCGCTCCGAACGCCTCAAGGGCGGTTCGGGATGCCTATGAAAAGCATGTCAATGATAGCATTGATGTCGCTTGCCTGATGCTAGCGTCTATGACGCCACAGCTGCAGCGTCAGCATGACGATATGTCTGCTATAGAAATTATAGCAAACCTCAAGATGCTGTATGCTGCACAGGCGAGGACTGAACGCTATAATTTGACCAAGCTTTTCTTTCAGAGCAAACTGGCTGAAGGGAGTCCAGTGGGAGCTCATGTGCTCAAGATGATTGGGCATAAAGAGGCTCTAGAGAAACTGGGGCATACCATCAATCAGGAGCTTGCTATAGACATTATTCTGCAGTCTCTCCCGGCCTCTTTTGATCCGTTCATTATTAATTTTAATATGAACAAGATCGACTGTACTCCGGCAGAGTTGCTGAATATGCTCTTGACTACAGAGGAAACTCTAAAGGGCAAGCCTTCAACCTCTGTCTTGATGTTCCCTTCTAGGAACAAGAAGAAGGGGAAGAAGGGCAAAGCCCCTGTCAAGAACTACAACAAGGCTCTGAAACAGAAGGTTAAGCGGTCGAAGGAATACAGATGTTTCCACAGTAGCCAGCTGGGTCACTGGAAAAAGGACTGTAAAGCGCTCCAAGGAGACAAGAAGGGAAGCATTGCTTCTGGCTCAGGTATTTTTGTGACTGAGGTCATGATATCTTCTTCTTCTATTTCATGGGTGTTGGACACTGCATGTGGAGTTCACATTTGTTCAAATGTACAGGAACTCAAGAGAAGAAGACAGGTGGGACAGCATGAGGTGGACCTACGAGTTGGAAACGGGGCACGGGTTGCTGCTGTTGCTGTAGGAGAATATTACATCTCATTACCATCTGGACTTGTATTGGAACTAAACAATTGTTATTTTGTACCTAGCATTACCAAGAATATTATCTCTATTCCTGCTCTTGTCAGGAAAGGATTTTCCTTTGAATGCAATATTTCAAAGTATGTTATTTCTTATGATAATATTGTTTATGCTACTGGATCAATTAACAATGGGTTATTCATGTTGGACATGGAATGTTCTATACAAAATATTGATAATAAGAAAGCCAAGTATGCTGATGACAGCACCTTGCTATGGCATAGTCGTTTAGGCCATATTAACAAGAAACGCATTAAGCGGTTGCATGATCATGGACTGCTGGGATCATTCTCCTATGAGGAGATTGATACATGCAAAGCTTGTTTAATGGGTAAAATAACGAAGGCTCCTTTTCCTCACAAAGGTCAAAGGGCTTCAGGTTTACTTGACCTTATACACAGTGATGTGTGTGGGCCATTTAGTAAACATGCCAGAGGTGGCTATTCATACTTCATTACCTTTACTGATGATTTCAGTAGATATGGGTATGTCTATCTAATGAGACATAAAAGTGAATCTTTTGACAAGTTCAAAGAGTTCAAAAATGAAGTACAGAATCAGCTAGGCCGAAATATCAAGGCACTTCGTTCTGATCGAGGTGGAGAATACCTAAGTCGAGAGTTTACTGACTATCTGAAGGAGTGTGGGATTATCTCACAGCTCACTCCACCAGGAACACCGCAATGGAATGGTGTATCCGAGAGGAGGAACAGAACCTTACTGGATATGGTTCGTTCTATGATGAGTCAAGCTACTCTACCTTACTCCTTTTGGGGATTTGCACTGGAAACAGCTGCAAAGGTACTAAACCGAGTGCCATCCAAGGCAGTTTCAAAGACTCCATATGAGTTATGGTATGGGAAACAGCCGAGCTTGACATTTATTAAGATCTGGGGTTGCGAGGCTTATGTCAAAAAGCTCGCCTCTGGGAAACTAGAGAGCAGATCTGAGAAATGCATCTTTGTCGGTTACCCTAAGGAAACTAAGGGTTATTATTTCTACGATCCCAAAGAGAACAAGGTATTTGTTGCTCGGACAGCCATTTTTCTTGAGAAGGAATTTCTTCTGCAAGAGGCCAGTGGGAGAGAAATAAAGCTGGATGAGAATCCAGAAGAAGGACAAAGTAGTCAAGCACAGTTGGATGAGCCTGAGCCAGTAGAACAGGTTATTGAACAACCTGAGGCTCAGATATCACGGGAACCGCAAAGATCGGGAAGGATCCGTCGACAGCCTGAGCGCTATGACGGAGTCTACATCATTGATAATGATGAACCCCTTACTTATGCGGATGCGGTCAGTGGACCGGAATCAGCTAGATGGCTTGAAGCTATGCGAGCCGAGATGGACTCCATGTCAGATAACCAAGTCTGGGATTTGGTTGATCCGCCTCCGGGAGTAATCCCTATAGGCTGTAAATGGATCTTCAAGAAGAAGATTGACATGGATGGTAACGTGGTTACCTATAAAGGCAGGCTAGTTGCGAAAGGTTTCAAACAAATCTACGGGATAGATTATGATGAAACTTTCTCTCCTGTAGCTATGTTCAAGTCTATTCGGAATATTCTCGCGATAGCAGCATATTACGATTATGAGATCTGGCAGATGGATGTGAAGACCGCTTTCCTTAATGGAAAACTGGATGAGGATGTGTATATGACACAACCTGAAGGTTTCACCAATCCATCAGATCGTCATAAAATATGCAAGTTAAAGAAGTCCATTTATGGACTTAAGCAAGCATCTAGAAGCTGGAATATTCGTTTTGATGAATCAATCTGTGAATTTGGTTTCATCAAGAATGAAGATGACCCGTGTGTATATAAGAGGTTTAGTGGGAGCGTAATTACTTTCCTAGTCCTCTACGTCGATGATATCTTAATCATTGGAAACGATATTCTTGAACTACATGCTGTTAAAGCATGGTTAAGAAAATGTTTCCAGATGAAAGATCTAGGAGAAGCAGCTTATGTATTAGGTGTGAAGATCTACAGGGATAGATCTAAGAGGCTTCTCGGGCTGTGCCAGAGTACTTACATCGATAAAGTCCTGGAGAGATTCCATTTAGAGAATTCTAAAAGAGGATATCTTCCAGTCAGACATGGTCTGAATCTTTCAAAGAGTCAGTGTCCACAAACACAGACTGAGAAAGATGAAATGGACAATACGCCTTATGCTTCGGCTATTGGGTCCATTATGTATGCGATGTTGTGTACTCGCCCAGATGTCTCTTACGGGTTAAGCGTGACCAGTCGATTCCAAAGTAATCCAGGTCAGGCGCACTGGATTGCGGTCAAGAACATTTTAAAATATCTGCAGAGGACCAAAGATATGTTCTTGATATATGGTGGTCAGGAAGAACTCAGTATAGAAGGATATACTGACGCTTCGTTCCAATCGGACCAGGATGATTTCCGATCGCAATCAGGCTATGTTTTTAGCTTGAATGGAGGAGCTGTGGTGTGGAAAATTTCAAACAGTCTATCGTTGCTGATTCCACAACAGAAGCCGAGTATGTTGCAGCCTCAGAAGCATCTAAGGAGGCAGTATGGATTCGTAAGTTCGTTCAGGAACTTGGTGTTGTTCCATCGCGTGCTGATCCTTTGGTTATCTTCTGTGATAACACTAGAGCAATCGCACAAGCAAAGGAACCACGGTCGCACCAGAAGTCCAACCACATACAGAGACGGTTTCACTTGATCCGGGAGATCATTGATCGTGGTGAGATCAAAATTTGCAAGGTTCATACAGATGACAATCTGGCAGACCCGCTTACCAAGCCTCTGGCGCAGCAGAAGCATGAGAAGCACTGTAATAACATGGGTTTGAGATTTCTCAACCATTAGATTAAGTGCAAGTGGGAGATTGTTGGGGTATGCCCTTAAGGCTAATGTTTGAGGCCTTGGGATTCTTTCAGTATCATGTATAAACTCTTATGTTTATAAAGGCAATGGTTGTTATTCAGTTTGTTACATTGTCTGCTGCAATAAGTGTACTTCTGAATAATGTCTCAATGCTGTTCAGCTAGGCTGACATGCTCTATGTCCTTAGTCGAGATATCTTGGTGAACATGAGACAGCCTTGATATGATTGAGACTAATATGTGTTCTAATCTTATAGGATGCTTCGAGCATGGAATAAGATGTAGACTCATGGGTACATTGGATGTACTGGACAGACCCTACTAGGATATTCAATTGCTTGTCAAAATGTGAATAATCCTTGTTTGCAACAAGTGGCACATGTCCTCTGACTTGAGATCACTTGTGTTTCTAAATGATTATTGTCATTGTTTTAAGGTAGTTCAATATCATTTGAAACATAATGGTTATAGACTATCTTGGATAATGATCATGAGTCAGGTTAGGGCACTAGTGATAGATATAGGATTGCCGTCTCCTTGATTGGAGTGTGATGTTCTAAAGGGGCCCCCTCGAATGAGATGATTGAGAAAGTGTATGGCCATACCCAGGTGACTATGTTCATCTGATCTAATCATGCTCATCATATTGGAGCTACAGGCTTGACACGCTTGTCCAATAGGAACATCCAGTGGCAAAGGAATCATGTATGCCTCGTGAAGTGGATTCACACTTGTGCTGTGGTTTGGGTGTAGTCTTGGAAGACTCTTTCCTTTATATCGGGAGACAGTGATGTGTTGTTAGATACCCCTCACTGATCGTGATAACGTAAGTTATCGTTACCGACATTTAAAGGAAACCCTTAGGGTCGCACAATTTGATGATATGGCTTACTCATGTCAGATCGTGTGGACTGAATTATTTTGGTTCAGTTTAAAGGGATTTAAACTCTGATTGTAAGTGAGATCTGGTCTGATCATATTTGATTGATTAGGACTTGAGATCGGTAAGCTTCGATCGAGAGAGATGATTCTAGATCGGTGAGATCAGGAACATCAAGAGATGAACGGTTAGATCTGGAACCTTAGGGTTTAATTTGATCTGGACTAAAGGCTTGGCTTGATTGGTTTTTGAACCAAACCAATATGAACCGGCTCATACGTGAGCGCATGGTTCAAAGGGGAGAAGCATATGCGTTCGGTTCACTTGGGTGAACGCATCAACGCATGAAGTGAAGGCTTGCTATTTTTGGAAGTGGCGGTTTCCAAAATAGTTTCTCAACGCCTCACGTTCACTTCTCTTCACTAATTGTCGCCTCTTCCTCTTGACGGATACACTCTCGTGTGATCGAAGGGGGTTGACGACAAGGAGCTCTCGGCCAAGAAAAACATCTCCTCCTCCCTTCCATTCGACAAGGAGACTTGAAGATCTTTGCTAGCACAAGGATCAACAAGGAGGCGCCATCTATCTTCTTGTGTGCGGTACCTTCGGAGGAAAGCCCTTTTGCGATCTTCTTCCAAAGCTCCATCAAAGCGATGGCCATGGTATGAATCTCTTCTGATCTATACTAGTTCATGAAAGTTGATCATATGACATGCAAAAGATCTAGAGAAACCCTTGCTTCCGCTCGAATTTTTGTTATGCGCCTATCTAGGGTTTCGCTCCCCCTTGAAGGGGACCCTTACATCCTTCAGATAGTCAGTAAACTCACGACTCAAGTATTCCCCACCTCGATCTGAATGAAGTGCCTTGATATTTTGGCCTAACTGATTTTGTACTTCATTTTTGAACTCTTTGAACTTGTCAAAAGGTTCTCTCTTATGTCTCATTAAATAGACATAACCATACCTACTGAAATCATCAGTAAAAGTAATGAAGTATAAATAGCCACCTATGGCATGTTTACTAAAAGGCCCACACACATCACTGTGAATAAGGTCAAGTAAACCTGAAGCCCTTTGACCTTTATTAGAAAAAGGAGTCTTCGTCATTTTACCCATTAAACAAGCTTTGCATGTATCAAGCTCCTCATAGGAGAATGATCCCAGCAGTCCACGTTCATGCAACCGCTTAATGCGCTTCTTGTTAATATGGCCTAAACGACTATGCCAAAGCAAGGTGCTGTCATCAGCATACTTGGCTTTCTTGTTATCAATTTGTTGTACAGAACATTCCATGTCCAACATGAATAACCCATTGTTAATCGACCCGGTAGCATAAACAATATTATCAAACGAAATACAACACTTTAAAGTTTTGCATTCAAAAGAAAAACCTTTCCTGACAAGAGCAGGAATAGAGATAATATTCTTAGTTATGCTCGGTACGAAATAACAATTGTCAAGTTCTAATACAAAACCAGATGGTAAAGAGATGTGATATTCTCCTACAGCAACAGCAGCAACCCGTGCCCCGTTTCCAACTCGTAGGTCCACCTCATGCTGTCCCACCTGTCTTCTTCTCTTGAGTTCCTGCACATTTGAACAAATGTGAACTCCACATGCAGTGTCCAACACCCATGAAATAGAAGAAGCTACCATGACTTCAGTCACGTAAATACCTGAGCCAGAAGTGAAAGGCTTGCTTCCCTTCTTCTCTCCTTGGAGCGCTTTACAGTCCTTCTTCCAGTGACCCAGCTGGCCACAGTGAAAACATCTGTTGTCCTTTGACCGCTTCACCTTTTGTTTCAAAGCCTTGTTGTAGCTCTTGATAGGGGTTTTGCCCTTCTTCCCCTTCTTCTTATTCCTTGAAGGAACCATCAAGACAGAGGATGAAGGCTTTCCCTTCTCAAGAGTCTGCTCTGTGGTGCAGAGCATGTTCAGTAACTCTGCCGGAGTACAGTCGATCTTGTTCATATTAAAATTAATGATGAACGGATCGAAAGAGGCCGGGAGAGACTGCAGGATAATGTCTACAACAAGTTCCTGATTGATGGTGTGTCCCAGTTTCTCTAGAGCCTCCTTGTACCCAATCATCTTGAGTACGTGAGCTCCCACTGGACTGCCTTCAGTCAGTTTGCTATGAAAGAAAAGTTTCGTCAAGTTATAGCGTTCTGTCCTTGCCTGTGCAGCATATAGCATCTTGAGATTTGCTATAACATTAATAGCAGACAAATCCTCATGCTGACGCTGGAGCTCTGGCGTCATTGATGCAAGCATAAGGCAAGCGACATCAGTACTATCACTGACGTGCTTCTCATAAGCATCCCGAACCGCCCTTGCGGCGTTCGCAGCAGGTTGAGCCGGTTTTGCCGACTCAAGGACATACAGCTTCCTCTCAGCCTTAAGCACAATCTTAAGCTGTCTGTACCAGTCTGAGAAGTTTGGCCCAGCAAACTTCTCCTTTTCCAATATGGATCGCAAATTGAGCCCTGTGGTGTTCGTTGCTGCAGGAATCTACAACATTGCAAGAACAACAAGGTCAGTATCCATGTTAGAATCAATCCAGGACTTAAGAGTGATTCTTATCTCACTATTTTATCTGACTGAAAAATCCAATAAAACAGCCCGAAAGAGTGAAACTCTTTTAGTGAGATGGGATCCAGATTTCATACTTGATCTCCGCGTCCCGCTCAGGCGAGATTAGATGCACAGAGAGTTCAAGCACTAATCACTGGTAGGCTATCCATGCCAATCGCTAACCCGTGCGATTCCCCTTCATCTAGGCAATCCAGAAGACTGCGCCAACTGAGTTGGTACAACACAGTTTCTGATTCCTAAGATGGCTGCCTCCATATAGCTTGTTGGGGTATGCCCTTAAAGGCTAATGTTTGAGGCCTTGGGATTGTATCAGTATCATGTATAAACTCTTATGTTTATAAAGGCAATGGTTGTTATTCAGTATGTTACATTGTCTGCTGCAATAAGTGTGCCTCTGAATAATGTCTCAATGCTGTTCAGCTAGGCTGACATGCTGTAATGTCCTTAGTCGAGATATCTTGGTGAACATGAGACAGCCTTGATATGATTGAGACTAATATGTGTTCTAATCTTATAGGATGTTTCGAGCATGGAATAAGATGTAGACTCATGGGTGCATTGGATGTACTGGACAGACCCTACTAGGATATTCAATTGCTTGTCACAATGTGAATAATCCTTGTATGCAACAAGTGGCACATGTCCTCTGACTTGAGATCACTTGTGTTTCTAAATGATGATTGTCATTGTTTTGAGGTAGTTCAATGTCATTTGAAACATAATGGTTATAGACTATCTTGGATAATGATCATGAGTCAGGTTAGGACACTAGTGATAGATATAGGATTGCCGTCTCCTTGATTGGAGTGTGATGTTCTAAAGGGGCCCCTTTAAATGAGATGATTGAGAAAGTGTATGGCCATACCCAGGTGACTATGTTCATCTGATCTAATCATGCTCATCATATTGGAGCTACAGGCTTGACACGCTTGTCCAATAAGAACATCCAGTGGCAAAGGAAACATGTATGCCTAGTGAAGTGGATTCACACTTGTGCTGTGGTTTGGGTGTAGTCTTGGAAGACTCTTTCCTTTATATCGGGAGACAGTGATGTGTTGCTAGATACCCCTCACTGATCGTGATAACGTAAGTTATCGTTACCGACATTTAAAGGAAACCCTTAGGGTCGCACAATTCGATGATATGGCTTGCTTAAGTCAGATCGTGTGGACTGAATTGTTTGGGTTCAGTTTAAAGGAGTTTAAACTCTGATTGTAAGTGAGATCTGGTCTGATCATGTTTGATTGATTAGGGCTTGAGATCGGTAAGCTTCGATCGAGAGGATTGATGCTGGATCAGTGAGATCAAGAGCATCAAAGAGATGAATGGTTAGATCTAAAACCTTAGGGTTTACTATGGTCTAGACCAAATGGCTTGAGCTATTTTGATTTGGTTTATGAACCAAATTCGATTGGGACGTTTTGGCTTGAACCGGTTCACAAAGGTGAACCCTTGGTTCAATGCTAGTAAGCGTTTTTGGGTTGGCATGAGCGTATGGCTTAATGATGTTCCATTTATGGAAAGTCATCAATGCCGATTCCTCTCAACGCCAAAACGCAAATACGTTCCCCTCTTCTCTTGTGGCTTGCTTGCACTCTCGTGAGTGAAGTATTGACGAGAAGAAGGGAAGGTTTTTCGTCCAAGGAGAAGCTTGTTCTCGCATCTCAAACTTCCTCCACGCAAAGGACCCCTTGAAGCTTTGCTAGCACAAAGACGACAAGGAGAAGCCATTCCTCATCTTGTGTGCTTCATCTTTGGTATGATCTTCTTTCGATCTCCACATTCCTTAAGGTTGATCATATGAACATATATTACATGCGATCTCATGTTGAAACCCCTTGGAAATTACATGCGCCCCCTTTAGGGTTTCAACCCCTTGCGCTCCCCCTTGAAGGGGACTCTTCAATTGGTATCAGAGCTAGGTTCTATGTATGTTCATTTGATTGCCTACATGTGATCCATGTTTGCGTTTGCTAAGCTTAGATCTAATAACATGCCGAATAACTACATGCTAGTTTAAGAACTTAAATGTATGTTTAGTTGTGGATGGCGCATGTTTGTTGGCGCTTCTTACATGTTGTTTTTGACAAAACAAAAGATCATGCGCGCCTCATCTAGATCTAAGGCCCTACTTTAAACCCTTAGATGGGTTGATGGGGTTGAAGTCATCTTCTAGGAAGGATCCAAATAGTCTGATCAGACCATCTGACAGCCTAGATGGGTTGACCAGATAGCACCTGTGCACAAGCACGAGGTGGCTATAGGTCGACTGCATCAAGGGCGTGTAGCGAGGTCTGGTTGAGACGGCTACTGAACACACATGAGTTAGGCCCGGGGTCACACCCGCTTGCCGAAACTCATGAGGGTTGTTCAGCCCTTTGCGCATGCATGGTTGACCATTAGGTCAACTCAAGTCAGTTAGGACTTGGTGCATGCAAGGGCAGTGGATCTGACTAGATGAATGAGTGGATCCCTATCAATGGACCATTGTAAGGTTGTAAGGGCACATAAGAAAATTAAAATGATGCCAATGGGTTTTCAAAATTTTATTTTCTTGTTTGATGGATCACATGTTGTGTGGATGCCATGTGCTTGTTTATTTATTCTTTTGTGGGCTGCCCGTGTTTATGTGTGCTGTGCTGGGGCCTGCGAGCCTGGCTTAAATTGTAAATTATATATTTGTGATCTGCGCATCACATTTTAATTAATTTATTGTATAATTGACCTGCGTGTCAAACTTGTCTAGATAGATTAAAATGTACTTTTAATCTGACAAGAGCTCAAAGCACACATAGCAAGGCGCAAGCAGCTGGTGGGCGCACCTGAGTTGCAGAGGGCGCTTGGGCCCTGGTCTGGGCCAGATGAGAGGCAAAAGACCCAAGAAGCAAGTGAAGACTTAAGATAACTTAAGGTCTTACTTAGGGTTAATGGGCTTTTACCACATAAGATCAGCATGCTTTCTACTTACCGTTTATAATTAGAATTGCATGATTTATTTATCTTCTGCTATCACCATAGGGTTTGCATGATAGTTAAGAAGATAAAAGACCGTTAAAATCCAACGCTAAAATATCAAGCTCGTAAGCCTTCTGACGCGAAACCTCACTGTTCTGACTATCGTTGGAGCCGTGTTGTACCCACTCAGTGGGCACGTCCATCTATCTTCAGACGGTGTGCGATTTCACCTGCGTGTTACAGAGAAGGGATTTATCGCTTCTCGTTGCTCAGCATAGCACGTGGTGGTCCAAGGAGTAGGTCAGGTCAGCTTGACCATGTAGGCTACATATGTGGAGCATATGGTAGCACATGGAGGCAGCCATCTGCGGGATCAGAGACTGTGTTGTACCAACTCAGTTGGCACACTCGGCTGGATTGCCCAAATGAAGGGGAATCGCACGGGTTGACGATTGGCAGGGACTGCCTACCAGAAATTAGTGCTTGTACTCTCTGTGCATCTTATCTCGCCTGAGCGGGACGCGGAGACCAAGTGTGAAATTTGGATCCCATCTCACTAAAAGAGTGTTACTCTTTCGGACTGTTTAATGGATTTTTCAGTCAGATAAAATAGTAAGAAAAGAATCTTTCTTAAGTCCTGGATTGATTCTAAACATTGATACTGACCTTGCTGTTCTTGCATTGTTGTAGATTCCTGCAGCAACGAACACCATGAGCTTCAATGTGCGATCCCTACTGGAAAGGGAGAAGTTTGCTGGGCCAAACTTCTCAGACTGGTTCGGACACCTTAAGATCGTTCTTAAGGCTGAGAGGAAACTGTATGTCCTCGAGACGGCTATACCGCCTCAACCCGCTGCGAACGCCGCAAGGGCGGTTCGCGATGCCTATGAAAAGCATGTCAATGATAGCATTGATGTTGCTTGCCTGATGCTAGCGTCTATGACGCCACCGCTGCAGCGTCAGCATGAGGATATGTCTGCTATAGAAATTATAGCAAACCTCAAGATGCTGTATGCTGCACAGGCGAGGACTGAACGCTATAATCTGACCAAGCTTTTCTTTTAGAGCAAACTGACTGAAGGGAGTCCAGTGGGAGCTCATGTGCTCAAGATGATTGGGCACAAGGAGGCTCTAGAAAAACTGGGGCATACCATCAATCAGGAGCTTGCTGTCGACATTATTCTGCAGTCTCTCCCGGCCTCCTTCGATGCGTTCATTATTAATTTTAATATGAATAAGATCGACTGTACTCCGGCAGAGTTGCTGAATATGCTCTTGACTACGGAGGAGACTCTGAAGGGAAAGCCTTCAACCTCTGTCTTGATGTTCCCTTCCAGAAACAAGAAGAAGGGGAAGAAGGGCAAGGCCCCTGTCAAGAACTACAGCAAGGCTCTGAAACAAAAGGTGAAGCGGTCGAAGGACAACAGATGTTTCCACTGTGGCCAGCTGGGTCACTGGAAAAAGGACTGTAAAGCGCTCCAAGGAGACAAGAAGGGAAGCATCGCTTCTGGCTCAGGTATATTTGTGACTGAGGTCATGATATCTTCTTCTTCTATTTCATGGGTGTTGGACACTGCATGTGGAGTTCACATTTGTTCAAATGTACAGGAACTCAAGAGAAGAAGGCAGGTGGGACAGCATGAGGTGGACCTACGAGTTGGAAACGGGGCACGGGTTGCTGCTGTTGCTGTAGGGGTTTATTACATCTCATTACCATCTGGACTTGTACTAGAACTTGACAATTGTTATTTTGTTCCAAGTATTACGAAAAATATTATCTCTATTCCTGCTCTTGTCAGGAAAGGATTTGCCTTTGAATGCAATATTTCAAAGTGTGTTCTGTCTTATGATAATATTGTTTATGCTTCTGGATCAATTAACAATGGGTTATTCATGTTGGACATGGAATGTTCTATACAAAACATTGATAATAAGAAAGCCAAGTATGCTGATGACAGCACCTTGCTATGGCATAGTCGTTTAGGCCATATTAACAAGAAACGCATTAAGCGGTTGCATGATCATGGACTGCTGGGATCTTTCTCCTGTGAGGAGATTGATACATGCAAAGCTTGTTTAATGGGTAAAATGACGAAGGCTCCTTTTTCTCACCAAGGTCAAAGGGCTTCAGGTTTACTTGACCTTATACACAGTGATGTGTGTGGGCCATTTAGTAAACATGCCAGAGGTGGCTATTCATACTTCATTACCTTTACTGATGATTTCAGTAGATATGGGTATGTCTATTTAATGAGACATAAGAGTGAATCTTTTGACAAGTTCAAAGAGTTCAAGAATGAAGTACAGAATCAGCTAGGCCGAAATATCAAGGCACTTCGTTCAGATCGAGGTGGTGAATACCTAAGTCGAGAGTTTACTGACTATCTGAAGGAGTGTGGGATTATCTCACAGCTCACTCCGCCAAGAACACCGCAATGGAATGGTGTGTCCGAGAGGAGGAACAGAACCTTACTAGATATGGTTCGTTCTATGATGAGTCAGGCTACTCTACCTTACTCCTTTTGGGGATTTGCACTGGAAATAGCTGCAAAGGTACTAAACCGAGTGCCATCCAAGGCAGTTTCTAAGACTCCATATGAGCTATGGTATGGGAAATAGCCGAGCTTGACATTTGTTAAGATCTGGGGTTGCGAGGCTTATGTCAAAAAGCTCGCCTCTGGGAAACTAGAGAGCAGATCTGAGAAATGTGTCTTTGTCGGATACCCTAAGGAAACTAAGGGTTATTATTTCTACGATCCCAAAGAGAACAAAGTATTTGTTGCTCGGACGGCAGTTTTTCTTGAGAAGGAATTTCTTCTGCAAGAAGCCAGTGGGAGAGAAATAAAGCTGGATGAGAATCCAGAGGAAGGACAAAGTAGTCAAGCACAGTTGGATGAGCCTGAGCCGGTAGATCAGGTTATTGAACAACCTGAGGCTCAGATATCACGGGAACCGCGTAGATCGGGAAGGATCCGTCGACAGCCTGAGCGCTATGACGGAGTCTACATCATTGAAAATGATGAACCCCTCACTTATGCGGATGCGGTCAGTGGACCGGAGTCAGCTAGATGGCTTGAAGCTATGCGAGCCGAAATGGACTCCATGTCATATAACCAAGTCTGGCATTTGGTTGATCCGCCTACGGGAGTAATCCCTATAGGCTGTAAATGGATCTTCAAGAAGAAGATTGACATGGATGGTAACGTGGTTACCTATAAAGGCAGGATAGTTGCGAAAGGTTTCAAACAAATCTATGGGATAGATTATGATGAAACTTTCTATCCTGTAGCCATGTTTAAGTCTATTCGGATTCTTTTCGCGATAGCAGCATATTATGATTATGAGATCTGGCAGATGGATGTGAAGACCGCTTTCCTTAATGGAAAACTAGATGAGGATGTGTATATGACACAACCTGAAGGTTTCACTAGTCCATCAGATCGTCATAAAATATGCAAGTTAAAGAAGTCCATTTATGGACTTAAACAAGCATCTAGAAGCTGGAATATTCGTTTTGATTAATCAATCTGTGAGTTTGGTTTCATCAAGAACGAAGATGACCCGTGTGTATATAAGAGGTTTAGTGGGAGCGTGATTACTTTCCTAGTCCTCTACGTCGATGATATCTTAATCATTGGAAACGATATTCCTGAACTGCATGCTGTTAAAGCATGGTTAGGAAAATGTTTCCAGATGAAAGATTTAGGAGAAGCAGCCTATGTATTAGGTGTGAAGATCTACAGGGATAGATCTAAGAGGCTTCTCGGGCTGTGCCAGAGTACTTACATCGATAAAGTCCTGGAGAGATTCCATTTAGAGAATTCTAAAAGAGGATATCTTCCAGTCAGACATGGTCTGAATCTTTCGAATAGTCAGTGTCCACAAACACAGACTGAGAAAGATGAAATGGACAATACGCCTTATGCTTCGGCTATTGGATCCATTATGTATGCGATGTTGTGTACTCGCCCAGACGTCGCTTACGGGTTAAGCGTGACCATTCGGTTCCAAAGTAATCCAGGTCAGGCACACTGGATTGCAGTCAAGAACATTTTGAAATATCTGCGGAGGACCAAAGATATGTTCTTGATATATGGTGGTCAGGAAGAACTCAGTATTGAAGGATATACTGACGCTTCGTTCCAGTCGGACCAGGATGATTTTCGATCACAATCAGGCTATGTTTTTAGCTTGAATGGTGGAGCAGTGGTGTGGAAAAGTTTCAAACAGTCTATTGTTGCTGATTCCACAACAGAAGACGAGTATGTTGCAGCCTCGGAAGCATCCAAGGAGGCAGTGTGGATTCGTAAGTTCATTCAGGAACTTGGTGTCGTTCCTTCGAGTGCAGATCCTTTGGTTATCTTCTGTGATAACACTGGAGCAATAGCACAAGCAAAGGAACCACGGTCGCACCAGAAGTCCAAGCACATACAGAGATGGTTTCACTTGATCCGGGAGATCATTGATCGTGGCGAGATCAAAATCTGCAAGGTTCATACAGATGACAATCTGGCTGACCCGCTTACCAAGCCTCTGGCGCAGCAGAAGCATGAGAAGCACTGTAATAATATGGGTTTGAGATTTCTCAACCATTAGATTAAGTGCAAGTGAGAGATTGTTGGGGTATGCCCTTAAAGGCTAATGTTTGAGGCCTTGGGATTGTATCAGTATCATGTATAAACTCTTATGTTTATAAAGGCAATGGTTGTTATCCAGTATGTTACATTGTCTGCTGCAATAAGTGTGCCTCTGAATAATGTCTCAATGCTGTTCAGCTAGGCTGACATGCTGTAATGTCCTTAGTCGAGATATCTTGGTGAACATGAGACAGCCTTGATATGATTGAGACTAATATGTGTTCTAATCTTATAGGATGCTTCGAGCATGGAATAAGATGTAGACTCATGGGTGCATTGGATGTACTGGACAGACCCTACTAGGATATTCAATTGCTTGTCACAATGTGAATAATCCTTGTATGCAACAAGTGGCACATGTCCTCTGACTTGAGATCACTTGTGTTTCTAAATGATGATTGTCATTGTTTTGAGGTAGTTCAATGTCATTTGAAACATAATGGTTATAGACTATCTTGGATAATGATCATGAGTCAGGTTAGGACACTAGTGATAGATATAGGATTGCCGTCTCCTTGATTGGAGTGTGATGTTCTAAAGGGGCCCCCTTAAATGAGATGATTGAGAAAGTGTATGGCCATACCCAGGTGACTATGTTCATCTGATCTAATCATGCTCATCATATTGGAGCTACAGGCTTGACACGCTTGTCCAATAAGAACATCCAGTGGCAAGGCTACAGTTCAATATCATATTTATTCTTCTGCTATCACCATAGATCTTGCATGATAGTAAGAAGATAAAATGGAACGTTAAAATCCAACGAAATATCAAGCACGAAAGCCTTCTGATGCGAAACCTCACTGTTCTGACTATCGTTGGGGCCGGGTTTCAACCCCTTGCGCTCCCCCTTTGCCACTGGATGTTCTTATTGGACAAGCCTGTCAAGCCTGTAGCTCCAATATGATGAGCATGATTAGATCAGATGAACATAGTCACCTGGGTATGGCCATACACTTTCTCAATCATCTCATTTAAGGGGGCCCCTTTAGAACATCACACTCCAATCAAGGAGACGGCAATCCTATATCTATCACTAGTGTCCTAACCTGACTCATGATCATTATCCAAGATAGTCTATAACCATTATGTTTCAAATGATATTGAACTACCTCAAAACAATGACAATCATCATTTAGAAACACAAGCGATCTCAAGTCAGAGGAAATGTGCCACTTGTCGCATTCAAGGATTATTCACATTGTGACAACCAATTGAATATCCTAGTAGGGTCTGTCCAGTACATCCAATGTACCCATGAGTCTACATCTTATTCCATGCTCGAAGCATCCTATAAGATTAGAGCACATATTAGTCTCAATCATATCAAGGCTGTCTCATGTTCACCAAGATATCTCGACTAAGGACATTACAGCATGTCAGCCTAGCTGAACAGCTTTGAGACATTATTCAGAAGTACAATTATTGCAGCAGACAATATAACAACCTGAATAACAACCATGCCTTTATAAACATAAGAGTTTATTACATGATACTGATACAATCCCAAGGCCTCAAACATTAGCCTTAAGGGCATACCCCAACAATCTCCCACTTGCACTTAATCTAATGGTTGAGAAATCTCAAACCCATATTATTACAGTGCTTCTCATGCTTCTGCTGCGCCAGAGGCTTAGTAAGCGGGTCTGCCAGATTGTCATCTGTATGAACCTTGCAGACTTTGATCTCGCCACGATCTATGATCTCCCGGATCAAGTGAAACCGTCTCTGTATGTGCTTGGACTTCTGGTGCGACCGTGGTTCCTTTGCTTGTGCGATTGCTCCAGTGTTATCACAGAAGATAACCAAAGGATCTGCACTCGAAGGAACAACACCAAGTTCTCTCACGAACTTACGAATCCACACTGCCTCCTTGGATGCTTCCAAGGCTGTAACATACTCGGCTTCTGTTGTGGAATCAGCAACAGTTGACTGTTTGAAACTCTTCCACACCACTGCTCCTCCATTCAAGCTAAAAACATAGCCTGATTGCGATCGGAAATCATCCTGGTCAGACTGGAACGAAGCGTCAGTATATCCTTCAATACTGAGTTCTTCCTGACCACCATATATCAAGAACATATCTTTGGTCCTCCGCAGATATTTTAAAATGTTCTTGACTGCAATCCAGTGCGCCACACCTGGATTACCTTGGAACCGACTGGTCACGCTTAACCCGTAAGCGACGTCTGGGCGAGTACACAACATCGCATACATAATGGATCCAATAGCCAAAGCATAAGGCGTATTGTCCATTTCATCTTTCTCAGTCTGTGTTTGTGGACACTGACTCTTCGAAAGATTCAGACCATGTCTGACTGGAAGATATCCTCTTTTAGAATTCTCTAAATGAAATCTCTCTAGGACTTTATAGATGTAAGTACTCTGGCACAGCCCGAGAAGCCTCTTAGATCTATCCCTGTAGATCTTCACACCTAATACATAGGCTGCTTCTCCTAGATCTTTCATCTGGAAACATTTCCTTAACCATGCCTTAACCGCATGCATTTCAGGAATGTCATTTCCAATGATCAAGATATCATCGACGTAGAGGACTAGGAAAGTAATCACGCTCCCACTAAACCTCTTATATACACACGGGTCATCCTCGTTCTTGATGAAACCAAATTCAGTGACTGATTCATCAAAACGAATATTCCAGCTTCTTGATGCTTGTTTAAGTCCATAAATGGACTTCTTTAACTTGCATATTTTATGACGATCTGATGGATTAGTGAAACCTTCTGGTTGTGTCATATACACATCCTCATCCAGATTTCCATTAAGGAAAGCTGTTTTCACATCCATTTGCCAGATCTCATAATCATAATATGCAGCTATCGCGAAAAAAATCCGAATAGACTTAAACATAGCTATAGGTGAGAAAGTTTCATCATAATCTATCCCATAGATTTGTTTGAAACCTTTCGCAACTAGCCTGCCTTTATAGGTAAGCACGTTACCATCCATGTCAATCTTCTTCTTGAAGATACATTTACAGCCTATAGGGATAATTCCCGGAGGCGGATCAACCAAATCCCAAACTTGGTTATCTGACATGGAGTCCATCTCGGCGCGCATAGCTTCAAGCCATCTTGCTGACTCCGGTCCACTGACCGCATCCGCATAAGTGAGGGGTTCATCATTATCAATGATGTAGACTCCGTAATAGCGCTCAGGCTGTCGACGGATCCTTCCCGATCTTCGTGGTTCCCGTGATATCTGAGCCTCAGGTTGTTCAATAACCTGTTCTACCGGCTCAGGCTCATCCAACTGTGCTTGAGCACTTTGTCCTTCATCTGGATTCTCATCCAACTTTATTTCTCTCCCACTGGCCTCTTGCAGAAGAAACTCCTTCTCAAGAAATATGGCCGTCCGAGCAACAAATACCTTGTTCTCTTTGGGATCGTAGAAATAATAACCCTTAGTTTCCTTAGGGTATCCGACAAAGATACATTTCTCAGATCTGCTCTCTAGTTTCCTAGAGGCGAGCTTTTTAACATAAGCCTCGCAGCCCCAGATCCTGATAAATGTCAAGCTCGGCTGTTTCCCATACCATAACTCATATGGCGTCTTTGAAACTGCCTTGGATGGCACTCGGTTTAGTACCTTTGCAGCTGTCTCCAGTGCAAATCCCCAAAAGGAGTAAGGTAGAGTAGCCTGACTCATCATAGAACGAACCATATCAAGTAACGTTCTATTTCTCCTCTCGGACACACCATTCCATTGCGGTGTTCCTGGCGGAGTGAGCTGTGAGATAATCCCACACTCCTTCAGATAGTCAGTAAACGCATGACTCAAGTATTCTCCACCTCGATCAGAACGAAGTGCCTTGATATTTTGGCCTAGCTGATTCTGTACTTCATTCTTGAACTCTTTGAACTTGTCAAAAGATTCACTTTTATGTCTCATCAGATAGACATACCCATACCTACTGAAATCATCAGTAAAGGTAATGAAGTACTGATAGCCACCTCTGGCATGTTTACTAAATGGCCCACACACATCACTGTGTATAAGGTCAAGTAAACCTAAAGCCCTTTGACCTTTGTAAGGAAAAGGTGACTTCGTCATTTTACCCATTAAACAAGCTTTGCATGTATCAATCTCCTCATAGGAGAATGATCCCAGCAGTCCATTATCATGCAACCGCTTAATGCGCTTCTTGTTAATATGGCCTAAACGACTATGCCATAGCAAGGTGCTGTCATCAGCATACTTGGCTTTCTTAATATCAATATTTTGTATAGAACATTCCATGTCTAACATGAATAACCCATTGTTAATTGAACCAGTAGCATAAACAATATTATTAAGAGAAAGAACACACTTTGAAATATTGCATTCAAAGGAAAACCCCTTCCTGACAAGAGCAGGAATGGAGATAATATTCTTAGTAATGCTGGGAACAAAGTAACAACTGTTTAGTTCTAATACAAGCCCAGATGGCAAAGAGATGAAATAGTCTCATACAGCAACAGCAGCAACCCGTGCCCCGTTTCCAACTCGTAGGTCCACCTCATGCTGTCCCACCTGTCTTCTTCTCTTGAGTTCCTGTACATTTGAACAAATGTGAACTCCACATGCAGTGTCCAACACCCATGATATAGAAGAAGAAGAAACCATGACTTCCGTCACGTATATACCTGAGCCAGAAGCGATGCTTCCCCTCTTATCTCCTTGGAGCGCTTTACAGTCCTTTTTCCAGTGACCCAGCTGGCCACAGTGGAAACATCTGTATTCCTTTGACCGCTTAACTTTTTGCTTCAGAGCCTTGCTGTAACTCTTGACAGGGGCCTTGCCCTTCTTCCCCTTCTTCTTGTTCCTTGAAGGAACCATTAAGACAGAGGTCGAAGGCTTTCCCTTCAGAGTCTCCTCAGTAGTCAAGAGCATATTCAGCAGCTCTGCCGGAGTACAATCGATTTTGTTCATATTAAAGTTAATGATGAACGCATCGAAAGAGGGCGGGAGAGACTGCAGAATTATGTCTACAGCAAGCTCCTGGTTGATGGTATGCCCCAGTTTCTCTAGAGCCTCCTTGTGCCCAATCATCTTGAGCACGTGAGCTCCCACTGGGCTCCCTTCAGCTAGTTTGCTCTGAAAGAAAAGCTTTGTCAGATTATAGCGTTCTGTCCTCGCCTGTGCAGCATACAGCATTTTGAGGTTTGCTATCATGTCTATAGCAGACATATCCTCATGCTGACGCTGCAGCGGTGGCGTCATAGACGCTAGCATCAGGCAAGCGACATCAATGCTATCATTGACGTGCTTTTCATAAGCTTCCCGAACCGCCCTTGCGGCGTTCGGAGCGGGCTGAGGCGGTATCGCCGTCTCGAGGACATACAGTTTCCTCTCTGCCTTAAGAACAATCTTAAGGTGTCCGAACCAGTCTGAGAAGTTCGGCCCAGCAAACTTCTCCCTTTCCAGTAGGGATCGCACATTGAAGCTCATGGTGTTCGTTGCTGCAGGAATCTACAACAATGCAAGAACAGCAAGGTCAGTATCAATGTAAAGAATCAATTCAGGACTTAAGAATGATTCTTTTTCTCACTATTTTATCTGACTGAAAAATCCATTAAAACAGTCCGAAAGAGTAAAACTCTTTTAGTGAGATGGGATCCAGATTTCATACTTGGTCTCCGCGTCCCGCTCAGGCGAGATAAGATGCACAGAGAGTACAAGCACTAATCTCTGGTAGGCTGTCCCAGCCAATCGCCAACCCGTGCGATTCCCCTTCATCTGGGCAATCCAGCAGACTGTGCCAACTGAGTTGGTACAACACAATCTCTGACCCCACAGATGGCTGCCTCCATGCGCTACCATATGCGCCACATATGTAGCCTACATGGTCAAGCTGACCCGACCTACTCCCTGGACCACCACGTGCTATGCTGAGCAACGAGAAGCGATAAATCCCTTCTCTGTAACACGCAGGTGTAATCCCGCACCGTCTGAAGATAGATGGACGTGCCCACTGAGTGGGTACAACACGGCTCCAACGATAATCAGAACAGTGAGGTTTCGCGTCAGAAGGCTTACGAGCTTGATATTTTAGCGTTGGATTTTAACGGTCTTTTATCTTCTTCACTATCATGCAATTCCTATGGTGATAGCAGAAGATAAATAAATCATGCTGTTCTACTTATTTAAACAATAAAAGAAAGCATGGATCTTATGTGGTAAAAGCCCATAGCCTAAGTAAGACCTTAAGATACTTAAGTCTTCACTTGCTTTTCTTCATGGGTCTTTAGCTGCTCAACTGGCCCAACCCAGGGCCCAAGCGCCATCTGCAGCTCAGGTGCGCCCACCAGGTAAATGCGCCTGTCCCAGAGTCGAACCCTGGACCTCTCACCTGGTCTAGCCACTGCTGCATGCGCCTCTGCCATGTGTGCTCTGTGCTCTTGTCTGATTAACTTACAAATTAATCTATCTAGACAAGATTGACTGGCAGGTCAATTACATTTTATAAATTAAAAACAATGTGATGCGCATATCACAATAATTAATTTACATTTTAATATAGGCACGCAGGCCCCAGCACAGCACACATTTAACATGGGCAGCCCACATAAGAATAAATAAACAAGCATATGCATCAATCAACATGTGATCCAATCATGAAAATTAAATTTCGAAAACCCCATAGGCATCAATTTTAATTTTCTTATATGCCCTCACTACCTTACAACGGTCCATTACTAGGGATCCACTCATCCAACCTAGTCAGATCCACTGCCCTTACATGCACCAAGTCCTAACTGACTTGAGTCGACCAAAAGGTCAACAATGCATGCGCCAAGGGCTGAACGACCACAATGAGGTCTGGCAAGCGGGTGTGACCCCGGGCCTAACTCATGTGCGTTCATAGGTTGTCTCAATCAGACATCGCTACACGCCTGTCTGCAGTCGACCTATAGCCACCAGATGCTTGCGCACAGGTGCTATCTGGTCAACCCATCAAGGCTGTCAGATGGTCTGATCAGACATTTTGGATCTAACCTGGGGGATGACTTCAACCCTAATAACCCGTCTAAGGGTTTACAGTAAGGCCTTAGATCTATAGTGAGTCGCGCATGTCATGAAAGTTTTGAGAACAAAAACTAAAACATGTAAAGCATGCGCCAACAAAAGTTCATCTCATACATGCGCCACAAACAAAATACATCCATCTAGTATTTTCGCATGATGAGAAATATTAGATCTAAACATTCAACATACATGGATCACAATAAGCAATCATATGAATATATAAAAACCTAGCCTCTGATACCAATTGAAAGTCCCCTTAATCTAGGGGGCCGAAACCCTAAGGGAGGCGCATATAAAAATTCGCATAGGAAGCTAGGGTTTCAAGAGATCTTAATATATCATATGATCAACTTTCGAATGCTAGTATAGAAGAGAAAGATCCGTACCATCGCCATCTCTTGGATGGTGTCTTGGAAGCAGAGAGCGAGAGGATCTCCTCCAAAGGATGCGCACACAAGATGAAGAAGCCGCCTACTCCCTTGGTGCTCCTTGTGCTAGCAAGGTTCCAAGAGGTGCTTGTCGTATGGAAAGAAAGAGATGATTTTTTGCTTGGCCGAATCCTCTCCTAGAGACTTGAAGTCATCACCACACACGAGTGTGTCGAGAGAGAAGGGCGAGAGGCGAGAATAGAGCTTCCCTCTTGCGTGAACGTGAGGTGTGGTCACGTTTAGAGAAGTGCTATCTAAAAATAGCAAAGTCTCCAATTCATCCGACCATGAATTTTCCTTAACGCTATTAGCTCTCCCCTTTGAACCATGCGCTCATATGATGAGCCGGTTCAAGTTGGTTCGGTTCAAGAAACCAAATAAGCCAAGCAACTAGTCCAGATCATAATAAACCCATAAGGCTTAAGATCTGACCGTTGATCTCTTGATGCTCCTGATCTCACTGATCTAGCATCTATTCTCTCGATCGAAGCTTACCGATCTCAAGCCCTAATCAATCAAACATGATCAGACCAGATCTCACTTACAATCAGAGACTAAATTCTTTAAACTGAACTTAAACAATTCAGTCCACACGATCTGACTTAAGTAAGCCATATCATCAAATTGTGCGACCCTGAGGGTTTCCTTTAAATGTCGGTAACGATAACTTACGTTATCACGAACAGTGAGGGGTATCTAGCAACACATCACTATCTCCCGATATAAAGAAAAGAGTCTTCCAAGACTACACCCAAACTACAGCACAAGTGTGAATCAACTCACTAGGCATACATGATTCCTTTGCCACTGGATGTTCTTATTGGACAAGCGTGTCAAGCTTGTAACTCCAATATGATGAGCATGATTAGATCAGATGAACACAGTCACCTGGGTATGGCCATACACTTTCTCAATCATCTCATCCATGGGGCCCCTTTAGAACATCACACTCTAATTAAAGAGACGGCAATCCTTTGTCTATCACTAATGCCCTAACATGACTCAAGCTCACCATCCAAGATAGTCTATAACCATTATGTTTCAAATGATATTGAACTACCTCAAAACAATGACAATCATCATTTAGAAACACAAGCGATCTCAAGTCAGAGGAAATGTGCCACTTGTCGCATTCAAGGATTATTCACATTGTGACAACCAATTGAATATCCTAGTAGGGTCTGTCCAGTACATCCAATGTACCCATGAGTCTACATCTTATTCCATGCTCGAAGCATCCTATAAGATTAGAGCACATATTAGTCTCAATCATATCAAGGCTGTCTCATGTTCACCAAGATATCTCGACTAAGGACATTACAGCATGTCAGCCTAGCTGAACAGCTTTGAGACATTATTCAGAAGTACAATTATTGCAGCAGACAATATAACAACCTGAATAACAACCATGCCTTTATAAACATAAGAGTTTATTACATGATACTGATACAATCCCAAGGCCTCAAACATTAGCCTTAAGGGCATACCCCAACAGCTCTATGCTCATGTCTGATCAAATTACATTTTTAATCTATCTACACAAGGTTTGACTTGCAGGTCAATTATACAATTTTCATAAATTAAAGTGTGATTCGCAGATCACAGCAAAATTTATAAATCAATTCCAGGCACGCAGGCCCCAGCACAGCACACAAATAAGGGCAGCCCACATAAGATTAAATAGACATCCATTCACCATGATAAACAAGCATCCATGTGATCCAAACAGAAAATAAAATTTTGAAAACCCATGGCATCAATTTTATTTCCTTATGTGCCCTACTACCTTACAACGGTCCATTAATAGGTATCCACTCATCAGACCAAGTCAGACCCACTGCCCTTGCACGCACCCAGTCATAACTGACTTGCGTCGACCTTGTGGTCAACTATGCATGCCTTAAGGGCTGAACGTCCCACATGATTTCTGGCAAGCGGGTGTGACCCCGGGCCTTAATCATGATCGTTCACCAGGCGCCTCAATCATACATCGCTACACGCCCTTTGCAGTCGACCTATAGCCACCTGTATTGCTTGCGCACAGGTGCTATCTGGCCGACCCATCTAGGCTGTCAGATGGTCTGATTAGGCTGTTAGGTCCAGACTTTGACTAATGACTTCAACCCTATTAACCCGTCTAAGAGTTTAAAGCAGGCGCGTAGATAGATCTAAATGAGGGGGGCGCGCATGAAGTAAATTTTTGTTTGAAAAACATCTATGAAACATGCGCAAACTTTAAACAACATGGATACATGCGCAAACACAATATGTAATCTTGTCATCAAGTAAGTGCATGTGAACATGTAGAAGATCTATCCTATAAATCAAACATGGATCACATCAAGGCAATCATATGCAACAAGTCAAAATAAACCTTGCTCTGATACCAATTGAAGGGTCGAAACCTAAGTCAGATGCGCTTCTAAATTTTTGCATAGGCGGAAAAACTAGGTTTCATGAAGATCGCATGGCTTGTAAGTATAACCAACCATAAGAGGATGATTGAAGCATTACCATGGCCATTGCTCGAGTGATGACTTGGAAGAAGAAAGGGCGATCGGCTCTTCTCCAAAGAGGTCACACACAAGATGTTGAAGGCTTACTCCCTTGTGCTCTTTGTGCTAGCAAAGATCCAAGGAAAACTTGATCGTGTACAAGGAGATGTTTTTCTCTCTCGGCTGTTCGAACTCTCTTCCTTGGCATGAAGACTCACTACCACACGAGAGGGAAACGGGAGGAGAAGAGGGGGCGAGCCACGTTACAATCGTGGAGGCGTTTTCCAAAATGGAAAACCGACTTCCAAATATAGTAAGTGCTTAATACTCATGCATTCACTCAAAGTGAACCATCGAAACTTCCTTCTCCTTTGAACCAAGCGTTCACTAAGTGAACCGGTTCAATTCTATTTGGTTCAAAGACCAAATCGAACCAGCCATGGTTTAGATCTCTTTGAACCAAATGGCTCAAGATCTAACCACACATCTCTTGATCTTCTTGATCTCATCGATCAAGCATCAATTCTCCCGATCGAAGCTTACCGATCTCAAGCCCTAATCAATCAAACATGATCAGACCAGATCTCACTTCAAATCAGAGTTTAAATTCCTTTAAATTGGACTAAAACAATTCAATCCACACGATCTGATATAAGTAAGCCATATCATCAAATTGTGCGACCCTAAGGGTTTCCTTCAACGTCGGTAACGATAACTTACATTATCACTGTAACATCCCGTTATCTTAACCCAAACAAGCAACACAAATCATGAAAGAAACAGGATGTTTCATATAAGATCGATTCATATGCTAGGTAAAACCGAGTTCAAGAAAACACGATCTGAAAATTTCGAAATTCCATACATATAAATATCCACAAAACACAAATCTCATAAATCACATAAGGGTACCTGCCACCACGCAATCCTTGCACTAGACATATGCAAGGCAACAGTTATATCAAATCCGATGGCATAAATACAATTCGATTCGAAATTCAAAGCAAAGCCACAAAGTCGATTTTATAAACTCATACCAAACACCGAAACCAGGCTGAGGCCCGCGGTGACACAAAAATCAAACTCATTTAACTGCCACAATCTGGCAACACAAATTTCACATAGTTCACGTGGTTCACACAAATTCACATAGTTCACATCATTCATATAGTTCGTATAACTCATATAGTTCGGCCACAACCGGCCTCATATTTAAGCACAAAAGTTCTTAAATATAATCACAGCAAACTAGCATAATGTCCACGCCAATGCTAACTCAAGAAATGCGCCCCTGCTCTATGCCTGAAAATAGTGAGGGGTGAGCTACACAGCCCAGTGAGTGGATAGTCTAAATCGACCATCCATAACATACATTCAAAAATATAGGCAGATTATTTTAAAAATCTTTAACAGAACATTATGTCAATATACAACAAGATTAAATACATAAGTCATATAAACAGCCAGATGTACACACCAACATATAACAAACTCAGGTTCTAAACAAACTCAGGTTCTAGAGTTATACTCTAAACCAACTAAACACACCAATACTTAGTTAACCTAGTTGTCCAGCATATTCAGTAGTGACCAATATGGTCTAACCCGGCTTTGGCCTAAGCACTGGGAGCGGCAAAATCTCGTGCAACACATAAACATGGACAGTGAGTAGAATCAAGAGGTGGCCCCCGCCAGGTCACGACGTGGCACTTTGCTCTAAAACACCCCATAAACACATCGATGGCTTGTGTGTAGATTCAAGAGGTGGCCCCCGCCGGTTCACGACGTGGCACTTTGCTCTACGACACCCCATATCACAAAAAGAGAGTGATGACATCAAGAGGTGGCCCCTGTCCGACCAAGACATGGCACTTTGCGTCAAAACCCGTTCTCCCAAAAGGTTCCTACTGGACAACAAACACATCTTATATCATATTTCATAAAGGTGGACTCCTAAGTGTCAACTAGACTCTAGGATAGTCATCACAAAAATCATATCGGGCAGGCTGAACATCAACCCCCATCACAATAATCATAATAGGCAGGCTGAACATCAACCTCCTCACATATCAAATACAGGGCTGAAATTCAAACCCTTAACATATCACATAAGGACTATCCTATGAGTACACGGTTACACTTAGCCATAGTCCTAACCAACACATAACACATAATATTCAAAATTCACATAATCCATCACATAACACATATTGTTCAAAATTCACATAACCCATACTATTCGAAAATCACATAACATAACACATAATATTTCATATTCGAATATCACATAATAGTCCTTAGATTTCATGCTGATTAGTTTAGTCAAACCTTGCTATGTTATCACCCAAATTTCTCAAACAATTAAATAACAGGCTACACACCTAAATTAAATAACATGCTACACACCTAAATAAACAGTCATGGATTGTAATTAACACACATCCAAAAATCATTACAACACATATAACCCACGGGTTTACAACATGTCATCTATTTAAAATTTAAACTCTAGTTAACAAGAATGTCATGCTCAAAATTCACTAATTTAAAACTACCTAAATTCCATAACATCAACATAAAATTATAACATGTAATTGTCTTTATAATCCTCATGTAAACATGTTAATTTCGGTTTTTCATAAATAATACCAAATTTCGGTTGTCATGAATAATTTATCATAAATAATATCAAGATTTCGGATTATCATGAAAATTATCAAGAATTCGGTTTACATGAAAGAACATCTCAATTTTGGTTTTCATCCCCTAAATTCGGTTTTAACATGGTAGAAATTCCAAGAACTCAAATGTATCATGTCACAAACACAACTAAATTCATAGGTCAAACAAGACATTCCACTCACCTCTTAAACCAAGAATACTAAGGTTAAAATCTTCCCAAAAAAACTCGCCTAAAGCCTTGATGTCGCCAAAAGGATCTCCAAGAACTCACCAAGGAAGTTTCACCTCAAGGAATTCGCCAAGGGGAAGAAGATGGAGAAAATCGCCAAGAACTCTTCAAGAACACCAAGATCGCCTTCTTCCTTGCCCTAGCCGCCCCAAGATTTCCTCAAGCCAAAAATCATCAATTCTTCCTTCCCTAACCGAAATACCCACTAAAAATTCGATTTTTAATTTTTAACCCATTAACCAATTAATTCAAATAGGGTTTAATCCATTTAACTAATAAATTTGAATTTCAAACCCAATTAGCGCCAACCCAAAAAAAACTCATAATTAACAATTAATTTAACCATCCACTAACCATTCACTTAACGAAATCCATTAAGGATTTAATTAACATCCAATAAGGATTTAATTAACCAATAAGGGCGGTTCGAGATGCTTATGAGAAGCACGTCAGTGATAGCACTGATGTCGCTTGCCTTATGCTTGCGTCAATGACGCCCGAGCTCCAGCGTCAGCATGAGGATTTGTCTGCTATTGATATTATAGCAAATCTCAAAATGCTGTATGCTGCACAGGCAAGGACAGAACGCTATAACTTGACGAAACTTTTCTTTCATAGCAAATTGACTGAAGGGAGTCCAGTGGGAGCTCATGTACTCAAGATGATTGGGTACAAAGAAGCTCTAGAAAAACTGGGACATACCATCAATCAAGAACTTGTTGTAGACATCATCTTGCAGTCTCTCCCGGCTTCTTTCGATGCGTTCATCATTAATTTTAATATGAACAAGATCGACTGTACTCCGGCAGAACATGCTCTGCACCACAGAGCAGACTCTTGAGAAGGGAAAGCCTTCATCCTCTGTCTTGATGGTTCCTTCAGGGAACAAGAAGAAAGGGAAGAAGGGCAAAACCCCTATCAAGAGCTACAACAAGGCTTTGAAACAAAAGGTGAAGCGGTCAAAAGACAACAGATGCTTCCATTGTGGCCAGCTGGGTCACTAGAAGAAGGACTGTAGAGCGCTCCGAGGAGAGAAGAAGGGAAGCAAGTCTTTCACTTCTGGCTCAGGTATTTACGTGACTGAAGTCATGGTTGCTTCTTCTATTTCATGGGTGTTGGACACTGCATGTGGAGTTCACATTTGTTCAAATGTGCAGGAACTCAAGAGAAGAAGACAGGTGGGACAGCATGAGGTGGACCTACGAGTTGGAAACAGGGCACGGGTTCTGCTGTTGCTGTAGGGGAATATCACATCTCTTTACCATCTGGATTTGTATTAGAACTTGACAATTGTTATTTTGTACCAAGCATAACGAAGAATATTATCTCTATTCCTGCTCTTGTCAGGAAAGGTTTTTCTTTTGAATGCAAAACTTCACAGTGCTGTATTTCATATGATAATATTGTTTATGCAACTGGGTCAATTAACAATGGGTTATACATGTTGGACATGGAATGTTCTGTACAATAAATTGATAATAAGAAAGCCAAGTATGCTGATCACAGCACCTTGTTATGGCATAGTCGTCTAGGCCATATTAACAAGAAGCGCATTAAGCGGTTGCATGACCATGGACTGCTGGGATCATTCTCCTATGAGGAGCTTGATACATGCAAAGCTTGTTTAATGGGCAAAATGACGAAGACTCCTTTTTCTAATAAAGGTGAAAGAGCTTCAGGTTTACTTTGTTGGGGTATGCCCTTAAGGCTAATGTTTGAGGCCTTGGGATTATATCAGTATCATGTATAAACTCTATGTTTATAAAGGCAATGGTTGTTATTCAGGTTGTTACATTATCTGCTCCAATGTGTATACTTCTGAATGATGTCTCAATGATGTTCAGCTAGGCTGACATGCAGTATAGTCCTTAGTCGAGATATCTTGGTGAACATGAGACAGCCTTGATATGATTGAGACTAATATGTGTTCTAATCTTATAGGATGCTTCGAGCATGGAATAAGATGTAGACTCATAGGTACATTGGATGTACTGGACAGACCTTGCAAGGATATTCAATTGCTTGTCACAATGTGAATAATCCTTGTATGTAAGCAAGTGGCATATTTCCTCTGACTTGAGATCACTTGTGTTTCTAAATGATGATTGGCATTGTTTTGAGGTAGTTCAATATCATTTGAAATATAATGGTTATAGACTATCTTGGATAATGAGCATGAGTCATGTTAGGGCACTAGTGATAGATATAGGATTGTCGTCTCCTTGTTTCGAGTGTGATGTTCTATAGGGGCCCCCTGGATGAGATGATTGAGAAAGTGTATGGCCATACCTAGATGACTATGTTCATCTGATCTAATCATTCTCATCATATTGGGATTACAGGCTTGACACGCTTGTCCAATAAGAACATCCAGTGGCAAAGGAAACATGTATGTCTAGTGAATTGAATTCACACTTGTGCTGTGGTTTGGGTGTAGTCTTGGAAGACTCTTTCCTTTATATCGGGAGACAGTGATGTGTTGCTAGATACCCCTCACTGGTCGTGATAACGTAAGTTATCATTACCGACATTTAAAGGAAACCCTTAGGGTCGCACAATTTGATGATATGGCTTACTTATGTCAGATCGTGTGGACTGAATTATTTTGGTTCATTTTAAAGGAGTTTAAACTCTGATTGTAAGTGAGATATGGTCTGATCATGTTTGATTGATTAGGGCTTGAGATCGGTAAGCTTCGATCGAGAGGATTGATGCTTGATCGGTGAGATCAAGAGCATCAAGAGATGTACGGTTAGATCTTGAACCTTCATGGTTCATATAAGATTTAGACCATGGCTTGGCTTGGTTCGATTTGGTCTTTGGACCAAATGCAATTGAACCAAAGTAAATTGAACCCGCTCACAAGACATGAATGCTTGGTTCAATTGAGTTGGCGTTTTGGTTCGTTCACAAGACATGAACGCATGGCTTCATGACTTTCCATTTATGGAAATCATGTAACACCTAAACGCTAACAAACGCCTCTTCTCTTCATGGGTCTCGGCCATGTGTAGTGATCAATCTTCACGCATTGGAGAAGAGAGCTTTCGGCCACCAAGAGGATCATCTCATCTCCTCCATACGACTAGGACACCTTGAAGCTTTGCTAGCACAAGGACGCCAAGGGAGTAGTCATCATCACCTTTGTGTGCGTCTTCTTTGGAGGAGAGCCAATTCGCCCTCTTGCTTCCAAGACACCATTCGAATCAATGGCCTTGGTAAGATCCTATCTTGATCTATACAAAGAAATAATGTTGATCATATGTTCATATTACATGCGATCCTAGAAAAACCCTAATTCCGCCCATGCAAATTTTTCAATTTACGCATGCTTAGGGTTTCTCCCTCTCCTTGAGGGGATCTTTCAATTGGTATCAGAGCAGGGTTTTTGTATGAATCATATGATTGCTTTGATATGATTGTGATCCATGCTTGATGCTATGTTTACATGCGCTTACTTGATATCATTGTTACAAGTTGTTTGCGCATGTATCATTGTTACAAGTTGTTTGCGCATGTATCATTGTTACAAGTTGTTTGCGCATGTATCATTGTTACAAGATGTTTGCGCTTATGTATAGATCTAAGGTTTATCACTTTGCGCATCTACATGTTAGTTTGTAAAAATACATGATGTATGTTTTTACTCATTGGCGCATGTATGATGTTTATTAGTTGGTGCTTGTTATAGATGTTTTTGTCAAAACCTGTTAACTTGCGCGCCTAACCTAGATCTATATTTGCACCTACTTTAAACCCTTAGACGGGTTGATAGGGTTGAAATCATCAGTCTTGTCTGGACCCAACAGTCTGATCAGACCATCTGACAGCCTAGATGGGTCGACCAGATGGCACCTGTGCGCAAGCACGAGGTGGCTATAGGTCGACTGCATACAGGCGTGTAGCGATGTCTGGTTGAGACAACCAGTGAACGCTCTTGAGTTAGGCCCGGGGTCACACCCGCTTGCCAGAACTCATGAGGGTCGTTCAGCCCAACGCATGCATTGTTGACCACTGGGTCGACTCAAGTCAGTTAGGACTTGGTGCATGCTAGGGCAGTGGGTCTGACTAGATCAGATGAGTGGATCCCTATTAATGGACCGTTGTAAGGTTGTAGGGCACATAAGGAAAATAAAATTGATGCCCATGGGTTTTCAAAAATTTTATTTTCTTGTTTGGATCACATGTTGATTGTATAAACATGAATCAATGTCTATTTCATCTTATGTGGGCTGCCCAATTTTAATGTGTGCTGTGCTGGGGCCTGCGTGCCTAGATTATTAATTGTAAATTATTATAATTGTCATCTGCGCATCACATTTTAATTAATTTATAATGTATAATTGACCTGCGTGTCAATCATGTCTAGATAGATTAAAATGTAATTTGATTAGACATGAGCACAGAGCACACATGGCAGAGGAGCATGCAGCAAGTAGCTTAACCAGTGGGAGGTCTAGAGTTCGACTCTAGGACAGGCGCATCTTACCTGGTAGGCGCATCTGAGCTGCAGTGGGCGCTTGGGGCCAGATGGAGTTGCAAAAGACCCATGAAGAGCTCATGTGAAGACTTAAGTTAAATTAAGATCTTACTTAGGTTTAATGGGCTTTTACCACATAAGATAATCATGCTTTCTTTTAATAAATAGAACTGCATGATTTAATCTTCTGCTATCACCATAGGATTTGCATGATAGTTAAGAAGATAAAAGGACCGTTAAAATCCAACGTTAAATATCAAGCGCGTAAGCCTTCTGACGCGAAACCTCACTGTTCTGACTATCGTTGGGGCCGTGTTGTACCCACTCAGTGGGCACGCCCATCTATCTTCAGACGGTGTGTGATTACAGCTGCGTGTTACAGAGAAGGGATTTATCGCTTCTCGTTGCTCAGCATAGCATGTGGTGGTCCAGGGAGTAGGTTGGGTCAGCTTGACCATGTAGGCTACATATGGAGCATATGTTAGCTATATGGAGGCAGCCATCTGTGGGATCAGAGACTGTGTTGTACCAACTCAGTTGGCGCAGTCGGCTGGATCGCCCAAATGAAGGGGAATCGCACGGGTTGGCGATTGGCAGGGATAGCCTACCAGAGATTAGTGCTTGTACTCTCTGTGCATCTTATCTCGCCTGAGCGGGATGCGGAGACCAAGTATGAAATCTGGATCCCATCTCACTAAAAGAGTGTCACTCTTTTCGGACTGTTTTGCTGGATTTTTTAGTCAGATAAAATAGTGAGAAAAAGAATCATTCTTAAGTCCTAGATTGATTCTCACATTCATACTGACCTTGTTGTTCTTGCAATGTTGTAGATTCCTGCAGCAACGAACACCACGAATTTCAATGTGCGATCCATACTGGAAAGGGAGAAGTTTGCTGGGCCAAACTTCTCAGACTGGTACGGACACCTTAAGATTGTTCTTAAGGCTGAGAGGAAACTGTATGTCCTCGAGACGGCAATACCGCCTCAACCCGCTGCGAATGCCGCAAGGGCGGTTCGCGATGCTTATGAGAAGCATGTCAATGATAGCATTGATGTCGCTTGCCTGATGCTTGCGTCTATGACGCCAGAGCTGCAGCGTCAGCACGAGGATCTATCGGCTATAGAAATTATAGCGAACCTCAAGTTGCTGTATGCTGCACAGGCGAGGACTGAACGCTACAATTTCACTAAACTTTTCTTTCAGAGCAAACTGACTGAAGGGAGTCCAGTGGGAGCTCATGTACTCAAGATGATTGGGTATAAGGAGGCTCTAGAGAAACTGGGACATACCATCAATCAGGAGCTTGCTGTAGACATTATCTTGCAGTCTCTTCCGACTACTTTCGATCCGTTCATCATTAATTTTAATATGAACAAAATCGACTGTACCCCGGCAGAGTTGCTGAACATGCTCTTGACTACAGAGTTGACTCTAAAGGGAAAGCCTTCATCCTCTGTCTTGCTAGTTCCTTCAAGGAACAAGAAGAAGGGGAAGAAGGGCAAAGCCCCTGTTAAGAGCTACAGCAAGGCTCTAAAACAAAAGGTTAAGCGGTCGAAGGAATACAGATGTTTCCATTGTGGCCAGCTGGGTCACTGGAAGAAGGACTGTAAAGCGCTCCAAGGAGACAAGAAGGGAAGCAAGCCTTTTGCTTCTTGTAAGATCCAAGGATCCTAAGTTCTGGTAAGTACTATTTTTGATTTAAATAAAAGTGTTGGCGGGGATATTTTCCTATGTTTTGATTTTGACCCTAGTAATTAATTAATTAGTGCTTATTGGTTGTTAAATTATAATTAATTAATTAGTGCTTATTGGTTACTAATTTATAATTAATTAATTGGAGCTTATTGGATGTTAATTTAATCCTTATTGGATTTCCGCTTAACTATGGGTTATTGGGTTTACACTTAAACTAGATTTAAAATTCGAATTAATTAGTTAGCGGGTTTAAAATTAAAAACTGAAATTTTAAGTAGGTAATTGCGGTTAGGGAAGGAGAGTTAGCGTTTTTTGGCTTGGAGGAAACCTTGGGGGCGGCGGCTTGAAGGCTTGGGCGATCTCTTGGAGGCTTGGGCGAATTTCCCCTTCTTCCTCTTCCTTTTCCCTTGGCCGGCGTTCTTTGGTGTTTGGTGGCGCTTCTTCTTCCATTGGTGGCGACATTGGTGGAATTTCAAGGCCTTAGACGAGTTTTTGGATCATCTTGGTGTTCACGGTTCAAGATAATAGGTGAGTGGGGTGTCTTATTCGAATTCTATCAATTTGGTTGTGTTAGATGATACATTTGGTTGATTGGAAATTTTATCATGCTAAAAACCGAAACTCAAGACTTCACTATGTTGAAAACCGAAATTTTGCAAAGGTATATCTATCATGAAAACCGAAATTTTGCAAAGGTGTATCTATCATGAAAACTGAAATTTTGCAAAGGTGTATCTATCAGGAAAACCGAAATTCTGCAACATGAAATTTAAGGTAGTCTTATATGGAATTTAGGTAGCCTTAAATTAGTGATTTTTGAGCATGAAAGTCTTATTAACTAAGATTTTAAATTGTAAGTAGATAATATACTAAGAAATCTTGGACTACATGTGGTATGATTGGAATTTTATGGATGCCTGATAAATGCTAAAAATGTCATAGGATTCATGATTGTTTCCCTATGTGCAGCATGTTATATATTTATGGCCATGTATCCTTGTTTGAGAAACTTGAGTGATAACTTAGCAAGGTTATACTGAACTGATCAGCATGAAACCTAAGGACTCTACACTACATTATGTGGTTATATGTGGTTTTGAATGTTATGTGTTGTGGTCTGTGTATCCGTTATGGAATGGATAGGACTAAGGCTAAGTGTAACTGTGTACTCAAGGGATAGTCTGTATGTGACATGTTAAGGGTTTGAGATTTCAGCCCTGTGTATTGTGATATGTGAGGGGGTTGATGTTCAGCCTGCCTGTTGTGATTATTGTGATAAAAATGACTACCCTAGAGTTTGGTCAACACTTAGGAGTCCACTTTTGTGAAATAAGATATAAGATGTGTCTAGGGGTTGTCCAGATAAGGAACCCTTTGGGAGAACGAGTGATTGATGCAAAGTGCCATGTCTTGGTCGGACAGGGGCCACCTCTTGATTTCATCACTCTTAGACTTTTAGATTTTTGTGTTATGGGGTGGTGTAGATCAAGGTATCACATCTTGACCGGGTGGGGATCACCTCTTGAGTCTACACTCTGTCCATGTTTTTGTTGCATGTGATTTGCAGGCTTCTCCCAGTGCTTAGGCCAGAGCCGGGTTGGACCCTAGGGGTCACTCTTGATTTAAGCTGGACAACTAGAACAATTAAGTGGTTGGTGTGTTTAGTTGGTCTAGAGTATGGCTCTAGAATTTTGGTTACTCTGTGGTGACAATTGTGTGGTGCCTGTACATTTAATTGTTTATATGAGTTCTGTTCTTTGTTTTATGTTCTTTGTTTTCTGTTCTTTGTCTTAGTTATATGTTGACATAATGTTCTGCTAAAGATTTTTAAAATAATCTGCATGTATTTTTGAGTGTATGTTATGGATGGTCGATTGAGACTATCCACTCACTGGGCTGTGTAGCTCACTCCCTCAATATTTTCAGGTGTAGAACAGGGGCGCACTACCTGAGTTAGCGTTTTATATGGGACTTGTGTTGATATGGATATTATGCTGGTTTGATGTATAATACTTTTGTGCTTAGTTAACTGGGGCCGGTTGTGGCTAAACTTTGTGAACTTGTGTGGCCGGTTGTGGCAGTTTTGAGATTTTGATTTTTGTGTCACCGAGGGCTTTGGCCTGTTTTCGGTGTTTGGTATCATTGATGTTAGTTCTATGAATTTATAGAATCGATATTTTGACTTTGCTTCGAATTTCGAATCGATTTGTATTTTGCGATCAGATTTGATATAACTGTTGACTTGCATATGTCTAGTGCAAGTATTGCGTGGTGGCAGGTACATTTGTGAAATTGTGTTTCGTGGAGTTTTAATGTGTGGATTCTCGAAATTTTTTTCAGATCGGGTTTTCCATGAACTTGGTTTTACTTAGCATGTGCATCGATCCTGTGTGATAACATCCTGTTCCTTTGTGACTTGTGTTGCTTGTTTGGGGTTAAGATAACGGGATGTGACACTTCTGGCTCAGGTATTTTTGTGACTGAAGTCATGATATCTTCTTCTTCTATTTCATGGGTGTTGGACACTGCATGTGGAGTTCACATTTGTTCAAATGTACAGGAACTCAAGAGAAGAAGACAGGTGGGACAGCATGAGGTGGACCTACGAGTTGGAAACGGGGCACGGGTTGCTGCTGTTGCTGTAGGAGAATATCACATCTCATTACCATCTGGTCTTGTATTGGAACTGGACAATTGTTATTTTGTACCAAGCATAACCAAAAATATTATCTCTATTCCTGCTCTTGTCAGGAAAGGGTTTTCCTTTGAATGTAATATTTCAAAGTGTGTTATTACTTTTGATAATATAGTTTATGCTACTGGATCAATTAACAATGGGTTATTCATGTTGGACATGGAATGTTCTATACAACAAATTGATATTAAGAAAGCCAAGTATGCTGATAACAGCACCTTGCTATGGCATAATCGTTTAGGCTATATTAACAAGAAGCGCATTAAGCGGTTGCATGACCATGGACTGCTGGGATCATTCTCCTATGAGGAGCTTGATACATGCAAAGCTTGTTTAATGGGTAAAATGACGAAAGCTCCTTTTTCTAATAAAGGTCAAAGGGCTTCAGGTTTACTTGATCTCATTCACAGTGATGTGTGTGGGCCATTTAGTAAACATGCCAGAGGTGGCTATTCATACTTCATTACCTTTACTGATGATTTCAGTAGGTATGGTTATGTCTATCTTATGAGACATGAGAGTGAATCTTTTGACAAGTTCAAAGAGTTCAAAAATGAAGTACAAAATTAGCTAGGCCGAAATATCAAGGCACTTCGCTCAGATCGAGGTGGAGAATACTTGAGTCGAGAGTTTACTGACTATCTGAAGGAGTGTGGGATTATCTCACAGCTCACTCCGCCAGGAACATCGCAATGGAATGGTGTGTCCGAGAGGAGAAACAGAACCTTATTGGATATGGTTCGTTCAATGATGAGTCAGGCTACTCTACCTTACTCCTTTTGGGGATTTGCACTAGAAACAGCTGCAAAGGTACTAAACCGAGTGCCATCTAAGGCAGTTTCAAAGACTCCATATGAGTTATGGTATGGGAAACAGCCGAGCTTGACATTTATTAAGATCTGGGGTTGCGAGGCTTATGTCAAAAAGCTCGCCTCTGGGAAACTGGAGAGCAGATCTGAGAAATGTATCTTTGTCGGTTACCCTAAAGAAACTAAGGGTTATTATTTCTACGATCCCAAAGAGAACAAAGTATTTGTTGCTTGAACGGCTATTTTTCTTGAGAAGGAATTTCTTCTGCAAGAGGCCAGTGGGAGAGAAATAAAGCTGGATGAGAATCCAGAGGAAGGACAAAGTAGTCAAGCACAGTTGGATGAGCCTGAGCCAATAGATCAGGTTATTGAACAACCTGAGGCTCAGATATCACAGGAACCGCGAAGATCGGGAAGGATCCGTCGACAGCCTGAGCGCTATGACGGAGTCTACATCATTGATCATGATGAACCCCTCACTTATGCGGATGCGGTCAGTGGACCGGACTCAGCGAGATGGCTTAAAGCTATGCGAGCCGAGATAGACTCCATGTCAAATAACCAAGTTTGGGATTTGGTTGATCCGCCTCCGGGAGTAATCCCTATAGGCTGTAAATGGATCTTCAAGAAGAAGATTGACATGGATGGTAACGTGGTTACCTATAAAGGTAGGCAAGTTGAAAAAGGTTTCAAACAAATCTACGGGATAGATTATGATGAAACTTTCTCTCCTGTAGCCATGTTCAAGTCTATTCGGATTATTCTCGCGATAGCAGCATATTATGATTATGAGATCTGGCAAATGGATGTGAAGACTGCTTTCCTTAATGGAAATCTGCAGGTGGATGTGTATATGACACAACCTGAAGGTTTCACCAATCCATCAGATCGTCATAAAATATGCAAGTTAAAGAAGTCCATTTATGGACTTAAACAAGCATCAAGAAGCTGGAATATTCGTTTTGATGAATCAATCTGTGAATTTGGTTTCATCAAGAATGAAGATGACCCGTGTGTATATAAGAGGTTTAGTGGGAGCGTGATTACTTTCCTAGTCCTCTACGTCGATGATATCTTGATCATTGGAAACGACATTCCTGAACTACATGCCGTCAAGGCATGGTTAAGAAAATATTTCCCGATGAAAGATTTAGGAGAAGCAGCCTATGTATTAGGTGTGAAGATCTACAGGGATAGATCTAAGAGGCTTCTCGGGCTGTGCCAGAGTACTTACATCGATAAATTCCTGGAGAGATTTCATTTAGAAAATTCTAAAAGAGGATATCTTCCAGTCAGACATGGTCTGAATCTTTCAAAGTGTCAGTGTCCACAAACACAGACTGAGAAAGATGAAATGGACAATACGCCTTATGCTTCGGCTATTCGGTCCATTATGTATGCGATGTTGTGTACTCGCCCAGACGTCGCTTACGGGTTAAGCGTGACCAGTCGATTCCAAAGTAATCCAGGTAAGGCACACTGGATTGCGGTCAAGAACATTTTGAAATATCTTCGGAGGACCAAAGATATGTTCTTGGTATATGGAGGTCAGGAAGAACTCAGTATTGAAGGATATACTGACGCTTCATTCCAATCTGACCAGGATGATTTCCGATCGCAATCAGGCTATGTTTTTAGCTTGAATGGAGGAGCAGTGGTTTGGAAAAGTTTCAAACAGTCTATTGTTGCTGATTCCACAACAGAAGCCGAGTATGTTGCAGCCTCGGAAGCATCCAAGGAGGCAGTGTGGATTCGTAAGTTCATTCAGGAACTTGGTGTTGTTCCTTCGAGTGCAGATCCATTGGTTATCTTCTGTGATAACACTGGAGCAATAGCACAAGCAAAGGAACCACGGTCGCACTAGAAGTCCAAGCACATACAGAGAAGGTTTCATTTGATCCGAGAGATCATTGATCGTGGTGAGATCAAAATCTGCAAGGTTCATACATATGAAAATCTAGCTGACCCGCTTACTAAGCCTCTGGCGCAGCAGAAGCATGAGAAGCACTGTAATAATATGGGTTTGAGATTTCTCAACCATTAGATTAAGTGCAAGTGGGAGATTGTTGGGGTATGCCCTTAAGGCTAATGTTTGAGGCCTTGGGATTATATCAGTATCATGTATAAACTCTATGTTTATAAAGGCAATGGTTGTTATTCAGGTTGTTACATTATCTGCTCCAATGTGTATACTTCTGAATGATGTCTCAATGATGTTCAGCTAGGCTGACATGCAGTATAGTCCTTAGTCGAGATATCTTGGTGAACATGAGACAGCCTTGATATGATTGAGACTAATATGTGTTCTAATCTTATAGGATGCTTCGAGCATGGAATAAGATGTAGACTCATAGGTACATTGGATGTACTGGACAGACCCTGCAAGGATATTCAATTGCTTGTCACAATGTGAATAATCCTTGTATGTAAGCAAGTGGCATATTTCCTCTGACTTGAGATCACTTGTGTTTCTAAATGATGATTGGCATTGTTTTGAGGTAGTTCAATATCATTTGAAATATAATGGTTGTAGACTATCTTGGATAATGAGCATGAGTCATGTTAGGGCACTAGTGATAGATATAGGATTGCCGTCTCCTTGTTTGGAGTGTGATGTTCTATAGGGGCCCCCTGGATGAGATGATTGAGAAAGTATATGGCCATACCCAGATGACTATGTTCATCTGATCTAATCATTCTCATCATATTGGGATTACAGGCTTGACACGCTTGTCCAATAAGAACATCCAGTGGCAAAGGAAACATGTATGTCTAGTGAATTGAATTCACACTTGTGCTGTGGTTTGGGTGTAGTCTTGGAAGACTCTTTCCTTTATATCGGGAGACAGTGATGTGTTGCTAGATACCCCTCACTGGTCGTGATAACGTAAGTTATCGTTACCGACATTTAAAGGAAACCCTTAGGGTCGCACAATTTGATGATATGGCTTACTTATGTCAGATCGTGTGGACTGAATTATTTTGGTTCATTTTAAAGGAGTTTAAACTCTGATTGTAAGTGAGATCTGGTCTGATCATGTTTGATTGATTAGGGCTTGAGATCGGTAAGCTTCGATCGAGAGGATTGATGCTTGATCGGTGAGATCAAGAGCATCAAGAGATGTACGGTTAGATCTTGAACCTTCATGGTTCATATAAGATTTAGACCATGGCTTGGCTTGGTTCGATTTGGTCTTTGGACCAAATGCAATTGAACCAAAGTAAATTGAACCCGCTCACAAGACATGAACGCTTGGTTCAATTGAGTTGGCGTTTTGGTTCGTTCACAAGACATGAACGCATGGCTTCATGACTTTCCATTTATGGAAATCATGTAACGCCTAAACGCTAACAAACGCCTCTTCTCTTCATGGGTCTCGGCCATGTGTAGTGATCAATCTTCACGCATTGGAGAAGAGAGCTTTCGGCCACCAAGAGGATCATCTCATCTCCTCCATACGACTAGGACACCTTGAAGCTTTGCTAGCACAAGGACGCCAAGGGAGTAGTCATCATCACCTTTGTGTGCGTCTTCTTTGGAGGAGAGCCAATTCGCCCTCTTGCTTCCAAGACACCATTCGAATCAATGGCCTTGGTGTTGGGGTATGCCCTTAAGGCTAATGTTTGAGGCCTTGGGATTCTTTCAGTATCATGTATAAACTCTTATGTTTATAAAGGCAATGGTTGTTATTCAGTTTGTTACATTGTCTGCTGCAATAAGTGTGCTTCTGAATAATGTCTCAATGCTGTTCAGCTAGGCTGACATGCAATGAAGTCCTTAGTCGAGATATCTTGGTGAACATGAGACAGCCTTGATATGATTGAGACTAATATGTGTTCTAATCTTATAGGATGCTTCGAGCATGGAATAAGATGTAGACTCATGGGTACATTAGATGTACTGGACAGACCCTACTAGGATATTCAATTGCTTGTTACAATGTGAATAATCCTTGTTTGCAACAAGTGGCATATTGTCCTCTAACTTGAGATCACTTGTGTTTCTAAATGATGATTGTCATTGTTTTGAGGTAGTTCAATATCATTTGAAACATAATGGTTATAGACTATCTTGGATAATGATCATGAGTCATGTTAGAGCACTAGTGATAGATATAGGATTGCCGTCTCCTTGTTTAAGGAGTGTGATGTTCTAAAGGGGCCCCCCTGGATGAGATGATTGAGAAAGTGTATGGCCATACCCAGGTGACTATGTTCATCTGATCTAATCATGCTCATCATATTGGAGCTACAGGCTTGACACGCTTGTCCAATAAGAACATCCAGTGGCAAAGGAAACAAGTATGCCTTGTGAAATAGATTCACACTTGTGCTGTGGTTTGGGTGTAGTCTTGGAAGACTCTTTCCTTTATATCGGGAGACAGTGATGTGTTGCTAGATACCCCTCACTGATCGTGATAACGTAAGTTATCGTTACCGACATTTAAAGGAAACCCTCAGGGTCGCACAATTTGATGATATGGCTTACTTAAGTCAGATCGTGTGGACTGAATTGTTTTGGTTCAGTTTAAAGGGATTTAAACTCTGATTGAAAGTGAGATCTGGTCTGATCATGTTTGATTGATTAGGGCTTGAGATCGGTAAGCTTCGATCGAGAGAGTTGATGCTAGATCGATGAGATCAAGGGCATCAAGAGATGAACGGTTAGATCATGAACCTTAGGGTTTTAGGTGATCTGGACCAAGGCTTGGTTTGATTTGGTCTTTGAACCAAATTGGGTTGAACCGAATGGCTTGAACCGGTTCACATAGGTGAACGCATGGTTCAAAGGCTTGATGGCGCTTTGGGCGGTTTGCCTTGAATGAGCGCATGGTTCATGAATGCGTGAACGCATGAAGTGAAGTTTTTACTATTTTTGGAAGAGGCGTTTTCCAAAATAGTTAACTCACCTCACGTTCGAGAGCACTCATCCGATTCTCGCCCTTTTTGCCTCTTCCTCTCGACGTCTTCGCGTGTGGAGAAAGGGTGGACGACAAGGAGAGACTCGGCCAAGCTAGAGACATCATCTCTTCTCCCTCAAGCGATCAGGATTCTTGGAGCCTTGCTAGCACAAGGGGCAACAAGGAGTAGGCTAAGTCTCATCTCGTGTGCGCACACTTTGGAGGAGAACCTCATCGTCCTCTTGCTTCCAAATCTCCATCCAAGCGATGGCCATGGTATGAATCTCTTCCAATCTATGCAAGTTTATATAAGTTGATCAATGAAACATACATGCGATCATTGAAACCCAAGCTTCCGCAATGAAAAATTTTACACATGCGCCTATTAGGGTTTCGCTCCCCCTTGAAGGGGACTTGCACTTGGTAAGATCCTATCTTGATCTATACAAAGAAATAATGTTGATCCTAGAAAAACCCTAATTCCGCCCATGCAAATTTTTCAATTTACGCATGCTTAGGGTTTCTCCCTCTCCTTGAGGGGATCTTTCATACTTGACCTTATTCATAGTGATGTGTGTGGGCCATTTAGTAAACATGCCAGAGGTGGCTATTCATACTTCATTACTTTTACTGATGATTTCAGTAGGTATGGTTATGTCTATTTAATGAGACATAAGAGTGAATCTTTTGACAAGTTCAAAGAATTCAAAAATGAAGTACAAAATCAGTTAGGCCGAAATATCAAGGCACTTCGATCAGATCGAGGTGGAGAATACTTGAGTCGTGAGTTTACTGACTATCTGAAGGAATGTGGGGTCATCTCACAGCTCACTCCGCCAGGAACACCACAATGGAATGGTGTGTCTGAGAGGAGGAATCGAACCTTATTGGATATGGTTCGTTCTATGATGAGTCAGGCTACTCTACCTTACTCCTTTCGGGGATTTTCACTGGAAACAGCTGCAAAGGTGCTAAACCGAGTGCCATCCAAGGCTGTTTCAAAAACACCATATGAGTTATGGTATGGGAAACAGCCGAGCTTGACATTTATCAAAATATGGGGTTGCGAGGCTTATGTCAAAAAGCTCGCCTCTGGGAAACTGGAGAGCAGATCAGATAAATGTATATTTGTCGGATACCCTAAAGAAACTAAGGGTTATTATTTCTACGATCCCAAAGAGAATAAAGTATTTGTTGCTCGAACGGCTATTTTTCTTGAGAAGGAATTTCTTCTGCAAGAGGACAGTGGGAGAGAAATAAAGCTGGATGAAATTCCAGAAGAGGGACAAAGTAGTCAAGCTCAGTTGGATGAGCCTGAGCAAATAGATCAGGTTAATGTTCAACCTGAGGCTCATACGTCACGGGAACCGCGTAGATCGGGAAGGATTCGTCGTCAGCCTGAGCGCTATGACGGAGTCTACATCATTAATGATGAACCCCTCACTTATGCGTATGCGGTCAGTGGACCGGAGTCAGCAAGATGGCTTGAAGCTATGCGAGCTGAAATGGACTCCATGTTAGATAACCAAGTCTGGGATTTGGTTGATCCGCCTCCGGGAGTAATCCCTATAGGCTGTAAGTGGATCTTCAAAAAGAAGAAAGACATAGATGGTAACATGGTTACCTATAAGGGCAGGCTAGTTGCGAAAGGTTTCAAACAAATCTACGGGATAGATTATGATGAAACTTTCTCTCCTGTAGCCATGTTCAAGTCCATTCGAATTATTCTCGCGATAGCAGCATATTATGATTATGAGATATGGCAAATGGATGTGAAAACTGCTTTCCTTAATGGAAAACTGGAAGAGGATGTGTATATGACACAGCCTGAAGGTTTCATCAATCCATCAGAACGCCATAAAATATGCAAATTAAAGAGGTCCATCTATGGACTAAAACAAGCATCGAGAAGCTGGAATATTCGTTTTGATGAATCAGTTTCTGAATTTGGTTTCATCAAAAATGAAGATGACCCATGTATATATAAAAGGTTTAGTGGGAGCGTGATTACTTTCCTAGTCCTCTACGTCGATGATATTTTAATCATTGGAAACGATATTCCTGAACTGCATGCGGTCAAGGCATGGTTAAGAAAATGTTTCCAGATGAAGGATTTGGGAGAAGCAGCCTATATATTAGGTGTGGAGATCTATAGAGATAGATCTAATAGGCTTCTCGGGCTGTGCCAAAGTACTTACATCGATAAGGTCCTGGAGAGATTCCATTTAGAAAATTCTAAAAGAGGATATCTTCCAGTCAGACATGGTCTGAATCTTTTAAAGAGCCAGTGCCCTCAAACACAGTCTGAGAAAGATGAGATGGACAATACGCCTTATGCTTCGGCTATTGGGTCCATCATGTATGCGATGTTGTGTACTCGGCCAGACGTCGCTTATGGGTTAAGCGTGACCAGTCGGTTCCAAGGTAATCCAGGGAAGGCACACTGGATTGCAGTCAAGAACATTTTGAAATATCTTCGGAGAACCAAAGATATGTTCTTGATTTATGCGGGTCAGGAAGAACTCAGTATTGAAGGATATACTGACGCTTCGTTCCAATCTAACCAAGACGATTTCCGATCGCAATCAGGCTATGTTTTTAGCTTGAATGGAGGAGCAGTGGTGTGGAAGAGTTTCAAACAATCAATTGTTGCTGATTCCACAACAGAAGCCGAGTATGTTGCAGCCTCAGAAGCATCAAAGGAGGCAGTCTGGATTCGTAAGTTCGTTCACGAACTTGGTGTTGTTCCTTCGAGTGCAGATCCATTGGTTATCTTCTGTGATAACACTGGAGCAATTGCACAAGCAAAGGAACCACGGTCACACCAGAAGTCCAAGCACATACAAAGAAGGTTTCATCTGATCCGTGAGATCATTGATCGAGGAGACATCAAGATCTGCAAGGTTCATACAGATGACAATCTAGCTGACCCGCTTACAAAGCCTCTGGCGCAGCAGAAGCATGAGAAGCACTGTAATAATATGGGTTTGAGATTCCTCAACCATTAGTTTAAGTGCAAGTGGGAGATTGTTAGGGTATGCCCTTAAGGCTAATGTTTGAGACCTTGGATTATTTACAGTATCATGTATAATCTATATGTTTTATAAAGGCAATTGTTATTATTTAGATTGTTACATTATCTGCTGCTATATGTATACTTCTGAGTAATGTCTCAATGATGTTCAGCTTAGCTGACATTCAGTGTTGTCCTTAGTCGAGATATCTCGGTGAACATGAGACAGCCTTGATATGATGGAGACTAATATGTGTTCTAATCTTATAGGATGCTTCGAGCATGGAATAAGATTTAGACACATAGGTGCATTGGATGTACTGGACTGACCCTATTTAGGATATTCAATTGTTTGTCACAATGTGAATAATCCTTATATGCAAGCAAGTGGCATATTCCCTCTGACTTGAGATCACTTGTGTTTCTAAGTGATGATTGGCATTGTCTTGAGGTAATTCAATATCATTTGAAAGATAATGATTAAGGATTATCTTGGATAGTGGGCATGAGTCATTGTTAGGGCACTAGTGATAGATATAGGATTGCCTCTCCTAGATGGAGTGAGATGTTCTAAGTGAAAGTACCCCTTTCATGAGGGGGGGCGAAACCCTAATAGGAGGCGCATGTAAACTTTGATAGCGGAAGCAAGGATTTTAGGGTTTCATAAGATCGCATATAGTTCATATGATCAACTTGTATAAAAACTTGCAAAGATCGATAAGTGATCTTACCAACGCCATTAGATTGGATGGCGGCTTGGAAATGAGAGAACGAAATGGTTCTCCTCCAAAGATGACGCACACAAGACGATGGATCGGCTACTTCTTGTTGCTCCTTGTGCTAGCAAGGATCTCCAAGTCTCCTGATCGCGTTGAGGGGATTTAGATGATCTCCTTTCTTGGCTAAAACTATCTCCAAAGCGTGAAGAAGTTCTCCCACGAGAGAAGAGGCGACGAGAGGTGAAGCAGCGAGAGAGGGCGTAACTCTCTCGAACGTGTAGTGCGTTACCTTATTTTGGAAAACCAAAAATAGTAACCGCCTAACGTTCATGCGTTCATGCGTTCATGCGTTCATGGGTTTACCCCAACGCATTTTGCTCTCTCCCTTGAACCATGCGCTCACTCAATGAGCTGGTTCAATGTCGGTTTGGTTCAAAGACCAATTAACCCAAGCCATATGGTCTAGATCACAATAAACCCTAAAGGTTCAAGATCTAACCGTTCATCTCTTGATGCTCCTGATCTCACCGATCTAGCATCCAATCTCTCAATCGAAGCTTACCGATCTCAAGCCCTAATCAATCAAACATGATCAAACCAGATCTCACTTACAATAAGAGTTTAAATCCCTTTAAACTGAACCCAAACAATTCAGTCCACACGATCTGACTTAAGTAAGCCATATCATCAAATTGTGCGACCCTAAGGGTTTCCTTTAAATGTCGGTAACGATAACTTACGTTATCACGATCAGTGAGGGGTATCTAGCAACACATCACTGTCTCCCGATATAAAGGAAAGAGTCTTCCAAGACTACACCCAAACCACAGCACAAGTGTGAATCAACTTCACTAGGCATACATGTTTCCTTTGCCACTGGATGTTCTTATTGGACAAGCGTGTCAAGCCTGTAGCTCCAATATGATGAGCATGATTAGATCAGATGAACATAGTCACCTGGGTATGGCCATACACTTTCTCAATCATCTCATCCAGGGGGGCCCCTTTAGAACATCACACTCCAATCAAGGAGACGGCAATCCTATATCTATCACTAGTGCCCTAACATGACTCATGATCATTATCCAAGATAGTCTATAACCATTATGTTTCAAATGATATTGAACTACCTCAAAACAATGACAATCATCATTTAGAAACACAAGTGATCTCAAGTCAGAGGACATGTGCCACTTGTTGCAAACAAGGATTATTCACATTGTGACAAGCAATGGAATATCCTAGTAGGGTCTGTCCAGTACATCCAATGTACCCATGAGTCTACATCTTATTCCATGCTCGAAGCATCCTATAAGATTAGAACACATATTAGTCTCAATCATATCAAGGCTGTCTCATATTCACCAAGATATCTCGACTAAGGACATATAGCATGTTAGCCTAGTTGAACAGCTTTGAGACATTATTCAGAAGCACACTTATTGCAGCAGACAATGTAACAAACTGAATAACAACCATTGCCTTTATAAACATAAGAGTTTATACATGATACTGAAAGAATCCCAAGGCCTCAAACATTAGCCTTAAGGGCATACCCCAACAATCTCCCACTTGCACTTAATCTAATGGTTGAGAAATCTCAAACCCATGTTATTACAGTGCTTCTCATGCTTCTGCTGCGCCAGAGGCTTGGTAAGAGGGTCTGCCAGATTGTCATCTGTATGAACCTTGCAGATTTTAATCTCACCACGATCAATGATCTCCCGGATCAAGTGAAACCGTCTCTGTATGTGCTTGGACTTCTGGTGCGACCGTGGTTCCTTTGCTTGTGCGATTGCTCCAGTGTTATCACAGAAGATAACCAAAGGATCTACACTCGAAGGAACAACACCAAGTTCCTGAATGAACTTACGAATCCACACTGCCTCCTTGGATGCTTCCGAGGCTGCAACATACTCGGCTTCTGTTGTGGAATCAGCAACAATAGACTGTTTGAAACTTTTCCACACCACTGCTCCTCCATTCAAGCTAAAAACATAGCCTGATTGCGATCGAAAATCATCCTGGTCCGATTGGAACGAAGCGTCAGTATATCCTTCTATACTAAGTTCTTCCTGACCACCATATATCAAGAACATATCTTTGGTCCTCCGCAGATATTTTAAAATGCTCTTGACCGCAATCCAGTGCGCCTGACCTGGATTACTTTGGAATCGACTGGTCACGCTTAACCCGTAAGCGACGTCTGGGCGAGTACACAACATCGCATACATAATGGACCCAATAGCCGAAGCATAAGGCGTATTGTCCATTTCATCTTTCTCAGTCTGTGTTTGTGGACACTGACTCTTTGAAAGATTCAGACCATGTCTGACTGGAAGATATCCTCTTTTAGAATTCTCTAAATGAAATCTCTCCAGGACCTTATCGATGTAAGTACTCTGGCACAGCCCGAGAAGCCTCTTAGATCTATCCCTGTAGATCTTCACACGTAACACATAGGCTGCTTCTCCTAGATCTTTCATCTGGAAACATTTTCTTAACCATGCTTTAACAGCATGCAGTTCAGGAATATCGTTTCCAATGATTAAGATATCATCGACGTAGAGGACTAGGAAAGTAATCACGCTCCCACTAAACCTCTTATATACACACGGGTCATCTTCATTCTTGATGAAACCAAATTCACATATTGATTCATCAAAACGAATATTCCAGCTTCTTGATGCTTGCTTAAGTCCATAAATGGACTTCTTTAACTTGCATATTTTATGACGATCTGATGGATTAGTGAAACCTTCAGGTTGTGTCATATACACATCCTCATCCAGTTTTCCATTAAGGAAAGCGGTCTTCACATCCATTTGCCAGATCTCATAATCGTAATATGCTGCTATCGCGAAAAGAATCCGAATAGACTTGAACATGGCTACAGGAGAGAAAGTTTCATCATAATCTATCCCGTAGATTTGTTTGAAACCTTTCGCAACTAGCCTGCCCTTATAGGTAACCACGTTACCATCCATGTCTATCTTCTTCTTCAAGATCCATTTACAGCCTATAGGGATTACTCCCGGAGGCGGATCAACCAAATCCCAGACTTGGTTATCTGACATGGAGTCCATCTCGGCTCGTATAGCTTCAAGCCATCTAGCTGATTCTGGTCCACTGACCGCATCCGCATAAGTAAGGGGTTCATCATTATCAATGATGTAGACTCCGTCATAGCGCTCAGGCTGTCGACGGATCCTTCCCGATCTTCGCGGTTCCCGTGACATCTGAGCCTCAAGTTGTTCACTAACCTGTTCTACCGGCTCAGGCTCATCCAACTGTGCTTGACTACTTTGTCCTTCTTCTGGATTCTCATCCAGCTTTATTTCTCTCCCACTGGCCTCTTGCAGAAGAAGCTCCTTCTCAAGAAAAATGGCCGTCCGAGCAACAAATACCTTGTTCTCTTTGGGATCGTAGAAATAATAACCCTTAGTTTCCTTAGGGTAACCGACAAAGATACATTTCTCAGATCTGCTCTCTAGTTTCCCAGAGGCGAGCTTTTTGACATAAGCCTCGCAACCCCAGATCTTAATAAATGTCAAGCTCGGCTGTTTCCCATACCATAATTCGTATGGAGTCTTTGAAACTGCCTTGGATGGCACTCGGTTTAGTACCTTTGCAGCTGTTTCCAGTGCAAATCCCCAAAAGGAGTAAGGTAGAGTAGCCTGACTCATCATAGACCGAACCATATCCAGTAAGGTTCTGTTCCTCCTCTCGGACACACCATTCCATTGCGGTGTTCCTGGTGGAGTGAGCTGTGAGATAATCCCACACTCCTTCAGATAGTCAGTAAATTCTCGACTTAGGTATTCTCCACCTCGATCTGAGCGAAGTGCCTTGATATTTCGGCCTAGCTGATTCTGTACTTCATTTTTGAACTCTTTGAACTTGTCAAAAGATTCACTCTTATGTCTCATTAGATAGACATACCCATATCTACTGAAATCATCAGTAAAGGTAATGAAGTATGAATAGCCACCTCTGGCATGTTTACTACATGGCCCACACACATCACTGTGTATAAGGTCAAGTAAACCTGAAGCCCTTTGACCTTTGTTAGGAAAAGGAGCCTTCGTCATTTTACCCATTAAACAAGCTTTGCATGTATCAATCTCCTCATAGGAGAATGATCCCAGCAGTCCATGATCATGCAACCGCTTAATGCGCTTCTTGTTAATATGGCCTAAACGACTATGCCATAACAAGGTGCTGTCATCAGCATACTTGGCTTTCTTATTATCAATATTTTGTATAGAACATTCCATGTCCAACATGAATAATCCATTGTTAATTGATCCAGTAGCATAAATAATATTATCATTAGAAAGAACACACTTTGAAATATTGCATTCAATGGAAAATCCTTTCCTGACAAGAGCAGGAATAGAGATAATATTTTTCGTAATACTCGGAACAAAATAACAATAGTCCAGTTCTAATACAAGTCCAGATGGTAATGAGATGTAATAAACCCCTACAGCAACAGCAGCAACCCGTGCCCCGTTTCCAACTCGTAGGTCCACCTCATGCTGTCCCACCTGTCTTCTTCTCTTGAGTTCCTGTACATTTGAACAAATGTGAACTCCACATGCAGTGTCCAACACCCATGAAATAGAAGAAGAAAACATGACCTCAGTCACAAAAATACCTGAGCCAGAAGCGAAACTTCCCTTCTTGTCTCCTTGGAGCGCCTTACAGTCCTTTTTCCAGTGACCCAGCTGGCCACAATGGAAACATCTGTATTCCTTTGACCGCTTGACCTTTTGTTTCAGAGCCTTGTTGTAATTCTTGACAGGGGCTTTGCCCTTCTTCCCCTTCTTCTTGTTCCTTGACGGAAACATCAAGACAGAGGTTGAAGGCTTTCCCTTTAGAGTTTCCTCTGTAGTCAAGAGCATATTCAGCAACTCTGCCGGAGTACAGTCGATCTTGTTCATATTAAAATTAATAATGAACGGATCGAAAGAGGCCGGGAGGGACTGCAGAATAATGTCTACAGCAAGCTCCTGATTGATGGTATGCCCCAGTTTCTCTAGAGCCTCTTTGTGCCCAATCATCTTGAGCACATGAGCTCCCACTAGACTCCCTTCAGCCAGTTTGCTCTGAAAGAAAAGCTTGGTCAAATTATAGCGTTCAGTCCTCGCCTGTGCAGCATACAGCATCTTGAGGTTTGCTATAATTTCTATAGCAGACATATCCTCATGCTGACGCTGTAGCTGTGGCGTCATAGACGCTAGCATCAGGCAAGCGACATCAATGCTATCATTGACATGCTTTTCATAGGCATCCCGAACCGCCCTTGCGGCGTTCGGAGCGGGTTGAGGTGGTATAGCCGTCTCGAGGACATACAGTTTCCTCTCAGCCTTAAGAACAATCTTAAGGTGTCCGTACCAGTCTGAGAAGTTTGGCCCAGCAAACTTCTCCCTTTCCAGTAGGGATCGCACATTGAAGCTCATGGTGTTCGTTGCTGCAGGAATCTACAACAATGCAAGAACAGCAAGGTCAGTATCAATGTTTAGAATCAATCCAGGACTTAAGAAAGATTCTTTTCTCACTATTTTATCTGACTAAAAAATCCATTAAAACAGTCCGAAAGAGTAAGACTCTTTTAGTGAGATGGGATCCAGATTTCATACTTGGTCTCCGCGTCCCGCTCAGGCGAGATAAGATGCACAGAGAGTACAAGCACTAATTTCTAGTAGGCAGTCCCTGCCAATCGCCAACCCGTGTGATTCCCCTTCATCTGGGCAATCCAGCAGACTGTGCCAACTGAGTTGGTACAACACAGTCTCTGATCCCACAGATGGCTGCCTCCATATAGCTGACATATGCCCCATATGTAGCCTACATGGTCAAGCTGACCTGACCTACTCCCTGGACCACCACGTGCTATGCTGAGCAACGAGAAGCAATAAATCCCTTCCCTATAACACGCAGGTGTAATCGCACACCGTTTGAAGATAGATGGGCGTGCCCACTGAGTGGGTACAACACGGCCCCAACGATAGTCAGAACAGTGAGGTTTCGCGTCAGAAGGCTTACGTGCTTGATATTATAGCGTTGGATTTTAACGGTCCTTTTATCTTCTTAACTATCATACAAACCCTATGGTGATAGCAGAAGATAAATCATGCAATTCTAATTATAAAAACGATAAGTAGAAAGCATGCTGATCTTATGTGGTAAAAGCCTATTAACCCTAAGTAAGACCTTAATTTTAACTTAAGTCTTCACTTGAGCTCTTCATGGGTCTTTTGCATCTCATCTGGCCCAACCCAGGGCCCAAGCGCCCTCTGCAGCTCAGGTGCGCCCACCAAGTAAAATGCGCCTGTCATAGGGTTGAACCCTAGACCTCCCACCTGGTCAAGCCTCTACTGCATGCGCCTTTGCCATGTGTGCTTTGAGCTCTTGTCTGATTAAATTACAATTTAATCTATCTAGACAAGATTGACTCGCAGGTCAATTACATTTCATAAATTAATTAAAATGTGATGCGCAGATCACAAAAATAATAATTTATAATTAATCCAGGCTCGCAGGCCCCAGCACAGCACACATTAAAAGGGCAACCCACATAAGATGAAATAGACAAACATCATGGCATCCAATCAACATGTGATCCATTAACAAAATAAAATTTTCAAAATCCCATTGGAATCAATTTTATTTGTCTTATGTGCCCTACTACCTTACAACGGTCCATTAATAGGGATCCACTCATCATGTCTAGTCAGATCCACTGCCCTTGCATGCACCAAGTCCTAACTGACTTGAGTCGACCTAATGGTCAACCATGCATGCGCAAAGGGCTGAACAACCTTCATGAGTTCTGGCAAGCGGGTGTGACCCCGGGCCTAACTCAAGAGTGTTCATTGGTTGTCTCAACCAGACCTCGCTACACGCCTGTCTGCAGTCGACCTATAGCCACCTCGTGCTTGCGCACAGGTGCCATCTGGTCGACCCATCTAGGCTGTCAGATGGTCTGATCAGACTGGTTGGATCTTACCTAGAGGATGACTTCAACCCTACTAACCCGTCTAAGGGTTTATAGCAGGCGTCACTTAGATCTAGTGAGGCGCGCAAGTGATTAAGTATTTTAAGAAAAACTACAACTATAAACATGCGCAATCATACATCATACATGCGCAAAGGAGTAAAAACATACATCATGTATTTTCACTACTTAACATGTAGATGCGCAAGATGCTTCCTACTAGATCTACTTATCAAACACAAACAAGGATCACAAATCATCAAGCAATCATATGATTCTACAAGAACCAATGCTCTGATACCAATTGAAAGTACCCCTTTCATGAGGGGGGGCGAAACCCTAATAGGAGGTGCATGTAAACTTTGATAGCGGAAGCAAGGATTTTAGGGTTTCATAAGATCGCATATAGTTCATATGATCAACTTGTATAAAAACTTGCAAAGATCGACAAGTGATCTTACCAACGCCATTAGATTGGATGGAGGCTTGGAAATGAGAGAACGAAATGGTTCTCCTCCAAAAATGACGCACAGAAGACGATGGATCGGCTACTTCTTGTTGCTCCTTGTGCTAGCAAGGATCTCCAAGTCTCCTGATCGCGTTGAGGGGATTTAGATGATCTCCTTTCTTGGCTAAAACTCTCTCCAAAGCGTGAAGAAGTTCTCCCACGAGAGAAGAGGCGACGAGAGGTGAAGCAGCGAGAGAGGGCGTAACTCTCTCGAACGTGTAGTGCGTTACCTTATTTTGGAAAACAATAAATAGTAACCGCCTAACGTTCATGCGTTCATGCGTTCATGCGTTCATGGGTTTACCCCAACGCATTTTGCTCTCTCCCTTGAACCATGCGCTCACTCAATGAGCTGGTTCAATGTCGGTTTGGTTCAAAGACCAATTAACCCAAGCCATATGGTCTAGATCACAATAAACCCTAAAGGTTCAAGATCTAACCGTTCATCTCTTGATGCTCCTGATCTCACCGATCTAGCATCCAATCTCTCAATCGAAGCTTACCGATCTCAAGCCCTAATCAATCAAACATGATCAGACCAGATCTCACTTACAATAAGAGTTTAAATCCCTTTAAACTGAACCCAAACAATTCAGTCCACACGATCTGACTTAAGTAAGCCATATCATCAAATTGTGCGACCCTAAGGGTTTCCTTTAAATGTCGGTAACGATAACTTACGTTATCACGATCAGTGAGGGGTATCTAGCAACACATCACTGTCTCCCGATATAAAGGAAAGAGTCTTCCAAGACTACACCCAAACCACAGCACAAGTGTGAATCAACTTCACTAGGCATACATGTTTCCTTTGCCACTGGATGTTCTTATTGGACAAGCGTGTCAAGCCTGTAGCTCCAATATGATGAGCATGATTAGATCAGATGAACATAGTCACCTGGGTATGGTCATACACTTTCTCAATCATCTCATCCAGGGGGGCCCCTTTAGAACATCACACTCCAATCAAGGAGACGGCAATCCTATATCTATCACTAGTGCCCTAACATGACTCATGATCATTATCCAAGATAGTCTATATGTTGGGGTATGCCCTTAAGGCTAATGTTTGAGGCCTGTGGGAATGTATCTGTATCATGTAATAAACTGTTATGTTTATAAAGGCATGGTTATTATTCAGTTGTTTACATTGTCTGCTGCAATATATGTTCTTCTGAATAATGTCTCAAAGCTGTTCAGCTGGGCTGACATGCTGTATGTCCTTAGTCGAGATATCTTGGTGAACATGAGACAGCCTTGATATGATTGAGACTAATATGTGTTCTAATCTTATAGGATGCTTCGAGCATGGAATAAGGTGTAGACTCATGGGTACGTTGGATGTACTGGACAGACCCTACTAGGATGTTCGATTGTTTGTCACAATGTGAATATTCCTTGAATGAGACAAGTGGCACATTTCCTCTGACTTGAGATCACTTGTGTTTTCTAAATGATGATTGTCATTGTTTTGAGATAGTTCAATATCATTTGAAACATAATGATTATAGACTATCTTGGATGGTGAGCTTGAGTCAGGTTAGGGCACTAGTGATAGATATAAGATTGCCGTCTCCTTGTTTAAGGAGTGTGATGTTCTAAAGGGGCCCCCCCGGATGAGATGATTGAGAAAGTGTATGGCCATACCCAGGTGACTGTGTTCATCTGATCTAATCATGCTCATCATATTGGAGCTGCAAGCTTGACACGCTTGTCCAATAAGAACATCCAGTGGCAAAGGAAATATGTATGCTTTGTGAATTGATTCACACTTGTGCTGTGGTTTGGGTGTAGTCTTGGAAGACTCTTTTCTTTATATCGGGAGACAGTGATGTGTTGCTAGATACCCCTCACTGATCGTGATGACGTGAGTTATCGTTACCGACATTTAAAGGAAACCCTCAGGGTCGCACAATTTGATGATATGGCTTACTTAAGTCAGATCGTGTGGACTGAATTGTTTGGGTTCAGTTTAAAGGGATTTGATCTCTGATTGTAAGTGAGATCTAGTCTGATCATGTTTGATTGATTAGGGCTTGAGATCGGTAAGCTTCGATTGAGAGAATGAATGCTAGATCGGTCAGATCAGCAGCATCTAGAGATCAACGGTCAGATCATGAGCCTTATGGTTTAATTATGATTTGGACTAGTTGCTTGGCTTATTTGGTTTGTGAACCGAACCAATGTGAACCAGCTCAAGTGAGCGCATGGTTCAAAAGGATGAAGAGAAGTTTGCGCTTGGGGTAAACCCATGGTATGCGCATGTGAACGTTGAGTGGTGGATTGCTATTTTTAGATAGCACCTCTCTAAACGTGGGCATGTCTCACGTTCACGCAAGAGACGCTCTCATCTCTCGCCTATTCTTTTCTTTCGGTCGCCAACTTGAATATAGAGTTTTTGGTTTTTGCACTCTCGTGGGAACAAGTGGTGGACGCAAAAGGAAGAAGGTGATCGCTAAGCAACGGATTTTCTCCCTTTCCATTCGACAACGACTTCTTGGAACCTTGCTAGCACAAGGAGCACCAACAGAAGAGTAGGCGACATCTCTTGTGTGCGTCACCTTAGGAGAAGGAGCACTTGCGCCTTTCCTTCCAAGACAACATCTAAGTGATGGCAATGGTAAGAATCTCCTTGCATTAAAAGTTGATCATATGATATGTTAAGATCTCTATGAAACCCTAGCTTCCCATGCGGTTTTTATATATGCGCCTCCCTTAGGGTTTCGGCCCCCTTAGATTAAGGGGACTTTCAACTGGTATCAGAGCATAGGTTGTTATATATTCATATGATTGCTTATGGTGATCCATGTATGTTGAATGTTTAGATCTTATTTTTCTCATCATGCGAAAATACTAGATAGATGTATTTTGTTTGTGGCGCATGTATGAGATAAACTCTTGTTGGCGCATGCTTTACATGTTTCAGTTTTTATTTTCAAAAACCTTTCATGACTTGCGCGACACATCTTAGATCTAAAGCCTTGCATTAAACCCTTAGACGGGTTATTAGGGTTGAAGTCACCCCCTAGTTTAGATCCAACAGTCTGATCAGACCATCTGACAGCCTGAATGGGTCGACCAGATAGCACCTTGGCGCAAGCCTGTGGTGGCTATAGGTCGACTGCAGACAGGTGTGTAGCGATGTCTGATTGAGACAACCTCTGAACGCACATGAGTTAGGCCCGGGCTCACACCCGCTTGCCAAACCTCATTGTGGTTGTTCAGCCCTGGCGCATGCATGGTTGACCTTATGGTCGACTCAAGTCAGTTAGGACTTGGTGCATGCAAGGGTAGTGGATCTGACTAGGTTGGATGAGTGGATCCCTAGTAATGGACCGTTGTAAGGTTGTAGGGCAAATAAGGAAAAATTAAAATTGATCCCATGGGGTTTTTCGAAAATTTTAATTTTTATGATGGATCACATGATTGCTGATTGGATGCATATGTTTGTCTATTTAGTCTTATGTGGGCTGCCCATATTAATTGTGTGCTGTGCTGGGGCCTGCGTGCCTGGGATTTAAAATTGTAAATTAATTATTGTGATCTGCGCATCACATTGCTTTAATTTATAAAATGTAATTGACCTGCGTGTCAATCTTGTCTAGATAGTTAAATTTGTAATTTAATTAGACAAGAGCACAAAGCACACTTGGCAGAGGCGCTTGCAGCAGAGGCTGACCAGGAGGGAGGTCCAGGGTTCGACTCTGGGACCAGGCGCATTTTCCCTGGTGGGCGCACCTGTGCTGTAATTGGCGCTTAGGCCCTGGTTTGGGCCAAATGAGCAGCTAAAAGACCCATGAAGAGCAAGTGAAGACTTAAACTAGGTTAAGGTCTTCTAGGGCTATGGGCTTTTACCACATAAGAACCATGCTTTCTTTTATTGCTTATATAAGTAGAATAGCATGTTTTAATTTATCTTCTGCTATCACCATAGGAATTGCATGATAGTGAAGAAGATAAAAGACCGTGAAAATCCAACGCTAAATATCAAGCTCGTAAGCCTTCTGACGCGAAACCTCACTGTTCTGATTATCGTTGGAGCCGTGTTGTACCCACTCAGTGGGCACGTCCATCTATCTTCAGACGGTGTGGGACTACACCTGTGTGTTACAGAGTAGGGATTTATCCCTTCTCGTTGCTCAGCATAACACATGGTGGTCCAGGGAGTAGGTCGGGTCAGCTTGACCATGTAGGCTACATATGTGGCGCATATGGTAGCACATGGAGGCAGCCATCTGTGGGGTCAGAGACTGTGTTGTACCAACTCAGTTGGCACAGTCTGCTGGATTGCCCAGATGAAGGGGAATCGCACGGGTTGGCGATTGGCTGGGACAGCCTACCAGAAATTAGTGCTTGTACTCTCTGTGCATCTTATCTCGCCTGCGCGGGACGCGGAGACCAAGTATGAAATCTGGATCCCATCTCACTAAAAGAGTATTACTCTTTCGGGCTGTTTTACTGGATTTATCAGCCAGATAAAATAGTGAGAAAAAGAATCTTTCTTAAGTCCTGATCGATTCTTATACATTGATACTGACCTTGCTGTTCTTGCATTGTTGTAGATACCTGCAGCAACGAACACCATGAACTTCAATGTGCGATCCCTACTGGAAAGGGAGAAGTTTGCTGGGCCGAACTTCTCTGACTGGTTTGGACACCTTAAGATCGTTCTTAAGGCAGAGAGGAAACTGTATGTCCTCGAGACGGCGATACCGCCGCAGCCCGCTCCGAACGCCGCAAGGGCGGTTCGGGAAGCCTATGAAAAGCACGTCAATGATAGCATTGATGTCGCTTGCCTGATGCTAGCGTCTATGACGCCACCGCTGCAGCGTCAGCATGAGGACATGTCTGCTATAGACATGATAGCGAACCTCAAGATGCTGTATGCTGCACAGGCGAGGACAGAGCGCTACAATTTGACGAAGCTCTTCTTTCAGAGCAAACTGGCTGAAGGGAGCCCAGTGGGAGCTCACGTGCTCAAGATGATTGGGCACAAGGAAGCTCTGGAGAAACTGGGGCACACCATCAACCAGGAGCTTGCTGTGGATATTATTCTGCAGTCTCTCCCGCCTTCATTCGACGCGTTCATTATTAATTTTAATATGAACAAAATCGATTGTACTCCGGCAGAGCTGCTGAATATGCTCTTGACCACTGAGGAGACTCTGAAGGGAAAGCCTTCGACCTCTGTCTTAATGGTTCCTTCAAGGAACAAGAAGAAGGGGAAGAAGGGCAAGACCCCTGTCAAGAGCTACAGCAAGGCTTTGAAGCAAAAGGTCAAGCGGTCCAAGGAATACAGGTGTTTCCACTGTGGCCAGTTGGGTCACTGGAAAAAGGACTGTAAAGCGCTCCAAGGAGATAAGAGGGGAAGCTTCGCTTCTGGCTCAGGTATATTCGTGACTGAGGTCATGTTTTCTTCTTCTATATCATGGGTGTTGGACACTGCATGTGGAGTTCACATTTGTTCAAATGTACAGGAACTCAAGAGAAGAAGGCAGGTGGGACAGCATGAGGTGGACCTACGCGTTGGAAACGGGGCACGGGTTGCTGCTGTTGCTGTAGGAGACTACTTCATTTCTTTACCATCTAGAATTGTATTGGAACTAAACAATTGTTATTTTGTTCCCAGTATTACTAAAAATATTATCTCCATTCCTGCTCTTGTCAGGAAGGGATTTTCCTTTGAATGCAATATTTCAAAGTGTATTTTATCTTTTCATAATATTGTTTATGCAACTGGTTCAATTAACAATGGGTTATTCGTGTTGGACATGGAAAGTTCGATACAAAATATTGATATTAAGAAAGCCAAGTATGCTGATGACAGCACTTTGCTATGGCATAGTCGTTTAGGCCATATAAACGAGAAACGCATTAAGCGGTTGCATGATTATGGACTGCTGGGATCATTCTCCTACAAGGAGATTGATACATGCAAGGCTTGTTTAATGGGTAAAATGACGAAGTCACCTTTTCCTCACAAAGGTCAAAGGGCTTCAGGTTTACTTGACCTTATACACAGTGATGTGTGTGGGCCATTTAGTAAACATGCCAGAGGTGGCTATCAGTACTTCATTACCTTTACTGATGATTTCAGTAGGTATGGGTATGTCTATCTGATGAGACATAAGAGTGAATCTTTTGACAAGTTCAAAGAGTTCAAAAATGAAGTACAGAATCAGCTAGGCCGAAATATCAAGGCACTTCGTTCAGATCGAGGTGGTGAATACCTAAGTCATGCGTTTACTGACTATCTAAAGGAGTGTGGGATCATCTCACAGCTCACTCCACCAGGAACACCGCAATGGAATGGTGTGTCCGAGAGGAGAAATAGAACGTTACTTGATATGGTTCGTTCTATGATGAGTTAGGCTACTCTTCCATACTCCTTTTGGGGTTTTGCGCTGGAAACAGCTGCAAAGGTACTAAACCGAGTGCCATCCAAGGCCGTTTCAAAGACGCCATATGAGTTATGGTATGGGAAACAGCCAAGCTTGACATTTATCAGGATCTGGGGCTGCGAGGCTTATGTCAAAAAGCTCGCCTCTGGGAAACTAGAGAGCAGATCTGACAAATGTATCTTTGTCGGTTACCCTAAGGAAACTAAGGGTTATTATTTCTACGATCCCAAAGAGAACAAGGTTTTTGTTGCTCGGACGGCCATATTTCTTGAGAAGGAGTTTCTTCTGCAAGAGGCCAGTGGGAGAGAAATAAAGTTGGATGAGAATCCAGAGGAAGGACAAAGAGCTCAAGCATAGTTGGATGAGCCTGAGCTGGTAGATCAGGTTATTGAACAACCTGAGGCTCAGATATCACGGGAACCGCGAAGATCGGGAAGGATCCGTAGACAACCTGAGCGTTATGACGGAGTCTACATCATTGATAATGATGAACCCCTCACTTATGCGGATGCGGTCAGTGGACCGGAGTCAGCGAGATGGCTTGAAGCTATGCGCGCCGAGATGGACTCCATGTCAGATAACCAAGTTTGGGATTTGGTTGATCCGCCTCCGGGAGTTATCCCTATAGGCTGTAAATGGATCTTCAAGAAGAAGATTGACATGGATGGTAACGTGGTTACCTATAAAGGCAGGCTAGTTGTGAAAGGTTTCAAACAAATCTACGGGATAGATTATGATGAAACTTTCTCACCTGTAGCTATGTTTAAGTCTATTCGGATTCTTTTCGCGATAGCTGCATACTATGATTATGAGATTTGGCAGATGGATGTGAAAACAGCTTTCCTGAATGGAAATCTGGATGAGGATGTGTATATGACACAACCTGAGGGTTTCACTAATCCAGCAGATCGTCATAAGATATGCAAGTTAAAGAAGTCCATTTATGGACTCAAGCAAGCATCAAGAAGCTGGAATATTCGTTTTGATGAATCAGTCACTGAATTTGGTTTCGTCAATAACGAAGATGACCCGTGTGTATATAAGAGGTTTAGTGGGAGCGTGATTACTTTCCTAGTCCTCTACGTCGATGACATCTTGATCATTGGAAATGACATTCCTGAAATGCATGCTGTGAAGGCATGGCTGAGGAAATGTTTCCAAATGAAAGATCTAGGAGAAGCAGCCTATGTGTTAGGTGTGAAGATCTACAGGGATAGATCTAAGAGGCTTCTCGGGTTGTGCCAGAGTACTTACATCGATAAAGTCCTGGAAAGATTTCATTTAGAGAATTCTAAACGGGGATATCTTCCAGTCAGACATGGTCTGAATCTTTCGAAGAGTCAGTGTCCACAAACACAGACTGAGAAAGATGAAATGGACAATACGCCTTATGCTTCGGCTATTGGTTCCATTATGTATGCGATGTTGTGTACTCGCCCAGACGTAGCTTACGGGTTAAGCGTGACCAGTCGTTTCCAAAGTAATCCAGGTATGGCGCACTGGATTGCAGTCAAGAACATTTTAAAATATCTGCGGAGGACCAAAGATATGTTCTTGATATATGGTGGTCAGGAAGAACTCAGTATTGAGGGATATACTGACGCTTCGTTCCAGTCTGACCAGGATGATTTCCGATCGCAATCAGGCTATGTTTTTAGCTTGAATGGAGGTGCAGTGGTGTGGAAGAGTTTCAAACAGTCAACTGTTGCTGATTCCACAACAGAAGCCGAGTATGTTGCAGCCTCGGAAGCATCCAAGGAGGCAGTGTGGATTCGTAAGTTCGTGGGAGAACTTGGTGTCGTTCCTTCGAGTGCAGATCCTTTGGTTATCTTTTGTGATAACACTAGAGCAATCGCACAAGCAAAGGAACCACGGTCGCACCAGAAGTCCAAGCACATACAGAGACGGTTTCATTTGATCAGGGAGATCATAGATCGTGGCGAGATCAAAATCTGCAAGGTTCATACAGATGACAATCTAGCAGACCCGCTTACCAAGCCTCTGGCGCAGCAGAAGCATGAGAAGCACTGTAATAATATGGGTTTGAGATTTCTCAACCATTAGATTAAGTGCAAGTGGGAGATTGTTGGGGTATGCCCTTAAGGCTAATGTTTGAGGCCTGTGGGAATGTATCTGTATCATGTAATAAACTGTTATGTTTATAAAGGCATGGTTATTATTCAGTTGTTTACATTGTCTGCTGCAATATATGTTCTTCTGAATAATGTCTCAAAGCTGTTCAGCTGGGCTGACATGCTGTATGTCCTTAGTCGAGATATCTTGGTGAACATGAGACAGCCTTGATATGATTGAGACTAATATGTGTTCTAATCTTATAGGATGCTTCGAGCATGGAATAAGGTGTAGACTCATGGGTACGTTGGATGTACTGGACAGACCCTACTAGGATGTTCAATTGTTTGTCACAATGTGAATATTCCTTGAATGAGACAAGTGGCACATTTCCTCTGACTTGAGATCACTTGTGTTTTCTAAATGATGATTGTCATTGTTTTGAGATAGTTCAATATCATTTGAAACATAATGATTATAGACTATCTTGGATGGTGAGCTTGAGTCAGGTTAGGGCACTAGTGATAGATATAGGATTGCCGTCTCCTTGTTTAAGGAGTGTGATGTTCTAAAGGGGCCCCCCCCCGGATGAGATGATTGAGAAAGTGTATGGCCATACCCAGGTGACTGTGTTCATCTGATCTAATCATGCTCATCATATTGGAGCTGCAAGCTTGACACGCTTGTCCAATAAGAACATCCAGTGGCAAAGGAAATATGTATGCTTTGTGAATTGATTCACACTTGTGCTGTGGTTTGGGTGTAGTCTTGGAAGACTCTTTTCTTTATATCGGGAGACAGTGATGTGTTGCTAGATACCCCTCACTGATCGTGATGACGTGAGTTATCGTTACCGACATTTAAAGGAAACCCTCAGGGTCGCACAATTTGATGATATGGCTTACTTAAGTCAGATCGTGTGGACTGAATTGTTTGGGTTCAGTTTAAAGGGATTTGATCTCTGATTGTAAGTGAGATCTAGTCTGATCATGTTTGATTGATTAGGGCTTGAGATCGGTAAGCTTCGATTGAGAGAATGAATGCTAGATCGGTCAGATCAGCAGCATCTAGAGATCAACGGTCAGATCATGAGCCTTATGGTTTAATTATGATTTGGACTAGTTGCTTGGCTTATTTGGTTTGTGAACCGAACCAATGTGAACCAGCTCAAGTGAGCGCATGGTTCAAAAGGATGAAGAGAAGTTTGCGCTTGGGGTAAACCCATGGTATGCGCATGTGAACGTTGAGAGGTGGATTGCTATTTTTAGATAGCACCTCTCTAAACGTGGGCATGTCTCACGTTCACGCAAGAGACGCTCTCATCTCTCGCCTATTCTTTTCTTTCGGTCGCCAACTTGAATATAGAGTTTTTGGTTTTTGCACTCTCGTGGGAACAAGTGGTGGACGCAAAAGGAAGAAGGTGATCGCTAAGCAACGGATTTTCTCCCTTTCCATTCGACAACGACTTCTTGAAACCTTGCTAGCACAAGGAGCACCAACAGAAGAGTAGGCGACATCTCTTGTGTGCGTCACCTTAGGAGAAGGAGCACTTGCGCCTTTCCTTCCAAGACAACATCTAAGTGATGGCAATGGTAAGAATCTCCTTGCATTAAAAGTTGATCATATGATATGTTAAGATCTCTATGAAACCCTAGCTTCCCATGCGGTTTTTATATATGCGCCTCCCTTAGGGTTTCGGCCCCCTTAGATTAAGGGGACTTTCACTATAACCATTATGTTTCAAATGATATTGAACTACCTCAAAACAATGACAATCATCATTTAGAAACACAAGTGATCTCAAGTCAGAGGACATGTGCCACTTGTTGCAAACAAGGATTATTCACATTGTGACAAGCAATGGAATATCCTAGTAGGGTCTGTCCAGTACATCCAATGTACCCATGAGTCTACATCTTATTCCATGCTCGAAGCATCCTATAAGATTAGAACACATATTAGTCTCAATCATATCAAGGCTGTCTCATATTCACCAAGATATCTCGACTAAGGACATATAGCATGTCAGCCTAGCTGAACAGCTTTGAGACATTATTCAGAAGCACACTTATTGCAGCAGACAATGTAACAAACTGAATAACAACCATTGCCTTTATAAACATAAGAGTTTATACATGATACTGAAAGAATCCCAAGGCCTCAAACATTAGCCTTAAGGGCATACCCCAACACTAAGGGGCCCCCTGGACGAAATGGTTGAGAATGTGTATGGCCATACCCAGACAACTATGTTCGTCTGATCTAACCATTTTCATCATGTTGGAATTACAAGCTTGACACGCTTGTTCAACGAGAACATCCAGTGGCAAAGGGTAACATGTATGCCAAGTGAATTAGATTCACACTTGTGCTGTGGTTTGGGAGTAGTCTTGGAAGACTCTTTCCTTCATATTGGGAGACAGTGATGTGTTGCTAGATACCCCTCTCTGATCGTGATAACGTAAGTTATCATTACCGACATTGAAGGAAACCCTTAGGGTCGCACAATTTGATGATTTGGCTTACTTATGTCAGATCGTGTGGACTGGGATTATTCTAGTTCAGTTTAAAGCAATTTAAACTCTGATTGGAAGTGAGATCTAGTCTAATCATGTTTGATTGGTTAGGGCATATGATCGGTAAATTTTGATCGGGAGAATTGATGCTTGATCGTAAAGATCAAGAGGTTCAATGAGATGTGTGGTTAGATCTTGAGCCACTTGGTTCAAAGAGATCTTAACCAGGGCTGGTTCGATTTTGTGCTTGAACCAAATTGGGATTGAACCGGTTCACTTAGTGAACGCATGGTTCAATTAAGAGGGAAGTTTCGATTGCAAAGAAGGGAGTTAAGAAGGGAGTTACATTTCGGTTTTACCATGTGTGGTGGTGACCGAACTTTCCTTTCTTGGTCTCTCCCCTCACGGTTTCGAGAATCTCTAGTGTGCTTCCTCTTTTTCGCTTCTTCATCATCTTCACGACAAGGAAGAAAGTCGACCAGCCAAGGGTGCACATCTCCTCTCCAAGACACGATCAAAGACTCCTTGGTGTCTTTGCTAGCACAAGGAGCACAAGGAGCACAAGGAAGAAGTTGACATCATCTTGTGTGTGACACCTTTGGAGAAGAGGCACTCGCCCCTTTCATCATCCAAGCTGCACTTACATCATGGCAATGGTAACGCTCTAACTTGTTCTTGCAAGGTTGATCATGTGCTTAAGTCATGCGATTTTTATGGTTTCCTAGTATTTCCGCTACAACAAGTTCTATGAATGATACTTGTGACCTAGGTTTCCTATTACCCTTTGCCTAAATTGATATCCTGCCATTGGATTAGTCTCAAGTTTATCAATCCAATGCATTGGTCATGACTCAACTAGTGTGGCCACACATTCCTGTCATGCACCAATAAGGTGGGTCGCCACCGAGTGGATATCATGCTTCCAATAAGGAAGGGGTAAATCCTACTATTGGTCATCCATGTCTCTACATGACTTATGACATGCCCAATGACAGTCGTTTTGGTCTCCCAATTACGGAGAGATGTAAGACTGCATCAAAGCATACCCATCATCAAATCTAGACATGAATACCTCAAGTCTAAGAATCAATGTAGACCTCTTGCATGTGAGATTGCCTTGTTGACTAGACAAGTCAGTCCTCACGGTGGATCACTCCAGTGCATCCAATGCACCTGTATGTCTGCGTTACTGTGCCCCGCACTTAACCAGCCCATACACCAGTCTCACATGTACCAAAGCCGTCCCATATCTGCTAAGATACCTTGACTGGGGATAGCTTATGAGAATGGATCCAATCCAAACTCCTCGGACATTATTTATGCAACTCTATACATCAACGCAAGTAGAGAAGTCTGTATAATAACGATAATGCCTCTATAAAGAATAATAATTCCATCAAAGTACATTCAAACAATGCCCGACTATGTCCATACGTTGGTCTGTAGGGCATAAACACCAACAATTCGAACCCGTGACGTTGATCTAGTTAATTGTGAGTAGGCGCCTATATGCATTATCCCACATGGGGAAAATCTCCAAGGCTGATCTGGCTCTGCTATTATAAATAGAGAGGCCCACCTGGGAGATTGTTGCACCAGACTCTTCTCTTGTCTCTTGTTGTCGACCCCCTTCTGCTGCTTTGCGTGAGGGTCCTGGAGGTGATGAAAATAAAAGGTTTTTTGCATCAAAAGTTGGGACAAGTGGTAGTGCTACCCACTCCTTGTCGCCAACGGTCACTGCTCTCCTTGGCATTGGTGCAAGTTGAGAAGGTCAAGAGGCGTGGATCTCATCTCCCGATGCTAGCACCACGCGTGGAGTTTGGAGAGATCTCGAGGAGTCCGTGTGTACGCGATTGCAGAGGACGGGCCCTTGTGCGTCTTCATCATCGGCTGGTCCTAGAATTGTTTGATAGGGTACTGCTCTTTACATCCTTCGGTTTTCTCTCGTAAGGGATCCTGGTGTTCTGGAATATGTTTCGGACCTCCGCTTTCGCTGTGTTTAAAGTTTTTCTGAGGTCTAGGGATTCCCAACAAAAAGGACCAGTCTGTTCTACACTTACACTAAATGGAATGGCAGGGCATGCAAGATTGTTGTGGACAGTGGGAGTAGTCTAAATGTCATATCTAAGGGAGCTGTCACCATGTTTGAGCTGAACTTAGAAGCCCACCCAAAACCAAATAGTTTCTCCTGGGTTGACTAAACTAGCATACCCATCGCCCATCGATGTGCTGTCCCTTTACACTTAGCATCCTTTTAGGGAAAAGTCTGGTGTGATGTCACTAATATGGATGTAGCAGATGTCCTCTTAGGGAGACCATGGCTTTATGACTTAGATGTTATCCACTATCGTAGAAGCAATACCTACACGTTCATGCATAATGGAAGAAAAATCACCTTAGTTCCCTGCCTACCCTGTGAAAGGCAGGCATCACATTCTACGGGGAAGGCCATTGAAGCACCTAAATCCATCTCACTGCTAAGAGCTCAACTCTTCCTAAAAGAAACACAAGAAATCAATCAAATTTATACCTTGGTCATCAAGCCGGTTGAAGATACTTCAATGAGTGAAACACCTCCAGTAGTGTGTAAGTTGTTGGAAGGGTACAAGGAGATCACCCCTAAGGAACTGCCTGAGGAGCTTCTCCCTAAACGTGGCATTCAGCATGCCATTGACTTGGTTCCAGGGGCCACCCTCCCACATCTACTGCACTATCGTATGAGTCCTATGGAGTACGCTGAGGTCCAAAGACAAGTTGATAAATTGTTAAGTACAGGCCTAATTAGAGAGAGCTTAAGTCTGTGTTGATGGAGGGGCCAACCCTGCTCCTAGAAGGTCCGGTAGGACTAGGAAGAAGCCCACCATACATGGCTTCCCCTCATAGGTCACCCCCTTTTTTCTTTCCTTATGTGCACTTTCTATATTTGCATCTTGTAGGAATAAGTTCTTGTGAACCTTGTAGTACAAGGTTATGCATTACTTTCTAGGATGGTCTACTTGTTTTTGCAAATAAATTCATAGGCTAAAACCAGCTCAAGGGGACACTAAAGAAGCTCACTCCAAGCTACTCAAGTGGGGCTCCAATTATGGAAGGAGGCACTTCAATACTTCAACTAAAGACTTCAAGTTGAAGATGCTCACATTGAATGCAACTCCACCTTTCCAAAGCAAGCCTTGGCGCATCCACCACAACACCTTGCCAAATCAAGTAAAGAGGATGAATTCGAAGGTGAAAGAACCAGCCCACAACTTGCCAATTGAGGAGCCTTCAATGCGCCTAGTATTCAAGGATCAATCAAGATCCACAAATCAAGGGATTCCCATCTAAATCCCCAATTTGTGGAACCATCTTTGGAAATCTCCTAGCCGCCAATGCTCTTGAAGGAATGATTTTCAAATTCAAATGGATTAAATGCATGAAGATGCCATCTCATCCAAGCAAACAAGGAAAGAGCCCCAGAAGAATTCGGCCACATTAAAGAGCAAACCGAAAAGATGGAATTCAAAATTCAAATTCAATCTTCAAGAAGGAAGGACTTGATTGGAGCATTAATTCTCTTCCTTATTCTTGTATTTGCGCCAAGGATAAAATGTCACCCTTGCCCTTGACTTAATTTGCCTATAAGTTGTAATCCCTCTTGCTTTTGTCGATTAGTTGCCTAGTTGAAAAATATTGTGTTTGCAATGGTGCTTGTGTCGCCTAAGAGTTTCTATCTCCCCCTCATCTAAAGGGCCGAGCCCTTTCCCTTCATCTCTTTCCCTTTCTTCTTCTATTTCCTTACAACCGAGACCTTGAAGACAACTTTGATAGCATCTTGCGCACATCTAAGAGATCCTTGCTTTCTTGTTCTCGTGAAGGGCTAGAAGTGAACAAGAGGATCAATCACTCTTGGCCATCATGAAGAAGGACACCAAGAAGACATCTATTTGGCTAAGTTCCTTCCCCTCTCCATTCCTTAGGTTTTAGAACTTGTTTCTACACTAATCCAAGTGTTTATTGTAGGAAGGTGCAAGGTTTGGGAGATCCTCTTGGCGCAAGTGTTCTTTCTTCCCCTTCCCCTCTCTTCTCGTAGTTAAAGTGTTAAGGGAAGTTGTGAGGCTTAACCTCCCCCTTAGATTGTCTTAGTTTGTAATATGAATCCGTGGAATGTGCAAATGTTGTTTGTCTGTGCTTGCATGTAATGAAGCAACTCCTTCCATCAGAGTAGGACCATTGAAGACCGGGACAACACGATCCTTCTATTCTCATGGATCGCACTATGAGTATCGCTTCTAGTCATTTCAATTTGTAGTTTAAAGTGTCATTTCAATTAGTAGTTTGAAGTAACTTAGTTTTCGGTTTTGTCTATTTTAAAAATATAAAAATATTTTCCAACCTCGTTAGAGTAATTTTGGTTTTATTATAAAATACAAAAAAAAACTATTTTGCAAAAGCGTTGTTTGCATGCACCTTGCTTGTGAGTGACCCCCCTACATCAGTATGATATTAGAGCACCTTATTATAATAGATTTTTAGCCTAAAACTAATTTTCAAATTCTAAGACTTTCTTGGACCTAGGTGTTTGAAAGAAGTTGATCTCATAAAAGGCTATCATATAATATATAACCTTTAGAAGCCTAATTTTTAAAAACTACTATCTTTCAAAACTATTTTCTATGATGACTACTAGATCTAGTGCAAATTACAATAACAACTTTGACCCTAATGACATGGATAGGATGGAAATGATGTTTAACATGATAACCAACCTCCGCGATGAAATTAGGAATCTTATAGCTTGCCTTCCAAACCAGGAAACCCCTAGAGATGATAGACCCCCCTAGTCGACCCTCAAGTGAACCCATTATAGGACAACATACTCATAACAATAGGAATTTTCCGAGGGGAAACCAAGAACCTAAATGGGAAGAGCCACTTGCTCAACCCAACCAAAGACATAAGGCGGATAATGTTCACCGCAACATCAAACTCACACCCCCTACCTTTAGTGGTTCCCTTGACCCTAGAGAGTTCTTAGACTGGGTTGACAAGCTTGAGCGATACTTCGACTGGAGTATGATGCCTAAGCATTCTAAGGTTAGGTTCACCCGTTGTCTCCTAGAGGGCACAACTAGATTGTACTGGACTAGTGTTGAGAGAAACCTAGAGATGTTTGGACGCCCCCCTATTGATAGATGGGATATGATGCGAGAAAGGCTTAAAGAAATGTATGGCCCACTTTTCTTCCAAACCAAGATAGTTGATCAAACTATAGCTTTAGTTCAAGGAAACCTAACTGTAATAGATTACACAACTAGGTTCGATGAACTCCTACTTAGGAGTGGCATGCATGAGCTACCCCATGTCAGCCTTAGCCGGTATAAGAATGGGCTTAGACCTAAAATTAAAAGAGGGATGACCTACTACCAAATAGACTATGTAGAAACTGCCTACCAAAGAGCCTTAGAGGTAGAAAAGAACTTATAGCCTGTTTCAGATGAGGGATAGAAAATAAGAAGGAAAAGAAAAATAGGTAGAACAGAAATGAAGAAGAAAGGAAATGTTCTTTTATTTTCCTTTCTGTTGTTTCAAAGAGAGGGAGGAAATTGAGAATCTTCACTGACGTCGCCACGCAACGCCTGTCGATTCTCCACCATCTCGAGCTGACAATCTCTATCGCTGGCGACGAGGGCGAGAGGCGGCGGCGGTGAGTGAAAGAGGCAAACAAGAGGGTAGCGTCCTCATCTTCCTGGCAATGCTCGATGCTGAAGGAGTGGGCGGCGGTGAGTGAAAGAGGCGAAAGAGAGGGCGGCTAGGGGAGGCAAGGGCGTGTAGGTCGGACGAACGGGAGGCATGGAGGTCGGACGCGGAGCTCGTTGAGGGCGGCCTAGCAAAGATCGGACGAAGGGGAGGTGTGAAGGAGGGAAGGAAGCCTCCTTCGACTTTGCGAGGATGCGGAGGTCGGACGAAGGGGAGGTGCGGAGGTCATCAAGGGCGGCCTGGCGGAGGAGGAGGCGGAGCAGAAGGTGAGCGGTGGCGAGATTCGGCAGGTGTCGGCAATGAGCGAGAGGCGAGTTCGGGAGAGAGCACGCGTGAGTGAGAGGTGAGGCACAGACGCATGGACGGATTTTGGTTTTTCGTCTAATTTAGGGGGAAAAGTTTGAGGGGAAAAGTGCCCCAAATTCCCTAATATTTTCCTTTCTTTTCTCTTATTTTTTTCACTAAAACAAAGGAAAAGACTATCCAATCCCTCTACGCCTGACCCCAACGCATCTACCCCCACACCCTCTAAGCCTAAAGCTACCCCAAAATCTAGTTGGATCACCTGCCATGTCTGTCACCAGCCTGGACATTACATGAAAGACTATCCTAAGAGAGTCCTATACTTAGGTGAAGAAAAACATGAGGAAACCTATGAGGAAAACCATGAAGAAACCCATAACCTTGATTCTGGATGTGTGATATGTGAATAATTAATTTATGATAGTGGTGAAGAGCAAACCCAATATACCTTAGGAGTGGTTAGGTGCACCCTACTCAAACCTATCCTAATTGAGGACTGGCGTAGGACCAGTATTTTCCACACCTACACAACATGCAATGGCAACATGTGCAAAGTAGTGATAGATGGGGGAAGTAGTCTGAACGCAGTCTCTCACACAGTCTTAGTGAAGTTCAACCTTATGGCAGAGCCAGACCCTAGCCCCTATAGGATATCCTAGGTAAACCAGTCTAGTGTCCCAGTTACCCATAGGTGTCTTGTGCCTCTTCAGTTTGCCATCTACCAAGGCAAGATTTGGTGTGACGTCATAACCATGGATGTCGCCCAAGTCTTACTCGGTCACCCTTGGTTATTTGACATGGATGTTATCCACTACGGTCGGACTAACACCTATGTCTTTAGCGATGATGGGCAAAAGATCAAACTGATGCCTTCAATGCCTAAGGAAATTAAGGCTTCCACCAACAAGGGTAAGATAGAAGAACCTAAGGAACCTAAGCCTACCATCCAACTCATAAGGAGCCATGCCTTCACCCAAGACTGTCTAGAGTCCAAACAAGTGTACTCCCTAGTCATTAAGGAAACCAATCCAGATGAGGAGTCACCCCTACCCCTAGAAGTTGAGACCCTACTCTCAGGGTACTCCGAGCTCACTAGAGATGAACTTCCTACCTCCCCTTAGAGAAATCCAACATGCCATAGACCTTGTCCCGGGTTCCACTCCACCATACTTGCCCCATTATAGAATGAACCCCACTGAGCATCAAGAGCTCAAGAGACAAGTAGATGATCTTTTAGATAAGGGTTTCATTAGGGAGTGTCTTAGTCCATGTGCAGTACCCGCCCTCCTTACCCCAAAGAAGGATGGAAGCTGGTGCATGTGTATAGACTGTAGGGCAATGAACAAGATAACCATCAAATATAGATTTCCCATCCCAAGGTTAGATGATATGCTTGACATGTTGGTAGGTTCTAAGTGGTTTAGCAAGCTAGACCTTAGAAGTGGATACCATCAAGTTAGGATCAGACTTGGGGATGAGTAGAAGACAGCCTTTAAGACTAAGGATGGTTTGTATGAGTGGCTACTCATGCCCTCTGGTCTCTCTAATGCCCCCTCTACCTTTATGAGATTGATGAACCAAGTCTTGAAGCCTTACATAGGAAGATTTTTGGTAGTGTACTTTGATGACATCCTAGTGTATAGTAAGACCAAAGAAGAACACATGGAACACCTTAGGAAAACCTTAGACTTGCTTCAGGAAGAAAAGCTACACCTTAACCTGAAGAAGTGTTCTTTCCTCGCCCCTAGGGTTGTTGTCTTATGCTTCATTGTATCTGACCAAGGACTTAAAGCTGACCCTAGCAAGATCCAAGCCATCTTAGACTGGCCTGAACCCAAAACCTTGACTGAAATTAGGAGCTTCCATAGTCTAGCTGCCTTCTATAGGAGATTCATTAGAAACTTTAGTACCATAGTAGCCCCTATAACCAATTGTATGAAACAAGGTGAGTTTAGTTGGCCTAAATCTGCTAGTAGAGCCTTTGAAGAGCTTAAGGCAAGAATGACCACTGCCCCAGTCTTCAGACTGCCTGACTTTTCTAAAGTTTTCATAGTGGATTGTGATGCCTCAGGAGTAGGGATAGGAGGTACCCTTAGTCAGGAGGGCCACCCAGTAGCCTACTTTAGTGAAAAATTAAATGAGGCTAAGCAAAGATATACCACTTATGATAAGGAGTTCTATGCGGTAGTTCAATCCTTAAGGCACTAGATACACTATTCAATACATAATTAATTTATTTTGAATAGTGACCACCAGGCTTTATCTTTTTTAAGTGCTCAAAAGAAATTAAATGTTAGGCATGCGAAATGCGTAGAATTTCTTCAACAATATAATTTTGTTTTAAAACATAAGTCTGGAACTGAAAACAAAGTTGCTGATGCTTTGAGTAGGGTAACTTTACTTGTGCAAAAATTATCTGTTGAAGTAGTTGGATTTGATCGCATGAAGCACGAATACTTAGAATGCCCTTATTTTGCAAACATATATTCTGAGCTTAGAATAGACCCTTTGAGTCATCCCCTCTATACCCTAAGGGATGAGTTTTTATTTCTTAGGCCAAAGCTATGCATTCCCAAGACCTCAATCCGAGACTTCCTTGTTTGGGAGATCCACGGAAGAGGGCCTGCCGGGCACCATGGCCGGGACAAGACTCAGGCCTTAGTGGAGGAGCGGTTCTTCTGGCCGAATCTCCATAGGGATGTGGCTAAGGATGTCAAGCACTATAGGACCTGTCAGACTAGCAAAACTCAGAAACATAACTTTGGTCTATACACACCCCTACCCATTCCTCAAGCACCTTGGCAGGACCTTAGCATAGACTTCATCTTAGGTTTACTAAGGACTTCCTCTAGACATGATCCTATCTTTGTCGTAGTGGATAGGTTTACTATGATGGCACACTCTATACCTTGCTACAAAACCTCAAATGCATCACATGTAGCTAGGATTTTCTTTAAAGAGGTTGTTTGTTGGTGTATATGCCCTATGACCTAGTTTTGGTCCATTATTGTACTACTTGACGTTGATATTTTATATCATTATGGCATTGTCATTATCTATATTTGCTTACATCTGCGATAGTGTACTTATATGATAATGTCCCTGGAGACAGATTGGATCTGTGCTCAAATGATAGTCCCCAGTCGATGTACCTGAGTGGATATAGGATAGCTCTGGTACTTGTGAGACTGGTATATGGGCTGGTTAGGCATGAGGTGCTAACGCAGACATATGGGTATATCAGTGGTGGATATACTGGATCGACCCACTGTGAGGCAATGACTTGGTGTCACAAGTTATCCACACAAGTGATAGGAGATGCATTGATCCCTTCACTTGAGGTCATTGGCCATTCTATGTGGTTAGGGATATGCTTTTATACAACCTAACACTTCACCGTAGTTGGGGGGGGGGGGAATAACGGTTGTCATTGAGCATGTCACGACCCATATGAGAAGGTCAATGGATAGATAGAGGATTTGCCCCTTCCGAAGGGAAGTTTGATATCCATAGAGCTCCTCTATGGTTCTATGACTGAAAGTGTATGACCATACCCAGGTGAGACCTGATTTAGTCATAACTATGAGATTAGATGAAAACAAGTGGTGACACACTTGTCCAATCGGATATCAGTACGGCAAAGAGACTGGAATGCATCTGTAATTGATTGCGATGATGAGGATGTCGATGTCGATATCCATTCCAATGACCTGGGTAGTAGCGATGCACTGCTAGGTGCCACTCACTGCTTGTGGTGACCTTTGGTCAACACTGTCAACATCAGAGGAACCTACAGGGTCACACAACTTGATATTTGACTTCTCGTATTGATCGGGAAGCCTTATGATCGAGTTATTAGATAACTCAGATCTATTTGGGAGATTTCATCTGCGCCAATGGGCCTGATGAGATGGAAGAAACTTATTGGAGCCAACTTCCAATTTTGGCATATTGACCAATGTAACCATGGTTAGCCTCATTTGACCTTGGGTTAACTTGGATTGGATCCAAGAACTTGGTTAATGTGCATAATGGACCTTGGGCTAGGCCCATTGATAAGTTGGGCTTGCTAATAAGTTATCATGAAGAAGAAAGGGGCTAAAAGGGTATAATGGGGATAAATCTCCTCCCATTAGCGCCTAAGGGCATAATGGGGAGGAGTAGGCAATTTTGCTTCATGAAGCCAAATCCCAACCCTAACCTTGGCCGCCCCCCTTGCATAACTGACCTATGGCTCTATAAAAGAGGCCATAGGCACCCCTCTCTCATGATTACATCCTTGGAGGCGTGAACAATGGAGAGGGGCGAAAGTTGGGGGCTCTTGGCGCAAGTTTTCTTCCTCTCTTCCATAGCCGCAACCAATTCTTCTTCTCCTCCTCTTGGCGCAAGAATAAATTGTTCTTAGCGGCTTCTCCTCATCTTCATCCTTGGCGCATACTCATTGGAGGTGGCGCAAGTTGTGAAGAAGGTATACTAAGGCTTGGATCTTCTTCCCGAGGCTAGCACCGGGTGTGGAAGAAGAGGACTCGAGGCATCCGTGTGTGTGAGACTGCAGAGGGCGCACACTTGGGCGCCTATCACGACATCAGCCTCATCTTGCTTTAAGGTATATTCTATCTCATCGTGTCGACTCCCTCGCATGCGATCTTCACAGGGTTTTTGGGACTGGCTCATTTCGGGGATATTGCTTCCGTTGTGCAATGTTTTATGCAATTTCTATCTCTGAAAATTGTAAAATATCCATGGGGTTTCCCAATAGTGGTATTAGAGGGACTTGCGAGACTCGAACGATGTAATTTCATGCTTTTCCATGCTCACATGCCATATCTCAATTTTCGCAAATTGGATGATCACATGGCAAACGATTTTTCTAAGTAGAAAAAATTAGGGTTTCTTGTTTCTATCATCTTTTCAATCTCTTTTGGATTTTTGGGTTATTTTTCTTGCATGATTTAAGGATCAAAGGCGCACGTGGTTTTGTCAAGTAGGACGGGCATTGTGTCTTCGGACTGGCCGGGTCTCTTGATCTGACAAAATTGCCAGCCGAAAGGATCTTTTAAATCATCATGAAAGTTTAATTGCAAATAACCAAAAAATTTGTGATAAGAAGATGAGGAAAAGAGACTGGTTTTATGAAAAAGTAAAATTTCAGATTTTATGTTTTTCATGAGCATGTAGAATTGCATATGTAGATACCTTACTTGTGCATAATGTTGTGATCATGAGTCAAGCCGCTTTGCATGCCTGTGATGTATCCTTGTCAGGCCTGCGTGCCGCTTTTAATTTTGCTTTTAACTAAGAAGAAGATTAGGGTGGCGCATGTACTTGGAGATTGGCGCATGCATGCTTGCTTGTGCAGCTTGCCTGGTGGCGCAAGAAGCACTCTTCTTTGATGGCGCATGGTGTAATGGCGCAAGATGACCTGGCCGAGACTTAGGGCTTGTGTGCAATGTGTCTTGGCCCATATATAGTGGTGCATCATCTATGGAGAAAGACCCATGGCATTGGCCGAACCCATGAGGCACACCTCTAGGGTTTGAGAGCTAAACCATGGTGAGGAGGACCTTGGAGCCAACCTTGAAGTTCAAGTTAGAGGTCGGCTAGGTTAGGTCTTGTCTTTGCGGCTTGAATCCTAGGTCAAGAGTTGAACCTCCTTTTGGCATGGGTTGGTTCAATGTCTTGAATAGGCTATGATCACATCATTCATTTATTGCTTTTGATATCTGCTAAAGCATGCCTGTTTTATCGTTATGTTATCACTATAGGATTGCATGCCTGTAATGTTAGACATAAGATAAAACTAATGAGACCTCAAAAACCCTCATAAATAAATATCAACTCTAGTAGCCTTCTAACGCGTAGCCCTCACTAAGCTATCGATCAGTGGTGTTGTGAATTGTTTCCCACCCTCGTGGGACACACCCACTTATCTTTATAAAGTGCATGGTGGCAATGGTTTCCCCAGTCCGTTTTAATCGGGTGCGCCTTCGCAAGGAAACTCGTTGGCCCTAGGCATAACGGTTAGGAATGGACTTGACTAGATTTTCACATGTGCTGGGCATATGGTGGAGCTCTAGAGGCATCGTTAAGAGGTTAAGGTTTCATGCTGTATCCAGCCCTCGCTGGACATGAAAAGCCTAGACTGTCTCAATAAGGGGAATTGCCTGGAGCAATCGACCAGCGTGCCCACCTTAGGAAGCATGGGTTACTTTGTGCATCTCATCCCACCCTCGTGGGACGTGAAGCCTCGTGTGGAATGAGGATCCCATCTCACTAGGAAGTCTTAAACTTCCCGATTGACTTTGTGGGTTGTCAATTCGATTAAAATAGTGAGAGTCATAATCATTTAAAACAAGTCCAGTTTAAATGATTTGAAGTAGTACTAAGTCTGCTATTTCTTGATTGTTGTAGATCAATGGCAACAAACAATAGCGGATTGACACTGCGATCACTCCTTGATAAGGATAAGTTGGTTGGAACCAACTTTATAGACTGGCATCGGAACTTGAGGATAGCCCTTAAGCTCGAGAAGAAGCTGTATGTCCTAGAGCAGGCTCTTCCGGCGCCTCCTCCGCCTAATGCCCGAGTTGTAGATAGGGATGCTTTTAGAAAGCATCAGAATGGCTCTATGGAGGTATCATGTCTCATGCTCGCCACTATGGCACCTGAACTTCAGGTGCAATATGAGGAGCAGAACGCTTTTCAGATGATCACTCATTTGAAACAAATGTTCGAGGCTCAAGCTAGAACTGAGAGATTTGACACCGCCAAAGTAGTCTTTCGATGTAAGTTATCTGAGGGTGCACCAGTGAGACCCCATGTTCTCAAGTAGATTGGGAACGTGGATCATCTCAGGAGGCTTGGACACGCCATAGATAACGAGCTGGTTGTGTATCTAATTCTGCATTCCCTGCCCCCTAGCTTCAGTTCGTTTATCATAAATTTCAACATAAACCGGATTGAGTGCACACGGGAGGAACTAATGAATATGCTCCAGACAGCCGAGCGTGAGATGGTAAAGACCAAACCTAATTCTGTTCTTTTGGTCCCTACGGCCAAGAAGATGAAGAAAAAGGGTAAGGCACATGCCAAGGGCGGTGCCAAGGGTCCTACCAATGCACTGAAGAAAAAGGCAGGGAAGTCAAAGGACCAGTGGTGCTTCCACTGTGGCGAGCAGGGTCACTGGAGGAGCGACTGGAAGCAACTTCATAATGGGGAGAAGAAAGGCTTGGCCTTAGCTTCTAGCTCAGGTATTTATGTTGCAGAAGTCAACCTTTCTACCTCTATATCATGGGTATTGCTTGCCGCATGTGGAGCTCGTATTTGTACAAATATGCAGGGGCTCAAGAAAAGTAGATCGGTACGGGCTGGAGAGATTGACCTACGAGTTGGAAACGGGGCACAGGTTGCTGCTATTGCTGTAGGAGTTTTGACTCTCTCCTTGCCATCTGGACTTCAGTTAGAGTTATATAATTGCTATTATGTACCTTTGCTTACTAAGAACATTGTATCCATTCCTTGCTTGGCAAATAAGGGATTTAAGTTTGAAATAAATAAGAACTCTTGTTCTTTTGCAAATATGTTATATGGGAAGGGTACTTTGTGCAATGGTCTATATGTGTTAGACATGGATAACTCTATTTATAACATAAATAATAAAAGGATCAAAATAAGTGGTTCAGTTGGTGCTTTCCTATGCCATTGTCGCTTAGCCCATATAAACAAGAATCGCATTCAATAACTCCATGTAAATGGGTTGTTAGATTCAAGTTCCTTGGAGGAATTTGATACATGTGAGCCTTGTTTGTTAGGGAAAATGACAAAAGCGCCCTTCTCCAAAATTGGTGAGAGGGCAGGAGGTTTGTTGGATCTCATACATAGCGATGTGTGTGGGCCATTCAATAAGCAAGCTAGAGGAGGACACAACTACTTCATTACCTTTACTGGTGATTTTAGTAGATATGGTTATGTCTACTTGATGAGACATAAATCTGAATCCTTTGAGAAATTCAAGGAGTTCAAGAATGAAGTAGAGAACCAGCTTGGTATATCTATTAAGGCTCTTCGATCAGATCATGGTGGAGAGTACCTGAGTGATGAGTTTCTTGACTATCTAAGAAAGTGTGGGATTCTGTCCCAACTCACTCCTCCTGCAATACCCCAATGGAATGGTGTGTCTGAAAGGAGAAATCAAACTTTGTTAGAAATGGTTCATTGTATGATGAGTCATGCAACTCTACCTCCCTCATTCTGGGGACTTGCACTTGAAACAGCTTCTCTAATACTGAATAATGTTCCATCTAAGAGTGTCTCAAAGATTCCATACGAGGTATGGAGTGGGAGACGCCCTAATCTCACTTTTATCAGGATCTTGGGATGTGAGGCTTATGTCAAACGTCAGGATTCTAGCAAGCTATAACCTAGATCTGATAAATGCATGTTTGTGGGGTACCCTAAGGAAACTAAGGGTTACTACTTCTATGTTCCCACCGAGAACAAAGTTTTTGTTACTCGGGGTGCTGTCTTTCTAGAGAAAGAGTTTCTCATGAAAGAAGTTAGTGGGAGGAAGTTTGACTTGGACGAGGTCCAAGTGCAACCACAAGACATAGAGATGGAACCTGAGCCACCTACACCGGTTGATGGGCAACCTGAGACTCAGACACAGGCCCCGCGTAGGTCTAGGAGGATTTGCCATGTACCTGAGAGGTACGGGACGCTGCCGACCCAACACGACGGTATCTTCATCATTGAGGATGAACCCAAGACTTATGAAGAAGCAGTCAGTGGACCAGACTCCGAGAGATGGCTTGACGCCATGAGATCCGAAATGGATTCCATGTCAGCTAACCAAGTTTGGGATTTGGTTGAGTTACCTAATGGGGTAAAACCCATAGGGTGTAAATGGGTCTTCAAGAGGAAGATAGACATGGATGGCAGCGTAGTTACCTATAAAGGTAGACTCGTGGCTAAGGGATTCAAACAATTCAACGGGGTGGACTATGATGAAACCTTTTTGCCAGTTGCTATATTCAAATCCATTAGGATTCTGCTTGCTATAGCTGCATATCATGATTATGAGATATGGCAGATGGATGTAAAGAAAGCATTCCTTAACGGGAAGCTAACTGAGGATGTGTATATGACACAACCTAATGACTTCGTCCATCCTGCAGCGGCCAATAAGGTCTGCAGGCTAAAGAGATCCATTTATGGATTAAAGCAAGCATCTCGAAGTTGGAATCTTCGATTTTGATGAAGCTGTGAGAGATTATGGCTTTATCAAAAGCGAAGATGACGCTTGTGTATATAGAAAATTCAGTGGGAGCTTTGTGACTTTTCTAGTCTTGTATGTCGATGACATACTGCTCATCGGGAACGACATCCCTAGTCTTCAAGCTGTGAAGACATGGTTAGGGAAGTGTTTCAAAATTAAGGATTTAGGGGAGGCCGCCTATATTCTAGGTGTGAGGATCTACCGGGAAAGATCCAAGAGGCTCCTAGCCCTTAGTCAGAGTACCTACATTGATAAGGTCCTGGAGAGGTTCAACTTGGAGTAATCCATAAAAGGGTACCTTCTAGTGAGACATGGCCTTACTCTCTAAAAAGGCCAGTGTCCCACCACACAGGCTGAGAGGGATGACATGAGTCGAGTGCCTTATGCTTCGGCAGTGGGATCGATCATGTATGCAATGTTGTGTACAAGACCAGATGTGGCTTATGCTGTGAGCATAACCAGCCGATACCAATCCAATCCTGGAGTGCAGCACTGGGTGGTTGTAAAGAACATCCTAAAGTATCTGAGAAGAACTAAGGATTTGTTCCTAGTCTATGGGGGATAGGAAGAGCTCAGTATGCAGGGCTACACTGATGCGTCATTCTAGTCTGACCCTATTGACTTTAGATCGCAGGCTGGCTATGTGTTTAAATAAATGGAGGTGCTGTTTGCTGGAAGAGCTTCAAGCAATCCACAATTGCCGATTCTACAACCGAAGCTGAGTATGTGGCCGCTTCTGAGGCAGCTAAAGAAGCTGTTTGGATAAGGAAGTTCATTTCTAAACTTCAGGTGGTTCCCAGTGCAGTGGGTCCCATTGAAATCTACTGTGATAACAAAGGAGCAATTGCACAAGCCAAAGAACCACGGTCTCATCAAAGGTCCAAACACATACTCAGAAGATTTCACCTGATCAGAGAGATCATAGACAGAGGTGATGTCAAGATTAGCAGAGTTGACAGAGAGAACAATCTGGCAGACCCATTGACCAAGGCTTTGGCGCAGCAGAAGCATGACTGTCACGCTAGAGATATGGGGTTGAGATTCCTCAACCTCTAGGTCTTAGTGCAAGTGGGAGATTGTTGGTGTATATGCCCTAGGACCTAGTTTTGGTCCATTATTGTACTACTTGACGTTGATATTTTATATCATTCTGGCATTGTCATTATCTATATTTGCTTACATCTGCGATTGTGTACTTATATGATAATGTCCCTGAAGATAGATTGGATCTGTGCTCAAATGATAGTCCCCAGTCGATGTACCTGAGTGGATATGGTACAGCTCTAGTACTTGTGAGACTGGTATATGGGCTGGTTAGGCATGAGGTGCTAACGCAGACATATGGGTATATCAGTGGTGGATATATTAGATCAACCCGCTGTGAGGCAATGACTTGGTGTCACAAGTTATCCTCACAAGTGATAGGAGATGCATTGATCCCATGACTTGAGGTCATTGGCCATTCTATGTGGTTAGGGATATGCTTTGATACAACCTAACATCTCGCCGTAGTTGGGGGGTAATAACGGTTGTCATTGAGCATGTCACAACCCATATGAGAAGGTCAATGGGCAGACAGAGGATTTGCCACTTCCTAAGGGAAGTTTGATATCCACGGAGCTCCTCTATGGTTCTATGACTGGAAGTGTATGGCCATACCCAGGTGAGACCTGATTTAGTCATAACCATGAGATTGGATGAAAACATGTGGTGACACACTTGTCTAATCGGATATTAGTATGGCAAAGTGACTGGAATGCATCTGTACCTGATTGCGATGATGGGGATGTCGATGTCGATATCCATTCCAATGACCTGGGTAGCAGCGATGCACTGCTAGGTGCCATTCACTACTTGTGGTGACCTTTGGTCAACACTACTAGCGTTAGAGGAACCTACAGGGTCACACACCAAATCTCCCACTCACTGCTTGGGAGATTTCATCTGCACCAATGGGCCTGATGAGATGGAAGAAACTTATTGGAGCCAACTTCCAATTTTAGCATATTGACCAATGTAACCATTGTTAGCCTCATTTAACCTTGGGTTAACTTGGATTGGATCCAATAACTTGGTTAACGTGCATAATGAACCTTGGGCTAGGCCCATTGATAAGTTGGGCTTGCTAATAAGTTATCATGAGGAAGAAAGGGCTAAAAGGGTATAATGGGGATAAATCTCCTCCCATTGGCGCCTATGGGCATAATGGGGAGGAGTAAGCGATTTTGCTTCATGAAGCCAAACCCAACCCTAACTCTGGCCGCCCCCCTTGCATAACCGACCTAGGGCTCTATAAAAGAGGCCATAGGCGCCCCTCTCTCATTATTACATCCTTGGAGGTGTGTGAAGAGTCCCCTTCAAGGGGGAGCGCAAGGGGTTGAAACCCTAAAGGGGGCGCATGTAATTTCCAAGGGGTTTCAACATGAGATCGCATGTAATATATGTTCATATGATCAACCTTAATGAATGTGGAGATCGAAAGAAGATCATACCAAAGCCATCTATTTGGATGGTGTCTTGGAAGCAAAGATCGAAAGGGATCTTCTCCAAAGATGAAGCACACAAGATGAGGAATGGCTTCTCCTTGTCGTCTTTGTGCTAGCAAAGCTTCAAGGGGTCCTTTGCGTGGAGGAAGTTTGAGATGCGAGAACAAGCTTCTCCTTGGATGAAAAACCTTCCCTTCTTCTCGTCAATCCTTTACTCATGAGAGTGCAAGCAAGCCACAAGAGAAGAGGGGAACGTATTTGCGTTTTGGCGTTTAGAGGAATCGGCATTGATGACTTTCCATAAATGGAACATCATTAAGCCATACGCTCATGCCAACCCAAAAACGCTTACTAGCATTGAACCAAGCGTTCACCTTTGTGAACCGGTTCAAGCCAAAACGTCCCAATCGAATTTGGTTCATAAACCAAATCAAAATAGCTCAAGCCATTTGGTCTAGACCATAGTAAACCCTAAGGTTTTAGATCTAACCATTCATCTCTTTGATGCTCTTGATCTCACTAATCCAGCATCAATCCTCTCGATCGAAGCTTACCGATCTCAAGCCCTAATCAATCAAACATGATCAGACCATATCTCACTTACAATCAGAGTTTAAACTCCTTTAAACTGAACCCAAACAATTCAGTCCACACGATATGACTTAAGCAAGCCATATCATCGAATTGTGCGACCCTAAGGGTTTCCTTTAAATGTCGGTAACGATAACTTACGTTATCACGATCAGTGAGGGGTATCTAGCAACACATCACTGTCTCCCGATATAAAGGAAAGAGTCTTCCAAGACTACACCCAAACCACAGCACAAGTGTGAATCCACTTCACTAGGCATACATGTTTCCTTTGCCACTGGATGTTCTTATTGGACAAGCGTGTCAAGCCTGTAGCTCCAATATGATGAGCATGATTAGATCAGATGAACATAGTCACCTGGGTATGGCCATACACTTTCTCAATCATCTCATTTAAGGGGGCCCCTTTAGAACATCACACTCCAATCAAGGAGACGGCAATCCTATATCTATCACTAGTGTCCTAACCTGACTCATGATCATTATCCAAGATAGTCTATAACCATTATGTTTCAAATGACATTGAACTACCTCAAAACAATGACAATCATCATTTAGAAACACAAGTGATCTCAAGTCAGAGGACATGTGCTACTTGTTGCATACAAGGATTATTCACATTGTGACAAGCAATTGAATATCCTAGTAGGGTCTGTCCAGTACATCCAATGCACCCATGAGTCTACATCTTATTCCATGCTCGAAGCATCCTATAAGATTAGAACACATATTAGTCTCAATCATATCAAGGCTGTCTCATGTTCACCAAGATATCTCGACTAAGGACATTACAGCATGTCAGCCTAGCTGAACAGCATTGAGACATTATTCAGAGGCACACTTATTGCAGCAGACAATGTAACATACTGAATAACAACCATTGCCTTTATAAACATAAGAGTTTATACATGATACTGATACAATCCCAAGGCCTCAAACATTAGCCTTTAAGGGCATATCCCAACAATCTCCCACTTGCACTTAATCTAATGGTTGAGAAATCTCAAACCCATATTATTACAGTTCTTCTCATGCTTCTGCTGCGCCAGAGGCTTGGTAAGCGGGTCAGCCAGATTGTCATCTGTATGAACCTTGCAGATTTTGATCTCGCCACGATCAATGATCTCCCGGATCAAGTGAAACCGTCTCTGTATGTGCTTGGACTTCTGGTGCGACCGTGGTTCCTTTGCTTGTGCTATTGCTCCAGTGTTATCACAGAAGATAACCAAAGGATCTGCACTCGAAGGAACGACACCAAGTTCCTGAATGAACTTACGAATCCACACTGCCTCCTTGGATGCTTCCGAGGCTGCAACATACTCGGCTTCTGTTGTGGAATCAGCAACAATAGACTGTTTGAAACTTTTCCACACCACTGCTCCACCATTCAAGCTAAAAACATAGCCTGATTGCGATCAGAAATCATTCTGGTCCGACTGGAACGAAGCGTCAGTATATCCTTCAATACTGAGTTCTTCCTGACCACCATATATCAAGAACATATCTTTGGTCCTCCGCAGATATTTCAAAATGTTCTTGACTGTAATCCAGTGTGCCTGACCTGGATTACTTTGGAACCGACTGGTCACGCTTAACCCGTAAGCGACGTCTGGGCGAGTACACAACATCGCATACATAATGGATCCAATAGCCGAAGCATAAGGCGTATTGTCCATTTCATCTTTCTCAGTCTGTGTTTGTGGACACTGACTCTTCGAAAGATTCAGACCATGTCTGACTGGAAGATATCCTCTTTTAGAATTCTCTAAATGGAATCTCTCCAGGACTTTATCGATGTAAGTACTCTAGCACAGCCCGAGAAGCCTCTTAGATCTATCCCTGTAGATCTTCACACCTAATACATAGGCTGCTTCTCCTAAATCTTTCATCTGGAAACATTTTCGTAACCATGCTTTAACAGCATGCAGTTCAGGAATATCGTTTCCAATGATTAAGATATCATCGACGTAGAGGACTAGGAAAGTAATCACGCTCCCACTAAACCTCTTATATACACACGGGTCATCTTCGTTCTTGATGAAACCAAACTCACAGATTGATTCATCAAAACGAATATTCCAGCTTCTAGATGCTTGTTTAAGTCCATAAATGGACTTCTTTAACTTGCATATTTTATGACGATCTGATGGACTAGTGAAACCTTCAGGTTGTGTCATATACACATCCTCATCCAGTTTTCCATTAAGGAAAGCGGTCTTCACATCCATCTGCCAGATCTCATAATCATAATATGCTGCTATCGCGAAAAGAATCCGAATAGACTTAAACATGGCTACAGGAGAGAAAGTTTCATCATAATCTATCCCGTAGATTTGTTTGAAACCTTTCGCAACTAGCCTGCCTTTATAGGTAACCACGTTACCATCCATGTCAATCTTCTTCTTGAAGATCCATTTACAGCCTATAGGGATTACTCCCGTAGGCGGATCAACCAAATGCCAGACTTGGTTATCTGACATGGAGTCCATTTCGGCTCGCATAGCTTCAAGCCATCTAGCTAACTCCGGTCCACTGACCGCATCCGCATAAGTGAGGGGTTCATCATTTTCAATGATGTAGACTCCGTCATAGCGCTCAGGCTGTCGACGGATCCTTCCCGATCTACGCGGTTCCCGTGATATCTGAGCCTCAGGTTGTTCAATAACCTGATCTACCGGCTCAGGCTCATCCAACTGTGCTTGACTACTTTGTCCTTCCTCTGGATTCTCATCCAGCTTTATTTCTCTCCCATTGGCTTCTTGCAGAAGAAATTCCTTCTCAAGAAAAACTGCCGTCCGAGCAACAAATACTTTGTTCTCTTTGGGATCGTAGAAATAATAACCCTTAGTTTCCTTAGGGTATCCGACAAAGACACATTTCTCAGATCTGCTCTCTAGTTTCCCAGAGGCGAGCTTTTTGACATAAGCCTCGCAACCCCAGATCTTAACAAATGTCAAGCTCGGCTGTTTCCCATACCATAGCTCATATGGAGTCTTAGAAACTGCCTTGGATGGCACTCGGTTTAGTACCTTTGCAGCTGTTTCCAGTGCAAATCCCCAAAAGGAGTAAGGTAGAGTAGCCTGACTCATCATAGAACGAACCATATCTAGTAAGGTTCTGTTCCTCCTCTCGGACACACCATTCCATTGCGGTGTTCCTGGCGGAGTGAGCTGTGAGATAATCCCACACTCCTTCAGATAGTCAGTAAACTCTCGACTTAGGTATTCACCACCTCGATCTGAACGAAGTGCCTTGATATTTCGGCCTAGCTGATTCTGTACTTCATTCTTGAACTCTTTGAACTTGTCAAAAGATTCACTCTTATGTCTCATTAAATAGACATACCCATATCTACTGAAATCATCAGTAAAGGTAATGAAGTATGAATAGCCACCTCTGGCATGTTTACTAAATGGCCAACACACATCACTGTGTATAAGGTCAAGTAAACCTGAAGCCCTTTGACCTTGGTGAGAAAAAGGAGCCTTCGTCATTTTACCCATTAAACAAGCTTTGCATGTATCAATCTCCTCACAGGAGAAAGATCCCAGCAGTCCATGATCATGCAACCGCTTAATGCGTTTCTTGTTAATATGGCCTAAACGACTATGCCATAGCAAGGTGCTGTCATCAGCATACTTGGCTTTCTTATTATCAATGTTTTGTATAGAACATTCCATGTCCAACATGAATAACCCATTGTTAATTGATCCAGAAGCATAAACAATATTATCATAAGACAGAACACACTTTGAAATATTGCATTCAAAGGCAAATCCTTTCCTGACAAGAGCAGGAATAGAGATAATATTTTTCGTAATACTTGGAACAAAATAACAATTGTCAAGTTCTAGTACAAGTCCAGATGGTAATGAGATGTAATAAACCCCTACAGCAACAGCAGCAACCCGTGCCCCGTTTCCAACTCGTAGGTCCACCTCATGCTGTCCCACCTGCCTTCTTCTCTTGAGTTCCTGTACATTTGAACAAATGTGAACTCCACATGCAGTGTCCAACACCCATGAAATAGAAGAAGAAGATATCATGACCTCAGTCACAAATATACCTGAGCCAGAAGCGATGCTTCCCTTCTTGTCTCCTTGGAGCGCTTTACAGTCCTTTTTCCAGTGACCCAGCTGGCCACAGTGGAAACATCTGTTGTCCTTTGACCGCTTTACCTTTTGTTTCAGAGCCTTGCTGTAGTTCTTGACAGGGGCCTTGCCCTTCTTCCCCTTCTTCTTGTTCCTGGAAGGGAACATCAAGACAGAGGTTGAAGGCTTTCCCTTCAGAGTCTCCTCCGTAGTCAAGAGCATATTCAGCAACTCTGCCGGAGTACAGTCGATCTTGTTCATATTAAAATTAATAATGAACGCATCGAAGGAGGCCGGGAGAGACTGCAGAATAATGTCGATAGCAAGCTCCTGATTGATGGTATGCCCCAGTTTTTCTAGAGCCTCCTTGTGCCCAATCATCTTGAGCACATGAGCTCCCACTGGACTCCCTTCAGTCAGTTTGCTCTGAAAGAAAAGCTTGGTCAGATTATAGCGTTCAGTCCTCGCCTGTGCAGCATACAGCATCTTGAGGTTTGCTATAATTTCTATAGCAGACATATCCTCATGCTGACGCTGCAGCGGTGGCGTCATAGACGCTAGCATCAGGCAAGCAACATCAATGCTATCATTGACATGCTTTTCATAGGCATCGCGAACCGCCCTTGCGGCGATCGCAGCGGGTTGAGGCGGTATAGTCGTCTCGAGGACATACAGTTTCCTCTCAGCCTTAAGAACGATCTCAAGGTGTCCGAACCAGTCTGAGAAGTTTGGCCCAGCAAACTTCTCCCTTTCCAGTAGGGATCGCACATTGAAGCTCATGATGTTCGTTGCTGCAGGAATCTACACAATGCAAGAACAGCAAGGTCAGTATCAATGTTTAGAATCAATCCAGGACTTAAGAAAGATTCTTTTCTCACTATTTTATCTGACTGAAAAATCCATTAAACAGTCTGAAAGAGTAACACTCTTTTAGTGAGATGGGATCCAAATTTCACACTTGGTCTCCGCGTCCCGCTCAGGCGAGATAAGATGCACAGAGAGTACTGTTGGGGTATGCCCTTAAGGCTAATGTTTGAGGCCTTTGGGATTGTATCAGTATCATGTAATAAACTTTTGTGTTTATAAAGGCATGGTTATTATTCAGGTTGTTACCTTGTCTGCAGTAATAAGTGTACTACTGAATAATGTCTCAAAGCTGTTCAGCTAGGCTGACATGCTATAAAGTCCTTAGTCGAGATATCTTGGTGAACATGAGACAGCCTTGATATGATTGAGACTAATATGTGTTCTAATCTTATAGGATGCTTCGAGCATGGAATAAGATGTAGACTCATGGGTACATTGGATGTACTGGACAGACCCTACTGGGATATTCCATTGCTTGTCACAATGTGAATAATCCTTGTTTGCATCAAGTGGCACATGTCCTTTGACTTGAGATCACTTGTATTTCTAAATGATGAATGTCATTATTTTGAGGTAGTTCAATATTATTTGAAAGATAATGGTTATAGACTATCTTGGATAATGATCATGAGTCAGGTTCGGATACTAGTGATAGATAAAGGATTGCCGTCTCCTTGTGGAAGGAGTGTGGTGTTCTAAAGGGGCCCCCCTTATATGAGATGATTGAGAAAGTGTATGGCCATACCCAGATGACTATGTTCATCTGATCTAATCATGCTCATCATATTGGAGCTACAAGTTTGACACACTTGTCCAATAAGAACATCCAGTGGCAAAGGAAACATGTATGCCTTGTGAAATGATTCACACTTGTGCTGTGGTTTGGGTGTAGTCTTGGAAGACTCTTTCCTTTATATCGGGAGACAGTGATGTGTTGCTAGATACCCCTCACTGATTGTGATAACGTGAGTTATCGTTACCGACATTTAAAGGAAACCCTTAGGGTCGCACAATTTGATGATATGGCTTACTTAAGTCAGATCGTGTGGACTGAATTGTTTTAGTTCAGTTAAAAGGAGATTAGACTCTGATTGTAAGTGAGATCTGGTCTGATCATGTTTGATTGATTAGGGCTTCAGATCGGTAAGCTTCGATCGATAGTAAGGATGCTAGATCGAAGAGATCAAGAGCATCAAGAGATGAACGGTTAGATCTTGAACCGTTTGGTTCATAGAGATCTAGACCATGGCTTGGGCTGGTTTAATTTGGGTTTTTAAACCGAATTGAGTTAAACCTAATTGGCTTGAACCGGTTCACATGGGTGAACGTATGGTTCAAGGTTTAAAGGCATCTTGGGCGGTTTTTCTTCAAGTGGTCGCATGGCTTGATAACCTTCCATTTTTGGAAGTGTAACGCCATCACTTGAATGAAAAACCTCAACGCAATTTGCCAATTACTCTCTTGTCTCCTTCATTCGACGAAGAGAGGACTCTTGGACAAGGAAGCTCTCGGCCAAGCACATCTCGTCATCAACACACGACAAGGAACTTTGGGGAGATCTCTTGCTAGCACAAGGAAGATCCTAAAGGGTAGCCATCTCTCATCTAGTGTGTGTTTTCTTTGGAGGAGTGCTTACTTTCCCTCTTGCTTCCAAGCCGCCACCCTTTATCATGGCTATGGTAAAAGATCTCAAACTTGATCTTTGCAATACATATAAAGTTGATCATATATATGTGTTCATGCAAACGATTTTATTGAAACCCTAGAAGAGTACATTTTCCGCATGCTCTAGGGTTCGCCCCCCTCTAGAAAGGGGTTTTATCAGCCTGCGCTCCCCCTTGAAGGGGACCCTTCAAGTACAAGCACTAATTTCTGGTAGGCAGTCCCTGCCAATCGTCAACCCGTGCGATTCCCCTTCATCTGGGCAATCCAGCCGACTGTGCCAACTGAGTTGGTACAACATAGTCTCTGATCCCGCAGATGGCTGCCTCCATGTGCTACCATATGCTCCACATATGTAGCCTATATGGTCAAGCTGACCTGACCTACTCCCTGGACCACCACGTGCTATGCTGAGCAACGAGAAGCGATAAATCCCTTCTCTGTAACACGCAGGTGAAATCGCACACCGTCTGAAGATAGATGGACGTGCCCACTGAGTGGGTACAACACGGCTCCAACGATAGTCAGAACAGTGAGGTTTCACGTCAGAAGGCTTACGAGCTTGATATTTTAGCGTTGGATTTTAACGGTCTTTTATCTTCTTAACTATCATGCAAACCCTATGGTGATAGCAGAAGATAAATAAATCATGCAATTCTAATTATAAACGGTAAGTAGAAAGCATGCTGATCTTATGTGGTAAAAGCCCATTAACCCTAAGTAAGACCTTAAGTTATCTTAAGTCTTCACTTGCTTCTTGGGTCTTTTGCCTCTCATCTGGCCCAGACCAGGGCCCAAGCGCCCTCTGCAGCTCAGGTGCGCCCACCAGCTGCTTGCGCCTTGCTATGTGTGCTTTGAGCTCTTGTCAGATTAAAAGTACATTTTAATCTATCTAGACAAGTTTGACACGCAGGTCAATTATACAATAAATTAATTAAAATGTGATGCGCAGATCACAAATATATAATTTACAATTTAAGCCAGGCTCGCAGGCCCCAGCACAGCACACATAAACACGGGCAGCCCACATTAGAATAAATAAACAAGCACATGGCATCCACACAACATGTGATCCATCAAACAAGAAAATAAAATTTTGAAAACCCATTGGCATCATTTTAATTTTCTTATGTGCCCTTACAACCTTACAATGGTCCATTGATAGGGATCCACTCATTCATCTAGTCAGATCCACTGCCCTTGCATGCACCAAGTCCTAACTGACTTGAGTTGACCTAATGGTCAACCATGCATGCGCAAAGGGCTGAACAACCCTCATGAGTTTCGGCAAGCGGGTGTGACCCCGGGCCTAACTCATGTGTGTTCAGTAGCCGTCTCAACCAGACCTCGCTACACGCCCTTGATGCAGTCGACCTATAGCCACCTCGTGCTTGCGCACAGGTGCTATCTGGTCAACCCATCTAGGCTGTCAGATGGTCTGATCAGACTATTTGGATCCTTCCTAGAAGATGACTTCAACCCCATCAACCCATCTAAGGGTTTAAAGTAGGGCCTTAGATCTAGATGAGGCGCGCATGATCTTTTGTTTTGTCAAAAACAACATGTAAGAAGCGCCAACAAACATGCGCCATCCACAACTAAACATACATTTAAGTTCTTAAACTAGCATGTAGTTATTCGGCATGTTATTAGATCTAAGCTTAGCAAACGCAAACATGGATCACATGTAGGCAATCAAATGAACATACATAGAACCTAGCTCTGATACCAATTGAAGAGTCCCCTTCAAGGGGGAGCGCAAGGGGTTGAAACCCTAAAGGGGGCGCATGTAATTTCCAAGGGGTTTCAACATGAGATCGCATGTAATATATGTTCATATGATCAACCTTAAGGAATGTGGAGATCGAAAGAAGATCATACCAAAGCCATCTATTTGGATGGTGTCTTGGAAGGAAAGATCAAAAGGGATCTTCTCCAAAGATGAAGCACACAAGATGAGGAATGGCTTCTCCTTGTCGTCTTTGTGCTAGCAAAGCTTCAAGGGGTCCTTTGCGTGGAGGAAGTTTGAGATGCGAGAACAAGCTTCTCCTTGGATGAAAAACCTTCCCTTCTTCTCGTCAATCCTTTACTCACGAGAGTGCAAGCAAGCCACAAGAGAAGAGGGGAACGTATTTGCGTTTTGGCGTTTAGAGGAATCGGCATTGATGACTTTCCATAAATGGAACATCATTAAGCCATACGCTCATGCCAACCCAAAAACGCTTACTAGCATTGAACCAAGCGTTCACCTTTGTGAACCGGTTCAAGCCAAAACGTCCCAATCGAATTTGGTTCATAAACCAAATCAAAATAGCTCAAGCCATTTGGTCTAGACCATAGTAAACCCTAAGGTTTTAGATCTAACCGTTCATCTCTTTGATGCTCTTGATCTCACTGATCCAGCATCAATCCTCTCGATCGAAGCTTATCGATCTCAAGCCCTAATCAATCAAACATGATCAGACCAGATCTCACTTACAATCAGAGTTTAAACTCCTTTAAACTGAACCCAAACAATTCAGTCCACACGATCTGACTTAAGCAAGCCATATCATCGAATTGTGCGACCCTAAGGGTTTCCTTTAAATGTCGGTAACGATAACTTACGTTATCACGATCAGTGAGGGGTATCTAGCAACACATCACTGTCTCCCGATATAAAGGAAAGAGTCTTCCAAGACTACACCCAAACCACAGCACAAGTGTGAATCCACTTCACTAGGCATACATGTTTCCTTTGCCACTGGATGTTCTTATTGGACAAGCGTGTCAAGCCTGTAGCTCCAATATGATGAGCATGATTAGATCAGATGAACATAGTCACCTGGGTATGGCCATACACTTTCTCAATCATCTCATTTAAGGGGGCCCCTTTAGAACATCACACTCCAATCAAGGAGACGGCAATCCTATATCTATCACTAGTGTCCTAACCTGACTCATGATCATTATCCAAGATAGTCTATAACCATTATGTTTCAAATGACATTGAACTACCTCAAAACAATGACAATCATCATTTAGAAACACAAGTGATCTCAAGTCAGAGGACATGTGCCACTTGTTGCATACAAGGATTATTCACATTGTGACAAGCAATTGAATATCCTAGTAGGGTCTGTCCAGTACATCCAATGCACCCATGAGTCTACATCTTATTCCATGCTCGAAGCATCCTATAAGATTAGAACACATATTAGTCTCAATCATATCAAGGCTGTCTCATGTTCACCAAGATATCTCGACTAAGGACATTACAGCATGTCAGCCTAGCTGAACAGCATTGAGACATTATTCAGAGGCACACTTATTGCAGCAGACAATGTAACATACTGAATAACAACCATTGCCTTTATAAACATAAGAGTTTATACATGATACTGATACAATCCCAAGGCCTCAAACATTAGCCTTTAAGGGCATATCCCAACAGTGTGAGCAATAGAGAGGGGCGAAAGTTGGGGGCTCTTGGCGCAAGTTTTCTTCCTCTCTTCCATAGCCGCAACCAATTCTTCTTCTCCTCCTCTTGGCGCAAGAAGAAATTGTTCTTCGCGGCTTCTCCTCATCTTCATCCTTGGCGCATACTCATTGGAGGTGGCGCAAGTTGTGAAGAAGGTATACTAAGGCTTGGATCTTCTTCCCGAGGCTAGCCCCGGGCATGGAAGAAGAGGACTCGAGGCATCCGTGTGTGTGAGACTGCAGAGGGCGCACGCTTGGGCGCCTATCACGACATCAGCCTCATCTTGCTTTAAGGTATATTCTATCTCATTGTGTCGACTCCCTCGCATGTGATCTTCACTGGGATTTTGGGACTGGCTCGTTTCGGGGATATTGCTTCTGCTGTGCAATGTTTTATGTAATTTATATCTCTGAAAATTGTAAAATATCCATGGGGTTTCCCAACATTGTTAGACTGCGTGGTACCCCTCTGACTATAGTATATGATAGGGATCCCAGGTTTGTTGGACATTTATGGAAAACCCTGCGGGCTATGTTGGGAACCAAGCTCAAATTCTCCACGGCCTATCATCCTCAAACGGATGGGCAGACCGAAGTGGTCAACCGATCACTTGGGAGTATTTTGAGGAGTTTGGTGGGAGCGCACACTGGCACGTGGGATGTGCTATTACCCACTGCAGAGTTCTCCTACAATAGTGTTGTTAACAAAACCACAGGATTATCTCCCTTTCAAGCCAAACTAGGGTACCAACCAAGAAAAGCTATTGACTTATTTCCTTTACCTAAGCACTCTCATGTTTCTATGTCTGCTCGAGATTTTGCTACTCACATATCACAATTGCATCATGAAATTCTTTATCAAATGCTTGATGCTGTAAATTCTTATTGCAAGAGTGCTAACAAGAAACGCTGAGAAAGGAAATTTTCTGTAGGAGAACAGGTTATTGCGGGTCAGGGAGGAGCGTATCCATGGATCTGGCCGCAAGTTGGATGCAAAGGGACTTGGCCCCTTTACCATTGTAGAGAAGATCAACAATAATGCCTATGTCTTGGATCTACCACCGGATTTGGGAATTCCCCCCACTGTCAATGTGGAGGATATCACACGCTATGAGGAGCCGATACTCATTGAGGAGCCGACTGACAGGCTCGAGCCACAAAGCATACTTGAGGATCAAACTCGACTTACCCCAAACGAGGTACAAGTATTTATTGTGTTAAGTTTACTACAGGTGAGTAGGCTTGGCTTCCTAAAGGCGAGTTGGCATAGGCCGCTCCATAATTACTCCAAGGGTACAAAGACAATTCTCCAGAGGAGAATTTTTCCCACCCGGGGAGAAATGATGGAGGGGCCAACCCTGCTCCTAGAAGGTCTGGTAGGACTAGGAAGAAGCCCACCAGATATGGCTTCCCCTCCTAGGTCACCCCCTTCTTTCTTTCCTTATGTGCACTTTCTATATTTGCATCTTGTAGGAATAAGTTATAGTGAACCTTGTAGTACTAGGTTATGCATTACTTTCTAGGATGGTCTACTTGTTTTTGCAAATAAATTCACAGGCTAAAACTAGCTCAAGGGGACACTAAAGAAGCTCACTCCAAGTTACTCAAGTGGGGCTCCAATTATGGAAGAAGGCACTTCAACACTTCAACTAAAGACCAAGTTGAAGATGCTCACATTGAATGCAACTCCACCTTTCCAAAGCAAGCCTTGGTGCATCCACCACAACACCTTGCCAAATCAAGTAAAGAGGATGAATTCGAAGGTGAAAGAACCAGCCCACAGTTTGCCAATTGAGGAGCCTTCAATGCGTCTAATCTTCAAGGATCAATCAAGATCCACAAATCAAGGGACTCCCATCTAGATCCCCAATTTGTGGAACCATCTTTGGAAATCTCCTAGCCGCCAATGCTCTTGAAGGAATGATTTTCAAATTCAAACGGATTCAATGCATGAAGACGCCATCTCATCCAAGCAAACAAGAAAAAGCCCAAGAAGAATTTGGCCACATCAAAGAGCAAACTAAAAAGATGGAATTCAAAATTCAAATTCAATCTTCAAGAAGGAAGGACTTTATTGGAGCATTAATTCTCTTCCTTATTCTTGTATTTGCGCCAAGGGTAAAATGCCACCCTTGCCCTTGACCTAATTTGCCTATAAGTTATAATCCCTCTTGCTTTTGTTGATTAGTTTCCTAGTTGAAAAATATTATGTTTGCAATGGTGCTTGTGTTGCCTAAGAGTTTCTATCTCCCCCTCCTCTAAAGGGCCGAGCCCTTTCCCTTCCTCTCTTCCCTTTTCTTCTTCTATTTCCTTACAACCGAGACATTGAAGACAACTTTGATAGCATCTTGTGCACATCTAAGAGATCCTTGCTTTCTTGTTCTCGTCAAGGGCTAGAAGTGAACAAGAGGACCCATCACTCTCGGCCATCATGAAGAAGGACACCAAGAAGACATCTAGTTGGCTAAGTTCCTTCCCCTCTCCATTCCCTAAGTTTTAGAACTTGTTTCTACACTAATCCAAGTGTTTATTGTAGGAAGGCGCAAGGTTTGGGAGATCCTCTTGGCGGAAGTGTTCTTTCTTCCCCTTCCCCTCTCTTCTCTTGGTTAAAGTGTTAAGGGAATTTGTGAGGCTTAACCTCCCCCTTAGATTGTCTTAGTCTGTAATATGAATTCATGGAATGTGCGGATTGTTGGGGTATGCCCTTAAGGCTAATGTTTGAGGCCTGTGGGAATGTATCTGTATCATGTAATAAACTGTTATGTTTATAAAGGCATGGTTATTATTCAGTTGTTTACATTGTCTGCTGCAATATATGTTCTTCTGAATAATGTCTCAAAGCTGTTCAGCTGGGCTGACATGCTGTATGTCCTTAGTCGAGATATCTTGGTGAACATGAGACAGCCTTGATATGATTGAGACTAATATGTGTTCTAATCTTATAGGATGCTTCGAGCATGGAATAAGGTGTAGACTCATGGGTACGTTGGATGTACTGGACAGACCCTACTAGGATGTTCAATTGTTTGTCACAATGTGAATATTCCTTGAATGAGACAAGTGGCACATTTCCTCTGACTTGAGATCACTTGTGTTTTCTAAATGATGATTGTCATTGTTTTGAGATAGTTCAATATCATTTGAAACATAATGATTATAGACTATCTTGGATGGTGAGCTTGAGTCAGGTTAGGGCACTAGTGATAGATATAGGATTGCCGTCTCCTTGTTTAAGGAGTGTGATGTTCTAAAGGGGCCCCCCCGGATGAGATGATTGAGAAAGTGTATGGCCATACCCAGGTGACTGTGTTCATCTGATCTAATCATGCTCATCATATTGGAGCTGCAAGCTTGACACGCTTGTCCAATAAGAACATCCAGTGGCAAAGGAAATATGTATGCTTTGTGAATTGATTCACACTTGTGCTGTGGTTTGGGTGTAGTCTTGGAAGACTCTTTTCTTTATATCGGGAGACAGTGATGTGTTGCTAGATACCCCTCACTGATCGTGATGACGTGAGTTATCGTTACCGACATTTAAAGGAAACCCTCAGGGTCGCACAATTTGATGATATGGCTTACTTAAGTCAGATCGTGTGGACTGAATTGTTTGGGTTTAGTTTAAAGGGATTTGATCTCTGATTGTAAGTGAGATCTAGTCTGATCATGTTTGATTGATTAGGGCTTGAGATCGGTAAGCTTCGATTGAGAGAATGAATGCTAGATCGGTCAGATCAGCAGCATCTAGAGATCAACGGTCAGATCATGAGCCTTATGGTTTAATTATGATTTGGACTAGTTGCTTCGCTTATTTGGTTTGTGAACCGAACCAATGTGAACCAGCTCAAGTGAGCGCATGGTTCAAAAGGATGAAGAGAAGTTTGCGCTTGGGGTAAACCCATGGTATGCGCATGTGAACGTTGAGAGGTGGATTGCTATTTTTAGATAGCACCTCTCTAAACGTGGGCATGTCTCACGTTCACGCAAGAGACGCTCTCATCTCTCGCCTATTCTCTTCTTTCGGTCGCCAACTTGAATATAGAGTTTTTGGTTTTTGCACTCTCGTGGGAACAAGTGGTGGACGCAAAAGGAAGAAGGTGATCGCTAAGCAACGGATTTTCTCCCTTTCCATTCGACAACGACTTCTTGGAACCTTGCTAGCACAAGGAGCACCAACAGAAGAGTAGGCGACATCTCTTGTGTGCGTCACCTTAGGAGAAGGAGCACTTGCGCCTTTCCTTCCAAGACAACATCTAAGTGATGGCAATGGTAAGAATCTCCTTGCATTAAAAGTTGATCATATGATATGTTAAGATCTCTATGAAACCCTAGCTTCCCATGCGGTTTTTATATATGCGCCTCCCTTAGGGTTTCGGCCCCCTTAGATTTGGGGACTTTCAAACTGGTATCAGAGCATAGGTTGTTATATATTCATATGATTGCTTATGGTGATCCATGTATGTTGAATGTTTAGATCTTATTTTTCTCATCATGCGAAAATACTAGATAGATGTATTTTGTTTGTGGCGCATGTATGAGATAAACTCTTGTTGGCGCATGCTTTACATGTTTCAGTTTTTGTTTTCAAAAACCTTTCATGACTTGCGCGACACATCTTAGATCTAAAGCCTTGCATTAAACCCTTAGACGGGTTATTAGGGTTGAAGTCACCCCCTAGTTTAGATCCAACAGTTTGATCAGACCATCTGACAGCCTGAATGGGTCGACCAGATAGCACCTTGGCGCAAGCCTGTGGTGGCTATAGGTCGACTGCAGACAGGTGTGTAGCGATGTCTGATTGAGACAACCTCTGAACGCACATGAGTTAGGCCCGGGCTCACACCCGCTTGCCAGACCTCATTGTTGTTGTTCAGCCCTGGCGCATGCATGGTTGACCTTATGGTCGACTCAAGTCAGTTAGGACTTGGTGCATGCAAGGGCAGTGGATCTGACTAGGTTGGATGAGTGGATCCCTAGTAATGGACCGTTGTAAGGTTGTAGGGCAAATAAGGAAAAATTAAAATTGATCCCATGGGGTTTTTCGAAAATTTTAATTTTTATGATGGATCACATGATTGCTGATTGGATGCATATGTTTGTCTATTTAGTCTTATGTGGGCTGCCCATATTAATTGTGTGCTGTGCTGGGGCCTGCGTGCCTGGGATTTAAAATTGTAAATTAATTATTGTGATCTGCGCATCACATTGCTTTAATTTATAAAATGTAATTGACCTGCGTGTCAATCTTGTCTAGATAGTTAAATTTGTAATTTAATTAGACAAGAGCACAAAGCACACTTGGTAGAGGCGCTTGCAGCAGAGGCTGACCAGGAGGGAGGTCCAGGGTTCGACTCTGGGACCAGGCGCATTTTCCCTGGTGGGCGCACCTGTGCTGTAATTGGCGCTTGGGCCCTGGTTTGGGCCAGATGAGCAGCTAAAAGACCCATGAAGAGCAAGTGAAGACTTAAACTAGGTTAAGGTCTTCTAGGGCTATGGGCTTTTACCACATAAGAACCATGCTTTCTTTTATTGCTTATATAAGTAGAACAGCATGTTTTAATTTATCTTCTGCTATCACCATAGGAATTGCATGATAGTGAAGAAGATAAAAGACCGTGAAAATCCAACGCTAAATATCAAGCTCGTAAGCCTTCTGACGCGAAACCTCACTGTTCTGATTATCGTTGGAGCCGTGTTGTACCCACTCAGTGGGCACGTCCATCTATCTTCAGACGGTGTGGGACTACACCTGTGTGTTACAGAGTAGGGATTTATCCCTTCTCGTTGCTCAGCATAACACATGGTGGTCCAGGGAGTAGGTCGGGTCAGCTTGACCATGTAGGCTACATATGTGGCGCATATGGTAGCACATGGAGGCAGCCATCTGTGGGGTCAGAGACTGTGTTGTACCAACTCAGTTGGCACAGTCTGCTGGATTGCCCAGATGAAGGGGAATCGCACGGGTTGGCGATTGGCTGGGACAGCCTACCAGAAATTAGTGCTTGTACTCTCTGTGCATCTTATCTCGCCTGCGCGGGACGCGGAGACCAAGTATGAAATCTGGATCCCATCTCACTAAAAGAGTATTACTCTTTCGGGCTGTTTTACTGGATTTATCAGCCAGATAAAATAGTGAGAAAAAGAATCTTTCTTAAGTCCTGATCGATTCTTATACATTGATACTGACCTTGCTGTTCTTGCATTGTTGTAGATACCTGCAGCAACGAACACCATGAACTTCAATGTGCGATCCCTACTGGAAAGGGAGAAGTTTGCTGGGCTGAACTTCTCTGACTGGTTTGGACACCTTAAGATCGTTCTTAAGGCAGAGAGGAAACTGTATGTCCTCGAGACGGCGATACCGCCGCAGCCCGCTCCGAACGCCGCAAGGGCGGTTCGGGAAGCCTATGAAAAGCACGTCAATGATAGCATTGATGTCGCTTGCCTGATGCTAGCGTCTATCACGCCACCGCTGCAGCGTCAGCATGAGGACATGTCTGCTATAGACATGATAGCGAACCTCAAGATGCTGTATGCTGCACAGGCGAGGACAGAGCGCTACAATTTGACGAAGCTCTTCTTTCAGAGCAAACTGGCTGAAGGGAGCCCAGTGGGAGCTCACGTGCTCAAGATGATTGGGCACAAGGAAGCTCTGGAGAAACTGGGGCACACCATCAACCAGGAGCTTGCTGTGGATATTATTCTGCAGTCTCTCCCGCCTTCATTCGACGCGTTCATTATTAATTTTAATATGAACAAAATCGATTGTACTCCGGCAGAGCTGCTGAATATGCTCTCGACCACTGAGGAGACTCTGAAGGGAAAGCCTTCGACCTCTGTCTCAATGGTTCCTTCAAGGAACAAGAAGAAGGGGAAGAAGGGCAAGACCCCTGTCAAGAGCTACAGTAAGGCTTTGAAGCAAAAGGTCAAGCGGTCCAAGGAATACAGGTGTTTCCACTGTGGCCAGTTGGGTCACTGGAAAAAGGACTGTAAAGCGCTCCAAGGAGATAAGAGGGGAAGCTTCGCTTCTGGCTCAGGTATATTCGTGACTGAGGTCATGTTTTCTTCTTCTATATCATGGGTGTTGGACACTGCATGTGGAGTTCACATTTGTTCAAATGTACAGGAACTCAAGAGAAGAAGGCAGGTGGGACAGCATGAGGTGGACCTACGCGTTGGAAACGGGGCACGGGTTGCTGCTGTTGCTGTAGGAGACTACTTCATTTCTTTACCATCTGGAATTGTATTGGAACTAAACAATTGTTATTTTGTTCCCAGTATTACAAAAAATATTATCTCCATTCCTGCTCTTGTCAGGAAGGGATTTTCCTTTGAATGCAATATTTCAAAGTGTATTTTGTCTTTTGATAATATTGTTTATGCAACTGGTTCAATTAACAATGGGTTATTCGTGTTGGACATGGAAAGTTCGATACAAAATATTGATATTAAGAAAGCCAAGTATGCTGATGACAGCACCTTGCTATGGCATAGTCGTTTAGGCCATATAAACGAGAAACGCATTAAGCGGTTGCATGATTATGGACTGCTGGGATCATTCTCCTACAAGGAGATTGATACATGCAAGGCTTGTTTAATGGGTAAAATGACGAAGTCACCTTTTCCTCACAAAGGTCAAAGGGCTTCAGGTTTACTTGACCTTATACACAGTGATGTGTGTGGGCCATTTAGTAAACATGCCAGAGGTGGCTATCAGTACTTCATTACCTTTACTGATGATTTCAGTAGGTATGGGTATGTCTATCTGATGAGACATAAGAGTGAATCTTTTGACAAGTTCAAAGAGTTCAAAAATGAAGTACAGAATCAGCTAGGCCGAAATATCAAGGCACTTCGTTCAGATCGAGGTGGTGAATACCTAAGTCATGCGTTTACTGACTATCTAAAGGAGTGTGGGATCATCTCACAGCTCACTCCACCAGGAACACCGTAATGGAATGGTGTGTCCGAGAGGAGAAATAGAACGTTACTTGATATGGTTCGTTCTATGATGAGTCAGGCTACTCTTCCATATTCTTTTTGGGGTTTTGCGCTGGAAACAGCTGCAAAGGTACTAAACCGAGTGCCATCCAAGGCCGTTTCAAAGATGCCATATGAGTTATGGTATGGGAAACAGCCAAGCTTGACATTTATCAGGATCTGGGGCTGCGAGGCTTATGTCAAAAAGCTCGCCTCTGGGAAACTAGAGAGCAGATCTGACAAATGTATCTTTGTCGGTTACCCTAAGGAAACTAAGGGTTATTATTTCTACGATCCCAAAGAGAACAAGGTTTTTGTTGCTCGGCCGGCCATATTTCTTGAGAAGGAGTTTCTTCTGCAAGAGGCCAGTGGGAGAGAAATAAAGTTGGATGAGAATCCAGAGGAAGGACAAAGAGCTCAAGCACAGTTGGATGAGCCTGAGCCGGTAGATCAGGTTATTGAACAACCTGAGGCTCAGATATCACGGGAACCGCGAAGATCGGGAAGGATCCGTAGACAACCTGAGCGTTATGACGGAGTCTACATCATTGATAATGATGAACCCCTCACTTATGCGGATGCGGTCAGTGGACCGGAGTCAGCGAGATGGCTTGAAGCTATGCGCGCCGAGATGGACTCCATGTCAGATAACCAAGTTTGGGATTTGGTTGATCCGCCTCCGGGAGTTATCCCTATAGGCTGTAAATGGATCTTCAAGAAGAAGATTGACATGGATGGTAACGTGGTTACCTATAAAGGCAGGCTAGTTGCGAAAGGTTTCAAACAGATCTACGGGATAGATTATGATGAAACTTTCTCACCTGTAGCTATGTTTAAGTCTATTCGGATTCTTTTCGCGATAGCTGCATACTATGATTATGAGATTTGGCAGATGGATGTGAAAACAGCTTTCCTGAATGGAAATCTGGATGAGGATGTGTATATGACACAACCTGAGGGTTTCACTAATCCAGCAGATCGTCATAAGATATGCAAGTTAAAGAAGTCCATTTATGGACTCAAGCAAGCATCAAGAAGCTGGAATATTCGTTTTGATGAATCAGTCACTGAATTTGGTTTCGTCAAGAACGAAGATGACCCGTGTGTATATAAGAGGTTTAGTGGGAGCGTGATTACTTTCCTAGTCCTCTACGTCGATGACATCTTGATCATTGGAAATGACATTCCTGAAATGCATGCTGTGAAGGCATGGCTGAGGAAATGTTTCCAAATGAAAGATCTAGGAGAAGCAGCCTATGTGTTAGGTGTGAAGATCTACAGGGATAGATCTAAGAGGCTTCTCGGGTTGTGCCAGAGTACTTACATCGATAAAGTCCTGGAAAGATTTCATTTAGAGAATTCTAAACGGGGATATCTTCCAGTCAGACATGGTCTGAATCTTTCGAAGAGTCAGTGTCCACAAACACAGACTGAGAAAGATGAAATGGACAATACGCCTTATGCTTCGGCTATTGGTTCCATTATGTATGCGATGTTGTGTACTCGCCCAGACGTCGCTTACGGGTTAAGCGTGACCAGTCGTTTCCAAAGTAATCCAGGTATGGCGCACTGGATTGCAGTCAAGAACATTTTAAAATATCTGCGGAGGACCAAAGATATGTTCTTGATATATGGTGGTCAGGAAGAACTCAGTATTGAGGGATATACTGACGCTTCGTTCCAGTCTGACCAGGATGATTTCCGATCGCAATCAGGCTATGTTTTTAGCTTGAATGGAGGTGCAGTGGTGTGGAAGAGTTTCAAACAGTCAACTGTTGCTGATTCCACAACAGAAGCCGAGTATGTTGCAGCCTCGGAAGCATCCAAGGAGGCAGTGTGGATTCGTAAGTTCGTGAGAGAACTTGGTGTCGTTCCTTCGAGTGCAGATCCTTTGGTTATCTTTTGTGATAACACTGGAGCAATCGCACAAGCAAAGGAACCACGGTCGCACCAGAAGTCCAAGCACATACAGAGACGGTTTCATTTGATCAGGGAGATCATAGATCGTGGCGAGATCAAAATCTGCAAGGTTCATACAGATGACAATCTAGCAGACCCGCTTACCAAGCCTCTGGCGCAGCAGAAGCATGAGAAGCACTGTAATAATATGGGTTTGAGATTTCTCAACCATTAGATTAAGTGCAAGTGGGAGATTGTTGGGGTATGCCCTTAAGGCTAATGTTTGAGGCCTGTGGGAATGTATCTGTATCATGTAATAAACTGTTATGTTTATAAAGGCATGGTTATTATTCAGTTGTTTACATTGTCTGCTGCAATATATGTTCTTCTGAATAATGTCTCAAAGCTGTTCAGCTGGGCTGACATGCTGTATGTCCTTAGTCGAGATATCTTGGTGAACATGAGACAGCCTTGATATGATTGAGACTAATATGTGTTCTAATCTTATAGGATGCTTCGAGCATGGAATAAGGTGTAGACTCATGGGTACGTTGGATGTACTGGACAGACCCTACTAGGATGTTCAATTGTTTGTCACAATGTGAATATTCCTTGAATGAGACAAGTGGCACATTTCCTCTGACTTGAGATCACTTGTGTTTTCTAAATGATGATTGTCATTGTTTTGAGATAGTTCAATATCATTTGAAACATAATGATTATAGACTATCTTGGATGGTGAGCTTGAGTCAGGTTAGGGCACTAGTGATAGATATAGGATTGCCGTCTCCTTGTTTAAGGAGTGTGATGTTCTAAAGGGGCCCCCCCGGATGAGATGATTGAGAAAGTGTATGGCCATACCCAGGTGACTGTGTTCATCTGATCTAATCATGCTCATCATATTGGAGCTGCAAGCTTGACACGCTTGTCCAATAAGAACATCCAGTGGCAAAGGAAATATGTATGCTTTGTGAATTGATTCACACTTGTGCTGTGGTTTGGGTGTAGTCTTGGAAGACTCTTTTCTTTATATCGGGAGACAGTGATGTGTTGCTAGATACCCCTCACTGATCGTGATGACGTGAGTTATCGTTACCGACATTTAAAGGAAACCCTCAGGGTCGCACAATTTGATGATATGGCTTACTTAAGTCAGATCGTGTGGACTGAATTGTTTGGGTTTAGTTTAAAGGGATTTGATCTCTGATTGTAAGTGAGATCTAGTCTGATCATGTTTGATTGATTAGGGCTTGAGATCGGTAAGCTTCGATTGAGAGAATGAATGCTAGATCGGTCAGATCAGCAGCATCTAGAGATCAACGGTCAGATCATGAGCCTTATGGTTTAATTATGATTTGGACTAGTTGCTTGGCTTATTTGGTTTGTGAACCGAACCAATGTGAACCAGCTCAAGTGAGCGCATGGTTCAAAAGGATGAAGAGAAGTTTGCGCTTGGGGTAAACCCATGGTATGCGCATGTGAACGTTGAGAGGTGGATTGCTATTTTTAGATAGCACCTCTCTAAACGTGGGCATGTCTCACGTTCACGCAAGAGACGCTCTCATCTCTCGCCTATTCTCTTCTTTCGGTCGCCAACTTGAATATAGAGTTTTTGGTTTTTGCACTCTCGTGGGAACAAGTGGTGGACGCAAAAGGAAGAAGGTGATCGCTAAGCAACGGATTTTCTCCCTTTCCATTCGACAACGACTTCTTGGAACCTTGCTAGCACAAGGAGCACCAACAGAAGAGTAGGCGACATCTCTTGTGTGCGTCACCTTAGGAGAAGGAGCACTTGCGCCTTTCCTTCCAAGACAACATCTAAGTGATGGCAATGGTAAGAATCTCCTTGCATTAAAAGTTGATCATATGATATGTTAAGATCTCTATGAAACCCTAGCTTCCCATGCGGTTTTTATATATGCGCCTCCCTTAGGGTTTCGGCCCCCTTAGATTAAGGGGACCTTTCACGGATCTTGTTTGTCTGTGCTTGCATGTAATGAAGGAACTCCTTCCATCAAAGTAGGACCGTTGAAGACCGGGACGACACAATCCTTCTATTCTCAAGGATTGCACTATGAGTATCTCTTCTAGTCATTTCAATTTGTAGTTTAAAGTGTTATTTCAATTAGTAGTTTAAAGTAACATAGCACTAGGCGCCAATCCTAGTCCAACTAGGATTCTTGCATGCGCCTATGCCATTAATTCCTCCCCATTATACCCTCTAATCCTCTTAGCTCTTCATTACAACTTATTAGTGAGCCCAATTGAGCAATGGGCCTAGCCCAAAGTCCATTATGCATATAAACCAAGTTATTGGATCCAATCCAATTTAATCCAAGGTCAAATGAGGCTAACCATGGTTAAATTAGTCAATATGCCAAAAATGGAAGTTTTCCCTAATAGGTTTCTTCCATCTCATCAGGCCCATTTGCGCTAATGAAATCTCCAAAATAGATTCGAGTTATCCAATAACTCAATCTAAAGGCTACCCGATCAATATGAAAACTCGAGCATCAAGGTGTGCGACACTGTAGGTTCCTCTAACGCTAACAGTGCTGACCAAAGGTCACCACAAGCAGTGAGTGGCACCTAGTAGTGCATCGCTGCTACCCAGGTCTTTGGAATGGATATCGACATCGACATCCCCATCATCGTAACTAGGTACAAATGCATCACAGTCTCTTTGTCGAGCTGATATCTGATTGGACAAGTGTGTCACCACTTGTTTTCACCCAATCACATGGCTATGACTAAATCAGGTTCTCACCTGGGTATGGCCATACACTTTCGGTCATAGTACCATAGAAGAGCTCCATGGATATCATGCTTCCCTTAGGAAGGGGCAAATCCTTTGTCTGTCCATTGTCCTTCTCATATGGGTCGTGACATGCTCAATGACAACCGTTATTACCTCCCAACTACGGTGAGGTGTTAGGTTGTATCAAAGCATATCCCTAACCATATAGAATGACCAATGACCTCAAGTCAAGGGATCAATGCATCTCCTATCACTTGTTAGGATGACTTGTGACACCAAGTCATTGCCTCACAGCGGGTCTATCCAGTATATTCAACACTAATATGTTGGGGTATGCCCTTAAGGCTAATGTTTGAGGCCTTGGGATTGTATAAGTATCATGTAATAAACTCTTATGTTTATAAAGGCATGGTTATTATTCAGGTTGCTACCTTGTCTGCTGTAATAAGTGTACTTCTGAATAATGTCTCAAAGCTGTTCAGCTAGGCTGACATGCATATGTCCTTAGTCGAGATATCTTGGTGAACATGAGACAGCCTTGATATGATTGAGACTAATATGTGTTCTAATCTTATAGGATGCTTCGAGCATGGAATAAGATGTAGACTCATGGGTACATTGGATGTACTGGACAGACCCTACTAGGATATTCAATTGCTTGTCACAATGTGAATGATCCTTGTAAGCACCAAGTGGCACATGTCCTCTGACTTGAGATCACTTGTATTTCTAAATGATGATTGTCATTGTCTTGAGGTAGTTCAATATCATTTGAAACATAATGATTATAGACTATCTTGGATGGTGAGCTTGAATCAGGTTAGGGCACTAGTGATAGACATAGGATTGCCGTCTCCTTGTTTAAGGAGTGTGATGTTCTAAAGGGCCCCCCTATATGAGATGATTGAGATAGTGTATGGCCATACCCAGATGACTATGTTCATCTGATCTAATCATGCTCATCGTATTGGAGTTACAAGCTTGACCCGCTTGTCCAATAAGAACATCCAGTGGCAAAGGACACATGTATGCCTAGTGAAGTTGATTCACACTTGTGCTGTGGTTTGGGTGAAGTCTTGGAAGACTCTTTCCTTTATATCGGGAGACAGTGATGTGTTGCTAGATACCCCTCACTGATCGTGATAACGAAAGTTATCGTTACCGACATTTAAAGGAAACCCTCAGGGTCGCACAATTTGATGATATGGCTTACTTAAGTCAGATCGTGTGGACTGAATTGTTTGGGTTCAGTTTAAAGGGATAGAGGCTCTGATTGTAAGTGAGATCTGGTCTGATCATGTTTGATTGATTGGGACTTGAGATCGGTAAGCTTCGATCGAGAGTATTGATGCTAGATCGGTGAGATCAAGAGTATCACGAGATCAACGGTTAGATATTGAACCATTGGTTCAATGAGATCTAGACCATGGCTTGGGCTGGTTTAATTTGGTTCTTGAACCAAATTGAAATGGATTGAAGTGGCTTGAACCGGTTCACAAGGGTGAACGCTTGGTTCAAGGGGTTAGGCGTTTTGGTTCGGTAATGGGCGCATAGCTTCATCTCTTCCATTTATGGAAAGTATTGAAGGCGACTTCACCTTAACGCCAAAGCGTTTTGGAACGCTCGACTTCACTCCTCTCTTCTCAACGTTCATCCTTGGAGGTGAGTGCATTCGGACGAGAAGAGGAGGAAAGTTGCTCTCGCCAAGCTTGATCTCCAAAACTCCTTCACGCGACAAGGGATACTTTGGAGCCTTGCTAGCACAAGGGACGTTCAAGGTGTAGGCCTTCTTCTTCTTGTGTGCGATTCCTTTGGAGAAGTTCTCTTTGAACTTTGCTTCCAAGCCGACATCCGATCTATGGCATTGGTATGATCACATTCTTGATCTAATGAAATATTATAGTTGATCATATGAGCACATAAGCGATTGAATTCTTGAAACCCTAGCAAAATGCATGCGCCCCCTTGTTTAGGGTTTTCGGCCCCCCTTCTTGAAAGGGGTTTTTAACCGCTTGCGCTCCCCCTTGAAGGGGACCCTTCAATTGGTATCAGAGCTAGGATCTTATATGATTCATATGATTGCTATGTATGTTTTGTGATCCATATATGTTTGATGCTTAGATCTATGTTTTCTCTTCATGCGATTATACTAGTGGATAGTATGTTCATGTTGCGCATGTATGAGAGTTATGTTGTGATGGCGCTAGTTGAATGGCGCATGTATGATGATTGCGCTTCTTTCATGTTGTTGTAGTTGTTTTTCTTAAAAACCCTAAATGACATGCGCGCCTTGCATATTAAATCTAAGCCGCACCTACAATAAACCCTTAGATGGGTTGATGGGGTTGAAGTCACCTCTAGATTAGATCCAATAGTCTGATCAGACCATCTGACAGCCTAGATGGATCGACTAGATGGCACCTGTGCGCAAGCATGAGGTGGCCATAGGTCGATCGCACCTTAGGCGTGTAGCGAGGTCTGGTTGAGACAACCAGTGAACACACATGAGCTAGGCCCGGGGTCACACCCGCTTGCCAGAACTCATGAGGGTTGTTCAGCCCTTGGCGCATGCATGGTTGACCATTAGGTCAACACGGGTCAGTTAGGACTCGGTGCATGCAAGGGCAGAGGATGTGATTAGATGGATGAGTGGATCCCTATCAATGTACCATTGTAAGGTTGTAGGGGCACATAAGGAAATTAAAATTGATGCCATGGGGTTTTCAAAAATTTAATTTCATGATTGGATCACATGTTGATTGATGCCATGATGTTTGTTTATTTAATCTTATGTGGGTTGCCCTAATGTGTGCTGTGCTGGGGCCTGCGTGCCTGGAATTAAACTTGTAAATTAATTTGTGATCTGCGAATCACATTTGTACTTAATTTATAATGTATAATTGACCTGCGAGTCAAACTTGTCTAGATAGATCAAATTGTATTTGATTAGACAAGAGCACAAAGGCACACATCCAAGAGGGGCTTTCAGCTGGTGGCGCACCTGAGGTGCTCTTGGCGCTAGGGCCCTGGGTTGGACCAGATGAGATGCAAAAGTCCCAAGAAGAGCAAGTGAAGACTTAAGTTTCTTAAGGTCTTACTTAGGCTTTGGGCTTTTACCACATAAGATGCATGCTTTCTTTTTATTGCTTATATAATTAGAACTGCATGAGTTTATCTTCTGCTATCACCATAGGACTTGCATGATAGTGAAGAAGATAAAAGACCGTTAAAATCCAAACGCTAACATATCAAGCTCGTAAGCCTTCTGACGCGAAACCTCACTGTTCTGATTATCGTTGGAGCCGTGTTGTACCCACTCAGTGGGCACGTCCATCTATCTTCAGACGGTGCTGGATTTCACCTGCGTGTTACAGAGAAGGGATTTATCGCTTCTCGTTGCTCAGCATAGCACGTGGTGGTCCAGGGAGTAGGTCGGGTCAGCTTGACCATGTAGACTACATATGTGGCGCATATGGTAGCACATGGAGGCAGCCATCTGAGGGATCAGAGACTGTGTTGTACCAACTCAGTTGGCACAGTCTGCTGGATTGCCCAGGTGAAGGGGAATCGCACGGGTTGGCGATTGGCTGGGACAGCCTACCAGAAATTAGTGCTTGTCATCTCTGTGCATCTTATCTCGCCTGAGCGGGACGCGGAGACCAAGTATGAAATCTGGATCCCATCTCACTAAAAGAGTGTTACTCTTTCGGACTGTTTTACTGGATTTTACAGTCAGTTAAAATAGTGAGAAAAGGAATCATTCTTAAGTCCTGATTGATTCTTAACATTGATACTGACCTTGCTGTTCTTGCATTGTTGTAGATTCCTGCAGCAACGAACACCATGAGCTTCAATGTGCGATCCCTACTGGAAAGGGAGAAGTTTGCTGGGCCGAACTTCTCTAACTGGTTCGGACACCTTAAGATCGTTCTTAAGGCAGAGAGGAAACTGTATGTCCTCGAGACGGCGATACCGCCGCAGCCCGCTCCGAACGCCGCAAGGGCGGTTCGGGATGCCTATGAAAAGCACGTCAATGATAGCATTGATGTCGCTTGCCTGATGCTAGCGTCTATGACGCCACCGCTGCAGCGTCAGCATGAGGATATGTCGGCTATAGAAATTATAGCGAACCTCAAGATGCTATATGCTGCACAGGCGAGGACAGAACGCTATAATCTGACGAAGCTGTTCTTTCAGAGCAAACTGGCTGAAGGGAGCCCAGTGGGAGCTCACGTGCTCAAGATGATTGGGCACAAGGAGGCTCTGGAGAAACTGGGGCATACCATCAACCAGGAGCTTGCTGTGGATATTATTCTGCAGTCTCTCCCGCCCTCTTTCGATGCGTTCATCATTAACTTTAATATGAACAAAATCGATTGTACGCCGGCAGAGCTGCTGAATATGCTCTTGACTACTGAGGAAACTCTGAAGGGCAAGCCTTCAACCTCTGTCTTAATGGTTCCTTCTAGGAACAAGAAGAAGGGGAAGAAGGGCAAGGCCCCTGTCAAGAATTACAGCAAGGCTCTGAAACAGAAGGTAAAGCGGTCGAAGGACAACAGGTGTTTCCACTGTGGCCAGCTGGGTCACTGGAAAAAGGACTGTAAAGCGCTCCAAGGAGATAAGAGGGGAAGCATCGCTTCTGGCTCAGGTATATATGTGACTGAGGTCATGTTATCTTCTTCTACCATATCATGGGTGTTGGACACTGCATGTGGAGTTCACATTTGTTCAAATGTACAGGAACTCAAGAGAAGAAGGCAGGTGGGACAGCATGAGGTAGACCTACGCGTTGGAAACGGGGCACGGGTTGCTGCTGTTGCTGTAGGAGACTATTTCATTTCTTTACCATCTGGCATTGTATTGGAATTAAACAATTGTTATTTTGTACCCAGTATTACTAAGAATATTATCTCTATTCCTGCTCTTGTCAGGAAAGGATTTGCCTTTGAATGCAATATTTCAAAGTGTGTTTTATCTTGTGATAATATTGTGTATGCAACTGGTTCAATTAACAATGGGTTGTTCATGTTGGACATGGAAAATTCTATACAAAATATTGATAATAAGAAAGCCAAGTATGCTGATGACAGCACCTTGCTATGGCATAGTCGTTTAGGCCATATTAACGAGAAGCGCATTAAGCGGTTGCATGATCATGGACTGCTGGGATCATTCTCCTATGAGGAGATTGATACATGCAAAGCTTGTTTGATGGGTAAAATGACGAAGTCACCTTTTTCTAATAAAGGTCAAAGGGCTTCAGGTTTACTTGACCTTATACACAGTGATGTGTGTGGGCCATTTAGTAAACATGCGAGAGGTGGCTATCAGTACTTCATTACCTTTACTGATGATTTCAGTAGGTATGGGTATGTCTATTTGATGAGACATAAGAGTGAATCTTTTGACAAGTTCAAAGAGTTCAAAAATGAAGTACAGAATCAGCTAGGCCGAAATATCAAGGCACTTCGCTCAGATCGAGGTGGAGAATACTTGAGTCATGCGTTTACTGACTATCTAAAGGAGTGTGGGATTATCTCACAGCTCACTCCGCCAGGAACACCACAATGGAATGGTGTGTCCGAGAGGAGAAATAGAACGTTACTTGATATGGTTCGTTCTATGATGAGTCAGGCTACTCTTCCATACTCCTTTTGGGGTTTTGCACTGGAAACAGCTGCAAAGGTACTAAACCGAGTGCCATCCAAGGTAGTTTCAAAGACGCCATATGAGTTATGGTATGGGAAACAGCCGAGCTTGACATTTATCAGGATCTGGGGTTGCGAGGCTTATGTCAAAAAGCTCGCCTCTGGGAAACTGGAGAGCAGATCTGAGAAATGCATCTTTGTCGGTTACCCTAAGGAAACTAAGGGTTATTATTTCTACGATCCCAAGGAGAACAAAGTATTTGTTGCTCGGACGGCCATATTTCTTGAGAAGGAGTTTCTTCTGCAAGAGGCTAGTGGGAGAGAAATAAAGCTGGATGAGATTCCAGAGGAAGGACAAAGTAGTCAAGCACAGTTGGATGTGCCTGAGCCGGTAGATCAGGTTATTGAACAACCTGAGGCTCAAATAACACGGGAACCGCGTAGATCGGGAAGGATCCGTCGACAGCCTGAGCGCTATGACGGAGTCTACATCATTGATAATGATGAACCCCTCACTTATGCGGATGCGGTCAGTGGACCGGAGTCAGCTAGATGGCTTGATGCTATGCGAGCCGAGATGGACTCCATGTCAGATAACCAGGTCTGGAATTTGGTTGATCCGCCTCCGGGAGTAATCCCAATAGGCTGTTAATGGATCTTCAAGAAGAAGATTGACATGGATGGTAACGTTGTTACCTATAAAGGCAGGCTAGTTGCGAAAGGTTTCAAACAAATCTACGGGATAGATTATGATGAAACTTTCTCTCCTGTAGCCATGTTTAAGTCTATTCGGATTCTTTTCGCAATAGCTGCATATTACGATTATGAGATCTGGCAGATGGATGTGAAAACAGCTTTCCTTAATGGAAATCTGGATGAGGATGTGTATATGACACAACCGGAAGGTTTCACTGATCCATCAGATCGTCATAAAATATGCAAGTTAAAGAAGTCCATTTATGGACTGAAACAAGCATCTAGAAGCTGGAACATTCGTTTTGATGAATCAATCTCTGAGTTTGGTTTCATCAAGAACGAAGATGACCCGTGTGTTTATAAGAGGTTTAGTGGGAGCGTAATTACATTCCTAATCCTCTACGTCGATGATATCTTAATCATTGGAAATGATATTCCTGAACTGCATGTTGTTAAAGCATGGTTAGGAAAATGTTTCCAGATGAAAGATTTGGGAGAAGTAGCCTATGTGTTAGGTGTGAAGATCTACCGGGATAGATCTAAGAGGCTTCTCGGGCTGTGCCAGAGTACTTACATCGATAAAGTCCTGGAGAGATTCCATTTAGAGAATTCTAAACGTGGATATCTTCCAGTCAGACATGGTCTGAATCTTTCGAAGAGTCAGTGTCCACAAACACAGACTGAGAAAGATGAAATGGACAATACGCCTTATGCTTCGGCTATTGGGTCCATTATGTATGCGATGTTGTGTACTCGCCCAGACGTCGCTTACGGGTTAAGCGTGACCAGTCGATTCCAAAGTAATCCAGGTTTGGCGCACTGGATTGCAGTCAAGAATATTTTAAAATATCTGCGGAGGACCAAAGATATGTTCTTGATATATGGTGGTCAGGAAGAACTCAGTATAGAAGGATATACTGACGCTTCGTTCCAGTCAGACCAGGATGATTTCCGATCGCAATCAGGCTATGTTTTTAGCTTGAATGGTGGAGCAGTGGTGTGGAAGAGTTTCAAACAGTCAACTGTTGCTGATTCCACAACAGAAGCCGAGTATGTTGCAGCCTCGGAAGCATCCAAGGAGGCAGTGTGGATTCGTAAGTTCGTGAGAGAACTTGGTGTCGTTCCTTCGAGTGCAGATCCTTTGGTTATCTTCTGTGATAACACTGGAGCAATCGCACAAGCAAAGGAACCACGGTCGCACCAGAAGTCCAAGCACATACAGAGACGGTTTCACTTGATCCGGGAGATCATTGATCGTGGCGAGATCAAAATATGCAAGGTTCATACAGATGACAATCTGGCAGACCCGCTTACCAAGCCTCTGGCGCAGCAGAAGCATGAGAAGCACTGTAATAATATGGGTTTGAGATTTCTCAACCATTAGATTAAGTGCAAGTGGGAGATTGTTGGGGTATGCCCTTAAGGCTAATGTTTGAGGCCTTGGGATTGTATAAGTATCATGTAATAAACCCTTATGTTTATAAAGGCATGGTTATTATTCAGGTTGCTACCTTGTCTGCTGTAATAAGTGTACTTCTGAATAATGTCTCAAAGCTGTTCAGCTAGGCTGACATGCATATGTCCTTAGTCGAGATATCTTGGTGAACATGAGACAGCCTTGATATGATTGAGACTAATATGTGTTCTAATCTTATAGGATGCTTCGAGCATGGAATAAGATGTAGACTCATGGGTACATTGGATGTACTGGACAGACCCTACTAGGATATTCAATTGCTTGTCACAATGTGAATGATCCTTGTAAGCACCAAGTGGCACATGTCCTCTGACTTGAGATCACTTGTGTTTCTAAATGATGATTGTCATTGTCTTGAGGTAGTTCAATATCATTTGAAACATAATGATTATAGACTATCTTGGATGGTGAGCTTGAATCAGGTTAGGGCACTAGTGATAGACATAGGATTGCCGTCTCCTTGTTTAAGGAGTGTGATGTTCTAAAGGGCCCCCCTATATGAGATGATTGAGATAGTGTATGGCCATACCCAGATGACTATGTTCATCTGATCTAATCATGCTCATCGTATTGGAGTTACAAGCTTGACCCGCTTGTCCAATAAGAACATCCAGTGGCAAAGGACACATGTATGCCTAGTGAAGTTGATTCACACTTGTGCTGTTGTTTGGGTGAAGTCTTGGAAGACTCTTTCCTTTATATCGGGAGACAGTGATGTGTTGCTAGATACCCCTCACTGATCGTGATAACGAAAGTTATCGTTACCGACATTTAAAGGAAACCCTCAGGGTCGCACAATTTGATGATATGGCTTACTTAAGTCAGATCGTGTGGAGTGAATTGTTTGGGTTCAGTTTAAAGGGATAGAGGCTCTGATTGTAAGTGAGATCTGGTCTGATCATGTTTGATTGATTGGGACTTGAGATCGGTAAGCTTCGATCGAGAGTATTGATGCTAGATCAGTGAGATCAAGAGTATCACGAGATCAACGGTTAGATATTGAACCATTGGTTCAATGAGATCTAGACCATGGCTTGGGCTGGTTTAATTTGGTTCTTGAACCAAATTGAAATGGATTGAAGTGGCTTGAACCGGTTCACAAGGGTGAACGCTTGGTTCAAGGGGTTAGGCGTTTTGGTTCGGTAATGGGCGCATAGCTTCATCTCTTCCATTTATGGAAAGTATTGAAGGCGACTTCACCTTAACGCCAAAGCGTTTTGGAACGCTCGACTTCACTCCTCTCTTCTCAACGTTCATCCTTGGAGGTGAGTGCATTCGGACGAGAAGAGGAGGAAAGTTGCTCTCGCCAAGCTTGATCTCCAAAACTCCTTCACGCGACAAGGGATACTTTGGAGCCTTGCTAGCACAAGGGACGTTCAAGGTGTAGGCCTTCTTCTTCTTGTGTGCGATTCCTTTGGAGAAGTTCTCTTTGAACTTTGCTTCCAAGCCGACATCCGATCTATGGCATTGGTATGATCACATTCTTGATCTAATGAAATGTTATAGTTGATCATATGAGCACATAAGCGATTGAATTCTTGAAACCCTAGCAAAATGCATGCGCCCCCTTGTTTAGGGTTTTCGGCCCCCCTTCTTGAAAGGGGTTTTTAACCGCTTGCGCTCCCCCTTGAAGGGGACCCTTCATAATATACTCATATGTCTGCGTTAGCACCTTGTGCCTAACCAGCCCATATACCAGTCTCATGAGTACCGGAGCTGTCCCATATCCACTCAGGTACATTGACTGGGGACAATTATTTGAGCACAGATCCAATCTGTCTCCAGGGACCTTATCATGTAAGTACATAAACGTAGATGTAAACAAACATGGATAATGACAATGCCATAATGATATATAACTATCAATGTCAAGTAGTACAAAGATGGACCAAAACTAGGTCCTTGGGCATATACACCAACAATCTCCCACTTGCACTAAGACCTAGAGGTTGAGGAATCTCAACCCCATATCTCTAGCGTGACTATCATGCTTCTGCTGCGCCAAAGCCTTGGTCAATGGGTCTGCCAGATTGTTTTCTGTGTCAACTCTGCTAATCTTGACATCACCTCTATCAATGATCTCTCTGATTAGGTGAAATCTCCTGAGTATGTGTTTGGACCTTTGATGAGACTGTGGTTCCTTGGCTTGTGCAATTGCTCCATTGTTGTCACAGTAGAGCTCAATGGGATCTATTGCAATAGGAACCACCTGAAGTTTAGAAATGAACTTCCTGATCCAAACGGCTTCTTTGGCTGCCTCAGATGTTGCCACGTACTCAGCCTCATTTGTAGAATCAGCTATGGTGGATTGCTTGAAGCTCTTCCAGCATACAGCGCCTCCGTTCATTTTGAACGCATATCCGGCCTGCGATCTAAAGTCGTCAGGGTCAGACTGGAATGATGCATCAGTGTAGCCCTGCATACTTAGCTTTTCTTGTCCCCCATAGACTAAGAACAGATCCTTAGTTCTTCTCAGATACTTTAGGATATTCTTTACAGCCACCCAGTGCTGTAAACCAGGATTGGATTGGTATCGGCTGGTTATGCTCACAGCATAAGCCACGTCTGATCTAGTACATAACATGGCATACATGATTGATCCCACTGCCGAAGTATAAGGCACTCGATTCATGTCATCCCTCTCAGCCTGTGTGTTAGGACACTGGCACTTTGAGAGAGTAAGGCCTTGTCTTACTGGAAGGTATCCCTTCTTGGATTGCTCCAAGTTGAACCTCTCCAGGACCTTGTCAATGTAGGTACTCTGACTAAGGGCTAGAAGCCTCTTGGATCTATCTCGGTAGATCCTCGCGCCTAGGATATAGGCGGCCTCCCCTAAGTCTTTCATCTTGAAACACTTCCCTAACCATGTCTTCACGGCTTGAAGACTAGGGATGTCATTCCCGATGAGTAGTATGTCATCGACATACAAGACCAGAAAAGTCACCAAGCTCTCAGTGAATTTTCTGTACACACAGGCGTCATCTTCACTTTTGATAAAGCCATAATCTCTCACAGCTTCATCAAACCGAAGATTCCAACTTCGAGATGCTTGCTTTAATCCATAGATGAATTTCTTTAGCCTGCAAACCTTATTGGTTTCTGCAGGATGGATGAAGCCATCAGGTTGTGTCATATACACATCCTCAGTCAGCTTTCCATTAAGGAATGTTGTCTTTACATCCATCTGTCATATCTCATAGTCATGATATGTAGCTATAGCAAGCAAAATCCTAATGGATTTAATCATGGCAATAAGCGAGAAGGTTTCATCGTAGTCCAACCCGTGGACTTGTTTGAATCCCTTAGCCACTAGTCTACCTTTATAGGTAACTATGTTGCCATCCATGTCTGTCTTCCTTTTGAAGACCCATTTGCACCCTATAGGATTTACCCCATCAGGTAGCTCAACCAAATCCCAGACTTGGTTAGCTAACATGGAATCCATCTCGGATCGCATGGCCTCAAGCCATCTCCTGGAGTCCGGTCCACTGATCGCCTCATCATAAGTCCTGGGTTCATCCTCAATGATGAAGATCCCATCATGTTGGGTCGGCAGCGACCCATACCTCTCAGGTGCACGACGAACCCTCCCAGACCTACGTGGGGCCTGTGTCTGAGCCTCAGGTTGCCTAGCAACCGGTGCAGGCGGCTCAGGTTCCATCTCTTTGTCTTGTTGTTGCACTTGGATCTCATCCAAGTCAAACTTCCTCCCACTGACTTCTTTCATGAGAAATTCTTTCTCTAGACAGACAGCACCGCGAGCAACAAAAACTTTGTTCTTGGTTGGGACATAGAAATAGCATCCTTTATTTTCCTTAGGATACCCCACAAACACGCATTTATCAGATCTAGGTTCTAGCTTGCTAGAATCCTTACGTTTGACATATGCTTCACATGCCCAGATCTTGATAAAACTGAGATTAGGGCGTCTCCCACTCCATACCTCGTATGGTATTTTGGAGACACTCTTAGATGGAACGTTGTTCAGTATTAGAGAAGTTGTTTCCAGTGCATGCCCCTAGAATGAGGGAGGTAGAGTTGCATGACTCATCATAGATCGAACCATGTCCAACAAAGTTTGATTTCTCCTTTCAGATACACCATTCCATTGAGGTGTTCCAGGAGGAGTGAGTTGGGATATGATCCCATACTCTCTTAGATAGTCAAAGAACTCACCGCTCAGGTACTCTCCACCACGATCTGATCGAAGAGCTTTAATGGATCTTTCAAGCTGGTTCTCTACTTCATTCTTGAACTCCTTGAATTTCTCAAAGGATTCAGATTTATGTCTCATCAAGTAGACATAACCATACCTACTGAAGTCATCAGTAAAGGTAATGAAGTAGTTGTACCCTCCTCTGGCTTATTTATTGAATGGCCCACACACATCAGTATTTATGAGATCCAATAAAGCTCCTGCCCTCTCACCAGTCTTGATGAAGGGCGCCTTTGTCACTTTCCCCAATAAACAAGGTTCACATGTATCAAATTCCTCCAAGGAACTTGAATCTAGCAACCCATTTGCATGGAGTTGTTGAATGCGATTCTTGTTAATATGGGCTAATCGACAATGCCATAGGAAAGCACCAACTGAACCACTCAGTTTGGTCCTTTTGTTATTTATGTTACAAACAGAGTTATCCATGTCCAACACGTACAGACCATTGCATAAAGTACCCTTCCCATAGAACATATTTGCAAATGAAAAAGAACAAGAGTTCTTATTTATTTTAAATCCTTTCTTTGCTAAGCAAGGAATGGATACAATGTTCTTAGTAAGCGAAGGTACATAATAGCAATTATCTAACTCTAACTGAAGTCCAGAAGGTAGGGAGAGAGTCAAAACTCCTACAGCAATAGCAGCAACTTGTGCTCCGTTCCCAACCCGTAGGTCAATCTATCCAGCTTGCACCGATCTACTTTTATTGAGCCCCTGCATATTAGTACAAATATGAGCTCCACATGTGGTATCCAATACCCATGACATTGAAGTAGAAAGGTTGACTTCTGTAACATAAATACCTGAGCTAGAAGCTAAGACCAAGCCTTTCTTCTCCTCATTCTGAAGCTGCTTGCAGTCCCTCCTCTAGTGACCCTGCTCGCCACAGTGGAAGCACCTCTATTCCTTTGACTTCTTTGCCTTTTTCTTTAGTGCCTTGGTTGTACCTTTAGCACTGCCCTTAGCACGTGCCTTACCCTTCTTCTTCATCTTCTTGGTCGCAGGGACCAAAAGAACAGAATTGGGTTTGGTCTTACCCATTTCACGCTCGGCTGTTTAGAGCATATTCAGTAGTTCCTCCCTCGTGCAATCAATCCGGTTCATGTTGAAATTAATAATAAATGGACTGAAGCTAGTGGGTAGGGACTGCAAAATAAGATCCACAACCAGCTCGTTGTCTAAGGCATGTCCCAGTCTCTTGAGATGATCCACATTCTCAATGAGTTTTAGAACATGGGGTCTCACCGGTGCACCTTCAGACAACTTGCACGGAAAAATAGCTTTGGCAGTGTCATATCTCTCAGTTCTAGCCTGATCCTTGAACATCTGTTTCAGATGAGTGATCATCTGAAAAGCATTCTGCTCCTCATATTGCACCTGCAATTCAGGTGCCATGCTAGCTAGCATAAGACATGCAACTTCCAAATAATCATATTGATGCTTTCTAAAAGCATCTCTATTAGCTGCTCGGGCATTAGGTGCGGGAGTCGCAGGAAGAGGCTGTTCAAGAACATACAACTTCTTCTCGAGCTTGAGGGCTATCCTCAAGTTCTGATAGCCCGTAAGGGAACACTACAAGTCTGGCACGTGTGTACCTTGGACTAATCCTTGGTAACGGCACCAAAAACTTTTTGTTAAACCGCAAGTGCACGGGTATACGAAGTAATAAATAAAAGTATCGAATCCACAGGGACCTACGTTGTCGAAAACTAAATAGTTGATTTCTTACAATCTATGCAAATCGAAATCATGAAAATAGCAATCGGAAACTAAGAAAATAGGATTCTCAGAGAGAAAAGCTGGGACTAGGGTTTCGTTCACTTAAACATTTATGACTAGACATGAATAAGGATTTCGTTGATTCAATTCTATCATGATGAAGATATTATCAAACAATGAACTCAAGGAACACTTTCGTGCATCTGAGTTCTAGGAATCTCTAGTGAAGTCTCAAGGATCACTTTCGTGCATCCGAGTCTCGCAACTAGTTTCACTCAAGGATCTCCAACATTCCGATCCTTGCTTTTGCACAAGATCTCCACGTTTGACAAATAGACTCAATCTATAGGTTCATATTATAATCATGGCAATTATTCTACTAGAAAAGATCAAGATGGATCTAACGTAAGGAAGGGATCCTAACATGCAGTTCTAGGGTTCCAAATTTTCAAGCAATTACCTTTCAGTCTCAAGCGAAAATTCTAAGAACATAATTAGTAACATGAACTTATAGATAGTCTAAGCACAATTATCACAAAAGTAAAATCATCATGCTAAGATTAAACTCAACGAAATATTGAAATAAAAGAGTTATCTAGTCATTGGAAGTTAAGTAAATTACTCCCCCATGTCCCATAAATAGTTTAAGCTGTCATCATGAGGGAATTACAGCAAATCATGGTTTTAGAGGATCGTAAATCGAAAGAAAAGAGAAGTTAGAAAATACAAGACGGCTGTGAAGAATTTCATAGCCGTAATCTCCAAATACCTTTAGTGAATAGTGTCGGCGATGCTTTGTTCTTCGATTTCTCCTCCAATCGATCTCCTCTCAGTCTGAAACTTTTGGTGTGTTGTCTCCTCCTCCTGACGAAGCTTTGGTATGAAAATCACGGCCGGAGATCGTCTGGATCGAGCGTGGCGGCAAAACCCTTGGCGGCAGCGTCGATCCCGATTTCTCCCTTGACGGTGCACGAAATTTAAAGCTTTTGCTCTCTCTATAATCCTCCGGTCCAAAGATCTCTCTTTACTTCTAACGACATCGAATATATACTTCTGGATCATCCGCAATCATCTCCACAAGGATCGGGCGTGGACATTGACCTGGGCGTCGCGTTCAAAACCGATTTTACGGCAGTGTAGTTGTTTACGGCTGGTGCCGTAAAATCTCTTGAGTCTTCTGTGCCGATGTCGTCTCGGAAAATACGGCCCGTAAAATAGTTTGTGGTCAGTGTTGTAAACTTTGCTGAACTCTCTGTTCTAAAACTGCTGGAAAATACGGCAGTGAAATCCCTTACGGCAGGTACCGTAAAATCGGCTAAGGTTTCTGTTATGACGCAATCCGAAACATGGTACCGTAATATTGCTTACGGCTGGTACCATAAAATCAGAAAATCTTTCTGTTCAAACATCTTCACAAATTACGGCAGTGTTCGAATTTTACGGTACCATTTGGAATTACGGTACCGTAACATAGATTACGGCACTATCGTAATTTGCTGGCTTGCTCCGATTTGCGTGAAATTTCTTGGGTGATCTCCTCTTGATGATGAGAACTCTTCCATATATTTGATTTTGCTTGAAAACGCCTAAAATAGTGCCTTTTTTCCTAAAAAACATGAAAAACCAAAATAGAAGTAGACTTTGCAATATTTGATGGATTTATCATAAAAATAAGTAAAAAGATGCTCGATTTAGCATGAAAAGGTATCTAAAATGATGCAAAATATACTACATATTTCGGTGTCATCAAACACATAAGGCTCAAACCTTGCTTGTCCTCAAGCAAAAATCAAAATTTGAAATCAAAATTTGATTGAAAGAATAATCTTCTCATGCTCAATAAATTTATAAAATACAACTTGTCAATGAAAAATTGTATTAATTGATTTACAAAATTTCAAGTAAACATATCATCCTTAGAACTCAATTTTCTAGATTCACAACTCAATGAAATAAAACTTTGCAACCGTATAATAAATAGAATTTTCAATCTCATGATTTCACCCAGTATCAATTTAAATCTGTCATGGCTTTTGTTTACAGGAATTAGGTCTCCAAGATCTTTTTCCACACATAATTTTTTTTCTTTTTTATGCATTTTGCTTGTTTTTGTGAAGATGGCATGTATCCTCAAAGACACATACTTTTTATTTTTTACTGCAACTCTTTCTTCGGTACCACTATCAATTTTACACAGTGCCAAGTAGAGGAGTCTTATTTCTTTTCTATCTCATTATTTTTCATGTTTTAGACTTCAACCCATGTCTTAGGTACCTCTATCAATTTTACATAGTGCCAAGTAGGGGAGTCTCTCACTATTTTTATGGATCTTGGATTCTTATTTCCCAACAAATAGCAAAAATATACTAAGCTTCAATTAGGTTGATCAATTGATTTAAATTCTCAAATCATACTAATATACTCATTTTATTCAAAAGAGAAGTTTCACCTTTAAATTTTATTCCTCAAATAATATATCTACCCAAAATTTTATGCATCAATCAGTGTCATATTTCAATAGACAAATATGTATTGAAGAAATAAATTTGACATCATAGGGTTATATCTTCAATCATGGATTTGAGATCATCAATTATTCAAGTTATCAACAGTATAAATCAAGAGTGAACTCATCATCATCATTACAATATCAAATCATAAAAAATATATCACCATGTATATCATATCAAACATCAAAATATCAAATATCATACAACCCCATCGAAACAGTAAAAATCAATATCATCATCATAATACAACCATATCGAATATCAATCATCAAAATATCATCATACAACCATATCGAACAATATGCAGTGGTGGCAGTCATGGAAGCATCATCCTTCCCTTCATCATATGAAATAACAGTGGGATAAAGAAAATCATAGTACAACAAAAAGGTAAGGGAAGATAATACTCACAAAGCCTCTACTCATCATCATCAGATCGCGTAGCCTTCGAGTCTCTCGCAGCAGTCTCCTCAGGATCAAAGTATGGGGCTCCTCCCTGATCACCATGATAGCCATAGTCCCTGTGATCAGCATAACCAAAACGGTCATAGAGGAAGTTACCCATGTCTTCCATATGGTTGCATAGCCTCTCCATATCTCTGTGAATGTACCCTAAGGCCTCCTCCATCCTCTCCTGGCAGTGCTCTTGGTTATACATCTGTGCCGTCAACGCCTGAAAACCAGGGTCATGGTGGCTAGCAAAGCCACCCGTCGGTCTCTATGATGAAGTGCCTGCAGCCTGTGCAGAATCACGAGGTGGTGACTCCATCCCAAATGGATCACCCCATCCACCCCAGGTGGGTGGTGGTGCTGCTGAATCAAGCGGCGGGGAAAAAGCTGCTGCTGCTGCACTGGGTGACAACTTCCAATTGGCTCTGTTCCTGACTATGGTCTTCTGAACATGGGGTAAAGGTAGAGGGCGGATATCCGGTCCAAGGACCAAACAAAATGTATCCCCTTCCCTGACAATCATCTTCATCGCGATGCAAGACTCCATGTCAAGTCTTGGATTCCCTAGTGCCATTTATGTGTCAAAGGGCTCAATCCCAAGATGCATGGCTATAGGAGTAACTAAGCCTCCTATTACCACTGATCCTCTAGTTGCCCTGGCAACCTTATCCATATGCTTAACCATGAAGTAAGCAACATCCACAGCAAATCCATTGAGCATTCCCCATAGAAAATACAGCTCATGCTGACGGACCATGCCATCACTGTCTCCTCTCCCAAATACCGTGTGTGCTAGAACCCGATGAGCATATTTGACATAGGGGTTCATGATCTTCGAGGCTCTGGCAAACACAACATAAAAAAAAATTTCATTTGTAATCTGGTTCCAAAAGATGTTCTCCATAAATCCTAAGGGTATTTCAGTATATCCTCCTATGCTCAACCCAAATATGTCTCTTACTTCCTGCAGTGTAAGCTCTCTCCCTTCATTTTCCAATCTGAAAGTAATCTTTCCATCAACTGGGCCATGGGAGTGTTCCTTAAATTCTACAATCAAACTGCTCAAAAACTCTAAAACAAGTGGCAAGAATGTTGGTGGATGTATCTGGAAAAATTGCTTGGCTTCTATCCTCTCAAACATCCAAAGAACATCCTCATAAAGCCCTAACGCTTCAAGAGTTCTTTGATTAGTATATTTTGTGTTTACGATTCTCCTTTCCAGCAGTTTGTTATATCTTACTTCTTGCATCTCATTCCTAAATGTGATCCCATATGGATTTTGGGATTGAGATGATCTACTAGGGGCTTTCCCCTTTTCTTTTCTTTTATCTGGTTTTCTTTGGCAAATGGACTTTGTTCTTGGCATGTTGGCAATCAAGCTACAAACTCACATTTTAATGGCAGCAAACAATAATGCAGTTCAATCGCAACCTATCCATGTGTTCTAAAACATAAAAAAAAAGGGCATGCAATCTAAACTTCATTCCGATATGGCATGTATGAATCATAGGTTCTCCATCACTAATTAAGCAAGTAGAAAGTGAAAATCAACTCAAAACTCAGCTCAAACTCCAAAAATCAATCGAACTATGAGTGAACAGTAACTTCAAATGTGTTTATCGCATTTCAGCTCAAATCAGTCACGAAATCTAACTAAATTCTTTTCTAACTACAAGAAATCGAAAGCTTATCCTCTAACGAATGTATAGAAACAAAAATCACTCGAAACGGTTAAGAATCGAGCGAGAACGAGGGAATGGGGTGAAAACTTGCGAAAAATTCGTCAAAGCGTAAAAATAGGAGAATCGAGTACCTAATCGACGGTGAAAGTTGAACAGAAGTGGTCGCCGGTGTCTTGAGGATGTCGGAGATGATCGGAAATCAAAGAATGGCTCAGAAACGAGGGAGATCGAGGGTAAAAACCCTAAAAATGGTTCAGTCGAAACCCTAAATACGGTACAGACTCGCGTGTCAGAAAGCATTTTACGGCAGTGTAATACTTTACGGTAGGTACCGTAAAATCGACACAGCTCTCGGGTCGAAACAGATTCTAGATTACGGCACCGTAAAATTTCTTACGGTAGGTGCCGTAAAATATCGAAAACCTTCTATTTAAAAACGACGCGGAATTATGGTACCGTAAAATAGCTTACGGTACCTGCCGTAAAATCTCAGCAACATTCTGTTCGGAATGACATCAAAAATACGGTACCGTAAAATGCTTTACGGTACCGCCGTAAAATTCAAGCAGTAAGATTTTTTTTTTTTTTGAAAAAACGAAAAACAAAATTTCAAAGAATACGGCACGTAAAATACTTCACGGTAGTGCCGTAAAAACAAAAGAACTCACGGGTTGATTTTGGATCAGAAATACGGTACCGTAAAATCCTTTACAGCCGTACAGTAATTTTATCGCAGCTTTCTGTTCATAAGTGAAGGACCCCTTTCAAGAGGGGGGCGAAACCCTAAACATGCGCATATGGAAGCCTTTTGCATGGGCGGAAATAGGGCTTCAAGAATCGCATGCATCATATATGATCAACTTGAAATTGCATATATCTTAAATCGAATCATACCATAGCCATGAGGAAGATGGCGACTTGGAAGTAGAGAACAAAAATTGATCTCCTCCGAAAGGCGCGCACACAAGAAGAAGTTGGCTTTCTCCTTGTCGTCCTTTGTGCTAGCAAAGGGCTTCAAGAGTCCTTATCGCTTGAAGGAGAATCCTTGGATGTCTTCTTGGCTTGCCGAATACCTCCACTTCACTCTAGGCGATGAGACACACTCAAGAGCTCTACTTCGCCCAAGAGAGAAGCATTGAAGCAAAGGCGTTTTCTTGGCTTGTGGCGTTGAGGCGTTGAGGCTTCCAAATATGGTAAGCCTTCACTCTCGCGCGTTCACGCTTAGTGAACTAATCAAAACGCCTAATTACTTGAACCATGCGTTCACACTCTTGAACCGGTTCAATTGACTTTGGTTCAATGACCAAATCAAACCAAGACCAAACCAAGACATGCCATGGTCTAAATCTAATATGAACGAAGAAGGTTCAAGATCTAACCATTCATATCCAGATGCACTTGATCTCACCGATCTAGCATCAATACTCTCGATCGAAGCTTACCGATCTAAAGCTCTAATCAATCAAACATGATCAGACCAGATCTCACTTACAATCAGAGTCTAAACTCCTTTTAACTGAACCAAAACAATTCAGTCCACACGATCTGACATAAGAAAGCCATATCATCAAATTGTGCGACCCTGAGGGTTTCCTTTAAATGTCGGTAACGATAACTTACGTTATCACGATCAGTGAGGGGTATCTAGCAACACATCACTGTCTCCCGATATAAAGGAAAGAGTCTTCCAAGACTACACCCAAACCATAGCACAAGTGTGAATCAACTTCACAAGGCATGCATGTATCCTTTGCCACTGGATGTTCTTATTGGACAAGCAGGTCAAGCTTGTAACTCCAATATGATGAGCATGATTAGATCAGATGAACATAGTCACCTGGGTATGGCCATACACTTTCTAAATCATCTCATCTAGGGGGGCCCCTTCAGAACATCACTCTCCAAACAAGGAGACGGCAATCCTATATCTATCACTAGTGCCCTAACCTGACTCATGATCATTATCCTGTTAGGGAATGCCGGGTGTAATTTAAAATTTTGCAGTCCCAGGACGCAGCGGAAGAAGCATTACACCCGAAACACATTCCGGTCCCAAGGATCCATGCGAGTGAGTACACACAAGGATGTGATAGAGTTATACCTCTTTCGCTTGTCTAGATGTCGAAACCATGTTGAAGGCGCCCAAGTGTTCGCCCTCTACAAGTGTCCACGCGTCGACTCCTTGATCGTTGCTCCCTTCCACGCTTGGTGCTAGCCTCGGGAAGAGAATCAATCCTTCACTCCACTTCTATTGCGCCACCTCCAAGATGAAAACGCCAAGAAGGGATGAAGAGGAAGATGATGCCGCCAAGATGTATCCCTTTTCTCCTTGCTTGCGCCACCTTCAAGCAAGATGCGCCAATGGCTATGAGAGGAAGAGAGCTTGCGGCAATAGAAGGAGAAGCCACAAAGCCCAATCACTCTTTGCGCCAACAAGAGGAGAAGAAGAAAAGATGTTTTCGGCCACTTGAAAGAAGGGTTGCGCCAAGCCTTAGTTGTTGTCACCCTTTCCCTTTGCTCACGCCTCCTACAAGTCCTTCACACACGAATCATCCCTGAGATGGACGACTAGAGTCCTATTAATAGAACAAGGGGCGGCTAGAGCAATGGATGGGATCATGCCAAGTGGGTGGCTAGGATAAAGGAGTCTTGAGGTAAGGAAAGTCTCCAAGACTTTACCATAAATCTCATTCAACCTTTCCTAATTTTCCCAATGGCCATATCAGCCCAAAGCATACCTTGTATGCACTAATTCCATCCAAGGAAGTAGGGCTAGGCGCAACTTCCATGAAGAATTCGGCTAGGGCGGTTTCTTGGGAGAAATTAGGGTTTGGGGTAAGGTAAGTCTCCAAAACATTACCATATTCCTCACCCTACTACCCATATGCGCCCAAGAACTTCCCATAAAAGTTCTCAAGCCATATCAACCCCAAGACTTGCCTTAGAGGCAAGTATTCCATCCAAGGAGCAAAGGGGGAGGCGCCTAATGCTTCCTTATGAAGCAACATGCGCCCACTTCACCCCATTATGCCCTTGGCGCCAATGGGGTATAATTCTTCCCCATTATACCCTTATTTGCTTATACTTCTTCATGACAACTATTTATTGGGCCTCATTGGATAATGAGCTAGCCCAAACTTCATGGCATGGGTTGATTAAGCCATTGGATCCAATCCAATGCAACCCTAATGTGAATGTGACCAATCTGGGTCAATTTCGGGTCAACCTGCCAAAAATGAAGTTTGGCTCCAATAACTTTCTTCCAACTCATCAGGCCCATTGGCGCTGATGAAATCTTCCAAATGGATCCAAGTTATCCAATAACTTGATCCAAAGGTTTCTTGATAAAAGCAACGTCAAAAGTCTTATTGCGTGTGACCCCGTAGGATCCATATGACGATGGCAATGATGTAAACATCATAAGTAGTGAGGGGTATCTAGCAACACATCACTACTACCCATGTCATAGGACTAAAGTCATTGTGGCAACAACTCCTAACAAGCAACGAGGATTCCCATTGCATTATAGATCCCTTTGCCTGAACTGATATCCTGTCATTGGATTAGTCTCAAGTTTATTATCCAACGCACTGGTCATGACTCAACAAGTGTGGCCTACACTTTCCTGTCATGCACCAATAAGGTGGGGCACCCCGAGGTGGATATCATGCTTCCAATATGGAAGGGGCAAATCCTACTATTAGTCATCCATGCCTCTACATGATTTATGATATACCCAATGACAGTCGTTTTGATCTCCCAATTACGGAGAGACGTAAGACTGTATTAAAGCATACCCATCATCAAATCTAGACATGAATACCTCAAGTCTAAGGATCAATGCAAATCCTCTTGCATGTGAGATTGACTTGTTGACTAGACAAATCAATCCTCACGGTGGATCACTCCAGTACATCCAATGCACCTGTATGTCTGCGTTATTGTGCCCCGCACTTAACCAGCCCATACACCAGTCTCACATGTACCAAAGCTGTCCCATATCTGCTAAGGTACCTTGACTGGGGATAGCTTGTGAGAATGGATCCAATCCAAACTCCTGGGACATTATATATGCAACTCAATACATCATCGCAGATAGAGAAGTCTGCATAATAACGACTATGCCTTTAATAATTCTATCAAAGTACTTTCAAACAATGCCTGACCATGTCCATTTATTGGTCTGCAGGGCATATACACCAACAATCTCCCACTTGCACTAAGACCAAGGGCAACTGATGTTTAATCAGTCCCAATGTCTCTAGTATGACTTATTTAGCTTCCGCTGCGCCAGAGGCTACGTCAGTGGGTTTTTCCAGATTGCTTTCTATGTTTATTTTAACTAATTTGAATCATCATCTTTATCCATGATCTCCAAGATCAGATGATATTGCTGCAGTACATACTTGAGTGCTAAGTTCCTTTACACATGCTTACGGCCCCAGTAAGAACTATACTGGACCATCAAGCACTAGGGACTAAGTCAAGTTCAAATGAGTGAAGTTGCTTCCTTTGCTGCCACAAGAAGCTGCAATGTACTCAGCCTTAATTGTAGAATTTGCCACTATGGTTTGAATAAAGCTCTTTCAGCCTTCAACACCACATCAAGGCAAAGCCCAAATCCTGGCTGTGATCAATAGTCATTAGACTGGAACGAAATATCAGTGTACCCTTGTACACAAAATTCTTCCTGTCTATGATGGACTAGACCTTAATCCTTTATACTTCCCAAGTATAAGTAAGGATTCTTTTCACAGCCATCCAGTGTCAAACACTAGGATCTTATTGAAACTTGCTGGCCATGCTCCAAGCATTTGCCATAAATGGTCTTGTGCACAATACACAAAACATGATCTATCCTGTACCCAATGTAACAGGATTTTAGACCCATGTTATTACTCTCTAGCTATGTCAAAGGACACAACATCCTTGAGAGAGTCAGACCATATCTTCTTGGAAGGTATCATTATTTGGAATCACCCAGTATGAACCTCTCTAGAAACTTCCGGATGAACATAGATTGACTAAAGGGCAATGACTTCCTTGGATCTCCACCTACAGATCCACATGCCTAGGATATAGGCATCATTCCCTAGATCATACTTCTCAAACCTCTTCTTCAACATGTGAAGGGCTGAGATGTCATTCCATGTGAGGAGAATATCATCAATCTTTTAGAACAAGAACTATTATGGTGCTCCCACTAATCTTCTTGTAAACACAGGTTCTTTTAACATGCTTGCATAAGACCATGCATATCTTTATGGCTACTATATGAAAACACTGACTATTTCCATATGGATATCCTTACCCAGACATCCACGCCATAACAGAAAATGCAACAAGCATATACCTAATGGACTCAAACACAGCTTCTGGTGAAAAATTTCATCATTATCCACCCAGTGGATTTGCCTGAAATTTTTGTTCACTAGCTTGCCTTTCAAGGCAACACTGTTACCTTCCATGTCTATCTTCCTAGAAGATTTATTTATAGCCTGTGGGAATTACCCCTTTGGCAGCTCATCCAAGTCCCAGACTTGATCAGCAGACATGGAGTCCATCACGGTTCTCATGGCGTTTAGCCATTTCTTGGAATCTGGTTCACCGACCGCTTCCATAAGTCTTAAGTTTTATCCCCGATGATAAATTCGTCATGCCCAGCATTTTGAATCCATCCAGACTTATATGGTTCCTGCGTTACTTGAACTACAGGTTGACTTTCAACCTGTACGTGAGATTCTACTCTCCATTTGTGTCTAAATGTATTGTGGTTGATTCTGGACCTTGTCCTAATCAAATCTACTCCCACTAGCTTCTTTCAAAAGAAATATCCTTTCAAGAAAGACAGCACTATGGAGCAACAAATATTTTGTTCTCCTTGGGATAGAAACAGCACCCTTCAGTGCCCCACAAACATATGCTTTTGAGATCACTGCATATTACTGTAACATCCCACATTCTTAACCCCAAACAAATGGCACAATTCACAAATGATACAGGATGTTTCATATAAGATCGATCATATGCTAGGTAAAACCGAGTTCAAGAAAACACGATCTGAAAAATTTCCATAAATCCATACACACAAATTCACAAAACTCAAATCTCATAAGGGTACCTGCCACCACGCAATCCTTGCACTAGACATATGCAAGGCAATAGTTATATCAAAACCGATTCAAATTCATAAAATCCATAAAGGTACCTGCCACCACGCAATACTTGCACTAGACATATGCAAGTTACAGGGTATATCATAACCGATTGCACAGAATATACAACAAGCCGAAATTCAAAACAAAATCACAAAATCGATTTTATAAACTCATACCAAACACCGAAACCAGGCTGAAGCCCACGGTGACACAAAAATCAAACTCATAAGACTGCCATAACTGGCAACATACTTCACATAGTTCACATAGTCTCATGATTCACATAGTTCATATAATTTATGTTAAGGCCACAACCGGCCTCAAGAATTAAGCATAAAATTCTTAAAACAGCAAACAGCATAATTATCCACGCCAAAGCATTCAAGACATGCGCCCCTGCTCTATGCCTGAAAATAGTGAGGGGTGAGCTACACAGCCCAGTGAGTGGATAGTCTAAATCGACCATCCAGAACATACATTCAAAAATATAGGCAGATTATTTTAAAAATCTTTAACAGGAACATTATGTCAACATATAACAAAATAAAGAAACAGAAGTCATATAGACAGTTAAATGTACACACTAGCATATTACAAATTCAGGTTCTAGAGTTTTACTCTAACCCAATTAAACACATATATTCTAAACCAACTAAACACACCATACTTAATTAACCTAGTTGTCCAGCATATTCAGTAGTGACCAATATGGTCTAACCCGGCTTGGCCAAAGCACTAGGAGCTGCAAAATCTCGTGCAACACATAAACATGGATAGTGAGTAGAATCAAGAGGTGGCCCCCGCCAGGTCACGACGTGGCACTTTGCTCTATCACCCCATAACACATCGATGGATTGTGTGTAGATTCAAGAGGTGGCCCCCGCCAGTCACGGCGTGGCACTTGGCTCCACACACCCAACATCATAAACCGAGTGATGACATCAAGAGGTGGCCCCTGTCTGATCAAGACATGGCACTTTGCGTCTTATATCACCCCAACACATAAAAGAGTAATGACATCAAGAGGTGGCCCCTATCCGACCAAGACATGGCACTTTGCGTCAAAACCCGTTCTCCCAAAAGGTTCCTACTGGACAACAGACATATCTTATTTTATATTTCACAAAGGTGGACTCCTAAGTGTCAACTAGACTATAGGATAGTCATCACAAAAATCATATCGGGCAGGCTGAACATCAACCCCCATCACAAAAATCATAATAGGCAGGCCGAACATCAGCCCCCTCACATATCAAATACAGGGCTGAAATTCAAACCCTTCACATATCACATAAGGACTATCCTATGAGTACACTGTTACACTTAGCCATAGTCCTAACCAACACATAACACATAATATTCAAAATTCTCATAATCACATAATTTTCAAAAATCTCATAACCACATAATGTTCACAATTTACATAACAACATAATATTCCAAAAATCACATAAACACCTAATATTTAAAAATCACATAATTACATAATATTAACAATCATATAATGTAGTGTGGTCCTTAGGTTTCATGCTGATTAGTTCAGTCAAACCTTACTAGGTTATCATCCAAATTTCTCAAACAATTTCTCAATAATGCAGTTAACAAGCATCCATAAAAATTAACATAAAACTAAAACATGTAGTCATACAAACTATCCATAAAATTAACAAAAATTAAAACATGTATTCATACCAACTATTTTACAAATCTCTACATATAAACCACGGTTAACATAACATACTATCTATTAAATTTTACACCTTGAATTAACATGAATTTCATGCTCAAACCATTGGTCTAAAACTTCCGAATTTCCATAATTTAATACCTTAAATTTCATATTACCAACTTTTGGATTTCATAAAGAAAATCATCAAAATTTCGGTTTTCATGCATATTATCAAGAATTTGGTCTTCATAAATAATATCAAGATTTCGGATTATCATGAATAATTATCAAAGATTCGGTTCACATGAAGAAACATCTTGAATTTGGTTTACATGAAAAATACATCTTGAGTTTCGGTTTTAACATGATAAAAATTCCAATAATTCAATTGTATCAAGTCACAAACACAACCAAACTAATAGATCAAATAAGACATTCCACTCACCTCTTAACCGAGAACACAAGGTGAAAAACTCTCCAAAATAATTCGTCTAAGGCTTGAAGTTCTACCAAGAATCGCCACCAAAGGAAAGGAAACACCTCCAACACCAAAGACTCCAAGAGAGAAGGAAGATATTTCACCTCTAAGCCTCCAAGAATCGCCTAAGTTCTTCAAGAAGTCGCCAAGTTCTTCAAGCCGTCGCCCAAGGTTTCTTTCAAGCCAAAAAAATCGCCAACACTCTACCCTAACCGAAATTACCTACTTAAATTTCGGTTTTTAACTCTTAACCCATTAACCCATTAATTCAATTCGGGTTTAATCCATTTAATTAATAATTTGAATTTTAAAAACCCAATTAGTTTAAACCCATTAATTCAACCATTAACTTAACGAAAATCCAATAAGGTCTAATTAACATCCAATAAGGGTTTAATTAACCAATAGGGTCTAATTAATTAACTTACAAGCTCTAATTAATTAACTTACAATTACAACCCATAAATCCTAATTAATTTATCATGAACAGCCAATAATAATTTATCATAAATTAACAGCCAATAATCAAACAAATAATCCCTAATTAATTTACAATAAATTAACAACCAAAAATCTCTAGTTAAATAACTATTAACAACCAATACATAGAAAAATATCACAGTCAATAATTTTATTTAATTCAAAAATAATGCTTACCAGGACTTAAGATCCTTGGATCTTACAATTACATTCCCGATTCTATTGAAGGAATGGGATATTTTCCAGTTTCTAACTCAAAAGCTATCTGAGACACACTTCCAATGGAGTGACAATTCATCTGTTTGCATGGCATCATAGTAGTATATTTGCATGACTATTCAAAGATGGAACCACATCCAATGTGTTCCTCTTTCTTTCTTTGAAATTCACCATACAGTGGTGTTCTAAGTAAGTTGTGAGATAACCCCACACTCCTTAGGATAGTCATCAAACTCTCCACTAATCACCTTGATCCAATCAAGGTGCTTAATAGATCCTCCAATTTGACTCAATACTTCATTTGTGAACTTCTTGGATTTCTCCAAAGTTCTTAGGTTGGATAAGGCATACCCACACCTTATGAAGCATATAACACCTCTCAGTGCTTGTTTTACATGGGTCCACATACATTGCTGTGTGATAGATCCAACAAGCCACTTACCCTTCAACCCTTTATGGTGAAGGTAGAATCTGTCACTTTGTTCCTTTGAACAAGGCTCACATTTATCATAATCCTAAAAGGATAATGATCCCAATAGTCCATGGACCTTTGGATGTGACCATTGTTCTATGGTTCAATAGACAATGCTATAAGAGAGTGTTTATTGAATCATTGGATCTAATCTTGTGTTACATATAAGACCATAAACTATTATCAACTGTATCACTTCAATAGAACATCTCAGTTATAAAGAAAAATACCATATATTATTTCAAACTGAAATCCTTTTCAAAAGGGATGATGTTCTAATACATAAGCTGATACATAATAGCAAAGTCCTATATAAAGTCTCCAAGGTAGTGAGATGATATCAACAGCAGCATCCAATGCTCCGCCTCTAACCCGAGAGTCGATCCCACCAAGCCTAGTCGTCCTACTTCTTTTGAGCTCCTGTATATGAAAAACATATGTAAGCTCACATGCGGTACCCAGTACCTATAAGAAGTAGACATAAAGACCATGGTAACACAATACCTGAAGCGGATGGATTACATCCCTTCTTCTTTGCCATGCTCTTCTTGGCCATTAATCCTCTTCGAAATACCCATGCATTCCCAGTCTTCCGAAGTATGAGCTTCGAAGATACAGAACCATGGTTATTCTCAGATATAGGCACATACTCTGAAGATCCAACAGAACTTTCATGATCATTGTCCTTAGAGCATGGTGTGAAGAGACCTTTGAGATGTATGATAATATCATAGATCCCCATCTCATCACACTCAACCTTGACCTCTGGGGTCATGCACTCTAAGACAAGAACAGTGTACTGTTCGTTATCTTCATAGTGTTCAAGATAGACATTCCACTCCCATTCAGTGGTGAAATATACACTGGGCTGGGATGGAGGTCTTTCAAGAAGATGCACCTTATTCTCTTGTTCTAGTATCTTGGACAAAATCTTGAACCATTTTGTCCAATTTGTCCCATCCAATTTGTTTTTATAAAGTTTCATTCTTAGATCAGGAGATGCAATCTACAATAAGCAAATAAGTAAAATAAGTACAATGATAAAGCATTTAACAAGGACTTTTAATTAAATGCTATACTCCCACTATTTCCATAACAAGTTGAGAACTCTCAAACTCAACATGGAAATAAGTGACTAGGATCCTAATTTCACATAAGGTCTCCGCGACTCACGAGGGTGAGTTGAGATGCACAGAAAGTCTCATGTTTCCTTAGGTAGGCATGCAGGCCAATTGTGCCGCGCACAATTCCTCTTAGTTAAGACAGACTAGGTGTTGGGGTATGCCCTTAAGGCTAATGTTTGAGGCCTATGGGAATGTATCTGTATCATGTAATAAACTGTTATGTTTATAAAGGCATGGTTGTTATTCAGTTAGCTACATTGTCTGCTGCAATATATGTTCTTCTGAATAATGTCTCAAAGCTGTTCAGCTGGGCTGACAAGCTATTATGTCCTTAGTCGATGTATCTTGGTGAACATGAGACAGCCTCGATATGGTTAAGACTAATATGTGTTCTAATCTTATAGGATGCTTCGAGCATGGAACAAGATGTAGACTCATGGGTGCATGGGATGTACTGGACAGACCCTACTAGGATGTTCAGTTGTTTGTCACAACGTGAGTATTCCTTGTATAAGACAAGTGGCACATTTCCTCTGACTTGAGATCACTTGTGTTTCCTAAATGATGATTGTCATTATTTTGAGTTAGTTCAATATCATTTGAAACATAATGATTATAGACTATCTTGGATTGTGAGCTTGAGTCAGGTTAGGGCACTAGTGATAGACACAGGATTGCCGTCTCCTTGTTTAAGGAGTGTGATGTTCTAAAGGGGCCCCCTGGATGAGATGATTGAGAGAGTGTATGGCCATACCCAGGTGACAGTGTTCATCTGATCTAATCATGCTCATCATATTGGAGTTACGAGCTTGACAGGCTTGTCCAATAAGAACATCCAGTGGCAAAGGAAATATGTATGCTTTGTGAAGTCGATTCACACTTGTGCTGTTTTTGGGTGTAGTCTTGGAAGACTCTTTCCTTTATATCGGGAGACAGTGATGTGTTGCTAGATACCCCTCACTGATCGTGATAATGAGAGTTATCGTTACCGACATTTAAAGGAAACCCTCAGGGTCGCACAATTTGATGATATGGCTTACTTAAGTCAGATCGTGTGGACTGAATTGTTCGGGTTCAGTTTAAAGGGATTTAAGCTCTGATTGTGAGTGAGATCTGGTCTGATCATGTTTGATTGATTAGGGCTAGGGATCGGTAAGCTTCGATCGGGAGATTGGATGCTAGATCATTGAGATCAGGAGCATCAAAAGATCAACGGTCAGATCAAGCACCTTAGGGTTTAATGTGATCTGGACTAATTGCTTGGGTTATTTGGTCTTGAACCAAACCAAAATGAACCAGCTCATTGGTTGAGCGTATGGTTCACTTTAAGAGAGATTTGCGATTGGGTAAACCCATGATCGCAAGTGGAAGTATGGTTTTCTATTATTAGAAAACATGTCACTTACGTGACCACGTTCCGTGTGGACTCTCTTCACGCTTCCCTCTCGCCCTATTGTCGCCGCTCGGGGTTGTCCTTGAGACATTCGCTTGTGGAGAAGTGGTGGTCGACATTGGGGAGAGGTTTTCGCCAAGCAAGGAGATCTTCATCCCTTCATACGACAAGCACTTCTTGGAGCCTTGCTAGCACAAGTTGCACCAAGAGAGTAGGCGGCTTCCTCATCTTGTGTGCGAAACTTAGGAGAAGTTCTCGATTGATCTTTCCTTCCAAGGCGCCATCCTCTAATGGCTATGGTATGAATTGCATCTTCTTCTATTATGTTTTAAGGTTGATCACATAATGCATGCGCAATGATTCTTTGAAGCCCTTCCGTCCGCTGCATGTTATAATTTGCGCCACTTTAGGGTTTTCGCTCCCCCTAGAAGGGGACCCCCCTTACATGTTAAGGGGTACTTTCAATTGGTATCAGAGCAAGTTAATCGCATGCTTATTTGATTGCTTTGTTTCGGTGATCCTTGAATGAAGATGCATGCTTAGATCTATCATGCGTAATTTTTCATATTAACTTGTTTCATGCCGAAACCAAAGTTATGTTTTAATTGCGCATATGTGTTGAAATGTTGGCGCTTAATGTATGTTTTTCTTCAAAAATATTACTTGCGCGTTTTCACCTTAGATCTAAGCCGCCTACAGTAAACCCTTAGACGGGTTACTAGGGTTGAAGTCAACCCCTAGGTTAGATCCGACCAGTCTGATCAGTTCATCTGACAGCCTGAATGGGTCGACCAGATAGCACCTTGGCGCAAGCCTATGGTGGCTATAGGTCGACTGCAGACAGGTGTGTAGCGATGTCTGATTGAGACGACCAATGAACGCACCTGAGTTAGGCCCGGGGTCACGCCCGCTTGCCAGATCTCAGTGTGGTCGTTCAGCCCTGTCGCATGCATAGTTGACCTTTTGGTCGACTCGAGTCAGTTACGACTCGGTGCATGTAAGGGCAGAGGATCTGACTAGGGTGGATGAGTGGATCCCTAGTAATGGACCGTTGTAAGGTTGTAAGGCAAATAAGGAAAATTAAAATTGATCCCATGGGGTTTTTTCAAAATTTATTTTTCCTGACTGGATCACATGATGGTTATTGAATCTGCTTGTTTATTTAGTCTTATGTGGGCTGCCTGTTTTTAATGTGTGCTGTGCTGGGGCCTGCGTGCCTGGATTAATTGTTGTAAATTAATTTTATTTATGTGATCTGCGAATCACAATTTAATTAATTTATAATGTGAAAGTGACCTGCGTGTCACTCTTGTCTAGATAGTTAAATTTGTAATTTAATTAGACAAGAGCACAGAGCACACTTGGCAGAGGCGCTTGCAGCAGTGGCTGGACCAGGTGGGAGGTCTAGGGTTCGACCCTAGGACCTGGCGCATTTCCTGGTGGGCGCACCAGAGCTGCTAATTGGCGCTTGGGCCCTGGGTTGGGCCAGATAAGCAGTTAAAGACCCATGAAAAGCAAGTGCAGACTTAAGTTAGGTTAAGGTCTCACTAGGGCTATGGGCTTTTACCACATAAGACACATGCTTTCTTTTATAGCTTTATATTAGAATTGCATGAGTAAATTTATCTTCTGCTATCACCATAGGAATTGCATGATAGGCAAGAAGATAAAAGACCGTTAAAATCCAACGCTTAAATATCAAGCTCGTAAGCCTTCTGACGCGAAACCTCACTGTTCTGATTATCGTTGGAGCCGTGTTGTACCCACTCAGTGGGCACGTCCATCTATCTTCAGACGGTGCGGGATTACACCTGTGTGTTACAGATTGGGGATTTATCCCCTCTCGTTGCTCAGCATAGCACATGGTGGTCCAGGGAGTAGGTCGGGTCAGCTTGACCGTGTAGGCTACATATGTGGCGCATATGGTAGCACATGGAGGCAGCCATCTGTGGGGTCAGAGATTGTGTTGTACCAACTCAGTTGGCACAGTCTGCTGGACTGCCCAGATGAAGGGGAATCGCACGGGTTGGCGATCGGCAGGGACTGCCTACCAGAAACTAATGCTTGTACTCTCTGTGCATCTTATCTCGCCTGAGCGGGACGCGGAGACCAAGTATGAAATCTGGATCCCATCTCACTAAAAGAGTTCTACTCTTTCGGGCTGTTTTGCTGGATTTTTCACGCCTGATAAAATAGTGAGAAAAAGAATCTTTCTTAAGTCCTGATTGATTCTTATACATTGATACTGACCTTGCTGTTCTTGCATTGTTGTAGATACATGCAGCAACGAACACCATGAACTTCAATGTGCGATCCCTACTGGAAAGGGAGAAGTTTGCTGGGCCAAACTTCTCTGACTGGTTTGGACACCTTAAGATTGTTCTTAAGGCAGAGAGGAAACTGTATGTCCTCGAGACGGCGATACCGCCGCAGCCCGCTCCGAACGCCGCAAGGGCGGTTCGGGAAGCCTATGAAAAGCACGTCAATGATAGCATTGATGTCGCTTGCCTGATGCTAGCGTCTATGACGCCACCGCTGCAGCGTCAGCATGAGGATATGTCTGCTAGAGACATGATTACAAACCTCAAGATGCTGTATGCTGCACAGGCGAGGACAGAACGCTACAATTTGACAAAGCTCTTCTTTCAGAGCAAACTGGCTGAAGGGAGCCCAGTAGGAGCTCACGTGCTCAAGATGATTGGGCACAAGGAGGCTCTAGAGAAACTGGGGCATACCATTAACCAGGAGCTTGCTGTAGACATTATTCTGCAGTCTCTCCCGCCATCATTCGACGCGTTCATTATTAATTTTAATATGAACAAAATCGATTGTACTCCGGCAGAGCTGCTGAATATGCTCTTGACCACTGAGGAGACTCTGAAGGGTAAGCCTTCGACCTCTGTCTTAATGGTTCCTTCCAGGAACAAGAAGAAGGGGAAGAAGGGCAAGGCCCCGGTCAAAAGCTACAGCAAGGCTCTGAAGCAGAAGGTGAAGCGGTCTAAGGAATACAGGTGTTTCCACTGTGGCCAGCTGGGTCACTGGAAAAAGGACTGTAAAGCGCTCCAAGGAGATAAGAGGGGAAGCTTTGCTTCTGGCTCAGGTATATTCGTGACTGAGGTCATGTTTTCTTCTTCTGTATCATGGGTGTTGGACACTGCATGTGGAGTTCACATTTGTTCAAATGTGCAGGAACTCAAGAGAAGAAGGCAGGTGGGACAGCATGAGGTGGACCTACGAGTTGGAAACGGGGCACGGGTTGCTGCTGTTGCTGTAGGAGACTACTTTATTTCTTTACCATCTGGACTTGTATTGGAACTAAACAGTTGTTACTTTGTTCCCAGTATAACTAAAAATATTATCTCCATTCCTGCTCTTGTCAGGAAGGGATTTTCCTTTGAATGCAATATTTCAAAGTGTATTTTATCTTTTGATAATATTGTTTATGCAACTGGTTCAATAAGCAATGGGTTATTCATGTTAGACATGGAAAGTTCTATACATAATGTTGATATTAAGAAAGCCAAGTATGCTGATGACAGCACCTTGCTATGGCATAGTCGTTTAGGCCATATAAACGAGAAACGCATTAAGCGGTTGCATGATCATGGACTGCTGGGATCATTCTCCTACAAGGAGCTTGATACATGCAAAGCTTGTTTAATGGGTAAAATGAAGAAGTCACCTTTTCCTCACAAAGGTCAAAGGGCTTCAGGTTTACTTGACCTTATACACAGTGATGTGTGTGGGCCTTTTAGTAAACATGCCAGAGGTGGCTATCAGTACTTCATTACCTTTACTGATGATTTCAGTAGATATGGGTATGTCTATCTGATGAGACATAAGAGTGAATCTTTTGACAAGTTCAAAGAGTTCAAGAATGAAGTTCAAAATCAGCTAGGCCGCAATATCAAGGCACTTCGCTCAGATCGAGGTGGTGAATACCTAAGTCATGCATTTACTGACTATCTAAAAGAGTGTGGGATTATCTCACAGCTCACTCCGCCAGGAACACCGCAATGGAATGGTGTGTCCGAGAGGAGAAATAGAACGTTACTTGATATGGTTCGTTCTATGATGAGTCAGGCTACTCTTCCCTACTCCTTTTGGGGTTTTGGGCTGGAAACAGCTGCAAAAGTACTAAACCGAGTGCCATCCAAGGCAGTTTCAAAGACGCCATATGAGTTATGGTATGGGAAACAGCCAAGCTTGACATTTATCAGGATCTGGGGCTGCGAGGCTTATGTCAAGAAGCTCGCCTCTGGGAAACTAGAGAGCAGATCTGACAAATGTATCTTTGTCGGTTACCCTAAGGAAACTAAGGGTTATTATTTCTACGATCCCAAAGAGAACAAGGTTTTTGTTGCTCGGACGGCCATATTTCTTGAGAAGGAGTTTCTTCTGCAAGAGGCCAGTGGGAGAGAAATAAAGCTGGATGAGATTCCAGAGGAAGGACAAAGTGCTCAAGCAGAGTTGGATGAGCCTGAGCCGGTAGAACAGGTTATTGAACAACCTGAGGCTCAGATATCACGGGAACCGCGAAGATCGGGAAGGATTCGTCGACAGCCTGAGCGCTATGACGGAGTCTATATCATTGGCAATGATGAACCCCTTACTTATGCGGATGCGGTCAGTGGACCGGAGTCAGCGAGATGGCTTGAAGCTATGCGCGCCGAGATGGACTCCATGTCAGATAACCAGGTCTGGGATTTGGTTGATCCGCCTCCGGGAGTTATCCCTATAGGCTGTAAATGGATCTTCAAGAAGAAGATTGACATGGATGGTAACGTCGTTACCTATAAAGGCAGGCTAGTTGCGAAAGGTTTCAAACAAATCTACGGGATAGATTATGATGAAACTTTCTCTCCTGTAGCCATGTTTAAGTCTATTCGGATTCTTTTCGCGATAGCTGCATATTATGATTATGAGATTTGGCAGATGGATGTGAAAACAGCTTTCCTTAATGGAAATCTGGATGAGGATGTGTATATGACACAACCAGAAGGTTTCACTAATCCAGCAGATCGTCATAAGATATGCAAGTTAAAGAAGTCTATTTATGGACTTAAACAAGCATCCAGAAGCTGGAATATTCGTTTTGATGAATCAGTTACGGAATTTGGTTTCATCAAGAACGAGGATGACCCGTGTGTATATAAGAGGTTTAGTGGGAGCGTGATTACTTTTCTAGTCCTCTACGTCGATGACATCTTGATCATTGGAAATGATATTCCTGAAATGCATGCTGTTAAGGCATGGCTGAGGAAATGTTTCCAGATGAAAGATCTAGGAGAAGCAGCCTATGTGTTAGGTGTGAAGATCTACAGGGATAGATCTAAGAGGGCTTCTCGGGCTGTGCCAGAGTACTTACATCGATAAGGTCCTGGAGAGATTTCATTTAGAGAATTCTAAACGAGGATATCTTCCAGTCAGACATGGTCTGAATCTTTCGAAGAGTCAGTGTCCACAAACACAGACTGAGAAAGATGAAATGAACAATACGCCTTATGCTTCGGCTATTGGTTCTATAATGTATGCGATGTTGTGTACTCGCCCAGACGTCGCTTACGGGTTAACGTGACCAGTCGTTACCAGAGTAATCCAGGTATGGCGCACTGGATTGCAGTCAAGAACATTTTAAAATATCTGCGGAGGACCAAAGATATGTTCTTGATATATGGTGGTCAGGAAGAACTCAGTATAGAGGGATATACTGATGCTTCGTTCCAGAGTGACCAGGATGATTTCCGATCGCAATCAGGCTATGTTTTTAGCTTGAATGGAGGTGCAGTGGTGTGGAAAAGTTTCAAACAGTCAACTGTTGCTGATTCCACAACAGAAGCCGAGTATGTTGCAGCCTCGGAAGCATCCAAGGAGGCAGTGTGGATTCGTAAGTTCGTGAGAGAACTTGGTGTCGTTCCTTCGAGTGCAGATCCTTTGGTTATCTTCTGTGATAACACTGGAGCAATCGCACAAGCAAAGGAACCACGGTCGCACCAGAAGTCCAAGCACATACAGAGACGGTTTCATTTGATCAGGGAGATCATAGATCGTGGCGAGATCAAAGTATGCAAGGTTCATACAGATGACAATCTGGCTGACCCGCTTACCAAGCCTCTGGCGCAGCAGAAGCATGAGAAGCACTGTAATAATATGGGTTTGAGATTTCTCAACCATTAGATTAAGTGCAAGTGGGAGATTGTTGGGGTATGCCCTTAAGGCTAATGTTTGAGGCCTATGGGAATGTATCTGTATCATGTAATAAACTGTTATGTTTATAAAGGCATGGTTGTTATTCAGTTAGCTACATTGTCTGCTGCAATATATGTTCTTCTGAATAATGTCTCAAAGCTGTTCAGCTGGGCTGACAAGCTATTATGTCCTTAGTCGATGTATCTTGGTGAACATGAGACAGCCTCGATATGGTTAAGACTAATATGTGTTCTAATCTTATAGGATGCTTCGAGCATGGAACAAGATGTAGACTCATGGGTGCATGGGATGTACTGGACAGACCCTACTAGGATGTTCAGTTGTTTGTCACAACGTGAGTATTCCTTGTATAAGACAAGTGGCACATTTCCTCTGACTTGAGATCACTTGTGTTTCCTAAATGATGATTGTCATTATTTTGAGTTAGTTCAATATCATTTGAAACATAATGATTATAGACTATCTTGGATTGTGAGCTTGAGTCAGGTTAGGGCACTAGTGATAGACACAGGATTGCCGTCTCCTTGTTTAAGGAGTGTGATGTTCTAAAGGGGCCCCCTGGATGAGATGATTGAGAGAGTGTATGGCCATACCCAGGTGACAGTGTTCATCTGATCTAATCATGCTCATCATATTGGAGTTACGAGCTTGACAGGCTTGTCCAATAAGAACATCCAGTGGCAAAGGAAATATGTATGCTTTGTGAAGTCGATTCACACTTGTGCTGTTTTTGGGTGTAGTCTTGGAAGACTCTTTCCTTTATATCGGGAGACAGTGATGTGTTGCTAGATACCCCTCACTGATCGTGATAATGAGAGTTATCGTTACCGACATTTAAAGGAAACCCTCAGGGTCGCACAATTTGATGATATGGCTTACTTAAGTCAGATCGTGTGGACTGAATTGTTCGGGTTCAGTTTAAAGGGATTTAAGCTCTGATTGTGAGTGAGATCTGGTCTGATCATGTTTGATTGATTAGGGCTAGGGATCGGTAAGCTTCGATCGGGAGATTGGATGCTAGATCATTGAGATCAGGAGCATCAAAAGATCAACGGTCAGATCAAGCACCTTAGGGTTTAATGTGATCTGGACTAATTGCTTGGGTTATTTGGTCTTGAACCAAACCAAAATGAACCAGCTCATTGGTTGAGCGTATGGTTCACTTTAAGAGAGATTTGCGATTGGGTAAACCCATGATCGCAAGTGGAAGTATGGTTTTCTATTATTAGAAAACATGTCACTTACGTGACCACGTTCCGTGTGGACTCTCTTCACGCTTCCCTCTCGCCCTATTGTCGCCGCTCGGGGTTGTCCTTGAGACATTCGCTTGTGGAGAAGTGGTGGTCGACATTGGGGAGAGGTTTTCGCCAAGCAAGGAGATCTTCATCCCTTCATACGACAAGCACTTCTTGGAGCCTTGCTAGCACAAGTTGCACCAAGAGAGTAGGCGGCTTCCTCATCTTGTGTGCGAAACTTAGGAGAAGTTCTCGATTGATCTTTCCTTCCAAGGCGCCATCCTCTAATGGCTATGGTATGAATTGCATCTTCTTCTATTATGTTTTAAGGTTGATCACATAATGCATGCGCAATGATTCTTTGAAGCCCTTCCGTCCGCTGCATGTTATAATTTGCGCCACTTTAGGGTTTTCGCTCCCCCTAGAAGGGGACCCCCCTTACATGTTAAGGGGTACTTTCACTAGGCGCCCTGTGTCCAGCGAGGGCTGGATACAACACAGAACCCTATCCTCTCAACAGCTGCCCCTAGTTATCCATCATGTCAGTGACATATGAAAAACTAGTCAAGTCTGGTCCTAACCGTTATGCCTAGGGCCAACGAATTCCTTGCGAAGGCACGTCCAGGTTTAAACTGAACTGGGGAGTTCATTGTCACCACACACCTTCTAAAGATAAGTGGGTGTGTCCCACGAGGGTGGGAAACAGTTCACAACACCACTGATCGATAGCTTGATGAAGGCCACGCGTTAGAAGGCTATTTGACTTGATATTTCAATGAGAGTTTTGCATGTTTATTTTATTCTTTTCTAGAATGCAGTTTTCCTATGGTTATGGCAGCAAAGGAAACCCATCACAGGCATTCTATGGACAAAATAATAAACCATCACAGGCATGCTAGTTTGGTCGATATGGCCATAGCCCTTTTCATACACATAACTTGTCACGAGCCATGTGACATGTTATCGTGCATCCAAGGGTTGCGAGTCCCTAGAGCAGATCAGCCCATGCCAGAAGCCGAATGCATGTGTCCTTCCTTCAGCCGCAAGCCCATCACCATGCTTCCAAAGCTGGCGCCACTTGTGACTTCGATTGAAGAAGGCTGCTTGTTGTCTTTGATGAACCTTAACCTATCTTATGTAAATGATTCTATATCTATTCTAAAGAAAGATGAAAAATTTTACATCAAGAAGGGGAAGAACCACACGCAGGTGGTGGGAAGATTTTACAAGCATTCATCACAGGTGGAAACATGCTTCCACATCACAACACAGGAGGGCACTCGCTATGACCATATCAACCTAATCAAGAGGCGCATGTTAAATTTGAAAATCCGTGAAAATCAAATTTTTAGTCCCTTATGCGCCAACTCCATCCAAACACTATCTTAAACAATTTTGTGCTAAAATTTAGATCAAGTTTTAGGATGATTTCATAGACCCTATCGGCTGGCAGTTTTGTCAGATCAAGAGACCCGGCCAGTCCGAAGACACAATGCCCGTCCTACTTGACAAAACCACGTGCGCCTTTGGCCTTAAATCGACCATAAACAAGATCCAAATTTCGGCCACAAAATTTAGAAGAGAGGCTTGGATGAAAATGCTTTCTACGTGAAACGCGCATGGATAGAAGAAAAATTTTCAAAAATTTTTCATACAAGCAAACATACACCTTGTGTTTCTCGCAAGTAGCTTTGATACCACTGTTAGGGAATGCCGGGTGTAATTTAAAATTTTGCAGTCCCAGGACGCAGCGGAAGAAGCATTACACCCGAAACACATTCCGGTCCCAAGGATCCATGCGAGTGAGTACACACAAGGATGTGATAGAGTTATACCTCTTTCGCTTGTCTAGATGTCGAAGCCATGTTGAAGGCGCCCAAGTGTTCGCCCTCTACAAGTGTCCACGCGTCGACTCCTTGATCGTTGCTCCCTTCCACGCTTGGTGCTAGCCTCGAGAAGAGAATCAATCCTTCACTCCACTTCTATTGCGCCACCTCCAAGATGAAAACGCCAAGAAGGGATGAAGAGGAAGATGATGCCGCCAAGATGTATCCCTTTTCTCCTTGCTTGCGCCACCTTCAAGCAAGATGCGCCAATGGCTATGAGAGGAAGAGAGCTTGCGGCAATAGAAGGAGAAGCCACAAAGCCCAATCACTCTTTGCGCCAACAAGAGGAGAAGAAGAAAAGATGTTTTCGGCCACTTGAAAGAAGGGTTGCGCCAAGCCTTAGTTGTTGTCACCCTTTCCCTTTGCTCACGCCTCCTACAAGTCCTTCACACACGAATCATCCCTGAGATGGACGACTAGAGTCCTATTAATAGAACAAGGGGCGGCTAGAGCAATGGATGGGATCATGCCAAGTGGGTGGCTAGGATAAAGGAGTCTTGAGGTAAGGAAAGTCTCCAAGACTTTACCATAAATCTCATTCAACCTTTCCTAATTTTCCCAATGGCCATATCAGCCCAAAGCATACCTTGTATGCACTAATTCCATCCAAGGAAGTAGGGCTAGGCGCAACTTCCATGAAGAATTCGGCTAGGGCGGTTTCTTGGAAGAAATTAGGGTTTGGGGTAAGGTAAGTCTCCAAGACATTACCATATTCCTCACCCTACTACCCATATGCGCCCAAGAACTTCCCATAAAAGTTCTCAAGCCATATCAGCCCCAAGACTTGCCTTAGAGGCAAGTATTCCATCCAAGGAGCAAAGGGGGAGGCGCCTAATGCTTCCTTATGAAGCAACATGCGCCCACTTCACCCCATTATGCCCTTGGCGCCAATGGGGTATAATTCTTCCCCATTATACCCTTATTTGCTTATACTTCTTCATGACAACTATTTATTGGGCCTCATTGGATAATGAGCTAGCCCAAACTTCATGGCATGGGTTGATTAAGCCATTGGATCCAATCCAATGCAACCCTAATGTGAATGTGACCAATCTGGGTCAATTTCGGGTCAACCTGCCAAAAATGAAGTTTGGCTCCAATAACTTTCTTCCAACTCATCAGGCCCATTGGCGCTGATGAAATCTTCCAAATGGATCCAAGTTATCCAATAACTTGATCCAAAGGTTTCTTGATAAAAGCAACGTCAAAAGTCTTATTGCGTGTGACCCCGTAGGATCCATATGACGATGGCAATGATGTAAACATCATAAGTAGTGAGGGGTATCTAGCAACACATCACTACTACCCATGTCATAGGACTAAAGTCATTGTGGCAACAACTCCTAACAAGCAACGAGGATTCCCATTGCATTATAGATCCCTTTGCCTGAACTGATATCCTGTCATTGGATTAGTCTCAAGTTTATTATCCAACGCACTGGTCATGACTCAACAAGTGTGGCCTACACTTTCCTGTCATGCACCAATAAGGTGGGGCACCCCGAGGTGGATATCATGCTTCCAATATGGAAGGGGCAAATCCAAATATTAGTCATCCATGCCTCTACATGATTTATGATATACCCAATGACAGTCGTTTTGATCTCCCAATTACGGAGAGACGTAAGACTGTATTAAAGCATACCCATCATCAAATCTAGACATGAATACCTCAAGTCTAAGGATCAATGCAAATCCTCTTGCATGTGAGATTGACTTGTTGACTAGACAAATCAATCCTCACGGTGGATCACTCCAGTACATCCAATGCACCTGTATGTCTGCGTTATTGTGCCCCGCACTTAACCAGCCCATACACCAGTCTCACATGTACCAAAGCTGTCCCATATCTGCTAAGGTACCTTGACTGGGGATAGCTTGTGAGAATGGATCCAATCCAAACTCCTGGGACATTATATATGCAACTCAATACATCATCGCAGATAGAGAAGTCTGCATAATAACGACTATGCCTTTAATAATTCTATCAAAGTACTTTCAAACAATGCCTAACCATGTCCATTTATTGGTCTGCAGGGCATATACACCAACATATCCAAGATAGTCTGACTGGAACGAAGCGTCAGTATATCCTTCTATACTGAGTTCTTCCTGACCACCATATATCAAGAACATATCTTTGGTCTTCCGCAGATATTTTAAAATGTTCTTGACTGCAATCCAGTGTGCCTGACCTGGATTACTTTGGAATCGACTGGTCACGCTTAACCCGTAAGCGACGTCTGGGCGAGTACACAACATCGCATACATAATGGACCCAATAGCCGAAGCATAAGGCATATTGTCCATTTCATCTTTCTCAGTCTGTGTTTGTGGACACTGACTCTTTGAAAGATTCAGACCATGTCTGACTGGAAGATATCCTCTTTTAGAATTCTCTAAATGAAATCTCTCCAGGACTTTATCGATGTAAGTACTCTGGCACAGCCCGAGAAGCCTCTTAGATCTATCCCTGTAGATCTTCACACCTAATACATAGGCTGCTTCTCCTAGATCTTTCATCTGGAAACATTTTCCTAACCATGCTTTAACAGCATGCAGTTCAGGAATATCGTTTCCAATGATTAAGATATCATCGACGTAGAGGACTAGGAAAGTAATCACGCTCCCACTAAACCTCTTATATACACACGGGTCATCTTCGTTCTTGATGAAACCAAACTCAGAGATTGATTCATCAAAACGAATATTCCAGCTTCTAGATGCTTGTTTAAGTCCATAAATGGACTTCTTTAATTTGCATATTTTATGACGATCTGATGGATTAGTGAAACCTTCAGGTTGTGTCATATACACATCCTCATCCAGTTTTCCATTAAGGAAAGCCGTCTTCACATCCATCTGCCAGATCTCATAATCGTAATATGCAGCTATCGCGAAAAGAATCCGAATAGACTTAAACATGGCTACAGGAGAGAAAGTTTCATCATAATCTATCCCGTAGATTTGTTTGAAACCTTTCGCTACTAGCCTGCCTTTATAGGTAACCACGTTACCATCCATGTCAATCTTCTTCTTGAAGATCCATTTACAGCCTATAGGGATTACTCCCGGAGGCGGATCAACCAAATCCCAGACTTGGTTATCTGACATGGAGTCCATCTCGGCTCGCATAGCTACAAGCCATCTAGCTGACTCCGGTCCACTGACCGCATCCGCATAAGTGAGGGGTTCATCATTTTCAATGATGTAGACTCCGTCATAGCGCTCAGGCTGTCGACGGATCCTTCCCTACCTTCGCGGTTCCCGTGATATCTAAGCCTCAGGTTGTTCAATAACCTGATCAACTGGCTCAGGCTCATCCAACTGTGCTTGACTACTTTGTCCTTCCTCTGGATTCTCATCCAGCTTTATTTCTCTCCCACTGGCTTCTTGAAGAAGAAACTCCTTCTCAAGAAATATGGCCGTCCGAGCAACAAATACCTTGTTCTCTTTGGGATCGTAGAAATAATAACCCTTAGTTTCCTTAGGGTAACCGACAAAGATACATTTCTCAGATCTGCTCTCTAGTTTCCCAGAGGCGAGCTTTTTGACATAAGCCTCGCAGCCCCAGATCCTGATAAATGTCAAGCTCGGCTGTTTCCCATACCATAACTCATATGGCGTCTTAGAAACTGCCTTGGATGGCACTCGGTTTAGTACCTTTGCAGCTGTCTCCAGTGCAAATCCCCAAAAGGAATATGGAAGAGTAGCCTGACTCATCATAGAACGAACCATATCAAGTAACGTTCTATTTCTCCTCTCGGACACACCATTCCATTGCGGTGTTCCTGGCGGAGTGAGCTGTGAGATAATCCCACACTCCTTTAGATAGTCAGTAAACGCATGACTCAAGTATTCTCCACCTCGATCAGAACGAAGTGCCTTGATATTTCGGCCTAGCTGATTTTGTACTTCATTTTTGAACTCTTTGAACTTGTCAAAAGATTCACTCTTATGTCTCATAAGATAGACATAACCATACCTACTGAAATCATCAGTAGAGGTAATGAAGTACGAATAGCCACCTCTGGCATGTTTACTAAATGGCCCACACACATCACTGTGTATAAGGTCAAGTAAACCTGAAGCCCTTTGACCTTTGTGAGAAAAAGGAGCCTTCGTCATTTTACCCATTAAACAAGCTTTGCATGTATCAATCTCCTCATAGGAGAAAGATCCCAGCAGTCCATGATCATGCAACCGCTTAATGCGTTTCTTGTTAATATGGCCTAAACGACTATGCCATAGCAAGGTGCTGTCATCAGCATACTTGGCTTTCTTATTATCAATGTTTTGTATAGAACATTCCATGTCCAACATGAATAACCCATTGTTAATTGAACCAGTGGCATAAACAATATTATCATAAGAAATTACACACTTTGAAATATTGCATTGAAAGGAAAATCCTTTCCTGACAAGAGCAGGAATAGAGATAATATTTTTAGTAATACTTGGAACAAAATAACAATTATCCAGTTCTAGTACAAATCCAGATGGTAATGAGATGTAATAAGTTCCTACAGCAACAGCAGCAACCCGTCCCCCGTTTCCAACTCGTAGGTCCACCTCATGCTGTCCCACCTGCCTTCTTCTCTTGAGTTCCTGTACATTTGAACAAATGTGAACTCCACATGCAGTGTCCAACACCCATGAAATAGAAGAAGAGGATATCATGACTTCAGTCACAAATATACCTGAGCCAGAAGCGATGCTTCCCTTTTGGTCTCCTTGGAGCGCTTTACAGTCCTTTTTCCAGTGACCCAGCTGGCCACAGTGGAAACACCTGTTGTCCTTCGACCGCTTCACCTTTTGTTTCAGAGCCTTACTGTAGTTCTTGACAGGGGCTTTGCCCTTCTTCCCCTTCTTCTTGTTCCTTGAAGGAACCATTAAGACAGAGGTTGAAGGCTTTCCCTTCAGAGTCTCCTCAGTAGTCAAGAGCATATTCAGCAGCTCTGCCGGAGTACAATCGATTTTGTTCATATTAAAGTTAATAATGAACGCATCGAAAGAGGGCGGGAGAGACTGCAGAATAATGTCTACAGCAAGCTCCTGATTGATGGAGTGCCCCAGTTTCTCCAGAGCCTCCTTGTGCCCAATCATCTTGAGCATGTGAGCTCCCACTGGGCTCCCTTCAGCCAGTTTGCTCTGAAAGAAAAGCTTTGTCAGATTATAGCGTTCTGTCCTCGCCTGTGCAGCATACAGCATCTTGAGGTTCGCTATAATCTCTATAGCCGACATATCCTCATGCTGACGCTGCAGCGGTGGCGTCATAGACGCTAGCATCAGGCAAGCGACATCAATGCTATCATTGACATGCTTTTCATAGGCATCCCGAACCGCCCTTGCGGCGTTCGCAGCGGGTTGAGGCGGTATAGCCGTCTCGAGGACATACAGTTTCCTCTCTGCCTTAAGAACGATCTTAAGGTGTCCGTACTAGTCTGAGAAGTTTGGCCCAGCAAACTTCTCCCTTTCCAGTAGGGATCGCACATTGAAGCTCATGGTGTTCGTTGCTGCAGGAATCTACAACAATGCAAGAACAGCAAGGTCAGTATCAATGTTTAGAATCAATCCAGGACTTAAGAAAGATTCTTTTCTCACTATTTTATCTGACTGAAAAATCCATTAAAACAGTCCGAAAGAGTAACACTCTTTTAGTGAGATGGGATCCAGATTTCATACTTGGTCTCCGCGTCCCGCTCAGGCGAGATAAGATGCACAGAGAGTACAAGCACTAATCTCTGGTAGGCATTCCCTGCCAATCGCCAACCCGTGCGATTCCCCTTCATCCGGGCAATCCAGCAGACTGTGCCAACTGAGTTGGTACAACACAGTCTCTGACCCCACAGATGGCTGCCTCCATATAGCTACCATATGCCCCATATGTAGCCTACATGGTCAAGCTGACCTGACCTACTCCCTGGACCACCACGTGCTATGCTGAGCAACGAGAAGCGATAAATCCCTTCTCTGTAACACGCAGGTGAAATCACACACCGTCTGAAGATAGATGGGCATGCCCACTGAGTGGGTACAACACGGCCCCAACGATAGTCAGAACAGTGAGGTTTCGCGCCAGAAGGCATTACGTGCTTGATATTATTGCGTTGGATTTTAACGGTCTTTTATCTTCTTACTATCAGGCAAATCCTATGGCTATAGCAGAAGATAAATAACTCATGCAATTCTAAGTATTTAGAAAATAAAAGAAAGCATGGATCTTATGTGGTAAAAGCCCATAGAGCCTAAGTAAGACCTTAAATCAACTTAAGTCTTCACTTGCTCTTCTTGGGTCTTTTGCATCTCATCTGGTCCAACCCAGGGCCCTAGTGCTCATGGCAGCTCAGGTGCGCCCACCAGGTGAATGCGCCTCTGCGATGTGTACTTTTGTGCTCTTGTCTAATTAAAATACATTTTAATCTATCTAGACAAGCTTGACTCGCAGGTCAATTATACAGTAAATTAATTAAAAATGTGATTCGCAGATCACAAAAATAATAATTTACAATTTACCAGGCTCGCAGGCCCCAGCACAGCACACATTAAAAGGGCAACCCACATAAGATTAAATAAACAAGCATCATGGCATCATTCAATCAACATGTGATCCATTGCAAAGAAAATAAAATTTTGAAAACCCATTGGCATCAATTTTAATTTTCTTATGTGCCCTACAACCTTACAACGGTCCATTGATAGGGATCCACTCATCAATCTAGTTAGATCCATGCCCTTGCATGCACCAAGTCCTAACTGACTCGAGTTGACCTAATGGTCAACCATGCATGCGCCAAGGGCTGAACAACCAACATGAGTTCTGGCAAGCGGGTGTGACCCCGGGCCTAACTCATGTGTGTTCACTGGTTGTCTCAACCAGACCTCGCTACACGCCTGTGATGCAATCGACCTATAGCCACCTCGTGCTTGCGCACAGGTGCCATCTGGTCGATCCATCTAGGCTGTCAGATGGTCTGATCAGACTAATTGGATCTATACTAGATGATGCTTTCAACCCCATCAACCCGTCTAAGGGTTTATAGTAAGCGCCTCTTAGATCTAGTAAACGCGCAAGTCATCAAGTTTTGTGAAAACTTCAAGAACAACATGCGCAACTATCATACTAGCGCCAACATAAATAAATCTCATACATGCGCAACATGAACATACTATCAACTAGTATAATCGCATGAAGAGAAATCTTAGATCTAAGCATCAAGCATACATGGATCACACAAAGCAATCATATTAGCATGCATAAATCCTGCTCTGATACCAATTTGAAGGACCCCTTTCAAGAGGGGGGCGAAACCCTAAACATGCGCATATGGAAGCCTTTTGCATGGGCGGAAATAGGGCTTCAAGAATCGCATGCATCATATATGATCAACTTGAAATTGCATATATCTTAAATCGAATCATACCATAGCCATGAGGAAGATGGCGACTTGGAAGTAGAGAACAAAAATTGATCTCCTCCAAAAGGCGCGCACACAAGAAGAAGTTGGCTTTCTCCTTGTCGTCCTTTGTGCTAGCAAAGGGCTTCAAGAGTCCTTATCGCTTGAAGGAGAATCCTTGGATGTCTTCTTGGCTTGCCGAATACCTCCACTTCACTCTAGGCGATGAGACACACTCAAGAGCTCTACTTCGCCCAAGAGAGAAGCATTGAAGCAAAGGCGTTTTCTTGGCTTGTGGCGTTGAGGCATTGAGGCTTCCAAATATGGTAAGCCTTCACTCTCGCGCGTTCACGCTTAGTGAACTAATCAAAATGCCTAATTACTTGAACCATGCGTTCACACTCTTGAACCGGTTCAATTGACTTTGGTTCAACGACCAAATCAAACCAAGACCAAACCAAGACATGCCATGGTCTAAATCTAATATGAACCAAGAAGGTTCAAGATCTAACCATTCATATCCAGATGCACTTGATCTCACCGATCTAGCATCAATACTCTCGATCGAAGCTTACCGATCTAAAGCTCTAATCAATCAAACATGATCAGACCAGATCTCACTTACAATCAGAGTCTAAACTCCTTTTAACTGAACCAAAACAATTCAGTCCACACGATCTGACATAAGAAAGCTATATCATCAAATTGTGCGACCCTGAGGGTTTCCTTTAAATGTCGGTAACGATAACTTACGTTATCACGATCAGTGAGGGGTATCTAGCAACACATCACTGTCTCCCGATATAAAGGAAAGAGTCTTCCAAGACTACACCCAAACCATAGCACAAGTGTGAATCAACTTCACAAGGCATGCATGTATCCTTTGCCACTGGATGTTCTTATTGGACAAGCAGGTCAAGCTTGTAACTCCAATATGATGAGCATGATTAGATCAGATGAACATAGTCACCTGGGTATGGCCATACACTTTCTCAATCATCTCATCTAGGGGGGCCCCTTCAGAACATCACTCTCCAAACAAGGAGACGGCAATCCTATATCTATCACTAGTGCCCTAACCTGACTCATGATCATTATCCAAGATAGTCTATAACCATTATGTTTCAAATGATATCGAACTACCTCAAAACAATGACAATCATCATTTAGAAACACAAGTGATCTCAAGTCAGAGGACATGTGCCACTTGATGCAAAACAAGGATTATTCACATTGTGACAAGCAATTGAATATCCTAGTAGGGTCTGTCCAGTACATCCAATGTACCCATGAGTCTACATCTTATTCCATGCTCGAAGCATCCTATAAGATTAGAACACATATTAGTCTCAATCATATCAAGGCTGTCTCATGTTCACCAAGATATCTCGACTAAGGACAATACAACATGTCAGCCTAGCTGAACAGCATTGAGACATTATTCAGAAGTACACTTATTGCAGCAGACAATGTAACAAACTGAATAACAACCATTGCCTTTATAAACATAAGAGTTTATATACATGATACTGATAGAATCCCAAGGCCTCAAACATTAGCCTTAAGGGCATACCCCAACAATAAGCAGACATAAATACGGTGCCGTAAAATCCTTTACGGTACTGCCGTATTTTGCTCCAAATCACGAAAAACCTACAAAAATAAAATAAAAATTAGTCCTAAGCAAAAATCAAGGTAAATAAAACTAAAATAAGGGTTAGAAAGCTTGGGTTGTCTCCCAAGAAGCGCTAATTTAAAGGTCATTAGCTTGACCCTTTAACACTTGGGTTTGATCGTGAATTCCTGGATCTCAACTCTGATTTTACAACATAAGGCTCGATCTTGAAACAATATCCAAATTTGCTCAGAATTCTTTCTATTTTCTCAATCATTATAGAGCCTTCTTTTCTTCTCTTCCTCTTTGGCCTTTTCTTCTTCTGCAATTTCTCAGCAATACCCTCAAAAAGATTGTTAGATTAATTATTTGGGGTTTCATCAAACAGACTTGAAACATCATAAATTTCATCATTAAATATCTCAACACTACAACAAGATCCTGAATATGAAAGTTTGTTAGTTGAATCATTAAGACTAAATTCAATATTGTTCTCACATATATCAAAGGTAATCTTTCCCTGGTTCAGATCAATATTTGCTTTAGCTGTGGCCAAAAGTGGTCTTCCAAGAATTATGGGATTTCTATAATTTACCTCCATGTCTAACACTAGAAAATCTGTAGGGATGAAAAATTCACCTATCTTTATGGGAACATTTTCTAAAATACCTACAAGATACTTCACTGTTGAGTCTGCGAGCTGTAAAGATATTGATATAGGCTTTAGCTCTCCAAGATTCAGTTTCCTATAAGTAGAAAGAGGCATCAGACTTACACTTGCACCGAGGTCACATAAGGCTCGGTCAAAAGCTAGGGTGCCAATCGAACAAGGTACAGAAAAGCTACCTGGATCCTTCAATTTAGGTGGCAATTTATTCTATATGACCGCACTACAATCTTTAGTTAAAGTAACAGTGCATGTGCCATAATCATCCAATTTTCTTTTACTAGGCAAAATTTCTTTTAAAAACTTGGCATAAGATGGCATTTCAGTAATAGCTTTAGTAAATGGAATGTTAACATAAAGCTTTTTCAGGAGTTCAAGAAATTTGCCAAACTTTTTGTCTAGTTTATGTTGAACTAACCTTTGAGGAAAAGGTATAGGTGTCTGGTAAGGATTAGGCAAATCAGATTTAGGATTGTCTTTCTCACATAATTCCTCCCCTTTTGGTTCATCACCCTTTTGAGGTGATAAACAAGTTTGGGATTTCTTATGTGAGGAAGATTCCCCAAACACTAATTCCCTTTCATTATCATAAAGCCTTTTTTTAGTGTTTTCAAACCTCCCTCTAGGTTCTCCTAGTTGTTTCCCACTTCTAGTCATAATGGCATTACAGTGCTCCCTAGGGTTTATCTCAGGTTTTGCAGGCAATTTCCCAGGGGGTCTATAAGGTACACTAGCATGTTGTGCAATTTGATTTTCAAGAATTTTGTTGCGGGCTTCTACTCTATCCAGTCTAGAGTTAATTTGATGAAAACTTTGCTTAAACTCTTCAATTTGTCTATTTTGATTTGACAGGATTTGTTTTTGATCAGACATAAACTCTTCAATTTTTCTATCTTGTTTTAGCTCAAACTGATTTTGACTGGTCATTTTTTTTTCAAACATGGATTTTGTTGGTGTATATGCCCTAGGACCTAGTTTTGGTCCACTTATGTACTACTTGACTTTGATATTTATATATATCATTCTGGCATTGTCATTATCGATGTTCGTTTACATCTGCGCACATGTACTAACATGATAATGTCCCTGGAGAGAGATTGGATCTGTGCTCAAACTATTGTCCCCAGTCGATGTACCTTAGTGGATATGGGACAGCTATGGTACTTGTGAGATTGGTATGTGAGCTGGTTAGGTACGTGGTGCTAACACAGACACATGGGTATATCATTGGAGGATATACTGGAAAGACCCGCTGTGAGGCTATGACTTGGTGTCATAAGTTATCCTCACAAGTGACAGGAGATGCATTGATCCCTTGACTTGAGGTCATTGATCATTCTATATGGTTAGGGACTTGCTTTGATACAACCTAACACCTCGCCGTAGTTGGGAGGTCATAACGGTTGTCATTTGAAAGGTCCCCACAAGGGGAGGGCGAAACCCTAATAGGCGCATATGAAAATTTTGACGCAGCGGAAGGGGGTTTCTAGGGATCATTTGCATGAGATATGATCAACTATAAAAACCGATTGCAAACAAGTATGAAAGAATCGATTCTTACCAAAGCCATTGCTTGGATGGCGTCTAGGAAGAAGAGACTCAAGTGCTTCTCCTCCTTATGGCTCGCACACAAGATGTGATCGCCTACTCCCTTAGTGCTCCTTGTGCTAGCAAGGTTCTAAGGAGTCCTTGTCGTATGGAAGGGAAGAGACGTTCTCCTCTGCTTGTCGAACTCACTCCAAGGTGTGAAGAAGTCGCCACACACGAGAGCGTCGAGAGAGGAAAGGCAAGAAGGCGAGAATAGAGCATGAAACTCTCAACGTGAAGCGTGGTCACGATTTGGATGAAAGTCCCCTTAATCTAAGGGGGCCGAAACCCTAAGGGAGGCGCATATATAAAAACCGCATGGGAAGCTAGGGTTTCATAGAGATCTTAACATATCATATGATCAACTTTTAATGCAAGGAGATTCTTACCATTGCCATCACTTAGATGTTGTCTTGGAAGGAAAGGCGCAAGTGCTCCTTCTCCTAAGGTGACGCACACAAGAGATGTCGCCTACTCTTCTGTTGGTGCTCCTTGTGCTAGCAAGGTTCCAAGAAGTCATTGTCGAATGGAAAGGGAGAAAATCCGTTGCTTAGCGATCACCTTCTTCCTTTTGCGTCCACCACTTGTTCCCACGAGAGTACAAAAACTCTATATTCAAGTTGGCGACCGAAAGAAAAGAATAGGCGAGAGATGAGAGCGTCTCTTGCATGAACGTGAGACATGCCCACGTTTAGAGAGGTGCTATCTAAAAATAGCAATCCACCTCTCAACGTTCACATGCGCATACCATGGGTTTACCCCAAGCGCAAACTTCTCTTCATCCTTTTGAACCATGCGCTCACTTGAGCTGGTTCACATTGGTTCGGTTCACAAACCAAATAATCCAAGCAACTAGTCCAAATCATAATTAAACCATAAGGCTCATGATCTGACCGTTGATCTCTAGATGCTGCTGATCTGACCGATCTAGCATTCATTCTCTCAATCGAAGCTTACCGATCTCAAGCCCTAATCAATCAAACATGATCAGACTAGATCTCACTTACAATCAGAGATCAAATCCCTTTAAACTGAACCCAAACAATTCAGTCCACACGATCTGACTTAAGTAAGCCATATCATCAAATTGTGCGACCCTGAGGGTTTCCTTTAAATGTCGGTAACGATAACTCACGTCATCACGATCAGTGAGGGGTATCTAGCAACACATCACTGTCTCCCGATATAAAGAAAAGAGTCTTCCAAGACTACACCCAAACCACAGCACAAGTGTGAATCAATTCACAAAGCATACATATTTCCTTTGCCACTGGATGTTCTTATTGGACAAGCGTGTCAAGCTTGCAGCTCCAATATGATGAGCATGATTAGATCAGATGAACACAGTCACCTGGGTATGGCCATACACTTTCTCAATCATCTCATCCGGGGGGGCCCCTTTAGAACATCACACTCCTTAAACAAGGAGACGGCAATCCTATATCTATCACTAGTGCCCTAACCTGACTCAAGCTCACCATCCAAGATAGTCTATAATCATTATGTTTCAAATGATATTGAACTATCTCAAAACAATGACAATCATCATTTAGAAAACACAAGTGATCTCAAGTCAGAGGAAATGTGCCACTTGTCTCATTCAAGGAATATTCACATTGTGACAAACAATTGAACATCCTAGTAGGGTCTGTCCAGTACATCCAACGTACCCATGAGTCTACACCTTATTCCATGCTCGAAGCATCCTATAAGATTAGAACACATATTAGTCTCAATCATATCAAGGCTGTCTCATGTTCACCAAGATATCTCGACTAAGGACATACAGCATGTCAGCCCAGCTGAACAGCTTTGAGACATTATTCAGAAGAACATATATTGCAGCAGACAATGTAAACAACTGAATAATAACCATGCCTTTATAAACATAACAGTTTATTACATGATACAGATACATTCCCACAGGCCTCAAACATTAGCCTTAAGGGCATACCCCAACAATCTCCCACTTGCACTTAATCTAATGGTTGAGAAATCTCAAACCCATATTATTACAGTGCTTCTCATGCTTCTGCTGCGCCAGAGGCTTGGTAAGCGGGTCTGCTAGATTGTCATCTGCATGAACCTTGCAGATTTTGATCTCGCCACGATCTATGATCTCCCTGATCAAATGAAACCGTCTCTGTATGTGCTTGGACTTCTGGTGCGACCGTGGTTCCTTTGCTTGTGCGATTGCTCCAGTGTTATCACAAAAGATAACCAAAGGATCTGCACTCGAAGGAACGACACCAAGTTCTCTCACGAACTTACGAATCCACACTGCCTCCTTGGATGCTTCCGAGGCTGCAACATACTCGGCTTCTGTTGTGGAATCAGCAACAGTTGACTGTTTGAAACTCTTCCACACCACTGCACCTCCATTCAAGCTAAAAACATAGCCTGATTGCGATCGGAAATCATCCTGGTCAGACTGGAACGAAGCGTCAGTATATCCCTCAATACTGAGTTCTTCCTGACCACCATATATCAAGAACATATCTTTGGTCCTCCGCAGATATTTTAAAATGTTCTTGACTGCAATCCAGTGCGCCATACCTGGATTACTTTGGAAACGACTGGTCACGCTTAACCCGTAAGCGACGTCTGGGCGAGTACACAACATCGCATACATAATGGAACCAATAGCCGAAGCATAAGGCGTATTGTCCATTTCATCTTTCTCAGTCTGTGTTTGTGGACACTGACTCTTCGAAAGATTCAGACCATGTCTGACTGGAAGATATCCCCGTTTAGAATTCTCTAAATGAAATCTTTCCAGGACTTTATCGATGTAAGTACTCTGGCACAACCCGAGAAGCCTCTTAGATCTATCCCTGTAGATCTTCACACCTAACACATAGGCTGCTTCTCCTAGATCTTTCATTTGGAAACATTTCCTCAGCCATGCCTTCACAGCATGCATTTCAGGAATGTCATTTCCAATGATCAAGATGTCATCGACGTAGAGGACTAGGAAAGTAATCACGCTCCCACTAAACCTCTTATATACACACGGGTCATCTTCGTTCTTGACGAAACCAAATTCAGTGACTGATTCATCAAAACGAATATTCCAGCTTCTTGATGCTTGCTTAAGTCCATAAATGGACTTCTTTAACTTGCATATCTTATGACGATCTGCTGGATTAGTGAAACCCTCAGGTTGTGTCATATACACATCCTCATCCAGATTTCCATTCAGGAAAGCTGTTTTCACATCCATCTGCCAAATCTCATAATCATAGTATGCAGCTATCGCGAAAAGAATCCGAATAGACTTAAACATAGCTACAGGTGAGAAAGTTTCATCATAATCTATCCCGTAGATTTGTTTGAAACCTTTCGCAACTAGCCTGCCTTTATAGGTAACCACGTTACCATCCATGTCAATCTTCTTCTTGAAGATCCATTTACAGCCTATAGGGATAACTCCCAGAGGCGGATCAACCAAATCCCAAACTTGGTTATCTGACATGGAGTCCATCTCGGCGCGCATAGCTTCAAGCCATCTCGCTGACTCCGGTCCACTGACCGCATCCGCATAAGTGAGGGGTTCATCATTATCAATGATGTAGACTCCGTCATAACGCTCAGGTTGTCTACGGATCCTTCCCGATCTTCGCGGTTCCCGTGATATCTGAGCCTCAGGTTGTTCAATAACCTGATCTACCGGCTCAGGCTCATCCAACTGTGCTTGAGCTCTTTGTCCTTCCTCTGGATTCTCATCCAACTTTATTTCTCTCCCACTGGCCTCTTGCAGAAGAAACTCCTTCTCAAAAAATATGGCCGTCCGAGCAACAAAAACCTTGTTCTCTTTGGGATCGTAGAAATAATAACCCTTAGTTTCCTTAGGGTAACCGACAAAGATACATTTGTCAGATCTGCTCTCTAGTTTCCCAGAGGCGAGCTTTTTGACATAAGCCTCGCAGCCCCAGATCCTGATAAATGTCAAGCTTGGCTGTTTCCCATACCATAACTCATATGGCGTCTTTGAAACGGCCTTGGATGGCACTCGGTTTAGTACCTTTGCAGCTTTTTCCAGCGCAAAACCCCAAAAGGAGTATGGAAGAGTAGCCTGACTCATCATAGAACGAACCATATCAAGTAACGTTCTATTTCTCCTCTCGGACACACCATTCCATTGCGGTGTTCCTGGTGGAGTGAGCTGTGAGATGATCCCACATTCCTTTAGATAGTCAGTAAACGCATGACTTAGGTATTCACCACCTCGATCTGAATGAAGTGCCTTGATATTTCGGCCTAGCTGATTCTGTACTTCATTTTTGAACTCTTTGAACTTGTCAAAAGATTCACTCTTATGTCTCATCAGATAGACATACCCATACCTACTGAAATCATCAGTAAAGGTAATGAAGTACTGATAGCCACCTCTGGCATGTTTACTAAATGGCCCACACACATCACTGTGTATAAGGTCAAGTAAACCTGAAGCCCTTTGACCTTTGTGAGGAAAAGGTGACTTCGTCATTTTACCCATTAAACAAGCCTTGCATGTATCAATCTCCTTGTAGGAGAATGATCCCAGCAGTCCATAATCATGCAACCGCTTAATGCGTTTCTCGTTTATATGGACTAAACGACTATGCCATAGCAAGGTGCTGTCATCAGCATACTTGGCTTTCTTAATATCAATATTTTGTATCGAACTTTCCATGTCCAACACGAATAACCCATTGTTAATTGAACCAGTTGCATAAACAATATTATCAAAAGACAAAATACACTTTGAAATATTGCATTCAAAGGAAAATCCCTTCCTGACAAGAGCAGGAATGGAGATAATATTTTTAGTAATACTGGGAACAAAATAACAATTGTTTAGTTCCAATACAATTCCAGATGGTAAAGAAATGAAGTAGTCTCCTACAGCAACAGCAGCAACCCGTGCCCCGTTTCCAACGCGTAGGTCCACCTCATGCTGTCCCACCTGCCTTCTTCTCTTGAGTTCCTGTACATTTGAACAAATGTGAACTCCACATGCAGTGTCCAACACCCATGATATAGAAGAAGAAAACATGACCTCAGTCACGAATATACCTGAGCCAGAAGCGAAGCTTCCCCTCTTATCTCCTTGGAGCGCTTTACAGTCCTTTTTCCAGTGACCCAACTGGCCACAGTGGAAACACCTGTATTCCTTGGACCGCTTGACCTTTTGCTTCAAAGCCTTGCTGTAGCTCTTGACAGGGGTCTTGCCCTTCTTCCCCTTCTTCTTGTTCCTTGAAGGAACCATTAAGACAGAGGTCGAAGGCTTTCCCTTCAGAGTCTCCTCAGTGGTCAAGAGCATATTCAGCAGCTCTGCCGGAGTACAATCGATTTTGTTCATATTAAAATTAATAATGAACGCGTCGAATGAAGGCGGGAGAGACTGCAGAATAATATCCACAGCAAGCTCCTGGTTGATGGTGTGCCCCAGTTTCTCCAGAGCTTCCTTGTGCCCAATCATCTTGAGCACGTGAGCTCCCACCGGGCTCCCTTCAGCCAGTTTGCTCTGAAAGAAGAGCTTCGTCAAATTGTAGCGCTCTGTCCTCGCCTGTGCAGCATACAGCATCTTGAGGTTCGCTATCATGTCTATAGCAGACATGTCCTCATGCTGACGCTGCAGCGGTGGTGTCATAGACGCTAGCATCAGGCAAGCGACATCAATGCTATCATTGACGTGCTTTTCATAGGCTTCCCGAACCGCCCTTGCGGCGTTCGGAGCGGGCTGCGGCGGTATCGCCGTCTCGAGGACATACAGTTTCCTCTCTGCCTTAAGAACGATCTTAAGGTGTCCAAACCAGTCAGAGAAGTTCGGCCCAGCAAACTTCTCCCTTTCCAGTAGGGATCGCACATTGAAGTTCATGGTGTTCGTTGCTGCAGGTATCTACAACAATGCAAGAACAGCAAGGTCAGTATCAATGTATAAGAATCGATCAGGACTTAAGAAAGATTCTTTTTCTCACTATTTTATCTGGCTGATAAATCCAGTAAAACAGCCCGAAAGAGTAATACTCTTTTAGTGAGATGGGATCCAGATTTCATACTTGGTCTCCGCGTCCCGCGCAGGCGAGATAAGATGCACAGAGAGTACAAGCACTAATTTCTGGTAGGCTGTCCCAGCCAATCGCCAACCCGTGCGATTCCCCTTCATCTGGGCAATCCAGCAGACTGTGCCAACTGAGTTGGTACAACACAGTCTCTGACCCCACAGATGGCTGCCTCCATGTGCTACCATATGCGCCACATATGTAGCCTACATGGTCAAGCTGACCCGACCTACTCCCTGGACCACCATGTGTTATGCTGAGCAACGAGAAGGGATAAATCCCTACTCTGTAACACACAGGTGTAGTCCCACACCGTCTGAAGATAGATGGACGTGCCCACTGAGTGGGTACAACACGGCTCCAACGATAATCAGAACAGTGAGGTTTCGCGTCAGAAGGCTTACGAGCTTGATATTTAGCGTTGGATTTTCACGGTCTTTTATCTTCTTCACTATCATGCAATTCCTATGGTGATAGCAGAAGATAAATTAAAACATGCTGTTCTACTTATATAAGCAATAAAAGAAAGCATGGTTCTTATGTGGCAAAAGCCCATAGCCCTAGAAGACCTTAACCTAGTTTAAGTCTTCACTTGCTCTTCATGGGTCTTTTAGCTGCTCATCTGGCCCAAACCAGGGCCCAAGCGCCAATTACAGCACAGGTGCGCCCACCAGGGAAAATGCGCCTGGTCCCAGAGTCGAACCCTGGACCTCCCTCCTGGTCAGCCTCTGCTGCAAGCGCCTCTGCCAAGTGTGCTTTGTGCTCTTGTCTAATTAAATTACAAATTTAACTATCTAGACAAGATTGACACGCAGGTCAATTACATTTTATAAATTAAAGCAATGTGATGCGCAGATCACAATAATTAATTTACAATTTTAAATCCCAGGCACGCAGGCCCCAGCACAGCACACAATTAATATGGGCAGCCCACATAAGACTAAATAGACAAACATATGCATCCAATCAGCAATCATGTGATCCATCATAAAAATTAAAATTTTCGAAAAACCCCATGGGATCAATTTTAATTTTTCCTTATTTGCCCTACAACCTTACAACGGTCCATTACTAGGGATCCACTCATCCAACCTAGTCAGATCCACTGCCCTTGCATGCACCAAGTCCTAACTGACTTGAGTCGACCATAAGGTCAACCATGCATGCGCCAGGGCTGAACAACCACAATGAGGTCTGGCAAGCGGGTGTGAGCCCGGGCCTAACTCATGTGCGTTCAGAGGTTGTCTCAATCAGACATCGCTACACACCTGTCTGCAGTCGACCTATAGCCACCACAGGCTTGCGCCAAGGTGCTATCTGGTCGACCCATTCAGGCTGTCAGATGGTTTGATCAGACTGTTGGATCTAAACTAGGGGGTGACTTCAACCCTAATAACCCGTCTAAGGGTTTAATGCAAGGCTTTAGATCTAAGATGTGTCACGCAAGTCATGAAAGGTTTTTGAAAACAAAAACTGAAACATGTAAAGCATGCGCCAACAAGAGTTTATCTCATACATGCGCCACAAACAAAATACATCTATCTAGTATTTTCGCATGATGAGAAAAATAAGATCTAAACATTCAACATACATGGATCACCATAAGCAATCATATGAATATATAACAACCTATGCTCTGATACCAGTTGAAAGTCCCCTTAATCTAAGGGGGCCGAAACCCTAAGGGAGGCGCATATACAAAAACCGCATGGGAAGCTAGGGTTTCATAGAGATCTTAACATATCATATGATCAACTTTTAATGCAAGGAGATTCTTACCATTGCCATCACTTAGATGTTGTCTTGGAAGGAAAGGCGCAAGTGCTCCTTCTCCTAAGGTGACGCACACAAGAGATGTCGCCTACTCTTCTGTTGGTGCTCCTTGTGCTAGCAAGGTTCCAAGAAGTCGTTGTCGAATGGAAAGGGAGAAAATCCGTTGCTTAGCGATCACCTTCTTCCTTTTGCGTCCACCACTTGTTCCCACGAGAGTACAAAAACTCTATATTCAAGTTGGCGACCGAAAGAAAAGAATAGGCGAGAGATGAGAGCGTCTCTTGCGTGAACGTGAGACATGCCCACGTTTAGAGAGGTGCTATCTAAAAATAGCAATCCACCTCTCAACGTTCACATGCGCATACCATGGGTTTACCCCAAGCGCAAACTTCTCTTCATCCTTTTGAACCATGCGCTCACTTGAGCTGGTTCACATTGGTTCGGTTCACAAACCAAATAAGCCAAGCAACTAGTCCAAATCATAATTAAACCATAAGGCTCATGATCTGACCGTTGATCTCTAGATGCTGCTGATCTGACCGATCTAGCATTCATTCTCTCAATCGAAGCCTACCGATCTCAAGCCCTAATCAATCAAACATGATCAGACTAGATCTCACTTACAATCAGAGATCAAATCCCTTTAAACTGAACCCAAACAATTCAGTCCACACGATCTGACTTAAGTAAGCCATATCATCAAATTGTGCGACCCTGAGGGTTTCCTTTAAATGTCGGTAACGATAACTCACGTCATCACGATCAGTGAGGGGTATCTAGCAACACATCACTGTCTCCCGATATAAAGAAAAGAGTCTTCCAAGACTACACCCAAACCACAGCACAAGTGTGAATTCAACTCACTAGGCATGCATAATTCCTTTGCCACTGGATGTTCTTATTGGACAAGCGTGTCAAGCTTGTAACTCCAATATGATGAGCATGATTAGATCAGATGAACATAGTCACCTGGGTATGGCCATACACTTTCTCAATCATCTCATCCAGGGGGGCCCCATTAGAACATCACACTCCTTAAACAAGGAGACGGCAATCCTATGTCTATCACTAGTGCCCTAACCTGACTCAAGCTCACCATCCAAGATAGTCTATAATCATTATGTTTCAAATGATATTGAACTAACTCAAAACAATGACAATCATCATTTAGAAACACAAGTGATCTCAAGTCAGAGGAAATGTGCCACTTGTCGCAATCAAGGATTAGTCACATTGTGACAAACAATTGAACATCCTAGTAGGGTCAGTCCAGTACATCCAATGTACCCATGAGTCTACATCTTATTCCATGCTCGAAGCATCCTATAAGATTAGAACACATATTAGTCTTAACCATTGTTGGGGTATGCCCTTAAGGCTAATGTTTGAGGCCTTGGGATTGTATCAGTATCATGTAATAAACTCTTGTGTTTATAAAGGCATGGTTGTTATTCAGTTTGTTACCTTGTCTGCTGTAATAAGTGTACTACTGAATAATGTCTCAAAACTGTTCAGCTAGGCTGACAGTTAAGTCCTTAGTCGAAATATCTTGGTGAACATGAGACAGCCTTGATATGATTGAGACTAACATGTGTTCTAATCTTATAGGATGCTTCGAGCATGGAATAAGATGTAGACTCATGGGTACATTGGATGTACTGGACAGACCCTACTAAGATATTCAATTGCTTGTCACAATGTGAATAATCCTTGTATGCTACAAGTGGCACATGTCCTTTGACTTGAGATCACTTGTGTTTCTAAATGATGAATGTCATTGTTTTGAGGTAGTTCAATATCATTTGAAAGATAATGATCATAGACTATCTTGGATAATGATCATGAGTCAGGTTAGGGCACTAGTGATAGATAAAGGATTGCTGTCTCCTTGTTTAAGGAGTGTGATGTTCTAAAGGGGCCCCCCTGAATGAGATGATTGAGAAAGTGTATGGCCATACCCAGGTGACTGTATTCATCTGATCTAATCATGCTCATCATATTGGAGCAACAGGCTTGACATGCTTGTCCAATAAGAACATCCAGTGGCAAAGGAAATATGTATGCCCTGTGAATGGATTCACACTTGTGCTGTGGTTTGGGTGTAGTCTTGGAAGACTCTTTCCTTTATATCGGGAGACAGTGATGTGTTGCTAGATACCCCTCACTGATCGTGATAACGTAAGTTATCGTTACCGACATTTAAAGGAAACCCTCAGGGTCGCACAATTTGATGATATGGCTTACTTGAGTCAGATCGTGTGGACTGAATTGTTTGGGTTCAGTTTAAAGGGATTTAATCTCTGATTATAAGTGAGATCTGGTCTGATCATGTTTGATTGATTAGGGCTTGAGATCGGTAAGCTTCGATCGAGAGAGATGATGCTAGATCGGTGAGATCAGGAGCATCAGGAGATGAACGGTTAGATCTTGAGCCTTAGGGTTCAATGTGATCTAGACCAAATAGCTTGGGTTAATTGTTTTGAACCAAACCCATTGATTTGAACCGGTTCACTAGGTGAACGTTTGGTTCGAATGAGAGAAGGTTTCGATGGTTCAATGCATGAACGCATGCATTGAGGACTTGCCTTATGTGGAAGTCGGTTTTCCAAATGGAAAACGCTTCCACCTTGTAACGTAAGCGCTCCTCTTCTCCATTCACTCTTGTCGAGTGGTGAGGTGTGGCTTTGGACGACAAGGAAGTTTTTGCGCAAGTAGCTCTCGCCCAAGCTTGTTCTCTCAACCTTCTTCATCCCTTCTCACACGACAAGGTCACTTGGAGAACCTTGCTAGCACAAGGAGCGTCCAAGGAGCAAGCCATTGTTCATCTTGTGTGTGGCTCTTTGGAGGAGAACCCCATCGTTCTCTTTACTTCCTAGACACCATCTTGTTGGAACCCCTTTCTAGAGGGGGGGCGAAACCCAGCATGGCGCATATTCAGTTTTTCAAGCAGCGGATAGGGTCTCTAAGAATCGCATGCACCTTATATAATCAACTTAAAGAAAACCCGAATGCATAAGAGGTGATTCGATCCATACCATTGCCATTTCTAGATGGCGGCTTGGAAGCAAAGATCAAACGAGATCTTCTCCTTGTCGTCACACACAAGATGATGTCGCTATCTCTCTTGGTGCTCCTTGTGCTAGCAAGGTTCCAAGAGGTCCTTTGACGAGTGAAGGGAAAATGAGATGTCAATCTTTCTTGGCCGAATCCTCCTCAAGCGTCAAGCGTCAAGCGTCGCCACACTCACACAACAATCTCGAGAGGAATATGGGCGAGAGCAAAAATAAGTTGAAGTGGCGAAAATAGAGAATACTCTATTCGGACGAGAGCACCCACCAAGTGGAGATCATGGTTACTAAAAATAGTAACCACTCCTCACCCCAACGTTCACGCCAAGTGAACTTGTCGCCAACTCCTCTCCCCTTGAACCATGCGCTCATCAAGTGAGCCGGTTCACTTTGGTTCGGTTTAAGAACCAATCAAGCCAATGATCTAGTCTAGATCTTAAATAAACCCTAAGGTTCCCGATCTAACCGTCGATCTCCTCGATGCCCCTGATCTGACGGATCTGGCATCTATTCTCTCGATCGAAGCTTACCGATCTTAAGCCCTAATCAATCAAACATGATCAGACCAGATCTCACTTACAATCAGAGACTAATTCCCTTTAAACTGAACCCAAACAATTCAGTCCACACGATCTGACTTAAGTAAGCCATATCATCAAATTGTGCGACCCTAAGGGTTTCCTTTAAATATCGGTAACGATAATTCTCATTATCACGATCAGTGAGGGGTATCTAGCAACACATCACTATCTCCCGATATAAAGAAATGAGTCTTCCAAGACTACACCCAAAAACAGCACAAGTGTGAATCAAATCACAAAGCATACATATTTCCTTTGCCACTGGATGTTCTTATTGGACAAGCCTGTCAAGCTCGTAACTCCAATATGATGAGCATGATTAGAACAGATGAACACTGTCACCTGGGTATGGCCATACACTTTCTCAATCATCTCATCCAGGGGGCCCCTTTAGAACATCACACTCCTTAAACAAGGAGACGGCAATCCTATGTCTATCACTAGTGCTCTAACCTGACTCAAGCTCACCATCCAAGATAGTCTATAATCATTATGTTTCAAATGATATTGAACTACCTCAAAACAATGACAATCATCATTTAGAAAACACAAGTGATCTCAAGTCAGAGGAAATGTGCCACTTGTCTTAATCAAGGAATATTCACATTGTGACAAACAATTGAACATCCTAGTAGGGTCTGTCCAGTACATCCAATGTACCCATGAGTCTACATCTTATTCCATGCTCGAAGCATCCTATAAGATTAGAACACATATTAGTCTCAATCATATCAAGGCTGTCTCATGTTCACCAAGATATATCGACTAAGGACATAATAGCATGTCAGCCGAGCTGAACAGCTTTGAGACATTATGCAGAAGAACATATATTGCAGCAGACAATGTAGCTAACTGAATAACAACCATGCCTTTATAAACATAACAGTTTATTACATGATACAAATACATTCCCATAGGCCTCAAACATTAGCCTTAAGGGCATACCCCAACAATCTCCCACTTGCACTTAATCTAATGGTTGAGAAATCTCAAACCCATATTATTACAGTGCTTCTCATGCTTCTGCTGCGCCAGAGGCTTGGTAAGCGGGTCTGCCAGATTGTCATCTGTATGAACCTTGCAGATTTTGATCTCGCCACGATCTATGATCTCCCTGATCAAGTGAAACCGTCTCAGTATGTGCTTGGACTTCTGGTGCGACCGTGGTTCCTTTGCTTGTGCGATTGCTCCAGTGTTATCACAAAAGATAACCAAAGGATCTGCACTCGAAGGAACAACACCAAGTTCTCTCACGAACTTACGAATCCAGACTGCCTCCTTGGATGCTTCCGAGGCTGCAACATACTCGGCTTCTGTTGTGGAATCAGCAACAGTTGACTGTTTGAAACTCTTCCACACCACTGCACCTCCATTCAAGCTAAAAACATAGCCTGATTGCGATCGGAAATCATCCTGGTCCGACTGGAACGAAGCGTCAGTATATCCTTCAATACTGAGTTCTTCCTGACCACCATATATCAAGAACATATCTTTGGTCCTCCGCAGATATTTTAAAATGTTCTTGACTGCAATCCAGTGCGCCATACCTGGATTACTTTGGAAACGACTGGTTACGCTTAACCCGTAAGCGACGTCTGGGCGAGTACACAACATCGCATACATAATGGAACCAATAGCCGAAGCATAAGGCGTATTGTCCATTTCATCTTTCTCAGTCTGTGTTTGTGGACACTGACTCTTCGAAAGACTCAGACCATGTCTGACTGGAAGATATCCACGTTTAGAATTCTCTAAATGAAATCTCTCCAGGACCTTATCGATGTAAGTACTCTGGCACAGCCCGAGAAGCCTCTTAGATCTATCCCTGTAGATCTTCACACCTAACACATAGGCTGCTTCTCCTAGATCTTTCATCTGGAAACACTTCCTCAGCCATGCTTTAACAGCATGCATTTCAGGAATGTCATTTCCAATGATCAAGATGTCATCGACGTAGAGGACTAGGAAAGTAATCACGCTCCCACTAAACCTCTTATATACACACGGGTCATCCTCGTTCTTGATGAAACCAAATTCAGTAACTGATTCATCAAAACGAATATTCCAGCTTCTCGATGCTTGTTTAAGTCCATAAATAGACTTCTTTAACTTGCATATCTTATGACGATCTGCTGGATTAGTGAAACCCTCAGGTTGTGTCATATACACATCCTCATCCAGATTTCCATTAAGGAAAGCTGTTTTCACATCCATCTGCCAAATCTCATAATCATAATATGGAGCTATCGCGAAAAGAATCCGAATAGACTTAAACATGGCTACAGGTGAGAAAGTTTCATCATAATCTATCCCGTAGATTTGTTTGAAACCTTTCGCAACTAGCCTGCCTTTATAGGTAACCACGTTACCATCCATGTTAATCTTCTTCTTGAAGATCCATTTACAGCCTATAGGGATAACTCCCGAAGGCGGATCAACCAAATCCCAGACTTGGTTATCTGACATGGAGTCCATCTCGGCGCGCATAGCCTCAAGCCATCTCACTGACTCCGGTCCACTGACCGCATCCGCATAAGTGAGGGGTTCATCATTGTCAATGATGTAGACTCCGTCATAGCGCTCAGGCTGTCGACGGATCCTACCCGATCTTCGCGGTTCCCGTGATATTTGAGCCTCAGGTTGTTCAATAACCTGTTCTACCGGCTCAGGCTCATCCAACTGTGCTTGATCACTTTGTCCTTCCTCTGGATTCTCATCCAGTTTTATTTCTCTCCCACTGGCCTCTTGCAGAAGAAACTCCTTCTCAAGAAATATGGCCGTCCGAGCAACAAAAACCTTGTTCTCCTTGGGATCGAAGAAATAATAACCCTTAGTTTCCTTAGGGTAACCGACAAAGATACATTTGTCAGATCTGCTCTCTAGTTTCCCAGAGGCGAGCTTTTTGACATAAGCCTCGCAGCCCCAGATCCTGATAAATGTCAAGCTTGGCTGTTTCCCATACCATAACTCATATGGAGTTTTAGAAACTGCTTTGGATGGCACTCGGTTTAGTACCTTTGCAGCTGTTTCCAGCGCAAAACCCCAAAAGGAGTATGGAAGAGTAGCCTGACTCATCATAGAACGAACCATATCAAGTAGCGTTCTATTTCTCCTCTCGGACACACCATTCCATTGCGGTGTTCCTGGCGGAGTGAGCTGTGAGATAATCCCACACTCCTTTAGATAGTCAGTAAACGTATGACTTAGGTATTCACCACCTCGATCTGAGCGAAGTGCCTTGATATTTCGGCCTAGCTGATTTTGTACTTCATTCTTGAACTCTTTGAACTTGTCAAAAGATTCACTTTTATGTCTCATCAGATAGACATACCCGTATCTACTGAAATCATCAGTAAAGGTAATGAAGTACTGATAGCCACCTCTGGCATGTTTACTAAATGGCCCACACACATCACTGTGTATAAGGTCAAGTAAACCTGAAGCCCTTTGACCTTTGTGAGGAAAAGGTGACTTCGTCATTTTACCCATCAAACAAGCTTTGCATGTATCAATCTCCTTATAGGAGAATGATCCCAGCAGTCCATGATCATGCAACCGCTTAATGCGTTTCTCGTTTATATGGCCTAAACGACTATGCCACAGCAAGGTGCTGTCATCAGCATACTTGGCTTTCTTAATATCAACATTTTGTATAGAACTTTCCATGTCCAACATGAATAACCCATTGTTAATTGAACCAGTTGCATAAACAATATTATCATAAGACAAAATACACTTTGAAATATTGCATTCAAAGGAAAACCCCTTCCTGACAAGAGCAGGAATGGAGATAATATTTTTAGTTATACTGGGAACAAAATAACAATTGTCTAGTTCCAATACAATGCCAGATGGTAAAGGAATGAAGTAGTCTCCTACAGCAACAGCAGCAACCCGTGCCCCGTTTCCAACTCGTAGGTCCACCTCATGCTGTCCCACCTGACTTCTTCTCTTGAGTTCCTGTACATTTGAACAAATGTGAACTCCACATGTAGTGTCCAACACCCATGATATAGAAGAAGAAAACATGACCTCAGTCACGAATATACCTGAGCCAGAAGCGATGCTTCCCCTCTTATCTCCTTGGAGCGCTTTACAGTCCTTTTTCCAGTGACCCAGCTGGCCACAGTGGAAACACCTGTATTCCTTGGACCGCTTCACCTTCTGCTTCAGAGCCTTGCTGTAATTCTTGACCGGGGCCTTGCCCTTCTTCCCCTTCTTCTTGTTCCTTGAAGGAACCATCAAGACAGAGGTCGAAGGCTTACCCTTCAGAGTCTCCTCAGTGGTCAAGAGCATATTCAGCAGCTCTGCCGGAGTACAATCGATTTTGTTCATATTAAAATTAATAATGAACGCGTCGAATGATGGCGGGAGAGACTGCAGAATAATATCCACAGCAAGCTCCTGGTTGATGGTATGCCCCAGTTTCTCTAGAGCCTCCTTGTGCCCAATCATCTTGAGCACGTGAGCTCCCACTGGGCTCCCTTCAGCCAGTTTGCTCTGAAAGAAGAGCTTTGTCAAATTGTAGCGCTCAGTCCTTGCCTGTGCAGCTTACAGCATCTTGAGGTTTGTGATCATGTCTATAGCCGACATGTCCTCATGCTGACGCTGCAGCGGTGGCGTCATAGACGCTAGCATCAGGCAAGCGACATCAATGCTATCATTGACGTGCTTTTCATAGGCTTCCCAAACCGCCCTTGCGGCGTTCGGAGCGGGCTGCGGCGGTATCGCCGTCTCGAGGACATACAGTTTCCTCTCTGCCTTAAGAATGATCTTAAGGTGTCCAAACCAGTCAGAGAAGTTCGGCCCAGCAAACTTCTCCCTTTCCAGTAGGGATCGCACATTGAAGTTCATGGTGTTCGTTGCTGCAGGTATCTACAACAATGCAAGAACAGCAAGGTCAGTATCAATGTATAAGAATCGATCAGGACTTAAGAAAGATTCTTTTTCTCACTATTTTATCTGGCGTGAAAAATCCAGCAAAATAGCCCGAAAGAGTAGAACTCTTTTAGTGAGATGGGATCCAGATTTCATACTTGGTCTCCGCGTCCCGCTCAGGCGAGATAAGATGCACAGAGAGTACAAGCACTAGTTTCTGGTAGGCAGTCCCTGCCGATCGCCAACCCGTGCGATTCCCCTTCATCTGGGCAATCCAGCAGACTGTGCCAACTGAGTTGGTACAACACAATCTCTGACCCCACAGATGGCTGCCTCCATGTGCTACCATATGCGCCACATATGTAGCCTACACGGTCAAGCTGACCCGACCTACTCCCTGGACCACCACGTGCTATGCTGAGCAACGAGAAGGGATAAATCCCTACTCTGTAACACGCAGGTGTAATCCCGCACCGTCTGAAGATAGATGGACGTGCCCACTGAGTGGGTACAACACGGCTCCAACGATAATCAGAACAGTGAGGTTTCGCGTCAGAAGGCTTACGAGCTTGATATTTTAGCGTTGGATTTTAACGGTCTTTTATCTTCTTCACTATCATGCAATTCCTATGGTGATAGCAGAAGATAAACTTAAACATGCAATTCTAATATTATACAATAAAAGAAAGCATGTATCTTATGTGGTAAAAGCCCATAGCCCTAGAAGACCTTAACCTAACTTAAGTCTTCATTTGCTCTTCATGGGTCTTTTGCTGCTCATCTGGCCCAAACCTGGGCCCAAGCGCCATCTGCAGCACAGGTGCGCCCACCAGGAATATGCGCCAGGTCCTAGGGTCGAACCCTAGACCTCCCACCTGGTCCAGCCACTTGCTGCATGCGCCTCTGCCAAGTGTGCACTGTGCTCTTGTCAAATTAAATTACAAATTTAACTATCTAGACAAGAGTGACACGCAGGTCACTTACATTTTATAAATTAAAACAATGTGATGCGCAGATCACAATAATTAATTTACAATTTTAAATCCAGGCACGCAGGCCCCAGCACAGCACAGATTTAACATGGGCAGCCCACATAAGACTAAATAGACAAACACATGCATCCAATCAGCAATCAAGTGATCCATCATAAAAATTAAAATTTTCGAAAACCCCTTGGGATCAATTTTAATTTTTCCTTATTTGCCCTACAACCTTACAACGATCCATTACTAGGGATCCACTCATCCAACCTAGTCAGATCCACTGCCCTTGCATGCACCAAGTCCTAACTGACTTGAGTCGACCATAAGGTCAACCATGCATGCGTCAGGGCTGAACGACCACACTGAGGTCTGGCAAGCGGGCGTGACCCCGGGCCTAACTCAGGTGCGTTCATTAATCGTCTCAATCAGACTTCGCTACACACCTGTCTGCAGTCGACCTATAGCCACCATAGGCTTGCGCCAAGGTGCTATCTGGTCGACCCATTCAGGCTGTCAGATAGTCTGATCAGACTGTTGGATCTAAACTAGGGGTGACTTCAACCCTAATAACCCGTTTAAGGGTTTATAGTAGAGCCTTAGATCTAGAGTGAGTCGCGCATGTTAATTAGGGTTTTTAAGAAAAACACTAAGCATGCGCCAAGAACAACATGCGCCAATGATAACATACTTCAAGTTTCGCATGTACAAAAACTTAAAGAAAAAACGCATGTTAACTAGATCTAAGCTTGTACACGCAAACATGGATCACATAAGCTTAAGCAATCATACAAAGATGCATAGAAAACCCCTCTGATACCAGTTGTTGGAACCCCTTTCTAGAGGGGGGGCGAAACCCAGCATGGCGCATATTCAGTTTTTCAAGCAGCGGATAGGGTCTCTAAGAATCGCATGCACCTTATATAATCAACTTAAAGAAAACCCGAATGCATAAGAGGTGATTCGATCCATACCATTGCCATTTCTAGATGGCGGCTTGGAAGCAAAGATCAAACGAGATCTTCTCCTTGTCGTCACACACAAGATGATGTCGCTATCTCTCTTGGTGCTCCTTGTGCTAGCAAGGTTCCAAGAGGTCCTTTGACGAGTGAAGGGAAAATGAGATGTCAATCTTTCTTGGCCGAATCCTCCTCAAGCGTCAAGCGTCAAGCGTCGCCACACTCACACAACAATCTCGAGAGGAATATGGGCGAGAGCAAAAATAAGTTGAAGTGGCGAAAATAGAGAATACTCTATTCGGACGAGAGCACCCACCAAGTGGAGATCATGGTTACTAAAAATAGTAACCACTCCTCACCCCAACGTTCACGCCAAGTGAACTTGTCGCCAACTCCTCTCCCCTTGAACCATGCGCTCATCAAGTGAGCCGGTTCACTTTGGTTCGGTTTAAGAACCAATCAAGCCAATGATCTAGTCTAGATCTTAAATAAACCCTAAGGTTCCCGATCTAACCGTCGATCTCCTCGATGCCCCTGATCTGACGGATCTGGCATCTATTCTCTCGATCGAAGCTTACCGATCTTAAGCCCTAATCAATCAAACATGATCAGACCAGATCTCACTTACAATCAGAGACTAATTCCCTTTAAACTGAACCCAAACAATTCAGTCCACACGATCTGACTTAAGTAAGCCATATCATCAAATTGTGCGACCCTAAGGGTTTCCTTTAAATATCGGTAACGATAATTCTCATTATCACGATCAGTGAGGGGTATCTAGCAACACATCACTATCTCCCGATATAAAGAAATGAGTCTTCCAAGACTACACCCAAAAACAGCACAAGTGTGAATCAAATCACAAAGCATACATATTTCCTTTGCCACTGGATGTTCTTATTGGACAAGCCTGTCAAGCTCGTAACTCCAATATGATGAGCATGATTAGAACAGATGAACACTGTCACCTGGGTATGGCCATACACTTTCTCAATCATCTCATCCAGGGGGCCCCTTTAGAACATCACACTCCTTAAACAAGGAGACGGCAATCCTATGTCTATCACTAGTGCTCTAACCTGACTCAAGCTCACCATCCAAGATAGTCTATAATCATTATGTTTCAAATGATATTGAACTACCTCAAAACAATGACAATCATCATTTAGAAAACACAAGTGATCTCAAGTCAGAGGAAATGTGCCACTTGTCTTAATCAAGGAATATTCACATTGTGACAAACAATTGAACATCCTAGTAGGGTCTGTCCAGTACATCCAATGTACCCATGAGTCTACATCTTATTCCATGCTCGAAGCATCCTATAAGATTAGAACACATATTAGTCTCAATCATATCAAGGCTGTCTCATGTTCACCAAGATATATCGACTAAGGACATAATAGCATGTCAGCCGAGCTGAACAGCTTTGAGACATTATTCAGAAGAACATATATTGCAGCAGACAATGTAGCTAACTGAATAACAACCATGCCTTTATAAACATAACAGTTTATTACATGATACAAATACATTCCCATAGGCCTCAAACATTAGCCTTAAGGGCATACCCCAACACATCTAAGCGATGGCCATGGTATGAATCGCTACCATTCTAATCAATCTATCAAAGTTGATTATATGAGCATATAAGTCGATTGCATTATTGAAACCCTAGCAAACTTGCATGCGCCCCCTCCCTTAGGGTTTCGGCCCCCCTCTTGAAAGGGGTTTTATCCGCTTGCGCTCCCCCTTGAAGGGGACTCTTCAATTGGTATCAGAGCTAGGATCTTATGTGAATCATATGGTTGCTTTGAGTGATCCTTGTTTGCGCTTGCAAAGTATAGATCTATGTACATGCCGAAATAAACTACATGCTAGTTTAAGCTCCTAGTTGTAGGTTTATCTTGATTGCGCATGTATAATGTTTGTGGTTAGCGCTTGTCATTGTTTTCAAAGAAAAACTTACCTTGCGCGCCTATTAGATCTAATGCTCCTACTATAATCCCTTAGATGGGTTGATGGGGTTGAAAGCAGCATCTAGTTTAGATCAACCTAGTCTGATCAGACCATCTGACAGCCTAGATGGATCGACCAGATGGCACCTGTGCGCAAGCACAAGGTGGCTATAAGTCGATTGCATCACAGGCGTGTAGCGAGGTCTGGTTGAGACGACCATTGAACACACATGAGTTAGGCCCGGGGTCACACCCGCTTGCCAGAACTCATGAGGGTTGTTCAGCCCTTGGCGCATGCATGGTTGACCATTAGGTCAACTCGAGTCAGTTAGGACTTGGTGCATGCAAGGGTATGGATCTAACTAGATTGTTGAGTGGATCCCTATCAATGGACCATTGTAAGGTTGTAGGACTCATAAGAAAATTAAAATTGATGCCAATGGGGTTTTCAAAATTTTATTTTCTTTGTAAGGGATCACATGATGATTGATTGATGCCATATGCTTGTTTATTTTATCTTATGTGGGTTGCCCTTAATGTGTGCTGTGCTGGGGCCTGCGAGCCTGGTAAATTGTAAATTAATTTTATTGTGATCTGTGAATCACATTGTTCATTAATTTATTGTATATTTGACCTGCGAGTCAAGCTTGTCTAGATAGATCAAAATGTATTTGATTAGACAAGAGCACAGAGCACAATTGCAGAGGCGCATTCAGCTGGTGGGCGCACCTGAGCTGCTCTTGGCGCTAGGGCCCTGGGTTGGACCAGATGAGAGGCAATAGACCCATGAAAAGCAAGTGAAGACTTAAGATAAATTAAGGTCTTACTTAGGCTATGGGCTTTTACCACATAAGATGCATGCTTTCTTTTATTGTTTAAATAAGTAGAAAAGCATGATTTATTTATCTTCTTCTATCACCATAGGGATTGCATGATAGTTGAGAAGATAAAAGGACCGTTAAAATCCAACGCTAACATATCAAGCTCGTAAGCCTTCTGACGCGAAACCTCACTGTTCGGATTATCGTTGGAGCCGTGTTGTACCCACTCAGTGGGCACGTCCATCTATCTTCAGACGGTGTGTGATTTCATCTGCGTGTTACAGAGAAGGGATTTATCGCTTCTCGTTGCTCAGCATAGCACGTGGTGGTCCAGGGAGTAGGTCGGGTCAGCTTGACCATGTAGGCTACATATGTGGCGCATATGGTAGCGCATGGAGGCAGCCATCTGCGGGATCAGAGACTGTGTTGTACCAACTCAGTTGGCACAGTCTGCTGGATTGCCCAGGTGAAGGGGAATCGCACGGGTTGGCGATTGGCAGGGACTGCCTACCAGAAATTAGTGCTTGTCATCTCTGTGCATCTTATCTCGCCTGAGCGGGACGCGGAGACCAAGTATGAAATCTGGATCCCATCTCACTAAAAGAGTGTTACTCTTTCGGACTGTTTACTGGATTTTTCAGTCAGACAAAATAGTGAGAAAAGAATCTTTCTTAAGTCCTGTATTGATTCTAGACATTGATACTGACCTTGCTGTTCTTGCATTGTTGTAGATTCCTGCAGCAACGAACACCATGAGCTTCAATGTGCGATCCCTACTGGAAAGGGAGAAGTTTACTGGGCCGAACTTCTCTGACTGGTTCGGACACCTTAAGATCGTTCTTAAGGCTGAGAGGAAACTGTATGTCCTCGAGACGGCTGTGCCGCCTCAACCCGCTGCGAACGCCGCAAGGGCGGTTCGTGATGCCTATGAAAAGCACGTCAATGATAGCATTGATGTCGCTTGCCTGATGCTAGCGTCTATGACGCCACCGCTGCAGCGTCAGCATGAGGATATGTCGGCTATAGAGATTATAGCGAACCTCAAGATGCTGTATGCTGCACAGGCGAGGACAGAACGCTATAATCTGACAAAGCTTTTCTTTCAGAGCAAACTGGCTGAAGGGAGCCCAGTGGGAGCTCACGTGCTCAAGATGATTGGGCACAAGGAGGCTCTGGAGAAACTGGGGCATACCATCAACCAGGAGCTTGCTGTAGATATTATTCTGCAGTCTCTCCCGCCTTCATTCGACGCGTTCATTATTAACTTTAATATGAACAAAATCGACTGTACTCCGGCAGAGCTGCTCAATATGCTCTTGACTACTGAGGAAACTCTGAAGGGAAAGCCTTCAACCTCTGTCTTGATGGTTCCTTCGAGGAACAAGTAGAAGGGGAAGAAGGGCAAGGCCCCTGTCAAGAACTACAGTAAGGCTCTGAAGCAAAAGGTTAAGCGGTCCAAGGAATACAGGTGTTTCCACTGTGGCCAGCTAGGTCACTGGAAAAAGGACTGTAAAGCGCTCCAAGGAGATAAGAGGGGAAGCATCGCTTCTGGCTCAGGTATTTATGTGACTGAGGTCATGTTATCTTCTTCTTCTATTTCATGGGTGTTAGACACTGCATGTGGAGTTCACATTTGTTCAAATGTACAGGAACTCAAGAGAAGAAGGCAGGTGGGACAGCATGAGGTAGACCTACGCGTTGGAAATGGGGCACGGGTTGCTGCTGTTGCTGTAGGAGACTATTTCATTTCTTTACCATCTGGCATTGTATTGGAATTAAACAATTGTTATTTTGTACCGAGTATCACCAAAAATATTATCTCTATTCCTGCTCTTGTCAGGAAAGGATTTGCCTTTGAATGCAATATTTCAAAGTGTGTTTTATCTTATGATAATATTGTTTATGGAACTGGTTCAATTAAGAATGGGTTATTCATGTTGGACATGGAATATTCTATACAAAACATTGATAATAAGAAAGCCAAGTATGCTGATGACAGCACCTTGTTATGGCATAGTCGTTTAGGCCATATTAACAAGAAGCGCATTAAGCGGTTGCATGATCATGGACTGCTGGGATCATTCTCCTATGAGGAGATTGATACATGCAAAGCTTGTTTAATGGGTAAAATGACGAAGTCACCTTTTCCTCACAAAGGTCAAAGGGCTTCAGGTTTACTTGACCTTATACACAGTGATGTGTGTGGGCCATTTAGTAAACATGCCAGAGGTGGCTATCAGTACTTCATTACCTTTACTGATGATTTCAGTAGATATGGTTATGTCTATCTTATGAGACATAAGAGTGAATCTTTTGACAAGTTCAAAGAGTTCAAAAATGAAGTACAGAATCAGCTAGGCCGAAATATCAAGGCACTTCGTTCTGATCGAGGTGGAGAATACTTGAGTCATGCGTTTACTGACTATCTGAAGGAGTGTGGGATTATCTCACAGCTCACTCCGCCAGGAACACCACAATGGAATGGTGTGTCCGAGAGGAGAAATAGAACGTTACTTGATATGGTTCGTTCTATGATGAGTCAGGCTACTCTTCCATATTCCTTTTGGGGATTTGCACTGGAAACAGCTGCAAAGGTACTAAACCGAGTGCCATCCAAGGCAATTTCAAAGACGCCATATGAGTTATGGTATGGGAAACAGCCAAGCTTGACATTTATCAGGATCTGGGGTTGCGAGGCTTATGTCAAAAAGCTCGCCTCTGGGAAACTAGAGAGCAGATCTGAGAAATACATCTTTGTCGGTTACCCTAAGGAAACTAAGGGTTATTATTTCTACGATCCCAAGGAGAACAAGGTGTTTGTTGCTCGGACGGCCATATTTCTTGAGAAGGAGTTTCTTCTGCAAGAGGCCAGTGGGAGAGAAATAAAGCTGGATGAGAATCCAGAGGAAGGACAAAGTAGTCAAGCACAGTTGGATGAGCCTGAGCCGGTAGATCAGGTTACTGAACAACCTGAGGCTCAAATATCACGGGAACCGCGAAGAACGGGAAGGATCCGTCGACAGCCTGAGCGCTATGATGGAGTCTACATCATTGATAATGATGAACCCCTCACTTATGCGGATGCGGTCAGTGGACCGGAGTCAGCTAGATGGCTTGATGCTATGCGAGCCGAGATGGACTCCATGTCAGATAACCAAGTCTGGGATTTGGTTGATCCGCCTCCGGGAGTAATCCCTATAGGCTGTAAATGGATCTTCAAGAAGAAGATTGACATGGATGGTAACGTAGTTACCTATAAAGGCAGGCTAGTTGCGAAAGGTTTCAAACAAATCTACGGGATAGATTATGATAAAACTTTCTCACCTGTAGCCATGTTCAAGTCTATTCGGATTCTTTTCGCGATAGCAGCATATTACGATTATGAGATCTGGCAGATGGATGTGAAGACAGCTTTCCTTAATGGAAATCTGGATGAGGATGTGTATATGACACAACCTGAGGGTTTCACTAATCCATCAGATCGTCATAAAATATGCAAGTTAAAGAAGTCTATTTATGGACTTAAACAAGCATCAAGAAGCTGGAATATTCGTTTTGATGAATCAATCTCTGAGTTTGGTTTCATCAAGAACGAGGATGACCCGTGTGTATATAAGAGGTTTAGTGGGAGCGTGATTACTTTCCTAGTCCTCTACGTCGATGATATCTTGATCATTGGAAACGATATTCCTGAACTGCATGCTGTTAAAGCATGGTTAGGAAAATGTTTCCAGATGAAAGATCTAGGAGAAGCAGCCTATGTGTTAGGTGTGAAGATCTACAGGGATAGATCTAAGAGGCTTCTCGGGCTGTGCCAGAGTACGTACATCGATAAAGTCCTGGAAAGATTTCATTTAGAGAATTCTAAAAGAGGATATCTTCCAGTCAGACATGGTCTGAATCTTTCGAAGAGTCAGTGTCCACAAACACAGACTGAGAAAGATGAAATGGACAATACGCCTTATGCTTCGGCTATTGGGTCCATTATGTATGCGATGTTGTGTACTCGCCCAGACGTCGCTTACGGGTTAAGCGTGACCAGTCGGTTCCAAAGTAATCCAGGTGTGGCGCACTGGATTGCAGTCAAGAACATCTTAAAATATCTGCGGAGGACCAAAGATATGTTCTTGATATATGGTGGTCAGGAAGAACTCAGTATAGAGGGATATACTGACGCTTCGTTCCAGTCGGACCAGGATGATTTCCGATCGCAATCAGGCTATGTTTTTAGCTTGAATGGTGGAGCAGTGGTGTGGAAGAGTTTCAAACAGTCTACTGTTGCTGATTCCACAACAGAAGCCGAGTATGTTGCAGCCTCGGAAGCATCCAAGGAGGCAGTGTGGATTCGTAAGTTCGTGAGAGAACTTGGTGTCGTTCCTTCGAGTGTCGATCCTTTGGTTATCTTCTGTGATAACACTGGAGCAATCGCACAAGCAAAGGAACCACGGTCGCACCAGAAGTCCAAGCACATATAGAGACATTTTCACTTGATCCGGGAGATCATTGATCGTGGCGAGATCAAAATATGCAAGGTTCATACAGACGACAATCTGGCTGACCCGCTTACCAAGCCTCTGGCGCAGCAGAAGCATGAAAAGCACTGTAATAATATGGGTTTGAGATTTCTCAACCATTAGATTAAGTGCAAGTGGGAGATTGTTGGGGTATGCCCTTAAGGCTAATAAGTGTAATAAACTCTTGTGTTTATAAAGGCATGGTTGTTATTCAGTTTGTTACCTTGTCTGCTGTAATAAGTGTACTACTGAATAATGTCTCAAAACTGTTCAGCTAGGCTGACAGTTAAGTCCTTAGTCGAAATATCTTGGTGAACATGAGACAGCCTTGATATGATTGAGACTAACATGTGTTGTAATCTTATAGGATGCTTCGAGCATGGAATAAGATGTAGACTCATGGGTACATTGGATGTACTGGACAGACCCTACTAGGATATTCAATTGCTTGTCACAATGTGAATAATCCTTGTATGCTACAAGTGGCACATGTCCTTTGACTTGAGATCACTTGTGTTTCTAAATGATGAATGTCATTGTTTTGAGGTAGTTCAATATCATTTGAAAGATAATGATCATAGACTATCTTGGATAATGATCATGAGTCAGGTTAGGGCACTAGTGATAGATAAAGGATTGCCGTCTCCTTGTTTAAGGAGTGTGATGTTCTAAAGGGGCCCCCCTGAATGAGATGATTGAGAAAGTGTATGGCCATACCCAGGTGACTGTATTCATCTGATCTAATCATGCTCATCATATTGGAGCAACAGGCTTGACATGCTTGTCCAATAAGAACATCCAGTGGCAAAGGAAATATGTATGCCCTGTGAATGGATTCACACTTGTGCTGTGGTTTGGGTGTAGTCTTGGAAGACTCTTTCCTTTATATCGGGAGACAGTGATGTGTTGCTAGATACCCCTCACTGATCGTGATAACGTAAGTTATCGTTACCGACATTTAAAGGAAACCCTCAGGGTCGCACAATTTGATGATATGGCTTACTTGAGTCAGATCGTGTGGACTGAATTGTTTGGGTTCAGTTTAAAGGGATTTAATCTCTGATTATAAGTGAGATCTGGTCTGATCATGTTTGATTGATTAGGGCTTGAAATCGGTAAGCTTCGATCGAGAGAGATGATGCTAGATCGGTGAGATCAGGAGCATCAGGAGATGAACGGTTAGATCTTGAGCCTTAGGGTTCAATGTGATCTAGACCAAATAGCTTGGGTTAATTGTTTTGAACCAAACCCATTGATTTGAACCGGTTCACTAGGTGAACGTTTGGTTCGAATGAGAGAAGGTTTCGATGGTTCAATGCATGAACGCATGCATTGAGGACTTGCCTTATGTGGAAGTCGGTTTTCCAAATGGAAAACGCTTCCACCTTGTAACGTAAGCGCTCCTCTTCTCCATTCACTCTTGTCGAGTGGTGAGGTGTGGCTTTGGACGACAAGGAAGTTTTTGCGCAAGTAGCTCTCGCCCAAGCTTGTTCTCTCAACCTTCTTCATCCCTTCTCACACGACAAGGTCACTTGGAGAACCTTGCTAGCACAAGGAGCGTCCAAGGAGCAAGCCATTGTTCATCTTGTGTGTGGTGCTTTGGAGGAGAACCCCATCGTTCTCTTTACTTCCTAGACACCATCTAAGCGATGGCCATGGTATGAATCGCTACCATTCTAATCAATCTATCAAAGTTGATTATATGAGCATATAAGTCGATTGCATTATTGAAACCCTAGCAAACTTGCATGCGCCCCCTCCCTTAGGGTTTCGGCCCCCCTCTTGAAAGGGGTTTTATCCGCTTGCGCTCCCCCTTGAAGGGGACTCTTCAACCATATCAAGGCTGTCTCATGTTCACCAAGATATCTCGACTAAGGACTTAACTGCATGTCAGCCTAGCTGAACAGCTTTGAGACATTATTCAGAAGTACACTTATTACAGCAGACAAGGTAACAACCTGAATAACAACCATGCCTATATAAACATAAGAGTTTATTACATGATACTGTTACAATCCCAAGGCCTCAAACATTAGCCTTAAGGGCATACCCCAATAATCTCCCACTTGCACTTAATCTAATGGTTGAGAAATCTCAAACCCATATTATTACAGTGCTTCTCATGCTTCTGCTGCGCCAGAGGCTTAGTAAGCGGGTCTGCCAGATTGTCATCTGTATGTACCTTGCAGACTTTGATCTCGCCACGATATATGATCTCCCTGATCAAATGAAACCGTCTCTGTATGTGCTTGGACTTCTGGTGCGACCGTGGTTCCTTTGCTTGTGCGATTGCTCCAGTGTTATCACAGAAGATAACCAAAGGATCTGCACTGGAAGGAACAACACCAAGTTCTCTCACGAACTTACGAATCCACACTGCCTCCTTGGATGCTTCCGAGGCTGCAACATACTCGGCTTCTGTTGTGGAATCAGCAATAGTTGACTGTTTGAAACTCTTCCACACCACTGCTCCTCCATTCAAGCTAAAACCATAGCCTGATTGCGATCGGAAATCATCCTGGTCTGACTGGAACGAAGCGTCAGTATATCCTTCAATACTGAGTTCTTCCTGACCACCATATATCAAGAACATATCTTTGGTCCTCCGCAGATATTTTAAAATGTTCTTGACTGCAATCCAGTGCGCCATACCTGGATTACTTTGGAACCGACTGGTCACGCTTAACCCGTAAGCGAACGTCTGGGCGAGTACACAACATCGCATACATAATGGATCCAATAGCCGAAGCATAAGGCGTATTGTCCATTTCATCTTTCTCAGTCTGTGTTTGTGGACACTGACTCTTCGAAAGATTCAGACCATGTCTGACTGGAAGATATCCTCTTTTAGAATTCTCTAAATGAAATCTCTCCAGGACTTTATCGATGTAAGTACTCTGGCACAGCCCGAGAAGCCTCTTAGATCTATCCCTGTAGATCTTCACACCTAATACATAGGCTGCTTCTCCTAGATCTTTCATCTGGAAACACTTTCTTAACCATGCCTTAACCGCATGCATTTCAGGAATGTCATTTCCAATGATCAAGATATCATCGACGTAGAGGACTAGGAAAGTAATTACGCTCCCACTAAACCTCTTATATACACACGGGTCATCCTCGTTCTTGATGAAACCAAACTCAGAGATTGATTCATCAAAACGAATATTCTAGCTTCTAGATGCTTGTTTAAGTCCATAAATAGACTTCTTTAACTTGCATATCTTATGACGATCTGATGGATTAGTGAAACCTTCTGGTTGTGTCATATACACATCCTCATCCAGATTTCCATTAAGGAAAGCTGTCTTCACATCCATTTGCCAAATCTCATAATCATAATATGCAGCTATCGCGAAAAGAATCCGAATAGACTTAAACATAGCTACAGGTGAGAAAGTTTCATCATAATCTATCCCGTAGATTTGTTTGAAACCTTTCGCAACTAGCCTGCCTTTATAGGTAACCACGTTACCATCCATGTCAATCTTCTTCTTGAAGATCCATTTACAGCCTATAGGAATAACTCCCGGAGGCGGATCAACCAAATCCCAAACTTGGTTATCTGACATGGAGTCCATCTCGGCGCGCATAGCTTCAAGCCATCTCGCTGACTCCGGTCCACTGACCGCATCCGCATAAGTGAGGGGTTCATCATTATCAATGATGTAGACTCCATCATAGCGCTCAGGCTGTCGACGGATCCTTCCCGATCTTTGCGGTTCCCGTGATATCTGAGCCTCAGGTTGATCAGAAACCCGTTCTATCGGCTCAGGCTCATCCAACACTGCTTGCGCACTTTGTCCTTCCTCTGGATTCTCATCCAGCTTTATTTCTCTCCCACTGGCCTCTTGCAGAAGAAACTCCTTCTCAAGAAATATAGCCGTCCGAGCAACAAATACCTTGTTCTCTTTGGGATCGTAGAAATAATAACCCTTAGTTTCCTTAGGGTAACCGACAAAGATACATTTGTCAGATCTGCTCTCTAGTTTCCCAGAGGCGAGCTTTTTGACATAAGCCTCGCAACCCCAGATCCTGATAAATGTCAAGCTCGGCTGTTTCCCATACCATAACTCATATGGCGTCTTAGAAACGGCCTTGGATGGCACTCGGTTTAGTACCTTTGCAGCTGTTTCCAGTGCAAAACCCCAAAAGGAGTAAGGTAGAGTAGCCTGACTCATCATAGAACGAACCATATCAAGTAACGTTCTATTTCTCCTCTCGGACACACCATTCCATTGCGGTGTTCCTGGCGGAGTGAGCTGTGAGATAATCCCACACTCCTTTAGATAGTCAGTAAACTCTCGACTTAGGTATTCTCCACCTCGATCAGAAGGAAGTGCCTTGATATTTCGGCCTAGCTGATTTTGTACTTCATTCTTGAACTCTTTGAACTTGTCAAAAGATTCACTTTTATGTCTCATTAGATAGACATACCCATACCTACTGAAATCATCAGTAAAGGTAATGAAGTACTGATAGCCACCTCTGGCATGTTTACTAAATGGCCCACACACATCACTGTGTATAAGGTCAAGTAAACCTGAAGCCCTTTGACCTTTGTTAGAAAAAGGTGACTTCGTCATTTTACCCATTAAACAAGCCTTGCATGTATCAATCTCCTCATAGGAGAATGATCCCAGCAGTCCATGATCATGCAACCGCTTAATGCGCTTCTTGTTAATATGGCCTAAACGACTATGCCATAGCAAGGTGCTGTCATCAGCATTCTTGGCTTTCTTAATATCAACATTTTGTATAGAATTTTCCATGTCCAACATGTATAATCCATTGTTAATTGAACCAGTTGCATAAACAATATTATCTAAAGATAAAACACACTTTGAAATATTGCATTCAAAGGAAAATCCCTTCCTGACAAGAGCAGGAATGGAGATAATATTCTTAGTAATACTGGGAACAAATTAACAACTGTTTAATTCTAATACAATTCCAGATGGCAAAGAGATGAAATAGTCTCCTACAGCAACAGCAGCAACCCGTGCCCCGTTTCCAACTCGTAGGTCCACCTCATGCTGTCCCACCTGCCTTCTTCTCTTGAGTTCCTGTACATTTGAACAAATGTGAACTCCACATGCAGTGTCCAACACCCATGATATAGAAGAAGATGAAAACATGACTTCAGTCACGTAAATACCTGAGCCAGAAGCGAAGCTTCCTCTCTTATCTCCTTGGAGCGCTTTACAGTCCTTTTTCCAGTGACCCAGCTGGCCACAGTGGAAACATCTGTATTCCTTGGACCGCTTAACCTTCTGCTTCAGAGCCTTGCTGTAACTCTTGACAGGGGTCTTGCCCTTCTTCCCCTTCTTCTTGTTCCTTGAAGGAACCATCAAGACAGAGGTTGAAGGCTTACCCTTCAGAGTTTCCTCAGTAGTCAAGAGCATATTCAGCAGCTCTGCCGGAGTACAGTCGATTTTGTTCATATTAAAGTTAATAATGAACGCATCGAAAGAGGGCGGGAGAGACTGCAGAATGATGTCTACAGCAAGCTCCTGGTTGATGGTATGCCCCAGTTTCTCTAGAGCCTCCTTGTGCCCAATCATCTTGAGCACGTGAGCTCCCACTGGGCTCCCTTCAGCCAGTTTGCTCTGAAAGAAAAGCTTTGTCAGATTGTAGCGCTCAGTCCTTGCCTGTGCAGCATACAGCATCTTGAGGTTTGCTATCATGTCTATGGCAGACATATCCTCATGCTGACGCTGCAGCGGTGGCATCATAGACGCTAGCATCAGGCAAGCGACATCAATGCTATCATTGACGTGCTTTTCATAGGCTTCCCGAACCGCCCTTGCGGCGTTCGGAGCGGGCTGAGGCGGTATCGCCGTCTCGAGGACATACAGTTTCCTCTCTGCCTTAAGAACGATCTTAAGGTGTCCGAACCAGTCTGAGAAGTTCGGCCCAGCAAACTTCTCCCTTTCCAGTAGGGATCGCACATTGAAGCTCATGGTGTTCGTTGCTGCAGGAATCTACAACAATGCAAGAACAGCAAGGTCAGTATCAATGTCAAGAATCAATCAGGACTTAAGAAAGATTCTTTTTCTCACTATTTTATCTGGCTGAAAAACCCAGCAAAACAGCCCGAAAGAGTAGAACTCTTTTAGTGAGATGGGATCCAGATTTCATACTTGGTCTCCGCGTCTCGCTCAGGCGAGATAAGATGCACAGAGAGTACAAGCACTAATCTCTGGTAGGCAGTCCCTGCCAATCGCCTACCTGTGCGATTCCCCTTCATCTGGGCAATCCAGCAGACTGTGCCAACTGAGTTGGTACAACACAATCTCTGACCCCACAGATGGCTGCCTCCATGCGCTACCATATGCGCCACATATGTAGCCTACATGGTCAAGCTGACCCGACCTACTCCCTGGACCACCACGTGCTATGCTGAGCAACGAGAAGCGATAAATCCCTTCTCTGTAACTCGCAGGTGTAATCCCGCACCGTCTGAAGATAGATGGACGTGCCCACTGAGTGGGTACAACACGGCTCCAACGATAATCAGAACAGTGAGGTTTCGCGTCAGAAGGCTTACGAGCTTGATATTTTAGCGTTGGATTTTAACGGTCTTTAATCTTCTTCACTATCATGCAATTCCTATGGTGATAGCAGAAGATAAATAAATCATGCTGTTCTACTTATTAAACAATAAAAGAAAGCATGAATCTTATGTGGTAAAAGCCCATAGCCCTAGTAAGACCTTAAGAACTTAAGTCTTCACTTGCTTTTCTTCATGGGGCTTTTGCTGCTCATCTGGCCCAAACCTGGGCCCAAGTGCCATCTGCAGTTCAGGTGCGCCCACCAGGTAAATGCGCCTGGTCCTAGGGTCGAACCCTAGACCTCCCACCTGGTCAAGCCTCTGCTGCATGCGCCTCTGCCAAATGTGCTCTGTGCTCTTGTCTGATTAATTTACAAATTAATCTATCTAGACAAGGTTGACTCGCAGGTCAATTACATTTTATAAATTAAATGCAATGTGATGCGCAGATCACAATATAAAAATTAATTTACAAAATTAACCAGGCACGCAGGCCCCAGCACAGCACACATTAAAACACGGGCAGCCCACATAAGATTAAATAAACATACATATGCATCAATCAACATGTGATCCATTCATGAAAATTAAATTTCGAAAACCCCTTGGGATCAATTTTAATTTTCCTTATTTGCCCTACTACCTTACAATGGTCCATTACTAGGGATGCACTCATCAGATCTAGTCAGATCCACTGCCCTTTCATGCACCAAGTCCTAACTGACTTGAGTCGACCAAAAGGCCAACCATGCATGCGCCAAGGGCTGAACGACCACACTGAGGTCTGGCAAGCGGGCGTGAGCCCGGGCCTAACTCATGTGCGTTCATAGGTTGTCTCAACCAGACATCGCTACACGCCTGTCTGCAGTCAACTTATAGCCACCTTGTGCTTTCGCACAGGTGCCATCTGGTCGACCCATCAAGGCTGTCAGATAATCTGATCAGACTAATTGGATCTTGACTAGACTGAGATTTCAACCCTAATAACCCATCTAAGGGTTTAAAGTAGGCGCCTTAGATCTAGTGAGGTCGCGCAAGTAATTTAGATTTTGAAAACCTAAGATGCGCCAACACATCAAACATGCGCAAAAGATAGAAACATACATAATAGATGTATTTTCGCAAGATGATAAAAACTATCATAACACTTTCGCATGTCATGTAGATCTAAGCATAAGTTCGCAAACAAGGATCACATGAAGGCTTAAGCAATCATAAAACATGCGTTAACTTGCTCTGATACCAATTGAAAGGTCCCCACAAGGGGAGGGCGAAACCCTAATAGGCGCATATGAAAATTTTGACGCAGCGGAAGGGGGTTTCTAGGGATCATTTGCATGAGATATGATCAACTATAAAAACCGATTGCAAACAAGTATGAAAGAATCGATTCTTACCAAAGCCATTGCTTGGATGGCGTCTAGGAAGAAGAGACTCAAGTGCTTCTCCTCCTTATGGCTCGCACACAAGATGTGATCGCCTACTCCCTTAGTGCTCCTTGTGCTAGCAAGGTTCTAAGGAGTCCTTGTCGTATGGAAGGGAAGAGACGTTCTCCTCTGCTTGTCGAACTCACTCCAAGGTGTGAAGAAGTCGCCACACACGAGAGCGTCGAGAGAGGAAAGGCAAGAAGGCGAGAATAGAGCATGAAACTCTCAACGTGAAGCGTGGTCACGATTTGGAAACATGGTTTCCAAAAATAGTAAACCACTTCTCTTCATGCGACCAAGAGTTTACCCAAGCGCAAACCTCTCCTCTTTGAACCATGCGCTCAACTAATGAGCCGGTTCAATTTAATTTGGTTCGAAGACCAAATTAAACCAAGCCCTTTTTGGTCTAGACCTCATTAAACCTAAAGGTTCCAGATCTAACCGTTCATCTCTTGATGCTCCTGATCTCACCGATCTAACATCCATTCTCTCGATCGAAGCTTACCGATCTCAAGCCCTAATCAATCAAACATGATTAGACCAGATCTCACTCACAATCAGAGATTAAATCCCTTTAAACTGAACCCAAATAATTTAGTCCACACGATCTGACTTAAGTAAGCCATATCATCAAATTGTGCGACCCTAAGGGTTTCCTTTAAATGTCGGTAACGACAACTAACGTTATCACGATCAGTGAGGGGTATCTAGCAACACATCACTGTCTCCCGATATAAAGGAAAGAGTCTTCCAAGACTACACCAAAACCACAGTACAAGTGTGAATTCAACTCACTAGGCATGCATAATTCCTTTGCCACTGGATGTTCTTATTGGACAAGCGTGTCAAGCTTGTAACTCCAATATGATGAGCATGATTAGATCAGATGAACATAGTCACCTGGGTATGGCCATACACTTTCTCAATCATCTCATCCAGGGGGGCCCCATTAGAATATCACACTCCTTAAACAAGGAGACGGCAATCCTATGTCTATCACTAGTGCCCTAACCTGACTCAAGCTCACCATCCAAGATAGTCTATAATCATTATGTTTCAAATGATATTGAACTAACTCAAAACAATGACAATCATCATTTAGAAACACAAGTGATCTCAAGTCAGAGGAAATGTGCCACTTGTCGCAATCAAGGATTATTCACATTGTGACAAACAAATGAACATCCTAGTAGGGTCAGTCCAGTACATCCAATGTACCCATGAGTCTACATCTTATTCCATGCTCGAAGCATCCTATAAGATTAGAACACATATTAGTCTTAACCATATCAAGGCTGTCTCATGTTCACCAAGATATCTCGACTAAGGACTTAACTGCATGTCAGCCTAGCTGAACAGCTTTGAGACATTATTCAGAAGTACACTTATTACAGCAGACAAGGTAACAACCTGAATAACAACCATGCCTATATAAACATAAGAGTTTATTACATGATACTGTTACAATCCCAAGGCCTCAAACATTAGCCTTAAGGGCATACCCCAACATCATTGAGCATGTCACGACCCATATGAGAAGGTCAATGGACAGACATAGGATTTGCCCCTTCCTTAGGGAAGCATGATATCCATGGAGCTCCTCTATGGTTCTATGACTGAGAGTGTATGGCCATACCCAGGTAAGAACCTATTTTAGTCATAGCCATGTGATTGGGTGAAAACAAGTGGTGATACACTTGTCCAATCGGATATCAGTCTGGCAAAGAGACTGTAATGCATCTGTACCTAGTTGCGATGATGGGGATGTCGATGTCGATATCCATTCCAACGACCTGGGTAGCAGCGATGCACTGCTAGGTGCCACTCACTGCTTGTGATGACCTTTGGTCAGCACTGCCAGCGTCAGAGGAACCTACAGGGTCGCACACCTTGATAGTTGAGTTCTCGTATTGATCGGGAAGCCTTATGATCAAGTTATTGGATAACTCGGATCTAATTGGGAGATTTCATCAGCGCCAATGGGCCTGATGAGATGGAAGAATGTTATTGGAGCCAAACTTCATTTTTGGCAGGTTGACCCGTATTTGACCATGGTTGGTCACACTTGGATTAGGGTTGCATTGTATTGGATCCAAATGCTTAATCAACCCATAGGATGAAGTTTGGGGTAGCTCATTATCCAATGAAGCCCAATAACAAGCCTTCATCAAGAGAAGAGAGGCTAAAAGGGTATAATGGGGAGAAACCCAACCCCATTGGCGCCTAAGGGGCATAATGGGGTTAGGGTGGCAAAATTGCTTCATTAAGGAAGCAATTTGCGCCTAGCCCTTCTCCCTTGATGGTATGAATGCCTTTAAGGCATGTCTTGGGCGGATATGGTACTTGGGCAATTATGGAAAGGTTGAATGAAGTTTATGGTAAAGTCTTGGAGACTTTCCTTACATCAAACCTCCTCATCCTAGCCCTACACTTGTCATGATCCTAGCCCTTGCCCTAATCGCCTCTTGCCCTATATATGTGACCCTAGCCGCCCTCTCTTATGATGATTCATCCTTGGAGGCGTGAACATAAGAAGAGGGCGAGAGCAAGGAGCAAGGGCGCAATCTCTTCCTCTTCCATCAAGTGGCCGCAAGCTTCTCCTTACCACTTGGCGCATCTTTCTCTCTTGGTGGCGCAAGGTGGTTGGAGCATCTCCCTAAGGCTTGGATCTTCTTCCCGAGGCTAGCACCGGGCGTGGAAGAAGAGGACTCGAGGCATCCGTGTGTGTGAGACTGCAGAGGGCGCACACTTGGGCGCCTATCACGACATCGACCTCATCTTGCTCTGAGGTATTTTCTAACTCATCGTGTCGACCCCCTTGCATGCGATCTTCACTGGTTTTTGGGACCGGCCTGTTTCGGGGACATTCTTCCGCTGTGCAATGTATGTATGTGTCTCTGAAAATTGTAAAATGTCCCCGGGGTTTCCCAACAGTGGTATCAGAGCGACTTGCAAGACTCGAACGATGTTTTATGCTTTTCTTTCATGCTCACATGCCATATCTCTATTTTCGAAAATAGCATAATGCATGGCAAATGATTTTTCTAAGTAGGAAAAATTAGGGTTTCTTGTTTCTAACATCCTCTCAATCTCTTTTGGATTTTTGGACTATTTTTCTTGTCTGATTTAAAGATCAAAGGCGCACGTAGTTTTGTCAAGTAGGACGGGCATTGTGTCTTCGGACTGGCCAAGTCTCTTGATCTGACAAAATTGCCAGCCGAAAGGATCTCTGAAATCATCTTGAAAAATAAATCGCAATTAACCAAAAGATTTGTGAGAAGAAGATGAGAAAAAGAGACTGGTTTTAATGAAAAAGTAAAATTTCAGATTTTATGTTTTTCATGAGCATGTAGAATTGCATGAGTAAATACCTTGATTGTGGATAATGTTGTGATCATTAGTCAAGCCCCCCTTTGCATGCCTGTGATGTATCCTCGTGAGGCCTGCGTGCCGCTTTTCTTTTTGCTTTTAAGAAGACTAGGGTAGCGCATGTACTTGGAACTTGGCGCATGCATAAAGTTGGCGCACCTTGGATGGTGGCGCAACAAGCATCAAGGAAAAGGCGCAACCTTGCTTGATGGCACAAGTTAGGCATGGCCGAACCCTTGGGTTTGAGAGCTAGCTAACTTGGCATCTTTCATTGTGGCGCATTCTCCTTGGAGGAAGACCATGGCATTGGCCGAACCTTTGAGGTCTACCCTTAAGGTTTGAGAGCTAAGCCATGAAGAAAGGACCTTGGAGCCCACCTTGAAGACCAAGATAGAGGGTGACTAGGATAGGTCTATCTTAGGGGCTTGAGTCCTATTGTCACATCCCGTTTATCTTAACCCCAAAAAATCAACACAAATCACAGAAGAACAGGATGTGATCGCACAAGATCGATACACATGCTAAGTAAAACCAAGTTCAGGAAAACCCGATCTGAAAATTTGCGAAAATTCATACATAGAATCTCGAAACACAAATTTCATAAATGTACCTGCCACCACGCAATCCTTGCACTAGACATATGCAAGGCAACAGTTATATCAAATCCGATTGCAAAAACACAAGTCGATTCGAAATTCAAACAAAGTCATAATATCGATTCTATAAATTCAGTCAATGATACTACACCGAAACCAGGCCAAAGCCCGCGGTGACACAAAAATCAAAATCTCAACTGCCACAACCGGCAACACAAGTTCATATAGTTTAGCCACAACCGGCACCAGTTAATTAAGCACAAAAAAATCTTATACATCAAACTAGCATAATAACCACATCAACGCTAACTCAGGATATGCGCCCCTGCTCTATACCTGAAAATAGTAAGGGGTGAGCTACACAGCCCAGTGAGTGGATAGTCTCAATCGACCATCCATAGCATACGTTCAAAAATACAGACAGATTATTTTAAAAATATTTAACAGAATATCCTGTCAACATATAACAACATTAAAGCACAGAACTCATATAAAACAGTCAGATGTACACTGCTAAGACATCACACCAGTGTCTACTCAAGGTTCTAGAGCTATACTCTAAACCAACTAAACATACCAACCACTTAGTTAACCTAGTTGTCCAGCATATTCAATAGTGACCATTATGGTCCAACCCGGCTTTGGCCTAAGCACTGGGAGAAGCCTGCAAATCACATGCAACATATATACATGGACAGTGAGTAGACTCAAGAGGTAATCCCTACCTGGTCAAGATGTGATACCTTGATCTACACCACCCCATAATCACAAAAATCTAAGCGTCTAAGAGTGACGACATCAAGAGGTGGCCCCTGTCCGACCAAGACATGGCACTTTGCGTCTTATATCACTCGTTCTCCCAAAGGGTTCCTTAACTGGACAACACCAGACACATCTTATATCTTATTTCACAAAAGTGGACTCCTAAGTGTCAACTAGACTCTAGGATAGTCATTTTTATCACAATAATCACATCAGGCAGGCTGAACAACAACCCCCTCACATATCACAATACAGGGCTGAAATCTCTAACCCTTAACATATCACATATAGACTATCCCCTTGAGTACACAGTTACACTTAGCCTTAGTCCTATCCATTCCATGACCACAACACATAATATTTGAGTTCACATAACCACATAATATTCGAAAATCACATAACCACATAATATTCAAAAATCACATAATTCACATAGTAGTGTAGTCCTTAGGTTTCATGCTGATTAGTTCAGTCTAACCTTGCTAAGTTATCACCCAAGTTTCTCAAACAAAGATTCATGGTCATAGATAAATAAACATGAATATTATTAGCATTTATTAGGGCTATTAGGGCATCCATAAAATCAACATAAGATTAAAATTCATCTTCTTACAATCTAAATCACAAAACATCACATGTAGCCCACGGTTTCAAGCATATTATATACTTAAAATTTAAACCCTAGTTAACAAGAATTCCATGCTCAAAAATCACTAATTTAAAGCTACCTAAATTCCATATAAGAAATATCATAAATTCGGTTTTTAACATGGTGAAGGTATCGGTTTTAGCATGGTAAAATTTCCAACAAGCAAATGTATCATCTAACACATCATCTAACACAAACAAGTAGATAGAAATCGAATAGACACCCCACTCACCTTGAACCGTGAACAACAAGATGAAAAAAACTCCACAACAATTCGTCTAAGGCTTTGAAATGATCCTAGGAAGACGCCAACAATGGAAGAGAAACGCCACCACTCACTCAAGAACGCCGGCCAAGGGAAAAAGGAAGAAGAAAATAGTCCAAGCCTTCAAGAATCGCCAACTTCTTCAAGCCGTCGCCCAAGGTTTCTTCCAAGCCAAAAAAAATGCCAACTTCTTTACCCTAGTCGCTAAACCCACTTAAAATTTCGGTTTTGTTTAATTCAAATAGGGTTTAACCCATTTAACTAATAAATTCAAATTTTAAACCCAATTAGTGCAAACCCAATAACCCATTAATTTAACCATTAACTAACAATTTAACCAATCACTTAAACGAAAATCCAATAAGGACTTAATTAACATCCAATAAGGTCTATTTAAATAATTACAAATTAACAATCAATAAATTCTAATTAATTAATTACAAATTAACAACCAATAAACTCAAATCAATTAATTACAAATTAACAATCAATAAGCTAGTTAATTAACATCCAATAAGTTAGTTAATTAACATCCAATACTGCTTAACGTAATATCCACAGTCAATGATTTTATTTAAATCGAAATAATACTTACCAGGACTTAAGATCCTTGGATCTTACACCTATGTTAAGAGTTGAACCTCCTTTTGGCATGGGTTGGTTCAATGTCTTGAAAGGGCTTTGATCACATCATCTTTTACTGCTTTCCTTATCTGCTAAAAGCATGCCTGTGATGTTTTATCATTATGTTATCACTATAGGATTGCATGCCTGTATTGTTAGACATAAGATAAAACTGATGAGACCTTAAAAACCCTCATAAAATATCAAGTCTAGAAGCCTTCTAACGCGTAGCCCTCACTAAGCTATCGATCAGTGGAGTTGTGAACTGGTTCCCACCCTCGTGGGACACACCCACTTATCTTTAGAAAGTGTGTGGTGACAATGGTTTCCCCAGTCCAGTTTTAACCTGGGCATGCCTTCGCAAGGAAACTCATTGGCCTTGGGCATAAACGGTTAGGAATGGACTTGACTAGAAATTCACATGTACTGGGCACATGATGAAAGTCTAGAGGCATCGTTGAGAGGTTAGGGTTTCATGATTCAGCCCTCGCTGGACATGAAATGCCCAAGACTGTCTCAACAAGGGGAGTTGCTTGGAGCAACCGGCCGGCGCGCCCACCTTAGGAAACATGGGTTACTTTGTGCATCTCATCCCACCCTCGTGGGACGCGAAGCCTCATGTGAAATAAGGATCCCATCTCACTAGGAAGTCTTAAACTTCCTGATTGACTTTGTGGGTTGTCAATTCGAATTTAAAATAGTGGGAGCAGTAATTATTTAAAACAAGTCCAGTTTAAATGATTCGAAGTAGTACTAATCTGTTTTTCTTGGGTGTTGTAGAACAATGGCTACGAACACTGGCGGATTATCACTGCGATCACTCCTTGATAAGGATAAGTTAGTTGGAACTAACTTTATGGACTGGCATCGGAACTTGAGGATAATCCTCAAGCTCGAGAAGAAGCTGTATGTCCTTGAACAGCCTCTTCCTGCGGCTCCTGCGCCTAATGCCCGAACGGCAGATAGAGATGCTTATAGAAAGCATCAGGATGACTCTTTGGAGGTTGCATGTCTTATGCTAGCCAGCATGGCACCTGAACTGCAGGTGCAATATGAGGAGCAGAACGCTTTTCAGATGATCACTCATCTGAAACAGATGTTCAAGGCTCAGGCTAGAACTGAAAGATTTGACACCGCCAAAGCAGTCTTTCGGTGTAAGTTGTCTGAGGGTGCAACAGTGAGACCCCATGTTCTCAAGCTCATTGGGAATGTGGATCATCTCAGGAGACTGGGTCATGCCATAGACAACGAGCTGGTTGTGGATCTTATTCTGCATTCCCTGCCCCCTAGCTTCAGTCCGTTTATTATTAACTTCAACATGAACCGGATTGAGTGCGCACGGGAGGAATTGATGAATATGCTCCAAACAGCCGAGCGTGAAATGGGTAAGACCAAACCAAATTCTGTTCTTTTGGTCCCTGCGACCAAGAAGATAAAGAAGAAGGGTAAGGCACGTGCTAAGGGCAGTGCCAAAGGTCCTACCAAGGCACTGAAGAAAAAGGCAAAGAAGTCAAAGGACCAGAGGTGTTTTCACTGTGGCGAGCAGGGTCACTGGAGAAGGGACTGCAAGCAGCTTCAGAATGAGGAGAAGAAGGGCTTGGCCTTAACTTCTAGCTCAGGTATTTATGATACAGAAGTCAATCTTTCTACTTCTATGTCATGGGTATTGGATACTGCATGTGGAGCTCATATTTGTACAAATATGCAGGGGCTCAAGAAAAGTAGATCGGTGCGACCTGGAGAGATTGACCTACGCGTTGGAAATGGGGCACAGGTTGCTGCTGTTGCTGTAGGCGTCTTGACTCTCTCCTTGCCTTCTGGACTTCTATTAGAACTAGATAATTGCTTTTGTGTACCTTCACTTACTAAGAACATTGTATCCATTCCTTGCTTAGCAAAGAAGGGATTTAAGTTTGAAATAAATAAGAACTCTTGTTCTTTTTCATTTGCAAATATGTTCTATGGGAAGGGTACTTTGTGCAATGGTCTATATATCTTGGATATGGAAAGTTCTATCAGTAACATAAGTAATAAAAGGACCAAACTGAGTGGTTCAGTTGGTGCTTTCCTATGGCACTGTCGATTAGCCCATATAAACAAAAATCGCATCCAACAACTCCATGCAAATGGATTGTTAGATTCAAGTTCCTTGGAGGAATTTGATACCTGTGAACCTTGTTTATTAGGGAAAATGACAAAGGCACCCTTCACCAAAATTGGTGAGAGGGCAGGAGGTTTATTGGATCTCATACATACTGATGTGTGTGGGCCTTTCAATAAACAAGCTGTTGGGGTATGCCCTTAAGGCTAATGTTTGAGGCCTTGGGATTGTAACAGTATCATGTATAAACTTTTAAGTTTATAAAGGCAATGGTTGTTATTCAGTTAGTTACATTGTCTGCTGCAATAATTGTACTTCTGAATAATGTCTCAATGGTGTTCAGCTAGGCTGACATGCAGTAAAGTCCTTAGTCGATATATCTTGGTGAACATGAGACAGCCTTGATATGATTGAGACTAATATGTTTTCTAATCTTATAGGGTGCTTCGAGCATGGAATAAGATGTAGACTCATGGGTACATTGGATGTACTGGACAGACCCTACTAGGTTATTCAATTGCTTGTCACAATGTGAATAATCCTTGATTGCAACAAGTGGCACATTTCCTCTGACTTGAGATCACTTGTGTTTCTAAATAATGATTGTCATTGTTTTGAGGTAGTTCAATATCATTTGAAACATAATGATTATAGACTATCTTGGATGGTGAGCTTGAGTCAGGTTAGGGCACTAGTGATAGACATAGGATTGCCGTCTCCTTGTTTAAGGAGTGTGATGTTCTAAAGGGGCCCCCTGGATGAGATGATTGAGAAAAGAGTATGGCCATACCCAGGTGACTATGTTCATCTGATCTAATCATGCTCATCATATTGGAGCTACAGGCTTGACACACTTGTCCAATAAGAACATCCAGTGGCAAAGGAATCATGTATGCCTAGTGAGTTGATTCACACTTGTGCTGTGGTTTGGGTGTAGTCTTGGAAGACTCTTTTCTTTATATCGGGAGACAGTGATGTGTTGCTAGATACCCCTCACTGATCGTGATAACGTGAGTTATCGTTACCGACATTTAAAGGAAACCCTCAGGGTCGCACAATTTGATGATATGGCTTACTTAAGTCAGATCGTGTGGACTGAATTATTCAGGTTCAGTTTAAAGGGATTTAATCTCTGATTGTAAGTGAGATCTGGTCTGATCATGTTTGATTGATTAGGGCTTGAGATCGGTAAGCTTCGATTGAGAGAATGGATGCTGGATCGGTGTGATCAGGAGCATCAAGAGATCGACGGTCAGATCAAGAGCCTTAGGGTTTATTGTGGTCTGGACTGATTGCTTGGTTTATTTGGTTATTGAACCAAATAGATTTGAACCAGCTCATTGGTTGAGCGCATGGTTCAATCTAAGAGGAGTTTGCGATTGGGGTAAACCCATGATCGCATGTGAGTAAGTGGCTTTCTATTTTTAGAAAGCATGATCACTTACGTGACCACGCCTCATGAAACTTGCCTCTTCACGCCTTTGTGGCCAACTTGAGTATTCGGCGCTTGCATTCTCGTGTGGAGAAGTGTAGACGACAAGAGGAAGTATTCGGCCAAGCAAGGTGATCTCTCCCTTTTCCATTCGGCAAGACAATCTTGGAGCCTTGCTAGCACAAGGAGCACTAAGGAAAAGTAGGCGACATCAATTGTGTGCGTCACCTTAGGAGAAGGAGCATTTGCGCCTTTCCTTCCAAGACACCATCTAAGCGATGGCAATGGTAAGAATCGCTTCTCATTGAAAGTTGAATATATTACATGCTATGCGATCCTTTTAGAAACCCTAGATTCCGCTAGAGTTTTTGTTGCGCCTCCTATCAGGGTTTCGCCCCCCCTTTTTGGGGACTCCCTTTCAATTGGTATCAGAGGAAAGTTATTACATGATAATATGTTTGCTTTCTTTGTGATCCTATGTCTAGATCTATAAGTTACATGCGATAGTTGTGGTTGGCGAATTTTACATGCTTGTTAGAGATGTTTTTCTCCTTGGCGCATGTTTCTTGTTGGCGCATATTGTATGTTTTCTCAAAAACTTATATTACATGCGCGACTCATTATAGTTCTAAGGCCCTGCTTTAAACCCTTAGACGGGTTATTAGGGTTGAAGTCATCCCCTAGGTTAGATCCAGACAGTCTGATCAGACCATCTGACAGCCTTGATGGGTTAACCAGATAGCACCTGTGCATAAGCACCTGGTGGCTATAGGTCGACTGCAGACAGGCGTGTAGCGATGTCTGATTGAGACGACTAGCGAACACACATGAGTTAGGCCCGGGGTCACACCCGCTAGCCAGATCTCATGAGGGTTGTTCAGCCCTGGCGCATGCATGGTTAACCTTTTGGTCGACTCAAGTCAGTTAGGACTTGGTGCATGCAAGGGCAGTGGATCTGACTAGGTTGGATGAGTGGATCCCTAGTAATAGACCGTTGTAAGGTTGTAGGGCAAATAAGGAAATTAAAATTGATGCCTATGGGGTTTTCAAAATTTAATTTTCATGATTGGATCACATGTTGATTGATGCCTATGTTTGTTTATTTAATCTTGTGTGGGCTGCCCATGTTTAATGTGTGCTGTGCTGGGGCCTGCGTGCCTGGAATTTAAATGTAAATAAATATTTTTATTGTGATCTGCGCATCACTTTTCATTTAAATTATAAAGTGTAATTGACCTGCGTGTCAATCTTGTCTAGATAGATTAATTTGTAAATTAATCAGACAAGAGCACAGAGCACACTTGGCAGAGGCGCTTGTAGCAGATGCTTGACCAGGTGGGAGGTCCAGGGTTCGACTCTGGCACCAGGCGCATTTTCCCTGGTAGGCGCACCTGAGCTGCAGTTGGCGCTTGGGCCCTGGGTTGTGCCAGATGAGCAGCAAAAGCCCCATGAAGAAAAGCAAGTGAAGACTTAAGTTTAATTTAAGGTCTAACTTAGGCTTAATGGGCTTTTACCACATAAGATCAGCATGCTTTCTATTTATTGCTTTTATAATTAGAATTGCATGTGTTTATCTTCTGCTATCACCATAGGAATTGCATGATAGTCAAGAAGATAAAAGACCGTTAAAATCCAACGCTAAAATATCAAGCTCGTAAGCCTTCTGACGCGAAACCTCACTGTTCTGATTATCGTTGGAGCCGTGTTGTACCCACTCAGTGGGCACGTCCATCTATCTTCAGACGGTGCGGGATTACACCTGCGTGTTACAGAGAAGGGATTTATCGCTTCTCGTTGCTCAGCATAGCACGTGGTGGTCCAGGGAGTAGGTCGGGTCAGCTTGACCATGTAGGCTACATATGTGGCGCATATGGTAGCACATGGAGGCAGCCATCTATGGGGTCAGAGACTGTGTTGTACCAACTCAGTTGGCACAGTCTGCTGGATTGCCCAGATGAAGGGGAATCGCACGGGTTGGCGATTGGCTGGAACAGCCTACCAGAGACTAGTGCTTGTACTCTCTGTGCATCTTATCTCGCCTGAGCGGGACGCGGAGACCAAGTATGAAATCTGGATCCCATCTCACTAAAAGAGTTCTACTCTTTCGGGCTGTTTTAGCTGGATTTTTCAGCCAGATAAAATAGTGAGAAAAGAATCTTTCCTAAGTCCTGGATTGATTCTGAACATTGATACTGACCTTGCTGTTCTTGCATTGTTGTAGATTCCTACAGCAACGAACACCATGAGCTTCAATGTGCGATCCCTACTGGAAAGGGAGAAGTTTGCTGGGCCGAACTTCTCAGACTGGTACGGACACCTTAAGATTGTTCTTAAGGCAGAGAGGAAACTATATGTCCTCGAGACGGCTATACCGCCTCAGCCCACTCCGAACGCCGCAAGGGCGGTTCGGGATGCCTATGAAAAGCATGTCAGTGATAGCATAGATGTCGCTTGCCTGATGCTAGCGTCTATGACGCCACCGCTGCAGCGTCAGCATGAGGATATGTCGGCTATAGAGATTATAGCAAACCTCAAGATGCTGTATGCTGCACAGGCGAGGACAGAACGCTATAATCTGACAAAGCTGTTCTTTCAGAGCAAACTGGCTGAAAGGAGCCCAGTGGGAGCTCACGTGCTCAAGATGATTGGGCACAAGGAGGCTCTAGAGAAACTGGGGCATACCATCAATCAAGAGCTTGCTGTAGACATTATTCTGCAGTCTCTCCCGCCCTCTTTCGATGCGTTCATCATTAACTTTAATATGAACAAAATCGACTGTACTCCGGCAGAGCTGCTGAATATGCTCTTGACCACTGAGGAGACTCTGAAGGGAAAGCCTGCGACCTCTGTCTTAATGGTTCCTTCTAGGAACAAGAAGAAGGGGAAGAAGGGCAAGGCCCCTGTCAAGAGTTACAGCAAGGCTCTGAAGCAACAAGTTAAGCGGTCAAAGGAATACAGATGTTTTCACTGTGGCCAGCTGGGTCACTGGAAAAAGGACTGTAAAGCGCTCCAAGGAGATAAGAGGGGAAGCTTTGCTTCTGGCTCAGGTATTTATGTGACGGAAGTCATGATATCCTCTTCTTCTATTTCATGGGTGTTGGACACTGCATGTGGAGTTCACATTTGTTCAAATGTACAGGAACTCAAGAGAAGAAGACAGGTGGGACAGCATGAGGTGGACCTACGAGTTGGAAACGGGGCACGGGTTGCTGCTGTTGCTGTAGGAGACTATTTCATCTCATTACCATCTGGACTTGTATTGGAACTAGACAATTGTTACTTTGTTCCCAGCATTACTAAAAATATTATCTCCATTCCTGCTCTTGTCAGGAAGGGATTTTCCTTTGAATGCAATATTTCAAAGTGTGTTCTTTCTTTAGATAATATTGTTTATGCTACTGGTTCAATTAACAATGGGTTATTCATGTTGGACATGGAATGTTCTATACACAATATTGATAATAAGAAAGCCAAATATGCTGATGACAGCACCTTGCTATGGCATAGTCGTTTAGGCCATATTAACAAGAAACGCATTAAGCGGTTGCATGATTATGGACTGCTGGGATCATTCTCCTATGAGGAGATTGATACATGCAAAGCTTGTTTAATGGGTAAAATGACGAAGTCACCTTTTCCCCACAAAGGTCAAAGGGCTTCAGGTTTACTTGACCTTATACACAGTGATGTGTGTGGGCCATTTAGTAAACATGCCAGAGGTGGCTATCAGTACTTCATTACCTTCACTGATGATTTCAGTAGGTACGGGTATGTCTATCTGATGAGACATAAGAGTGAATCTTTTGACAAGTTCAAAGAATTCAAGAATGAAGTACAGAATCAGCTAGGCCGACATATCAAGGCACTTCGTTCTGATCGAGGTGGAGAATACCTAAGTCGAGAGTTTACTGACTATCTGAAGGAATGTGGGATTATCTCACAGCTCACTCCGCCAGGAACACCGCAATGGAATGGTGTGTCCGAGAGGAGAAATAGAACGTTACTTGATATGGTTCATTCTATGATGAGTCAGGCTCCTCTACCTTACTCCTTTTGGGGATTTGCACTGGAGACAGCTGCAAAGGTACTAAACCGAGTGCCATCCAAGGCAGTTTCAAAGACGCCATATGAATTATGGTATGGGAAACAGCCTAGCTTGACATTTGTCAGGATCTGGGGCTGCGAGGCTTATGTCAAAAAGCTCGCCTCTGGGAAACTAGAGAGTAGATCTGAGAAATGTATCTTTGTCGGTTATCCTAAGGAAACTAAGGGTTATTATTTCTACGATCCCAAAGAGAACAAAGTATTTGTTGCTCGGACGGCCATATTTCTTGAGAAGGAGTTTCTTCTGCAAGAGGCCAGTGGGAGAGAAATAAAGCTGGATGAGAATCCAGAGGAAGGACAAAGTGGTCAAGCACAGTTGGATGAACCTGAGCCGGTAGAACAGGTTACTGAACAACCTGAGGCTCAGATATCACGGGAACCGCGAAGATCGGGAAGGATCCGTCGACAGCCTGAGCGCTATGACGGAGTCTACATCATTGATAATGATGAACCCCTTACTTATGCGGATGCGGTCAGTGGACCGGAGTCAGCGAGATGGCTTGAAGCTATGCGCGCCGAGATGGACTCCATGTCAGATAACCAAGTCTGGGATTTGGTTGATCCGCCTCCGGGAGCAATCCCTATAGGCTGTAAATGGATCTTCAAGAAGAAGATTGACATGGATGGTAACGTGGTTACCTATAAAGGCAGGCTAGTTGCGAAAGGTTTCAAACAAATCTACGGGATAGATTATGATGAAACTTTCTCACCTGTAGCCATGTTTAAGTCTATTCGGATTCTTTTCGTGATAGCAGCATATTATGATTATGAGATCTGGCAAATGGATGTGAAGACAGCTTTCCTTAATGGAAATCTGGATGAGGATGTGTATATGACACAACCAGAAGGTTTCACTAATCCATCAGATCGTCATAAAATATGCAAATTAAAGAAGTCTATTTATGGACTTAAACAAGCATCAAGAAGCTGGAATATTCGTTTTGATGAATCAGTCAGTGAATTTGGTTTCATCATGAACGAGGATGACCCGTGTGTATATAAGAGGTTTAGTGGGAGCGTGATTAATTTCCTAGTCCTCTACGTCGATGATATCTTGATCATTGGAAACGATATTCCTGAAATGCATGCGGTTAAGGCATGGTTAAGGAAATGTTTTCAGATGAAAGATTTGGGAGAAGCAGCTTATGTATTAGGTGTGAAGATCTACAGGGATAGATCTAAGAGGCTTCTCGGGCTGTGCCAGAGTACTTACATCGATAAAGTCCTGGAGAGATTTCATTTAGAGAATTCTAAAAGAGGATATCTTCCAATCAGACATGGTCTGAATCTTTCAAAGAGTCAGTGTCCACAAACACAGACTGAGAAAGATGAAATGGACAATACGCCTTATGCTTCGGCTATTGGGTCCATTATGTATGCGATGTTGTGTACTCACCCAGACGTCGCTTACGGGTTAAGCGTGACCAGTCGGTTCCAAAGTAATCCAGGTATGGCGCACTGGATTGCAGTCAAGAACATTTTAAAATATCTGCGAAGGACCAAAGATATGTTCTTGGTGTATGGTGGTCAGGAAGAACTCAGTATAGAAGGATATACTGATGCTTCGTTCCAGTCTGACCAGGATGATTTCCGATCGCAATCAGGCTATGTTTTTAGCTTGAATGGAGGAGCGGTGGTGTGGAAGAGTTTCAAACAGTCAACTGTTGCTGATTCCACAACAGAAGCCGAGTATGTTGCAGCCTCGGAAGCATCCAAGGAGGCAGTATGGATTCGTAAGTTCGTGATAGAACTTGGTGTTGTTCCTTCGAGTGCAGATCCTTTGGTTATCTTCTGTGATAACACTGGAGCAATCGCACAAGCAAAGGAACCACGGTCGCACCAGAAGTCCAAGCACATACAGAGACGGTTTCATTTGATCAGGGAGATCATAGTGTTGGAGTATGCCCTTAAGGCTAATGTTTGAGGACTTGGGATTGTAACAGTATCATGTAATAAACTCTTAAGTTTATAAAGGCATGGTTGTTATTCAGATTATTACCTTGTCTGCTGTAATAAGTGTACTTCTGATTAATGTCTCAAAGCTGTTCAGCTAGGCTGACATGTAGTAATGTCCTTAGTCGAGATATCTTGGTGAACTTGAGACAGCCCTGATATGATTGAGACTAATATGAGTTCTAATCTTGTAGGATGCTTCGAGCATGGAATAAGATGTAGACTCATGGGTACATTGGATGTACTGGACAGACCCTACTAGGATATTCGGTTGCTTGTCACAATGTGAATAATCCTTGTATGCTACAAGTGGCACATGTCCTTTGACTTGAGATCACTTGTGTTTCTAAATGATGAATGTCATTGTTTTGAGGTAGTTCAATATCATCTGAAATATAATGATTATAGACTATCTTGGATGATGATCAAGAGTCAGGTTAGGACACTAGTGATAGATACAGGATTGCCGTCTCCTTGTTTAAGGAGTGTGATGTTCTAGGGCCCCCCTATATGAGATGATTGAGAAAGTGTATGGCCATACCCAGATGACAGTGATCATCTAATCTAATCATGCTCATCGTATTGGAGTTACAGGCTTGACGTGCTTGTCCAATAAGAACATCCAGTGGCAAAGGAAACATGTATGCCTTGTGAAGAAGATTCACACTTGTGCTGTGATTTGGGAGTAGTCTTGGAAGACTCTTTCCTTTATATCGGGAGACAGTGATGTGTTGCTAGATACCCCTCACTGATCGTGATAACGTAAGTTGTCGTTACCGACATTTAAAGGAAACCCTTAGGGTCGCACAATTTGGTGATATGGCTTACTTGAGTCAGATCGTGTGGACTGGATTGTTTTGATTCAGTTTAAAGGAGTTTAAACTCTGATTGTAAGTGAGATCCAGTCTGATCATGTTTGATTGATTAGGGCTTGAGATCGGTAAGCTTCGATCGAGAGTGTGGATGCTAGATCGATGAGATCAAGGGCATCAAAAGATGAACGGTCAGATTTTGAACCTTAGGGTTTATTTTGGTCTGGACCAATTGTAACATCCCACATTCTTAACCCCAAACAAATGGCACAATTCACAAATGATACAGGATGTTTCATATAAGATCGATCATATGCTAGGTAAAACCGAGTTCAAGAAAACACGATCTGAAAAATTTCCATAAATCCATACACACAAATTCACAAAACTCAAATCTCATAAGGGTACCTGCCACTACGCAATCCTTGCACTAGACATATGCAAGGCAACAGTTATATCAAAACCGATTGCACAAATACACATCAACTTCAATTTCAAAACAAATCCACAAAATCGATTTTTATAAACTGACACCAAACACCGAAACCAGGCTGAAGCCCGCGGTGACACAAAAATCAAACTCAGTTAACTGCCACAATCTGGCAACACAAATTCACATAGTTCACATGGTTCACATCACATGGTTCACATAGTTCATATAAATCATATGGTTTAGCCACAATCGGCCCCAGAAAATTTTAGCATAAAAGTTCTTAAGCAGCAAACATAATATCCACGCCAATGTTACTCATGAAATGCGCCCCTGCTCTATGCCTGAAAATAATGAGGGGTGAGCTACACAGCCCAGTGAGTGGATAGTCTAAATCGACCATCCATAACATACACTCAAGAATATAGGCAGATTATTTTTAAAAATCTTTAACAAGAATATTATGTCAACATATAACAAAATAAAGAAACAGAAATCATATAAACAGTCAGATGTACACACTAGCATATAACAAACTCATGTTCACAAACTCAGGTTCTAGAGTTTTACTCTAACCCAATTAAACACATATATTTTAAACCAACTAAACACACCATACTTAATTAACCTAGTTGTCCAGCATATTCAGTAGTGACCAATATGGTCTAACCCGGCTTGGCCAAAGCACTGGGAGCTGCAAAATCTCGTGCAACACATAAACATGGATAGTGAGTAGAATCAAGAGGTGGCCCCCGTCAGGTCACGACGTGGCACTTTGCTCTATCACCCCATAACACATCAGAGTGATGACATCAAGAGGTGGCCCCTGTCTGATCAAGACATGGCACTTTGCGTCTTATATCACCCCGTCACATAAAAGAGTAATGACATCAAGAGGTGGCCCCTGTCTGACCAAGACATGGCACTTTGCGTCAAAACCCGTTCTCCCAAAAGGTTCCTACTGGACAACAGACATATCTTATTTCATATTTCACAAAGGTGAACATATTTCACAAAGGTGGACTCCTAAGTGTCAACTAGACTCTAGGATAGTCATCACAAAAATCATATCGGGCAGGCATCAACCCCCATCACAATAATCATAATAGGCAGGCTGAACATCAACCTCCTCACATATCACAATACAGGGCTGAAATTCAAACCCTTAACATAACACATAAGGACTATCCCCTTGAGTTCATAGTTACACCTAGCCTTAGTCCTAACCATCACATAATCACATAATTTTCCAAATTTACATAACCCATAATTTTCCAAATTCACATAATCACACATATTGTTCAAAATTCACATAACATAACACATAATATTTTATATTCGAATATCACCGAATATAGTGTAGTCCTTAAATTTCATGCTGATTAGTTTAATCAAATTTTGCTATGTTATCACCCAAATTTTCTCAAACAAAATACATGACCATAAACATATAATATGTTACACACATAAAGAAATAACCAAGGTAGCGTTAACAGCATTTATAAAGCATCCATAAAATCAACATAAATTGTAAAACATGTATTCTTATAAATCACTTTACAAATTACCACAAATTACCACATGTAAACATGTTAACTACAACTATAAAAATTTCGGTTTAACTACAATTTTAAAGGTATCGGTTTTCATACATGCTATAAAAATCATTGATCTAATGTTACCAAAATTCCCTATAAAATACCTAGTTAACAAGAATTTCATGCTCAAAATTCAATGATCTAAAGCTACCAAAAATCCCTATAAAAATACCTTAAATTTCATGCCCCAATTTTCGGTTTTCATGAGATACATACCTTTTACAAAATTTCGGTTTTCATGAAAATACAAGAAGATCTTAAATTCGGTTTCATGAATAATAAGGATATATAAATATTCGGTTTCCATGACAATTATACCATTATAACTTTCGGTTATCACAAGAAGAAGTCTTGAATTTTCGGTTTTTAACATTGCAAATCTCTAATCAATCTCATGCATCAATAACACAACCCAATTGTTAGGAATCAATTAAGACAACCCACTCACCTTGAAACTTAGGTTAAAAATCTCCCCAACAAAAATCGTCCAAAGCCTTTGAAGTCACCCAAAGGATCTCCAAGAAATCGCCAAGAAAGTTTCACCTCAAGGGAAATTCGCCAAGGGAAGAAGATGGAGAAAAATCGCCTCAAAACTCTTCAATAATCGCCACTTCTTCAAGCCGCCACCCTAATTTTTCTCAAGACTCCAAAAATCGCCAATAATCTCACCCTAGTCGATATTACCACTTAAACTTTGGGTTTTTAAATTTTAGACCCATTAACCAATTAATTCCAATAGGGTTTAACCCATATAATTCATAATTTCGAATTTTCAAACCCAATAACCCATAGTTAACCAATTAATTTAATTAACTTACAAATAACCAATCACTTAACCGAAATCCAATAAGGATTTAATTAATATCCAATAAGGATTTAATTAACCAATAAGGTCTAATTAATTAACCAATAAGGTCTAATTAATTAACCAACAAACTGTAATTAATTAACTTACAATTTACAACCCATAAATCCTAATTAATTTATTATGAACAACCAATAATAATTCATCATAAATTAACAGCCAATAATCAAATAAATAATCTCTAATTAATTTACAATAAATTAACAACCAATAAACTCAAATCAAATAATTACAAATTAACAATCAATAAGCCAGTTAATTAGCATCCAATAATTTTATTTAAATCATAATAAAATATCACAGCTAATGATTTTATTTAAATCTAAATAATGCTTACCAGGACTTAAGATCCTTGGATCTTACACCAATTCTTGGGCTGATTTGGTTTGGTCTTGTTTTGATTTGGTCATTGAACCAAAGTCAATTGAACCGGTTCCTTTTGGTGAACGCATGGTTCAATGTGATGGGCGTTTTGTGTAGTTCACTAAGTGTGAACGTATGGAGTGAAGACTTACCTTATTGGGAAGCCTCAACGCCAAAACGCCTTGAGACCAAGGAAAACGTGGAGATCCTTCAAGGATTCTTGCAAGCGAAGAGAGCTTGGGAGTGTATCTCATCGCCGAGAGCAAGAAGGATTTTCGGAAAGCCAAGAAGACACCAAACTCTCCTTCATTCGATCAAGGACCTTTGAAGCCCTTTGCTAGCACAAAGGACGACAAGGAGTAGGCCAACTTCATCTTGTGTGTGGCACACTTTGGAGGAGAACCCTATCGTTTTCTTGCTTCCAAGCCGAGTCCAATCTAATGGCCATGGTATGATTCTTGCTTCATGATTGCAATCATTTCGTTTTAGTTGATCATATATCATGCATGCCGATCCCTTGAAACCCTTGCTTCCGCTTAAAACCAAAGATGCGCCATCCATAGGGTTTCGCCCCCCTCTTGAAAGGGGTTTTATCCGCTTGCACTCCCCCTTGAAGGGGACCCAACAATTGGTATCAGAGCGGGTAATATGCATGTTGTTATGATTGCTTAAGCTTTTGTGATCCTTGTTTGCAATGATATGCTTAGATCTAACCGACATGCGAGAGTTACATGTTAAGTTTGCATATCCGAAACTTGATGTATGTCTCCTTGGCGCATGCTTAAGTTTCCATGCAAGTTGTTCTTGTTGCGCATGTGTAGTTTTTCTTACAAAACAAAAGGAACTTGTGCGCCTATCTAGATCTAAGGCCCTACTATAAACCCTTAGATGGGTTGATGGGGTTGAAGTCACCTCTAGGTTAGATCCAATAGTCTGATCAGACCATCTGACAGCCTAGATGGATCGACCAGATGGCACCTGTGCGCAAGCACGAGGTGGCCATAGGTCGATTGCATCTCAGGCGTGTAGCGAGGTCTGGTTGAGACAACTAGTGAACACACATGAGTTAGGCCCGGGGTCACACCCGCTTGCCAGAACTTATGGGGGTTGTTCAGCCCTTGGCGCATGCATGGTTGACCATTAGGTCAACTCGAGTCAGTTAGGACTTGGTGCATGCAAGGGCACTGGATCTGACTAGTTGGATGAGTGGATCCCTATCAATGGACCATTGTAAGGTTGTAGGGCACATAAGGAAATTAAAATTGATACCATGGGGTTTTCAAAATTTAATTTCATGAATGGATCACATGTTGATTTGATACTATATGCTTGTTTATTTAATCTTATGTGGGTTGCCCTAATGTGTGCTGTGCTGGGGCCTGCGTGCCTGGTTAATTATAAGTTAATATTATTTTGTGATCTGCGAATCACATTTGTAATTAATTTATTGTATATTTGACCTGCGAGTCAAACTTGTCTAGGTAGATCAAAATGTATTTTGATTAGACAAGAGCACAAAGGCACACATCCAAGAGGGGCATTCAGCTGGTGGCGCACCTAAGGTGCTCTTGGCGCTAGGGCCCTGGGTAGGACCAGATGAGATGCAAAAGGAGCTCAAGTGAAGACTTAAGTAAAATTAAGGTCTTACTTAGGGTTCATGGGCTTTTACCACATAAGATCAGCATGCTTTCTATTTATTGCTTTTATAATTAGAAATGCATGAGTTTATCTTCTGCTATCACCATAGGACTTGCATGATAGTCAAGAAGATAAAAGACCGGTAAAATCCAACGCTAAAATATCAAGCTCGTAAGCCTTCTGACGCGAAACCTCACCGTTCTGACTATCGTTGGAGCCGTGTTGTACCCACTCAGTGGGCACGTCCATCTATCTTCAGACGGTGCGGGATTACACCTGCGTGTTACAGAGAAGGGATTTATCGCTTCTCGTTGCTCAGCATAGCACGTGGTGGTCCAGGGAGTAGGTCGGGTCAGCTTGACCATGTAGGCTACATATGTGGCGCATATGGTAGCACATGGAGGCAGCCATCTGTGGGATCAGAAACTATGTTGTACCAACTCAGTTGGCACAGTCTGCTGGATTGCCCAGATGAAGGGGAATCGCACGGGTTGGCAATTGGCTGGGACAGCCTACCAGAAATTAGTGCTTGTCATCTCTGTGCATCTTATCTCGCCTGAGCGGGACGCGGAGACCAAGTATGAAATCTGGATCCCATCTCACTAAAAGAGTATTACTCTTTCGGACTGTTTTATGGATTTTACAGTCAGCTAAAATAGTGAGAAAAAGGAATCATTATTAAGTCCTGATTGATTCTTAACATTGATACTGACCTTGCTGTTCTTGCATTGTTGTAGATTCCTGCAGCAACGAACACCATGAGCTTCAATGTGCGATCTCTACTGGAAAGGGAGAAGTTTGCTGGGCCGAACTTCTCTGACTGGTTCGGACACCTTAAGATCGTTCTTAAGGCAGAGAGGAAACTGTATGTCCTCGAGACGGCTGTGCCGCCTCAACCCGCTGCGAACGCCGCAAGGGCGGTTCGTGATGCCTATGAAAAGCACGTCAATGATAGCATTGATGTCGCTTGCCTGATGCTAGCGTCTATGACGCCGTCGCTGCAGCGTCAGCATGAGGATATGTCGGCTATAGAGATCATAGCGAACCTCAAGATGCTGTATGCTGCACAGGCGAGGACAGAACGCTATAATCTGACGAAGCTCTTCTTTCAGAGCAAACTGGCTGAAGGGAGCCCAGTGGGAGCTCACGTGCTCAAGATGATTGGGCACAAGGAGGCTCTGGAGAAACTGGGGCATACCATTAACCAGGAGCTTGCTGTAGACATAATTCTGCAGTCTCTTCCGCCTTCTTTCGATGCGTTCATCATTAACTTTAATATGAACAAAATCGATTGTACACCGGCAGAGCTGTTGAATATGCTCTTGAGTACTGAGGAAACTCTGAAGGGAAAGCCTTCAACCTCTGTCTTGATGGTTCCTTCAAGGAACAAGAAGAAGGGGAAGAAGGGCAAGGCCCCTGTCAAGAACTACAGTAAGGCTCTGAAACAGAAGGTGAAGCGGTCCAAGGACAACAGGTGTTTCCACTGTGGCCAGCTGGGTCACTGGAAAAAGGACTGTAAAGCGCTCCAAGGAGATAAGAGGGGAAGCATCGCTTCTGGCTCAGGTATTTACGTGACGGAAGTCATGGTTTCATCTTCTTCTATATCAAGGGTGTTGGACACTGCATGTGGAGTTCACATTTGTTCAAATGTACAGGAACTCAAGAGAAGAAGGCAGGTGGGACAGCATGAGGTAGACCTACGCGTTGGAAACGGGGCACGGGTTGCTGCTGTTGCTGTAGGAGACTATTTCATTTCTTTACCATCTGGCATTGTATTAGAATTAAACAATTGTTATTTTGTACCCAGTATTACCAAGAATATTATCTCCATTCCTGCTCTTGTCAGGAAGGGTTTTTCCTTTGAATGCAAGATTTCAAAGTGTATACTTTCTCTAGATAATATTGTGTATGCTACTGGTTCCATTAACAATGGGTTATTCATGTTGGACATGGAATGTTCTATACAAAACATTGATAATAAGAAAGCCAAGTATGCTGATGACAGCACCTTGCTATGGCATAGTCGTTTAGGCCATATTAACGAGAAGCGCATTAAGCGGTTGCATGATCATGGACTGCTGGGATCATTCTCCTATGAGGAGATTGATACATGCAAAGCTTGTTTAATGGGTAAAATGACGAAGTCACCTTTTCCTAATAAAGGTCAAAGGGCTTCAGGTTTACTTGACCTTATACACAGTGATGTGTGTGGGCCATTTAGTAAACATGCCAGAGGTGGCTATTCGTACTTCATTACCTTTACTGATGATTTCAGTAGGTATGGGTATGTCTATTTAATGAGACATAAAAGTGAATCTTTTGACAAGTTCAAAGAGTTCAAAAATGAAGTACAAAATCAGTTAGGCCGAAATATCAAGGCACTTCGTTCTGATCGAGGTGGTGAATACCTAAGTCATGCATTTACTGACTATCTGAAGGAGTGTGGGATTATCTCACAGCTCACTCCGCCAGGAACACCGCAATGGAATGGTGTGTCCGAGAGGAGAAATAGAACGTTACTTGATATGGTTCGTTCTATGATGAGTCAGGCTACTCTACCTTACTCCTTTTGGGGTTTTGCACTGGAAACAGCTGCAAAGGTACTAAACCGAGTGCCATCCAAGGCAGTTTCTAAGACGCCATATGAGTTATGGTATGGGAAACAGCCAAGCTTGACTTTTATCAGGATCTGGGGTTGCGAGGCTTATGTCAAAAAGCTCGCCTCTGGGAAACTGGAGAGCAGATCTGAGAAATGTATATTTGTCGGTTACCCTAAGGAAACTAAGGGTTATTATTTCTACGATCCCAAAGAGAACAAAGTATTTGTTGCTCGGACGGCCATATTTCTTGAGAAGGAGTTTCTTCTGCAAGAGGCCAGTGGGAGAGAAATAAAGCTGGATGAGAATCCAGAGGAAGGGCAAAGTAGTCAAGCACAGTTGGATGAGCCTGAGCCGGTAGATCAGGTTATTGAACAACCTGAGGCTCAAATATCACGGGAACCGCGAAGATCGGGAAGGATCCGTCGTCAGCCTGAGCGCTATGACGGAGTCTACATCATTGATAATGATGAACCCCTTACTTATGCGGATGAGGTCAGTGGACCGGAGTCAGGTAGATGGCTTGATGCTATGCGAGCCGAGATGGACTCCATGTCAGATAACCAAGTCTGGGATTTGGTTGATCCGCCTCCGGGAGTAATCCCTATAGGCTGTAAATGGATCTTCAAGAAGAAGATTGACATGGATGGTAACGTGGTTACCTATAAAGGCAGGCTAGTTGCGAAAGGTTTCAAACAAATCTACGGGATAGATTATGATGAAACTTTCTCACCTGTAGCCATGTTTAAGTCTATTCGGATTCTTTTCGCGATAGCTGCATATTACGATTATGAGATCTGGCAGATGGATGTGAAGACAGCTTTCCTTAATGGAAATCTGGACGAGGATGTGTATATGACACAACCTGAGGGTTTCACTAATCCATCAGATCGTCATAAAATATGCAAATTAAAGAAGTCCATTTATGGACTGAAACAAGCATCTAGAAGCTGGAATATTCGTTTTGATGAATCAATCTCTGAGTTTGGTTTCATCAAGAACGAAGATGACCCGTGTGTATATAAGAGGTTTAGTGGGAGCGTGATTACTTTCCTAGTCCTCTACGTCGATGATATCTTAATCATTGGAAATGATATTCCTGAACTGCATGCTGTTAAAGCATGGTTAGGAAAATGTTTCCAGATGAAAGATCTAGGAGAAGCAGCCTATGTGTTAGGTGTGAAGATCTACAGGGATAGATCTAAGAGGCTTCTCGGGCTATGCCAGAGTACTTACATCGATAAAGTCCTGGAGGGATTCCATTTAGAGAATTCTAAAAGAGGATATCTTCCAGTCAGACATGGTCTGAATCTTTCGAAGAGTCAATGTCCACAAACACAGACTGAGAAAGATGAAATGGACAATACGCCTTATGCTTCGGCTATTGGGTCCATTATGTATGCGATGTTGTGTACTCGCCCAGACGTCGCTTACGGGTTAGGCGTGACCAGTCGGTTCCAAAGTAATCCAGGTATGGCGCACTGGATTGCGGTCAAGAACATTTTAAAATATCTGCGGAGGACCAAAGATATGTTCTTGATATATGGTGGTCAGGAAGAACTCAGTATTGAAGGATATACTGACGCTTCGTTCCAGTCGGACCAGGATGATTTCCGATCGCAATCAGGCTATGTTTTTAGCTTGAATGGTGGAGCAGTGGTGTGGAAAAGTTTCAAACAGTCAACTGTTGCTGATTCCACAACAGAAGCCGAGTATGTTGCAGCCTCGGAAGCATCCAAGGAGGCAGTGTGGATTCGTAAGTTCGTGAGAGAACTTGGTGTTGTTCCTTCGAGTGCAGATCCTTTGGTTATCTTCTGTGATAACACTGGAGCCATCGCACAAGCAAAGGAACCACGGTCGCACCAGAAGTCCAAGCACATACAGAGACGGTTTCACTTGATCCGGGAGATCATTGATCGAGGCAAGATCAAAATCTGCAAGGTTCATACAGATGACAATCTGGCAGACCCGCTTACCAAGCCTCTGGCGCAGCAGAAGCATGAGAAGCACTGTAATAATATGGGTTTGAGGTTTCTCAACCATTAGATTAAGTGCAAGTGGGAGATTGTTGGAGTATGCCCTTAAGGCTAATGTTTGAGGCCTTGGGATTGTAACAGTATCATGTAATAAACTCTTAAGTTTATAAAGGCATGGTTGTTATTCAGATTGTTACCTTGTCTGCTGTAATAAGTGTACTTCTGATTAATGTCTCAAAGCTGTTCAGCTAGGCTGACATGCAGTAATGTCCTTAGTCGAGATATCTTGGTGAACTTGAGACAGCCCTGATATGATTGAGACTAATATGAGTTCTAATCTTGTAGGATGCTTCGAGCATGGAATAAGATGTAGACTCATGGGTACATTGGATGTACTGGACAGACCCTACTAGGATATTCGGTTGCTTGTCACAATGTGAATAATCCTTGTATGCTACAAGTGGCACATGTCCTTTGACTTGAGATCACTTGTGTTTCTAAATGATGAATGTCATTGTTTTGAGGTAGTTCAATATCATCTGAAATATAATGATTATAGACTATCTTGGATGATGATCAAGAGTCAGGTTAGGACACTAGTGATAGATACAGGATTGCCGTCTCCTTGTTTAAGGAGTGTGATGTTCTAGGGCCCCCCTATATGAGATGATTGAGAAAGTGTATGGCCATACCCAGATGACAGTGATCATCTGATCTAATCATGCTCATCGTATTGGAGTTACAGGCTTGACGTGCTTGTCCAATAAGAACATCCAGTGGCAAAGGAAACATGTATGTCTTGTGAAGAAGATTCACACTTGTGCTGTGATTTGGGAGTAGTCTTGGAAGACTCTTTCCTTTATATCGGGAGATAGTGATGTGTTGCTAGATACCCCTCACTGATCGTGATAACGTAAGTTGTCGTTACCGACATTTAAAGGAAACCCTTAGGGTCGCACAATTTGGTGATATGGCTTACTTGAGTCAGATCGTGTGGACTGGATTGTTTTGATTCAGTTTAAAGGAGTTTAAACTCTAATTGTAAGTGAGATCCAGTCTGATCATGTTTGATTGATTAGGGCTTGAGATCGGTAAGCTTCGATCGAGAGTGTGGATGCTAGATCGATGAGATCAAGGGCATGAAAAGATGAACGGTCAGATTTTGAACCTTAGGGTTTATTTTGGTCTGGACCAATTCTTGGGCTGATTTGGTTTGGTCTTGTTTTGATTTGGTCATTGAACCAAAGTCAATTGAACCGGTTCCTTTTGGTGAACGCATGGTTCAATGTGATGGGCGTTTTGTGTAGTTCACTAAGTGTGAACGTATGGAGTGAAGACTTACCTTATTGGGAAGCCTCAACGCCAAAACGCCTTGAGACCAAGGAAAACGTGGAGATCCTTCAAGGATTCTTGCAAGCGAAGAGAGCTTGGGAGTGTATCTCATCGCCGAGAGCAAGAAGGATTTTCGGAAAGCCAAGAAGACACCAAACTCTCCTTCATTCGATCAAGGACCTTTGAAGCCCTTTGCTAGCACAAAGGACGACAAGGAGTAGGCCAACTTCATCTTGTGTGTGGCACACTTTGGAGGAGAACCCTATCGTTTTCTTGCTTCCAAGCCGAGTCCAATCTAATGGCCATGGTATGATTCTTGCTTCATGATTGCAATCATTTCGTTTTAGTTGATCATATATCATTCATGCCGATCCCTTGAAACCCTTGCTTCCGCTTAAAACCAAAGATGCGCCATCCATAGGGTTTCGCCCCCCTCTTGAAAGGGGTTTTATCCGCTTGCGCTCCCCCTTGAAGGGGACCCAACACATAGATCGTGGTGAGATCAAAGTCTGCAAGGTTCATACAGATGACAATCTGGCTGACCCGCTTACTAAGCCTCTGGCGCAGCAGAAGCATGTGAAGCACTGTAATAATATGGGTTTGAGATTTCTCAACCATTAGATTAAGTGCAAGTGGGAGATTGTTGGGGTATGCCTTTAAGGCTAATGTTTGAGGCCTTGGGATTGTAACAGTATCATGTATAAACTTTTAAGTTTATAAAGGCAATGGTTGTTATTCAGTTAGTTACATTGTCTGCTGCAATAATTGTACTTCTGAATAATGTCTCAATGGTGTTCAGCTAGGCTGACATGCAGTAAAGTCCTTAGTCGATATATCTTGGTGAACATGAGACAGCCTTGATATGATTGAGACTAATATGTGTTCTAATCTTATAGGGTGCTTCGAGCATGGAATAAGATGTAGACTCATGGGTACATTGGATGTACTGGACAGACCCTACTAGGTTATTCAATTGCTTGTCACAATGTGAATAATCCTTGATTGCAACAAGTGGCACATTTCCTCTGACTTGAGATCACTTGTGTTTCTAAATGATGATTGTCATTGTTTTGAGGTAGTTCAATATCATTTGAAACATAATGATTATAGACTATCTTGGATGGTGAGCTTGAGTCAGGTTAGGGCACTAGTGATAGACATAGGATTGCCGTCTCCTTGTTTAAGGAGTGTGATGTTCTAAAGGGGCCCCCTGGATGAGATGATTGAGAAAAGAGTATGGCCATACCCAGGTGACTATGTTCATCTGATCTAATCATGCTCATCATATTGGAGCTACAGGCTTGACACGCTTGTCCAATAAGAACATCCAGTGGCAAAGGAATCATGTATGCCTAGTGAGTTGATTCACACTTGTGCTGTGGTTTGGGTGTAGTCTTGGAAGACTCTTTTCTTTATATCGGGAGACAGTGATGTGTTGCTAGATACCCCTCACTGATCGTGATAACGTGAGTTATCGTTACCGACATTTAAAGGAAACCCTCAGGGTCGCACAATTTGATGATATGGCTTACTTAAGTCAGATCGTGTGGACTGAATTATTCAGGTTCAGTTTAAAGGGATTTAATCTTTGATTGTAAGTGAGATCTGGTCTGATCATGTTTGATTGATTAGGGCTTGAGATCGGTAAGCTTCGATTGAGAGAATGGATGCTGGATCGGTGTGATCAGGAGCATCAAGAGATCGACGGTCAGATCAAGAGCCTTAGGGTTTATTGTGGTCTGGACTGATTGCTTGGTTTATTTGGTTATTGAACCAAATCGATTTGAACCAGCTCATTGGTTGAGCGCATGGTTCAATCTAAGAGGAGTTTGCGATTGGGGTAAACCCATGATCGCATGTGAGTAAGTGGCTTTCTATTTTTAGAAAGCATGATCACTTACGTGACCACGCCTCATGAAACTTGCCTCTTCACGCCTTTGTGGCCAACTTGAGTATTCGGCGCTTGCATTCTCGTGTGGAGAAGTGTAGACGACAAGAGGAAGTATTCGGCCAAGCAAGGTGATCTCTCCCTTTTCCATTCGGCAAGACAATCTTGGAGCCTTGCTAGCACAAGGAGCACTAAGGAAAAGTAGGCGACATCAATTGTGTGCGTCACCTTAGGAGAAGGAGCATTTGCGCCTTTCCTTCCAAGACACCATCTAAGCGATGGCAATGGTAAGAATCGCTTCTCATTGAAAGTTGAATATATTACATGCTATGCGATCCTTTTAGAAACCCTAGATTCCGCTAGAGTTTTTGTTGCGCCTCCTATCAGGGTTTCGCCCCCCCTTTTTGGGGACTCCCTTTCACAAGCCAGAGGAGGGTACAACTACTTCATCACCTTCACTGATGACTTCAGTAGGTATGGATATGTCTACTTAATGAGACATAAATCTGAGTCCTTTGAGAAATTCAAGGAGTTCAAGAATGAAGTAGAGAACCAGCTTGGAAGATCCATTAAAGCTCTTCGATCAGATCGAGGTGGAGAATACCTGAGTGGAGAGTTCTTTGACTATCTGAGAGAGTCTGGGATCATATCCCAACTCACTCCTCCTGGAACACCTCAATGGAATGGTGTGTCTGAAAGGAGAAATCGAACTTTATTGGATATGGTTCGAACTATGATGAGTCATGCAACTCTACCTCCCTCATTCTGGGGGCATGCACTAGAGACAGCTTCTCTGATACTGAATAATGTTCCATCTAAGAGTGTCTCCAAAATACCATATGAAGTATGGAGTGGGAGACGCCCTAATCTCACGTTTATCAGGATCTGGGGATGTGAGGCTTATGTCAAACGTCAGGATTCTAGCAAGCTAGAACCTAGATCTGATAAGTGTGTATTTGTGGGGTATCCTAAGGAAACTAAAGGATACTACTTCTATGTCCCAACCGAGAACAAAGTTTTTGTTGCTCGGGGTGCTGTCTTTCTTGAGAAAGAATTTCTTATGAAAGAAGTAAGTGGGAGGGAGTTTGACTTGGATGAGGTCCAAGTGCAACCACAAGACAAAGAGATGGAATCTGAGCCATCTGCACTGGTTGTTATACAACCTGAGGCTCAGACACAGGTCCCACGTAGGTCTGGGAGGATTCGTCGTGCACCTGAGAGGTACGGGTCGCTGCCGACCCAACACGATGGAATTTTCATCATTGAGGATGAACCCAGAACCTATGATGAGGCGGTCAGTGGACCGGACTCCGAGAGATGGCTTGACGCCATGCGATCCGAGATGGATTCCATGTCGGCTAACCAAGTCTGGGATTTGGTTGAGCTGCCTGATGGGGTAAAACCCATAGGGTGTAAATGGGTCTTCAAGAAGAAGACGGACATGGATGGCAATATAGTTACCTATAAGGGTAGACTAGTGGCTAAAGGATTTAAACAAGTCCACAGGGTGGATTATGATGAAACCTTCTCGCCAGTTGCCATGATCAAGTCCATTCGGATTCTGCTTGCTATAGCTGCATATCATGATTATGAGATATGGCATATGGATGTGAAGACAGCGTTCCTTAACGGGAAGCTGACTGAGGATGTGTACATGACACAACCTGATGGCTTCATCCATCCTGCAGAGGCTAGTAAGGTCTGCAGGCTAAAGAGATCCATTTATGGATTAAAGCAAGCATCTCGAAGTTGGAATCTTCGATTTGATGAAGCTGTGAGAAATTATGGCTTTATCAAAAGCGAAGATGACGCCTGTGTATATAGAAAATTCAGTGGGAGCTTGGTGATTTTTCTGGTCTTGTATGTCGATGACATACTGCTCATCGGAAACGACATCCCTAGCCTTCAAGCTGTGAAGACATGTTGGGGAAGTGTTTTGAGATGAAAGACTTAGGGGAGGCCGCCTATATTCTAGGCATGAGGATCTACCGAGATAGATCCAAGAGGCTCCTGGCCCTTAGTCAGAGTACCTACATTGATAAGGTCCTGGAGAGGTTTAACTTGGAGCAATCCAAGAAAGGATACCTTCCAGTAAGACATGGCCTTACTCTCTCAAAGAGCCAGTGTCCTACAACACAGGCTGAGAGGGATGACATGAGTCGAATTCCCTATGCTTCAGCAGTAGGATCGATCATGTATGCAATGTTGTGTACTAGACCAGACGTGGCATATGCTGTAAGCATAACCAGCCGATACCAATCCAATCTGGGTCTGCAGCACTGGGTGGCTGTAAAGAACATCCTAAAGTATCTGAGGAGAACTAAGGATTTGTTCTTGGTCTATGGGGGACAGGAAGAGCTCAGTATGCAGGGCTATACTGATGCATCATTCCAGTCTGACCCTGACGACTTTAGATCGCAGGCCGGCTATGTGTTCAAGATAAATGGAGGCGCTGTATGCTGGAAGAGCTTCAAGCAATCCACCATAGCAGATTCTACAACCGAAGCAGAGTATGTGGCCGCTTCTGAGGCAGCCAAGGAAGCCGTTTGGATAAGGAAGTTCATATCTGATCTTCAGGTGGTTCCTAGTGCAGTGGATCCCATTGAACTCTATTGTGACAACAATGGAGCAATTGCACAAGCCAAGGAACCACGGTCTCATCAAAGATCCAAACACATACTCAGAAGATTTCACCTGATTAGAGAGATCATTGAAAGAGGTGATGTCAAGATTAGCAGAGTTGACACAGAAAACAATCTGGCAGACCCATTGACCAAGGCTTTGGCGCAGCAGAAGCATGATGGTCACGCTAGAGATATGGGGTTAAGATTCCTCAACCTCTAGGTCTTAGTGCAAGTGGGAGATTGTTGGTGTATATGCCCTAGGACCTAGTTTTGGTCCACTTATGTACTACTTGACTTTGATATTTATATATATCATTATGGCATTGTCATTATCGATGTTCGTTTTCATCTGCGCACATGTACTAACATGATAATGTCCCTGGAGACAGATTGGATCTGTGCTCAAACTATTGTCCCCAGTCGATGTACCTTAGTGGATATGGGACAGCTATGGTACTTGTGAGATTGGTATGTGAGCTGGTTAGGTACGTGGTGCTAACACAGACACATGGGTATATCATTGGAGGATATACTGGAAAGACCCGCTGTGAGGCTATGACTTGGTGTCATAAGTTATCCTCACAAGTGACAGGAGATGCATTGATCCCTTGACTTGAGGTCATTGATCATTCTATATGGTTAGGGACTTGCTTTGATACAACCTAACACCTCGCCGTAGTTGGGAGGTCATAACGGTTGTCATTGAGCATGTCACGACCCATATGAGAAGGTCAATGGACAGACATAGGATTTGCCCCTTCCTTAGGGAAGCATGATATCCATGGAGCTCCTCTATGGTTCTATGACTGAGAGTGTATGGCCATACCCAGGTAAGAACCTATTTTAGTCATAGCCATGTGATTGGGTGAAAACAAGTGGTGATACACTTGTCCAATCGGATATCAGTCCGGCAAAGAGACTGTAATGCATCTGTACCTAGTTGCGATGATGGGGATGTCGATGTCGATATCCATTCCAACGACCTGGGTAGCAGCGATGCACTACTAGGTGCCACTCACTGCTTGTGATGACCTTTGGTCAGCACTGCCAGCGTCAGAGGAACCTACAGGGTCACACACCTTGATACTTGAGTTCTCGTATTGATGGGGAAGCCTTATGATCAAGTTATTGGATAACTCGGATCTAATTGGGAGATTTCATCAGCGCCAATGGGCCTGATGAGATGGAAGAATGTTATTGGAGCCAAACTTCATTTTTGGCAGGTTGACCCGTATTTGACCATGGTTGGTCACACTTGGATTAGGGTTGCATTGGATTGGATCCAAATGCTTAATCAACCCATAGGATGAAGTTTGGGCTAGCTCATTATCCAATGAAGCCCAATAACAAGCCTTCATGAAGAGAAGAGAGGCTAAAAGGGTATAATGGGGAGAAACCCAACCCCATTGGCGCCTAAGGGGCATAATGGGGTTAGGGTGGCAAAATTGCTTCATTAAGGAAGCAATTTGCGCCTAGCCCTTCTCCCTTGATGGTATGAATGCCTTTAAGGCATGTCTTGGGCTGATATGGTACTTGGGCAATTATGGAAAGGTTGAATGAAGTTTATGGTAAAGTCTTGGAGACTTTCCTTACATCAAACCTCCTCATCCTAGCCCTACACTTGTCATGATCCTAGCCCTTGCCCTAATCGCCTCTTGCCCTATATATGTGACCCTAGCCGCCCTCTCTTATGATGATTCATCCTTGGAGGCGTGAACATAAGAAGAGGGCGAGAGCAAGGAGCAAGGGCGCAATCTCTTCCTCTTCCATCAAGTGGCCGCAAGCTTCTCCTTACCACTTGGCACATCTTTCTCTCTTGGTGGCGCAAGGTGGTTGGAGCATCTCCCTAAGGCTTGGATCTTCTTCCCGAGGCTAGCACCGGGCGTGGAAGAAGAGGACTCGAGGCATCCGTGTGTGTGAGACTGCAGAGGGCGCACACTTGGGCGCCTATCACGACATCGACCTCATCTTGCTCTGAGGTATTTTCTAACTCATCGTGTCGACCCCCTTGCATGCGATCTTCACTGGTTTTTGGGACCGGCCTGTTTCGGGGACATTCTTCCGCTGTGCAATGTATGTATGTGTCTCTGAAAATTGTAAAATGTCCCCGGGGTTTCCCAACAGATTTTATCTCAGATAATTGATCATTGTTTTGATTCAGATTTTGGTTGGGATTTTGCCTTTGGAATCCTTTGTTTTCAGTGTTCCCCCCTACATTGTTATTGTTTTTCCATGAAAGGTTGGGGTGATTTCTCCATCCAGGGTTATATGTACTAGAATAGGGATCATTAGGTCTACTTTGATTATAATTCCCTATGACATTCACATGCTCATTACCTTGATCAATAATTCTACAATATTCAGCAGTATGATCATCATTGCCACAATTTTCACAAGTAATAGCAGAAACAGAAGCAGTTTGCATGGAATTTAACTTACTACACAAAAAGTTTACCTTCTCTTATAAGGATCGCAATCCTTCACTTTCACCCTTACCTTGAGAAGGCTTGTAAAGTACTCCTCTCTCGGTAGTCCATTGATTGTGGTTCAATGTCATCTCCTCTAGCAGTCTAAAGGCATCATCTGGTGTTTTGCTCATAAGAGCTCCTCCTACAGTAGCATCCACAATCATTTTAGTCTGATCAGATAATGTAATATAAAAAATTTGCAGTAAAGTTTGAAGTTCAAGTCCATGGTGAGGACACTTCCGCTGCAGTTCATTAAATCTCTCCCAAGCCTCACTGAGCGACTCCCCACTTCTTTGTTGAAAGCTTGTAATTTGGTTTTGAAAGTCCCCTAGAACAAAAGGGGGAAAAACCCTAATAGGAGGCGCAACAAAATTTTCTAGCGGAATCTTAGGGTTTCAAAAGATCGAATGTAAGTTCATGTGATCAACTCCTTATAATGTATAAATCAGATTAGATTCATACCATTGCCATCGATCGGATGGTGCCTTGGAAGGAAAGGCGCAAATGTTCCTTCTCCAAAGGTGACGCACACAAACGAATATGGCTTGCTCCTTTGAATCTTTGTGCTAGCAAAGCTCTTCAAAAGGTCCTTGATCGGTTGAAGGGAATGAGATGAGAGTTCTCTCCTTTTCGAATCCTTCTCCAATGCGTGAAGAAGTCGCCACCCAAGGAAGCGCCGAAAGAGAAAAATGAGAGGCGAGAATAGAGCATGATAACCTCAACGTGAGGCGTGGTCACGATTTAGAAGTCATGGCTTCTAAAATTAGTAAACCACTTCTCCTCATGCGCCCATGAGTTTACCCAAGCGCAAATCTCTGATCTATTGAACCATGCGCTCAAGTAATGAGCTGGTTCAATTAAATTTGGTTCAAACACCAAATTAAACCAAGCCCTCTGGTCTAGATCATAATTAAACCCTAAGGCTCCAGATCTAACCGTTCATCTCTTGATGCTCCTGATCTCACCGATCTAGCATCTATTCTCTCGATCGAAGCTTACCGATCTCAAGCCCTAATCAATCAAACATGATCAGACCAGATCTCACTCACAATCAGAGATTAAATCCCTTTAAACTGAACCCAAATAATTCAGTCCACACGATCTGACTTAAGTAAGCCATATCATCAATTTGTGCGACCCTGAGGGTTTCCTTTAATGTCGGTAACGATAACTCACGTCATCACGATCAGTGAGGGGTATCTAGCAACACATCACTGTCTCTCGATATAAAGGAAAGAGTCTTCCAAGACTACACCCAAACCACAGCACAAGTGTGAATCCAATTCACAAGGCATGCAAATTTCCTTTGTCACTGGATGTTCTTATTGGACAAGCGTGTCAAGCTTGTAGCTCCAATATGATGAGCATGATTAGATCAGATGAACATAGTCATCTGGGTATGGCCATACACTTTCTCAATCATCTCATCCAGGGGGGCCCTTTAGAACATCACACTCCTTAAACAAGGAGACGGCAATCCTATATCTATCACTAGTGCCCTAACCTGATTCAAGCTCACCATCCAAGATAGTCTATAACCATTATGTTTCAAATGATATTGAACTACCTCAAAACAATGACAATCATCATTTAGAAAACACAAGTGATCTCAAGTCAGAGGAAATGTGCCACTTGTCGCAATCAAGGATTATTCACATTGTGACAAGCAATTGAATATCCTAGTAGGGTCTGTCCAGTACATCCAATGTACCCATGAGTCTACATCTTATTCCATGCTCGAAGCATCCTATAAGATTAGAACACATATTAGTCTCAACCATATCAAGGCTGTCTCATGTTCACCAAGATATCTCGACTAAGGACATAACTGCATGTCAGCCTAGCTGAACAGCATTTGAGACATTATTCAGAAGCACATGTATTGCAGCAGACAATGTAACAAACTGAATAACAACCATTGCCTTTATAAACACAAAGGTTTATACATGATACTGTTACAATCCCAAGGCCTCAAACATTAGCCTTAAGGGCATACCCCAACAATCTCCCACTTGCACTTAATCTAATGGTTGAGAAATCTCAAACCCATATCATTACAGTGCTTCTCATGCTTCTGCTGCGCCAGAGGCTTAGTAAGCGGGTCTGCCAGATTGTCATCTGTATGAACCTTGCAGACTTTGATCTCGCCACGATCTATGATCTCCCTGATCAAGTGAAACCGCCTCTGTATGTGCTTGGACTTCTGGTGCGACCGTGGTTCCTTTGCTTGTGCGATTGCTCCAGTGTTATCACAGAAGATAACCAAAGGATCTGCACTCGAAGGAACAACACCAAGTTCTCTCACGAACTTACGAATCCATACTGCCTCCTTGGATGCTTCCGAGGCTGCAACATACTCGGCTTCTGTTGTGGAATCAGCAACGATTGACTGTTTGAAACTCTTCCACACCACCGCTCCTCCATTCAAGCTAAAAATATAGCCTGATTGCGATCGGAAATCATCCTGGTCAGACTGGAACGAAGCGTCAGTATATCCTTCAATACTGAGTTCTTCCTGACCACCATATATCAAGAACATATCTTTGGTCCTCCGCAGATATTTTAAAATGTTCTTGACTGCAATCCAGTGCGCCATACCTGGATTACCTTGGAAACGACTGGTCACGCTTAACCCGTAAGCGACGTCTGGGCGAGTACACAACATCACATACATTATGGACCCAATAGCCGAAGCATAAGGCGTATTGTCCATTTCATCTTTCTCAGTCTGTGTTTGTGGATACTGACTCTTCGAAAGATTCTGACCATGTCTGACTGGAAGATATCCTCTTTTAGAATTCTCTAAATGAAATCTCTCCAGGACTTTATCGATGTAAGTACTCTGGCACAGCCCGAGAAGCCTCTTAGATCTATCCCTGTAGATCTTCACACCTAATACATAGGCTGTTTCTCCAAGATCTTTCATCTGAAAATATTTCCTTAACCATGCCTTAACCGCATGCATTTCAGGAATATCGTTTCCAATGATCAAGATATCATCGACGTAGAGGACTAGGAAAGTAATCACGCTCCCACTAAACCTCTTATATACACACGGGTCATCCTCGTTCTTGATGAAACCAAATTCAGTGACTGATTCATCAAAACGAATATTCCAGCTTCTTGATGCTTGTTTAAGTCCATAAATAGACTTCTTTAACTTACATATTTTATGACGATCTGATGGATTAGTGGAACCTTCTGGTTGTGTCATATACACATCCTCATCCAGATTTCCATTAAGGAAAGCTGTCTTCACATCCATTTGCCAGATCTCATAATCATAATATGCTGCTATCGCGAAAAGAATCCGAATAGACTTAAACATGGCTACAGGTGAGAAAGTTTCATCATAATCTATCCCGTAGATTTGTTTGAAACCTTTCGCAACTAGCCTGCCTTTATAGGTAACCACGTTACCATCCATGTCAATCTTCTTCTTGAAGATCCATTTACAGCCTATAGGGATTACTCCCGGAGGCGGATCAACCAAATCCCAAACTTGGTTATCTGACATGGAGTCCATCTCGGCGCGCATAGCTTCAAGCCATCTCGCTGAGTCCGGTCCACTGACCGCATCCGCATAAGTGAGGGGTTCATCATTATCAATGATGTAGACTCCGTCATAGCGCTCAGGCTGTCGACGGATCCTTCCCGATCTTCGCGGTTCCCGTGATATCTGAGCCTCAGGTTGTTCAGTAACCTATTCTACCGGCTCAGGTTCATCCAACTGTGCTTGACCACTTTGTCCTTCCTCTGGATTCTCATCCAGCTTTATTTCTCTCCCACTGGCCTCTTGCAGAAGATACTCCTTCTCAAGAAATATGGCCGTCCGAGCAACAAATACCTTGTTCTCTTTGGGATCGTAGAATAATAACCCTTAGTTTCCTTAGGGTAACCGACAAAGATACATTTCTCAGATCTGCTCTCTAGTTTCCCAGAGGCGAGCTTTTTGACATAAGCCTCGCAGCCCCAGATCCTGATAAATGTCAAGCTAGGCTGTTTCCCATACCATAATTCATATGGCGTCTTTGAAACTGCCATGGATGGCACTCGGTTTAGTACCTTTGCAGCTGTCTCCAGTGCAAATCCCCAAAAGGAGTAAGGTAGAGGAGCCCGACTCATCATAGAATGAACCATATCAAGTAACGTTCTATTTCTCCTCTCGGACACACCATTCCATTGCGGTGTTCCTGGCAGAGTGAGCTGTGAGATAATCCCACACTCCTTCAGATAGTCAGTAAACTCTCGACTTAGGTATTCTCCACCTCGATCAGAACGAAGTGCCTTGATAAGTCGGCCTAGCTGATTCTGTACTTCATTCTTGAATTCTTTGAACTTGTCAAAAGATTCACTTTTATGTCTCATCAGATAGACATAACCATACCTACTGAAATCATCAGTAAAGGTGATGAAGTATTGATAGCCACCTCTGGCATGTTTACTAAATGGCCCACACACATCACTGTGTATAAGGTCAAGTAAACCTGAAGCCCTTTGACCTTTGTGGGGAAAAGGTGACTTCGTCATTTTACCCATTAAACAAGCTTTGCATGTATCAATCTCCTCATAGGAGAATGATCCCAGCAGTCCATAATCATGCAACCGCTTAATGCGTTTCTTGTTAATATGGCCTAAACGACTATGCCATAGCAAGGTGCTGTCATCAGCATATTTGGCTTTCTTATTATCAATATTTTGTATAGAACATTCCATGTCCAACATGAATAACCCATTGTTAATTGAACCAGTAGCATAAACAATATTATCTAAAGAAAGAACACACTTTGCAATATTGCATTCAAAGGAAAATCCCTTCCTGACAAGAGCAGGAATGGAGATAATATTTTTAGTAATGCTGGGAACAAAGTAACAATTGTCTAGTTCCAATACAAGTCCAGATGGTAATGAGATGAAATAGTCTCCTACAGCAACAGCAGCAACCCGTGCCCCGTTTCCAACTCGTAGGTCCACCTCATGCTGTCCCACCTGTCTTCTTCTCTTGAGTTCCTGTACATTTGAACAAATGTGAACTCCACATGCAGTGTCCAACACCCATGAAATAGAAGAAGAGGATATCATGACTTCCGTCACATAAATACCTGAGCCAGAAGCAAAGCTTCCCCTCTTATCTCCTTGGAGCGCTTTACAGTCCTTTTTCCAGTGACCCAACTGGCCACAGTGGAAACATCTGTATTCCTTTGACCGCTTAACTTTTTGCTTCAGAGCCTTGCTGTAACTCTTGACAGGGGCCTTGCCCTTCTTCCCCTTCTTCTTATTCCTAGAAGGAACCATTAGGACAGAGGTCGAAGGCTTTCCCTTCAGAGTCTCCTCAGTAGTCAAGAGCATATTCAGCAGCTCTGCCGGAGTACAGTCGATTTTGTTCATATTAAAGTTAATGATGATCGCATCGAAAGAGGGCGGGAGAGACTGCGGAATAATGTCTACAGCAAGCTCCTGATTGATGGTATGCCCCAGTTTCTCTAGAGCCTCCTTGTGCCCAATCATCTTGAGCACGTGAGCTCCCACTGGGCTCCCTTCAGCCAGTTTGCTCTGGAAGAACAGCTTTGTCAGATTATAGCGTTCTGTCCTCGCCTGTGCAGCATACAGCATCTTGAGGTTCGCTATAATCTCTATAGCCGACATATCCTCATGCTGACGCTGCAGCGGTGGCGTCACAGACGCTAGCATCAGGCAAGCGACATCAATGCTATCATTGACGTGCTTTTCATAAGCTTCCCGAACCGCCCTTGCGGCGTTCAGAGCGGGCTGAGGCGGTATCGCTGTCTCGAGGACATACAGTTTCCTCTCTGCCTTAAGAACAATCTTAAGGTGTCCGAACCAGTCTGAGAAGTTCGGCCCAGCAAACTTCTCCCTTTCCAGTAGGGATCGCACATTGAAGTTCATGGTGTTCGTTGCTGCAGGAATCTACAACAATGCAAGAACAGCAAGGTCAGTATCAATGTAAAGAATCAATTCAGGACTTAAGAATGATTCTTTTCTCACTATTTTATCTGGCTGAAAAATCCAGCAAAAACAGCCCGAAAGAGTAGAACTCTTTTAGTGAGATGGGATCCAGATTTCATACTTGGTCTCCGCGTCCCGCTCAGGCGAGATAAGATGCACAGAGAGTACAAGCACTAATCTCTGGTAGGCTGTCCCAGCCAATCGCCAACCCGTGCGATTCCCCTTCATCTGGGCAATCCAGCAGACTGTGCCAACTGAGTTGGTACAACACAGTCTCTAACCCCACAGATGGCTGCCTCCATGTACTACCATATGCGCCACATATGTAGCCTACATGGTCAAGCTAACCCGACCTACTCCCTGGACCACCACGTGCTATGCTGAGCAACGAGAAGCGATAAATCCCTTCTCTGTAACACGCAGGTGTAATCCAGCACCGTCTGAAGATAGATGGACGTGCCCACTGAGTGGGTACAACACGGCTCCAACGATAATCAGAACAGTGAGGTTTCGCGTCAGAAGGCTTACGAGCTTGATATTTTAGCGTTGGATTTTAACGGTCTTTTATCTTCTTCACTATCATGCAATTCCTATGGTGATAGCAGAAGATAAATAAATCATGCTGTTCTACTTATATAAACAATAAAAGAAAGCATGGATCTTATGTGGTAAAAGCCCATAGCCTAAGTAAGAACTTAATTAACTTAAGTCTTCACTTGCTTTTCTTCATGGGACTTTTGCTGCTCATTTGGCCCAACCTAGGGCCCAAGCGCCAATTGCAGCTCAGGTGCGCCCACCAGGGAAAATGCGCCTGTCCCAGAGTCGAACCCTGGACCTCCCACCTGGTCAAGCCACTGCTGCATGCGCCTCTGCCAAGTGTGCTCTGTGCTCTTGTCTGATTAACTTACAAATTAATCTATCTAGACAAGATTGACACGCAGGTCAATTACACTTTATAAATTAAATACAATGTGATACGCAGATCACAATAATTAATTTACAACTTTAATACAGGCACGCAGGCCCCAGCACAGCACACATTTAACATGGGCAGCCCACATAAGAATAAATAAACAAGCATATGCCACAATCAAACATGTGATCCTTTCAAGAAAATAAAATTTTTTGGAAAAACCCCATTGGCATCAATTTTATTTTCCTTATATGCCCTACTACCTTACAACGGTCCATTACTAGGGATCCACTCATCCAACCTAGTCAGATCCATTGCCCTTGCATGCACCAAGTCGTAACTGACTTGAGTTGACCCAGTGGTCAACCATGCATGCGCCAGGGCTGAACGACCACTATGAGGTCTGGCAAGCGGGTGTGACCCCGGGTCTAACTCATGTGCGTTCATTAGTTGTCTCAACCAGACATCGCTACACGCCTGTCTGCAGTCGACCTATAGCCACCAGGTGCTTGCGCACAGGTGCTATCTGGTCAACCCATCAAGGCTGTCAGATGGTCTGATCAGACTATCTGGATCTAACCTAGGGGATGACTTCAACCCTAATAACCCGTCTAAGGGTTTAAAGTAAGGCCTTAGATCTAATATGGAGCGCGCATGATACAAGTTTTTGACAAAACGAAGACTTTAACAAGCGCCAACATAAACATGAAATATACACAAGCGCCAACATCTAAAAAAAAAAACTAGCATGTAGTTTCGCATGTGATGACAATTAGATCTATGCATCGCAAATAAGGATCACACAGTAACATGAAGCAATCATATGAACATGCATCAACCTGCCTCTGATACCAATTGAAAGTCCCCTAGAACAAAAGGGGGAAAAACCCTAATAGGAGGCGCAACAAAATTTTCTAGCGGAATCTTAGGGTTTCAAAAGATCGAATGTAAGTTCATGTGATCAACTCCTTATAATGTATAAATCAGATTAGATTCATACCATTGCCATCGATCGGATGGTGCCTTGGAAGGAAAGGCGCAAATGTTCCTTCTCCAAAGGTGACGCACACAAACGAATATGGCTTGCTCCTTTGAATCTTTGTGCTAGCAAAGCTCTTCAAAAGGTCCTTGATCGGTTGAAGGGAATGAGATGAGAGTTCTCTCCTTTTCGAATCCTTCTCCAATGCGTGAAGAAGTCGCCACCCAAGGAAGCGCCGAAAGAGAAAAATGAGAGGCGAGAATAGAGCATGATAACCTCAACGTGAGGCGTGGTCACGATTTAGAAGTCATGGCTTCTAAAATTAGTAAACCACTTCTCCTCATGCGCCCATGAGTTTACCCAAGCGCAAATCTCTGATCTATTGAACCATGCGCTCAAGTAATGAGCTGGTTCAATTAAATTTGGTTCAAACACCAAATTAAACCAAGCCCTCTGGTCTAGATCATAATTAAACCCTAAGGCTCCAGATCTAACCGTTCATCTCTTGATGCTCCTGATCTCACCGATCTAGCATCTATTCTCTCGATCGAAGCTTACCGATCTCAAGCCCTAATCAATCAAACATGATCAGACCAGATCTCACTCACAATCAGAGATTAAATCCCTTTAAACTGAACCCAAATAATTCAGTCCACACGATCTGACTTAAGTAAGCCATATCATCAATTTGTGCGACCCTGAGGGTTTCCTTTAATGTCGGTAATGATAACTCACGTCATCACGATCAGTGAGGGGTATCTAGCAACACATCACTGTCTCTCGATATAAAGGAAAGAGTCTTCCAAGACTACACCCAAACCACAGCACAAGTGTGAATCCAATTCACAAGGCATGCAAATTTCCTTTGTCACTGGATGATCTTATTGGACAAGCGTGTCAAGCTTGTAGCTCCAATATGATGAGCATGATTAGATCAGATGAACATAGTCATCTGGGTATGGCCATACACTTTCTCAATCATCTCATCCAGGGGGGCCCTTTAGAACATCACACTCCTTAAACAAGGAGACGGCAATCCTATATCTATCACTAGTGCCCTAACCTGATTCAAGCTCACCATCCAAGATAGTCTATAACCATTATGTTTCAAATGATATTGAACTACCTCAAAACAATGACAATCATCATTTAGAAAACACAAGTGATCTCAAGTCAGAGGAAATGTGCCACTTGTCGCAATCAAGGATTATTCACATTGTGACAAGCAATTGAATATCCTAGTAGGGTCTGTCCAGTACATCCAATGTACCCATGAGTCTACATCTTATTCCATGCTCGAAGCATCCTATAAGATTAGAACACATATTAGTCTCAACCATATCAAGGCTGTCTCATGTTCACCAAGATATCTCGACTAAGGACATAACTGCATGTCAGCCTAGCTGAACAGCATTTGAGACATTATTCAGAAGCACATGTATTGCAGCAGACAATGTAACAAACTGAATAACAACCATTGCCTTTATAAACACAAAGGTTTATACATGAAACTGTTACAATCCCAAGGCCTCAAACATTAGCCTTAAGGGCATACCCCAACAGGTTTCTCATCTGCAGTGTCTTGCTTGGGGGAAAGTATTTGTTTAAGAAGGAATTGGACAGTTGATTCCAAGTGGTGAAGGTACCGGCTAGGTGTGAATTAAGCCATGTCTTTGCCCGGCCCTAAGAGAGAAAGGAAAAAGTCTTAATCTCATTGCATCGCTAGAAACACCATTATATTTAATAGTATCGCATAATTCAAGAAATAAGGCCAAGTGTTGGTTGGGATCCTCCAATGGAGATCCTCCAAACTGATCTTGTTGAAACATTGCAATGAAACCAGGCTTAATCTCAAAATTGTTGGCTTCTATTGCTAGCCTAGCAATACTAGAACGAATTTCATAATGATTAGGGGCTGCATAGTCCCTAAGTGTTCTCTGATTGTTCTGATTGTCTCCCATCTCTAATATTTCTTCTTCTAACTCTAGTTGGGATGTCTCTTGCAGTTCTTCTTCTAATCTCAACTTTCTGCGCACTCTCAATGTTTTGTTGATTTCAGGATCCAATGGAACAAGTGGTCCTGACCTAAGGCTCCTGTACATCCAAAGTAGATAGATCAAGTGATTTCAAGAAAAACAGAAAATAACAGAAATAAATAAAAACAGTAAATAAAAATAGTAAATAAAAACCTAGTCTAGGAATAATCTCAATATCTTCAATATCGACAAAACTAAGGTCCCCGGCAACGGCGCCAAAAACTTGATAGCCCGTAAGGTAACACTACAAGTCTGGCACGCATGTACCTTGGACTAATCCTTGGTAACAGCACTAAAAACTTGTTGTTAAACCGCAAGTGCACGGGAATACAAAGTAATAAAAAAAAGTATCGAATCCACAGGGACCTACGTTGTCGAATACTAAATAGTTGATTTCTTACTATCTAAGCAAATCGAGATCGTGCAAATAGCAATCGGAAACTAAGAAAATAGGATTATCAGAGAGAAAAGCTGGGACTAGGGTTTCGTTCACTTAAACTTTTATGACTAGACATGAATAAGGATTTCGTTGATTCAATTTTATCATGATGAAGATATTATCAAACAATTAACTCAAGGATCACTTTTGTGCATCCGAGTTCTAGGAATCTCTAGTGAAGTCTCAAGGATCACTTTCGTGCATCCGAGTCTCGCAACTAGTTTCACTCAAGGATCTCCAACGTTCCGATCCTTGCTTTCGCACAAGATCTCCACGTTTGACAAATAGACTCGATCTATAGGTTCATATTATAATCATGGCAATTATTCTACTAGAAAAGATCAAGATGGATCTAACCTAAGGAAGGGATCCTAACATGCAGTTCTAGGATTCCAAATTTTCAAGCAATTACCTTTCAGTCTCAAGCGAAAATTCTAAGAACATAATTAGTAACTTGAATTTATAGAGAGTCTAAGCACAATTATCACAAGAGTAAAATCATCATGCTAAGATTAAACTCAACGAAATATTGAAATAAAAGAGTTATCTAGTCATTGGAAGTTAAGTAAATTACTCCCCCATGTCCCATAAATAGTTTAAGCTGTCATCATGAGGGAATTATAGCAAATCATGGTTTCAGAGGATCATAAATCGAAAGAAAAGAGAAGTTAGAAAATACAGGACGGCTGTGAAGAATTTCACAGCCGTAATCTCCAAATAGCTTCGGTGAACAGTGTCGGCGATGCTTTCTTCTTCGATTTCTCCTCCAATCGATCTCCTCACGGTCTGAAACTTTTGGTGTGTTGTCTCCTCCTCCTGACGAAGCTTTGGTATGAAAATCGCGACCAGAGATCGTCTGGATCGAGCGTGGCGGCAAAACCCTTGGCGGCGGCGTCGATCCCGATTTCTCCCTTGATGGTGCACGAAATTTAGGGCTTTTGGTCTCTCTGTAATCCTCCGGTCCAAAGCTCTCTCTTTACTTCTTACAGCATCGAATATAAACTTCTGGATCATCCGCAATCATCTCCGCAAGGATCGGGCGTGGACATTGACCTGGGCGTCGCGTTCAAAACCGATTTTACGGCAGTGTACTTGTTTACGGCTGGTGCTGTAAAATCTCTTGAGTCTTCTGTGCCGATGTCGTCTCGGAAAATACGGCCCGTAAAATAGTTTGCGGTCAGTGCCGTAAACTTTACTGAACTCTCTATTCTGAAACGACTGGAAAATTCAGCAGTGAAATCCCTTACGGCAGGTACCGTAAAATCGGCTAAGGTTTCTGTTCTGACGCAATCCGAAATACGGTACCGTAATATTGCTTACGGCCGGTACCATAAAATCAGGAAATCTTTCTGTTCGGAAATCTTCACAAATTACGGCAGTGTTCGGATTTTACGGTACCATTTGGAATTACAGTACCGTAAAATAGATTACGGCACTACCGTAATTTGCTGGCTTGCTCCGATTTACGTGAAATTTCTTGGGTGATCTCCTCTTGATGATGAGAACTCTTCCATATATTTGATTTTCCTTGAAAATGCCTAAAATAGTGTCTTTTCTCTTGAAAAACATGAAAAACCAAAACAGAAGTAGACTTTGCAATATTTGATGGATTTATCATAAAAATAAGTAAAAAGATCCTCGATTTAGCATGAAAAGGTATCTAAAATGATACAAAATATACTACATATTTCGGTGTCATCAAGTTCCGATGCCAGTCCATGAAGTTGGTTCTAACCAACTTATCCTTATCAAGGAGTGATCACAGTGATAATCTGCAAGTGTTCGTAGCCATTGTTTCTACAACACCCAAGAAAAACAGATTAGTAATACTTCGAATCATTTAAACTAGTCTTCTTTTAAATGATTATGACTCCCACTATTTTAATCGAATTGACAACCCACAAAGTCAATCGGGAAATTTAAGACTTCCTAGTGAGATGGGATCCTTATTCCACATGAGGCTTCGCGTCCCATGAGGGTGGGATGAGATGCACAAAGTGACCCATGCTTCCTAAGGTGGGCTCGCCGACCGGTTGCTCCAAGCAACTCCCCTTGTTGAGATAGTCTAGGCATTTCATGTCCAGCGAGGGCTGGATACGGCATGAACCCTAACCTCTCAACGGTGCCCCTAGAGTTTCACCATGTGCTCATCACATATGAAAATCTAGTCAAGTCCATTCCTAACCGTTTATGCCCAGGGCCAACGAGTTTCCTTGCGAAGGCACGCCCAGGTTAAAACTAGACTGGGGAAACCATTGCCACCACACACTTTCTAAAGATAAGTGGGTGTGTCCCACGAGGGTGGGAAACAGTTCACAACACCACTGATCGATAGCTTAGTGAGGGCTAAGCGTTAGAAGGCTACTAGATTTGATATTACAATTGAGGGTTTTTGATTAAGGTCTCATGGGTTTTATCTTATGTCTAACAATACAGGCATGCAATCCTATAGTGATAACATAACGATAAAACATCACAGGCATGCTTTCGCAGATAATGAATGCGATAAAAGATGATGTGATCATAGCCCATTCTAGATATTGAACCAACCCATGCCAACAAGGGAGTTCAATTCTTGACCTAGGATTCAAGCCCCTAAAACTTGACCTAGCCTAGCCGACCTCTAGCTCTATCTTCAAGGTTGGCTTCAAGGTCCTTGTAGGGTAAACCGCCATCTTGCAAGGTCCAACATAGCTAGCTCACAAGCCCTAAGGCTCGGCCATGCTATGCTTGCGCCACCAAGCAAGCTTGTGCCACCATGCATGCTTGCGCCAATGTAGGATGCGCCCCCTTAATCTTCATCTTGAATTTTACAAAAATAAAGGAAAAAAGATGACACGCAGGCCGCACAAGGATACAACACAAGCATGCTAAGGGGCTTGACTCATGACCACAAACATTATGCACAAACAAGGTACTTATTAATGCAATTCTACTTGCTCATGAAAAACATAAAATCAAAAATTTTACTTTTTCATAAAACTAGTCTCTTTTTCTTATCTTCTAATCACAAATCTTTTGGTTATTTGAAATTCATTTTCATGATGATTTCATAGATCCTTTCGGCTGGCAATTTTGTCATATCAAGAGACCCAGCCAGTCCGAAGACACAATGCCCGTCCTACTTGACAAAACTACGTGCACCTTTGATCTTTAAATCAAACAAGAAAAGTAACCCAAAAATCCAAAAGAGATTGAAAAAATGATAGAAACAAGAAACCCTAATTTTTTCTACTTTAGAAAATCGTTTGCCATGCGATCAGCTATTAACGAAAATAGAAACATGGCATGTGAGCATGGAAGAAAAGCATGAAAACATCGTTCGAGTCTTGCAAGTCGCTCTGATATCACTGTTGGGAAACCCTGGGGATATTTTACAATTTTTCAAAGTCATATACATTACAAACACATTGCACAGCGGAAGAACATCCCCGAAACAGGCCGGTCCCAAAAACCCAGTGAAGATCGCAAGGAAAAGAGTCGACACGATGAGTTTGGAAGTACCTTGAAGCAAGGAGAAGTTGATGTCGTGATAGGCGCCCAAGCATGCGCCCTCTGCAGTTTCACACACACGGATGTCTCGAGCTTTCTTCTTCCTCGCCCGGTGCTAGCCTCGGGAAGAAGATCTTCGCCTTAGGGGAGCTCTCCAATCTACTAGCGCCACCACCAAGAGGAGATGCGCCTAGGAGAAGGAGGAAGAAGGGATGCCGCAAGCCTTGTTCTTTCTTTGCGCCAAGGAAGAAGGATGAAGCTTGCCCATGCCGTTTGATGGAAGAAGAGAAGCCCCAAGAGTTCAAGCCGTCGCCCCTCCAAGTTGTTCACGCCTCCATGGATATGATAAGTGTGTGAGAAGGGTTCGGCTAGGTCTCTTTAAATAAGGGGGAGAGGCGGTTAGGGTATCTTAGGAAAGTCTTGGCGATTAGGGCATTAATCTAGGGTTTTGTTTAATCTTATTGAAGAGTCCCCTTCAAGGGGGAGCGCAAGGGGTTGAAACCCTAAAGGGGGCGCATGTAATTTCCAAGGGGTTTCAACATGAGATCGCATGTAATATATGTTCATATGATCAACCTTAAGGAATGTGGAGATCGAAAGAAGATCATACCAAAGCCATCTATTTGGATGGTGTCTTGGAAGCAAAGATCGAAAGGGATCTTCTCCAAAGATGAAGCACACAAGATGAGGAATGGCTTCTCCTTGTCGTCTTTGTGCTAGCAAAGCTTCAAGGGGTCCTTTGCGTGGAGGAAGTTTGAGATGCGAGAACAAGCTTCTCCTTGGACGAAAAACCTTCCCTTCTTCTCGTCAATCCTTCACTCACGAGAGTGCAAGCAAGCCACAAGAGAAGAGGGGAACATATTTGCGTTTTGGCGTTGAGAGGAATCGGCATTGATGACTTTCCATAAATGGAACATCATTAAGCCATACGCTCATGCCAACCCAAAAACGCTTACTAGCATTGAACCAAGCGTTCACCTTTGTGAACCGGTTCAAGCCAAAACGTCCCAATCGAATTTGGTTCATAAACCAAATCAAAATAGCTCAAGCCATTTGGTCTAGACCATAGTAAACCATAAGGTTTTAGATCTAACCGTTCATCTCTTTGATGCTCTTGATCTCACTGATCCAGCATCAATCCTCTCGATCGAAGCTTACCGATCTCAAGCCCTAATCAATCAAACATGATCAGACCAGATCTCACTTACAATCAGAGTTTAAACTCCTTTAAACTGAACCCAAACAATTCAGTCCTAACCTGACTCATGATCATTATCCAAGATAGTCTATAACCATTATGTTTCAAATGACATTGAACTACCTCAAAACAATGACAATCATCATTTAGAAACACAAGTGATCTCAAGTCAGAGGACATGTGCCACTTGTTGCATACAAGGATTATTCACATTGTGACAAGCAATTGAATATCCTAGTAGGGTCTGTCCAGTACATCCAATGCACCCATGAGTCTACATCTTATTCCATGCTCGAAGCATCCTATAAGATTAGAACACATATTAGTCTCAATCATATCAAGGCTGTCTCATGTTCACCAAGATATCTCGACTAAGGACATTACAGCCTGTCAGCCTAGCTGAACAGCATTGAGACATTATTCAGAGGCACACTTATTGCTGCAGACAATGTAACATACTGAATAACAACCATTGCCTTTATAAACATAAGAGTTTATACATGATACTGATACAATCCCAAGGCCTCAAACATTAGCCTTTAAGGGCATACCCCAACAATCTCCCACTTGCACTTAATCTAATGGTTGAGAAATCTCAAACCCATATTATTACAGTGCTTCTCATGCTTCTGCTGCGCCAGAGGCTTGGTAAGCGGGTCAGCCAGATTGTCATCTGTATGAACCTTGCAGATTTTGATCTCGCCACGATCAATGATCTCCCGGATCAAGTGAAACCGTCTCTGTATGTGCTTGGACTTCTGGTGCGACCGTGGTTCCTTTGCTTGTGCTATTGCTCCAGTGTTATCACAGAAGATAACCAAAGGATCTGCACTCGAAGGAACGACACCAAGTTCCTGAATGAACTTACGAATCCACACTGCCTCCTTGGATGCTTCCGAGGCTGCAACATACTCGGCTTCTGTTGTGGAATCAGCAACAATAGACTGTTTGAAACTTTTCCACACCACTGCTCCACCATTCAAGCTAAAAACATAGCCTGATTGCGATCGGAAATCATCCTGGTCCGACTGGAATGAAGCGTCAGTATATCCTTCAATACTGAGTTCTTCCTGACCACCATATATCAAGAACATATCTTTGGTCCTCCGCAGATATTTCAAAATGTTCTTGACTGAAATCCAGTGTGCCTGACCTGGATTACTTTGGAACCGACTGGTCACGCTTAACCCGTAAGCGACGTCTGGGCGAGTACACAACATCGCATACATAATGGATCCAATAGCCGAAGCATAAGGCGTATTGTCCATTTCATCTTTCTCAGTCTGTGTTTGTGGACACTGACTCTTCGAAAGATTCAGACCATGTCTGACTAGAAGATATCCTCTTTTAGAATTCTATAAATGGAATCTCTCCAGGACTTTATCGATGTAAGTACTCTGGCACAGCCCGAGAAGCCTCTTAGATCTATCCCTGTAGATCTTCACACCTAATACATAGGCTGCTTCTCCAAAATCTTTCATCTGGAAACATTTTCCTAACCATGCTTTAACAGCATGCAGTTCAGGAATATCATTTCCAATGATTAAGATATCATCGACGTAGAGGTCTAGGAAAGTAATCACGCTCCCACTAAACCTCTTATATACACACGGGTCATCTTCGTTCTTGATGAAACCAAACTCACAGATTGATTCATCAAAACGAATATTCCAGCTTCTAGATGCTTGTTTAAGTCCATAAATGGACTTCTTTAACTTGCATATTTTATGACGATCTGATGGACTAGTGAAACCTTCAGGTTGTGTCATATACACATCCTCATCCAGTTTTCCATTAAGGAAAGCGGTCTTCACATCCATCTGCCAGATCTCATAATCATAATATGCTGCTATCGCGAAAAGAATCCGAATAGACTTAAACATGCTACAGGAGAGAAAGTTTCATCATAATCTATCCCGTAGATTTGTTTGAAACCTTTCGCAACTAGCCTGCCTTTATAGGTAACCACGTTACCATCCATGTCAATCTTCTTCTTGAAGATCCATTTACAGCCTATAGGGATTACTCCCGTAGGCGGATCAACCAAATGCCAGACTTGGTTATCTGACATGGAGTCCATTTCGGCTCGCATAGCTTCAAGCCATCTAGCTGACTCCGGTCCACTGACCGCATCCGCATAAGTGAGGGGTTCATCATTTTCAATGATGTAGACTCCGTCATAGCGCTCAGGCTGTCGACGGATCCTTCCCGATCTACGCGGTTCCCGTGATATCTGAGCCTCAGGTTGTTCAATAACCTGATCTACCGGCTCAGGCTCATCCAACTGTGCTTGACTACTTTGTCCTTCCTCTGGATTCTCATCCAGCTTTATTTCTCTCCCACTGGCTTCTTGCAGAAGAAATTCCTTCTCAAGAAAAACTGCCGTCCGAGCAACAAATACTTTGTTCTCTTTGGGATCGTAGAAATAATAACCCTTAGTTTCCTTAGGGTATCCGACAAAGACACATTTCTCAGATCTGCTCTCTAGTTTCCCAGAGGCGAGCTTTTTGACATAAGCCTCGCAACCCCAGATCTTAACAAATGTCAAGCTCGGCTATTTCCCATACCATAGCTCATATGGAGTCTTAGAAATTGCCTTGGATGGCACTCGGTTTAGTACCTTTGCAGCTGTTTCCAGTGCAAATCCCCAAAAGGAGTAAGGTAGAGTAGCCTGACTCATCATAGAATGAACCATATCTAGTAAGGTTCTGTTCCTCCTCTCGGACACACCATTCCATTGCGGTGTTCCTGGCGGAGTGAGCTGTGAGATAATCCCACACTCCTTCAGATAGTCAGTAAACTCTCGACTTAGGTATTCACCACCTCGATCTGAACAAAGTGCCTTGATATTTCAGCCTAGCTGATTCTGTACTTCATTCTTGAACTCTTTGAACTTGTCAAAAGATTCACTCTTATGTCTCATTAAATAGACATACCCAAATCTACTGAAATCATCAGTAAAGGTAATGAAGTATGAATAGCCACCTCTGGCATGTTTACTAAATGGCCCACACACATCACTGTGTATAAGGTCAAGTAAACCTGAAGCCCTTTGACCTTGGTGAGAAAAAGGAGCCTTCGTCATTTTACCCATTAAACAAGCTTTGCATGTATCAATCTCCTCACAGGAGAAAGATCCCAGCAGTCCATGATCATGCAACCGCTTAATGCGTTTCTTGTTAATATGGCCTAAACGACTATGCCATAGCAAGGTGCTGTCATCAGCATACTTGGCTTTCTTATTATCAATGTTTTGTATAGAACATTCCATGTCCAACATGAATAACCCATTGTTAATTGATCCAGAAGCATAAACAATATTATCATAAGACAGAACACACTTTGAAATATTGCATTCAAAGGCAAATCCTTTCCTGACAAGAGCAGGAATAGAGATAATATTTTTCGTAATACTTGGAACAAAATAACAATTGTCAAGTTCTAGTACAAGTCCAGATGGTAATGAGATGTAATAAACCCCTACAGCAACAGCAGCAACCCATGCCCCGTTTCCAACTCGTAGGTCCACCTCATGCTGTCCCACCTGCCTTCTTCTCTTGAGTGTTGGGGTATGCCCTTAAGGCTAATGTTTGAGGCCTGTGGGAATGTATCTGTATCATGTAATAAACTGTTATGTTTATAAAGGCATGGTTATTATTCAGTTGTTTACATTGTCTGCTGCAATATATGTTCTTCTGAATAATGTCTCAAAGCTGTTCAGCTAGGCTGACGTGCTATAAGTCCTTAGTCGAGATATCTTGGTGAACATGAGACAGCCTTGATATGATTGAGACTAATATGTGTTCTAATCTTATAGGATGCTTCGAGCATGGAATAAGATGTAGACTCATGGGTACATTGGATGTACTGGACAGACCCTACTAGGATGTTCAATTGTTTGTCACAATGTGAATATTCCTTGAGTGAGACAAGTGGCACATTTCCTTTGACTTGAGATCACTTGTGTTTTCTAAATGATGATTGTCATTGTTTTGAGATAGTTCAATATCATTTGAAACACAATGATTATAGACTATCTTGGATGGTGAACTTGAATCAGGTTAGGGCACTAGTGATAGACATAGGATTGCCGTCTCCTTGTTTAAGGAGTGTGATGTTCTAAAGGGGCCCCCCTCGGATGAGATGATTGAGAAAGTGTATGGCCATACCCAGATGACTATGTTCATCTGATCTAATCATGCTTATCATATTGGAGTTACAGGCTTGACAGGCTTGTCCAATAAGAACATCCAGTGGCAAAGGAAATATGCATGCCTAGTGATGTTGATTCACACTTGTGCTGTTTTTGGGTGTAGTCTTGGAAGACTCTTTCCTTTATATCGGGAGACAGTGATGTGTTGCTAGATACCCCTCACTGATCGTGATAACGTGAGTTATCGTTACCGACATTTAAAGGAAACCCTCAGGGTCGCACAAATTGATGATATGGCTTACTTAAGTCAGATCGTGTGGACTGAATTATTTGGGTTCAGTTTAAAGGGATTTAATCTCTGATTGTGAGTGAGATCTGGTCTGATCATGTTTGATTGATTAGGGCTTGAGATCGGTAAGCTTCGATCGAGAGAATAGATGCTAGATCGGTGAGATCAGGAGCATCAAGAGATGAACGGTTAGATCTGGAGCCTTAGGGTTTAATTATGATCTAGACCAGAGGGCTTGGTTTAATTTGATGATATGGCTTACTTAAGTCAGATCGTGTGGACTGAATTGTTTGGGTTCAGTTTAAAGGGATTTAATCTCTGATTGAAAGTGAGATCTGGTCTGATCATGTTTGATTGATTAGGGCTTGAGATCGGTAAGCTTCGATCGAGAGAATGAGTGCTAGATCAGTCAGATCAGAAGCATTGAGAGATTGACGGTCAGATCGAGAGCCTTTGGGTTTATTTTGATCTGGACTTATTTCTTGGTTTATTTGGTTAGTGGACCAAATCGGTTTGAACCAGCTCATGGATGAGCGCATGGTTCAATGGTGATGTGGCATTTGCGATTGGGGTAAACCCAAGATCGCATATGGAGAAGTGGGATGCTAATTTTTAGCACTTCTCAAACGTGGCCATGAACACACGTCGCCCCTCTCTTGCCTCTTCATGCAATTGACGCCTCCTTGGGTTGTCATCGAGCGGCATTCTCGTGTGAGGAAGTCTAAGGCGACAAGAGAAAGACGCCAAGAAAGAAAAAGCTCTCTTTTCCCTTTTGCATTCGATCAGAGACACCTTGGACGACTCTTGCTAGCACAAGGGACGACAAGAAGGAGCCAAGACTCATCTTGTGTGTGACGATTTGGAGGAGATCTTCATTGCTCTCTTTCTTCCAAGGCGCCATCTAGAAATGGCAATGGTATGGATCGAATCACTTCTTTTACAATCGGTTTTTGTTAAGTTGATCATATGATACATGCTCTTCGATCTATGAAACCCTTTATCCGCTGCCCCCTACTTTGATTGTGCCACCACTTTAGGGTTTTGCTCCCCCTCGAAGGGGACTCTTCAATTGGTATCAGAGCGAGGTTAACGCATGTTTTTGTATGATTGCTTAAGCCATTTTGTGATCCATGCTTGCAAAAATGCTTAGATCTTTCATACATGCAAAAATACATGTTTACATGTCATAAGTGAAACTTGTGTTTGTTTTCTTTGCGCATGTATGTTGGCGCATGATGTAGTTTTTCTCAAAAATATATATCACTTGCGCGACTCATTGTAGATCTAAGATGCGCCTGCATTAAACCCTTAGACGGGTTATTAGGGTTGAAGTTATCCCCTAGGTTAGATCCAATCAGTCTGATCAGACTATCTGACAGCCTTGATGGGTCGACTGGATAGCACCTTGGCGCAAGCTTGAGGTGGCTATAGGTCGACTGCAGACAGGCGTGTAGCGATGTCTGATTGAGACGACCCATGAACGCACCTGAGTTAGGCCCGGGGTCACACCCGCTTGCCAGACCTCAGTGTGGTCGTTCAGCCCTTGGCGCATGCATGGTTGACCTTTTGGTCGACTCAAGTCAGTTAGGACTTGGTGCATGCAAGGGCAGTGGATCTGACTAGGATGGATGAGTGGATCCCTAGTAATGGACCGTTGTAAGGTTGTAGGGCAAATAAGGAAAAATTAAAATTGATCCCATGGGGTTTTCGAAAATTTTAATTTTTATGATGGATCACATGATTGTTGAATGATGCATATGTATGTTTATTTAATCTTATGTGGGCTGCCCATTTTAATGTGTGTTGTGCTGGGGCCTGCGTGCCTGGTATTAATTGTAAATTAATTTTTAGTTTTGTGATCTGCGTATCACAGTTCAATTAATTTATAATGTGAAATTGACCTGCGTGTCAATCTTGTCTAGATAGTTAAATTTGTAATTTAATTAGACAAGAGCACAGAGCACACTTGGCAGAGGCGCATGCAGCAGTGGCTTGACCAGGTGGGAGGTCCAGGGTTCGACTCTGGGACCAGGCGCAAATTCCTGGTGGGCGCACCACAGCTGCAGATGGCGCTTGGGCCCTGGTTTGGGCCAGATGAGCAGCTAAAGACCCATGAAGAGCAAGTGCAGACTTAAGTTAGGTTAAGGTCTCACTAGGGCTATGGGCTTTGACCACATAAGATTCATGCTTTCTTTTATTTAATGTTTAAATATTAGAATTGCATGATTAAGTTTATCTTCTGCTATCACCATAGGAATTGCATGATAGTGAAGAAGATAAAAGACAGTTAAAATCCAACGCTAAAATATCAAGCTCGTAAGCCTTCTGACGCGAAACCTCACTGTTCTGATTATCGTTGGAGCCGTGTTGTACCCACTCAGTGGGCACGTCCATCTATCTTCAGACGGTGCGGGATTACACCTGTGTGTTACAGAGTAGGGATTTATCCCTTCTCGTTGCTCAGCATAGCACATGGTGGTCCAGGGAGTAGGTCGGGTCAGCTTGACCGTGTAGGCTACATATGTGGCGCATATGGTAGCACATGGAGGCAGCCATCTGTGGGGTCAGAGACTGTGTTGTACCAACTCAGTTGGCACAGTCTGCTGGACTGCCCAGATGAAGGGGAATCGCACGGGTTGGCGATCGGCAGGGACTGCCTACCAGAGATTAGTGCTTGTACTCTCTGTGCATCTTATCTCGCCTGAGCGGGACGCGGAGACCAAGTATGAAATCTGGATCCCATCTCACTAAAAGAGTTCTACTCTTTCGGGCTGTTTTGTTGGATTTTTCAAGCCAGATAAAATAGTGAGAAAAAGAATCTTTCTTAAGTCCTGATTGATTCTTATACATTGATACTGACCTTGCTGTTCTTGCATTGTTGTAGATACCTGCAGCAACGAACACCATGAACTTCAATGTGCGATCCCTACTGGAGAGGGAGAAGTTTGCTGGGCCGAACTTCTCTGACTGGTTTGGACACCTTAAGATCGTTCTTAAGGCAGAGAGGAAACTGTATGTCCTCGAGACGGCGATACCGCCGCAGCCCGCTCCGAACGCCGCAAGGGCGGTTCGGGAAGCCTATGAAAAGCACGTCAATGATAGCATTGATGTCGCTTGCCTGATGCTAGCGTCTATGACGCCACCGCTGCAGCGTCAGCATGAGGATATGTCGGCTATAGAGATTATAGCGAACCTCAAGATGCTGTATGCTGCACAGGCGAGGACTGAACGCTATAACTTGACGAAGCTCTTCTTTCAGAGCAAACTGGCTGAAGGGAGCCCAGTGGGAGCTCACGTGCTCAAGATGATTGGGCACAAGGAGGCTCTAGAGAAACTGGGGCATACCATTAACCAGGAGCTTGCTGTGGATATTATTCTGCAGTCTCTCCCGCCTTCATTCGACGCATTCATTATTAATTTTAATATGAACAAAATCGATTGTACTCCGGCAGAGCTGCTGAATATGCTCTTGACCACTGAGGAGACTCTGAAGGGTAAGCCTTCGACCTCTGTCTTAATGGTTCCTTCTAGGAACAAGAAGAAGGGGAAGAAGGGCAAGGCCCCCGTCAAGAGTTACAGCAAGGCTTTGAAGCAGAAGGTCAAGCGGTCCAAGGAATACAGGTGTTTCCACTGTGGCCAGCTGGGTCACTGGAAAAAGGACTGTAAAGCGCTCCAAGGAGATAAGAGGGGAAGCTTCGCTTCTGGCTCAGGTATATTCGTGACTGAGGTCATGTTTTCTTCTTCTATATCATGGGTGTTGGACACTGCATGTGGAGTTCACATTTGTTCAAATGTACAGGAACTCAAGAGAAGAAGACAGGTGGGACAGCATGAGGTGGACCTACGCGTTGGAAACGGGGCACGGGTTGCTGCTGTTGCTGTAGGAGACTACTTCATTTCTTTACCATCTGGACTTGTATTGGAACTAAACAATTGTTACTTTGTTCCCAGTATTACTAAAAATATTATCTCCATTCCTGCTCTTGTCAGGAAGGGATTTTCCTTTGAATGCAATATTTCAAAGTGTGTTTTGTCTTTTGATAATATTGTTTATGCAACTGGTTCAATTAACAATGGGTTATTCATGTTGGACATGGAGCGTTCTATACAAAATATTGATATTAAGAAAGCCAAGTATGCTGATGACAGCACCTTGCTATGGCATAGTCGTTTAGGCCATATAAACGAGAAACGCATTAAGCGGTTGCATGATTATGGACTGCTGGGATCATTCTCCTACAAGGAGATTGATACATGCAAGGCTTGTTTAATGGGTAAAATGATGAAGTCACCTTTTCCTCACAAAGGTCAAAGGGCTTCAGGTTTACTTGACCTTATACACAGTGATGTGTGTGGGCCATTTAGTAAACATGCCAGAGGTGGCTATCAGTACTTCATTACCTTTACTGATGATTTCAGTAGGTATGGCTATGTCTATCTGATGAGACATAAGAGTGAATCTTTTGACAAGTTCAAAGAGTTCAAGAATGAAGTACAGAATCAGCTAGGCCGAAATATCAAGGCACTTCGCTCAGATCGAGGTGGAGAATACTTGAGTCATACGTTTACTGACTATCTGAAGGAGTGTGGGATTATCTCACAGCTCACTCCGCCAGGAACACCGCAATGGAATGGTGTGTCCGAGAGGAGAAATAGAACGTTACTTGATATGGTTCGTTCTATGATGAGTCAGGCTTCTTTACCCAACTCCTTTTGGGGTTTTGCACTGGAAACAGCTGCAAAAGTACTAAACCGAGTGCCATCCAAGGCCGTTTCAAAGACGCCATTTGAGTTATGGTATGGGAAACAGCCGAGCTTAACATTTATCAGGATCTGGGGCTGCGAGGTTTATGTCAAAAAGCTCGCCTCTGGGAAACTAGAGAGCAGATCAGACAAATGTATCTTTGTCGGTTACCCTAAGGAAACTAAGGGTTATTATTTCTTCGATCCCAAGGAGAACAAGGTTTTTGTTGCTCGGACGGCCATATTTCTTGAGAAGGAGTTTCTTCTGCAAGAGGCTAGTGGGAGAGAAATAAAGCTGGATGAGAATCCAGAGGAAGGACAAAGTGCTCAAGCACAGTTGGATGAGCCTGAGCCAGTAGATCAGGTTATTGAACAACCTGAGGCTCAGATATCACGGGAACTGCGAAGATCGGGAAGGATTCGTCGACAGCCTGAGCGCTATGACGGAGTCTACATCATTGATAATGATGAACCCCTCACTTATGCAGATGCGGTCAGTGGACCGGAGTCAGCGAGATGGCTTGAAGCTATGCGCGCCGAGATGGACTCCATGTCAGATAACCAAGTTTGGGATTTGGTTGATCCGCCTCCGGGAGTTATCCCTATAGGCTGTAAATGGATCTTCAAGAAGAAGATTGACATGGATGGTAACGTGGTTACCTATAAAGGCAGGCTAGTTGCGAAAGGTTTCAAACAAATCTACGGGATAGATTATGATGAAACTTTCTCACCTGTAGCTATGTTTAAGTCTATTCGGATTCTTTTCGCGATAGCTGCATATTATGATTATGAGATCTGGCAGATGGATGTGAAAACAGCTTTCCTAAATGGAAATCTGGATGAGGATGTGTACATGACACAACCTGAGGGTTTCACTAATCCAGCAGATCGTCATAAGATATGCAAGTTAAAGAAGTCTATTTATGGACTTAAGCAAGCATCAAGAAGCTGGAATATTCGTTTTGATGAATCAGTCACTGATTTTGGTTTCATCAAGAACGAGGATGACCCGTGTGTATATAAGAGGTTTAGTGGGAGCGTGATAACTTTCCTAGTCCTCTACGTCGATGACATCTTGATCATTGGAAATGACATTCCTGAAATGCATGCTGTTAAGGCATGGTTAAGGAAATGTTTCCAGATGAAAGATCTAGGAGAAGCAGCCTATGTATTAGGTGTGAAGATCTACAGGGATAGATCTAAGAGGCTTCTCGGGCTGTGCCAGAGTACTTACATCGAAAAGGTCCTGGAGAGATTTCATTTAGAGAATTCTAAACGAGGATATCTTCCAGTCAGACATGGTCTGAGTCTTTCGAAGAGTCAGTGTAACATCCCACATTCTTAACCCCAAATCAAGCTATACAATTCATAAAAGAACCAGGATGTCTCATATAAGATCGATCATATGCTAGGTAAAACCGAGTTCAAGAAAAACACGATCTGAAAATTTTCAAAATTCATAAACTATCCACAAAACACAAAACTCATAAATCACGTAAGGGTACCTGCCACCACGCAATACTTGCACTAGACATATGCAAGTTACAGGGTATATCAAAACCGATTACACAGAATACACATCAAGCCGAAATCAAAACAAAATCACAAAATCGATTTTTACAAATTCATACCAAACACCGAAACCAGGCTGAAGCCCGCGGTGACACAAAAATCAAAATCATTTAACTGCCACAGTCTGGCAACACAAATTCACACAATTCACATGACTCACAAAGTTCATATAACTCATAGGGTTTAGCCACAACCGGCATCATAAGCATAAACACATTAAGGCCACAACCGGCATCATAAATTCATTAAGCATAATTCACAGCATCCATATAATGCTAACTGCGCCCCTGCTCTACACCTGAAAATAGTGAGGGGTGAGCTACACAGCCCAGTGAGTGGATAGTCTAATTGACCATCCAGAACATACACTCAAAAATATAGGCAAATTATTTTTAAAAATCTTTAACAGGATATCATGTCAACATATAACAACAATTCAATGCAAAAGTCATATAAGCAGTCAAATGTACACACTAACATATAATAACCTCAGGTTCTAGAGTTATACTCTAAACCAACCGAACACACATATTCTAACCCAACTAAACATACCAACACATATTTAACCTAGTTGTCCAGCATATTCAGTAGTGACCAATATGGTCTAACCCGGCTTGGCCAAAGCACTAGGAGCTGCAAATCACATGCAACACAAACATGGACAGTGAATAGAATCAAGAGGTGGCCCCCGCCAGGTCACGACGTGGCACGTTGGTCTATCACGCCATAACACAAAACGAGAATGATGACATCAAGAGGTGGCCCCTGTCTGATCAAGACATGGCACTTTGGGTCTTATATCATTCCCAACACATAAAAGAGTAATGACATCAAGAGGTGGCCCCTGTCCGACCAAGACATGGCACTTTGGGTCAAAACCCGTTCTCCCAAAAGGTTCCTACTGGACAACAGACATATCTTATTTCATATTTCACAAAGGTGGACTCCTAAGTGTCAACTAGACTCTAGGATAGTCATCACAAAAATCATATCGGGCAGGCTGAACATCAACCCCCATCACAATAATCATAATAGGCAGGCTGAACATCAACCCCCTCACATATCACAATACAGGGCTGAAATTCAAACCCTTAACATATCACATAACAGGGCTGAAATTCAAACCCTTAACATATCACATAAGGACTATCCCCTTGAGTTCATAGTTACACCTAGCCTTAGTCCTAACCATCACATAACCACATAATATCCGAAATCACATAATGATCAAAAATCACATAATCACATAATGAAGATCATATAGTGTAGTCCTTATATTTCATGCTGATTAGTTCAGTGTAATCTTACTATGTTATCACCCAATTTTTCTCAAACAAGAATACATGCTACACCCATAAAGAAACATAAAATTAAAACAAGCAATCATAAAATCAACATAAAATATAAAACATGTATTCTTATAAATTACTTTACAAATTACCACAAATTACCACAAGTAAACATGTTAACTACAATTATAAAGATTTCGGTTTAACTACAATTATCAAGGTTTCGGTTTTCATACATGCTATAAAAATCCTTGATTTTATGTTACCAAAATTCCCTATAAAATACCTAGTTAACAAGAATTTTCATACTCAAAATTCCATGATTTAGTGTTACCAAAAAAATCCCTAAATATCATACAAATTTCGGTTAAACAATCCTCAAGATTAATTCAGTTTTTACAACAAATTTTCAAGATTATTTCGGTTCTCATAGTTAATACCAAAATTCGGTTTTCATAACAATCATCATAATTTTCTTGCAATTTTCGATTTTTCACAAGATATATACATCCTTGAAATTTTCGGTTTTTCTCATGAAGAAACATCAAGGTTTCGGTTTTACACATAGTAATTTTTTTATGCAATCAAATTTATTATTTACCACAACTATTTGATAGAGTTCGAATAGGACACATATGGAAGGAGTTAAGACACCCCACTCACCTCTTAAACCGTGAACAACAAGATGAAACTCCACAACAAAATCGTCCAAAGCCTTTGAAGTCACCCAAAGGCCTCCAAGAAATCGCCAAGAAAGTTTCACCTCAAGGAAAATTCGCTAAGGGGAAGAATATGAAGAAAGAACACCAAAAATCGCCTCCAAGCTTTCCAAGAGTCGCCAAGTTCTTTCAAGCCGCCACCTTAATTTTCTCAAGACTCCAAAATCGCCAATAATCCCACCCTAGCCGATATTACCACTTAAACTTTGGGTTTTTAAATTTTAAACCCATTAACCAATTAATTCAAATAGGCTTAACCCATTTAACTCATAATTTCGAATTTTAAACCCAATAACCCAATATCTCATAATTAACCAATTAATTTAATTAACTTAACCATTAACCATTCACTTAAACGAAATCCATTAAGGATTTAATTAACCAATAAGGTCTAATTAATTAACCAATAAGGTCTAATTAATTAACCAATAATTTACAACCCATAAATCCTAATTAATTTAACATGAACAACCAATAATAATTTATCATAAATTAACAGCCAATAATCAAACAAATAATTTCTAATTAATTTACAATAAATTAATAACCAAAAATCTCTAGTTAATTAACTATACTTTATCAACCACAAATCTCTGGTTAATTAACTATTAACAACCAATACATAGAAAATATCACAATCAATAATTTTATTTAAATCAAAATAATGCTTACCAGGACTTAAGATCCTTGGATCTTACATTCCTCCCTCCTTATAAAGCTTTAGTCCTCTAAAGCTCAGCATCCATATCATCAAAGAGGTAAGCATAATTTTTCCTCATATCAGCTTCAGTTTCCCATGTCGCTTCTTCAACTAATTGATTTCCCCAGATAACCTTTACCAAAGGTATAGTCTTGTTCCTCAGAACTTTATCCTTTCTATCCACAATCCGGAGAGGTCTTTCCTCAAAAGTCAAGTCACTCTGAATCTGAAGGGGTTCCAACTCCAACACATGAGATGGATCAGGATGATATTTTCTCAAAGCAGAGACATGGAATACATTATGTACATGATCCATAGCAGGAGGTAAAGCTAATCGGTAAGCCACTGGACCGACTCTCTCAATAATATCAAAAGGGCCTACAAACCTAGGGCTCAACTTGCCCTTTTTGCCAAATCTCATAACACCCTTAGTAGGCGACACCTTCAAGAACACATGGTCTCCTACCATAAACTCCAAAGAACGACGACGGTTATCAGCATAACTCTTCTGTCTGTCCCGAGCAATCTTCAGTTTATCCCGGATCTCTCTAACCTTATCAGTAGTCTCCTGTACTGCATCAGATCTCAAAATCATTCTGTCACCAGTTTCTTCCCAACACAAGGGAGTCCTACACCTTCTCCCATACAAAGCCTCATAAGGAGCCATCTGAATACTGGAGTGGAAACTATTATTATAAGTAAACTCTATCAAAGATAGATCCCGGTTCCACTCAGAACTCCAATCGACCACATAGGCTCTCAACAAATCTTCTAGAGTCTGTATAGTACGCTCCGTCTGACCATCAGACTGAGGATGATATGCTGTACTAAAACTCAACTTAGTACCCAAACCTTCCTGTAAACTCTTCCAAAATCTGGACAGAAATCGAGAGTCCCTATCAGACACAATATCGACAGGCACTCCATGCAGTCGGACTATCTCATCAATATATAATCTAGCCAGTCTCTTTAGAGAATAAGTCATCTTAATCGGAAGAAAATGGGCTGATTTAGTGAGTCTATCAACAATCACCCAAATAGCATCATGACCCAATCTGGTTCTGGGCAAACCACATACAAAATCCATACTGATACATTCCCACTTCCACTCAGGAATAGGAAGAGGCTGCAACAAACCACCAGGCTTCTGGTGTTCATCCTTCACAGTCTGACAGGTTAAACACCTAGAGACAAAATCAAACACTTCTTTCTTCATACCCGGCCACCAAAAACTCTTCTTGAGGTCCTGATACATCTTAGTCACGCCAGGATGTAGAGAATATTTGGAGTTATGGCTGTCCTCCAATATTTCGTTCCTCAAGCTCGGTTCCTCCGGGACACATACCCTTCCACGACACCGAAGAATACCATCATCAGACAAGCTAAAATCCTGAACTGCGCCATCAACCAGATTATCCCTGATCTGAACTAATTTCGGATCCACAGACTGCTGATCTCTGATCTTCTGCAACAAAGCAGACTGTACTCTGAGAAAAGCCACATAACCAGTCTGAACTCTAGGAGAAACACTGATCCTGAGATCTCTGAACTCCTGCAGTAACTGCCACTCACTGACCCGTAGTGCAGCTACTGAAGTAACTGGATGCCTGCTCAGTGCATCCGCCACCACATTGGCCTTTCCAGCCTGATACTGAATGGAGAAGTCATAATCTTTGATCAACTCCATCCATCTTCTCTGTCTCATGTTCAACTCCTTCTGAGTGAAGATATACTTGAGACTCTGGTGATCAGTGAACAGATCAAACTCCTGACCCAGTAAATAGTGACGCCATATCTTCAAAGCAAAGACTACGGCCGCCAACTCTAAATCATGAGTAGGGTAGTTCAATTCATACTCCTTCAGTTGTCTCGAAGCATAGGATACTACAGAACCCTTCTGCATCAAGACACAACCCAACCCTTTGCCAGAAGCATCTGTATAGACAGTAAACCTTTCCCCATCACTAGGAATAATGAGGATTGGTGTACTAGTCAACCTCCTTTTCAGCTCTTGAAAGCTCTCTTCACACTTATCATCCCAAATAAACTTGGCCTCCTTTCTGGTTAATTTAGTTAAAGGACCCGCCAACTTGGAGAATCCCTCAACAAATCGCCGGTAGTAACCTGCCAAACCCAGAAAACTCCTGATCTCAGTAGCACTAGTCGGTCTTCCCCAATTGAGGATGGCTTGCACTTTAACTGGATCCACAGACACCCCCTGACCAGAAATCACATGACCCAGAAAACTGATCTTCTCTAGCCAGAACTCACACTTGCTAGCCTTGGCATATAACCGGTTCTTCCTCAAGATCTCCAGCACTCTGCGCAAGTCACTGACATGATCTGAAGTAGTCCGTGAGTATACCAAAATATCGTCTATAAAGACCACCACACAAGAGTCAAGCAACTCATGGAATACCCTGTTCATCAAATCCATGAAGACAGCAGGTGCATTTGTCAGTCCAAAAGGCATAACTAAAAATTCGAAATGCCCATACCTGGTCCTGAAAGCAGTCTTAAATATATCCTCATCCTTGACTCTAAGCTGATAATACCCTGATCTCAGATCAATCTTAGAGAACACTGTAGCTCCCTGTAATTGATCAAACAAATCATCAATTCTGGGAAGAGGATACTTATTCTTGATAGTCACTTGGTTAAGCTGCCTGTAGTCTATACACATCCTCAGGGTTCCATCTTTCTTCTTCACAAATAGCACTGGCGCTCCCCAGGGAGAAGCACTAGGCCGAATGTATCCTTTCTCTAACAATTCCTCCAGTTGTTTCTTAAGCTCGGCCAACTCTGAAGTAGCCATACGATAAGGAGCTCTGGAGATAGGTGCCGTACCTGGCGCCAACTCAATGCCAAATTCTACTTCTCTTATTGGTGGCAAGCCTGAAAATTCCTCAGAGAACACATCAGGAAATTCTTTCACCACCTCCATCTGAGTCAGATCAGAAGTAGAAACCTCTTGCAACTTAACATGCGCAAGATAACCCTTGCACCCACTAGCAAGTAACTTCCTGGCCTGCAGGAAAGATATCACATGTGGTCCTTGGTCTGACACTAGACCTCTCACAAAAATTCGATTCCCATCAAACATATTCAAAGTGATTACTTTCTCAAAGCAATCCACAGAAGCATGATGCGAAGACAACCAATCCATACCTAGAATGACATCATAGTCTTGCATGTCTAGGAGGATTAAATCTACCAGAAACTCATAGCCCTCTACATGCACTACACAATCAGCGCATACAGTGTCTGTAGATAATGATTTTCCTAAGGGAGTACTGACAGACACAACATACTCTAGCATCTTAGGGGACATAGGTAAACATGCAGCAAACTTAACAGATACAAAAGATAAATTTGCACCAGGGTCAAATAAAATACGAGCTAACTGATCAAATACAAATAATGTACCTTCCACAACGGATCGGGAAGCTCGTGTATCCTTCTCAGCCACAGCATACACTCTAGTCTGGACTGTAGGCTTATCTGCGCCTCTAGGTTGCATCTCAGGTTCTTTGCAGTCCTTAGCCATGTGCCCTGGTTTCTTACACCTGAAGCATATACCATTCTTCCTATGACAGTCTTTCACTAGATGTCCCTTGATCCCACAATAACTACAAGTGATACCGTTTCTTACATCCCTGGCATCCCTGAACTGCTGCGGTGTATCCCTGGACTGCTGCGGTGCCTTGTAGGAGTAAGGCTTATACCTGCTCTTTTTGTAGTCCTTATGTTTAGGGTACTTCTTACCCTTGCCGCCACTGCCATACTGAGGAACCGCCGCCTCAGCTGCAGGAACCACTGCCACGGCAACATGAGAACTCCTCTCAGCTATGTATCTCTCAATGGTGCGTGCTCGCCCAACAGTCTCAACATAGGTCTCCAAATGTTGAGCACCAACCTGCTCTCTAATGTCCCATCTGAGACCTCTGAGAAACTTGGTAGCTCTCCTCTTTTCAGTGTTTATCAGATGAGGAGCATACTTTCCCAATTTCGTGAACTGTAATTCATACTGGTCCATAGTCATATCACCCTGCTCCAGGTGAATAAATTCCACCTCTCGGTCCTCCACCAAGCTATCAGGGAAGTACTTCTCGTTGAATCGAGACAAGAAGTAAGGCCAATCTACAGTCTCATGTCTTTCTTCGGCAAGTCTCACCACGCCTTTCCACCACTCATCTGCGTCAGCACGCATCATATAGGTGGTCAAACATAACTTATCTTCGTCCGAGCAACGCATAACTTGGAAAATCTTTTCCAAGCATAACTGCCAGTTCTCGGCATTACTGGATTCTGAGCCTCCATAAAATGAGCTAGGACCCAGTTTCTGGAATTCACTCACAAGTGAAGCATAGCGCCTGTGAGCGCCCTCCTGAGAGTCATCCCCCACTGCCCGAGTAGTAGTCTGGGGTCTCTCTCGAGTCAGCTGCTGCAAAAGCTGATGTTGTGCTTCTTGGTGCTGAGTCTGCTGCTGCTGCAGCATCTGAGCTTGCCTCTGTATCATAGCACCTTGTTGCTGAACCATGCCAGTCAGAGCCTCAATAGTTCTCGTGAGGTTCGGGGTCTGCTCGCCCTCATCACTAGCATTTCCTCTGGTCCGTACCATCTTAAATGCCTACACACACATATCATAGTCAGGAAACAATCATAAACCTAACAGGTGTCTAGCAATACACAAACATGTTTTCCCCCAAACTAAGTTTTAGCTAGCCAACTGCTCTGATACCATTCTGTAACATCCCACATTCTTAACCCCAAATCAAGCTATACAATTCATAAAAGAACCAGGATGTCTCATATAAGATCGATCATATGCTAGGTAAAACCGAGTTCAAGAAAAACACGATCTGAAAATTTTCAAAATTCATAAACTATCCACAAAACACAAAACTCATAAATCACGTAAGGGTACCTGCCACCACGCAATACTTGCACTAGACATATGCAAGTTACAGGGTATATCAAAACCGATTACACAGAATACACATCAACCCGAAATCAAAACAAAATCACAAAATCGATTTTTACAAATTCATACCAAACACCGAAACCAGGCTGAAGCCCGCGGTGACACAAAAATCAAAATCATTTAACTGCCACAGTCTGGCAACACAAATTCACACAATTCACATGACTCACAAAGTTCATATAACTCATAGGGTTTAGCCACAACCGGCATCATAAGCATAAACACATTAAGGCCACAACCGGCATCATAAATTCATTAAGCATAATTCACAGCATCCATATAATGCTAACTGCGCCCCTGCTCTACACCTGAAAATAGTGAGGGGTGAGCTACACAGCCCAGTGAGTGGATAGTCTAATTGACCATCCAGAACATACACTCAAAAATATAGGCAAATTATTTTTAAAAATCTTTAACAGGATATCATGTCAACATATAACAACAATTCAATGCAAAAGTCATATAAGCAGTCAAATGTACACACTAACATATAATAACCTCAGGTTCTAGAGTTATACTCTAAACCAACCGAACACACATATTCTAACCCAACTAAACATACCAACACATATTTAACCTAGTTGTCCAGCATATTCAGTAGTGACCAATATGGTCTAACCCGGCTTGGCCAAAGCACTGGGAGCTGCAAATCACATGCAACACAAACATGGACAGTGAATAGAATCAAGAGGTGGCCCCCGCCAGGTCACGACGTGGCACGTTGGTCTATCACGCCATAACACAAAACGAGAATGATGACATCAAGAGGTGGCCCCTGTCTGATCAAGACATGGCACTTTGGGTCTTATATCATTCCCAACACATAAAAGAGTAATGACATCAAGAGGTGGCCCCTGTCCGACCAAGACATGGCACTTTGGGTCAAAACCCGTTCTCCCAAAAGGTTCCTACTGGACAACAGACATATCTTATTTCATATTTCACAAAGGTGGACTCCTAAGTGTCAACTAGACTCTAGGATAGTCATCACAAAAATCATATCGGGCAGGCTGAACATCAACCCCCATCACAATAATCATAATAGGCAGGCTGAACATCAACCCCCTCACATATCACAATACAGGGCTGAAATTCAAACCCTTAACATATCACATAACAGGGCTGAAATTCAAACCCTTAACATATCACATAAGGACTATCCCCTTGAGTTCATAGTTACACCTAGCCTTAGTCCTAACCATCACATAACCACATAATATCCGAAATCACATAATGATCAAAAATCACATAATCACATAATGAAGATCATATAGTGTAGTCCTTATATTTCATGCTGATTAGTTCAGTGTAATCTTACTATGTTATCACCCAATTTTTCTCAAACAAGAATACATGCTACACCCATAAAGAAACATAAAATTAAAACAAGCAATCATAAAATCAACATAAAATATAAAACATGTATTCTTATAAATTACTTTACAAATTACCACAAATTACCACAAGTAAACATGTTAACTACAATTATAAAGATTTCGGTTTAACTACAATTATCAAGGTTTCGGTTTTCATACATGCTATAAAAATCCTTGATTTTATGTTACCAAAATTCCCTATAAAATACCTAGTTAACAAGAATTTTCATACTCAAAATTCCATGATTTAGTGTTACCAAAAAAATCCCTAAATATCATACAAATTTCGGTTAAACAATCCTCAAGATTAATTCGGTTTTTACAACAAATTTTCAAGATTATTTCGGTTCTCATAGTTAATACCAAAATTCGGTTTTCATAACAATCATCATAATTTTCTTGCAATTTTCGATTTTTCACAAGATATATACATCCTTGAAATTTTCGGTTTTTCTCATGAAGAAACATCAAGGTTTCGGTTTTACACATAGTAATTTTTTTATGCAATCAAATTTATTATTTACCACAACTATTTGATAGAGTTCGAATAGGACACATATGGAAGGAGTTAAGACACCCCACTCACCTCTTAAACCGTGAACAACAAGATGAAACTCCACAACAAAATCGTCCAAAGCCTTTGAAGTCACCCAAAGGCCTCCAAGAAATCGCCAAGAAAGTTTCACCTCAAGGAAAATTCGCTAAGGGGAAGAATATGAAGAAAGAACACCAAAAATCGCCTCCAAGCTTTCCAAGAGTCGCCAAGTTCTTTCAAGCCGCCACCTTAATTTTCTCAAGACTCCAAAATCGCCAATAATCCCACCCTAGCCGATATTACCACTTAAACTTTGGGTTTTTAAATTTTAAACCCATTAACCAATTAATTCAAATAGGCTTAACCCATTTAACTCATAATTTCGAATTTTAAACCCAATAACCCAATATCTCATAATTAACCAATTAATTTAATTAACTTAACCATTAACCATTCACTTAAACGAAATCCATTAAGGATTTAATTAACCAATAAGGTCTAATTAATTAACCAATAATTTACAACCCATAAATCCTAATTAATTTAACATGAACAACCAATAATAATTTATCATAAATTAACAGCCAATAATCAAACAAATAATTTCTAATTAATTTACAATAAATTAATAACCAAAAATCTCTAGTTAATTAACTATACTTTATCAACCACAAATCTCTGGTTAATTAACTATTAACAACCAATACATAGAAAATATCACAATCAATAATTTTATTTAAATCAAAATAATGCTTACCAGGACTTAAGATCCTTGGATCTTACAGTCAGTGTCCACAAACACAGACTGAGAAGGATGAAATGGACAATACGCCTTATGCTTCGGCTATTGGATCCATTATGTATGCGATGTTGTGTACTCGCCCAGACGTCGCTTACGGGTTAAGCGTGACCAGTCGTTTCCAAAGTAATCCAGGTGTGGCGCACTGGATTGCAGTCAAGAACATTTTAAAATATCTGCGGAGGACCAAAGATATGTTCTTGATATATGGTGGTCAGGAAGAACTCAGTATTGAAGGATATACTGACGCTTCGTTCCAGTCGGACCAGGATGATTTTCGATCGCAATCAGGCTATGTTTTTAGCTTGAATGGAGGTGCAGTGGTGTGGAAGAGTTTCAAACAGTCAACTGTTGCTGATTCCACAACAGAAGCCGAGTATGTTGCAGCCTCGGAAGCATCCAAGGAGGCAGTATGGATTCGTAAGTTCGTGAGAGAACTTGGTGTCGTTCCTTTGAGTGCAGATCCTTTGGTTATCTTTTGTGATAACACTGGAGCAATCGCACAAGCAAAGGAACCACGGTCGCACCAGAAGTCCAAGCACATACAGAGACGGTTTCATTTGATCAGGGAGATCATAGATCATGGCGAGATCAAAATCTGCAAGGTTCATACAGATGACAATCTAGCAGACCCGCTTACTAAGCCTCTGGCGCAGCAGAAGCATGAGAAGCACTGTAATAATATGGGTTTGAGATTTCTCAACCATTAGATTAAGTGCAAGTGGGAGATTGTTGGGGTATGCCCTTAAGGCTAATGTTTGAGGCCTGTGGGAATGTATCTGTATCATGTAATAAACTGTTATGTTTATAAAGGCATGGTTATTATTCAGTTGTTTACATTGTCTGCTGCAATATATGTTCTTCTGAATAATGTCTCAAAGCTGTTCAGCTAGGCTGACGTGCTATAAGTCCTTAGTCGAGATATCTTGGTGAACATGAGACAGCCTTGATATGATTGAGACTAATATGTGTTCTAATCTTATAGGATGCTTCGAGCATGGAATAAGATGTAGACTCATGGGTACATTGGATGTACTGGACAGACCCTACTAGGATGTTCAATTGTTTGTCACAATGTGAATATTCCTTGAGTGAGACAAGTGGCACATTTCCTTTGACTTGAGATCACTTGTGTTTTCTAAATGATGATTGTCATTGTTTTGAGATAGTTCAATATCATTTGAAACACAATGATTATAGACTATCTTGGATGGTGAACTTGAATCAGGTTAGGGCACTAGTGATAGACATAGGATTGCCGTCTCCTTGTTTAAGGAGTGTGATGTTCTAAAGGGGCCCCCCTCGGATGAGATGATTGAGAAAGTGTATGGCCATACCCAGATGACTATGTTCATCTGATCTAATCATGCTTATCATATTGGAGTTACAGGCTTGACAGGCTTGTCCAATAAGAACATCCAGTGGCAAAGGAAATATGCATGCCTAGTGATGTTGATTCACACTTGTGCTGTTTTTGGGTGTAGTCTTGGAAGACTCTTTCCTTTATATCGGGAGACAGTGATGTGTTGCTAGATACCCCTCACTGATCGTGATAACGTGAGTTATCGTTACCGACATTTAAAGGAAACCCTCAGGGTCGCACAATTTGATGATATGGCTTACTTAAGTCAGATCGTGTGGACTGAATTGTTTGGGTTCAGTTTAAAGGGATTTAATCTCTGATTGAAAGTGAGATCTGGTCTGATCATGTTTGATTGATTAGGGCTTGAGATCGGTAAGCTTCGATCGAGAGAATGAGTGCTAGATCAGTCAGATCAGAAGCATTGAGAGATTGACGGTCAGATCGAGAGCCTTTGGGTTTATTTTGATCTGGACTTATTTCTTGGTTTATTTGGTTAGTGGACCAAATCGGTTTGAACCAGCTCATGGATGAGCGCATGGTTCAATGGTGATGTGGCATTTGCGATTGGGGTAAACCCAAGATCGCATATGGAGAAGTGGGATGCTAATTTTTAGCACTTCTCAAACATGGCCATGAACACACGTCGCCCCTCTCTTGCCTCTTCATGCAATTGACGCCTCCTTGGGTTGTCATCGAGCGGCATTCTCGTGTGAGGAAGTCTAAGGCGACAAGAGAAAGACGCCAAGAAAGAAAAAGCTCTCTTTTCCCTTTTGCATTCGATCAGAGACACCTTGGACGACTCTTGCTAGCACAAGGGACGACAAGAAGGAGCCAAGACTCATCTTGTGTGTGACGATTTGGAGGAGATCTTCATTGCTCTCTTTCTTCCAAGGCGCCATCTAGAAATGGCAATGGTATGGATCGAATCACTTCTTTTACAATCGGTTTTTGTTAAGTTGATCATATGATACATGCTCTTCGATCTATGAAACCCTTTATCCGCTGCCCCCTACTTTGATTGCGCCACCACTTTAGGGTTTTGCTCCCCCTCGAAGGGGACTCTTCATTGAGTTCCTGTACATTTGAACAAATGTGAACTCCACATGCAGTGTCCAACACCCATGAAATAGAAGAAGAAGATATCATGACCTCAGTCACAAATATACCTGAGCCAGAAGCGATGCTTCCCTTCTTGTCTCCTTGGAGCGCTTTACAGTCCTTTTTCCAGTGACCCAGCTGGCCACAGTGGAAACATCTGTTGTCCTTCGACCGCTTCACCTTTTGTTTCAGAGCCTTGCTGTAGTTCTTGACAGGGGCCTTGACCTTCTTCCCCTTCTTCTTGTTCCTAGAAGGGAACATCAAGACAGAGGTTGAAGGCTTTCCCTTCAGAGTCTCCTCCGTAGTCAAGAGCATATTCAGCAACTCTGCCGGAGTACAGTCGATCTTGTTCATATTAAAATTAATAATGAACGCATCGAAGGAGGCCGGGAGAGACTGCAGAATAATGTCGACAGCAAGCTCCTGATTGATGGTATGCCCCAGTTTTTCTAGAGCCTCCTTGTGCCCAATCATCTTGAGCACATGAGCTCCCACTGGACTCCCTTCAGTCAGTTTGCTCTGAAAGAAAAGCTTGGTCAGATTATAGCGTTCAGTCCTCGCCTGTGCAGCATACAGCATCTTGAGGTTTGCTATAATTTCTATAGCAGACATATCCTCATGCTGACGCTGCAGCGGTGGCGTCATAGACGCTAGCATCAGGCAAGCAACATCAATGCTATCATTGACATGCTTTTCATAGGCATCGCGAACCGCCCTTGCGGCGTTCGCAGCGGGTTGAGGCGGTATAGCTGTCTCGAGGACATACAGTTTCCTCTCAGCCTTAAGAACGATCTTAAGGTATCCGAACCAGTCTGAGAAGTTTGGCCCAGCAAACTTCTCCCTTTCCAGTAGGGATCGCACATTGAAGCTCATGGTGTTCGTTGCTGCAGGAATCTACAACAATGCAAGAACAGCAAGGTCAGTATCAATGTTTAGAATCAATCCAGGACTTAAGAAAGATTCTTTTCTCACTATTTTATCTGACTGAAAAATCCATTAAACAGTCCGAAAGAGTAACACTCTTTTAGTGAGATGGGATCCAAATTTCACACTTGGTCTCCGCGTCCCGCTCAGGCGAGATAAGATGCACAGAGAGTACAAGCACTAATTTCTGGTAGGCAGTCCCTGCCAATCGTCAACCCGTGCGATTCCCCTTCATCTGGGCAATCCAGCCGACTGTGCCAACTGAGTTGGTACAACACAATCTCTGATCCCACAGATGGCTGCCTCCATGTGCTACCATATGCGCCACATATGTAGCCTACATGGTCAAGCTGACCTGACCTACTCCCTGGACCACCACGTGCTATGCTGAGCAACGAGAAGCGATAAATCCCTTCTCTGTAACACGCAGGTGAAATCGCACACCGTCTGAAGATAGATGGACGTGCCCACTGAGTGGGTACAACACGGCTCCAACGATAGTCAGAACAGTGAGGTTTCGCGTCAGAAGGCTTACGAGCTTGATATTTTAGCGTTGGATTTTAACGGTCTTTTATCTTCTTAACTATCATGTAAACCCTATGGTGATAGCAGAAGATAAATAAATTATGCAATTCTAATTATAAACGGTAAGTAGAAAGCATGCTGATCTTATGTGGTAAAAGCCCATTAACCCTAAGTAAGACCTTAAGTTATCTTAAGTCTTCACTTGCTTCTTGGGTCTTTTGCCTCTCATCTGGCCCAGACCAGGGCCCAAGCGCCCTCTGCAGCTCAGGTGCGCCCACCAGCTGCTTGCGCCTTGCTATGTGTGCTTTGAGCTCATGTCAGATTAAAAGTACATTTTAATCTATCTAGACAAGTTTGACACGCAGGTCAATTATACAATAAATTAATTAAAATGTGATGCGCAGATCACAAATATATAATTTACAATTTAAGCCAGGCTCGCAGGCCCCAGCACAGCACACATAAACACGGGCAGCCCACATAAGAATAAATAAACAAGCACATGGCATCCACACAACATGTGATCCATCAAACAAGAAAATAAAATTTTGAAAACCCATTGGCATCATTTTAATTTTCTTATGTGCCCTTACAACCTTACAATGGTCCATTGATAGGGATCCACTCATTCATCTAGTCAGATCCACTGCCCTTGCATGCACCAAGTCCTAACTGACTTGAGTTGACCTAATGGTCAACCATGCATGCGCAATAGGCTGAACAACCCTCATGAGTTTCGGCAAGCGGGTGTGACCCCGGGCCTAACTCATGTGTGTTCAGTAGCCGTCTCAACCAGACCTCGCTACACGCCCTTGATGCAGTCGACCTATAGCCACCTCGTGCTTGCGCACAGGTGCTATCTGGTCAACCCATCTAGGCTGTCAGATGGTCTGATCAGACTATTTGGATCCTTCCTAGAAGATGACTTCAACCCCATCAACCCATCTAAGGGTTTAAAGTAGGGCCTTAGATCTAGATGAGGCGCACATGATCTTTTGTTTTGTCAAAAACAACATGTAAGAAGCACCAACAAACATGCGCCATCCACAACTAAACATACATTTAAGTTCTTAAACTAGCATGTAGTTATTCGGCATGTTATTAGATCTAAGCTTAGCAAACGCAAACATGGATCACATGTAGGCAATCAAATGAACATACATAGAACCTAGCTCTGATACCAATTGAAGAGTCCCCTTCAAGGGGGAGCGCAAGGGGTTGAAACCCTAAAGGGGGCGCATGTAATTTCCAAGGGGTTTCAACATGAGATCGCATGTAATATATGTTCATATGATCAACCTTAAGGAATGTGGAGATCGAAAGAAGATCATACCAAAGCCATCTATTTGGATGGTGTCTTGGAAGCAAAGATCGAAAGGGATCTTCTCCAAAGATGAAGCACACAAGATGAGGAATGGCTTCTCCTTGTCGTCTTTGTGCTAGCAAAGCTTCAAGGGGTCCTTTGCGTGGAGGAAGTTTGAGATGCGAGAACAAGCTTCTCCTTGGATGAAAAACCTTCCCTTCTTCTCGTCAATCCTTCACTCACGAGAGTGCAAGCAAGCCACAAGAGAAGAGGGGAACGTATTTGCGTTTTGGCGTTGAGAGGAATCGGCATTGATGACTTTCCATAAATGGAACATCATTAAGCCATACGCTCATGCCAACCCAAAAACGCTTACTAGCATTGAACCAAGCGTTCACCTTTGTGAACCGGTTCAAGCCAAAACGTCCCAATCGAATTTGGTTCATAAACCAAATCAAAATAGCTCAAGCCATTTGGTCTAGACCATAGTAAACCATAAGGTTTTAGATCTAACCGTTCATCTCTTTGATGCTCTTGATCTCACTGATCCAGCATCAATCCTCTCGATCGAAGCTTACCGATCTCAAGCCCTAATCAATCAAACATGATCAGACCAGATCTCACTTACAATCAGAGTTTCAACTCCTTTAAACTGAACCCAAACAATTCAGTCCACACGATCTGACTTAAGCAAGCCATATCATCGAATTGTGCGACCCTAAGGGTTTCCTTTAAATGTCGGTAACGATAACTTACGTTATCACGATCAGTGAGGGGTATCTAGCAACACATCACTGTCTCCCGATATAAAGGAAAGAGTCTTCCAAGACGACACCCAAACCACAGCACAAGTGTGAATCCACTTCACTAGGCATACATGTTTCCTTTGCCACTGGATGTTCTTATTGGACAAGCGTGTCAAGCCTGTAGCTCCAATATGATGAGCATGATTAGATCAGATGAACATAGTCACCTGGGTATGGCCATACACTTTCTCAATCATCTCATTTAAGGGGGCCCCTTTAGAACATCACACTCCAATCAAGGAGACGGCAATCCTATATCTATCACTAGTGTCCTAACCTGACTCATGATCATTATCCAAGATAGTCTATAACCATTATGTTTCAAATGACATTGAACTACCTCAAAACAATGACAATCATCATTTAGAAACACAAGTGATCTCAAGTCAGAGGACATGTGCCACTTGTTGCATACAAGGATTATTCACATTGTGACAAGCAATTGAATATCCTAGTAGGGTCTGTCCAGTACATCCAATGCACCCATGAGTCTACATCTTATTCCATGCTCGAAGCATCCTATAAGATTAGAACACATATTAGTCTCAATCATATCAAGGCTGTCTCATGTTCACCAAGATATCTCGACTAAGGACATTACAGCATGTCAGCCTAGCTGAACAGCATTGAGACATTATTCAGAGGCACACTTATTGCAGCAAACAATGTAACATACTGAATAACAACCATTGCCTTTATAAACATAAGAGTTTATACATGATACTGATACAATCCCAAGGCGTCAAACATTAGCCTTTAAGGGCATACCCCAACACTTATTACTTGATTAAAACCCTTAATTACATGTGCTAATAACTTGCCTAAACAAGCACCAGCCACATGTGCCCAAACTATTTTCAATTAAGCACAATTCTCCTGTATGCCCCAAGACTAGGTCAAGGTAACATGAGAGCTTGCCTAATTTGGTTTGGGTGTAAGTCCTAATCCAATTAGGACTTCTAATAGATTAATTTCAGCCCCTACATGCACCAATCACAACTAGATTAATATCTCAAGTGATTGGGACCAATTCCTAATCCAAATCAACCTCCTAAAGATACCAATCTAGCACTAGGCGCCAATCCTAGTCCAACTAGGATTCTTGCACGCGCCTATGCCATTAATTCCTCCCCATTATACCCTTTAATCCTCTTAGCTCTTCATTACAACTTATTAGTGAGCCCAATTGAGCAATGGGCCTAGCCCAAAGTCCATTATGCATATAAACCAAGTTATTGGATCCAATCCAATTTAATCCAAGGTCAAATGAGGCTAACCATGGTTAAATTAGTCAATATGCCAAAAATGGAAGTTTGCCCTAATAAGTTTCTTCCATCTCATCAGGCCCATTGGCGCTGATGAAATCTCCAAAATAGATTCGAGTTATCCAATAACTCAATCTAAAGGCTACCCGATCAATATGAAAACTCGAGCATCAAGGTGTGCGACCCTGTAGGTTCCTCTGACGCTGGCAGTGCTGACCAAAGGTCACCACAAGCAGTGAGTGGCACCTAGCAGTGCATCGCTGCTACCTAGGTCTTTGGAATGGATATCGACATCGACATCCCCATCATCGTAACTAGGTACAGATGCATCATAGTCTCTTTGCCGAGTTGATATCAGATTGGACAAGTGTGTCACCACTTGTTTTCACCCAATCACATGGCTACGACTAAATCAGGTTCTCACCTAGGTATGGCCATACACTTTCAGTCATAGTACCATAGAGGAGCTCCATGGATATCATGCTTCCCTTAGGAAGGGGCAAATCCTTTGTCTGTCCATTGTCCTTCTCATATGGGTCGTGACATGCTCAATGACAACTGTTATTACCTCCCAACTACGGCGAGGTGTTAGGTTGTATCAAAGCATATCCCTAACCATATAGAATGACCAATGACCTCAAGTCAAGGGATCAATGCATCTCCTATCACTTGTGAGGATGACTTGTGACACCAAGACATTGCCTCACAGTGGGTCTATCCAGTATATTCAACACTGATATACTCATATATCTGCGTTAGCACCTTGTGCCTAACCAGCCCATATACCAGTCTCATGAGTAGCAGAGCTGTCCCATATCCACTCAGGTACATTGACTGGGGAAAATTATTTGAGCACAGATCCAATCTGTCTCCAGGGACCTTATCATGTAAGTACATAAACGCAGATGTAAACAAACATGGATAATGATAATGCCATAATGATATATAACTATCAATGTCAAGTAGTACAAAGATGGACCAAAACTAGGTCCTAGGGCATATACACCAATAGTTGCTACTATGACCGTGGGAGATCTCACTCTCTCACTGCCGTCGGGACTTCAACAAGAACTTGACCATTGTTACTATGTACTGTCGATTACCAAGAACATCATATCCATTCCTGCCTTAGCAAGGAAAGGATTTAGTTTTGCGATCAAAGAGAACACATTTTCTTTTTCATTGGCAAACTTGTTCTATGGATCTAGTACATTGTTCAATGGGCTATATGTCTTGGATATGCAATGTTTTGTGTGCAACGTAAATACTAAAAGGATAAAATTAAATGGTTTCAACAACACTTATCTTTGGCATTGTTGTTTAGGGCACATTAACAAGAATCGCATTCAACAACTCCATGTAAATAGATTCTTTAAAGACACAATGGAAATTAAAAAATAGGCGAACCTGACCCACTAGAGGCTATGAGATTTACTTTCTTAGATAATACACGGAGTAAATGTGAGGAGTTGAGGCCAGCCAAGGATCCAACACCTAGATTGGAATTTGATTGTCACCACAAACCCTGGAGTCGAGGCACCAATCTCCACTCCTACACACTCTGAAGTTGAGGCACCAACCATAACTTCGACCGCACACTATGAGCACTCTATTGCTACTAGAGAACTAAGGAGGATGCTATCCTAGTGCTCTCTTTTATATAACAAGAGGAGGGAGAACAAGACAAAAGTAGCATCTCAACAACTACCTACTCTAACCATGAAAAAGTAGTCAAGCTGCTACATAAGACAAAAGGGAAAAACATCCCACCAACTACAACTAAAGCTTATGTGCTTGTCCTTGACTCCTAGGCATATAGGGGCTATGTATGATAGCTAGATGTGCTCGAAGTATGCTGTGACAAAGCAGCAAAATTTTGAGATCGTAGGCTGGTTCATCACTAAGGAGGCTTGCTCTTGGGCCGTGTTGTTCAGGTGGTTATGGTGCCCATCTTGAGCTGAGCCATCGGTTGACTGTGTTGGGAGGCGCATGGTCTGGAGGATCTTGGAGTGGACCGAGAGTGGGTTGATGACCCCATGCATCGGTCCGGTGGTTGGCTTGAGCATTGGTATTATTAAATTGTCACCTTGTTGGGCTCCTTTGGGTCCTCCTAGGATGGACGAATGTCGTACGGAGGATGATGTACATCAAAACGGAGTCGTCCAGGTGAAATGGCACCTTCAGGGGAGATCACAGCCAGACCATGATGGTCTTCACGGCCATGATCTATTGGTTTAGAAGTTGCATAGGTGTTTACGCCCATGCTTTGGTCGAGGATGACATGCAAATATATGATATATCCTGACTTATTTCTATTATTATTTTGGTGTAAAATGCATGTTTTATCTCATTTATCTGCTTATTTGCTTCATATTCTTCAGAGTCTTCACTTTTCCTTTATTTTATTGAAATGTAGGGATTTCGCCCTAAAATTGATGGAATTTAGAAGATCTGAAAATATGGGATGAATCCTCATGATGAGACGAAGCTACACATCGAATTTCAGCTAAAACGGAGTTCTCTATTCTCTTCACGAGTATGGCCGTGGATCCATGCACGACCGTGTATGAACCTGCACTTTCAGATTTTTTATGAGACGTTCACGGGCACACCGGTGAATCCGTGCATGGCCGTGAAGAGCAATTTTTCCAAAGATTAAATATCACCGAGCCATACACGAGCATGGCCGTGCATTCGATTTTTCGCCCATAACTTCCTATTTTGGAAGCAGATTTCGCTAAAATTTTCTGGAGTCCTTCTTAACTAGATACGCACATTTTGGGATTGGAATCATCGGATTTGGTTAGGTGGTTGAGGAGAGCGAGTGAAAGGGGTAACGACCTAAGGTTGGGAGTGATTTCTTGACGACAACGCTATTCCGGCGTGATTTCTTCTTCATTCTGACGAGGATCATCGTGCTGGACTTTCTTCCATCAAGGATCTACCTCCCCCTCTGGTTTCAATCAATTTGTATGAGAGATTTCATGTATTTCGTGATGAATCTTGTAGCGTAAACTCTCTTTTCGGGGTTTGGGCGTAGCCCACTATAACATGTTGAATATTATTGTTTAATCTACATTTTATCCAAACTTATCTTTGTTCTTATTCATGTCTAGGAAGTTTTCATTCATGATTATGTACTGGCCATGCATGTTCATGTTTTAAATGTTGTGGGAAGGACTGAGAGGTGAACCACAATCATTGGACCCCTTAGACTGGACTGGTGATTTCGGCAATGAGAGTTGTCGAAATAACCCGAGGAACCCTGATTCTTCATAGAACTCATTGTGTCTGCTTAACCCGGTAAGCCACGAGAGTAGAAGACTTGGGTTAAGCCAGACACCGTACCGTGTCTTGAGAGGGAGCGCGTTTGTACTTTAGGAAGGATTACCTTAAGAACATAGGTGAAACTTAATCAAAATGCCAAGCTTTAATATTTCTTCATGCTTCAGTGCGGTGAAACCCGATACCCTGATTTCTCTAATAGACTTCAAACCCCGATTGCTTGTTTTCTACTATGCTTCTTTTTAATTTGCTTCTGTTTAATTATTTGCATTAGGACATTAGTTATTTCCCATATAATTGTTAATGTAACTATTAGTTAACTGATCAGTTAGTACTTGACCCTAGTCCTCGTGGGATCGATACTTTTTATTACGCGATTGATTGTGCACTTGCGGTAGTTGCCTATCATGTTTAGGCCCTATCAAGTTTTTGGCGTCATTACCGGTGACAAGGTTGCCAATATTAACACGATCAGAAAATTAATAAACTAGGTTTTGTTAGATTTTATTTGTCTGTTCTTCTGTTTGTTTGCTTTTTCTTTTTAGTTGTAGATTTTATTTGGTGCTGTTGCTACTAATCTCTTTTTGTCAATGTACTTGTTTATGCCCAGGAACACTGTTCAAACAGGGGAACTTGTACTTGGAGATCCGGAGATAGAGCGTACCTTCTGTCTGGTCAGAAGAAATTTAAAAATGTTGAAGCTTGAAGGACAATTTTTTGACAACCAAACAATGGATGCCAATGCGAATCGCTCTCTGAAGGACTTTGCAGCACCCACCATCTCTGGTGTGCACTCGAGCATATCGCGACCGGCTATCGAAGTTAACAACTTCGAGATCAAGCCATCCCTTGTACAAATGGTGCAACAGAACCAATTTAGTGGAGCAGCCACTGAAGATCCTAACCTTCACTTGTTAATATTTCAAGAATGCTGCGACACTCTGAAAATTAATGGTGCTCATCCTGATGCTATTAAACTTAGGCTTTTCCCTTTTTCTTTCGGGGACCGAGCCAGGGTGTGGTTGCAATCTTTACCACAGGGCTCTATCACAACATGGGAACAATTATCTCAGGCTTTTATGTCAAAGTATTTCCCACCAAGCAAAATAGCCCAGCTCAGAAATCAAATCACCAATTTCGCCCAACGAGAAGGAGAGTCTCTCTATGAAGCATGGGACCGGTTCAAGGAATTACTAAGGATGTGCCCACACCATGGTCTACAGAAATGGGTAATCATTCATACCTTTGACTGTGGATTATTATATCAGACCAGACTTTTTGTAGATGCTGCTGCTGGTGTGGCACTAATGAACAAAAACTATGATGATGCAATGGAGTTGATTGAGAACATGACACTCAACCATTATCAGTGGTTAGGAGAGAGGAGCCAGCTAGTTCAACGTTCTGGGAAGTTTGATATGAACATGATTAATTCCCTAGTAGCAAAAGTAGATTCACTTTCTTCTAAGCTTGATTCTATTAATGTTTCTACTTCTAACTCTATCACTTGTGATGTTTGTGAAGTGACAGGACATTCATCTGATGACTGCCACATCTTGAGCGCCCCTCCTGAACAAGTCAACACTATTGGGAATTTCAGAAATCAGAACGACCCCTACTCGAACACATATAGTCTAGGATGGAGAAATCATCCAAATTTCTCCTATAGGTTGAACCAAGGATAGATCCCTCCTGCAAAATTTTCTAATCCGGATTCTTCTTCTAATTTTAGGCCTCATCCTGAATACTACATCAATCCGCCAACCAAAGACAACCGGATACTCCTAAAAAATCTAGGTTAGAGTCGATGTTGGAGAATTTCATGGCAAGTCAAATGAAGCACAATGACTCTATATGTGAGCAAATTCACCAGCTAAACATGAAAGTGGACTCAGTATCCACACACTCGAAAATGATGGAGAACTAGATCACACAACTGGACTAGCGAACCAGTTCATTATCTAGAACCCAAGGAATGCTTCTAGCTCAACCTGAAGCAAATCCGAGAGACCAATGCAATGCCATCGTGACAAGTGGTGATGAGGAATTAAAGGACTCTGAAACTGAGCATATCGAGAAAGAAAAAGAAGAGTCTGAAAGCCAGAATGTGAAACCTCACCCAGAAATTCCTGAAACACTAGACATCGAGAAGAAAATGGCTATTACTGAAAACTCTACAAATTTCATTAGTAAACAGCCACCTCTTAAATTTGAAGACCCTGGTAGTTTTGATATACCATGCATGATTGGCAATATTTCATTCGATATAGCACTTTCGTATTTAGGTTATAGGGTCAGCATCATGTCATTCGTCACCTTCGAGAAGCTGGACTTGGGGAATCGAAATCAACACCTTAGGTTCTACATTCGTCACATTCGTCCCTTAGGCTCTAAACTCCACCCGCTCGGGATTGCTGAGAACATGCCACAGCAAATTAAATGATTCTCTATCCCGGTAGACTTTGTGATTCTATATATGGCTGAGAATTCCACTTTTCGTCTTATATTGTGCAGGTCATTCCTTACTGCGATCAAAGCTACAATCGATGTCCCAAACAGGACAATCACTTTTTGTATTAATGGGAATAATATGTCATTCAATCTTCCTGGTAATAATAAAGAATTATGTTTTTCAAGTTCTAGGGGGAACAGAGTAGTGGTGAAGGGAAGTACTGTACAGGCAAGGAGCAAGATGGAACTCTACCCAGAAGTTTTTCATGAATATTTTGGCAATAAACCCGATGACTCGACTGGTCTAAGAGGAGACAAGGTGGTGGCTATGATGATTCACACTGAAGACGCCACGGAAACCAGTCTAAAGAAGAAAACATTCAGAATATTTGGAGATTAAGTTTTCATTGACCTCGCGAAAGCCTGTATATTGTATAACTTTGTTATTCTAAGTTCTGTCAAGATAGTTAGAGATGAACTTGTATATCTTGTACTTATTTTAATAGGTGCAATTCGTGAGCGACAAAGAAAGCACAGGCTCCACACCACTTACTCTGCCTCTACTACACCAAACCCACCATGACCCTAAAGAAGCGCTTGTTGGGAGGCAACCCTACCTCTTGTTTAGTTTCTTTCTTATTTATTTTCGTCATTTTGTCTTTGTTGTTTTTCTATTTTTCTTTCATATTTATGCTATCTAGGCTATACTCTGCTGATGTTATTTTTTCTGGATTTTTTAGGACCTTGCGAGCCATTCATGGTGGCACCCGTTGCATCCATGCACGGCCGTGAATGCCTCGCAGATTTTTCTGCAAACAGCACCGAGATGTTCACGGGTAGGGGCGTGACGATCTGCACGACCGTGAACAGCTTTATCAATTGTCGCTGAGAAATGCATGGTCATGCTCGTGTATCCATGCACGGCCGTGCAGCGTAAGTGAAGCCAGGTTCATTTTTGCAACGAGACTTGCATGGGCCGGGGTGTGTATCCGTGCACGGCCGTGCACGATCCAGCTTATAAACTAGACGCCAGCACACCCATGTACACACTCGTGTATGAAACCCTAGCGCTGCCATTGCTCTCGGGGGACTTTTTACTCCACTTGCTCTCGCGGTTGGGGTCCGACCTTACCAGATGGAGCAAGCCCAGGGCAGCTCCCACCGTGACTTTGATGCCTGCATCTCCATGCGGATGATAGTCAAGGAAGGAGAACTCTACAGTCTACTCTTCTCTAGGAGCGATGTCAAGCTACCACTGCCAAATCCCGCATGCACCACAGTCCGCGAGCAGCAGAACTGGAGAGTATGGCAGTTGAGGATCATGATGTGCCCCTCGGGACTCAGGCACCACCACCTTCTTAGCAGCGGCCTACCACCCAGCTTGACCACATGGAGACTATGATCTGATTTCTCTGAGACACCCAACAAGAGACTCACCTTTCCATCGAAGAAGGGCTTGATCGGATTCGCAATCTTGAGACTGAGGTAGATCGCTAGGGACGCGTACAGTCCTCTCTCTTAGAGTTTGTGCATGACCTTCAGGCAAGGCTGCGTCGACGCTCGGGATGAGCATCATTGGTTTCACCCATCACTCGGTCAACTTTCTGCTTTTCCAGTAGTTTACTTTAGTCATTAGTTGTTTCTTTACTTTAATTAGATTGTCATTTCCTTTTTTGCATTTTTAGTTTTCTAGTGGTTTCAACATATTCAGTGTCTTACCCACACCCCTTCTTTTTGTTATTTGCTTTGCCTTTGGCACTGATTTGTTCTATGAGTACTTGATTGATTGGGATGGGAATTTTATCTTTTACTTGTCAATGGTTGATGTGATATGAAAGGACACAATTTTAAATACAAGCAGGTAGACTCGTTTCAGGTGTCGCGGCCAAAGGTATTGGCGTACAGGGCTATTGTTACTCCCTGGCGCGGCTCCAAAAACTTGTTGTCCCTAACTTGTAGTGTCCACAAGTGCACGGATACTCGAAGTAATAAAGAAAATATCGATCCCACAGAGACCTTATTGTTAAGTACCAAATAATTGATTTCTCACTAGCTAAGCAAACCGAATATAATGGAAGTAAACTATGCAAGAAAAGTACGCTAAAAGATAATAAGAGAGAGAACTGGGACTAGGGTTTCATCTGTTAGGTCCCCTTCAAGGGGGAGCGCAAGCGGATAAAGCCCCTTTCTAGAGGGGGGCGCAAATGCAATTTTGGGGGTGTCACCCTCATGATCGCATGTAGATCATATGGTTAACTTATGTATAAGCGAAAGGATCTTTAAAGGGATCATACCAATGCCATGAAGTTGGATGTCGGCTTGGAAGAAGAGAGCAACTTTGATCTCCTCCAAAAGTTCACACACAAGGTGAAGATCTCTTACTTCCTTGGCGTCACTTGTGCTAGCAAGGCACCCAAGGTTCCTTGTCGAATGGAAGGAGATGATGAAAGCTTTCTTGGCCGATCCTTCTTCTCGTCAACCTCTACCACCCGAGAGTTCGAGTGTCGTCGAGAGCCAAAGGGGAGATGAGCGTTTTTCCAAGCTTGTGATCGAATGTGGAGACATTCATCACTATGGCAAAACCGAAATGCCATAAATGGTAAGTCTTCAACACATGCGTTATGCGTTCACATGTAGTGAACCAAACGCATATCTCATCTCACAAATGAACCAAGCGCTCACATATGAGCCGGTTCAATGTAGTTGGTCCAATGACCAAACCAAATCAGCCCAAGTATTGGTCCAGACCAAAATAAACCCTAAGGTTCAAGATCTGACCGTTCATCCTTTGATGCTCTTGATCTCCCAGATCTAGCATCCACACTCTCGATCAAAGCTTACCGATCTCAAGCCCTAATCAATCAAACATGATCAGACTGGATCTCACTTACAATCAGAGTTTAATCTCCTTTAAACTGAATCAAAACAATCCAGTCCACCCGATCTGACTCAAGTAAGTCATATCACCAAATTGTGCGACCCTAAGGGTTTCCTTTAAATGTCGGTAACGATAACTCACGTCATCACAATCAGTGAGGGGTATCTAGCAACACATCACTGTCTCCCGATATAAAGGAAAGAGTCTTCCAAGACTACACCCAAACCACAGCACAAGTGTGAATCCACTTCACAAGGCATACATGTTTCCTTTGCCACTGGATGTTCTTATTGGACAAGCATGTCAAGCCTGTAACTCCAATACAATGAGCATGATTAGATCAGATGAACATAGTCATCTGGGTATGGCCATACACTATCTCAATCATCTCATACAGGGGGGCCCCTTTAGAACATCACACTCCTTGAACAAGGAGACGGCAATCCTTTATCTATCACTAGTGTCCTAACCTGACTCATGATCATTATCCAAGATAGTCTATAATCATTATGTTTCAAATGATATTGAACTACCTCAAAATAATGACATTCATCATTTAGAAACACAAGTGATCTCAAGTCAGAGGACATGTGCCACTTGTTGCATTCAAGGATTATTCACATTGTGACAAACAATTGAATATCCTAGTAGGGTCTGTCCAGTACATCCAATGTACCCATGAGTCTACATCTTATTTCATGCTCGAAGCATCCTATAAGATTAGCACACAAATTAGTCTCAATCATATCAAGGCTGTCTCATGTTCACCAAGATATCTCGGCTAAGGACATATGCATGTCAGCCTAGCTGAACAGCTTTGAGACATTATTCAGAAGTACACTTATTACAGCAGACAAGGTAGCAACCTGAATAATAACCATGCCTTTATAAACATAAGAGTTTATTACATGATACTTATACAATCCCAAGGCCTCAAACATTAGCCTTAAGGGCATACCCCAACAATCTCCCACTTGCACTTAATCTAATGGTTGAGAAACCTCAAACCCATATTATTACAGTGCTTCTCATGCTTCTGCTGCGCCAGAGGCTTGGTAAGCGGGTCAGCCAGATTGTCATCTGTATGAACTTTGCAGATTTTGATCTCGCCTCGATCAATGATCTCCCGGATCAAGTGAAACCGTCTCTGTATGTGCTTGGACTTCTGGTGCGACCGTGGTTCCTTTGCTTGTGCGATTGCTCCAGTGTTATCACAGAAGATAACCAAAGGATCTGCACTCGAAGGAACGACACCAAGTTCTTTCATGAACTTACGAATCCACACTGCCTCCTTGGATGCTTCCGAGGCTGCAACATACTCGGCTTCTGTTGTGGAATCAGCAACAGTTGACTGTTTGAAACTCTTCCACACCACTGCTCCACCATTCAAGCTAAAAACATAGCCTGATTGCGATCGGAAATCATCCTGGTCCGACTAGAACGAAGCGTCAGTATATCCTTCTATACTGAGTTCTTCCTGACCACCATATATCAAGAACATATCTTTGGTCCTCCGCAGATATTTTAAAATGTTCTTGACCGCAATCCAGTGCGCCATACCTGGATTACTTTGGAACCGACTGGTCACGCTTAACCCGTAAGCGACGTCTGGGCGAGTACACAACATCGCATACATAATGGACCCAATAGCCGAAGCATAAGGCGTATTGTCCATTTCATCTTTCTCAGTCTGTGTTTGTGGACACTGACTCTTCGAAAGATTCAGACCATGTCTGACTGGAAGATATCCTCGTTTTGAATTCTCTAAATGAAATCTCTCCAGGACTTTATCGATGTAAGTACTCTGGCACAGCCCGAGAAGCCTCTTAGATCTATCCCTGTAGATCTTCACACCTAATACATAGGCTGCTTCTCCTAGATCTTTCATCTGGAAACATTTCCTTAACCATGCTTTAACAGCATGCAGTTCAGGAATATCATTTCCAATGATCAAGATGTCATCGACGTAGAGGATTAGGAATGTAATTATGCTCCCACTAAACCTCTTATATACACACGGGTCATCTTCGTTCTTGATGAAACCAAACTCAGAGATTGATTCATCAAAACGAATATTCCAGCTTCTAGATGCTTGTTTAAGTCCATAAATGGACTTCTTTAACTTGCATATTTTATGACGATCTGATGGATTAGTGAAACCCTCAGGTTGTGTCATATACACATCCTCATCCAGATTTCCATTAAGGAAAGCTGTCTTCACATCCATCTGCCAGATCTCATAATCATAATATGCAGCTATCGCGAAAAGAATCCGAATAGACTTAAACATGGCTACAGGTGAGAAAGTTTCATCATAATCTATCCCGTAGATTTGTTTGAAACCTTTCGCAACCAGCCTGCCTTTATAGGTAACCACGTTACCATCCATGTCAACCTTCTTCTTGAAGATCCATTTACAGCCTATAGGGATTACTCCCGGAGGCGGATCAACCAAATCCCAGACTTGGTTATCTGACATGGAGTCCATCTCGGCTCGCATAGCTTCAAGCCATCTAGCTGACTGCGGTCCACTGACCGCATCCGCATATGTGAGGGGTTCATCATTATCAATGATGTAGACTCCGTCATAGCGCTCAGGCTGTCGACGGATCCTTCCCGATCTTCGCGGTTCCCGTGATATTTGAGCCTCAGGTTGTTCGACAACCTGTTCTACCGGCTCAGGCACATCCAACTGTGCTTGACTACTTTGTCCTTCTTCTGGAATCTCATCCAGCTTTATTTCTCTCCCACTGGCCTCTTGCAGAAGAAACTCCTTCTCAAGAAATATGGCCGTCCGAGCAACAAATACTTTGTTCTCTTTGGGATCGTAGAAATAATAACCCTTAGTTTCCTTAGGGTAACCGACAAATATACATTTCTCAGATCTGCTCTCCAGCTTCCCAGAGGCGAGCTTTTTGACATAAGCCTCGCAACCCCAGATCCTGATAAATGTCAAGCTTGGCTGTTTCCTATACCATAACTCATATGGTGTCTTAGAAACTGCCTTGGATGGCACTCGGTTTAGTACCTTTGCAGCTGTTTCCAGTGCAAAACCCCAAAAGGAATACGGTAGAGTAGCCTGACTCATCATAGAACGAACCATATCAAGTAACGTTCTATTTCTCCTCTCGGACACACCATTCCATTGCGGTGTTCCTGGCGGAGTGAGCTGTGAGATAATCCCACACTCCTTCAGATAGTCAGTAAACGCATGACTTAGGTATTCACCACCTCGATCAGAACGAAGTGCCTTGATATTTCGGCCTAGCTGATTCTGTACTTCATTTTTGAACTCTTTGAACTTGTCAAAAGATTCACTCTTATGTCTCATCAAATACACATATCCATACCTACTGAAATCATCAGTAAAGGTAATGAAGTAATGATAGCCACCTCTGGCATGTTTACTAAAAGGCCCACACACATCACTATGTATAAGGTCAAGTAAACCTGAAGCCCTTTGACTTTTGTTAGGAAAAGGTGACTTCGTCATTTTACCCATTAAACAAGCTTTGCATGTATCAATCTCCTCATAGGAGAATGATCCCAGCAGTCCATGATCATGCAACCGCTTAATGCGCTTCTCGTTAATATGGCCTAAACGACTATGCCATAGCAAGGTGCTATCATCAGCATACTTGGCTTTCTTATTATCAATGTTTTGTATAGAATATTCCATGTCCAACATGAATAACCCATTGTTAATTGAACCAGTTGCATACACAATATTATCATAAGATAAAACACACTTTGAAATCTTGCATTCAAAGGCAAATCCTTTCCTGACAAGAGCAGGAATAGAGATAATATTCTTGGTAATACTGGGTACAAAATAACAATTGTTTAATTCTAATACAATGCCAGATGGTAAAGAAATGAAATAGTCTCCTACAGCAACAGCAGCAACCCGTGCCCCGTTTCCAACTCGTAGGTCAACCTCATGCTGTCCCACCTGCCTTCTTCTCTTGAGTTCCTGTACATTTGAACAAATGTGAACTCCACATGCAGTGTCCAACACCCATGATATAGTAGAAGAAGATAACATGACCTCAGTCACATATATACCTGAGCCAGAAGCGATGCTTCCCCTCTTATCTCCTTGGAGCGCTTTACAGTCCTTTTTCCAGTGACCCAGCTGGCCACAGTGGAAACACCTGTTGTCCTTCGACCGCTTCACCTTCTGTTTCAGCGCCTTACTGTAGTTCTTGACAGGGGCCTTGCCCTTCTTCCCCTTCTTCTTGTTCCTTGAAGGAACCATTAAGACAGAGGTTGAAGGCTTTCCCTTCAGAGTTTCCTCAGTAGTCAAGAGCATATTCAACAGCTCTGCCGGAGTACAATCGATTTTGTTCATATTAAAGTTAATGATGAACGCATCGAAAGAAGGCGGAAGAGACTATAGAATGATGTCTACAGCAAGCTCCTGGTTAATGGTATGCCCCAGTTTCTCCAGAGCCTCCTTGTGCCCAATCATCTTGAGCACGTGAGCTCCCACTGGGCTCCCTTCATCCAGTTTGCTCTGAAAGAAGAGCTTCGTCAGATTATAGCATTCTGTCCTCGCCTGTGCAGCATACAGCATCTTGAGGTTCGCTATGATCTCTATAGCTGACATATCCTCATGCTGACGCTGCAGCGGTGGCGTCATAGACGCTAGCATCAGGCAAGCGACATCAATGCTATCATTGACGTGCTTTTCATAGGCATCCCGAACCGCCCTTGCGGCGTTCGCAGCGGGTTGAGGCGGCACTGCCGTCTCGAGGACATACAGTTTCCTCTCTGCCTTAAGAACGATCTTAAGGTGTCCGAACCAGTCTGAGAAGTTTGGCCCAGCAAACTTCTCCCTTTCCAGTAGGGATCGCACATTGAAGCTCATGGTGTTCGTTGCTGCAGGTATCTACAACAATGCAAGAACAGCAAGGTCAGTATCAATGTTAAGAATCAATCAGGACTTAAGAATGATTCCTTTTTCTCACTATTTTAGCTGACTGTAAAATCCATAAAACAGTCCGAAAGAGTAATACTCTTTTAGTGAGATGGGATCCAGATTTCATACTTGGTCTCCGCGTCCCGCTCAGGCGAGATAAGATGCACAGAGATGACAAGCACTAATTTCTGGTAGGCTGTCCCAGCCAATCGCCAACCCGTGTGATTCCCCTTCATCTAGGCAATCCAGCAGACTGTGCCAACTGAGTTGGTACAACACAGTCTCTGATCGCACAGATGGCTGCCTCCATGTGCTACCATATGCGCCACATATGTAGCCTACATGGTCAAGCTGACCCGACCTACTCCCTGGACCACCACGTGCTATGCTGAGCAACGAGAAGCGATAAATCCCTTCTCTGTAACACGCAGGTGTAATCCAGCACCATCTGAAGATAGATGGACGTGCCCACTGAGTGGGTACAACACGGCTCCAACGATAATCAGAATAGTGAGGTTTCGCATCAGAAGGCTTACGAGCTTGATATGTTAGCGTTTGGATTTTAACGGTCTTTTATCTTCTTACTATCAGGCAAATCCTATGGCTATAGCAGAAGATAACTAAACATGCAATTCTAATTATAAGCAATAAGTAGAAAGCATGCAGATCTTATGTGGTAAAAGCCCATAGCCTAAGTAAGACCTTAAATTATCTTAAGTCTTCACTTGAGCTTCTTGGGACATTTGCATCTCATCTGGTCCAACCCAGGGCCCTAGCTCCAAGAGCACCTCAGGTGCGCCACCAGCTGAATGCCCCTCTGGGATGTGTGCCTTTGTGCTCTTGTCTAATCAAATACAATTTGATCTATCTAGACAAGTTTGACTCGCAGGTCAATTATACAATAGATAAATTAAAAATGTGATTCGCAGATCACAAATTAATTTACAAGTTTAATTCCAGGCACGCAGGCCCCAGCACAGCACACATTTAACATGGGCAGCCCACATAAGAATAAATAGACAAGCATCATGGCATCAATCAACATGTGATCCTAAAACAAGAAAATAAAATTTTGAAAACCCCATTGGCATCAATTTTAATTTTCTTATGTGTTCTACAACCTTACAATGGTCCATTGATAGGGATCCACTCATCCATCTGGTCAGATCCTCTGCCCTTGCATGCACCGAGTCCTAACTGACCCGAGTTGACCTAATGGTCAACCATGCATGCGCCAAGGGCTGAACAACCCTCATGAGTTCTGGCAAGCGGGTGTGACCCCGGGCCTAACTCATGTGTGTTCACTGGTTGTCTCAACCAGACCTCGCTACACGCCTAAGATGCAATCGACCTATGGCCACCTCATGCTTGCGCACAGGTGCCATCTGGTCGATCCATCTAGGCTGTCAGATGGTCTGATCAGACTATTGGATCTACCCTAGAGGTGACTTCAACCCCATCAACCCATCTAAGGGTTTATAGTAGACGCCATTAGATCTAAATGGAGCGCGCAAGATGTTACAAGTTTTAGGTAAAAACCAACTACAACATGCGCAACAACAAAGTAAGAAGCTTTCATCTACATTAGCATGCGCAACTAGATATATGGTAACAAGCGCAAACATGATGAAACTTCAAGATAGATCTATAACATGCGTTGACATACTCGGATCACAAACAAGCAACATGAAGCAATCATATGAATCTACATGAATCCCAAGCTCTGATACCAATTGTTAGGTCCCCTTCAAGGGGGAGCGCAAGCGGATAAAGCCCCTTTCTAGAGGGGGGCGCAAATGCAATTTTAGGGGTGTCACCCTCATGATCGCATGTAGATCATATGGTTAACTTATGTATAAGCGAAAGGATCTTTAAAGGGATCATACCAACGCCATGAAGTTGGATGTCGGCTTGGAAGAAGAGAGCAACTTTGATCTCCTCCAAAAGTTCACACACAAGGTGAAGATCTCTTACTTCCTTGGCGTCACTTGTGCTAGCAAGGCACCCAAGGTTCCTTGTCGAATGGAAGGAGATGATGAAAGCTTTCTTGGCCGATCCTTCTTCTCGTCAACCTCTACCACCCGAGAGTTCGAGTGTCGTCGAGAGCCAAAGGGGAGATGAGCGTTTTTCCAAGCTTGTGATCGAATGTGGAGACATTCATCACTATGGCAAAACCGAAATGCCATAAATGGTAAGTCTTCAACACATGCGTTATGCGTTCACATGTAGTGAACCAAACGCATATCTCATCTCACAAATGAACCAAGCGCTCACATATGAGCCGGTTCAATGTAGTTGGTCCAATGACCAAACCAAATCAGCCCAAGTATTGGTCCAGACCAAAATAAACCCTAAGGTTCAAGATCTGACCGTTCATCCTTTGATGCTCTTGATCTCCCAGATCTAGCATCCACACTCTCGATCAAAGCTTACCGATCTCAAGCCCTAATCAATCAAACATGATCAGACTGGATCTCACTTACAATCAGAGTTTAATCTCCTTTAAACTGAATCAAAACAATCCAATCCACCCGATCTGACTCAAGTAAGTCATATCACCAAATTGTGCGACCCTAAGGGTTTCCTTTAAATGTCGGTAACGATAACTCACGTCATCACAATCAGTGAGGGGTATCTAGCAACACATCACTGTCTCCCGATATAAAGGAAAGAGTCTTCCAAGACTACACCCAAACCACAGCACAAGTGTGAATCCACTTCACAAGGCATACATGTTTCCTTTACCACTGGATGTTCTTATTGGACAAGCATGTCAAGCCTGTAACTCCAATACAATGAGCATGATTAGATCAGATGAACATAGTCATCTGGGTATGGCCATACACTATCTCAATCATCTCATACAGGGGGGCCCCTTTAGAACATCACACTCCTTGAACAAGGAGACGGCAATCCTTTATCTATCACTAGTGTCCTAACCTGACTCATGATCATTATCCAAGATAGTCTATAATCATTATGTTTCAAATGATATTGAACTACCTCAAAATAATGACATTCATCATTTAGAAACACAAGTGATCTCAAGTCAGAGGACATGTGCCACTTGTTGCATTCAAGGATTATTCACATTGTGACAAACAATTGAATATCCTAGTAGGGTCTGTCCAGTACATCCAATGTACCCATGAGTCTACATCTTATTTCATGCTCGAAGCATCCTATAAGATTAGCACACAAATTAGTCTCCATCATATCAAGGCTGTCTCATGTTCACCAAGATATCTCGACTAAGGACATATGCATGTCAGCCTAGCTGAACAGCTTTGAGACATTATTCAGAAGTACACTTATTACAGCAGACAAGGTAGCAACCTGAATAATAACCATGCCTTTATAAACATAAGAGTTTATTACATGATACTTATACAATCCCAAGGCCTCAAACATTAGCCTTAAGGGCATACCCCAACATCATCCACCTTGATTTCAATGACTATATATGAATAAAAGGTCGTCAGTCAAATCTTGTTATGATAAAGACTTAATTTACTTCATAAAGGGATTATCTCACTTTCGTGCAGACAATCATGCAGGGACCAATCCTCACTTTCGCGCAAGATTTATCCCAAGCTAATGATAAGTAAATCATCAATCAAAGAACTTAAATATCACTTTCGTGCATCCGAATTCTAAGTTGATTGTCTCAAGCGGAATCTCAAGGATCACTTTCGTGCATCCGAGACTCAACACAAGTTCTACCGATGGTTCTCCAACGTTCCGATCCTCACTTTCGTGCAAGATCTCCATGTTTGACAAACTAACTTAATCCTAGGTTCATAATTATCAACATGGCAATTACGTCACTAAAATAAAGAAATAAGAACTTTAACCTAATTTCTTACGGTGAGTTCCTATTAATCAATTTTAGGGTTGCAATTCTCAAGTAAGTCACCTTTCGGTCCTTATTGCGAGAACTCTAAACATGATGACAAGAAGTAAACTAAGGATAATTTTTGAACAATAATCACATAGGTAAAATTATCATGGCAAAATTATCTTGACGAAATAAAAAGTATCTAATCATTAAAAATCAAAGTGATTACATACCATGTCCCAAAATATGTTTAAGCTTGCATGGAGAAGAAAATACAATAATTCATAGTTCAGAACGATCAGAAATAGAAGGAAAACAGGGTTTTAGGAAAATACACCACAGCTGTAATACAAATTACAGTCGTATTTTATTGTGAATAGTGGCAGCGCAACTTCTTTCCTTGATTCTTCCTCCGTCTGACCTTCTCTTGCTCTGAAACTTCTGTGGTGTCCTCTTCTCCTCTAGATGAAGCTTCAGAGTAAGAATCACAACCTGAGGTGGCCTCCATGCCTCTCGACGTGAAGCCAAACCCTAACCGCCTCTATGTCAATTGCTCCCTGGATCCTTGATAAAAATTCTTTCTTCCACTTTGTGTGTCTTCTCCTCTTAAAGACGAGTCTGCAGCATCTTTCGGATCCCAATTTGAGGTCTAGATCAAAAGATATGGTCCGCGCAAGATTCGGACCCGTAAAAATCACGTTTTTGACTTGTAATTACGGCCGTAAAGAAGTTTACGGCAGTGCCGTAATCTAGACGGAAAGCTTTTGGATGAAAATCTTCTGGGATTACGGCACCATAAAATACCTTACGGCTATGCCTTAATGTCAGTAATCTCTCGGATGGAAAACCATCTAGAATTATGGTACCGTAAATTCCGTTACGGTGGTACCGTAAACTTCATCAAATCTCTGCCCAGAATTACTCTCATATTACGGCCTGTAAAAATGTTTACGGCAGTGCCGTAATCTTCATGAAATCTCTGGTTGGAAAAATCTCAAAATACAGCACCGTAAAGAGTGTTACGGGGGTACTGTAATTTTGATCTGAGTCTGCAGTCAAATTACGGTACTGTAAAAGTCATATTGGGGGTGCCGTAATTTTCTCTGAAGCTCTGATTCTTCTGAAATTTAACGTGTGATCCCCTCTTGACGTTGTGAATTCAATTATGCATCTAGTTTGCTCAAAATCGATTGAAAAACATGCCTTTTTGCCCGAAAATCATCAAAAACAAAAAAGAGTGTAGATTTTGCAAATATTAATAAAAAAGGCATAAAAATAAGCAAATTCTATGAATATGACACAAAAACACTCATGAATTGGGACAAAAATTACTATATATTTTAGTGTCATCAAACACATAAGGCTCAAACTTTGCTTGTCCTCAAGCAAAAATCAAAATTTGATCATAGGCCTAGACTTTCTCATGAAGAATAAATTTCTAAAATACAATCATCAATGAAAAATTCCATCAATTGTTTCACAAAACTTCAAATAAATATATCATTCATAGAATTCAACCCTCTAGATCCACAACTCAATCAAATAAAATTTTGCAACTTGTATAATAAATAGAATTTTCAATCTTATGATTTCATCCAGTTTTCAGTTCAAATCTATCATGCTTTTGTTTACAGGAATTAGGTTTCCAATATCTTTTTCCACACATAATTTTTTTCCTTTTTTTATGTATTTTGTTTGTTTTTGTAAAGATGGCATGTACCCACATAGATACATACTTTTTATTTTTGACTTCAACTCTTTCTTCGGTACCACTGTCAATTTTACACAGTCCCAAGTAGAGGAGTCTTATTCTTTTTATCTCTCATTATTTTTCATGCATAGACTTCAACCCATGTCTTAGGTACCACTATCGATTTTACATAGTGCCAAGTAGGGGAGTCTCTCACTATTTTTATGGATCTTGGATTCTTTTTTCCTAACAAATAGCAAAATAGACCAAATAAATTATCAGATAAATCAGATTTACAGTCATCAAAATTAGAGTGAGATGCCATAATATCCACATAAGGCTCAATGTCAAAACAATCATAATCAGAGGGGGAATTTTCGAAATCAAGTTTTTCAGTATCAAACTCAAATAAATAAGCTTGTTGTGCAATCTGGGTTTCTAGCAATTCAGTATTAGCAGTCAAGGATTCTTCTTGAAAAGAAATTTGATTAACTAAACCCTTAAGATCCTCAATTTGCTTACTTTGATTGGTCTTGATTTGGCACTGATTTGTCATAATTTTTTCTTGATCAGCTATCAATCTTTCTAACATAGTCTCTAAGCTAGATTTTTCAGTATCTTCATAGTATGGTTCAGAGACATGATCAGAGCAATCATCATAAAAAGAAGTTTGATTTTCCCAAATAGAATAGTAATGATCATCTTGATAACATGGTAAATTGGGATTTACATGATATCTAAATTGACATTCATAAGCATAATGATCATTGGATTTACAAATATTGCATCTAATAGAAGGAATAGAGTGTAATTTCAATATGTTTGCAAGAGTGCATCGTGAATAATCTTCATGATATACCTTACTTATTTGAGATGCCCATGAATTGTGATGAAAAGACATATTTATCAAATCTATCAAGAACGGAAAGATAATCCAACACCAATCAATCAAAATTTTTCTTTTATTTTTTTTATTTTTTTTCAAAATATAAAAAACAAAGAAAATATAAAACACAAGAAAATTCACAAATTTCAGAAATTCTCAGTTCTATCACAACTTCTAAAAATCCAAAACCTGCAAAAATAAAAAATAATGTTAAATCTAAAACAAATAAGACCTAGTCTAGCAATACTAACAACTATTTTGATATTAACAAAACTAAGGTCCCCGGCAACGGCGCCAAAAACTTGATGTGATCCGAAATGACACACTTTTAAATACAAGCAGGTAGACTCGTTTCAAGGGTCGTGACCAAAGGTATTGGCGTACAAGGCTATTGTCACTCCCTGGTGCGGCTCCAAAAACTTGTTGTCCCTAACTTGTAGTGTCCGCAAGTGCACGGATACTCTAAGTAATAAAGAAAATATCGATCCCATATAGACCTTATTGTTAAGTACCAAATAATTAATTTCTCACTAGCTAAGCAAACCGAATATAATGGAAGTAAACTATGCAAGAAAATTACGCTAAAAGATAATCAGAGAGAGAACTAGGACTAGGGTTTCATCCACCATGATTTCAATGACTAGATATGAATAAAAGGTGGTCAGTCAAATCTTGTTATGATCAAGACTTAATTTACTTCATAAAGGGATTATCTCACTTTCGTGCAGACAATCATGCAGGGACCAATCCTCACTTTCGCGCAAGATTTATCCCAGGCTAATGATAAGTAAATCATCAATCAAAGAACTCAAAGATCACGTTCGTGCATCCAAATTATAAGTAGATTGTCTCAAGCGGAATCTCAATGATCACTTTCATGCCTCCGAGACTCAACACAAGTTCTACCTATGGTTCTCCAATGTTCCAATCCTCAGTTTCGTGCAAGATCTCCACGTTTGACACACTAACTTAATCCTAGGTTCATAATTATCAACATGGCAATTACATCACTAAAATAAAGAAATAAGAACTTTAACCTAATTTCTTACGGTGAGTTCCTATTTATCAATTTTAGGGTCCCAATTCTCAAGCAAGTCACCTTTCGGTCCTTATTGCGACAACTCTAAACATGATGACAATAAGTAAACTAAGGAGAATTTTATAACAATAATCACATAGGTAAAATTATCATGGCAAAATTATCTTGACGAAATAAAAAGTATCTAATCATTAAAAATCAAAGGGATTACACCCCATGTCCCAAAATATGTTTAAGCTTGCATAGAGAAGAAAATATAATATTCATAGTTCAGAACGATAAAAAATTGAAGGAAAATAGGGTTTTAGGAAAATACACCACGGCTGTAATACAAATTACAGTTGTATTTTGCTGTGAATAGTGGCGGCGCAACTTCTTTCCATGATTCCTCCTCCGTTCGACCTTCTCTTGCTCTGAAACTTCTATGGTGTCCTCTTCTCCTCTCTACGAAGCTTCAGCGTAAAAATCACGTTCTGAGGTGGTCTCCACGCCTCTCGGCGTGAAGCCAAACCCTAACTACCTCTATGTTGATTGCTCCCTCGATCCTCAATAAAAATTCATTCTTCTACTTTGTGTGTCTTCTCCTCTTAAGGCCGAGTCCGTAGTATCTTTCATATCCCAATTTGGAGGTCTGGATCAAAAGATATGGTCCGCGTAAGATTCAGACCCGTAAAAATCACGTTTTTGACTTGTCATTACGGCCGTAAAGAAGTTTACGGCAGTGCCGTAATCTGGACGGCGAGCTTTTGGATGAAAATCTTTTAGGATTACAACACCATAAAATACCTTATGGCCATGCTGTAATGTCAGTAATCTCTCGGATGGAAAACCATCCAGAATTACGGTACCGTAAATTCCGTTACGGTGGTACCGTAAACTTCATCAAATATCTGCCCAGAATTACGCCCATATTATGGCCCGTAGAAATGTTTACGGCAGTGACGTAATCTTCATGAAATCTCTGGTCTAAAAAATCTCAAAATACGGCACTGTAAAGAGTGTTACGGGGGTACAGTAATTTTGATCTGAGTCTGCAGTCAAATTACGGTACCGTAAAAGTCATATTGGGGGTGCCGTAATTTTCTCTAAAGCTCTGATTCTTCTGAAATGTAACATGTGATCCCCTCTTGACGTTGTGAATTTAATTATGCATCTGGTTTGCTCGAAATCAATTGGAAAACATGCCTTTTTGCTTGAAAATCATCAAATATTTAAAAGAGTGTAGATTCCACAAATATTGATAAAAAAGGCATAAAAATAAGCAAAGTCTATGAATATGACACAAAAACACTCATAAAATGGCACAAAAATTACTATATATTTTGGTGTCATCAATGGTCTATAATGGTTATAGTTTAAATATACAGTTCTTTGGTTTAATGCAGTTGAATGATGTAATTAACTTAATTCATTATTTGCATGATCTTGAAGAGTGTGCTTATTACTTTACCTTACCCTTGCTATGCATCTCATGTGTAGTGATTGATTGCATCTTGCTTCATAACTCTTCCTTATTTGTACACTTTGTCATAGGAATCAGAAATAATAATAGTGATACCGAAGTGTTCTTGTACATTGCACATCGTACTTCCACTTGGCACTATTCACGGCATCTCAGTAACAAAAGGGATAGTGGTACCTAAGTTCATTATTTATCATACTTGGCACTAACCCCATGGATCAAAATAATAATAGTGGTACCGAAGCCAGGATGCCCCCACTTCTATGGCCTGGCACTGTTCTTATCCAAAAAAAAAAGCACCACATAGGGACTATGTGGTACTAATGCTATTGTCCCATTACTTGGTATACAATAATTTGCTTTGTGAATGCTTGATCAACTATGTCATTTATTTGAGATGTACTATAAAGGCTTTTGGTACTATCAATTTCGCATGCTCTAATAGATTGTACTAGTAATATTTGGTTTAATTTGCTTTCGATACTGCATTATAACTTGAGACTTGTTGTGATTAACTTATAACCTTACTAGACCTACTTAAGCTATTTGAGATCCCCCATTTCATTTCATCACTATGTTCTTGACAATTCAATTGCTCGAGGACAAGTAAAACTTTAAGTTCGATGTATTTTGATGACATGCAAATATATGATATATCGTGACTTATTTCTGTTATTATTTTGGAGTAAAATGCATGTTTTGTCTCATTTATCTGCTTAATTGGTACATATTCTTCAGAGTCTTCACTTTTCCTTTGTTTTATTTGAAAAGTCCCCTTCAAGGGGGAGCGAAAGGGGGTGAAACCCTAAAGGGGGCGCATATATAACTTTTGCAGCGGATGCAAGGGTTTCATAGGATCGCAAGTAAGAGCATATGATCAACTTAACCAAATAAGATCATACCATAGCCATTGTGTGGGTGGCGACTTGGAATCAAGAGAATAAAGTTGATCTCCTCCAAACGGCGCGCACACAAGATGAAGATGGCTTCTCCTTGTTTCTCCTTGTGCTAGCAAGGAACTCCAAGTCTCCTAACCGTGTGAAGGAGATTTGATGTATTCTTGGATTGCCGAAAAATTGCCTTCTTCTTTCTTTCTCGTCGAGACAAAACCACACTCAAGAGAGCGCAATACAAGATCCAAAAGCATTGAAGCAATTTTTGGCGTTTTCTTGGCTTGAGGCGTTTTGGCGTTGAGACTTCCAAATATGGTAAGTCTTAAGTCTTCACACGTTCACGCTTAGTGAACTTATCAAAACGCTCCATCATTTGAACCATGCGTTCACATAAGTGAACCGGTTCAATTGACTTTGGTTCAACAACCAAATCAAACCAAAACCAAGACATGGTCTAGATCTCATTAAACCAAAAAGGGTTCAAGATCTAACCATACATCACATGATGCTCTTGATCTCCTTGATCAAGCACCAGATCTCTCGATCGAAGCTTACCGATCTCAAGTCCTAATCAATCAAACATGATCAGACCAGATCTCACTTCCAATCAGAGTCTAAACTCCTTGAACCAAAACAATTCAGTCCACACGATCTGACTTAAGTAAGCCATATCATCAAATTGTGCGACCCTGAGGGTTTCCTTTAAATGTCGGTAACGATAACTTACGTTATCACGATCAGTGAGGGGTATCTAGCAACACATCACTGTCTCCCGATATAAAGGAAAGAGTCTTCCAAGACTCCACCCAAACCACAGAACAAGTGTGAATTCACTTCACGAGGCATACATGTTTCCTTTGCCACTGGATGTTCTTATTGGACAAGCGTGTCAAGCTTGTAACTCCAATATGATGAGCATGATTAGATCAGATGAACATAGTCACCTGGGTATGGCCATACACTTTCTCAATCATCTCATTTAGGGGGGCCCCTTTAGAACATCACACTCCTTAAACAAGGAGACGGCAATCCTATATCTATCACTAGTGTCCTAACCTGACTCATGATCATTATCCAAGATAGTCTATAACCATTATTCAAATGATATTGAACTACCTCAAAACAATGACAATCATCATTTAGAAACACAAGTGATCTCAAGTCAGAGGACATGTGCCACTTGATGCAAACAAGGATTATTCACATTGTGACAAGCAATTGAATATCCTAGTAGGGTCTGTCCAGTACATCCAATGTACCCATGAGTCTACATCTTATTCCATGCTCGAAGCATCCTATAAGATTAGAACACATATTAGTCTCAATCATATCAAGGCTGTCTCATGTTCACCAAGATTTCTCGACTAAGGACATATAGCATGTCAGCCTAGCTGAACAGCATTGAGACATTATTCAGAAGTACACATATTGCAGCAGACAATGTAACAAACTGAATAACAACCATTGCCTTTATAAACATAAGAGTTTATACATGACACTGAAAGAATCCCAAGGCTTCAAACACTAGCCTTAAGGGCATACCCCAACAATCTCCCACTTGCACTTAATCTAATGGTTGAGAAATCTCAAACCCATATTATTACAATGCTTCTCATGCTTCTGCTGCGCCAGAGGCTTGGTAAGCGGGTCTGCCAGATTGTCATCTGTATGAACCTTGCAGATTTTAATCTCACCACGATCAATGATCTCCCGGATCAAGTGAAACCGTCTCTGTATGTGCTTGGACTTCTGGTGCGACCGTGGTTCCTTTGCTTGTGCGATTGCTCCAGTGTTATCACAAAAGATAACCAAAGGATCTGCACTCGAAGGAACAACACCAAGTTCCTGAACGAACTTACGAATCCACACTGCCACCTTAGATGCTTCCGAGGCTGCAACATACTCGGCTTCTGTTGTGGAATCAGCAACAATAGACTGTTTGAAACTCTTCCACACCACTGCTCCTCCATTCAAGCTAAAAACATAGCCTGATTGCGATCAGAAATCATCCTGGTCCGATTGGAACGAAGCATCAGTATATCCTTCTATACTGAGTTCTTCCTGACCACCATATATCAAGAACATATCTTTGGTCCTCCGCAGATATTTTAAAATGTTTTTGACTGCAATCCAGTGCGCCTGACCTGGATTACTTTGGAATCGACTGGTCACGCTTAACCCGTAAGCGACGTCTGGGCGAGTACACAACATCGCATACATAATGGACCCAATAGCCGAAGCATAAGGCGTATTGTCCATTTCATCTTTCTCAGTCTGTGTTTGTGGACACTGACTCTTTGAAAGATTCAGACCATGTCTGACTGGAAGATATCCTCTTTTAGAATTCTCTAAATGGAATCTCTCCAGGACTTTATCGATGTAAGTACTTTGGCACAGCCCGAGAAGCCTCTTAGATCTATCTCTGTAGATCTTCACACCTAATACATAGGCTGCTTCTCCTAAATCTTTCATCTGGAAACATTTTCTTAACCATGCTTTAACAGCATGCAGTTCAGGAATATCGTTTCCAATGATCAAGATATCATCGACGTAGAGGACTAGGAAAGTAATCACGCTCCCACTAAACCTCTTATAAACACACGGGTCGTCTTCATTCTTGATGAAACCAAATTCACAGATTGATTCATCAAAACAAATATTCCAGCTCCTTGATGCTTGTTTAAGTCCATAAATGGACTTCTTTAACTTGCATATTTTATGACGATCCGATGGATTAGTGAAACCTTCAGGTTGTGTCATATACATATCCTCATCCAGTTTTCCATTAAGGAAAGCGGTCTTCACATCCATCTGCCAGATCTCATAATCGTAATATGCTGCTGACGCGAAAAGAATCCGAATAGACTTGAACATGGCTACAGGAGAGAAAGTTTCATCATAATATATCCCGTAGATTTGTTTGAAACCTTTCGCAACTAGCCTGCCTTTATAGGTAACCACGTTACCATCCATGTCAATCTTCTTCTTGAAGATCCATTTACAGCCTATAGGGATTACTCCCGGAGGCGGATCAACCAAATCCTAGACTTGGTTATCTGACATGGAGTCCATCTCGGCTCGCATAGCTTCAAGCCATCTCGCTGACTCCGGTCCACTGACCGCATCCGCATAAGTTAGGGGTTCATCATTATCAATGATGTAGACTCCGTCATAGCACTCAGGCTGTCGACGGATCCTTCCCGATCTTCGCGGTTCCCGTGATATTTGAGCCTCAGGTTGTTCACTAACCTGTTCTACCGGCTCAGGCACATCCAACTGTGCTTGACTACTTTGTCCTTCCTCTGGATTCTCATCCAGCTTTATTTCTCTCCCGCTGGCCTCTTGCAGAAGAAACTCCTTCTCAAGAAAAATGGCCATCTGAGCAACAAATACCTTGTTCTCTTTGGGATCGTAGAAATAATAACCCTTAGTTTCCTTAGGGTAACCGACAAAGATACATTTCTCAGATCTGCTCTCTAGTTTCCCAGAGGTGAGCTTTTTGACATAAGCCTCGCAACTCCAGATCTTAATAAATGTCAAGCTCGGCTGTTTCCCATACCATAACTCATATGGAGTCTTTAAAACTGCCTTGGATGGCACTCGGTTTAGTACCTTTGCAGCTGTTTCCAGTGCAAATCCCCAAAAGGAGTAAGGTAGAGTAGCTTGACTCATCATTGAATGAACCATATCCAGTAAGGTTCGGTTCCTCCTCTCGGACAAACCATTCCATTGCGGTGTTCCTGGCGGAGTGAGCTGTGAGATAATCCCACACTCCTTCAGATAGTCAGTAAACTCTCGACTTAGGTATTCTCCACCTCGATCTGAGCGAAGTGCCTTGATATTTCGGCCTAGCTGATTCTGTACTTCATTCTTGAACTCTTTGAACTTGTCAAAAGATTCACTCTTATGTCTCATTAGATAGACATACCCATATCTACTGAAATCATCAGTAAAGGTAATGAAGTATGAATAGCCACCTCTGGCATGTTTACTAAATGGCCCACACACATCACTGTGTATAAGGTCAAGTAAACCTGAAGCCCTTTGACCTTTGTGAGGAAAAGGAGACTTCGTCATTTTACCCATTAAACAAGCTTTGCATGTATCAATCTCCTCATAGGAGAATGATCCCAGCAGTCCATGATCATGCAACCGCTTAATGCGTTTCTTGTTAATATGGCCTAAACGACTATGCCATAGCAAGGTGCTGTCATCAGCATACTTGGCTTTCTTATTATCAATATTTTGTATAGAACTTTCCATGTCCAACATGAATAACCCATTGTTAATTGATCCAAAAGCATAAACAATATTATCATAAGATATAACACACTTTGAAATATTGCATTCAAAGGAAAATCCTTTCCTGACAAGAGCAGGAATAGAGATAATATTTTTTGTAATACTCGGAACAAAATAACAATTGTCCAGTTCTAATACAAGTCCAGATGGTAATGAGATGTAATAAACCCCTACAGCAACAACAGCAACCCGTGCCCCGTTTCCAACTCGTAGGTCCACCTCATGCTGTCCCACCTGTCTTCTTCTCTTGAGTTCCTGTACATTTGAACAAATGTGAACTCCACATGCAGTGTCCAACACCCATGAAATAGAAGAAGAGGATATCATGACTTCAGTCACGAAAATACCTGAGCCAGAAGCGATGCTTCCCTTCTTATCTCCTTGGCGCGCTTTACAGTCCTTTTTCCAGTGACCCAGCTGGCCACAATGGAAACATCTGTTGTCCTATGACCGCTTCACCTTTTGTTTCAGAGCCTTGCTGTAGTTCTTGACAGGGGCTTTGCCCTTCTTCCCCTTCTTCTTGTTCCTGGAAGGGAACATCAAGACAGAGGTTGAAGGCTTGCCCTTTAGAGTTTCCTCTGTAGTCAAGAGCATATTCAGCAACTCTGCCGGAGTACAGTCGATCTTGTTCATATTAAAATTAATAATGAACGGATCGAAGGAGGCCGGGAGAGACTGCAGAATAATGTCTACAGCAAGCTCCTGATTGATGGTATGCCCCAGTTTCTCTAGAGCCTCTTTGTGCCCAATCATCTTGAGCACGTGAGCTCCCACTAGACTCCCTTCAACCAGTTTGCTCTGAAAGAAAAGCTTGGTCAAATTATAGCGTTCAGTCCTCGCCTGTGCAGCATACAACATCTTGAGGTTTGCTATAATTTCTATAGCAGACATATCCTCATGCTGACACTGCAGCTATGGCGTCATAGACGCTAGCATCAGGCAAGCGACATCAATGCTATCATTGACATGCTTTTCATAGGCATCCCGAACCGCCCTTGCGGCGTTCGGAGCGGGTTGAGGCGGTATAGCCGTCTCGAGGACATACAGTTTCCTCTCTGCCTTAAGAACAATCTTAAGGTGCCCGTACCAGTCTGAGAAGTTTGGCCCAGCAAACTTCTCCCTTTCCAGTAGGGATCGCACATTGAAGCTCATGGTGTTCGTTGCTGCAGGAATCTACAACAATGCAAGAACAGCAAGGTCAGTATCAATGTTTAGAATCAATCCAGGACTTAAGAATGATTCTTTTCTCACTATTTTATCTTACTGAAAAATCCATTAAACAGTCCAAAAGAGTAACACTCTTTTAGTGAGATGGGATCCAGATTTCATACTTGGTCTCCGCGTCCCGCTCAGGCGAGATAAGATGCACAGAGAGTACATGCACTAATTTCTGGTAGGCAGTCCCTGCCAATCGCCAACCCGTGCGATTCCCCTTCATCTGGGCAATCCAGCCGACTGTGCCAACTGAGTTGGTACAACACAGTCTCTGATCCCACAGATGGCTGCCTCCATATAGCTAACATATGCCCCATATGTAGCCTAGATGGTCAAGCTGACCTGACCTACTCCCTGGACCACCACGTGCTATGCTGAGCAACGAGAAGCGATAAATCCCTTCTCTGTAACACGCAGGTGAAATCACACACCGTCTGAAGATAGATGGACGTGCCCACTGAGTGGGTACAACACGGCTCCAACGATAGTCAGAACAGTGAGGTTTCGCGTCAGAAGGCTATCGAGCTTGATATTTTAGCGTTGGATTTTAACGGTCTTTTATCTTCTTAACTATCATGCAAACCCTATGGTGATAGCAGAAGATAAATAAATCATGCAATTCTAATTATTTAAACAATAAAAGAAAGCATGATGATCTTATGTGGTAAAAGCCCATTAACCCTAAGTAAGACCTTAATTTTAACTTAAGTCTTCACTTGAGCTCTCCATGGGTCTTTTGGATCTCATCTGGCCCAGACCAGGGCCCAAGCGCCCTCTGCAGCTCAGGTGCGCCCACCAGGTAGATGCGCCTGTCATAGGGTCGAACCCTAGACCTCCCACCTGGTCAAGCCACTGCTGCATGCGCCAATGCCATGTGTGCTCTGTGCTCTTGTCTGATTAAAATTACAATTTAATCTATCTAGACAAGATTGACACGCAGGTCAATTACATAATAAATTAATTAAAATGTGATTCGCAGATCACAATAATATTAATTTACAATTTTAATCCAGGCACGCAGGCCCCAGCACAGCACACATTAAAAGGGCAACCCACATAAGATGAAATAAACAAGCACATGGTATCCAATCAACATGTGATCCATCAACAAAATAAAATTTTTCAAAATCCCATTGAAATCAATTTTATTTTTCTTATGTGCCCTACCACCTTACAACGGTCCATTAATAGGGATCCACTCATCATTACTAGTCAGATCCACTGCCCTTGCATGCACCAAGTCCTAACTGACTTGAGTTGACCTAATGGTCAACCATGCATGCGCCAAGGGCTGAACAGCCTTCATGAGTTCTGGCAAGCGGGTGTGACCCCGGGCCTAACTCATGCGCGTTCAATGGTTGTCTCAACCAGACCTCGCTACACGCCCTTGATGCAGTCGACCTATAGCCACCTCGTGCTTGCGCACAGGTGCTATCTGGTCAACCCATCTAGGCTGTCAGATGGTCTGATCAGACTATTTGGATCCTTCCTAGAAGATGACTTCAACCCTACTAACCCGTCTAAGGGTTTATAGCAAGGGCTTAGATCTAAGTGAGCGCGCAAGTGATGTAGTTTTTGACAAAACATTAACATGCGCCAATACATGCGCCAAGAGTAACATACTTCATATTTGCGCAAATAAACATGCATGTAATCCTTTCGCATGATCATAACCCTAGATCTATTCAACGCAAACATGGATCACAAAGCATTAAGCAATCATAAGCTTCATACCAAAACCAAAAAGCTCTGATACCAATTGAAAAGTCCCCTTCAAGGGGGAGCGAAAGGGGGTGAAACCCTAAAGGGGGCGCATATAGAACTTTTGCAGCGGATGCAAGGGTTTCATAGGATCGCAAGTAAGAGCATATGATCAACTTAACCAAATAAGATCATACCATAGCCATTGTGTGGGTGGCGACTTGGAATCAAGAGAACAAAGTTGATCTCCTCCAAACGGCGCGCACACAAGATGAAGATGGCTTCTCCTTGTTTCTCCTTGTGCTAGCAAGGAACTCCAAGTCTCCTAACCGTGTGAAGGAGATTTGATGTATTCTTGGATTGCCGAAAAATTGCCTTCTTCTTTCTTTCTCGTCGAGACAAAACCACACTCAAGAGAGCGCAATACAAGATCCAAAAGCATTGAAGCAATTTTTGGCGTTTTCTTGGCTTGAGGCGTTTTGGCGTTGAGACTTCCAAATATGGTAAGTCTTAAGTCTTCACACGTTCACGCTTAGTGAACTTATCAAAACGCTCCATCAATTGAACCATGCGTTCACATAAGTGAACCGGTTCAATTGACTTTGGTTCAACAACCAAATCAAACCAAAACCAAGACATGGTCTAGATCTCATTAAACCAAAAAGGGTTCAAGATCTAACCATACATCACATGATGCTCTTGATCTCCTTGATCAAGCACCAGATCTCTCGATCGAAGCTTACCGATCTCAAGTCCTAATCAATCAAACATGATCAGACCAGATCTCACTTCCAATCAGAGTCTAAACTCCTTTAACCTGAACCAAAACAATTCAGTCCACACGATCTGACTTAAGTAAGCCATATCATCAAATTGTGCGACCCTGAGGGTTTCCTTTAAATGTCGGTAACGATAACTTACGTTATCACGATCAGTGAGGGGTATCTAGCAACACATCACTGTCTCCCGATATAAAGGAAAGAGTCTTCCAAGACTCCACCCAAACCACAGCACAAGTGTGAATTCACTTCACGAGGCATACATGTTTCCTTTGCCACTGGATGTTCTTATTGGACAAGCGTGTCAAGCTTGTAACTCCAATATGATGAGCATGATTAGATCAGATGAACATAGTCACCTGGGTATGGCCATACACTTTCTCAATCATCTCATTTAGGGGGGCCCCTTTAGAACATCACACTCCTTAAACAAGGAGACGGCAATCCTATATCTATCACTAGTGTCCTAACCTGACTCATGATCATTATCCAAGATAGTCTATAACCATTATTCAAATGATATTGAACTACCTCAAAACAATGACAATCATCATTTAGAAACACAAGTGATCTCAAGTCAGAGGACATGTGCCACTTGATGCAAACAAGGATTATTCACATTGTGACAAGCAATTGAATATCCTAGTAGGGTCTGTCCAGTACATCCAATGTACCCATGAGTCTACATCTTATTCCATGCTCGAAGCATCCTATAAGATTAGAACACATATTAGTCTCAATCATATCAAGGCTGTCTCATGTTCACCAAGATTTCTCGACTAAGGACATATAGCATGTCAGCCTAGCTGAACAGCATTGAGACATTATTCAAAAGTACACATATTGCAGCAGACAATGTAACAAACTGAATAACAACCATTGCCTTTATAAACATAAGAGTTTATACATGACACTGAAAGAATCCCAAGGCTTCAAACATTAGCCTTAAGGGCATACCCCAACATTATTGAAATTTTTGACGAAGCTACACGTCGAATTTCAGCTCAAACGGAGTTCTCTGTGATCTTCACGGGCATGGCCGTGTATCCATTCTCATGTGTATGAACCTACACGTTCAGATTTTTGACGAGACGTTCACGGCCACACCCGTGAACCCATGCATGGCAGTGAAGAGCAATTTTTCCAAAGATTAAATGCCGCCGAGCCATACATGGGCATGGCCGTGTATCGTCCCGCCCAGTTCGACAGGCGTCCGATTTTTCGCCCATAACTTACTATTTTGTAAGCGGATTTTGCTGAAATTTTGTGGAGTCCTTCCTAACTTAGATACGCACGAGCGAAAGGGGCGACAACCTAGGGTTGGGAGCGATTTCTTGATGACAACGCTGTTCCACCACGACTTCTTCTTTGTTCTGATGAGGATCATCGTGCTGGACTTTCTTCCATCAAGGATCTACCTCTCCCTCTGGTTTAAATTGATTTGTATGAGAGATTTCATGTATTTTATGATGAATCTTTTAGCGTAAACTCTCTTTTCGGGGTTTGGGCGTAGCCCACTTTAAGATGTTGAATATTATTGTTTGATCAACATTTTATCCAAACTTATCTTTGTTCTTAATCATGTCTAGGAAGTTTTCATTCATTATTATATACAGGCCATGCATGTTCATGTTTTAGATGTTGTGAGAAGGACTGAGAGGTGAACCACAATCATCGGACCCCCTTAGACTGGGCTGGTGATTTTCGCAATGAGGGATGTTGTAATAACCCGAGGAACCCTGATTCTTCACATAACCCATTGGATCTGCTTAACCCGGTAAGCCACGAGAGTAGGAGACTTGGGTTAAGCCAGACACCGGACCGTGTCCTGAGAGGGAGCGTGTCTGTACTTTAGGAAGGATTACCTTAAGAAAACAGGTGAAACTTAATCAAAATATCAAGCTTTAATTTTTCTTCATGCTTCAGTGCGGTGAAACCTGATACCCCAATGTCTCTAATAGACAAAAAACCCCGATTGCTTGTTTTTTTGCTTTGCTTGTTTTTAATTTGCTTCAGTTTAATTATTTGCATTTGGACATTAGTTATTTCCCATATAATCGTTAACCTAGCTATTAGTTAACTTATCAGTTAGTACTTGACCCCTAGTCCTCCTGGGATCGATACTTTTTATTACGCAATAGACCGTGCACTTGCGGTAGCAGCATATCAAGTTTAGGCCCTATCAGTTCGCGTCCGGGATCCACGATTTTCTGGTTTTTTGCCGAGGAGATCATGGCCTGCCCATGATCATGTTCATAGCCGTGATCTTGCGTGCTGGGATCTGCCAAGGAGTTCACGGCCTGGCTGTTATGCTGAGGAGATCACAACTGGCCCGTGATCATGTTCACAGCCGTGATGTTGTAAGCTGGAATCCGCCAAGGAGTTCACGGCCTGGCCATTATGGAGTTCATGGCCGTGCTTTTGTCTGCGGCTGAGATTCGCATTTTCCGCCAAGGCTGTCACGTCCGTGATGGTCTCACGGCCTGCCCCTGATTGCCTCGTAGAAAACGTTGGGAGGCTGTCTTCTCGTCTAGATTTTTCCCCTCTTTAGTGTTGGCTTCTCTTGCATCAAAGACTTATGTAAACGTCAAGATTCTAGCAATCTAGAACCCAAATCAGACAAATACGTGTTTGTGGGATATTATAAGGAAACTAAAGGAATTTCTCTTGAAAGAAGTAAATGGGAGGAAGTTTGATTTGGACGAGGTCCAAGTGCAACCACAAGATACTAAGATGGAACCTAAGCCACCTGCACCAGTTGTTTGGCAACCAGAGGCTCAAACACAGGTTCCATATAAGTTTGGGAGGATTCGTCATGCACCTGAGAGGTATAGGTCGCTATTGACCCTGTTGGTGTATATGCCCTAGGACCTGTGGCTGGTCCTATTTATGTCACTTTCATTTATTGTATACATCCTGGCATGGTCGTTGTTATGCATTTCATACATCTGCGTCATATGTACATTTGCATATACCATGTCCCTGAAGATAGATTCTATCTAATCTTAAAGAATAATCCCCGGTCAAGTGTCACAGTGGATAAGGGACAGCTGTGATGCACTTGAGACTGGTATATGCGCTGGTTAAGCACGGGTTGCTAACGCAGATATATGGGTATATCAAGGGAGATATAATGGATCGACCCGCTGTGAGGATTTGACTTGGTGTCATGGGTCAAAACTCACAATGACAGAGATTCACTCATCCTTGACTTGAGGGCATTGATATCTCTATATGGTAGGAGATGCACTTTGATACAACCTAACGCTCCACTGTCACAGGGGAGTCATAACGGTTGTTATTTGGTATATCTTGAACCATATGAGAGATTCAATGAGCCAATAGAGGATTTGCCCCTTCCCTACGGGGAAGCTTGATATCCAAGGGCCCCTACATAGTGGATGACTAAAAGTGTGTGGCCACACCCAGGTTTAGCCTGAATAGAGTCATGACCATTAATCTTGGAATAAACAAGTGTGACACACTTGTCCAACTTTGATGATCAACCTGGCAAAAGTACTAGAGTGTACATATATCTTGTCGTAGTTTTAGGGTATGTCGCCAAGGCCTCTCTCCTTCTCCCCCATGGCGCCACCACACAAGAACTTGCGCCCCAAGGTGCATATGCCGAGTTCCTCCACCATGGATGCAAGAAAAAGGCTTGGAGCCTTCCTCCTTTCTTCATGATCTATTCTTTTATGGGATTGGCGCAAGAGGAGATGGTATCCTCTTCTCCATGGCGCCATCAAAGAAGGATTTTCGCTCACATGGTGGAGATGGTGTTATCTTCTTCAAAGATCGCAAAAGAAAGCCTGGAGTCTTCTTCCTTCCTTAATGGTGAATCCCTAAAGGGGATTGGCGAATGTGGAAGGGTATCTTCTTACCATAGGCGCAACTTCCATGAAGTTTGCGCATATGGTGAAGGAAGAAGAAGAAGAAGAGGAGTATACAACATCTATTCTCATCATTTTAGTGCATCTCCTAGGGGAGATTGGCGCTTACATTGATGGAGAAAGAGATATGCGTCATGGGTAGATCTTTGAGTTGGCACATGCCATGACGAAAAGTGGTTGATGACACCAAAACTTATAATATATTTTGTGTCATTTCATTACTCTTTTTGTGTCACGTTTATACTACTTTGCTTATTTTCATGCCCTTTTTATCAAATATTGCAGAATCTACTTATATTTTGGTTTTTGATGATTTTCAAGTAAAAAGACACAATTTTAAGGCGTTTTCAAGCAAAATCAGATATATAGAAGAATTCCCATCATCATTTGAAGAGGTTATTGTTGGGAAACCCCGGGGACATTTTACAATTTTCAGAGTTATGGACATACATTTTTCGCAGCGGAAGAATGTCCCCGAAACAGGCCAGTCCCAAAAACCCAGTGAAGATCGCAAGCAAGGGAGTCGACACGATGAGTTAGGAAATACCTTAAGAGCAATGTAGAGCGATGCCGATGTAGGCGCCCAAGTGTGTGCCCTCTGCAGTCTCACACACATGGATCTCATGAGTTCTCTTCTCCCACACCCGGTGCTAGCCTCGGGAAGAAGATCCAAGCCTTAGTTCTCTTCTTGAATGCTTGCGCCACCTCCAAGGTAGAAGCGCCAATTGAAGAAGAAGAGAGGAGAAGGGAGAATGCCGCCAAGCCTTTCCTTCTCTTGCGCCAAGGAGGAAGAAGGGAAGAAACTCGCGGTTATGGAAGAAGATGCGCCCTTGTCCCAAGCCTTTCGCCCCTCCTCTTGTGTTCACGCCTTCAAGGATTGATTACCCACAAGAGGGGGCGACTAGGGTCATATTTATAGGGCAAGAGGCGGTTAGGGTAATGGCTAGGATCATGACAAGTGTAGGGCTAGGATGAGGAGGTTTGAGATAAGGAAAGTCTCCAAGAAATTTCCATAATTCTCATTCAACCTTACCTTTTGTTCCCACGCCTTTCCTTGTGCGCCAAGGCCTTGCCTTGCGTCTCAAGCAATGCCATAGAGGAATGCATTCCATCCTAGGAAGAGAAGGGGAGGCGCCCTTTACTTCCATAATGAAGCAAAGGCACCAACATGACCCCATTATGCCCCTAGGCGCCTAATGGTTCATGTTTCTCCCCATTATACCCTTTTAGCCTCTCATCTCTTCATGAGAACTTGTTATTGGGCCTCATTGGATAATGAGCTGGCCCAAACATCATTGCATAGGTTGATTAAGCACTTGGATCCAATCCAATGCAACCCTAATCCAAAAGTGACCAACCATGGTCAAATACGGGTCAACCTGCCTAAAATGAAGTTTGGCTCCAATAACATTCTTCCATCTCATCAGGCCCATTGGCGCTGATGAAATCTCCCAATTAGATACAAGTTATCCAATAACTCGATCATAAGGCTTCCCGATCAATACAAGAACTCAAGTATCAAGGTGTGCGACCCTGTAGGTTCTTCTGACGCTGGCAGTGCTGACCAGAGGTCATCACAAGCAGTGAGTGGCACCAAGCAGTGCATCGCTACTACCCAGGTCATTGGAATGGATATCGACATCGACATCCCTATCATCGCAACTAGGTACAGATGCATTACAGTCTCTTTGCCGAACTGATATCCGATTGGACAAGTGTGTCACCACTTGTTTTCATCCAATCACATGGCTATGACTAAAACAGGTTCTCACCTGGGTATGGCCATACACTCTCAGTCATAGAACCATAAAGGAGCTCCATGGATATCATACTTCCTTAGGGAAGGGGCAAATCCTATGTCTGTCCATTGATCTTCTCATATGGGTCGTGACATGCTCAATAACAACCGTTATGACCTCCCAGCTACGGCAAGGTGTTAGGTTGTATCTGTTGGGGTATGCCCTTAAGCCTAATGTTTGAGGCCTTGGGATTGTAACAGTATCATTTGTATAAACTTATATGTTTATAAAGGCATGGTTGTTATTCAGTTAGCTACATTGTCTGCAGCAATATATATGTTCTTCTGAATAATGTCTCAAAGCTGTTCAGCTAGGCTGACATGCAGTTAAGTCCTTAGTCGAGATATCTTGGTGAACATGAGACAGCCTTGATATGGTTAAGACTAATATTTGTTCTAATCTTATAGGATGCTTCGAGCATGGAATAAGATGTAGACTCATGGGTACATTGGATGTACCAGACTGACCCTACTAGGATGTTCAATTGTTTGTCACAATGTGAATAATCCTTGATTGCAACAAGTGGCACATTTCCTCTGACTTGAGATCACTTGTGTTTCATAAATGATGATTGTCATTGTTTTGAGGTAGTTCAATATCATTTGAAACATAATGATTATAGACTATCTTGGATAATGAGCTTGAATCAGGTTAGGGCACTAGTGATAGACATAGGATTGCCGTCTCCTTGTTTAAGGAGTGTGATGTTCTAAAGGGGCCCCCCTGGATGAGATGATTGAGAAAGTGTATGGCCATACCCAGGTGACTATGTTCATCTGATCTAATCATGCTTGTCATATTGGAGTTACAAGCTTGACACGCTTGTCCAATAAGAACATCCAGTGGCAAAGGAAATATGTATGCTTAGTGAGTTGAATTCACACTTGTACTGTGGTTTGGGTGTAGTCTTGGAAAACTCTTTCCTTTATATCGGGAGACAGTGATGTGTTGCTAGATACCCCTCACTGATCGTGATAACGTGAGTTATCGTTACCGACATTTAAAGGAAACCCTCAGGGTCGCACAATTTGATGATATGGCTTACTTAAGTCAGATCGTGTGGACTGAATTATTTGGGTTCAGTTTAAAGGGATTTAATCTCTGATTGTAAGTGAGATCTGGTCTGATCATGTTTGATTGATTAGGGCTTGAGATCGGTAAGCTTCGATCGAGAGAATGGATGCTAGATCAGTTAGATCAGGAGCATCAAGAGATCGACGGTCAGATCAAGAACCTAAGTGTTTTATTATGGTCTGGACTGGTTGCTTGGTTTATTTGGTTATTGAACCAAATTCAAATGAACCGGCTCATGGATGAGCGCTTGGTTTAAAGAATAGAGAGGAAAAATGCGATTGGTTCGAAATGCATGAACACATGATCGCATGAAAGAGTAAGTTGGCTATTTTTAGCAACCACGCCTCCATGTCTTGTGTGGAGCGCATCTCTTGTCGCCTCACTTCTATTCCCGTCGCCTTCTCTCGCGTGAAACCTCTGCTTCACGCTTTTGAAGAGTCGAGGACTAAGCAAGCAAGTTTCCCTCATTCCCTCCATACGAAGGACTCCTTGAAGATTTGCTAGCACAAAGTCCCCAAGGAAGTAGTCGCCTTCTCATTGTGTGTGTCATCTAAGGAGAAGAGGCACTTGCGTCTTTGATTCCAAGACACCATCAAACCGATGGCAATGGTATGGTTCTATCTCTTGTGCAATCGGTTTTAAGTTGATTATAATGCATGCATCAAAAGATCCTAGAAACCCCCTTTCCGCTGCTTAAAAGAAAAATACATGCGCCTATCTAGGGTTTCGCCCCCTTTGTTAGGGGATCTTTCAATTGGTATCAGAGCCATTGTTTGCATGTTTCTATGATTGCTTAAAATATTGTGATCCATGTATGAGGATATATAAGTATGCTTAGATCTATAACATGCGCATATTAGATGTTTCATAAGAAAAATGTTTCATGTTACATTCTTATGTTGGCGCATGTTCTTGGCGCATTTTTGTATGTTTTCTTAAAACTTATATTACATGCGCGATTCACCTTAGATCTAAGGCGCCTACTTTAAACCCTTAGATGGGTTATTAGGGTTGAAATCTCAGTCTAGTCAAGATCCAATTAGTCTGATCAGATTATCTGACAGCCTTGATGGGTCGACCAGATGGCACCTGTGCGAAAGCACAAGGTGGCTATAAGTCGACTGCAGACAGGCGTGTAGCGATGTCTGGTTGAGACAACCTATGAACGCACATGAGTTAGGCCCGGGCTCATGCCCGCTTGCCAGACCTCAGTGTGGTCGTTCAGCCCTTGGCGCATGCATGGTTAGCCTTTTGGTCGACTCAAGTCAGTTAGGACTTGGTGCATGAAAGGGCAGTGGATCTGACTAGATCTGATGAGTGGATCCCTAGTAATGGACCATTGTAAGGTAGTAGGGCAAATAAGGAAAATTAAAATTGATCCCAAGGGGTTTTCGAAATTTAATTTTCATGAATGGATCACATGTTGATTGATGCATATGTATGTTTATTTAATCTTATGTGGGCTGCCCGTGTTTTAATGTGTGCTGTGCTGGGGCCTGCGTGCCTGGTTAATTTTGTAAATTAATTTTTATATTGTGATCTGCGCTTCACATTGCATTTAATTTATAAAATGTAATTGACCTGCGAGTCAACCTTGTCTAGATAGATTAATTTGTAAATTAATCAGACAAGAGCACAGACACATTTGGCAGAGGCGCATGCAGCAGAGGCTTGACCAGGTGGGAGGTCTAGGGTTCGACCCTAGGACCAGGCGCATTTACCTGGTGGGCGCACCTGAGCTGCAGATGGCGCTTGGGCCCTGGTTTGGGCCAGATGAGCAGCAAAAGCCCCATGAAGAAAAGCAAGTGAAGACTTAAGTTCTTAAGGTCTTACTAGGGCTATGGGCTTTTACCACATAAGATTCATGCTTTCTTTTATTGTTTAATAAGTAGAACAGCATGATTTATTTATCTTCTGCTATCACCATAGGAATTGCATGATAGTGAAGAAGATAAAAGACCGTTAAAATCCAACGCTAAAATATCAAGCTCGTATGCCTTCTGACGCGAAACCTCACTGTTCTGATTATCGTTGGAGCCGTGTTGTACCCACTCAGTGGGCACGTCCATCTATCTTCAGACGGTGCGGGATTACACCTGCGTGTTACAGAGAAGGGATTTATCGCTTCTCGTTGCTCAGCATAGCACGTGGTGGTCCAGGGAGTAGGTCGGGTCAGCTTGACCATGTAGGCTACATATGTGGCGCATATGGTAGCGCATGGAGGCAGCCATGTGTGTGTAGGATCTTACATGGAAAAATACAATTCGGTTCTCATGAAGAACAATACCCTAAATTCGGTTTTCATACCCTAAATACACTTTGCATAATTTCGGTTTTAACATGGTAAATTTTCCAAGAACTCAAGTGTATCATTTAACACAAACACAACCAAATTAGGTTTATGGTATGTGTGTGTAGGATCTTACATGGAAAAATACAATTCGGTTCTCATGAAGAACAATACCCTAAATTCGGTTTTCATACCCTAAATACACTTTGCATAATTTCGGTTTTAACATGGTAAATTTTCCAAGAACTCAAGTGTATCATTTAACACAAACACAACCAAATTGTTAAATCAATTAAGACATTCCACTCACCTTGAACCGTGAACACAAACACAAAAATATAGGCAGATTATTTTTAAAATAATCTGCCTATATTTTTGAATGTATGTTATGGATGGTCGATTTAGACTATCCACTCACTGGGCTGTGTAGCTCACCCCTCACTATTTTCAGGCATAGAGCAGGGGCGCATTTCTTGAGTTAGCATTGGCGTGGACATTATGCTAGTTTGCTGTGATTATGTTTAAGGACTTTTGTGCTTAATTATGAGGCCGGTTGTGGCCGAACTATATGAGTTATACGAACTATATGAATGATGTGAACTATGTGAATCTATGTGAACCTATGATGCCAGATTGTGGCTGTTAAATGAGTTTGATTTTTTGTGTCATCGCGGGCTTCAGCCTGGTTTCGGTGTTTGGTATGAGTTTATAAAATCGACTTTGTGGCTTTGCTTTGAATTTCGAATCGAATTGTATTTATGCCATCGGATTTGATATAACTGTTGCCTTGCATATGTCTAGTGCAAGGATTGCGTGGTGGCAGGTACCCTTATGTGATTTATGAGATTTGTGTTTTGTGGATATATTTATGTATGGATTTGTGGAAATTTTCAGATCGTGTTTTCTTGAACTCGGTTTTACCTAGCATATGAATCGATCTTATATGAAACATCCTGTTTCTTTCATGATTTGTGCCATTTGTTTGGGGTTAAGATAACGGGATGTTACAGAATGGTATCAGAGGAGTTGGCTAGCTAAAACTTAGTTCGGGGGGAAAACATGTTTGTGTATTGCTAGACACCTGATAGGTTTATGTTTGTTTTCCTGACTATGGTATGTGTGTGTAGGAATTTAAGATGGTGCGAACCAGAGGAAATGTTAGTGGCGAGGATGAGCAGCCTTCGAATCTCACGAGAACTATTGAGGCTCTAACTGGCATGGTACAACAACAAGGTGCCATGATAGAGAGGCAAGCTCAGATGCTGCAGCAGCAACAGACTCAGCATCAAGAGGCGCAACAGCAGCTCTTGCAGCAGCTGACTCAAGAGAGACCCCAGACTACTACTCGGGCGGTGGGGGATGACTCTCAGGAGGGCGCTCACAGGCGCTATGCTTCACTTGTGAGTGAATTCCAGAAACTGGGTCCTAGTTCTTTTTATGGGGGCTCAGAATCCAGTACTGCTGAGAACTGGCAGTTGTGCTTGGAAAAGATTTTCCAAGTCATGCGCTGCTCAGATGAGGATAAGTTATGTCTGACCACCTATATGATGCGTGCTGACGCAGATGAGTGGTGGAAGGGCGTGGTGAGACTTGCCGAAGAAAGACATGAGACTGTAGATTGGCCTTACTTCTTGTCTCGATTTAATGAGAAGTACTTCCCTGATAGCTTGGTGGAGGACCGAGAGGTGGAATTTATTCACCTGGAGCAGGGTGATATGACAGTGGACCAGTATGAATTGCAGTTCACTAAGTTGGGAAAGTATGCCCCTCACCTGATAAACACTGAAAAGAGGAGAGCTACTAAGTTTCTCAGAGGTCTCAGATGGGACATTAGAGAGCAGGTTGGTGCTCAGCACTTGGAGACCTATGTGGAGACTGTTGGGCGAGCACGCACCATTGAGAGATACATATCTGAGAGGAGTTCTCATGTTGCCGTGACAGTGGTTCCTGCAGCTGAGGCGGCGGTTCCTCAGTATGGCAGTGGCGGCAAGGGTAAGAAGTACCCTAAACATAAGGACTACAAGAAGAGCAGGTATAAGCCTTACTCTTACAAGGCACCGCAGCAGTCCAGGGATGCACCGCAGCAGTTCAGGGATGCCAGGGAGGCAAAGATCAGTAACAATGAGAACTGGACTTGCAATTATTGTGGGCTCAAGGGACATTTAGTGAAAGACTGTTATAAGAAGAATGGCGTGTGCTTCAGGTGTAAGAAACCGGGGCACATGGTCAGGGACTGCAAAGAGCCTGAGATACAGCCTAGAGGCGCAGATAAGCCTACAGTCCAGACTAGAGTTTATGCTGTGGCTGAGAAGGATACACGAGCTTCCCGATCCGTTGTGGAAGGTACCTTATTTGTATTTGATCAGTTAGCTCGCATTTTATTTGATCCTGGTGCAAATTTGTCTTTTGTATCTGTTAAGTTTGCTGCATGTTTACCTGTGTTACCTAAGGTGATGAATTATGTTGTGTCTGTGAGTACTCCCTTAGGAAAGTCATTATCTACAGACACTGTGTGTGCTGATTGTGTGGTGCATGTAGAGGGTTATGAGTTTCTAGTGGATTTAATCCTCCTAGACATGCAAGACTATGATGTCATCCTAGGTATGGATTGGTTGTCCTCACATCATGCCTCTGTGGATTGCTTTGAGAAAGTAATCACTTTAAATTTGTTAGATGGGAATCGGATTTTTGTGAGAGGTCTAGTGTCAGACCAAGGACCGCATGTAATATCTTTCCTGCAGGCCAGGAAGTTACTTGCTAGTGGGTGCAAGGGTTATCTTGCGCATGTTAAGGTGCAGGATGATTTTACTTCTGATTTGACTCAGATGGCGGTGGTGAAAGAATTTCCTGATGTATTCTCTGAAGAATTTTCAGGCTTGCCACCAATTAGAGAAGTGGAGTTTGGCATTGAGTTGGCGCCAGGAACGGCACCTATCTCCAGAGCTCCTTACCGTATGGCTACTTCAGAGTTGGCCGAGCTTAAGAAACAACTGGAGGAATTGCTAGAGAAAGGGTATATTCGGCCTAGTGCTTCTCCCTGGGGAGCGCCAGTGCTATTTGTGAAGAAGAAAGATGGAACCCGGAGGATGTGTATAGACTACAGGCAACTGAACCAAGTGACTATCAAGAATAAGTATCCTCTTCCCAGAATTGATGATCTATTTGATCAATTACAGGGAGCGACAGTGTTCTCTAAGATTGATCTGAGATCAGGGTATTATCAGCTTAGGGTCAAGGATGAGGATATATTTAAGACTGTTGGAGTATGCCCTTAAGGCTAATGTTTGAGGCCTTTGGGATTGTAAAAGTATTATGTAATAAACTCTTATGTTTATGAAAGGCATGGTTATTATTCAGGTTGTTACCTTGTCTGCTGCAATGAGTGTGCTTCTGAATAATGTCTCAAAGCTGTTCAGCTAGGCTGACAGGCTGTATGTCCTTAGTCGAGATATCTTGGTGAACATGAGACAGCCTTGATATGATGGAGACTAATATGAGTGCTAATCTTATAGGATGCTTCGAGCATGGAATAAGATGTAGACTCATGGGTACATTGGATGTACTGGACAGACCCTACTGGGATATTCCATTGCTTGTCACAATGTGAATGATCCTTGTAAGCAGCAAGTGGCACATGTCCTCTGACTTGAGATCACTTGTGTTTCTAAATGATGATTGTCATTGTCTTGAGGTAGTTCAATATCATTTGAAACATAATGATTATAGACTATCTTGGATGGTGAGCTTGAGTCAGGTTAGGGCACTTGTGATAGATAAAGGATTGCCGTATCCTTGTTTAAGGAGTGTGATGTTCTATAGGGCCCCCTTTATATGAGATGATTGAGGAAGTGTATGGCCATACCCAGATGACTATGTTCATCTGATCTAATCATGCTCATCGTGTTGGAGTTACAAGCTTGACATGCTTGTCCAATAAGAACATCCAGTGGCAAAGGATAAATGTATGCCTTGTGAATAGAGTCACACTTGTGCCTTGGTTTGGGAGTAGTCTTGGAAGACTCTTTCCTTTATATCGGGAGACAGTGATGTGTTGCTAGATACCCCTCACTGATCGTGATAACGTAAGTTATCGTTACCGACATTTAGAGGAAACCCTCAGGGTCGCACAATATGATGATATGGCTTACTTGAGTCAGATCGTGTGGACTGAATTCTTTGGGTTCAGTTTAAGGGGATTTAATCTCTGATTGTAAGTGAGATCTAGCCTGATCATGTTTGATTGATTAGGGCTTGAGATCGGTAAGCTTGGATCGAGAGAGATGATGCTAGATCGAAGAGATCAGGGGCATCAGGTGATGAACGGTTAGATCATGAGCCTTGGGGTTCAATATGGTCTAGACCACATGGCTTGAGCCATTTCGGTTTGGTTCATGAACCAAAGTCGATTGAAACGGTTTAGCTTGAACCGGTTCACAATTGTGAACGCATGGTTCAATGCTCAAATGCGTTTGAGGTTGGCTTGAGCGCATGGCATGATGAGCTTCCATTTATGGAAAGTCATCATGGCCGGTTTCACAAAAAAAACGCCTAAACGCATAAGCGTTTGTGCTCTTCTCTTGAACGCCTTGGACAATTTCGTTGAGGTGTGGTTGACGACGAGAAGGAGAGGCTAGGCAAGTGAAGCTCTCGGCAACAAGGAGATTCATCATCCCCTTCCATTCGACAAGAAGGCTTGAGGGTCTTGCTAGCACAAGAGATCTCAAGGAAGTGAGCATCTTCATCTTGTGTGTGGGCTTGTGGAGGAGACCTAGTTTGATCTCTTCTTCCAAACCGACTTCCAAATCCATGGCGTTGGTATGATTCCTTTTCATAACATAAGTTGATCTTATAGATTCATATGCGATCTTGAAACCCTTTTTCCGCAAAGCTTGTTAGAATTGCAAGTTTAGGGTTTCTCCCCTATAATTAGGGGTTCCTACAATTGGTATCAGAGCTAGGCTCTTGATATGATCTATATGATTGCTTATTTGTGATCCATACATTCAAGTTGCGCTTACTTTTACTTGAAGCATGCTTTGTTTTCATGAGGTTGCGCATGTATTTTGTTTTCATGAGGTTGCGCATGTATCTTGTTTTCATGAGGTTGCGCATGTATCTTGTTTTCATGAGGTTGCGCATGTATCTTGCTTTCATGAAGTTGCGCATGATATCATGCTTTAAGTTGCGCTTGTATCATGGCTTTGATAAAGTATGCGCTCCCCCTTGAAGGGGACCCCCTAAAGTATGCGCTCCTCCTTGAAGAGGACCCCCTTAGATCTAAGGGTTATATGCAAGCATGTTGTTTGTTTGTATCATTGCGCATGTTCTAAATGTTTTCTAAAACCTTACATCTTGCGCGCATAATTAGATCTAAGGTGCCACTACATTAAACCCTTAGATGGGTTGATGGGGTTGAAGTCACCACTAGGTTAGATCCAAGTCTGATCAGACCATCTGACAGCTCAGATGGGTTGACCCAATGGCACCTATGCGCAAGCACAAGGTGGCTATAGGTTGACTGCATCTAGGGCGTGTAGCGAGGTCTGGTTGAGACAACTACTGAACACACTTGAGTTAGGCCCGGGGTCACACCCGCTTGCCAAAAACTCATGGGGTAGTTCAGCCCTTGGGGCATGCATGGTTGACCATTAGGTCAACTCGGGTCAGTTAGGACTCGGTGCATGCAAGGGCAAAGGATCTAACTAGATGGATGAGTGGATCCCTATCAATGGACCATTGTAAGGTTGTAGGGCTCGTAAGGAAATTAAAATTGATGCCATGGGGTTTTTCAAAATTTAATTTCTTGATTGGATCACAAGATGATTTGATGCCATGATGCTTGTCTATTTAGTCTTATGTGGGTTGCCCTATTGTGTGCTGTGCTGGGGCCTGCGTGCCTGGGTTTAAATTGTAAATTAATTTGTGATCTGCGAATCACATTGTTTTAATTTATGAAATGTTGTTGACCTGTGTGTCAACCTTGTCTAGATAGATCAAATGTACTTTGATTAGACAAGAGTACAAATGCACACATCATAAAGGGGCATTCAGCTGGTGGCGCACCTGAGGTGCTCTTGGCGCTAGGGCCCTAGGTTGGACCAGATGAGATGCCAAGGAGCTCAAGTGAAGACTTAAGTAAAATTAAGGTCTTACTAGGGTTCATGGGCTTTTACCACATAAGATCATGCTTTCTACTTATTGCAAATAATTAGAGTTGCATGTTTATGTTTATCTTCTGCTATAGCCATAGGATATGCCTGATAGTAAAAAGATAAAAGACCGCTAAAATCCAACGCTAACATATCAAGCTCGTAAGCCTTCTGACGCGAAACCTCACCTTTCTGACTATCGTTGGAGCCGTGTTGAACCCACTCAGTGGGCACGTCCATCTATCTTCAGACGGTGCCGGATTTCACCTGCGTGTTACAGAGTTGGGATTTATCCCCTCTCGTTGCTCAGCATAGCACGTGGTGGTCCAGGGAGTAGGTCGGGTCAGCTTGACCATGTAGACTACATATGTGGCGCATATGGTAGCACATGGAGGCAGCCATCTCTGGGATCAGAGACTGTGTTGTACCAACTCAGTTGGCACAGTCTGCTGGATTGCCAAGATGAAGGGGAATCGCACGGGTTGGCGATTGGCTGGGACAGCCTACCAGAAATTAGTGCTTGTCATCTCTGTGCATCTTATCTCGCCTGAGCGGGACGCGGAGACCAAGTATGAAATCTGGATCCCATCTCACTAAAAGAGTGTTACTCTTTCGGACTGTTTACTGGATTTTTCAGTCAGACAAAATAGTGAGAAAAAGAATCTTTCTTAAGTCCTAGATTGATTCTGAACATTGATACTGACCTTGCTGTTCTTGCTTGTTGTAGATTCCTGCAGCAACGAACACCATGAGCTTCAATGTGCGATCCCTACTGGAAAGGGAGAAGTTTGCTGGGCCGAACTTCTCTGACTGGTTCGGACACCTTAAGATTGTTCTTAAGGCAGAGAGGAAACTGTATGTCCTCGAGACGGCGATACCGCCGCAGCCCGCTCCGAACGCCGCAAGGGCGGTTCGGGATGCCTACGAAAAGCACGTCAATGATAGCATTGATGTCGCTTGCCTGATGCTAGCGTCTATGACGCCACCGCTGCAGCGTCAGCATGAGGACATGTCGGCTATAGAAATTATAGCGAACCTCAAGATGCTGTATGCTGCACAGGCGAGGACTGAACGCTATAATCTGACGAAGCTCTTCTTTCAGAGCAAACTGGCTGAGGGGAGCCCAGTGGGAGCTCACGTGCTCAAGATGATTGGGCACAAGGAGGCTCTGGAGAAACTGGGGCATACCATCAACCAGGAGCTTGCTGTGGACATTATTCTGCAGTCTCTTCCGCCTTCTTTCGATGCGTTCATCATTAACTTTAATATGAACAAGATCGATTGTACGCCGGCAGAGCTGCTGAATATGCTCTTGACAACTGAGGAAACTCTGAAGGGTAAGCCTTCAACCTCTGTCTTGATGGTTCCTTTTAGGAACAAGAAGAAGGGGAAGAAGGGCAAGGCCCCTGTCAAGAATTACAGCAAGGCCCTGAAACAGAAGGTGAAGCGGTCGAAGGACAACAGGTGTTTCCACTGTGGCCAGCTGGGTCACTGGAAAAAGGACTGTAAAGCGCTCCAAGGAGATAAGAGGGGAAGCATCGCTTCTGGCTCAGATATATATGTGACTGAGGTCATGTTTTCATCTTCTTCTATATCATGGGTGTTGGACACTGCATGTGGAGTTCACATTTGTTCAAATGTACAGGAACTCAAGAGAAGAAGGCAGGTGGGACAGCATGAGGTAGACCTACGCGTTGGAAACGGGGCACGGGTTGCTGCTGTTGCTGTAGGAGACTATTTCATTTCTTTACCATCTGGCATTGTATTAGAATTAAACAATTGTTATTTTGTACCAAGTATCACAAAGAATATTATCTCTATTCCTGCTCTTGTCAGGAAAGGATTTGCCTTTGAATGCAAGATTTCAAAGTGTGTTTTATCTCGTGATAATATTGTGTATGCAACTGGTTCAATTAACAATGGGTTATACATGTTGGACATGGACAATTCTATACAAAATATTGATAATAAGAAAGCCAAGTATGCTGATGACAGCACCTTGTTATGGCATAGTCGTTTAGGCCATATAAACGAGAAGCGCATTAAGCGGTTGCATGATCATGGACTGCTGGGATCATTCTCCTATGAGGTGAATGATACATGCAAAGCTTGTTTGATGGGTAAAATGACGAAGTCTCCTTTTCCTCACAAAGGTCAAAGGGCTTCAGGTTTACTGGACCTAATACACAGTGATGTGTGTGGGCCTTTTGGTAAACATGCCAGAGGTGGCTATCAGTACTTCATTACCTTTACTGATGATTTCAGTAGGTATGGATATGTCTATTTAATGAGACATAAAAGTGAATCTTTTGACAAGTTCAAAGAGTTCAAAAATGAAGTACAAAATCAGCTAGGCCGAAATATCAAGGCACTTCGTTCAGATCGAGGTGGTGAATACCTGAGTCATGCGTTTACTGACTATCTGAAAGAGTGTGGGATTATCTCACAGCTCACTCCGCCAGGAACACCGCAATGGAATGGTGTGTCCGAGAGGAGAAATAGAACGTTACTTGATATGGTTCGTTCTATGATGAGTCAGGCTACTCTTCCATACTCCTTTTGGGGTTTTGCACTGGAAACAGCTGCAAAGGTACTAAACCGAGTGCCATCCAAGGCAGTTTTAAAGACGCCATATGAGTTATGGTATGGGAAACAGCCTAGCTTGACATTTATCAGGATCTGGGGTTGCGAGGCTTATGTCAAAAAGCTCGCCTCTGGGAAACTAGAGAGCAGATCTGACAAATGCATCTTTGTCGGTTACCCTAAGGAAACTAAGGGTTATTATTTCTACGATCCCAAGGAGAACAAGGTATTTGTTGCTCGGACGGCCGTATTTCTTGAGAAGGAATTTATTCTGCAAGAGGCCAGTGGGAGAGAAATAAAGCTGGATGAGAATCCAGAGGAAGGACAAAGTAGTCAAGCAGAGTTGGATGTGCCTGAGCCGGTAGAGCAGGTTATTGGACAACCTGAGGCTCAGATATCACGGGAACCGCGAAGATCGGGTAGGATCCGTCGACAGCCTGAGCGCTATGACGGAGTCTACATCATTGATAATGATGAACCCCTAACTTATGCGGATGCGGTCAGTGGACCGGAGTCAGCTAGATGGCTTGATGCTATGCGAGCCGAGATGGACTCCATGTCAGATAACCAAGTCTGGGATTTGGTTGATCCGCCTCCGGGAGTAATCCCTATAGGCTGTAAATGGATCTTCAAGAAGAAGATTGACATGGATGGTAACGTGGTTACCTATAAAGGCAGGCTAGTTGCGAAAGGTTTCAAACAAATCTACGGGATAGATTATGATGAAACTTTCTCACCTGTAGCCATGTTTAAGTCTATTCGGATTCTTTTCGCGATAGCTGCATATTACGATTATGAGATCTGGCAGATGGATGTGAAAACAGCTTTCCTTAATGGAAATCTGGATGAGGATGTGTATATGACACAACCGGAAGGTTTCACTAATCCATCAGATCGTCATAAAATATGCAAGTTAAAGAAGTCCATTTATGGACTGAAACAAGCATCAAGAAGCTGGAATATTCGTTTTGATGAATCAATCTCTGAGTTTGGTTTCATCAAGAACGAGGATGACCCGTGTGTATATAAGAGGTTTAGTGGGAGCGTGATTACATTCCTAATCCTCTACGTCGATGATATCTTGATCATTGGAAACGATATTCCTGAACTGCATGCTGTTAAGGCATGGTTAGGAAAATGTTTTCAGATGAAAGATCTAGGAGAAGCAGCCTATGTACTAGGTGTGAAGATCTACCGGGATAGATCTAAGAGGCTTCTCGGGCTGTGCCAGAGTACTTACATCGATAAAGTCCTGGAGAGATTCCATTTAGAGAATTCTAAACGTGGATATCTTCCAGTCAGACATGGTCTGAATCTTTCGAAGAGTCAGTGTCCACAAACACAGACTGAGAAAGATGAAATGGACAATACGCCTTATGCTTCGGCTATTGGGTCCATTATGTATGCGATGTTGTGTACTCGCCCAGACGTCGCTTACGGGTTAAGCGTGACCAGTCGATTCCAAAGTAATCCAGGTTTGGCGCACTGGATTGCAGTCAAGAACATTTTAAAATATCTGCGGAGGACCAAAGATATGTTCTTGATATATGGTGGTCAGGAAGAACTCAGTATAGAGGGATATACTGACGCTTCGTTCCAGTCGGACCAGGATGATTTCCGATCGCAATCAGGCTATGTTTTTAGCTTGAATGGTGGAGCAGTGGTGTGGAAAAGTTTCAAACAGTCAACTGTTGCTGATTCCACAACAGAAGCCGAGTATGTTGCAGCCTCGGAAGCATCCAAGGAGGCAGTGTGGATTCGTAAGTTCGTGAGAGAACTTGGTGTCGTTCCTTCGAGTGCAGATCCTTTGGTTATCTTTTGTGATAACACTGGAGCTATAGCACAAGCAAAGGAACCGCGGTCGCACCAGAAGTCCAAGCACATACAGAGACGGTTTCACTTGATCCGGGAGATCATTGATCGTGGCGAGATCAAGATTTGCAAGGTTCATACAGATGACAATCTGGCAGACCCGCTTACCAAGCCTCTGGCGCAGCAGAAGCATGAGAAGCACTGTAATAATATGGGTTTGAGATTTCTCAACCATTAGATTAAGTGCAAGTGGGAGATTGTTGGAGTATGCCCTTAAGGCTAATGTTTGAGGCCTTTGGGATTGTAAAAGTATTATGTAATAAACTCTTATGTTTATGAAAGGCATGGTTATTATTCAGGTTGTTACCTTGTCTGCTGCAATGAGTGTGCTTCTGAATAATGTCTCAAAGCTGTTCAGCTAGGCTGACAGGCTGTATGTCCTTAGTCGAGATATCTTGGTGAACATGAGACAGCCTTGATATGATGGAGACTAATATGAGTGCTAATCTTATAGGATGCTTCGAGCATGGAATAAGATGTAGACTCATGGGTACATTGGATGTACTGGACAGACCCTACTGGGATATTCCATTGCTTGTCACAATGTGAATGATCCTTGTAAGCAGCAAGTGGCACATGTCCTCTGACTTGAGATCACTTGTGTTTCTAAATGATGATTGTCATTGTCTTGAGGTAGTTCAATATCATTTGAAACATAATGATTATAGACTATCTTGGATGGTGAGCTTGAGTCAGGTTAGGGCACTTGTGATAGATAAAGGATTGCCGTATCCTTGTTTAAGGAGTGTGATGTTCTATAGGGCCCCCTTTATATGAGATGATTGAGGAAGTGTATGGCCATACCCAGATGACTATGTTCATCTGATCTAATCATGCTCATCGTGTTGGAGTTACAAGCTTGACATGCTTGTCCAATAAGAACATCCAGTGGCAAAGGATAAATGTATGCCTTGTGAATAGAGTCACACTTGTGCCTTGGTTTGGGAGTAGTCTTGGAAGACTCTTTCCTTTATATCGGGAGACAGTGATGTGTTGCTAGATACCCCTCACTGATCGTGATAACGTAAGTTATCGTTACCGACATTTAGAGGAAACCCTCAGGGTCGCACAATATGATGATATGGCTTACTTGAGTCAGATCGTGTGGACTGAATTCTTTGGGTTCAGTTTAAGGGGATTTAATCTCTGATTGTAAGTGAGATCTAGCCTGATCATGTTTGATTGATTAGGGCTTGAGATCGGTAAGCTTGGATCGAGAGAGATGATGCTAGATCGAAGAGATCAGGGGCATCAGGTGATGAACGGTTAGATCATGAGCCTTGGGGTTCAATATGGTCTAGACCACATGGCTTGAGCCATTTCGGTTTGGTTCATGAACCAAAGTCGATTGAAACGGTTTAGCTTGAACCGGTTCACAATTGTGAACGCATGGTTCAATGCTCAAATGCGTTTGAGGTTGGCTTGAGCGCATGGCATGATGAGCTTCCATTTATGGAAAGTCATCATGGCCGGTTTCACAAAAAAAAACGCCTAAACGCATAAGCGTTTGTGCTCTTCTCTTGAACGCCTTGGACAATTTCGTTGAGGTGTGGTTGACGACGAGAAGGAGAGGCTAGGCAAGTGAAGCTCTCGGCAACAAGGAGATTCATCATCCCCTTCCATTCGACAAGAAGGCTTGAGGGTCTTGCTAGCACAAGAGATCTCAAGGAAGTGAGCATCTTCATCTTGTGTGTGGGCTTGTGGAGGAGACCTAGTTTGATCTCTTCTTCCAAACCGACTTCCAAATCCATGGCGTTGGTATGATTCCTTTTCATAACATAAGTTGATCTTATAGATTCATATGCGATCTTGAAACCCTTTTTCCGCAAAGCTTGTTAGAATTGCAAGTTTAGGGTTTCTCCCCTATAATTAGGGGTTCCTACAAAGACTGCTTTCAGGACCAGGTATGGGCATTTTGAATTTTTAGTTATGCCTTTTGGACTGACGAATGCACCTGCTGTCTTCATGGATTTGATGAACAGGGTATTCCATGAATTGCTTGACTCTTGTGTGGTAGTCTTTATAGATGATATTTTGGTATACTCACGGACTACTGTGGATCATGTCAGTGACTTGCGCAGAGTGCTGGAGATCCTGAGGAAGAATCGGTTATATGCCAAGGCTAGTAAGTGTGAGTTCTGGCTAGAGAAGATCAGTTTCCTTGGACATGTGATTTCTGGTCAGGGGGTGTCTGTGGATCCGGTTAAAGTGCAAGCCATTCTCAATTGGGGAAGACCGACTAGTGCTACTGAGATCAGGAGTTTCCTGGGTTTAGCAGGGTACTACCGGAGATTTGTTGAGGGATTCTCCAAGCTGGCGGGTCCTTTAACTAAATTAACCAGAAAGGAGGCCAAGTTTATTTGGGATGATAAGTGTGAAGAGAGCTTTCAAGAGCTGAAAAAGAGGTTGACTAGTACACCAATCCTCATTATTCCTAGTGATGGGGAAAGGTTTACTGTTTATACGGATGCTTCTGGCAAAGGGTTGGGTTGTGTCTTGATGCAGAAGGGTTCTGTGGTAGCCTATGCTTCGAGACAACTGAAGGAGTATGAATTGAACTACCCTACTCATGATTTAGAGTTGGCGGCCGTAGTCTTTGCTTTGAAGATATGGCGTCACTATTTGTTGGGTCAGGAGTTTGATCTATTCACTGATCACCAGAGTCTCAAGTATATCTTCACTCAGAAGGAGTTGAACATGAGACAGAGAAGATGGATGGAGTTGATCAAAGACTATGACTTCTCCATTCAGTATCAGGCTGGAAAGGCCAATGTAGTGGCGGATGCACTGAGCAGACATCCAGTTACTTCAGTAGCTGCTTTACGAGTCAGTGAGTGGCGGTTACTGCAGGAGTTCAGAGATCTCAGGATCAGTGTTTCTCCTAAAGTTCAGACTGGATATGTGGCTTTTCTCAGAGTACAGTCTGCTTTGTTGCAGAAGATCAGAGATCAGCAGTCTGTGGATCCGAGATTAATTCAGATCAGGGATAGTTTGGTTGATGGAGCAGTTCAGGATTTTAGCCTGTCTGATGATGGTATTCTTCGGTTTCGTGGAAGGGTATGTGTCCCTGAGGAACCAAGCTTGAGGAAAGAAATATTGGAGGACAGCCATAACTCCAAATATTCTCTACATCCTGGTGTGACTAAGATGTATCAGGACCTCAAGAAAAATTTTTGGTGGCCGGGCATGAAGAAAGAAGTAACTGATTTTGTCTCTAGGTGTTTAACCTGTCAGACTGTAAAGGCTGAACACCAGAAGCCTAGTGGTTTGTTGCAGCCCCTTCCTATTCCTGAGTGGAAGTGGGAATGCATCAGTATGGACTTTGTGTGTGGTTTGCCCAGAACCAGATTGGGTCATGATGCTATTTGGGTGATCGTTGATAGACTCACTAAATCAGCCCATTTTCTCCCGATCAAGATGACTTATCCTTTAGAGAGACTGGCTAGATTGTATATTGATGAGATAGTCAGACTGCATGGAGTGCCTATTGATATTGTGTCTGATAGGGACTCTCGATTTCTGTCCAGGTTTTGGAAGAGTTTACAGGAGGGTTTGGGTACTAAGTTGAGTTTTAGTACAGCATACCATCCTCAGTCTGATGGCCAGACGGAGCGTACTATACAGACTCTAGAAGACTTGTTGAGAGCTTATGTGGTTGATTGGAGTTCTGAGTGGAATCGGGATCTATCTTTGATTGAGTTCACTTATAATAATAGTTTCCACTCCAGTATTCAGATGGCTCCATATGAGGCTTTGTATGGAAGAAGGTGTAGGACTCCCTTGTGTTGGGAGAAAACTGGTGACAGAATGATTTTGAGATCTGATGCAGTTCAGGAGACTACTGATAAGGTCAGAGAGATTCAGGATAAATTGAAGATTGCTCGGGACAGACAGAAGAGTTATGCTGATGACCGTCGTCGTTCCCTGGAGTTTATGGTAGGGGATCATGTTTTCTTAAAGGTGTCACCTACTAAGGGTGTTATGAGGTTTGGCAGAAAGGGCAAGTTGAGCCCTAGATTTGTAGGCCCTTTTGACATTATTGAGAGAATTGGTCCAGTGGCTTACCAGTTAGCTTTACCTCCTGCTTTGGATCATGTGCATAATGTATTCCATGTCTCTGCTTTGAGGAAATATCATCCTGATCCATCTCATGTGTTGGAGTTGGAACCTCTTCAGATTCAGAGTGATTTGACTTTTGAGGAAAGACCTCTCCGGATTGTGGATAGAAAGGATAAAGTTCTGAGGAACAAGACTATACCTTTGGTAAAGGTTATCTAGGGAAATCAGTCGGTTGAGGAGGCGACTTGGGAGACTGAAGCTGATATGAGGAAATTTTATGCTTATCTCTTTGATGATATGATTTGAGCTTTAGAGGACTAAAGCTTTATAAGGAGGGAGGGATGTAAGATCCAAGGATCTTAAGTCCTGGTAAGCATTATTTTGATTTTTTTCTAAAATTATTGACTGTGATATTTTTCTATGTATTGGTTGTTAATAGTTAATTAACTAGAGATTTTTGGTTGTTAATTTATTGTAAATTAATTAGAGATTATTTATTTGATTATTGGCTATTAATTTATGATAAATTATCATTGGTTGTTCATGATAAATTAATTAGGATTTATGGGTTGTAAATTGTAAGTTAATTAATTAGAGCTTATTGGTTAATTAATTAGACTTTATTGGTTAATTAAATCCTTATTGGATGTTAATTAAATCCTTAATGGATTTCGTTTAAGTGAATGGTTAATGGTTAAGTTAATTAAATTAATTGGTTAACTATGGGATATTAGAATGAAGATTCGAATTAATTAGTTAAAGGGGTTAAACCCTATTTGAATTAATTGGTTAGTGGGTTTAAAATTCAAAAAAAAACCGAATTTTTAGTGGGTTTAACGATTGGGGAAAGAAAATTGGCGATTTTGGCTTGGGAGAAAACTTGGGCGACGGCTAGGAAGAAGTGGGCGATTCTTGGAGGCTTGGAGGCGAAATTCCTTTCTTCCTCTTCCTCTTCCTTTGGCCGGCATTCCTTGGTGTTTGGTGGCGTCTTTCAAAGCCTTAGACGAATTTTTGGAAGGGTTTTTCTTATTGGTGTTCACGGTTCAAGGTGAGTGGAATGTCTTAATTGATTTAACAATTTGGTTGTGTTTGTGTTAAATGATACACTTGAGTTCTTGGAAAATTTACCATGTTAAAACCGAAATTATGCAAAGTGTATTTAGGGTATGAAAACCGAATTTAGGGTATTGTTCTTCATGAGAACCGAATTTTATTTTTCCATGAAAACCTAAATTTCCATGTAAACCGAAATAATCTTGATGATTGTTTATGAAAACCGAAAATTGGTAATATGAAATTTAAGGTATTAATTTATGGAATTTCGGAAGTTTTAGACCAATGGTTTGAGCATGAAATTCATGTTAATTCAAGGTGTAAAATTTAATAGATAATATGTTATGTTAACCGTGGGTTATATGTAGAGATTTGTAAAATAGTTTGTATGAATACATGTTTTAGTTTTTGTTAATTTTATGGATAGTTTGTATGACTACATGTTTTAGTTTTATGTTAATTTTTATGGATGCTTGTTAACTGCAATGTTGAGAAATTGTTTGAGAAATTTGGGTGATAACCTAGTAAGGTTTGACTGAACTAATCAGCATGAAACCTAAGGACCACACTACATTATATGATTGTTAATATTATGTAATTATGTGATTTTTAAATATTAGGTGTTTATGTGATTTTTGGAATATTATGTTGTTATGTGATTTGTGAACATTATGTGATTATGTGAATTGTGAACATTATGTGGTTATGAGATTTTTGAAAATTATGTGATTATGTGAATTGTGAACATTATGTGGTTATGAGATTTTTGAAAATTATGTGATTATGGGAATTTTGAATATTATGTGTTATGTGTTGGTTAGGACTATGGCTAAGTGTAACCGGGTACTCATAGGATAGTTCTTATGTGATATGTTAAGGGTTTGAATTTCAGCCCTGTATTTGATATGTGAGGGGGTTGATGTTCAGCCTGCCTATTATGATTATTGTGATGGGGGTTGATGTTCAGCCTGCCCGATATGATTTTTGTGATGACTATCCTAGAGTCTAGTTGACACTTAGGAGTCCACCTTTATGAAATATGATATAAGATGTGTCTGTTGTCCAGTAGGAACCTTTTGGGAGAACGGGTTTTGACGCAAAGTGCCATGTCTTGGTCAGACAGGGGCCACCTCTTGATGTCATCACTCTCTTTTTGTGATATGGGGTGTCGTAGAGCAATGTGCCAAGCCGTGACCCGGCGGGGGCCACCTCTTGAATCTACACACAAGCCATCGATGTGTTTATGGGGTGTTTTAGAGCAAAGTGCCACGTCGTGACCTGGCGGGGGCCACCTCTTGATTCTACTCACTGTCCATGTTTATGTGTGTTGCACGAGATTTTGCAGCTCCCAGTGCTTAGGCCAAAGCCGGGTTAGACCATATTGGTCACTACTGAATATGCTGGACAACTAGGTTAACTAAGTATTGGTGTGTTTAGTTGGTTTAGAGTACAACTCTAGAACCTGAGTTTGTTTAGAACCTGAGTTTGTTATATGTTGGTGTGTACATCTGGCTGTTTATATGACTTCTGTATTTAATCTTGTTGTATATTGACATAATGTTCTGTTAAAGATTTTTAAAATAATCTGCCTATATTTTTGAATGTATGTTATGGATGGTCGATTTAGACTATCCACTCACTGGGCTGTGTAGCTCACCCCTCACTATTTTCAGGCATAGAGCAGGGGCGCATTTCTTGAGTTAGCATTGACTTAAGATCCAAGGATCTTAAGTCCTGGTAAGCATTATTTTGATTTTTTTCTAAAATTATTGACTGTGATATTTTTCTATGTATTGGTTGTTAATAGTTAATTAACTAGAGATTTTTGGTTGTTAATTTATTGTAAATTAATTAGAGATTATTTATTTGATTATTGGCTGTTAATTTATGATAAATTATCATTGGTTGTTCATGATAAATTAATTAGGATTTATGGGTTGTAAATTGTAAGTTAATTAATTAGAGCTTATTGGTTAATTAATTAGACTTTATTGGTTAATTAAATCCTTATTGGATGTTAATTAAATCCTTAATGGATTTCGTTTAAGTGAATGGTTAATGGTTAAGTTAATTAAATTAATTGGTTAACTATTGTAAGATCCAAGGATCTTAAGTCCTGGTAAGCATTATTTTTGAATTAAATAAAATTATTGACTGTGATATTTTTCTATGTATTGGTTGTTAATAGTTATTTAACTAGAGATTTTTGGTTGTTAATTTATTGTAAATTAATTAGGGATTATTTGTTTGATTATTGGCTGTTAATTTATGATAAATTATTATTGGCTGTTCATGATAAATTAATTAGGATTTATGGGTTGTAATTGTAAGTTAATTAATTAGAGCTTGTAAGTTAATTAATTAGACCCTATTGGTTAATTAAACCCTTATTGGATGTTAATTAGACCTTATTGGATTTTCGTTAAGTTAATGGTTGAATTAATGGGTTTAAACTAATTGGGTTTTAAAATTCAAATTATTAATTAAATGGATTAAACCCGAATTGAATTAATGGGTTAATGGGTTAAGAGTTAAAAACCGAAATTTAAGTAGGTAATTTCGGTTAGGGTAGAGTGTTGGCGATTTTTTGGCTTGAAAGAAACCTTGGGCGACGGCTTGAAGAACTTGGCGACTTCTTGAAGAACTTAGGCGATTCTTGGAGGCTTAGAGGTGAAATATCTTCCTTCTCTCTTGGAGTCTTTGGTGTTGGAGGTGTTTCCTTCCTTTGGTGGCGATTCTTGGTAGAACTTCAAGCCTTAGACGAATTATTTTGGAGAGTTTTTCACCTTGTGTTCTCGGTTAAGAGGTGAGTGGAATGTCTTATTTGATCTATTAGTTTGGTTGTGTTTGTGACTTGATACAATTGAATTATTGGAATTTTTATCATGTTAAAACCGAAACTCAAGATGTATTTTTCATGTAAACCAAATTCAAGATGTTTCTTCATGTGAACCGAATCTTTGATAATTATTCATGATAATCCGAAATCTTGATATTATTTATGAAGACCAAATTCTTGATAATATGCATGAAAACCGAAATTTTGATGATTTTCTTTATGAAATCCGAAAGTTGGTAATATGAAATTTAAGGTATTAAATTATGGAAATTCGGAAGTTTTAGACCAATGGTTTGAGCATGAAATTCATGTTAATTCAAGGTGTAAAATTTAATAGATAGTATGTTATGTTAACCGTGGTTTATATGTAGAGATTTGTAAAATAGTTGGTATGAATACATGTTTTAATTTTTGTTAATTTTATGGATAGTTTGTATGACTACATGTTTTAGTTTTATGTTAATTTTTATGGATGCTTGTTAACTGCATTATTGAGAAATTGTTTGAGAAATTTGGATGATAACCTAGTAAGGTTTGACTGAACTAATCAGCATGAAACCTAAGGACCCCACTACATTATATGATTGTTAATATTATGTAATTATGTGATTTTTAAATATTAGGTGTTTATGTGATTTTTGGAATATTATGTTGTTATGTAAATTGTGAACATTATGTGGTTATGAGATTTTTGAAAATTATGTGATTATGAGAATTTTGAATATTATGTGTTATGTGTTGGTTAGGACTATGGCTAAGTGTAACAGTGTACTCATAGGATAGTCCTTATGTGATATGTGAAGGGTTTGAATTTCAGCCCTGTATTTGATATGTGAGGGGGCTGATGTTCGGCCTGCCTATTATGATTTTTGTGATGGGGGTTGATGTTCAGCCTGCCCGATATGATTTTTGTGATGACTATCCTAGAGTCTAGTTGACACTTAGGAGTCCACCTTTGTGAAATATGAAATAAGATATGTCTGTTGTCCAGTAGGAACCTTTTGGGAGAACGGGTTTTGACGCAAAGTGCCATGTCTTGGTCGGACAGGGGCCACCTCTTGATGTCATTACTCTTTTATGTGATGGGGTGATATAAGACGCAAAGTGCCATGTCTTGATCAGACAGGGGCCACCTCTTGATGTCATTACTCTTTTATGTGATGGGGTGATATAAGACGCAAAGTGCCATGTCTTGATCAGACAGGGGCCACCTCTTGATGTCATCACTCTCATTTTGTGATGTTGGGTGTCGTAGAGCAAAGTGCCACGTCATGACCTGACGGGGGCCACCTCTTGAATCTACACACAATCCATCGATGTGTTATGGGGTGAGAGAGCAAAGTGCCACGTCGTGACCTGGCGGGGGCCACCTCTTGATTCTACTCACTATCCATGTTTATGTGTTGCACGAGATTTTGCAGCTCCCAGTGCTTTGGCCAAGCCGGGTTAGACCATATTGGTCACTACTGAATATGCTGGACAACTAGGTTAATTAAGTATGGTGTGTTTAGTTGGTTTAGAATATATGTGTTTAATTGGGTTAGAGTAAAACTCTAGAACCTGAATTTGTTATATGCTAGTGTGTACATTTAACTGTCTATATGACTTCTGTTTCTTTATTTTGTTATATGTTGACATAATGTCTGTTAAATATTTTTTAAAATAATCTGCCTATATTTTTGAATGTATGTTATGGATGGTCGATTTAGACTATCCACTCACTGGGCTGTGTAGCTCACCCCTCACTATTTTCAGGCATAGAGCAGGGGCGCATGTCTTGAGTGCATTGGCGTGGATAATTATGCTGTTTGCTGTTTTAAGAATTTTTATGCTTAATTCTTGGGGCCGGTTGTGGCCTTAACATAAACTATATGAACTATGTGAATCATGAGACTATGTGAACTATGTGAAGTATGTTGCCAGTTATGGCAGTCTTATGAGTTTGATTTTTGTGTCACCGCGGGCTTCAGCCTGGTTTCGGTGTTTGGTATGAGTTTATAAAATCGATTTTGTGATTTTGTTTTGAATTTCGGCTTGTTGTATATTCTGTGCAATCGGTTTTGATATAGCCTGTAACTTGCATATGTCTAGTGCAAGTATTGCGTGGTGGCAGGTACCCTTATGAGATTTGAGTTTTGTGAATTTGTGTGTATGGATTTATGGAAATTTTTCAGATCGTGTTTTCTTGAACTCGGTTTTACCTAGCATATGATCGATCTTATATGAAACATCCTGTATCATTTGTGAATTGTGCCATTTGTTTGGGGTTAAGGATGTGGGATGTTACAACTATGGGATATTAGAATGAAGATTCGAATTAATTAGTTAAAGGGGTTAAACCCTATTTGAATTAATTGGTTAGTGGGTTTAAAATTCAAAAAAAAACCGAATTTTTAGTGGGTTTAACGATTGGGGAAAGAAAATTGGCGATTTTGGCTTGGGAGAAAACTTGGGCGACGGCTAGGAAGAAGTGGGCGATTCTTGGAGGCTTGGAGGCGAAATTCCTTTCTTCCTCTTCCTCTTCCTTTGGCCGGCATTCCTTGGTGTTTGGTGGCGTCTTTCAAAGCCTTAGACGAATTTTTGGAAGGGTTTTTCTTATTGGTGTTCACGGTTCAAGGTGAGTGGAATGTCTTATTGTAATACCCCGAGTTTAGTCCCATATTGGAAGTGGGAGAAGAGATTATATGGTATATAAGGCTTAGTGGGCTTGCTATTGTTAACTTGGGCTTAAGCATTTTAATAGATTGGGCCATGTTGCAAATCGTCTCACCAAGTTAATAAATAGTTTGCTTACTAAGTGGGTTGTAATAAATGGTATCAGAGCAAAACTTAGTCCTAAGCATGGTGAGAGGCCAATAGGAAAGGGCTACCGAGGATGGTGGAGCCACCTTTGGGCTGACCTCACATGCTGCCGACTAAGGGATGATTCTTGGGCATGTGTTAGGGATGTGGGCTTGACGAGGACGTCAAGTCTTAAGTGGGGGAGATTGTAATACCCCGAGTTTAGTCCCATATTGGAAGTGGGAGAAGAGATTATATGGTATATAAGGCTTAGTGGGCTTGCTATTGTTAACTTGGGCTTAAGCATTTTAATAGATTGGGCCATGTTGCAAATCGTCTCACCAAGTTAATAAATAGTTTGCTTACTAAGTGGGTTGTAATAAGCCATCTGTGGGGTCAGAGATTGTGTTGTACCAACTCAGTTGGCACAGTCTGCTGGATTGCCCAGATGAAGGGGAATCGCATAGGTAGGCGATTGGCAGGGACTGCCTACCAGAGATTAGTGCTTGTACTCTCTGTGCATCTTATCTCGCCTGAGCGGGACGCGGAGACCAAGTATGAAATCTGGATCCCATCTCACTAAAAGAGTTCTACTCTTTCGGGCTGTTTTGCTGGGTTTTTCAGCCAGATAAAATAGTGAGAAAAAGAATCTTTCTTAAGTCCTGATTGATTCTTGACATTGATACTGACCTTGCTGTTCTTGCATTGTTGTAGATTCATGCAGCAACGAACACCATGAGCTTCAATGTGCGATCCCTACTGGAAAGGGAGAAGTTTGCTGGGCCGAACTTCTCAGACTGGTTCGGACACCTTAAGATCGTTCTTAAGGCAGAGAGGAAACTGTATGTGCTCGAGACGGCGATACCGCCTCAGCCCGCTCCGAACGCCGCAAGGGCGGTTCGGGAAGCCTATGAAAAGCACGTCAATGATAGCATTGATGTCGCTTGCCTGATGCTAGCGTCTATGACGCCACCGCTGCAGCGTCAGCATGAGGATATGTCTGCCATAGACATGATAGCAAACCTCAAGATGCTGTATGCTGCACAGGCGAGGACAGAACGCTATAATTTGACAAAGCTGTTCTTTCAGAGCAAACTGGCTGAAGGGAGCCCAGTGGGAGCTCACGTGCTCAAGATGATTGGGCACAAGGAGGCTCTAGAAAAACTGGGGCATACCATCAACCAGGAGCTTGCTGTAGACATTATTCTGCAGTCTCTTCCGCCTTCTTTCGATGCGTTCATTATTAACTTTAATATGAACAAAATCGATTGTACTCCGGCAGAGCTGCTGAATATGCTCTTGACTACTGAGGAAACTCTGAAGGGTAAGCCTTCAACCTCTGTCTTGATGGTTCCTTCGAGGAACAAGAAGAAGGGGAAGAAGGGCAAGACCCCTGTCAAGAGTTACAGCAAGGCTCTGAAACAGAAGGTTAAGCGGTCCAAGGAATACAGGTGTTTCCACTGTGGCCAGCTGGGTCACTGGAAAAAGGACTGTAAAGCGCTCCAAGGAGACAAGAGGGGAAGCCTTGCTTCTGGCTCAGGTATATACGTGACGGAAGTCATGGTTTCATCTTCTTCTATATCATGGGTGTTGGACACTGCATGTGGAGTTCACATTTGTTCAAATGTATAGGAACTCAAGAGAAGAAGGCAGGTGGGACAGCATGAGGTGGACCTACGAGTTGGAAACGGGGCACGGGTTGCTGCTGTTGCTGTAGGAGACTATTTCATCTCTTTGCCATCTGGAATTGTATTAGAATTAAACAGTTGTTACTTTGTTCCCAGTATTACTAAGAATATTATCTCCATTCCTGCTCTTGTCAGGAAGGGATTTTCCTTTGAATGCAATATTTCAAAGTGTGTTTTATCTTTAGATAATATTGTTTATGCAACTGGTTCAATTAACAATGGATTATACATGTTGGACATGGAAAATTCTATACAAAATGTTGATATTAAGAAAGCCAAGAATGCTGATGACAGCACCTTGCTATGGCATAGTCGTTTAGGCCATATTAACAAGAAGCGCATTAAGCGGTTGCATGATCATGGACTGCTGGGATCATTCTCCTATGAGGAGATTGATACATGCAAGGCTTGTTTAATGGGTAAAATGACGAAGTCACCTTTTTCTAACAAAGGTCAAAGGGCTTCAGGTTTACTTGACCTTATACACAGTGATGTGTGTGGGCCATTTAGTAAACATGCCAGAGGTGGCTATCAGTACTTCATTACCTTTACTGATGATTTCAGTAGGTATGGGTATGTCTATCTAATGAGACATAAAAGTGAATCTTTTGACAAGTTCAAAGAGTTCAAGAATGAAGTACAAAATCAGCTAGGCCGAAATATCAAGGCACTTCGTTCTGATCGAGGTGGAGAATACCTAAGTCGAGAATTTACTGACTATCTGAAGGAGTGTGGGATTATCTCACAGCTCACTCCGCCAGGAACACCGCAATGGAATGGTGTGTCCGAAAGGAGAAATAGAACGTTACTTGATATGGTTCGTTTATGATGAGTCAGGCTACTCTACCTTACTCCTTTTGGGGATTTGCACTGGAAACAGCTGCAAAGGTACTAAACCGAGTGCCATCCAAGGCAGTTTCTAAGACGCCATATGAGTTATGGTATGGGAAACAGCCGAGCTTGACATTTATCAGGATCTGGGGTTGCGAGGCTTATGTCAAAAAGCTCGCCTCTGGGAAACTAGAGAGCAGATCTGACAAATGTATCTTTGTCGGTTACCCTAAGGAAACTAAGGGTTATTATTTCTACGATCCCAAAGAGAACAAGGTATTTGTTGCTCGGACGGCTATATTTCTTGAGAAGGAGTTTCTTCTGCAAGAGGCCAGTGGGAGAGAAATAAAGCTGGATGAGAATCCAGAGGAAGGACAAAGTGCGCAAGCACAGTTGGATGAGCCTGAGCTGGTAGAACAGGTTATTGAACAACCTGAGGCTCAGATATCACGGGAACCGCGAAGATCGGGAAGGATCCGTCGACAGCCTGAGCGCTATGACGGAGTCTACATCATTGATAATGATGAACCCCTCACTTATGCGGATGCGGTCAGTGGACCGGAGTCAGCGAGATGGCTTGAAGCTATGCGCGCCGAGATGGACTCCATGTCAGATAACCAAGTTTGGGATTTGGTTGATCCGCCTCCGGGAGTTATCCCTATAGGCTGTAAATGGATCTTCAAGAAGAAGAATGACATGGATGGTAACGTGGTTACCTATAAAGGCAGGCTAGTTGCGAAAGGTTTCAAACAAATCTACGGGATAGATTATGATGAAACTTTCTCACCTGTAGCTATGTTTAAGTCTATTCGGATTCTTTTCGCGATAGCTGCATATTATGATTATGAGATTTGGCAAATGTGAAGGAACCCCTAACTAAGGGGGATGAAACCCTAAGCATGCTCATCTATCATGCATAGCGGAAAGAGGGCTTCAAGTCAAGATCGGATATGAAACAATATGATCAACTTGAAACTAGAAATCATACCAATGCCATGGACTTGGATCTCGGCTTGGAAGAAGAGATCAAGATAGGTCTCCTCCAAAGTGTGCCACACACAAGATGAAGTTGGCTCACTCCTTGGGGTCGCTTGTGCTAGCAAGTCACTCAAGGAATCTTCACTTGTCGAATGGAAGGGATGATGAACTTCCTTGTTGCCGAGAGTTCCTCTTTGCCCAAGCTCTCCTTCTCGTCGTCAACCACACCTCAACCAATGTCCAAGGCGTTGATGAGAAGAGTTCCAACGCATAAGCGTTTTTGGCGTTAAGTGAAACCGGCCCCCTTTGATGACTTTCCATAAATGGAAGCTCATCAAAGCATGCGCTCAAGCCATAACCCAAACGCATTTGAGCATTGAACCATGCGTTCACAATTGTGAACCGGTTCAAGCTAAACCGTTCGATTCAACTTTGGTTCATGAACCAAACCGAAATGGCTCAAGCCATGTGGTCTAGACCATATTGAACCCCAAGGCTCATGATCTAACCATTCATCACCTGATGCCCCTGATCTTTCCGATCTAGCATCATCTCTCTTGATCGAAGCTTACCGATCTCAAGCCTTAATCAATCAAACATGATCAGACCAGATCTCACTTACAATCAGAGATAAAATCCCTTTAATCTGAACTCAAAGAATCCAGTCCATTCGATCTGACTCAAGTAAGCCATATCATCAAATTGTGCGACCCTGAGGGTTTCCTCTAAATGTCGGTAACGATAACTTACGTTATCACGATCAGTGAGGGGTATCTAGCAACACATCACTGTCTCCCGATATAAAGGAAAGAGTCTTCCAAGACTACTCCCAAACCATTGCACAAGTGTGACTCCATTCACAAGGCATACATGTGTCCTTTGCCACTGGATGTTCTTATTGGACAAGCGGGTCAAGCTTGTAACTCCAATACGATGAGCATGATTAGATCAGATGCACATTGTCATCTGGGCATGGCCATACACTATCTCAATCATCTCATATAGGGGGCCCATTAGAACATCACACTCCTTAAACAAGGAGACGGCAATCCTATGTCTATCACTAGTGCTCTAACCTGATTCAAGCTCACCATCCAAGATAGTCTATAATCATTATGTTTCAAATGATATTGAACTACCTCAAAACAATGACAATCATCATTTAGAAACACAAGTGATCTCAAGTCAAAGGACATGTGCCACTTAGTGCTCACAAGGATCATTCACATTGTGACAAGCAATGGAATATCCGAGTAGGGTCTGTCCAGTACATCCAATGTACCCATGAGTCTACATCTTATTCCATGCTCGAAGCATCCTATAAGATTAGCACTCATATTAGTCTCAATCATATCAAGGCTGTCTCATGTTCACCAAGATATCTCGACTAAGGACATATAGCCTGTCAGCCTAGCTGAACAGCTTTGAGACATTATTCAGAAGTACACTTATTACAGCAGACAAGGTAACAACCTGAATAATAACCATGCCTTTTATAAACACAAGAGTTTATTACATGATACTTATACAATCCCAAAGGCCTCAAACATTAGCCTTAAGGGCATACCCCAACAATCTCCCACTTGCACTTAATCTAATGGTTGAGAAATCTCAAACCCATATTATTACAGTGCTTCTCATGCTTCTGCTGCGCCAGAGGCTTGGTAAGCGGGTCTGCCAGATTGTCATCTGTATGAACCTTGCAAATCTTGATCTCGCCACGATCAATGATCTCCCGGATCAAGTGAAAACGTCTTTGTATGTGCTTGGACTTCTGGTGTGACCGCGGTTCCTTTGCTTGTGCTATAGCTCCAGTGTTATCACAGAAGATAACCAAAGGATCTGCACTCGAAGGAACGACACCAAGTTCTCTCACGAACTTACGAATCCACACTGCCTCCTTGGATGCTTCCGAGGCTGCAACATACTCGGCTTCTGTTGTGGAATCAGCAACAGTTGACTGTTTGAAACTTTTCCACACCACAGCACCTCCATTCAAGCTAAAAACATAGCCTGATTGCGATCGGAAATCATCCTGGTCCGACTGGAACGAAGCGTCAGTATATCCCTCTATACTGAGTTCTTCCTGACCACCATATATCAAGAACATATCTTTGGTCCTCCGCAGATATTTTAAGATGTTCTTGACCGCAATCCAGTGCGCCAAACCTGGATTACTTTGGAATCGACTGGTCACGCTTAACCCGTAAGCGACGTCTGGGCGAGTACACAACATCGCATACATAATGGACCCAATAGCCGAAGCATAAGGCGTATTGTCCATTTCATCTTTCTCAGTCTGTGTTTGTGGACACTGACTCTTCGAAAGATTCAGACCATGTCTGACTGGAAGATATCCACGTTTAGAATTCTCTAAATGGAATCTCTCCAGGACCTTATCGATGTAGGTACTCTGGCACAACCCGAGAAGCCTCTTAGATCTATCCCGGTAGATCTTCACACCTAATACATAGGCTGCTTCTCCTAGATCTTTCATCTGAAAACATTTTCCTAACCATGCCTTAACAGCATGCAGTTCAGGAATATCGTTTCCAATGATCAAGATATCATCGACGTAGAGGATTAGGAATGTAATCACGCTCCCACTAAACCTCTTATATACACACGGGTCATCTTCGTTCTTGATGAAACCAAACTCAGAGATTGATTCATCAAAACGAATATTCCAGCTTCTTGATGCTTGCTTCAATCCATAAATGGATTTCTTTAACTTGCATATTTTATGACGATCTGATGGATTAGTGAAACCCTCAGGTTGTGTCATATACACATCCTCATCCAGATTTCCATTGAGGAAAGCTGTCTTCACATCCATCTGCCAGATCTCATAATCGTAATATGCAGCTATCGCGAAAAGAATCCGAATAGACTTAAACATGGCTACAGGAGAGAAAGTTTCATCATAATCTATCCCGTAGATTTGTTTGAAACCTTTCGCAACTAGCCTGCCTTTATAGGTAACCACGTTACCATCCATGTCAATCTTCTTCTTGAAGATCCATTTACAGCCTATAGGGATTACTCCCGGAGGCGGATCAACCAAATCCCAGACTTGGTTATCTGACATGGAGTCCATCTCGGCTCGCATAGCATCAAGCCATCTAGCTGACTCCGGTCCACTGACCGCATCCGCATAAGTTAGGGGTTCATCATTATCAATGATGTAGACTCCGTCATAGCGCTCAGGCTGTCGACGGATCCTACCCGATCTTCGCGGTTCCCGTGATATCTGAGCCTCAGGTTGTTCAATAACCTGATCTACCGGCTCAGGCACATCCAACTCTGCTTGACTACTTTGTCCTTCCTCTGGATTCTCATCCAGCTTTATTTCTCTCCCACTGGCCTCTTGCAGAAGAAACTCCTTCTCAAGAAATATGGCCGTCCGAGCAACAAAAACCTTGTTCTCTTTGGGATCGTAGAAATAATAACCCTTAGTTTCCTTAGGGTAACCGACAAAGATACATTTGTCAGATCTGCTCTCTAGTTTCCCAGAGGCGAGCTTTTTGACATAAGCCTCGCAACCCCAGATTTTGATAAATGTCAAGCTAGGCTGTTTCCCATACCATAACTCATATGGCGTCTTTGAAACTGCCTTGGATGGCACTCGGTTTAGTACCTTTGCAGCTGTTTCCAGTGCAAAACCCCAAAAGGAATATGGAAGAGTAGCCTGACTCATCATAGAACGAACCATATCAAGTAGCGTTCTATTTCTCCTCTCGGACACACCATTCCATTGCGGTGTTCCTGGCGGAGTGAGCTGTGAGATAATCCCACACTCTTTCAGATAGTCAGTAAACGCATGACTCAGGTATTCACCACCTCGATCAGAACGAAGTGCCTTGATATTTCGGCCTAACTGATTCTGTACTTCATTCTTGAACTCTTTGAACTTGTCAAAAGATTCATTTTTATGTCTCATTAAATAGACATACCCATACCTACTGAAATCATCAGTGAAGGTAATGAAGTACTGATAGCCACCTCTGGCATGTTTACTGAAAGGCCCACACACATCACTGTGTATAAGGTCCAGTAAACCTGAAGTCCTTTGACCTTTGTGAGGAAAAGGAGACTTCGTCATTTTACCCATTAAACAAGCTTTGCATGTCTCAATCTCCTCATAGGAGAATGATCCCAGCAGTCCATGTTCATGCAACCGCTTAATGCGCTTCTCGTTTATATGGCCTAAACGACTATGCCATAGCAAGGTGCTGTCATCAGCATACTTGGCTTTCTTATTATCAATGTTTTGTATAGAATTTTCCATGTCCAACATGTATAACCCATTGTTAATTGAACCAGTTGCATACACAATATTATCATAAGTTAAAACACACTTTGAAATCTTGCATTCAAAGGCAAATCCTTTCCTGACAAGAGCAGGAATGGAGATAATATTCTTGGTAATACTGGGTACAAAATAACAATTGTTTAATTCTAATACAATGCCAGATGGTAAAGTAATGAAATAGTCTCCTACAGCAACAGCAGCAACCCGTGCCCCGTTTCCAACTCGTAGGTCTACCTCATGCTGTCCCACCTGCCTTCTTCTCTTGAGTTCCTGCACATTTGAACAAATGTGAACTCCACATGCAGTGTCTAACACCCATGATATAGAAGAAGATGAAACCATGACTTCCGTCACGTATATACCTGAGCCAGAAGCAATGCTTCCCCTCTTATCTCCTTGGAGCGCTTTACAGTCCTTTTTCCAGTGACCCAGCTGGCCACAGTGGAAACACCTGTTGTCCTTCGACCGCTTCACCTTCTGTTTCAGGGCCTTACTGTAATTCTTGACAGGGGCCTTGCCCTTCTTCCCCTTCTTCTTGTTCCTAGAAGGAACCATCAAGACAGAGGTTGAAGGCTTACCCTTCAGAGTTTCCTCAGTTGTCAAGAGCATATTCAGCAGCTCTGCCGGCGTACAATCGATCTTGTTCATATTAAAGTTAATAATGAACGCATCGAAAGAAGGCGGGAGAGACTGCAGAATAATATCTACAGCAAGCTCCTGGTTGATGGTATGCCCCAGTTTATCTAGAGCCTCCTTGTGCCCAATCATCTTGAGCACGTGAGCTCCCACTGGGCTCCCCTCAGCCAGTTTGCTCTGAAAGAAGAGCTTCGTCAGATTATAGCGTTCAGTCCTCGCCTGTGCAGCATACAGCATTTTGAGGTTTGCTATAATCTCTATAGCTGACATATCCTCATGCTGACGCTGCAGCGGTGGCGTCATAGACGCTAGCATCAGGCAAGCGACATCAATGCTATCATTGACGTGCTTTTCGTAGGCTTCCCGAACCGCCCTTGCGGCGTTCGGAGCGGGCTGCGGCGGTATCGCCGTCTCGAGGACATACAGTTTCCTCTCTGCCTTAAGAACAATCTTAAGGTGTCCGAACCAGTCAGAGAAGTTCGGCCCAGCAAACTTCTCCCTTTCCAGTAGGGATCGCACATTGAAGCTCATGGTGTTCGTTGCTGCAGGAATCTACAACAAGCAAGAACAGCAAGGTTAGTATCAATGTTTCAGAATCAATCCAGGACTTAAGAAAGATTCTTTTCTCACTATTTTGTCTGACTGAAAAATCCAGTAAACAGTCCGAAAGAGTAACACTCTTTTAGTGAGATGGGATCCAGATTTCATACTTGGTCTCCGCGTCCCGCTCAGGCGAGATAAGATGCACAGAGATGACAAGTACTAATTTCTGGTAGGCTGTGCCAGCCAATCGCCAACCCGTGCGATTCCCCTTCATCTTGGCAATCCAGCAGACTGTGCCAACTGAGTTGGTACAACACAGTCTCTGATCCCAGAGATGGCTGCCTCCATGTGCTACCATATGCGCCACATATGTAGCCAACATGGTCAAGCTGACCTGACCTACTCCCTGGACCACCACGTGCTATGCTGAGCAACGAGAGGGGATAAATCCCAACTCTGTAACACGCAGGTGAAATCCAGCACCGTCTGAAGATAGGTGGACGTGCCCACTGAGTGGGTTCAACACGGCTCCAACGATAATCAGAAAGGTGAGGTTTCGCGTCAGAAGGCTTACGAGCTTGATATGTTAGCGTTGGATTTTATCGGTCTTTTATCTTCTTAACTATCATACAAGTCCTATGGTGATAGCAGAAGATAAACTTAAACATGCAATTCTAATTATAAGCAATAAGAAGAAAGCATGATCTTATGTGGTAAAAGCCCATGAACCCTAGTAAGACCTTAATTTACTTAAGTCTTCACTTGAGCTCCTTGCATCTCATCTGGTCCAACCCAGTGCCCTAGCGCCAAGAGCACCTCAGGTGCACCACCAGATGAATGCCCCTCTTGGATGTGTGCACTTGTCTAATCAAAGTACATTTGATCTATCTAGACAAGGTTGACTCGCAGGTCAACTACATATTATAAATTAAGTACAATGTGATTCGCAGATCACAAATTAATTTACAACTTATCCAGGCACGCAGGCCCCAGCACAGCACACAATAGGGCAACCCACATAAGACTAAATAAACAAGCATATGATTCAATCAACATGTGATCCATTCAAGAAATTAAATTTTGGAAAAACCCATGGCATCAATTTAATTTCCTTATGAGCCCTACAACCTTACAATGGTCCATTGATGGGGATCCACTCATCCATCTAGCTAGATCCTTTGCCCTTGCATGCACCGAGTCCTAACTGACCCGAGTTGACCTAATGGTCAACCATGCATGCCCCAAGGGCTGAACCACCCCATGAGTTTTGGCAAGCGGGTGTGACCCCGGGCCTAACTCAAGTGTGTTCAGTAGTTGTCTCAACCAGACCTCGCTACACGCCCTAGATGCAGTCAACCTATAGCCACCTTGTGCTTGCGCATAGGTGCTATTGGGTCAACCCATCTGAGCTGTCAGATGGTCTGATCAGACTTGGATCCAACCTAGTGGTGACTTCAACCTCATCAACCCATCTAAGGGTTTAATGTAGTGGCACCTTAGATCTAATGAAGCGCGCAAGAGGTAAGTTTTAGAAAACTTTTATAACATGCGCAATGTTACAAACAAACAACATGCTTGATAACCCTTAGATCTAAGGGGGTCCCCTTCAAGGGGGAGCGCATACTTTAGGAGGTCCCCTTCAAGGGGGAGCGCATACTTCAGGAACATATGATACAAGCGCAACATCATGAACATATAAGCGCAACATCATGAACATATGATACAAGCGCAACATCATGAACATATAAGCGCAACATCATGAACATATGATACAAGCGCAACATCATGTATGGATCACCAATACTTAAAGCAATCATATCGATCATATCATGAGCCTAGCTCTGATACCAATTGAAGGAACCCCTAACTAAGGGGGATGAAACCCTAAGCATGCTCATCTATCATGCATAGCGGAAAGAGGGCTTCAAGTCAAGATCGGATATGAAACAATATGATCAACTTGAAACTAGAAATCATACCAATGCCATGGACTTGGATCTCGGCTTGGAAGAAGAGATCAAGATAGGTCTCCTCCAAAGTGTGCCACACACAAGATGAAGTTGGCTCACTCCTTGGGGTCGCTTGTGCTAGCAAGTCACTCAAGGAATCTTCACTTGTCGAATGGAAGGGATGATGAACTTCCTTGTTGCCGAGAGTTCCTCTTTGCCCAAGCTCTCCTTCTCGTCGTCAACCACACCTCAACCAATGTCCAAGGCGTTGATGAGAAGAGTTCCAACGCATAAGCGTTTTTGGCGTTAAGTGAAACCGGCCCCCTTTGATGACTTTCCATAAATGGAAGCTCATCAAAGCATGCGCTCAAGCCATAACCCAAACGCATTTGAGCATTGAACCATGCGTTCACAATTGTGAACCGGTTCAAGCTAAACCGTTCGATTCAACTTTGGTTCATGAACCAAACCGAAATGGCTCAAGCCATGTGGTCTAGACCATATTGAACCCCAAGGCTCATGATCTAACCATTCATCACCTGATGCCCCTGATCTTTCCGATCTAGCATCATCTCTCTTGATCGAAGCTTACCGATCTCAAGCCTTAATCAATCAAACATGATCAGACCAGATCTCACTTACAATCAGAGATAAAATCCCTTTAATCTGAACTCAAAGAATCCAGTCCATTCGATCTGACTCAAGTAAGCCATATCATCAAATTGTGCGACCCTGAGGGTTTCCTCTAAATGTCGGTAACGATAACTTACGTTATCACGATCAGTGAGGGGTATCTAGCAACACATCACTGTCTCCCGATATAAAGGAAAGAGTCTTCCAAGACTACTCCCAAACCATTGCACAAGTGTGACTCCATTCACAAGGCATACATGTGTCCTTTGCCACTGGATGTTCTTATTGGACAAGCGGGTCAAGCTTGTAACTCCAATACGATGAGCATGATTAGATCAGATGCACATTGTCATCTGGGCATGGCCATACACTATCTCAATCATCTCATATAGGGGGCCCATTAGAACATCACACTCCTTAAACAAGGAGACGGCAATCCTATGTCTATCACTAGTGCTCTAACCTGATTCAAGCTCACCATCCAAGATAGTCTATAATCATTATGTTTCAAATGATATTGAACTACCTCAAAACAATGACAATCATCATTTAGAAACACAAGTGATCTCAAGTCAAAGGACATGTGCCACTTAGTGCTCACAAGGATCATTCACATTGTGACAAGCAATGGAATATCCGAGTAGGGTCTGTCCAGTACATCCAATGTACCCATGAGTCTACATCTTATTCCATGCTCGAAGCATCCTATAAGATTAGCACTCATATTAGTCTCAATCATATCAAGGCTGTCTCATGTTCACCAAGATATCTCGACTAAGGACATATAGCCTGTCAGCCTAGCTGAACAGCTTTGAGACATTATTCAGAAGTACACTTATTACAGCAGACAAGGTAACAACCTGAATAATAACCATGCCTTTTATAAACACAAGAGTTTATTACATGATACTTATACAATCCCAAAGGCCTCAAACATTAGCCTTAAGGGCATACCCCAACAAAATGGATGTGAAGACAGCTTTCCTTAATGGAAATCTGGATGAGGATGTGTATATGACACAACCAGAAGGTATCACTAATCCATCAGATCGTCATAAGATATGCAAGTTAAAGAAGTCTATTTATGGACTTAAACAAGCATCTAGAAGCTGGAATATTCGTTTTGATGAATCAATCTCTGAGTTTGGTTTCATCAAGAACGAGGATGACCCGTGTGTATATAAGAGGTTTAGTGGGAGCGTAATTACTTTCCTAGTCCTCTACGTCGATGATATCTTGATCATTGGAAATGACATTCCTGAAATGCATGCCGTTAAGGCATGGTTAAGGAAATGTTTCCAGATGAAAGATTTAGGAGAAGCAGCCTATGTATTAGGTGTGAAGATCTACAGGGATAGATCTAAGAGGCTTCTCGGGCTGTGCCAGAGTACTTACATCGATAAAGTCCTGGAGAGATTTCATTTAGAGAATTCTAAAAGAGGATATCTTCCAGTCAGACATGGTCTGAATCTTTCGAAGAGTCAGTGTCCACAAACACAGACTGAGAAAGATGAAATGGACAATACGCCTTATGCTTCGGCTATTGGATCCATTATGTATGCGATGTTGTGTACTCGCCCAGACGTTGCTTACGGGTTAAGCGTGACCAGTCGGTTCCAAAGTAATCCAGGTATGGCGCACTGGATTGCAGTCAAGAACATTTTAAAATATCTGCAGAGGACCAAAGATATGTTCTTGATATATGGTGGTCAGGAAGAACTCAGTATTGAAGGATATACTGACGCTTCGTTCCAGTCAGACCAGGATGATTTCCGATCGCAATCTGGCTATGTTTTTAGCTTGAATGGAGGAGCAGTGGTGTGGAAGAGTTTCAAACAGTCAACTGTTGCTGATTCCACAACAGAAGCCGAGTATGTTGCAGCCTCGGAAGCATCCAAGGAGGCAGTGTGGATTCGTAAGTTCGTGAGAGAACTTGGTGTTGTTCCTTCGAGTGCAGATCCTTTGGTTATCTTCTGTGATAACACTGGAGCAATCGCACAAGCAAAGGAACCACGGTCGCACCAGAAGTCCAAGCACATACAGAGACGGTTTCACTTGATCAGGGAGATCATAGATCATGGCGAGATCAAAGTTTGCAAGGTTCATACGGATGACAATCTGGCAGACCCGCTTACCAAGCCTCTGGCGCAGCAGAAGCATGAGAAGCACTGTAATAACATGGGTTTGAGATTTCTCAACCATTAGATTAAGTGCAAGTGGGAGATTGTTGGGGTATGCCCTTAAGCCTAATGTTTGAGGCCTTGGGATTGTAACAGTATCATTTGTATAAACTTATATGTTTATAAAGGCATGGTTGTTATTCAGTTAGCTACATTGTCTGCAGCAATATATATGTTCTTCTGAATAATGTCTCAAAGCTGTTCAGCTAGGCTGACATGCAGTTAAGTCCTTAGTCGAGATATCTTGGTGAACATGAGACAGCCTTGATATGGTTAAGACTAATATGTGTTCTAATCTTATAGGATGCTTCGAGCATGGAATAAGATGTAGACTCATGGGTACATTGGATGTACTGGACTGACCTTACTAGGATGTTCAATTGTTTGTCACAATGTGAATAATCCTTGATTGCAACAAGTGGCACATTTCCTCTGACTTGAGATCACTTGTGTTTCCTAAATGATGATTGTCATTGTTTTGAGGTAGTTCAATATCATTTGAAACATAATGATTATAGACTATCTTGGATAATGAGCTTGAATCAGGTTAGGGCACTAGTGATAGACATAGGATTGCCGTCTCCTTGTTTAAGGAGTGTGATGTTCTAAAGGGGCCCCCCTGGATGAGATGATTGAGAAAGTGTATGGCCATACCCAGGTGACTATGTTCATCTGATCTAATCATGCTTGTCATATTGGAGTTACAAGCTTGACACGCTTGTCCAATAAGAACATCCAGTGGCAAAGGAAATATGTATGCTTAGTGAGTTGAATTCACACTTGTACTGTGGTTTGGGTGCAGTCTTGGAAGACTCTTTCCTTTATATCGGGAGACAGTGATGTGTTGCTAGATACCCCTCACTGATCGTGATAACGTGAGTTATCGTTACCGACATTTAAAGGAAACCCTCAGGGTCGCACAATTTGATGATATGGCTTACTTAAGTCAGATCGTGTGGACTGAATTATTTGGGTTCAGTTTAAAGGGATTTAATCTCTGATTGTAAGTGAGATCTGGTCTGATCATGTTTGATTGATTAGGGCTTGAGATCGGTAAGCTTCGATCGAGAGAATGGATGCTAGATCAGTTAGATCAGGAGCATCAAGAGATCGACGGTCAGATCAAGAACCTAAGTGTTTTATTATGGTCTGGACTGGTTGCTTGGTTTATTTGGTTATTGAACCAAATTCAAATGAACCGGCTCATGGATGAGCGCTTGGTTTAAAGAATAGAGAGGAAAAATGCGATTGGTTCGAAATGCATGAACACATGATCGCATGAAAGAGTAAGTTGGCTATTTTTAGCAACCACGCCTCCATGTCTTGTGTGGAGCGCATCTCTTGTCGCCTCACTTCTATTCCCGTCGCCTTCTCTCGCGTGAAACCTCTGCTTCACGCTTTTGAAGAGTCGAGGACTAAGCAAGCAAGTTTCCCTCATTCCCTCCATACGAAGGACTCCTTGAAGATTTGCTAGCACAAAGTCCCCAAGGAAGTAGTCGCCTTCTCATTGTGTGTGTCATCTAAGGAGAAGAGGCACTTGCGTCTTTGATTCCAAGACACCATCAAACCGATGGCAATGGTATGGTTCTATCTCTTGTGCAATCGGTTTTAAGTTGATTATAATGCATGCATCAAAAGATCCTAGAAACCCCCTTTCCGCTGCTTAAAAGAAAAATACATGCGCCTATCTAGGGTTTCGCCCCCTTTGTTAGGGGATCTTTCAGTATCAAAGCAAGTCCCTAATCATATAGAATGATCAATGACCTCAAGTCAAGGGATCAATGCATCTCCTGTCACTTATGAGGATAACTCATGACACCAAGTCATAGCCTCATAGCGGGTCTATCCAGTATATCCCCAATGATATACCCATGTGTCTGCGTTAGCACCACGTGCCTAACCAGCCCACATACCAGTCTCACAAGTACCATAGCTGTCCCATATCCACTAAGGTACATCGACTGGGGATTATAATTCGAGCACATATCCAATCTGTCTCCAGGGACATTATCATGTAAGTACACAATCGCAGGTGTAGTCAAACAATGATAACGACAATGCCAGAATGATATATAAATATCAGTGTCAAGTAGTACATAAGTTGACCAAAACTAGGTCCTAGGGCATATACACCAACAGTTACATGATAAATTTCACGCAAATCGGAGCCATATACCAAATTACGGCAGTGCTATAATTCATATTACGGTACCATAATTTTTAGTACTACCATAATATCGGAGCACGGCTGTATTTTGGGATGATTTTGTACAGAAAGTTTCACCGAAATTACTCCACTGCGTAACTAAAATCACGGTGCCGTATTTTGAAGCGACTTCTGACCTGAGAGATTTCCAAAAATTACGGCACTACCGAAATCATTTTCCACGGTACTGTAATTATGGTCGAATCCTGTACATAAGAACTTAAAGAAAATACGGCAGTGCCATAACAGAAACCACGGTCGTAATTCTGTTCTTGGAACGCGATTTTCACGGTCAAATTGGAGTCTGATTTTTGTGTGATCAATTGTTGATTATCCAGGCCATTAAATTCAAAGCTGTAAGAAGGAAAAAGGGAGCCTCTGAGAAGGAGAACACGCCGAGAGTGAAAGCCCTAATTATCATCCACTGTCAAAGGGAGAAATTGAGTTTTTCACTACCGCCCTAAGTTTTACCTCCGGGAAGCGTACAACGCATCTCCGGCCATGAAATTTCAGGGGAAGCTTCGCTTGGAGGAGTAGACGATACCCCAGAAGTTTCAGAGAGAAAGGATCTCAGTCGGGGGAGAAATCAAAGAAAGAGTGGGCACTGGCACTGTTCATCGTGGGTTCTTGAAGCAAATTACGGCTGTAATTTCTATTACAACCGTGCTGTAAAGTTGATTTTCCCTTCTTTTTGATTTTTGATCAATCTAAACTATGGTTTATTGTATTTCTTCTTCCATGCTAGCTTAAACCTTTTATGGGACATGGGGTGTAATCCCCTTGAATTTTTATGACTATATAACTTCTATTTTGTTAGAATAGTTTTATTACGATAATTCTAATTATGTGATGATTGTCTATAATTCTCTATAGTTTTCTTATTATCATGCATGTTTTAGAGTTTTCGTAATATGGACTGAAAGGTGATTTGCTTGAGAACTTGGAACCCTAAAATTGAATATTAGGAACTCACCGTAAGAAATTAGGTTAGTTCTTATTTCTTGATTTTAGAAGAATAATTGCCATGTTTGATAATTTGAATCTAGGATCGAGTTATTTTGTTAAACGTAAAGATCTTGTGCGAAAGTGAGGATCGGAGCGTTGGAGAACCATAAGTAGAACCTGTGTTGAGACTTGAATGCACGAAAGTGATCCTTGCGATTCCACTTGAGATAATCAACTTAGGATTCGGATGCACGAAAGTGATCCTTGAGTTCTTTGATTGATTATTTACTTATTTTTAGCATGGGATAGATCTTGCGTGAAAGCGAGGATCGGTCCCTGCATGATTGTCTGCATGAAAGTGAGATAATCCTTTTATGAAGTAAATTATATCTTTATCATGATGAAATTCGACTGACGACCTTTTATTCATATCTAGTCATTGAAATTAGGGTGGATGAAACCCTAGTCCTAGTTTCTCTCTAATTTCGTTTTCTTTCTATCATTTACTTGCATTATAATCGATTGCTTAGCTAGTACGAATACAACTATTTGATACTTAACAATAAGGTCTATGTGGTTTGATATCTTTCTTTATTATTTCAAGTATCCGTGCACTTGCGGACAATAACAGTGGCTAGGCAAGAGATTGACACAAGTTGTAGTGCTTCCCTCTCCTTGTGGTCAATCTTCTCCCTTCATCACCTCTCTTGCGCATCTTGGAGATGGCACGAGCAAAGAGGGCAGCAACATAGGCAACAGGATCTTCCTCCCAAAGGCTAGCACTAGGCGTGGAGTGAAAAGTTTCTTGAGGACTCCGTGTGTGCACGATTGTAGAGGGCGGACACTTGTGCGCCTCTCCTTCGTCACCAACAGCCACTAAGATTATGCGAATAAAGGTATATTACTCTGACACATCCAGTGGATCACTCGTAGGGGATCCTAACTCTTAGGGTTATCCTATTTTGGGCCAACGCTTCCGCTGTTATTAAAAATTTAAAATTGGCTAGGGGATTCCTAATAGACCCAACACGACAAGATCTTTGTCACTGAGGATGAACCCAAGACCTTTGTTGAGGTGGTCACTGGACCAAACTCTGAGAGATGGCTTGAGACCATGAGATCTAAGATGGATTCCATGTCGGCTAACTAAGTCTGGGATTTGGTTGAGTTGCCAGATGGGGTAAAACCCATAGGGTGCAAATGGGTCTTCAAGAGGAAGACTGGCATGGATGGCAATATAGGGTTACCTATAAGGGTAGACTTGTGGCTAACGGATTCACACAGGTCCACAGGGTGGACTATGATGAAACTTTATCGCCAGTTGTCATGATCAAATCCATTCTAATCTTCCTTGCAATAGCTGCATATCATGATTATGAGATATGGCAGATGGATGTTAAGACAACATTCCTTAATAGGAAGCCGACAGAGGACATGTATATGACACAGCCCGATGGCTTCATGCTTCCTACAGAGGCTAATAAGGTCTATAGGCTGAAGAGATCCATTTATGGATTAAAGCAAGCATCTCGAAGTTGGAATCTTCGGTTTGATGAGGCAGTAAGAGATTACGGCTTTATCAAAGCGAAGATGAGGCCAATGTGTATAGAAAATTCAGTGGAAGCTTGGTGACTTTTTTGGTCTTGTTTGTCAATGACTTACTACTGATCGGAAATGACATCCCTAGTCTTTAATCTATGTAAACAAGGTTCGGGAAGTGTTTCAAGATGGAGGACTTAGGGGAGTCCGCTTATATCCTTGGCGTGAGGATCTATAGGGATAGATCCAAGAGGCTTCTCGCCCTTAGTCAAAGTACCTACATTGATAAGGTCCTGGAGAGATTCATCTTGAAGCATTTCAAGAAGGGATACTTTCCAGTGAGACATGGCCTTATTCTCTCAAAGAGCCAATGTCCCAACACACAGGCTAAGAGGGATGACATGAGTCAAGTGCCTTATGCTTCGGCATTAGGTTCGATCATGTATGTGATGTTGTGTACTAGACGTGATATGGCTTATGCTGTGAGCATAATCAGCCGATTCCAATCCAATCCAGGTCTGCAACACTGGATGGCTGTAAAGAACATCCTAAAGTATATGAGAATAACTAAAGATTTGTTCTTGGTCTATGGGGAACATGAAGAGCTCAGTGTTTAGGGCTACACTGATGCCTTGTTCCAGGTAGACCCCGATGACTTCAGATCACAGGTAGACTATATGTTCAGGATGAATGGAAGCATTGTATGTTGGAGAAGCTTCAAGCAATCCACCATAACTGATTCTATGACCGAGGCTGAGTATGTCACCGCTTCTGAGACAACTAAAGAAGCTGTTTGGATAAGGAAGTTAATTTCTAACTTCAGGTGGTTCCAACTACTATGGATCTAATTGAGCTCTATTGTGAAAATAATGGAGCAATTGCACAGACAAAAGAACCGCGGTCTCATCAGAAATCCAAACACATACTCAGGAGATTTCACCTGATCCGGAAGATCATCGACAGAGGTATTGTCATGATTAGTAGAGTTGACACAAACAACAATCTGGCATATTCACTGACCAAGGCTTTGGTGTAGCTGATAGGTTTCCGCAAGTGCACGGAATTATCGAAGTATTAAAAAGATTATCGTTCCCAACGAGTACTATGTAGTTAAGTAATGACTTCTCGACTTGTTTGAATCTAAGCAAACCAAGTATACTATGGTGATGAACTTCTAAGTACGAACAATTCAAAAGCAGCTTTTAGAGGGTTCAAGTTCTAAGAGAATCGGGATTTCTGGGTTTCACCACACTGACTATTATGAATCTTAAAAAGATTACTCACTCAATTGAAAATATCGATCATGAAAGGAACTTTTCTTAATGTACATATTACCTCCTCTCGGAGTGTAATATGGTGTTTAATTAAGTTAACTCCCTACTCTCGTGACAGTTAACCTAACTAAATGTTGGGGTATGCCCTTAAGGCTAATGTTTGAGGCCTTGGGATTGTATCAGTATCATGTAATAAACTCTTGTGTTTATAAAGGCATGGTTATTATTCAGGTTGTTACCTTGTCTGCTGTAATAAGTGTACTACTGAATAATGTCTCAAAGCTGTTCAGCTAGGCTGACAGGCTATATGTCCTTAGTCGAGATATCTTGGTGAACATGAGACAACCTTGATATGATTGAGACTAACATGTGTTCTAATCTTATAGGATGCTTCGAGCATGGAATAAGATGTAGACTTATGGGTACATTGGATGTACTGGACAGACCCTACTAGGATATTCAATTGCTTGTCACAATATGAATGATCCTTGATTGCATCAAGTGGCACATTTCCTTTGACTTGAGATCACTTGTGTCTCTGAATGATGATTGTCATTGTTTTGAGGTAGTTCAATATCGTTTGAAATATAATGGTCATAGACTATCTTGGATAATGATCATGAGTCAGGTTGGGGCACTAGTGATAGATAGAGGATTGCCGTCTCCTTGTTGAAGGAGTGTGGTGTTCTATAGGGGCCCCCTAGATGAGATGATTGAGAAAGTGTATGGCCATACCCAGGTGACTATATGCATCTGGTCTAATCATGCTCATCATATTGGAGTTACAGGCTTGACACGCTTGTCCAATAAGAACATCCAGTGGCAAAGGAAATATGTATGCCTTGTGACTTGATTCACACTTATGCTGTGGTTTGGGAGTAGTCTTGGAAGACTCTTTCCTTTATATTGGGAGACAGTGATGTGTTGCTAGATACCCCTCACTGATCGTGATAACGTGAGTTATCGTTACCGACATTTAAAGGAAACCCTCAGGGTCGCACAATTGATGATATGGCTTACTTGAGTCAGATCGTGTGGACTGAATTGTTTGGGTTCAGTTTAAAGGGATATAATCTCTGATTGTAAGTGAGATCTGGTCTGATCATGTTTGATTGATTAGGGCTTGAGATCGGTAAGCTTCGATCGAGAGAATGGATGCTAGATCGGTGAGATCAAGAGCATCTTGAGATGAACGGTTAGATCTGAAACCTTAGGGTTTACTATGGTCTAGACCAAATGGCTTGAGCTATTTCGGTTTGGTTTATGAACCAAAATCGATTGGAACGTTTTGGCTTGAACCGGTTCACAAAGGTAAACCGCTTGGTTCAATGCTAATATGCGTTTTGGGTTGGCATGAGCGCATGGCTTGATGATCTTCCATTTATGGAAAGTCATCAAGGCCATTTTCACAAAAACGCCAAAACGCTTAGGCGTTGTGCTCTTGACTTCAACGCCTTGAACTTTCGTTTGAGGAAGAGGTTGACGAAGGGGAGAGCTTTTGGAAGAGGAGCTCTCGGCCAAGCATCATCTCATCATCCCTACCATTCGAACAAGAAGATCTTGGCACTTTTGCTAGCACAAGAGGTGCGCAAGAAGGAAGCCTTCATCATTTGGTGTGCGTCTTCTTTGGAGGAGATCTCTTTTGCTCTCTCTTCTTCCAAGCCGACCTCCAATGCAATGGCGTTGGTATGAAATACTTCTCATCCTTAAAAGTTGATCATATATGTATTCATGCAATCGATCTACATGAAACCCCATGAAAGATTTCATGTGCCCCCATCTTTAGGGTTTCATCCCCTTTGCGCTCCCCCTTGAAGGGGACCCCCCCTTATCTTAGGGACTTTCACTAAACCCATTAAGTTCTATGAAAAGCTGTTAAATCCTTCAAACGAATCCAACCTACTCTCGTGATTGGATGCGAAGGTTCAACTGAAATAGATCGGATGTTGCGATTCACATCTCGGTCCTTCTCGCAATGTCTAAGACGCAATTATACGTGGCCAAGGTATATTACGAAATAAACGCAATCGCAATCAAATCATGATAATAATTTCGTATAAAAAGAGTATGAATAAAGATTAATTCATAAAAGTCAGCGGGCTAAGCCCTAAATCCTGAAACAATGATCTACTCACTCATGTTCTTAAGGAAATATATGTTTGTATGATGAACAAGTATAGATCTAGTAAAAATCACAAGAATTCACTAAGACAACAATAAAACCGGCTTCCTATCGATTGGGAAATGAAGAAGAGTCAATCAATCGTCGCTTTTGCATGAAATCTCGTTGGAATTTCGCTCGGAAATCAACTTTTGCCCATATCGCCGCCGCCCTTGTGTTCATCCGAAAAAGCCCTCCTTTTCCTTGAAAAATCTGATATTTTATAGTTAGACCGGTTTGGAATCCCTCAGCGAATGTTTATGCAATGTCTGGTTCAATTCCGATTCGAATCGATAGAGAATCGAGTGAAAAACTCGTCGAGCGGATGTTTTTACGGTCCGTAATGTGTTCACAACCACGGCCGTGATTCTTTCTGTGAGTACAGCCCTTATGTCATAGAAACATTCATAGCCCGTAATGGATTACAGCTTCACCCGTGAAAGTTTTTGTGCATATCTATACTTAGCCATTTTTTGCCCATTGCTCGAATTGGAAATTACGGCCAACCCAGAATTACGACCAAGGCCGTAATTCTTGCGTTCTTCACTATTTCAACTCCAAATTCGACGTGTAAGCTCGTGGTCTCCTCATGAATCATGCTTTGGCTTCAAAACTCGTGAAATCCTTCATTTTTGGGTTATTTTACCTATATTTTCATAAAAACCAAGAAAAGTGAAGATTCTATGCAGAGTGAAGTAAAAATACCGAAATAGAAACAAAATCATGTAAATTAGCTCAAAATATGATCTAAATATAGGCAAAAATGTGGTGTAAATACAACGAATCAAAATACCCAGGACTTAGAATTTTGCTTGTCCTCAAGCAATGCATCAATATGAATAAAGAATGTAAAGATAAGGAATGCTCATCAGTTTTGCCATCAATAAAGTCTTTAGTCTACATTTTAGGCAAGCAACTTTTCAGAACATAGATCATTTGAGAGAAATCACAATAGAGACAAACTGTCAAGAATTTACAATCCAAGAAAGATAAAATTCACAAGTCATGTTATAATGTTCATTCAACACATAACTAAAATCAAATACTTTTTGGTTTAATAAATTTGCCTTGATCAATAGATAAAGATTTATTTCAAGTCATTTGGTGAAACTATAAATAAGAGATTTTTAATACAATTTGGTCTTTAAACTGTTATGTATCACAACATTGTTTAAAGTATACTGCATAATAATAAAATTTAACTCATGGTCTCAATCTTAAGTTAGAGGAATTTTCCACCAAGCTCACAGCTTTCTCTTTTCTCCATTTATTTTATTCAGACTTCAACTCATGTCTTCGGAACCACTGCCAATTTTTTGCAGTGCCACGTAGAGGAGTCACATATATTTTTTTTTCAATCAAATCTAGAGTCACCCATAACCTTAGATTATGCTACGAGAGGAGTTGGAGCAAATCTCAAGTTAAATATATAAATCACAAAATTTCTATCAATAAAAATCACTATTAAACCCAAGGAAAATAAATTAAACTTAAAGTACCAGGATCATTATGCACATGTTGTTTAAACATTCAACAATTATTATGTAAACTTTATCAATACCAGAATCGATCTTACTCAACAATTTAAGTTTTCATGAAAATCTCAAAAATTCTCTAAGTCATCAAATTAAATGCCCCAAATACTTTCTAAGTTCAAAATCAAGGATAAAATGAACCTGATTAATCCTTAACAATCATAAACATTAAAAAATCATATCTATAAACTTTGAAGGAATAGCAAAACATGAAAATGGATACCCTAGACTTAATTTGATGCATATGTATAAATATTAATTCAATGAATGATTTTAGAAAAATTTTGCAAGAGTTCCCTCTATATTATTGGCGAAACCCTGTACAGTTATATCAAAAATATTTAATACAACTCAGAAAAATCATAAAAATATACCATATCAAAGATATTCAAATTTTACATAGTAATCAACTTTCAAACATCAAATACAGTTAGGTTTCAATCCTAAGGTCAAAGTATTAAAATGAACCAAATAATATCCTAATACAACTCACACACAAAAAGAAAACATAAAAATGCTGTGTGTGGTCGTATCGACATCCAATCTTCTAAATCCTGTGCACATATTAGATATATGTGAGATTTCCTACATAATATCAAAGAATAACTGTAAATACATCAAACGAAATAAAAATACTCACAAAGCCTATCAATCTGTCTCGGTATGCTCGGAGTCCTCCTCCTCGTCTCTAGTGTGTCGTGTCGATGAAGATGGGAGACGACGCCGTAATAGATCTTCTATCGCGCGTAAAGACTCGAGTGCTCTCAACTGTCCCTACTCAAGGCGCGATATGTCATCACACATCCTCCTCTACTCAGCACGCATCTGCTCCAGAGAAGGATCTGGTCGTGCTGAAGTAGATGGCCCGGCAGATGTGGATAGTCGAAGTAATAAAATAGATATCGAAGCCACAGAGACCTTGTTTGCTGAGTACTGAATAATTGATTTCTTGTTATCTAGGTGAATCGAAAGTATGCAAGTGGGCAATAGAAGACTAAAACGGAAATTCCAGAGAGAGAAGACTGGGACTAGGGTTTCATTCACTTTAAATTGTATGACTAGATGTAAATAGAGATTCGTTAGTTTAATTTTATCATGGTAAAGACATAATTTACTTCATAAAAGGATTATCTCACTTTCTTGCAGACTATCATGTAGGGATCAATCATCGCTTTCGCGCAAGATCTATCCCAACGCTGAGAATAAGTAAACCATCAAAAAATGAATTCAAGGATCACTTTCATGCATCCGAATTCTAAGTTGATTATCACAAGTGCATCCGAGTCTCAACACAAGTTTTACTCATAGTTCTCCAATGTTCTGATATTTGCTTTCGCACAAGATCTCCATGTTTGACAATTTGACTCAATCCTAGATTCATATTATTATCATGACAATTTGACTACTAAAATCAAACAATGAGAACTAACCTAATTTCTTAAAGAAAGTTCCTAACATGCAATTCTAGGGTTCTAAGTTCTCAAGCAAGCCACCTTTCGGTCCTTATTGCGTGAACTCTAAAACATGAATAATAGTATTAATCTATGGAGAATCAAAAGTGCAATTATCACATCAGTAAAATTATCATGCTAAAATTATACGTGACGAAATAGTGGAAAAGTAATCATCTAGTCATTAAGAATTAAAGGGAATTACTCCCCCATGTCCCATAAAAGTTTAAGCTAGCATAGTGCAGGAGTTACAATAATCCATGGTTTCAAAAGATCGAAAATCAAAGAGAAAAGAGAGTTTAAGAAAAAACACCATGGCTGTAATATAAATTATAGCTGTAATTTGGATAAGGGCATAGATGAACAGTGTCGGCGCCTCCCTTTTCTTCGATTTCTCCTCCAATTGATTTCCTTTGACTCTAAAACTTATGGAGCACCTTCTCCTCCTCCAGGCGTAGCTTCCCTTCAAATTTCACGGCCGGAGATGCGTCGTACGCTTCCCGGCGGCGTGGAACTCGATTTCTCCCTCTGTGGTGGACGAAAATTAGGGCTTTTGGTCTACTCCTCCTCGTCTCGGCAAAAGCTCCCTTTCTTCTTTTTACTACTTTGACTTTTCAGGCCTGGATTATCTGCAATCTTCTCCAAAAAAATTGGGCTTCAAACCTGACCATGAAATCATGTTCAAAGATAGAATTACGACAATGTAATATGTTACGACACTACTGTAAAATCGGTCGAGTTCTCTGGTCCAAAATCTCTGGCAAATACGGCACCGTAATGTAGGTTACATGCATTGGATAATAAACTTGAGACTAATCCAATGGCAGGATATCAGCTTAGGCAAAGGGATCTGTAATGCAATAGGAATCCTCGTTGCTTGTTAGGAGTTGTTGCCATAATGACTTAAGTCCTATGACATGGGTAGTAGTGATGTGTTGCTAGATACCCCTCACTACTAATGATGTTTACATCATTGCCATCGTCATATGGATCCTACGGGGTCACACGCAATAGACTCTTGACGTTGCTTTAATCAGAAGCCTTAGGATCAAGTTATTGGATAACTTGGATCCATTTGGAAGATTTCATCAGCGCCAATGGGCCTGATGAGTTGGAAGAAAGTTATTGGAGCCAAACTTCATTTTTGGCAGGTTGACCCGAAATTGACCTAGATTGGTCACATTTGGATTAGGGTTGCATTGGATTGGATCCAATGGCTTAATCAACACATGCCATGAAGTTTGGGCTAGCTCATTATCCAATGAGGCCCAATAATTAGTTGTCATGAAGAGGAATTAGCTTAAAAGGGTATAATGGGGAGAAATCTCACCCCATTGGCGCCTAGGGGCATAATGGGGTGAGGGAGGCGCCTTTGCTTCATTAAGGAAGTAAAGGGCGCCTAGCCCTTCTTCCTTGGAAGGAATACTTGCCTCTAAGGTAAGTCTTGGGGCTGATATGGCTTGATGGCTCTTTTGGAAAGAGTTTGGGCGCATATGGATAGTAGGGTAAGGTATATGGTAATGTCTTGGAGACTTACCTTACCTAAAACCCTAGTTTCTCCCAAAATTCTTACCCTAGCCAAAACTCCTCATGCTTGTTGCGCCTTGCCCTTCCCTTGGATGGAATGCATGCATCTAAGGCATGTCTTGGGCTGATATGGCCATTGGGCAAATTAGGATAGGTTGAATGAGGTTTATGGTAAAGTCTTGGAGACTTTCCTTACCTCAAGACCCCTTTATCCTAGCCACCCACTTGGCATGATCTTAGCCATTGCCTTGCCGCCTCTTGTCCTATTTATAGGACCCCTTACCGCCCCTTCCATGGTTGGACTTTAAGGAGGCGTGAACACACATAGAAGGGAGAGAGAGCAAAGCAAAGGGCGACAACAAGGTGGTGCAAACTTCTTCCTTGGAGCCGCAAGTTCTTCCTCTTCCTCTCTTCTTGGCGCAAGGATTCTTTGTGCTTGGTGGCATCTTCTTGTCACAAGCCCTCATCGTCCCTTGGCCATAGGCGCACCTTGGAGGTGGCGCAAGCAAAGAAGAAGAGGGAAGTCCTTGGCGGCATCATCTTCCCTATCCCCTCCTTGGCGCAACTTCTCTTGAAGGTGGCGCAAGTGGAAGTGAAGGCTTGATTCTCTTCCCGAGGCTAGCACCGAGCGTGGAAGGGAGCAACGATCAAGGAGTCGACGCGTGGATACTTGTAGAGGGCGAACACTTGGGCGCCTTCAACATGGCTTCGACATCTAAACAAGCAATAAAGGTACTAACCTTAACACATCCTTGTGTTCTCTCACTCGCAAGGATCCTTGGGAAAGGAATGTGTTTCGGGTGTAATACTTCTTCCGCTGCGTCCTGGGACTGCAAAATTTTAAAATTACACCCGGCATTCCCTAACACTAGCATGGTCCATTATGCATGTTAATCAATCCATTGGATCCAATCTAATTTAACCCAAGGTCAAACGAGGTTAACCATGGTTAATTTGGTCAATATGCTAAAAATGGAAGTTGGCTTAAATATGTTTCTTCCATCTCATTAGGCCCAATGGCGCTGATGAATCTCTCAAATAGATCTAAATTATTCAATAACTCGATCCAAAGGCTATCCGATCAATACGAAAACTCGAGCATCAAGGTGTGCGACCCTGTAGGTTCTTTTGACGTTGGCAGTGCTAACCTAAGGTCACCACAAGCAGTGAGTGGCACCTAGCAGTGCATTGCTGCTACGCAAGTCATCGGAATGGATATTGACATCGACATCCCCATCATCGCAACTAGGCACTGATGTATTATAGTCCCTTTGCCAAACTGATATCCAATTGGACAAGTGTGTCACCACTTGTTTTAACCCAATCACATGGTTATGACTAAATCAGGTTCTCACGTAGGGATGGCCATACACTTTATGTCATAGAACCATAAGGGGCCCTGTGGATATCAAGCTTCCCTTAGGAAGGGGCAAATCCTCTATCTGTCAATTGATCTTCTCATATGGGTCGTGACATACTCAATGACAACCGTTATGACCTCCCAACTACAGCGAGATGTTAGGTTGTATCAAAGCATATCCCTAACCACATAGAAGAGTCAATGACCTCATGTCTAGGGATCAACACATCTCCTGTCACTTGTGAGGATAACTCATGACACCAAGTCATTGCCTCACAGCGGGTCGATCCAGTATATCTACCACTGATATACCCATATGTCTGTGTTAGCGTTTCGTACCTAACCAGCCCATATACCAGTCTCTCATGTACCATAGCTGTCCCATATCTACTAAGGTACTTGACTGGGGACAAAAAGTTTGAGCACAGATCCAATCTGTCTCTAGGGACATTATCACGTAAGTACACATTTGCAGATGTAAACAAATGATGATAACGATAATGCCAGAATGATATATAAATATTAATGTTAAGTAGTATAATAATGGACCAATATTAGGTCCTAGGGCATATACACTAACACTCTTCAGGGAATGAATCATTGATCTCATCATTCTTCTCAGTATCTACCACTATCCTTGAAAGATGATCTACAACAAGGTTTTCTGATCTCTTTTTGTCTTTAATCTCTAGATCAAATTATTGCAAAAGTAAAATCCATCTGAGTAATCGTGGTTTAGTATCCTTTTTCTGCATTAAGTACCTAACAGCTGCATGGTCAGTGTACACTACCACTTTGGAGTTAATTAAGTATGATTTAAATTTATCAAAGGCAAATACTACAACTAAAAGTTCCTTCTCAGTGGTTTTGTAATTCCTCTGTGTCTCATCTAAAGTCCTATTTGCATAATGGACAACGTGAGGCTTTTTGTCTTTCCTTTGTCCTAGAACTGCTCTAATTGCATAATTGCTGGCATCACACATGAGTTCAAAGTGTAAATCCCAATTCGGAGGCTGTATGATAGGTGCTAAAACCAAAGCCTTCTTTAGTTCCTGAAAAGCAGATAAACAATCTTCATCAAAAGAAAATTTTACATCTTTAGAAAGTAAATTTGTAAGAGGTGTGGCAAGCTTAGAGAAATCCTTGATGAATCACCGGTAGAATCCTGCATGTCCTATAAAGCTTCGGACCTCCTTCACTGTGGTGGGTGGTTCCAATTTCTCTATTACTTCAACTTTGGCCTTATCAACTTCAATTCCTCTTTCTGAAATCAAGTGCACCAAAACTATCCCTTGCCTAACCATTAAGTGACATTTTTCCTAATTAAGCACAAGGTTAGTTTCTTCACATCTCTGTAAAACCCGTGATAAATTAGCCAAACAAACATCAAAAGAGGAACTGTAAATGGAGAAATCATCCATAAATACATCCATAAAGTCTTCTATGAAATCAGAAAAGATAGTCATCATGCATATTTGAAATGTAGCGGGTGCATTACATAAATCAAATGACATTCTCCTATGTGCAAAAGTTCCATACAGGCATGTGAAAGTGGTGTTATCTTGATCATCAGGATGTATAAGAATTTGAAAAAAACCAGAATATCCATCTAAAAAGCAAAAGTGAGAATGGTTTGCCAATCTTTCAACCATCTGATCAATGAAAGATAAAGGGAAATGGTCTTTCCTAGTGGCAGCATTCAGTTTTCTATATTCTATGCACATGCGCCAACTAGTAACAGTTATAAAAGGAATCAATTCATTATCTTTGTTTTTCATGATAGTTACCCCTCTTTTGTTAGGAACACAATGTACAGGACTTACCCATTTTCTATTAGAAATAGGATAGATATTACCTGCATCTAGTAATTTCAGAACCTCTTTCTTTACAACTTCTTTCATGGAGGGGTTCAGTCTTCTTTGGAAATCTGCATGCGGCTTGTGCTCCTCTTCCATCAAGATCTTGTGCATACAAAAAGAGGGGTTAATTCCTTTCAAGTAATCAATTGAGTACCCAATCACCTTTTTATGAATTCTTAATTCCTTCAGAAGCAAATCTGTCTCCCTTTTCCCTAGCTGTGCATCAACAATAACAGGGTAAGTGGAATCAGGACCAAGAAATTCATAACGAAGGTTATCAGGTAAAGCCTTAAGTTCTAATTTTGTAGCCTTTCCTTCTTCACTCTTTTCATTGTCACAAGCACTGCAATTTGATAATTCATCAGTCATAGAGTTTGTTTTTTCAAGAGCAAAGTCTAAATCGGTGTCACATTCATTGGGTTCAATAAATAAATCATTAAGATTATAGGCAATGTCATCTATATCATGTATACTACAACAAGATTCAGAATTTGAAGGGTTTTTAATGGCTTCATGCAAGTCATACTCAATTCTTTCATCCCCAATGTTAAGTGAAAGCTTACCATTCTTTACATCAATAAGTGCTCTTGTAGTGGCTGAGAACGGTCTACCAAGTATGATGGGGATTTTTGCATCTTCTTCCATCTCAAGAACTACAAAATCTGCTGGAATAAAATATTTACCTACTTGTATATGCACATCTTCAAGAATTCCCATGGGGTATTTCACCGAGCAATCGGCGAGCTGCAAAGATATAGAAGTTGGCTTGAGTTCCCCCATGTCCAATCTCCTGTAAATAGACAATGACATTAGGCTCACACTAGCACCCAAATCACATAAGGCTCGGTCAAAAGCCATACTGCTAATAAAACAAGGGATAGAGAAACTACCTGGATCTTTCAGTTTGGGTGGCACTTTATTTTGGATAACAACACTACATTCCTCAGTTAAAGCCACAGTGCCATAGTCCTCTATTTTTCTCTTATTAGACAATATTTCTTTTAAAAATTTAGCATATGTGGGCATTTGAGATAAAGCTTCAGTAAATGGAATGTTAATGTAAAGCTTTTTCAAAACATCTAAAAATCGCTCAAATAGTTTGTCTAATTTTTCTTGTACTAACCTTTGGGGAATGGGTATAGGTGGCCTATAGGGTGTAGGAGAATTAGGTTTAGAAATATCTTCCTGACATGGTACATCACCTTTAGGTTCATCACCCTGGCGAGGTGGCAAAGTAGTTTGGGATGGCCCATACACAGAAGATTTTTCTAACTCCAATTCATGGTCATGTTCATCATCAAGCCCTTTTTTGTTATTCTCAACTCTCTCTTTTTGTTCCTCTAATTTCTTTCCACTTCTAGTGATGATTACATTACAGTGTTCATCAGGCATTTGATCTTCTAGGGTTTTGTTGTGAGTAGTTAAGGATTCAACTTGAAAGGCAAGTTGACTAACCATTCTCTTAAGATCTTCAATTTCTTTGTTTTGATTTTGCATGAATTGATTTTGATTATCCATAAACTTGTCAAGCAAAGATTCTACACTAAAAGAATTTACCTCTTCAGTTAAGGGTTGGCACTCCTCACTCTCATTCTTACCATGATGATGATAATATAGCAGCTCTTCTTCAGGATCCCATTGGTTATGGTTCAAGGACATTTATTCAAATAGGGTGAAGGTTTCTTCAATGGTCTTGCTCATGAGGGCTCCTCCTGCAGTAGCATCAACAATTAGACGGGTATTATAAAGTAGACCATTATAAAATGTATGAATTAAAACCCATTTTCAAGGCCATGGTGAGGGCACTTCCGTTGTAAATCATTGAATCGCTCCCATGCTTTGCTTAATGATTCTCCATCCTTCTGTGTAAAGCTTGTGATCTGAATTCTCAGTTGGATGGTTTTACTTGGTGGGAAATTCTTCATCAGGAAAGCATTTGACAGTTGTTCCCATGTAGTGAAAGCGCCAGTGGGTCTAGAATGTTTCCAAAATCGCGCTCGGTCCCTGAGAGAAAAAGGAAACAGCCTTAGTTTTAGTGCATCATTGGAAACTCCATAAATTTTAATGATATCACAATATTCAATAAAAAGATGTAAATGTTGATAGGGATCTTCAAATGGAGCTCCTCCAATTTGGTTCTACTGCATCATGGTTAAGAAGGCGGGATTAATCTCGAAATTATCTGCTTCAATAGTTGGTCTGACAATGCTAAAGTGTATTACTCGTGGCTTAGGGGCTGCATAATCCCAAAGTGATCTCTGATCTGCCATTAGATCTAAATTTTCTGTGCACACTAAAGTAGATGGATCAAATAACTCAAGTAAACATAAAAGAATAAAAAGATAGAACATAAATAAAACCTAGTCTAGCAATACTTTCAATATCTTGAATATCAACAAAAACCAAGGTCCCCGGCAACGGCGCCAAAAACTTATTGTATTCCAACAAGTAGGTAAACAAAAACTAATTTCTGGTGTCGCGGTCAAACTCGTTATTTGGCGTACAGTGACTTTGTAACTCCCTAACACAGCTCCAAAAACTTGTTATGTCACCAAGCTTGTTGTGTCTGCAAGTGCATGAATACTCGAAGTAATAAAATAGATATTGAACCCACAGAGACCTTGTTTGCTGAGTACTGAATAATTAATTTCTTGTTATCTAGGTGAATCAAAAGTATGCATGTGGGCAATATAAGACTAAAACAAAAATACCAGAGAGAGAAGACTGGGACTAGGGTTTCATTCACTTTAAATTCTATGACTAGATATAAATAGATATTTGCCAGTTTAATTTTATCATGGTAAAGACCTAATTTACTTCATAAAAGGATTATCTCACTTTCGTGCCGACAATAATGCAGGGATCAATCCTCGCTTTCGCGCAAGATCTATCCCAACGTTGAGAATAAGTAAACCATCAAACAAAGAACTCAAGGATCACTTTCGCGCATCCGAATTCTAAGTTGATTATCACAAGTGGAATCTCAGGGATCACTTTCATGCATCCGAGTCTCAACACAAATTTTATTGATGGTTATCCAACGTTCTGATCTTTGCTTTCACACAAGATCTCCACGTTTGAGAACTTGACTCAATCATAGATTCATATTATTATCATGGCAATTTGACTACTAAAATCAAACAATGAGAACTAACCTAATTTCTTAAAGAAAGTTCCTAATATGCAATTATAGGGTTCCAAGTTCTCAAGCAAGTCACCTTTCGGTCCTAATTGCGAGAACTCTAAAACATGAATAATAGTATGAATCTATGGAGAATCAAAAGTGCAATTATCACATGAGTAAAATTATCATGCTAAAATTATACCTGACGAAATAGTGAAAAAAGAATCATCTAGTCATTAAGAATTAAAGGGAATTACTCCCCCATGTCCCATAAAAGTTTAAGCTAGCATAGTGCAGGAGTTACAATAATCCATGGTTTCAAAAGATCGAAAATCAAAGAGAAAAGAGAGTTTAAGAAAATACACCACGGCTGTAATATAAATTACAGCCGTAATTTGCATAAGGGCGTCGATGAATAGTGTCGGTGCCTCCCTTTTCTTCGATTTCTCCTCCAATTGATTTCCTTTCACTCTGAAACTTTTGGAGCACCTTCTTCTCCTCAGGCGTAGCTTTCCTTCAAATTTCATGGCCAGAGATGCGTTGTATGCTTCCCGGCAGCGAAACCCTTGGCGGCCACGTGGAACCTGATTTCTCCCTCTGTGATGGACGAAAATTATGGCTTTTGGTCTCCTCCTCCTCGTCTCGGCGAAAGCACCCTTTCTTCTTTTTACCGCTTCGACTTTTGAGGCCTGTATTATCTGCAATCATCTTCAGAAAAATCGGGCTTCAAACCTAACCGTAGAATCATATTCAAAGATAGAATTACGGCAGTATAATATGTTACGGCACTACCATAAAATCGGTCGAGTTCTCTGGTCCAAAATCTCTAGCAAATACGACACCGTAATATAGGTTACGGCGGTGCCGTAAAATTGGCTGAACTCTCTGGTCGAAAAGTGTCTGGAAATTACGGCCCATAAAATGGTTTACGGCAGTGCCGTAATTTTCGTGAATATCTTTGGTCTGAATGTGCTCCAGATTATGGCCTATGTAAATTCTTACGGCAGTGCCATAATTTTCAGGAAAATTTTTGATGAAAAACCCCCCAATTTATAACAGTGCTCTGATATTATGGCAGCGTACAAAAATATGGTACCGTAATATAGAATATGGCCCTGCCGTATTTTGGTTCTTAGCTCCAATTCTCTTGAAATTTGACGTGTGATCTCCTCTTGATGTTGTGAATTCATCCATGCACTGGGTTGCATGAAATTGATTGAAAATCATGCCTTTTTGCCTAAAAATCATTAAAAACCAAAAAGAGTATAGATTCCGTAAATATTGATGAAAATGGCATAAAAATAAGCAAAGTCTATGAATATGACCCAAAAACACTAATGAAATGGCACTAAATTTTCTATAAATTTTGGTGTCATCAACAGGCATCCATGTCAAGTTTGGGATTACCCTTTGCCTAGTTCAATCGTGAGGGGTCGATACCGAGGACAAGGGCAATGATGGTAATCATGATTGCCATCACGAGGACTCCTCTCTGCGCCCTGACAGCTTTATCCTTTTGCTTCATGAGGTAGAATAGAGTGCTGAGGTGGAATCTAGTCAACATAGCCCATAAGAAAAATAGCTCTAAGGATCTGACCATGCCATCGCTCTCTGCTCGCCCGAAAATCGTGTGTGCGAGTACTCGATACACATATCTGAAAACTGGGCTAGATAGGCTTGTGGCTCTGACAGTCCTCGGATCGAATCCTCCCTCACCATATATATCTTACCAGAAAGTCCTCTCAGCATATTCGCATGGGCGATATCTAGTACCATCCGTGGGGAACCCGAATATATGACCGAACTGGTCAAGCGTCAGTACACGGTCCCGGTTCCCTAACCGGAATGCCATCCTACCCGGATCACTATCATCATAGTTCGTTAATGTAATCTGGACGGAGCAGAAGAACTCCAGAGTCAGCTGAACATAGGTCGGATGCCTCTGGTGATAAAAATCCTGCCACCCTATGTTTGCGAACTTCCACTGGACGTCATTGAACAATCCTAGGGTCTGTAGTCTCTGGTCATCCCAATATCTCGTGCTAGGTATTCCCCGAGTGGACATGGAATGGTATCTCCGCTCCTACTCCCTACCCCTGTGTCTGATCTATCGTGGGTAAGCAGTGAGTGCAGGGGGTGGTGATTGTGCATGTCTCCGCTCTGGTAACTCTGGCTATGGCATAGCTGGAGACGGCTCGGAAGAAGATGGCTCAGGGGATGCAGTTAGTGAACGCTGTGAGGATGGCTCTAGTGAGGGCAAATGAATCTCAGGTGATGGTACTGGTGATGCTGATGCTGGTACTAATGGTGGTGCTGGCTCAACATCTGCAGACATCTCATGTACTACTGATGGGGAACAAGTGTGGAGCTCTAGTATGTCTATAGATATCTCAGGTAGATCAGCAAATATCTTAGGAGATCCCTCCTCCTGATCTGGCAATATAGGTGTACTGGCCTCAGGGACAGGCAGATCTCCCTAGGTCGAGGAGGGTGATGGAATCTTTGGAGTCTAGGCAGAGTCATGTGGAGTGTCTACCTCCATAGTGTGTGTATTTGCAGGTGCTACAGACTCTACTAAATCAGTGGGAGGCACTGGTGTGGCGGACTCCTCAACATCCATCGGAGTAGTCTCAACTGCTGTCGGTGCTGGCATTGGGGGCGCTATAGATATCTCAGCTACCTCTACAACTGGTGATAGTGGCCTGGTAACTCTCCTCCCCCGCGTAGTATGCTTCCTAGCGTACCATCGAGCGATCCTCTGATCACGGCACTCTGATCTATCAGCAGGCCTCCATGATATAATCTCTAACTCCGGAGAGCTGACTGGCTCAGGTACTGCTGTTTGCGATGTACTGGGTACTGAGGATGTGCTAGGAGCTGGCGACATCCTCTTAGTACCAATCTCATCCGAGACACTAGGATACTCCCAAGGTGTGTCGGAGGGAGGAAATAGATCAAACGGTATCAGAGACTCCACTGCCGACATCTGTGCAAGCTCAAATCGAGTCTCGTGTAGAATCGGGTATCCTAAGGAAACTAAAAGATACTACTTCTATGTCCCTACCGAGAACAAAGTTTTTGTTGCACTGGGAGCTATCTTTCTAGAGAAAGAATTTCTCATGAAAGAAGTCAGTGGGAGGACATTTGACTTAGACGAGGTCCAAGAGGAACCCCAAGACACAAAGATGGAACCTGAGCCACCTACACCGGTTGCTAGGCAGCCAGAGGCTCAGACACAGGTCCCACATAGGTCTGGGAGGAATCGTCGTGCACCTGAGAGGTATGGGTCACTGCCGACCCAACATGATGAGATCTTCATCATTGAGGATGAGCCCAAGACCTATGATGAGGTGGTCTGTGGATCGGACTCCGAGAGATGGTTTGAAGCCGTGCGTTACGAGATGGATTTCATGTCAGCTAACCATAGGACCTATAGTTCTTCAAGAGGAAGACTGACATGGATAGCAACATAGTTACCTATAAGGGTAGACTAGTGGCTAAATGATTCAAACAAGTCCACAGGGTAGACTATGATGAAACCTACTCGCCAGTTGCCATTATCAAATCCATTCGGATGCTGCTTGCTATTGCTGCATATCATGACTATCAGACATGGTGGATGGATGTCAAGACAACGTTCCTTAATGGGAAGCTGACAGAGGATGTGTATATGACACAACCTGGTGTTGGGGTATGCCCTTAAGGCTAATGTTTGAGGCCTTGGGATTATATCAGTATCATGTATAAACTCTTTGTTTATAAAGGCAATGGTTATTATTCAGGTTGTTACATCATCTGCTGCAATATGTATACTTCTGAATAATGTCTCAATGCTGTTCAACTAGGCTGACATGCAGTTAAGTCCTTAGTCGAGATATCTTGGTGAACTTGAGACAGCCTTGATATGATTGAGACTAATATGTGTTCTAATCTTATAGGATGCTTCGAGAATGGAATAAGATGTAGACTCATGGGTACATTGGATGTACTGGACAGACCCTACTAGGATATTCAATTGTTTGTCACAATGTGAATAATCCTTGTATGCAAACAAGTGGCATATGTCCTCTGACTTGAGATCACTTGTGTTTCTAAATGATGATTGTCATTGTTTTGAGGTAGTTCGATATCATTTGAAACATAATGGTTATAGACTATCTTGGATAATGATCATGAGTCAGGTTAGGACACTAGTGATAGATATAGGATTGCCGTCTCCTTGATAGGAGTGTGATGTTCTAATGAGGCCCCCCTGGATGAGATGATTGAGAAAGTGTATGGCCATACCCGGATGACTATGTTCATCTGATCTAATCATTCTCATCATATTGGAGTTACAGGCTTGACACGCTTGTCCAATAAGAACATCCAGTGGCAAAGGAATCAAGTATGCCTAGTGAAGTGGATTCACACTTGTGCTGTGGTTTGGGTGTAGTCTTGGAAGACTCTTTCCTTTATATTGGGAGACAGTGATGTGTTGCTAGATACCCCTCGCTGATCGTGATAACGTAAGTTATCGTTACCGACATTTAAAGGAAACCCTTAGGGTCGCACAATTTGATGATATGGCTTACTTAAGTCAGATCGTGTGGACTGAATTGTTTTGGTTCAGTTTAAAAGGAGTTTAAACTCTGATTGTAAGTGAGATCTGGTCTGATCATGTTTGATTGATTAGGGCTTGAGATCGATAAGCTTCGATCGAGAGTATTGATGCTAGATCGGTGAGATCAAGAGCATCAAGAGATGAACGGTTAGAACTTGAACCATTTGGTTCAAAGAGATCTAGACCGTGGTTTAGGCTGATTTGGTTCGATCTTTGAACCAAATGCATTGGACCGAATTGGATTGAACCGGTTCACACATGTGTGATCGCATGGTTCAATATGAAAGCGTTTTGGGCGGTTTGCATTGAGTGGGCGCATGGCTTCATGACTTTCCATATTTGGAAGTCATGTAATGCCACATCTCTTCACAACGCCTCAACGCATCTTCGGTTCTTGTCTTGTCGCCTATCCACTCTTGCGTTGTCTTGTCTTCACGAAAAGGAGGAAGAAGAGCTTCATCGCCCTAGCCGCAAGAGATCTCATCTCCTCCACACAAAGGACTCCTTGAAGCTTTGCTAGCACAAAGACGCCAAGGGAGTAGCCATCTCTCATCTTGTGTGCGCGACTTTGGAGGAGAGCCAATTCGCCCTCTTGCTTCCAAGGCACCATCCAAGCGATGGCTATGGTATGATCCATTGTTGTTCTACACAAGTCCATTGAAAGTTAATCATATGACATGCATTCGATCTTAGAAACCCTAATATCCGCTTGCAAAATCATGATATGCGCTCCCTTAGGGTTTCGCCCCCCTTAGATTTAGGGGATTTTCAATTGGTATCAGAGCATGGTTGTTTATGTATTTTCATATGCTTGCTTTGTGATCCTTTGTTGCGCTTGTTTGCATAGATCTAAATTACATGCGAGTTTCCATGATAGTTTTTCATGCCGAAAACAACATGTTGAATGTGTTTATGTTGGCGCATGTATGTTGGCGCATGCATGTTAAAGCATGTTGAATGTTTTGATCAAAACTTACATCTTGCGCGCTCCATTAGATCTAAGCAGCGCCTGCTATAAGTCCTTAGACGGGTTGATAGGGTTGATATCATCATCTAGTTAAGATCCAAATAGTCTGATCAGACCATCTGACAGCCTAGATGGGTCGACCAGATGGCACCTGTGCGCAAGCACGAGGTGGCTATAGGTCGACTACAGACAGGCGTGTAGCGATGTCTGGTTGAGACAACCAGTGAACGCGCATGAGTTAGGCCCGGGGTCACACCCGCTTGCCAGAACTCATGAAGGTTGTTCAGCCCTTAACGCATGCATGGTTGACCGTTAGGTCGACTCAAGTCAGTTAGGACTTGGTGCATGTAAGGGCAGTGGATCTGACTAGACATGATGAGTGGATCCCTATTAATGGAGCGTTGTAAGGTTGTAGGGCACATAAGAAAATAAAATTGATGCCAATGGGTTTTCGAAAATTTTATTTCTTGTTATTGGATCACATGTTGGTTGAATACCATGATGCTTGTTTATTTCATCTTATGTGGGTTGCCCTTTTAATGTGTGCTGTGCTGGGGCCTGCGAGCCTGGATTAAAATTGTAAATTAATTTTTATTGTGATCTGCGCATCATATGTTATTTAATTTATAAAGTGTAATTGACCTGTGAGTCAATCTTGTCTAGATAGATTAAATTGTAATTTAATCAGACAAGAGCACTGAGCACACTTGGCAGAGGCGCATGCAGTAGTGGCTTGACCAGGTGGGAGGTCCAGAGTTCGACTCTGGGACAGGCGAATTTACCTGGTGGGCGCACCTGAGCTGCAGTGGGCGCTTGGGCCCTGGGTTGGGCCAGATGAGATGCAAAAGACCCATGAAGAGCTCAAGTGAAGACTTAAGTTAAATTAAGGTCTTACTTAGGTTTAATGGGCTTTTACCACATAAGATCAGCATGCTTTCTACTTATTGTTTATATAATTAGGACTGCATGATTTAATCTTCTGCTATCGCCATAGGTTATGCATGATAGTTAAGAAGATAAAAGACCGTTAATATCCAACGTTAAAATATCAAGCACGTAAGCCTTCTGATGCGAAACCTCACTGTTCTGACTATCGTTGGGGCCGTGTTGTACCCACTCAGTGGGCACGCCCATCTATCTTCAGACGGTGTGTGATTACACCTGCGTGTTACAGAGAAGGGATTTATCGCTTCTCGTTGCTCAGCATAGCACGTGGTGGTCCAGGGAGTAGGTCAGGTCAGCTTGACCATGTAGGCTACATACTGAGCATATGTGAACTATATGGAGGCAGCCATCTGTGGGATCAGAGACTGTGTTGTACCAACTCAGTTGGCACAGTCTGCTGGATTGCCCAGATGAAGGGGAATCGCACGGGTTGGCGATTGGCAGGCATTGCCTACCAGAAATTAGTGCTTGTACTCTCTGTGCATCTTATCTCGCCTGAGCGGGACGCGGAGACGAAGTATGAAATCTGGATCCCATCTCACTAAAAGAGTGTTACTCTTTCGGACTGTTTAATGGATTTTTCAGTCAGATAAAATAGTGAGAAAAGAATCTTTCTTAAGTCCTGGATTGATTCTAAACATTGATACTGACCTTGCTGTTCTTGCATTGTTGTAGATTACTGCAGCAACGAACACCACGAATTTCAATGTGCGATCCCTACTGGAAAGGGAGAAGTTTGCTGGGCCAAACTTCTCAGACTGGTACGGACACCTTAAGATTGTTCTTAAGGCAGAGAAGAAACTGTATGTCCTCGAGACGGCTATACCGCCTCAACCCGCTGCGAACGCCGCAAGAGCGGTTCGGGATGCCTATGAAAAGCATGTCAATGATAGCATTGATGTCGCTTGCCTGATGCTTGCGTCTATGACGCCAGAGCTGCAACGTCAGCATGAGGATCTGTCTGCTATACAGATTATAGCAAACCTCAAGATGCTGTATGCTGCACAGGCTAGGACTGAACGCTACAATTTGACTAAGCTTTTCTTTCAGAGCAAACTGGCTGAAGGGAGTCCAGTGGGAGCTCACGTACTCAAGATGATTGGGTACAAGGAGGCTCTAGAGAAACTGGGACATACCATCAATCAGGAGCTTGCTGTAGACATCATTCTTCAGTCTCTCCCGGCCTCTTTCGATCTGTTCATTATTAATTTTAATATGAACAAGATCGACTGTACCCCGGCAGAGTTACTGAACATGCTCTTGACTACAGAATTGACTCTAAAGGGAAAGCCTTCAACCTCTGTCTTGATGGTTCCTTCCAGGAACAAGAAGAAGGGGAAGAAGGGCAAAGCCCCTGTCAAGAGTTACAACAAGGCTCTGAAACAAATGGTTAAGCGGTCGAAGGAATACAGATGTTTCTGTTACATCCCGTTATCTTAACCCCAAACAAATGGCACAATTCACAAATGATACAGGATGTTTCATATAAGATTGATTCATATGCTAGGTAAAACCGAGTTCAAGAAAAACACGATCTGAAAATTTCCATAAATCCATACATACAAATTCACAAAACACAAATCTCATAAATCACATAAGGGTACCTGCCACCACGCAATCCTTGCACTAGACATATGCAAGGCAACAGTTATATCAAATCCGATGGCATAAATACAATTCGATTCGAAATTCAAAACAAAGCCACAAAGTCGATTTTATAAACTCATACCAAACACCGAAACCAGGCTGAAGCCCGCGGTGACACAAAAATCAAACTCATAAGACTGCCATAGCCGGCAACACAATTCACATAATTCACATGGTTCACATAGTTCATATAATTCATGTTAAGGCCACAACCGGCCCCCAAGAATTAAGCACAAAAGTTCTTAAAACAGCAAATAGCATAATTATCCACGCCAATGCACTCAAGAAATGCGCCCCTGCTCTATGCCTGAAAATAATGAGGGGTGAGCTACACAGCCCAGTGAGTGGATAGTCTAAATCGACCATCCAGAACATACATTTAAAAATATAGGCAGATTATTTTAAAAATCTTTAACAGGAACATTATGTCAACATATAACAAAATAAAGAAACAGAAGTCATATAGACAGTCAGATGTACACACTAGCATATAACAAACTCAGGTTCTAGAGTTTTACTCTAAACCAATTAAACACATATATTCTAAACCAACTAAACACACCATACTTAATTAACCTAGTTGTCCAGCATAATCAGTAGTGACCAATATGGTCTAACCCGGCTTGGCCAAAGCACTGGGAGCTGCAAAATCTCGTGCAACACATAAACATGGATAGTGAGTAGAATCAAGAGGTGGCCCCCGCCAGGTCACGACGTGGCACTTTGCTCTCTCACCCCATAACACATCGATGGATTGTGTGTAGATTCAAGAGGTGGCCCCCGTCAGGTCATGACGTGGCACTTTGCTCTACGACACCCCATATCACAAAATGAGAGTGATGACATCAAGAGGTGGCCCCTGTCTGATCAAGACATGGCACTTTGCGTCTTATATCACCCCAGGACATAAAAGAGTAATGACATCAAGAGGTGGCCCCTGTCCGACCAAGACATGGCACTTTGCGTCAAAACCCGTTCTCCCAAAAGGTTCCTATTGGACAACAGACATATCTTAATTCATATTTCACAAAGGTGGACTCCTAAGTGTCAACTAGACTCTAGGATAGTCATCACAAAAATCATATCGGGCAGGCTGAACATCAACCCCCATCACAATAATCATAATAGGCAGGCTGAACATCAACCTCCTCACATATCAAATACAGGGCTGGAATTCAAACCCTTAACATATCACATAAAGACTATCCAATGAGTACCCGGTTACACTTAGCCATAGTCCTAACCAACACATAACACATAATATTCAAAATTCCCATAACCACATAATTTTCAAAAGTCACATAACCACATAATGTTCACAAATCACATAACAACATAATATTCCAAAAATCACATAAACACCTAATATTAAAATCACATAATTACATAATATTAACAATCATATAAAGTAGTGTGGTCCTTAGGTTTCATGCTAATTAGTTCAGTCAAACCTCACTAGGTTATCACCCAAATTTCTCAAACAATTTCTCAACATTGCAGTTAACAAGTATCCATAAAATCAACATAAAATGTAAAACATGTATTCTTACTAACGGGATAAAATCACTGATTTAATACTCAAAATTCATACTAAAAAATATATCTAGATAACAAGGATTTCATACTCAAAATTCAATGATTTAATGCTACCAAAATTCCCTATAAAAACACCTTAAATTTCATACAAATTTTCGGTTAAATAATCATCAAGATTTCGGTTTTCATAATTAAATCAAAATTTCAGTTTTCATAACAATTATCAAGATTATTTCGGTTTTCATAATTAACATCAAAATTCGGTTTTCATACCAATTATCAAGATCAATTCGGTTTCCATAATTAACATCTAAATTCGGTTTTCATAACAATTATCAAGATCAATTCGGTTTACATGGAAAATTAGGTTTTCATGGAGAAATACAATTCGGTTCTCATGAATAACAATGCCCTAAATTCGGTTTTCATACCCTACATACACTTTGCATAATTACGGTTTTAACATGGTAAATTTCCAAAATTTCCAATCCATTCAATATATCAATTAACACAACTAAGTTCATAGGTCAAACAAGACATTCCACTCACCTTGAACCGTGAATACTAATAAGAAAACCCTTCCAAAAATTCGTCTAGAGCCTTGCCACCACCAATGGAAAAGAACGCCACCCAAATCAAAGATGCCGGCCAAGGAAAAGGAAGAGGAAGAGGAAAATCGTCCAAGCCTTCAAGGAAATCGCCAAGTCTTCAAGGAAATCGCCAAGTTCTTTCAAGCCGTCGCCCAATGTTTTTCTCCAAGCCAAAATCGCCAAAACTCTACCCTAACCGAAATTACCTACTTAAATTTCGGTTTTTAAGGTTTTAACCCTATAACCAATTAATTCAAAAAGGGTTTAACCCATTAACCCATTAATTCAAATTTTAAAAATCCAATTAGTGTAAACCCAAATAACCCATGGTTTAAGTGAAAATCCAATAAGAATTTAAACTAACATCCATTTAATGAATTCACTTAAACGCAAATCCAATAAGGATTTAATTAATATCCAATAAGGTCTAATTAATTAACCAATAAGGTCTAATTAATTAACCAATAAACTCTAACTAATTTATCATAAATTAGCAACCAATAATCGAATAAATTAACCACCATTAATCTCTAATTAATTAACTATTAACAACCAATACATAGAAAAATATCACAGTCAATAATTTTATTTAATTCAAAAATGATGATGCTTACCAGGACTTAAGATCCTTGGATCTTACATCCCTCCCTCCTTATAAAGCTTTAGTCCTCTAAAGCTCAGCATCCATATCTTCAAAGAGGTAAGCATAAAATTTCCTCATATCAGCTTCAGTCTCCCATGTCGCCTCCTCAACCGACTGATTTCCCCAGATAACCTTTACCAAAGGTATAGTCTTGTTCCTCAGAACCTTATCCTTTCTATCCACAATCCGAAGAGGTCTTTCCTCAAATGTCAAGTCACTCTGAATCTGAAGAGGTTCCAACTCCAACACATGAGATGGATCAGGATGATATTTCCTCAAAGCAGAGACATGGAATACATTATGCACATGATCCATAGCAGGAGGTAAAGCTAACCGGTAAGCCACTGGACCAATTCTCTCAATAATGTCAAAAGGGCCTACAAACCTAGGGCTCAACTTACCCTTTTTGCCAAACCTCATTACACCCTTAGTAGGTGACACCTTCAAGAACACATGATCCCCTACCATAAACTCCAAGGAACGACGACGGTCGTCAGCATAACTCTTCTGTCTGTCCCGAGCAATTTTCAGTTTATCCCGGATCTCTCTGACCTTATCAGTAGTCTCCTGTACTGCATCAGATCTCAAAATCATTCTGTCACCAGTTTCCTCCCAACACAAGGGAGTCCTACACCTTCTCCCATACAAGGCCTCATAAGGAGCCATCTGAATACTAGAGTGGAAGCTATTATTATAAGTGAACTCTATCAAAGATAGATCCCGGTTCCACTCAGAACTCCAATCAACCACATAAGCTCTCAACAAATCTTCTAGAGTCTGTATAGTACGCTCCGTCTGGCCATCAGACTGAGGATGGTATGCTGTACTAAAACTCAACTTAGTACCCAAACCCTCCTGTAAACTCTTCCAAAATCTGGACAAAAACCGAGAGTCCCTATCAGACACCATATCAACAGGAACTCCATGCAGTCTGACTATCTCATCAATGTATAATCTAGCCAGCCTCTCTAACGAATAAGTCATCTTAATCGGGAGAAAATGGGCTGATTTAGTGAGTCTATCAACAATCACCCAAATAGCATCATGACCCAATCTGGTTCTGGGCAAACCACATACAAAATCCATACTGATGCATTCCCACTTCCACTCAGGAATAGGAAGGGGCTGCAACAAACCACCAGGCTTCTGGTGTTCAGCCTTTACAGTCTGACAGGTTAAACACCTAGAGACAAAATCATATACCTCTTTCTTCATGCCCGGCCACCAAAAACTCTTCTTGAGGTCCTGATACATCTTAGTCACGCCAGGATGTAGAGAATATTTGGAGTTATGGCTGTCCTCCAATATTTCTTTCCTCAAGCTCGGTTCCTCAGGGACACATACCCTTCCACGAAACCGAAGAATACCATCATCAGACAGGCTAAAATCCTGAACTGCGCCATCAACTAGACTATCCCTGATCTGAACTAATTTCGGATCCACAGACTGCTGATCTCTGATCTTCTGCAACAAAGCAGACTGTACTCTGAGAAAAGCCACGTAACCAGTCTGAACTTTAGGAGAAACACTGATCCTGAGATCTCTGAACTCCTGCAGTAACTGCCACTCACTAACCCGTAAAGCAGCTACTGAAGTAACTGGATGTCTGCTCAGCGCATCCGCCACCACATTGGCCTTTCCAGCCTGATACTGAATAGAGAAGTCATAGTCTTTGATCAACTCCATCCATCTTCTCTGTCTCATGTTCAACTCCTTCTGAGTGAAGATATACTTGAGACTCTGGTGATCAGTGAATAGATCAAACTCTTGACCCAACAAATAGTGACGCCATATCTTCAAAGCAAAGACTACGGCCGCCAACTCTAAATCATGAGTAGGGTAGTTCAATTCATACTCCTTCAGTTGTCTCGAAGCATAGGCTACTACAGAACCCTTCTGCATCAAGACACAACCCAACCCTTTGCCAGAAGCATCCGTATATACAGTAAACCTTTCCCCATCACTAGGAATAATGAGGATCGGTGTACTAGTCAACCTTCTCTTCAGCTCTTGGAAGCTCTCTTCACACTTGTCATCCCAAATAAACATAGCCTCCTTTCTGGTTAATTTAGTTAAAGGACCCGCCAGCTTGGAGAATCCCTCAACAAATCGCCGGTAGTAACCTGCCAAACCCAGAAAACTCCTGATCTCAGTAGCACTAGTCGGTCTTCCCCAATTAAGGATGGCTTGCACTTTAACTGGATCCACAGACACCCCCTGACCAGAAATCACATGTCCAAGGAAACTGATCTTCTCTAGCCAGAACTCACACTTACTAGCCTTGGCATATAATCGGTTCTTCCTCAGAACCTCCAGCACTCTGCGCAAGTCACTGACATGATCTGAAGTAGTCCGTGAGTATACCAAAATATCGTCTATAAAGACTACCACACAAGAGTCAAGCAATTCATGGAATACCCTGTTCATCAAATCCATGAAGACAGCAGGTGCATTCGTCAGTCCAAAAGGCATAACTAAAAATTCAAAATGCCCATACCTGGTCCTGAAAGCAGTCTTAAATATATCCTCATCCTTGACCCTCAGCTGGTAATACCCTGATCTCAGATCAATCTTAGAGAACACTGTAGCTCCCTGTAATTGATCAAATAGATCATCAATTCTGGGAAGAGGATACTTATTCTTGATAGTCACTTGGTTCAATTGCCTGTAGTCTATACACATCCTCAGGGTTCCATCTTTCTTCTTCACAAATAGCACTGGCGCTCCCCAGGGAGAAGCACTAGGCCGGATATACCCTTTCTCTAGCAATTCCTCCAGTTGTTTCTTAAGCTCGGCCAGCTCTGAGGTAGCCATGCGATAAGGAGCTCTGGAGATAGGTGCCGTACCTGGCGCCAACTCAATGCCAAACTCTACTTCTCTAATCAGTGGCAAGCCTGAAAATTCTTCAGAGAACACATCAGGAAATTCTTTCACCACCGCCATCTGAGTCAAATCAGAAGTAGAATCATCCTGCACCTTAACATGCGCAAGATAACCCTTGCATCCACTAGCCAGTAATTTCCTGGCCTGCAGGAAAGATATCACATGCGGTCCTTGGTCTGACACTAGACCTCTCACAAACAGTCGATTCCCATCTAACAAATTCAAAGTGATTACTTTCTCAAAGCAATCCACAGAGGCATGATGGGAAGACAACCAATCCATTCCTAAGATGATATCATAATCTTGCATGTCTAAGAGGATTAGATCTACCAGAAACTCATAACCCTCTACATGTACTACACAGTCAGCACAAACAGTATCTGTAGATAACAATTTTCCTAAGGGAGTACTCACAGACACAGCATAATTCATCACCTTAGGTAACACAGGTAAACATGCAGCAAACTTAACAGATACAAAAGATAAATTTGCACCAGGGTCAAATAATATGCGGGCTAACTGATCAAATACGAATAAAGTACCTTCCACGACGGATCGGGAAGCTCGTGTATCCTTCTCAGCCACAGCATACACTCTAGTCTGGACTGTAGGCTTATCTGCGCCTCTAGGTTGCATCTCAGGTTCTCTGCAGTCCTTAGCCATGTGCCCTGGTTTCTTACACCTGAAGCATATACCATTCTTCCTATGACAGTCTTTCACTAGATGTCCCTTGAGCCCACAATAACTACAAGTGATACCGTTTCTTACATCCCTGGCATCCCTGAACTGCTGCGGTGCATCCCTGGTCTGCTGCGGTGCCTTGTAGGAGTAAGGCTTATACCTGCTCTTTTTGTAGTCCTTATGTTTAGGGTACTTCTTACCCTTGCCGCCACTGCCATACTGAGGAGCCGCCGCCTCAGCTGCAGGAACCACTGTCACGGCAACATGAGAACTCCTCTCAGATATATACCTCTCAATGGTGCGTGCTCGCCCAACAGTCTCAACATACGTCTCCAAATGTTGAGCACCAACCTGCTCTCTAATGTCCCATCTGAGACCTCTGAGAAACTTGGTAGCTCTCCTCTTTTCAGTGTTTATCAGGTGAGGAGCATACTTTCCCAATTTCGTGAACTGTAATTCATACTGGTCCACAGTCATATCACCCTGCTCCAGGTGAATAAACGCCACCTCTCGGTCCTCCACCAAACTATCTGGGAAGTACTTCTCGTTAAATCGGGACAAGAAGTAAGGCCAATCTACAATCTCATGTCTTTCTTCAGCAAGTCTCACCACGCCTTTCCACCACTCATCTGCGTCAGCACGCATCATATAGGTGGTCAAACATAACTTATCCTCATCTGAGCAGCGCATGACTTGGAAAATCTTTTCCAAGCACAACTGCCAGTTCTCGGCATTACTGGATTCTGAGCCCCCATAAAATGAGCTAGGACCCAGTTTCTGGAATTCACTCACAAGTGAAGCATAGCGCCTGTGAGCGCCCTCCTGAGAATCATCCCCCACTGCTCGAGTAGTAGTCTGGGGTCTCTCTTGAGTCAGCTGCTGCAAAAGCTGATGTTGTGCTTCTTGGTGCTGAGTCTGCTGCTGCTGCAGCATCTGAGCTTGCCTCTCTATCATAGCACCTTGTTGCTGAACCATGCCAGTCAGAGCCTCAATAGTTCTCGTGAGGTTCGGGGTCTGCTCGCCCTCATCACTAGCATTTCCTCTGGTCCGCACCATCTTAAATGCCTACACACACATATCATAGTCAGGAAAACAATCATAAACCTAACAGGTGTCTAGCAATACACAAACATGTTTTCCCCCAAACTAAGTTTTAGCTAGCCAACTCCTCTGATACCATTCTGTAACATCCCACATTCTTAACCCCAAACAAATGGCACAATTCACAAATGATACAGGATGTTTCATATAAGATCGATTCATATGCTAGGTAAAACCGAGTTCAAGAAAAACACGATCTGAAAATTTCCATAAATCCATACATACAAATTCACAAAACACAAATCTCATAAATCACATAAGGGTACCTGCCACCACGCAATCCTTGCACTAGACATATGCAAGGCAACAGTTATATCAAATCCGATGGCATAAATACAATTCGATTCAAAATTCAAAACAAAGCCACAAAGTCGATTTTATAAACTCATACCAAACACCGAAACCAGGCTGAAGCCCGCGGTGACACAAAAATCAAACTCATAAGACTGCCATAGCCGGCAACACAATTCACATAATTCACATGGTTCACATAGTTCATATAATTCATGTTAAGGCCACAACCGGCCCCCAAGAATTAAGCACAAAAGTTCTTAAAACAGCAAATAGCATAATTATCCACGCCAATGCACTCAAGAAATGCGCCCCTGCTCTATGCCTGAAAATAATGAGGGGTGAGCTACACAGCCCAGTGAGTGGATAGTCTAAATCGACCATCCAGAACATACATTCAAAAATATAGGCAGATTATTTTAAAAATCTTTAACAGGAACATTATGTCAACATATAACAAAATAAAGAAACAGAAGTCATATAGACAGTCAGATGTACACACTAGCATATAACAAACTCAGGTTCTAGAGTTTTACTCTAAACCAATTAAACACATATATTCTAAACCAACTAAACACACCATACTTAATTAACCTAGTTGTCCAGCATAATCAGTAGTGACCAATATGGTCTAACCCGGCTTGGCCAAAGCACTGGGAGCTGCAAAATCTCGTGCAACACATAAACATGGATAGTGAGTAGAATCAAGAGGTGGCCCCCGCCAGGTCACGACGTGGCACTTTGCTCTCTCACCCCATAACACATCGATGGATTGTGTGTAGATTCAAGAGGTGGCCCCCGTCAGGTCATGACGTGGCACTTTGCTCTACGACACCCCATATCACAAAATGAGAGTGATGACATCAAGAGGTGGCCCCTGTCTGATCAAGACATGGCACTTTGCGTCTTATATCACCCCATGACATAAAAGAGTAATGACATCAAGAGGTGGCCCCTGTCCGACCAAGACATGGCACTTTGCGTCAAAACCCGTTCTCCCAAAAGGTTCCTACTGGACAACAGACATATCTTAATTCATATTTCACAAAGGTGGACTCCTAAGTGTCAACTAGACTCTAGGATAGTCATCACAAAAATCATATCGGGCAGGCTGAACATCAACCCCCATCACAATAATCATAATAGGCAGGCTGAACATCAACCTCCTCACATATCAAATACAGGGCTGGAATTCAAACCCTTAACATATCACATAAAGACTATCCAATGAGTACCCGGTTACACTTAGCCATAGTCCTAACCAACACATAACACATAATATTCAAAATTCCCATAACCACATAATTTTCAAAAGTCACATAACCACATAATGTTCACAAATCACATAACAACATAATATTCCAAAAATCACATAAACACCTAATATTAAAATCACATAATTACATAATATTAACAATCATATAAAGTAGTGTGGTCCTTAGGTTTCATGCTAATTAGTTCAGTCAAACCTCACTAGGTTATCACCCAAATTTCTCAAACAATTTCTCAACATTGCAGTTAACAAGTATCCATAAAATCAACATAAAATGTAAAACATGTATTCTTACTAACGGGATAAAATCACTGATTTAATACTCAAAATTCATACTAAAAAATATATCTAGATAACAAGGATTTCATACTCAAAATTCAATGATTTAATGCTACCAAAATTCCCTATAAAAACACCTTAAATTTCATACAAATTTTCGGTTAAATAATCATCAAGATTTCGGTTTTCATAATTAAATCAAAATTTCAGTTTTCATAACAATTATCAAGATTATTTCGGTTTTCATAATTAACATCAAAATTCGGTTTTCATACCAATTATCAAGATCAATTCGGTTTCCATAATTAACATCTAAATTCGGTTTTCATAACAATTATCAAGATCAATTCGGTTTACATGGAAAATTAGGTTTTCATGGAGAAATACAATTCGGTTCTCATGAATAACAATGCCCTAAATTCGGTTTTCATACCCTACATACACTTTGCATAATTACGGTTTTAACATGGTAAATTTCCAAAATTTCCAATCCATTCAATATATCAATTAACACAACTAAGTTCATAGGTCAAACAAGACATTCCACTCACCTTGAACTGTGAATACTAATAAGAAAACCCTTCCAAAAATTCGTCTAGAGCCTTGCCACCACCAATGGAAAAGAACGCCACCCAAATCAAAGATGCCGGCCAAGGAAAAGGAAGAGGAAGAGGAAAATCGTCCAAGCCTTCAAGGAAATCGCCAAGTCTTCAAGGAAATCGCCAAGTTCTTTCAAGCCGTCGCCCAATGTTTTTCTCCAAGCCAAAATCGCCAAAACTCTACCCTAACCGAAATTACCTACTTAAATTTCGGTTTTTAAGGTTTTAACCCTATAACCAATTAATTCAAAAAGGGTTTAACCCATTAACCCATTAATTCAAATTTTAAAAATCCAATTAGTGTAAACCCAAATAACCCATGGTTTAAGTGAAAATCCAATAAGAATTTAAACTAACATCCATTTAATGAATTCACTTAAACGCAAATCCAATAAGGATTTAATTAATATCCAATAAGGTCTAATTAATTAACCAATAAGGTCTAATTAATTAACCAATAAACTCTAACTAATTTATCATAAATTAGCAACCAATAATCGAATAAATTAACCACCATTAATCTCTAATTAATTAACTATTAACAACCAATACATAGAAAAATATCACAGTCAATAATTTTATTTAATTCAAAAATGATGATGCTTACTAGGACTTAAGATCCTTGGATCTTACAGTTTCCATTGTGGCCAGCTGGGTCACTGGAAAAAGGACTGTAAAGCGCTCCAAGGAGACAAGAAGGGAAGCATCGCTTCTGGCTCAGGTATTTTTGTGACTGAGGTCATGATATCTTCTTCTTCTATTTCATGGGTGTTGGACACTGCATGTGGAGTTCACATTTGTTCAAATGTACAGGAACTCAAGAGAAGAAGACAGGTGGGACAGCATGAGGTGGACCTACGAGTTGGAAACGGGGCACGGGTTGCTGCTGTTGCTGTAGGAGAATATCACATCTCATTACCATCTGGACTTGTATTAGAATTGGACAGTTGTAATTTTGTACCTAGCATAACAAAAAATATTATCTCTATTCCTGCTCTTGTCAGGAAAGGGTTTTCCTTTGAATGCAATATTTCAAAGTGTGTTATTTCTTATGATAATATTGTTTATGCTACTGGATCAATTAACAATGGGTTATTCATGTTGGACATGGAATATTCTATACAAAATATTGATAATAAGAAAGCCAAGTATGCTGATGAAAGCACCTTGCTATGGCATAGTCGTTTAGGCCATATTAACAAGAAACGCATTAAGCGGTTGCATGATCATGGACTGCTGGGATCATTCTCCTATGAGGAGCTTGATACATGCAAAGCTTGTTTAATGGGTAAAATGACGAAGGCTCCTTTTCCTAACAAAGGTCAAAGGGCTTCAGGTTTACTTGACCTTATACACAGTGATGTGTGTTGGCCATTTAGTAAACATGCCAGAGGTGGCTATTCATACTTCATTACCTTTACTGATGATTTCAGTAGATACGGGTATGTCTATCTAATGAGACATAAGAGTGAATCTTTTGACAAGTTCAAAGAGTTCAAAAATGAAGTTCAAAATCAGCTAGGCCGAAATATCAAGGCACTTCGCTCAGATCGAGTTGGAGAATACCTAAGTCGAGAGTTTACTGACTATCTGAAGCAATGTGGGATTATCTCACAGCTTACTCCGCTAGGAACACCGCAATGGAATGGTGTGTCCGAGAGGAGGAACAGAACCTTATTGGATATGGTTCGTTCAATGATGAGTCAGGCTAATCTACCTTACTCCTTTTGGGGATTTGCACTGGAAACAGCAGCAAAGGTACTAAACCGAGTGCCATCCAAGGCAGTTTCAAAGACTCCATATGAGTTATGGTATGGGAAACAGCCGAGCTTGACATTTATTAAGATCTGGGGTTGCGAGGCTTATGTCAAAAAGCTTGCCTCTGGGAAACTAGAGAGCAGATCTGAGAAATGCATCTTTGTCAGTTGCCCTAAGGAAACTATGGGTTATTATTTCTACGATCCCAAAGGGAACAAAGTATTTGTTGCTCGGACGGCAATTTTTCTTGAGAAGGAATTTCTTCTGCAAGAGGCCAGTGGGAGAGAAATAAAGCTGGATGAGAATCCAGAGGAAGGACAAAGTAGTCAAGCACAGTTGGATGAGCATGAGCCAGTTGATCAGGTTATTGAACAACCTGAGGCTCAGATATCACGGGAACCACGAAGATCGAGAAGGATCTGTCGACAGCCTGAGCGCTATGACGGAGTCTACATCATTGATCATGATGAACCCCTCACTTATGCGGATGCGGTCAGTGGACCGGAATCAGCGAGATGGCTTGAAGCTATGCGAGCCAAGATGGACTCCATGTCAGATAACCAAGTCTGGGATTTGGTTGATCCGCCTCCGGGAATTATCCCTATAGGGTGTAAATGGATCTTCAAGAAGAAGATTGACATGGATGGTAACGTGGTTACCTATAAAGGCAGGCTAGTTGCGAAAGGTTTCAAACAAATCTACGGGATAGATTATGATGAAACTTTCTCTCCTGTAGCCATGTTCAAGTCTATTCGGATCATTCTCGCAATAGCAGCATATTATGATTATGAGATCTGGCAGATGGATGTGAAGACCGCTTTCCTTAATGGAAATCTGGATCAGGATGTGTATATGACACAACCTGAAGGTTTTACTAATCCATCAGATCGTCATAAAATATGCAAGTTAAAGAAGTCCATTTATGGACTTAAGCAAGCATCAAGAAGCTGGAATATTCGTTTTGATGAATCAATCTGTGAATTTGGTTTCATCAAGAATGAAGATGACCCGTGTGTATATAAGAGGTTTAGTGGGAGCGTGATTACATTCCTAGTCCTCTACGTCGATGATATCTTAATCATTGGAAACGATATTCCTGAACTACATGCGGTTAAGGCATGGTTAAGAAAATGTTTCCAGATGAAAGATCTAGGAGAAGCAGCCTATATATTAGGTGTGAAGATCTACAGAGATAGATCTAAGAGGCTTCTCGGGCTGTGCCAGAGTACTTACATCGATAAAGTCCTGGAGAGATTCCATTTAGAGAATTCTAAAAGAGGTTATCTTCCAGTCAGACATGGTCTGAATCTTTCAATGAGTCAGTGTCCGCAAACACAGACTGAGAAAGATGAAATGGACAAAACGCCTTATGCTTCGGCTATTGGGTCCATTATGTATGCGATGTTGTGTACTCGCCCAGACGTCGCTTACGGGTTAAGCGTAACCAGTAGATTCCAAAGCAATCCAGGTCAGGCACACTGGATTGCAGTCAAGAACATTTTAAAATATCTGCGGAGGACCAAAGATATGTTCTTGATGTATGGTGGTCAGGAAGAACTCAGTATTGAAGGATATACTGACGCTTCATTCCAATCTGACCAGGATGATTTCCGATCGTAATCAGGCTATGTTTTTAGCTTGAATGGAGGTGTGGTGGTGTGGAAAAGTTTCAAACAATCTATTGTTACTGATTCTACAACAGAAGCCGAGTATGTTGCAGCCTCAGAAGCATCTAAGGAGGCAGTGTGGATTCGTAAGTTCATTCAGGAACTTGGTGTTGTTCCTTCGAGTGCAGATCCTTTGGTTATCTTCTGTGATAACACTGGAGCAATAGCACAGGCAAAGGAACCACGGTCGCACCAGAAGTCCAAGCACATACAGAGACGGTTTCACTTGATCCGGGAGATCATTGATCGAGGCGAGATCAAAATCTGCAAGGTTCATACAGATGACAATCTGGCAGACCCGCTTACAAAGCCTCTGGCGCAGCAGAAGCATGAAAAGCACTGTAATAATATGGGTTTGAGATTTCTCAACCATTAGATTAAGTGCAAGTGGGAGATTGTTGGGGTATGCCCTTAAGGCTAATGTTTGAGGCCTTGGGATTATATCAGTATCATGTATAAACTCTTTGTTTATAAAGGCAATGGTTATTATTCAGGTTGTTACATCATCTGCTGCAATATGTTTACTTCTGAATAATGTCTCAATGCTGTTCAACTAGGCTGACATGCAGTTAAGTCCTTAGTCGAGATATCTTGGTGAACTTGAGACAGCCTTGATATGATTGAGACTAATATGTGTTTTAATCTTATAGGATGCTTCGAGCATGGAATAAGATGTAGACTCAAGGGTACATTGGATGTACTGGACAGACCCTACTAGGATATTCAATTGTTTGTCACAATGTGAATAATCCTTGTACGCAAACAAGTGGCATATGTCCTCTGACTTGAGATCACTTGTGTTTCTAAATGATGATTGTCATTGTTTTGAGGTAGTTCGATATCATTTGAAACATAATGGTTATAGACTATCTTGGATAATGATCATGAGTCAGGTTAGGACACTAGTGATAGATATAGGATTGCCGTCTCCTTGATAGGAGTGTGATGTTCTAATGGGGCCCCCCTGGATGAGATGATTGAGAAAGTGTATGGCCATACCCGGATGACTATGTTCATCTGATCTAATCATTCTCATCATATTGGAGTTACAGGCTTGACACGCTTGTCCAATAAGAACATCCAGTGGCAAAGGAATCAAGTATGCCTAGTGAAGTGGATTCACACTTGTGCTGTGGTTTGGGTGTAGTCTTGGAAGACTCTTTCCTTTATATTGGGAGACAGTGATGTGTTGCTAGATACCCCTCGCTGATCGTGATAACGTAAGTTATCATTACCGACATTTAAAGGAAACCCTTAGGGTCGCACAATTTGATGATATGGCTTACTTAAGTCAGATCGTGTGGACTGAATTGTTTTGGTTCAGTTTAAAAGGAGTTTAAACTCTGATTGTAAGTGAGATCTGGTCTGATCATGTTTGATTGATTAGGTCTTGAGATCGGTAAGCTTCGATCGAGAGTATTGATGCTAGATCGGTGAGATCAAGAGCATCAAGAGATGAACGGTTAGAACTTGAACCATTTGGTTCAAAGAGATCTAGACCGTGGTTTAGGCTGATTTGGTTCGATCTTTGAACCAAATGCATTGGACCGAATTGGATTGAACCGGTTCACACATGTGTGATTGCATGGTTCAATATGAAAGCGTTTTGGGCGGTTTGCATTGAGTGGGCGCATGGCTTCATGACTTTCCATATTTGGAAGTCATGTAACGCCACATCTCTTCACAACGCCTCAACGCATCTTCGGTTCTTGTCTTGTCGCCTATCCAGTCTTGCGTTGTCTTGTGTTCACGAAAAGGAGGAAGAAGAGCTTCATCGCCCTAGCCGCAAGAGATCTCATCTCCTCCACACAAAGGACTCCTTGAAGCTTTGCTAGCACAAAGACGCCAAGGGAGTAGCCATCTCTCATCTTGTGTGCGCGACTTTGGAGGAGAGCCAATTCGCCCTCTTGCTTCCAAGGCACCATCCAAGCGATGGCTATGGTATGATCCATTGTTGTTCTACACAAGTCCATTGAAAGTTAATCATATGACATGCATTCGATCTTAGAAACCCTAATATCCGCTTGCAAAATCATGATATGCGCTCCCTTAGGGTTTCGCCCCCCTTAGATTTAGGGGATTTTCACCTGGTAGCTTCATCTATCCTGTAGATGCCAATAAGGTCTGCAGGCTAAAGAAATCCATTTATGGATTAAAGCAAGCATGTCGATATTGGAATCTTCGGTTTGATGAAGCTGTGTGAGATTATGGCTTTATCAAAAGTGAAGATGATGCCTGTGTATACAGAAAATTCAATGGGAGCTTGGTGACTTTTCTGGTCTTGTATGTCGATGACATACTACTCATCGGAAACGACATTCTTAGTCTTCAATATGTGAAGACATGGTTGGGGAAGTGTTTCGAGATGAAGGACTTAGCGGAGGCCGCCTACATCCTAGGCATGAGGATCTACCGAGATAGATCCAAGAGGCTCCTGGCCCTTAGTTAGAGTACCTACATTGATAAGGTCCTGGAGAGGTTCAACTTAGAGCAATCTAAGAAAGGATACCTTCTAGTGAGACATGGCCTTACTCTCTCAAAGAGCTAGTGTCCCACCACAGAGGTTGAGAGGGATGACATGAGTCGAGTGCCCTATGCTTCAGTAGTGAGATCAATCATGTATGCAATGTTGTGTACTAGACCAGATGTGGCTTATGCTATGAGCATAACCAGCCGACACCAATAGAATCCAGGTTTATAGCATTGGGTGGCTGTAAAGAACATCCTAAAATATCTGAGAAGAACTAAGGATTTGTTCTTGGTCTATGGGGGATAGGAAGAGCTCAATGTTCAGGGCTACACTGATGCGTCATTCCAGTCTGACCCTGATGACTTCAGATCGCAGGTCGGCTATGTGTTCATAGGGCTGACCCTGATGACCCTTCGTGGGATTCCAAGCGCGCGGACAGCGCATCCAACTTGGCGTCTACACGTGCTTCTAGCGCAGCCAAAGACTCTAAATGGGTTCTACTCCCTTTCGAGGGTTGGACCGATACTTGGGTTTCAGGAATGGTGTCGCGGAATTGGGACGACATAACTTGTGACCGTGTAGTCACCATACACAAACAAGGTCGAAAATGATAAAGTGCAGGATGCTGAAAACGCGAAAATGGTGCGGAAATATGCTATGCAATGTTGGACCGTGAGAACGATAAGAATCGAACGCGCAACATCCTCTGATACCAGAATTGATGGAGCTACTGTAGGTGGGAGGGTCCTTAAAGCCGTACTCTAAGGGCTTACACAATGCCGCGAAAACGGGAGAGGGTCTTTAGACGAGGGAAGTGAAAAGCGCTTCGGAAATGCAGGGAAAACACGATGAAGCACGAAGAAATCAGTGTCGAGTTCGATCGGGCAACACAAATGCGAAAAGAACACAACGGCACTCAACTACAGAATGTAACTTACTAACCTCTTAGCAATTTTTGCGCACTCACGCAGCAAATTTTAAGCTCAGCACGTTGCAATAGGGAACCAGCGGATTCACAGCGCACAGCTCACAGCTCACACGCCTATGTGCCTGAAATACACCAAAGAACAACACGGAATGTCCACGTCTCCGGCGTACGGATACCCGTGGGGAAAGAGAAGCCACAATGGAAATACAAGAACGCAACGAAGTGAAGAAACAGGCGAACCTGACCCATCATGAAGGATGGGATTTACATATTTGAAAAGCTGGAAATGGAACAACGTGGAACCGAGGCACCGGCCTCGACCCATAAACTATGAAGGCGAAGCTCCTCTTCGACTTCTACAATGCTGGAGGCTCTCAGCTCACCAGGAGTACTCTACCACCAAGAGAACTAAGGGGGAATGCTGGCCAGCCCCTCTCTTTTATAAGATAAGGAGGGGTAGACAAGACAAAAAGGATAGTATCTCAACAACTAACAACTAAAAAGTCGTCAAGCTGCCACAAAAAGACAAAATAGAATAAAATCCTACCAACTACCATCTACTCCTGCAGGGGCGCAGGCCCTTTGCATCTTCAGTGTACGAGGTGGCTGCTACGACGGTTAGATGCGCTCGGAAGACATCGTGACAAAGCAGCAGAATTTTGAAGTACTGGGCTACATAACAATCATCGCGGCCTTCTCTTGGGCCATGTTGCTGATGTGGTTGTGAGGCCCATATGGAATTGGGCTCTTCGGGGATTGGCTGGTAGCGTCCTTGGGCCGGATTACTTTGGTGTGGATGGAGAGTGGGCTGATAACACCCACGAAGCGGTCCGGTGAGTGAGATGGGCGTTGGGATTGCCGAATAACCACCTTGTTGGGCTCCTTTGTGTCTTCATGAGGTGTACACGTCAAAGTGGGGTTGTCGAGGCAGTTCTGCAGCTTCGGGTGGTTGTCTGCAGGAACCACGGGGCGTGGCTTTCGTCGCTGGGTGACCCGAGGAACATTATCTGGAAAACTATCCGCAGGAGTCATGGGGTGTGACTTTCGTCGCTGGGTGACCCGAGGAACTTTCCGTTGGATTTCTAACTTGTGCATGTGGTACCGCTTTTGATTCTGAAATTTTGTCGGGGAGTCGCCCGCAGAAGTCACGGGGCGTGACTTTCTGTTGGGAAACCCTAGGGACATTTTACAAATTTTCAAAGTTATAAGCATACATACATACATTGCACAGCGGAAGAATGTCCCCGAAACAGGCCGGTCCCAAAAATCCAGTGAAGATCGCAAGCAAGAGAGTTGACACGATGAGTTAGGAAATACCATAGAGCAAGATGAGGTTGATGTCGTGATAGGCGCCCAAGCGTGCGCCCTCTGCAGTCTCACACACAGGGATGCCTCGAGTCCTCTTCTTCCACGCCCGGTGCTAGCCTCGGGAAGAAGATCCAAGCCTTAGGGAGATGCTCCAATCACCTTGCGCCACCACCAAGGAGGGATGCGCCAAAGAGGATGAAGAGGAGAGGAAACCGTCAAGAGCTTTCTTCACTTGCGCCAAGAAGAAGGAAGGAAGAAGACTTGCAGCCACTTGATGGAAGTGATTGCGCCACCTTTGTTCCTTGCTCTCGCCCCTCTTGATGTGTTCACGCCTCCAAGGATGAATCATCTCAAGAGGGCGCGGCTAGGGTCACATATATAGGGTAATAGGCAGTTAGGGTAAGGGCTAGGATCATGACAAGCGTAGGGCTAGGATGAGGAGGTTTGATGCAAGGAAAGTCTCCAAGACTTTACCATAAATCTCATTCAACCTATCCATAATTGCCTAAGCACCATATCGGCCCAAGACATGCCTTAAAGGCATACATACCGTCAATGGGAGAGGGCTAGGCCCATATTACTTCTTAATGAAGCAATTTTTTCCACACAAACTCCACTATGCCCCTTAGGCGCCAATGGGGTTGGGTCTCTCCCCATTATACCCTTTTAGCCTATTTCCTCTTCATGACAACTTGTCATTGGGCCTCATTGGATAATGAGCTAGCCCAAACTTCATCACATGGGTTGATTAAGCATTTGGATACAATCCAATGCAACCCTAATCCAAATGTGACCAACCATGGTCCAATACGGATCAACCTGCCAAAAATGAAGTTTGGCTCCAATAACATTCTTCCATCTCATCAGGCCCATTGGCGCTGATGAAATCTCCTAATTAGATCCGAGTTATCCAATAACTCGATCATAAGGCTTCCCAATCAATACGAGAACTCAAGTATCAAGGTGTGCGACCCTGTAGGTTCCTCTGACGCTAGCAGTGCTGACTAAAGGTCTCCACAAGCAGTGAGTGGTACCTAGCAGTGCATCGTTGCTACCCAGGTCATTGGAATGGATATCAACATCGACATCCCCATCATCGCAACTAGGTACAGATGCATTACAGTCTCTTTGCCGAACTGATATCCGATTGGACAAGTGTGTCACCACTTGTTTTCACCCAATCACATGGCTATGACTAAAACAGGTTCTCACCTGGGTATGGCCATACACTCTCAGTCATAGAACCATAGAGGAGCTCCATGGATATCATACTTCCTTAAGGATGGGGCAAATCCTTTGTCTGTCCATTGACCTTCTCATATGGGTCGTGACATGCTCAATGACAACCGTTATGACCTCCCAACTACGGCGAGGTGTTAGGTTGTATCAAAGCAAGTCCCTAACCATATAGAATGATCAATGACCTCAAGTCAAAGGATCAATGCATCTCCTGTCACTTGTGAGGATAACTCATGACACCAAGTCATAGCCTCACAGCGGGTCTATCCAGTATATCCTCCAATGATATACCCATGTGTCTGCGTTAGCACCAGGTGCCCAACCAGCCCACATACTAGTCTCACAAGTATCATATGTTGGGGTATGCCCTTAAGGCTAATGTTTGAGGCCTTGGGATTGTATAAGTATCATGTAATAAACTCTTATGTTTATAAAGGCATGGTTATTATTCAGGTTGTTACCTTGTCTGCTGTAATAAGTGTACTTCTGAATAATGTCTCAAAGCTGTTCAGCTAGGCTGACAGGCTCTATGTCCTTAGTCGAGATATCTTGGTGAACATGAGACAGCCTTGATATGATTGAGACTAATATGTGTTCTAATCTTATAGGATGCTTCGAGCATGGAATAAGATGTAGACTCATGGGTACATTGGATGTACTGGACAGACCCTACTAGGATATTCAATTGCTTGTCACAATGTGAATGATCCTTGTAAGCACCAAGTGGCACATGTCCTCTGACTTGAGATCACTTGTGTTTCTAAATGATGATTGTCATTGTCTTGAGGTAGTTCAATATCATTTGAAACATAATGATTATAGACTATCTTGGATGGTGAGCTTGAATCAGGTTAGGGCACTAGTGATAGACATAGGATTGCGTCTCCTTGTTTAAGGAGTGTGATGTTCTAAAGGGCCCCCCTATATGAGATGATTGAGATAGTGTATGGCCATACCCAGATGACTATGTTCATCTGATCTAATCATGCTCATCGTATTGGAGTTACAAGCATGACCCGCTTGTCCAATAAGAACATCCAGTGGCAAAGGACACATGTATGCCTAGTGAAGTTGATTCACACTTGTGCTGTGGTTTGGGTGAAGTCTTGGAAGACTCTTTCCTTTATATCGGGAGACAGTGATGTGTTGCTAGATACCCCTCACTGATCGTGATAACGAAAGTTATCGTTACCGACATTTAAAGGAAACCCTCAGGGTCGCACAATTTGATGATATGGCTTACTTAAGTCAGATCGTGTGGACTGAATTGTTTGGGTTCAGTTTAAAGGGATAGAGGCTCTGATTGTAAGTGAGATCTGGTCTGATCATGTTTGATTGATTGGGACTTGAGATCGGTAAGCTTCGATCGAGAGTATTGATGCTAGATCGGTGAGATCAAGAGTATCACGAGATCAACGGTTAGATATTGAACCATTGGTTCAATGAGATCTAGACCATGGCTTGGGCTGGTTTAATTTGGTTCTTGAACCAAATTGAAATGGATTGAAGTGGCTTGAACCGGTTCACAAGGGTGAACGCTTGGTTCAAGGGGTTAGGCATTTTGGTTCGGTAATGGGCGCATAGCTTCATCTCTTCCATTTATGGAAAGTATTGAAGGCGACTTCACCTTAACGCTAAAGCGTTTTGAACGCTCGACTTCACTCCTCTCTTCTCAACGTTCATCCTTGGAGGTGAGAGCATTCGGACGAGAAGAGGAGGAAGGTTGCTCTCGCCAAGCTTGATCTCCAAAACTCCTTCACGCGACAAGGGATACTTTGGAGCCTTGCTAGCACAAGGGACGTTCAAGGTGTAGGCCTTCTTCTTCTTGTGTGCGATTCCTTTGGAGAAGTTCTCTTTGAACTTTGCTTCCAAGCCGACATCCGATCTATGGCATTGGTATGATCACATTCTTGATCTAATGAAATATTATAGTTGATCATATGAGCACATAAGCGATTGAATTCTTGAAACCCTAGCAAAATGCATGCGCCCCCTTGTTTAGGGTTTTTCGGCCCCCCCCCCCTCCTTGAAAGGGGTTTTTAACCGCTTGCGCTAGGTCAACACGGGTCAGTTAGGACTCGGTGCATGCAAGGGCAGAGGATCTGATTAGATGGATGAGTGGATCCCTATCAATGTACCATTGTAAGGTTGTAGGGGCACATAAGGAAATTAAAATTGATGCCATGGGGTTTTCAAAAATTTAATTTCATGATTGGATCACATGTTGATTGATGCCATGATGTTTGTTTATTTAATCTTATGTGGGTTGCCCTAATGTGTGCTGTGCTGGGGCCTGCGTGCCTGGAATTAAACTTGTAAATTAATTTGTGATCTGCGAATCACATTTGTACTTAATTTATAATGTATAATTGACCTGCGAGTCAAACTTGTCTAGATAGATCAAATTGTAATTGATTAGACAAGAGCACAAAGGCACACATCCAAGAGGGGCTTTCAGCTGGTGGCGCACCTGAGGTGCTCTTGGCGCTAGGGCCCTGGGTTGGACCAGATGAGATGCAAAAGTCCCAAGAAGAGCAAGTGAAGACTTAAGTTTCTTAAGGTCTTACTTAGGCTTTGGGCTTTTACCACATAAGATGCATGCTTTCTTTTTATTGCTTATATAATTAGAACTGCATGAGTTTATCTTCTGCTATCACCATAGGACTTGCATGATAGTGAGGAAGATAAAAGACCGTTAAAATCCAAACGCTAACATATCAAGCTCGTAAGCCTTCTGACGCGAAACCTCACTGTTCTGATTATCGTTGGAGCCGTGTTGTACCCACTCAGTGGGCACGTCCATCTATCTTCAGACGGTGCTGGATTTCACCTGCGTGTTACAGAGAAGGGATTTATCGCTTCTCGTTGCTTAGCATAGCACGTGGTGGTCCAGGGAGTAGGTCGGGTCAGCTTGACCATGTAGACTACATATGTGGCGCATATGGTAGCACATGGAGGCAGCCATCTGAGGGATCAGAGACTGTGTTGTACCAACTCAGTTGGCACAGTCTGCTGGATTGCCCAGGTGAAGGGGAATCGCACGGGTTGGCGATTGGCTGGGATAGCCTACCAGAAATTAGTGCTTGTCATCTCTGTGCATCTTATCTCGCCTGAGCGGGACGCAGAGACCAAGTATGAAATCTGGATCCCATCTCACTAAAAGAGTGTTACTCTTTCGGACTGTTTTACTGGATTTTACAGTCAGTTAAAATAGTGAGAAAAGGAATCATTCTTAAGTCCTGATTGATTCTTAACATTGATACTGACCTTGCTGTTCTTGCATTGTTGTAGATTCCTGCAGCAACGAACACCATGAGCTTCAATGTGCGATCCCTACTGGAAAGGGAGAAGTTTGCTGGGCCGAACTTCTCTGACTGGTTCGGACACCTTAAGATCGTTCTTAAGGCAGAGAGGAAACTGTATGTCCTCGAGACGGCGATACCGCCGCAGCCCGCTCCGAACGCCGCAAGGGCGGTTCGGGATGCCTATGAAAAGCACGTCAATGATAGCATTGATGTCGCTTGCCTGATGCTAGCGTCTATGACGCCACCGCTGCAGCGTCAGCATGAGGATATGTCGGCTATAGAAATTATAGCGAACCTCAAGATGCTATATGCTGCACAGGCGAGGACAGAACGCTATAATCTGACGAAGCTCTTCTTTCAGAGCAAACTGGCTGAAGGGAGCCCAGTGGGAGCTCACGTGCTCAAGATGATTGGGCACAAGGAGGCTCTGGAGAAACTGGGGCATACCATCAACCAGGAGCTTGCTGTGGATATTATTCTGCAGTCTCTCCCGCCCTCTTTCGATGCGTTCATCATTAACTTTAATATGAACAAAATCGATTGTACGCCGGCAGAGCTGCTGAATATGCTCTTGACTACTGAGGAAACTCTGAAGGGCAAGCCTTCAACCTCTGTCTTAATGGTTCCTTCTAGGAACAAGAAGAAGAGGAAGAAGGGCAAGGTCCCTGTCAAGAACTACAGTAAGGCTCTGAAACAGAAGGTAAAGCGGTCGAAGGACAACAGGTGTTTCCACTGTGGCCAGCTGGGTCACTGGAAAAGGGCTGTAAAGCGCTCCAAGGAGATAAGAGGGGAAGCATCGCTTCTGGCTCAGGTATTTACGTGACGGAAGTCATGGTTTCATCTTCTTCTATTTCATGGGTGTTGGACACTGCATGTGGAGTTCACATTTGTTCAAATGTACAGGAACTCAGGAGAAGAAGACAGGTGGGACAGCATGAGGTAGACCTACGCGTTGGAAACGGGGCACGGGTTGCTGCTGTTGCTGTAGGAGACTATTTCATTTCTTTACCATCTGGCATTGTATTAGAATTAAACAATTGTTATTTTGTACCCAGTATTACCAAGAATATTATCTCCATTCCTGCTCTTGTCAGGAAGGGTTTTTCCTTTGAATGCAAGACTTCAAAGTGTGTACTTTCTCTAGATAATATTGTGTATGCTACTGGTTCAATTAACAATGGGTTGTTCATGTTGGACATGGAAAATTCTATACAAAACATTGATAATAAGAAAGCCAAGTATGCTGATGACAGCACCTTGCTATGGCATAGTCGTTTAGGCCATATTAAGAAGAAGCGCATTAAGCGGTTGCATGATCATGGACTGCTGGGATCATTCTCCTATGAGGAGATTGATACATGCAAAGCTTGTTTGATGGGTAAAATGACGAAGTCACCTTTTCCTAACAAAGGTCAAAGGGCTTCAGGTTTACTTGACCTTATACACAGTGATGTCTGTGGGCCATTTAGTAAACATGCCAGAGGTGGCTATCAGTACTTCATTACCTTTACTGATGATTTCAGTAGGTATGGATATGTCTATTTAATGAGACATAAGAGTGAATCTTTTGACAAGTTCAAAGAGTTCAAGAATGAAGTACAAAATCAGCTAGGCCGAAATATCAAGGCACTTCGTTCTGATCGAGGTGGAGAATACCTAAGTCGAGAATTTACTGACTATCTGAAAGAGTGTGGGATTATCTCACAGCTCACTCCGCCAGGAACACCGCAATGGAATGGTGTGTCCGAGAGGAGAAATAGAACGTTACTTGATATGGTTCGTTCTATGATGAGTCAGGCTACTCTTCCATACTCCTTTTGGGGTTTTGCACTGGAGACAGCTGCAAAGGTACTAAACCGAGTGCCATCCAAGGCAGTTTCAAAGACGCCATATGAGTTATGGTATGGGAAACAGCCTAGCTTGACATTTATCAGGATCTGGGGTTGCGAGGCTTATGTCAAAAAGCTCGCCTCTGGGAAACTGGAGAGCAGATCTGAGAAATGCATCTTTGTCGGTTACCCTAAGGAAACTAAGGGTTATTATTTCTACGATCCCAAGGAGAACAAGGTATTTGTTGCTCGGACGGCCATATTTCTTGAGAAGGAGTTTCTTCTGCAAGAGGCCAGTGGGAGAGAAATAAAACTAGATGAGAATCCAGATGAAGGACAAAGTAGTCAAGCACAGTTGGATGAGCCTGAGCCGGTAGATCAGGTTATTGAACAACCTGAGGCTCAGATATCACGGGAACCGCGAAGATCGGGAAGGATCCGTCGACAGCCTGAGCGCTATGACGGAGTCTACATCATTGATAATGATGAACCCCTTACTTATGCGGATGCGGTCAGTGGACCGGAGTCAGCTAGATGGCTTGATGCTATGCGAGCCGAGATGGACTCCATGTCAGATAACCAGGTCTGGGATTTGGTTGATCCGCTTCCGGGAGTAATCCCAATAGGCTGTAAATGGATCTTCAAGAAGAAGATTGACATGGATGGTAACGTGGTTACCTATAAAGGCAGGCTAGTTGCGAAAGGTTTTAAACAAATCTACGGGATAGATTATGATGAAACTTTCTCTCCTGTAGCCATGTTTAAGTCTATTCGGATTCTTTTCGCGATAGCAGCATATTATGATTATGAGATCTGGCAAATGGATGTGAAGACAGCTTTCCTTAATGGAAATCTGGATGAGGATGTGTATATGACACAACCTGAAGGTTTCACTAATCCATCAGATCGTCATAAAATATGCAAGTTAAAGAAGTCCATTTATGGACTTAAGCAAGCATCAAGAAGCTGGAATATTCGTTTTGATGAATCAATCTCTGAGTTTGGTTTCATCAAGAACGAAGATGACCCGTGTGTTTATAAGAGGTTTAGTGGGAGCGTAATTACATTCCTAATCCTCTACGTCGATGATATCTTGATCATTGGAAATGATATTCCTGAAATGCATGCTGTTAAAGCATGGTTAAGGAAATGTTTCCAGATGAAAGATCTAGGAGAAGCAGCCTATGTATTAGGTGTGAAGATCTACAGAGATAGATCTAAGAGGCTTCTCGGGCTGTGCCAGAGTACTTACATCGATAAAGTCCTGGAGAGATTTCATTTAGAGAATTCTAAACGAGGATATCTTCCAGTCAGACATGGTCTGAATCTTTCGAAGAGTCAGTGTCCACAAACACAGACTGAGAAAGATGAAATGGACAATATGCCTTATGCTTCGGCTATTGGGTCCATTATGTATGCGATGTTGTGTACTCGCCCAGACGTCGCTTACGGGTTAAGCGTGACCAGTTGATTCCAAAGTAATCCAGGTTTGGCGCACTGGATTGCAGTCAAGAACATTATAAAATATCTGCGGAGGACCAAAGATATGTTCTTGATATATGGTGGTCAGGAAGAACTCAGTATTGAAGGATATACTGACGTTTCGTTCCAGTCAGACCAGGATGATTTCCGATCGCAATCAGGCTATGTTTTTAGCTTGAATGGTGGAGCAGTGGTGTGGAAGAGTTTCAAACAGTCAACTGTTGCTGATTCCACAACAGAAGCCGAGTATGTTGCAGCCTCGGAAGCATCCAAGGAGGCAGTGTGGATTTGTAAGTTCGTGAGAGAACTTGGTGTCGTTCCTTCGAGTGCAGATCCTTTGGTTATCTTCTGTGATAACACTGGAGCAATTGCACAAGCAAAGGAACCACGGTCGCACCAGAAGTCCAAGCACATACAGAGACGGTTTCACTTGATCCGGGAGATCATTGATCGAGGCGAGATCAAAATATGCAAGGTTCATACAGATGACAATCTGGCAGACCCGCTTACCAAGCCTCTGGCGCAGCAGAAGCATGAGAAGCACTGTAATAATATGGGTTTGAGATTTCTCAACCATTAGATTAAGTGCAAGTGGGAGATTATTGGGGTATGCCCTTAAGGCTAATGTTTGAGGCCTTGGGATTGTATAAGTATCATGTAATAAACTCTTATGTTTATAAAGGCATGGTTATTATTCAGGTTGTTACCTTGTCTGCTGTAATAAGTGTACTTCTGAATAATGTCTCAAAGCTGTTCAGCTAGGCTGACAGGCTCTATGTCCTTAGTCGAGATATCTTGGTGAACATGAGACAGCCTTGATATGATTGAGACTAATATGTGTTCTAATCTTATAGGATGCTTCGAGCATGGAATAAGATGTAGACTCATGGGTACATTGGATGTACTGGACAGACCCTACTAGGATATTCAATTGCTTGTCACAATGTGAATGATCCTTGTAAGCACCAAGTGGCACATGTCCTCTGACTTGAGATCACTTGTGTTTCTAAATGATGATTGTCATTGTCTTGAGGTAGTTCAATATCATTTGAAACATAATGATTATAGACTATCTTGGATGGTGAGCTTGAATTAGGTTAGGGCACTAGTGATAGACATAGGATTGCCGTCTCCTTGTTTAAGGAGTGTGATGTTCTAAAGGGCCCCCCTATATGAGATGATTGAGATAGTGTATGGCCATACCCAGATGACTATGTTCATCTGATCTAATCATGCTCATCGTATTGGAGTTACAAGCTTGACCCGCTTGTCCAATAAGAACATCCAGTGGCAAAGGACACATGTATGCCTAGTGAAGTTGATTCACACTTGTGCTGTGGTTTGGGTGAAGTCTTGGAAGACTCTTTCCTTTATATCGGGAGACAGTGATGTGTTGCTAGATACCCCTCACTGATCGTGATAACGAAAGTTATCGTTACCGACATTTAAAGGAAACCCTCAGGGTCGCACAATTTGATGATATGGCTTACTTAAGTCAGATCGTGTGGACTGAATTGTTTGGGTTCAGTTTAAAGGGATAGAGGCTCTGATTGTAAGTGAGATCTGGTCTGATCATGTTTGATTGATTGGGACTTGAGATCGGTAAGCTTCGATCGAGAGTATTGATGCTAGATCGGTGAGATCAAGAGTATCACGAGATCAACGGTTAGATATTGAACCATTGGTTCAATGAGATCTAGACCATGGCTTGGGCTGGTTTAATTTGGTTCTTGAACCAAATTGAAATGGATTGAAGTGGCTTGAACCAGTTCACTAGGGTGAACGCTTGGTTCAAGGGGTTAGGCGTTTTGGTTCGGTAATGGGCACATAGCTTCATCTCTTCCATTTATGGAAAGTATTGAAGGCGACTTCACCTTAACGCCAAAGCGTTTTGAACGCTCGACTTCACTCCTCTCTTCTCAACGTTCATCCTTGGAGGTGAGAGCATTCGGACGAGAAGAGGAGGAAGGTTGCTCTCGCCAAGCTTGATCTCCAAAACTCCTTCACGCGACAAGGGATACTTTGGAGCCTTGCTAGCACAAGGGACGTTCAAGGTGTAGGCCTTCTTCTTCTTGTGTGCGATTCCTTTGGAGAAGTGCTCTTTGAACTTTGCTTCCAAGCCGACATCCGATCTATGGCATTGGTATGATCACATTCTTGATCTAATGAAATATTATAGTTGATCATATGAGCACATAAGCGATTGAATTCTTGAAACCCTAGCAAAATGCATGCGCCCCCTTGTTTAGGGTTTTTCGACCCCCCCCCCCCTCCTTGAAAGGGGTTTTTAACCGCTTGCGCTCCCCCTTGAAGGGGACCCTTCATCATAGCTATCCCATATCCACTAAGGTACATCGACTGGGGACTATAGTTCGAGCACAGATACAATCTGTCTCCAGGGACATTATCATGTTAGTACATATGCGCAGATGTAAACAAACATAGATAACGACAATGCCAGAATGATATATAAATATCAAAGTCAAGTAGTACATAATTGGGCCAAAACTAGGTCCTAGGGCATATACACCAACACTTTGGTCGCTGGGTGACCCGAGGAACTTTCTGTGGAAAATCAGACTTGAGCACCCGGTAGTCGTTTGCAGTATCCACGGGGCGAGGTTACCATCGCTGGGTGCCCCGAGGAACTTTCTGTGGAAAATCGGTCTTGTGCATGTGAAGTCGCTGCTGATTCAGGTGGCTGTCTGCAGGAACCACGGGGCGTGGCTTTCGTCGCTGGGTGACCCGAGTAACTTTCTGTGGAAAATTTTTGGGGCACCAATGGGGCCAGATCTTCCCCTTCTTTCATGTCGTATGGTCCTGCATCATCTAGGTTCTCCTAGTTGTTTTCCACTTCTAGTCATGATGGCATTACAGTGCTCTCTAGGGTTTAGCAGGCAATTTCCCAGGGGGCCTGTAAGGTACACTTGCTTGTTGTGTTATTTGATTTTCAAGAATTTTGGTGTGAGCTTCCATGGATCCCATCTGTGAAGCTAATTGACTAACCGTTCCCTTAAGGTTTTCAATTTCTTTATTTGTGGTTTGCATGAATTGATTTTGGTTGGCCAATATTTTCTCAAGCATGGATTCTATGTTTGAATTCTAATTTGGTCTTTGATATCCCTTATTCTCAGTGTTTCCCCCTTCATTGTTATTGTTTTTCCATGAAAGGTTGGGGTGATTTCTCCATCTATGGTTATAAGTACTAGAATAGGGATCATTAAATCTACTTTGATTATAATTCCCAATGGCATTCACATGCTCATTACCCTGATCAACAACTATTCTACAATTTCTAGAAGTATGACCATCATTGCCACAAATTTCACAAGTGAAAGAAGAAATAGAAGCAGTCTGCATAGAATTAAACTTACTGCAAAAAAAGTCTACCTTCTCTGCTACGAATCGCCATCCATCACTTTCACCCTTATCTTGAGAAGGCTTGCAAAGTACTCCTCTCTTAGTAGTCCATTGATTGTGATTCAATGCCATCTCCTCTAGCAATCTGAAAGCAGCATCAATCATTTTGCTCATCAGGGCTCCACCTGCAGCAGCATCCACAGTTAATTTGGTATTATACAATAATCCTGTTGGGGTATGCCCTTAAGGCTAATGTTTGAGGCCTTGGGATTCTTACAGTATCATGTATAAACTCTAAGTTTATAAAGGCAATGGTTGTTATTCAGTTTGTTACATTGTCTGCTGCAATAAGTGTTCTTCTGAATAATGTCTCAAAGCTGTTCAGCTAGGCTGACATGCTACATGTCCTTAGTCGAGATATCTTGGTGAACATGAGACAGCCTTGATATGATTGAGACTAATATGTGTTCTAATCTTATAGGATGCTTCGAGCATGGAATGAGATGTAGACTCATGGGTACATTGGATGTACTGGACAGACCCTATTGGGATATTCAGTTGCTTGTCACAATGTGAATAATCCTTGTTTGCTACAAGTGGCACATGTCCTCTGACTTGAGATCACTTGTGTTTCTAAATGATGATTGTCATTATTTTGAGGTAGTTCAATATCATTTGAAACATAATGGTTATAGACTATCTTGGATAATGATCATGAGTCAGGTTAGGACACTAGTGATAGATATAGGATTGCCGTCTCCTTAATTGGAGTGTGATGTTCTAAAGGGGCCCCCCTGGATGAGATGATTGAGAAAGTGTATGGCCATACCCAGGTGACTATGTTCATCTGATCTAATCATGCTCATCATATTGGAGCTACAGGCTTGACACGCTTGTCCAATAAGAACATCCAGTGGCAAAGGAAACATGTATGCCTTGTGAAATGGATTCACACTTGTGCTGTGGTTTGGGTGTAGTCTTGGAAGACTCTTTCCTTTATATCGGGAGACAGTGATGTGTTGCTAGATACCCCTCACTGATCGTGATAACGTAAGTTATCGTTACCGACATTTAAAGGAAACCCTCAGGGTCGCACAATTTGATGATATGGCTCACTCATGTTAGATCGTGTGGACTGAATTGATTTGGTTCAGTTTAAAGGGATTTAAACTCTGATTGTAAGTGAGATCTGGTCTGATCATGTTTGATTGATTAGGGCTTGAGATCGGTAAGCTTTGATCGAGAGTGTTGATGCTAGATTGGTGAGATCAAGTGCATCAAGTGATGAACGGTCAGATCTAGAACCTTAGGGTTTAATTTGATCTGGACTAATGGCTTGGGTTGATTTTGATTTGGTTTTTAAACCAAATGCAATTGAACTATGGCTTGGTTCAAAGAGGAGCGATCGGTTCACTTGGAGTGAACACATGGATCGCATGAACGCATGGAGTTAAGGGCTTTCCATGTTTGGAAGTCGGTTTTTCCCATTATAGAAAAACGTCTCCACGTTTGAGGAAAACGTCTCCACTTCGGTTTCGTGACTTCCTCTTGCCTCTTCCTCTCGACGAGACACTCTTGCAAAAGGTGGTTAACGTAGGAGAGAGTTCGGCCAAGAGAGTCTTCATCCATCATTCCCTTCCATTCGACAAGATAAACCTTGGAGACTTGCTAGCACAAGGAACGCCAAGGGAGTAGGCGATCTTCATCTTGTGTGTGAACTCTTTGGAGGAGATCAACGTTGCTCTCTCTTCTTCCAAATCGCCGTCCAACGCAAATGGCTATGGTATGAATCCAAACATTATTTAAGTTGATCATATGTTCTTGCGAAAGATCATTTGAAACCCTAGATTCCGCTATGAAAGTTTTATGCGCCACCTGATTAGGGTTTCGCTCCCCCTTGAAGGGGACTCTTCAATTGGTATCAGAGGATGGTTGTCGTTTGATTCATATGATTGCTTAAGGTGATCCATGTATGCGTTTATATTTAGATCTAATACTTCTCATCTTGCGAAAAATACTAGATGAATGTATTTTACCTTGTGGCGCATGTATGAGATTAACTCAAGTTAGCGCATGTATGATGCTCACATAGTTGCGCTTGTAATGTTGCAGTTTTTCTTAAAACTTGAACACATGCGCGCCCATCATTAGATCTAAGCGCCTGCTTTAAACCCTTAGACGGGTTGATAGGGTTGAAATCATCCTCTAGGTAAGATCCAACCAGTCTGATCAGACCATCTGACAGCCTAGATGGGTCGACCAGATGGCACCTGTGCACAAGCACGAGGTGGCTATAGGTCGACTGCAGACAGGTGTGTAGCGAGGTCTGGTTGAGACAACCAGCGAACACGCATGAGTTAGGCCCGGGGTCACACCCGCTTGCCAAAACTCATGAAGGTGGTTCAGCCCTTTGCGCATGCATGGTTGACCATTGGGTCAACTCAAGTCAGTTAGGACTTGGTGCATGCAAGGGCAGTGGATCTGACTAGATATGATGAGTGGATCCCTATTAATGGACCGTTGTAAGGTAGTAGGGCACATAAGAAAAATAAAATGGATTTCAATGGGATTTTGAAAATTTTTATTTTGTCTATGGATCACATGTTGATTGATGCCATGATGCTTGTTTATTTAATCTTATGTGGGATGCCCAATTTAATGTGTGCTGTGCTGGGGCCTGCGAGCCTGGAGTTAAATTGTAAATTAATTTTTAATTGTGATCTGCGCATCACATATTATTTAATTTATAAACTGTAATTGACCTGCGAGTCAATCTTGTCTAGATAGATTAAATTGTAATTTAATCAGACAAGAGCACAAAGCACACTTGGCAGAGGCGCATGCAGCAGTGTCTTGACCAGGTGGGAGGTCTAGGGTTCGACCCTATGACAGGCGCATCTACCTGGTGGGCGCACCTGAGCTGCAGAGGACGCTTGGGCCCTGGTCTGGGCCAGATGAGATGCAAAAGACCCATGGAGAGCTCAAGTGAAGACTTAAGATAAAATTAAGGTCTTACTTAGGGTTAATGGGCTTTTACCACATAAGATCATCATGCTTTCTTTTATTGTTTAAATAATTAGAATTGCATGATTTATTTATCTTCTGCTATCACCATAGGGTTGCATGATAGTTAAGAAGATAAAAGACCGTTAAAATCCAACGCTAAAATATCAAGCTCGATAGCCTTCTGACGCGAAACCTCACTGTTCTGACTATCGTTGGAGCCGTGTTGTACCCACTCAGTGGGCACGTCCATCTATCTTCAGACGGTGTGTGATTTCACCTGCGTGTTACAGAGAAGGGATTTATCGCTTCTCGTTGCTCAGCATAGCACGTGGTGGTCCAGGGAGTAGGTCAGGTCAGCTTGACCATGTAGGCTACATATGGGGCATATGTTAGCTATATGGAGGCAGCCATCTGTGGGATCAGAGACTGTGTTTTACCAACTCAGTTGGCACAGTCGGCTGGATTGCCCGGATGAAGGGGAATCGCACGGGTTGGCGATTGGCAGGGACTGCCTACCAAAAATTAGTGCTTGTACTCTCTGTGCATCTTATCTCGCCAGAGCGGGACGCGGAGACCAAGTATGAAATCTGGATCCCATCTCACTAAAAGAGTGTTACTCTTTCGGACTGTTTAATGGATTTTTCAGTCAGATAAAATAGTGAGAAAAGAATCTTTCTTAAGTCCTGGATTGATTCTAAACATTGATACTGACCTTGCTGTTCTTGCATTGTTGTAGATTCCTGCAGCAACGAACACCATGAACTTCAATGTGCGATCCCTACTGGAAAGGGAGAAGTTTGCTGGGCCAAACTTCTTAGACTGGTACGGACACCTTAAGATTGTTCTTAAGGCTGAGAGGAAACTGTATGTCCTCGAGACGGCTATACCGCCTCAACCCGCTGCGAACGCCGCAAGGGCGGTTCGCGATGCCTATGAAAAGCATGTCAATGATAGCATTGATGTCGCTTGCCTGATGCTAGCGTCTATGACGCCACCGCTGCAGCGTCAGCATGAGGATATGTCTGCTATGGAAATCATAGCAAACCTCAAGATGCTATATGCTGCACAGGCGAGGACTGAACGCTATAATTTGACCAAGCATTTCTTTTAGAGCAAACTGGCTGAAGGGAGTCCAGTGGGAGCTCATGTGCTCAAGATGATTGGGCACAAAGAGGCTCTAGAGAAACTGGGGCATACCATCAATCAGGAGCTTGCTGTAGACATTATTCTGCAGTCTCTCCTGGCCTCTTTCGATCCGTTCATTATTAACTTTAATATGAACAAGATTGACTGTACTCCGGCAGAGTTGCTGAATATGCTCTTGACTACGGAGGAGACTCTGAAGGGAAAGCCTTCAACCTCTGTCTTGATGTTCCCTTCCAGGAACAAAAAGAAGGGGAAGAAGGGCAAAGCCCCTGTCAAGAACTACAATAAGGCTCTGAAACAGAAGGTCAAGCGGTCGAAGGAATACAGGTGTTTCCATTGTGGCCAGCTGGGTCACTGGAAAAAGGACTGTAAAGCGCTCCAAGGAGACAAGAAGGGAAGCATCGCTTCTGGCTCCGGTATTTTTGTGACTGAAGTCATGATATCTTCTTCTTCCATATCATGGGTGTTGGACACTGCATGTGGAGTTCACATTTGTTCAAATGTACAGGAACTCAAGAGAAGAAGACAGGTGGGACAGCATGAGGTGGACCTACGAGTTGGAAACGGGGCACGGGTTGCTGTTGTCGCTGTAGGAGACTATTTCATCTTTTTACCATCTGGACTTGTATTGGAACTAGACAATTGTTACTTTGTTCCCAGCATTACTAAAAATATTATCTCCATTCCTGCTCTTGTCAGGAAGGGGTTTTCCTTTGAATGCAATATTTCAAAGTGTGTTTTATCTCCATTCCTGCTGCTGTTGCTGTAGGAGAATATTACATCTCATTACCATCTGGACTTGTATTGGAACTAAACAATTGTTACTTTGTACCTAGCATTACCAAGAATATTATCTCTATTCCTGCTCTTGTCAGGAAAGGATTTTCCTTTGAATGCAATATTTCAAAGTGTGTTCTTACTTATGATAATATTGTTTATGCTACTGGATCAATTAACAATGGGTTATTCATGTTGGACATGGAATGTTCTATACAAAATATTGATAATAAGAAAGCCAAGTATGCTGATGTCAGCACCTTGCTATGGCATAGTCGTTTAGGCCACATTAACAAGAAACGCATTAAGCGGTTGCATGATCATGGACTGCTGGGATCATTCTCCTATGAGGAGATTGATACATGCAAAGCTTGTTTATTGGGTAAAATGACGAAGTCTCCTTTTCCTAACAAAGGTCAAAGAGCTTCAGGTTTACTTGACCTTATACACAGTGATGTGTGTGGGCCATTTAGTAAACATGCCAGAGGTGGCTATTCATACTTCATTACCTTTACTGATGATTTCAGTAGATATGGGTATGTCTATCTGATGAGACATAAGAGTGAATCTTTTGACAAGTTCAAAGAGTTCAAAAATGAAGTACAGAATCAGCTAGGCCAAAATATCAAGGCACTTCGTTCTGATCGAGGTGGAGAATACCTAAGTCGAGAGTTTACTGACTATCTGAAGGAGTGTGGGATTATCTCACAGCTCACTCCGCCAGGAACACCGCAATGGAATGGTGTATCCGAGAGGAGGAACAGAACCTTACTCGATATGGTTCGTTCTATGATGAGTCAGGCTACTCTACCTTACTCCTTTTGGGGATTTGCACTGGAAACAGCTGCAAAGGTACTAAACCGAGTGCCATCCAAGGCAGTTTCAAAGACTCCATATGAATTATGGTATGGGAAACAGCCGAGCTTGACATTTATCAAGATCTGGGGTTGCGAGGCTTATGTCAAAAAGCTCGCCTCTGGGAAACTAGAGAACAGGTCTGAGAAATGCATCTTTGTCGGTTACCCTAAGGAAACTAAGGGTTATTATTTCTACAATCCCAAAGAGAACAAGGTATTTGTTGCTCGGATGACCATTTTTCTTGAGAAGGAGTTCCTTCTGCAAGAGGCCAGTGGGAGAGAAATTGTTGGGGTATGCCCTTAAGGCTAATGTTTGAGGCCTTGGGATTGTAACAGTATCATGTATAAACTTTTATGTTTATAAAGGCAATGGTTGTTATTCAGTTAGTTACATTGTCTGCTGCAATAATTGTACTTCTGAATAATGTCTCAATGGTGTTCAGCTAGGCTGACATGCAGTAAAGTCCTTAGTCGATATATCTTGGTGAACATGAGACAGCCTTGATATGATTGAGACTAATATGTGTTCTAATCTTATAGGGTGCTTCGAGCATGGAATAAGATGTAGACTCATGGGTACATTGGATGTACTGGACAGACCCTACTAGGTTATTCAATTGCTTGTCACAATGTGAATAATCCTTGATTGCAACAAGTGGCACATTTCCTCTGACTTGAGATCACTTGTGTTTCTAAATGATGATTGTCATTGTTTTGAGGTAGTTCAATATCATTTGAAACATAATGATTATAGACTATCTTGGATGGTGAGCTTGAGTCAGGTTAGGGCACTAGTGATAGACATAGGATTGCCGTCTCCTTGTTTAAGGAGTGTGATGTTCTAAAGGGGCCCCCTGGATGAGATGATTGAGAAAAGAGTATGGCCATACCCAGGTGACTATGTTCATCTGATCTAATCATGCTCATCATATTGGAGCTACAGGCTTGACACGCTTGTCCAATAAGAACATCCAGTGGCAAAGGAATCATGTATGCCTAGTGAGTTGATTCACACTTGTGCTGTGGTTTGGGTGTAGTCTTGGAAGACTCTTTTCTTTATATCGGGAGACAGTGATGTGTTGCTAGATACCCCTCACTGATCATGATAACGTGAGTTATCGTTACCGACATTTAAAGGAAACCCTCAGGGTCGCACAATTTGATGATATGGCTTACTTAAGTCAGATCGTGTGGACTGAATTATTCAGGTTCAGTTTAAAGGGATTTAATCTCTGATTGTAAGTGAGATCTGGTCTGATCATGTTTGATTGATTAGGGCTTGAGATCGGTAAGCTTCGATTGAGAGAATGGATGCTGGATCGGTGTGATCAGGAGCATCAAGAGATCGACGGTCAGATCAAGAGCCTTAGGGTTTATTGTGGTCTGGACTGATTGCTTGGTTTATTTGGTTATTGAACCAAATCGATTTGAACCAGCTCATTGGTTGAGCGCATGGTTCAATCTAAGAGGAGTTTGCGATTGGGGTAAACCCATGATCGCATGTGAGTAAGTGGCTTTCTATTTTTAGAAAGCATGATCACTTACGTGACCACGCCTCATGAAACTTGCCTCTTCACGCCTTTGTCGCCAACTTGAGTATTCGGCGCTTGCATTCTCGTGTGGAGAAGTGTAGACGACAAGAGGAAGTATTCGGCCAAGCAAGGTGATCTCTCCCTTTTCCATTCGGCAAGACAATCTTGGAGCCTTGCTAGCACAAGGAGCACTAAGGAAGAGTAGGCGACATCAATTGTGTGCGTCACCTTAGGAGAAGGAGCATTTGCGCCTTTCCTTCCAAGACACCATCTAAGCGATGGCAATGGTAAGAATCGCTTCTCATTGAAAGTTGAATATATTACATGCTATGCGATCCTTTTAGAAACCCTAGATTCCGCTAGAGTTTTTGTTGCGCCTCCTATCAGGGTTTCGCCCCCTTTTTGGGGACTCCTTTCAATTGGTATCAGTGCAAAGTTATTACATGATAATATGTTTGCTTTCTTTGTGATCCTATGTCTAGATCTATAAGTTACATGCGATAGTTGTGGTTGGCGAATTTTACATGCTTGTTAGAGATGTTTTTCTCCTTGGCGCATGTTTCTTGTTGGCGCATATTGTATGTTTTCTCAAAAACTTATATTACATGCGCGACTCATTATAGATCTAAGGCCCTGCTTTAAACCCTTAGACGGGTTATTAGGGTTGAAGTCATCCCCTAGGTTAGATCCAGACAGTCTGATCAGACCATCTGACAGCCTTGATGGGTTGACCAGATAGCACCTGTGCATAAGCACCTGGTGGCTATAGGTCGACTGTAGACAGGCGTGTAGCGATGTCTGATTGAGACGACTAGCGAACACACATGAGTTAGGCCCGGGGTCACACCCGCTAGCCAGATCTCATGAGGGTTGTTCGGCCCTGGCGCATGCATGGTTGACCTTTTGGTCGACTCAAGTCAGTTAGGACTTGGTGCATGCAAGGGCAGTGGATCTGACTAGGTTCGATGAGTGGATCCCTAGTAATAGACCGTTGTAAGGTTGTAGGGCAAATAAGGAAATTAAAATTGATGCCTATGGGGTTTTCAAAATTTAATTTTCATGATTGGATCACATGTTGATTGATGCCTATGTTTGTTTATTTAATCTTGTGTGGGCTGCCCATGTTTAATGTGTGCTGTGCTGGGGCCTGCGTGCCTGGAATTTAAATGTAAATAAAAATTTTTATTGTGATCTGCGCATCACTTTTCATTTAAATTATAAAGTGTAATTGACCTGCGAGTCAATCTTGTCTAGATAGATTAATTTGTAAATTAATCAGACAAGAGCACAGAGCACACTTGGCAGAGGCGCTTGCAGCAGAGGCTTGACCAGGTGGAAGGTCCAGGGTTCGACTCTGGCACCAGGCGCATTTTCCCTGGTAGGCGCACCTGTGCTGCAGTTGGCGCTTGGGCCCTGGGTTAGGCCAGATGAGCAGCAAAAGACCCATGTAGAAAAGCAAGTGAAGACTTAAGTTTAATTTAAGGTCTAACTTAGGCTTAATGGGCTTTTACCACATAAGATCAGCATGCTTTCTATTTATTGCTTTTATAATTAGAATTGCATGAGTTTATCTTCTGCTATCACCATAGGAATTGCATGATAGTCAAGAAGATAAAAGACCGTTAAAATCCAACGCTAAAATATCAAGCTCGTAAGCCTTCTGACGCGAAACCTCACTGTTCTGATTATCGTTGGAGCCGTGTTGTACCCACTCAGTGGGCACGTCCATCTATCTTCAGACGGTGCGGGATTACACCTGCGTGTTACAGAGAAGGGATTTATCGCTTCTCGTTGCTCAGCATAGCACGTGGTGGTCCAGGGAGTAGGTCGGGTCAGCTTGACCATGTAGGCTACATATGTGGCGCATATGGTAGCACATGGAGGCAGCCATCTGTGGGGTCAGAGACTGTGTTGTACCAACTCAGTTGGCAGAGTCTGCTGGATTGCCCAGATGAAGGGGAATCGCACGGGTTGGCGATTGGCTGGGACAGCCTACCAGAGATTAGTGCTTGTACTCTCTGTGCATCTTATCTCGCCTGAGCGGGACGCGGAGACCAAGCATGAAATCTGGATCCCATCTCACTAAAAGAGTTCTACTCTTTCGGGCTGTTTTTGCTGGATTTTTCAGCCAGATAAAATAGTGAGAAAAGAATCTTTCTTAAGTCCTGGATTGATTCTGAACATTGATACTGACCTTGCTGTTCTTGCATTGTTGTAGATTCCTGCAGCAACGAACACCATGAACTTCAATGTGCGATCCCTATTGGAAAGGGAGAAGTTTCCTGGGCCGAACTTCTCAGACTGGTTCGGACACCTTAAGATTGTTCTTAAGGCAGAGAGGAAACTGTATGTCCTCGAGACGGCGATACCGCCTCAGCCCGCTCCGAACGCCGCAAGGGCGGTTCGGGAAGCTTATGAAAAGCACGTCAATGATAGCATTGATGTCGCTTGCCTGATGCTAGCGTCTATGACGCCACCGCTGCAGCGTCAACATGAGGATATGTCGGCTATAGAGATTATAGCGAACCTCAAGATGCTGTATGCTGCACAGGCGAGGACAGAACGCTATAATCTGACAAAGCTGTTCTTCCAGAGCAAACTGGCTGAAGGGAGCCCAGTGAGAGCTCATGTGCTCAAGATGATTGGGCACAAGGAGGCTCTAGAGAAACTGGGGCATACCATCAATCAGGAGCTTGCTGTAGACATTATTCTGCAGTCTCTCCCGCCCTCTTTCGATGCGTTCATCATTAACTTTAATATGAACAAAATCGACTGTACTCCGGCAGAGCTGCTGAATATGCTCTTGACTACTGAGGAGACTCTGAAGGGAAAGCCTTCGACCTCTGTCCTAATGGTTCCTTCTAGGAACAAGAAGAAGGGGAAGAAGGGCAAGGCCCCTGTCAAGAGTTACAGCAAGGCTCTGAAGCAAAAAGTTAAGCGGTCAAAGGAATACAGATGTTTTCACTGTGGCCAGCTGGGTCACTGGAAAAAGGACTGTAAAGCGCTCCAAGGAGATAAGAGGGGAAGCTTTGCTTCTGGCTCAGGTATTTATGTGACGGAAGTCATGATATCCTCTTCTTCTATTTCATGGGTGTTGGACACTGCATGTGGAGTTCACATTTGTTCAAATGTACAGGAACTCAAGAGAAGAAGACAGGTGGGACAGCATGAGGTGGACCTACGAGTTGGAAACGGGGCACGGGTTGCTGCTGTTGCTGTAGGAGACTATTTCATCTCATTACCATCTGGACTTGTATTGGAACTAGACAATTGTTACTTTGTTCCCAGCATTACTAAAATATTATCTCCATTCCTGCTCTTGTCAGGAAGGGGTTTTCCTTTGAATGCAATATTTCAAAGTGTATTTTATCTTTAGATAATATTGTTTATGCTACTGGTTCAATTAACAATGGGTTATTCATGTTGGACATGGAATGTTCTATACACAATATTGATAATAAGAAAGCCAAATATGCTGATGACAGCACCTTGCTATGGCATAGTCGTTTAGGCCATATTAACAAGAAACGCATTAAGCGGTTGCATGATTATGGACTGCTGGGATCATTCTCCTATGAGGAGATTGATACATGCAAAGCTTGTTTAATGGGTAAAATGACGAAGTCACCTTTTCCCCACAAAGGTCAAAGGGCTTCAGGTTTACTTGACCTTATACACAGTGATGTGTGTGGGCCATTTAGTAAACATGCCAGAGGTGGCTATCAGTACTTCATTACCTTCACTGATGATTTCAGTAGGTACGGGTATGTCTATCTGATGAGACATAAGAGTGAATCTTTTGATAAGTTCAAAGAATTCAAGAATGAAGTACAGAATCAGCTAGGCCGACATATCAAGGCACTTCGTTCTGATCGAGGTGGGGAATACCTAAGTCGAGAGTTTACTGACTATCTGAAGGAGTGTGGGATTATCTCACAGCTCACTCCGCCAGGAACACCGCAATGGAATGGCGTGTCCGAAAGGAGAAATAGAACGTTACTTGATATGGTTCGTTCTATGATGAGTCAGGCTACTCTACCTTACTCCTTTTGGGGATTTGCACTGGAGACAGCTACAAAGGTACTAAACCGAGTGCCATCCAAGGCAGTTTCAAAGATGCCATATGAATTATGGTATGGGAAACAGCCTAGCTTGACATTTATCAGGATCTGGGGCTGCGAGGCTTATGTCAAAAAGCTCGCCTCTGGGAAACTAGAGAGCAGATCTGAGAAATGTATCTTTGTCGGTTACCCTAAGGAAACTAAGGGTTATTATTTCTACGATCCCAAAGAGAACAAAGTATTTGTTGCTCGGACGGCCATATTTCTTGAGAAGGAGTTTCTTCTGCAGGAGGCCAGTGGGAGAGAAATAAAACTGGATGAGAATTCAGAGGAAGGACAAAGTAGTCAAGCGCAGTTGGATGAACCTGAGCCGGTAGAACAGGTTACTGAACAACCTGAGGCTCATATATCATGGGAACCGCGAAGATCGGGAAGGATCCGTCGATAGCCTGAGCGCTATGACGGAGTCTACATCATTGATAATGATGAACCCCTTACTTATGCGGATGCGGTCAGTGGACCGGAGTCAGCGAGATGGCTTGAAGCTATGCGCGCCGAGATGGACTCCATGTCAGATAACCAAGTCTGGGATTTGGTTGATCCGCCTCCGGGAGCAATCCCTATAGGCTGTAAATGGATCTTCAAGAAGAAGATTGACATGGATGGTAACGTGGTTACCTATAAAGGCAGGCTAGTTGCGAAAGGTTTCAAACAAATCTACGGGATAGATTATGATGAAACTTTCTCACCTGTAGCCATGTTTAAGTCTATTCGGATTCTTTTCGCGATAGCAGCATATTATGATTATGAGATCTGGCAAATGGATGTGAAGACAGCTTTCCTTAATGGAAATCTGGATGAGGATGTGTATATGACACAACCAGAAGGTTTCACTAATCCATCAGATCGTCATAAAATATGCAAGTTAAAGAAGTCTATTTATGGACTTAAACAAGCATCGAGAAGCTGGAATATTCGTTTTGATGAATCAGTCAGTGAATTTGGTTTCATCAAGAACGAGGATGACCCGTGTGTATATAAGAGGTTTAGTGGGAGCGTGATTACTTTCCTAGTCCTCTACGTCGATGATATCTTGATCATTGGAAATGATATTCCTGAAATGCATGCGGTTTAGGCATGGTTAAGGAAATGTTTTCAGATGAAAGATCTTGGAGAAGCAGCCTATGTATTAGGTGTGAAGATCTACAGGGATAGATCTAAGAGGCTTCTCGGGCTGTGCCAGAGTACTTACATCGATAAAGTCCTAGAGAGATTTCATTTAGAGAATTCTAAAAGAGGATATCTTCCAGTCAGACATGGTCTGAATCTTTCAAAGAGTCAGTGTCCACAAACACAGACTGAGAAAGATGAAATGGACAATACGCCTTATGCTTCGGCTATTGGGTCCATTATGTATGCAATGTTGTGTACTCGCCCAGACGTCGCTTACGGGTTAAGCGTGACCAGTCGGTTCCAAAGTAATCCAGGTATGGCGCACTGGATTGCAGTCAAGAACATTTTAAAATATCTGCGAAGGACCAAAGATATGTTCTTGGTGTATGGTGGTCAGGAAGAACTCAGTATAGAAGGATATACTGACGCTTTGTAACATCCCACATTCTTAACCCCAAACAAATGGCACAATTCACAAATGATACAGGATGTTTCATATAAGATCGATCATATGCTAGGTAAAACCGAGTTCAAGAAAACACGATCTGAAAAAATTTCCATAAATTCATACATACAAATTCACAAAACTCAAATCTCATAAATCTCATAAGGGTGCCTGCCACCACGCAATCCTTGCACTAGACATATGCAAGGCAACAGTTATATCAAATCCACAGCTATATTAAATCCGTATCAAAACCATAAAATCCAAAAACGTACCTGCCACCAGGCAATACTTGCACTAGACATATGCAAGTTACAGATATATCAAAACCGATTACAAAGAATACACCATAAACCGAAATTCACAACAAAATCACAAAATCGATTTTATAAACTCATATCAAACACCGAAACCAGGCTGAAGCCCGCGGTGACACAAAAATCAAACTCATAAGACTGCCATAACCGGCAACATAATTCACATAGTTCACATAGTCTCATGATTCACATAGTTCATATAATTTATGTTAAGGCCACAACCGGCCCCAAGAATTAAGCATAAAAATTCTTAAAACAGCAAACAGCATAATTATCCACGCCAAAGCACTCAAGACATGCGCCCCTGCTCTATGCCTGAAAATAGTGAGGGGTGAGCTACACAGCCCAGTGAGTGGATAGTCTAAATCGACCATCCAGAACATACATTCAAAAATATAGGCAGATTATTTTAAAAATCTTTAACAGGAACATTATGTCAACATATAACAAAATAAAGAAACAGAAGTCATATAGACAGTTAAATGTACACACTAGCATATTATAAATTCAGGTTCTAGAGTTTTACTCTAACCCAATTAAACACATATATTCTAAACCAACTAAACACACCATACTTAATTAACCTAGTTGTCCAGCATATTCAGTAGTGACCAATATGGTCTAACCCGGCTTTGGCCTAAGCACTGGGAGCTGCAAAATCTCGTGCAACACATAAACATGGACAGTGAGTAGAATCAAGAGGTGGCCCCCGCCAGGTCACGACGTGGCACTTTGCTCTAAAACACCCCATAAACACATCGATGGATTGTGTGTAGATTCAAGAGGTGGCCCCCGCCGAGTCACGGCGTGGCACTTTGCTCCACACACCCAACATCATAAACCGAGTGATGACATCAAGAGGTGGCCCCTGTCTGATCAAGACATGGCACTTTGCGTCTTATATCACCCCAACACATAAAAGAGTAATGACATCAAGAGGTGGCCCCTGTCCGACCAAGACATGGCACTTTGCGTCAAAACCCGTTCTCCCAAAAGGTTCCTACTGGACAACAGACACATCTTATTTCATATTTCACATAGGTGAACATATTTCACAAAGGTGGACTCCTAAGTGTCAACTAGACTCTAGGATAGTCATCACAAAAATCATATCGGGCAGGCATCAACCCCCATCACAATAATCATAATAGGCAGGCTGAACATCAACCTCCTCACATATCACAATACAGGGCTGAAATTCAAACCCTTAACATAACACATAAGGACTATCCCCTTGAGTTCATAGTTACACCTAGCCTTAGTCCTAACCATCACATAATCACATAATTTTCCAAATTTACATAACCCATAATTTTCCAAATTCACATAATCACACATATTGTTCAAAATTCACATAACATAACACATAATATTTTATATTCGAATATCACCGAATATAGTGTAGTCCTTAAATTTCATGCTGATTAGTTTAATCAAATTTTGCTATGTTATCACCCAAATTTTCTCAAACAAAATACATGACCATAAACATATAATATGTTACACACATAAAGAAATAACCAAGGTAGCGTTAACAGCATTTATAAAGCATCCATAAAATCAACATAAATTGTAAATCATGTATTCTTATAAATCACTTTACAAATTACCACAAATTACCACATGTAAACATGTTAACTACAACTATAAAAATTTCGGTTTAACTACAATTATAAAGGTATCGGTTTTCATACATGCTATAAAAATCATTGATCTAATGTTACCAAAATTCCCTATAAAATACCTAGTTAACAAGAATTTCATGCTCAAAATTCAATGATCTAAAGCTACCAAAAATCCCTATAAAAATACCTTAAATTTCATGCCACAATTTTCGGTTTTCATGAGATACATACCTTTTACAAAATTTCGGTTTTCATGAAAATACAAGAAGATCTTAAATTCGGTTTCACGAATAATAAGGATATATAAATATTCGGTTTCCATGACAATTATACCATTATAACTTTCGGTTATCACAAGAAGAAGTCTTGAATTTTCGGTTTTTAACATTGCAAATCTCTAATCAATCTCATGCATCAATAACACAACCCAATTGTTAGGAATCAATTAAGACAACCCACTCACCTTGAAACTTAGGTTAAAAATCTCCCCAACAAAAATCGTCCAAAGCCTTTGAAGTCACCCAAAGGATCTCCAAGAAATCGCCAAGAAAGTTTCACCTCAAGGGAAATTCGCCAAGGGAAGAAGATGGAGAAAAATCGCCTCAAAACTCTTCAATAATCGCCACTTCTTCAAGCCGCCACCCTAATTTTTCTCAAGACTCCAAAAATCGCCAATAATCTCACCCTAGTCGATATTACCACTTAAACTTTGGGTTTTTAAATTTTAAACCCATTAACCAATTAATTCCAATAGGGTTTAACCCATATAATTCATAATTTCGAATTTTCAAACCCAATAACCCATAGTTAACCAATTAATTTAATTAACTTACAAATAACCAATCACTTAACCGAAATCCAATAAGGATTTAATTAATATCCAATAAGGATTTAATTAACCAATAAGGTCTAATTAATTAACCAATAAGGTCTAATTAATTAACCAACAAACTGTAAATAATTAACTTACAATTTACAACCCATAAATCCTAATTAATTTATTATGAACAACCAATAATAATTCATCATAAATTAACAGCCAATAATCAAATAAATAATCTCTAATTAATTTACAATAAATTAACAACCAAATAAACTCAAATCAAATAATTACAAATTAACAATCAATAAGCCAGTTAATTAGCATCCAATAATTTTATTTAAATCATAATAAAATATCACAGCTAATGATTTTATTTAAGTCCAAATAATGCTTACCAGGACTTAAGATCCTTGGATCTTACACGCTTCGTTCCAGTCTGACCAGGATGATTTCCGATCGCAATCAGGCTATGTTTTTAGCTTGAATGGAGGAGCGGTGGTGTGGAAGAGTTTCAAACAGTCAACTGTTGCTGATTCCACAACAGAAGCCGAGTATGTTGCAGCCTCGGAAGCATCCAAGGAGGCAGTGTGGATTCGTAAGTTCGTTCAGGAACTTGGTGTTATTCCTTCGAGTGCAGATCCTTTGGTTATCTTCTGTGATAACACTGGAGCAATCGCACAAGCAAAGGAACCACGGTCGCACCAGAAGTCCAAGCACATACAGAGACGGTTTCATTTGATCAGGGAGATCATAGATCGTGGCGAGATCAAAGTCTGCAAGGTTCATACAGATGACAATCTGGCTGACCCGCTTACTAAGCCTCTGGCGCAGCAGAAGCATGTGAAGCACTGTAATAATATGGGTTTGAGATTTCTCAACCATTAGATTAAGTGCAAGTGGGAGATTGTTGGGGTATGCCCTTAAGGCTAATGTTTGAGGCCTTGGGATTGTAACAGTATCATGTATAAACTTTTATGTTTATAAAGGCAATGGTTGTTATTCAGTTAGTTACATTGTCTGCTGCAATAATTGTACTTCTGAATAATGTCTCAATGGTGTTTAGCTAGGCTGACATGCTACATGTCCTTAGTCGAGATATCTTGGTGAACATGAGACAGCCTTGATATGATTGAGACTAATATGTGTTCTAATCTTATAGGATGCTTCGAGCATGGAATGAGATGTAGACTCATGGGTACATTGGATGTACTGTACAGACCCTATTGGGATATTCAGTTGCTTGTCACAATGTGAATAATCCTTGTTTGCTACAAGTGGCACATGTCCTCTGACTGTTGGGGTATGCCCTTAAGGCTAATGTTTGAGGCCTATGGGAATGTATTTGTATCATGTAATAAACTGTTATGTTTATAAAGGCATGGTTGTTATTCAGTTAGCTACATTGTCTGCTGCAATATATGTTCTTCTGAATAATGTCTCAAAGCTGTTCAGCTCGGCTGACATGCTATTATGTCCTTAGTCGATATATCTTGGTGAACATGAGACAGCCTTGATATGATTGAGACTAATATGTGTTCTAATCTTATAGGATGCTTCGAGCATGGAATAAGATGTAGACTCATGGGTACATTGGATGTACTGGACAGACCCTACTAGGATGTTCAATTGTTTGTCACAATGTGAATATTCCTTGATTAAGACAAGTGGCACATTTCCTCTGACTTGAGATCACTTGTGTTTTCTAAATGATGATTGTCATTGTTTTGAGGTAGTTCAATATCATTTGAAACATAATGATTATAGACTATCTTGGATGGTGAGCTTGAGTCAGGTTAGAGCACTAGTGATAGACATAGGATTGCCGTCTCCTTGTTTAAGGAGTGTGATGTTCTAAAGGGGCCCCCTGGATGAGATGATTGAGAAAGTGTATGGCCATACCCAGGTGACAGTGTTCATCTGTTCTAATCATGCTCATCATATTGGAGTTACGAGCTTGACAGGCTTGTCCAATAAGAACATCCAGTGGCAAAGGAAATATGTATGCTTTGTGATTTGATTCACACTTGTGCTGTTTTTGGGTGTAGTCTTGGAAGACTCATTTCTTTATATCGGGAGATAGTGATGTGTTGCTAGATACCCCTCACTGATCGTGATAATGAGAATTATCGTTACCGACATTTAAAGGAAACCCTTAGGGTCGCACAATTTGATGATATGGCTTACTTAAGTCAGATCGTGTGGACTGAATTGTTTGAGTTCAGTTTAAAGGGAATTAGTCTCTGATTGTAAGTGAGATCTGGTCTGATCATGTTTGATTGATTAGGGCTTAAGATCGGTAAGCTTCGATCGAGAGAATAGATGCCAGATCGGTCAGATTAGGGGCATCGAGGAGATCGACGGTTAGATCGGGAACCTTAGGGTTTATTTAAGATCTAGACTAGATCATTGGCTTGATTGGTTGTTAAACCGAACCAAAGTGAACCAGCTCACTTGATGAGCGCATGGTTCAAGGGGAGAGGAGTTGGCGACAAGTTCACTTGGCGTGAACGTTGGGGTGAGGAGTGGTTACTATTTTTAGTAACCATGATCTCCACTTGGTGGGTGCTCTCGTCCGAATAGAGTATTCTCTATTTTCGCCACTTCAACTTATTTTTTTTCCTCTCGCCCATATTCCTCTCGAGATTATTGTGTGAGTGTGGCGACGCTTGACGCTTGACGCTTGAGGAGGATTCGGCCAAGAAAGATTGACATCTCATTTTCCCTTCACTCGTCAAAGGACCTCTTGGAACCTTGCTAGCACAAGGAGCACCAAGAGAGATAGCGACATCATCTTGTGTGTGACGACAAGGAGAAGATCTCGTTTGATCTTTGCTTCCAAGCCGCCATCTAGAAATGGCAATGGTATGGATCGAATCACCTCTTATGCATTCGGGTTTTCTTTAAGTTGATTATATAAGGTGCATGCGATTCTTAGAGACCCTATCCGCTGCTTGAAAAACTGAATATGCGCCATGCTGGGTTTCGCCCCCCTCTAGAAAGGGGTTCCTGCAACTGGTATCAGAGCGGTTTTCTATGCATCTTTGTATGATTGCTTAAGCTTATGTGATCCATGTTTGCGTGTACAAGCTTAGATCTAGTTAACATGCGTTTTTTTTTCTTTAAGTTTTTGTACATGCGAAACTTGAAGTATGTTATCATTGGCGCATGTTGTCCTTAGCGCATGCTTAGTGTTTTTCTTAAAAACCCTAATTAACATGCGCGACTCACTCTAGATCTAAGGCTCTACTATAAACCCTTAAACGGGTTATTAGGGTTGAAGTCACCCCTAGTTTAGATCCAACAGTCTGATCAGACTATCTGACAGCCTGAATGGGTCGACCAGATAGCACCTTGGCGCAAGCCTATGGTGGCTATAGGTCGACTGCAGACAGGTGTGTAGCGAAGTCTGATTGAGACGATTAATGAACGCACCTGAGTTAGGCCCGGGGTCACGCCCGCTTGCCAGACCTCAGTGTGGTCGTTCAGCCCTGACGCATGCATGGTTGACCTTATGTTCGACTCAAGTCAGTTAGGACTTGGTGCATGCAAGGGCAGAGGATCTGACTAGGTTGGATGAGTGGATCCCTAGTAATGGATCGTTGTAAGGTTGTAGGGCAAATAAGGAAAAATTAAAATTGATCCCAAGGGGTTTTCGAAAATTTTAATTTTTATGATGGATCACTTGATTGCTGATTGGATGCATGTGTTTGTCTATTTAGTCTTATGTGGGCTGCCCATGTTAAATCTGTGCTGTGCTGGGGCCTGCGTGCCTGGATTTAAAAATTGTAAATTAATTATTGTGATCTGCGCATCACATTGTTTTAATTTATAAAATGTAAGTGACCTGCGTGTCACTCTTGTCTAGATAGTTAAATTTGTAATTTAATTTGACAAGAGCACAGAGCACACTTGGCAGAGGCGCATGCAGCAAGTGGCTGGACCAGGTGGGAGGTCTAGGGTTCGACCCTAGGACCTGGCGCATATTCCTGGTGGGCGCACCTGTGCTGCAGATGGCGCTTGGGCCCAGGTTTGGGCCAGATGAGCAGCAAAAGACCCATGAAGAGCAAATGAAGACTTAAGTTAGGTTAAGGTCTTCTAGGGCTATGGGCTTTTACCACATAAGATACATGCTTTCTTTTATTGTATAATATTAGAATTGCATGTTTAAGTTTATCTTCTGCTATCACCATAGGAATTGCATGATAGTGAAGAAGATAAAAGACCGTTAAAATCCAACGCTAAAATATCAAGCTCGTAAGCCTTCTGACGCGAAACCTCACTGTTCTGATTATCGTTGGAGCCGTGTTGTACCCACTCAGTGGGCACGTCCATCTATCTTCAGACGGTGCGGGATTACACCTGCGTGTTACAGAGTAGGGATTTATCCCTTCTCGTTGCTCAGCATAGCACGTGGTGGTCCAGGGAGTAGGTCGGGTCAGCTTGACCGTGTAGGCTACATATGTGGCGCATATGGTAGCACATGGAGGCAGCCATCTGTGGGGTCAGAGATTGTGTTGTACCAACTCAGTTGGCACAGTCTGCTGGATTGCCCAGATGAAGGGGAATCGCACGGGTTGGCGATCGGCAGGGACTGCCTACCAGAAACTAGTGCTTGTACTCTCTGTGCATCTTATCTCGCCTGAGCGGGACGCGGAGACCAAGTATGAAATCTGGATCCCATCTCACTAAAAGAGTTCTACTCTTTCGGGCTGTTTTGCTGGATTTTTCACGCCTGATAAAATAGTGAGAAAAAGAATCTTTCTTAAGTCCTGATCGATTCTTATACATTGATACTGACCTTGCTGTTCTTGCATTGTTGTAGATACCTGCAGCAACGAACACCATGAACTTCAATGTGCGATCCCTACTGGAAAGGGAGAAGTTTGCTGGGCCGAACTTCTCTGACTGGTTTGGACACCTTAAGATCATTCTTAAGGCAGAGAGGAAACTGTATGTCCTCGAGACGGCGATACCGCCGCAGCCCGCTCCGAACGCCGCAAGGGCGGTTCGGGAAGCCTATGAAAAGCACGTCAATGATAGCATTGATGTCGCTTGCCTGATGCTAGCGTCTATGACGCCACCGCTGCAGCGTCAGCATGAGGATATGTCAGCTATACAGATTATAGCAAACCTCAAGTTGTTGTATGCTGCACAGGCGAGGACTGAACGCTATAATTTGACTAAGCTCTTCTTTCAGAGCAAACTGGCTGAAGGGAGCCCAGTGGGAGCGCACGTGCTCAAGATGATTGGGCACAAGGAGGCTCTGGAGAAACTGGGGCACACCATCAACCAGGAGCTTGCTGTGGACATTATTCTGCAGTCTCTCCCGCCATCATTCGACGCGTTCATTATTAATTTTAATATGAACAAAATCGATTGTACTCCGGCAGAGCTGCTGAATATGCTCTTGACCACTGAGGAGACTCTGAAGGGTAAGCCTTCGACCTCTGTCTTGATGGTTCCTTCAAGGAACAAGAAGAAGGGGAAGAAGGGCAAGGCCCCGGTCAAGAATTACAACAAGGCTCTGAAGCAGAAGGTGAAGCGGTCCAAGGAATACAGGTGTTTCCACTGTGGCCAGCTGGGTCACTGGAAAAAGGACTGTAAAGCGCTCCAAGGAGATAAGAGGGGAAGCATCGCTTCTGGCTCAGGTATATTCATGACTGAGGTCATGTTTTCTTCTTCTATATCATGGGTGTTGGACACTGCATGTGGAGTTCACATTTGTTCAAATGTACAGGAACTCAAGAGAAGAAGGCAGGTGGGACAGCATGAGGTGGACCTACGAGTTGGAAACGGGGCACGGGTTGCTGCTGTTGCTGTAGGAGACTACTTCATTCCTTTACCATCTGGCATTGTATTGGAACTAGACAATTGTTATTTTGTTCCCAGTATAACTAAAAATATTATCTCCATTCCTGCTCTTGTCAGGAAGGGGTTTTCCTTTGAATGCAATATTTCAAAGTGTATTTTGTCTTATGATAATATTGTTTATGCAACTGGTTCAATTAACAATGGGTTATTCATGTTGGACATGGAAAGTTCTATACAAAATGTTGATATTAAGAAAGCCAAGTATGCTGATGACAGCACCTTGCTGTGGCATAGTCGTTTAAGCCATATAAACGAGAAACGCATTAAGCGGTTGCATGATCATGGACTGCTGGGATCATTCTCCTATAAGGAGATTGATACATGCAAAGCTTGTTTGATGGGTAAAATGACGAAGTCACCTTTTCCTCACAAAGGTCAAAGGGCTTCAGGTTTACTTGACCTTATACACAGTGATGTGTGTGGGCCATTTAGTAAACATGCCAGAGGTGGCTATCAGTACTTCATTACCTTTACTGATGATTTCAGTAGATATGGGTATGTCTATCTGATGAGACATAAAAGTGAATCTTTTGACAAGTTCAAAGAGTTCAAGAATGAAGTACAAAATCAGCTAGGCCGAAATATCAAGGCACTTCGCTCAGATCGAGGTGGTGAATACCTAAGTCATACGTTTACTGACTATCTAAAGGAGTGTGGGATTATCTCACAGCTCACTCCGCCAGGAACACCGCAATGGAATGGTGTGTCCGAGAGGAGAAATAGAACGCTACTTGATATGGTTCGTTCTATGATGAGTCAGGCTACTCTTCCATACTCCTTTTGGGGTTTTGCGCTGGAAACAGCTGCAAAGGTACTAAACCGAGTGCCATCCAAAGCAGTTTCTAAAACTCCATATGAGTTATGGTATGGGAAACAGCCAAGCTTGACATTTATCAGGATCTGGGGCTGCGAGGCTTATGTCAAAAAGCTCGCCTCTGGGAAACTAGAGAGCAGATCTGACAAATGTATCTTTGTCGGTTACCCTAAGGAAACTAAGGGTTATTATTTCTACGATCCCAAAGAGAACAAGGTTTTTGTTGCTCGGACGGCCATATTTCTTGAGAAGGAGTTTCTTCTGCAAGAGGCCAGTGGGAGAGAAATAAAACTGGATGAGAATCCAGAGGAAGGACAAAGTGATCAAGCACAGTTGGATGAGCCTGAGCCGGTAGAACAGGTTATTGAACAACCTGAGGCTCAAATATCACGGGAACCGCGAAGATCGGGTAGGATCCGTCGACAGCCTGAGCGCTATGACGGAGTCTACATCATTGACAATGATGAACCCCTCACTTATGCGGATGCGGTCAGTGGACCGGAGTCAGCGAGATGGCTTGAGGCTATGCGCGCCGAGATGGACTCCATGTCAGATAACCAAGTCTGGGATTTGGTTGATCCGCCTTCGGGAGTTATCCCTATAGGCTGTAAATGGATCTTCAAGAAGAAGATTGACATGGATGGTAACGTGGTTACCTATAAAGGCAGGCTAGTTGCGAAAGGTTTCAAACAAATCTACGGGATAGATTATGATGAAACTTTCTCACCTGTAGCCATGTTTAAGTCTATTCGGATTCTTTTCGCGATAGCTGCATATTATGATTATGAGATTTGGCAGATGGATGTGAAAACAGCTTTCCTTAATGGAAATCTGGATGAGGATGTGTATATGACACAACTTGAGGGTTTCACTAATCCATCAGATCGTCATAAGATATGCAAGTTAAAGAAGTCCATTTATGGACTTAAACAAGCATCGAGAAGCTGGAATATTCGTTTTGATGAATCAGTTACTGAATTTGGTTTCATCAAGAACGAGGATGACCCGTGTGTATATAAGAGGTTTAGTGGGAGCGTGATTACTTTCCTAGTCCTCTACGTCGATGATATCTTGATCATTGGAAATGACATTCCTGAAATGCATGCTGTTAAAGCATGGCTGAGGAAGTGTTTCCAGATGAAAGATCTAGGAGAAGCAGCCTATGTGTTAGGTGTGAAGATCTACAGGGATAGATCTAAGAGGCTTCTCGGGCTGTGCCAGAGTACTTACATCGATAAGGTCCTGGAGAGATTTCATTTAGAGAATTCTAAACGTGGATATCTTCCAGTCAGACATGGTCTGAGTCTTTCGAAGAGTCAGTGTCCACAAACACAGACTGAGAAAGATGAAATGGACAATACGCCTTATGCTTCGGCTATTGGTTCCATTATGTATGCGATGTTGTGTACTCGCCCAGACGTCGCTTACGGGTTAAGCGTAACCAGTCGTTTCCAAAGTAATCCAGGTATGGCGCACTGGATTGCAGTCAAGAACATTTTAAAATATCTGCGGAGGACCAAAGATATGTTCTTGATATATGGTGGTCAGGAAGAACTCAGTATTGAAGGATATACTGACGCTTCGTTCCAGTCGGACCAGGATGATTTCCGATCGCAATCAGGCTATGTTTTTAGCTTGAATGGAGGTGCAGTGGTGTGGAAGAGTTTCAAACAGTCAACTGTTGCTGATTCCACAACAGAAGCCGAGTATGTTGCAGCCTCGGAAGCATCCAAGGAGGCAGTCTGGATTCGTAAGTTTGTGAGAGAACTTGGTGTTGTTCCTTCGAGTGTCGATCCTTTGGTTATCTTCTGTGATAACACTGGAGCAATCGCACAAGCAAAGGAACCACGGTCGCACCAGAAGTCCAAGCACATACTGAGACGGTTTCACTTGATCAGGGAGATCATAGATCGTGGCGAGATCAAAATCTGCAAGGTTCATACAGATGACAATCTGGCAGACCCGCTTACCAAGCCTCTGGCGCAGCAGAAGCATGAGAAGCACTGTAATAATATGGGTTTGAGATTTCTCAACCATTAGATTAAGTGCAAGTGGGAGATTGTTGGGGTATGCCCTTAAGGCTAATGTTTGAGGCCTATGGGAATGTATTTGTATCATGTAATAAACTGTTATGTTTATAAAGGCATGGTTGTTATTCAGTTAGCTACATTGTCTGCTGCAATATATGTTCTTCTGAATAATGTCTCAAAGCTGTTCAGCTCGGCTGACATGCTATTATGTCCTTAGTCGATATATCTTGGTGAACATGAGACAGCCTTGATATGATTGAGACTAATATGTGTTCTAATCTTATAGGATGCTTCGAGCATGGAATAAGATGTAGACTCATGGGTACATTGGATGTACTGGACAGACCCTACTAGGATGTTCAATTGTTTGTCACAATGTGAATATTCCTTGATTAAGACAAGTGGCACATTTCCTCTGACTTGAGATCACTTGTGTTTTCTAAATGATGATTGTCATTGTTTTGAGGTAGTTCAATATCATTTGAAACATAATGATTATAGACTATCTTGGATGGTGAGCTTGAGTCAGGTTAGAGCACTAGTGATAGACATAGGATTGCCGTCTCCTTGTTTAAGGAGTGTGATGTTCTAAAGGGGCCCCCTGGATGAGATGATTGAGAAAGTGTATGGCCATACCCAGGTGACAGTGTTCATCTGTTCTAATCATGCTCATCATATTGGAGTTACGAGCTTGACAGGCTTGTCCAATAAGAACATCCAGTGGCAAAGGAAATATGTATGCTTTGTGATTTGATTCACACTTGTGCTGTTTTTGGGTGTAGTCTTGGAAGACTCATTTCTTTATATCGGGAGATAGTGATGTGTTGCTAGATACCCCTCACTGATCGTGATAATGAGAATTATCATTACCGACATTTAAAGGAAACCCTTAGGGTCGCACAATTTGATGATATGGCTTACTTAAGTCAGATCGTGTGGACTGAATTGTTTGAGTTCAGTTTAAAGGGAATTAGTCTCTGATTGTAAGTGAGATCTAGTCTGATCATGTTTGATTGATTAGGGCTTAAGATCGGTAAGCTTCGATCGAGAGAATAGATGCCAGATCGGTCAGATCAGGGGCATCGAGAGAATAAATGATGATTGTCATTATTTTGAGGTAGTTCAATATCATTTGAAACATAATGGTTATAGACTATCTTGGATAATGATCATGAGTCAGGTTAGGACACTAGTGATAGATATAGGATTGCCGTCTCCTTAATTGGAGTGTGATGTTCTAAAGGGGCCCCCCTGGATGAGATGATTGAGAAAGTGTATGGCCATACCCAGGTGACTATGTTCATCTGATCTAATCATGCTCATCATATTGGAGCTACAGGCTTGACACGCTTGTCCAATAAGAACATCCAGTGGCAAAGGAAACATGTATGCCTTGTGAAATGGATTCACACTTGTGCTGTGGTTTGGGTGTAGTCTTGGAAGACTCTTTCCTTTATATCGGGAGATAGTGATGTGTTGCTAGATACCCCTCACTGATCGTGATAACGTAAGTTATCGTTACCGACATTTAAAGGAAACCCTCAGGGTCGCACAATTTGATGATATGGCTCACTCATGTTAGATCGTGTGGACTGAATTGTTTTGGTTCAGTTTAAAGGGATTTAAACTCTGATTGTAAGTGAGATCTGGTCTGATCATGTTTGATTGATTAGGGCTTAAGATCGGTAAGCTTTGATCGAGAGTGTTGATGCTAGATTGGTGAGATCAAGTGCATCAAGTGATGAACGGTCAGATCTAGAACCTTAGGGTTTAATTTGATCTGGACTAATGGCTTGGGTTGATTTTGATTTGGTTTTTAAACCAAATGCAATTGAACCATGGTTTGGTTCAAAGAGGAGCGATCGGTTCACTTGGAGTGAACACATGGATCGCATGAACGCATGGAGTTAAGGGCTTTCCATGTTTGGAAGTCGGTTTTTCCCATTATAGAAAAACGTCTCCACGTTTGAGGAAAACGTCTCCACTTCGGTTTCGTGACTTCCTCTTGTAACGCCCTCGATTTTTCTGAATTATGATTTAAGGTTAGAAATTCTGTTTCTGTATTTTTATCAGTTAAAATTTTGGGATTTTTGCCTAAGTGTAGGAATTTTTCCTACAGGGCAAAAATAATTATTTTAGTTGGGGATTTGAACCCTCAACCTTGGTTCTTTGCTCCTGGAATTTCTTCCACCATGGTGGCGCACATTTCTGATGTTATTGGAGTGGCGCAGGGTGGTTAAGCCCAGGTAAGCCCATAAAACCGATTTTTCACTTAAGTTAACTGGGTTATTGGATCTTGGATCCGTTTGGGGTGGAAAAAAAAAAGGGGAATTGTGTGAGGGCTCCTCTCCCTCACGACTTTTGTGGATTTTCTTGCCCTAGCCGCCTTTGGTTGTCGCCCCTCACTGTGCTTGGTGCCTCCTGAAATTTTTGACGCTGGTGGTGGCAGACTGGTGGTGGATGAATTTCCTGGTGATCCTCTGTCTTGGCGTTTTTCTTCTGTGAACGTTTCTTCGGTGAGTAATTCGATCCTAAGGAGTCTAATCCGCTAAATTGTAGATTATCATTCAATTAAAATTTGTTATTTGCAATGATTATCCGTATGGGGTCGAATTCAAATAATTATAGGGTTTTAAAATCCTGTTCTGCTGAAATCTGCATTCTCTAATCTGACCTTTGTGTACTATAACCCCAATATCTCATGGCCTATAGATCCAAATAGCACGAAATAAATTTTGTATGAAACTAGATACATTCGGCTTTAATTTGAATATGATATCGACCATATCCGAGCTGTATTCGTATTTCAATATGTATTGCAATCTAGCTGTACAAAATCAGTTTTCTGGAAATCTGGATTTCGACCTTTATGTGTTCGAACCATCATATCTCCCTAGGTATAGCTCGAAATCTGGTCAAATCAGTTTTATTAGAAAGTAGACTCGAAGGGATTCATTTTTATTACCATATGGCCTATTTTCTGTTAGTTATTGGATCTGAAATTTGTGTCGCAATTCTGATTTACGAATCTGTTTTCTGGAATTCTGATATCCCGACCTTTCTATGCTCGAACACCCATACCTCCCCGGTTACAACTCCAAATCCGACGGATTCAGTTCTATTGGAAAGTAGATTCAAATAGCTTCATTGTGAATGTCATATTGCCTATTTTAGATTATTTACTCGGTCTGAAACATCTGTTGCAAGTATGATATATTAATCTATTTTTTTTCTGAAACATCTGTTTAATTGTTTGTTATGTGAAAAATTTCTATTCTGTATATATATGTTGTGAATTTTCTGAAACTTTGAATGTGTTATAACCTTTGTGAGAACATAGAATGGTTTGACATGAATTAAGGATAGTTACATGAAATCTAAGGAATTCAAGGAATGCACTCATATATTACTTCTGGTTGATGGTAAAAATTATGAAGTGTGTTCAGCTTTGATTTTCTGCAAATTGTAATTTTGTTAAGGACTGGATATTGGGGTGTGTCATTTTCTGGTTTGTGAGACACTTTGGGCATGATGTGAGAATTGAGTGGTGGTTAGTCCTACTCCTCTGTTTCAGCATGACCTGTTCTGTAAAATTTATGCCCTAGTGTAGCATTCTTCCGTGTCCTTACCCTCCTTCTGTGGCGCTGTAATGGTGCTGATAGTCTACTACGACCCATGAGACACTAGTGAAGGGTAGATGTGAGCTGGTCTCACCTTCCGTTCTCCCTCCACTATTTCTGTTCTGTTCTGGGTATTGGAGGCCAGAGTGCCACGTCTTGACGAGACGGGGGCCACCCACTGATACCTCCTCTACCAGTATTGGAGGCCAGAGTGCCACGTCCTGACAAGACGGGGGCCACCCACTGATACCTCCTCTACCATTCTGTTTCTGATATGCATGCATGTCTCGTCCTTGGCAGAGGTGGGGTCAGACCTTCTGTGGTCATCAGACCTTCTGTGGTCTTCAGGCCTTCTGTGGCCTTTTTGTTTCCGATGTAGACTATCCGTTTGGATTCTGAAAATTCTGACTTTCTGTCTGTCAGCTCTGATTTCTGTAGTTCTGTTTCGATCTGTCGTATAGAGGTGTTGGGCGGTGTGATTAGTTGGAATGGGTTGGTATACTTATATCCTACTTCATGCTTGATGCTTATTGTTATAAGTATCTGTATTTGATTATGTTTTGTTTTGATATGAGTGTTCATGTTAAGTATCTTATCTGTTAAGCATGATATTTTTTGATGTGTACTATGGATGGCTTTTAGTGTCTTTTACTCATTGAGCTTTTTAGCTCACCCCCGTTGTTTAAATATTTTCAGGTGAGACATCAGGACAGTGATTGCTACAGCTACTAAATTTGTTATGATGCTATGTTTTATATAATTTCTAAGAGTTGTCTTCTAAAGATCTATCAGGCCTGCGTGCCTAACTTACTTATATGACACGTTTTATCTCCTGAGGGCTTGTGCCTGTTTTCAGGATATTATATTATAGTTGTCTCGTTTTATTGTTGGATACGAGTTTTGGAGTCATGAAAATACAATTGTTCTTATTCTGAAATGTGTAACCGAGTTATTGTTGTATTTGGTATCTGAATAATCAGTTTCTGCAATATTTCTGAAATTTGTGTTCTCCACATATGTGTAGTGTGGACATCTATTTTGTTCTAGGATATGTGGGTCTGTGCAGCAGTAATTTAGTATACTTTCTGCCGGATTTTCTTCTGGATTTTCGGATTTCTATTTCCTAGTAATCGATCCTACTCAGTTCTGTGCGGTTTTCAGTTCCGTAGTAATGTCCTTCGATGCCGCTTTCTTCTTGTGTTTTAATGGAAGAGTAAAATTTTTTTTGAAACCCCGTATTTTACTTGTATGCGTGTGGGGTGTGATTCTGAGGGATGTTACACCTCTTGCCTCTTCCTCTCGACGAGACACTCTTGCAAAAGGTGGTTAACGTAGGAGAGAGTTCGGCCAAGAGAGTCTTCATCCATCATTCCCTTCCATTCGACAAGATAAACCTTGGAGACTTGCTAGCACAAGGAACGCCAAGGGAGTAGGCGATCTTCATCTTGTGTGTGAACTCTTTGGAGGAGATCAACGTTGCTCTCTCTTCTTCCAAATCGCCGTCCAACGCAAATGGCTATGGTATGAATCCAAACATTATTTAAGTTGATCATATGTTCTTGCGAAAGATCATTTGAAACCCTAGATTCCGCTATGAAAGTTTTATGCGCCACCTGATTAGGGTTTCGCTCCCCCTTGAAGGGGACTCTTCAAATCCATTATACAAAGTATGCAATAAAACCCAATCTTCAATGCTATGGTGAGGACACTTCCGTTGTATTTCATTAAATCTCTCCCATGCCTCACTGAATGACTCCCCCCATCTTTTTGTTGAAAGCTTGTAGTTTGATTTCTTAGTCAAATTGTCTTGCCTGGAGAGAAGTATTTCGTTAAGAAGGAATTTGAAAGTTGATTCCAAGTTGTGATGGTTCCAGTAGGTTGTGATTGTAGCCATGATTTCGCTCGGTCCCTAAGAGAAAAAGGAAAAAATCTTAATTTCAAAGCGTCGTTAGAAACACCATTAATTTTGATAGTATCACATAATTCTAAGAATAAAGACAAGTGTTGGGTTGGATCTTCCAGTGGAGATCCTCCAAACTGATTTTATTGAATCATGGAAATAAAAGCAGACTTAATTTCAAAGTTGTTAGCCTCTATCGCTGGTCTATCAATGCTAGAGTGAATCTCTTGAGGATTAGGGGCTGCATAGTGAAAGTCAAACCCTAGTACACATGCGCATCTATAAGATCTTGCATAGGCGAAAAACTAGGTTTGATAGGATCGAGAGGCAAGATAATATGAGCAACCATAAAAGGATAAAATGATGCGTTACCATTGCCATTGATTGAGTGGCGACTTGGAAGAAGAAAGGGGGAGCGGCTCTTCTCCAAAGGAAATCGCACACAAGAAGATGATGACTTCTTCCTTGTATTCCTTGTGCTAGCAAAGATCCAAGGAGTCCTAGATCGTGTATGAGGAGATGTCTTTTTCCTCTTTGCTGGCCGAACTTCCACTTGTCGTGAAGATCATCCACACGAGAGGAGAGGGGGCGAGAGAGAGAGATAGGCGTTCGAACATGGGGGCGTTTTCTCAAAGAAAATGGCTTCCAAAAATAGTAAGTGCATAACTCCATGTTTAAGTCCACTTGAAGCCATCGATAACTCCTCTCTCAATTGAACCATGCGTTCACCAAGTGAACCGGTTCAATTCTATTTGATTCAAAGACCAAACCGAACCCACCATGGTCTTGATCTCTTTGAACCAAATGGTTCAAGATCAAACCACACATCTCTCGACCCTCTTGATCTCTATGATCAAGCATCAATTCTCTTGATCGAAGCTTACCGATCTCAAGCCCTAATCAATCAAACATAATCAGACCAGATCTCACTTCCAATCAGAGTTTAAATTCCTTTAAACTGAACCAGAACAATTCAGTCCACACGATCTGACATAAGTAAGCCATATCATCAAATTTTGCGACCCTAAGGGTTTCCTTCAATGTCGGTAACGATAACTTACGTTATCACGATCAGAGAGGGGTATCTAGCAACACATCACTGTCTCCCGATATGAAGGAAAGAGTCTTCCACGACTACACCCAAACCATAGCACAAGTGTGAATCCAATTCACTCGGCATACATGTTCCCTTTGCCACTGGACGTTCTCATTGGACAAGCCTGTCAAGCCTGTAATTCCAACATGATGAGAATGGTTAGATCAGATTAACATAGTCATCTGGGTATGGCCATACACTTTCTCAACCATCTCATCCAGGGGGCCCTTTAGAACATCACACTCCAACTAGGAGAGGCAATCCTATATCTATCACCAGTGTCCTAACATGAGTCATGCCCACCATCCAAGATAATCCTTAACCATTATCTTTCAAATGATATTGAACTACCTCAAAACAATGCCAATCATCATTTAGAAATACAAGTGATCTCAAGTCAGAGGGAGTATTGTAGGGTTTTAGAGGGGTCCCCTTCAAGGGGGAGCGAAACCCTATAGATAGCGCAAGTGGTCTTCTTTGTTTTAGCAGCGGAATTAGGGTTTAAACTTGATCGCATGCTATACTTTCATATGATCAACTTAAACAACAAATGAAAGATTTGTTACCATGGCCATGGGAAGGAGGCGGCTTGGAAGCAAAGAGCAAGATAGATCTTCTCCACAAGTGACGCACACAAACGAGGGATGACTTCTTCTTGTTGATCTTTGTGCTAGCAAAGATCTTCAAGAGTCCTTGCCGAATGGAAGGGATAGGTTGAGATGCTTCCTTGGCCGAGAGCTCTCCCTTGTCGTTCACCTTCTTCCACATGAGATGGCAAGCAAGCAACGTCAATGACAAGCGAGCAAAAGCGTTTAGGCGATAACATCAAAAATGGCGTTACATGACTTCCCAAAATGGAAAGTCATGAAGCCATGTTCCAACGCCAAAACGCCTTCCTTCATGAACCATGCGTTCACATAGTGAACCGGTTCATTCTTTGGTTCAATTCGATTTGGCTCATAGACCAAAATCAAACCAAGCCAAGCCAATACATGGTCTAGACCTTCTATGAACCTAATGGCTCAAAGTCTAACCGTCCATCTCCTGATGCTCTTGATCTCACCGATCTAGCATCTCCTCTCTCGATCGAAGCTTACCGATCTCAAGCCCTAATCAATCAAACATGATCAGACTAGATCTCACTTACAATCAGAGTTTAAATCCCTTTAAACTGAACCCAACTAATTCAGTCCACACGATCTGACTTAAGTAAGTCATATCATCAATTTGTGCGACCCTGAGGGTTTCCTTTAAATGTCGGTAACAATAACTTTCGTTATCACGATCAGTGAGGGGTATCTAGCAACACATCACTGTCTCCCGATATAAAGGAAAGAGTCTTCCAAGACTACTCCCAAACCACAGCACAAGTGTGAATCAACTTCACAAGGCATGCATGTGTCCTTTGCCACTGGATGTTCTTATTGGACAAGCGGGTCAAGCTTGTAACTCCAATACTATGAGTATGATTAGATCAGACGAGCATAGTCATCTGGGTATGGCCATACACTTTCTCAATCATCTCATATAGGGGGGCCCCTTTAGAACATCACACTCCTTGAACAAGGAGACGGCAATCCTATATCTATCACTAGTGCCCTAACCTGACTCATGATCATTATCCAAGATAGTCTATGATCATTATGTTTCAAATGATATTGAACTACCTCAAAACAATGACAATCATCATTTAGTCACTCAAGTGATCTCAAGTCAGAGGACATGTGCCACTTAGTGCATTCAAGGATTATTCACATTGTGACAAGCAATATGAATATCCTAGTAGGGTCTGCCCAGTACATCCAATGTACCCATGAGTCTACATCTTATTCCATGCTCGAAGCATCCTATAAGATTAGAACACATATTAGTCTCAATCATATCAAGGCTGTCTCATATTCACCAAGATATCTCGACTAAGGACATATAGCCTGTCAGCCTAGCTGAACAGCTTTGAGACATTATTCAGTAGTACACTTATTACTGCAGACAAGGTAACAACCTGAATAATAACCATGCCTTTATAAACATAAGAGTTTATTACATGATACTGTTACAATCCCAAAGGCCTCAAACATTAGCCTTAAGGGCATACCCCAACAATCTCCCACTTGCACTTAATCTAATGGTTGAGAAATCTCAAACCCATATTATTACAGTGCTTCTCATGCTTCTACTGCGCCAGAGGCTTGGTAAGCGGGTCTGCCAGATTGTCGTCTGTATGAACCTTGCATATTTTGATCTCGCCACGATCTATGATCTCCCGGATCAAGTGAAACCGTCTCTGTATGTGCTTGGACTTCTGGTGCGACCGTGGTTCCTTTGCTTGTGCGATTGCTCCAGTGTTATCACAGAAGATAACCAAAGGATCTGCACTCGAAGGAACGACACCAAGTTCTCTCACGAACTTACGAATCCATACTGCCTCCTTGGATGCTTCCGAGGCTGCAACATACTCGGCTTCTGTTGTGGAATCAGCAACAGTTGATTGTTTGAAACTTTTCCACACCACTGCTCCACCATTCAACCTATAAACATAGCCTGATTGCGATCGGAAATCATCCTGGTCCGACTGGAACGAAGCATCAGTATATCCTTCTATACTGAGTTCTTCCTGACCACCATATATCAAGAACATATCTTTGGTCCTCCGCAGATATTTTAAAATGTTCTTGACCGCAATCCAGTGCGCCATACCTGGATTACTTTGGAACCGACTGGTCACGCTTAACCCGTAAGCGACGTCTGGGCGAGTACACAACATCGCATACATAATGGACCCAATAGCCGAAGCATAAGGCGTATTGTCCATTTCATCTTTCTCAGTCTGTGTTTGCGGACACTGACTCCTCGAAAGATTCAGACCATGTCTGACTGGAAGATATCCTCTTTTAGAATTCTCTAAATGGAATCTCTCCAGGACTTTATCGATGTAAGTACTCTGGCACAGCCCGAGAAGCCTCTTAGATCTATCCCGGTAGATCTTCACACCTAATACATAGGCTGCTTCTCCTAAATCTTTCATCTGGAAACATTTTCCTAACCATGCTTTAACAGCATGCAGTTCAGGAATATCATTTCCAATGATTAAGATATCATCGACGTAGAGGACTAGGAAAGTAATCACGCTCCCACTAAACCTCTTATATACACACGGGTCATCCTCGTTCTTGATGAAACCAAACTCAGAGATTGATTCATCAAAACGAATATTCCAGCTCCTTGATGCTTGTTTCAGTCCATAAATGGACTTCTTTAGCTTGCATATTTTATGACGATCTGATGGATTAGTGAAACCCTCAGGTTGTGTCATATACACATCCTCATCCAGATTTCCATTAAGGAAAGCTGTCTTCACATCCATCTGCCAGATCTCATAATCGTAATATGCCGCTATCGCGAAAAGAATCCGAATAGACTTAAACATGGCTACAGGTGAGAAAGTTTCATCATAATCTATCCCGTAGATTTGTTTGAATCCTTTCGCAACTAGCCTGCCTTTATAGGTAACCACGTTACCATCCATGTCAATCTTCTTCTTGAAGATCCATTTATAGCCTATAGGGATTACTCCCGGAGGCGGATCAACCAAATCCCAGACTTGGTTATCTGACATGGAGTCCATCTCGGCTCGCATAGCATCAAGCCATCTAGCTGACTCCGGTCCACTGACCGCTTCCGCATAAGTGAGAGGTTCATCATTATCAATGATGTAGACTCCGTCATAGCGCTCAGGCTGTCGACGGATCCTTCCCGATCTTCGCGGTTCCCGTGATATTTGAGCCTCAGGTTGTTCAGTAACCTGATCTACCGGCTCAGGCTCATCCAACTGTGCTTGACTACTTTGTCCTTCCTCTGGATTCTCATCCAGCTTTATTTCTCTCCCACTGGCCTCTTGCAGAAGAAACTCCTTCTCAAGAAAGATGGCCGTCCGAGCAACAAATACTTTGTTCTCTTTGGGATCGTAGAAATAATAACCCTTAGTTTCCTTAGGGTAACCGACAAAGATACATTTCTCAGATCTGCTCTCTAGTTTCCCAGAGGCGAGCTTTTTGACATAAGCCTCGCAACCCCAGATTCTGATAAATGTCAAGCTTGGCTGTTTCCCATACCATAACTCATATGGCGTCTTTGAAACGGCCTTGGATGGCACTCGGTTTAGTACCTTTGCAGCTGTTTCCAGTGCAAAACCCCAAAAGGAGTATGGAAGAGTAGCCTGACTCATCATAGAACGAACCATATCAAGTAACGTTCTATTTCTCCTCTCGGACACACCATTCCATTGCGGTGTTCCTGGCGGAGTGAGCTGTGAGATAATCCCACACTCCTTCAGATAGTTAGTAAATGTATGACTCAAGTATTCTCCACCTCGATCAGAACGAAGTGCCTTGATATTTCGGCCTAGCTGATTTTGTACTTCATTCTTGAACTCTTTGAACTTGTCAAAAGATTCACTCTTATGTCTCATCAGATAGACATAACCATACCTACTGAAATCATCAGTAAAGGTAATGAAGTACTGATAGCCACCTCTAGCATGTTTACTAAATGGCCCACACACATCACTGTGTATGAGGTCAAGTAAACCTGAAGCCCTTTGACCTTTATTAAGAAAAGGTGACTTCGTCATTTTACCCATTAAACAAGCTTTGCATGTATCAATCTCCTCATAGGAGAATGATCCCAGCAGTCCATGATCATGCAACCGCTTAATGCGTTTCTCGTTTATATGGCCTAAACGACTATGCCATAGCAAGGTGCTGTCATCAGCATTCTTGGCTTTCTTATTATCAATGTTATGTATAGAACTTTCCATGTCCAACATGTATAACCCATTGTTAATTGAACCAGTAGCATAAACAATATTATCATAAGATAAAACACACTTTGAAATATTGCATTCAAAGGCAAATCCTTTCCTGACAAGAGCAGGAATAGAGATAATATTTTTGGTGATACTTGGTACAAAATAACAATTGTTTAATTCCAATACAAGTCCAGATGGTAAAGAGATGAAATAGTCTCCTACAGCAACAGCAGCAACCCGTGCCCCGTTTCCAACGCGTAGGTCTACCTCATGCTGTCCCACCTGCCTTCTTCTCTTGAGTTCTTGTACATTTGAACAAATGTGAACTCCACATGCAGTGTCCAACACCCATGAAATAGAAGAAGAAGATAACATGACCTCAGTCACATAAATACCTGAGCCAGAAGCGATGCTTCCCCTCTTATCTCCTTGGAGCGCTTTACAGTCCTTTTTCCAGTGACCCAGCTGGCCACAGTGGAAACACCTGTTGTCCTTAGACCGCTTAACCTTCTGCTTCAGAGCCTTGCTGTAGTTCTTGACAGGGGCCTTGCCCTTCTTCCCCTTCTTCTTGTTCCTGTAAGGAACCATTAAGACAGAGGTTGAAGGCTTTCCCTTCAGAGTCTCCTCAGTTGTCAAGAGCATATTCAGCAGCTCTGCCGGAGTACAATCAATTTTGTTCATATTAAAGTTAATAATGAACGCATCGAAAGAGGGCGGAAGAGACTGCAGAATGATGTCTACAGCAAGCTCCTGGTTAATGGTATGCCCCAGTTTCTCCAGAGCCTCCTTGTGCCCAATCATCTTGAGCACGTGAGCTCCCACTGGGCTCCCTTCAGCCAGTTTGCTCTGAAAGAAGAGCTTCGTCAGATTATAGCGTTCTGTCCTCGCCTGTGCAGCATACAGCATCTTGAGGTTCGCTATAATCTCTATAGCCGACATATCCTCATGCTGACGCTGCAGCGGTGGCGTCATAGACGCTAGCATCAGGCAAGCGACATCAATGCTATCATTGACGTGCTTTTCATAGGCTTCACGAACCGCCCTTGCGGCGTTCGCAGCGGGCTGAGGCGGCACTGCCGTCTCGAGGACATACAGTTTCCTCTCTGCCTTAAGAACGATCTTAAGGTGTCCGAACCAGTCAGAGAAGTTCGGCCCAGCAAACTTCTCCCTTTCCAGTAGGGATCGCACATTGAAGCTCATGGTGTTCGTTGCTGCAGGAATCTACAACAATGCAAGAACAGCAAGGTCAGTATCAATGTTCAGAATCAATCCAGGACTTAAGAAAGATTCTTTTCTCACTATTTTGTCTGACTGAAAAATCCAGTAAACAGTCCGAAAGAGTAACACTCTTTTAGTGAGATGGGATCCAGATTTCATACTTGGTCTCCGCGTCCCGCTCAGGCGAGATAAGATGCACAGAGATGACAGGCACTAATTTCTGGTAGGCTGTCCCAGCCAATCGCCAACCCGTGCGATTCCCCTTCAACTGGGCAATCCAGCAGACTGTGCCAACTGAGTTGGTACAACACAGTCTCTGATCCCACAGATGGCTGCCTCCATGCGCTACCATATGCGCCACATATGTAGCCTACATGGTCAAGCTGACCCGACCTACTCCCTGGACCACCACGTGCTATGCTGAGCAACGAGAAGCGATAAATCCCTTCTCTGTAACACGCAGGTGAAATCCCGCACCGTCTGAAGATAGATGGACGTGCCCACTGAGTGGGTACAACACGGCTCCAACGATAGTCAGAACAGTGAGGTTTCGCGTCAGAAGGCTTACGAGCTTGATATTTTTAGCGTTTGGATTTTAACGGCCTTTTATCTTCTTACTATCAGGCAAATCCTATGGCTATAGCAGAAGATAAACTCATGCAGTTCTAATTATATAACGAATAAAAAGAAAGCATGCTGATCTTATGTGGTAAAAGCCCAAAGCCTAAGTAAGACCTTAAGATACTTAAGTCTTCACTTGCTCTTCTTGGGACTTTTGCATCTCATCTGGTCCAACCCAGGGCCCTAGCGCCAAGAGCACCTCAGGTGCGCCACCAGCTGAATGCGCCTCTGCGATGTGTGCTTTTGTGCTCTTGTCTAATCAGAATACATTTTTATCTATCTAGACAAGCTTGACTCGCAGGTCAATTATACAATAAATTAAAAACAATGTGATTCGCAGATCACAAAATAAGATTAATTTACAATTAACCAGGCATGCAGGCCCCAGCACAGCACACAATAGGGCAACCCACATAAGATTAAATAAACAGGCATCATGGCATCAACCAATCATCATGTGATCCATTACATAGAAAATAAAATTTTGAAAACCCCATTGGCATCAATTTTAATTCTCTTATGTGCCCTACAACCTTACAACGGTCCATTGATAGGGATCCACTCATCAATCTAGTTAGATCCTTGCCCTTGCATGCACCAAGTCCTAACTGACTCGAGTTGACCTGATGGTCAACCATGCATGCGCCAAGGGCTGAACAACCTTCATGAGATCTGGCAAGCGGGTGTGACCCCGGGCCTAACTCATGTGTGTTCATTGCTGTCTCAACCAGACCTCGCTACACGCCTGTGATGCAGTCAACCTATAGCCACCTCGTGCTTTCGCACAGGTGCTATCTGGTCAACCCATCTAGGCTGTCAGATGGTCTGATCAGACTATTGGATCTAACCTAGAGTATGCTTTCAACCCCATCAACCCGTCTAAGGGTTTATAGTAGATGCATATAGATCTAATTGTTTGCGCGCAAGTAGGTATAAGTTTTGATGAAATACCATTCAACATACTTAACATGCGCCAACACAACAACATGCGCAAATCATGAAGAGACATATAACATGCGCAAATCATGAAGAAACATACATCTAAGTTCTAAACTAGCATGTAGGTTTCGGCATGTGATCAACCATCATTAGATCTACTCATAAGCATATGCATGGAACAAACATGATGATCTACTCATAAGATGCGCAAGCAATCATATGAACAAGTATAGATCCGTCGCTCTGATACCAATTGTTAGGGTTTTAGAGGGGTCCCCTTCAAGGGGGAGCGAAACCCTATAGATAGCGCAAGTGGTCTTCTTTGTTTTAGCAGCGGAATTAGGGTTTAAACTTGATCGCATGCTATACTTTCATATGATCAACTTAAACAACAAATGAAAGATTTGTTACCATGGCCATGGGAAGGAGGCGGCTTGGAAGCAAAGAGCAAGATAGATCTTCTCCACAAGTGACGCACACAAACGAGGGATGACTTCTTCTTGTTGATCTTTGTGCTAGCAAAGATCTTCAAGATTCCTTGCCGAATGGAAGGGATAGGTTGAGATGCTTCCTTGGCCGAGAGCTCTCCCTTGTCGTTCACCTTCTTCCACACGAGATGGCAAGCAAGCAACGTCAATGACAAGCGAGCAAAAGCGTTTAGGCGATAACATCAAAAATGGCGTTACATGACTTCCCAAAATGGAAAGTCATGAAGCCATGTTCCAACGCCAAAACGCCTTCCTTCATGAACCATGCGTTCACATAGTGAACCGGTTCATTCTTTGGTTCAATTCGATTTGGCTCATAGACCAAAATCAAACCAAGCCAAGCCAATACATGGTCTAGACCTTCTATGAACCTAATGGCTCAAAGTCTAACCGTCCATCTCCTGATGCTCTTGATCTCACCGATCTAGCATCTCCTCTCTCGATCGAAGCTTACCGATCTCAAGCCCTAATCAATCAAACATGATCAGACTAGATCTCACTTACAATCAGAGTTTAAATCCCTTTAAACTGAACCCAACTAATTCAGTCCACACGATCTGACTTAAGTAAGTCATATCATCAATTTGTGCGACCCTGAGGGTTTCCTTTAAATGTCGGTAACAATAACTTTCGTTATCACGATCAGTGAGGGGTATCTAGCAACACATCACTGTCTCCCGATATAAAGGAAAGAGTCTTCCAAGACTACTCCCAAACCACAGCACAAGTGTGAATCAACTTCACAAGGCATGCATGTGTCCTTTGCCACTGGATGTTCTTATTGGACAAGCTGGTCAAGCTTGTAACTCCAATACTATGAGTATGATTAGATCAGACGAGCATAGTCATCTGGGTATGGCCATACACTTTCTCAATCATCTCATATAGGGGGGCCCCTTTAGAACATCACACTCCTTGAACAAGGAGACGGCAATCCTATATCTATCACTAGTGCCCTAACCTGACTCATGATCATTATCCAAGATAGTCTATGATCATTATGTTTCAAATGATATTGAACTACCTCAAAACAATGACAATCATCATTTAGTCACTCAAGTGATCTCAAGTCAGAGGACATGTGCCACTTAGTGCATTCAAGGATTATTCACATTGTGACAAGCAATATGAATATCCTAGTAGGGTCTGTCCAGTATATCCAATGTACCCATGAGTCTACATCTTATTCCATGCTCGAAGCATCCTATAAGATTAGAACACATATTAGTCTCAATCATATCAAGGCTGTCTCATATTCACCAAGATATCTCGACTAAGGACATATAGCCTGTCAGCCTAGCTGAACAGCTTTGAGACATTATTCAGTAGTACACTTATTACTGCAGACAAGGTAACAACCTGAATAATAACCATGCCTTTATAAACATAAGAGTTTATTACATGATACTGTTACAATCCCAAAGGCCTCAAACATTAGCCTTAAGGGCATACCCCAACAAGTATACCACTTGCTAGTTTATAAGGATTATTCACATTGTGACAAAAACTGAATATCCTAAGTAGGGTCAGTCCAGTACATCCAATGCACCTATGCGTCTAAATCTTATTCCATGCTCGAAGCATCCTATAAGATTAGAACACATATTAGTCTCAATCATATCAAGGCTGTCTCATGTTCACCAAGATATCTCGACTAAGGACAATACTGCATGTCAGCCAAGCTGAAACACCAATGAGACATTATTCAGAAGTATACATATAGCAGCAGATAATGTAACAATCTGAATAACAACAATTGCCTTTATAAAACATAGTTTATACATGATACTGAAATTATCTCAAGGCCTCAAACATTAGCCTTAAGGGCATACCCCAACAATCTCACACTTGCACTTAAACTAATGGTTTAGGAATCTCAATCCTGTATTATTACAGTGCTTTTCATGCTTCTGCTGCGCCAGAGGCTTTGTAAGCAGGTCAGCTAGATTGTCATCTGTATGAACCTTGCAGATCTTGATCTCTCCTCGATCTATGATCTCACAGATCAAATGAAACCTTCTCTGTATGTGCTTGGACTTCTGGTGTGACCGCGGTTCCTTTGCTTGTGCAATCGCTCCAGTGTTATCACAGAAGATAACCAGTGGATCTGCACTCGAAGGAACAACACCAAGTTCTTGTATGAATTTACGAATCCATACTGCCTCCTTTGATGCTTATGAGGCTGCAACATACTCGGCTTCTGTTGTGGAATCAGCAACAATTGATTGTTTGAAACTCTTCCACACCATTGCTCCTCCATTCAAGCTAAAAACGTAGCCTGATTGCGATCGGAAATCATCTTGGTCAGATTGGAACGAAGAGTCAGTATATCCTTCAATACTGAGTTCTTCCTGACCTCCATATATTAAGAACATATCTTTGGTTCTCCGAAGATATTTCAAAATGTTCTTGACCGCAATCCAGTGTGCCTTCCCTGGATTCATTTGGAACCGACTGGTCACGCTGTTGGGGTATGCCCTTAAGGCTAATGTTTGAGGCCTTGGGATTGTAACAGTATCATGTATAAACTCTTATGTTTATAAAGGCAATGGTTGTTATTCAGTTGGTTACATTGTCTGCTGCAATAATTGTACTTCTGAATAATGTCTCAATGGTGTTCAGCTAGGCTGACATGCTGTAATGTCCTTAGTCGAGATATCTTGGTGAAAATGAGACAGCCTTGATATGATTGAGACTAATATGTGTTCTAATCTTATAGGATGCTTCGAGCATGGAATAAGATGTAGACTCATGGGTACATTGGATGTACTGAACAGACCCTACTAGGATATTCAATTGCTTGTCACAATGTGAATAATCCTTGATTGCAACAAGTGGCACATTTCCTCTGACTTGAGATCACTTGTGTTTCTAAATGATGATTGTCATTGTTTTGAGGTAGTTCAATATCATTTGAAACATAATGGTTATAGACTATCTTGGATGGTGAGCTTGAGTCAGGTTAGGGCACTAGTGATAGATAAAGGATTGCCGTCTCCTTAATTGGAGTGTGATGTTCTAAAGGGGCCCCCCTCTGTATGAGATGATTGAGAAAGTGTATGGCCATACCCAGGTGACTATGTTCATCTGATCTAATCATGCTCATCATATTGGAGCTACAGGCTTGACACGCTTGTCCAATAAGAACATCCAGTGGCAAAGGAATCATGTATGCTTAGTGAGTTGATTCACACTTGTGCTGTGGTTTGGGTGTAGTCTTGGAAGACTCTTTTCTTTATATCGGGAGACAGTGATGTGTTGCTAGATACCCCTCACTGATCGTGATAACGTGAGTTATCGTTACCGACATTTAAAGGAAACCCTTAGGGTCGCACAATTTGATGATATGGCTTACTTAAGTCAGATCGTATGGACTGAATTGTTTGGGTTCAGTTTAAAGGGATTTAGTCTCTGATTGTAAGTGAGATCTAGTCTGATCATGTATGATTGATTAGGGCTTGAGGTCGGTAAGCTTCGATCGAGAGAATGGATGCTAGATCAGTGAGATCAGCAGCATCAAGAGATCAACGGTTAGATCTGAAACCTTAGGGTTTAATTGTGATCTAGACCATATCGCTTGGGTTAATTGGTCTTTGGACCAAACCAAATTGAACCAGCTCATTGAGTGAGCGTGTGGTTCAAATGGAGAGGAGTTTGCGATTGGGGTAAACCCATGATCGCATGTGAGTAAGTGGCTTTCTATTTTTAGAAAGCATGATCACATACGTGACCACCACTCACGTTCACGCTTAAGACGCTCTACTCTCTCGCTTCTCCTCCTCTCTCGTCGCCAACAAGCTCTCTCTCGTGTAGTGAAGAGGTTGACGAAAAAGGAGAAGGAAGAAATCGCCAAGCAAAGGATTCTCTTCCCTTCCATTCGACAAGGACTCCTTAGAACCTTGCTAGCACAAGGAGCACTAAGGGAGTAGGCGATCACATCTCGTGTGCGTCTTCTCTGGAGGAGAGCGACTTCACTCTCTGCTTCCAAGTCGCCATCCACACAATGGCATCGGTATGATTTCTTCTCTGATATTTGAAATCGATTTATGTTGATCATATTACATGCAAAGATCCTAGAAACCCCTTCCGTTGCATCAAAACCTTCATATGCGCCTATTAGGGTTTCGCCCTCCCCTTGTTTAGGGGACCTTTCAATTGGTATCAGAGCAGGTTATTGCATGTTTTTATGATTGCTTAAAGGCTTTGTGATCCTTGTTTGTGAATGAATGCTTAGATCTATAACATGCGAATATTACATGTTAAGTTGTTGCATATGCGAAAACTTGATTCTTGTTTACTTGGCGCATGTTTGTGGGCGCATAGTTGTTTTTCTCAAACACTTCATGACTTGCGCGACCTTCATTAGATCTAAGAGCGCCTACTATAAACCCTTAGACGGGTTGATAGGGTTGAAGTCATCCCCTAGGTTAGATCCAAACAGTCTGATCAGATCATCTGACAGCCTAGATGGGTCGACCAGATGGCACCTATGCGCAAGCATAAGGTGGCTATAGGTCGACTGCATCAAAGGCGTGTAGCGAGGTCTGGTTGAGACAACCAGTGAACACGCATGAGTTAGGCTCGGGGTCACACCCGCTAGCCAAAACTCATGTAGGTTGTTCAGCCCTAGCGCATGCATAGTTGACCACTGGGTCGACTCAAGTCAGTTAGGACTTGGTGCATGCAAGGGCAGTGGATCTGACTAGGTCTGATGAGTGGATCACTATTAATGGACCGTTGTAAGGTAGTAGGGCACATAAGGAAAATAAAATTGAAGCCAATGGGTTTTTCGAAAATTTTATTTTCATGAATGGATCACATGTTGTTTGTAAGCATATGTTTGTTTATTTAATCTTGTGTGGGCTGCCCATGTTTAATGTGTGCTGTGATGGGGCCTGCGTGCCTGGAATTTAAATGTAAATAAATATTTTTATTGTGATCTGCGCATCACTTTTCATTTAAATTATAAAGTGTAATTGACCTGCGAGTCAATCTTGTCTAGATAGATTAATTTGTAAATTAATCAGACAAGAGCACAGAGCACACTTGGCAGAGGCGCTTGCAGCAGAGGCTTGACCAGGTGGGAGGTCCAGGGTTCGACTCTGGGACCAGGCACATTTTCCCTGGTAGGCGCACCTGAGCTGCAGATGGCGCTTGGGCCCTGGTTTGGGCCAGATGAGCAGCAAAAGACCCATGAAGAAAAGCAAGTGAAGACTTAAGTTTAATTTAAGGTCTAACTTAGGCTTAATGGGCTTTTACCACATAAGATCAGCATGCTTTCTATTTATTGCTTTTATAATTAGAATTGCATGAGTTTATCTTCTGCTATCACCATAGGAATTGCATGATAGTCAAGAAGATAAAAGACCGTTAAAATCCAACGCTAAAATATCAAGCTCGTAAGCCTTCTGACGCGAAACCTCACTGTTCTGATTATCGTTGGAGCCGTGTTGTACCCACTCAGTGGGCACGTCCATCTATCTTCAGACGGTGCGGGATTACACCTGCGTGTTACAGAGAAGGGATTTATCGCTTCTCGTTGCTCAGCATAGCACGTGGTGGTCCAGGGAGTAGGTCGGGTCAGCTTGACCATGTAGGCTACATATGTGGCGCATATGGTAGCACATGGAGGCAGCCATCTGTGGGATCAGAGACTGTGTTGTACCAACTCAGTTGGCACAGTCTGCTGGATTGCCCAGATGAAGGGGAATCGCACGGGTTGGCGATTGGCTGGGACAGCCTACCAGAGACTAGTGCTTGTACTCTCTGTGCATCTTATCTCGCCTGAGCGGGACGCGGAGACCAAGTATGAAATCTGGATCCCATCTCACTAAAAGAGTTCTACTCTTTCGGGCTATTTTTGCTGGATTTTTCAGCCAGATAAAATAGTGAGAAAAGAATCTTTCTTAAGTCCTGGATTGATTCTGAACATTGATACTGACCTTGCTGTTCTTGCATTGTTGTAGATTCCTGCAGCAACGAACACCATGAGCTTCAATGTGCGATCCCTACTGGAAAGGGAGAAGTTTGCTGGGCCGAACTTCTCAGACTAGTACGGACACCTTAAGATTGTTCTTAAGGCAGAGAGGAAACTGTATGTCCTCGAGACGGCTATACCACCTCAGCCCGCTCCGAACGCCGCAAGGGCGGTTCGGGATGCCTATGAAAAGCATGTCAATGATAGCATTGATGTCGCTTGCCTGATGCTAGCGTCTATGATGCCACCGCTGTAGCGTCAGCATGAGGATATGTCTGCTATACAAATTATAGCAAACCTCAAGATGCTGTATGCTGCGCAGGCGAGGACTGAGCGCTATAATTTGACTAAGCTGTTCTTTCAGAGCAAATTGGCTGAAGGGAGCCCAGTGGGAGCTCACGTGCTCAAGATGATTGGGCACAAGGAGGCTCTAGAGAAACTGGTGCATACCATCAATCAGGAGCTTGCTGTAGACATTATTCTGCAGTCTCTCCCGCCCTCTTTCGATGCGTTCATCATTAACTTTAATATGAACAAAATCGATTGTACTCCAGCAGAGCTGCTGAATATGCTCTTGACTACTGAGGAGACTCTGAAGGGAAAGCCTTCAACCTCTGTCTTGATGTTTCCTTCTAGGAACAAGAAGAAGGGGAAGAAGGGCAAGACCCCTGTCAAGAGCTACAGCAAGGCTCTGAAGCAAAAGGTCAAGCGGTCGAAGGAATACAGATGTTTCCACTGTGGCCAGCTGGGTCACTGGAAAAAGGACTGTAAAGCGCTCCAAGGAGACAAGAGGGGAAGCATCGCTTCTGGCTCAGGTATATACGTGACGGAAGTCATGGTTTCATCTTCTTCTATTTCATGGGTGTTGGACACTGCATGTAGAGTTCACATTTGTTCAAATGTACAGGAACTCAAGAGAAGAAGACAGGTGGGACAGCATGAGGTGGACCTACGAGTTGGAAACGGGGCACGGGTTGCTGCTGTCGCTGTAGGAGACTATTTCATCTTTTTACCATCTGGACTTGTATTGGAACTAGACAATTGTTACTTTGTTCCCAGCATTACTAAAAATATTATCTCCATTCCTGCTCTTGTCAGGAAGGGGTTTTCCTTTGAATGCAATATTTCAAAGTGTGTTTTATCTTTAGATAATATTGTTTATGCTACTGGTTCAATTAACAATGGGTTATTCATGTTGGACATGGAATGTTCTATACACAATATTGATAATAAGAAAGCCAAATATGCTGATGACAGCACCTTGCTATGGCATAGTCGTTTAGGTCATATTAACAAGAAACGCATTAAGCGGTTGCATAATTATGGACTGCTGGGATCATTCTCCTATGAGGAGATTGATACATGCAAAGCTTGTTTGATGGGCAAAATGACGAAGTCGCCTTTTCCTCATAAAGGTCAAAGGACTTCAGGTTTACTTGACCTTATACACAGTGATGTGTGTGGGCCTTTTAGTAAACATGCCAGAGGTGGCTATCAGTACTTCATTACCTTCACTGATGATTTCAGTAGATATGGGTATGTCTATCTTATGAGACATAAAAGTGAATCTTTTGACAAGTTCAAAGAGTTCAAGAATGAAGTACAGAATCAGCTTGGCCGAAATATCAAGGCACTTCGTTCTGATCGAGGTGGAGAATACCTAAGTCATGCGTTTACTGACTATCTGAAGGAGTGTGGGATTATCTCACAGCTCACTCCGCCAGGAACACCGCAATGGAATGGTGTGTCCGAAAGGAGAAATAGAACGTTACTTGATATGGTTCGTTCTATGATGAGTCAGGCTACTCTACCTTACTCCTTTTGGGGATTTGCACTGGAGACAGCTGCAAAGGTACTAAACCGAGTGCCATCCAAGGCAGTTTCAAAGACCCCATATGAATTATGGTATGGGAAACAGCCTAGCTTGACATTTATCAGGATCTGGGGCTGCGAGGCTTATGTCAAAAAGCTCGCCTCTGGAAAACTAGAGAGCAGATCTGAGAAATGTATCTTTGTCGGTTACCCTAAGGAAACTAAGGGTTATTATTTCTACGATCCCAAAGAGAACAAGGTGTTTCTTGCTCGGACGGCCATATTTCTTGAGAAGGAGTTTCTTCTGCAAGAGGCCAGTGGGAGAGAAATAAAGCTGGATGAGAATCCAGAGGAAGGACAAAGTGGTCAAGCACAGTTGGATGAGCCTGAGCCGGTAGAACAGGTTACTGAACAACCTGAGGCTCAGATATCACGGGAACCGCGAAGATCGGGAATGATCCGTCGACAGCCTGAGCGCTATGACGGAGTCTACATCATATGATCATGATGAACCCCTCACTTATGCGGATGCGGTCAGTGGACCGGATTCAGCGAGATGGCTTGACGCTATGCGCGCCGAGATGGACTCCATGTCAGATAACCAAGTCTGGGATTTGGTTGATCCGCCTCCGGGAGTTATCCCTATAGGCTGTAAATGGATCTTCAAGAAGAAGATTGACATGGATGGTAACGTGGTTACCTATAAAGGCAGGCTAGTTGCGAAAGGTTTCAAACAAATCTACGGGATAGATTATGATGAAACTTTCTCACCTGTAGCTATGTTTAAGTCTATTCGGATTCTTTTCGCGATAGCTGCATATTATGATTATGAGATCTGGCAAATGGATGTGAAGACTGCTTTCCTTAATGGAAATTTGCAGGAGGATGTGTATATGACACAACTGAAGGGACCCCTAGACAAGGGGGTCGAAACCCTAATAGGTGGCGCAACAATGTCTCTAGCGGAATCTAGGGCTTCTAATAGATCTTTATATGTCATATAATCAACTTTAGTATGATTGAATAGAAGAAACGAATTCATACCATAGCCATTTCAAGATGGCGCCTTGGAAGCAAAAGTTGCAAGCGCCTCTTCTCCAAAGTCTCGCACACAAGATGAACAATGTGCTTCTTCCTTGGTGCTCCTTGTGCTAGCAAGGTTCCAAGGTTGTCTTGCCGAATGGAAAGGAAAGGAGATGATGATTTCTTCTCTTGGCCGAATCCTCCTCAACGTCAAAGCGTCGCCACACACGAAAAAACGTTAAGAGGAATAATACCGAGTGGCGAGAATAGAGAGCACTCTATTCGGTCGTGAACCATCTCCAAGTGGAGATCATGGTTACTAAAAATAGCAACCACGCATCGCCCCAACGTTCACGCCAAGTGAACATGTCGCCACACCTTGAACCATGCGCTCATTTCATGAGCCGGTTCAATTTTGGTTCGGTTTAAGAACCAATCAAGCCAAGCAATCAAGTCTAGATCTCAAATAAACCCTAAGGCTCCAGATCTAACCGTTCATCTCTTGATGCTTCTGATCTGACCAATCTAGCATCCATTCTCTCGATCGAAGCTTACCGATCTCAAGCCCTAATCAATCAAACATGATCAGACTAGATCTCACTTACAATCAGAGATAAAAACCTTTTAAACTGAACCTAACCAATTCAGTCCACTCGATCTGACTTAAGTAAGCCATATCATCAAATTGTGCGACCCTGAGGGTTTCCTTTAAATGTCGGTAACGATAACTCACGTTATCACGATCAGTGAGGAGTATCTAGCAACACATCACCGTCTCCCGATATAAAGGAAAGAGTCTTCCAAGACTACACCCAAAAACAACACAAGTGTGAATCAACTCACAAGGCATGCATACTTCCTTTGCCACTGGATTGTTCTTATTGGACAAGCGTGTCAAGCTTGCAATTCCAATATGATGAGCATGATTAGATCAGATGAACACTGTCATCTGGGTATGGCCATACTCTTTTCTCAATCATCTCATCCAGGGGGCCCCTTTAGAACATCACACTCCTTAAACAAGGAGACGGCAATCCTATGTCTATCACTAGTGCCCTAACCTGACTCAAGCTCATTATCCAAGATAGTCTATAATCATTATGTTTCAAATGACATTGAACTACCTCAAAACAATGACAATCATCATTTAGAAAACACAAGTGATCTCAAGTCAGAGGAAATGTGCCACTTGTCATATACAAGGAATATTCACATTGTGACAAGCAATTGAATATCCTAGTAGGGTCTGTCCAGCACATCCAATGTACCCATGAGTCTACATCTTATTCCATGCTCGAAGCATCCTATAAGATTAGAACACATATTAGTCTTAACCATATCAAGGCTGTCTCATGTTCACCAAGATACATCGACTAAGGACTTAACTGCATGTCAGCCCAGCTGAACAGCTTTGAGACATTATTCAGAAGAACATATATTGCAGCAGACAATGTAGCTAACTGAATAATAACCATGCCTTTATAAACATAAACGTTTATTACACGATACTGTTACAATCCCAAGGCCTCAAACATTAGGCTTAAGGGCATGCCATTGCTCCAGTGTTATCACAGAAGATAACCAAAGGATCTGCACTCGAAGGAACAACACCAAGTTCTCTCACGAACTTACGAATCCACACTGCCTCCTTGGATGCTTCTGAGGCTGCAACATACTCGGCTTCTGTTGTGGAATCAGCAACAGTTGACTGTTTGAAACTCTTCCACACCACTGCTCCTCCATTCAAGCTAAAAACATAGCCTGATTGCGATCGGAAATCATCCTGGTCATACTGGAACGAAGCGTCAGTATATCCTTCTATACTGAGTTCTTCCTGACCACCATATATCAAGAACATATCTTTGGTCCTCCGCAGATATTTTAAGATGTTCTTGACTGCAATCCAGTGTGCCTGACCTGGATTACTTTGGAAACGACTGGTCACGCTTAACCCGTAAGCAACGTCTGGGCGAGTACACAACATCGCATACATAATGGATCCAATAGCCGAAGCATAAGGCGTATTGTCCATTTCATCTTTCTCAGTCTGTGTTTGTGGACACTGACTCTTCGAAAGACTCAGACTATGTCTGACTGGAAGATATCCTCGTTTAGAATTCTCTAAATGAAATCTCTCCAGGACTTTATCGATGTAAGTACTCTGGCACAGCCCGAGAAGCCTCTTAGATCTATCCCTGTAGATCTTCACACCTAATACATAGGCTGCTTCTCCTAAATCTTTCATCTGGAAACATTTCCTTAACCATGCCTTCACAGCATGCATTTCAGGAATGTCATTTCCAATGATCAAGATATCATCGACGTAGAGGACTAGGAAAGTAATTACGCTCCCACTAAACCTCTTATATACACACGGGTCATCTTCGTTCTTGATGAAACCAAATTCAGTGACTGATTCATCAAAACGAATATTCCAGCTTCTCGATGCTTGTTTAAGTCCATAAATAGACTTCTTTAACTTGCATATCTTATGACGATCTGATGGATTAGTGAAACCCTCTGGTTGTGTCATATACACATCCTCATCCAGATTTCCATTAAGGAAAGCTGTTTTCACATCCATTTGCCAAATCTCATAATCGTAATATGCAGCTATCGCGAAAAGAATCCGAATAGACTTGAACATAGCTACAGGTGAGAAAGTTTCATCATAATCTATCCCGTAGATTTGTTTGAAACCTTTCGCAACTAGCCTGCCTTTATAGGTAACTACGTTACCATCCATGTCAATCTTCTTCTTGAAGATCCACTTACAGCCTATAGGGATAACTCCTGGAGGCGGATCAACCAAATCCCAAACTTGGTTATCTGACATGGAGTCCATCTCGGCGCGCATAGCTTCAAGCCATCTCGCTGACTCCGGTCCACTGACCGCATCCGCATAAGTGAGGGGTTCATCATTATCAATGATGTAGACTCCGTCATAGCGCTCAGGCTGTCGACGAATCCTTCCCGATCTTCGCGGTTCCCGTGATATCTGAGCCTCAGGTTGTTCAATAACCTGATCTACTGGCTCAGGCTCATCCAACTGTGCTTGAGCACTTTGTCCTTCCTCTGGATTCTCATCCAGTTTTATTTCTCTCCCACTGGCCTCTTGCAGAAGAAACTCCTTCTCAAGAAAAATGGCCGTCCGAGCAACAAATACCTTGTTCTCTTTGGGATCGTAGAAATAATAACCCTTAGTTTCCTTAGGGTAACCGACAAAGATACATTTGTCAGATCTGCTCTCTAGTTTCCCAGAGGCGAGCTTTTTGACATAAGCCTCGCAGCCCCAGATCCTGATAAATGTCAAGCCTGGCTGTTTCCCATACCATAATTCATATGGCGTCTTTGAAACGGCCTTGGATGGCACTCGGTTTAGTACTTTTGCAGCTGTTTCCAGTGCTAAACCCCAAAAGGAGTATGGAAGAGTAGCCTGACTCATCATAGAACGAACCATATCAAGTAACGTTCTATTTCTCCTCTCGGACACACCATTCCATTGCGGTGTTCCTGGCGGAGTGAGCTGTGAGATAATCCCACACTCCTTCAGATAGTCAGTAAACGTATGACTCAAGTATTCTCCACTTCGATCTGAGCGAAGTGCCTTGATATTTCGGCCTAGCTGATTCTGTATTTCATTCTTGAACTCTTTGAACTTGTCAAAAGATTCACTCTTATGTCTCATTAGATAGACATAGCCATACCTACTGAAATCATCAGTAAAGGTAATGAAGTACTGATAGCCACCTCTGGCATGTTTACTAAATGGCCCACACACATCACTGTGTATAAGGTCAAGTAAACCTGAAGCCCTTTGACCTTTGTTAAGAAAAGGTGACTTCGTCATTTTGCCCATCAAACAAGCTTTGCATGTATCAATCTCCTTGTAAGAGAATGATCCCAGCAGTCCATGATCATGCAACCGCTTAATGCGTTTCTCGTTAATATGGCCTAAACGACTATGCCATAGCAAGGTGCTGTCATCAGCATTCTTGGCTTTCTTAATATCAATTTTCTGTATAGAACATTCCATGTCCAACATGTATAACCCATTGTTAATTGAACCAGTTGCATAAACAATATTATCATAAGTTAAGACACACTTTGAAATATTGCATTCAAAGGAAAATCCCTTCCTGACAAGAGCAGGAATGGAAATAATATTTTTAGTAATACTGGGAACAAAATAACAATTGTCTAGTTCCAATACAATTCCAGATGGTAAAGAAATGAAATAGTCTCCTACAACAACAGCAGCAACCCGTGCCCTGTTTCCAACTCGTAGGTCCACCTCATGCTGTCCCACCTGCCTTCTTCTCTTGAGTTCCTGTACATTTGAACAAATGTGAACTCCACATGCAGTGTCCAACACCCATGATATAGAAGAAGAAAACATGACCTCAGTCACATAGATACCTGAGCCAGAAGCGAAGCTTCCCCTCTTATCTCCTTGGAGCGCTTTACAGTCCTTTTTCCAGTGACCCAGCTGGCCACAGTGGAAACACCTGTATTCCTTGGACCGCTTCACCTTCTGCTTCAGAGCCTTGCTGTAGCTCTTGACAGGGGCTTTGCCCTTCTTCCCCTTCTTCTTGTTCCTGGAAGGAACCATTAAGACAGAGGTCGAAGGCTTTCCCTTCAGAGTCTCCTCTGTAGTGAGGAGCATATTCAGCAGCTCTGCCGGAGTACAATCGATTTTGTTCATATTAAAGTTAATAATGAACGCGTCGAATGAAGGCGGGAGAGACTGCAGAATAATATCCACAGCAAGCTCCTGGTTGATGGTATGCCCCAGTTTCTCTAGAGCCTCCTTGTGCCCAATCATCTTGAGCACGTGAGCTCCCACTGGGCTCCCTTCAGCCAGTTTGCTCTGAAAGAACAGCTTTGTCAAATTATAGCGTTCTGTCCTCGCCTGTGCAGCATACAGCATCTTGAGGTTCGCTATAATCTCTATAGCCGACATATCCTCATGCTGACGCTGCAGCGGTGGCGTCATAGACGCTAGCATCAGGCAAGCGACATCAATGCTATCATTGACGTGCTTTTCATAGGCTTCCCGAACCGCCCTTGTGGCGTTCGGAGCGGGCTGAGGCGGTATCGCCGTCTCGAGGCCATACAGTTTCCTCTCTGCCTTAAGAACAATCTTAAGGTGTCCAAACCAGTCAGAGAAGTTCGGCCCAGCAAACTTCTCCCTTTCCAGTAGGGATCGCACATTGAAGTTCATGGTGTTCGTTGCTGCAGGTATCTACAACAATGCAAGAACAGCAAGGTCAGTATCAATGTTAAGAATCAATCAGGACTTAAGAAAGATTCTTTTTCTCACTATTTTATCTGACTGAAAAATCCATTAAACAGTCCGAAAGAGTAAACACTCTTTTAGTGAGATGGGATCCAGATTTCATACTGTTGGGGTATGCCCTTAAGGCTAATGTTTGAGGCCTATGGGAATGTATCAGTATCATGTAATAAACTGTTATGTTTATAAAGGCATGGTTGTTATTCAGTTAGTTACATTGTCTGCTGCAATATATGTTCTTCTGAATAATGTCTCAAAGCTGTTCAGCTGGGCTGACATGCAATTATGTCCTTAGTCGATATATCTTGGTGAACATGAGACAGCCTTGATATGGTCAAGACTAATATGTGTTCTAATCTTATAGGATGCTTCGAGCATGGAATAAGATGTAGACTCATGGGTACATTGGATGTACTGGACAGACCCTACTAGGATGTTCAATTGTTTGTCACAATGTGAATATTCCTTGAATGTGACAAGTGGCACATTTCCTCTGACTTGAGATCACTTGTGTTATCTAAATGATGATTGCCATTGTTTTGAGGTAGTTCAATATCATTTGAAACATAATGATTATAGACTATCTTGGATGGTGAGCTTGAATCAGGTTAGGGCACTAGTGATAGACATAGGATTGCCGTCTCCTTGTTTAAGGAGTGTGATGTTCTAAAGGGGCCCCCTGGATGAGATGATTGAGAAAGTGTATGGCCATACCCAGGTGACTGTGTTCATCTGATCTAATCATGCACATCAAATTGGAGTTACAAGCTTGACAGGCTTGTCCAATAAGAACATCCAGTGGCAAAGGAAATATGCATGCCTTGTGAATTGATTCACACTTGTGCTATGGTTTGGGTGTAGTCTTGGAAGACTCTTTCCTTTATATCGGGAGACAGTGATGTGTTGCTAGATACCCCTCACTGATCGTGATAATGAGAATTATCGTTACCGACATTTAGAGGAAACCCTCAGGGTCGCACAATTTGATGATATGGCTTACTTAAGTCAGATCGTGTGGACTGAATTGTTCGGGTTCAGTTTAAAGGGATTTAATCTCTGATTGTAAGTGAGATCTGGTCTAATCATGTTTGATTGATTAGGGCTTGAGATCGGTAAGCTTTGATCGAGAGATTGGATGCTAGATCGGTCAGATCAGGAGCATCGAGAGATTGACGGTCAGATCAAGAACTTAAGTGTTTATTGTGGTCTGGACTGATTGCTTGGTTTATTTGGTTATTGAACCAAACTTAAGTGAACCGGCTCATGGATGAGCGCTTGGTTCAATTCAAAGAAGAGAGGAAAATGCGATTGGTTAAATGCATGAACACATGATCGCATGAAAGAGTGAGGTTGGCTATTTTTAGCAACCACGTCTCCATGTCTTGTGTGGAGCGCATATCGTGTGGCCTCCTCTCTATTCTCGTCGCCTCCTCTCGTGTTGATCATTATTCTTCACGCCTTGAAGAGTTGAGAAGAAAAACAAGCAAGCTCTCTCTCATTTCCCATACGAAGGACTCCTTGAAGATTTGCTAGCACAAAGTCGCCAAGGAAGTAGTCGCCTTCTCATTGTGTGCGTCATCTAAGGAGAAGAGGCACTTGCGTCTTTGATTCTAAGACACCATCAAACCGATGGCAATGGTATGATTTTATCTCTTGTGCAATCGGTTTTTAAGTTGATAATAATACATGCATCAAAGGTCCTAGAAACCCTCCTTTCCGTTGCTTTAAAAATTACATGCGCCTATCTAGGGTTTCGCCCCCCTTATTTAGGGGTTCTTTCAATTGGTATCAGAGGCATTGTTTGCATGTTTCTATGATTGCTTAAAACTTTGTGATCCATGTATAAGTATGCTTAGATCTATAACATGCGCATATTAGATGTTCCATGCGAAAAATATATCATGTTACATTCAAACCTTGGCGCATGTTCTTGGCGCTTGTTTTTGTATGTTTTTCTCAAAAACTTATATCACATGCGCGTATAACCTTAGATCTAAGGCACCTACTGTAAACCCTTAGATGGGTTATTAGGGTTGAAATCTCAGTCTAGTCAAGATCCAACCAGTCTGATCAGACTATCTGACAGCCTGAATGGGTCGACCAGATAGCACCTTGGCGCAAGCCTGAGGTGGCTATAGGTCGACTGCAGACAGGTGTGTAGCGATGTCTGATTGAGACAACTAATGAACACACATGAGTTAGGCCCGGGGTCACACCCGCTTGCCAGACCTCATTGTGGTTGTTCAGCCCTGGCGCATGCATAGTTGACCTTATGGTCAACTCAAGTCAGTTAGGACTTGGTGCATGAAAGGGCAGTGGATCTGACTGGGTCTGATGAGTGGATCCCTAGTAATGGACCATTGTAAGGTAGTAGGGCGAATAAGGAAAATTAAAATTGATCCCAAGGGGTTTTCGAAATTTAATTTTTCATGAGTGGATCACATGTTGGTTGTAGCATATGCTTGTTTATTTCTTCTTATGTGGGCTGCCCGTTATTAATGTGTGCTGTGCTGGGGCCTGCGAGCCTGGGAGTTAATTGTAAATTAATTTTTATTTTTGTGATCTGCGAATCACAGTTTAATTAATTTATAATGTGAAATTGACCTGCGTGTCAATCTTGTCTAGATAGTTAAATTTGTAATTTAATTAGACAAGAGCACAGAGCACACTTGGCAGAGGCGCATGCAGCAGTGGCTGGACCAGGTGGGAGGTCTAGGGATCGACCCTAGGACCAGGCGCATATTCCTGGTGGGCGCACCTATGCTGCAGATGGCGCTTGGGCCCTGGTTTGGGCCAGATGAGCAGCTAAAGACCCATGAAGAGCAAGTGAAGACTTAATTTAAGTTAAGGTCTCACTAGGGCTATGGGCTTTTACCACATAAGATTCATGCTTTCTTTAGAGTAGGGATTTATCCCTTCTCGTTGCTCAGCATAGCACATGGTGGTCCAGGGAGTAGGTCGGGTCAGCTTGACCGTGTAGGCTACATATGTGGCGCATATGGTAGCACATGGAGGCAGCCATCTGTGGGGTCAGAGACTGTGTTGTACCAACTCAGTTGGCACAGTCTGCTGGATTGCCCGGATGAAGGGGAATCGCACGGGTTGGCGATTGGCTGGGACAGCCTACCAGAGATTAGTGCTTGTACTCTCTGTGCATCTTATCTCGCCTGAGCGGGACGCGGAGACCAAGTATGAAATCTGGATCCCATCTCACTAAAAGAGTTCTACTCTTTCGGGCTGTTTTGCTGGATTTTTCAGCCAGATAAAATAGTGAGAAAAAGAATCTTTCTTAAGTCCTGATTGATTCTTATACATTGATACTGACCTTGCTGTTCTTGCATTGTTGTAAATACCTGCAGCAACGAACACCATGAACTTCAATGTGCGATCCCTACTGGAAAGGGAGAAGTTTGCTGGGCCGAACTTCTCTGACTGGTTTGGACACCTTAAGATCGTTCTTAAGGCAGAGAGGAAACTGTATGTCCTCGAGACGGCGATACCGCCGCAGCCCGCTCCGAACGCCGCAAGGGCGGTTCGGGAAGCCTATGAAAAGCACGTCAATGATAGCATTGATGTCGCTTGCCTGATGCTAGCGTCTATGACGCCACCGCTGCAGCGTCAGCATGAGGACATGTCGGCTATAGAGATTATAGCGAACCTCAAGATGCTGTATGCTGCACAGGCAAGGACTGAGCGCTACAATTTGACGAAGCTCTTCTTTCAGAGCAAACTGGCTGAAGGGAGCCCAGTGGGAGCTCACGTGCTCAAGATGATTGGGCACAAGGAGGCTCTAGAGAAACTGGGGCATACCATCAACCAGGAGCTTGCTGTGGACATTATTCTGCAGTCTCTCCCGCCTTCATTCGACGCGTTCATTATTAATTTTAATATGAACAAAATCGATTGTACTCCGGCAGAGCTGCTGAATATGCTCTTGACCACTGAGGAGACTCTGAAGGGTAAGCCTTCGACCTCTGTCTTAATGGTTCCTTCTAGGAACAAGAAGAAGGGGAAGAAGGGCAAGGCCACTGTCAAGAGCTACAGCAAGGCTCTGAAGCAAAAGGTGAAGCGGTCCAAGGAATACAGGTGTTTCCACTGTGGCCAGCTGGGTCACTGGAAAAAGGACTGTAAAGCGCTCCAAGGAGATAAGAGGGGAAGCATCGCTTCTGGCTCAGGTATATTCGTGACTGAGGTCATGTTTTCTTCTTCTATATCATGGGTGTTGGACACTGCATGTGGAGTTCACATTTGTTCAAATGTACAGGAACTCAAGAGAAGAAGGCAGGTGGGACAGCATGAGGTGGACCTACGCGTTGGAAACGGAGCACGGGTTGCTGCTGTTGCTGTAGGAGACTACTTCATTTCTTTACCATCTGGCATTGTATTGGAACTAGACAATTGTTATTTTGTTCCCAGTATTACTAAAAATATTATCTCCATTCCTGCTCTTGTCAGGAAGGGATTTTCCTTTGAATGCAATATTTCAAAGTGTGTTTTATCTTTAGATAATATTGTTTATGCAACTGGTTCAATTAGCAATGGGTTATTCATGTTGGACATGGAATGTTCGATACAGCAAATTGATATTAAGAAAGCCAAGTATGCTGATGACAGCACCTTGTTATGGCATAGTCGTTTAGGCCATATTAACGAGAAACGCATTAAGCGGTTGCATGATAATGGACTGCTGGGATCATTCTCCTATAAGGAGATTGATACATGCAAGGCTTGTTTGATGGGTAAAATGACGAAGTCACCTTTTCCTCATAAAGGTCAAAGGGCTTCAGGTTTACTTGACCTTATACACAGTGATGTGTGTGGGCCATTTAGTAAACATGCCAGAGGTGGCTATCAGTACTTCATTACCTTTACTGATGATTTCAGTAGGTATGGCTATGTCTATCTGATGAGACATAAGAGTGAATCTTTTGACAAGTTCAAAGAGTTCAAGAATGAAGTACAAAATCAGCTAGGCCGAAATATCAAGGCACTTCGCTCAGATCGAGGTGGTGAATACTTGAGTCATACGTTTACTGACTATCTGAAGGAGTGTGGGATTATCTCACAGCTCACTCCGCCAGGAACACCGCAATGGAATGGTGTGTCCGAGAGGAGAAATAGAACGTTACTTGATATGGTTCGTTCTATGATGAGTCAGGCTACTCTTCCATACTCCTTTTGGGGTTTTGCGCTGGAAACAGCTGCAAAGGTACTAAACCGAGTGCCATCCAAGGCAGTTTCTAAGACTCCATATGAGTTATGGTATGGGAAACAGCCGAGCTTGACATTTATCAGGATCTGGGGCTGCGAGGCTTATGTCAAAAAGCTCGCCTCTGGGAAACTAGAGAGCAGATCTGACAAATGTATCTTTGTCGGTTACCCTAAGGAAACTAAGGGTTATTATTTCTACGATCCCAAGGAGAACAAGGTTTTTGTTGCTCGGACGGCCATATTTCTTGAGAAGGAGTTTCTTCTGCAAGAGGCCAGTGGGAGAGAAATAAAGCTGGATGAGAATCCAGAAGAAGGACAAAGTGACCAAGCAGAGTTGGATGAGCCTGAGCCGGTAGAACAGGTTATTGAACAACCTGAGGCTCAGATATCACGGGAACCGCGAAGATCGGGAAGGATCCGTCGACAGCCTGAGCGCTATGACGGAGTCTACATCATTGATCATGATGAACCCCTCACTTATGCGGATGCGGTCAGTGGACCGGAGTCAGCGAGATGGCTTGAAGCTATGCGCGCCGAGATGGACTCCATGTCAGATAACCAAGTTTGGGATTTGGTTGATCCGCCTCCGGGAGTTATCCCTATAGGCTGTAAATGGATCTTCAAGAAGAAGATTGACATGGATGGTAACGTAGTTACCTATAAAGGCAGGCTAGTTGCGAAAGGTTTCAAACAAATCTACGGGATAGATTATGATGAAACTTTCTCACCTGTAGCCATGTTTAAGTCTATTCGGATTCTTTTCGCGATAGCTGCATACTATGATTATGAGATCTGGCAGATGGATGTGAAAACAGCTTTCCTTAATGGAAATCTGGATGAGGATGTGTACAGGACACAACCAGAGGGTTTCACTAATCCAGCAGATCGTCATAAGATATGCAAGTTAAAGAAGTCTATTTATGGACTTAAGCAAGCATCTAGAAGCTGGAATATTCGTTTTGATGAATCAGTCACCGAATTTGGTTTCATCAAGAACGAGGATGACCCGTGTGTATATAAGAGGTTTAGTGGGAGCGTAATTACTTTTCTTGTCCTCTACGTCGATGACATCTTGATCATTGGAAATGACATTCCTGAAATGCATGCTGTTAAAGCATGGCTAAGGAAATGTTTCCAGATGAAAGATTTAGGAGAAGCAGCCTATGTATTAGGTGTGAAGATCTACAGGGATAGATCTAAGAGGCTTCTCGGGCTGTGCCAGAGTACTTACATCGATAAGGTCCTGGAGAGATTTCATTTAGAGAATTCTAAACGAGGATATCTTCCAGTCAGACATGGTCTGAATCTTTCGAAGAGTCAGTGTCCACAAACACAGACTGAGAAAGATGAAATGGACAATACGCCTTATGCTTCGGCTATTGGTTCCATTATGTATGCGATGTTGTGTACTCGCCCAGACGTCGCTTACGGGTTAAGCGTGACCAGTCGTTTCCAAGGTAATCCAGGTATGGCGCACTGGATTGCAGTCAAGAATATTTTAAAATATCTGCGGAGGACCAAAGATATGTTCTTGATATATGGTGGTCAGGAAGAACTCAGTATTGAAGGATATACTGACGCTTCGTTCCAGTCTGACCAGGATGATTTCCGATCGCAATCAGGCTATGTTTTTAGCTTTAATGGAGGTGCAGTGGTGTGGAAGAGTTTCAAACAGTCAACTGTTGCTGATTCCACAACAGAAGCCGAGTATGTTGCAGCCTCGGAAGCATCCAAGGAGGCAGTGTGGATTCGTAAGTTCGTGAGAGAACTTGGTGTCGTTCCTTCGAGTGCAGATCCTTTGGTTATCTTCTGTGATAACACTGGAGCAATTGCACAAGCAAAGGAACCACGGTCGCACCAGAAGTCCAAGCACATACAGAGACGGTTTCATTTGATCAGGGAGATCATAGATCGTGGCGAGATCAAAATCTGCAAGGTTCATACAGATGACAATCTGGCTGACCCGCTTACCAAGCCTCTGGCGCAGCAGAAGCATCAGAAGCACTGTAATAATATGGGTTTGAGATTTCTCAACCATTAGATTAAGTGCAAGTGGGAGATTGTTGGGGTATGCCCTTAAGGCTAATGTTTGAGGCCTATGGGAATGTATCAGTATCATGTAATAAACTGTTATGTTTATAAAGGCATGGTTGTTATTCAGTTAGTTACATTGTCTGCTGCAATATATGTTCTTCTGAATAATGTCTCAAAGCTGTTCAGCTGGGCTGACATGCAATTATGTCCTTAGTCGATATATCTTGGTGAACATGAGACAGCCTTGATATGGTCAAGACTAATATGTGTTCTAATCTTATAGGATGCTTCGAGCATGGAATAAGATGTAGACTCATGGGTACATTGGATGTACTGGACAGACCCTACTAGGATGTTCAATTGTTTGTCACAATGTGAATATTCCTTGAATGTGACAAGTGGCACATTTCCTCTGACTTGAGATCACTTGTGTTATCTAAATGATGATTGCCATTGTTTTGAGGTAGTTCAATATCATTTGAAACATAATGATTATAGACTATCTTGGATGGTGAGCTTGAATCAGGTTAGGGCACTAGTGATAGACATAGGATTGCCGTCTCCTTGTTTAAGGAGTGTGATGTTCTAAAGGGGCCCCCTGGATGAGATGATTGAGAAAGTGTATGGCCATACCCAGGTGACTGTGTTCATCTGATCTAATCATGCACATCAAATTGGAGTTACAAGCTTGACAGGCTTGTCCAATAAGAACATCCAGTGGCAAAGGAAATATGCATGCCTTGTGAATTGATTCACACTTGTGCTATGGTTTGGGTGTAGTCTTGGAAGACTCTTTCCTTTATATCGGGAGACAGTGATGTGTTGCTAGATACCCCTCACTGATCGTGATAATGAGAATTATCGTTACCGACATTTAGAGGAAACCCTCAGGGTCGCACAATTTGATGATATGGCTTACTTAAGTCAGATCGTGTGGACTGAATTGTTCGGGTTCAGTTTAAAGGGATTTAATCTCTAATTGTAAGTGAGATCTGGTCTAATCATGTTTGATTGATTAGGGCTTGAGATCGGTAAGCTTTGATCGAGAGATTGGATGCTAGATCGGTCAGATCAGGAGCATCGAGAGATTGACGGTCAGATCAAGAACTTAAGTGTTTATTGTGGTCTGGACTGATTGCTTGGTTTATTTGGTTATTGAACCAAACTTAAGTGAACCGGCTCATGGATGAGCGCTTGGTTCAATTCAAAGAAGAGAGGAAAATGCGATTGGTTAAATGCATGAACACATGATCGCATGAAAGAGTGAGGTTGGCTATTTTTAGCAACCACGTCTCCATGTCTTGTGTGGAGCGCATATCGTGTGGCCTCCTCTCTATTCTCGTCGCCTCCTCTCGTGTTGATCATTATTCTTCACGCCTTGAAGAGTTGAGAAGAAAAACAAGCAAGCTCTCTCTCATTTCCCATACGAAGGACTCCTTGAAGATTTGCTAGCACAAAGTCGCCAAGGAAGTAGTCGCCTTCTCATTGTGTGCGTCATCTAAGGAGAAGAGGCACTTGCGTCTTTGATTCTAAGACACCATCAAACCGATGGCAATGGTATGATTTTATCTCTTGTGCAATCGGTTTTTAAGTTGATAATAATACATGCATCAAAGGTCCTAGAAACCCTCCTTTCCGTTGCTTTAAAAATTACATGCGCCTATCTAGGGTTTCGCCCCCCTTATTTAGGGGTTCTTTCACATACTTGGTCTCCGCGTCCCGCTCAGGCGAGATAAGATGCACAGAGAGTACAAGCACTAATCTCTGGTAGGCTGTCCCAGCCAATCGCCAACCCGTGCGATTCCCCTTCATCTGGGCAATCCAGCAGACTGTGCCAACTGAGTTGGTACAACACAGTCTCTGATCCCACAGATGGCTGCCTCCATGTGCTACCATATGCGCCACATATGTAGCCTACATGGTCAAGCTGACCCGACCTACTCCCTGGACCACCATGTGCTATGCTGAGCAACGAGAAGGGATAAATCCCTACTCTGTAACACACAGGTGTAATCCCACACCGTCTGAAGATAGATGGACGTGCCCACTGAGTGGGTACAACACGGCTCCAACGATAGTCAGAACAGTGAGGTTTCGCGTCAGAAGGCTTACGAGCTTGATATTTTAGCGTTGGATTTTAACGGTCTTTTATCTTCCTTACTATCAAGCAATTCCTATGGTGATAGCAGAAGATAAACTAATCATGCAATTCTAATATTTAAACAATAAATAAAAGAAAGCATGAATCTTATGTGGTAAAAGCCCATAGCCCTAAGTAAGACCTTAATTTAACTTAAGTCTTGACTTGCTTTTGCTTCATGGGGCTTTTGCTGCTCATCTGACCCAAACCAGGGCCCAAGCGCCAACTGCAGTACAGGTGCGCCCACCAGGTAAACGCGCCTGGTCCCAGAGTCGAACCCTGGACCTCCCACCTGGTCTAGCCACTGCTGCATGCGCCTCTGCCAAGTGTGCTCTGTGCTCTTGTCTAATTAAATTACAAATTTAACTATCTAGACAAGATTGACACGCAGGTCAATTACACATTATAAATTAATTAAACTGTGATTCGCAGATCACAAAAATAAAAATTAATTTACAATTAATTCCCAGGCACGCAGGCCCCAGCACAGCACACATTAAGAACGGGCAGCCCACATAAGAATAAATAGACAAACACATGGCATCAATCAACATGTGATCCAGTCATTAAAATAAAATTTTCGAAAAACCCCATGGGCATCAATTTTATTTTGCTTATATGCCCTACAATCTTACAACGGTCCATTACTAGGGATCCACTCATCCAACCTAGTCAGATCCACTGCCCTTACATGCACCAAGTCCTAACTGACTTGAGTCGACCATAAGGTCAACCATGCATGCGCCAGGGCTGAACAACCACAATGAGGTCTGGCAAGCGGGTGTGACCCCGGGCCTAACTCATGTGCGTTCATGGGTTGCCTCAATCAGACATCGCTACACGCCTGTCTGCAGCCGACCTGTAGCCACCACGTGCTTGCGCACAGGTGCTACCTGGTCAACCCATCAAGGCTGTCAGATGGTCTGATCAGACTTTTGGATCCAACCTAGGGGGTGACTTCAACCCTAATAACCCGTCTAAGGGTTTACTACAAGGCCTTAGATCTAATAAGGTCGCGCAAGTGAAATGGTTTTTAAAACATAACATCATGCGCCAACAACATGCGCCAAGGAAACATACATATAGTTTCGGATATGCAAACTTAACATGTAAGTTTTCGCATGGTGAAGATCTAAGCATACAAATGAATACATGGATCACACAGCAATCATATGATCATATAAAACTCAGCTCTGATACCAATTGAAGGGACCCCTAGACAAGGGGGTCGAAACCCTAATAGGTGGCGCAACAATGTCTCTAGCGGAATCTAGGGCTTCTAATAGATCTTTATATGTCATATAATCAACTTTAGTATGATTGAATAGAAGAAACGAATTCATACCATAGCCATTTCAAGATGGCGCCTTGGAAGCAAAAGTTGCAAGCGCCTCTTCTCCAAAGTCTCGCACACAAGATGAACAATGTGCTTCTTCCTTGGTGCTCCTTGTGCTAGCAAGGTTCCAAGGTTGTCTTGCCGAATGGAAAGGAAAGGAGATGATGATTTCTTCTCTTGGCCGAATCCTCCTCAACGTCAAAGCGTCGCCACACACGAAAAAACGTTAAGAGGAATAATACCGAGTGGCGAGAATAGAGAGCATTCTATTCGGTCGTGAACCATCTCCAAGTGGAGATCATGGTTACTAAAAATAGCAACCACGCATCGCCCCAACGTTCACGCCAAGTGAACATGTCGCCACACCTTGAACCATGCGCTCATTTCATGAGCCGGTTCAATTTTGGTTCGGTTTAAGAACCAATCAAGCCAAGCAATCAAGTCTAGATCTCAAATAAACCCTAAGGCTCCAGATCTAACCGTTCATCTCTTGATGCTTCTGATCTGACCAATCTAGCATCCATTCTCTCGATCGAAGCTTACCGATCTCAAGCCCTAATCAATCAAACATGATCAGACTAGATCTCACTTACAATCAGAGATAAAAACCTTTTAAACTGAACCTAACCAATTCAGTCCACTCGATCTGACTTAAGTAAGCCATATCATCAAATTGTGCGACCCTGAGGGTTTCCTTTAAATGTCGGTAATGATAACTCACGTTATCACGATCAGTGAGGGGTATCTAGCAACACATCACCGTCTCCCGATATAAAGGAAAGAGTCTTCCAAGACTACACCCAAAAACAACACAAGTGTGAATCAACTCACAAGGCATGCATACTTCCTTTGCCACTGGATTGTTCTTATTGGACAAGCGTGTCAAGCTTGTAATTCCAATATGATGAGCATGATTAGATCAGATGAACACTGTCATCTGGGTATGGCCATACTCTTTTCTCAATCATCTCATCCAGGGGGCCCCTTTAGAACATCACACTCCTTAAACAAGGAGACGGCAATCCTATGTCTATCACTAGTGCCCTAACCTGACTCAAGCTCATTATCCAAGATAGTCTATAATCATTATGTTTCAAATGACATTGAACTACCTCAAAACAATGACAATCATCATTTAGAAAACACAAGTGATCTCAAGTCAGAGGAAATGTGCCACTTGTCATATACAAGGAATATTCACATTGTGACAAGCAATTCAATATCCTAGTAGGGTCTGTCCAGCACATCCAATGTACCCATGAGTCTACATCTTATTCCATGCTCGAAGCATCCTATAAGATTAGAACACATATTAGTCTTAACCATATCAAGGCTGTCTCATGTTCACCAAGATACATCGACTAAGGACTTAACTGCATGTCAGCCCAGCTGAACAGCTTTGAGACATTATTCAGAAGAACATATATTGCAGCAGACAATGTAGCTAACTGAATAATAACCATGCCTTTATAAACATAAACGTTTATTACACGATACTGTTACAATCCCAAGGCCTCAAACATTAGGCTTAAGGGCATGCCATTGCTCCAGTGTTATCACAGAAGATAACCAAAGGATCTGCACTCGAAGGAACAACACCAAGTTCTCTCACGAACTTACGAATCCACACTGCCTCCTTGGATGCTTCCGAGGCTGCAACATACTCGGCTTCTGTTGTGGAATCAGCAACAGTTGACTGTTTGAAACTCTTCCACACCACTGCTCCTCCATTCAAGCTAAAAACATAGCCTGATTGCGATCGGAAATCATCCTGGTCATACTGGAATGAAGCGTCAGTATATCCTTCTATACTGAGTTCTTCCTGACCACCATATATCAAGAACATATCTTTGGTCCTCCGCAGATATTTTAAGATGTTCTTGACTGCAATCCAGTGTGCCTGACCTGGATTACTTTGGAAACGACTGGTCACGCTTAACCCGTAAGCAACGTCTGGGCGAGTACACAACATCGCATACATAATGGATCCAATAGCCGAAGCATAAGGCGTATTGTCCATTTCATCTTTCTCAGTCTGTGTTTGTGGACACTGACTCTTCGAAAGACTCAGACCATGTCTGACTGGAAGATATCCTCGTTTAGAATTCTCTAAATGAAATCTCTCCAGGACTTTATCGATGTAAGTACTCTGGCACAACCCGAGAAGCCTCTTAGATCTATCCCTGTAGATCTTCACACCTAATACATAGGCTGCTTCTCCTAAATCTTTCATCTGGAAACATTTCCTTAACCATGCCTTCACAGCATGCATTTCAGGAATGTCATTTCCAATGATCAAGATATCATCGACGTAGAGGACTAGGAAAGTAATTACGCTCCCACTAAACCTCTTATATACACACGGGTCATCTTCGTTCTTGATGAAACCAAATTCAGTGACTGATTCATCAAAACGAATATTCCAGCTTCTCGATGCTTGTTTAAGTCCATAAATAGACTTCTTTAACTTGCATATCTTATGACGATCTGATGGATTAGTGAAACCCTCTGGTTGTGTCATATACACATCCTCATCCAGATTTCCATTAAGGAAAGCTGTTTTCACATCCATTTGCCAAATCTCATAATCGTAATATGCAGCTATCGCGAAAAGAATCCGAATAGACTTGAACATAGCTACAGGTGAGAAAGTTTCATCATAATCTATCCCGTAGATTTGTTTGAAACCTTTCGCAACTAGCCTGCCTTTATAGGTAACTACGTTACCATCCATGTCAATCTTCTTCTTGAAGATCCACTTACAGCCTATAGGGATAACTCCCGGAGGCGGATCAACCAAATCCCAAACTTGGTTATCTGACATGGAGTCCATCTCGGCGCGCATAGCTTCAAGCCATCTCGCTGACTCCGGTCCACTGACCGCATCCGCATAAGTGAGGGGTTCATCATTATCAATGATGTAGACTCCGTCATAGCGCTCAGGCTGTCGACGAATCCTTCCCGATCTTCGCGGTTCCCGTGATATCTGAGCCTCAGGTTGTTCAATAACCTGATCTACTGGCTCAGGCTCATCCAACTGTGCTTGAGCACTTTGTCCTTCCTCTGGATTCTCATCCAGTTTTATTTCTCTCCCACTGGCCTCTTGCAGAAGAAACTCCTTCTCAAGAAAAATGGCCGTCCGAGCAACAAATACCTTATTCTCTTTGGGATCGTAGAAATAATAACCCTTAGTTTCCTTAGGGTAACCGACAAAGATACATTTGTCAGATCTGCTCTCTAGTTTCCCAGAGGCGAGCTTTTTGACATAAGCCTCGCAGCCCCAGATCCTGATAAATGTCAAGCCTGGCTGTTTCCCATACCATAATTCATATGGCGTCTTTGAAACGGCCTTGGATGGCACTCGGTTTAGTACTTTTGCAGCTGTTTCCAGTGCTAAACCCCAAAAGGAGTATGGAAGAGTAGCCTGACTCATCATAGAACGAACCATATCAAGTAACGTTATATTTCTCCTCTCGGACACACCATTCCATTGCGGTGTTCCTGGCGGAGTGAGCTGTGAGATAATCCCACACTCCTTCAGATAGTCAGTAAACGTATGACTCAAGTATTCTCCACTTCGATCTGAGCGAAGTGCCTTGATATTTCGGCCTAGCTGATTCTGTACTTCATTCTTGAACTCTTTGAACTTGTCAAAAGATTCACTCTTATGTCTCATCAGATAGACATAGCCATACCTACTGAAATCATCAGTAAAGGTAATGAAGTACTGATAGCCACCTCTAGCATGTTTACTAAATGGCCCACACACATCACTGTGTATAAGGTCAAGTAAACCTGAAGCCCTTTGACCTTTGTTAAGAAAAGGTGACTTCGTCATTTTGCCCATCAAACAAGCTTTGCATGTATCAATCTCCTTGTAAGAGAATGATCCCAGCAGTCCATGATCATGCAACCGCTTAATGCGTTTCTCGTTAATATGGCCTAAACGACTATGCCATAGCAAGGTGCTGTCATCAGCATTCTTGGCTTTCTTAATATCAATTTTCTGTATAGAACATTCCATGTCCAACATGTATAACCCATTGTTAATTGAACCAGTTGCATAAACAATATTATCATAAGTTAAGACACACTTTGAAATATTGCATTCAAAGGAAAATCCCTTCATGACAAGAGCAGGAATGGAAATAATATTTTTAGTAATACTGGGAACAAAATAACAATTGTCTAGTTCCAATACAATTCCAGATGGTAAAGAAATGAAATAGTCTCCTACAACAACAGCAGCAACCCGTGCCCTGTTTCCAACTCGTAGGTCCACCTCATGCTGTCCCACCTGCCTTCTTCTCTTGAGTTCCTGTACATTTGAACAAATGTGAACTCCACATGCAGTGTCCAACACCCATGATATAGAAGAAGAAAACATGACCTCAGTCACATAGATACCTGAGCCAGAAGCGAAGCTTCCCCTCTTATCTCCTTGGAGCGCTTTACAGTCCTTTTTCCAGTGACCCAGCTGGCCACAGTGGAAACACCTGTATTCCTTGGACCGCTTCACCTTCTGCTTCAGAGCCTTGCTGTAGCTCTTGACAGGGGCTTTGCCCTTCTTCCCCTTCTTCTTGTTCCTGGAAGGAACCATTAAGACAGAGGTCGAAGGCTTTCCCTTCAGAGTCTCCTCTATAGTGAGGAGCATATTCAGCAGCTCTGCCGGAGTACAATCGATTTTGTTCATATTAAAGTTAATAATGAACGCGTCGAATGAAGGCGGGAGAGACTGCAGAATAATATCCACAGCAAGCTCCTGGTTGATGGTATGCCCCAGTTTCTCTAGAGCCTCCTTGTGCCCAATCATCTTGAGCACGTGAGCTCCCACTGGGCTCCCTTCAGCCAGTTTGCTCTGAAAGAACAGCTTTGTCAAATTATAGCGTTCTGTCCTCGCCTGTGCAGCATACAGCATCTTGAGGTTCGCTATAATCTCTATAGCCGACATATCCTCATGCTGACGCTGCAGCGGTGGCGTCATAGACGCTAGCATCAGGCAAGCGACATCAATGCTATCATTGATGTGCTTTTCATAGGCTTCCCGAACCGCCCTTGTGGCGTTCGGAGCGGGCTGAGGCGGTATCGCCGTCTCGAGGACATACAGTTTCCTCTCTGCCTTAAGAACAATCTTAAGGTGTCCAAACCAGTCAGAGAAGTTCGGCCCAGCAAACTTCTCCCTTTCCAGTAGGGATCGCACATTGAAGTTCATGGTGTTCGTTGCTGCAGGTATCTACAACAATGCAAGAATAGCAAGGTCAGTATCAATGTTAAGAATCAATCAGGACTTAAGAAAGATTCTTTTTCTCACTATTTTATCTGACTGAAAAATCCATTAAACAGTCCGAAAGAGTAAACACTCTTTTAGTGAGATGGGATCCAGATTTCATACTTGGTCTCCGCGTCCCGCTCAGGCGAGATAAGATGCACAGAGAGTACAAGCACTAATCTCTGGTAGGCTGTCCCAGCCAATCGCCAACCCGTGCGATTCCCCTTCATCTGGGCAATCCAGCAGACTGTGCCAACTGAGTTGGTACAACACAGTCTCTGATCCCACAGATGGCTGCCTCCATGTGCTACCATATGCGCCACATATGTAGCCTACATGGTCAAGCTGACCCGACCTACTCCCTGGACCACCATGTGCTATGCTGAGCAACGAGAAGGGATAAATCTCTACTCTGTAACACACAGGTGTAATCCCACACCGTCTGAAGATAGATGGACGTGCCCACTGAGTGGGTACAACACGGCTCCAACGATAGTCAGAACAGTGAGGTTTCGCGTCAGAAGGCTTACGAGCTTGATATTTTAGCGTTGGATTTTAACGGTCTTTTATCTTCCTTACTATCAAGCAATTCCTATGGTGATAGCAGAAGATAAACTAATCATGCAATTCTAATATTTAAACAATAAATAAAAGAAAGCATGAATCTTATGTGGTAAAAGCCCATAGCCCTAAGTAAGACCTTAATTTAACTTAAGTCTTGACTTGCTTTTGCTTCATGGGGCTTTTGCTGCTCATCTGGCCCAAACCAGGGCCCAAGCGCCAACTGCAGTACAGGTGCGCCCACCAGGTAAACGCGCCTGGTCCCAGAGTCGAACCCTGGACCTCCCACCTGGTCTAGCCACTGCTGCATGCGCCTCTGCCAAGTGTGCTCTGTGCTCTTGTCTAATTAAATTACAAATTTAACTATCTAGACAAGATTGACACGCAGGTCAATTACACATTATAAATTAATTAAACTGTGATTCGCAGATCACAAAAATAAAAATTAATTTACAATTAATTCCCAGGCACGCAGGCCCCAGCACAGCACACATTAAGAACGGGCAGCCCACATAAGAATAAATAGACAAACACATGGCATCAATCAACATGTGATCCAGTCATTAAAATAAAATTTTCGAAAAACCCCATGGGCATCAATTTTATTTTGCTTATATGCCCTACAATCTTACAACGGTCCATTACTAGGGATCCACTCATCCAACCTAGTCAGATCCACTGCCCTTACATGCACCAAGTCCTAACTGACTTGAGTCGACCATAAGGTCAACCATGCATGCGCCAGGGCTGAACAACCACAATGAGGTCTGGCAAGCGGGTGTGACCCCGGGCCTAACTCATGTGCGTTCATGGGTTGCCTCAATCAGACATCGCTACACACCTGTCTGCAGCCGACCTGTAGCCACCACGTGCTTGCGCACAGGTGCTACCTGGTCAACCCATCAAGGCTGTCAGATGGTCTGATCAGACTTTTGGATCCAACCTAGGGGGTGACTTCAACCCTAATAACCCGTCTAAGGGTTTACTACAAGGCCTTAGATCTAATAAGGTCGCGCAAGTGAAATGGTTTTTAAAACATAACATCATGCGCCAACAACATGCGCCAAGGAAACATACATATAGTTTCGGATATGCAAACTTAACATGTAAGTTTTCGCATGGTGAAGATCTAAGCATACAAATGAATACATGGATCACACAGCAATCATATGATCATATAAAACTCAGCTCTGATACCAATTGAAGGGACCCCTAGACAAGGGGGTCGAAACCCTAATAGGTGGCGCAACAATGTCTCTAGCGGAATCTAGGGCTTCTAATAGATCTTTATATGTCATATAATCAACTTTAGTATGATTGAATAGAAGAAACGAATTCATACCATAGCCATTTCAAGATGGCGCCTTGGAAGCAAAAGTTGCAAGCGCCTCTTCTCCAAAGTCTCGCACACAAGATGAACAATGTGCTTCTTCCTTGGTGCTCCTTGTGCTAGCAAGGTTCCAAGGTTGTCTTGCCGAATGGAAAGGAAAGGAGATGATGATTTCTTCTCTTGGCCGAATCCTCCTCAACGTCAAAGCGTCGCCACACACGAAAAAACGTTAAGAGGAATAATACCGAGTGGCGAGAATAGAGAGCACTCTATTCGGTCGTGAACCATCTCCAAGTGGAGATCATGGTTACTAAAAATAGCAACCACGCATCGCCCCAACGTTCACGCCAAGTGAACATGTCGCCACACCTTGAACCATGCGCTCATTTCATGAGCCGGTTCAATTTTGGTTCGGTTTAAGAACCAATCAAGCCAAGCAATCAAGTCTAGATCTCAAATAAACCCTAAGGCTCCAGATCTAACCGTTCATCTCTTGATGCTTCTGATCTGACCAATCTAGCATCCATTCTCTCGATCGAAGCTTACCGATCTCAAGCCCTAATCAATCAAACATGATCAGACTAGATCTCACTTACAATCAGAGATAAAAACCTTTTAAACTGAACCTAACCAATTCAGTCCACTCGATCTGACTTAAGTAAGCCATATCATCAAATTGTGCGACCCTGAGGGTTTCCTTTAAATGTCGGTAACGATAACTCACGTTATCACGATCAGTGAGGGGTATCTAGCAACACATCACCGTCTCCCGATATAAAGGAAAGAGTCTTCCAAGACTACACCCAAAAACAACACAAGTGTGAATCAACTCACAAGGCATGCATACTTCCTTTGCCACTGGATTGTTCTTATTGGACAAGCGTGTCAAGCTTGTAATTCCAATATGATGAGCATGATTAGATCAGATGAACACTGTCATCTGGGTATGGCCATACTCTTTTCTCAATCATCTCATCCAGGGGGCCCCTTTAGAACATCACACTCCTTAAACAAGGAGATGGCAATCCTATGTCTATCACTAGTGCCCTAACCTGACTCAAGCTCATTATCCAAGATAGTCTATAATCATTATGTTTCAAATGACATTGAACTACCTCAAAACAATGACAATCATCATTTAGAAAACACAAGTGATCTCAAGTCAGAGGAAATGTGCCACTTGTCATATACAAGGAATATTCACATTGTGACAAGCAATTCAATATCCTAGTAGGGTCTGTCCAGCACATCCAATGTACCCATGAGTCTACATCTTATTCCATGCTCGAAGCATCCTATAAGATTAGAACACATATTAGTCTTAACCATATCAAGGCTGTCTCATGTTCACCAAGATACATCGACTAAGGACTTAACTGCATGTCAGCCCAGCTGAACAGCTTTGAGACATTATTCAGAAGAACATATATTGCAGCAGACAATGTAGCTAACTGAATAATAACCATGCCTTTATAAACATAAACGTTTATTACACGATACTGTTACAATCCCAAGGCCTCAAACATTAGGCTTAAGGGCATACCCCAACAACAACCTGAAGGTTTCACTAATCCATCAGATCGTCATAAAATATGCAAGTTAAAGAAGTCTATTTATGGACTTAAACAAGCATCGAGAAGCTGGAATATTCGTTTTGATGAATCAATCTCTGAATTTGGTTTCATCAAGAACGAGGATGACCCGTGTGTATATAAGAGGTTTAGTGGGAGCGTGATTACTTTCCTAGTCCTCTACGTCGATGATATCTTGATCATTGGAAACGATATTCCTGAAATGCATGCGGTTAAGGCATGGTTAGGAAATGTTTTCAGATGAAAGATTTGGGAGAAGCAGCCTATGTATTATGTGTGAAGATCTACAGGGATAGATCTAAGAGGCTTCTCGGGCTATGCCAGAGTACTTACATCGATAAAGTCCTGGAGAGATTTCATTTAGAGAATTCTAAAAGAGGATATCTTCCAGTCAGACATGGTCTGAATCTTTCAAAGAGTCAGTGTCCACAAACACAGACTGAGAAAGATGAAATGGACAATACGCCTTATGCTTCGGCTATTGGATCCATTATGTATGCGATGTTGTGTACTCGCCCAGACGTCGCTTACGGGTTAAGCGTGACTAGTCGGTTCCAAAGTAATCCAGGTATGGCGCACTGGATTGCAGTCAAGAACATTTTAAAATATCTTCGGAGGACCAAAGATATGTTCTTGGTGTATGGTGGTCAGGAAGAACTCAGTATAGAAGGATATACTGACGCTTCGTTCCAATCTGACCAGGATGATTTCCGATCGCAATCAGGCTATGTTTTTAGCTTGAATGGAGGAGCAGTGGTGTGGAAAAGTTTCAAACAGTCAATCGTTGCTGATTCCACAACAGAAGCCGAGTATGTTGCAGCCTCGGAAGCATCCAAGGAGGCAGTGTGGATTCGTAAGTTCGTGAGAGAACTTGGTGTTGTTCCTTCGAGTGCAGATCCTTTGGTTATCTTCTGTGATAACACTGGAGCAATCGCACAAGCAAAGGAACCACGGTCGCACCAGAAGTCCAAGCACATACAGAGACGGTTTCACTTGATCAGGGAGATCATAGATCGTGGCGAGATCAAAGTCTGCAAGGTTCATACAGATGACAATCTGGCAGACCCGCTTACCAAGCCTCTGGCGCAGCAGAAGCATGAGAAGCATTGTAATAATATGGGTTTGAGATTTCTCAACCATTAGATTAAGTGCAAGTGGGAGATTGTTGGGGTATGCCCTTTAAGGCTAATGTTTGAGGCCTTGGGATTGTAACAGTATCATGTATAAACTCTTATGTTTATAAAGGCAATGGTTGTTATTCAGTTGGTTACATTGTCTGCTGCAATAATTGTACTTCTGAATAATGTCTCAATGGTGTTCAGCTAGGCTGACATGCTGTAATGTCCTTAGTCGAGATATCTTGGTGAACATGAGACAGCCTTGATATGATTGAGACTAATATGTGTTCTAATCTTATAGGATGCTTCGAGCATGGAATAAGATGTAGACTCATGGGTACATTGGATGTACTGGACAGACCCTACTAGGATATTCAATTGCTTGTCACAATGTGAATAATCCTTGATTGCAACAAGTGGCACATTTCCTCTGACTTGAGATCACTTGTGTTTCTAAATGATGATTGTCATTGTTTTGAGGTAGTTCAATATCATTTGAAACATAATGGTTATAGACTATCTTGGATGGTGAGCTTGAGTCAGGTTAGGGCACTAGTGATAGATAAAGGATTGCCGTCTCCTTAATTGGAGTGTGATGTTATAAAGGGGCCCCCCTCTGTAACATCCCACATTCTTAACCCCAAACAAATGGCACAATTCACAAATGATACAGGATGTTTCATATAAGATCGATCATATGCTAGGTAAAACCGAGTTCAAGAAAACACGATCTGAAAAATTTCCATAAATCCATACATACAAATTCACAAAACTCAAATCTCATAAATCTCATAAGGGTACCTGCCACCACGCAATCCTTGCACTAGACATATGCAAGGCAATAGTTATATCAAAACCGATTCAAATTCATAAAATCCATAAAGGTACCTGCCACCAGGCAATACTTGCACTAGACATATGCAAGTTACAGGGTATATCAAAACCGATTGCACAGAATATACAACAAGCCGAAATTCAAAACAAAATCACAAAATCGATTTTATAAACTCATACCAAACACCGAAACCAGGCTGAAGCCCGCGGTGACTCAAAAATCAAACTCATAAGACTGCCATAACCGGCAACATAATTCACATAGTTCACATAGTCTCATGATTCACATAGTTCATATAATTTATGTTAAGGCCACAACCGGCCCCAAGAATTAAGCATAAAAATTCTTAAAACAGCAAACAGCATAATTATCCACGCCAAAGCACTCAAGACATGCGCCCCTGCTCTATGCCTGAAAATAGTGAGGGGTGAGCTACACAGCCCAGTGAGTGGATAGTCTAAATCGACCATCCAGAACATACATTCAAAAATATAGGCAGATTATTTTAAAAATCTTTAACAGGAACATTATGTCAACATATAACAAAATAAAGAAACAGAAGTCATATAGACAGTTAAATGTACACACTAGCATATTACAAATTCAGGTTCTAGAGTTTTACTCTAACCCAATTAAACACATATATTCTAAACCAACTAAACACACCATACTTAATTAACCTAGTTGTCCAGCATATTCAGTAGTGACCAATATGGTCTAACCCGGCTTGGCCAAAGCACTGGGAGCTGCAAAATCTCGTGCAACACATAAACATGGATAGTGAGTAGAATCAAGAGGTGGCCCCCGCCAGGTCACGACGTGGCACTTTGCTCTCTCACCCCATAACACATCGATGGATTGTGTGTAGATTCAAGAGGTGGCCCCCGCCGAGTCACGGCGTGGCACTTTGCTCCACACACCCAACATCATAAACCGAGTGATGACATCAAGAGGTGGCCCCTGTCTGATCAAGACATGGCACTTTGCGTCTTATATCACCCCAACACATAAAAGAGTAATGACATCAAGAGGTGGCCCCTGTCCGACCAAGACATGGCACTTTGCGTCAAAACCCGTTCTCCCAAAAGGTTCCTACTGGACAACAAACACATCTTATTTCATATTTCACATAGGTGAACATATTTCACAAAGGTGGACTCCTAAGTGTCAACTAGACTCTAGGATAGTCATCACAAAAATCATATCGGGCAGGCTGAACGTCAACCCCCATCACAATAATCATACTAGGCAGGCTGAACATCAACCTCCTCACATATCACAATACAGGGCTGAAATTCAAACCCTTAACATAACACATAAGGACTATCCCCTTGAGTTCATAGTTACACCTAGCCTTAGTCCTAACCATCACATAATCACATAATTTTCCAAATTCACATAATCACACATATTGTTCAAAATTCACAAGATCACACATAATGTTCAAAATTCACATGATCACACATATTGTTCAAAATTATATAACATAACACATAATATTTTATATTCGAATATCACCGAATATAGTGTAGTCCATAAATTTCATGCTGATTAGTTTAATCAAACCTTGCTATGTTGTCACTCAAGTTTCTCAAATACAGATACTTAGCCATAAATATAACACCATAATTATTTAACATATTACACACACCAAGGAACAGTCATACCAAGCATCCATAAAATCAACTTAAAATTTAAAATAAGTATTCATATAAATTACTTTACAAATTACCACATGTAACATATTAACTACAAACACCAAAATTCGGTTTTCATAGACAATTATCAAGGTCATCAAGGTTTCGGTTTTCATGTTAACTACAAACCTAAATTTCGGTTTTCATAAACAATTATCAAGAACATCAAGATTTCGATTTTCATGTTAACTACAAACATCATTGATTTAATGTTACCAAAATTGATTTCGGTTTAACTATAATTAACAAGAATTTCATACCCAAAATTCAATGATTTAATGCTACCAAAATTCCTATAAAAATACCTTAAATTCCATGCAAATTTTCGGTTAAATAATCATCATATAATCACCTTTGAAAAATTTGGTTTTCATGATATATTCAACTTTACAAAATTCGGTTTTCATCATAGTGAAGTCTTGAATTTCGGTTTTAGCATGGTAAGATTTCCAACAAGCGAATATATCATCTAACTCATCAATTAACACAAACAAATAGATAGAAATCAATTAGACAACCCACTCACCTCTTAACCGAGAACACAAGGTGAAAAACTCTCCAAAACAATTCGTCTAAGGCTTGAAGTTCTACCAAGAATCGCCACCAAAGGAAGGAAACACCTCCAACACCAAAGACTCCAAGAGAGAAGGAAGAGGAAGGAGAATTTTCGCCTCCAAGTCTCCAAGAATCGCCCACTCCTTCCTAGCCGTCGCCCAAGTTTTCTTCAAGCCAAAAAAATCGCCAAAATCTCCACCCTAACCGAAATTACCCACTTAAGTTTCGGTTTTTAATGTTTAACCCTCTAACCAATTAATTCAAAAGGGTTTAACCCATTTAACTAAAAATTCGAATTTTAAAACCCAATTAGTTTAAACCCAATAACCCCTAGTTTAAGTGAAAGTCCAATAAGGGTTAAACTAACATCCAATAAGCTAGTTAACTAATTAAATTTAACATCCACTAACCATTCACTTAATGAAATCCATTAAGGATTTAATTAATATCCAATAAGGTCTAATTAACCAATAAGGTCTAATTAATTACTTACAATTTACAACCCATAAATCCTAATTAATTTATCATGAACAACCAATAATAATTTATCATAAATTAACAGCCAATAATCAAACAAATAATCCCTAATTAATTTACAATAAATTAACAACCAAAAATCTCTAGTTAATTAACTATTAACAACCAATACATAGAAAAATATCACAGTCAATAATTTTATTTAATTCAAAAATAATGCTTACCAGGACTTAAGATCCTTGGATCTTACACCCTCTGTATGTGATGATTGAGAAAGTGTATGGCCATACCCAGGTGACTATGTTCATCTGATCTAATCATGCTCATCATATTGGAGCTACAGGCTTGACACGCTTGTCCAATAAGAACATCCAGTGGCAAAGGAATCATGTATGCTTAGTGAGTTGATTCACACTTGTGCTGTGGTTTGGGTGTAGTCTTGGAAGACTCTTTTCTTTATATCGGGAGACAGTGATGTGTTGCTAAATACCCCTCACTGATCGTGATAACGTGAGTTATCGTTACCTACATTTAAAGGAAACCCTTAGGGTCGCACAATTTGATGATATGGCTTACTTAAGTCAGATCGTATGGACTGAATTGTTTGGGTTCAGTTTAAAGGGATTTAGTCTCAGATTGTAAGTGAGATCTAGTCTGATCATGTATGATTGATTAGGGCTTGAGGTCGGTAACCTTCGATCGAGAGAATGGATGCTAGATCAGTGAGATCAGCAGCATCAAGAGATCAACGGTTAGATCTGGAACCTTAGGGTTTAATTGTGATCTAGACCATATCGCTTGGGTTAATTGGTCTTTGGACCAAACCAAATTGAACCAGCTCATTGAGTGAGCGTGTGGTTCAAATGGAGAGGAGTTTGTGATTGGGGTAAACCCATGATCGCATGTGAGTAAGTGGCTTTCTATTTTTAGAAAGCATGATCACATACGTGACCACCACTCACGTTCACGCTTAAGACGCTCTACTCTCTCGCTTCTCCTCCTCTCTCGTCGCCAACAAGCTCTCTCTCGTGTGGTGAAGAGGTTGACGAAAAAGGAGAAGGAAGAAATCGCCAAGCAAAGGATTCTCTTCCCTTCCATTCGACAAGGACTCCTTAGAACCTTGCTAGCACAAGGAGCACTAAGGGAGTAGGCGATCACATCTCGTGTGCGTCTTCTCTGGAGGAGAGCGACTTCACTCTCTGCTTCCAAGTCGCCATCCACACAATGGCATCGGTATGATTTCTTCTCTGATATTTGAAATCGATTTATGTTGATCATATTACATGCAAAGATCCTAGAAACCCCTTCCGCTGCATCAAAACCTTCATATGCGCCTATTAGGGTTTCGCCCTCCCCTTGTTTAGGGGACCTTTCACACGCTTAACCCATAAGCGACGTCTGGGCAAGTACACAACATCGCATACTGTTGGGGTATGCCCTTAAGGCTAATGTTTGAGGCCATGGGAATGTATCTGTATCATGTAATAAACTGTTATGTTTATAAAGGCATGGTTATTATTCAGTTGTTTACATTGTCTGCTGCAATATATGTTCTTCTGAATAATGTCTCAAAGCTGTTCAGCTAGGCTGACATGCAGTTAAGTCCTTAGTCGAGATATCTTGGTGAACATGAGACAGCCTTGATATGTTTGAGACTAATATGTATTCTGATCTTATAGGATGCTTCGAGCATGGAATAAGATGTAGACTCATGGGTACATTGGATGTACTGGACAGACCCTACTAGGATGTTCAATTGTTTGTCACAATGTGAATATTCCTTGAATGTGACAAGTGGCACATTTCCTCTGACTTGAGATCACTTGTGTTTTCTAAATGATGATTGTCATTGTTTTGAGGTAGTTCAATATCATTTGAAACATAATGATTATAGACTATCTTGGATGGTGAGCTTGAATCAGGTTAGGGCACTAGTGATAGACATAGGATTGCCGTCTCCTTGTTTAAGGAGTGTGATGTTCTAAAGGGGCCCCCTGGATGAGATGATTGAGAGAGTGTATGGCCATACCCAGATGACTGTGTTCATCTGATCTAATCATGCTCATCATATTGGAGTTACAAGCTTGACAGGCTTGTCCAATAAGAACATCCAGTGGCAAAGGAAATTTGCATGCTTTGTGAATTGGATTCACACTTGTGCTGTATTTTGGGTGTAGTCTTGGAAGACTCTTTCCTTTATATCGGGAGACAGTGATGTGTTGCTAGATACCTCTCACTGATCGTGATAATGAGAATTATCGTTACCGACATTTAGAGGAAACCCTCAGGGTCACACAATTTGATGATATGGCTTACTTAAGTCAGATCGTGTGGACTGAATTGTTTGGGTTCAGTTTAAAGGGATTTAATCTCTGATTGTAAGTGAGATCTGGTCTGATCATGTTTGATTGATTAGGGCTTGAGATCGGTAAGCTTCGATCGAGAGAATGGATGCTCGATCGGTGAGATCAGGAGCATCAGGAGATGAACGGTTAGATCTGGAGCCTTAGGGTTTAATTGAGATCTAGACCATATTGCTTGGGTTAATTGGTCTTGGACCAAACCGAAATGAACCAGCTCATTGGTTGAGCGTGTGGTTCAATTTAAGAGAGGTTTGCGATTGGGGTAAACCCATGATCGCATATGGAAGAGTGGCTTTCTATTTTTAGAAAGCATGTCACTTACGTGATCACGATTCTTGTGGTCTCTCTTCACGCCTCCCTCTCGCTCTATTATCGTCGCTTGACTTTGCTCTTGGGGCATTCTCTCGTGAAGAAGAAGTGGACGACATTGGGAGAGTTTTCGCCAAGCAAGAAATTTTTCTCTTTCCCTTTCCATTCGATCAAGGATACTTGGACGATCCTTGCTAGCACAAGGGACGACAAGAAGAAGCGCATCTTCATCTTGTGTGTGACGATTTGGAGAAGATCTTCTTTGGTCTTTGCTTCCAAGGCGCCATCCAATCGATGGCCATGGTATGAATCACATCCTATTTATTTAAGCTTTCAAAGTTGATCATCTTATACATGCTTTGCGATTCTTGAAACCCCCTTCCGCTGCTATATTCCCTTATATGCGCCATGCTGGGTTTCGCCCCCCTCTCGAAAGGGGATCCTACACATACATGATGGACCCAATAGCCGAAGCATAAGGCATATTGTCCATCTCATCTTTCTCAGACTGTGTTTGAGGACACTGGCTCTTTGAAAGATTCAGACCATGTCTGACTGGAAGTTATCCTCTTTTAGAATTTTATAAATGAAATCTCTCTGGGACCTTATCGATGTAAGTACTCTGGCATAGCCCGAGAAGCCTATTAGATCTATCTCTATAGATCTTCACACCTAGTACATAGGCTGCTTCTCCTAAATCTTTCATCTGGAAACATTTTCTTAACCATGCTTTGACTGCATGCAGTTCAGGAATATCGTTTCCAATGATCAAGATATCATCTGTTGGGGTATGCCCTTAAGCCTAATGTTTGAGGCCTTGGGAATGTATCAGTATCATGTAATAAACTGTTATGTTTATATAGGCATGGTTATTATTCAGTTAGCTACATTGTCTGCTGCAATATATGTTCTTCTGAATAATGTCTCAAGCTGTTCAGCTAGGCTGACAGGCTATAATGTCCTTAGTCGATGTATCTTGGTGAACATGAGACAGCCTTGATATGGTTAAGACTAATATGTGTTCTAGTCTTATAGGATGCTTCGAGCATGGAATAAGATGTAGACTCATGGGTACATTGGATGTACTGGACAGACCCTACTAGGATGTTCAATTGTTTGTCGCAATGTGAATAATCTTTGAATATGACAAGTGGCACATTTCCTCTGACTTGAGATCACTTGTGTTTTCTAAATGATGATTGTCATTGTTTTGAGGTAGTTCAATATCATTTGAAACATAATGGTTATAGACTATCTTGGATAATGAACTTGAGTCATGTTAGGGCACTAGTGATAGACATAGGATTGCCGTCTCCTTGTTTAAGGAGTGTGATGTTCTAAAGGGGCCCCCTGGATGAGATGATTGAGAAAGTGTATGGCCATACCCAGGTGACTGTGTTCATCTGATCTAATCATGCTCATCATATTGGAGCTACAAGCTTGACACGCTTGTCCAATAAGAACATCCAGTGGCAAAGGAAACATGTATGCCTAGTGATGTGGATTCACACTTGTGCTGTGTTTTGGGCGTAGTCTTGGAAGACTCTTTCCTTTATATCGGGAGACAGTGATGTGTTGCTAGATACCCCTCACTGATCGTGATAACGTGAGTTATCGTTACCGACATTTAAAGGAAACCCTCAGGGTCGCACAATTTGATGATATGGCTTACTCAAGTCAGATCGAGTGGACTGAATTGTTCGGGTTCAGTTTAAAGGGATTTAATCTCTGATTGTGAGTGAGATCTGGTCTGATCATGTTTGATTGATTAGGGCTTGAGATCGGTAAGCTTCGATTGAGAGATTGGATGCTAGATCGATGAGATCAGGAGCATCAAGAGATGAACGGTCAGATCTGAGCCTTAGGGTTTATTTGAGATCTGGACTTGATTGCTTGGCTTAATTGGTCTCTGGACCAAACCAATTTGAACCGGCTCGTTAAATGAGCGCATGGTTCAAGGGGAGAGGAGTTAGCGACATGTTCACTTGGCGTGAACGTTGGAGCGAAGTGTGGTGGCTATTTTTAGTAACCACGATCTCCACTTGGAGATGTTGTTCACGACCGAATAGAGTGCTCTCTATTCTCGCCTCTCGCCCATATTCCTCTTGACGCTTTCGTGAGTGGCGACGCCTTGAAGGTAGAGGAGGATTCGGCCAAGAGAAGGACATCTCATCTTTCCCTTTCACTCGACAAGGACCTCTTGGAACCTTGCTAGCACAAGGAGCACCAAGGGAGGAAGCAACATCATCTTGTGTGTGACGATTTGGAGGAGAGCTCTCTTGTTCTCTTGCTTCCAAGGCGCCTTCCATTATATGGCTTCGGTATGAGTTCATTTCATGTTTTAAAGTTGATCATAATCCATGCTATGCGATTTTGAAAGCCCTAGATTCCGCTAGAATGTTATTGCGCCTCCTATTAGGGTTTTCGCCCCCCCCCCCCCCTTGTGTAGGGGACCTTCAATTGGTATCAGAGCAGGTTTTCATGCATGTTTTATGATTGCTTGAAAATGATTGTGATCCATGTTTTGCGCAAATTCATAGATCTATAGTTACATGCTTCATGTTGGCGAAAATGCATGCTAGTAATAGATATGATTTTCTCCTTGGCGCATGTTAAGTTGGCGCATATATTATGTTGTAGTTTTTCTTAAAACTTAAACACTTGCGCGTATACCACTAGATCTAAGGCCTTACATTAAATCCTTAGACGGGTTATTAGGGTTGAAGTCAACCCCTAGGTTAGATCCAAAAGTCTGATCAGACCATCTGACAGCCTTGACGGGTTGACCAGGTAGCACCTGTGCGCAAGCACGTGGTGGCTACAGGTCGACTGCAGACAGGCGTGTAGCGATGTCTGATTGAGACAACTAGTGAACACACATGAGTTAGGCCCGGGGTCACACCCGCTTGCCAGACCTCATTGTGGTTGTTCAGCCCTGGCGCATGCATTGTTGAACTTATGGTCGACTCAAGTCAGTTAGGACTTGGTGCATGCAAGGGCAGTGGATCTGACTAGGATGGATGAGTGGATCCCTAGTAATGGACCGTTGTAAGGTTGTAGGGCAAATAAGGAAATTAAAATTGATGCCTATGGGTTTTCGAAATTTAAATTTTCTTGAGTGGATCACATGTTGATTGATGCCATATGTTTGTCTATTTACTCTTATGTGGGCTGCCCGTTTTTAATGTGTGCTGTGCTGGGGCCTGCGTGCCTGGGAATTAATTGTAAATTAATTTTTATTTTTGTGATCTGCGAATCACAGTTTAATTAATTTATAATGTGTAATTGACCTGCGTGTCAATCTTGTCTAGATAGTTAAATTTGTAATTTAATTAGACAAGAGCACAGAGCACACTTGGCAGAGGCGCTTGCAGCAGTGGCTGGACCAGGTGGGAGGTCTAGGGTTCGACCCTAGGACCTGGCGCAAATTCCTGGTGGGCGCACCAGAGCTGCAGATGGCGCTTGGGCCCAGGTTTGGGCCAGATGAGCAGCAAAAGCCCTATGAAGAAAAGCAAGTCAAGACTTAAGTTAAATTAAGGTCTTACTAGGGCTATGGGCTTTTACCACATAAGATTCATGCTTTCTTTTATTATTGTTTAAAATATTAGAATTGCATGATTAGTTTATCTTCTGCTATCACCATAGGAATTGTATGATAGTGAAGAAGATAAAAAGACCGTTAAAATCCAACGCTAAAATATCAAGCTCGTAAGCCTTCTGACGCGAAACCTCACTGTTCTGATTATCGTTGGAGCCGTGTTGTACCCACTCAGTGGGCACGTCCATCTATCTTCAGACGGTGTGGGATTACACCTGTGTGTTACAGAGTAGGGATTTATCCCTTCTCGTTGCTCAGCATAGCACATGGTGGTCCAGGGAGTAGGTCGGGTCAGCTTGACCATGTAGGCTACATATGTGGCGCATATGGTAGCACATGGAGGCAGCCATCTGTGGGATCAGAGACTGTGTTGTACCAACTCAGTTGGCACAGTCTGCTGGATTGCCCAGATGAAGGGGAATCGCACGGGTTGGCGATCGGCAGGGACTGCCTACCGGAGATTAGTGTTTGTACTCTCTGTGCATCTTATCTCGCCTGAGCGGGACGCGGAGACCAAGTATGAAATCCGGATCCCATCTCACTAAAAGAGTGTCTACTCTTTCGGACTGTTTAATGGATTTTTCAGTCAGATAAAATAGTGAGAAAAAGAATCTTTCTTAAGTCCTGATTGATTCTTAACATTGATACTGACCTTGCTGTTCTTGCATTGTTGTAGATACCTGCAGCAACGAACACCATGAACTTCAATGTGCGATCCCTACTGGAAAGGGAGAAGTTTGCTGGGCCGAACTTCTCTGACTGGTTCGGACACCTTAAGATCGTTCTTAAGGCAGAGAGGAAACTGTATGTCCTCGAGACGGCAATACCGCCTCAGCCCGCTCCGAACGCCGCAAGGGCGGTTCGGGAAGCCTATGAAAAGCACGTCAATGATAGCATTGATGTCGCTTGCCTGATGCTAGCATCTATGACGCCACCGCTGCAGCGTCAGCATGAGGATATGTCTGCTATAGACATGATAGCGAACCTCAAGATGCTGTATGCTGCACAGGCGAGGACAGAGCGCTATAATCTGACAAAGCTTTTCTTTCAGAGCAAACTGGCTGAAGGGAGCCCAGTGGGAGCTCACGTGCTCAAGATGATTGGGCACAAGGAGGCTCTAGAGAAACTGGGGCATACCATCAACCAGGAGCTTGCTGTGGATATTATTCTGCAGTCTCTCCCGCCTTCATTCGACGCGTTCATTATTAACTTTAATATGAACAAAATCGATTGTACTCCGGCAGAGCTGCTGAATATGCTCCTCACTACTGAGGAGACTCTGAAGGGAAAGCCTTCGACCTCTGTCTTAATGGTTCCTTCCAGGAACAAGAAGAAGGGGAAGAAGGGCAAGACCCCTGTCAAGAGCTACAGCAAGGCTCTGAAGCAGAAGGTGAAGCGGTCCAAGGAATACAGGTGTTTCCACTGTGGCCAGCTGGGTCACTGGAAAAAGGACTGTAAAGCGCTCCAAGGAGATAAGAAGGGAAGCATCGCTTCTGGCTCAGGTATATTCGTGACTGAGGTCATGTTTTCTTCTTCTATATCATGGGTGTTGGACACTGCATGTGGAGTTCACATTTGTTCAAATGTGCAGGAACTCAAGAGAAGAAGGCAGGTGGGACAGCATGAAGTGGACCTACGAGTTGGAAACGGGGCACGGGTTGCTGCTGTTGCTGTAGGAGACTATTTCATTTCTTTACCATCTGGACTTGTATTGGAACTAAACAGTTGTTATTTTGTTCCCAGTATTACTAAAAATATTATCTCCATTCCTGCTCTTGTCAGGAAGGGTTTTTCCTTTGAATGCAATATTTCAAAGTGTGTTTTATCTTATGATAATATTGTTTATGCAACTGGTTCAATTAGCAATGGGTTATACATGTTGGACATGGAATGTTCTATACAGAAAATTGATATTAAGAAAGCCAAGAATGCTGATGACAGCACCTTGCTATGGCATAGTCGTTTAGGCCATATTAACGAGAAACGCATTAAGCGGTTGCATGATCATGGACTGCTGGGATCATTCTCCTACAAGGAGATTGATACATGCAAAGCTTGTTTAATGGGCAAAATGACGAAGTCACCTTTTCCTAACAAAGGACAAAGGGCTTCGGGTTTACTTGACCTTATACACACTGATGTGTGTGGGCCATTTAGTAAACATGCCAGAGGTGGCTATCAGTACTTCATTACCTTTACTGATGATTTCAGTAAATATGGGTATGTCTTTTTAATGAGACATAAAAGTGAATCTTTTGACAAGTTCAAAGAGTTCAAGAATGAAGTACAAAATCAGCTAGGCCGAAATATCAAGGCACTGAACTCAGATCGAGGTGGAGAATACCTAAGTCATGCGTTTACTGACTATCTGAAGGAGTGTGGGATTATCTCACAGCTCACTCCGCCAGGAACACCGCAATGGAATGGTGTGTCCGAGAGGAGAAATAGAACGTTACTTGATATGGTTCGTTCTATGATGAGTCAGGCTACTCTTCCATACTCCTTTTGGGGTTTTGCACTGGAAACAGCTGCAAAGGTACTAAACCGAGTGCCATCCAAGGCCGTTTCAAAAACTCCATATGAGTTATGGTATGGGAAACAGCCAAGCTTGACATTTATCAGGATCTGGGGCTGCGAGGCTTATGTCAAAAAGCTCGCCTCTGGGAAACTAGAGAGCAGATCTGACAAATGCATCTTTGTCGGTTACCCTAAGGAAACTAAGGGTTATTATTTCTACGATGCCAAAGAGAACAAGGTTTTTGTTGCTCGGACGGCCATATTTCTTGAGAAGGAGTTTCTTCTGCAAGAGGCCAGTGGGAGAGAAATAAAGCTGGATGAGAATCCAGAGGAAGGACAAAGTGCTCAAGCAGAATTGGATGAGCCTGAGCCAGTAGATCAGGTTATTGAACAACCTGAGGCTCAGATATCACGGGAACCGCGAAGATCGGGAAGGATTCGTCGACTGCCTGAGCGCTATGACGGAGTCTACATCATTGATCATGATGAACCCCTCACTTATGCGGATGCGGTCAGTGGACCGGAGTCAGCTAGATGGCTTGAAGCTATGCGAGCCGAGATGGACTCCATGTCAGATAACCAAGTTTGGGATTTGGTTGATCCGCCTCCGGGAGTTATCCCTATAGGCTGTAAGTGGATCTTCAAGAAGAAGATTGACATGGATGGTAACGTGGTTACCTATAAAGGCAGGCTAGTTGCGAAAGGTTTCAAACAAATCTACGGGATAGATTATGATGAAACTTTCTCACCTGTAGCTATGTTTAAGTCTATTCGGATTCTTTTCGCGATAGCTGCATATTATGATTATGAGATCTGGCAAATGGATGTGAAAACAGCTTTCCTTAATGGAAATCTGGATGAGGATGTGTACATGACACAACCTGAGGGTTTCACTAATCCATCAGATCGTCATAAGATATGCAAGTTAAAGAAGTCCATTTATGGACTTAAGCAAGCATCAAGAAGCTGGAATATTCGTTTTGATGAATCAGTCACGGAATTTGGTTTCATCAAGAACGAGGATGACCCGTGTGTATATAAGAGGTTTAGTGGGAGCGTAATTACTTTCCTAGTCCTCTACGTCGATGATATCTTGATCATTGGAAATGACATTCCTGAAATGCATGCTGTGAAGGCATGGTTAAGGAAATGTTTCCAGATGAAAGATTTAGGAGAAGCAGCCTATGTATTAGGTGTGAAGATCTACAGGGATAGATCTAAGAGGCTTCTCGGGCTGTGCCAGAGTACTTACATCGATAAAGTCCTGGAAAGATTTCATTTAGAGAATTCTAAACGAGGATATCTTCGAGTCAGACATGGTCTGAGTCTTTCGAAGAGTCAGTGTCCACAAACACAAACTGAGAAAGATGAAATGGACAATACGCCTTATGCTTCGGCTATTGGATCCATTATGTATGCGATGTTGTGTACTCGCCCAGACGTTGCTTACGGGTTAAGCGTGACCAGTCGTTTCCAAAGTAATCCAGGTCAGGCACACTGGATTGCAGTCAAGAATATTTTAAAATATCTGCGGAGGACCAAAGATATGTTCTTGATATATGGTGGTCAGGAAGAACTCAGTATTGAAGGATATACTGACGCTTCGTTCCAGTCTGACCAGGATGATTTCCGATCGCAATCAGGCTATGTTTTTAGCTTGAATGGAGGAGCAGTGGTGTGGAAGAGTTTCAAACAGTCAACTGTTGCTGATTCCACAACAGAAGCCGAGTATGTTGCAGCCTCGGAAGCATCCAAGGAGGCAGTGTGGATTCGTAAGTTCGTGAGAGAACTTGGTGTTGTTCCTTCGAGTGCAGATCCTTTGGTTATCTTCTGTGATAACACTGGAGCAATCGCACAAGCAAAGGAACCACGGTCGCACCAGAAGTCCAAGCACATATAGAGACAGTTTCATTTGATCAGGGAGATCATAGATCGTGGCGAGATCAAAATCTGCAAGGTTCATACAGATGACAATCTGGCAGACCCGCTTACCAAGCCTCTGGCGCAGCAGAAGCATGAGAAGCACTGTAATAATATGGGTTTGAGATTTCTCAACCATTAGATTAAGTGCAAGTGGGAGATTGTTGGGGTATGCCCTTAAGCCTAATGTTTGAGGCCTTGGGAATGTATCAGTATCATGTAATAAACTGTTATGTTTATATAGGCATGGTTATTATTCAGTTAGCTACATTGTCTGCTGCAATATATGTTCTTCTGAATAATGTCTCAAAGCTGTTCAGCTAGGCTGACAGGCTATAATGTCCTTAGTCGATGTATCTTGGTGAACATGAGACAGCCTTGATATGGTTAAGACTAATATGTGTTCTAGTCTTATAGGATGCTTTGAGCATGGAATAAGATGTAGACTCATGGGTACATTGGATGTACTGGACAGACCCTACTAGGATGTTCAATTGTTTGTCGCAATGTGAATAATCTTTGAATATGACAAGTGGCACATTTCCTCTGACTTGAGATCACTTGTGTTTTCTAAATGATGATTGTCATTGTTTTGAGGTAGTTCAATATCATTTGAAACATAATGGTTATAGACTATCTTGGATAATGAACTTGAGTCATGTTAGGGCACTAGTGATAGACATAGGATTGCCGTCTCCTTGTTTAAGGAGTGTGATGTTCTAAAGGGGCCCCCTGGATGAGATGATTGAGAAAGTGTATGGCCATACCCAGGTGACTGTGTTCATCTGATCTAATCATGCTCATCATATTGGAGCTACAAGCTTGACTGTGTTCAAGGGGAGAGGAGTTAGCGACATGTTCACTTGGCGTGAACGTTGGAGCGAAGTGTGGTGGCTATTTTTAGTAACCACGATCTCCACTTGGAGATGTTGTTCACGACCGAATAGAGTGCTCTCTATTCTCGCCTCTCGCCCATATTCCTCTTGACGCTTTCGTGAGTGGCGACGCCTTGAAGGTAGAGGAGGATTCGGCCAAGAGAAGGACATCTCATCTTTCCCTTTCACTCGACAAGGACCTCTTGGAACCTTGCTAGCACAAGGAGCACCAAGGGAGGAAGCAACATCATCTTGTGTGTGACGATTTGGAGGAGAGCTCTCTTGTTCTCTTGCTTCCAAGGCGCCTTCCATTATATGGCTTCGGTATGAGTTCATTTCATGTTTTAAAGTTGATCATAATCCATGCTATGCGATTTTGAAAGCCCTAGATTCCGCTAGAATGTTATTGCGCCTCCTATTAGGGTTTTCGCCCCCCCCCTTGTGTAGGGGACCTTCATCATCGACGTAGAGGACTAAGAAAGTAATCACGCTCCCACTAAACCTTTTATACACACACGGGTCATCTTCATTTTTGATGAAACCAAATTCACAGACTGATTCATCAAAACGAATATTCCAGCTTCTTGATGCTTGTTTAAGTCCATAAATGGACTTCTTTAATTTGCATATTTTATGACGTTCTGATGGATTGATGAAACCTTCAGGCTGTGTCATATACACATCCTCTTCCAGTTTTCCATTAAGGAAAGCGGTCTTCACATCCATTTGCCAGATCTCATAGTCATAATATGCTGCTATCGCGAGAATAATTCGGATGGATTTGAACATGGCTACAGGAGAGAAAGTTTCATCATAATCTACCCCGTAGATTTGTTTGAAACCTTTCGCAACTAGCCTGCCCTTATAGGTAACTACGTTACCATCCATGTCGGTCTTCCTTTTAAAGATCCACTTACAGCCTATAGGGATTACTCCCGGAGGCGGATCAACCAAATCCCAGACTTGGTTATCTGACATGGAGTCCATCTCGGCTCGCATAGCTTCAAGCCAACTTGCTGATTCCGGTCCACTGACCGCATCCGCATAAGTGAGGGGTTCATCATTAATGATGTAGACTCCATCATAGCGCTCAGGCTGACGACGAATCCTTCCCGATCTACGCGGTTCCCGTGATATCTGAGCCTCAGGTTGAACATTAACCTGTTCTATTTGCTCAGGCTCATCCAACTGAGCTTGACTACTTTGTCCCTCTTCTGGATTTTCATCCAGCTTTATTTCTCTCCCACTGGCCTCTTGCAGAAGAAATTCCTTCTAAAGAAAAATAGCCGTTCGAGCAACAAATACTTTGTTCTCTTTGGGATCGTAGAAATAATAACCCTTAGTTTCTTTAGGGTAACCGACAAAGATACATTTATTAGATCTGCTCTCTAGTTTCCCAAAGGCGAGCTTTTTGACATAAGCCTCGCAACCCCAGATTTTAATAAATGTTAAGCTCGGCTGTTTCCCATACCATAACTCAAATGGTGTCTTTGAAACGGCCTTGGATGGCACTCGGTTTAGTACTTTTGCAGCTGTTTCCAGTGCAAATCCCCAAAAGGAGTAAGGTAGAGTGGCCTGACTCATCATAGAACGAACCATATCCAATAAGGTTCTATTTCTCCTCTCGGACACACCATTCCATTGCGGTGTTCCTGGGGGAGTGAGCTGTGATATGATCCCACACTCCTTCAGATAGTCAGTAAACTCATGACTCAAGTATTCACCACCTCGATCTGATCGAAGTGCCTTGATATTTCGGCCTAACTGATTTTGTACTTCATTTTTGAATTCTTTGAACTTGTCAAAAGATTCACTCTTATGTCTCATTAAATAGACATAACCATACCTACTGAAATCATCAGTAAAAGTAATGAAGTATGAATAGCCACCTCTGGCATGTTTATTAAACGGCCCACACACATCACTGTGAATAAGGTCAAGTAAACTTGAAGTCCTTTCACCTTTATTAGTAAAAGGAGTCTTCGTCATTTTACCCATTAAACAAGCTTTGCATGTATCAAGCTCCTCATAGGAGAATGATCCCAGCAGTCCATAGTCATGCAACCGCTTAATGCGTTTCTTGTTAATATGGCCTAAACGACTATGCCATAGCAAGGTGCTGTCATCAGCATACTTGGCTTTCTTATTATCAATTTGTTGTACAGAACATTCCATGTCCAACATGTATAACCCATTGTTAATTGACCCAGTTGCATAAACAATATTATCATATGAAATACAACACTGTAAAGTTTTGCATTCAAAAGAGAAACCTTTCCTGACAAGAGCAGGAATAGAGATAATATTCTTAGTTATGCTTGGCACAAAATAACAATTGTCAAGTTCTAATACAAAACCAGATGGTAAAGAGATGTTATATTGTCCTACAGCAACAGTAGCAACCCGTGCTCCGTTTCCAACTCGTAGGTCCACCTCATGCTGTCCCACCTGTCTTCTTCTCTTGAGTTCCTGCACATTTGAACAAATGTGAACTCCACATACAGTGTCCAACACCCATGAAATAGAAGAAGCTACCATGACTTCAGTCACGTAAATTCCTGAGCCAGAAGTGAAAGGCTTGCTTCCCTTCTTCTCTCCTTGGAGCGCTCTGCAGTCCTTCTTCCAGTGACCCAGCTGGCCACAATGGAAGCATTTGTTGTCCTTTGACCGCTTCATCTTTTGTTTCAAAGCCTTGTTGTAGCTCTTGATAGGGGTTTTGCCCTTCTTCCCCTTCCTCTTGTTCCGTGAAGGAACCATCAAGACAGAGGATGAAGGCTTTCCCTTCTCAAGAGTCTGCTCTGTGGTGCAGAGCATGTTCAGTAACTCTGCCGGAGTACAGTCGATCTTGTTCATATTAAAATTAATGATGAACGAATCGAAAGAAGCCGGGAGAGACTGCAGGATAATGTCCACAACAAGTTCCTGATTGATGGTGTGTAGCAGTTTCTCTATAGCCTCCTTGTACCCAATCATCTTGAGTATGTGAGCTCCCAGTGGACTCCCTTCAGTCAGTTTGCTATGAAAGAAAAGTTTTGTCAAGTTATAGCGTTCAGTCCTTGCCTGTGCAGCATACAGCATCTTGAGATTTGCTATAATATCAATAGCAGACAAATCCTCATGCTGACGCAGTAGCTCGGGCGTCATTGACGCAAGCATAAGGCAAGCGACATCAGTACTATCACTGACATGCTTCTCATAAGCATCCCGAACCGCTCTTGTGGCGTTCGCAGCGGGTTGAGCTGGTATTGCCAACTCAAGGACATACAGCTTCCTCTCAGCTTTAAGAACAATCTTAAGCTGTTTGTACCAGTCTGAGAAGTTTGGCCCAGCAAACTTCTCCTTTTCCAATATGGATCGCAAATTGAGCCCTGTGGTGTTCATTGCTGCAGGAATCTACAACATAGCAAGAACAACAAGGTCAGTATCCATGTTAGAATCATTCCAGGACTTAAGAGTGATTCTTTTCTCACTATTTTATCTGACTGAAAATCCAATAAAACAGCCCGAAAGAGTGAAACTCTTTTAGTGAGATGGGATCCAGATTTCACACTTGATCTCCGCGTCCCGCTCAGGCGAGATAAGATACACAGAGAGTTCAAGCACTAATTACCGGTAGGTCATCCATGCCAATCGCCAACCCGTGCGATTCCCCTTCATCTAGGCAATCCAGAAGACTGTGCCAACTGAGTTGGTACAACACAGTCTCTGATTCCTCAGATGGCTGCCTCCATACAGCTATCATATGCTCAATATGTAGCCTATATGGTCATGCTGACCTGACCTACTCCCTGGACCATCACATGCTATGCTGAGCAACGAGAAGAGATAAATCCCTTCTCTGCAGCATGTAGATGTAATCGCACACCGTCTGAAGATAGCTGGGCGTGCCCACTGAGTGGGTACAACACGGCCCCAACGATAGTCAGAACAGTGAGGTTTCGCGTCAGAAGGCAATCAAGCTTGATATGGTCGTTGGATTTTAACGGTCCTTTTATCTTCTTACTATCATGCAAATTCTATAGTGATAGTAGAAGAATATAAACATTCATGTGCTAATATTACTTAAAACAGTAAATAGAAAGCACAATTATCTTATGTGGTAAACGCTCATAAAAGCCTAAGTAAAACCCTAGTTTTACAAAAGTCTTCACGTGAGCTCTTTATGGGTCTTTTACATTTCATCTGGCCCAGCTCGGGCCAAAGCGCCCTGCAGGCAGTATGCGCCTGTTCTAGAGTCGAACTCTAGACCTCCCACCTGGTGAAGCCACTGACTGCAAGCGCCTCTGCCATGTGTGCTCTGTGCTCATGTCTGGTTAAATTATATTTTAATCTATCTAGACACGATTTGACACGCAGGTCAATTATACATTTTTATAAATTAAAGTGTGATTCGCAGATCACAGCAAAATTTATAAATTAATTCCAGGCTCGCAGGCCCCAGCACAGCACACAAAATAAGGGCAACCCACATAAGATTAAATAAACACCCAATCATGTTAAACATGCATACATGTGATCCAATCAGAAAATAAAATTTTTGAAAAAAAAAAGAAAAACCCATTGTATCAATTTTATTTCCTTATGTGCCCTACTACCTTACAACGGTCCATTAGCAGGTATCCACTCATCAGACCAAGTCAGACCCACTGCCCTTGCATGCACCCAGTCATAACTGACTTGTGTCGACCTAGTGGTCAACTATGCATGCCTTAAGGGCTGAACGTCCCACATGATTTTTTGGCAAGCGGGTGTGACCCCGGGCCTTAATCATGATCGTTCACTAGGCGCCTCAATCAGACATCGCTACACGCCCTTCTGCAGTCGACCTATAGCCACCTGTTTTGCTTGCGCACAGGTGCTATCTAGCCGACCCATCTAGGCTGTCAGATGGTCTGATTAGGCTGTTGGGTCCAGACTTGACTAATGACTTCAACCCTGTTAACCCGTCTAAGAGTTTAAAGTAGGCGCTTAGATAGATCTAAATGAGGGGGCGCGCATGATAATATTTTGGTTGAAAACTATCATGAAGAGCGCAAACAAACATTACATGCGCAAGCTTAAATGTAAACAAAATACATCTAACATATAGCATGTATTTTCGCATGACATCATGAAGATCTATCCAACGCATAAAACAAACATGGATCACAACAAGATGGCGATCATATATATCAAGCCAAAAACCCTAGCTCTAATACCAATTGAAAGTCAAACCCTAGTACACATGCGCATCTATAAGATCTTGCATAGGCGAAAAACTAGGTTTGATAGGATCGAGAGGCAAGATAATATGAGCAACCATAAAAGGATAAAATGATGCGTTACCATTGCCATTGATTGAGTGGCGACTTGGAAGAAGAAAGGGGGAGCGGCTCTTCTCCAAAGGAAATCGCACACAAGAAGATGATGACTTCTTCCTTGTATTCCTTGTGCTAGCAAAGATCCAAGGAGTCCTAGATCGTGTATGAGGAGATGTCTTTTTCCTCTTTGCTGGCCGAACTTCCTCTTGTCGTGAAGATCATCCACACGAGAGGAGAGGGGGCGAGAGAGAGAGATAGGCGTTCGAACATGGGGGCGTTTTCTCAAAGAAAACGGCTTCCAAAAATAGTAAGTGCATAACTCCATGTTTAACTCCACTTGAAGCCATCGATAACTCCTCTCTCAATTGAACCATGCGTTCACCAAGTGAACCGGTTCAATTCTATTTGATTCAAAGACCAAACCGAACCCACCATGGTCTTGATCTCTTTGAACCAATGAAGAGTCCCCTTCGAGGGGGAGCGCAAGCAGATGAAACCCTAATTTAGGGGGCGCATGCAAGTTTGCTAGGGTTTCAATAATACAATCGCTTATATGCTCATATAATCAACTTGGTAGATTGATTAGATCAAGAAGGAGATTCATACCAACGCCATTGCCTTGGAGGTCGGCTTGGAAGAAGAGAGCAACTTAGATCTCCTCCAAAAGTTCACACACAAGATGAAGAGCGCTTACTTCCTTGGCGTCCCTTGTGCTAGCAAGGCACCCAAGCTTTCTTGTCGAATGGTAAGGGATGATGAGATGATTCCCTTTGGCCGAGAGCTCCTCTTGCAATACCTCTCCTCTTCGTCAACCTCTTCCAAACGAAAGTCCAAGGCATTGAAGTGAAGAGAACAACGCATATGCGTTTTGGCATTGAAGTGAAATCGGCCTTGATGACTTTCCATAAATGGAAGATAATCAAGCCATGCGCTCATGCCAATCCAAAAACGCATATTAGCATTGAACCAAGCGTTCACCTTTGTGAACCGGTTCAAGCCAAAACGTTCCAATCGAATTTGGTTCATAAACCAAACCAAAATAGCTCAAGCCACTTGGTCTAGACCATATTGAACCCTAAGGCTCAAGATCTAACCATTCATCTCCTGATGCTCCTGATCTCTCCGATCTAGCATCATCTCTCTCGATCGAAGCTTACCGATCTCAAGCCCTAATCAATCAAACATGATCAGACCAGATCTCACTTACAATCAGAGATTAAATCCCTTTAAACTGAACCCAAAGAATTCAGTCCACACGATCTGACTTAAGTAAGCCATATCACCAAATTGTGCGACCCTGAGGGTTTCCTTTAAATGTCGGTAACGATAACTCACATTATCACGATCAGTGAGGGGTATCTAGCAACACATCACTGTCTCCCGATATAAAGGAATGAGTCTTCCAAGACTACACCCAAACCACAGCACAAGTGTGAATCTATTCACAAGGCATACATGTATCCTTTGCCACTGGATGTTCTTATTGGACAAGCGTGTCAAGCCTGTAACTCCAATATAATGAGCATGATTAGACCAGATGAACATAGTCACCTGGGTATGGCCATACACTTTCTCAATCATCTCATTCAGGGGGGCCCCTTTAGAACATCACACTCCTTAAACAAGGAGACGGCAATCCTTTATCTATCACTAGTGTCCTAACCTGATTCATGCTCACCATCCAAGATAGTCTATAATCATTGTGTTTCAAATAATATTGAACTACCTCAAAACAATGACAATCATCATTTAGAAACACAAGTGATCTCAAGTCAAAGGACATGTGCCACTTGCAGCATCCAAGGATCATTCACATTGTGACAAGCAATTGAATATCCTAATAGGGTCTGTCCAGTACATCCAATGTACCCATGAGTCTACATCTTATTCCATGCTCGTAGCATCCTATAAGATTAGAACACATATTAGTCTCAATCATATCAAGGCTGTCTCATGTTCACCAAGATATCTCGACTAAGGACATATAGCATGTCAGCCTAGCTGAAAAGCTCTGAGACATTATTCAGAAGTACACTTATTACAGCAGACAAGGTAACAACCTGAATAATAACCATGCCTTTATAAACATAAGAGTTTATTACATGATACTGTTACAATCCCAAAGGCCTCAAACATTAGCCTTAAGGGCATACCCCAACAATCTCCCACTTGCACTTAATCTAATGGTTGAGAAATCTCAAACCCATGTTATTACAGTGCTTCTCATGCTTCTGCTGCGCCAGAAGCTTGGTAAGCGGGTCAGCCAGATTGTCGTCTGTATGAACCTTGCAGACTTTGATCTCGCCACGATCAATGATCTCCCGGATCAAGTGAAACCGTCTCTGTATGTGCTTGGACTTCTGGTGCGACCGTGGTTCCTTTGCTTGTGCTATAGCTCCAGTGTTATCACAGAAGATAACCAAAGGATCTGCACTCGAAGGAACGACACCAAGTTCTCTCACGAACTTACGAATCCACACTGCCTCCTTGGATGCTTCCGAGGCTGCAACATACTCGGCTTCTGTTGTGGAATCAGCAACAGTTGACTGTTTGAAACTTTTCCACACCACTGCTCCACCATTCAAGCTAAAAACATAGCCTGATTGCGATCGGAAATCATCCTGGTCCGACTGCAACGAAGCGTCAGTATATCCTTCTATACTGAGTTCTTCCTGACCACCATAAATCAAGAACATATCTTTGGTCCTCCGCAGATATTTTAAAATGTTCTTGACCGCAATCCAGTGTGCCTGACCTGGATTACTTTGGAATCGACTGGTCACGCTTAACCCGTAAGCGACGTCTGGGCGAGTACACAACATCGCATACATAATGGACCCAATAGCCGAAGCATAAGGCGTATTGTCCATTTCATCTTTCTCAGTCTGTGTTTGCGGACACTGACTCTTCGAAAGATTCAGACCATGTCTGACTGGAAGATATCCTCTTTTAGAATTCTCTAAATGGAATCTCTCCAGGACTTTATCGATGTAAGTACTTTGGCACAGCCCGAGAAGCCTCTTAGATCTATCCCTGTAGATCTTCACACCTAATACATAGGCTACTTCTCCTAAATCTTTCATCTGAAAACATTTTCCTAACCATGCTTTAACAGCATGCAGTTCAGGAATATCGTTTCCAATGATTAAGATATCATCGACGTAGAGGACTAGGAAAGTAATCACGCTCCCACTAAACCTCTTATATACACACGGGTCATCTTCGTTCTTGATGAAACCAAACTCAGAGATTGATTCATCAAAACGAATATTCCAGCTTCTAGATGCTTGTTTAAGTCCATAAATGGACTTCTTTAACTTGCATATTTTATGACGATCTGCTGGATTAGTGAAACCGTCAGGTTGTGTCATGTACACATCCTCATCCAGTTTTCCATTAAGGAAAGCAGTTTTCACATCCATCTGCCAGATCTCATAATCGTAATATGCTGCTATCGCGAAAAGAATCCGAATAGACTTGAACATGGCTACAGGAGAGAAAGTTTCATCATAATCTATCCCGTAGATTTGTTTGAAACCTTTCGCTACTAGCCTGCCTTTATAGGTAATCACGTTACCATCCATGTCAATCTTCTTCTTGAAGATCCATTTACAGCCTATAGGGATTACTCCCGGAGGCGGATCAACCAAATCCCAGACCTGGTTATCTGACATGGAGTCCATCTCGGCTCGCATAGCTTCAAGCCATCTAGCTGACTCCGGTCCACTGACCGCATCCGCATAAGTAAGGGGTTCATCATTATCAATGATGTAGACTCCGTCATAGCGCTCAGGCTGACGACGGATCCTTCCCGATCTACGCGGTTCCCGTGATGTCTGAGCCTTAGGTTGTTCAATAACCTGATCCACTGGCTCAGGCTCATCCAACTGTGCTTGACTACTTTGTCCTTCCTCTGGATTCTCATCCAGCTTTATTTCTCTCCCACTGGCCTCTTGCAGAAGAAACTCCTTCTCAAGAAATATGGCCGTCCGAGCAACAAATACTTTGTTCTCTTTGGGATCGTAGAAATAATAACCCTTAGTTTCCTTAGGGTAACCGACAAAGACACATTTCTCAGATCTACTCTCTAGTTTCCCAGAGGCGAGCTTTTTGACATAAGCCTCGCAGCCCCAGATCCTGATAAATGTCAAGCTAGGCTGTTTCCCATACCATAACTCATATGGCGTCTTAGAAACTGCCTTGGATGGCACTCGGTTTAGTACCTTTGCAGCTGTTTCTAGTGCAAATCCCCAAAAGGAGTAAGGTAGAGTAGCCTGACTCATCATAGAATGAACCATATCAAGCAACGTTCTATTTCTCCTCTCGGACACACCATTCCATTGTGGTGTTCCTGGCGGAGTGAGCTGTGAGATAATCCCACACTCTTTTAGATAGTCAGTAAACGCATGACTCAGGTATTCTCCACCTCGATCAGAACGAAGTGCCTTGATATTGCGGCCTAGCTGATTCTGTACTTCATTTTTGAACTCTTTGAACTTGTCAAAAGATTCACTCTTATGTCTTATCAAATAGACATAACCATACCTACTGAAATCATCAGTAAAGGTAATGAAGTACGAATAGCCACCTCTGGCATGTTTACTAAATGGCCCACACACATCACTGTGTATAAGGTCAAGTAAACCTGAAGCCCTTTGACCTTTGTGAAGAAAAGGTGACTTCGTCATTTTACCCATCAAACAAGCTTTGCATGTATCAATCTCCTCATAGGAGAAAGATCCCAGCAGTCCATGATCATGCAACCGCTTAATGCGCTTCTTGTTAATATGGCCTAAACGACTATGCCATAACAAGGTGCTGTCTTCAGCATACTTGGCTTTCTTAACATCAACACTTTGTATAGAACTTTCCATGTCCAACATGTATAACCCATTGTTAATTGAACCAGTTGCATAAACAATATTATCTAAAGATAAAACACACTTTGAAATATTGCATTCAAAGGCAAATCCTTTCCTAACAAGAGCAGGAATAGAGACAATATTTTTAGTAATACTGGGAACAAAGTAACAACTGTTTAGTTCTAATACAATGCCAGATGGTAATGAGATGAAATAGTCTCCTACAGCAACAGCAGCAACCCGTGCCCCATTTCCAACGCGTAGGTCCACCTCATACTGTCCCACCTGTCTTCTTCTCTTGAGTTCCTGTACATTTGAACAAATGTGAACTCCACATGCAGTGTCCAACACCCATGAAATAGAAGAAGATGAAACCATGACTTCCGTCACGTATATACCTGAGCCAGAAGCGATGCTTCCCCTCTTATCTCCTTGGAGCGCTTTACAGTCCTTTTTCCAGTGACCCAGCTGGCCACAGTGGAAACACCTGTTGTCCTTGGACCGCTTTACCTTCTGTTTTAGAGCCTTGCTATAGTTCTTGACAGGGGCTTTGCCCTTCTTCCCCTTCTTCTTGTTCCTAGAAGGAACCATTAAGACAGAGGTTGAAGGCTTTCCCTTCAGAGTCTCCTCAGTAGTCAAGAGCATATTCAGCAGCTCTGCCGGAGTACAATCGATTTTGTTCATATTAAAGTTAATAATGAACGCATCGAAGGAAGGCGGGAGAGACTGCAGAATAATGTCTACAGCAAGCTCCTGGTTTATGGTATGCCCCAGTTTCTCCAGAGCCTCCTTGTGCCCAATCATCTTGAGCACGTGAGCTCCCACTGGGCTCCCTTCAGCCAGTTTGCTCTGAAAGAAAAGCTTTGTCAGATTATAGCGTTCTATCCTCGCCTGTGCAGCATACAGCATCTTGAGGTTCGCTATAATCTCTATAGCCGACATATCCTCATGCTGACGCTGCAGCGGTGGCGTCATAGACGCTAGCATCAGGCAAGCGACATCAATGCTATCATTGACGTGCTTTTCATAGGCATCACGAACCGCCCTTGCGGCGTTCGCAGCGGGTTGAGGTGGCACAGCCGTCTCGAGGACATACAGTTTCCTCTCTGCCTTAAGAACGATCTTAAGGTGTCCGAACCAGTCCGAGAAGTTTGGCCCAGCAAACTTCTCCCTTTCCAGTAGGGATCGCACATTGAAGCTCATGGTGTTCGTTGCTGCAGGAATCTACAACAATGCAAGAACAGCAAGGTCAGTATCAATGTTTAGAATCAATCCAGGACTTTAAGAAAGATTCTTTTCTCACTATTTTATCTGGCTGAAAAATCCAGCAAAACAGCCCGAAAGAGTAGAACTCTTTTAGTGAGATGGGATCCAGATTTCATGCTTGGTCTCCGCGTCCCGCTCAGGCGAGATAAGATGCACAGAGAGTACAAGTACTAATTTCTGGTAGGCAGTCCCTGCCAATCGCCAACCCATGCGATTCCCCTTCATCTGGGCAATCCAGCAGACTGTGCCAACTGAGTTGGTACAACACAATCTCTGACCCCACAGATGGCTGCCTCCATGTGCTACCTATGCGCCACATATGTAGCCTACATGGTCAAGCTGACCCGACCTACTCCCTGGACCACCACGTGCTATGCTGAGCAACGAGAAGCGATAAATCCCTTCTCTGTAACACGCAGGTGTAATCCAGCACCGTCTGAAGATAGATGGACGTGCTCACTGAGTGGGTACAACACGGCTCCAACGATAGTCAGAACAGTGAGGTTTCGCGTCATAAGGCATTACGTGCTTGATATTTTAGCGTTTGGATTTTAACGGTCTTTTATCTTCTTACTATCAGGCATATCCTATGGCTATAGCAGAAGATAAATAAATCATGCTTTTCTACTTATATAAACAATAACAGAAAGCATGGATCTTATGTGGTAAAAGCCCATAGCCTAAGTAAGACCTTAAGATACTTAACTCTTCACTTGCTCTTCTTGGGTCTTTAGCATCTCATCTGGTCCAACCCAGGGCCCTTGCGCCAAGAGCACCTCAGGTGCGCCACCAGCTGAAAGCCCCTCTGGGATGTGTGCCTTTGTGCTCTTGTCTAATCAAAATACATTTTTGATCTATCTAGACAAGTTTGACTCGCAGGTCAATTATACAATAAATTAATTAAAAAGTGATTCGCAGATCACAATAATATTAATTTACAGGTTTAATTCCAGGCACGCAGGCCCCAGCACAGCACACATTAAATTGGGCACCCACATAAGAATAAATAAACAAGCATAGGCATCAATCAACATGTGATCCAATTAAAAGAAAATAAAATTTTGAAAACCCCATTGGCATCAATTTTAATTTTCTTATGTGCCCTACAACCTTACAACGGTCCATTGATGAGGATCCACTCATCAATCTAGTTAGATCCATACCCTTGCATGCACCAAGTCCTAACTGACTCGAGTTGACCTAATGGTCAACCATGCATGCGCCAAGGGTTGAACAACCAACATGAGTTCTGGCAAGCGGGTGTGACCCCGGGCCTAACTCATGTGTGTTCAGTGGTTGTCTCAACCAGACCTCGCTACACACCTGTGATGCAATCGACCTATAGCCACCTTGTGCTTGCGCACAGGTGCCATCTGGTCGATCCATCTAGGCTGTCAGATGGTCTGATCAGACTAGGTTGATCTAAACTAGATGATGCTTTCAACCCCATCAACCCGTCTAAGGGTTTATTGTAGGTGCGGCTTAGATCTAGTCATAGGCGCGCAAGTAAAGTTTTGACAAAACAACAACATGTAACATGCGCAACAATGTAAGCAATATACATGCATCAACAAAATCAACCTTACACATGCGCCACCAAAAACAATCTCATATATGCGCCACAAAAATACTTTCAACTAGTATTATCGCATGATGAGAAAACTTAGATCATAAGCGCAAACAAGGATCACCTTAAGCAATCATATGAACCATATAAGATCCTAGCTCTGATACCAATTAAAGAGTCCCCTTCGAGGGGGAGCGCAAGCAGATGAAACCCTAATTTAGGGGGCGCATGCAAGTTTGCTAGGGTTTCAATAATACAATCGCTTATATGCTCATATAATCAACTTGGTAGATTGATTAGATCAAGAAGGAGATTCATACCAACGCCATTGCCTTGGAGGTCGGCTTGGAAGAAGAGAGCAACTTAGATCTCCTCCAAAAGTTCACACACAAGATGAAGAGCGCTTACTTCCTTGGCGTCCCTTGTGCTAGCAAGGCACCCAAGCTTTCTTGTCGAATGGTAAGGGATGATGAGATGATTCCCTTTGGCCGAGAGCTCCTCTTGCAATACCTCTCCTCTTCGTCAACCTCTTCCAAACGAAAGTCCAAGGCGTTGAAGTGAAGAGAACAACGCATATGCGTTTTGGCATTGAAGTGAAATCGGCCTTGATGACTTTCCATAAATGGAAGATAATCAAGCCATGCGCTCATGCCAATCCAAAAACGCATATTAGCATTGAACCAAGCGTTCACCTTTGTGAACCGGTTCAAGCCAAAACGTTCCAATCGAATTTGGTTCATAAACCAAACCAAAATAGCTCAAGCCACTTGGTCTAGACCATATTGAACCCTAAGGCTCAAGATCTAACCATTCATCTCCTGATGCTCCTGATCTCTCCGATCTAGCATCATCTCTCTCGATCGAAGCTTACCGATCTCAAGCCCTAATCAATCAAACATGATCAGACCAGATCTCACTTACAATCAGAGATTAAATCCCTTTAAACTGAACCCAAAGAATTCAGTCCACACGATCTGACTTAAGTAAGCCATATCACCAAATTGTGCGACCCTGAGGGTTTCCTTTAAATGTCGGTAACGATAACTCACATTATCACGATCAGTGAGGGGTATCTAGCAACACATCACTGTCTCCCGATATAAAGGAATGAGTCTTCCAAGACTACACCCAAACCACAGCACAAGTGTGAATCTATTCACAAGGCATACATGTATCCTTTGCCACTGGATGTTCTTATTGGACAAGCGTGTCAAGCCTGTAACTCCAATATGATGAGCATGATTAGACCAGATGAACATAGTCACCTGGGTATGGCCATACACTTTCTCAATCATCTCATTCAGGGGGGCCCCTTTAGAACATCACACTCCTTAAACAAGGAGACGGCAATCCTTTATCTATCACTAGTGTCCTAACCTGATTCATGCTCACCATCCAAGATAGTCTATAATCATTGTGTTTCAAATAATATTGAACTACCTCAAAACAATGACAATCATCATTTAGAAACACAAGTGATCTCAAGTCAAAGGACATGTGCCACTTGCAGCATCCAAGGATCATTCACATTGTGACAAGCAATTGAATATCCTAATAGGGTCTGTCCAGTACATCCAATGTACCCATGAGTCTACATCTTATTCCATGCTCGTAGCATTCTATAAGATTAGAACACATATTAGTCTCAATCATATCAAGGCTGTCTCATGTTCACCAAGATATCTCGACTAAGGACATATAGCATGTCAGCCTAGCTGAAAAGCTCTGAGACATTATTCAGAAGTACACTTATTACAGCAGACAAGGTAACAACCTGAATAATAACCATGCCTTTATAAACATAAGAGTTTATTACATGATACTGTTACAATCCCAAAGGCCTCAAACATTGGCCTTAAGGGCATACCCCAACAACCAAATGGTTCAAGATCTAACCACACATCTCTCGACCCTCTTGATCTCTATGATCAAGCATCAATTCTCTCGGTCGAAGCTTACCGATCTCAAGCCCTAATCAATCAAACATGATCCTACCAGATCTCACTTCCAATCAGAGTTTAAATTCCTTTAAACTGAACCAGAACAATTCAGTCCACACGATCTGACATAAGTAAGCCATATCATCAAATTGTGCGACCCTAAGGGTTTCCTTCAATGTCGGTAACGATAACTTACGTTATCACGATCAGAGAGGGGTTTCTAGCAACACATCACTGTCTCCCGATATGAAGGAAAGAGTCTTCCAAGACTACACCCAAACCATAGCACAAGTGTGAATCCAATTCACTCGGCATACATGTTCCCTTTGCCACTGGACGTTCTCATTGGACAAGCCTGTCAAGCCTGTAATTCCAACATGATGAGAATGGTTAGATCAGATGAACATAGTCATCTGGGTATGGCCATACACTTTCTCAACCATCTCATCCAGGGGGCCCTTTAGAACATCACACTCCAACTAGGAGAGGCAATCCTATATCTATCACCAGTGTCCTAACATGAGTCATGCCCACCATCCAAGATAATCCTTAACCATTATCTTTCAAATGATATTGAACTACCTCAAAACAATGCCAATCATCATTTAGAAACACAAGTGATCTCAAGTCAGAGGGAGTATACCACTTGCTAGTTTATAAGGATTATTCAAATTGTGACAAAAACTGAATATCCTAAGTAGGGTCAGTCCAGTACATCCAATGCACCTATGCGTCTAAATCTTATTCCATGCTCGAAGCATCCTATAAGATTAGAACACATATTAGTCTCAATCATATCAAGGCTGTCTCATGTTCACCAAGATATCTCGACTAAGGACAATACTGCATGTCAGCCAAGCTGAAACACCAATGAGACATTATTCAGAAGTATACATATAGCAGCAGATAATGTAACAATCTGAATAAAAATAATTGCCTTTATAAAACATAGTTTATACATGATACTGAAATTATCTCAAGGCCTCAAACATTAGCCTTAAGGGCATACCCCAACACATAGTCCCTAAGGGTTCTCTGATTATCTCCCATCTCTAAGATTTCTACTTGTATCTCCTGTTGCGATGTCTCTTGTAAATCTTCTTCAAGTCTCAGTTTCCTGCGCACTCTAAGTGTTTTGTTGATTTCAGGATCCAAAGGAACAAGCGGTCCTGACCTAAGACTCCTGCACATGCAAATTAGGTAGATCAAGTGATTTCAAGAAAACTAAATAAAAACAGTAAATAAAAACCTAGTATAGCAATAATCTCAATGTCTTCGATATCAACAAAAACTAAGGTCACCGGCAACGATGCAAAAAACTTGTTGTGTCCGCAAGTATACGGATACTCGAAGTAATAAAGAAAGTATCGAATCCACAGGGACCTAGGTTGCTGAGTACCGAATAATTGATTTTTCACTATATAGGAAATCGAAAGAGTGCAAACTAGCAAACGAAGACCAAAGTGCTGAAACGGAATTATCAGAGAGAGAAGCTGGGACTAGGGTTTCGTTCACTTTAATTTTTTTGACTATACATGAATAGGAATTTCATCAGTTTAATTTCAACATGACAAAGATGCAATTTACTTGAATAAAAGGATTATCTCACTTTCGTGTAGACAACCATGCAGGGATAAATCTTTGCTCTCGCGCAAGAGTCGTCCCAACACTAATGATTAGTAAATCATCAAACTGATAACTCAAGAATCACTTTCGTGCATCCGAGTTATGAGTCGATAATCTCTAGTGGAGTTTCAAGGATCACTTTTGTGCATCTGAATCTCAACACTAGTTTTACTCAAGGTTCTCCAACATTCCGATCTTTGCTTTCGTACAAGATCTCCACATTTGAAAGCTTAGACTCAATCCTATATTTATATTATTATCATGGCAGTTAGCTTACTAGAATCAGACAAACAAGAACTAACCTAAAAGGAGTTCCTATCATGCAATTCTAGGGTTCCGAATTCTCAAGCAATTACTTTTCAGTCAATAGCGAAAATTCTAAAATATAAATAATAATATAGATCTAAGGAGAGTCTAAGAACAAACCATCACATGAGTAAAATCATTATGTTAAGATTAAACGAGATGAAATAATAGAAAAAAATAGTCATATAGTCATTAAAACTCAAGTGAATTACTCCCCTATGTCCTAAAAGAGGTTTAAGCTATCATAGAGGGAAGATTACATTGATTCATAATGAAGAAAATCAAAACAGAGGAGGAGTGAAAATAACGGTACGCCGTAAAGAAGTTTACGGCTGTAATCTGGGCGAACAGCGGCGGCGCTCGGTTTTCTGGTGATTTCTCCTCCATCTGATCTCCGTTCATGTTGAAACTTTAGGTGCTCCTTCTCCTCCTCTATGCGTAGCTTCCACTCAAATTTCACAGCCGGAGATGCCCTGTACGCTTCCCGGCGGTGAAACCTAGGGCAGCAGCGTGTGAGGCAATTTCTCTCTCTATGGGGAATGAAAATTAGGGCTTTTGGTGTGCTTGTCTTCATCTCGGTCATGGCCTTCCTAACTTTTCTAAAGTTTTCGTAGTAGATTGTGATGACTCAGGAGTACGGATAGGAGGTACCCTTAGTCAGGAAGGCCACCCAGTAGCCTACTTTAGTGAAAAATTAAATGAGGCTAAGCAAAGATATACCACTTATGATATGGAGTTCTATGCTATAGTTCAATCCTTAAGGCACTGGAGACACTATTTAATACATAATGAATTTATTTTGAATAGTGACCACCAGGCTTTATCTTTTTTAAGTGCTCAGAAGAAATTAAATGCTAGGCATGCAAAATGGGTAGAATTTCTTCAACAATATACTTTTGTTTTAAAACATAAATCTGGAACTGAAAATAAAGTTGCTGATGCTTTGAGTAGAGTAACTTCACTTGTGCAAAAATTATCTGTTGAAGTAGTTGGATTTGATCGCATGAAGAATGAATACTTAGAATGCCCTGATTTTTCAAACATATATTCTGAGCTTAGCATAGACCTTTTGAGTCATCCCCTCTATACCCTAAGGGATGAGTTTTTGTTTCTTGGGCCAAAGTTGTGCATTCCAAGACCTCAATCCGAGATTTTCTTATCTAGGAGATTCACGGAGGAGGGTCTGCTGGGCACCATAGCCGGGACAAGACTCAAGCCTTAGTGGAGGAGCAGTTCTTCTGGCCGAATCTCTATAGGGATGTGGCTAAGGTTGTCAAGCATTGTAGGACTTGTCAGACCAGTAAAACTCAGAAATATAACTTTGGTCTGTACACACCCTTACCCATTCCTCAAGCACCTTGGCAGGACCTTAGCATGGAATTCATCTTAGGTTTACCAAGGACTTCCTCTAGACATGATTCTATCTTTGTCATAGTGGATAGGTTTACCAAGATGGCACACTTTATACCTTGCTACAAAACCTCAGATGTATCACATGTAGCTAGGATTTTCTTTAAAGACGTTGTTAGACTGCGTGGTACCCCTCTGACTATAGTATCTGATAGGGATCCTAGGTTTGTTGGACATTTCTGGAAAACCATGTGGGCTATGTTGGGAACCAAGCTCAATTTCTCCATGGCCTATCATCCTCAAATAGATGGGCAAACCAAAGTGGTCAACCGATCACTTGGGAGTATTTTGAGGAGTTTGGTGGGAGTGCACCCTGGCACGTGGGATAAGCTATTACCCACTGCAGACTTCTCCTACAACAGTGTTGTTAATAAAACCACATGATTATCGCCCTTTCAAGCCAACCTAGGGTACCAACCAAGAAAACCTATTGACTTGTTTCCTTCACCTAAGCACTCTCATGTCTCTATGTTTGCTCAAGATTTTGCTACTCACATGTTACAATTGCATCATGAAATTCTTTGTCAAATGCTTGATGCTATAAATTCTTATTGCAAGAGTGTTAAGAAGTAATGCTGAGAAAGGAAATTTTCTGTAGGAGAGCAGGTTATACTGCGGATCGGGGAGGAGCGCATCCATGGATCTGGCCGCAAGTTAGATGCAAAGGGGCTTGGCCCCTTTACCATTGTGGAAAAGATCAACAATAATGTTGGGGTATGCCCTTAAGGCTAATGTTTGAGGCCTTGGGATTGTATTAGTATCATGTAATAAACTCTTAAGTTTATAAAGGCATGGTTATTATTCAGGTTGTTACCTTGTCTGCTGTAATAAGTGTACTTCTGAATAATGTCTCAAAGCTGTTCAGCTAGGCTGACAGGCTATATGTCCTTAGTCGAGATATCTTGGTGAACATGAGACAGCCTTGATATGATTGAGACTAATATGAGTGCTAATCTTATAGGATGCTTCGAGCATGGAATAAGATGTAGACTCATGGGTACATTGGATGTACTGGACAGACCCTACTGGGATATTCCATTGCTTGTCACAATGTGAATAATCCTTGTTAGCAGCAAGTGGCACATGTCCTTTGACTTGAGATCACTTGTGTTTCTAAATGATGATTGTCATTGTCTTGAGGTAGTTCAATATCATTTGAAACATAATGATTATAGACTATCTTGGATGGTGAGCTTGAATCAGGTTAGGACACTAGTGATAGACATAGGATTGCCGTCTCCTTGTTTAAGGAGTGTGATGTTCTAAAGGGCCCCCTTATGAGATGATTGAGATAGTGTATGGCCATACCCAGATGACTATGTGCATCTGATCTAATCATGCTCATCGTATTGGAGTTACAGGCTTGACATGCTTGTCCAATAAGAACATCCAGTGGTAAAGGACATATGTATGCCTTGTGAATTGAGTCACACTTGTGCTATGGTTTGGGAGTAGTCTTGGAAGATTCTTTCCTTTATATCGGGAGACAGTGATGTGTTGCTAGATACCCCTCACTGATCGTGATAACGTAAGTTATCGTTACCGACATTTAGAGGAAACCCTCAGGGTCGCACAATTTGGTGATATGGCTTACTTAAGTCAGATCGTATGGACTGGATTCTTTGAGTTCAGATTAAAGGGATTTAATCTCTGATTGTAAGTAAGATCTGGTCTGATCATGTTTGATTAATTAGGGCTTGAGATCGGTAAGCTTCGATCGAGAGAGGTGATGCTAGATCGGAGAGATCAGGGGCATCAGGAGATGAACGGTTGGATCATAAGCCTTGGGGTTCGATTTGGTCTAGACCAAGTGGCTTGAGCTATTTCGGTTTGGTTTGATGAACCAAAGCCGATTTGACATTTTGGATTGAACCGGTTCACAAATATGAACGCTTGGTTCAATGCCAAAATGCGTTTTGGGTTGGCTTGAACGCATGGCTTGATTGACTTCCATTTATGGAAAGTCATCAAGGGCCGGTTTTGCTTCAATGCCAAAATGCTTATGCGTTGAGCTCTTCACTTCAACGCCTTGATTCTTTTCGAGGTGTGGTTGACGAAGGTGTGGAGTAGACATCCAAGAGAAGCTCTCGGCCGAACGGATTCATCTCATCAAACCCTTTCCATTCGACAAGAGAAGGCTTGGGTGTCTTGCTAGCACAAGAGATCTCAAGGAAGTGAGCATCTTCATCTTGTGTGTGGACTTGTGGAGGAGACCTAGTTTGATCTCTTCTTCCAAGCCGAATTCCAAGCTTATGGCGTTGGTATGATTTCTCATAACTTAAGTTGATCATATAGTTTCATATGCGATTTTGAAACCCTATTTTCCGCCATGCATGCTAGATGCGCATGATTAGGGTTTTTTCCCCCCCCCCCCCTTTATGTTAGGGGTTCCTTCAATTGGTATCAGAGCTAGGCTCTTGATATGATCTATATGATTGCTTTGAAGTGTTTGTGATCCATACATATTGCGCTTACTTGATGCATGCTTTGTTTACATGAAGTTTGCGCTTGTATCATGCTAACATGAAGTTTGCGCTTGTATCATGCTAACATGTAGTTTGCGCTTGTATCATGGCTTTGATGAAGTATGCGCTCCCCCTAGAAGGGGACCCCCTAAAGTTTGCGCTCCCCCTTGAAGGGGACCCCCTTAGATCTAAGGGTTATCAACATGCTAGAAGATATATCTTATGGATGTTCTAGATGTTTGCGCATGTCAAAATGTTTTCTAAAACTTACATCTTGCGCGCATGATTAGATCTAAGGTGCCACTACATTAAATCCTTAGATGGGTTGATGGGGTTGAAAGCATCTTCTAGGTTAGATCCAACTAGTCTGATCAGACCATCTGACAGCCTAGATGGGTTGACCAGATAGCACCTATGCGCAAGCACGAGGTGGCTATAGGTCGACTGCATCCAAGGCGTGTAGCGAGGTCTGGTTGAGACAACTACTGAACACACATGAGTTAGGCCCGGGGTCACACCCGCTTGCCAAAACTCATGAGGGTGGTTCAGCCCTTGGCGCATGCATGGTTGACCATCAGGTCAACTCGGGTCAGTTAGGACTCGGTGCATGCAGGGGCAAAGGATCTAACTAGATGGATGAGTGGATCCCTATCAATGGACCATTGTAAGGTTGTAGGGCACATAAGGAAATTAAAATTGATGCCATGGGGTTTTTCAAAAATTTAATTTCTTGATTGGATCACATGATGATTTGATGCCATGATGCTTGTCTATTTAGTCTTATGTGGGTTGCCCTATTGTGTGCTGTGCTGGGGCCTGCGTGCCTGGTAAATTATAAGTTAATTTTATTGTGATCTGCGAATCACTTTTTCATTAATTTATTGTATAATTGACCTGCGAGTCAACCTTGTCTAGATAGATCAAATGTACTTTGATTAGACAAGAGTACAAATGCACACATCCCAAAGGAGCATTCAGCTGGTGGCGCACCTGAGGTGCTCTTGGCGCTAGGGCCCTAGGTTGGACCAGATGAGATGCCAAGGAGCTCAAGTGAAGACTTAAGTAAAATTAAGGTCTTACTAGGGTTCATGGGCTTTTACCACATAAGATCATGCTTTCTACTTATTGCTAATAATTAGAATTGCATGTTTAAGTTTATCTTCTTCTATAGCCATAGGATATGCCTGATAGTAAGAAGATAAAAGACCGTTAAAATCCAACGCTAACATATCAAGCTCGATAAGCCTTCTGACGCGAAACCTCACCTTTCTGATTATCGTTGGAGCCGTGTTGAACCCACTCAGTGGGCACGTCCATCTATCTTCAGACGGTGCTGGATTTCACCTGCGTGTTACAGAGTAGGGATTTATCACTGCTCGTTGCTCAGCATAACACGTGGTGGTCCAGGGAGTAGGTCGGGTCAGCTTGACCATGTAGGCTACATATGTGGCGCATATGGTAGCGCATGGAGGCAGCCATCTCTGGGATCAGAGACTGTGTTGTACCAACTCAGTTGGCACAGTCTGCTGGATTGCCAAGATGAAGGGGAATCGCACGGGTTGGCGATTGGCTGGGACAGCCTACCAGAAATTAGTGCTTGTCATCTCTGTGCATCTTATCTCGCCTGAGCGGGACGCGGAGACCAAGTATGAAATTTGGATCCCATCTCACTAAAAGAGTGATACTCTTTCGGACTGTTTACTGGATTTTTCAGTCAGACAAAATAGTGAGAAAAGAATCTTTCTTAAGTCCTGGATTGATTCTAAACATTGATACTGACCTTGCTGTTCTTGCTTGTTGTAGATTCCTGCAGCAACGAACACCATGAGCTTCAATGTGCGATCCCTACTGGAAAGGGAGAAGTTTGCTGGGCCGAACTTCTCTGACTGGTTCGGACACCTTAAGATCGTTCTTAAGGCAGAGAGGAAACTGTATGTCCTCGAGACGGCGATACCGCCGCAGCCCGCTCCGAACGCCGCAAGGGCGGTTAGGGATGCCTATGAAAAGCACGTAAATGATAGCATTGATGTCGCTTGCCTGATGCTAGCGTCTATGACGCCACCGCTGCAGCGTCAGCATGAGGATATGTCGGCTATAGAAATTATAGCGAACCTCAAGATGTTGTATGCTGCACAGGCGAGGACAGAACGCTATAATCTGACGAAGCTCTTCTTTCAGAGCAAACTGGCTGAGGGGAGCCCAGTGGGAGCTCACGTGCTCAAGATGATTGGGCACAAGGAGGCTCTGGAGAAACTGGGGCATACCATCAACCAGGAGCTTGCTGTAGATATTATTCTGCAGTCTCTTCCGCCTTCTTTCGATGCGTTCATCATTAACTTTAATATGAACAAAATCGATTGTACGCCGGCAGAGCTGCTGAATATGCTCTTGACTACTGAGGAAACTCTGAAGGGTAAGCCTTCAACCTCTGTCTTGTTGGTTCCTTCTAGGAACAAGAAGAAGGGGAAGAAGGGCAAGGCCCCTGTCAAGAATTACAGCAAGGCCCTGAAACAGAAGGTGAAGCGGTCGAAGGATAACAGGTGTTTCCACTGTGGCCAGCTGGGTCACTGGAAAAAGGACTGTAAAGCGCTCCAAGGAGATAAGAGGGGAAGCATTGCTTCTGGCTCAGGTATATACGTGACGGAAGTCATGGTTTCATCTTCTTCTATATCATGGGTGTTGGACACTGCATGTGGAGTTCACATTTGTTCAAATGTGCAGGAACTCAAGAGAAGAAGGCAGGTGGGACAGCATGAGGTAGACCTACGCGTTGGAAACGGGGCACGGGTTGCTGCTGTTGCTGTAGGAGACTATTTCATCACTTTACCATCTGGCATTGTATTAGAATTGAACAATTGTTATTTTGTACCCAGTATTACCAAGAATATTATCTCTATTCCTGCTCTTGTCAGGAAAGGATTTGCCTTTGAATGCAAGATTTCAAAGTGTGTTTTAACTTATGATAATATTGTGTATGCAACTGGTTCAATTAACAATGGGTTATTCATGTTGGACATGGAATATTCTATACAAAACATTGATAATAAGAAAGCCAAGTATGCTGATGACAGCACCTTGCTATGGCATAGTCGTTTAGGCCATATAAACAAGAAGCGCATTAAGCGGTTGCATGATCATGGACTGCTGGGATCTTTCTCCTATGTGGAGATTGATACATGCAAAGCTTGTTTAATGGGTAAAATGACGAAGTCTCCTTTTCCTCACAAAGGTCAAAGGACTTCAGGTTTACTTGACCTTATACACAGTGATGTGTGTGGGCCTTTCAGTAAACATGCCAGAGGTGGCTATCAGTACTTCATTACCTTCACTGATGATTTCAGTAGGTATGGATATGTCTATTTAATGAGACATAAAAGTGAATCTTTTGACAAGTTCAAAGAGTTCAAAAATGAAGTACAAAATCAGTTAGGCCGAAATATCAAGGCACTTCGTTCTGATCGAGGTGGAGAATACCTGAGTCATACGTTTACTGACTGTCTGAAGGAGTGTGGGATTATCTCACAGCTCACTCCGCCAGGAACACCGCAGTGGAATGGTGTGTCCGAGAGGAGAAATAGAACGTTACTTGATATGGTTCGTTCTATGATGAGTCAGGCTACTCTTCCATATTCCTTTTGGGGTTTTGCACTGGAAACAGCTGCAAAGGTACTAAACCGAGTGCCATCCAAGGCAGTTTCAAAGACGCCATATGAGCTATGGTATGGGAAACAGCCTAGCTTGACATTTATTAGGATCTGGGGTTGCGAGGCTTATGTCAAAAAGCTCGCCTCTGGGAAACTGGAGAGCAGATCTGAGAAATGCATCTTTGTCGGTTACCCTAAGGAAACTAAGGGTTATTATTTCTACGATCCCAAAGAGAACAAGATATTTGTTGCTCGGACGGCCATATTTCTTGAGAAGGAGTTTCTTCTGCAAGAGGCCAGTGGGAGAGAAATAAAGCTGGATGAGATTCCAGAGGAAGGACAAAGTAGTCAGGCAGAGTTGGATGTGCCTGAGCCAGTAGATCAGGTTACTGAACAACCTGAGGCTCAGATATCACGGGAACCGCGAAGATCGGGTAGGATCCGTCGACAGCCTGAGCGCTATGTCGGAGTCTACATCATTGATAATGATGAACCCCTAACTTATGCGGATGCGGTCAGTGGACCGGAGTCAGCTAGATGGCTTGAAGCTATGCGAGCCGAGATGGACTCCATGTCAGATAACCAAGTCTGGGATTTGGTTGATCCGCCTCCGGGAGTAATCCCTATAGGCTGTAAATGGATCTTCAAGAAGAAGATTGACATGGATGGTAACGTGGTTACCTATAAAGGCAGGCTAGTTGCGAAAGGTTTCAAACAAATCTACGGGATAGATTATGATGAAACTTTCTCACCTGTAGCCATGTTTAAGTCTATTCGGATTCTTTTCGCGATAGCTGCATATTACGATTATGAGATCTGGCAGATGGATGTGAAGACAGCTTTCCTTAATGGAAATCTGGATGAGGATGTGTATATGACACAACCAGAAGGTTTCACTAATCCATCAGATCGTCATAAAATATGCAAGTTAAAGAAGTCCATTTATGGACTTAAACAAGCATCTAGGAGCTGGAATATTCGTTTTGATGAATCAATCTCTGAGTTTGGTTTCATCAAGAACGAGGATGACCCGTGTGTATATAAGAGGTTTAGTGGGAGCGTGATTACATTCCTAATCCTCTACGTCAATGATATCTTGATCATTGGAAATGATATTCCTGAACTGCATGCTGTTAAGGCATGGTTAGGAAAATGTTTCCAGATGAAAGATTTAGGAGAAGCAGCCTATGTATTAGGTGTGAAGATCTACAGGGATAGATCTAAGAGGCTTCTCGGGCTGTGCCAGAGTACTTACATCGATAAGGTCCTGGAGAGATTCCATTTAGAGAATTCTAAACGTGGATATCTTCCAGTCAGACATGGTCTGAATCTTTCGAAGAGTCAGTGTCCACAAACACAGATTGAGAAAGATGAAATGGACAATACGCCTTATGCTTCAGCTATTGGGTCCATTATGTATGCGATGTTGTGTACTCGCCCAGACGTCGCTTACGGGTTAAGCGTGACCAGTCGATTCCAAAGTAATCCAGGTTTGGCGCACTGGATTGCAGTCAAGAACATTTTAAAATATCTGCGGAGGACCAAAGATATGTTCTTGATATATGGTGGTCAGGAAGAACTCAGTATAGAGGGATATACTGACGCTTCGTTCCAGTCGGACCAGGATGATTTTCGATCGCAATCAGGCTATGTTTTTAGCTTGAATGGTGGAGCAGTGGTGTGGAAGAGTTTCAAACAGTCAACTGTTGCTGATTCCACAACAGAAGCCGAGTATGTTGCAGCCTCGGAAGCATCCAAGGAGGCAGTGTGGATTCGTAAGTTCGTGAGAGAACTTGGTGTCGTTCCTTCGAGTGCTGATCCTTTGGTTATCTTCTGTGATAACACTGGAGCCATCGCACAAGCAAAGGAACCGCGGTCGCACCAGAAGTCCAAGCACATACAGAGACGGTTTCACTTGATCCGGGAGATCATTGATCGAGGCGAGATCAAAATATGCAAGGTTCATACAGATGACAATCTGGCAGACCCACTTACCAAGCCTCTGGCGCAGCAGAAGCATGAGAAGCACTGTAATAATATGGGTTTGAGATTTCTCAACCATTAGATTAAGTGCAAGTGGGAGATTGTTGGGGTATGCCCTTAAGGCTAATGTTTGAGGCCTTGGGATTGTATTAGTATCATGTAATAAACTCTTAAGTTTATAAAGGCATGGTTATTATTCAGGTTGTTACCTTGTCTGCTGTAATAAGTGTACTTCTGAATAATGTCTCAAAGCTATTCAGCTAGGCTGACAGGCTATATGTCCTTAGTCGAGATATCTTGGTGAACATGAGACAGCCTTGATATGATTGAGACTAATATGAGTGCTAATCTTATAGGATGCTTCGAGCATGGAATAAGATGTAGACTCATGGGTACATTGGATGTACTGGACAGACCCTACTGGGATATTCCATTGCTTGTCACAATGTGAATAATCCTTGTTAGCAGCAAGTGGCACATGTCCTTTGACTTGAGATCACTTGTGTTTCTAAATGATGATTGTCATTGTCTTGAGGTAGTTCAATATCATTTGAAACATAATGATTATAGACTATCTTGGATGGTGAGCTTGAATCAGGTTAGGACACTAGTGATAGACATAGGATTGCCGTCTCCTTGTTTAAGGAGTGTGATGTTCTAAAGGGCCCCCTTATGAGATGATTGAGATAGTGTATGGCCATACCCAGATGACTATGTGCATCTGATCTAATCATGCTCATCGTATTGGAGTTACAGGCTTGACATGCTTGTCCAATAAGAACATCCAGTGGTAAAGGACATATGTATGCCTTGTGAATTGAGTCACACTTGTGCTATGGTTTGGGAGTAGTCTTGGAAGATTCTTTCCTTTATATCGGGAGACAGTGATGTGTTGCTAGATACCCCTCACTGATCGTGATAACGTAAGTTATCGTTACCGACATTTAGAGGAAACCCTCAGGGTCGCACAATTTGGTGATATGGCTTACTTAAGTCAGATCGTATGGACTGGATTCTTTGAGTTCAGATTAAAGGGATTTAATCTCTGATTGTAAGTAAGATCTGGTCTGATCATGTTTGATTGATTAGGGCTTGAGATCGGTAAGCTTCGATCGAGAGAGGTGATGCTAGATCGGAGAGATCAGGGGCATCAGGAGATGAACGGTTGGATCATAAGCCTTGGGGTTCGATTTGGTCTAGACCAAGTGGCTTGAGCTATTTCGGTTTGGTTTGATGAACCAAAGCCGATTTGACATTTTGGATTGAACCGGTTCACAAATATGAACGCTTGGTTCAATGCCAAAATGCGTTTTGGGTTGGCTTGAACGAATGGCTTGATTGACTTCCATTTATGGAAAGTCATCAAGGGCCGGTTTTGCTTCAATGCCAAAACGCTTATGCGTTGAGCTCTTCACTTCAACGCCTTGATTCTTTTCGAGGTGTGGTTGACGAAGGTGTGGAGTAGACATCCAAGAGAAGCTCTCGGCCGAACGGATTCATCTCATCAAACCCTTTCCATTCGACAAGAGAAGGCTTGGGTGTCTTGCTAGCACAAGAGATCTCAAGGAAGTGAGCATCTTCATCTTGTGTGTGGACTTGTGGAGGAGACCTAGTTTGATCTCTTCTTCCAAGCCGAATTCCAAGCTTATGGCGTTGGTATGATTTCTCATAACTTAAGTTGATCATATAGTTTCATATGCGATTTTGAAACCCTATTTTCCGCCATGCATGCTAGATGCGCATGATTAGGGTTTTTTCCCCCCCCCCCCCTTTATGTTAGGGGTTCCTTCAAATAATGCCTATGTCTTTGATCTACCACCGGATTTGGGGATCCCCACCACTGTCAATGTGGAGGATCTTACATGCTATGAGGAGCCAATACTCATTGAGGAGCCGACTGACAGGCTCGAGCCACAGAGCATACTTGAGGACCAGACTCGACTCACCCCAAATGAGGTACAAGTCTTTTATCGTGTTAAGTTTACTACAAGTGAGGAGGCTTGGCTTCCTGAAGGCGAGTTGGCACAGGCCGCTCCAGAATTACTCCAAGGGTACAAAGATAATTCTCCAGAGGAGAATTTTTCCCACCCGAGGAGAAATGATAGAGGGGCCAACCCTGCTCCTAGAAGGTCTGGTAGGACTAGAAGGAAGCCCACTAGATATGGCTTTGAAAGTCCCCTCAACAAGGGGGGGCGAAACCCTACTGGTGCATATGGAGGTTTTAAAGTAGCGGAATGGATTTCTAGGGATCGAATTGATGAGATATGATCAACTACAAAAACCACGATTGCAAATATAAGAAGGATCATACCATCGCCATCCTTTGGATGGTGCCTTGGAAGCAAAGATCAAAAGGGATCTTCTCCAAAAGTGACGCACACAAGGTGATGCCGCCTACTCTTTGTTGATCCTTGTGCTAGCAAGGTTCTTCAAAGGTCTTTGTCATATGAAAGGGAAGAGAAGAATTTTTCTTGCTTAGCGAGACCTCTCCGTTGTCGTCCAAAAAACTCTACCACACGAATGTGTCAAGAACCAAAAGCCAACAGGCGACAAGAGGGCGAGAGGGAGGCGTGAAGAGAGGCGACGTGAGATGTGGTCACGTAAGTGACATGCTATCTAAAAATAGCAAAACCACTTCTCATCATGAAATGCGCTCATGAACAAATCGCAAATCTCTTCTCCCATGAACCATGCGCTCACTTGATGAGCTGGTTCAATTTGGTTTGGTTCAAAGACCAATTAACCCAAGCCATTTGGTCTAGATCACAATAAACCCTAAAGGTTCAAGATCTAACCGTTCATCTCTTGGTGCTCTTGATCTCACCGATCTAGCATCCATTCTCTCGATCGAAGCTTACCGATCTCAAGCCCTAATCAATCAAACATGATCAGACCAGATCTCACTTACAATCAGAGATTAAATCCCTTTAAACTGAATCCAAACAATTCAGTCCACACGATCTGACTTAAGTAAGCCATATCATCAAATTGTGCGACCCTAAGGGTTTCCTTTAAATGTCGGTAACGATAACTTACGTTATCACGATCAGTGAGGGGTATCTAGCAACACATCACTGTCTCCCGATATAAAGGAAAGAGTCTTCCAAGACTACACCCAAACCACAGCACAATATCTAGCAACACATCACTGTCTCCCGATATAAAGGAAAGAGTCTTCCAAGACTACACCCAAACCACAGCACAAGAGTGAATCCACTTCACTAGGCATACAAGTTTCCTTTGCCACTTGATGTTCTTATTGGACAAGCGTGTCAAGCCTGTAGCTCCAATATGATGAGCATGATTAGATCAGATGAACATAGTCACCTGGGTATGGCCATACACTTTCTCAATCATCTCATCCAAGGGGGGCCCTTTAGAACATCACACTCCTTAAACAAGGAGACGGCAATCCTATATCTATCACTAGTGTCCTAACCTGACTCATGATCATTATCCAAGATAGTCTGTAACCATTATGTTTCAAATGATATTGAACTACCTCAAAACAATGACAATCATCATTTAGAAACACAAGTGATCTCAAGTCAGAGGAAATGTGCCACTTGTTGCAAACAAGGATTATTCACATTGTGACAAGCAATTGAATATCCTAGTAGGGTCTGTCTAGTACATCCAATGCACCCATGAGTCTATATCTTATTCCATGCTCGAAGCATCCTATAAGATTAGAACACATATTAGTCTCAATCATATCAAGGCTGTCTCATGTTCACCAAGATATCTCGACTAAGGACATATAGCATGTTAGCCTAGCTGAACAGCATTGAGACATTATTCAGAAGTACACTTATTGCAGCAGACAATGTAACAACCTGAATAACAACCATTGCCTTTATAAACATAAGAGTTTATACATGATACTGAAAGAATCCCAAGGCCTCAAACATTAGCCTTAAGGGCTGAAGAAACCCCTTTCAAGAGGGGGGGCGAAACCCTAAGTAGGCGCATATCATGAATTGCGCAAGGAAGCATAGGGTTTGTTGGGATCTTTTGCATGCCATATGATCAACATCATAACTTGTATAGATAAGAAGTAATTCATACCATAGCCATGAGTGGATGGCGACTTGGAAGTAAAGATCGAAGGGGATCTTCTCCAAAGAAGACACACACCAAAGTGATGAAGACTTCCTTCTTGCGCACCTCTTGTGCTAGCAAAAGTGCCAAGTTGTCCTTGTGTGGAGAAGATGAGATCTTTGCTAGGGCGATGAAGCTCTCCGACTTGCTTGCGTGAACTCCCTTCTACACGAGAGTGGATCGGCCACACAAAATCAGAACCGAAATGCGTTTTTGGCGTTTTTAAGTTAAGTGGCGTTACATGACTTCCAATTATGGAAAGTCATGAAGCCATGCGCCTAAATCCATGCAAACCGCCCAAAAACGCTTTCATCATGAACCATGCGTTCACACATGTGTGAACCGGTTCAATCCAACGGTTCAATGTGTTTGGTACAAAGACCAAACCAAACCAGCCCAAGCCATGGTCTAGATCTCTCTGAACCAAATGGTTCAAGATCTAACCGTTCATCTCTTGATGCCTTTGATCTCACCGATCTAGCATCACTACTCTCGATCGAAGCTTACCGATCTCAAGCCCTAATCAATCAAACATGACCAGACCCGATCTCACTTACAATCAGAGTTCAAACTCCTTTAAACTGAATCAAAACAATTCAGTCCACACGATCTGACTCAAGAAAGCCATATCACCAAATTGTGTGACCCTGAGGGTTTCCTTTAAATGTCGGTAACGATAACTTACGTTATCACGACCAGTGAGGGGTATCTAGCAACACATCACTGTCTCCCGATATAAAGGAAAAAGTCTTCCAAGACTACACCCAAACCACAGCACAAGTGTGAATCAACTTCACAAGGCATGCATGTATCCTTTGCCTACTGGATGTTCTTATTGGACAAGCGGGTCAAGCTTGTAACTCCAATATAATGAGCATGATTAGATCAGATGAACATAGTCACCTGGGTATGGCCATACACTTTCTCAATCATCTCATCTAGGGGGCCCCTATAGAACATCACACTCCTTCAACAAGGAGACGGCAATCCTTTATCTATCACTAGTGTCCTAACCTGACTCATGATCATTATCCAAGATAGTCTATAACCATTATGTTTCAAATGATATTGAACTACCTCAAAACAATGACACTCATCATTTAGAAACATAAGTGATCTCAAGTCAGAGGACATGTGCCACTTGTTGCAATTAAGGATTATTCACATTGTGACAAGCAATTGATATCCTAGTAGGGTCTGTCCAGTACATCCAATGTACCCATGAGTCTACATCTTATTCCATGCTCGAAGCATCCTATAAGATTAGAACACATATTAGTCTCAATCATATCAAGGCTGTCTCATGTTCACCAAGATATCTCGACTAAGGACAAAGAGCATGTCAGCCTAGCTGAACAACTTTGAGACATTATTCAGAAGTACACTTATTGCAGCAGACAATGTAACATACTGAATAACAACTATTGCCTTTATAAACATAAGAGTTTATATACATGATACTGATACAATCCCAAGGCCTCAAACATTAGCCTTAAGGGCATACCCCAACAATCTCCCACTTGCACTTAATCTAATGGTTGAGAAATCTCACACCCATATTATTACAGTGCTTTTCATGCTTCTGCTGCGCCAGAGGCTTGGTAAGCGGGTCAGCCAGATTGTCATCTGTATGAACCTTGCAGATTTTGATCTCGCCACGATCAATGATCTCCCGGATCAAGTGAAACCGTCTCTGTATGTGCTTGGACTTCTGGTGCGACCGTGGTTCCTTTGCTTGTGCGATTGCTCCAGTGTTATCACAGAAGATAACCAAAGGATCTGCTCCCTTAATGAACTTACGAATCCACACTGCCTCCTTAGATGCTTCTGAGGCTGCAACATACTCGGCTTCTGTTGTGGAATCAGCAACAGTAGACTGTTTGAAACTTTTCCACACCACTGCTCCACCATTCAAGCTAAAAACATAGCCTGATTGCGATCGGAAATCATCCTGGTCCGACTGGAACGAAGCGTCAGTATATCCTTCTATACTGAGTTCTTCCTGACCACCATATATCAAGAACATATCTTTGGTCCTCCGCAGATATTTCAAAATGTTCTTGACCGCAATCCAGTGTGCCTGACCTGGATTACTTTGGAATCGACTGGTCACGCTTAACCCGTAAGCGACGTCAGGGCGAGTACACAACATCGCATACATAATGGACCCAATAGCCGAAGCATAAGGCGTATTGTCCATTTCATCTTTCTCAGTCTGTGTTTGTGGACACTGACTCTTTGAAAGATTCAGACCATGTCTGACTGGAAGATATCCCCTTTTAGAATTCTCTAAATGGAATCTCTCCAGGACTTTATCGATGTAAGTACTCTGGCACAGCCCGAGAAGCCTCTTAGATCTATCCCTGTAGATCTTCACACCTAACACATAGGCTGCTTCTCCTAAATCTTTCATCTGGAAACATTTTCCTAACCATGCTTTAACAGCATGCAGTTCAGGAACATCGTTTCCAATGATTAAGATATCATCGACGTAGAGGACTAGGAAAGTAATCACGCTCCCACTAAACCTCTTATATACACATGGGTCATCTTCGTTCTTGATGAAACCAAACTCACAGATTGATTCATCAAAACGAATATTCCAGCTTCTTGATGCTTGTTTAAGTCCATAAATGGACTTCTTTAACTTGCATATTTTATGACGATCTGATGGATTAGTGAAACCTTCCGGTTGTGTCATATACACATCCTCATCTAGTTTTCCATTAAGGAATGCGGTCTTCACATCCATCTGCCAGATCTCATAATCATAATATGCCGCTATCGCGAAAAGAATCCGAATAGACTTGAACATGGCTACAGGAGAGAAAGTTTCATCATAATCTATCCCGTAGATTTGTTTGAAACCTTTCGCAACTAGCCTGCCTTTATAGGTAACCACGTTACCATCCATGTCAATCTTCTTCTTGAAGATCCATTTACAGCCTATAGGGATTACTCCCGGAGGCGAATCAACCAAATCCCAGACTTGGTTATCTGACATGGAGTCCATCTCGGCTCGCATAGCTTCAAGCCATCTAGCTGACTCCGGTCCACTGACCGCATCCGCATAAGTGAGGGGTTCATCATTATCAATGATGTAGACTCCGTCATAGCGCTCAGGCTGTCGACGGATCCTTCCCGATCTTCGCGGTTCCCGTGATATCTGAGCCTCAGGTTGTTCAATAACCTGTTCTACCGGCTCAGGCTCATCCAACTGTGCTTGACTACTTTGTCCTTCCTCTGGATTCTCATCCAGCTTTATTTCTCTCCCACTGGCTTCTTGCAGAAGAAACTCCTTCTCAAGAAAAACTGCCATCCGAGCAACAAATACTTTGTTCTCTTTGGGATCGTAGAAATAATAACCCTTAGTTTCCTTAGGGTATCCGACAAAGACACATTTGTCAGATCTGCTCTCTAGTTTCCCAGAGGCAAGCTTTTTGACATAAGCCTCGCAACCCCAGATCTTAATAAATGTTAAGCTCGGCTGTTTCCCATACCATAACTCATATGGCGTCTTTGAAACTGCCTTGGATGGCACTCAGTTTAGTACCTTTGCAGCTGTTTCCAGTGCAAATCCCCAAAAGGAGTAAGGTAGAGTAGCCTGACTCATCATAGAACGAACCATATCTAGTAAGGTTCTGTTCCTCCTTTCGGACACACCATTCCATTGCGGTGTTCCTGGCGGAGTGAGCTGTGAGATAATCCCACACTCCTTCAGATAGTCAGTAAACTCTCGACTTAGGTATTCACCACCTCGATCAGAACGAAGTGCCTTGATATTTCGGCCTAGCTGATTCTGTACTTAATTCTTGAACTCTTTGAACTTGTCAAAAGATTCACTCTTATGTCTCATTAAATAGACATACCCATATCTACTGAAATCATCAGTAAAGGTAATGAAGTATGAATAGCCACCTCTGGCATGTTTACTAAATGGCCCACACACATCACTGTGTATAAGGTCAAGTAAACCTGAAGCCCTTTGACCTTTGTGAGAAAAAGGAGCCTTCGTCATTTTACCCATTAAACAAGCTTTGCATGTATCAATCTCCTCATAGGAGAATGATCCCAGCAGTCCATGATCATGCAACCGCTTAATGCGCTTCTTGTTAATATGGCCTAAACGACTATGCCATAGCAAGGTGCTGTAATCAGCATACTTGGCTTTCTTATTATCAATGTTTTGTATAGAATATTCCATGTCCAACATGAATAACCCATTGTTAATTGAACCAGTAGCATAAACAATATTATCAAGAGTAAGATAACACTTTGAAATCTTGCATTCAAAGGAAAACCCTTTCCTGACAAGAGCAGGAATAGAGATAATATTTTTGGTAATACTGGGTACAAAGTAACAATTGTTTAATTCTAATACAATGCCAGATGGTAATGAGATGTAATAATCCCCTACAGCAACAGCAGCAACCCGTGCCCCGTTTCCAACTCGTAGGTCCACCGCATGCTGTCCCACCTGCCTTCTTCTCTTGAGTTCCTGTACATTTGAACAAATGTGAACTCCACATGTAGTGTCCAACACCCATGAAACAGAAGAAGAAGATATCATGACCTCAGTCACAAATATACCTGAGCCAGAAGTGATGCTTCCCTTCTTGTCTCCTTGGAGCGCTTTACAGTCCTTTTTCCAGTGACCCAGCTGGCCACAGTGGAAACATCTGTTGTCCTTTGACCGCTTCACCTTTTGTTTCAGAGCCTTACTGTAGTTCTTGACAGGGGCCTTGCCCTTCTTCCCCTTCTTCTTGTTCCTGGAAGGGAACATCAAGACAGAGGTTGAAGGCTTTCCCTTCAGAGTCTCCTCCGTAGTCAAGAGCATATTCAGCAACTCTGCCGGAGTACAGTCGATCTTGTTCATATTAAAATTAATGATGAACGCATCGAAGGAGGCCAGGAGAGACTGCAGAATAATATCTACAGCAAGCTCCTGATTGATGGTATGCCCCAGTTTCTCTAGAGCCTCCTTATGCCCAATCATCTTGAGCACATGAGCTCCCACTGGACTCCCTTCAGTCAGTTTGCTCTGAAAGAAAAGCTTGGTCAGATTATAGCGTTCAGTACTCGCCTGTGCAGCATACAGCATCTTGAGGTTTGCTATAATTTCTATAGCAGACATATCCTCATGCTGACGCTGCAGCGGTGGCGTCATAGACGCTAGCATCAGGCAAGCAACATCAATGCTATCATTGACATGCTTTTCATAGGCATCCCGAACCGCCCTTGCGGCGTTCAGAGCGGGTTGAGGCGGTATAGCCGTCTCGAGGACATACAGTTTCCTCTCAGCCTTAAGAACGATCTTAAGGTGTCCGAACCAGTCTGAGAAGTTTGGCCCAGCAAACTTCTCCCTTTCCAGTAGGGATCGCACATTGAAGCTCATGGTGTTCGTTGCTGCAGGAATCTACAACAATGCAAGAACAGCAAGGTCAGTATCAATGTCTAGAATCAATCCAGGACTTAAGAAAGATTCTTTTCTCACTATTTTATCTGGCTGAAAAATCCAGCAAAACAGCCCGAAAGAGTAACACACTTTTAGTGAGATGGGATCCAGATTTCATACTTGGTCTCCGCGTCCCGCTCAGGCGAGATAAGATGCACAGAGAGTACAAGCACTAATTTCTGGTAGGCAGTCCCTGCCAATCGCCAACCCGTGCGATTCCCCTTCATCTGGGCAATCCAGCAGACTGTGCCAACTGAGTTGGTACAACACAGTCTCTGATCCCACAGATGGCTGCCTCCATATAGCTATCATATGCTCCATATGTAGCCTACATGGTCAAGCTGACCCGACTTACTCCCTGGACCACCACGTGCTATGCTGAGCAACGAGAAGCGATAAATCCCTTCTCTGTAACACGCAGGTGAAATCACACACCGTCTAAAGATAGATGGACGTGCCCACTGAGTGGGTACAACACGGCTCCAACGATAGTCAGAACAGTGAGGTTTCGCGTCAGAAGGCTTACGAGCTTGATATTTTAGCGTTGGATTTTAACGGTCTTTTATCTTCTTAACTATCATGCAAATCCTATGGTGATAGCAGAAGATAAATAAATCATGCATTTCTAATTATTTAGAAAATAAAAGAAAGCATGGATCTTATGTGGTAAAAGCCCATAGAGCCTAAGTAAGACCTTAAATCAACTTAAGTCTTCACTTCCTCTTCTTGGGTCTTTTGCATCTCATCTGGTCCAACCCAGGGCCCTAGCGCTCAATGCAGCTCAGGTGCGCCCACCAGCTGAATGCTCCTCTGCGATGTGTGCTTTTGTGCTCTTGTCTAATTAAAATACATTTTAATCTATCTAGACAAGCTTGACTCGCAGGTCAATTATACAATAAATTAATTAAAAATGTGATTCGCAGATCACAAAAATAATAATTTACCAGGCTCGCAGGCCCCAGCACAGCACACATTAAAAGGGCAAACCACATAAGATTAAATAAACAAGCATCATGGCATCATTCAATCAACATGTGATCCATTACAAGGTATACATCTTATTTTCGCATGAAGAAACTATTAGATCTAAACACTTGCGCAAGCATGGATCACAAGAGCAAACATAGCAATCATATTAGCATGCATAAAACCTCGCTCTGATACCAATTGAAGAAACCCCTTTCAAGAGGGGGGGCGAATGAAGAGTCCCCTTCAAGGGGGAGCGCAGGCTGATAAAACCCCTTTCTAGAGGGGGGCGAACCCTAGAGCATGCGGAAAATGTACTCTTCTAGGGTTTCAATAAAATCGTTTGCATGAACACATATATATGATCAACTTTATATGTATTGCAAAGATCAAGTTTGAGATCTTTTACCATAGCCATGATAAAGGGTGTCGGCTTGGAAGCAAGAGGGCAAGTAAGCACTCCTCCAAAGAAAACACACACTAGATGAGAGATGGCTACCCTTTAGGATCTTCCTTGTGCTAGCAAGAGATCTCCCCAAAGTTCCTTGTCGTGTGTTGATGATGAGATGTGCTTGGCCGAGAGCTACCTTGTCCAAGAGTCCTCTCTTCGTCGAATGAAGGAGACAAGAGAGTAATTGGCAAATTGCGTTGAGGTTTTTTCATTCAAGTGATGGCGTTACACTTCCAAAAATGGAAGGTTATCAAGCCATGCGACCACTTGAAGAAAAACCGCCCAAGATGCCTTTAAACCTTGAACCATACGTTCACCCATGTGAACCGGTTCAAGCCAATTAGGTTCAATTCAATTCGGTTCAAAAACCCAAATTAAACCAGCCCAAGCCATGGTCTAGATCTCTATGAACCAAACGGTTCAAGATCTAACCGTTCATCTCTTGATGCTCTTGATCTCTTCGATCTAGCATCCATACTCTCGATCGAAGCTTACCGATCTGAAGCCCTAATCAATCAAACATGATCAGACCAGATCTCACTTACAATCAGAGTCTAATCTCCTTTTAACTGAACTAAAACAATTCAGTCCACACGATCTGACTTAAGTAAGCCATATCATCAAATTGTGCGACCCTAAGGGTTTCCTTTAAATGTCGGTAACGATAACTCACGTTATCACAATCAGTGAGGGGTATCTAGCAACACATCACTGTCTCCCGATATAAAGGAAAGAGTCTTCCAAGACTACACCCAAACCACAGCACAAGTGTGAATCATTTCACAAGGCATACATGTTTCCTTTGCCACTGGATGTTCTTATTGGACAAGTGTGTCAAACTTGTAGCTCCAATATGATGAGCATGATTAGATCAGATGAACATAGTCATCTGGGTATGGCCATACACTTTCTCAATCATCTCATATAAGGGGGGCCCCTTTAGAACACCACACTCCTTCCACAAGGAGACGGCAATCCTTTATCTATCACTAGTATCCGAACCTGACTCATGATCATTATCCAAGATAGTCTATAACCATTATCTTTCAAATGATATTGAACTTCCTCAAAATAATGACATTCATCATTTAGAAACACAAGTGATCTCAAGTCAAAGGACATGTGCCACTTGATGCAAACAAGGATTATTCACATTGTGACAAGCAATGGAATATCCCAGTAGGGTCTGTCCAGTACATCCAATGTACCCATGAGTCTACATCGTATTCCATGCTCGAAGCATCCTATAAGATTAGAACACATATTAGTCTCAATCATATCAAGGCTGTCTCATGTTCACCAAGATATCTCGACTAAGGACATATAGCCTGTCAGCCTAGCTGAACAGCTTTGAGACATTATTCAGAAGTACACTTATTACAGCAGACAAGGTAACAACCTGAATAATAACCATGCCTTTATAAACACAAAAGTTTATTACATGATACTGCTACAATCCCAAAGGCCTCAAACATTAGCCTTACGGGCATACCCCAACAATCTCCCACTTGCACTTAATCTAATGGTTGAGAAATCTCAAACCCATATTATTACAGTGCTTCTCATGCTTCTGCTGCGCCAGAGGCTTGGTAAGCGGGTCTGCCAGATTGTCATCTGTATGAACCTTGCATATTTTGATCTCGCCTCGATCAATGATCTCCCGGATCAAGTGAAACCGTCTCTGTATGTGCTTGGACTTCTGGTGCGACCGTGGTTCCTTTGCTTGTGCGATTGCTCCAGTGTTATCACAGAAGATAACCAAAGGATTTGCACTCGAAGGAACGACACCAAGTTCTCTCACGAACTTATGAATCCACACTGCCTCCTTGGATGCTTCCGAGGCTGCAACATACTCGGCTTCTGTTGTGGAATCAGCAACAGTTGACTGTTTGAAACTTTTCCACACCACTGCTCCACCATTCAAGCTAAAAACATAGCCTGATTGCGATCGGAAATCATCCTGGTCCGACTGGAACGAAGCGTCAGTATATCCTTCAATACTGAGTTCTTCCTGACCACCATATATCAAGAACATATCTTTGGTCCTCCGCAGATATTTTAAAATGTTCTTGACCGCAATCCAGTGCGCCACACCTGGATTACTTTGGAATCGACTGGTCACGCTTAACCCGTAAGCGACGTCAGGGCGAGTACACAACATCGCATACATAATGGACCCAATAGCCGAAGCATAAGGCGTATTGTCCATTTCATCTTTCTCAGTCTGTGTTTGTGGACACTGACTCCTTGAAAGATTCAGACCATGTCTGACTGGAAGATATCCTCTCTTAGAATTCTCTAAATGGAATCTCTCCAGGACATTATCGATGTAAGTACTCTAGCACAGCCCGAGAAGCCTCTTAGATCTATCCCGGTAGATCTTCACACCTAATACATAGGCTGCTTCTCCTAAATCTTTCATCTGGAAACATTTTCCTAACCATGCTTTAACAGCATGCAGTTCAGGAATATCATTTCCAATGATTAAGATATCATCGACGTAGAGGACTAGGAATGTAATCACGCTCCCACTAAACCTCTTATATACACACGGGTCATCTTCGTTCTTGATGAAACCAAACTCAGAGATTGATTCATCAAAACGAATATTCCAGCTTCTAGATGCTTGTTTCAGTCCATAAATGGACTTCTTTAACTTGCATATTTTATGACGATCTGATGGATTAGTGAAACCCTCAGGTTGTGTCATATACACATCCTCGTCCAGATTTCCATTAAGGAAAGCTGTCTTCACATCCATCTGCCAGATCTCATAATCGTAATATGCAGCTATCGCGAAAAGGATCCGAATAGACTTAAACATGGCTACAGGTGAGAAAGTTTCATCATAATCTATCCCGTAGATTTGTTTGAAACCTTTCGCAACTAGCCTGCCTTTATAGGTAACCACGTTACCATCCATGTCAATCTTCTTCTTGAAGATCCATTTACAGCCTGTAGGGATTACTCCCGGAGGCGGATCAACCAAATCCCAGACTTGGTTATCTGACATGGAGTCCATCTCGGCTAGCATAGCATCAACCCATCTAGCTGACTCCGGTCCACTGACCGCATCCGCATAAGTGAGGGGTTCATCATTATCAATGATGTAGACTCCGTCATAGCGCTCAGGCTGTCGACGGATCCTTCCCGATCTTCGCGGTTCCCGTGATATCTGAGCCTCAGGTTGTTCAGTAACCTGTTCTACCGGCTCAGGCTCATCCAACTGTGCTTGACTACTTTGTCCTTCATCTGGATTCTCATCCAGCTTTATTTCTCTCCCACTGGCCTCTTGCAGAAGAAATTCCTTCTCAAGAAATATGGCCGTCCGAGCAACAAATACCTTGTTCTCTTTGGGATCGTAGAAATAATAACCCTTAGTTTCCTTAGGGTACCCGACAAAAATACATTTCTCAGATCTGCTCTCCAGTTTCCCAGAGGCGAGCTTTTTGACATAAGCATCGCAACCCCAGATCCTGATAAATGTCAAGCTTGGCTGTTTCCCATACCATAACTCATATGGCGTCTTAGAAACTGCCTTGGATGGCACTCGGTTTAGTACCTTTGCAGCTGTTTCCCGTGCAAAACCCCAAAAGGAGTATGGAAGAGTAGCCTGACTCATCATAGAACGAACCATATCAAGTAACGTTCTATTTCTCCTCTCGGACACACCATTCCATTGCGGTGTTCCTGGCGGAGTGAGCTGTGAGATAATCCCACACTCCTTTAGATAGTCAGTAAACGCATGACTTAGGTATTCTCCACCTCGATCAGAACGAAGTGCCTTGATATTTCGGCCTAACTGATTTTGTACTTCATTTTTGAACTCTTTGAACTTGTCAAAAGATTCACTTTTATGTCTCATCAGATAGACATACCCATACCTACTGAAATCATCAGTAAAGGTAATGAAGTACTGATAGCCACCTCTGGCATGTTTACTAAATGGCCCACACACATCACTGTGTATGAGGTCAAGTAAACCGGAAGCCCTTTGACCTTTATTAGGAAAAGGTGACTTCGTCATTTTACCCATCAAACAAGCTTTGCATGTATCAATCTCCTCATAGGAGAATGATCCCAGCAGTCCATGATCATGCAACCGCTTAATGCGTTTCTCGTTTATATGGCCTAAACGACTATGCCATAGCAAGGTGCTGTCATCAGCATTCTTGGCTTTCTTATTATCAATCTTATGTATAGAACTTTCCATGTCCAACATGTATAACCCATTGTTAATTGAACCAGTAGCATAAACAATATTACCATAAGATAAAACACACTTTGAAATATTGCATTCAAAGGCAAATCCTTTCCTGACAAGAGCAGGAATGGAGATAATATTTTTAGTTATACTGGGAACAAAATAACAACTGTTTAGTTCCAATACAAGTCCAGATGGTAAAGAAATGAAATAGTCTCCTACAGCAACAGCAGCAACCCGTGCCCCGTTTCCAACGCGTAGGTCTACCTCATGCTGTCCCACCTGTCTTCTTCTCTTGAGTTCCTGTACATTTGAACAAATGTGAACTCCACATGCAGTGTCCAACACCCATGAAATAGAAGAAGATGAAACCATGACTTCCGTCACGTATATACCTGAGCCAGAAGCGATGCTTCCCCTCTTATCTCCTTGGAGCGCTTTACAGTCCTTTTTCCAGTGACCCAGCTGGCCACAGTGGAAACACCTGTTGTCCTTCGACCGCTTCACCTTCTGTTTCAGAGCCTTACTGTAGTTCTTGACAGGGGCCTTGCCCTTCTTCCCCTTCTTCTTGTTCCTAGAAGGAACCAGTAAGACAGAGGTTGAAGGCTTTCCCTTCAGAGTTTCCTCAGTAGTCAAGAGCATATTCAGCAGCTCAGCCGGAGTACAATCGATTTTGTTCATATTAAAGTTAATAATGAACGCATCGAAAGACGGCGGGAGAGACTGCAGAATAATGTCTACAGCAAGCTCCTGGTTAATGGTATGCCCCAGTTTCTCTAGAGCCTCCTTGTGCCCAATCATCTTGAGCACCTGAGCTCCAACTGGGCTCCCTTCAGCCAGTTTGCTCTGAAAGAAGAGCTTCGTCAGATTATAGCGTTCTGTCCTCGCCTGTGCAGCATACAGCATCTTGAGGTTCGCTATAATCTCTATAGCCGACATATCCTCATGCTGACGCTGCAGCGGTGGCGTCATAGACGCTAGCATCAAGCAAACGACATCAATGCTATCATTGACATGCTTTTCATAGGCTTCACGAACCGCCCTTGCGGCGTTCGCAGCGGGTTGAGGCGGCACTGCCGTCTCGAGGACATACAATTTCCTCTCTGCCTTAAGAACGATCTTAAGGTGTCCGAACCAGTCAGAGAAGTTCGGCCCAGCAAACTTCTCCCTTTCCAGTAGGGATCGCACATTGAAGCTCATGGTGTTCGTTGCTGCAGGAATCTACAACAATGCAAGAACAGCAAGGTCAGTATCAATGTTAAGAATCAATCAGGACTTAAGAATGATTCCTTTTCTCACTATTTTTTCTGACTGAAAAATCCAGTAAACAGTCCGAAAGAGTAACACTCTTTTAGTGAGATGGGATCCAGATTTCATACTTGGTCCCCGCGTCCCGCTCAGGCGAGATAAGATGCACAGAGAGTACAAGCACTAATTTCTGGTAGGCAGTCCCTGCCAATCGCCAACCCGTGCGATTCCCCTTCATCTGGGCAATCCAGCAGACTGTGCCAACTGAGTTGGTACAACACAGTCTCTGATCCCACAGATGGCTGCCTCCATGCGCTACCATATGCGCCACATATGTAGCCTACATGGTCAAGCTGACCCGACCTACTCCCTGGACCACCACGTGCTATGCTGAGCAACGAGAAGCGATAAATCCCTTCTCTGTAACACGCAGGTGAAATCCCGCACCGTCTGAAGATAGATGGACGTGCCCACTGAGTGGGTACAACACGGCTCCAACGATAATCAGAACAGTGAGGTTTCGCGTCAGAAGGCTTACGAGCTTGATATGTTAGCGTTGGATTTTAACGGTCCTTTTATCTTCTTCACTATCATGCAATTCCTATGGTGATAGCAGAAGATAAACTCATGCAGTTCTAATTATATAAGCAATAAAAAGAAAGCATGGATCTTATGTGGTAAAAGCCCAAAGCCTAAGTAAGACCTTAAGATACTTAAGTCTTCACTTGCTCTTCTTGGGACTTTTGCATCTCATCTGGTCCAACCCAGGGCCCTAGCGCCAAGAGCACCTCAGGTGCGCCACCAGCTGAATGCCCCTCTAGGATGTGTGCCTTTGTGCTCTTGTCTAATCAAATACAATTTGATCTATCTAGACAAGTTTGACTCACAGGTCAATTATACAATCAATGAGTTTAAAAGTGATTCGCAGATCACAAAATAATAATTTACCAGGCTCGCAGGCCCCAGCACAGCACACAATTTAAGGCAACCCACATAAGATGAAATAAACAAGCATCATGGCATCATTCAATCAACATGTGATCCATTACAAAGAAAATAAAATTTTTGAAAACCCCATTGGCATCAATTTTAATTTTCTTATAAGCCCTACAACCTTACAATGGTCCATTGATAGGGATCCACTCATCCAACTAGTCAGATCCTCTGCCCTTGCATGCACCAAGTCCTAACTGACTCGAGTTGACCTAATGGTCAACCATGCATGCGCCAAGGGCTGAACAACCCTCATGAGTTCTGGCAAGCGGGTGTGACCCCGGGCCTAACTCATGTGTGTTCACTGAGTTGTCTCAACCAGACCTCGCTACACGCCTAAGATGCAATCGACCTATGGCCACCTCGTGCTTGCGCACAGGTGCCATCTGGTCGATCCATCTAGGCTGTCAGATGGTCTGATCAGACTAGTGGATCTAACTTAGAGGTGACTTCAACCCCATCAACCCATCTAAGGGTTTATAGTAGGCGCCACTTAGATCTAGTGAGGCGCGCAAGATGTAATGAATTTTACAAAGACATTCAACAAGCGCCATCAAGAAACATGCGCCAAGAATCATACAAGTAATAACATGTAGTTTCGCATGTTGACATTAGATCTATCCATTAGCGCAAACATGTGATATCAATCATGCGCCAACATCTAATGACTAGCATGTATTCATGGTGATGATAGATCTACAACAATGGCGCAAACATGGATCACTAAAGCAATCATAAGATTCATGCATAACCCGCTTTGATACCAATTGAAGAGTCCCCTTCAAGGGGGAGCGCAGGCTGATAAAACCCCTTTCTAGAGGGGGGCGAACCCTAGAGCATGCGGAAAATGTACTCTTCTAGGGTTTCAATAAAATCGTTTGCATGAACACATATATATGATCAACTTTATATGTATTGCAAAGATCAAGTTTGAGATCTTTTACCATAGCCATGATAAAGGGTGTCGGCTTGGAAGCAAGAGGGCAAGTAAGCACTCCTCCAAAGAAAACACACACTAGATGAGAGATGGCTACCCTTTAGGATCTTCCTTGTGCTAGCAAGAGATCTCCCCAAAGTTCCTTGTCGTGTGTTGATGATGAGATGTGCTTGGCCGAGAGCTACCTTGTCCAAGAGTCCTCTCTTCGTCGAATGAAGGAGACAAGAGAGTAATTGGCAAATTGCGTTGAGGTTTTTTCATTCAAGTGATGGGGTTACACTTCCAAAAATGGAAGGTTATCAAGCCATGCGACCACTTGAAGAAAAACCGCCCAAGATGCCTTTAAACCTTAAACCATACGTTCACCCATGTGAACCGGTTCAAGCCAATTAGGTTCAATTCAATTCGGTTCAAAAACCCAAATTAAACCAGCCCAAGCCATGGTCTAGATCTCTATGAACCAAACGGTTCAAGATCTAACCGTTCATCTCTTGATGCTCTTGATCTCTTCGATCTAGAATCCATACTCTCGATCGAAGCTTACCGATCTGAAGCCCTAATCAATCAAACATGATCAGACCAGATCTCACTTACAATCAGAGTCTAATCTCCTTTTAACTGAACTAAAACAATTCAGTCCACACGATCTGACTTAAGTAAGCCATATCATCAAATTGTGCGACCCTAAGGGTTTCCTTTAAATGTCGGTAACGATAACTCACGTTATCACAATCAGTGAGGGGTATCTAGCAACACATCACTGTCTCCCGATATAAAGGAAAGAGTCTTCCAAGACTACACCCAAACCACAGCACAAGTGTGAATCATTTCACAAGGCATACATGTTTCCTTTGCCACTGGATGTTCTTATTGGACAAGTGTGTCAAACTTGTAGCTCCAATATGATGAGCATGATTAGATCAGATGAACATAGTCATCTGGGTATGGCCATACACTTTCTCAATCATCTCATATAAGGGGGGCCCCTTTAGAACACCACACTCCTTCCACAAGGAGACGGCAATCCTTTATCTATCACTAGTATCCGAACCTGACTCATGATCATTATCCAAGATAGTCTATAACCATTATCTTTCAAATGATATTGAACTACCTCAAAATAATGACATTCATCATTTAGAAACACAAGGGATCTCAAGTCAAAGGACATGTGCCACTTGATGCAAACAAGGATTATTCACATTGTGACAAGCAATGGAATATCCCAGTAGGGTCTGTCCAGTACATCCAATGTACCCATGAGTCTACATCTTATTCCATGCTCGAAGCATCCTATAAGATTAGAACACATATTAGTCTCAATCATATCAAGGCTGTCTCATGTTCACCAAGATATCTCGACTAAGGACATATAGCCTGTCAGCCTAGCTGAACAGCTTTGAGACATTATTCAGAAGTACACTTATTACAGCAGACAAGGTAACAACCTGAATAATAACCATGCCTTTATAAACACAAAAGTTTATTACATGATACTGCTACAATCCCAAAGGCCTCAAACATTAGCCTTAAGGGCATACCCCAACAGCGAAACCCTAAGTAGGCGCATATCATGAATTGCGCAAGGAAGCATAGGGTTTGTTGGGATCTTTTGCATGCCATATGATCAACATCATAACTTGTATAGATAAGAAGTAATTCATACCATAGCCATGAGTGGATGGCAACTTGGTAGTAAAGATCGAAGGGGATCTTCTCCAAAGAAGACACACACCAAAGTGATGAAGACTTCCTTCTTGCGCACCTCTTGTGCTAGCAAAAGTGCCAAGTTGTCCTTGTGTGGAGAAGATGAGATCTTTGCTAGGGCGATGAAGCTCTCCGACTTGCTTGCGTGAACTCCCTTCTACACGAGAGTGGATCGGCCACACAAAATCAGAACCGAAATGCGTTTTTGGCGTTTTTAAGTTAAGTGGCGTTACATGACTTCCAATTATGGAAAGTCATGAAGCCATGCACCTAAATCCATGCAAACCGCCCAAAAACGCTTTCATCATGAACCATGCGTTCACACATGTGTGAACCGGTTCAATCCAACAGTTCAATGCGTTTGGTACAAAGACCAAACCAAACCAGCCCAAGCCATGGTCTAGATCTCTCTGAACCAAATGGTTCAAGATCTAACCGTTCATCTCTTGATGCCTTTGATCTCACCGATCTAGCATCACTACTCTCGATCGAAGCTTACCGATCTCAAGCCCTAATCAATCAAACATGACCAGACCCGATCTCACTTACAATCAGAGTTCAAACTCCTTTAAACTGAATCAAAACAATTCAGTCCACACGATCTGACTCAAGAAAGCCATATCACCAAATTGTGTGACCCTGAGGGTTTCCTTTAAATGTCGGTAACGATAACTTACGTTATCACGACCAGTGAGGGGTATCTAGCAACACATCACTGTCTCCCGATATAAAGGAAAAAGTCTTCCAAGACTACACCCAAACCACAGCACAAGTGTGAATCAACTTCACAAGGCATGCTTGTATCCTTTGCCTACTGGATGTTCTTATTGGACAAGCGGGTCAAGCTTGTAACTCCAATATAATGAGCATGATTAGATCAGATGAACATAGTCACCTGGGTATGGCCATACACTTTCTCAATCATCTCATCTATGGGGCCCCTATAGAACATCACACTCCTTCAACAAGGAGACGGCAATCCTATATCTATCACTAGTGTCCTAACCTGACTCATGATCATTATCCAAGATAGTCTATAACCATTATGTTTCAAATGATATTGAACTACCTCAAAACAATGACACTCATCATTTAGAAACACAAGTGATCTCAAGTCAGAGGACATGTGCCACTTGTTGCAATTAAGGATTATTCACATTGTGACAAGCAATTGAATATCCTAGTAGGGTCTGTCCAGTACATCCAATGTACCCATGAGTCTACATCTTATTCCATGCTCGAAGCATCCTATAAGATTAGAACACATATTAGTCTCAATCATATCAAGGCAGTCTCATGTTCACCAAGATATCTCGACTAAGGACAAAGAGCATGTCAGCCTAGCTGAACAACTTTGAGACATTATTCAGAAGTACACTTATTGCAGCAGACAATGTAACATACTGAATAACAACTATTGCCTTTATAAACATAAGAGTTTATATACATGATACTGATACAATCCCAAGGCCTCAAACATTAGCCTTAAGGGCATACCCCAACAAGGGCATACCCCAACAATCTCCCACTTGCACTTAATCTAATGGTTGAGAAATCTCAAACCCATATTATTACAGTGTTTCTCATGCTTCTGCTGCGCCAGAGGCTTGGTAAGCGGGTCAGCCAGATTGTCATCTGTATGAACCTTGCAGATTCTGATCTCACCATGATCAATGATCTCCCGGATCAAGTGAAACCGTCTCTGTATGTGCTTGGACTTCTGGTGTGACCGTGGTTCCTTTGCTTGTGCGATTGCTCCAGTGTTATCACAGAAGATAACCAAAGGATCAGCACTCGAAGGAACATCACCAAGTTCTTGAACGAACTTACGAATCCACACTGCCTCCTTGGATGCTTCCGAGGCTGCAACATACTCGGCTTCTGTTGTGGAATCAGCAATGATAGACTATTTGAAACTCTTCCACACCACTGCTCCTCCATTCAAGCTAAAAACATAGCCTGATTGCGATCAAAAATCATCCTGGTCAGATTGGAACGAAGCGTCAGTATGTCCTTCAATACTGAGTTCTTCCTGACCTCCATATATCAAGAACATATCTTTGGTCCTCCACAGATATCTCAAAATGTTCTTGACCGCAATCCAGTGTGCCTTACCTGGATTACTTTGGAATCGACTGGTCACGCTTAACCCGTAAGCAACGTCTGGGCGAGTACACAACATCGCATACATAATGGACCCAATAGCCGAAACATAAGGCGTATTGTCCATTTCATCTTTCTGAGTCTGTGTTTGTGGACACTGACTCTTTGAAAGATTCAGACCATGTCTGACTGGAAGATATCCTCTTTTAGAATTCTCTAAATGGAATCTCTCCAGGACTTTATCGATGTAAGTACTCTGGCACAGCCGGAGAAGCCTCTTAGATCTATCTCTGTAGATCTTCACACCTAATACATAGGCTGCTTCTCCTAGATCTTTCATCTGGAAACATTTTCTTAACCATGCTTTAACAGCATGCAGTTCAGGAATATCGTTTCCAATGATTAAGATATCATCGACGTAGAGGACTAGGAAAGTAATCACGCTCCCACTAAACCTCTTATATACACACGGGTCATCTTCATTCTTGATGAAACCAAATTCACAGATTGATTCATCAAAACGAATATTCCAGCTTCTTGATGCTTGCTTAAGTCCATAAATGGACTTCTTTAACTTGCATATTTTATGACGATCTGATGGATTAGTGAAACCTTCAGGTTGTGTCATATACACATCCTCATCCAGTTTTCCATTAAGGAAAGAGGTCTTCACATCCATTTGCCAGATCTCATAATTGTAATACGCTGCTATCGCGAAAAGAATCCGAATAGACTTGAACATAGCTACAGGAGAGAAAGTTTCATCATAATCTATCCCGTAGATTTGTTTGAAACCTTTCGCAACTAGCCTGCCTTTATAGGTAACCACGTTACCATCCATGTCAATCTTCTTCTTGAAGATCCATTTACAGCCTATAGGGATTACTCCCGGAGGCGGATCAACCAAATCCCAGACTTGATTATCTGACATGAAGTCCATCTCGGCTCGCATAGCTTCAAGCCATCTAGCTGAGTCCGGTCCACTGACCGCATCCGCATAAGTGAGGGGTTCATCATGATCAATGATGTAGACTCCGTGATAGCACTCAGGCTGTCGACGGATCCTTCCCGATCTACGCGGTTCCCATGATATCGGAGCCTCAGGTTGTTCAATAACCTGTTCTACCGGCTCAGGCTCATCCAACTGTGCTTGACTACTTTGTCCTTCCTCTGGATTCTCATCCAGCTTTATTTCTCTCCCATTGGCCTCTTGCAGAAGAAACTCCTTCTCAAGAAAAATGGCCGTCCGAGCAACAAATACCTTGTTCTCTTTGGGATCGTAGAAATAATAACCCTTAGTTTCCTTAGGGTAACCGACAAAGATACATTTCTCAGATCTGCTCTCTAGTTTCCCAGAGGCGAGCTTTTTGACATAAGCCTCGCAACCCCAGATCTTAATAAATGTCAAGCTCGGCTGTTTCCCATACCATAACTCATATGGAGTCTTTGAAACTGCCTTGGATGGCACTCGGTTTAGTACTTTTGCAGATGTTTCTAGTGCAAATCCCCAAAAGGAGTAAGATAGAGTAGCCTGACTCATCATAGAACGTACCATATCCAGTAAGGTTCTATTTCTCCTCTCGGACACACCATTCCATTGCGGTGTTCCTAGCGGAGTGAGCTGTGAGATAATCCCACACTCCTTCAGATAGTCAGTAAACTCTCGACTTAGGTATTCTCCACCTCGATCTGAACGAAGTGCCTTGATATTTCGGCCTAGCTGATTCTGTACTTCATTTTTGAACTCTTTGAACTTGTCAAAAGATTCACTTTTATGTCTCATTAGATAGACATACCCGTATCTACTGAAATCATCAGTAAAGGTAATGAAGTATGAATAGCCACCTCTGGCATGTTTACTAAATGGCCCACACACATCACTGTGTATAAGGTCAAGTAAACCTGAAGCCCTTTGACCTTTATGAGGAAAAGGTGACTTCGTCATTTTACCCATTAAACAAGCTTTGCATGTATCAATCTCCTCATAGGAGAATGATCCCAGCAGTCCATGGGCATGCAACCGCTTAATGCGTTTCTTGTTAATATGGCCTAAACGACTATGCCATAACAAGGTGTTGTCATCAGCATACTTGGCTTTCTTATTATCAAAATTTTGTATAGAACATTCCATGTCCAACATGAATAATCCATTGTTAATTGATCCAGTAGCATAAACAATATTATCATAAGAAAGAACACACTTTGAAATATTGCATTCAAAGGAAAATCCTTTCCTGACAAGAGCAGGAATAGAGATAATATTTTTCGTAATACTCGGAACAAAATAACAATTGTCCAGTTCTAATACAAGTCCAGATGGTAATGAGATGTAATAAACCCCTACAGCAACAGCAGCAACACGTGCCCCGTTTCCAACTCGTAGGTCCACCTCATGCTGTCCCACCTGTCTTCTTCTCTTGAGTTCCTGTACATTTGAACAAATGTGAACTCCACATGCAGTGTCCAACACCCATGAAATAGAAGAAAAAAACATGACCTCAGTCACAAAAATACCTGAGCCAGAAGCGATGCTTCCCTTCTTGTCTCCTTGGAGCGCTTTACAGTCCTTTTTCCAGTGACCCAGCTGGCCGCAATGGAAACATCTGTATTCCTTCGACCGCTTAACCTTTTGTTTCAGAGCCTTGTTGTAATTCTTGACAGGGGCTTTGCCCTTCTTCCCCTTCTTCTTGTTCCTAGACGGAAACATCAAGACAGAGGTTGAAGGCTTTCCCTTTAGAGTCTCCTCTGTAGTCAAGAGCATATTCAGCAACTCTGCCGGAGTACAGTCGATCTTGTTCATATTAAAATTAATAATGAACGGATCGAAAGAGGCCGGGAGGGACTGCAGAATAATGTCTACAGCAAGCTCCTGATTGATGGTATGCCCCAGTTTCTCTAGAGCCTCTTTGTGCCCAATCATCTTGAGCACGTGAGCTCCCACTGGACTCCCTTCAGCCAGTTTGCTCTGAAAGAAAAGCTTGGTCAAATTATAGCGTTCAGTCCTCGCCTGTGCAGCATACAGCATCTTGAGGTTTGCTATAATTTCTATAGCAGACATATCCTCATGCTGATGCTGCAGCTGTGGCGTCATAGACGCTAGCATCAAGCAAGCGACATCAATGCTATCATTGACATGCTTTTCATAGGCTTCCCGAACCGCCCTTGCGGCGTTCGGAGCGGGTTGAGGCGGTATAGCCGTCTCGAGGACATACAGTTTCCTCTCAGCCTTAAGAACAATCTTAAGGTGTCCATACCAGTCTGAGAAGTTTGGCCCAGCAAACTTCTCCCTTTCCAGTAGGGATCGCACATTGAAGCTCATGGTGTTCGTTGCTGCAGGAATCTACAACAATGCAAGAACAGCAAGGTCAGTATCAATGTTTAGAATCAATCTAGGACTTTAAGAAAGATTCTTTTCTCACTATTTTTTCTGACTGAAAAATCCATTAAAACAGTCCGAAAGAGTAACACTCTTTTAGTGAGATGGGATCCAGATTTCATACTTGGTCTCCGCGTCCCGCTCAGGCGAGATAAGATGCACAGAGAGTACAAGCACTAATTTCTGGTAGGCAATCCCTGCCAATCGCCAACCCGTGCGATTCCCCTTCATCTGGGCAATCCAGCCGACTGTGCCAACTGAGTTGGTACAACACAGTCTCTGATCCCACAGATGGCTGCCTCCATATAGCTAACATATGCTCAGTATGTAGCCTATATGGTCAAGCTGACCTGACCTACTCCCTGGACCACCACGTGCTATGCTGAGCAACGAGAAGCGATAAATCCCTTCTCTGTAACACGCAGGTGTAATCGCACACCGTCTGAAGATAGATGGGCGTGCCCACTGAGTGGGTACAACACGGCCCCAACGATAGTCAGAACAGTGAGGTTTTGCGTCAGAAGGCTTACGAGCTTGATATTTAGCGTTGGATTTTAACGGTCCTTTTATCTTCTCAACTATCATGCAATTCCTATGGTGATAGCAGAAGATTAATTCATGCAACTATAATTATTTAAACAATAAATAGAAAGCATGCTGATCTTATGTGGTAAAAGCCCAATAAGCCTAGGTCCTTTTATCTTCTCAACTATCATGCAATTCCTATGGTGATAGCAGAAGATTAATTCATGCAACTATAATTATTTAAACAATAAATAGAAAGCATGCTGATCTTATGTGGTAAAAGCCCAATAAGCCTAGGTAAGACCTTAATTTAACTTAAGTCTTCACTTGAGCTCTCCATGGGTCTTTTGCATCTCATCTGGCCCAACCCAGGGCCCATGCGCCCTCTGCAGCTCAGGTGCGCCCACCAGGTAAAATGCGCCTGTCCCAGAGTCCAACCCTGGACCTCCCACCTGGTCAAGCCACTGCTGCATGCGCCTCTGCCAACTGTGCTCTGTGCTCATGTCTGATTAAACTTACAATTTAATCTATCTAGACATGATTGACTCGCAGGTCAATTACACAATAAATTAATTAAAATGTGATGCGCAGATCACAATAAATAATTTACAATTTTATTAACCAGGCACGCAGGCCCCAGCACAGCACACATTAACACGGGTAGCCCACATAAGATTAAATAAACAAGCATATGCTTACAATCAACATGTGATCCAATAAGAAAATAAAATTTTGAAAAACCCCATTGGCATCATTTTATTTTTCCTTATGTGCCCTACTACCTTACAACGGTCCATTATTAGGGATCCACTCATCAGACCTAGTTAGATCCACTGCCCTTGCATGCACCAAGTCCTAACTGACTTGAGTCGACCAAATGGTCAACCATGCATGCGCCAAGGGCTGAACGACCTCATGAGTTCTGGCAAGCGGGTGTGACCCCGGGCCTAAACCATGTGCGTTCACAGGTTGTCTCAACCAGACATCGCTACACGCCTTTCCGCAGTCGACCTATAGCCACCTCGTGCTTGCGCACAGGTGCCATCTGGTCGACCCATCTAGGCTGTCAGATAGTCTGATCAGACTGGTTGGATCTTGACTAGACTGTGACTTCAACCCTAACAACCCGTCTAAGGGTTTAAAGTAGGCGCCAATTAGATCTAATGGTAAGCGCGCAAGTCATTAAGTTTTGTGAAAAACATCAACAACAATATGAAAGAAGCGCTACCTTCATACATGCGCCAAGATTAATATACATCATGTAAGTTTTCGCATGTAACCTATAGATCTAGCAATATGGCGCAAACATGGATCACAATACAAACATAGCAATCATATTAACATGCATAAGAACCTACTCTGATACCAGTTGAAAGTCCCCTCAACAAGGGGGGGCGAAACCCTACTGGCGCATATGGAGGTTTTAAAGCAGCGGAATGGATTTCTAGGGATCGAATTGCATGAGATATGATCAACTACAAAAACCCCGATTGCAAATATAAGAAGGATCATACCATCGCCATCCTTTGGATGGTGCCTTGGAAGCAAAGATTGAAAGGGATCTTCTCCAAAAGTGACGCACACAAGGTGATGCCGCCTACTCTTTGTTGATCCTTGTGCTAGCAAGGTTCTTCAAAGGTCTTTGTTGTATGAAAGGGAAGAGAAGAATTTTTCTTGCTTGGCGAGACCTCTCCCTTGTCGTCCAAAAAACTCTACCACACGAATGTGTCAAGAACCAAAAGCCAACAGGCGACAAGAGGGCGAGAGGGAGGCGTGAAGAGAGGCGACGTGAGATGTGGTCACGTAAGTGACATGCTATCTAAAAATAGCAAAACCACTTCTCATCATGAAATGCGCTCATGAACAAATCGCAAATCTCTTCTCCCATGAACCATGCGCTCACTTGATGAGCTGGTTCAATTTGGTTTGGTTCAAAGACCAATTAACCCAAGCCATTTGGTCTAGATCACAATAAACCCTAAAGGTTCAAGATCTAACCGTTCATCTCTTGGTGCTCTTGATCTCACCGATCTAGCATCCATTCTCTCGATCGAAGCTTACCGATCTCAAGCCCTAATCAATCAAACATGATCAGACCAGATCTCACTTACAATCAGAGATTAAATCCCTTTAAACTGAATCCAAACAATACAGTCCACACGATCTGACTTAAGTAAGCCATATCATCAAATTGTGCGACCCTAAGGGTTTCCTTTAAATGTCGGTAACGATAACTTACGTTATCACGATCAGTGAGGGGTATCTAGCAACACATCACTGTCTCCCGATATAAAGGAAAGAGTCTTCCAAGACTACACCCAAACCACAGCACAAGTGTGAATCCACTTCACTAGGCATACAAGTTTCCTTTGCCACTTGATGTTCTTATTGGACAAGCGTGTCAAGCCTGTAGCTCCAATATGATGAGCATGATTAGATCAGATGAACATAGTCACCTGGGTATGGCCATACACTTTCTCAATCATCTCATCCAAGGGGGGCCCTTTAGAACATCACACTCCTTAAACAAGGAGACGGCAATCCTATATCTATCACTAGTGTCCTAACCTGACTCATGATCATTATCCAAGATAGTCTGTAACCATTATGTTTCAAATGATATTGAACTACCTCAAAACAATGACAATCATCATTTAGAAACACAAGTGATCTCAAGTCAGAGGAAATGTGCCACTTGTTGCAAATAAGGATTATTCACATTGTGACAAGCAATTGAATATCCTAGTAGGGTCTGTCCAGTACATCCAATGCACCCATGAGTCTATATCTTATTCCATGCTCGAAGCATCCTATAAGATTAGAACACATATTAGTCTCAATCATATCAAGGCTGTCTCATGTTCACCAAGATATCTCGACTAAGGACATATAGCATGTCAGCCTAGCTGAACAGCATTGAGACATTATTCAGAAGTACACTTATTGCAGCAGACAATGTAACAACCTGAATAACAACCATTGCCTTTATAAACATAAGAATTTATACATGATACTGAAAGAATCCCAAGGCCTCAAACATTAGCCTTAAGGGCATACCCCAACAGGCTTCCCCTCCTAGGTCACCCCCTTCTTTCTTTACTTATTTGCACTTTCCCTATTTGCAAATTGTAGGAATAAGTTCTAGTGAACCTTGTAGTTCTAGGTCATGCATTACTTCCTAGGATGAACTACTTGTTTTCGTAAATAAATTGGCAGGCTAAAACCAACTCAATGGGACACTAAAGAAGCTCAAGCCAAGCTACTCAAGTGGGGCTCCAATTATGGAAGGAGGCACTTCAACTAAAGACTTCAAGTTGAAGATGCTCACGTTGAATGCAACTCCACCATTCCAAAACAAGCCTTGGCGTATCCACAACAACACCTTGCCAAATCAAGCAAAGGCGTCACGTAATATGAGGATGAATTCGAAAGTGAAGAACCAACCCACAACTTCCTAATTGAGGAGCCTTCAATGTGCCTAACCTTCAAGGATCAATCAAGATGCACAAATCAAGGGATTCCCCTCTAAGCCCCTAATTTGTGGAGACATCTTTGGAAGCTTTACTAGCTGCCCAAGCACTTGAAGGACACCAAGAAGACATCTACTTGGCTAAGTTACTTCCCCTCTCCATTCCTTATGTTTTAGAACTTGTTTGTACACTAATCCAAGTGTTTATTGTAGGAAGCCGTAAGGTTTGGGAGATCCTCTTAGCGCAAATGTTCTTTCTTCCCCTTCCCCTCTCTTCTCTTAGTTAAAGTGTTAAGGGAATTTGTGAGGCTTAACCTCCCCCTTAGATTGTCTTAGTCTGTAATATGAATCCGTGGAATGTGCGGATCTTGTTTGTCTGTGTTTGCGTGTAATGAAGCAACTCCTTCCATCAGAGTAGGACTGTTGAAGACCGGGACGACACGATCCTTCTATTCTCAAGGATCGCACTGTAAGTATCTCTTCTAGTCCTTTCAATTTGTAGTTTAAAGTGTCATTTCAATTTGTAGTTTAAAGTAACTTAGTTTTCGGTTTTCTCTATTTTAAAAATACAAAAAAATATATTTTCCAACCTCGTTAGAGTAATTTCGGTTTTATTATAAAATATAAAAAAAAAACTATTTTGCAAAAGCGTTGTTTGCATGCACCCTGCTTGTGAGTGAACCCCCCTACATCAAGACATAATCTATCTCTAGGGATATTTTTTATGTGAGTACACAATCGCAGATGTAAACAAAATATAATAATAATAATGCCAGAATGATATATATATATATATATAAAATATCAATGTCAAATAGTACACAGAATAGACCAACATCTGGTCCTAAGGGCATATATACCAACAATTTCCCACTTGCACTTAGACCTAGTTCTTGAGAAATCTCAACCCCATGTCCCTGGCATGACCATCATGCTTCTACTGCAGCAAAGCCTTGGTCAGTGGGTGATGCAGCTACTAGTGGGAGGAGGGTCCTTAGAGCCGTACTCTAAGGGATTACACGATGCACGCAAAAATGGGAGAGGGTCTTTAGACGAGGGAAGTAAAAAGCATTCGGAAAATAGCAAGAAAACACGAAGAAATCAGCGTCGAGTTCGATCGGGGCAACACGAATGCGAGAAGGAATCAACAACACTCAACTACTGAAGATACATCACTAACCTCTTAGCATTTAGTGCGCTCTCTAAGCAAATTTTAAGCTCAGCACGTCGCAATGGGGACAGTGGATTCGCAGTGTACAGCTCGCGCGCCTATGCGCCTGAAACAAACCAGAAACAAAGAACGACCACGCCTTCGCCGTGCGGATACTCGTGGAAAAGAGGGAAACTACAGCGGAAAAGAACATGAGGGAATGGAAAACAGGCAAATCTGACCCACTGGGGTGGTGGGATTTACTTTTTATAATGCTGGAAATGTACCTTCGAGTCGAGGCACCGACCACGACTCTCACACACCTTGAAATCGAGGCAAGACGCGTACAACCTTGGAATCGAGGCACTCACCTGGATCTCCACAAGCTGGAGCACTCTACCACTCTAGAGAACTAAGAATGAAGCAAGCCCACCCCTTCTCTTTTATAGGATAAGAGAGGGGAACAAGACAAGGGCTGAATTCCTACCAACTACCTACTTTTGGAGCCCAAAAGTAGTCAAGACTGCTACATAAGGACAAAAACTGCTACAAGGGACAAAAGAGTAACAAACTTCTAGCAACTAAAGTGGACTGGCGTAGTGTAAGATCCAAGGATCTTAAGTTCTGGTAAGTATTATTTTGATTTAAATAAAATCATTGACTGTGGATATTACATTAAGCAGTATTGGATGTTAATTAACTGGCTTATTGATTGTTAATTTGTAATTAATTGATTAGAGTTTATTGGTTGTTAATTTTAAGTTAATTAATTAGAGCTTATTGGTTAATTAATTAGACCTTATTGGATATTAATTAAATCCTTATTGGATTTTCGTTTAAGTGAATGGTTAATTGTTAGTTAATGGTTAAATTAATTAGTTAACTATGGGTTTTGGGTTTAAAATTTGAATTAATTAGTTAGTGGGTTAAACCCTATTTGAATTAATTGGTTAGCGGGTTTTAAAAGTTAAAAAAAAAAAAATCGAAAATCTAAGAGGTGGACGGCTAGGGCAAAGAAGTTGGCGATTTTCTTGAAGGCTTGGGCGATTCTTGGAGGCTTGGGCGAAATTTCTTCCTCTTCCTTTCTTCCCTTGGCCGGCGTCTTTGGTGTTTGGTGGTGTTTCTCTTCCATTGGTGGCGATATTTGGTGGAACTTCAAGGCTTTAGACGAATTTTTTGGAGAGATCTTCATCTTGGTGTTCACGGTTCAAAGTGAGTGGATGTTCTCCTTCACCTAGTTCACGAAAATTGGATGCATTGCTTGTTTTAGAGAAGATTAATGCATAGGAGTATGGCATGATCTCTTAATTTCAATTGTACATGTTTTCCTTCTTTTCTTTCCAAATTTTCGAAACCCTAGCTTGCATGAAAATTAGGGCTTTTCGTTTTTAAGACTCTTAATCCTAAATTGGACCTTGATTAAACATGTATGTAGCTTTAGAATTTCAATTGCATGAAAATTAGGGCTTGAAGGAGAATTTCGACCCTTCTTCATGAATTTCGACCCTTCTTCATGAAATTAGGTATATGAGGATTCTACTGTATTTTTTTGGGAATTTTTAGAAATAAAAGTTTCTGTTGACTGAAATTGACCTAGGGGTAATTCGGTAAATTTCCTAGTTAAAATTGGGGAAAACTTGAAATTACGAATCTAGGGATCATGAGGGACGTAATGAATATTTTTACGAAATTTTTGGATAACTTTTCTTGTATGACTTAAACTTTGAACTGGGGGTATTTCTGTCTTTTGTTATCAGAACTAGTAGAAAACTATGAATATGGGATATTCTGCATTTATGTTAATTGTGAACGAAATTTAGTGAATTTTCTGTATTATTATGTATTTTTAATTGAATGGTGTATGCAGAAAGTAATGACATGAAATATTGATTGATAACTTGGGTGATAACATAGCAAGGTTAGACTGAACTAATCAGCATGAAACCTAAGGACTACACTACTATGTGATTATGTGATTTTTGAATATTATGTGGTTATGTGATTTTCGAATATTATGTGGTTATGTGATTTTCGAATAATATGTGTTGTGATCATGGAATGGTTAGGACTAAGGCTAAGTGTAACTGTGTACTCAAGGGGATAGTCTATATGTGATATGTTAAGGGTTGGAGATTTCAGCCCTGTATTGTGATATGTGAGGGGGTTGTTGTTCAGCCTGCCTGATGTGATTATTGTGATAAAAATGACTATCCTAGAGTTTAGTTGACACTTAGGAGTCCACTTTTGTGAAATAAGATATAAGATGTGTCTGGTGTTGTCCAGTTAAGGAACCCTTTGGGAGAACGAGTGATATAAGACGCAAAGTGCCATGTCTTGGTCGGACAGGGGCCACCTCTTGATGTCATCACTCTTAGACGCTTAGATTTTTGTGATTATGGGGTGGTGTAGATCAAGGTATCACATCTTGACCAGGTGGTGATTACCTCTTGAGTCTACACACTATCCATGTATATATGTTGCATGTGATTTGCAGGCTTCTCCCAGTGCTTAGGCCAAAGCCGGGTTAGACCATAATGGTCACTACTGATTATGCTGGACAACTAGGTCAATTAAGTGGTTGGTGTGTTTAGTTGGTTTAGAGTATGACTCTAGAACCTTGGTTACTCTTTGGTGACAATGACGTCTTAGCAGTTTACACCTGATTGTTTTATATGAGTTCTGTCCTTTAATTTTGTTATATGTTGACATGATATTCTGTTAAATGTTTTTAAAATAATCTGCATGTATTTTTGAGTGTATGTTATGGATGGTCGTTTGAGACTATCCACTCACTGGGCTATGTAGCTCACTCCCTCAATATTTTCAGGTGTAGAGCAAGGGCGCATTACCAGTTAGCATTTTATATGGATATTGTGATAAGACTTTTGTGCTTAACTTATGATGCCAGTTGTGGCCGAACTATGTGAACTATGTGAACTTGTGATGCCAGTTGTGGCCGAACTATGTGAACTATGTGAACTTGTGTTGCCGGTTGTGGCAGTTTTAAGATTTTGATTTTTGTGTCACCGCGGGCTTTGGCCTGGTTTCGGTGTTTGGTATCATTGATGTTGGTTATGAACTTATAAAATCGATATTGTGACTTTGGTTCTCATTTTGAGTCGATTGGTATTTTTGCAATCGGATTTGATATAAATGTGAACTTGCATATGTCTAGTGCAAGTATTGCCTGGTGGCAGGTACCTTTATGTGATTTATGGATTTTACGGATTTTATGTGGTTTTGATATAACTGTTGACTTGCATATGTCTAGTGCAAGTATTGCGTGGTGGCAGGTACATTTGTGAAATTATGATTCGTGGAGATTTTTGTATGGATTTCTCGAAAATTTTCAGATCGTGTTTTCTTGAACTTGGTTTTACCTAGCATGTGAATCGATCTTGTATGATCACATCCTATTTTTCTATGACTTGTGTTGCTTGTTTGGGGTTAAGATAACGGGATGTGACAGAATGGTATCAGAGGAGTTGGCTAGCTAAAACTTAGTTCGGGGGAAAACATGTTTGTGTATTGCTAGACATCTGATAGGTTTATGTTTGTTTCCTTACTATGGTATGTGTGTGTAGGAATTAAGATGGTGCGATCCAGAGGAAATGCTAGCAGCGAGGGTGAGCAGACCTCAGATCTCACGAGAACCGTTGAGGCTCTGACTGGCATGGTACGGCAACAGGGTGCCATGATAGAGAGGCAAGCTCAGATGCTGCAGCAGCAACAGACTCAGCATCAAGAAGCGCAACAGCAGCTCTTGCAGCATTTGACTCAGGAGAGATCCCAGACTACTACTCGAGGAGTGGGGACTGACTCTCAGGAGGACACTCACAGGCGCTATGCCTCACTTGTGAGTGAATTCCAGAAACTGGGTCCTAGCTCTTTTTATGGGGGCTCAGAATCAAGTACGGCAGAGAACTGGCAGTTGGTTTTGGACAAGATTTTTCAAGTCATGCGTTGCTCAGATGAGGACAAGCTGTGTCTGGCCACCTATATGATGCGTGGTGACGCAGATGAGTGGTGGAAGGGCGTGGTGAGGCTTGCTGAAGAAAGACATGAAACAGTAAATTGGACCTATTTCTTGTCTCAATTTAATGAGAAGTACTTCCCCGATAGCTTGGTGGAGGACCGAGAGGTGGAATTTATTCACCTGGAGCAGGGGGATATGACTGTGGACCAGTATGAGTTGCAGTTCACTAAGTTGGGAAAGTATGCCCCTCACCTGATAAACACTAAAAAGAGGAGGGCTACCAAGTTTCTCAGAGGTCTCAGATGGGATATTCGAGAGTAGGTGGGTGCTCAGCACTTGGAGACTTATGTTGAGACTGTTGGACGAGCACGCACCATTGAGAGGTACATATCTGAGAGGAGTTCTAGTGTGGCCGTGACGGTGGTTCCTGCAGCTGAGGCGGCGGCTCCTCAGTATGGTAATGGCGGCAAGGGTAAGAAGTACCCTAGGCATAAGGACTACAAGAAGAGCAGGTATAAGCCTTACTCACACAATGCACCGCAGAAGTCCAGGGATGCACCGCAGCAATCCAGGGATGCAAGGAACGGTAACACAGAGGATCGGACTTGTCATCATTGTGGGCTCAAGGGACATCTAATGAAAGACTGTTATAAGAAGAATGGTGTTTGCTTCAGGTGTAAGAAAACTGGGCACATGGTCAAGGACTGCAAAGAGCCTGAGATGCAACATAGAGGCACAGATAAGCCTACAGTCCAAACTCGAGTTTATGCCGTGGCTGAGAAGGATACACGGGCTTCCCGATCCGTCGTGGTAGGTACCTTATTTGTATTTGATCAGTTAGCTTGCATTTTATTTGACCCTGGTGCAAATTTGTCTTTTGTATCTGTTAAATGTGCTACATGTTTACCTGTAATACCTAAGGTGCTAGATTATGTTGTGTCTGTGAGTACTCCCTTAGGAAAATCATTATCTACAGACACTGTTTGTGCTGATTGTGTAGTGCATGTAGAGGGTTATGAGTTTCTTGTAGATCTAATCCTCTTAGACATGCAAGACTATGATGTCATCCTAGGTATGGATTGGTTATCCTCACATCATGCCACTGTGGATTGCTTTGAGAAAGTAATCACTTTGAATCTGCTAGATGGGAATCGGCTTTTTGTGAGAGGTCTAGTGTCAGACCAAGGACCACATGTGATATCTTTCCTGCAGGCCAGGAAGTTACTTGCTAGTGGGTGCAAGGGTTATCTTGCGCATGTTAAGGTGCAGGATGATTCTACTCCTGATTTGACTCAGATGGCGGTGGTGAAAGAGTTTCCTGATGTGTTCTCTGAGGAATTGTCAGGCTTGCCACCAATACGAGAGGTAGAGTTTGGCATTGAGTTGGTGCCAGGTACTGCACCTATCTCCAGAGCTCCTTACCGCATGGCTACCTCAGAGTTGGCCGAACTTAAGAAGCAACTGGAGGAATTGCTGGAAAAAGGTTACATCCGGCCTAGTGCTTCTCCCTGGGGAGCACCAGTGCTGTTCGTAAAGAAGAAGGATGGAACCCTGAGGATGTGTATAGACTACAGGCAACTGAACCAAGTGACTATCAAGAATAAGTATCCTCTTCCCAGAATTGATGATCTATTTGATCAATTACAGGGAGCTACAGTGTTCTCTAAGATTGATCTGAGATCAGGGTATTACCAGCTTAGGGTCAAGGATGAGGATATATTTAAGACTGCTTTCAGGACCAGGTATGGGCATTTTGAATTTCTTGTTATGCCTTTTGGACTGACGAATGCACCTGCTGTCTTCATGGATTTGATGAACAGGGTATTTCATGAATTACTTGATTCATGTGTGGTAGTCTTCATAGATGATATCTTGGTGTACTCTTGGACTACTTCGGATCATGTCAGTGACTTGCGCAGAGTGCTGGAGATCCTGAGGAAAAACCGATTATATGCCAAGGCTAGTAAGTGTGAGTTTTGGCTAGAAAAGATCAGCTTCCTTGGGCATGTGATTTCTGGTCAGGGGGTGTCTGTGGATCCAGTTAAAGTGCAAGCCATCCTTGATTGGGGAAGACCGACTAGTGCTACTGAGATCAGAAGTTTCCTGGGATTAGCAGGTTACTACCGGAGATTTGTTGAGGGATTCTCCAAGCTGGCGGGTCCTTTAACTAAATTGACCAGAAAGGAGGCCAAGTTTAATTGGGATGACAAGTGTGAAGAAAGCTTTCAAGAGCTGAAGAGAAGGTTGACTAGTACACCGATCCTCATTATTCCTAGTGATGGGGAAAGGTTTACTGTTTATACGGATGCTTCAGGAAAAGGGTTGGGTTGTGTCTTGATGCAGAAGGGTTCTGTGGTAGCCTATGCTTCGAGACAACTGAAGGAGTATGAGTTGAACTACCCTACTCATGACTTAGAGTTGGCGGCCGTAGTCTTTGCTCTGAAGATATGGCGTCACTATTTGTTGGGTCAAGAGTTTGATCTGTTCACTGACCACCAGAGTCTCAAGTACATCTTCACTCAGAAGGAGTTGAACATGAGACAAAGAAGATGGATGGAGTTGATCAAAGACTATGACTTCTCTATTCAGTATCAGGCTGGAAAGGCCAATGTAGTGGCTGATGCACTGAGCAGACATTCAGTAACTTCAGTAGCGGCACTACGGGTCAGTGAGTGGCAGTTACTACAGGAGTTCAGCGATCTCAGGATCAGTGTTTCTCCTAAAGTTCAGTCTGGATATGTGGCTTTCCTCAGAGTACAGTCTGCTTTGTTGCAGAAGATCAGAGATCAGCAATCTGTGGATCCGAAATTAATTCAGATCAGGGATAGTTTGGTTACAGGCGCAGTTCAGGATTTTAGCTTGTCTGATGATGGTGTTCTTCGGTTCCGTGGAAGGGTGTGTGTCCCTGAGGAACCGAGCTTGAGGAAAGAAATATATTGGAGGACAGCCATAACTCCAAATATTCTCTACATCCTGGTGTAACTAAGATGTATCAGGACCTCAAGAAAAGCTTTTGGTGGCCGGGTATGAAGAAAGAGGTAATTGATTTTGTCTCTAGGTGTTTAACCTGTCAGACGGTAAAGGCTGAACACCAGAAGCCTGGTGGTTTGTTGCAGCCCCTTCCTATTCCTGAGTGGAAGTGGGAATGCATCTGTATGGACTTTGTGTGTGGTTTGCCCAGAACCAGATTGGGACATGATGCTATTTGGGTGATTGTTGATAGACTCACTAAATCAGCCCACTTTCTCCCGATCAAGATGACTTATCCTTTAGAGAGACTGGCTAGATTGTATATTGATGAGATAGTCAGACTGCATGGAGTGCCTGTTGATATTGTGTCTGATAGGGACTCTCGATTTCTGTCCAGGTTTTGGAAGAGCTTACAGGAGGGTTTGGGTACTAAGTTGAGTTTTAGTACAGCATACCATCCTCAGTCTGATGGCCAGACGGAGCGTACTATACAGACTCTAGAAGACCTGTTGAGAGCTTATGTGGTTGATTGGAGTTCTGAGTGGAACCGGGATCTATCTTTGATAGAGTTCACTTATAATAATAGTTTCCACTCCAGTATTCAGATGGCTCCTTATGAGGCTTTGTATGGAAGAAGGTGTAGGACTCCCTTGTGTTGGGAGGAGACTGGTGATAGATTGATTTTGAGATCTGATGCAGTACAGGAAACTACTGATAAGGTCAGAGAGATTCAGGATAAACTGAAGATTGCTCGGGACAGACAGAAGAGTTATGCTGATGACCGTCGTCGTTCCTTGGAGTTTATGGTAGGGGATCATGTTTTCTTAAAGGTGTCACCTACTAAGGGTGTTATGAGGTTTGGCAAAAAGGGCAAGTTGAGCCCTAGGTTTGTAGGCCCTTTTGACATTATTGAGAGAGTTGGTCCAGTGGCTTACAAGTTAGCTTTACCTCCTGCTATGGATCATGTGCATAATGTGTTCCATGTTTCTGCTTTGAGGAAATATCATCCTGATCCATCTCATGTATTGGAATTGGAACCTCTTCAGATTCAGAGTGATTTGACTTTTGAGGAAAAACCTCTCCGGATTGTGGATAGAAAGGATAAGGTTCTGAGGAATAAGTCTATACCTTTGGTAAAGGTTATCTGGGGAAATCAGTCGGTTGAGGAGGCGACTTGGGAGACTGAAGCTGATATGAGGAAGTTTTATGCTTATCTTTTTGATGATATGAATGTTGAGCTTTAGAGGACTAAAGCTTTATAAGGAGGGAGGGATGTAAGATCCAAGGATCTTAAGTTCTGATAAGTATTATTTTGATTTAAATAAAATCATTGACTGTGGATATTACGTTAAGCAGTATTGGATGTTAATTAACTGGCTTATTGATTGTTAATTTGTAATTAATTGATTAGAGTTTATTGGTTGTTAATTTTAAGTTAATTAATTAGAGCTTATTGGTTAATTAATTAGACCTTATTGGATATTAATTAAATCCTTATTGGATTTTCGTTTAAGTGAATGGTTAATTGTTAGTTAATGGTTAAATTAATTAGTTAACTATGGGTTTTGGGTTTAAAATTTGAATTAATTAGTTAGTGGGTTAAACCCTATTTGAATTAATTGGTTAGCGGGTTTTAAAAGTTAAAAAAAAAAAAAATCGAAAATCTAAGAGGTGGACGGCTAGGGCAAAGAAGTTGGCGATTTTCTTGAAGGCTTGGGCGTTTCTTGGAGGCTTGGGCGAAATTTCTTCCTCTTCCTTTCTTCCCTTGGCCGGCGTCTTTGGTGTTTGGTGGTGTTTCTCTTCCATTGGTGGCGATATTTGGTGGAACTTCAAGGCTTTAGATGAATTTTTTGGAGAGATCTTCATCTTGGTGTTCACGGTTCAAAGTGAGTGGATGTTCTCCTTCACCTAGTTCACGAAAATTGGATGCATTGCTTGTTTTAGAGAAGATTAATGCATAGGAGTATGGCATGATCTCTTAATTTCAATTGTACATGTTTTCCTTCTTTTCTTTCCAAATTTTCGAAACCCTAGCTTGCATGAAAATTAGGGCTTTTCGTTTTTAAGACTCTTAATCCTAAATTGGACCTTGATTAAACATGTATGTAGCTTTAGAATTTCAATTGCATGAGCTTACCACCGCATCGGGGCCCATGTAACGTGGCCGGAGCTTTAAATGAGCCCTGTTGGAAACTCTCTCGGGGTGGATGCGCACCCTCACTAGCTCACCGACAGAAAAAATGATGTGGCCAACGGTGTTCGTTGGCCTTCATCGCATTATGAGTGTTGCCCAAAAAGATCCGATGCCGAACTTCCACATGCAAACTAGCTTCATGCTGAGCGAATGAGTATGCATTCTCGGAAAGATGGAATTCACGGGGAAGGTCATGCAAGTCAATAGGCTTACGAGGTTGACGGCCAAATACCACTTGGAAGGGATTAAGACCCGTAGACCTATTGGAAGCACTATTGTACGCGAACTCTGCCATAGGTAGGATGGTGTCCCACGACCTCGGAAGATCGCCAATGAGGCACCGAAGCAAATTACCCAAACTACGATTAACCACCTCTATTTGTCCATCAGTTTGGGGGTGGTAGGCAGCGGAAAATTTCAGTGTAGTGCCCATGATGGCCCAAAGTGAACGCCAGAAGTGGCTCACAAAATGTGTGTCCCGGTCGGACACGATAGTCTTAGGAAGGCCATGGAGACGGACGACCTCTTTGAAAAAGAGGGTGGCCACGTGGGACGCATCCGCAGTCCGTGAGCAAGGGATGAAATGAGCCATCTTCGAGAACCGATCCACGACGATGTAGATGGAATCAAAGTGCGAGGATGTTCAAGGCAGCCCTAGGACAAAGTCTATACTAATGTCAGTCCTGGGAGCATCGGCCACCGGCAAAGGTGTGTAGAGGCCCGTGTTGGGCGGACGTGGTTTAGCGGACTGGCACGTGCCACAATGGCGCATGATGCGCTCGACATCCCGGCAAAGGGAAGGCCAAAACAGGCGTTCCTCCGCCATCTCAAGGGTTTTATCACGGCCATGGTGGCCGGCGACACCACCCGCGTGTAGCTCGAGTAATAGGTGGTCGCGAAGGGACGACCGGGGAATGCATAGACGGTTCCCCAAGAAGAGATAGCCCTCGCAAAGCTAGTACGAGGACTCAGGGTCTGGCGACACAGTCAAGGCGGCATACGTGGTGCCGAAATCGAGACAGGTGGCGTACTCATCCTTGACATGGTCAAAAGTGCTGACCCGGGTGCACATAACGCACAGAAGGGTCCGGACTCGACTCAGTGCGTCCGCGACAATGTTCTCTTTACCCGCCTTGTGATTGATCACAAAAGAGTACTGTTGCAAGTTCTCGACCCACTTGGCATGGCGGGCGCTCAACTTCTTTTGAGCATTCAGAAAAGACAAGGCCTGGTGGTCGCTATACAAGACGAACTCTCGGTGGAGGAGGTAGTGCCTCCACTGCCGAAGCGACTGAACGATGGCGTAGAATTCCTTGTCGTAGGTCGAATAACGCTGACGAGCAGCATTCAATTTCTCACTGAAGAAGGCAACCGGATGGCCTTCTTGACTAAGGCAACCCCCGATACCAGTACCGGAGGCGTCACACGTGACCTCAAAGACTTTGGCGAAGTCAGGGAGGTGCAAAATAGGTGCGGTCGTGATGGCATCCTTAAGTGACTCAAAGGCGCGTTGAGTGGCTGCAGTCCACTCGAAGTCATCCTTAGACAGCCGTTGGGTCATGCAAGTCCCCTTCAAGGGGGAGCGAAACCCTAATAGGCGCATGTGTAAAATTGTTCATTGCGGAAGCTTGGGTTTCAATGATCGCATGTATGTTTCATTGATCAACTTATATAAACTTGCATAGATTGGAAGAGATTCATACCATGGCCATCGCTTGGATGGAGATTTGGAAGCAAGAGGACGATGAGGTTCTCCTCCAAAGTGTGCGCACACGAGATGAGACTTAGCCTACTCCTTGTTGCTCCTTGTGCTAGCAAGGCTCCAAGAATCCTGATCGCTTGAGGGAGAAGAGATGATGTCTCTAGCTTGGCCGAGTCTCTCCTTGTCATCCACCCTTTCTCCACACGCGAAGACGTCGAGAGGAAGAGGAAAAAAGGGCGAGAATAGGATGAGTGCTCTCGAACGTGAGGTGAGTTAACTATTTTGGAAAACGCCTCTTCCAAAAATAGTAAAAACTTCACTTCATGCGTTCACGCATTCATGAACCATGCGCTCATTCAAGGCAAACCGCCCAAAGCGCCATCAAGCCTTTGAACCATGCGTTCACCTATGTGAACCGGTTCAAGCCATTCGGTTCAACCCAATTTGGTTCAAAGACCAAATCAAACCAAGCCTTGGTCCAGATCACCTAAAACCCTAAGGTTCATGATCTAACCGTTCATCTCTTGATGCCCTTGATCTCATCGATCTAGCATCAACTCTCTCGATCGAAGCTTACCGATCTCAAGCCCTAATCAATCAAACATGATCAGACCAGATCTCACTTACAATCAGAGTTTAAATCCCTTTAAACTGAACCAAAACAATTCAGTCCACACGATCTGACTTAAGTAAGCCATATCATCAAATTGTGCGACCCTGAGGGTTTCCTTTAAATGTCGGTAACGATAACTTACGTTATCACGATCAGTGAGGGGTATCTAGCAACACATCACTGTCTCCCGATATAAAGGAAAGAGTCTTCCAAGACTACACCCAAACCACAGCACAAGTGTGAATCTATTTCACAAGGCATACTTGTTTCCTTTGCCACTGGATGTTCTTATTGGACAAGCGTGTCAAGCCTGTAGCTCCAATATGATGAGCATGATTAGATCAGATGAACATAGTCACCTGGGTATGGCCATACACTTTCTCAATCATCTCATCCAGGGGGGCCCCTTTAGAACATCACACTCCTTAAACAAGGAGACGGCAATCCTATATCTATCACTAGTGCTCTAACATGACTCATGATCATTATCCAAGATAGTCTATAACCATTATGTTTCAAATGATATTGAACTACCTCAAAACAATGACAATCATCATTTAGAAACACAAGTGATCTCAAGTTAGAGGACATTATGCCACTTGTTGCAAACAAGGATTATTCACATTGTGACAAGCAATTGAATATCCTAGTAGGGTCTGTCCAGTACATCTAATGTACCCATGAGTCTACATCTTATTCCATGCTCGAAGCATCCTATAAGATTAGAACACATATTAGTCTCAATCATATCAAGGCTGTCTCATGTTCACCAAGATATCTCGACTAAGGACTTCATTGCATGTCAGCCTAGCTGAACAGCATTGAGACATTATTCAGAAGCACACTTATTGTAGCAGACAATGTAACAAACTGAATAACAACCATTGCCTTTATAAACATAAGAGTTTATACATGATACTGAAAGAATCCCAAGGCCTCAAACATTAACCTTAAGGGCATACCCCAACAATCTCCCACTTGCACTTAATCTAATGGTTGAGAAATCTCAAACCCATATTATTACAGTGCTTCTCATGCTTCTGCTGCGCCAGAGGCTTGGTAAGCGGGTCAGCCAGATTGTCATCTGTATGAACTTTGCAGATTTTGATCTCGCCACGATCAATGATCTCCCGGATCAAGTGAAACCGTCTCTGTATGTGCTTGGACTTCTGGTGCGACCGTTGTTCCTTTGCTTGTGCTATTGCTCCAGTGTTATCACAGAAGATAACCAAAGGATCAGCACTCGAAGGAACAACACCAAGTTCCTGAATGAACTTACGAATCCACACTGCCTCCTTATATGCTTCTGAGGCTGCAACATACTCGGCTTCTGTTGTGGAATCAGCAACAATAGACTGTTTGAAACTTTTCCACACCACTGCTCCTCCATTCAAGCTAAAAACATAGCCTGATTGCGATCGGAAATCATCCTGGTCCGATTGGAACGAAGCGTCAGTATATCCTTCTATACTGAGTTCTTCCTGACCACCATATACCAAGAACATATCTTTGGTCCTCCGCAGATATTTCAAAATGTTCTTGACTGCAATCCAGTGCGCCTGACCTAGATTACTTTGGAATCGACTGGTCACGCTTAACCCGTAAGCGACGTCAGGGCGAGTACACAACATCGCATACATAATGGATCCAATAGCCGAAGCATAAGGCGTATTGTCCATTTCATCTTTCTCAGTCTGTGTTTGTGGACACTGACTCTTTGAAAGATTCAGACCATGTCTGACTGGAAGATATCCTCTTTTAGAATTCTCTAAATGAAATCTCTCCAGGACTTTATCGATGTAAGTACTTTGGCACAGCCCGAGAAGCCTCTTAGATCTATCCCTGTAGATCTTCACACCTAATACATAGGCTGCTTCTCCTAAATCTTTCATCTGGAAACATTTTCTTAACCATGCTTTAACAGCATGCAGTTCAAGAATATCGTTTCCAATGATTAAGATATCATCGACGTAGACGACTAGGAAAGTAATTACGCTCCCACTAAACCTCTTATATACACACGGGTCATCTTCATTCTTGATGAAACCAAATTCACAGATTGATTCATCAAAACGAATATTCCAGCTTCTAGATGCTTGCTTAAGTCCATAAATGGACTTCTTTAACTTGCATATTTTATGATGATCTGATGGACTAGTGAAACCTTCAGGTTGTGTCATATACACATCCTCATCCAGTTTTCCATTAAGGAAAGCGGTCTTCACATCCATCTGCCAGATCTCATAATCGTAATATGCTACTATTGCGAGAATAATCCGAATAGACTTGAACATGGCTACAGGAGAGAAAGTTTCATCATAATCTATCCCGTAGATTTGTTTGAAACCTTTCGCAACTAGCCTGCCTTTATAGGTAACCACGTTACCATCCATGTCAATCTTCTTCTTGAAGATCCATTTACAGCCTATAGGGATAACTCCCGGAGGCGGATCAACCAAATCCCAGACTTGGTTATCTGACATGGAGTCCATCTCGGCTCGCATAGCTTCAAGCCATCTAGCTGACTCCGGTCCACTGACCGCATCCGCATAAGTGAGGGGTTCATCATGATCAATGATGTAGACTCCGTCATAGCGCTCAGGCTGTCGACGGATCCTACCCGATCTTCGCGGTTCCCGTGATATCTGAGCCTCAGGTTGTTCAAAAACCTGCTCAACTGGCTCAGGCTCATCCAAGTGTGCTTGACTACTTTGTTCTTCCTCTGGATTCTCATCCAGCTTTATTTCTCTCCCACTGGCCTCTTGCAGAAGAAACTCCTTCTCAAGAAAATTGGCCGTCCGAGCAACAAATACCTTGTTCTCTTTGGGATCGTAGAAATAATAACCCTTAGTTTCCTTAGGGTAACCGACAAAGATGCATTTCTCAGATCTGCTCTCTAGTTTCCCAGAGGCGAGCTTTTTGACATAAGCCTCGCAACCCCAGATCTTAATAAATGTCAAGCTCGGCTGTTTCCCATACCATAATTCATATGGAGTCTTTGAAACTGCCTTGGATGGCACTCGGTTTAGTACTTTTGCAGCTGTTTCCAGTGCAAAACCCCAAAAGGAGTAAGGTAGAGTAGCCTGACTCATCATAGAACGAACCATATCTAGTAAGGTTCTGTTCCTCCTCTCGGATACACCATTCCACTGCGGTGTTCCTGGTGGAGTGAGCTGTGAGATAATCCCACACTCCTTCAGATAGTCAGTAAATTCTCGACTTAGGTATTCTCCACCTCGATCAGAACGAAGTGCCTTGATATTTCGGCCTAGCTGATTCTGTACTTCATTTTTGAACTCTTTGAACTTGTCAAAAGATTCACTCTTATGTCTCATTAGATAGACATACCCATATCTACTGAAATCATCAGTAAAGGTAATGAAGTACGAATAGCCACCTCTGGCATGTTTACTAAATGGCCCACACACATCACTGTGTATAAGGTCAAGTAAACCTGAAGCCCTTTGACCTTTGTTAGGAAAAGGAGACTTCGTCATTTTGCCCATTAAACAAGCTTTGCATGTATCAATCTCCTCATAGGAGAATGATCCCAGCAGTCCATGATCATGCAACCGCTTAATGCGCTTCTTGTTAATATGGCCTAAACGACTATGCCACAACAAGGTGCTGTCATCAGCATACTTGGCTTTCTTATTATCAATGTTTTGTATAGAACATTCCATGTCCAACATGAATAACCCATTGTTAATTGATCCAGTAGCATAAACAATATTATCATAAGAAAGATAACACTTTGAAGTCTTGCATTCAAAGGAAAATCCTTTCCTGACAAGAGCAGGAATAGAGATAATATTTTTGGTAATGCTAGGTACAAAATAACAATTGTTTAATTCCAATACAAGACCAGATGGTAATGAGATGTAATATTCTCCTACAGCAACAGCAGCAACCCGTGCCCCGTTTCCAACTGGTAGGTGCACCTCATGCTGTCCCACCTGTCTTCTTCTCTTGAGTTCCTGTACATTTGAACAAATGTGAACTCCACATGTAGTGTCCAACACCCATGAAATAGAAGAAGAGGATATCATGACTTTAGTCACAAAAATACCTGAGCCGGAAGCGATGCTTCCCTTCTTGTCTCCTTGGAGCGCTTTACAGTCCTTTTTCCAGTGACCCAGCTGGCCACAGTGGAAACATCTGTATTCCTTCGACCGCTTAACCTTCTGTTTCAGAGCCTTGTTGTAATTCTTGACAGGGGCTTTGCCCTTCTTCCCCTTCTTCTTGTTCCTGGAAGGGAACATCAAGACAGAGGTTGAAGGCTTGCCCTTTAGAGTTTACTCTGTAGTCAAGAGCATATTCAGCAACTCTGCCGGAGTACAGTCGATCTTGTTCATATTAAAATTAATAATGAACGGATCGAAAGAGGCCGGGAGAGACTGTAGAATAATGTCGACAGCAAGCTCCTGTTGATGGTATGCCCCAGTTTCTCTAGAGCCTCTTTGTGCCCAATCATCTTGAGCACAGGAGCTCCCACTGGACTCCCTTCAGCCAGTTTGCTCTGAAAGAAAAGCTTGGTCAAATTATAGCGTTCAGTCCTCGCCTGTGCAGCATATAGCATCTTGAGGTTTGCTATGATTTCCATAGCAGACATATCCTCATGCTGACGCTGCAGCGGTGGCGTCATAGACGCTAGCATCAGGCAAGCGACATCAATGCTATCATTGACATGCTTTTCATAGGCATCCCGAACCGCCCTTGCGGCGTTCGGAGCGGGTTGAGGCGGTATAGCCGTCTCGAGGACATACAGTTTCCTCTCAGCCTTAAGAACGATCTTAAGGTGTCCGTACCAGTCTGAGAAGTTTGGCCCAGCAAACTTCTCCCTTTCCAGTAGGGATCGCACATTGAAGCTCATGGTGTTCGTTGCTGCAGGAATCTACAACAATGCAAGAACAGCAAGGTCAGTATCAATGTTTAGAATCAATCCAGGACTTAAGAATGATTCTTTTCTCACTATTTTATCTGGCTGAAAAATCCAGCAAAACAGCCCGAAAGAGTAAAACTCTTTTAGTGAGATGGGATCCAGATTTCATACTTGGTCTCCGCGTCCCGCTCAGGCGAGATAAGATGCACAGAGAGTACAAGCACTAATTTCTGGTAGGCAGTCCCTGCCAATCGCCAACCCGTGCGATTCCCCTTCATCTGGGCAATCCAGCAGACTGTGCCAACTGAGTTGGTACAACACAGTCTCTGATCCCACAGATGGCTGCCTCCATGTGCTATCATATGCCCCATATGTAGCCTACATGGTCAAGCTGACCCGACCTACTCCCTGGACCACCACGTGCTATGCTGAGCAACGAGAAGCGATAAATCCCTTCCCTATAACACGCAGGTGTAATCCCGCACCGTCTGAAGATAGATGGACGTGCCCACTGAGTGGGTACAACACGGCTCCAACGATAGTCAGAACTGTGAGGTTTCGCGTCAGAAGGCTTACGTGCTTGATATTATAGCGTTGGATTTTAACGGTCTTTTATCTTCTTAACTATCATGCAAACCCTATGGTGATAGCAGAAGATAAATAAATCATGCAATTCTAATTATTTAAACAATAAAAGAAAGCATGATGATCTTATGTGGTAAAAGCCCATTAACCCTAAGTAAGACCTTAATTTTCACTTAAGTCTTCACTTGAGCTTTCTTCATGGGTCTTTTATCTTGTCTGGCCCAACCTAGGGCCCAAGCGCCTAATGCAGCTCAGGTGCGCCCACCAGGTAAATGCGCCTGTCATAGGGTCGAACCCTAGACCTCCCACCTGGTCAAGCCTCAAGCTGCTGCGCCTCTGCCAAGTGTGCTCTGTGCTCTTGTCTGATTAAATTACAATTTAATCTATCTAGACAAGATTGACTCACAGGTCAATTACATTTTATAAATTAATTAAAAAGTGATTCGCAGATCACAATAAAAATTAATTTATAATTTTAATCCAGGCTCGCAGGCCCCAGCACAGCACACATTAAAAGGGCAACCCACATAAGATGAAATAAACATATATCATGGCATCCAATCAACATGTGATCCTTTAACAAGAAAATAAAATTTTTGAAAACCCATTGGCATCAATTTTAATTTTCTTATGTGCCCTACAACCTTACAACGGTCCATTGATAGGGATCCACTCATCATATCTAGTCAGATCCACTGCCCTTGCATGCACCAAGTCCTAACTGACTTGAGTTGACCTAATGGTCAACCATGCATGCGCCAAGGGCTGAACAACCCTCATGAGTTCTGGCAAGCGGGTGTGACCCCGGGCCTAACTCATGTGCGTTCACTGGTTGTCTCAATCAGACCTCGCTACACGCCTGTGATGCAATCGACCTATAGCCACCTCATGCTTGCGCATAGGTGCCATCTGGTCGACCCATCTAGGCTGTCAGATGGTCTGATCAGACTATTTGGATCTAACCTAGAGGATGACTTCAACCCCATCAACCCGTCTAAGGGTTTATAGTAGGCGCTTAGATCTAAGGTAGGGGCGCGCAAGTTAAGTTTTGATAAAACTCTATAGCATGCGCCAACACATCATACATGCGCAAATCATAAATAAACATACATCTAAGTTCTCAAACTAGCATGTAGTTTTCAGCATGTAATTAGATCTACTCTTAGCAAGCGCAAACAAGGATCACAAATAAGCAATCAAATGAACATACATAGAACCTGCTCTGATACCATTTGCAAGTCCCCTTCAAGGGGGAGCGAAACCCTAATAGGCGCATGTGTAAAATTTTTCATTGCGGAAGCTTGGGTTTCAATGATCGCATGTATGTTTCATTGATCAACTTATATAAACTTGCATAGATTGGAAGAGATTCATACCATGGCCATCGCTTGGATGGAGATTTGGAAGCAAGAGGACGATGAGGTTCTCCTCCAAAGTGTGCGCACACGAGATGAGACTTAGCCTACTCCTTGTTGCTCCTTGTGCTAGCAAGGCTCCAAGAATCCTGATCGCTTGAGGGAGAAGAGATGATGTCTCTAGCTTGGCCGAGTCTCTCCTTGTCGTCCACCCTTTCTCCACACGCGAAGACGTCGAGAGGAAGAGGCAAAAAGGGCGAGAATAGGATGAGTGCTCTCGAACGTGAGGTGAGTTAACTATTTTGGAAAACGCCTCTTCCAAAAATAGTAAAAACTTCACTTCATGCGTTCACGCATTCATGAACCATGCGCTCATTCAAGGCAAACCGCCCAAAGCGCCATCAAGCCTTTGAACCATGCGTTCACCTATGTGAACCGGTTCAAGCCATTCGGTTCAACCCAATTTGGTTCAAAGACCAAATCAAACCAAGCCTTGGTCCAGATCACCTAAAACCCTAAGGTTCATGATCTAACCGTTCATCTCTTGATGCCCTTGATCTCATCGATCTAGCATCAACTCTCTCGATTGAAGCTTACCGATCTCAAGCCCTAATCAATCAAACATGATCAGACCAGATCTCACTTACAATCAGAGTTTAAATCCCTTTAAACTGAACCAAAACAATTCAATCCACACGATCTGACTTAAGTAAGCCATATCATCAAATTGTGCGACCCTGAGGGTTTCCTTTAAATGTCGGTAACGATAACTTACATTATCACGATCAGTGAGGGGTATCTAGCAACACATCACTGTCTCCCGATATAAAGGAAAGAGTCTTCCAAGACTACACCCAAACCACAGCACAAGTGTGAATCTATTTCACAAGGCATACTTGTTTCCTTTGCCACTGGATGTTCTTATTGGACAAGCGTGTCAAGCCTGTAGCTCCAATATGATGAGCATGATTAGATCAGATGAACATAGTCACCTGGGTATGGCCATACACTTTCTCAATCATCTCATCCAGGGGGCCCCTTTAGAACATCACACTCCTTAAACAAGGAGACGGCAATCCTATATCTATCACTAGTGCTCTAACATGACTCATGATCATTATCCAAGATAGTCTATAACCATTATGTTTCAAATGATATTGAACTACCTCAAAACAATGACAATCATCATTTAGAAACACAAGTGATCTCAAGTCAGAGGACATTATGCCACTTGTTGCAAACAAGGATTATTCACATTGTGACAAGCAATTGAATATCCTAGTAGGGTCTGTCCAGTACATCTAATGTACCCATGAGTCTACATCTTATTCCATGCTCGAAGCATCCTATAAGATTAGAACACATATTAGTCTCAATCATATCAAGGCTGTCTCATGTTCACCAAGATATCTCGACTAAGGACTTCATTGCATGTCAGCCTAGCTGAACAGCATTGAGACATTATTCAGAAGCACACTTATTGCAGCAGACAATGTAACAAACTGAATAACAACCATTGCCTTTATAAACATAAGAGTTTATACATGATACTGAAAGAATCCCAAGGCCTCAAACATTAGCCTTAAGGGCATACCCCAACAGGTCAGCGTGGTCGCAATCGTGCTGAAACCCCGAATGAAGCGGCAGTAGAAGCCTGCAAGACCCAGAAAACTACGGATATCCGACACAGTACGAGGCTCGGGCCAATGCCGGATGGCTTCGACCTTAGCGGGGTCAACTGAAAGGCCTTGATCGGACACAATGTAGCCGATAAAGTGAACTCGGCTGGTCATGAAGGCGCACTTCTTCGTGTTAAGGAAGAGGCGCTCCTTGCGCAAGAGGTCAAAGGTGGAGCGAAGATGCTCGAGGTGCTCGGCTTGGGTCTGACTGAAAATCAGGATGTCATCAAAATAGACGACCAGGAATTTGCCCATGTAGGGCTTGAGTACTTGGCTCATGAGCTGAATGAACGTGGAAGGGGCGTTAGACAGCCCGAAGGGCATCACGAGTCACTCATACAACCCATCTTTGGTTCTGAATGCAGTTTTCCATTCGTCGCCCTCGCGAATGCGGACTTGGTGATATCCGCTTCGGAGGTCCAACTTGGAGAACCAAGACGCGCCGGAAACTAAGTCCAACATGTCGTCAAGTCGAGGTATAGGAAATCTATACTTGACGGTGATACGGTTAATGGTACGGCTGTCCACACACATGCGCCATGACCCATCCTTCTTGGGCGTGAGCAAGGCGGGCACAGCGCAGGGACTCAAACTCTCACCGATGTACCCCTTCATGAGGAGGTCATCGACTTGACGTTGTAACTCAGCATGTTCGGTTGGGTTGAGGCGGTGGTGTGGCAAGTTAGGGAGGGGTGCACTGGGGAGAAGGTCAATCACATGCTGGATCTCCCTATCCGGGGGAAGACCATGGGGTAAGTCCTCGGGGCTAATATCGGCGAACTCAGAGAGGAGAGCGGACACCTCAGTCGGAGGCGTCATACCCTCGGACAAGGTGGGGTCCTGGGCCTCGCGAATCATGAGCGCGAACATGACCTTGGTCTCCTTGGCCTCGCGCACAAGCGCAGAGGTGCGCATGAGGGAGATCATGGTAGGCGCCGGAGGAGTAGGCACCGACGGAGTGATCAGCCCCTTTGAAGTGGATGCACGAAGCTCCTTGGGTGGAGCCGGGATCAAACAAATTTTCTGGTCGTTGTGGTCAAACACGTAAGTGTTTGACCGACGATAGTGGATCACATCCCTATCATATAGCCAAGGACGTCCGAGAAGGACGTGGGCGACATCCATAGCCGCCACGTCGCACCATACTTTCTCACGATAGGCCCCAAAGGCGATGGGGACTTGGCACCGGTGGGTGACCGGAAGACTCGACGTGTTAAGCCACGCGATAGAGTAACGCTTAGGGTGGGGTTCTACGGGGAGACCAAAGTGCGTGATTGCGGTCCGGGAGACCACGTTCAGGCTACTACCACCATCTATGACAATCTTACACGAGTGCCCATTGCACTTGATGTAAGTAGTGAAAATGCTCGAGCGCCGCCAATCCTCAGCGGATGTGGGTTGAACGAGAGTGCACCGCACAACCGCAACTGTGGGGTGACCCGACTCATTACCGCTTGTGTAACACTCAGACTCAATATCCTGCTCCGCGGGTTCGCGGGTGATGGTGGCTACACGGGTTGGGTCCTTGTCCGCAGTGGCGGACTTCCTAGGGCAGTCGCGGGAAAGATGACCCGGTTGGAGGTAGTTGTAACAGTTAACGCGACCTGGCAGGCTGACAAGTGGGGCTTTTCCCCTCTCTTCCCAAGTGGGGCGAAAAGGTAGGGGACCAGGGGCTGAATGCCTAGGGGAGTGATGGGCCGCAGGCGCGGGCTGTGGGTCAGGACGAGGCTCATGGCGCTCAGGTCGAGGGTGGGCATGAGGAGGTCCGCCCAAAGGATGGCGTCTAGGGGGTCCAGACTCGCTGCGTCGAACCGCGGCCCGAAGGTCGTGCTCGATATCGCGAGCGCGCTGAAAGGTTTGGTCAAACGTCTCCGAGCTGTACGAGGGTAAGGCTCGGCGAATGTCCAACCGGAGTCCATTCTTGAACTTGGACAATGACAATTTGGGGTCCTCTTGCAAGTTGCAACGGAGTTGAAGCGTCTCAAAGGTGAGGCGGTACTCCTCGACAGTACTCGACCCTTGGTGTAAACTACTGTACTGATCAAGCAGACGCTGCCTATACGAAGGAGGCACATATCGCTCGCGGAGGCGATACTTCATCTCCTCCCAATCAACGATGGGAGGAAGGGCTTGCTGCGCGTTTTGGCATTCCACATTTGCCCAATGCAAACGTGTAGGGCCTTCCAACAAGTTGCGTACAAACCTGACACGGGACTCGGGGGCCCAATCACTAAGGTCAAAATAAGAATCGATAGAGGTGATCCAATCAAGGAATTTCATGGGGTCAAGGCTTCCCGCAAAGGGCGCAGGGGTGTTCCTAATGTAATGACGGAAGTCATCCTCCGCGCGGGGATGATCCACACGTTGTTTGATTGGGGGCCTTTGACCGGCCCAAGTGTGGCCAAAGCGGCCGTCAGATTGGGGCCCTTGTGTGGTCCACACATCATCTTCATCAAGTGGTTCGAAGCCTAAACCCCCGTGGACCTCATAAGGTCGCGGGCGAACAGAGTCGTCATGGACCCGAGGCCGCGTGGAAGCTGCGAGCAGAGGTAGCTCTCTAGTGGGAAGTACTAGGTTTGCGGATGGTGGGGGGTGAATCGGGTTCGAGCGTCTCGGCTCTGATAACTCAGGACGTTGAGTGAGGTTGTGGATCCCAGCCATTATTTGCTGAAACATCGCGCTTGTATTTCCCTTATGTGACTCCAAGCGCGCGAACAGCGCATCGACTCGCGCCTCAAGTGCAGCCAAAGAGTCTATATTGGTTCTACTCCCTTCCGAGGGTTGGACCGATACTTGGATTTCGGGTATGGTTTTCGGGTATTGGGAAGACATGACTTGTGACCTCGTAGTCAGCATGCACAAACAAGGTTAAATGAGAGATGCAGAAAATGCAGAAATCATGCAGAAATATGACTAAGTATGGATCGCGCGAACAATGAGGATTGTCCGCACAACTTGCTGTGATACCAAAATTGATGCAGCTACTAGTGGGAGGAGGGTCCTTAAAGCCGTACTCTAAGGGATTACACGATGCACGCGAAAACGGGAGAGGGTCTTTAGACGAGGGAAGTGAAAAACGTTCGGAAAATAGTAGGAAAACACGAAGAAATCAGCGTCGAGTTCGATCGGGGCAACACGGATGCGAGAAGGAATCAATGACACTCAACTACTAAAGATACATCACTAACCTCTTAGCATTTAGTGCGCTCTCTAAGCAAATTTTAAGCTCAGCACATCGCAATGGGGACAGCGGATTGGCAGTGTTCAGCTCGTGCGCCTATGCGCCTGAAACAAACCAAAAACAAGGAACGACCATGCCTCTGCCATGCGGATACTCGTGGAAAAGAGGGAAACTATAGCGGAAAAGAACACGAGGGAATGGAAAACAGGCGAACCTGACCCACCGGGGCGGTGGGATTTACTTCTTATAATGCTGGAAATGGACCTTCGAGTCGAGGCACCGACCACGACTCTCACACGCCTCGAAATCGAGGCAAGACGCGTCCAACCTTGGAATCGAGGCACTCTCCTGGATCTCCACAAGTTGGAGCACTCTACCACTCTAGAGAACTAAGAATGAAGCTAGCCCACCCCTTCTCTTTTATAGGATAAGAGAGGGGAACAAGACAAAGGATGAATTCCTACCAACTACCTACTTTTGCAGCCCAAAAGTAGTCAAGACTGCTACATAAGGACAAAAACTGCTACAAGGGACAAAAGAGTAACAAACTTCTAGCAACTAAAGTGGACTGGCACAGGTCCTTTGATTCCTACTGGTATGAGGTGGCTGCGAAGGTAGTTAGACGCGTTCGGAGCATACCGCGACGAAGCAGCGGAATTTGGATGTCGTAGGCTAAGTCACCGCCGTCATGGCACGCTCTTGGGCCGTGTTACTAACATGATTGTGGTGTCCTTCCGGAGTTGGGCTGCTTGGGGGCTTGTCTATGGCACCCTTGGGCTAGATCATTTCATTGTAGATTGCAAGTGGGCTGACGACACCCATGAAACGATCCGGCGGATGGGATGTGCGTTGGGATCGCCGAATAATCACTTGGTTGGGATCCTTTGGATCCTCCTCAAATGGATGAATATGGTGGGGAGGGTTGTGCACGTCAAAACGGGACCGTTGGGGCAAATTGGCGGTTTCAAGATTTCCACGGGTGTGACTTCGGTTGCTGGGTCGACAGTGGAACATTCTGTGCATACTTGACTTTTTCCACAGGAACTTCCTCGGGGTGTGACTTCGGTCGCTGGGTCGACCGCGGAACATTCTGTGCATACTTGCCTTTTTCCACAGGAACTTCCTCAGGGTATGACTTCGGTCGCTGGGTCGACCGCGGAACATTCTGTGCATACTTGCCAGAATCCACAGAAAATTCCTTGGGTGTGACTTCGGTCGCTGCGTCGACCGCGGAACATTCTGTGACACTCGAATTTGCAAAAACTTTCTTGGGCTGTGGTTTAGGTCGCTTGGTACCCTGAGGAATGTTCTGTACAGATCGGGATGTGTGGTCTAGAGCGCCGCTGCAGAAGCTGCGGGCACCGGTCTCGGTCGTTGGGTCGACCTCGGAATATTCTGTGATGCCAGAACTCACAGAAAATTTATGGGGCACCTCCTGGAGCAAGTTTTCCCCTTCTTCTATGTTGTATGCTCCTGCATCAGCGGGTCTGCTAGATTGTTATCGGTGTCAACTCTGCTAATCTTGACATAACCTTTGTCTATGATATCTCTAATCAGGTGGAATCTTCTGAGTATGTGTTTGGACTTTTGATGAGACCGTGGTTCCTTTGCCTGTGCAATCGCTCCATTGTTGTCACAATAGAGCTCAATCGGATCCACAATGGTTGGAACCACCTGAAGCTTAGAAAAAAACTTCCTGATCTAAACAGCTTCTTTGGATACCTCAGAAGCAGCAACATACTTAGCTTCGGTTGTAGAATCAGCTATGATGGATTGCTGAAAGCTTTTCCAGCATATAGCGCCTCTATTGAACTTGAACACATAGCCTGCCTACGATCTAAAGTCATCAGGATCTGACTGGAATGATGCATCAGTGTAGCCCTGAACACTGAGCTCTTCCTGTCCTCCATAGACCAAGAACAAATCCTTAGTTCTTCTCAGATGCTTAAGGATGTTCTTTACAGCCACCCAGTGTTGCAAACCTGGATTGGATTGGTATCGGTTGGTTATGCTTACAGCATAAGCCACATCTGGTCATGTGCACAATATTGCATACGTGATTGATCCTACTACCGAAGCATAGGGTACACAATCTATGTTATCCCTCTCAGCCTGTGTGGTGGGACATTGGCTTTTTGAGAGAATGATGCCATGTCTCACTGGAAGGTATCCCTCCTTAGATTGCTCCAAGTTGAACCTCCCCAAGACCTTATCAATGTATGTACTTTGACTAAGGGCCAAAAGCTTTTTGGTTCTATTTCTGTAGATCCTCACGCCTAGAATGTTGGCAGCCTCCCCTAAGTCCTTCATCTCGAAACACTTCCCCAACCATGTCTTTACAGACTGAAGACTACGGATGTCATTTCCGATCAGTAGATGTCATCTACAAATAAGACCAGAAAAGTCACCAAGCTCCCACTTAATTTTCTATATACACAGGCGCCATCCTCACTTTTGATAAAGTCATAATCTCTCATTCTTCATCAAATTGAAGATTCCAATTTTGAGATGCTTGCTTTAATCCTTAAATAGATCTTTTTAGCCTGGAGACCATGTTGGCCTCAACAGGATGGATGAAGCGATTAGGCTGTGTCATATACACATCCTCTGTCAGCTTCCCATTAAGGAATGTTCTCTTAACATCCATCTGTCATATCTCATAATCATGATATGCAGCTATAGCAAGCAAGATTCGAATGGATTTAATCATGGCTACTGGCGAGAAGGTTTCATCATAGTCCACCCCGTGGACTTGTTTGAATCCTTTAGCCACAAGTCTACCCTTATAGGTAACTATGTTGCTATCCATGCTTGTCTTCCTTTTGAAGACCCATTTACACCCTTTGGGTTTTACCCCATCAGGCAGCTTAACCAAATCCCAGACTTGGTTAGCCGACATGGAATCCATCTCGGATCTCATGGCCTCAAGCCACTTATCGAAGTCTGGTCTAGTGACTGCTTCATCATAAGTTTTGGCTTCATCCTCTATGTTGAAGATCCCGTCGTGTTGAGTTGGTAGTGACCCATACCTCTCAGGTGCATGATGAATCCTCCTAGACCTATGTGGGGACTGTGTCTGAGCCTCCGGTACATCAACTGGCACAGGTGGCTCAAGTTCCATCTTTGTATCTTGTGGTTGTATTTGGACCTCATCCAAGTTAAACTTCCTTCTACTTACTTCTTTAATGAAAATTTCTTTCTTTAGAAAGATAGCACCCCGAGCAATAAAGACTCTATTCTCGATGGGAACAAAGAAGTAGTATCCTTTAGTTTACTCAGGATACCCTACAAACACGCATTTATCAGATATGGGCTCTAGCTTGCTAGAATTCTGATGTTTGACATAGGCCTCACATCCCCATATTTTGATAAAAGAGAGATTTGGGCGTCTTCCACTCCATACCTCACATGGAATCTTAGAGACACTCTTAGATAGAATGTTATTCAGTATGAGAGAAGCTGTTTCAAGTGCATGTCCCGAGAATGAGGGTGGTAGAGTTGCATGACTTATCATAGATTGAACCATGTCCAACAAACTTCAATTCCTCCTCTTAGACACACCATTCCATTGGGGTGTTCCAGGAGGGGTGAGTTGGGATAGGATATCACACACTCTAAGATAGTCAGATAACTCACTAATCAGGTACTCTCCACCTCGATCTGATCGAAGAGTTTTAATGGATCTACCAAGCTAGTTCTCTACTTCATGTATGAATTCCTTAAATTTCTCTAAAGATTTTCATTTATGTCTCATCAATAGACATAACCATATCTATTGACGTCATCAGTAAATGTGATGAAGTAGTTTTACCCTCCTCTAGCTTATTTACTGAATGGCCCACACACATCACTATCATTGTTGGGGTATGCCCTTAAGGCTAATGTTTGAGGCCTTGGGATTGTATAAGTATCATGTAATAAACTCTTAAGTTTATAAAAGGCATGGTTATTATTCAGGTTGTTATCTTGTCTGCTGTAATAAGTGTACTTCTGAATAATGTCTCAAAGCTGTTCAGCTAGGCTGACAGGCTCTATGTCCTTAGTCGAGATATCTTGGTGAACATGAGACAGCCTTGATATGATTGAGACTAATATGAGTGCTAATCTTATAGGATGCTTCGAGCATGGAATAAGATGTAGACTCATGAGTACATTGGATGTACTGGACAGACCCTACTCGGATATTCCATTGCTTGTCACAATGTGAATGATCCTTGTAAGCACTAAGTGGCACATGTCCTTTGACTTGAGATCACTTGTGTTTCTAAATGATGATTGTCATTGTTTTGAGGTAGTTCAATATCATTTGAAACATAATGATTATAGACTATCTTGGATGGTGAGCTTGAGTCAGGTTAGGGCACTTGTGATAGATAAAGGATTGCCGTCTCCTTGTTTAAGGAGTGTGATGTTCTAGAGGGCCCCCCTATATGAGATGATTGAGGAAGTGTATGGCCATACCCAGATGACTATGTTCATCTGATCTAATCATGCTCATCGTATTGGAGTTACAGGCTTGACATGCTTGTCCAATAAGAACATCCAGTGGCAAAGGAATCATGTATGCCAAGTGAGTTGATTCACACTTATGCTATGGTTTGGGTGGAGTCTTGGAAGACTCTTTCCTTTATATCGGGAGACAGTGATGTGTTGCTAGATACCCCTCACTGATCGTGATAACGTAAGTTATCGTTACCGACGTTTAAAGGAAACCCTCAGGGTCACACAATTTGGTGATATGGCTTTCTTTGAGTCAGATCGTGTGGACTGAATTATTTGGGTTCAGTTTAAAGGGATATAGACTCTGATTGTAAGTGAGATCTAGCTTGATCATGTTTGATTGATTAGGGCTTGAGATCGGTAAGCTTCGATCGAGAGTATTGATGCTAGATCGGTGAGATCAAGAGCATCATAAGATGAACGGTTGGATTGGAAACCTTAGGGTTTGGTTGATCTAGACCGATTGCTTTGGTTTGGACCAATTTGGATTGAACCGGTTTACATGGGTGAACCCATGGTTCGATCCATAAGCGTTTTGGGCGGTTTGCTTGAAGAGGAGAACGCATGGCTTAATGGAGTTTCCAAATTTGGAAAGTCATTGAGCGCATGGCTCCTTGAAACGCCAAAACGGCTTGAGCTCATTCATCCCTTGTCTCCTTGCGTTTTGCTCTTGCTCGGCGAGACTTGAGAGAAGCTTGGAGTGGACGACAAGAGGAGAACCGGAAAAAGCATCATCTTCATCCCTACCACTCGAGAAGGACAACTTGGCATTTTGCTAGCACAAAGTTGCGCAAGTTGGAAGCCTTCATCACTTGGTGTGTGTATTCTTTGGAGGAGATCTCGCTTGCTCTCTCTCATTCCAAGCCGCCATCCAATCCATGGCATTGGTAAGATCAAAACTTGATCTTAAGTTGAATTAAGTTAACATATAGTTCATATGCGATCTACTTGAAGCCCTCTTTCCGCTATGCATGCTAGATGCGCATGTTTAGGGTTTCTTCCCCCTTTAGATTAGGGGTTTCATCAATTGGTATCAGAGCTAGGCTCTCCATATGATCTATATGATTGCTTTACGATTTTGTGATCCATGTTGGTTGCGCTTACTTTGGTTACATGTTGGTTGCGCTTACTTTGGTTACATGATGGTTGCGCTTGTATCATGGTTGCATGAAGGTTGCGCTTGTATCATATGTTGACATGTAGTTTGCGCTCCCCCTTGAAGGGGACCCCCTAAAGTATGCGCTCCCCCTTGAAGAGGACCCCCTTAGATCTAAGGGTTATCAAGCATGTTGTTTGTTTATTTGCGCTTGTTCTAAAAGTTTTCTAAAACTTACATCTTGCGCGCTTGATTAGATCTAAGGTGCCACTACATTAAACCCTTAGATGGATTGATGGGGTTGAAGTCACCACTAGGTTAGATCCAAGTCTGATCAGACCATCTGACAGCTCAGATGGGTTAACCTGATAGCACCTATGCGCAAGCACAAGGTGGCTATAGGTTGACTGCATCTAGGGCGTGTAGCGAGGTCTGGTTGAGACACTACTGAACACACTTGAGTTGGGCCCGGGGTCACACCCGCTTGCCAAAACTCATGAGGGTAGTTCAGCCCTTGGCGCATGCATGGTTGACCATTAGGTCAACTCGGGTCAGTTAGGACTCGGTGCATGCAAGGGCAATGGATCTAACTAGATGGTTGAGTGGATCCCTATCAATGGACCATTGTAAGGTTGTAGGGCTCATAAGGAAATTAAAATTGATGCCATGGGGTTTTCAAAACTTTTAATTTCAAGATGATTGGATCACATGTTGATTGAACCATATGCTTGTTTATTTAGTCTTATGTGGGTTGCCCATATTGTGTGCTGTGCTGGGGCCTGCGTGCCTGGTAAATTATAAGTTAATTTTTGTGATCTGCGAATCACATTGTTTTAATTTATGAAATGTAGTTGACCTGCGAGTCAACCTTGTCTAGATAGATCAAATGTACTTTGATTAGACAAGAGTACAAAGGCACACATCCAAGAGGGGCATTCACCTGGTGGTGCACCTGAGGTGCTCTTGGCGCTAGGGCACTGGGTTGGACCAGATGAGATGCAATGAAGCTCAAGTGAAGACTTAAGTAACATTAAGGTCTTACTAGGGTTCATGGGCTTTTACCACATAAGATCATGCTTTCTACTTATTGCTAATAATTAGAATTGCATGTTTATGTTTATCTTCTGCTATAGCCATAGGCATGCCTGATAGTAAGAAGATAAAAGACCGTTAAAATCCAACGCTAATATATCAAGCTCGTAAGCCTTCTGACGCGAAACCTCACCTTTCTGATTATCGTTGGAGCCGTGTTGAACCCACTCAGTGGGCACGTCCATCTATCTTCAGACGGTGCTGGATTTCACCTGCGTGTTACAGAGTTGGGATTTATCCCCTCTCGTTGCTCAGCATAGCACGTGGTGGTCCAGGGAGTAGGTCGGGTCAGCTTGACCATGTAGGCTACATATGTGGCGCATATGGTAGCACATGGAGGCAGCCATCTCTGGGATCAGAGACTGTGTTGTACCAACTCAGTTGGCACAGTCTGCTGGATTGCCAAGATGAAGGGGAATCGCACGGGTTGGCGATTGGCTGGGACAGCCTACCAGAAACTAGTGCTTGTCATCTCTGTGCATCTTATCTCGCCTGAGCGGGACGCGGAGACCAAGTATGAAATCTGGATCCCATCTCACTAAAAGAGTGTTTACTCTTTCGGACTGTTTACTGGATTTTTCAGTCAGACAAAATAGTGAGAAAAGAATCTTTCTTAAGTCCTGGATTGATTCTGAAACATTGATACTGACCTTGCTGTTCTTGCTTGTTGTAGATTCCTGCAGCAACGAACACCATGAGCTTCAATGTGCGATCCCTACTGGAAAGGGAGAAGTTTGCTGGGCCGAACTTCTCTGACTGGTTCGGACACCTTAAGATTGTTCTTAAGGCAGAGAGGAAACTGTATGTCCTCGAGACGGCGATACCGCCGCAGCCCGCTCCGAACGCCGCAAGGGCGGTTCGGGATGCCTACGAAAAGCACGTCAATGATAGCATTGATGTCGCTTGCCTGATGCTAGCGTCTATGACGCCACCGCTGCAGCGTCAGCATGAGGATATGTCGGCTATAGAAATTATAGCGAACCTCAAGATGCTGTATGCTGCACAGGCGAGGACTGAGCGCTATAATCTGACGAAGCTCTTCTTTCAGAGCAAACTGGCTGAGGGGAGCCCAGTGGGAGCTCACGTGCTCAAGATGATTGGGCACAAGGAGGCTCTGGAGAAACTGGGGCATACCATCAACCAGGAGCTTTCTGTGGATATTATTCTGCAGTCTCTCCCGCCTTCTTTCGATGCGTTCATTATTAATTTTAATATGAACAAGATCGATTGTACGCCGGCAGAGCTGTTGAATATGCTCTTGACTACTGAGGAAACTCTGAAGGGTAAGCCTTCAACCTCTGTCTTGATGGTTCCTTCAAGGAACAAGAAGAAGGGGAAGAAGGGCAAGGCCCCTGTCAAGAATTACAGCAAGGCCCTGAAACAGAAGGTCAAGCGGTCGAAGGACAACAGGTGTTTCCACTGTGGCCAGCTGGGTCACTGGAAAAAGGACTGTAAAGCGCTCCAAGGAGATAAGAGGGGAAGCATCGCTTCTGGCTCAGGTATATATGTGACTGAGGTCATGTTATCTTCTTCTTCTATTTCATGGGTGTTGGACACTGCATGTGGAGTTCACATTTGTTCAAATGTGCAGGAACTCAAGAGAAGAAGGCAGGTGGGACAGCATGAGGTAGACCTACGAGTTGGAAACGGGGCACGGGTTGCTGCTGTTGCTGTAGGAGACTATTTCATTTCTTTACCATCTGGCATTGTATTAGAATTGAACAATTGTTATTTTGTACCCAGTATTACCAAGAATATTATCTCTATTCCTGCTCTTGTCAGGAAAGGATTTGCCTTTGAATGCAAGATTTCAAAGTGTGTTTTATCTCATGATAATATTGTGTATGCAACTGGTTCAATTAACAATGGGTTATACATGTTGGACATGGAAAATTCTATACAAAACATTGATAATAAGAAAGCCAAGTATGCTGATGACAGCACCTTGCTATGGCATAGTCGTTTAGGCCATATAAACGAGAAGCGCATTAAGCGGTTGCATGAACATGGACTGCTGGGATCATTCTCCTATGAGGAGATTGATACATGCAAAGCTTGTTTGATGGGTAAAATGACGAAGTCTCCTTTTCTTAACAAAGGTCAAAGGACTTCAGGTTTACTTGACCTTATACACAGTGATGTGTGTGGGCCTTTCAGTAAACATGCCAGAGGTGGCTATCAGTACTTCATTACCTTTACTGATGATTTCAGTAGGTATGGATATGTCTATTTAATGAGACATAAAAGTGAATCTTTTGACAAGTTCAAAGAGTTCAAAAATGAAGTACAAAATCAGTTAGGCCGAAATATCAAGGCACTTCGTTCTGATCGAGGTGGTGAATACCTGAGTCATACGTTTACTGACTATCTGAAGGAGTGTGGGATTATCTCACAGCTCACTCCGCCAGGAACACCGCAGTGGAATGGTGTGTCCGAGAGGAGAAATAGAACGTTACTTGATATGGTTCGTTCTATGATGAGTCAGGCTACTCTTCCATATTCCTTTTGGGGTTTTGCACTGGAAACAGCTGCAAAGGTACTAAACCGAGTGCCATCCAAGGCAGTTTCAAAGACGCCATATGAGTTATGGTATGGGAAACAGCCTAGCTTGACATTTATCAGGATCTGGGGTTGCGAGGCTTATGTCAAAAAGCTCGCCTCTGGGAAACTAGAGAGCAGATCTGAGAAATGTGTCTTTGTCGGTTACCCTAAGGAAACTAAGGGTTATTATTTCTACGATCCCAAAGAGAACAAGGTTTTTGTTGCTCGGACGGCCATATTTCTTGAGAAGGAGTTTCTTCTGCAAGAGGCTAGTGGGAGAGAAATAAAGCTGGATGAGAATCCAGAGGAAGGACAAAGTAGTCAAGCACAGTTGGATGAGCCTGAGCCGGTAGATCAGGTTATTGAGCAACCTGAGGCTCAAATATCACGGGAACCGCGAAGATCGGGTAGGATCCGTCGTCAGCCTGAGCGCTATGACGGAGTCTACATCATTGATAATGATGAACCCCTCACTTATGCGGATGCGGTCAGTGGACCGGAGTCAGCTAGATGGCTTGAAGCTATGCGAGCCGAGATGGACTCCATGTCAGATAATCAAGTCTGGGATTTGATTGATCCGCCTCCGGGAGTAATCCCTATAGGCTGTAAATGGATCTTCAAGAAGAAGATTGACATGGATGGTAACGTAGTTACCTATAAAGGCAGGCTAGTAGCGAAAGGTTTCAAACAAATCTACGGGTTAGATTATGATGAAACTTTCTCTCCTGTAGCCATGTTTAAATCTATTCGGATTCTTTTCGCGATAGCAGCATATTACGACTATGAGATCTGGCAGATGGATGTGAAAACAGCTTTCCTTAATGGAAATCCGGATGAGGATGTGTATATGACACAACCTGAGGGTTTCACTAATCCATCAGATCGTCATAAAATATGCAAGTTAAAGAAGTCCATTTATGGACTGAAACAAGCATCAAGAAGCTGGAACATTCGTTTTGATGAATCTATCTCTGAGTTTGGTTTCATCAAGAACGAGGATGACCCGTGTGTATATAAGAGGTTTAGTGGGAGCGTGATTACATTCCTAATCCTCTACGTCGATGATATCTTAATCATTGGAAATGATATTCCTGAACTGCATGCTGTTAAGGCATGGTTAGGAAAATGTTTCCAGATGAAAGATTTAGGAGAAGCAGCCTATGTACTAGGTGTGAAGATCTACCGGGATAGATCTAAGAGGCTTCTCGGGCTGTGCCAGAGTACTTACATCGATAAAGTCCTGGAGAGATTCCATTTAGAGAATTCTAAACGTGGATATCTTCCAGTCAGACATGGTCTGAATCTTTCGAAGAGTCAGTGTCCACAAACACAGACTGAGAAAGATGAAATGGACAATACGCCTTATGCTTCGGCTATTGGATCCATTATGTATGCGATGTTGTGTACTCGCCCAGACGTCGCTTACGGGTTAAGCGTAACCAGTCAATTCCAAAGTAATCCAGGTTTGGCGCACTGGATTGCGGTCAAGAACATTTTAAAATATCTGCGGAGGACCAAAGATATGTTCTTGATATATGGTGGTCAGGAAGAACTCAGTATAGAGGGATATACTGACGCTTCGTTCCAGTCGGACCAGGATGATTTCCGATCGCAATCAGGCTATGTTTTTAGCTTGAATGGTGGAGCAGTGGTGTGGAAAAGTTTCAAACAGTCAACTGTTGCTGATTCCACAACAGAAGCCGAGTATGTTGCAGCCTCGGAAGCATCCAAGGAGGCAGTGTGGATTCGTAAGTTCGTGAGAGAACTTGGTGTCGTTCCTTCAAGTGCAGATCCTTTGGTTATCTTCTGTGATAACACTGGAGCCATCGCACAAGCAAAGGAACCGCGGTCGCACCAGAAGTCCAAGCACATACAGAGACGGTTTCACTTGATCCGGGAGATCATTGATCGTGGCGAGATCAAGATTTGCAAGGTTCATACAGATGACAATCTGGCAGACCCGCTTACCAAGCCTCTGGCGCAGCAGAAGCATGAGAAGCACTGTAATAATATGGGTTTGAGATTTCTCAACCATTAGATTAAGTGCAAGTGGGAGATTGTTGGGGTATGCCCTTAAGGCTAATGTTTGAGGCCTTGGGATTGTATAAGTATCATGTAATAAACTCTTAAGTTTATAAAAGGCATGGTTATTATTCAGGTTGTTATCTTGTCTGCTGTAATAAGTGTACTTCTGAATAATGTCTCAAAGCTGTTCAGCTAGGCTGACAGGCTCTATGTCCTTAGTCGAGATATCTTGGTGAACATGAGACAGCCTTGATATGATTGAGACTAATATGAGTGCTAATCTTATAGGATGCTTCGAGCATGGAATAAGATGTAGACTCATGAGTACATTGGATGTACTGGACAGACCCTACTCGGATATTCCATTGCTTGTCACAATGTGAATGATCCTTGTAAGCACTAAGTGGCACATGTCCTTTGACTTGAGATCACTTGTGTTTCTAAATGATGATTGTCATTGTTTTGAGGTAGTTCAATATCATTTGAAACATAATGATTATAGACTATCTTGGATGGTGAGCTTGAGTCAGGTTAGGGCACTTGTGATAGATAAAGGATTGCCGTCTCCTTGTTTAAGGAGTGTGATGTTCTAGAGGGCCCCCCTATATGAGATGATTGAGGAAGTGTATGGCCATACCCAGATGACTATGTTCATCTGATCTAATCATGCTCATCGTATTGGAGTTACAGGCTTGACATGCTTGTCCAATAAGAACATCCAGTGGCAAAGGAATCATGTATGCCAAGTGAGTTGATTCACACTTATGCTATGGTTTGGGTGGAGTCTTGGAAGACTCTTTCCTTTATATCGGGAGACAGTGATGTGTTGCTAGATACCCCTCACTGATTGTGATAACGTAAGTTATCGTTACCGACGTTTAAAGGAAACCCTCAGGGTCACACAATTTGGTGATATGGCTTTCTTTGAGTCAGATCGTGTGGACTGAATTATTTGGGTTCAGTTTAAAGGGATATAGACTCTGATTGTAAGTGAGATCTAGCTTGATCATGTTTGATTGATTAGGGCTTGAGATCGGTAAGCTTCGATCGAGAGTATTGATGCTAGATCGGTGAGATCAAGAGCATCATAAGATGAACGGTTGGATTGGAAACCTTAGGGTTTGGTTGATCTAGACCGATTGCTTTGGTTTGGACCAATTTGGATTGAACCGGTTTACATGGGTGAACCCATGGTTCGATCCATAAGCGTTTTGGGCGGTTTGCTTGAAGAGGAGAACGCATGGCTTAATGGAGTTTCCAAATTTGGAAAGTCATTGAGCGCATGGCTCCTTGAAACGCCAAAACGGCTTGAGCTCATTCATCCCTTGTCTCCTTGCGTTTTGCTCTTGCTCGGTGAGACTTGAGAGAAGCTTGGAGTGGACGACAAGAGGAGAACCGGAAAAAGCATCATCTTCATCCCTACCACTCGAGAAGGACAACTTGGCATTTTGCTAGCACAAAGTTGCGCAAGTTGGAAGCCTTCATCACTTGGTGTGTGTATTCTTTGGAGGAGATCTCGCTTGCTCTCTCTCATTCCAAGCCGCCATCCAATCCATGGCATTGGTAAGATCAAAACTTGATCTTAAGTTGAATTAAGTTAACATATAGTTCATATGCGATCTACTTGAAGCCCTCTTTCCGCTATGCATGCTAGATGCGCATGTTTAGGGTTTCTTCCCCCTTTAGATTAGGGGTTTCATCAATCATGAGATATAATAAACCTCCTGCCCTCTCACCTATCTTAGTAAAAGGCACTTTTGTCATTTTCCCTAACAAACAAGGTTTACATGTATCAAACTCCTCGAATGTGGTTGAATCTAACAATCCATTTGCATGGAGTTGTTGAATGTGATTTTTGTGTATACGGGCTAATCGACAATGCCAAAGTTATGCACCAACTGAACCATTCAGATCGATCCTTTTATTATTTATGTTACATATAGAGTTATCCATGTACAAGACATATAATCCATTACATAAAGTACCCTTTCCATGTTTGCAAACGAAAAAGAACAAGAGTTCTCCTTTATTTCAAACTTAAAACCTTTCCTTGCCTAACAAGGAATTGATACAATATTCTTGTTAACAGAAGGTACATAATAGCAATTATCTAACTCTAACTGAAGTTCAGAAGGCAGGGAGAACATCAAAAATTCCTATAGTAACAGCAGCAACCTATGCTCCATTACGAACTCGTAGGTCAATCTCTCCAGGCTGCACCAATCTACTTTTCTTGAGCCATTGCATATTTGTACAAATATGAGCTCTGCATGCAGTATCCAATACTCGTGACATAAAAGTAGAAAGGTTGACTCCAGTAACATAAATACGTGAGCTATAAGACAAGGGTTTGTCTTTCTTCTCCTCGTTCTGAAGTTGATTGCAATCCCTTCGCCAGTGGCCCTGCTCGCCATAGTGGAAGCACCTCTATTCCTTTGTCTTCTTCACCTTCCTTTCCAGTGCTTTCGTCGGACCCTTGACACTGCCTTTAGCACGTCGTACACTTCTTTTTCATCTTCTTGGTTATAAGAATCAAAAGAACAGAGTTGGGTTTAGTCTTGACCATTTCTCGCTTAGTCATCTAGAGCATATTCAGCAGCTCTTCCCTCGTGCATTCAATCCGATTCATGTTAAAATTTATAATAAACAGACTAAAGCTAGGGGGCAAGGATTGCAGATTAACATCCATGACTAGCTCGTTATCAATCGTGTGTCCCAGTCTCTTGAGATGATCCACATACCCAATGATCTTGAGTACATGGGGTCCCACTGTAGCACCCTCAGATAACTTACACCCAAAGACTACTTTGGCTATGTCATATATCTCAGTTCTGGCCTGAGCTTTGAACATCTACTTCAGATGTGTTATTATCTGAAAAGCGTTATGCTCCTCATATTGCACCTGAAGTTAAGGTGCCATAGTGGCTAGCATCAGACATGCAACTTCCAAAGAGTCATCTTGATGCTTTCTAAAAGTATCCCTATCTGCCACACGGGCATTAGATGCAGGAGGCGCAGGAAGAGCTTGCTCAAGGACATACAACTTCTTCTGGAGCTTAAGGACAATCCTCAAGTTCCGATGCTAGTCCATAATGTTGGTGCCAACCAACTTATACTCCTCAAGGAAGTATCGCAGTGACAATCCACTATTGTTCATTGCCATTAGATCTACAACCATCATGAAAAAGCAGATTAGTACTACTTCGAATCATTTAATCTAGACTTGCATTAAATGATCATGGCTCCAACTATTTTAATTGAATTGACTACCCACAAAGTCAATCGAGAAATCCATAATTTCGTAGTGGGATGGGAACCTTATTTCACATGAGGCTTCGCATCCCAGACACCTTCTAAAGATAAGTAGGTGTGTGCCATGAGGGTGGGAAACAGTGCACAACACCACTGACTGATAGCTTGATGAGGGCTACGAGTTAGAAGGCTTATTTCAGACTTGATATTTTATTTTAGGGTTTTTGAGGTCTCATCCTCTTAGTTTTATCTTTTATCTAAAATTACAAACATGCAATCCTATGGTGATAACAATAAGATAAAACAACATAGGCATGCTTTAGTAGACATGGAAAGCAGTAAACAAGGGATGTGGTCATAGCCTAATCAACACATAGAACCAATATATGCCAATAGGGTTCAATGCTTGACCTAGGTGAGAAGCCCCGAAGACTAGACCTAACCTAACCACCACTGAGAACTTTGTCCATGCTCGGCTTCAAGGTCTTCCAATCCAAGGGATAGCTTTCAAACCCTAGAAGCACCTCTAGGAAAACCTAGAAGCACTCCATGAGGTACGACCGAACCCTCTTTTATGCCACCACCTTCAAGTTGCTCCAAGCAAGGTGGATGCGCCAATGCACCACTATCCTTAATCTTCAAATTTACAAAACAAAAGAAAGAGCGGCACGCAGGCCATACACAACTACATCACAGGCATCCAAGGGGCTTGATTATGACCACAACACAATGCACAAGCAAGATACCTATCTCATGCTATTCTATATGCTCATGAAAATTATACAATCTGAATTTTAATTTTGAATTAAAACATGTATCTTTTTCTTATCTTCTTATCACAAATCTTTTGGTTATTTTTGAGATTAAGTTTCATGACGATTTTATAGACCAAATTGGCTGGCAATTTTGTTAGATCAAGGGACCTGGCCAGTCCAGAGGACACAATGCCCGTCCTACTTAATAAAACTACATGTGCCAATGATCTTAAATCAATCACAAAAATAATCCCAAAATTTGATAATCCAAAAGAAATAGGATAGAGTATAGGAGTGTGCTGCAATTTTTCTTACTTTTAGAAAAATCGTGAGTCACATGTAATTTTAAGGAAAAAAAACATATGACATGTGAGCAACCAAGAAAGCAATAACCACCATTCGAGTCTCGCAAGTCCCTCTGATACCACTATTGGGAAACCCTAGGGATTATAAAAATTTTACATATATCAGAGATACAAACGGAAGCAAATCCCCGAAACAGGCTTGTCCCAAAAACCCAGAAGATCGATGCTTACAAGGGGATTGAAACGATGAGTAAGAGATAATACCTTAAGCGATTGATGCAGATATCGATGCAGGTGCCCAAGTGTTTGCCCTCTGCAGTCTCGCACACAACCGATCCTTGAGTTTTCTTCTTCCACGATAGGTGCTAGCCTCGGGAGGAAGATCCACACCAAGGGAGAGTCTTCCAAGATCTCTTGCGCCACCCACAAGGAAGAGGATGTGCCAAGAGGAAGAAGAAGAGAAGGGTGCCGCCAAGCTTTGCTTCACTTGTGCCAATGGAAGGTGGAGGAGAGTGCTTGCAGCCTTAATGGAAGAAGAGCTCCTATCTTGTGCCCCTCCTTGCTCTCCATGCCTCCAAGAGAATTGTGTGTATGTGGGGAGGTGGGATAGGGTCTCTTTTGTAGGAGTTATAGGCGGTTTGAGTAAAGGAGAAGGATTAGGAGATTAGAGCCTGATTTTAGGAATTTAATTAATGAAGTCCTAATCCAATTAGGACTCTAACTAATTTAAACAATCAGCCCCTATTTTATCTGGTGAGGGTGGGAATCATGCAAGCATTCAAACATCGTATTTTGAAAACATTTGCTATTTAGGATATAACTATGAAACCCATTTAAACTAACGCTTTTGCGCCATAGTTTTTTGTAATTTTATAATAAGAAAATCGAAATTAAACATGCTGTTCTAGGAAAGCGGTAAATCTATTCATGCAATTCTAAGAATGCGATAAATGACAAAATTGTAAAGAATGCTCACCTTGCGGCCCTTGAGAATGGAAGGGCCAACCTTCCCGTTCTTCACCGGTCCAATGGTGGAACAACACGAAGTAGGGCCCTATGAGCTTACATCCATGGCATTACAGCATCCCACACATGTGTAGGTGAGTGAGTGATAAAAGGTTAAATGTCTTTACAAGCAAAACTTCAAGAGGGAGGTTAGGCCTCCTAGTTCTCTTGCCTAACAAAGAATAGACTAAGCTATTTAGAGAGAGGGGGAACTTGCACCAAGATGGATCTCCATTCCATACGCCATAATCCTACAATAATTAAGCAAGAGTGTAGAGACGTGTTCTCCGTTATGCATAGGAACAAAATAGGGAAGGAAGGACTTAGCTGAGTTGGCAAGCAAGCAGGCTGAGAGTTGGCGTGAAGCCTCGGCTCCCGTCGGCTGGGAGGGGGATCACCGGAATAGTAACTCCGGCTGCAGCTCTCGCGTCGTTGATGGTTGTAGAGGCGAGGGGAAGGACGGCCAGCAGAACTCGAGGCTGCAGGGAGGAGACAGGCGCTGGTGACGAGCAAGATCAGGAGTAGGGGCGAACTGGTTTGGGCGGTGAGCCTCCTCCGGTGGCGCCGTCGGCTGGCGGTGATTGTAGAATGCGAGGAGCTTCGTCGTCGACGCTTTCCGACGAGTTCTGATGGTCAGAGGCTGCGCCTGGGCGCTGGAAGACAGGCGGCGATAGCGCTGCACTGCTTCCGCCAGGAAATGCGGCTAGGAACAGGGGTGGCCGGCGTCCATCGTACGCTGCACGAATGCCCGATCTGCTACAACTGAAGGCTCCTCAGGTCTGGGCGAACTCGTGGCCGAAGTTTGGGAGCAAGCGGTGGCCGGTCGGAGGCGATCGACGTCAAATAGTTGGAGGAGGCGAAAACAGGGGCGGAAGGCTGGGCGTCACCGGAAATCTCCCGATTCCGGCGATCCAGCCGTCGGATGGAGAGATCCTTCCGACTGTGGGTTCGTACAGAGGAGAAGAAGGCGTGGTCAAGATTTCAGCTCGATCCGCTTCCTGGATCGGCAGCACGATGGTGACGACGCGGCGGAGGTGTATTACTTGCGTGATGGGTCGATGCAGCAGGATAGAACTTCCAAATCCATGGAAGTTTAGAGAACAAGAGGAGATCCCAAATCCATGGGAGATTAGAGGAGGGAAGATCCCAAATCCATGGGAGAACAAGAAGCTAAAACATCAATTTCATTTTCAAAATCTGGTCTCCTCGATTACATGGGAGAAAACATCTTTATAGGCAAGTCTTGTTGCTGTGAATCTCTAAACTTTCTAGCCGTTGGTTGCAGTCCCCAACGTTTACTTCTCTTTCTGGCAAGCTGCAACTTCTGTCTTCATGCTTTCAAATTAGCAGCTTCCTGCATTTGCTTCAATGACTGAAAGCGGAGAGATTGACCAAAAATTCTTCTTTGAGCTAGGCACGTAAACAAGCTGGAATCAACTTGTCATTTGAAGTCTTGACTTGAGCTTAAGTTGAGCTTGAGCTGAATTTTCTTTGACTTGAACTAGCTTGAGCTTACCAAAATAAGATGCAAATTTGTCCTAAACTACCATGATGCATGATTACATTAATAATGTTTACAATGCATAAAATGAGATGCATGCTAATTTAAAATTATCTAATCTAAGATGCCATGCTATGCAATGCAAGGTAAATGGGGTGTTAGGAGTTTAGGGTAACCTTAAACTCCACTTGTACCTCCTTGGATCGTGGCGCCTGACTACATCATTATCTCCACTAAAATCTGAAATGATTAATTCAAATTCGAATTTAATTAATTATATGAAATACATCAATTAAGGTATAGGCGCCAATCCTAGTCAAACTAGGATTCAATATGCGCCTACCTCTTTTTTTCTTCACCTTAAGCCCATTTAACTCTTCATGACAACTTATCAAAAATCCGTCCAAACTTCAGTACGCATGATAACCAAGTCATTAGATCCAATCCAACTTAACCCAAGGTCAAATGAGGCTAACCATGGTTAGTTTTGGTAACTATGCCAAAAATGAAGTTTATCACCAATAAGTTTCTTCCATCACATCAGGCCCATTGGCGCTGATGAAATCTCCCAAATAGATCCGAGTTATTAAATAACTCGATCCTAAGGCTATCTGATCAATACGAAAACTTGAGCATCAAGGTGTACGACCCTGTAGGTTCCTCTAACATTGGCAGTGATGAACTTAGGTCATCACAAGCAGTGAGTGGTACCTAGTAGTGCATCACTACTACCCAAGTCTTTGGAATGGATATCCACATCGATATCCCCATCATCGTAAGAAGGTACTAATGCATTATAGTCCTTTTGCCAACTGATATCCGATTGGACAAATGTGTCACCACTTGCTTTCACCCAATCTCATGGCCATGACTAAATCAGGTTCTCACCTGGGTATGGCCATACACTTTCAATCATAGAACAATAGGGGGGCCCCATGGATGTCAAGTTTCCACTAGGAAGGGGCAAATCCTATATCTGTCCATTGATCTTCTCATATGGGTTGTGACATACTCAATGACAACCGTTATGACCTCTAAACTACGGTGAGGTGTTAGGTCATTTCAAAGTATGTCCCTAACCATATGGAAGAGTCAATGACCTCAAGTCAAAGGATCAATACATCTCCTAACACTTGTGAGGTTAACTTACAACACCAAGTTAGAGCCTCACAGCGGGTCGATCCAGTATATCTTCCACTGATATACCCATATGTCTATGTTAGCACCTTGTGCCTAACCGGCCCATATACCAGTCTCACATGTACCAATGCTATCCCTATATCAGCTCAGGTACTTGACTGGGGATAGAATTCGAGCACAGACATAATCTGTCTCCAGGGATATTATTTTGTAAGTACACAATCACAGATGTAAATAAAACATCATAATGACAATGCCAGGATATTATATATATATATAATATAAATGTCAAATAGTACATAGAATAATCGAACATCTAGTCCAAAGGGCATATACACCAACAACAGATTCGTAGCGTTGAGCCGACTCTGTGGTTGGAGTTTGTCACGGATCGGCACTGCGGATGGGGCGTAATGTGGAAAACCATCACTGAGCATGGTAGCATTCATTTCAGGCGATCCGACCGTCCGATGGCCTGATGTTTTGGACCACGAGTTCGCACCAATGAGGAGCTACTACTGCCAGAGTTCGATGATGATTGTAGTAGTGGATGAGCAGATCGTGGTGGATAAAGAGAGCTTATATCTTTCTAGAATGCACCGAGAAGAACACGGCTTCGTCGTGATTCCTTTCATGGCCATGATTTCTCTAGTCGAGATGAACACGAGCTGGCCGTGAATATTGTCACGCCCGTGATTGCTGCACTGGTTGTAATATGCATGCTTTTATTACACTAATTATGAAGACTAACTTGTATTTTTAATCTCATTCCAATTTACATTAGCATCAAATCACATTTGTATTTTGTCACCCATTCATGTCATGATACATAATATATATCAAGTGAAGTATTGTTAAACGAAGGCAACTAAAACTATAGTTAGGAGAAATAAAAAAAAAGAGAGAGAGAAAGTGGAAATTCACTTACCATGCCATTCTTATCCTCCAAGCCACCTCAAGCTTGCTTGAGAGATGGAATCAACCTACACTTGACACCTGATACTAAGGGATATGGCTGAAGGAAACAAAAAATGGGAAAAACTAGGGTTTTCACCAGTAACTCTCGTTTGGCTTGGGGGAGAGCAAAGTGAAGGTGGTAATTTTGAAGAAGAAGAGATTAGAGAGCTCAAATCTTTGATTAAGGCAAGTTTCTACCCTAATCCTAGATTTATGTTTTCCAAAACCCTAGATTACGTTCAAAAACCCTAAAAACATTCCTATTTTATTCTTTGATTTGGTGTAATCATATCGAATTTGGATGGTTATCTTGAATGTTGAGAATTTGAAGATAGTAGTTAGGATGATGTAATTCATGCACATCTAACCTTTTGATGGTATTGTTGGGGTATGCCCTTAAGGCTAATGTTTGAGGCCTGTGGGAATGTATCTGTATCATGTAATAAACTGTTATGTTTATAAAGGCATGGTTGTTATTCAGTTAGCTACATTGTCTGCTGCAATATATGTTCTTCTGAATAATGTCTCAAAGCTGTTCGGCTAGGCTGACATGCAGTTAAGTCCTTAGTCGATGTATCTTGGTGAACATGAGACAGCCTTGATATGGTTAAGACTAATATGTGTTCTAATCTTATAGGATGCTTCGAGCATGGAATAAGATGTAGACTCATGGGTACATTGGATGTACTGGACAGACCCTACTAGGATGTTCAATTGTTTGTCACAATGTGAATATTCCTTGTATATGACAAGTGGCACATTTCCTCTGACTTGAGATCACTTGTGTTTTCTAAATGATGATTGTCATTATTTTGAGGTAGTTCAATATCATTTGAAACATAATGATTATAGACTAACTTGGATGATGAGCTTGAGTCAGGTTAGGGCACTAGTGATAGACATAGGATTGCCGTCTCCTTGTTTAAGGAGTGTGATGTTCTAAAGGGGCCCCCTGGATGAGATGATTGAGAAAAGAGTATGGCCATACCCAGGTGACAGTGTTCATCTGATCTAATCATGCTCATCATATTGGAGTTACAAGCTTGACACGCTTGTCCAATAAGAACGTCCAGTGGTAAAGGAAATATGTATGCCTTGTGATTTGATTCACACTTGTTCTGTGGTATGGGTGTAGTCTTGGAAGACTCTTTCCTTTATATCGGGAGACAGTGATGTGTTGCTAGATACCCCTCACTGATCATGATAATGTAAGTTATCGTTACCGACATTTAAAGGAAACCCTCAGGGTCGCACAATTTGATGATATGGCTTACTTAAGTCAGATCGTGTGGACTGAATTGTTTGAGTTCAGTTTGAAAGGATTTAATCTCTGATTGTAAGTGAGATCTGGTCTGATCATGTTTAATTGATTAGGGCTTCAGATCGGTAAGCTTCGATTGAGAGATTGGATGCTAGATCGGTCAGATCAGAAGCATTAAGAGATCAACGGTCAGATCAAGAACCTTGTGGTTTAATTATGATTTGGACTAGTTGCTTGGCTTATTTGGTTTGTGAACCGAACCAAAGTGAACCAGCTCAAATGAGCGCATGGTTCAAAAGGGTGAAGAGAGATTTGCGACTTGGTGTGCGCATGTGAACGTTGAGAGGTGGTTTGCTATTTTTAGATAGCAACTCCCTAAACGTGACCACGCTCCACGCTTCTCTTCTTGACGCCTCTTCTCGCCTCGCCTCTCCACTAGTCGAAACAAGTTTTCTCTTGTGTCGTGAAGAAGGTGGACGAAGAAGGAAAAGAAAATTTGCCAAGAAGTTTTCATCCCTTTCCATTCGATCAAGGACACTTTGGAGCCTTGCTAGCACAAGGAGCGACAAAGAGTTTGCCATCATCCTCTTGTGTGCGAATCCCTTTGGAGAAGAAGCAATTGACTCTTTGCTTCCAAGGCAACATCTAGGCTATGGCGATGGTATGATCGTTTTCATTAATCTTTATTAGCCTTTTATCGAGTTGATCATTTAACATGCAAGTTGATCCTATAACCCTAATTTCCGCAAGACAAAGTTTTATATGCGCCATCACTTTAGGGTTATGCTCCCCCTTGAAGGGGACTCTTCAATTGGTATCAGAGCAGGTTCTTAATGTATGTTATGTTGATTGCTTGATGCTTTACGTGATCCATAAATGTGCTAGTCAATAGATCTAATGTTTTCATGACATGCGTAACTACATACTTGTTGTAGAACATTTGTTGTATTTTGACGCATGTACATTGTATGCGCTTGTAATAGTTTTGTTTCTTTAAAAACTTAAACACTTGCGCGTATATCATTAGATCAAGGCCTTACAGTAAACCCTTAGACGGGTTATTAGGGTTGAAGTCACCCCCTAGGTTGGATCCAAAAGTCTGATCAGATCATCTGACAGCCTTGATGGGTTGACCACGTAGCACCTGTGCGATAGCACCTGGTGGCTACAGGTCGACTGCAGACAGGCGTGTAGCGATGTCTGATTGAGACGACCCATGAACGCACCTGAGTTAGGCCCGGGGTCACACCCGCTTGCCAGACCTCAGTGTGGTTGTTCAGCCCTGGCGCATGCATGGTTGACCTTATGGTCGACTCAAGTCAGTTAGGACTTGGTGCATGCAAGGGCAGTGGATCTGACTAGGTTGGATGAGTGGATCCCTAGTAATGGACCGTTGTAAGGTTGTAGGGCAAATAAGGAAAAATTAAAATTGATCCCATGGGGTTTTTCGAAAATTTTAATTTTTATGTTGGATCACATGATTGCTGAATGGATGCATATGTTTGTCTATTTAGTCTTATGTGGGCTGCCCATATTAATTGTGTGCTGTGCTGGGGCCTGCGTGCCTGGGATTTAAATTGTAAATTAATTATTGTGATCTGCGCATCACATTGCTTTAATTTATAAAATGTTATTGACCTGCGTGTCAATCTTGTCTAGATAGTTAAATTTGTAATTTAATTAGACAAGAGCACAGAGCACACTTGGCAGTGGCGCATGCAGCAGTGGCTTGACCAGGTGGGAGGTCTAGGGTTCGACCCTAGGACCAGGCGCATTTTCCTGGTGGGCGCACCAGAGCTGCAATTGGCGCTTGGGCCCTGGTATGGGCCAGATGAGCAGCAAAAGACCCATGAAGAGCAAGTGAAGACTTAAACTAGGTTAAGGTCTTCTAGGGCTATGGGCTTTTACCACATAAGAACCATGCTTTCTTTTATTGCTTATATAAGTAGAACAGCATGTTTTAATTTATCTTCTGCTATCACCATAGGAATTGCATGATAGTGAAGAAGATAAAAAGACCGTGAAAATCCAACGCTAAATATCAAGCTCGTAAGCCTTCTGACGCGAAACCTCACTGTTCTGATTATCGTTGGAGCCGTGTTGTACCCACTCAGTGGGCACGTCCATCTATCTTCAGACGGTGTGGGATTACACCTGTGTGTTACAGAGTAGGGATTTATCCCTTCTCGTTGCTCAGCATAGCACATGGTGGTCCAGGGAGTAGGTCGGGTCAGCTTGACCATGTAGGCTACATATGTGGCGCATATGGTAGCACATGGAGGCAGCCATCTGTGGGGTCAGAGACTGTGTTGTACCAACTCAGTTGGCACAGTCTGCTGGACTGCCCAGATGAAGGGGAATCGCACGGGTTGGCGATCGGCAGGGACTGCCTACCGGAGATTAGTGCTTGTACTCTCTGTGCATCTTATCTCGCCTGAGCGGGACGCGGAGACCAAGTATGAAATCCGGATCCCATCTCACTAAAAGAGTGTCTACTCTTTCGGGCTGTTTTGTTGGATTTTTCAAGCCAGATAAAATAGTGAGAAAAAGGAATCTTTCTTAAGTCCTGATCGATTCTTATACATTGATACTGACCTTGCTGTTCTTGCATTGTTGTAGATACCTGCAGCAACGAACACCATGAACTTCAATGTGCGATCCCTACTGGAAAGGGAGAAGTTTGCTGGGCCGAACTTCTCTGACTGGTTCGGACACCTTAAGATCGTTCTTAAGGCAGAGAGGAAACTGTATGTCCTCGAGACGGCGATACCGCCGCAGCCCGCTCCGAACGCCGCAAGGGCGGTTCGGGAAGCCTATGAAAAGCACGTCAATGATAGCATTGATGTCGCTTGCCTGATGCTAGCGTCTATGACGCCACCGCTGCAGCGTCAGCATGAGGATATGTCTGCTATAGACATGATAGCGAACCTCAAGATGCTGTATGCTGCACAGGCGAGGACTGAACGCTATAATTTGACGAAGCTCTTCTTTCAGAGCAAACTGGCTGAAGGGAGCCCAGTGGGAGCTCATGTGCTCAAGATGATTGGGCACAAGGAGGCTCTAGAGAAACTGGGGCATACCATCAACCAGGAGCTTGCTGTGGATATTATTCTGCAGTCTCTCCCGCCTTCATTCGACGTGTTCATTATTAACTTTAATATGAACAAAATCGATTGTACTCCGGCAGAGCTGCTGAATATGCTCCTCACTACTGAGGAGACTCTGAAGGGAAAGCCTTCGACCTCTGTCTTAATGGTTCCTTTAAGGAACAAGAAGAAGGGGAAGAAGGGCAAAGCCCCTGTCAAGAGCTACAGCAAGGCTTTGAAGCAAAAGGTCAAGCGGTCCAAGGAATACAGGTGTTTCCACTGTGGCCAGCTGGGTCACTGGAAAAAGGACTGTAAAGCGCTCCAAGGAGATAAGAGGGGAAGCTTCGCTTCTGGCTCAGGTATATTCGTGACTGAGGTCATGTTTTCTTCTTCTATATCATGGGTGTTGGACACTGCATGTGGAGTTCACATTTGTTCAAATGTACAGGAACTCAAGAGAAGAAGGCAGGTGGGACAGCATGAGGTGGACCTACGCGTTGGAAACGGGGCACGGGTTGCTGCTGTTGCTGTAGGAGACTACTTCATTTCTTTACCATCTGGAATTGTATTGGAACTAAACAATTGTTATTTTGTTCCCAGTATTACTAAAAATATTATCTCCATTCCTGCTCTTGTCAGGAAGGGATTTTCCTTTGAATGCAATATTTCAAAGTGTATTTTGTCTTTTGATAATATTGTTTATGCAACTGGTTCAATTAGCAATGGGTTATACATGTTGGACATGGAATGTTCGATACAGCAAATTGATATTAAGAAAGCCAAGAATGCTGATGATAGCACCTTGCTATGGCATAGTCGTTTAGGCCATATAAACGAGAAACGCATTAAGCGGTTGCATGATCATGGACTGCTGGGATCATTCTCCTATGAGGAGATTGATACATGCAAAGCTTGTTTGATGGGTAAAATGACGAAGTCACCTTTTCCTCACAAAGGTCAAAGGGCTTCAGGTTTACTTGACCTTATACACAGTGATGTGTGTGGGCCATTTAGTAAACATGCCAGAGGTGGCTATCAGTACTTCATTACCTTTACTGATGATTTCAGTAGGTACGGGTATGTCTATCTGATGAGACATAAAAGTGAATCTTTTGACAAGTTCAAAGAGTTCAAAAATGAAGTACAGAATCAGCTAGGCCGAAATATCAAGGCACTTCGCTCAGATCGAGGTGGTGAATACTTGAGTCATACGTTTACTGACTATCTGAAGGAGTGTGGGATTATCTCACAGCTCACTCCGCCAGGAACACCGCAATGGAATGGTGTGTCCGAGAGGAGAAATAGAACGTTACTTGATATGGTTCGTTCTATGATGAGTCAGGCTTCTTTACCAAACTCCTTTTGGGGTTTTGCACTGGAAACAGCTGCAAAGGTACTAAACCGAGTGCCATCCAAGGCCGTTTCAAAGACGCCATATGAGTTATGGTATGGGAAACAGCCAAGCTTGACATTTATCAGGATCTGGGGTTGCGAGGCTTATGTCAAAAAGCTCGCCTCTGGGAAACTAGAGAGCAGATCTGACAAATGTATCTTTGTCGGTTACCCTAAGGAAACTAAGGGTTATTATTTCTACGACCCCAAGGAGAACAAGGTATTTGTTGCTCGGACGGCCATATTTCTTGAGAAGGAGTTTCTTCTGCAAGAGGCCAGTGGGAGAGAAATAAAGCTGGATGAGAATCCAGAGGTAGGACAAAGTGCTCAAGCAGAATTGGATGAGCCTGAGCCGGTAGATCAGGTTATTGAACAACCTGAGGCTCAGATATCACGGGAACCGCGAAGATCGGGAAGGATCCGTCGACAACCTGAGCGTTATGACGGAGTCTACATCATTGATAATGATGAACCCCTCACTTATGCGGATGCGGTCAGTGGACCGGAGTCAGCGAGATGGGTTGAAGCTATGCGCGCCGAGATGGACTCCATGTCAGATAACCAAGTTTGGGATTTGGTTGATCCGCCTCCGGGAGTTATCCCTATAGGCTGTAAATGGATCTTCAAGAAGAAGATTGACATGGATGGTAAGGTAGTTACCTATAAAGGCAGGCTAGTTGCGAAAGGTTTCAAACAAATCTACGGGATAGATTATGATGAAACTTTCTCACCTGTAGCTATGTTTAAGTCTATTCGGATTCTTTTCGCGATAGCTGCATATTATGATTATGAGATCTGGCAGATGGATGTGAAAACAGCTTTCCTTAATGGAAATCTGGATGAGGATGTGTATATGACACAACCTGAGGGTTTCACTAATCCAGCAGATCGTCATAAGATATGCAAGTTAAAGAAGTCCATTTATGGACTTAAGCAAGCATCTAGAAGCTGGAATATTCGTTTTGATGAATCAATCAGTGAATTTGGTTTCATCAAGAACGAGGATGACCCGTGTGTATATAAGAGGTTTAGTGGGAGCGTAATTACTTTCTTAGTCCTCTATGTCGATGATATCTTGATCATTGGAAATGACATTCCTGAAATGCATGCTGTTAAGGCATGGCTGAGGAAATGTTTCCAGATGAAAGATCTAGGAGAAGCAGCCTATGTGTTAGGTGTGAAGATCTACAGGGATAGATCGAAGAGGCTTCTCGGGCTGTGCCAGAGTACTTACATCGAAAAGGTCCTGGAGAGATTTCATTTAGAGAATTCTAAACGAGGATATCTTCCAGTCAGACATGGTCTGAATCTTTCGAAGAGTCAGTGTCCACAAACACAGACTGAGAAAGATGAAATGGACAATACGCCTTATGCTTCGGCTATTGGATCCATTATGTATGCGATGTTGTGTACTCGCCCAGACGTCGCTTACGGGTTAAGCGTGACCAGTCGTTTCCAAAGTAATCCAGGTATGGCGCACTGGATTGCAGTCAAGAACATTTTAAAATATCTGCGGAGAACCAAAGATATGTTCTTGATATATGGTGGTCAGGAAGAACTCAGTATAGAGGGATATACTGACGCTTCGTTCCAGTCAGACCAGGATGATTTTCGATCGCAATCAGGCTATGTTTTTAGCTTGAATGGAGGTGCAGTGGTGTGGAAGAGTTTCAAACAGTCAACTGTTGCTGATTCCACAACAGAAGCCGAGTATGTTGCAGCCTCGGAAGCATCCAAGGAGGCAGTGTGGATTCGTAAGTTCGTGAGAGAACTTGGTGTCGTTCCTTCGAGTGCAGATCCTTTGGTTATCTTCTGTGATAACACTGGAGCAATCGCACAAGCAAAGGAACCACGGTCGCACCAGAAGTCCAAGCACATACAGAGAAGGTTTCATTTGATCAGGGAGATCATAGATCGTGGCGAGATCAAAATCTGCAAGGTTCATACATATGACAATCTGGCAGACCCACTTACCAAGCCTCTGGCACAGCAGAAGCATGAGAAGCACTGTAATAATATGGGTTTGAGATTTCTCAACCATTAGATTAAGTGCAAGTGGGAGATTGTTGGGGTATGCCCTTAAGGCTAATGTTTGAGGCCTGTGGGAATGTATCTGTATCATGTAATAAACTGTTATGTTTATAAAGGCATGGTTGTTATTCAGTTAGCTACATTGTCTGCTGCAATATATGTTCTTCTGAATAATGTCTCAAAGCTGTTCAGCTAGGCTGACATGCAGTTAAGTCCTTAGTCGATGTATCTTGGTGAACATGAGACAGCCTTGATATGGTTAAGACTAATATGTGTTCTAATCTTATAGGATGCTTCGAGCATGGAATAAGATGTAGACTCATGGGTACATTGGATGTACTGGACAGACCCTACTAGGATGTTCAATTGTTTGTCACAATGTGAATATTCCTTGTATATGACAAGTGGCACATTTCCTCTGACTTGAGATCACTTGTGTTTTCTAAATGATGATTGTCATTATTTTGAGGTAGTTCAATATCATTTGAAACATAATGATTATAGACTAACTTGGATGATGAGCTTGAGTCAGGTTAGGGCACTAGTGATAGACATAGGATTGCCGTCTCCTTGTTTAAGGAGTGTGATGTTCTAAAGGGGCCCCCTGGATGAGATGATTGAGAAAAGAGTATGGCCATACCCAGGTGACAGTGTTCATCTGATCTAATCATGCTCATCATATTGGAGTTACAAGCTTGACACGCTTGTCCAATAAGAACGTCCAGTGGTAAAGGAAATATGTATGCCTTGTGATTTGATTCACACTTGTGCTGTGGTATGGGTGTAGTCTTGGAAGACTCTTTCCTTTATATCGGGAGACAGTGATGTGTTGCTAGATACCCCTCACTGATCGTGATAATGTAAGTTATCGTTACCGACATTTAAAGGAAACCCTCAGGGTCGCACAATTTGATGATATGGCTTACTTAAGTCAGATCGTGTGGACTGAATTGTTTGAGTTCAGTTTGAAGGGATTTAATCTCTGATTGTAAGTGAGATGTGGTCTGATCATGTTTGATTGATTAGGGCTTCAGATCGGTAAGCTTCGATTGAGAGATTGGATGCTAGATCGGTCAGATCAGAAGCATTAAGAGATCAACGGTCAGATCAAGAACCTTGTGGTTTAATTATGATTTGGACTAGTTGCTTGGCTTATTTGGTTTGTGAACCGAACCAAAGTGAACCAGCTCAAATGAGCGCATGGTTCAAAAGGGTGAAGAGAGATTTGCGACTTGGTGTGCGCATGTGAACGTTGAGAGGTGGTTTGCTATTTTTAGATAGCAACTCCCTAAACGTGACCACGCTCCACGCTTCTCTTCTTGACGCCTCTTCTCGCCTCGCCTCTCCACTAGTCGAAACAAGTTTTCTCTTGTGTCGTGAAGAAGGTGGACGAAGAAGGAAAAGAAAATTTGCCAAGAAGTTTTCATCCCTTTCCATTCGATCAAGGACACTTTGGAGCCTTGCTAGCACAAGGAGCGACAAAGAGTTTGCCATCATCCTCTTGTGTGCGAATCCCTTTGGAGAAGAAGCAATTGACTCTTTGCTTCCAAGGCAACATCTAGGCTATGGCGATGGTATGATCGTTTTCATTAATCTTTATTAGCCTTTTATCGAGTTGATCATTTAACATGCAAGTTGATCCTATAACCCTAATTTCCGTAAGACAAAGTTTTATATGCGCCATCACTTTAGGGTTATGCTCCCCCTTGAAGGGGACTCTTCAGGTATTTCTTGTATAACTTTGTCTATACAGAAGATTCTTTGTCAAAATTTATTGTGGATCAAAGAGAACTTGATTATCTTTCCAACTCACCCAATATTGCATATAGTTGTTCAACATGAAGGCATCAAAGACATAGCAACATTCAGCACATTTATTATGTAATACCAATCTGACATTCCTGTGTTCTTTTGCTTATAACTATTGATATACAAAATTGTTTTGAATGATTTTCATTTCAAATGAAAGCATAATAAAATATGGCACTGCCATAATCAAAATTACGGCTGTAATTACAACCCAGACGGCCGACTTTCCCGGACTTATTGAAGCCCAATTTTTGCGCGGTTCATTGTAGACGATCTAGACCATCAATTGGAGATCCGTAAAGAGGGAAATACTCATCAGAGAAATCAAGATCTTGACCGCCGCCCTAGGCTTCACCATCGTGAAGTGTACAGTGCATCTCCGGCCAAGGGATTTGAAGGGAAGTTGCGCCTAGAGGAGGAGAACATACCCAGAAGTTTCAGAGTGAAAGGAGATTGATCAGAGGAGAAATCAACAAAAGAGGCATCGTCGCCAGTGTTCATCACATGAAATTACGGCTGTAATTATCATTACAGCCGTGCTTTTAGTTGAATTTCCTATCTCTCTTTGATTTCTAATCCTTTGAAACTATGGTTTATTGTAATTCTTTGACTATGCTAGCTTAAACACTTTTTGGGACATAGGGGTGTAATCCCCTCAATTTCGAATGACTAGATAAATTTTATTTCGTCAGGATAATCTTACTATGATAATTCTACTTATGTGATGATTGTCTTTAGTTCTTTCTAGTTTCATATTATCAGCATGTTTGGGAGCTTTTGCGATATGGACCGAAAGGTGACTTGCAAGAACTTGGAACCCTATAATCTTGATTTATGAACTCATCGTAAAAAATTAGGTTTGTTCTTATTTCTAGATTTTAGAAAATTTATTGTCTTGATTGATAATCTGATATAGGAAGAATTATTGATATAAACATGATGATACTGTAAGAAATTAAGTATCGGATCGATGGAGAACTTTAAGTAGAACCTGTGAAAATTAAAGTATGAATGTATTTAGTTTTCACTTGAGATATTTGACTTAGAATTTGGATGCACGAAAGTGATCTTTGAGTTCTTTGTCAATGATTTACTTATCCTTTGCATTGAATAAATCCTACGCGAAAGTGAGGATTGGTTCTTTGTAAATTGTCTGCACGAAAGTGAGATAATTTCTTTATTAAGTAAATTTTATCTTTATCATAATAAGAATAACATGACGAGCACTTATTTGGATCTAGTCATAGAATTAAGGTGGATGAAACCCTAGTCCTAGTTTCTCTCTTTGACATTTTCGTGTAATTTCCGATAGTTTGCTTTCATCATTTTCGATTGCCTAGCTAGTGAGAAATTGATTATTCGGTACTTGACAAACGTGGTCTCTGTGGTTCAATATCTTATTTATTACTTTGAGTATCTGTGCACTTGCGGACATAACAATACTAATGAGATATGATAGTTCTATAATGTTTATTTATACCTTGTGATAGTGATCTGATCATGTGTTCATATAATGGGTTAGATACTTGTAAGCTATTATATTCAAACGCCCATTATTCTTGATGCTTATGATATCAATTTCTTTCTCAAATTTGGTTATAATATTGATCATGAAATCTATTTTCAAAAAGTTAGAATACAGATGTATTTATTCCATGGGCTATGTAGTTGTTGCTGAGTTTTATAGCTCACTCTTATGATTTTAGTATGAATTTGATAAGTGATGTTGTTGCAACACTAAAAGTATATAAGTATAGTGTTGAGGTTATTCTCAATTGTGAGTTTCTAAATTTATTTGATTTGAATTATGGGACATTGAAATATATGATCAGGAAAACAAATATGACATTACATGATTATTGTAGGGGTGGGACAATAGGTGGTATCAGAGCAAGTTTGATGAATTATTATATTTTGATCTAGATTTTGATATATCTAATGATTAATTGGAGTTTATTTTAGATTCTTTAGGGAATACAATATGCCGAGATCTTCTGAATCTCCAGTGGATTCTAAAAGACAAATGGGTGGTGTTTTGAATGCTTTGGAAACTATGACAAGTTTAATGTAACAACAAATGTCTAAGGGGGAAAAGTCAACTGATGTTGGAACATCGCATCAAAACAATTCAAAAAATTTGGGGATTGAGACGTTCAGGAAAATGAATCCGCCTCCTTTTATTGGTGAACCAAATCCAATGATAGCTAAAAAGTGGCTTATGTAGATAGAGAAGATATTTGATGGGATTAATTGTTCAGAAACACAGAGTTTCTTTTGCCACGTTTATGTTTGAAGGAGAAGCTGAACACTGGTGGAGGATGATAAAGAGAATGGCAAAAGCCACACAAGCGGTAATCACATGGGAAAAATTCATGTGCAAATTTCATGAGAAATACTTTCCAGAATGTGTGAAAGATGAAAAAGAGATTGAATTTATACAGTTGATACAAGGAAATCAATCTGTTGCACAATATGATGAAAAATTTAATGAGCTATCTAGATTTGCTCCACATATGGTTGCTGATGAAGCCAAAAGGGCAAAGAAGTTTGAAAGAGGGCTCAGACCAAGCATTCGAGGTAAAATTTCTGCCTTGAAAATCAGAACTATGTTGATGTTGTGGATAGAGCAGCTATAGTTGGGAGGGATATGGAAGAGATGCAAGACTTGAGAAATAAAACTGATAAATTTAGGCCCAATACTCAAAAGCAAAAGAGAAAATTTGGGGTTGACACTAGCAACAAATGAGCAAAATTTTCAAGTTTGAAATAAAGAAACCCCTAAATAGAGATCCATCTTGTGCAACTTGTGGAGGAAAACATGAGACCAAACAGTGCTATAGAACAACTGGAGCTTGTTTTGCTTGTGGGAAGTTTGGACACCAAGCGAAGGATTACTCCGATAATAGAAGGAAAGCACCAATGCCTCAAAAGCCTGTAACTCATGCTAGAGTTTATGTTATCTCAAAACCAGATGCTAAAGCCTCCAAATCAATTGTTGAAGGCATTCTCTATGTTTATAGGAAAATTGCACAAGTCTTATTTGATCCTGGTTCCAATCTATCCTATGTATCACAACAATTTGCACATTCTTTGGATAGACAACCTAAACCATTACAGTCCACATTATATGTGTATACACTAGTTGGAAATTCATTGACTGCCCACCTTGTTTATCCATATTGTTTCATCTCAATTGAAGAACATGAACTTCCTGCTAATTTGATCCTTTTAGATATGCAAGATTATGATATCTTACTTGGTATGGATTGGCTTTCTTCTTATCATGCAAATATAGATTGCTATAGAAAAGTAGTGACTTTCAATTTGCCATACCAACCTGTATTTCACTTCAAGGGAGTAGTTCAAGATTCACGTTCATTGTTGGGGTATGCCCTTAAGGCTAATGTTTGAGGCCTTGGGTTATTATCAGTATCATGTATAAACTGAGTATATGTTTATACAGGCAATTGTTGTTATTCAGATTGTTGCATTGTCTGCTGCTGTATGTATACCTCTGAGTAATGTCTCAATGATGTTCAGCTTTGCTAACATTCAGAGTTCTCCTTAGTCGAGATATCTTGGTGAACATGAGACAGCCTTGATATGATTGAGACTAATATGTGTTCTGGTCTTATAGGATGCTACGAGCATGGAATAAGATTTAGACACATAGGTGCATTGGATGTACTGGACTGACCCTACTTAGGATATTCAATTGTTTGTCATAATGTAAATAAATCCTTATAAGCAAGCAAGTGGTATATTCCCTCTGACTTGAGATCACTTGTGTTACTAAGTGATGATTGGCATTGTCTTGAGGTACTTCAATATCATTTGAAAGATAATGGTTAAGGATTATCTTGGATAGTGGGCACGAGTCATGTTAGGACACTAGTGATAGATATAGGATTGCCTCTCCTAGTTGGAGTGTGATTGATGTAGGGGTGATTCACAAAGCATGCAAACAACGATTTTCGAAAAATAGTTTTTTTGTAGTTTTATAAAGTAGAGAAACCGACTTATACTAACGAGGTTTGAAAATAATGTTTTTGTAGTTTTTAAATAAGAAAACCGAATTAAACTACTTGCAAGAAAGAAAAATGCTACTTGCTTCAAAGTAAATGACAATAAATGAAAAGAAGACTTACAGTGCGGCCCTTGAGCATAGAAGGACCGTCCTTCCCGTTCTTCACCGGTCCTACTCTGATGGAAGGTGTAGGTTACACACAGGGCAATCAGCAATCCCACACAGGCGTGGGTGAGTTATAAAGCAGATTAAAATAACTACACAATCAAATGTCAAGAGGGAGGCTAGTCCTCCAAATTCTCTTGCTAACACAAATATTGGACTAACTAAGAGGGGGGGAAAGAAAAGGGGAAGAGGGATGCGCCAAGCTCCTTTCCTTGCGCCAACTCCTACAAATCCGAGGGAAGTGTAGTAAGATGCTCTTAGATAATATGAAAAGAGAACACAAGAGGTTAGAACACTTAACTTATAGAATGGTCTTGAAGAGATCAAAGGATGCTTCCATGTTCTATGCGCCACTTGAGTTGTGTTCTTGCTTTGATGTTGAATGCTCTCGGTTTGACTTGGATGAAGTGATGAGGAAGAGAAGAGGAGAGGAGTCTCGGCTCTTGGAGAAGTAGGGGGGAAGATGAGGGGGTTTGGGCGACACAAGCACCCTAAGGAGAAGAAGTAGGCGACACAAGCACCTAGGCGACACAAGCACCTTTCTTTGGCTAGGAAACTAGTCAACAATTTTATTTCAACAATGCTTAATGCACATGATGCGATGGGGACATATTTATAGGTGGCTAGGGATGAGGATAAGGTGAGGGCAAGGTGGTCATTGGCCCCTTGCGCCCCTTACATAAGTGGGAGATTTCAAAATTAATTACAAGGCAATTAATGCAATTAATGGGCTGATATTGTTGTCTTCTTTGGAGAGTCTTCAAAGGAAAGCATTTGAATTTCGAATTTGCTTTCTTCCTTGTGTTGATGTCGCATGGATGGAGAGTTGACTTGAATTTGAATTCCTTCCAAGTTGGTTTGGGCGGCAATGAGATGAAGGAAAGGATTCACCATGATTTGTGGATCTAGATTAGGCGCCCCTTGATTTGTGGATCTAGAGTGGCGCCCCTTGATTGATGGATCTAGATTGAGCCTTTGCATTCATTTGTTGCTTGAGGGTGGCGCAAATGAATCCATGGGTTTGGTATCTTCTTCAATTGGAACGGGCCTTGAAGTGGGGCTTTGAAGTGGAGTTGAGTTGGAAGTCCCCTTTGAGCTAGTTTGAAGTGAACCTTCCAAAATGGGAACTAGCTCCATGGAGTAGAGTGAGCTGGCTAGCTTGTATCCCTTGAGCCATCTTTAAATGTGTCCAACTACATGCACTAACCTACCATGATATTACAATGCACAACCTACCAACAACATTCATAAAAATAAACTACATGGTAGACTTTTGGGTGGAACTAACCTATCATGCCATGCAATGCAAATATGGAAAGTACTAAAAAGGAAAGTGGACTCTAAGTGAAGCCATACCTGATGGGCTTCCTCCGAGCCCTAGTGGATCTTCTAGGAGCTGTGTTAGGCCCTCCATCAATTCTCCCCGGGTTGGAAAAATTCTCCTCAGGAGAATTATCCTTGAATCCTTGGAGCAAATCTGGAGCAGCCAGGGCTAGCTCTGCCTCGGGGAGCCATGCCTCCTCACCGTTAGAGAACTTAACGCGGTAAAACAGTTGTACCTCGTCAGGGGTGAGTCGGGTCTGGTCCTCAAGGATATCCACTATCTCTGGATCGAAGGGGGCCTCTGGTTCTTTGAGTGAGAGAGGCTCCTTGTATGCCGTGAGATCCTCCACGTTAACAGTGGTGGGGATCCCCAAATCTGGAGGCAGATCAAGCACGTATGCATTGTTGTTGATCTTGCCCACGATGGTGAAGGGTCCCAATCCCTTTGCATCCAGCTTGCGTCCGTGTCCTTGGATACGCTCCTCGCGGACTCGCAAAATCACCTGATCGCCTATATTGAATAACCTTTCTCGGCGTTTCTTGTTAGCAGCTTCGCAATATGAAACAGTAGAGTCTAGAATTTTTCTAAGAATCTCATGGTGCATTTGCGAAATATTGAAAGCATAATCACGAGCTGATAAAGAAGGCTTTAAACTCTTGGGTAAGGCAATCAGATCAATAGGTTTCTTAGGCTGATACCCTAAGTTTGCCTGAAAGGGGGAGAGACCTGTAGTCCTATTGACAACACTATTGTAGGAGAACTCGGCGGTGGGCAAGAGTTTGTCCCAAGTGCCGGGGTGCTCACCTACAAGGCTTCTAAGGATGTTCCCTAGTGATCGGTTGACCACTTCAGTCTGACCATCCGTTTGGGGATGATAGGCTGTAGAGAATTTCAGTTTGGAACCTAGTAAGGTCCACAAGGTCTTCCAGAAATAACTGACAAATCGGGTGTCCCTATCAGAAACTATGGTAAGGGGGGTACCATGTAGCCTAACAACTTCTTTAAAGAATAGCTTGGCTATGTGAGAGGCATCAGAAGTTTTATAGCAAGGGATGAAATGGGCCATCTTAGTGAATCTATCTACTACTACAAAGATGGAGTCATGCTTGCTAGATGTTCTGGGCAGCCCTAAGATAAAGTCCATGCTCAAGTCTTGCCATGGGGCTTGGGGAATGGGTAGCGGGGTGTAGAGTCCAGCACTATGCTTATGGGTCTTAGTTACTTGGCATGTCCTACAGTGGCTAACCACCTTAGCAACATCCCTGTTGAGGCTCGGCCAATAAAACCTCTCCTCAACCAAGGTTTGGGTTTTATCCCGACCATGGTGACCTGCAGACCCTCCTCCGTGTAATTCCCAAATAAGGAATTCTCGAATTGAGGTCTTAGGGACACAAAGTATAGGTCCAAGAAATAAGAACCCATCCCTAAGGGTGTACAAAGGATGACTTAGGGGGTCAACACTAAGTTCAGCATGTATAGAAGCAAAATCAGGACAATCAAGATATGCAGTTTTCATATTTTCAAAGCCAGTAACTTGAACATGTAAAGTTTGCATAAGTAAAGTAACCCTACTTAAAGCATCAGCTACTTTGTTTTCCTTTCCTGATTTGTGTTTTAGGACAAAGGTGTACTGCTGGATATACTCTACCCATTTGGCATGCCTAAAATTCAACTTCTTTTGAGCACTAAGGTATGACAAAGCCTGGTGGTCACTATTAAGGATAAACTCATTATGAATCAAGTAGTGCCTCCAATATCTAAGAGATTGAACTACAGCATAAAATTCCTTGTCATAAGTTGAATATTTCTGTTTTGCCTCATTGAGTTTTTCACTGAAAAAGGCAACAGGGTGACCTTCTTGACTGAGGGTCCCTCCTATGCCAATCCCAGAGGCATCACAGTCAACCTCGAAGACTTTGCTGAAGTCAGGGAGTCTGAGGACTGGGGCTGTGGTCATCCTTACTTTAAGTTCACTAAAGGCTCGGCTAGCAGGTTTAGTCCAAGTAAAATCACCTAGTTTCAAGCAATTGGTGATAGGGGCAACAATAGTACTGAAGTTTCTAATAAACCTTCGGTAGAAGGTAGCTAAGCCATGGAAGCTCCTAACTTCAGTTAAAGTTTTGGGTTCGGGCCAGTCTAGGATAGCTTGGACCTTAGAGGGGTCAGCTTGAAGGCCCTGCTCAGACACTATAAACCCTAGAAAGACAACACTGCTAGAGAGGAAAGAACATTTCTTTAGGTTAACATAAAGCTTCTCTTTCCTAAGTAGTTCAAGGGTTTTCCTGAGATGATCTAGGTGAGCTTCCTTAGTTTTGCTAAAGATTAATATATCATCGAAATAAACAACTAGGAATCTACCTATGTAAGGTTTCAGGACCTGTGTCATAAGCCTCATAAAAGTAGAAGGGGCGTTAGTTAAGCCAAAGGGCATCACTAACCACTCAAATAAACCATCTTTCGTTTTGAAAGCGGTTTTCCATTCATCCCCTTCTCTAACTCTAACTTGGTGGTATCCACTCCTAAGATCAAGTTTGGTGAACCATCTAGACCCAACTAACATGTCTAACATATCATCCAGCCTAGGAATAGGGAATCTGTACTTTACAGTTATCTTATTGATGGCACGGCAGTCTATGCACATGCGCCAGCTGCCATCCTTCTTGGGAGTCAAGAGGGCTAGAACAGCACATGGACTAAGACTTTCCCTAATATAACCCTTGGCTAAGAGATCATCTACCTGTCTCTTAAGTTCAGTGTGCTCAGTAGGGTTCATCCTATAATGAGGGAGGTTGGGTAAAGTGGATCCAGGGACAAGATCTATAACATGCTGGATATCCCTAAGTGGTGGTAGACCATTGGGTAAGTCTTCTGGGATAAGTTCACTATAGTCTTCTAGGATACTTTCTACCTCAGGAGGGGTTTTGGTTTCAGTTTCAGGGGTGGTCTCCTTAATGATAAGGGTATAGAGAGGTTGGTCTTCTAAGCATTCCTTAGCAAAGGTTTGGGGTTGGATAAGTTGGATGGTTGGCTTTGGTTGTTTGGGTTCTTCTATCCTACCTTTGCTAGTGGAGGCTCTAAGTTCCTTAGGTAAGGATGGCTTAAGCCTAATTTTCTGTCCATTGTGATTGAAGACATAAGTGTTTGTCCTACCGTAGTGGACAACATCCATGTCAAAAATCCAAGGACGGCCTAGGAGAATTTGGGCGACATCCATTGTGATGACGTCACACCAAATTGATCCTTGGTAGGCACCAAAAGTGAGTGGGACAAGGCACCTATGGGAGACAGGAACGCTAGTCTGGTTGACCCAGGAAATACTATAAGGCTTAGGGTGAGGTTCTGCCTTAAGGTTGAGTTTAGTGACTGCTACTTGAGAGACGGCATTCAAACTGCTCCCTCCATCAATTACTACTTTGCACATGTGACCATGGCATTTTGAGTAAGTGTGGAAGATGCTGGTTCTTCGCCAGTCTTCAGTAGGGGTGGGGTTGATCAGGGTGCACCTGACTACTCCCAGAGTGTTGAGGAAAAAATCCTCTTCACTACCACAGTCATTAATTTCAACATTACAGCAGTTAGGGTCTTGATCTAAGTTTTCCTCAGTTTCTACTTCTGGTTCTACATGTTCCTCAGTCATAACCATTATCTTTCTAGGACAGTCCCTTATGAGGTGACCTAGTTGTTTACAGTTATGGCAGACAACTGTGGTTTGGTTTGGCTTGGGTTTAGGGGTTGAGGAGTTAGGGTGTGAACTACTAGGAGAGGGCCTATAGGTTGGTTTAGAGGTCAGAGCTTCCTTTCTAATCTTAAGTTGCTGTTGAACTTCAAGGGCTCTTTGGTAAGCTTACTCTATGGTATCTATTTGGTAAAAGGCAAGTCCTCTCTTAATTTATGGTTTGAGACCATTCTTGAACCTACTCAGGGTAAACATCGGGGTTTCGTCCATTTCACTCCTCAATAACAGTTCATCAAACTCTACCATATATTCTTCTACGGTTGAGTTTCCTTGGGTAAGACCACTAGTTTGGTCAAGAAGCTTACTATGAAAGTTCAGGGGAACATACTTTTCTCTCAGTCTAGTGTTCATCTCTTCCCATCTTGTAATGGGGGGTTGTCTAGACCTTTGTAGGCTTCTTTCTACATTACTCCAGTAGAGTCTAGCAGAACCTTCAAGCAGGCATTTGGTGAACCTAACCTTAGAGTGCTCGGGCATCATACTCCATTCGAAGTATTGCTCGAGTTTGGTTGCCCAGTCTAGGTAAACTCTAGGATCAAGGGATCCATTAAAAGTGGGCGGGTTAAGCTTCACAACATGGGCATAGTCATCCCTAGGTCGAGGGTTGTGATGATTTTGGACAGGGTGTCCTTCCCAATCAAAGCCTTGGGGAGTGTTCCTAGGGTTGTTCCTAGGGGTTTGCTGCCTTTGCACAGGTTCCCTAGAGTGATGTTCACTTGGGGGTTGGCTATGAGATCTAGTCCTATTAGACTCTTCTATCTCTTGCACCTTATCATTGAGTTGGTGTAGATTTGTGTCCACATCGTCTATCCTATGGTTTAAGGCTGCAATCATTTCAGCTAAGGTTTCCAAAGTTATGGGTTGGGAGCTTTGAGCCTTAGATCTAGTCTGCATGTTTGATTTTTGAAAAAAAGAGGATTTTTATAGAGAAAATAATAATAGAGCTAGTAGCCAATTATGAAAATCCTTTGTCTCAAATAATCTAGTTCCAAAAATCGCCTAGAAGTTAGAAAATAAGTTTGAAGGCTTGAAATTTCGAATCTAGGAGCCTAAGCTCTGATACCAAGATGATGTAGGGGTGATTCACAAAGCATGCAAACAACGATTTTCGAAAAATAGTTTTTTTGTAGTTTTATAAAGTAGAGAAACCGACTTATACTAACGAGGTTTGAAAATAATGTTTTTGTAGTTTTTAAATAAGAAAACCGAATTAAACTACTTGCAAGAAAGAAAAATGCTACTTGCTTCAAAGTAAATGACAATAAATGAAAAGAAGACTTACAGTGCGGCCCTTGAGCATAGAAGGACCGTCCTTCCCGTTCTTCACCGGTCCTACTCTGATGGAAGGTGTAGGTTACACACAGGGCAATCAGCAATCCCACACAGGCGTGGGTGAGTTATAAAGCAGATTAAAATAACTACACAATCAAATGTCAAGAGGGAGGCTAGTCCTCCAAATTCTCTTGCTAACACAAATATTGGACTAACTAAGAGGGGGGGAAAGAAAAGGGGAAGAGGGATGCGCCAAGCTCCTTTCCTTGCGCCAACTCCTACAAATCCGAGGGAAGTGTAGTAAGATGCTCTTAGATAATATGAAAAGAGAACACAAGAGGTTAGAACACTTAACTTATAGAATGGTCTTGAAGAGATCAAAGGATGCTTCCATGTTCTATGCGCCACTTGAGTTGTGTTCTTGCTTTGATGTTGAATGCTCTCGGTTTGACTTGGATGAAGTGATGAGGAAGAGAAGAGGAGAGGAGTCTCGGCTCTTGGAGAAGTAGGGGGGAAGATGAGGGGGTTTGGGCGACACAAGCACCCTAAGGAGAAGAAGTAGGCGACACAAGCACCTTTCTTTGGCTAGGAAACTAGTCAACAATTTTATTTCAACAATGCTTAATGCACATGATGCGATGGGGACATATTTATAGGTGGCTAGGGATGAGGATAAGGTGAGGGCAAGGTGGTCATTGGCCCCTTGCGCCCCTTACATAAGTGGGAGATTTCGAAATTAATTACAAGGCAATTAATGCAATTAATGGGCTGATATTGTTGTCTTCTTTGGAGAGTCTTCAAAGGAAAGCATTTGAATTTCGAATTTGCTTTCTTCCTTGTGTTGATGTCGCATGGATGGAGAGTTGACTTGAATTTGAATTCCTTCCAAGTTGGTTTGGGCGGCAATGAGATGAAGGAAAGGATTCACCATGATTTGTGGATCTAGATTAGGCGCCCCTTGATTTGTGGATCTAGAGTGGCGCCCCTTGATTGATGGATCTAGATTGAGCCTTTGCATTCATTTGTTGCTTGAGGGTGGCGCAAATGAATCCATGGGTTTGGTATCTTCTTCAATTGGAACGGGCCTTGAAGTGGGGCTTTGAAGTGGAGTTGAGTTGGAAGTCCCCTTTGAGCTAGTTTGAAGTGAACCTTCCAAAATGGGAACTAGCTCCATGGAGTAGAGTGAGCTGGCTAGCTTGTATCCCTTGAGCCATCTTTAAATGTGTCCAACTACATGCACTAACCTACCATGATATTACAATGCACAACCTACCAACAACATTCATAAAAATAAACTACATGGTAGACTTTTGGGTGGAACTAACCTATCATGCCATGCAATGCAAATATGGAAAGTACTAAAAAGGAAAGTGGACTCTAAGTGAAGCCATACCTGATGGGCTTCCTCCGAGCCCTAGTGGATCTTCTAGGAGCTGTGTTAGGCCCTCCATCAGTGATGTTCTAAAGGGGCCCCCTGGATGAGATGGTTGAGAAAGTGTATGGCCATACCTAGATGACTATTTTCATCTGATCTAACCATTCTCATCGTGTTGGAATTACAGGCTTGACACACTTGTCCAACGAAAACATCCAGTGGCAAAGGGAACATGTATACTGAGTGAATTGGATTCACACTTGTGCTGTCGTTTGGGAGTGGTCTTGGAAGACTCTTTCCTTCATATCGGGAGACAGTGATGTGTTGCTAGATACCCCTCTCTGATCGTGATAACGTAATTTATCGTTACCGACATTGAAGGAAACCCTCAGGGTCGCACAATTTGATGATATGGCTTACTTATGTCAGATCGTGTGGACTGGAATTATTCTAGTTCAGTTTAAAGCAATTTAAACTCTGATTCGAAGTGAGATCTGGTCTGATCATGTTTGATTGATTAGGACATATGATCGGTAAGCTTCGATCGGGAGAATTGATGCTTGATCGAAGAGATCAAGAGCGTCAAGAGATGTGTGGTTGGATCTTGAGCCACTTGGTTCAATAAGATCAAAACCAGGGTTGGTTTGATTTGGTCCTTGAACAAATAAAATTGAACCGGTTCACTTAGTGTGAGCGCATGGTTCAATTAAAGAGGGAAGTTTCGGTTGGTTCACTTAGGGTGAACGCATGGGAGTTAAGAGAGGGAGTTACATTTTGGTTATTACCATAAGTGGTAACCGAATCTTTCCATCTTGGTCTCTCACGTTTTCGAAGCTTGCTCTCTCGCCTCCTTTTTGTGTGGTTGCTTGATCATCTTCAAGAACAACAAAAGGAAAGGAGTTCGGCCAACAAAGAAAAAGGACATCTCCTCTCCAAGTTTCGATCAAGGACTCCTTAGTGCCTTGCTAGCACAAAGAGCACAAGGAAGAAGCCATCAACATCTTGTGTGTGATTCCGTTGGAGAAGAGGAGCCTTTCCCTTTCTTCTTCCAAGCCGCCACACAAACTATGGCCATGGTAATGCTTCAACTTATCCTTTCATGGTTGATTATATTTCAAGTCAAGCGATCCATGAAACCTAGTTTTTTCGCCTATGCAAAATTTTCGAAATGCATGTTACCTAGGTTTCCTTTCAGTGGTATCAGAGCGCTGGTTTTTGGCTTGATATATATGATTGCCATCTTGTGTTCCATGTTTGATTTTATGCTTTGGATAGATCTACTAGATGCGCATGCTTTTGTTATCATGCGAAAATACATGCCATGTGTTCATACCACATGTTAGATCTACATGAATTTTTCATTTAAGCTTGCGCATGTGATGTTTGTTTGCGCTTGTCATAGAAGTTTTCAATCAAAATTTATCATCATGCGCGACCCTCACATAGATCTATCTAAAAGCCTACTTCAAATACTTAGACGGGTTAACAATGTTGAAGTCGTCAGTCAAGTCTGGACCAAATAGCCTAATCAGACCATCTGACAGCCTAGATGGGTCGGCCGGATAGCACCTGTGCGCAAGCAATACAGGTGGCTATAGGCCGACTGCAGAAGGGCGTGTAGCGATGTCTGATTGAGGCGCCTAGTGAACGATCATGATTAAGGCATGGGGTCACACCCACTTGCCAGAAATCATGTGGGACGTTCAGCCCTTAAGGCATGCATAGTTGACCATGTGGTCGACGCAAGTCAGTTATGACTGGGTGCAAGCAAGGGCAGTAGGTCTGACTTGGTCTAACGAGTGGATACCTGTTAATGGACCGTTGTAAGGTAGTAGGGCACATAAGGAAATAAAATTGATGCCATGGGTTTTTTTTCAAAACTTTTATTTCTATTTGGATCACATGTATGCATGTTTAACATGTTGAATGGGTGTTTATTTAATCTTATGTGGGCTGCCCTTATCTTGTGTGCTGTGCTGGGGCCTGCGTGCCTAGAATTAAATATAAATTTTGCTGTGATCTGCGAATCACACTTTAATTTATGAAAATGTATAATTGACCTACGTGTCAAACCATGTCTAGATAGATTAAAATGTAATTTGATCAGACATGAGCACATGAGCACACATGGCAGAGGCGCTTGCAGTCAGTGGCTTCACCAGGTGGGAGGTCTAGAGTTCGACTCTAGAGTAGGCGCATACTGCCTGGAGGGCATTTGGACCCGGGCTGGGCCAGATGAAGTACAAAAGTCCCATAAAGAGCTCAAGTGAAGACTTTTGTGAAACTAGGGTTTTACTTAGGCATTTATGGGCGTTTACCACATAAGATAATGGTGTTTTCATTTACTGTTTTAAGTAATATTAGCACAAGCATGTTTTATTCTTCTGCTATCACTATAGAATTTGCATGATAGTAAGAAGATAAAAGACCGAAAATAAATCCAACGTTAATATCAAGCTCGATTACCTTCTGACGCGAAACCTCACTGTTCTGACTATCGTTGGGGCCGTGTTGTACCCACTCAGTGGGCACGCCCAGCTATCTTCAGACGGTGCGTGATTACACCTACATGCTACAGAGAAGGGATTTATCGTTTCTCGTTGCTCAGCATAGCACGTGGTGGTCCAGGAAGTAGGTCAGGTCAGCTTGACCATATAGGCTACATATTGAGCATATGATAGCTAGATGGAGGCAGCCATCTGAGGAATCAAAGACCGTGTTGTACCAACTCAGTTGGCACAGTCTTCTAGATTGCCTAGATGAAGGGGAATCGCACGGGATGGCGATTGCCATGGATAGCCTACCAGTGACTAGTGCTTGAACTCTCTGTGTATCTTATCTCGCCTGAGCGGGACGCGGAGATCAAGTATGAAATCTGGATCCCATCTCACTAAAAGAGTTTCACTCTTTCGGGCTATTTTATTGGATTTTTCAGTCAGATAAAATAGTCAGAAAAGAATCATTCTTAAGTCCTGGATTGATTCTAACATGCATACTGACCTTGTTGTTCTTGCTATGTTGTAGATTCCTGCAGCAACGAACACCACAGGGCTCAATTTGCGATCCATATTGGAAAGAGAGAAGTTTGCTGGGCCAAACTTCTCAGACTGGTACAGACAGCTTAAGATTGTTCTCAAAGCTGAGAGGAAGCTGTATGTCCTTGAGTCAGCAATACCGGCTCAACCCTCTGCGAACGCCTCAAGGGCGGTTCGAGATGCTTATGAAAAGCACGTCAGTGATAGTACTGATGTCGCTTGCCTTATGCTTGCGTCAATGACGCCTGAGCTCCAGCGTCAGCATGAGGATTTGTCAGCTATTGATATTATAGCAAATCTCAAAATGTTGTATGCTGCACAGGCAAAGACAGAACGCTATAACTTGACAAAACTTTTCTTTCATAGTAAACTGACTGAAGGGAGTCCAGTGGGAGCTCACGTACTCAAGATGATTGGGTACAAGGAGGCTCTAGAGAAACTGGGACATACCATCAATCAAGAACTTGTTGTAGACATTATTTTGCAGTCTCTCCCGGCTTCTTTCGATCTGTTCATCATTAATTTTAATATGAACAAAATCGACTGTACTCCGGCAGAGTTACTGAACATGCTCTGCACCACAGAGCAGACTCTTGAGAAAGGAAAGCCTTCATCCTCTGTCTTAATGGTTCCTTCAAGGAATAAGAAGAAGGGGAAGAAGGGAAAAACCCCTATCAAGAGCTATAACAAGGCTTTGAAACAAAAGGTGAAGCGGTCAAAGGACAACAGATGCTTCCATTGTGGCCAGCTGGGTCACTGGAAGAAGGACTGTAGAGCGCTCCAAGGAGAGAAGAAGGGAAGCAGGCCTTTCACTTCTGGCTCAGGTATTTACGTGACTGAAGTCATGGTTGCTTCTTCTATTTCATGGGTGTTGGACACTGCATGTGGAGTTCACATTTGTTCAAATGTGCAGGAACTCAAGAGAAGAAGACAGGTGGGACAGCATGAGGTGGACCTACGAGTTGGAAACGGGGCACGGGTTGCTGCTGTTGCTGTAGGAGAATATAACATCTCTTTACCATCTGGACTTGTATTAGAACTTGACAATTGTTATTTTGTACCAAGCATAACTAAGAATATTATCTCTATTCCTGCTATTGTCAGGAAAGGCTTTTCTTTTGAATGCAAAACTTCACAGTGTTGTATTTCATATGATAATATTGTTTATGCAACTGGATCGATTAACAATGGGTTATACATGTTGGACATGGAATGTTCTGTACAACAAATTGATAACAAAAGGGCCAATTATGCTGATGACAGCACCTTGCTATGGCATAGTCGTTTAGGCCATATTAACAAGAAGCGCATTAAGCGGTTGCATGATCATGGACTGCTGGGATCATTCTCCTATGAGGAGCTTGATACATGCAAAGCTTGTTTAATGGGTAAAATGACGAAGAATCCTTTTACTAATAAATGTGAAAGGGCTTCATGTTTACTTGACCTTATTCACAGTGATGTGTGTGGGCCGTTTAGTAAACATGCTAGAGGTGGCTATTCATACTTCATTACTTTTACTGATGATTTCAGTAGGTATGGTTATGTCTATCTAATGAGACATAAAAGTGAATCTTTTGACAAGTTCAAAGAATTCAAAAATGAAGTACAGAATCAGTTAGGCCGTAATATCAAGGCACTTCATTCAGATCGAGGTGGAGAATACTTGAGTCAAGAATTTACTTACTATCTGAAGGAGTGTGGGATCATCTCACAGCTCACTCCACTAGGAACACCGCAATGGAATGGTGTGTCCGAAAGGAGAAATAGAACCTTATTGGATATGGTTCGTTCTATGATGAGTCAGGCTACTCTACCTTACTCCTTTTGGGGATTTGCACTGGAAATAGCTGCAAAGGTGCTAAACCGAGTGCCATCCAAGGCCGTTTCAAAGTCACCATATGAGTTATGGTATGGGAAGCAGCCGAGCTTGACATTTATCAAAATCTGGGGTTGCGAGGCTTATGTCAAAAAGCTCGTCTCTGGGAAATTGGAGAGCAGATCAGATAAATGTATCTTTGTCGGTTACCCTAAAGAGAATAAAGTATTTGTTGCTCGAACGGCTATTTTTCTTGAGAAGGAATTTCTTCTGCAAGAGGCCAGTGGGAGAGAAATAAAGCTGGATGAAATTCCAGAAGAGGGACAAAGTAGTCAAGCTCAGTTGGATGAGCCTGAGCCCATAGATCAGGTTAATGTTCAACCTGAGGCTCAGATATCACGGGAACTGCGTAGATCGGGAAGGATCCGTCGTCAGCCTGAGCGCTATGACGGAGTCTACATCATTAATGATGAACCCCTCACTTATGCGGATGCGGTCAGTGGACCGGAATCAGCAAGATGGCTTGAAGCTATGCGAGCCGAGATGGACTCCATGTCAGACAACCAAGTATGGGATTTGGTTGATCCGCCTCCGGGAATAATCCCTATAGGCTGTAAGTGGATCTTCAAGAAGAAGAAAGACATGGATGGTAACGTAGTTACTTATAAGGGCAGGCTAGTTGCGAAAGGTTTTAAACAAATCTACGGGATAGATTATGATGAAACTTTCTCTCCTGTAGCCATGTTCAAGTCCATTCGAATTATTCTCGCGATAGCAGCATATTATGATTATGAGATCTGGCAAATGGATGTGAAGACCGCTTTCCTTAATGGAAAACTGGAAGAGGATGTGTATATGACACAGCCTGAAGGTTTCATCAATCCATCAGAACGTCATAAGATATGAAAATTAAAGAAGTCCATTTATGGACTAAAACAAGCATCGAGAAGCTGGAATATTCGTTTTGATGAATCAGTCTGTGAATTTGGTTTCATCAAGAATGAAGATGACCCGTGTGTATATAAGAGGTTTAGTGGGAGCGTGATTACTTTCCTAGTCCTCTACGTCGATGATATTTTAATCATTGGAAACGATATTCCTGAACTACATGCAGTTAAGGCATGGTTAAGAAAATGTTTCCAGATGAAAGATTTGGGATAAGCAGCCTATGTATTAGGTGTGGAGATCTACAGAGATAGATCTAATAGGCTTCTCGGGCTGTGCTAGAGTACTTACATCGATAAGGTCCTGGAGAGATTCCATTTAGAAAATTCTAAAAGAGGATATCTTCCAGTCAGACATGGTCTGAATCTTTCAAAGAGCCAGTGTCCTCAAACACAATCTGAGAAAGATGAGATGGACAATACGCCTTATGCTTCGGCTATTGGGTCCATCATGTATGCGATGTTATGTACTCGCCCAGACGTCGCTTACGGGTTAAGCGTGACTAGTCGGTTCCAAAGTAATCCAGGGAAGGCACACTGGATTGCAGTCAAGAATATTTTGAAATATCTTCGGAGAACCAAAGATATATTCTTGATTTATGGAGGTCAGGAAGAACTCAGTATTGAAGGATATACTGACGCTTCATTCCAATCTGACCAAGACGATTTCCGATCGCAATCAGGCTATGTTTTTAGCTTGAATGGAGGAGCAGTGGTGTGGAAGAGTTTCAAACAATCAATTGTTGCTGATTCTACAACAGAAGCTGAGTATGTTGCAGCCTCAGAAGCATCAAAGGAGGCAGTATGGATTCGTAAGTTCATTCAAGAACTTGGTGTTGTTCCTTCAAGTGCAGACCCATTGGTTATCTTCTGTGATAACACTGGAGCGATTGCTCAAGCAAAGGCACCACGGTCACACCAGAAGTCCAAGCACATACAGTGAAGGTTTCATTTGATCCGTGAGATCATAGATCGAGGAGAGATCAAGATCTGCAAGGTACATACAGATGACAATCTAGCTGACCCACTTACAAAGCCTCTGGCGCAGCAGAAGCATGAGAAGCACTGTAATAATATGGGTTTGAGATTTCTCAACCATTAGTTTAAGTGCAAGTGGGAGATTGTTGGGGTATGCCCTTAAGGCTAATGTTTGAGGCCTTGGGTTATTATCAGTATCATGTATAAACTGAGTATATGTTTATAAAGGCAATTGTTGTTATTCAGATTGTTGCATTGTCTGCTGCTGTATGTATACCTCTGAGTAATGTCTCATTGATGTTCAGCTTTGCTGACATTCAGAGTTGTCCTTAGTCGAGATATCTTGGTGAACATGAGACAGCCTTGATATGATTGAGACTAATATGTGTTATGGTCTTATAGGATGCTACGAGCATGGAATATGATTTAGACACATAGGTGCATTGGATGTACTGGACTGACCCTACTTAGGATATTCAATTGTTTGTCACAATGTGAATAAATCCTTATAAGCAAGCAAGTAGTATATTCCCTCTGACTTGAGATCACTTGTGTTACTAAGTGATGATTGGCATTGTCTTGAGGTACTTCAATATCATTTGAATGATAATGGTTAAGGATTATCTTGGATAGTGGGCATGAGTCATGTTAGGACACTAGTGATAGATATAGGATTGCCTCTCCTAGTTGGAGTGTGATGTTCTAAAGGGGCCCCCTGGATGAGATGGTTGAGAAAGTGTATGGCCATACCCAGATGACTATGTTCATCTGATCTAACCATTCTCATCATGTTGGAATTACAGGCTTGACACGCTTGTCCAACGAGAACATCCAGTGGCAAAGGGAACATGTATACTGAGTGAATTGGATTCACACTTGTGCTGTCGTTTGGGAGTGGTCTTGGAAGACTCTTTCCTTCATATCGGGAGACAGTGATGTGTTGCTAGATACCCCTCTCTGATCGTGATAACGTAAGTTATCGTTACCGACATTGAAGGAAACCCTCAGGGTCGCACAATTTGATGATATGGCTTACTTATGTCAGATCGTGTGGACTGGAATTATTCTAGTTCAGTTTAAAGCAATTTAAACTCTGATTGGAAGTGAGATCTGGTCTGATCATGTTTGATTGATTAGGACATATGATCGGTAAGCTTCGATCGGGAGAATTGATGCTTGATCGAAGAGATCAAGAGCGTCAAGAGATGTGTGGTTGGATCTTGAGCCACTTGGTTCAATAAGATCAAAACCAGGGTTGGTTTGATTTGGTCCTTGAACCAAATAAAATTGAACCGGTTCACTTAGTGTGAGCGCATGGTTCAATTAAAGAGGGAAGTTTCGGTTGGTTCACTTAGGGTGAACGCATGGGAGTTAAGAGAGGGAGTTACATTTTTGGTTATTACCATAAGTGGTAACCGAATCTTTCCATCTTGGTCTCTCACGTTTTCGAAGCTTGCTCTCTCGCCTCCTTTTTGTGTGGTTGCTTGATCATCTTCAAGAACAACAAAAGGAAAGGAGTTCGGCCAACAAAGAAAAAGGACATCTCCTCTCCAAGTTTCGATCAAGGACTCCTTAGTGCCTTGCTAGCACAAAGAGCCCGAGGAAGAAGCCATCAACATCTTGTGTGTGATTCCTTTGGAGAAGAGGAGCCTTTCCCTTTCTTCTTCCAAGCCGCCACACAAACTATGGCCATGGTAATGCTTCAACTTATCCTTTCATGGTTGATTATATTTCAAGTCAAGCGATCCATGAAACCTAGTTTTTCCGCCTATGCAAAATTTTCGAAATGCATGTTACCTAGGTTTCCTTTCATTCATGTCTCATATCTTGCATGCATGCTAATCACTTACTTCAAAAAGGTTGTGAGGGTTATTTAACCTATGTCAAAGATTGTGACGCTGTAGAAACTAGTATAAATGAGATATCAGTTGTTCAAGAGTTCCCTGATATTTTTCCTGATGAATTACTTGGGTTGCTACCAGATAGAGAAGTAGAGTTTGGTATAGATCTCCTGCCTGGCTCAACACCTATATCTAAATCACCCTATAGAATGGCACCATTATAATTGATTAGAAATAATGGGGCCACCTCTTGAATCCATGGGAGCCACCTCTAGAATCCCTCTGTTCACATTTGGTTCGGCCATGGTCCTAGACATGGGTTAGTATTGCTTCCAGACGTGGAGGACTTTGTTTTGCTTTGTTCCCACTACTCTTTGTATCATGTCTTGTTTCTATGATGTTTTGATATCATTGGTACTTGTTTGGATTTGATACTTGTTCTCATATGAGACTTTTGATACTCATGAGATATGATATCAGTTATTAGTTCTATAATGTTTATTGATACCATGTGATAGTGATCTGATCATGTGTTCCTATAATGGGTTAGATACTTGTAAGCTATTCTATTCATACGCCCATTATTCTTGATTCTTATGATATCAATTTCTTTCTCAAATTTGGTTATAATATTCATCATGAAATCTATTTTCAAAAGTTAGAATACAAATGTATTTATTCCATGGGCTATGTAGTTCTTGCTGAGTTGTATAGCTCACTCTTATGATTTTAGTATGAATTTGATAAGTAATGTTGTTGCAACCCTAGAAGTATATAAGTATAGTGTTTAGGTTACTCTCAATTGTGAGTTTCTAAATTTATTTGATTTGAATTATGGGACATTGAATTATATGATCAAGAAAACAAATATGACATTACATGATTATTCTCAGCTATGGGAGTCCACTCAAAGGTCTTCTTTTGTAGACAATTCATGATCGGTGCAACAACTGAACCCATGGATAAAGCGTCTATAGAATGTGGTGTTGTGATTCGAAAGGACACACTTATGAATACAAGTAGGGTAGACTTATTTCATGTGTCGCGGACAAAACCTAAGTGTTGGCGCACAGGGACTTTTGTCACTCCATGACACGGCTCCAAAAACTTGTTGTCCCTATACTTGTAGTGTCCGCAAGTGCATGGATACTCGAAGTAATAAAGAAAAGTATCGATCCCACAGAGACCTGTGTTGTCAAGTACCAAATAATTGATTTCTTCCTATCAAGGCAATCAAATAAAAGCAAAGTAAAGATCGAAAACACACGGGAAAATATTATCAGAGAGAAACTGGGACTAGGGTTTCATTCACTTTAATTTCATGACTAGATATATAAGGATATTCATCAATCAAATTCTATTATGATAAAGGCATAATTTACTTTGTAAAGAGATTAACTCACTTTCATGCAGATAACCATGCAGAGACCAATCCTCGCATTCGCACAAGATTTATCCAAAGCTTATGATAAGTAAATCATCAAACAAAGAACTTGAGGATCACTTTCGTGCATCCGAGTTCTAAGTTGATCGCCTCGAGTGGAAACTCAAGGATCACTTTCGTGCATCCGAGTCTCAACACAAGTTCTACCTATGGTTCTCCAACGTTCTGATCCTCACTTTCGTGCAAGATCTCCACATTTGACACAATAATTCAATCCTAAGTGTTGGTGTTTATGCCCTTAGACCCGTTGTTGGTCTATGATGTACTACTTGATATTGATATATAATATATCATTCGGGCATTATCGTTATTATGCTATGTTTACAACTACGATTATGTACATGGATAATAATGTTCCTGGAGACAGATTGTATCTGTGCTCAAACGGAGTGTCCCCAGTCGAGTACCTGAGCGGATGCGGGACAACTCTGGTACATGTGAGACTGGTATATGGCCTGATTAGGCATGAGGTGCTAACACAGGCATATGGGTATATCAATTATGGATATACTGGACCGACCCACTATGAGGCTCTAACTTGGTGTCATGAGTTAAGCTCACAAGCGATAGGAGAAGCATTAATCCCTTGTCTTGAGGTCATTGACTATTCTATATGGTTAGGGACATGCTTTGATACAACCTAACACCTCGCCGTAGCAGGGAGGTCATAACGGTTTGTTGGGAAACCCCTGGGATATTTTACAAAATTTCAGAGATGCAAATACATTGCGCAGCGGAAGAATACCCCCGAAATAGGCCAGTCCCAAAAACCCAGTAAATATCGTATGCGAGGGAATCGATACGATGAGATAGAAAATACCTTATGAGCGATGCGAGGCTGATGTCGTAGTAGGCGACCAAGCGTGCGCCCTCTGCAGTGTCACACACACTGATTACCTCGAGTCCTCTTCTTCCACGCCCGGTACTAGCCTCGAAAAGAAGATCCAAGCCTTAGGTCACCTTCTTCTCAACTTGCGCCACCTTCAAGGTATATGCGCCATGGTTGAAGAAGGAAGAGGGAGATGCCGCCAAGCACAAGTCACACTTGCACCACCTTCAATAGAAGAAGCGCCAAGGATGAAGAAGAAGTGCTTGCGGCTTGGTTGATGAAGAGATGCGCCAACTCCTCTTGATCCTCTTGCTCTCGCCCCTCCTCTTGTTCTCACGCCTTCAATAAGTTGTGTCTCATGAGAGGGGGCGGCTAGGGCTCATTATATAGAGCAAGGAGCGATTAGAGTAATGGCTAGGAGAAGAAGTAGGAATAAGATTATTTTAATGATTTAATTAAGTCCTAATCCAATTAGGATTCTAAATAATCATTTAAATAATCAAGTCCAAATCCAATTAGGACTTTAATTAATAATTTAAATAATCAGCCCTATTAAATAGGACTCCATACAATTATTTAAAATAATTAATTAAATAACCCATAAATAATTAATATCAAATTATATTAACCATATGTGCCGTAGGCGCCAACCCTATTCTAACTAGGGTTAACCATGCGCCTACACATCCTTCTCCTTAAGCCCATTAAGCCCAACTTTTCAATGGGCGCAGCCCAATGTCCATTATGCATATTAACCAAGCCCTTGGATCCAATCCAATTTAACCCGAGGTCAAACTGGGCTAACCATGGTTAATATGCCGTAAATGGAAGTTGGCTCTAATAAATCTCTTCCATCTCATCAGTCCCATTGGCGCTGATGGAATCTCCAAAATAGATCCGAGTTATCCAATAACTCGATCATAAGGCTTCTCGATCAATACGAGAACTCGAGTATCAAGGTGTGCGACCCTGTAGGTTCCTCTAACGTTGGCAGTGCTGACCTAAGGTCATCACAAGCAGTGAGTGGCACCTAGCAGTGCATCACTGCTACCCAAGTCATTGGAATGGATATCGACATCAAGATCCCCATTATCACAAGTTGGTACCGATGCATTACAGTCTCTTTGCCGTACTGATATCCGATTGGACAAGTGTGTCACCACTTGTTTTTCATCCAATCTCATGGCTATGACTAAATCAGGTCTAACCTGGGTATGGCCATACACATTCAGTCATAGATCCATAGAGGAGCTCCATGGATATCAAGCTTCCCTTAGGAAGGGGCAAATCCTATGTCTGTCTATTGACCTTCTCATATGGGTCGTGACATGCTCAATGACAACCGTTATTACCCCCTAACTACGGTGATGTGTTAGGTTGTATCAAAGCATGTTCCTAGCCATATAGAATGGCCAATGACCTCAAGTCAAGGGATCAATGCATCTCCTATCACTTGTGAGGATAACTTGTGACACCAAGTGATTGCCTCACAGCGGGTCAGTACAATATATCCACCACTGATATACCTATATGTCTGCGTTAGCACCTCGTGCCTAACCAGCCCATATACTAGTCTCACAAGTAGCAGAGTTGTCCCATATCCACTCAGGTACATCGACTGGGGACAATCATTTGAGCACAGATCCAATCTGTCTCCAGGGACATTATCATATAAGTACATGTTCGCAGATGTAAACAAATAATGATAACGACAATGCCATAATGATATATATATCAATGTTAAGTAGTACAAATAATGGACCAAAACTAAGTCCTAGGGCATATACACCAACAATCTCCCACTTGCACTAAGACCTAGAGGTTGAGGAACCTCAACCCCATATCTCTAGCGTGACCATCATGCTTTTGCTGCGCCAAAGCCTTGGTCAATGGGTCTGCCAAATTGTTCTCTGTGTCAACTCTGCTAATCTTGACATCACCTCTATCTATGATCTCTCTGATCATGTGAGATCTCCTGAGTATGTGTTTGGATCTTTGATGAGACCATGGTTCTTTGGCTTGTGCAATTGCTCCATTGTTATCACAGTAGATTTCAATGGGATCCACTGCACTGGGAACCACCTAAAGTTCAGAAATGAACTTCCTTATCCAAACAGCTTCTTTGGCTACCTCAGAAGTGGCCACATACTCAGCTTCGGTTGTAGAATCAGCGATGGTGGATTGCTTGAAGCTCTTCCAGCATATAGCGCCTCCATTCATTTTGAACACATAGCTGGCTTGCGATCTAAAGTCATCAGGGTCGGACTGGAATGACGCATCAGTGTAGCCCTGCATACTGAGCTCTTCTTTTCCCCCATAGACCAGAAACAGATCCTTAGTTCTTCTCAGATACTTTAGGATGTTCTTTACAGCCACCCAGTGCTGCAAACTAGGATTGGATTGGTATCGGCTAGTTATGCTCACAGCATAAGCCACATCTGGTCTAGTACACAACATTGCATACATGATCGATCCTACTGCCGAAGCATAGGGCACTCGACTCATGTCATCCCTCTCAGCCTGTGTGGTGGGACACTGGCTCTTTGAGAGGGTAAGGCCATGTCTCACTAGAAGGTACCCTTTCTTGGATTGCTCCAAGTTGAACCTCTCTAGGACCTTATCAATGTAGCTACTCTGACTAAGGGCTAGGAGCCTCTTGGATCTATCACGGTAGATCCTCACGCCTAGAATATAGGCGGCCTCCCATAAGTCCTTCATCTCAAAACACTTCCCTAACCATGTCTTCACAGCTTGAAGACTAGGGATGTCATTTTCGATGAGCAGTATGTCATCGACATACAAGACCAGAAAAGTCACCAAGCTCCCACTGAATTCTCTGTAAACACAGGCGTCATCTTCGCTTTTGATAAAGCCATAATCTCTCACAGCTTCGTCAAATTGAAGATTCTAACTTCAAGATGCTTGCTTTAATCCATAGATGGATCTTTTTAGCCTACAGACCTTATTGGCCTCTGCAGGATGGATGAAGCCATCAGGTTGTGTCATATACACATCCTCAGCCAGCTTCCCATTAAGGAAAGTTGTCTTTACATCCACTGTCATATCTCATAATCATGATATGCAGCTGTAGCAAGCAGAATCCGAATGGATTTGAACATGGCAACTAGCGAAAAGGTTTCATCATAGTCCACCCCGTGGACTTGTTTGAATCCCTTAGCCACTAGTCTACCTTTATAGGTGACTACGTTGCCATCCATGTCTGTCTTCCTTTTGAAGACCCATTTACACCCTATGGGTTTTACCCCATCAGGTAGCTCAACCAAATCCCAGACTTGGTTAGCTGACATGGAATCCATCTCGGATCACATGGCATCAAGCCATCTCTCGGAGTCCGGACAACTGACCGCCTCATCGTATGTCCTGGGTTCATCCTGAATGATGAATATCCCATCGTGTTGGGTCGGCAGCGACCCATACCTCTCAGGTGCACGACGAGTCCCCCCAGACCTACGTGGGGCCTGTGTCTGAGCCTCAGGTTGCCTAGCAACCGGTACAGGTGTCTCAGGTTCCATCTCTATGTCTTGTGGTTGCACTTGAACCTCGTCCAAGTCAAACTTCCTCCCACTAACTTCTTTCATGAGAAATTCTTTCTCTAGAAAGACAGCACTCCGAGCAACAAAAACTTTGTTCTCGGTGGGAACATAGAAGTAGTAACCCTTAGTTTCCTTAGGGTACCCCACAAACACACACTTATCAGATCTAGGTTCTAGCTTGCTAGAATCCTGACGTTTGACATAAGCCTCACATCCCCAGATCCTGATAAAGGTGAGATTAGGGCGTCTCCCACTCCATACCTCGTATGGAATCTTTGAGACACTCTTATATGGAACGTTATTCAGTATCAGAGAAGCTGTTTCTAGTGCATGTCCCCAGAATGAGGGAGGTAGAGTTGCATGTCTCATCATACATCGAATCATGTCCAACAAAGTTCGATTTCTCCTTTCAGACACACCATTCCATTGGGGTGTTCCAAGAGGAGTGAGTTGGGATAAAATCCCACACTCTCTCAGATAGTCAAGAAACTCACCACTCAGGTACTCTCCACCACGATCTGATCGAAGAGCCTTAATGGATCTACCAAGCTAGTTTTCTTCTTCATTCTTGAACTCCTTGAATTTCTCAAAGGATTCAGATTTATGTCTCATTAAGTAGACATAACCATACCTACTGAAATCATCAGTAAAGGTGATGAAGTAGTTGTGCCCTCCTCTAGCTTGTTTATTGAATGGCCCACACACATCACTATGTATGAGATCAAACAAACCTCCTGCCCTCTCACCAATTTTGGTGAAAGGTGCCTTTGTTATTTTCCCTAATAAACAAGGCTCACATGTATCAAATTACTCCAAGGAACTTGAATCTAACAACCCATTTGCATGGAGTTGTTGAATGCGATTCTTGTTTATATGGGCTAATCGACAATGCCATAGGAAAGCACCAACTGAACCACTCAGTTTGGTCCTTTTATTATTTATGTTACAGATAGAGTTATCCTTATCTAACACATATAGACCATTGCACAAAGTACCCTTCCCATAGAACATATTTGCAAATGCAAAAGAACAAGAGTTCTTATTTATTTCAAACTTAAATCCCTTCTTTGCCAAGCAAGGAATGGATATAATGTTCTTAGTAAGCGAAGGTACATAATAGAATTATCTAACTCTAATAGTAGTCCAGAAGGTAGGGAGAGAGTCAAAACTTCTACAGCAACAACAGCAACCTGTGCCCCGTTTCTAACTCGTAGGTCAATCTCTCCAGCCCGCACTGTTCTACTTTTCTTGAGCCCCTGCATATTTGTACAAATATGAGCTCCACATGCGGTATCCAATACCCATGACATAGAAGTAGAAAGGTTGACTTCTGTAACATAAATACCTGAGTATGAAGACGAGGCCTTGCCTCTCTTCTTCTCATTCTGAAGTCGCACCATGTCCTTCAACATGTGAGGTGGCCCTCCACATGAATAGCACTTATTGTTCCTAATCCATTCCATCTTTAATTTCAGATCCTTGGTTAAGCCTTTTGGCTCAACACTCTGAATTTCTACTTTAGGAGGATTGAGCCTAACGAATTCATCAAAGAGCTGCCTTAGATCAGAAATAATCTCAGAGGCACTCTTAGATTCATATTGCCCTCGATGCTCGGGCGACATGTTGGTTAGCATCAATTGTGCAACCTCCAAAGTATCAGCCTGATGCTTATCATAAGCATCCTTCTCATCCGCTAAGGCCAAGCATGGAAGTGGCTCAGGAATAGGCTGCTCAAGGACATAGAGCTTCCTTTCGAGCTTGAGCACAATTCTCAAGTTCATATACCAATCCATCAAGTTAGATCCAACCAACTTGTCCTTCTCAAGGATAGATCACAGTGACCAACCACTATTGTTCGATGCCATTGTTCTACAACAGTCAAGAAACAACATATTAGTACTACTTCAAATCATTTAAACTGGACTTGTTTTAAATGATTATGGCTCCCACTATTTTAATCGAATTGACAACCCACAAAGTCAATCGGTAAGTTTAAGACTTCCTAGTGAGATGGGATCCTTATTCCACATGAGGCTTTGCATCCCACGAGGGTGGGATGAGATGCACAAAGTAACTCATGCTTCCTAAGGTGGGCACGCCGGCCGATTGCTCCAAGCAATTCCCCTTATTGAAACTGTCTAGGCATTTCATGTCCGGCGAGGGCTGGATACAGCATGAAACCCTAACCTTTCAACAATGCCTCTAGACTTTCATCATGTGCCCAGCACATATGAACTTCTAGTCAAGTCCATTCCTAACCATTATGCCCAGGGCCAACGAGTTTCCTTGCGAAGGCGCACCCGATTAAAACGGACTGGGGAAACCATTGCCACCACGCACTTTCTAAAGATAAGTGGGTGTGTCCCACGAGGGTGGGAAACAGTTCACAACACCACTGATCGATAGCTTAGTGAGGGCTACGCGTTCGAAGGCTACTAGACTTGATATTTATTTATGAGGGTTTTTGAGGTCTCATCAGTTTTATCTTATGTCTAACATTACAGGCATGCAATCCTATAGTGATAACATAACGATAAAACAGGCATGCTTTAGCAGATATGGAAAACAGTAAATGAATGATGTGATCATAGCCTATTCAAGACATTGAACCAACCCATGCCACAAGGAGGTTCAACTCTTGACCTATGACTCAAGCCCCAAAGACAAGACCTAACCTAGCCGACCACTAATTTGATCTTTAACGTTGGCTCCAAGGTCCTTCTTACCATGGTTTAACTCTCAAACCCTAGAGCTGTCCCTCATGGTTTCGACCAATGCCATGGGTCTTTCTCCATAGATGATGCGCCACTATGCAAGGAGCCAAGATGGCTAGCTCTCAAACCCTAAGGTTCGGCCATGCCATCTTGCGCCTCTCCACCATGCGCCATCAAGCATGCATGCGCCAGGGTTCCATGTGATTACGCCCCTAATCTTCTTCATCTTATTACAAAAATAAAAGAAAAGAAAAGCGGCACGCAAGCCTCACAAAGATACATCACAGGCATACAAAGGGGCTTGACTCATGATCATAAAATTATGCACAAGCAAGGTATCTACACATGCAGTTCTACATGCTCATGAAAAACATAAAATCTGAAATTTTACTTTTTCATAAAACTAGTCTCTTTTCCTCATCTTCTTTTCACAAATCTCTTGGTTATTTGCAATTAATTATCATGCTGATTTCAAAGATCCTCTCGGCTTGTAATTTTGTCAAATCAAATGACCCGGCCAGTCCGAAGACACAATGCCCGGCCTACTTGACAAAATCACATGCGCCTTTGATCCTTAAATCATGTTAGAAAAATAATCCAAAGATCCAAAAGAAATTGAAAAGATGATAGGAACAAGAAACCCTAATTTTTCCTACTTTAGAAAAATCGTTTGCCATAAGAATATGCAATTTGCGAAAATTGTAAATATGGCATGTGAGCATGGAAAAGCATGAAAATACATCGTTCGAGTCTCGCAAGTCCCTCTGATACCACTGTTGGGAAACCCCGGGGATATTTTATAAAATTTCAGAGATGCAAATACATTACGCAGCGGAAGAATACCCCCGAAACAGGCCTATCCCAAAAACCCAGTGAAGATCGCATGCGAGGGAATCGACACGATGAGATAGAAAATACCTTATGAGCGATGCGAGGCTGATGTCGTAGTAGGCGCCCAAGCGTGCGCCCTCTGTAGTCTCACACACACGGATCACCTCGAGTCCTCTTCTTCCACGCCCGGTGCTAGCCTCGGGAAGAAGATCCAAGCCTTAGGTCACCTTCTTCTTGTTGGGAAACCCCAGGGACATTTTATAATTTTCAGAGACACATACATACATTGCACAGCGGAAGAATGTCCCCGAAACAGGCCGGTCCCAAAAACCAGTGAAGTGTTGGGGTATGCCCTTAAGGCTAATGTTTGAGGCCTGTGGGAATGTAACAAGTATCATGTGATAAACTATTATGTTTATAAAGGCATGGTTGTTATTCAGTTAGTTACATTGTCTGCTGCAATATATGTTCTTCTGAATAATGTCTCAAAGCTGTTCAGCTGGGCTGACATGCTGTTATGTCCTTAGTCGATGTATCTTGGTGAACATGAGACAGCCTTGATATGGTTAAGACTAATATGTGTTCTGATCTTATAGGATGCTTCGAGCATGGAATAAGATGTAGACTCATGGGTACATGGGATGTACTGGACAGACCCTACTAGGATGTTCAGTTGTTTGTCACAACGTGAATATTCCTTGTATAAGACAAGTGGCACATTTCCTCTGACTTGAGATCACTTGTGTTTTCTAAATGATGATTGTCATTATTTTGAGTTAGTTCAATATCATTTGAAACATAATGATTATAGACTATCTTGGATGGTGAGCTTGAGTCAGGTTAGGGCACTAGTGATAGACATAGGATTGCCGTCTCCTTGTTTAAGGAGTGTGATGTTCTAAAGGGGCCCCCTGGATGAGATGATTGAGAGAGTGTATGGCCATACCCAGGTGACAGTGTTAATCTGATCTAATCATGCTCATCATATTGGAGTTACAAGTTTGACAGACTTGTCCAATAAGAACATCCAGTGGCAAAGGAAATATGTATGCTTTGTGAAATGATTCACACTTGTGCTATGGTTTGGGTGTAGTCTTGGAAGACTCTTTCCTTTATATCGGGAGACAGTGATGTGTTGCTAGATACCCCTCACTGATCGTGATAATGTGAATTATCGTTACCGACATTTAAAGGAAACCCTTAGGGTCGCACAATTTGATGATATGGCTTACTTAAGTCAGATCGTGTGGACTGAATTGTTTGGGTTCAGTTTTAAGGGATTTAATCTCTGATTGTAAGTGAGATCTGGTCTGATCATGTTTGATTGATTAGGGCTTGAGATCGGTAAGCTTCGATTGAGAGAATGGATGCCAGATCGGTCAGATCAGGGGCATTAAAGAGATCGACGGTTAGATCTAAAGCCTTAGGGTTTATTTGATCTAGGCCTTGTCGCTTGGCTTGGTTGGTTCTTAAACCGAACCAATTGAACCAGCTCACTAAAAGAGCGCTTGGTTCATAGGGAGAGGAGTGGGCGACGAGTTCACATAGCGTGAACGTTGGGATGAGGAGAGGTTACTATTTTTAGTAACCATGATCTCCATGTCGAGTGGGCACTCATCCGAAATAGAGTATTCTCTATTTTCGCCAATTCACTTATTCCTCTCGCAAGTTTTTCCTCTCGACTTGGTGTGCGGCGACGCTTGAAGGTTGAGGAGGATTCGGCCAAGGAGAAAGACATCTCTTTTCCCTTCACTCGACAAGGACCTCTTGGAACCTTGCTAGCACAAGGAGCACCAAGAGAGATAGCAACATCATCTTGTGTGTGACGACAAGGAGAAGATCTACTTTGATCTTTGCTTCCAAGGAAACATCTTTCCATGGCGATGGTATGAATGTTTTCTTATTGTTATCAAGTTGATCTTTTGCATGCGTATCGATCTTATAACCCTAATTCCGCAAGAGAACAATTTTATGTGCCATATGCTCTAAGGGTTATGCTCCCCCATGAAGGGGACCCCCCTTATTTAAGGGGTTCTTTCAACTGGTATCAGAGCAGGTTGAATGCATGTTATCTTGATTGCTTAATGATTTGCGTGATCCATATATGCGAATGTATGCTTAGATCTTCAACATGCGAAAGTTACATGATGAAAATCTTGTCTATATGTTTATCTTGCGCATGTTAGTTGGCGCTTCTAAGTTGTAGTTTTCTTTTCAAAACTTATACACTTGCGCGACTAATGCTAGATCTAAAGACCTTACTGTAAACCCTTAGACGGGTTACTGGGGTTGATGTCACCCCCTAGGTTAGATCCAATCATGTCTGATCAGATCATCTGACAGCCTGAAAGGGTCGACCAGATAGCACCTTGGCGCAAGCCTATGGTGGCTATAGGTCGACTGCAGACAGGTGTGTAGCGATGTCTGATTGTGACGATTAATGAACGCACCTGAGTTAGGCCCGGGGTCACTCCCGTTTGCCAGACCTCAGTGTGGTCGTTCAGCCCTAGCGCATGCATAGTTGACCTTTTGGTCGACTCGAGTCAGTTAGGACTTGGTGCATGCAAGGGCAGTGGATCTGACTAGGTTGGATGAGTGGATCCCTAGTAATGGACCGTTGTAAGGTTGTAGGGCAAATAAGGAAAAATTAAAATTAATCCCATGGGGTTTTCGAAAATTTTAATTTTTATCATGGATCACATGTTTGCTGATTTGATACATATGTTTGTCTATTTAGTCATATGTGGGCTGCCCATATTAATTGTGTGCTGTGCTGGGGCCTGCGTGCCTGTATTAAAATTGTAAATTAATTATTGTGATCTGCGAATCACTGGGTTTTAATTTATAAATGTAAGTGACCTGCGTGTCACTCTTGTCTAGATAGTTAAATTTGTAATTTAATTAGACAAGAGCACTGAGCACACTTGGCACAGGCGCATGCAGCAATGGCTGGACCAGGTGGGAGGTCTAGGGTTCGACCCTAGGACCTGGCGCATTTCCTGGTGGGCGCACCAGAGCTGCAGATGGCGCTTGGGTCCAGGTTTGGGCCATATGAGCAGCAAAAGACCCATGAAAAGCAAGTGCAGTCTTAAGTAAGGTTAAGGTCTCACTAGGGCTATGGGCTTTTACCACATATGACACATGCTTTCTTTTATTGCATAAATATTAGAAATGCATGATAGATTTATCTTTTGCTATCACCATAGGGATTGAATGATAGTAATAAAGATAAAAGACCGTTAAAATCCAACGCTAAAAATATCAAGCTCGTAAGCCTTCTGACGCGAAACCTCACTGTTCTGATTATCGTTGGAGCCGTGTTGTACCCACTCAGTGGGCACGTCCATCTATCTTCAGACGGTGCGGGATTACACCTGTGTGTTACAGAGCAGGGATTTATCCCTTCTCGTTGCTCAGCATAGCACATGGTGGTCCAGGGAGTAGGTCGGGTCAGCTTGACCGTGTAGTCTACATATGTGGCGCATATGGTAGCACATGGAGGCAGCCGTCTGTTGGGGTCAGAGATTGTGTTGTACCAACTCAGTTGGCACAGTCTGCTGGACTGCCCAGATGAAGGGGAATCGCACGGGTTGGCGATCGGCAGGGACTGCCTACCAGAAACTAGTGCTTGTACTCTCTGTGCATCTTATCTCGCCTGAGCGGGACGCGGAGACCAAGTATGAAATCTGGATCCCATCTCACTAAAAGAGTTCTACTCTTTCGGGCTGTTTTGCTGGATTTTTCACGCCTGATAAAATAGTGAGAAAAAGAATCTTTCTTAAGTCCTGATTGATTCTTATACATTGATACTGACCTTGCTGTTCTTGCATTGTTGTAGATACCTGCAGCAACGAACACCATGAACTTCAATGTGCGATCCCTACTGGAAAGGGAGAAGTTTGCTGGGCCGAACTTCTCTGACTGGTTTGGACACCTTAAGATCGTTCTTAAGGCAGAGAGGAAACTGTATGTCCTCGAGACGGCGATTCCGCCGCAGCCCGCTCCGAACGCCGCAAGGGCGGTTCGGGAAGCCTATGAAAAGCACGTCAATGATAGCATTGATGTCGCTTGCCTGATGCTAGCGTCTATGACGCCACCGCTGCAGCGTCAGCATGAGGATATGTCTGCTATAGACATGATAGCGAACCTCAAGATGCTGTATGCTGCACAGGCGAGGACTGAGCGCTATAATTTGACAAAGCTCTTCTTTCAGAGCAAACTGGCTGAAGGGAGCCCAGTGGGAGCTCACGTGCTCAAGATGATTGGGCACAAGGAGGCTCTAGAGAAACTGGGGCATACCATCAACCAGGAGCTTGCTGTGGACATTATTCTACAGTCTCTCCCGCCTTCATTCGACGCGTTCATTATTAATTTTAATATGAACAAAATCGATTGTACTCCGGCAGAGCTGCTGAATATGCTCTTGACCACTGAGGAGACTCTGAAGGGTAAGCCTTCAACCTCTGTCTTGATGGTTCCTTCAAGGAACAAGAAGAAGGGGAAGAAGGGCAAGGCCCCGGTCAAGAACTACAGCAAGGTTCTGAAGCAAAAGGTGAAGCGGTCCAAGGAATACAGGTGTTTCCACTGTGGCCAGCTGGGTCACTGGAAAAAGGACTGTAAAGCGCTCCAAGGAGATAAGAGGGGAAGCTTTGCTTCTGGCTCAGGTATATTCGTGACTGAGGTCATGTTTTCTTCTTCTGTATCATGGGTGTTGGACACTGCATGTGGAGTTCACATTTGTTCAAATGTACAGGAACTCAAGAGAAGAAGGCAGGTGGGACAGCATGAGGTGGACCTACGCGTTGGAAACGGGGCACGGGTTGCTGCTGTTGCTGTAGGAGACTACTTTATTTCTTTACCATCTGGACTTGTATTGGAACTGAACAGTTGTTACTTTGTTCCCAGTATAACTAAAAATATTATCTCCATTCCTGCTCTTGTCAGGAAGGGATTTTCCTTTGAATGCAATATTTCAAAGTGTGTTTTATCATTTGATAATATTGTTTATGCAACTGGTTCAATTAATAATGGGTTATTCATGTTGGACATGGAAAGTTCCATACATAATGTTGATATTAAGAAAGCCAAGTATGCTGATGACAGCACCTTGCTATGGCATAGTCGTTTAGGCCATATAAACGAGAAACGCATTAAGCGGTTGCATGATCATGGACTGCTGGGATCATTCTCCTATAAGGAGATTGATACATGCAAAGCTTGTTTGATGGGTAAAATGACGAAGTCTCCTTTTCCTCACAAAGGTCAAAGGGCTTCAGGTTTACTTGACCTTATACACAGCGATGTGTGTGGGCCTTTTAGTAAACATGCCAGAGGTGGCTATCAGTACTTCATTACCTTTACTGATGATTTCAGTAGATATGGGTATGTCTATCTGATGAGACATAAAAGTGAATCTTTTGACAAGTTCAAAGAGTTCAAGAATGAAGTACAAAATCAGCTAGGCCGTAATATCAAAACACTTCGCTCAGATCGAGGTGGTGAATACCTAAGTCATGCATTTACTGACTATCTAAAAGAGTGTGGGATTATCTCACAGCTCACTCCGCCAGGAACACCACAATGGAATGGTGTGTCCGAAAGGAGAAATAGAACATTACTAGATATGGTTCGTTCTATGATGAGTCAGGCTACTCTTCCATACTCCTTTTGGGGTTTTGCACTGGAAACAGCTGCAAAGGTACTAAACCGAGTGCCATCCAAGGCAGTTTCAAAGACGCCATATGAGTTATGGTATGGGAAATAGCCAAGCTTGACATTTATCAGGATCTGGGGCTGCGAGGCTTATGTCAAAAAGCTCGCCTCTGGGAAACTAGAGAGCAGATCTGACAAATGTATCTTTGTCGGTTACCCTAAGGAAACTAAGGGTTATTATTTCTACGACCCCAAAGAGAACAAGGTTTTTGTTGCTCGGACGGCCATATTTCTTGAGAAGGAATTTCTTCTGCAAGAGGCAAGTGGGAGAGAAATAAAGCTGGATGAGAATCCAGAAGAAGGACAAAGTGACCAAGCACAGTTGGATGAGCCTGAGCCGGTAGAACAGGTTATTGAACAACCTGAGGCTCAGATATCACGGGAACCGCGAAGATCGGGTAGGATCCGTCGACAGCCTGAGCGCTATGACGGAGTCTACATCATTGATAATGATGAACCCCTTACTTATGCGGATGCGGTCAGTGGACCGGAGTCAGCGAGATGGCTTGAAGCTATGCGCGCCGAGATGGACTCCATGTCAGATAACCAAGTTTGGGATTTGGTTGATCCGCCTCCGGGAGTTATCCCTATAGGCTGTAAATGGATCTTCAAGAAGAAGATTGACATGGATGGTAACGTGGTTACCTATAAAGGCAGGCTAGTTGCGAAAGGTTTCAAACAAATCTACGGGATAGATTATGATGAAACTTTCTCACCTGTAGCCATGTTTAAGTCTATTCGGATTCTTTTCGCGATAGCTGCATATTATGATTATGAGATTTGGCAGATGGATGTGAAAACAGCTTTCCTTAATGGAAATCTGGATGAGGATGTGTATATGACACAACCAGAAGGTTTCACTAATCCAGCAGATCGTCATAAAATATGCAAGTTAAAGAAGTCTATTTATGGACTTAAACAAGCATCGAGAAGCTGGAACATTCGTTTTGATGAATCAGTCACTGAATTTGGTTTCATCAAGAACGAGGATGACCCGTGTGTATATAAGAGGTTTAGTGGGAGCGTGATTATTTTCCTAGTCCTCTACGTTGATGACATCTTGATCATTGGAAACGATATTCCTGAAATGCATGCTGTAAAGGCATGGCTGAGGAAATGTTTCCAGATGAAAGATCTAGGAGAAGCAGCCTATGTGTTAGGTGTGAAGATCTACAGGGATAGATCTAAGAGGCTTCTCGGGCTGTGCCAGAGTACTTACATCGATAAGGTCCTGGAGAGATTTCGCTTAGAGAATTCTAAGAAAGGATATCTTCCAGTCAGACATGGTCTGAATCTTTCGAAGAGTCAGTGTCCACAAACACAGACTGAGAAAGATGAAATGAACAATACGCCTTATGCTTCGGCTATTGGTTCTATAATGTATGCGATGTTGTGTACTCGCCCAGACGTCGCTTACGGGTTAAGCGTGACCAGTCGTTACCAGAGTAATCCAGGTTTGGCGCACTGGATTGCAGTCAAGAACATCCTAAAATATCTGCGGAGGACCAAAGATATGTTCTTGATATATGGTGGTCAGGAAGAACTCAGTATTGAAGGATATACTGACGCTTCGTTCCAGTCTGACCAGGATGATTTCCGATCGCAATCAGGCTATGTTTTTAGCTTGAATGGAGGTGCAGTGGTGTGGAAGAGTTTCAAACAGTCAACTGTTGCTGATTCCACAACAGAAGCCGAGTATGTTGCAGCCTCGGAAGCATCCAAGGAGGCAGTCTGGATTCGTAAGTTCGTGAGAGAACTTGGTGTTGTTCCTTCGTGTGCAGATCCTTTGGTTATCTTTTGTGATAACACTGGAGCAATCGCACAAGCAAAGGAACCACGGTCGCACCAGAAGTCCAAGCACATACAGAGACGGTTTCATTTGATCAGGGAGATCATTGATCGTGGCGAGATCAAAGTATGCAAGGTTCATACAGACGACAATCTGGCAGACCCGCTTACCAAGCCTCTGGCGCAGCAGAAGCATGAGAAGCACTGTAATAATATGGGTTTGAAGTTTTTCAACCATTAGATTAAGTGCAAGTGGGAGATTGTTGGGGTATGCCCTTAAGGCTAATGTTTGAGGCCTGTGGGAATGTAACAAGTATCATGTGATAAACTATTATGTTTATAAAGGCATGGTTGTTATTCAGTTAGTTACATTGTCTGCTGCAATATATGTTCTTCTGAATAATGTCTCAAAGCTGTTCAGCTGGGCTGACATGCTGTTATGTCCTTAGTCGATGTATCTTGGTGAACATGAGACAGCCTTGATATGGTTAAGACTAATATGTGTTCTGATCTTATAGGATGCTTCGAGCATGGAATAAGATGTAGACTCATGGGTACATGGGATGTACTGGACAGACCCTACTAGGATGTTCAGTTGTTTGTCACAACGTGAATATTCCTTGTATAAGACAAGTGGCACATTTCCTCTGACTTGAGATCACTTGTGTTTTCTAAATGATGATTGTCATTATTTTGAGTTAGTTCAATATCATTTGAAACATAATGATTATAGACTATCTTGGATGGTGAGCTTGAGTCAGGTTAGGGCACTAGTGATAGACATAGGATTGCCGTCTCCTTGTTTAAGGAGTGTGATGTTCTAAAGGGGCCCCCTGGATGAGATGATTGAGAGAGTGTATGGCCATACCCAGGTGACAGTGTTCATCTGATCTAATCATGCTCATCATATTGGAGTTACAAGTTTGACAGACTTGTCCAATAAGAACATCCAGTGGCAAAGGAAATATGTATGCTTTGTGAAATGATTCACACTTGTGCTATGGTTTGGGTGTAGTCTTGGAAGACTCTTTCCTTTATATCGGGAGACAGTGATGTGTTGCTAGATACCCCTCACTGATCGTGATAATGTGAATTATCGTTACCGACATTTAAAGGAAACCCTTAGGGTCGCACAATTTGATGATATGGCTTACTTAAGTCAGATCGTGTGGACTGAATTGTTTGGGTTCAGTTTTAAGGGATTTAATCTCTGATTGTAAGTGAGATCTGGTCTGATCATGTTTGATTGATTAGGGCTTGAGATCGGTAAGCTTCGATTGAGAGAATGGATGCCAGATCGGTCAGATCAGGGGCATTAAAGAGATCGACGGTTAGATCTAAAGCCTTAGGGTTTATTTGATCTAGGCCTTGTCGCTTGGCTTGGTTGGTTCTTAAACCGAACCAATTGAACCAGCTCACTAAAAGAGCGCTTGGTTCATAGGGAGAGGAGTGGGCGACGAGTTCACATAGCGTGAACGTTGGGATGAGGAGAGGTTACTATTTTTAGTAACCATGATCTCCATGTCGAGTGGGCACTCATCCGAAATAGAGTATTCTCTATTTTCGCCAATTCACTTATTCCTCTCGCAAGTTTTTCCTCTCGACTTGGTGTGCGGCGACGCTTGAAGGTTGAGGAGGATTCGGCCAAGGAGAAAGACATCTCTTTTCCCTTCACTCGACAAGGACCTCTTGGAACCTTGCTAGCACAAGGAGCACCAAGAGAGATAGCAACATCATCTTGTGTGTGACGACAAGGAGAAGATCTACTTTGATCTTTGCTTCCAAGGAAACATCTTTCCATGGCGATGGTATGAATGTTTTCTTATTGTTATCAAGTTGATCTTTTGCATGCGTATCGATCTTATAACCCTAATTCCGCAAGAGAACAATTTTATGTGCCATATGCTCTAAGGGTTATGCTCCCCCATGAAGGGGACCCCCCTTATTTAAGGGGTTCTTTCATGAAGATCGCATGCAAGGGGGTCGACACGATGAGTTAGAAAATACCTCAGAGCAAGATGAGGTTGATGTCGTGATAGGCGCCCAAGTGTGCGCCCTCTGCAGTCTCACACACACGGATGCCTCGAGTCCTCTTCTTCCACGCCCGGTGCTAGCCTCGGGAAGAAGATCCAAGCCTTAGGGAGATGCTCCAACCACCTTGCGCCACCAAGAGAGAAAGATGCGCCAAGTGGTAAGGAGAAGCTTGCGGCCACTTGATGGAAGAGGAAGAGATTGCGCCCTTGCTCCTTGCTCTCGCCCTCTTCTTATGTTCACGCCTCCAAGGATGAATCATAATAAGAGAGGGCGGCTAGGGTCACATATATAGGGCAAGAGGCGATTAGGGCAAGGGCTAGGATCATGACAAGTGTAGGGCTAGGATGAGGAGGTTTGATGTAAGGAAAGTCTCCAAGACTTTACCATATACTTCATTCAACCTTTCCATAATTGCCCAAGTACCATATCAGCCCAAGACATGCCTTAAAGGCATACATACCATCAAGGGAGAAGGGCTAGGTGCAAATTGCTTCCTTAATGAAGCAATTTTTCCACCCTAACCCCATTATGCCCCTTAGGCACCAATGGGGTTGGGTTTCTCCCCATTATACCCTTTTAGCCTCTCTTCTCTTCATGAAGGCTTGTTATTGGGCTTCATTGGATAATGAGCTAGCCCAAACTTCATCCTATGGGTTGATTAAGCATTTGGATCCAATCCAATGCAACCCTAATCCAAGTGTGACCAACCATGGTCAAATACGGGTCAACCTGCCAAAAATGAAGTTTGGCTCCAATAACATTCTTGCATCTCATCAGGCCCATTGGCGCTGATGAAATCTCCCAATTAGATCCGAGTTATCCAATAACTTGATCATAAGGCTTCCCGATCAATACGAGAACTCAAGTATCAAGGTGTGTGACCCTGTAGGTTCCTCTGACGCTAGCAGTGCTGACCAAAGGTCATCACAAGCAGTGAGTGGCACCTAGCAGTGCATCGCTGCTACCCAGGTCGTTGGAATGGATATCGACATCGACATCCCCATCATCGCAACTAGGTACAGATGCATTACAGTCTCTTTGCCGGACTGATATCCGATTGGACAAGTGTGTCACCACTTGTTTTCACCCAATCACATGGCTATGACTAAAACAGGTTCTTACCTGGGTATGGCCATACACTCTCAGTCATAGAACCATAGAGGAGCTCCATGGATATCATGCTTCCCTAAGGAAGGGGCAAATCCTATGTCTGTCCATTGACCTTCTCATATGGGTCGTGACATGCACAATGACAACCGTTATGACCTCCCAACTACGGCGAGGTGTTAGGTTGTATCAAAGCAAGTCCCTAACCATATAGAATGATCAATGACCTCAAGTCAAGGGATCAATGCATCTCCTGTCACTTGTGAGGATAACTTATGACACCAAGTCATAGCCCCACAGCGGGTCTTTCCAGTATATCCTCCAATGATATACCCATGTGTCTGTGTTAGCACCACGTACCTAACCAGCTCACATACCAATCTCACAAGTACCATAGCTGTCCCATATCCACTAAGGTACATCGACTGGGGACAATAGTTTGAGCACAGATCCAATCTGTCTCCAGGGACATTATCATGTTAGTACATGTGCGCAGATGTAAACGAACATCGATAATGACAATGCCAGAATGATATATATAAATATCAAAGTCAAGTAGTACATAAGTGGACCAAAACTAGGTCCTAGGGCATATACACCAACAATCTCCCACTTGCGCCACCTCCAAGGTATATGCGCCAAGGGTGAAGAAGGAAGAGGGAGATGCCGCCAAGCACAAGTCACACTTGCACCACCTTCAATAAAAGAAGCGCCAAGGATGAAGAAGAAGAAGTGCTTGCGGCTTGGTTGATAAAGAGATGCGCCAACTCCTCTTGATCCTCTTGCTCTCGCCCCTCCTCTTGTTCTCACGCCTTCAATAAGTTGTGTCTCATGAGAGGGGGCGGCTAGGGCTCATTATATAGAGCAAGGGGCAGTTAGAGTAGTGGCTAGGAGAAGAAGTAGGAATAGGATTATTTTAATGATTTAATTAAGTCCTAATCCAATTAGGATTCTAATTAATCACTTAAATAATCAAGTCCTAATCCAATTAGGACTCTAATTAATAATTTAAATAATCAGCCATATTAAATAGGACTCCATACAATTATGTAAATTAATTAATTAAATAACTCATAAATAATTAATATCAAATTATATTAACCATATGTGCCATAGGCGCCAACCCTAGTCTAACTAGGGTTAACCATGCGCCTACACATCCTTCTCCTTAAGCCCATTAAGCCTAACTTTTCAAGGGGCCCAGCCCAACGTCCATTATGCATATTAACCAAGCCCTTGGATCCAATCGAATTTAACCTGAGGTCAAACTGGGCTAACCATGGTTAATATGCCGTAAATGGAAGTTGGCTCCAATAAATCTCTTCCATCTCATTAGGCCCATTGGCACTGATGGAATCTCCAAAATAGATCCGAGTTATCCAATAACTCGATCATAAGGCTTCTCAATCAATACGATAACTTGAGTATCAAGGTGTGCGACCCTGTAGGTTCCTCTGACGTTGGCAGTGCTGACCTAAGGTCATCACAAGCAGTGAGTGGCACCTAGCAGTGCATCGCTGCTACCCAAGTCATCGGAATGGATATTGACATCGAGATCCCCATTATCGCAAGTTGGTACCGATGCATTACAGTCTCTTTGCCGTACTGATATCCGATTGGACAAGTGTGTCACCACTTGTTTTTCATCCAATCTCATGGCTATGACTAAATCAGGTCTAACCTGGGTATGGCCATACACTTTCAGTCATAGATCCATAGAGGAGCTCCATGGATATCAAGCTTCCATTAGGAAGGGGCAAATCCTATGTCTGTCTATTGACCTTCTCATATGGGTCGTGACATGCTCAATTACAACCGTTATTACCCTCCAACTACAGTGAGGTGTTAGGTTGTATCAAAGCATGTCCCTAACCATATAGAATAGCCAATGACCTGAAGTCAAGGGATCAATGCATCTCCTATCACTTGTGAGGATAACTTGTGACACCAAGTCATTGCCTCACAGTGGGTCAGTCCAGTATATCCACCATTGATATACCTATATGTCTGTGTTAGCACCTCGTGCATAACCAGCCCATATGCTAGTCTCACAAGTTCCAGAGTTGTCCCATATCCACTCAGGTACATCGACTGGGACAATCATTTGAGCGCAGATCCAATCTGTCTCCAGGGACATTATCATATAAGTACATGTTCGCAGATGTAAACAAATAATGATAATGACAATGCCAGAATGATATATATATCAATGTTAAGTAGTACAAATAATGGAACAAAACTAGGTCCTAGGGCATATACACCAACACGGTTGTCATTGGGTATGTCACGACCCATATGAGAAGATCAATGGACAGATATAGGATTTTCCCCTTGCTACGGGAAGCTTGATATCCACGGGGCCCCCCTATGGAAAGTGTATGGCCATACCCAGGTGAAAGCCTGATTTAGTCATGACCATGAGATTGGGTGAAAACAAAGTGGTGACACACTTTGTCCAATCGGATATCAGTTTGGCAAAGAGACTGTACTGCATCGGTATTTTGTTGCGATGATGGGGATGTCGATGTTGATATCCATTCCGAAGACTTGGGTAGCAGTGATGCACTGCTAGGTGCCACTCACTACTTGTGATGACCTGAGTTCATCACCGCCAACGTTAGAGGAACCTACAGGGTTGCACAACTTAATACTCGGGTTCTCGTATTTATCAGGTAGCCTAATGATCGAGTTATTGGATAACTCGGATCTATTTTGGAGAATTCATCTGTGCCATTTGTGCCTGATGAGATGGAAGGGACTTATTAGAGTTAACTTCATTTTTGGGCCAGATGGGTCAAATGGGCCCAATAGGCTAGATGGGTCAAATGGGCCAAATAGGCCAATTAGACCAAATGGGCCAAATGAAGTCTAAGCTTGGAGCATGGACCAATAGGCCTCCAAGCCCAATTGGCGTGAAGCCCAGTTGGGGTGTGAGGCCTAATGGGCCTTGAGGCCCAATGGGCCGTCAAGCCTAATGGCCCATGACAATAAGTTGCTTAGGCCCAATAGACATCATGGTGAATTAAATCATGAATTTAATTCTGGGAATTAAATTCTGTATTTAATTCTATAATTAATTCTGAGTTTAATGATGAATTTAATTCTGAATTTAATTTTGAATTTAATTCTGGATTTGAAGAGTCACATCATTAATGGGCCATTATGAGAGTTTAATTCTATAATTAATTATGAATTTAATTCTATAATTAATAATGAATTAATTCAGAGCTTAATTCTGAATTTATTTCAGAATACTAAATGTCACATGATTTTCTAGAAAAGAGAGAGGGAGGGTTGAGAGTTGGCACCTAAGGCTTTTGATGCTTGCTTCCTTCTCCTTGGCGCCATCTTCCTCTCTTCTTCCCTCTCCTCTAGGCGGCTACAAGGTTGGACCTTGGTAGCGTTTTTCCATCATCTTGTTCCTCTTGGTTCATTCTCTACTAGTGGATAGCGCAAGCTCCTGAGAATTCTCCAAGAGGCGTGGATCTTCTTCCTGAGGCTAGCACTGGGCGTGGAAGAAGAGAACTCGAGCGTCGGGTGTGTGCGAGACTGTAGAGGGTGAACATTTGGGCACCTGCATCGCATCCTTTTCTTCGCTGCAAGGTATCATCTCCTACTCACCGTGTCGATTCCTTCGCATAACTCGATCTTCTAGGTTTTTGGGACTGGCCTATTTCGAGGATTGCTTCCACTGTGCATGTCTTTATAATTTTTAAATCCCCGGGGTTTCCCAACAGTGGTATCAGAGCCAACTTACGAACTCGAACGGTGTTTTATGCTTTGATTGTATGCTCACATGCCATATGAAATTTTTCAAAAATTTGCATATGCACATGGATTTTTCTAAGTAAGAAAAATTGTAAGTTTTTCATTCCTAACATCTATTCGATCTCTTTGTTTTTCACTTTCTTCACATGGTGGGATAGACCCATATGTGAGAGAATTAATTTCTCCCCACGCATGTAGGATAGACCTACTGTGTGGGACTTGTCGAAGATTATGGGGCATGGTGATTGTCCTAATCTTGGCAGGTTAAGGATTGCAAGGGTAGACGACAAGCGTGCTTGGAGCTTGCATGCGTCACTTGTAGACTCCAGAGAGAAACAAAAAATTCTAGATTTGCGAACGAATGTTGAGGTTGAAAGACATGTTTTCTAAGAAAATAAAACTAAAGTTTCATGTTTTCTTGAGCATATAGAAAAGCATAAGATGATTGTGCATTGTGTTGTGGTCATAGTCAAAGCCCCTTGTATGCCTATGATGTATTTATGTGAGGCTTGTGTGCCGCCTTTTTCTTTTTATTTTGTAAACGCACAAAGAAGATTAGGGGCTCATCCCTCATGGAGCTTGCATCTTGGCGCATCAACCATGATGGTGCATCTTGCATGGTGGCGCAAGTAAGGGCTTGGCCGAACTGTAGGGTTCGTGAGCTATCACTCTTGGCACAAGCATGATGGCGCATCATGCATGGAGGAGCCATCAAGGTCTTGGCCGAACCCTAGGGTTTGTGTGCTATGCCTTGGTGTGGAGGACCTTGGAGCCGCACTTGAAGATAAAGCTTAGTGGCGGCTAGGTTAGGTCTTGTTAGGGCTTGTCACCTAGGTGAAGCATTGAACATCCGTTGGCATGTGTTGGTTCAATGTGTTGATTAGGCTATGACCACATCACTTGTTTACTGCTTTCCACTTCAGAGAAAGCATGCCTGGATGTGTTTTATCATTTTATTATCACTATAGGATTGCATGCCTGCAATGTTAAACAAAAGATAAAATTGAGAGGATGAGACCTCAAAAATCCTCAAAAATAATATCAAGTTTGTAGCCTTCTGATGCATAGCCCTTGTCAAGCTATCGATTAGTGGTGTTGTGCATTGTTTCCTACCCTCGTAGGACACACCCACTTATCTTTAGAAGGCGTGTGGTGGCAGTGGTTTCCCCAGTCCAGTTAAAAATCTAGGCGTGCCTTCACAAGGAAACTCGTTGGCCCTGGCACAACGGTCAGGTTAGACTTGACTAGTTTTTCATATGTGGTAGCCACATGATGGAACATTAGAGGCAGCCTCAAGAGGTAAGGTTTTTGTGTTGTTTCAGCCCTAGCTGGGCACAAAATGCTTGAACTATCTTGAGAAGGGGAATTGCCCGGGTGCAATCGGCCAACGTGCCCACCTTAAGAAGCATGAGTCCCTTTGTGCATCTCATCCCACCCTCGTGGGACGCAAAGCTTCATGTGGAATAAGGATCCCATCTCACTAGGAAATCTCGAATTTCCTGATTGACTTTGTGGGTTGTCAATTCGATTAAAATAGTGAGAGTCATGATCATTTAATGCAAGTCCAGATTAAATGATTCAAATTAGTACTAATCTGCTATCTTGGTTGTTGTAGATCAATGCCTATGAACAATAGTAGAGGGTCACTGCGATCTATCCTGGAAAGGAATAAGTTGGTTGGATCCAACTTTATGGACTGGTATCGAAACTTGAGGATGGTCCTCAAGCTCGAGAGGAAGCTATATGTCCTTGAGCAACCTATTCCTGAGCCATTTCCATGCTCAGCCTTAGCGGCTGAGAAGGGTGCTTTTAATAAGCATCAGGCAGATACTTTGGAGGTTGCTAATTTGATGCTAACCAACATATCGCCTGAATTACGAGCGCAATATAATCGAAAGAGTGCTTCTGAGATTATTTTTAATCTAAGGCAGCTCTTCGATGAATTGGTTGAGCTCAACCCTCCATATGTTGGGGTATGCCCTTAAGGCTAATGTTTGAGGCCTATGGGAATGTATTTGTATCATGTAATAAACTGTTATGTTTATAAAGGCATGGTTGTTATTCAGTTAGCTACATTGTCTGCTGCAATATATGTTCTTCTGAATAATGTCTCAAAGCTGTTCAGCTCGGCTGACATGCTATTATGTCCTTAGTCGATATATCTTGGTGAACATGAGACAGCCTTGATATGATTGAGACTAATATGTGTTCTAATCTTATAGGATGCTTCGAGCATGGAATAAGATGTAGACTCATGGGTACATTGGATGTACTGGACAGACCCTACTAGGATGTTCAATTGTTTGTCACAATGTGAATATTCCTTGATTAAGACAAGTGGCACATTTCCTCTGACTTGAGATCACTTGTGTTTTCTAAATGATGATTGTCATTGTTTTGAGGTAGTTCAATATCATTTGAAACATAATGATTATAGACTATCTTGGATGGTGAGCTTGAGTCAGGTTAGAGCACTAGTGATAGACATAGGATTGCCGTCTCCTTGTTTAAGGAGTGTGATGTTCAAAAGGGGCCCCCTGGATGAGATGATTGAGAAAGTGTATGGCCATACCCAGGTGACAGTGTTCATCTGTTCTAATCATGCTCATCATATTGGAGTTACGAGCTTGACAGGCTTGTCCAATAAGAACATCCAGTGGCAAAGGAAATATGTATGCTTTGTGATTTGATTCACACTTGTGCTGTTTTTGGGTGTAGTCTTGGAAGACTCATTTCTTTATATCGGGAGATAGTGATGTGTTGCTAGATACCCCTCACTGATCGTGATAATGAGAATTATCGTTACCGACATTTAAAGGAAACCCTTAGGGTCGCACAATTTGATGATATGGCTTACTTAAGTCAGATCGTGTGGACTGAATTGTTTGAGTTCAGTTTAAAGGGAATTAGTCTCTGATTGTAAGTGAGATCTGGTCTGATCATGTTTGATTGATTAGGGCTTAAGATCGGTAAGCTTCGATCGAGAGAATAGATGCCAGATCGGTCAGATCAGGGGCATCGAGGAGATCGACGGTTAGATCGGGAACCTTAGGGTTTATTTAAGATCTAGACTAGATCATTGGCTTGATTGGTTCTTAAACCGAACCAAAGTGAACCGGCTCACTTGATGAGCGCATGGTTCAAGGGGAGAGGAGTTGGCGACAAGTTCACTTGGCGTGAACGTTGGGGTGAGGAGTGGTTACTATTTTTAGTAACCATGATCTCCACTTGGTGTGTGCTCTCGTCCGAATAGAGTATTCTCTATTTTCGCCACTTCAACTTATTTTTCCTCTCGCCCATATTCCTCTCGAGATTATTGTGTGAGTGTGGCGACGCTTGACGCTTGACGCTTGAGGAGGATTCGGCCAAGAAAGATTGACATCTCATTTTCCCTTCACTCGTCAAAGGACCTCTTGGAACCTTGCTAGCACAAGGAGCACCAAGAGAGATAGCGACATCATCTTGTGTGTGACGACAAGGAGAAGATCTCGTTTGATCTTTGCTTCCAAGCCGCCATCTAGAAATGGCAATGGTATGGATCGAATCACCTCTTATGCATTCGGGTTTTCTTTAAGTTGATTATATAAGGTGCATGCGATTCTTAGAGACCCTATCCGCTGCTTGAAAAACTGAATATGCGCCATGCTGGGTTTCGCCCCCCTCTAGAAAGGGGTTCCAACAACTGGTATCAGAGCGGTTTTCTATGCATCTTTGTATGATTGCTTAAGCTTATGTGATCCATGTTTGCGTGTACAAGCTTAGATCTAGTTAACATGCGTTTTTTTCTTTAAGTTTTTGTACATGCGAAACTTGAAGTATGTTATCATTGGCGCATGTTGTTCTTGGCGCATGCTTAGTGTTTTTCTTAAAAACCCTAATTAACATGCGCGACTCACTCTAGATCTAAGGCTCTACTATAAACCCTTAAACGGGTTATTAGGGTTGAAGTCACCCCTAGTATAGATCCAACAGTCTGATCAGACTATCTGACAGCCTGAATGGGTCGACCAGATAGCACCTTGGCGCAAGCCTATGGTGGCTATAGGTCGACTGCAGACAGGTGTGTAGCGAAGTCTGATTGAGACGATTAATGAACGCACCTGAGTTAGGCCCGGGGTCACGCCCGCTTGCCAGACCTCAGTGTGGTCGTTCAGCCCTAACGCATGCATGGTTGACCTTATGGTCGACTCAAGTCAGTTAGGACTTGGTGCATGCAAGGGCAGTGGATCTGACTAGGTTGGATGAGTGGATCCCTAGTAATGGATCGTTGTAAGGTTGTAGGGCAAATAAGGAAAAATTAAAATTGATCCCAAGGGGTTTTCGAAAAATTTTAATTTTTATGATGGATCACTTGATTGCTGATTGGATGCATGTGTTTGTCTATTTAGTCTTATGTGGGCTGCCCATGTTAAATCTGTGCTGTGCTGGGGCCTGCGTGCCTGGATTTAAAAATTGTAAATTAATTATTGTGATCTGCGCATCACATTGTTTTAATTTATAAAATGTAAGTGACCTGCGTGTCACTCTTGTCTAGATAGTTAAATTTGTAATTTAATTTGACAAGAGCACAGTGCACACTTGGCAGAGGCGCATGCAGCAAGTGGCTGGACCAGGTGGGAGGTCTAGGGTTCGACCCTAGGACCTGGCGCATATTCCTGGTGGGCGCACCTGTGCTGCAGATGGCGCTTGGGCCCAGGTTTGGGCCAGATGAGCAGCAAAAGACCCATGAAGAGCAAATGAAGACTTAAGTTAGGTTAAGGTCTTCTAGGGCTATGGGCTTTTACCACATAAGATACATGCTTTCTTTTATTGTATAATATTAGAATTGCATGTTTAAGTTTATCTTCTGCTATCACCATAGGAATTGCATGATAGTGAAGAAGATAAAAGACCGTTAAAATCCAACGCTAAAATATCAAGCTCGTAAGCCTTCTGACGCGAAACCTCACTGTTCTGATTATCGTTGGAGCCGTGTTGTACCCACTCAGTGGGCACGTCCATCTATCTTCAGACGGTGCGGGATTACACCTGCGTGTTACAGAGTAGGGATTTATCCCTTCTCGTTGCTCAGCATAGCACGTGGTGGTCCAGGGAGTAGGTCGGGTCAGCTTGACCGTGTAGGCTACATATGTGGCGCATATGGTAGCACATGGAGGCAGCCATCTGTGGGATCAGAGACTGTGTTGTACCAACTCAGTTGGCACAGTCTGCTGGATTGCCCAGATGAAGGGGAATCGCACGGGTTGGCGATTGGCTGGGATGCCTACCAGAAACTAGTGCTTGTACTCTCTGTGCATCTTATCTCGCCTGAGCGGGACGCGGAGACCAAGTATGAAATCTGGATCCCATCTCACTAAAAGAGTGCTACTCTTTCGGGCTGTTTTGCTGGATTTTTCAGCCAGATAAAATAGTGAGAAAAAGAATCTTTCTTAAGTCCTGATCGATTCTTATACATTGATACTGACCTTGCTGTTCTTGCATTGTTGTAGATACCTGCAGCAACGAACACCATGAACTTCAATGTGCGATCCCTACTGGAAAGGGAGAAGTTTGCTGGGCCGAACTTCTCTGACTGGTTTGGACACCTTAAGATCATTCTTAAGGCAGAGAGGAAACTGTATGTCCTCGAGACGGCGATACCGCCGCAGCCCGCTCCGAACGCCGCAAGGGCGGTTCGGGAAGCCTATGAAAAGCACGTCAATGATAGCATTGATGTCGCTTGCCTGATGCTAGCGTCTATGACGCCACCGCTGCAGCGTCAGCATGAGGATATGTCAGCTATACAGATTATAGCAAACCTCAAGATGTTGTATGCTGCACAGGCGAGGACTGAACGCTATAATTTGACTAAGCTCTTCTTTCAGAGCAAACTGGCTGAAGGGAGCCCAGTGGGAGCGCACGTGCTCAAGATGATTGGGCACAAGGAGGCTCTGGAGAAACTGGGGCACACCATCAACCAGGAGCTTGCTGTGGACATTATTCTGCAGTCTCTCCCGCCATCATTCGACGCGTTCATTATTAATTTTAATATGAACAAAATCGATTGTACTCCGGCAGAGCTGCTGAATATGCTCTTGACCACTGAGGAGACTCTGAAGGGTAAGCCTTCGACCTCTGTCTTGATGGTTCCTTCAAGGAACAAGAAGAAGGGGAAGAAGGGCAAGGCCCCGGTCAAGAATTACAGCAAGGCTCTGAAGCAGAAGGTGAAGCGGTCCAAGGAATACAGGTGTTTCCACTGTGGCCAGCTGGGTCACTGGAAAAAGGACTGTAAAGCGCTCCAAGGAGATAAGAGGGGAAGCATCGCTTCTGGCTCAGGTATATTCGTGACTGAGGTCATGTTTTCTTCTTCTATATCATGGGTGTTGGACACTGCATGTGGAGTTCACATTTGTTCAAATGTACAGGAACTCAAGAGAAGAAGGCAGGTGGGACAGCATGAGGTGGACCTACGAGTTGGAAACGGGGCACGGGTTGCTGCTGTTGCTGTAGGAGACTACTTCATTCCTTTACCATCTGGCATTGTATTGGAACTAGACAATTGTTATTTTGTTCCCAGTATAACTAAAAATATTATCTCCATTCCTGCTCTTGTCAGGAAGGGGTTTTCCTTTGAATGCAATATTTCAAAGTGTATTTTGTCTTATGATAATATTGTTTATGCAACTGGTTCAATTAACAATGGGTTATTCATGTTGGACATGGAAAGTTCTATACAAAATGTTGATATTAAGAAAGCCAAGTATGCTGATGACAGCACCTTGCTGTGGCATAGTCGTTTAGGCCATATAAACGAGAAACGCATTAAGCGGTTGCATGATCATGGACTGCTGGGATCATTCTCCTATAAGGAGATTGATACATGCAAAGCTTGTTTGATGGGTAAAATGACGAAGTCACCTTTTCCTCACAAAGGTCAAAGGGCTTCAGGTTTACTTGACCTTATACACAGTGATGTGTGTGGGCCATTTAGTAAACATGCCAGAGGTGGCTATCAGTACTTCATTACCTTTACTGATGATTTCAGTAGATACGGGTATGTCTATCTGATGAGACATAAAAGTGAATCTTTTGACAAGTTCAAAGAGTTCAAGAATGAAGTACAAAATCAGCTAGGCCGAAATATCAAGGCACTTCGCTCAGATCGAGGTGGTGAATACCTAAGTCATACGTTTACTGACTATCTAAAGGAGTGTGGGATTATCTCACAGCTCACTCCGCCAGGAACACCGCAATGGAATGGTGTGTCCGAGAGGAGAAATAGAACGCTACTTGATATGGTTCGTTCTATGATGAGTCAGGCTACTCTTCCATACTCCTTTTGGGGTTTTGCGCTGGAAACAGCTGCAAAGGTACTAAACCGAGTGCCATCCAAAGCAGTTTCTAAAACTCCATATGAGTTATGGTATGGGAAACAGCCAAGCTTGACATTTATCAGGATCTGGGGTTGCGAGGCTTATGTCAAAAAGCTCGCCTCTGGGAAACTAGAGAGCAGATCTGACAAATGTATCTTTGTCGGTTACCCTAAGGAAACTAAGGGTTATTGTTTCTACGATCCCAAAGAGAACAAGGTTTTTGTTGCTCGGACGGCCATATTTCTTGAGAAGGAGTTTCTTCTGCAAGAGGCCAGTGGGAGAGAAATAAAACTGGATGAGAATCCAGAGGAAGGACAAAGTGATCAAGCACAGTTGGATGAGCCTGAGCCGGTAGAACAGGTTATTGAACAACCTGAGGCTCAAATATCACGGGAACCGCGAAGATCGGGAAGGATCCGTCGACAGCCTGAGCGCTATGACGGAGTCTACATCATTGACAATGATGAACCCCTAACTTATGCGGATGCGGTCAGTGGACCGGAGTCAGCGAGATGGCTTGAGGCTATGCGCGCCGAGATGGACTCCATGTCAGATAACCAAGTCTGGGATTTGGTTGATCCGCCTTCGGGAGTTATCCCTATAGGCTGTAAATGGATCTTCAAGAAGAAGATTGACATGGATGGTAACGTGGTTACCTATAAAGGCAGGCTAGTTGCGAAAGGTTTCAAACAAATCTACGGGATAGATTATGATGAAACTTTCTCACCTGTAGCCATGTTTAAGTCTATTCGGATTCTTTTCGCGATAGCTGCATATTATGATTATGAGATTTGGCAGATGGATGTGAAAACAGCTTTCCTTAATGGAAATCTGGATGAGGATGTGTATATGACACAACCTGAGGGTTTCACTAATCCAGCAGATCGTCATAAGATATGCAAGTTAAAGAAGTCTATTTATGGACTTAAACAAGCATCGAGAAGCTGGAATATTCGTTTTGATGAATCAGTTACTGAATTTGGTTTCATCAAGAACGAGGATGACCCGTGTGTGTATAAGAGGTTTAGTGGGAGCGTGATTACTTTCCTAGTCCTCTACGTCGATGACATCTTGATCATTGGAAATGACATTCCTGAAATGCATGCTGTTAAAGCATGGCTGAGGAAGTGTTTCCAGATGAAAGATCTAGGAGAAGCAGCCTATGTGTTAGGTGTGAAGATCTACAGGGATAGATCTAAGAGGCTTCTCGGGCTGTGCCAGAGTACTTACATCGATAAGGTCTTGGAGAGATTTCATTTAGAGAATTCTAAACGTGGATATCTTCCAGTCAGACATGGTCTGAGTCTTTCGAAGAGTCAGTGTCCACAAACACAGACTGAGAAAGATGAAATGGACAATACGCCTTATGCTTCGGCTATTGGTTCCATTATGTATGCGATGTTGTGTACTCGCCCAGACGTCGCTTACGGGTTAAGCGTGACCAATCGTTACCAGAGTAATCCAGGTATGGCGCACTGGATTGCAGTCAAGAACATTTTAAAATATCTGCGGAGGACCAAAGATATGTTCTTGATATATGGTGGTCAGGAAGAACTCAGTATTGAAGGATATACTGACGCTTCGTTCCAGTCGGACCAGGATGATTTCCGATCGCAATCAGGCTATGTTTTTAGCTTGAATGGAGGTGCAGTGGTGTGGAAGAGTTTCAAACAGTCAACTGTTGCTGATTCCACAACAGAAGCCGAGTATGTTGCAGCCTCGGAAGCATCCAAGGAGGCAGTCTGGATTCGTAAGTTCGTGAGAGAACTTGGTGTTGTTCCTTCGAGTGTCGATCCTTTGGTTATCTTCTGTGATAACACTGGAGCAATCGCACAAGCAAAGGAACCACGGTCGCACCAGAAGTCCAAGCACATACTGAGACGGTTTCACTTGATCAGGGAGATCATAGATCGTGGCGAGATCAAAATCTGCAAGGTTCATACAGATGACAATCTGGCAGACCCGCTTACCAAGCCTCTGGCGCAGCAGAAGCATGAGAAGCACTGTAATAATATGGGTTTGAGATTTCTCAACCATTAGATTAAGTGCAAGTGGGAGATTGTTGGGGTATGCCCTTAAGGCTAATGTTTGAGGCCTATGGGAATGTATTTGTATCATGTAATAAACTGTTATGTTTATAAAGGCATGGTTGTTATTCAGTTAGCTACATTGTCTGCTGCAATATATGTTCTTCTGAATAATGTCTCAAAGCTGTTCAGCTCGGCTGACATGCTATTATGTCCTTAGTCGATATATCTTGGTGAACATGAGACAGCCTTGATATGATTGAGACTAATATGTGTTCTAATCTTATAGGATGCTTCGAGCATGGAATAAGATGTAGACTCATGGGTACATTGGATGTACTGGACAGACCCTACTAGGATGTTCAATTGTTTGTCACAATGTGAATATTCCTTGATTAAGACAAGTGGCACATTTCCTCTGACTTGAGATCACTTGTGTTTTCTAAATGATGATTGTCATTGTTTTGAGGTAGTTCAATATCATTTGAAACATAATGATTATAGACTATCTTGGATGGTGAGCTTGAGTCAGGTTAGAGCACTAGTGATAGACATAGGATTGCCGTCTCCTTGTTTAAGGAGTGTGATGTTCTAAAGGGGCCCCCTGGATGAGATGATTGAGAAAGTGTATGGCCATACCCAGGTGACAGTGTTCATCTGTTCTAATCATGCTCATCATATTGGAGTTACGAGCTTGACAGGCTTGTCCAATAAGAACATCCAGTGGCAAAGGAAATATGTATGCTTTGTGATTTGATTCACACTTGTGCTGTTTTTGGGTGTAGTCTTGGAAGACTCATTTCTTTATATCGGGAGATAGTGATGTGTTGCTAGATACCCCTCACTGATCGTGATAATGAGAATTATCGTTACCGACATTTAAAGGAAACCCTTAGGGTCGCACAATTTGATGATATGGCTTACTTAAGTCAGATCGTGTGGACTGAATTGTTTGAGTTCAGTTTAAAGGGAATTAGTCTCTGATTGTAAGTGAGATCTGGTCTGATCATGTTTGATTGATTAGGGCTTAAGATCGGTAAGCTTCGATCGAGAGAATAGATACCAGATCGGTCAGATCAGGGGCATCGAGGAGATCGACGGTTAGATCGGGAACCTTAGGGTTTATTTAAGATCTAGACTAGATCATTGGCTTGATTGGTTCTTAAATCGAACCAAAGTGAACCGGCTCACTTGATGAGCGCATGGTTCAAGGGGAGAGGAGTTGGCGACAAGTTCACTTGGCGTGAACGTTGGGGTGAGGAGTGGTTACTATTTTTAGTAACCATGATCTCCACTTGGTGGGTGCTCTCGTCCGAATAGAGTATTCTCTATTTTCGCCACTTCAACTTATTTTTCCTCTCGCCCATATTCCTCTCGAGATTATTGTGTGAGTGTGGCGACGCTTGACGCTTGACGCTTGAGGAGGATTCGGCCAAGAAAGATTGACATCTCATTTTCCCTTCACTCGTCAAAGGACCTCTTGGAACCTTGCTAGCACAAGGAGCACCAAGAGAGATAGCGACATCATCTTGTGTGTGACGACAAGGAGAAGATCTCGTTTGATCTTTGCTTCCAAGCCGCCATCTAGAAATGGCAATGGTATGGATCGAATCACCTCTTATGCATTCGGGTTTTCTTTAAGTTGATTATATAAGGTGCATGCGATTCTTAGAGACCCTATCCGCTGCTTGAAAAACTGAATATGCGCCATGCTGGGTTTCGCCCCCCTCTAGAAAGGGGTTCCAACACCATAAGTAGACATTCAATGCGTTGAGCCGAAAGGCTTAACTAAGACATTGAACATCAAGATGGAAAAGGTCAGGAACAATAGGTGCTATTCATATGGAGTGCCAACTCACATGATTGACATGGTGCGACTTCAGAACGAGGAGAAGAGAAGCAAGGATTCGTCTTCTGGCTCAGGTATTTATGTTACCGAAGTTAGCCTTTCTACTTCTATGTCATGGGTATTGGATACCGCATGCGGAGCTCATATTTGTACAAATATGCAATGGCTCAAGGGAAGTAGATCGGTGTGGCCTGAAGAGATTGACCTACAAGTTGGAAACGAAGCATAGGTTGCTGCTGTTGCTGTAGGACTTTTTGTAGGACCCCTTTCAAGAGGGGGCCGAAACCCTAAGGGAGGCGCATATAAAATTCGCATAGGAAGCTAGGGTTTCAAGAGATCTTAATATATCATATGATCAACTTTCGAATGCTAGTATAGAAGAGAAAGATCCATACCATTGCCATCGCTTGGATGGTGTCTTGGAAGGAGAGAGCAAGAGAGATCTCCTCCAAAGGTGACGCACACAAATGATGTCGCCTACTTTCTTGGTGCTCCTTGTGCTAGCAAGGTTCCAAGAAGTCTTGATCGAATGAAAAAGGGATGAGAGAGTGAATCCTTGCTTGGCGATTTCTCCTTCCTTGTCGTCAACTCCACCAACACTTCGAAAAAAAAACTCAGAGACACGAGAGAGAGGAGCGACAATAGGCGTCAGGGAGAAAAACGAGAGGCATGGTCACGTTTAGAGACATGCTTTCTAAAAATAGAAAGCCTCAACGTTCATGCGCTCATGCGACTATGGGTTTGCCCAAAGCGCATTTTTCTCATCACTTGAACCATGCGCTCATGTAATGAGCCAGTTCAAATCGAGTTGGTTCGGTTCAAGAAACCAAACAAGCCAAGCAACTAGTCCAGATCATAATAAACCCATAAGGCTTAAGATCTGACCGTTGATCTCTTGATGCTCCTGATCTCACTGATCTAGCATCTATTCTCTCGATCGAAGCTTACCGATCTCAAGCCCTAATCAATCAAACATGATCAGACCAGATCTCACTTACAATCAGAGATCAAATCCCTTTAAACTGAACTTAAACAATTCAGTCCACACGATCTGACTTAAGTAAGCCATATCATCAAATTGTGCGACCCTGAGGGTTTCCTTCAATGTCGGTAACGATAACTCATGTTATCACGATCAGTGAGGGGTATCTAGCAACACATCACTGTCTCCCGATATAAAGAAAAGAGTCTTCCAAGACTACACCCAAACCACAGCACAAGTGTGAATCAACTCACAAGGCATGCATATTTCCTTTGCCACTGGATGTTCTTATTGGACAAGCGTGTCAAGCTTGTAACTCCAATATGATGAGCATTATTAGATCAGATGAACACAGTCACCTGGGTATGGCCATACACTTTCTCAATCATCTCATCCAGGGGGCCCCTTTAGAACATCACACTCTAATTAAAGAGACGGCAATCCTTTGTCTATCACTAATGCCCTAACATGACTCAAGCTCACCATCCAAGATAGTCTATAACCATTATGTTTCAAATGATATTGAACTACCTCAAAACAATGATAATCATCATTTAGAAACATAAGTGATCTCAAGTCAGAGGAAATGTGCCACTTGTCGCATTCAAGGATTATTCACATTGTGACAGACAATTGAATATCCTAGTAGGGTCTGTCCAGTACATCCAATGTACCCATGAGTCTACATCTTATTCCATGCTCGAAGCATCCTATAAGATTAGAGGACATATTAGTCTCAATCATATCAAGGCTGTCTCATGTTCACCAAGATATATCGACTAAGGACTTATAGCATGTCAGCCTAGCTGAACAGCATTTGAGACATTATTCAGAAGAACACTTATTGCAGCAGACAATGTAACAAACTGAATAACAACCATGCCTTTATAAACATAAGAGTTTATTACATGATACTGATACAATCCCAAGGCCTCAAACATTAGCCTTAAGGGCATACCCCAACAATCTCCCACTTGCACTTAATCTAATGGTTGAGAAATCTCAAACCCATATTATTACAGTGCTTCTCATGCTTCTGCTGCGCCAGAGGCTTGGTAAGCGGGTCTGCCAGATTGTCATCTGTATGAACCTTGCAAACTTTGATCTCGCCACGATCTATGATCTCCCTGATCAAATGAAACCGTCTCTGTATGTGCTTGGACTTCTGGTGCGACCGTGGTTCCTTTGCTTGTGCGATTGCTCCAGTGTTATCACAGAAGATAACCAAAGGATCTGCACTCGAAGGAACAACACCAAGTTCTCTCACGAACTTACGAATCCACACTGCCTCCTTGGATGCTTCCGAGGCTGCAACATACTCGGCTTCTGTTGTGGAATCAGCAACAGTTGACTGTTTGAAACTCTTCCACACCACTGCTCCACCATTCAAGCTAAAGACATAGCCTGATTACGATCGGAAATCATCCTGGTCAGACTGGAACGAAGCGTCAGTATATCCTTCTATACTGAGTTCTTCCTGACCACCATATAGCAAGAACATATCTTTGGTCCTCCGCAGATATTTTAAAATGTTCTTGACCGCAACCCAGTGCGCCATACCTGGATTACTTTGGAACCGACTGGTCACGCTTAACCCATAAGCGACGTCTGGGCGAGTACACAACATCGCATACATAATGGATCCAATAGCCGAAGCATAAGGCGTATTGTCCATTTCATCTTTCTCAGTCTGTGTTTGTGGACACTGACTCTTCGAAAGATTCAGACCATGTCTGACTGGAAGATATCCTCTTTTAGAATTCTCTAAATGAAATCTCTCCAGGACTTTATCGATGTAAGTACTCTGGCACAGCCCGAGAAGCCTCTTAGATCTATCCCTGTAGATCTTCACACCTAATACATAGGCTGCTTCTCCTAGATCTTTCATCTGGAAACATTTCCTTAACCATGCCTTAACCGCATGCATTTCAGGAATGTCATTTCCAATGATCAAGATATCATCGACGTAGAGGACTAGGAAAGTAATCACGCTCCCACTAAACCTCTTATATACACACGGGTCATCCTCTTTCTTGATGAAACCAAACTCAGAGATTGATTCATCAAAACGAATATTCCAGCTTCTTGATGCTTGTTTAAGTCCATAAATGGACTTCTTTAACTTGCATATTTTATGACGATCTGATGGATTAGTGAAACCTTCTGGTTGTGTCATATACACATCCTCATCCAGATTTCCATTAAGGAAAGCTGTTTTCACATCCATTTGCCAGATCTCATAATCATAATATGCAGCTATCGCGAAAAGAATCCGAATAGACTTAAACATGGCTACAGGTGAGAAAGTTTCATCATAATCTATCCCGTAGATTTGTTTGAAACCTTTCGCAACTAGCCTGCCTTTATAGGTAACCACGTTACCATCCATGTCAATCTTCTTCTTGAAGATCCATTTACAGCCTATAGGGATTACTCCCGGAGGCGGATCAGCCAAATCCCAAACTTGGTTATCTGACATGGAGTCCATCTCGGCGCGCATAGCTTCAAGCCATCTCGCTGACTCCGGTCCCCTGACCGCATCCGCATAAGTGAGGGGTTCATCATTATCAATGATGTAGACTCCGTCATAGCGCTCAGGCTGTCGACGGATCCTTCCCGATCTTCGCGGTTCCCGTGATATCTGAGCCTCAGGTTGTTCAATAACCTGTTCTACCGGCTCAAGCTCATCCAACTGTGCTTGAGCACTTTGTCCTTCCTCTGGATTCACATCCAACTTTATTTCTCTCCCACTGGCCTCTTGCAGAAGAAACTCCTTCTCAAGAAATATGGCCGTCCGAGCAACAAATACCTTGTTCTCTTTGGGATCGAAGAAATAATAACCCTTAGTTTCCTTAGGGTAACCGACAAAGATACATTTCTCAGATCTGCTCTCTAGTTTCCCAGAGGCGAGCTTTTTGACATAAGCCTCGCAGCCCCAGATCCTGATAAATGTCAAGCTCGGCTGTTTCCCATACCATAACTCATATGGAGTCTTAGAAACTGCCTTGGATGGCACTCGGTTTAGTACCTTTGCAGCTGTCTCCAGTGCAAATCCCCAAAAGGAATATGGAAGAGTAGCCTGACTCATCATAGAACGAACCATATCAAGTAACGTTCTATTTCTCCTCTCAGACACACCATTCCATTGCGGTGTTCCTGGCGGAGTGAGCTGTGAGATAATCCCACACTCCTTCAGATAGTCAGTAAACGCATGACTCAAGTATTCTCCACCTCGATCAGAACGAAGTGCCTTGATATTTTGGCCTAGCTGATTCTGTACTTCATTCTTGAACTCTTTGAACTTGTCAAAAGATTCACTTTTATGTCTCATTAGATAGACATAACCATATCTACTGAAATCATCAGTAAAGGTAATGAAGTACTGATAGCCACCTCTGGCATGTTTACTAAATGGCCCACACACATCACTGTGTATAAGGTCAAGTAAACCTGAAGCCCTTTGACCTTTGTAAGGAAAAGGTGACTTCGTCATTTTACCCATTAAACAAGCTTTGCATGTATCAATCTCCTCATAGGAGAATGATCCCAGCAGTCCATGATCATGCAACCGCTTAATGCGTTTCTTGTTAATATGGCCTAAATGACTATGCCATAGCAAGGTGCTGTCATCAACATATTTGGCTTCTTAATATCAATATTTTGTATAGAACATTCCATGTCTAACATGAATAATCCATTGTTAATTGAACCAGTAGCATAAACAATATTATCAAGAGAAAGAACACACTTTGAAATATTGCATTCAAAGGAAAACCCCTTCCTGACAAGAGCAGGAATGGAGATAATATTCTTAGTAATGCTGGGAACAAAGTAACAACTGTTTAGTTCTAATACAAGCCCAGATGGCAAAGAGATGAAATAGTCTCCTACAGCAACAGCAGCAACCCGTGCCCTGTTTCCAACTCGTAGGTCCACCTCATACTGTCCCACCTGTCTTCTTCTCTTGAGTTCCTGTACATTTGAACAAATGTGAACTCCACATGCAGTGTCCAACACCCATGAAATAGAAGAAGATGAAACCATGACTTCCGTCACGTATATACCTGAGCCAGAAGCGATGCTTCCCCTCTTATCTCCTTGGAGCGCTTTACAGTCCTTTTTCCAGTGACCCAGCTGGCCACAGTGGAAACATCTGTATTCCTTTGACCGCTTAACTTTTTGCTTCAGAGCCTTGCTGTAACTCTTGACAGGGGCCTTGCCCTTCTTCCCCTTCTTCTTGTTCCTTGAAGGAACCATTAAGACAGAGGTCGAAGGCTTTCCCTTCAGAGTCTCCTCAGTAGTCAAGAGCATATTCAGCAGCTCTGCCGGCGTACAATCGATTTTGTTCATATTAAAGTTAATAATGAACGCATCGAAAGAGGGCGGGAGAGACTGCAGAATAATGTCTACAGCAAGCTCCTGGTTGATGGTATGCCCCAGTTTCTCTAGAGCCTCCTTGTGCCCAATCATCTTGAGCACATGAGCTCCCACTGGGCTCCCTTCAGCCAGTTTGCTCTGGAAGAACAGCTTTGTCAGATTATAGCGTTCTGTCCTCGCCTGTGCAGCATACAGCATTTTGAGGTTTGCTATCATGTCTATTACAGACATATCCTCATGCTGACGCTGCTGCGGTGGCGTCATAGATGCTAGCATCAGGCAAGCGACATCAATGCTATCATTGACGTGCTTTTCATAAGCTTCCCGAACCGCCCTTGCGGCGTTCGGAGCGGGCTGAGGCGGTATCGCCGTCTCGAGGACATACAGTTTCCTCTCTGCCTTAAGAACGATCTTAAGGTGTCCGAACCAGTCTGAGAAGTTCGGCCCAGCAAACTTCTCCCTTTCCAGTAGGGATCGCACATTGAAGCTCATGGTGTTCGTTGCTGCAGGAATCTACAACAATGCAAGAACAGCAAGGTCAGTATCAATGTAAAGAATCAATTCAGGACTTAAGAATGATTCTTTTTCTCACTATTTTATCTGACTGAAAAATCCATTAAAACAGTCCGAAAGAGTAAAACTCTTTTAGTGAGATGGGATCCAGATTTCATACTTGGTCTCCGCGTCCCGCTCAGGCGAGATAAGATGCACAGAGAGTACAAGCACTAATCTCTGGTAGGCAGTCCCTGCCAATCGCCAACCCGTGCGATTCCCCTTCATCTGGGCAATCCAGCAGACTGTGCCAACTGAGTTGGTACAACACAGTCTCTGACCCCACAGATGGCTGCCTCCATGTGCTACCATATGCGCCACATATGTAGCCTACATGGTCAAGCTGACCCGACCTACTCCCTGGACCACCACGTGCTATGCTGAGCAACGAGAAGCGATAAATCCCTTCTCTGTAACACGCAGGTGTAATCCCGCACCGTCTGAAGATAGATGGACGTGCCCACTGAGTGGGTACAACACGGCTCCAACGATAATCAGAACAGTGAGGTTTCGCGTCAGAAGGCTTACGAGCTTGATATTTAATCGTTGGATTTTAACGGTTTTTTATCTTCTTCACTATCATGCAAGTCCTATGGTGATAGCAGAAGATAAACTAATCATGCAATTCTAATATTTAAACAATAAAAGAAAGCATGGATCTTATGTGGTAAAAGCCCATAAGCCTAAGTTAGACCTTAATATCATTTAAGTCTTCACTAGCTTTTCTTCATGGGTCTTTTGCTGCTCATCTGGCCCAAATCAGGGCCCAAGCGCCAACTGTAAGATCCAAGGATCTTAAGTCCTGGTAAGCATTATTTGTATTTAAATAAAATCATTAGCTGTGATATTTTATTATGATTTAAATAAAATTATTGGATGCTAATTAACTGGCTTATTGATTGTTAATTTGTAATTATTTGATTTGAGTTTATTTGGTTGTTAATTTATTGTAAATTAATTAGAGATTATTTATTTGATTATTGGCTGTTAATTTATGATGAATTATTATTGGTTGTTCATAATAAATTAATTAGGATTTATGGGTTGTAAATTGTAAGTTAATTAATTACAGTTTGTTGGTTAATTAATTAGACCTTATTGGTTAATTAATTAGACCTTATTGGTTAATTAAATCCTTATTGGATATTAATTAAATCCTTATTGGATTTCGGTTAAGTGATTGGTTATTTGTAAGTTAATTAAATTACTTGGTTAACTATGGGTTATTGGGTTTGAAAATTTAAAAACCCAAAGTTTAAGTGGTAATATCGACTAGGGTGAGATTATTGGCGATTTTTGGAGTCTTGAGAAAAATTAGGGTGGCGGCTTGAAGAAGTGGCGATTATTGAAGAGTTTTGAGGCGATTTTTCTCCATCTTCTTCCCTTGGCGAATTTCCCTTGAGGTGAAACTTTCTTGGCGATTTCTTGGAGATCCTTTGGGTGACTTCAAAGGCTTTGGACGATTTTTGTTGGGGAGATTTTTAACCTAAGTTTCAAGGTGAGTGGGTTGTCTTAATTGATTCCTAACAATTGGGTTGTGTTATTGATGCATGAGATTGATTAGAGATTTGCAATGTTAAAAACCGAAAATTCAAGACTTCTTCTTGTGATAACCGAAAGTTATAATGGTATAATTGTCATGGAAACCGAATATTTATATATCCTTATTATTCATGAAACCGAATTTAAGATCTTCTTGTATTTTCATGAAAACCGAAATTTTGTAAAAGGTATGTATCTCATGAAATCGAAAATTGTGGCATGAAATTTAAGGTATTTTTATAGGGATTTTTGGTAGCTTTAGATCATTGAATTTTGAGCATGAAATTCTTGTTAACTAGGTATTTTATAGGGAATTTTGGTAACATTAGATCAATGATTTTTATAGCATGTATGAAAACCGATACCTTTATAATTGTAGTTAAACCGAAATTTTTATAGTTGTAGTTAACATGTTTACATGTGGTAATTTGTGGTAATTTGTAAAGTGATTTATAAGAATACATGTTTTACAATTTATGTTGATTTTATGGATGCTTTATAAATGCTATTAACGCTACCTTGGTTATTTCTTTATGTGTGTAACATATTATATGTTTATGGTCATGTATTTTGTTTGAGAAAATTTGGGTGATAACATAGCAAAATTTGATTAAACTAATCAGCATGAAATTTAAGGACTACACTATATTCGGTGATATTCGAATATAAAATATTATGTGTTATGTTATGTGAATTTTGAACAATATGTGTGATTATGTGAATTTGGAAAATTATGGGTTATGTAAATTTGGAAAATTATGTGATTATGTGATGGTTAGGACTAAGGCTAGGTGTAACTATGAACTCAAGGGGATAGTCCTTATGTGTTATGTTAAGGGTTTGAATTTCAGCCCTGTATTGTGATATGTGAGGAGGTTGATGTTCAGCCTGCCTATTATGATTATTGTGATGGGGGTTGATGCCTGCCCGATATGATTTTTGTGATGACTATCCTAGAGTCCAGTTGACACTTAGGAGTCCACCTTTGTGAAATATGTTCACCTATGTGAAATATGAAATAAGATGTGTCTGTTGTCCAGTAGGAACCTTTTGGGAGAACGGGTTTTGACGCAAAGTGCCATGTCTTGGTCGGACAGGGGCCACCTCTTGATGTCATTACTCTTTTATGTGTTGGGGTGATATAAGACGCAAAGTGCCATGTCTTGATCAGACAGGGGCCACCTCTTGATGTCATCACTCAGTTTATGATGTTGGGTGTGTGGAGCAAAGTGCCACGCCGTGACTCGGCGGGGGCCACCTCTTGAATCTATACACAATCCATCGATGTGTTTATGGGGTGTTTTAGAGCAAAGTGCCACGTCGTGACCTGGCGGGGGCCACCTCTTGATTCTACTCACTGTCCATGTTTATGTGTTGCACGAGATTTTGCAGCTCCCAGTGCTTAGGCCAAAGCCGGGTTAGACCATATTGGTCACTACTGAATATGCTGGACAACTAGGTTAATTAAGTATGGTGTGTTTAGTTGGTTTAGAATATATGTGTTTAATTGGGTTAGAGTAAAACTCTAGAACCTGAATTTGTAATATGCTAGTGTGTACATTTAACTGTCTATATGACTTCTGTTTCTTTATTTTGTTATATGTTGACATAATGTTCCTGTTAAAGATTTTTAAAATAATCTGCCTATATTTTTGAATGTATGTTCTGGATGGTCGATTTAGACTATCCACTCACTGGGCTGTGTAGCTCACCCCTCACTATTTTCAGGCATAGAGCAGGGGCGCATGTCTTGAGTGCTTTGGCGTGGATAATTATGCTGTTTGCTGTTTTAAGAATTTTTATGCTTAATTCTTGGGGCCGGTTGTGGCCTTAACATAAATTATATGAACTATGTGAATCATGAGACTATGTGAACTATGTGAATTATGTTGCCGGTTATGGCAGTCTTATGAGTTTGATTTTTGTGTCACCGCGGGCTTCAGCCTGGTTTCGGTGTTTGATATGAGTTTATAAAATCGATTTTGTGATTTTGTTGTGAATTTCGGTTTATGGTGTATTCTTTGTAATCAGGTTTTGATATATCTGTAACTTGCATATGTCTAGTGCAAGTATTGCCTGGTGGCAGGTACCTTTTTGGATTTTATGGTTTTGATACGGATTTAATATAGCTGTGGATTTGATATAACTGTTGCCTTGCATATGTCTAGTGCAAGGATTGCGTGGTGGCAGGTACCCTTATGAGATTTATGAGATTTGAGTTTTGTGAATTTGTATGTATGAATTTATGGAAATTTTTCAGATCGTGTTTTCTTGAACTCGGTTTTACCTAGCATATGATCGATCTTATATGAAACATCCTGTATCATTTGTGAATTGTGCCATTAGTTTGGGGTTATGAATGTGGGATGTTACAGAATGGTATCAGAGGAATTGGCTAGCTAAAACTTAGTTTGGGGGAAAACATGTTTGTGTATTGCTAGACACCTGTTAGGTTTATGATTGTTTCCTGACTATGATATGTGTGTGTAGGCATTTAAGATGGTGCGGACCAGAGGAAATGCTAGTGATGAGGGCGAGCAGACCCCGAACCTCACGAGAACTATTGAGGCTCTGACTGGCATGGTTCAGCAACAAGGTGCTATGATAGAGAGGCAAGCTCAGATGCTGCAGCAGCAGCAGACTCAGCATCAAGAGGCACAACATCAGCTTTTGCAGCAGCTGACTCGAGAGAGACCCCAGACTACTACTCGGGCAGTGGGGGATGACTCTCAGGAGGGCGCTCACAGGCGCTATGCTTCGCTTGTGAGTGAATTCCAGAAACTGGGTCCCAACTTTGTTTATGGGGGCTCAGAATCCAGTACTGCTGAGAATTGGCAGTTGTGCTTGGAAAAGATTTTCCAAGTCATGCGCTGCTCAGATGAGGATAAGTTATGTCTGACCACCTATATGATGCGTAGTGACGCAGATGAGTGGTGGAAAGGCGTGGTGAGACTTGCCGAAGAAAGACATGAGACTGTAGATTGGCCTTACTGTTGGGGTATGCCCTTAAGGCTAATGTTTGAGGCCTATGGGAATGTATCTGTATCATGTAATAAACTCTTATGTTTATAAAGGCATGGTTGTTATTCAGTTAGCTACATTGTCTGCTGCAATATATGTTCTTCTGAATAATGTCTCAAAGCTGTTCAGCTGGGCTGACATGCTATTAAGTCCTTAGTCGATGTATCTTGGTGAACATGAGACAGCCTTGATATTGTTAAGACTAATATGTGTTCTAATCTTATAGGATGCTTCGAGCATGGAATAAGATGTAGACTCATGGGTACATGGGATGTACTGGACAGACCCTACTAGGATGTTCAATTGTTTGTCACAATGTGAATATTCCTTGATTATGACAAGTGGCACATTTCCTCTGACTTGAGATCACTTGTGTTTTCTAAATGATGATTGTCATTGTTTTGAGATAGTTCAATATCGTTTGAAACATAATGATTATAGACTATCTTGGATGATGAGCTTGAGTCAGGTTAGGGCACTAGTGATAGACATAGGATTGCCGTCTCCTTGTTTAAGGAGTGTGATGTTCTAAAGGGGCCCCCTGGATGAGATGATTGAGAGAGTGTATGGCCATACCCAGGTGACTATGATCATCTGATCTAATCATGCTCATCATATTGGAATTACAAGCTTGACAGGCTTGTCCAATAAGAACATCCAGTGGCAAAGGAAAAATGCATGCCTTGTGATTTGATTCACACTTGTGCTGTTTTTGGGTGTAGTCTTGGAAGACTCTTTTCTTTATATCGGGAGACAGTGATGTGTTGCTAGATACCTCTCACTGATCGTGATAACGTAAGTTGTCGTTACCGACATTTAAAGGAAACCCTTTGGGTGGCACAATTTGATGATATGGCTTACTTAAGTCAGATCGTGTGGACTGAATTATTTGGGTTCAGTTTAAAGGGATTTAATCTCTGATTGTAAGTGAGATCTGGTCTGATCATGTTTGATTGATTAGGGCTTGAGATCGGTAAGCTTTGATCGAGAGAATGCATGCCAGATCGGTCAGATCAGGGGCATCGTTGAGATCGACGGTTAGATCGTGAACCTTAGGGTTTATTTAAGATCTAGACTAGATCATTGGCTTGATTGGTTCTTAAACCGAACCAAAGTGAACCGGCTCACTAAATGAGCGCTTGGTTCATAGGGAGAGGAGTAGGCGACAAGTTCACTTGGCGTGAACGTTGTGGTGAGGAGTGGTTACTATTTTTAGTAACCATGATCTCCACTTGAGGGGGCTCTCGTCCGAATAGAGTATGCTCTATTTTCGCCACTTCCCATATTCCTCTCGCCCATATTCCTCTCGACATTCTTGTGTGAGTGCGGCGACGCTTGACGGATTGAGGAGGATTCGGCCAAGAGAGATTGACATCTCATTTTCCCTTCACTCGTCAAAGGACCTCTTGGAACCTTGCTAGCACAAGGAGCACCAAGAGAGATAGCGACATCATCTTGTGTGTGACGACAAGGAGAAGATCTCGTTTGATCTTTACTTCCAAGGTGCCATCTAGAAATGGCAATGGTATGGATCGAATCATCTCTTATGCAATCGGTTTTTCCTTTAAGTTGATTATATAAGGTGCATGCGATTCTTAGAGACCCTATCCGCTGCTTGAAATTTGTTTTGCACCATGCTGGGTTTCGCCCCCCTCTTGAAAGGGGTTCCTACACTTACTTCTTGTCTCGATTTAACGAGAAGTACTTCCCAGATAGTTTGGTGGAGGACCGAGAGGTGGAATTTATTCACCTGGAGCAGGGTGATATGACTGTGGACCAGTATGAATTACAGTTCACGAAATTGGGAAAGTATGCTCCTCATCTGATAAACACTGAAAAGAGGAGAGCTACCAAGTTTCTCAGAGGTCTCAGATGGGACATTAGAGAGCAGGTTGGTGCTCAACATTTGGAGACCTATGTTGAGACTGTTGGGCGAGCACGCACCATTGAGAGGTATATATCTGAGAGGAGTTCTCATGTTGCCGTGGCAGTGGTTCCTGCAGCTGAGGCGGCGGTTCCTCAGTATGGTAGTGGCGGCAAGGGTAAGAAGTACCCTAAGCATAAAGACTACAAGAAGAGCAGGTATAAGCCTTACTCCTACAAGGCACCGCAGCAGACCAGGGATGCACCACAGCAGTTCAGGGATGCCAGGGATGTAAGAAACGGTATCACTTGTAGATATTGTGGGCTCAAGGGACACCTAGTGAAAGACTGTCATAAGAAGAATGGCGTGTGCTTCAGGTGTAAGAAACCTGGGCACATGGCCAGGGACTGCAAAGAGCCTGAGATACAGCCTAGAGGCGCAGATAAGCCTACAGTCCAGACTAGAGTTTATGCTGTGGCTGAGAAGGATACACGAGCTTCCCGATCCGTCGTGGAAGGTACTTTATTCGTATTTGATCAGTTAGCCCGCATATTATTTGACCCTGGTGCAAATTTATCTTTTGTATCTGTTAAGTTTGCTGCATGTTTACCTGTGTTACCTAAGGTGATGAATTATGCTGTGTCTATGAGTACTCCCTTAGGAAAATCGTTATCTACAGATACTGTTTGTGCTGACTGTGTAGTACATGTAGAGGGTTATGAGTTTCTGGTAGATCTAATCCTCTTAGACATGCAAGATTATGATATCATCTTAGGAATGGATTGGTTGTCTTCCCATCATGCCTCTGTGGATTGCTTTGAGAAAGTAATCACTTTGAATTTGTTAGATGGGAATCGACTGTTTGTGAGAGGTCTAGTGTCAGACCAAGGACCGCATGTGATATCTTTCCTGCAGGCCAGGAAATTACTTGCTAATGGGTGCAAGGGTTATCTTGCGCATGTTAAGGTGCAGGATGATTCTACTTCTGATCTGACTCAGATGGAGGTGGTGAAAGAATTTCCTGATGTGTTCTCTGAGGAATTTTCAGGCTTGCCACCAATAAGAGAAGTAGAATTTGGCATTGAGTTGGCGCCAGGTACGGCACCTATCTCCAGAGCTCCTTATCGTATGGCTACTTCAGAGTTGGCCGAGCTTAAGAAACAACTGGAGGAATTGCTAGAGAAAGGGTATATTCGGCCTAGTGCTTCTCCCTGGGGAGCGCCAGTGCTATTTGTGAAGAAGAAAGATGGAACCCTGAGGATGTGTATAGACTACAGGCAACTGAACCAAGTGACTATCAAGAATAAGTATCCTCTTCCCAGAATTGATGATCTATTTGATCAATTACAGGGAGCGACAGTGTTCTCTAAGATTGATCTGAGATCAGGATATTATCAGCTTAGAGTCAAGGATGAGGATATATTTAAGACTGCTTTCAGGACCAGGTATGGGCATTTCGAATTTTTAGTTATGCCTTTTGGACTGACAAATGCACCTGCTGTCTTCATGGATTTGATGAACAGGGTATTCCATGAGTTGCTTGACTCTTGTGTGGTGGTCTTTATAGACGATATATTGGTGTACTCTCAGACTACCTCAGATCATGTCAGTGACTTGCGCAGAGTGCTGGAGGTTCTGAGGAAGAACCGATTATATGCCAAGGCTAGTAAGTGTGAGTTCTGGCTAGAGAAAATCAGCTTCTTGGGACATGTGATTTCTGGTCAGGGGGTGTCTGTGGATCCAGTTAAAGTGCAAGCCATTCTCAATTGGGGAAGACCGACTAGTGCTACTGAGATCAGAAGTTTCCTGGGTTTAGCAGGTTACCACCGGAGATTTGTTGAGGGATTCTCCAAGTTGGCGGGTCCTTTAACTAAATTAACCAGAAAGGAGGCCAAGTTTATTTGGGATGATAAGTGTGAAGAGAGCTTTCAAGAGCTGAAGAGAAGGTTGACTAGTACACCGATCCTCATTATTCCTAGTGATGGGGAAAGGTTTACTGTATATACGGATGCTTCTGGCAAAGGGTTGGGTTGTGTCTTGATGCAGAAGGGTTCTGTAGTAGCCTATGCTTCGAGACAACTGAAGGAGTATGAATTGAACTACCCTACTCATGATTTAGAGTTGGCGGCCGTAGTCTTTGCTTTGAAGATATGGCGTCACTATTTACTGGGTCAGGAGTTCGATCTGTTCACTGATCACCAGAGTCTCAAGTATATCTTCACTCAGAAGGAGTTGAACATGAGACAGAGAAGATGGATGGAGTTGATCAAAGATTATGACTTCTCTATTCAGTATCAGGCTGGAAAGGCCAATGTAGTGGCGGATGCACTGAGCAGACATCCAGTTACTTCAATAGCTGCTTTACGAGTCAGTGAGTGGCGGTTACTGCAGGAGTTCAGCGATCTCAGGATCAGTGTTTCTCCTAAAGTTCAGTCTGGTTATGTGGCTTTTCTCAGAGTACAGTCTGCTTTGTTGCAGAAGATCAGAGATCAGCAGTCTGTGGATCCGAAATTAGTTCAGATCAGGGATAGTCTGGTTGATGGCGCAGTTCAGGATTTTAGCCTGTCTGATGATGGTATTCTTCGGTTTCGTGGAAGGGTATGTGTCCCTGAGGAACCGAGCTTGAGGAAAGAAATATTGGAGGACAGCCATAACTCCAAATATTCTCTACATCCTGGCGTGACTAAGATGTATCAGGACCTCAAGAAGAGTTTTTGGTGGCCGGGCATGAAGAAAGAGGTATATGATTTTGTCTCTAGGTGTTTAACCTGTCAGACTGTAAAGGCTGAACACCAGAAGACTGGTGGTTTGTTGCAGCCCCTTCCTATTCCTGAGTGGAAGTGGGAATGCATCAGTATGTATTTTGTGTGTGGTTTGCCTAGAACCAGATTGGGTCATGATGCTATTTGGGTGATCGTTGATAGACTCACTAAATCAGCCCATTTTCTCCCGATCAAGATGACTTATCCTTTAGAGAGGCTGGCCAGATTGTACATTGATGAGATAGTCAGACTGCATGGAGTGCCTGTTGATATTGTGTCTGATAGGGACTCTCGGTTTTTGTCCAGATTTTGGAAGAGTTTACAGGAGGGTTTGGGTACTAAGTTGAGTTTTAGTACAGCATACCATCCTCAGTCTGATGGCCAGACGGAGCGTACTATACAGACTCTAGAAGACTTGTTGAGAGCTTATGTGGTTGATTGGAGTTCTGAGTGGAATCGGGATCTATCTTTGATAGAGTTCACTTATAATAATAGCTTCCACTCCAGTATTCAGATGGCTCCATATGAGGCTTTGTATGGAAGAAGGTGTAGGACTCCCTTGTGTTGGGAGGAAACTGGTGACAGAATGATTTTGAGATCTGATGCAGTTCAGGAGACTACTGATAAAGTCAGAGAGATTCAGGATAAATTGAAGATTGCTCGGGACAGACAGAAGAGTTATGCTGATGACCGTCGTCGTTCCCTGGAGTTTATGGTAGGAGATCATGTTTTCTTAAAGGTGTCACCTACTAAGGGTGTTATGAGGTTTGGCAAAAAGGGCAAGTTAAGCCCTAGGTTTGTAGGCCCTTTTGACATTATTGAGAGAATTGGTCCAGTGGCTTACCGGTTAGCTTTACCTCCTGCTATGGATCATGTGCATAATGTATTCCATGTCTCTGCTTTGAGGAAATATCATCCTGATCCATCTCATGTGTTGGAGTTGGAACCTCTTCAGATTCAGAGTGATTTGACTTTTGAGGAAAGACCTCTTCGGATTGTGGATAGAAAGGATAAAGTTTTGAGGAACAAGACTATACCTTTGGTAAAGGTTATCTGGGGAAATCAGTCAGTTGAGGAGGCGACATGGGAGACTGAAGCTGATATGAGGAAATTTTATGCTTACCTCTTTGATGATATGGATGCTGAGCTTTAGAGGACTAAAGCTTTATAAGGAGGGAGGGATGTAAGATCCAAGGATCTTAAGTCCTGGTAAGCATTATTTGGATTTAAATAAAATCATTAGCTGTGATATTTTATTATGATTTAAATAAAATTATTGGATGCTAATTAACTGGCTTATTGATTGTTAATTTGTAATTATTTGATTTGAGTTTACTTGGTTGTTAATTTATTGTAAATTAATTAGAGATTATTTATTTGATTATTGGCTGTTAATTTATGATGAATTATTATTGGTTGTTCATAATAAATTAATTAGGATTTATGGGTTGTAAATTGTAAGTTAATTAATTACAGTTTGTTGGTTAATTAATTAGACCTTATTGGTTAATTAATTAGACCTTATTGGTTAATTAAATCCTTATTGGATATTAATTAAATCCTTATTGGATTTCGGTTAAGTGATTGGTTATTTGTAAGTTAATTAAATTACTTGGTTAACTATGGGTTATTGGGTTTGAAAATTTAAAAACCCAAAGTTTAAGTGGTAATATCGACTAGGGTGAGATTATTGGCGATTTTTGGAGTCTTGAGAAAAATTAGGGTGGCGGCTTGAAGAAGTGGCGATTATTGAAGAGTTTTGAGGCGATTTTTCTCCATCTTCTTCCCTTGGCGAATTTCCCTTGAGGTGAAACTTTCTTGGCGATTTCTTGGAGATCCTTTGGGTGACTTCAAAGGCTTTGGACGATTTTTGTTGGGGAGATTTTTAACCTAAGTTTCAAGGTGAGTGGGTTGTCTTAATTGATTCCTAACAATTGGGTTGTGTTATTGATGCATGAGATTGATTAGAGATTTGCAATGTTAAAAACCGAAAATTCAAGACTTCTTCTTGTGATAACCGAAAGTTATAATGGTATAATTGTCATGGAAACCGAATATTTATATATCCTTATTATTCATGAAACCGAATTTAAGATCTTCTTGTATTTTCATGAAAACCGAAATTTTGTAAAAGGTATGTATCTCATGAAAACCGAAAATTGTGGCATGAAATTTAAGGTATTTTTATAGGGATTTTTGGTAGCTTTAGATCATTGAATTTTGAGCATGAAATTCTTGTTAACTAGGTATTTTATAGGGAATTTTGGTAACATTAGATCAATGATTTTTATAGCATGTATGAAAACCGATACCTTTATAATTGTAGTTAAACCGAAATTTTTATAGTTGTAGTTAACATGTTTACATGTGGTAATTTGTGGTAATTTGTAAAGTGATTTATAAGAATACATGTTTTACAATTTATGTTGATTTTATGGATGCTTTATAAATGCTGTTAACGCTACCTTGGTTATTTCTTTATGTGTGTAACATATTATATGTTTATGGTCATGTATTTTGTTTGAGAAAATTTGGGTGATAACATAGCAAAATTTGATTAAACTAATCAGCATGAAATTTAAGGACTACACTATATTCGGTGATATTCGAATATAAAATATTATGTGTTATGTTATGTGAATTTTGAACAATATGTGTGATTATGTGAATTTGGAAAATTATGGGTTATGTAAATTTGGAAAATTATGTGATTATGTGATGGTTAGGACTAAGGCTAGGTGTAACTATGAACTCAAGGGGATAGTCCTTATGTGTTATGTTAAGGGTTTGAATTTCAGCCCTGTATTGTGATATGTGAGGAGGTTGATGTTCAGCCTGCCTATTATGATTATTGTGATGGGGGTTGATGCCTGCCCGATATGATTTTTGTGATGACTATCCTAGAGTCTAGTTGACACTTAGGAGTCCACCTTTGTGAAATATGTTCACCTATGTGAAATATGAAATAAGATGTGTCTGTTGTCCAGTAGGAACCTTTTGGGAGAACGGGTTTTGACGCAAAGTGCCATGTCTTGGTCGGACAGGGGCCACCTCTTGATGTCATTACTCTTTTATGTGTTGGGGTGATATAAGACGCAAAGTGCCATGTCTTGATCAGACAGGGGCCACCTCTTGATGTCATCACTCGGTTTATGATGTTGGGTGTGTGGAGCAAAGTGCCACGCCGTGACTCGGCGGGGGCCACCTCTTGAATCTACACACAATCCATCGATGTGTTTATGGGGTGTTTTAGAGCAAAGTGCCACGTCGTGACCTGGCGGGGGCCACCTCTTGATTCTACTCACTGTCCATGTTTATGTGTTGCACGAGATTTTGCAGCTCCCAGTGCTTAGGCCAAAGCCGGGTTAGACCATATTGGTCACTACTGAATATGCTGGACAACTAGGTTAATTAAGTATGGTGTGTTTAGTTGGTTTAGAATATATGTGTTTAATTGGGTTAGAGTAAAACTCTAGAACCTGAATTTGTAATATGCTAGTGTGTACATTTAACTGTCTATATGACTTCTGTTTCTTTATTTTGTTATATGTTGACATAATGTTCCTGTTAAAGATTTTTAAAATAATCTGCCTATATTTTTGAATGTATGTTCTGGATGGTCGATTTAGACTATCCACTCACTGGGCTGTGTAGCTCACCCCTCACTATTTTCAGGCATAGAGCAGGGGCGCATGTCTTGAGTGCTTTGGCGTGGATAATTATGCTGTTTGCTGTTTTAAGAATTTTTATGCTTAATTCTTGGGGCCGGTTGTGGCCTTAACATAAATTATATGAACTATGTGAATCATGAGACTATGTGAACTATGTGAATTATGTTGCCGGTTATGGCAGTCTTATGAGTTTGATTTTTGTGTCACCGCGGGCTTCAGCCTGGTTTCGGTGTTTGATATGAGTTTATAAAATCGATTTTGTGATTTTGTTGTGAATTTCGGTTTATGGTGTATTCTTTGTAATCAGGTTTTGATATATCTGTAACTTGCATATGTCTAGTGCAAGTATTGCGCTGTGGATTTGATATAACTGTTGCCTTGCCTATGTCTAGTGCAAGGATTGCGTGGTGGCAGGTACCCTTATGAGATTTATGAGATTTGAGTTTTGTGAATTTGTATGTATGAATTTATGGAAATTTTTCAGATCGTGTTTTCTTGAACTCGGTTTTACCTAGCATATGATCGATCTTATATGAAACATCCTGTATCATTTGTGAATTGTGCCATTAGTTTGGGGTTAAGAATGTGGGATGTTACACCAACTGCAGCTCAGGTGCACCCACCAGGTAAATGCGCCTGTCCCAGAGTCGAACCCTGGACCTCCCACCTGGTCTAGCCACTGCTGCATGCGCCTCTGCCAAGTGTGCTCTGTGCTCTTGTCTGATTAATTTACAAATTAATCTATCTAGACAAGATTGACTCGCAGGTCAATTACATTTTATAAATTAAAAACAATGTGATGCGCAGATCACAATAATTAATTTACATTTTAATACAGGCACACAGGGCCCAGCACAGCACACATTTAACATGGGCAGCCCACATAAGAATAAATAAACAAGCATATGCATCATTCAACATGTGATCCAATCATGAAAATTAAATTTCGAAAACCCCATAGGCATCAATTTTAATTTTCTTATATGCCCTCACTACCTTACAACGGTTCATTACTAGGGATCCACTCATCCAACCTAGTCAGATCCACTGCCCTTACATGCACCAAGTCCTAACTGACTTGAGTCGACCAAAAGGTCAACAATGCATGCGCCAAGGGCTGAACAACCCTCATGAGTTCTGGCAAGCGGGCGTGACCCCGGGCCTAACTCATGTTTGTTCACTAGTCGTCTCAATCAGACACCGCTACACGCCTGTCTGCAGTCGACCTATAGCCACCAGATGCTTGCGCACAGGTGCTATCTGGTCAACCCATCAAGGCTGTCAGATGGTCTGATCAGACATTTTGGATCTAACCTAGGGGATGACTTCAACCCTAATAACCCGTCTAAGGGTTTACAGTAAGGCCTTAGATCTATGTGAGTCGCGCATGTCATGAAAGTTTTGAGAACAAAAACTAAAACATGTAAAGCATGCGCCAACAAAAGTTCATCTCATACATGCGCCACAAACAAAATACATCTTTCTAGTATTTTCGCATGATGAGAAATATTAGATCTAAACATTCAACATACATGGATCACCATAAGCAATCATATGAATATATAAAAACCTAGCCTCTGATACCAATTGTAGGACCCCTTTCAAGAGGGGGCCGAAACCCTAAGGGAGGCGCATATAAAATTCGCATAGGAAGCTAGGGTTTCAAGAGATCTTAATATATCATATGATCAACTTTCGAATGCTAGTATAGAAGAGAAAGATCCATACCATTGCCATCGCTTGGATGGTGTCTTGGAAGGAGAGAGCAAGAGAGATCTCCTCCAAAGGTGACGCACACAAATGATGTCGCCTACTTTCTTGGTGCTCCTTGTGCTAGCAAGGTTCCAAGAAGTCTTGATCGAATGAAAAAGGGATGAGAGAGTGAATCCTTGCTTGGCGATTTCTCCTTCCTTGTCGTCAACTCCACCAACACTTCGAAAAAAAAACTCAGAGACACGAGAGAGAGGAGCGACAATAGGCGTCAGGGAGAAAAACGAGAGGCATGGTCACGTTTAGAGACATGCTTTCTAAAAATAGAAAGCCTCAACGTTCATGCGCTCATGCGACTATGGGTTTGCCCAAAGCGCATTTTTCTCATCACTTGAACCATGCGCTCATGTAATGAGCCAGTTCAAATCGAGTTGGTTCGGTTCAAGAAACCAAACAAGCCAAGCAACTAGTCCAGATCATAATAAACCCATAAGGCTTAAGATCTGACCGTTGATCTCTTGATGCTCCTGATCTCACTGATCTAGCATCTATTCTCTCGATCGAAGCTTACCGATCTCAAGCCCTAATCAATCAAACATGATCAGACCAGATCTCACTTACAATCAGAGATCAAATCCCTTTAAACTGAACTTAAACAATTCAGTCCACACGATCTGACTTAAGTAAGCCATATCATCAAATTGTGCGACCCTGAGGGTTTCCTTCAATGTCGGTAACGATAACTCATGTTATCACGATCAGTGAGGGGTATCTAGCAACACATCACTGTCTCCCGATATAAAGAAAAGAGTCTTCCAAGACTACACCCAAACCACAGCACAAGTGTGAATCAACTCACAAGGCATGCATATTTCCTTTGCCACTGGATGTTCTTATTGGACAAGCGTGTCAAGCTTGTAACTCCAATATGATGAGCATGATTAGATCAGATGAACACAGTCACCTGGGTATGGCCATACACTTTCTCAATCATCTCATCCAGGGGGCCCCTTTAGAACATCACACTCTAATTAAAGAGACAGCAATCCTTTGTCTATCACTAATGCCCTAACATGACTCAAGCTCACCATCCAAGATAGTCTATAACCATTATGTTTCAAATGATATTGAACTACCTTAAAACAATGACAATCATCATTTAGAAACATAAGTGATCTCAAGTCAGAGGAAATGTGCCACTTGTCGCATTCAAGGATTATTCACATTGTGACAGACAATTGAATATCCTAGTAGGGTCTGTCCAGTACATCCAATGTACCCATGAGTCTACATCTTATTCCATGCTCGAAGCATCCTATAAGATTAGAGCACATATTAGTCTCAATCATATCAAGGCTGTCTCATGTTCACCAAGATATATCGACTAAGGACTTATAGCATGTCAGCCTAGCTGAACAGCATTTGAGACATTATTCAGAAGAACACTTATTGCAGCAGACAATGTAACAAACTGAATAACAACCATGCCTTTATAAACATAAGAGTTTATTACATGATACTGATACAATCCCAAGGCCTCAAACATTAGCCTTAAGGGCATACCCCAACACTTTTGACTCTCTCCTTGCCTTCTGGACTTCAGTTAGAGTTAGATAATTGCTATTATGTACCTTCCCAAAAACATTGTATATATTCCTTGCTTGGCAAGGGAAGGATTTAAATTTGAAATAAAAGAGGACTCTTGTTCTTTTTCACTTGCAAATGTGTTTTATGGGAAGGGTACCTTATGCAATGGATTATATGTCTTGGACATGAATAACTCTATATATAACATAAATCATAAAAGGATCAAACTGAGTGGTTCAGTTAGTGCGTACCTTTGGCATTGTCACTTAGCCCATATAAACAAGAATCGCATTCAACAACTTCATGCAAATGGATTGCTAGATTCAACCTCCTTGGAGGAGTTTGATGCTTGTGAGCCATGTTTATTAGGGAAGATGACAAAAGCACCTTTCACCAAGATTGGTGAGGGGCAGGACGTTTGTTGGATCTCATACATAGTGATGTGTGTGGGCCATTCAGTAAACAAGCCAGAGGAGGGTACAACTACTTCATCACATTTACTGATGATTTCAGTACATATGGTTATGTCTATTTGATGAGACATAAGTCCGAATCCTTTGAGAAATTTAAGGAGTTCAGACATGAAGTAGAGAACTAGCTTAGTAGATCTATTAAGACTCTTCGATTAGATCGTGGTGGAGAGTACCTGAGCAGTGAGTTCTTTGACTATCTTAGAGAGTGTGGGATTCTATCCTAACTCACTCCTCATGGAACAGCTCAATAGACTGGTGTGTCTGAGAGGAGAAATCGAACTTTGTTGGGCATGGTTCGATCTATGATGAGTCATGCAACTCTACCATCCTCATTCCGGGGCCTTACACTTGAGACAGCTTCTCTCATACGGAATAATGTTTCCATCTAAGAGTGTCTCCAAGATTCCGTACGAGGTATGGAGTGAGAGACGCCCGAATCTCTCATTCATTAGAGTCTGGGGATGTGAGGCCGATGTCAAACATCAGGATTCTAGCAAGCTAGAACCCGGATCTGATAAATGCGTGTTTGTGGGGTATCCTAAGGAAACTAAAGGGTATTACTTCTAGATTCCCACCGAGAATAAAGTTTTTGTTGCTCGGGATGCTGTCTTTCTAAAGAAAGAATTTCTCATGAAAGAAGGCAGTGGGAAATAGTTTGACTTGGACGAGGTCCAAATGCAACCACAAAACACTGAGATGGAACCTGAGCCACCTGCACCAATTGCTGGGCAACTAGAGGCTCAGACACAGGCCCTACGTAGGACTGGGAGGATTCGTCATGCACCTAAGAGGTACGGGTCGCTGCCGACCCAACACGATGAGATCTTCATCATTGAGGATGAACCCAGGACCTATGATGAGGCGGTCGCTGGACCGGACTCCAAGAAATGGCTTGAGGCCATGAGATCCAAGATGGATTCCATGTCGGCTAACCAAGTCTGGGATTTGGTTGAGCTACCTGATGGGGTAAAACCTATAGGGTGTAAATGGGTCTTCAAGAGGAAGACTGGCATGGATGGCAACATAGTTACCTATAAGGGTAGACTTGTGGCTAAAGGATTCAAACAAGTCCACGGGGTGGACTATGATGAAATCTTTTCGCCAGTTGCCATGTTTAAATCCATTCGAATCTTGCTTGCTATTGCTACATATCATGATTATGAGATATAGCAGATGGATGTAAAGACAGCATTCCTTAACTGAAAGCTGACGGGGGATGTGTATATGACACAACCTAATGGTTTCATCTATCCTGCAGAGGCCAATAAGGTCTGCAGGCTAAAGAGATCCATTTATGGATTAAAGTAAGCTTCTCGAAGTTGGAATCTTCAATTTGATGAGGTAGTAAAAGATTATGGCTTTATCAAGAGCGAAGATGATGCCTGTGTATATAAAAAATGTAGTGGGAGCTTGGTGACATTTTGTTGGGGTATGCCCTTAAGGCTAATGTTTGAGGCCTTGGGATTCTATGAGTATCATGTATATAAACTCTTGTGTTTATAAAGGCAATGGTTGTTATTCAGTTTGTTACATTGTCTGCTGCAATACATGTGCTTCTGAATAATGTCTCAAATGCTGTTCAGCTAGGCTGACATGCAGTTATGTCCTTAGTCGAGATATCTTGGTGAACATGAGACAGCCTTGATATGGTTGAGACTAATATGTGTTCTAATCTTATAGGATGCTTCGAGCATGGAATAAGATGTAGACTCATGGGTACATTGGATGTACTGGACAGACCCTACTAGGATATTCAATTGCTTGTCACAATGTGAATAATCCTTGATTGCGACAAGTGGCACATTTCCTCTGACTTGAGATCACTTGTGTTTTCTAAATGATGATTGTCATTGTTTTGAGGTAGTTCAATATCATTTGAAACATAATGGTTATAGACTATCTTGGATGGTGAGCTTGAATCAGGTTAGGGCACTAGTGATAGATATAGGATTGCCGTCTCCTTGTTTAAGGAGTGTGATGTTCTAAAGGGCCCCCCTGGATGAGATGATTGAGAAAGTGTATGGCCATACCCAGATGACTATGTTCATCTGATCTAATCATGCTCATCATATTGGAGCTACAAGCTTGACACGCTTGTCCAATAAGAACATCCAGTGACAAAGGAAATTTGCATGCCTTGTGAATTGGATTCACACTTGTGCTGTGGTTTGGGTGTAGTCTTGGAAGACTCTTTCCTTTATATCGAGAGACAGTGATGTGTTGCTAGATACCCCTCACTGATCGTGATGACGTGAGTTATCATTACCGACATTAAAGGAAACCCTCAGGGTCGCACAAATTGATGATATGGCTTACTTAAGTCAGATCGTGTGGACTGAATTATTTGGGTTCAGTTTAAAGGGATTTAATCTCTGATTGTGAGTGAGATCTGGTCTGATCATGTTTGATTGATTAGGGCTTGAGATCGGTAAGCTTCGATCGAGAGAATAGATGCTAGATCGGTGAGATCAGGAGCATCAAGAGATGAACGGTTAGATCTGGAGCCTTAGGGTTTAATTATGATCTAGACCAGAGGGCTTGGTTTAATTTGGTGTTTGAACCAAATTTAATTGAACCAGCTCATTACTTGAGCGCATGGTTCAATAGATCAGAGATTTGCACTTGGGTAAACTCATGGGCGCATGAGGAGAAGTGGTTTACTAATTTTAGAAGCCATGACTTCTAAATCGTGACCACGCCTCACGTTGAGGTTATCATGCTCTATTCTCGCCTCTCATTTTTCTCTTTCGGCGCTTCCTTGGGTGGCGACTTCTTCACGCATTGGAGAAGGATTCGAAAAGGAGAGAACTCTCATCTCATTCCCTTCAACCAATCAAGGACCTTTTGAAGAGCTTTGCTAGCACAAAGATTCAAAGGAGCAAGCCATATTCGTTTGTGTGCGTCACCTTTGGAGAAGGAACATTTGCGCCTTTCCTTCCAAGGCACCATCCGATCGATGGCAATGGTATGAATCTAATCTGATTTATACATTATAAGGAGTTGATCACATGAACTTACATTCAATCTTTTGAAACCCTAAGATTCCGCTAGAAAATTTTGTTGCGCCTCCTATTAGGGTTTTTCCCCTTTTGTTCTAGGGGACTTTCAATTGGTATCAGAGCTGGTTGATGCATGTTCATATGATTGCTTCATGTTACTGTGTGATCCTTATTTGCGATGCATAGATCTAATTGTCATCACATGCGAAACTACATGCTAGTTTTTTTTTTTTTTAGATGTTCGCGCATGTGTATTGTTCATGTTTATGTTGGCGCTTGTTAAAGTCTTTGTTTTGTCAAAAACTTGTATCATGCGCGCTCCATATTAGATCTAAGGCCTTACTTTAAACCCTTAGACGGGTTATTAGGGTTGAAGTCATCCCCTAGGTTAGATCCAGATAGTCTGATCAGACCATCTGACAGCCTTGATGGGTTGACCAGATAGCACCTGTGCGCAAGCACCTGGTGGCTATAGGTCGACTGCAGACAGGCGTGTAGCGATGTCTGGTTGAGACAACTTATGAACGCACATGAGTTAGGCCCGGGGTCACACCCGCTTGCCAGACCTCATAGTGGTCGTTCAGCCCTGGCGCATGCATGGTTGACCACTGGGTCAACTCAAGTCAGTTACGACTTGGTGCATGCAAGGGCAATGGATCTGACTAGGTTGGATGAGTGGATCCCTAGTAATGGACCGTTGTAAGGTAGTAGGGCATATAAGGAAAATAAAATTGATGCCAATGGGGTTTTTCCAAAAAAATTTATTTTCTTGAAAGGATCACATGTTTGATTGTGGCATATGCTTGTTTATTTATTCTTATGTGGGCTGCCCATGTTAAATGTGTGCTGTGCTGGGGCCTGCGTGCCTGTATTAAAGTTGTAAATTAATTATTGTGATATGCATATCACATTGTATTTAATTTATAAAGTGTAATTGACCTGCGTGTCAATCTTGTCTAGATAGATTAATTTGTAAGTTAATCAGACAAGAGCACAGAGCACACTTGGCAGAGGCGCATGCAGCAGTGGCTTGACCAGGTGGGAGGTCCAGGGTTCGACTCTGGGACAGGCGCATTTTCCCTAGTGGGCGCACCTGAGCTGCAATTGGCGCTTGGGCCCTAGGTTGGGCCAAATGAGCAGCAAAAGTCCCATGAAGAAAAGCAAGTGAAGACTTAAGTTAATTAAGGTCTTACTTAGGCTATGGGCTTTTACCACATAAGATCCATGCTTTCTTTTATTGATTATATAAGTAGAACAGCATGATTTATTTATCTTCTGCTATCACCATAGGAATTGCATGATAGTGAAGAAGATAAAAGACCGTTAAAATCCAATGCCAAAAATATCAAGCTCGTAAGCCTTCTGACGCGAAACCTCACTGTTCTGATTATCGTTGGAGCCGTGTTGTACCCACTCAGTGGGCACGTCCATCTATCTTCAGACGGTGCTGGATTACACCTGCGTGTTACAGAGAAGGGATTTATCGCTTCTCGTTGCTCAGCATAGCACGTGGTGGTCCAGGGAGTAGGTCGGGTTAGCTTGACCATGTAGGCTACATATGTGGCGCATATGGTAGTACATGGAGGCAGCCATCTGTGGGGTCAGAGACTATGTTGTACCAACTCAGTTGGCACAGTCTGCTGGATTGCCCAGATGAAGGGGAATCGCACGGGTTGGCGATTGGCTGGGACAGCCTACCAGAGATTAGTGCTTGTACTCTCTGTGCATCTTATCTCGCCTGAGCGGGACGCGGAGACCAAGTATGAAATCTGGATCCCATCTCACTAAAAGAGTTCTACTCTTTCGGGCTGTTTTTGCTGGATTTTTCAGCCAGATAAAATAGTGAGAAAAGAATCATTCTTAAGTCCTGAATTGATTCTTTACATTGATACTGACCTTGCTGTTCTTGCATTGTTGTAGATTCCTGCAGCAACGAACACCATGAACTTCAATGTGTGATCCCTACTGGAAAGGGAGAAGTTTGCTGGGCCGAACTTCTCAGACTGGTTCGGACACCTTAAGATTGTTCTTAAGGCAGAGAGGAAACTATATGTCCTCGAGACGGCGATACCGCCTCAGCCCGCTCCGAACGCCGCAAGGGCGGTTCGGGAAGCTTATGAAAAGCACGTCAATGATAGCATTGATGTCGCTTGCCTGATGCTAGCGTCTATGACGCCACCGCTGCAGCGTCAGCATGAGGATATGTCGGCTATAGAGATTATAGCGAACCTCAAGATGCTGTATGCTGCACAGGCGAGGACAGAACGCTATAATCTGACAAAGCTGTTCTTCCAGAGCAAACTGGCTGAAGGGAGCACAGTGGGAGCTCACGTGCTCAAGATGATTGGGCACAAAGAGGCTCTAGAGAAACTGGGGCATACCATCAATCAGGAGCTTGCTGTAGACATTATTCTGCAGTCTCTCCCGCCCTCTTTCGATGCGTTCATCATTAACTTTAATATGAACAAAATCGACTGTACTCCGGCAGAGCTGCTGAATATGCTCTTGACTACTGAGGAGACTCTGAAGGGAAAGCCTTCAACCTCTGTCCTAATGGTTCCTTCTAGGAACAAGAAGAAGGGGAAGAAGGGCAAGGCCCCTGTCAAGAGTTACAGCAAGGCTCTGAAGCAAAAAGTTAAGCGGTCAAAGGAATACAGATGTTTCCACTGTGGCCAGTTGGGTCACTGGAAAAAGGACTGTAAAGCGCTCCAAGGAGATAAGAGGGGAAGCTTTGCTTCTGGCTCAGGTATTTATGTGACGGAAGTCATGATATCCTCTTCTTCTATTTCAAGGGTGTTGGACACTGCATGTGGAGTTCACATTTGTTCAAATGTACAGGAACTCAAGAGAAGAAGACAGGTGGGACAGCATGAGGTGGACCTACGAGTTGGAAACGGGGCACGGGTTGCTGCTGTTGCTGTAGGAGACTATTTCATCTCATTAACATCTGGACTTGTATTGGAACTAGACAATTGTTACTTTGTTCCCAGCATTACTAAAAATATTATCTCCATTCCTGCTCTTGTCAGGAAGGGATTTTCCTTTGAATGCAATATTTCAAAGTGTGTTCTTTCTTTAGATAATATTGTTTATGCTACTGGTTCAATTAACAATGGGTTATTCATGTTGGACATGGAATGTTCTATACAAAATATTGATAATAAGAAAGCCAAATATGCTGATGACAGCACCTTGCTATGGCATAGTCGTTTAGGCCATATTAACAAGAAACGCATTAAGCGGTTGCATGACTATGGACTGCTGGGATCATTCTCCTATGAGGAGATTGATACATGCAAAGCTTGTTTAATGGGTAAAATGACGAAGTCACCTTTTCCCCACAAAGGTCAAAGGGCTTCAGTTTTACTTGACCTTATACACAGTGATGTGTGTGGGCCATTTAGTAAACATGCCAGAGGTGGCTATCAATACTTCATCACCTTCACTGATGATTTCAGTAGGTATGGTTATGTCTATCTGATGAGACATAAGAGTGAATCTTTTGACAAGTTCAAAGAATTCAAGAATGAAGTACAGAATCAGCTAGGCCGACTTATCAAGGCACTTCGTTCTGATCGAGGTGGAGAATACCTAAGTCGAGAGTTTACTGACTATCGAAAAGGAGTGTGGGATTATCTCACAGCTCACTCCGCCAGGAACACCGCAATGGAATGGTGTGTCCGAGAGGAGAAATAGAACGTTACTTGATATGGTTCGTTCTATGATGAGTCAGGCTCCTCTACCTTACTCCTTTTGGGGATTTGCACTGGAGACAGCTGCAAAGGTACTAAACCGAGTGCCATCCAAGGCAGTTTCAAAGACCCCATATGAATTATGGTATGGGAAACAGCCTAGCTTGACATTTATCAGGATCTGGGGCTGCGAGGCTTATGTCAAAAAGCTCGCCTCTGGGAAACTAGAGAGCAGATCTGAGAAATGTATCTTTGTCGGTTACCCTAAGGAAACTAAGGGTTATTATTTCTACGATCCCAAAGAGAACAAGGTATTTGTTGCTCGGACGGCCATATTTCTTGAGAAGGAGTATCTTCTGCAAGAGGCCAGTGGGAGAGAAATAAAGCTGGATGAGAATCCAGAGGAAGGACAAAGTGGTTAAGCACAGTTGGATGAACCTGAGCCGGTAGAACAGGTTACTGAACAACCTGAGGCTCAGATATCACGGGAACCGCGAAGATCGGGAAGGATCCGTCGACAGCCTGAGCGCTATGACGGAGTCTACATCATTGATAATGATGAACCCCTCACTTATGCGGATGCGGTCAGTGGACCGGACTCAGCGAGATGGCTTGAAGCTATGCGCGCCGAGATGGACTCCATGTCAGATAACCAAGTTTGGGATTTGGTTGATCCGCCTCTGGGAGTTATCCCTATAGGCTGTAAATGGATCTTCAAGAAGAAGATTGACATGGATGGTAACGTGGTTACCTATAAAGGCAGGCTAGTTGCGAAAGGTTTCAAACAAATCTACGGGATAGATTATGATGAAACTTTCTCACCTGTAGCCATGTTTAAGTCTATTCGGATTCTTTTCGCGATAGCAGCATATTATGATTATGAGATCTGGCAAATGGATGTGAAGACAGCTTTCCTTAATGGAAATCTGGATGAGGATGTGTATATGACACAACCAGAAGGTTTCACTAATCCATCAGATCGTCATAAAATATGCAAGTTAAAGAAGTCTATTTATGGACTTCAACAAGCATCAAGAAGCTGGAATATTCGTTTTGATGAATCAGTCACTGAATTTGGTTTCATCAAGAACGAGGATGACCCGTGTGTATATAAGAGGCTAGTGGGAGCGTGATTACTTTCCTAGTCCTCTACGTCGATGATATCTTGATCATTGGAAACGATATTCCTGAAATGCATGCGGTTAAGGCATGGTTAAGGAAATGTTTTCAGATGAAAGATCTTGGAGAAGCAGCCTATGTATTAGGTGTGAAGATCTACAGGGATAGATCTAAGAGGCTTCTCGGGCTGTGCCAGAGTACTTACATCGATAAAGTCCTGGAGAGATTTCATTTAGAGAATTCTAAAAGAGGATATCTTCCAGTCAGACATGGTCTGAATCTTTCGAAGAGTCAGTGTCCACAAACACAGACTGAGAAAGATGAAATGGACAATACGCCTTATGCTTCGGCTATTGGGTCCATAATGTATACGATGTTGTGTACTCGCCCAGACGTCGCTTACGGGTTAAGCGTGACCAGTCGTTTCCAAGGTAATCCAGGAATGGCGCACTGGATTGCAGTCAAGAACATTTTAAAATATCTGCGGAGGACCAAAGATATGTTCTTGATATATGGTGGTCAGGAAGAACTCAGTATTGAAGGATATACTGACGCTTCGTTCCAGTCTGACCAGGATGATTTCCGATCGCAATCAGGCTATATTTTTAGCTTGAATGGAGGAGCGGTGGTGTGGAAAAGTTTCAAACAGTCAACTGTTGCTGATTCCACAACAGAAGCTGAGTATGTTGCAGCCTCGGAAGCATCCAAGGAGGCAGTATGGATTCGTAAGTTCGTGAGAGAACTTGGTGTTGTTCCTTCGAGTGCAGATCCTTTGGTTATCTTCCGTGATAACACTGGAGCAATCGCACAAGCAAAGGAACCACGGTCGCACCAGAAATCCAAGCACATACAGAGGCGATTTCACCTGATCAGGGAGATCATAGATCGTGGCGAGATCAAAGTCTGCAAGGTTCATACAGATGACAATCTGGCAGACCCGCTTACTAAGCCTCTGGCGCAGCAGAAGCATGAGAAGCACTGTAATAATATGGGTTTGAGATTTCTCAACCATTAGATTAAGTGCAAGTGGGAGATTGTTGGGGTATGCCCTTAAGGCTAATGTTTGAGGCCTTGGGATTCTATGAGTATCATGTATATAAACTCTTGTGTTTATGAAGGCAATGGTTGTTATTCAGTTTGTTACATTGTCTGCTGCAATACATGTGCTTCTGAATAATGTCTCAAATGCTGTTCAGCTAGGCTGACATGCAGTTATGTCCTTAGTCGAGATATCTTGGTGAACATGAGACAGCCTTGATATGGTTGAGACTAATATGTGTTCTAATCTTATAGGATGCTTCGAGCATGGAATAAGATGTAGACTCATGGGTACATTGGATGTACTGGACAGACCCTACTAGGATATTCAATTGCTTGTCACAATGTGAATAATACTTGATTGCGACAAGTGGCACATTTCCTCTGACTTGAGATCACTTGTGTTTTCTAAATGATGATTGTCATTGTTTTGAGGTAGTTCAATATCATTTGAAACATAATGGTTATAGACTATCTTGGATGGTGAGCTTGAATCAGGTTAGGGCACTAGTGATAGATATAGGATTGCCGTCTCCTTGTTTAAGGAGTGTGATGTTCTAAAGGGCCCCCCTGGATGAGATGATTGAGAAAGTGTATGGCCATACCCAGATGACTATGTTCGTCTGATCTAATCATGCTCATCATATTGGAGCTACAAGCTTGACACGCTTGTCCAATAAGAACATCCAGTGACAAAGGAAATTTGCATGCCTTGTGAATTGGATTCACACTTGTGCTGTGGATTGGGTGTAGTCTTGGAAGACTCTTTCCTTTATATTGAGAGATAGTGATGTGTTGCTAGATACCCCTCACTGATCGTGATGACGTGAGTTATCTTTACCGACATTAAAGGAAACCCTCAGGGTCGCACAAATTGATGATATGGCTTACTTAAGTCAGATCGTGTGGACTGAATTATTTGGGTTCAGTTTAAAGGGATTTAATCTCTGATTGTGAGTGAGATCTGGTCTGATCATGTTTGATTGATTAGGGCTTGAGATCGGTAAGCTTCGATCGAGAGAATAGATGCTAGATCGGTGAGATCAGGAGCATCAAGAGATGAACGGTTAGATCTGGAGCCTTAGGGTTTAATTATGATCTAGACCAGAGGGCTTGGTTTAATTTGGTGTTTGAACCAAATTTAATTGAACCAGCTCATTACTTGAGCACATGGTTCAATAGATCAGAGATTTGCGCTTGGGTAAACTCATGGGCGCATGAGGAGAAGTGGTTTACTAATTTTAGAAGCCATGACTTCTAAATCGTGACCACGCCTCACGTTGAGGTTATCATGCTCTATTCTCGCCTCTCATTTTTCTCTTTCGGCGCTTCCTTGGGTGGCGACTTCTTCACGCATTGGAGAAGGATTCGAAAAGGAGAGAACTCTCATCTCATTCCCTTCAACCGATCAAGGACCTTTTGAAGAGCTTTGCTAGCACAAAGATTCAAAGGAGCAAGCCATATTCGTTTGTGTGCGTCACCTTTGGAGAAGGAACATTTGCGCCTTTCCTTCCAAGGCACCATCCGATCGATGGCAATGGTATGAATCTAATCTGATTTATACATTATAAGGAGTTGATCACATGAACTTACATTCGATCTTTTGAAACCCTAAGATTCCACTAGAAAATTTTGTTGCGCCTCCTATTAGGGTTTTTCCCCTTTTGTTCTAGGGGACTTTCACATTTCTGGACTTGTATGTCGACGACATGCTACTCATCATAAATGACACCCTAATCTTTAATATGTGAAGACATGGTTGGGAAAGTGTTTTGAGATGAAAGACTTAGGGGAGGCCACCTATATCCTAGGCGTGAGGATCTACCGGGATAGATCCAAGCAGCTCCTGGCCCTTAGTTAGAGTACTTACATTGATAAGGTCCTAGAGAGGTTCAACTTGGAGCAATCCAATAAAGGATGCCTTCTAATGAGACATGGCCTTATTCTCTCAAAGAGCCAGTGTCCCACCACACAAGCTGAGAGGGACGACATGAGTCGAGTACCCTATGCTTCAGCAGTAGGTTTGATCATGTATGCAATGTTGTGTTCTAGACCAGACGTGGCTTATGCTTGGAGCATAACTAGCCAATACCAATCAAATCTAGGTTTGCAGCACTGGGTGGCTGTAAAGAACATTCTGAAGTATCTAAGAAGAACTAAAGATTGTTCTTGGTCTATGGGGGACAGGAAGAGCTAAGTGTTCAGGGCTACACTGAGACATCGTTCCAATCTGACCCTGATGATATCAGATCGCAGGCAGGCTATGTGTTCAAATTAAGTGGAGGTGCTATGAGCTGAGAGAGCTCTAAGCAGTCCATTGTAGCTGATTCTACGACCAAGGCTGAGTATGTCGTTGCTTCTGAGGCAGCCAAAGAAGCCGTTTAGATAAGAAAGTTCATTTCTGAACTTCAGATGGTTCCAACTGCTGTGGATCCGATTGATGTCTATTATGACAACGATGGAACGATTGCACATGCAAAGGAACCAAGGTCTCATCAAAAATCCAAGCACATTCTCAGGAGATTTTACCTGATCTTGGAGATCGTTGACAGAGGTGATGTCAAGATTAGTAGACTTGACACAGACAACAATCTAGTAGACCCACTGACCAAGCCTTTGGCGCAGCAGAAGTGTGATGGTCATACGAGGAACATGGGGTTGAGATTTCTCAACAACTAAGTCTAAGTGCAAGTGGGTGATTGTTGGTGTTTATGCCCTTAGACCCGTTGTTGGTCTATGATGTACTACTTGATATTGATATTTTATATATAATTCTGGCATTGTCGTTATTATGCTATGTTTACATCTGCGATTATATACATGGATAATAATGTCCCTAGAGACAGATTGTATCTATGCTCAAATGGTGTGTCCCCAGACGAGTACCTGAGTAGATGAGGGACAGCTCTGGTACATGTGAGACTGGTATATGGGCTGATTAGGCAGGGAGTGCTAACGCAGGCATATGGGTATATCAATGGTGGATATACAGGACCGACCCACTGTGAGGCTCTAACTTGGTGTCATGAGTTAAGCTCACAAGTGATAGGAGATGCATTGATCCCTTGACTTGAGGTCATTGACTCTTCTATATGGTTAGGGACATGCTTTGATACAAACTAACACCTCGCCGTAGTAGGGAGGTCATAACGGTTGTCATTGGGTATGTCACGACCCATATGAGAAGATCAATTGACAAACATAGGATTTGCCCCTTCCTGCGGGAAGCTTGATATCCACAGGGTCCCCCCTATGGTTGCATGACTAAAAGTGTATGGCCATACCAAGGTGAAAGCCAAATTTTGTCATGACCATGAGATTGGGTGAAAACAAAGTGGTGACACACTTTGTCCAATCGCATATCAGTTTGGCAAAGAGACTGTAATGCATCGGTATCTTGTTGCGATGATGGGGATGTCGATGTTGATATCCATTCCGAAGACTTGGGTAGATGCGATGCACTGCTAGGTGTCACTCACTGCTTGTGATGACCTGAGTTCATTACTGCCAATGTCAGAGGAACCTACAGGGTCGCACAACTTGATACTTGAGTTCTCGTATTGATCAGGTAGCCTAATGATCGAGTTATTAGATAACTCGGATCTATTTGGGAGAATTCATTAGCGCCATTGTGCCTGATGAGATGGAAGGGACTTATTGGAGCTAACTTCAATTTTGGGCCAGATGGGTCAAATGGGCCCAATAGGCTCGATGGGCCAAATAGGCCAAATAGGCCAATTGGACCAAATGGGCCAAATGAAGTCTAAGCTTGGAGCATGGACCAATAGGCCCCCAACCCCAATAGGCGTGAAGCCTAGTTGGGGCGTGAGGCCTAATGGGCCTTGAGGCCCAATGGGCTGTCAAGCCTAATGGGTCATGACAATAAGTTGCCTAGGCCCAATAGACATCATGGTGAATTAAATCATGAATTTAATTCTGAGTATTAAATTCTGTAATTAATTCTGAGTTTAATGATGAATTTAAGTCTGAATTTAATTTTGGATTTGAAGAGTTACATCATTAATGACCATTATGAGACTTTAATTCGAAGTTTTAATGGGTCATTATGAGACTTTAATTCAGAGTTTAATTCTATAATTAATTATGAAATTAATTCTATAAATAATGATGAATTAATTCAGAGATTAATTCTGAATTTATTTCAGAATACTAAAGGTCACATGATTTTCTATAGAAGAGAGAGGGAGGGTTGAGAGTTGGCGCCTAAGGCTTTTGATGCTTGCTTCCTTCTCCTTGGCGCCATCTTCCTCTCTTCTTCCCTTTCCTCTGGGCGGCTACAAGGTTGGACCTTGGTAGCATTTTTCCATCATCTTGTTCCTCTTGGCGCATTCTCTACTAGTGGGTAGCGCAAGCTCCTGAGGATTCTCCCCGAGGCGTGGATCTTCTTCCCGAGGCTAGCACCAGGCGTGGAAGAAGAGAAATCGAGCGTCGGCTGTGTGCAAGACTGCAGAGGGTTAACATTTGGGCACCAGTGCTGGTGCCCAAATGGGCACCAGAGGGTGAGCGTCGGCTGTGTGCAAGACTGCAGAGGGTGAACATTTGGGCACCAGAGGGTGAGCGTCGGCTGTGTGCAAGACTGCAGAGGGTGAACATTTGGGCACCAGTGCTGGTGCCCGAGGCGTGGATCTTCTTCCCGAGGCTAGCACCAGGCGTGGAAGAAGAGAAATCGAGCGTCGGCTGTGTGCAAGACTGCAGAGGGTGAACATTTGGGCACCAGTGCTGGTGCCCAAATGGGCACCAGAGGGTGAGCGTCGGCTGTGTGCAAGACTGCAGAGGGTGAACATTTGGGCACTAGAGGGTGAGCGTCGGCTGTGTGCAAGACTACAGAGGGTGAACATTTGGGCACCAGTGCTGGTGCCCAAATGGGCACCAGAGGGTGAGCGTCGGCTGTGTGCAAGACTGCAGAGGGTGAACATTTGGGCACCAGAGGGTGAGCGTCGGCTGTGTGCAAGATTGCAGAGGGTGAACATTTGGGCACCAGTGCTGGTGCCCAAATGGGCACCAGAGGGTGAGCGTCGGCTGTGTGCAAGACTGCAGAGGGTGAACATTTGGGCACCAGAGGGTGAGCATCGGCTCTGTGCAAGACTGCAGAGGGTGAACATTTGGGCACCAGTGCTGGTGCCCAAATGGGCACCAGAGGGTGAGCGTCGGCTGTGTGCAAGACTGCAGAGGGTGAACATTTGGGCACCAGTGCTGGTGCCCATTTGGGCACCAGAGGGTGAGCGTCGGCTGTGTGCAAGACTGCAGAGGGTGAACATTTGGGCACCAGTGCTGGTGCCCAAATATCGCATCCATTTCTTCGCTGCAAGGTATCATCTCTTACTCACCGTGTTGATTCCTTCGCATGACTCAATCTTCTGGGTTTTTAGGACTAGCCTGTTTCGGGGATTGCTTCCGCTGTGCATGTCTTTATAAATTTCAAATCCCCGGGGTTTCCCAACACTAGGTTCATAATTATCATCATGGCAATTTAAACTACTAAAATAAAGAAATAAGAACTTAACCTAATTTCTTATGGTGAGTTCCTATTAGTCAATTTTAGGTTTCCAAGTTCTCAAGCAAATCACCTTTCGGTCCTTTTTGCGAAAACTCTAAATCATGATGACAAAAAGTAAACTAAGGAGAATCTTAGAGCAATAATCGCATAGGTAAAATTATCAAAGTAGAATAATCATGATGAAAGCAAAAAGTATCTAGTCATTAAGAAAATCAAAGGGAATTACTCCCCCATGTCCCAAAGAGTGTTTAAGCTAGCATGGTGAAGAAAAAAAATAATATTCCATTGTTTTAGAAGATCAAAAATCAAAGGAAAAGAAATTTTAGGAAAATACACCACTGTTGTGAAATTAAACACAACCATAATTTGCAAAGGAGGGCGATGAATAGTAGCAGCACCTCCTTCTTCTTTGATTTCTCCTCCAATTGATCTCCTTTCATTTTGAAACTTCTGGTACGTTGTCTCCTCCTCTAGGCGGAGCTTCAGTATGAATTTCATGGCCGGAGTTGCTCTGGATTCGTCGTGGTGGCAGAACCCTAGGCGTCGGCATGTAACTCGATTTCTCCCTGTACATTTGATGAAAATTGGGGCTTTTGGTGTCTTCGTTCTCCTCTCGTCGACAGCTCCCTTTCTTCTTCTTACGGCATCCAATTTAAACATCTGGATCATTGCAATCTTCCCCAGAAAAATTGGGCTTCAAAATTGACTGTGGACTCGCGTTGAAAAATGAAAATACGGCAGTGTAATATTTCATGGCAGTGCCATAAAATCGCTAGCATTCTCTGATCTGAATTGTCTGGAAAATACGGCCCCGTATAATGATTCACGGCACTACCATAAAATCGGCTGAACTCTCTGTTCGAAATCATCTAGAAAATACGCCCCATGTCAAATTTTATGGTAGTGCCGTAAAATCAGGAATTATCTCTGTTCTGAATGCGCTTCAAAATACGGCAGTGTTAACTTTTATGGTAGTGCCATATTTTACACAAAATCTTCTATTCGGAAAATCCACCAAATTACGGTAGTGCTCTGATATTACTGTAGCGTACAGAAATACGGTACCGTAATATAGAATACGGCCTTACCGTATTTTGGTCAGTTGCTACGATTTGCGTGAAATTTATCAGGTGATCTCTTCTTGATGATGGTAACTCTTCCATGTATTCAATTTTGCCTGAAAATGCCTCAAAATAGTGCCTTTTACCAGAAAATCATCAAAAACCAAAATAGAAGTAAATTTTGCAATATTTGATAAATTTGGCATAAAAATAAGCAAAAGATCTTCAATTTAGCATGAAAATATATATAAAATGATATAAAATATACTATATATTTTGGTGACATCAAAACACATAAGGCTCAAACTTTGCTTGCTCTCAAGCAAAAATAAAAAATTGATTAAAAGAATAACCTTTTCGTGCTCAATAAATTTCTAAAATACAATCATTAATGAAAAATTCCATCAATTGTGTCACAAAACTTCAAATAAATATATCATCCTTAGAACTCAACTCTCTAGATCCACAATTCAATCAAATAAAACTTTGCAACTTGTATAATAATTAGAATTTTCAATCTCAAGACTTCACCCAATTTTAGTTCAAATCTATCATGTTTTTGTTTACAGGAATTAGGTTTCCAAGATCTTTTTCCACACATAATTTTTTATTAATTTTTTTATTTTTTTTTATGTATTTTGTTGTTTTTGCTTAGATGGCATGTACCCACTTAGATACAAACTTTTTATTTTGACTTCAACCCTTGTCTTCGGTATCACTGTCAATTTTACACAGTGCCAAGTAGAGGAGTCTTATTTTTTTCTCCCTCATTATCTTTTGGACATAGACTTCGACCCATGTCTTAGTTACCACTATCAATTTTAAATAGTGCCAAGTAGGAGAGTCTCTAACTATTTTTATGGATCTTGGATTCTTATTTCCCAACAAATAACAAAAATAGACTAGACATCTACTAGGTTGATCAATTGATCTCAATTCTCAAATCATACTCATATATTGATTTTATTCAAAAGAATAGTTTCACTTTTAGATTTTATCCCTAAAATAATTTATATACCCAAAATTTCATGCATCAACCAATGTTAAATTTCAAAAATAGATATGCATCGAAGAAATAAATCTAACATGATAGGGTTTATCTCTAATCATGAATTTGAATTTATTCATCATCAATCAATCAAGTCATCAACAATATAAATCAAGAGTATATTCATCATCATCATCAAATATCACAATATCATATCATAAAAAAATATAAAAATATATCATCATGTATACTACAACCATATCGAAGATAAATCATCAGAATAACGAAATATCATAATACAACCCCATCGAAATAGTAGAAATCAGTATCATCATAATCATTAGACAACCACATCGAAAAGAAAGATAAGCATATGAAATAGAATAGCAGTGGCTTTGGTCATAGAGGTGTAGAAGCATCATCCTTCCCTTCATCACATGAATCATCAATAAGATCTAGAAAATAAAGTAAGGGAAGAGGTGTTGGTGTATATGCCCTAGGACCTAGTTTTGGTCCATTATTGTATTACTTGATACTGATATTTATATATATCATACTGGCATTATCGTTATCATTATTTGCTTACATCTGCGAACATGTACTTATATGATAATGTCCCTGGAGACAGATTGAATCTGTGCTCGAATGATTGTCCCCAGTCGATGTACCTGGAGACAGATTGGATATGTGCTCGAATGAAAATAAAGTAAGCAATGACTTTGGGTCACGAGTTATCCTCACAAGCAATAGGAGATGCATTGATCCCATGACTTGAGGTCATTGTCCATTCTATATGGTTAGGGACATGCTTTGATACAACCTAACACCTCGCCGTCGTTGGGGGTTAATAACGGTTGTCATTGAGTATGTCACGACCCATATGAGAAGGTCAATGGACAGACAGAGGATTTGCCCCTTCATAAGGAAAGCTTGATATCCATGGAGCTCCTCCATGGTTCTATGACTGAAAGTGTATGGCCATACCCAGGTGAGACCTAATTGAGTCATAACCATGAGATTGGATAAAAACAAGTGGTGACACACTTGTCCAATCGGATATCAGTTTGGCAAAGAGACTGTAATGCATCTGCACCTAATTGCGATGATGGGGATGTCGATGCCGATATCCATTCCAATGACCTGGGAAGCAGTGATGCACTGCTAGGTGCCACTCACTGCTTGTGGTGAACTTTGGTCAGCACTGCCAGCGTTAGAGGAATCTATAGGGTCGCACACCTTGATACTCGAGTTCTCGTATTGATTAGGAAGCCTTATGATCGAGTTATTGGATGCCTCAGATACATTTAGGACATTTCATTAGCACCGATAGGCATGATGAGATGGAAGAATGTTATTGGAGCCAAACTTCATTTTGGTAGGTTGACCCGAATTTGACCATGGTTAGGTCACATTTGGATTTGGGTTGCATTGGACTGGATCCAATTGCTTAATTAACCCATTCAATGAGGTTTGGGCTTGCTCATTACCCAATGAGGCCCAATAACAACCCCATTGGCGTCTAAGGGGTATAATGGGGAGAGATCCAATCCCATTGGCGCCTAAGGGGTATAATGGAGTCAGGATGGCCAAAGTTGCTTCATTATGTGCCTAGCCCTAACTCTAGCCGCCCCTTGCTCTATATAAGAGGCCCTAGACGCCCCCTCTCTAGTATTCTACTCCTTGGAGGCGTAAGAACACAGAGAGAGGCAAGAGCAAGGGCAAGAGGCACAAGTGATCTCTTCCATCAAACCCTAGCCGCAAGCCTTGATCTTCCTTTCCTCTTGGCGCAAGGAATTTGGTGCTTGGCGGCTTCCCTCTCCTTCATCCTTCTTCTATTGGCGCACATACCTTGGAGGTGGCGCTAGGCTTGAAGAAGGTGAACAAAAGGCTTGGATCTTCTTCCCAAGGCTAGCACCGGGCGTGGAAGAAGAGGACTCAAGAGATCTCTGTGTGTGAGACTGCAGAGGGCGCACGCTTGGGCGCCTATCACGACATCGGCATCGTCTTGCTTTGAGGTATCTTCTATTTTATCGTGTCGACTCCCTCGCTTGCGATCTTCACTGGGTTTTTGGGACTAACTTGTTTCGGGGATATTAGTTCCGCTGTGCATTGTATTTGTTGAATTTCTATCTCTGAAAATTGTAAAATATCCCCGGCATTTCCCAACAAGATGATACTCACAAAACATCGACTCCTCATCATCAGGTTGTCTCATCTCAGTGTCCCTCGCAGCTTGATCACCGTAGTAATCATAATAGCTCTGGTCTTCATATCTGAATCGATCATAGACGAAGTTTCCCATGTCTTCCATGTGATAGCACAGTCTCTCCACATCCTGGTGGAGGTGTCCAACAGACTCGGTCACCCTCCCTAAGGAGTCAATCACTCTGTCTATGCGGCGCTCTTGATTGTATATTTTTGCTGATAGTGACTGGAATCCTGGATCATGGTGGCTAGCAAATCCTCCTCTTGATCTCTGTGAAGAGTCACCAATAGGATGTGGAGAATCATGCTGGGGTGACTCCATGCCAAAGGGGTCACCTCTTCCACCCCATGTGGGTGGTGGTGAAACGGTGCTAAGTCGCGGTGCGAAAGCTGCTTCGGCGGCACTTGGAGATAACTTCCAATTTGCTCTATCCCTGACTGTGGTCTTTTCAGGATGGGGTAAAGGTAGAGTAGGGACATTTGGTCCAAGGACCAAACGAAAAGCATCCCCCTCTATAACAATCATTGTCATAGCCATGCAAGACTCAATATCAAGCCTTGCATTCCCCTTTGCCAATTCTACTCCATAGGGCTCAACTCCTAAATACTAGGCTATAGGAGTTATCAATCCTCCTATCACACAGCTCCTCTCTTTGCCCTAACAACCTTGTCCATGTGCTTCATCATAAATTAAGCAACATCCACAGGAAAACCATTAAGCATTCCCCAAAGAAAATAAAGCTCATGTTGACGGACCATACCATCGCTATCTCCTCTACCAAACACGGTGTGTGCTAGCACTCTATATGCATACTTGATACTTGGGTTCATGATCTTTGAAGCTCTAGCAAAAACAGAATAAAAGTGACTTTCATCAGTGATTTGTTTCCAGAAAATTCCCTCCACAAATCCTAGGGGCATCTGAGTGTATCCCCCTATGCTCAACTCAAAAATATCTCTAATCTCCTATAAGGTCAGTTCCCTTTCTTCATTGGCTAGTCTAAATGTGATCTCCCCTCCAGCAGGGCCATTTGAGTATTCTTTCAAGTCAATGATCAAACTACTCAGAAATTCCAAAACCAATGGTAAATATGTGGGTGGATGCATCTGAAAAAAAATTTCTTGGCTTTTATCCTATCAAACATCCACAACACATCCTCATACAATCCTAAGGATTCCAAAGTCCTTCTGTCAGCATATTTTGTGTTGATCACTTTCCTCTCCAAAATCTGATTATATCTAGTCTCCTGCATTTCATTTCTAAAAATTATCCCATGTGGATTTTCAGGTTGAGAAGGTTCAGCAGGGGCTTTCCCTTTCCTCCTTGGAAAGATGGCCTTTGTTCTTGGTTCCATTTCAAACTATCAAGCTGCAAACTACATGTTGAATGCAAATATAGCAATATAATGACATGATTTTTCATTCTAAGCAAGGTTCGTAGATAACATCAGTTTAATCATAGCTATCACTCCTAAAAATTCATTTTAGAATCAAAACAGAGGAAAACTGGGTGAAAAACAGAGTGGAAGACATGCGTATAAGCTCAATCTCGCTCAATACACTCTCCAGATCGGTTTAAAAACTCCAGAGTTGAACTATAAATTGTTACCTATCCTCTAAGAAGTATTTACGAACAAAAATCTCTTCAAACGGTTAAGAAACCAGGAATAACAGGTGAAAGGGGCGAAAACCTGTATAAATCCGCCTAAGTGGAGAAATTAGCGAAGAGAGTACCCAATCGATGGTCGGAACTAGACGGGAAGAGTCGTCGGCGTCCATTAATGGTCGTGAAGGTCCGAGACGTGAGAACGGCGCGAGAACGAGAGGAAAAACCCTAAAAACGGCCCGTGAAAACCATAAAAATGGCACAGAACTCGTGTGCCAGAATTCAAAATACGGCAGTGTAAAGTTTTACGGCAGTGCCATAAAATCACGGAAGCTCTTGGGACAAAACTAGTTCAAAAAATACGGTACTGTGTAACAGTTTACGGTACCGCCGTAATATCTCGGCAATCCTCTGTTAAAAAATGACTCAAAATTATGGTACCGTGAAACAGTTTACGGTACCGCCGTAAAAATCAATCAGCGATTTTTTTAAAAAAAATTAAAAAAATATGCCCGTAAAATAAATTACGGTACTACCGTAAAATCGGGGTAAGTTCATAAATCTCGTTAGAAAAATCTCACAAAAATACGGCCCGTAAAATAGTTTATGGTGGTGCCGTAAAAACGAGGAAACTCTCGGGTTGATTTTGACCACAAAATACGGTACCGTATAACAGTTTACTGTTGTATCATAATTTCGCCACAACTCTCTAGTCGAAAGTGGACTGGAAATACAGTACCGTAATATACTTTACGACAGTGCCGTATTTTGCACCAAATCTCGTTTTACATACAAAAATAAAAGAAAAAAATTAGTCCTAAGTAGAAATTAAAGCAAAAAAAAAACAAATAGAGGCTATAATGCTTGGGTTGCCTCCCAAGAAGCACTAATTTAAAGGTCATTAGCTTGACCCTTTTGCACTCGAATATGATCGTGAATTCCTCAATTGCCCTTCTGATCTTTCTTTAGGTGGGGCATCACATTGAACCACACAAGGCTCAGCCTTGAAACAATCTCCAATTTTGCTCCAAATCTTCTTTCCTTTGTCAAACCACCTAGATCTCCTTCTTCTTCTCCTCCTTCTTCCAGAATTTTTTTTTTCTTTCCCTGTAATACTTTATCAACATCCTCAGAAGAATTGTTAGTTTCAACATTTGAGGATTCATCTAATAAATTCTGAACATCATAAACAACATCATCAATTATATCAATGCTACAACACGATCCAGAGTATGAAAGTTTATTCAAAGAGTCATTAAGATCAAACTCAACAATGTTTTCACAAATTTTAAAAGTAATTTTTCCCTCTTTAACATCAATATGTGCTCCTGCAGTGGCTAAGAGTGGTCTACCAAGAATTATAGGATTTATATAATTTTCTTCCATGTCTAAAACTACAAAATCTGCAGGTAAGAAAAGTTCACTTCTTTTTATTGGAACATTCTCTAATATACCTACAGGATACTTTACCGATGAATCCGAGAGCTGTAAAGATATAGATGTAGGTTTAAGCTCTCCAATGTTTAGTTTCCTATAAATAGATAGAGGCATTAAACTCACACTTGCACCCAAATCACATAAGGCTCGGTCAAAAGCCATAGTGCCAATTGAACAAGGTATAAAAAAACTACCTGGATCCTTCAGTTTCGGTGGTAATTTGTTTTGTATCATGGCACTACAATCTTTAGTCAAAGTTACAGTGCAAGTACCATAATCATCTAATTTGCTCTTACTAAACAATATTTCTTTCAAAAACTTAGCATAAGAAGGCATTTGAGAAATAGCTTCAGTAAATGGAATATTAATATAAAGCTTCTTCAAAACTTCAAGAAATTTCCCAAATTATTTGTCTAGTTTATTTTGAACTAACCTTTGTGAAAAAGGTACTGGCGGTCTATAAGGAGGAGGTAAATTAGATTTAGAATTATCTTCCTCACATGACACATCCCTTTTTGGTTCATCACCCTCTTGAGGTGTTAAACTAGGTAAGGTTTGTTCATGTTTAGAAGATTTTTCCAATTCTAACTCATCATCATGATAAACAATAGACTCTTTTCCTTTGTATTCAACCTTCCCTTTAGGTTCTTCCAGTTGTTTCCCACTTATAGTCATGATAGCATTACAGTGCTTCCTAGGGTTTACTTCAGGTTTAGCAGGCAATTTCCCTGGGGGTTTGTAAGGTCCACTAGCTTGTTGTGTTATCTAAGTCTCTAACATTTTATTGTGAGAAATAACACCATCCAACCTAGAGTTGATCTGCTTAAGACTCTCTGAAACTTCCTCATTTTGCTTCATCTGGGCTCCCATGAATTTCTCAATCATATCTTCTAAGCTAGATTTTTTGGGTTGACTTTGATTTGGTTGTCTCTGAATATACCCTCTATTCTCATTCTGCCCATTAGTATGATTGTTATTTCTCCAAGACAAGTAAGGATAGTTCCTCCAACCAGAGTTGTAGGTATTAGAATAGGGATCATTAGTTCCCTAAAGCGTTCACATGTTCATTACCCCGATCTACAATGACTCTACAATTTTCAGCATTATGTCCATCATTACCACAAATATCACAAACTATAGAAGAAATAGAAGCAGTTTGCATCTTAAAAGAATCGAACCTGTTACATAAGGAATCTACCTTCTCTACTAAGGTGCGCCATCCATCATTCTCAGCCTTACCTTGAGAAGGTCTGTAAAGTACTCCTCTCTCAGAAGTCCACTGATTATGAATGAGAGCCATCTCCTCCAACAACTTAAAGCATCATCAATGGTTTTGCTCATCAGAGCTCCTCCTACAGCAGCATCCACAGTTAGTCTAGTATTATTAAGCAAACCGTTATAGAAAGTATGAATTAAGACCCAGTTTTCAAGGCCATGGTGAGGGCACTTCCGTTGTAGACCGTTGAAACTCTCCCATGCCTCACTGTATGATTCTCCATCCTTTTGTTGAAAGCTTGTGATTTGATTCCTCAATTGGATGGTCTTGCTTGGTGGAAAGTACTTCAACAAAAAATAATTTGATAGTTGATTCCAAGTTGTGAAGGTCCCTGTTGGTTGTGCTTGAAGCCATGATCTTGCTCGGTCCCTAAGAGAAAAAGGAAATAATCTCAATCTCAGTGCATCATTAGAAACTCCATTAATCTTAATAGAATTTGATTGATGAATATCCTTATATATCTAGTAATGAAAATTAAAGTGAATGAAACCCTAATCCCAGTTTCTCTCTGATAGTATTTTCCCGTGTGTTTTCGATCTTTACTTTGCTTTTATTCGATTGCCTAGATAGGAAGAAACCAATTATTCGGTATTTGACAACACAAGTCTCTGTGGGATCGATACTTTTCATAATAGAAAAGTGTTGGTTTGGATCTTCCATAGGAGATCCTCCAAACTGATTATATTGTATCATAGAAAGAAAAGCAAGCTTATTCTCAAAGTTGTTAGCCTCAGTGACAGGTCTGACAATGCTTGAATGAATTTCTTGTGGATTAGGGACTGCATATGTTGGGGTATGCCCTTAAGGCTAAAGTTTGAGGCCTTGGGTTGTTATCAGTATCATGTATAAACTCTATGTTTATAAAGGCAATGGTTGTTATTCAGGTTGTTACATTATCCACTGCAATATGTATACTTCTGAATAATGTCTCAATGCTGTTCAGCTTGGCTGACATGCAATTTTGTCCTTAGTCGAGATATCTTGGTGAACATGAGACAGCCTTGATATGATTGAGACTAATATGTGTTCTAATCTTATAGGATGCTTCGAGCATGGAATAAGATGTAGACTGTAAGATCCAAGGATCCTAAGTTCTGGTAAGTACTATTTTTGATTTAAATAAAAGTGTTGGCGGGGATATTTTCCTATGTTTTGATTTTGACCCTAGTAATTAATTAATTAGTGCTTATTGGTTGTTAAATTATAATTAATTAATTAGTGCTTATTGGTTGTTAAATTATAATTAATTAATTAGTGCTTATTGGTTACTAATTTATAATTAATTAATTGGAGCTTATTGGATGTTAATTTAATCCTTATTGGATTTCCGCTTAACTATGGGTTATTGGGTTTACACTTAAATTAGATTTAAAATTTGAATTAATTAGTTAGCGGGTTTAAAATTAAAAACCGAAATTTTAAGTACGTAATTGCGGTTAGGGAAGGAGAGTTAGCGTTTTTGGCTTGGAGGAAACCTTGGGGGCGTCGGCTTGAAGGCTTGGGCGATCTCTTTGAGGCTTGGGCGAATTTCCCCTTCTTCCTCTTCCTTTTCCCTTGGCCGGCGTTCTTTGGTGTTTGGTGGCGCTTCTTCTTCCATTGGTGGCGACATTGGTGGAATTTCAAGGCCTTAGACGAGTTTTTGGATCATCTTGGTGTTCACGGTTCAAGATAATAGGTGAGTGGGGTGTCTTATTCGAATTCTATCAATTTGGTTGTGTTAGATGATACATTTGGTTGATTGGAAATTTTATCATGCTAAAAACCGAAACTCAAGACTTCACTATGTTGAAAACCGAAATTTTGCAAAGGTGTATCTATCATGAAAACTGAAATTTTGCAAAGGTATATCTATCAGGAAAACCGAAATTCTGCAACATGAAATTTAAGGTAGTCTTATATGGAATTTAGGTAGCCTTAAATTAGTGATTTTTGAGCATGAAAGTCTTATTAACTAAGATTTTAAATTGTAAGTAGATAATATACTAAGAAATCTTGGACTACATGTGGTATTATTGGAATTTTATGGATGCATGATAAATGCTAAAAATGTCATAGGATTCATGATTGTTTCCCTATGCGCAGCATGTTATATATTTATGGCCATGTATCCTTGTTTGAGAAACTTGAGTGATAACTTAGCAAGGTTATACTGAACTGATCAGCATGAAACCTAAGGACTCTACACTACATTATGTGGTTATATGTGGTTTTGAATGTTATGTGTTGTGGTTTGTGTATCCGTTATGGAATGGATAGGACTAAGGCTAAGTGTAACTGTGTACTCAAGGGATAGTCTGTATGTGACATGTTACGGGTTTGAGATTTCAGCCCTGTGTATTGTGATATGTGAGGGGGTTGATGTTCAGCCTGCCTGTTGTGATTATTGTGATAAAAATGACTACCCTAGAGTTTGGTCAACACTTAGGAGTCCACTTTTGTGAAATAAGATATAAGATGTGTCTAGTGGTTGTCCAGATAAGGAACCCTTTGGGAGAACGAGTGATTGATTCAAAGTGCCATGTCTTGGTCGGACAGGGGCCACCTCTTGATTTCATCACTCTTAGACTTTTAGATTTTTGTGTTATGGGGTGGTGTAGATCAAGGTATCACATCTTGACCGGGTGGGGATCACCTCTTGAGTCTACACACTGTCCATGTTTTTGTTGCATGTGATTTGCAGGCTTCTCCCAGTGCTTAGGCCAGAGCCGGGTTGGACCCTAGGGGTCACTCTTGATTTAAGCTGGACAACTAGAACAATTAAGTGGTTGGTGTGTTTAGTTGGTCTAGAGTATGGCTCTAGAATTTTGGTTACTCTGTGGTGACAATTGTGTGGTGCCTGTACATTTAATTGTTTATATGAGTTCTATTCTTTGTTTTATGTTCTTTGTTTTCTGTTCTTTGTCTTAGTTATATGTTGACATAATGTTCTGCTAAAGATTTTTAAAATAATCTGCATGTATTTTTGAGTGTATGTTATGGATGGTCGATTGAGACTATCCACTCACTGGGCTGTGTAGCTCACTCCCTCAATATTTTCAGGTGTAGAACAGGGGCGCACTACCTGAGTTAGCGTTTTATATGGGACTTGTGTTGATATGGATATTATGCTGGTTTGATGTATAAAACTTTTGTGCTTAGTTAATTGGGGCCGGTTGTGGCAGTTTTGAGATTTTGATTTTTGTGTCACCGAGGGCTTTGGCCTGTTTTCGGTGTTTGGTATCATTGATGTTAGTTCTATGAATTTATAGAATCAATATTTTGACTTTGCTTCGAATTTCGAATCGATTTGTATTTTGCGATCAGATTTGATATAACTGTTGACTTGCATATGTCTAGTGCAAGTATTGCGTGGTGGCAGGTACATTTGTGAAATTGTGTTTCGTGGAGTTTTAATGTGTGGATTCTCGAAATTTTTTTCAGATCGGGTTTTCCATGAACTTGGTTTTACTTAGCATGTGCATCGATCCTGTGTGATAACATCCTGTTCCTTTGTGACTTGTGTTGCTTGTTTGGGGTTAAGATAACGGGACGTGACAGAATGGTATCAGAGGGGGTTGGCTAGCTAAAACTTAGTTCGGGGGAAAACATGTTTGTGTATTGCTAGACACCTGATAGGTTTATGATTGCTTTCCTTACTATGGTATATGTGTGTATGAATTTAAGATGGTGCGATCCAGAGGAAATGCTAGCGGCGAGAGTGAGCAGACCTCAGATCTCACGAGAACCATTGAGGCTCTGACAGGCATGGTACGGCAACAGGGTGCCATGATAGAGAGGCAAGCTCAGATGCTGCAGCAGCAACAGACTCAGCATCAAGAAGCGCAACAGCAGCTCTTGCAGCAATTGACTCAGGAGAGATCCCAGACTACTCCGGTGGTGGGGAAAGACTCTCAGGAGGACGCTCACAGGCGCTATGCCTCGCTTGTGAGTGAATTCCAGAAACTGGGTACTAGTTCTTTTTATGGGGGCCCAGAATCAAGTACTGCAGAGAACTGGCAGCTGGTCTTGGAAAAGATTTTTCAAGTCATGCGTTGCTCAGATGAGGACAAGCTGTGTCTGACCACTTATATGATGCGTGGTGACGCAGATGAGTGGTGGAAGGGCGTGGTGAGGTTAGCTGCAGAAAGACATGAAACAGTGAATTGGCCCTACTTCTTGTCTCAATTCAACGAGAAGTATTTCCCTGATAGCTTGGTGGAGGACCGAGAGGTGGAATTTATTCACTTGGAGCAGGGTGATATGACTGTGGACCAGTATGAGTTGCAGTTCACTAAGTTGGGAAAGTATGCCCCTCACCTGATAAACACTGAAAAGAGGAGGGCTACCAAGTTTCTCAGAGGTCTCAGATGGGACATTCGAGAGCAGGTTGGTGCTCAGCACTTGGAGACTTATAGTGAGACTGTTGGGCGAGCACGCACCATCGAGAGATACATATCTAAGAGGAGTTCTAGTGCTATCAGGACTGTGATTCCTGCAGCTGGGGCGGCAGCTCCTCAGTTTGGTGATGGCGGCAAGGGTAAGAAGTACCCTAAGCATAAGGACTACAAGAAGAGCAGGTATAAGCCTTACTCTCACAATGAAGGAACCCCTAACTAAGGGGGAAGAAACCCTAAGCATGCTCATCTATCATGCATAGCGGAAAGAGGGCTTCAAGTCAAGATCGGATATGAAACAATATGATCAACTTGAAACTAGAAATCATACCAATGCCATGGACTTGGATCTCGGCTTGGAAGAAGAGATCAAGATAGGTCTCCTCCAAAGTGTGCCACACACAAGATGAAGTTGGCTCACTCCTTGGGGTCGCTTGTGCTAGCAAGTCACTCAAGGAATCTTCACTTGTCGAATGGAAGGGATGATGAACTTCCTTGTTGCCGAGAGTTCCTCTTTGCCCAAGCTCTCCTTCTCGTCGTCAACCACACCTCAACCAATGTCCAAGGCGTTGATGAGAAGAGTTCCAACGCATAAGCGTTTTTGGCGTTAAGTGAAACCGGCCCCCTTTGATGACTTTCCATAAATGGAAGCTCATCAAAGCATGCGCTCAAGCCATAACCCAAACGCATTTGAGCATTGAACCATGCGTTCACAATTGTGAACCGGTTCAAGCTAAACCGTTCGATTCAACTTTGGTTCATGAACCAAACCGAAATGGCTCAAGCCATGTGGTCTAGACCATATTGAACCCCAAGGCTCATGATCTAACCATTCATCACCTGATGCCCCTGATCTTTCCGATCTAGCATCATCTCTCTTGATCGAAGCTTACCGATCTCAAGCCTTAATCAATCAAACATGATCAGACCAGATCTCACTTACAATCAGAGATAAAATCCCTTTAATCTGAACTCAAAGAATCCAGTCCATTCGATCTGACTCAAGTAAGCCATATCATCAAATTGTGCGACCCTGAGGGTTTCCTCTAAATGTCGGTAACGATAACTTACGTTATCACGATCAGTGAGGGGTATCTAGCAACACATCACTGTCTCCCGATATAAAGGAAAGAGTCTTCCAAGACTACTCCCAAACCATTGCACAAGTGTGACTCCATTCACAAGGCATACATGTGTCCTTTGCCACTGGATGTTCTTATTGGACAAGCGGGTCAAGCTTGTAACTCCAATACGATGAGCATGATTAGATCAGATGCACATTGTCATCTGGGCATGGCCATACACTATCTCAATCATCTCATATAGGGGGCCCATTAGAACATCACACTCCTTAAACAAGGAGACGGCAATCCTATGTCTATCACTAGTGCACTAACCTGATTCAAGCTCACCATCCAAGATAGTCTATAATCATTATGTTTCAAATGATATTGAACTACCTCAAAACAATGACAATCATCATTTAGAAACACAAGTGATCTCAAGTCAAAGGACATGTGCCACTTAGTGCTCACAAGGATCATTCACATTGTGACAAGCAATGGAATATCCGAGTAGGGTCTGTCCAGTACATCCAATGTACCCATGAGTCTACATCTTATTCCATGCTCGAAGCATCCTATAAGATTAGCACTCATATTAGTCTCAATCATATCAAGGCTGTCTCATGTTCACCAAGATATCTCGACTAAGGACATATAGCCTGTCAGCCTAGCTGAACAGCTTTGAGACATTATTCAGAAGTACACTTATTACAGCAGACAAGGTAACAACCTGAATAATAACCATGCCTTTTATAAACACAAGAGTTTATTACATGATACTTATACAATCCCAAAGGCCTCAAACATTAGCCTTAAGGGCATACCCCAACAATCTCCCACTTGCACTTAATCTAATGGTTGAGAAATCTCAAACCCATATTATTACAGTGCTTCTCATGCTTCTGCTGCGCCAGAGGCTTGGTAAGCGGGTCTGCCAGATTGTCATCTGTATGAACCTTGCAAATCTTGATCTCGCCACGATCAATGATCTCCCGGATCAAGTGAAAACGTCTTTGTATGTGCTTGGACTTCTGGTGTGACCGCGGTTCCTTTGCTTGTGCTATAGCTCCAGTGTTATCACAGAAGATAACCAAAGGATCTGCACTCGAAGGAACGACACCAAGTTCTCTCACGAACTTACGAATCCACACTGCCTCCTTGGATGCTTCCGAGGCTGCAACATACTCGGCTTCTGTTGTGGAAAGCAACAGTTGACTGTTTGAAACTTTTCCACACCACAGCACCTCCATTCAAGCTAAAAACATAGCCTGATTGCGATCGGAAATCATCCTGGTCCGACTGGAACGAAGCGTCAGTATATCCCTCTATACTGAGTTCTTCCTGACCACCATATATCAAGAACATATCTTTGGTCCTCCGCAGATATTTTAAGATGTTCTTGACCGCAATCCAGTGCGCCAAACCTGGATTACTTTGGAATCGACTGGTCACGCTTAACCCGTAAGCGACGTCTGGGCGAGTACACAACATCGCATACATAATGGACCCAATAGCCGAAGCATAAGGCGTATTGTCCATTTCATCTTTCTCAGTCTGTGTTTGTGGACACTGACTCTTCGAAAGATTCAGACCATGTCTGACTGGAAGATATCCACGTTTAGAATTCTCTAAATGGAATCTCTCCAGGACCTTATCGATGTAGGTACTCTGGCACAACCCGAGAAGCCTCTTAGATCTATCCCGGTAGATCTTCACACCTAATACATAGGCTGCTTCTCCTAGATCTTTCATCTGAAAACATTTTCCTAACCATGCCTTAACAGCATGCAGTTCAGGAATATCGTTTCCAATGATCAAGATATCATCGACGTAGAGGATTAGGAATGTAATCACGCTCCCACTAAACCTCTTATATACACACGGGTCATCTTCGTTCTTGATGAAACCAAACTCAGAGATTGATTCATCAAAACGAATATTCCAGCTTCTTGATGCTTGCTTCAATCCATAAATGGATTTCTTTAACTTGCATATTTTATGACGATCTGATGGATTAGTGAAACCCTCAGGTTGTGTCATATACACATCCTCATCCAGATTTCCATTGAGGAAAGCTGTCTTCACATCCATCTGCCAGATCTCATAATCGTAATATGCAGCTATCGCGAAAAGAATCCGAATAGACTTAAACATGGCTACTGGTGAGAAAGTTTCATCATAATCTATCCCGTAGATTTGTTTGAAACCTTTCGCAACTAGCCTGCCTTTATAGGTAACCACGTTACCATCCATGTCAATCTTCTTCTTGAAGATCCATTTACAGCCTATAGGGATTACTCCCGGAGGCGGATCAACCAAATCCCAGACTTGGTTATCTGACATGGAGTCCATCTCGGCTCGCATAGCTTCAAGCCACCTAGCTGACTCCGGTCCACTGACCGCATCCGCATAAGTTAGGGGTTCATCATTATCCATGATGTAGACTCCGTCATAGCGCTCAGGCTGTCGACGGATCCTACCCGATCTTTGCGGTTCCCGTGATATCTGAGCCTCAGGTTGTTCAATAACCTGATCTACTGGCTCAGGCACATCCAACTGTGCTTGACTACTTTGTCCTTCCTCTGGATTTTCATCCAGCTTTATTTCTCTCCCACTGGCCTCTTGCAGAAGAAACTCCTTCTCAAGAAATATGGCCGTCCGAGCAACAAAAACCTTGTTCTCTTTGGGATCGTAGAAATAATAACCCTTAGTTTCCTTAGGGTAACCGACAAAGATACATTTGTCAGATCTGCTCTCTAGTTTCCCAGAGGCGAGCTTTTTGACATAAGCCTCGCAACCCCAGATTTTGATAAATGTCAAGCTAGGCTGTTTCCCATACCATAACTCATATGGCGTCTTTGAAACTGCCTTGGATGGCACTCGGTTTAGTACCTTTGCAGCTGTTTCCAGTGCAAAACCCCAAAAGGAATATGGAAGAGTAGCCTGACTCATCATAGAACGAACCATATCAAGTAGCGTTCTATTTCTCCTCTCGGACACACCATTCCATTGCGGTGTTCCTGGCGGAGTGAGCTGTGAGATAATCCCACACTCCTTCAGATAGTCAGTAAACGCATGACTCAGGTATTCACCACCTCGATCAGAACGAAGTGCCTTGATATTTCGGCCTAACTGATTCTGTACTTCATTCTTGAACTCTTTGAACTTGTCAAAAGATTCATTTTTATGTCTCATTAAATAGACATACCCATACCTACTGAAATCATCAGTGAAGGTAATGAAGTACTGATAGCCACCTCTGGCATGTTTACTGAAAGGCCCACACACATCACTGTGTATAAGGTCCAGTAAACCTGAAGTCCTTTGACCTTTGTGAGGAAAAGGAGACTTCGTCATTTTACCCATTAAACAAGCTTTGCATGTCTCAATCTCCTCATAGGAGAATGATCCCAGCAGTCCATGTTCATGCAACCGCTTAATGCGCTTCTCGTTTATATGGCCTAAACGACTATGCCATAGCAAGGTGCTGTCATCAGCATACTTGGCTTTCTTATTATCAATGTTTTGTATAGAATTTTCCATGTCCAACATGTATAACCCATTGTTAATTGAACCAGTTGCATACACAATATTATCATAAGTTAAAACACACTTTGAAATCTTGCATTCAAAGGCAAATCCTTTCCTGACAAGAGCAGGAATGGAGATAATATTCTTGGTAATACTGGGTACAAAATAACAATTGTTTAATTCTAATACAATGCCAGATGGTAAAGTAATGAAATAGTCTCCTACAGCAACAGCAGCAACCCGTGCCCCGTTTCCAACTCGTAGGTCTACCTCATGCTGTCCCACCTGCCTTCTTCTCTTGAGTTCCTGCACATTTGAACAAATGTGAACTCCACATGCAGTGTCTAACACCCATGATATAGAAGAAGATGAAACCATGACTTCCGTCACGTATATACCTGAGCCAGAAGCAATGCTTCCCCTCTTATCTCCTTGGAGCGCTTTACAGTCCTTTTTCCAGTGACCCAGCTGGCCACAGTGGAAACACCTGTTGTCCTTCGACCGCTTCACCTTCTGTTTCAGGGCCTTACTATAATTCTTGACAGGGGCCTTGCCCTTCTTCCCCTTCTTCTTGTTCCTAGAAGGAACCATCAAGACAGAGGTTGAAGGCTTACCCTTCAGAGTTTCCTCAGTTGTCAAGAGCATATTCAGCAGCTCTGCCGGCGTACAATCGATCTTGTTCATATTAAAGTTAATAATGAACGCATCGAAAGAAGGCGGGAGAGACTGCAGAATAATATCCACAGCAAGCTCCTGGTTGATGGTATGCCCCAGTTTCTCCAGAGCCTCCTTGTGCCCAATCATCTTGAGCACGTGAGCTCCCACTGGGCTCCCCTCAGCCAGTTTGCTCTGAAAGAAGAGCTTCGTCAGATTATAGCGTTCAGTCCTCGCCTGTGCAGCATACAGCATTTTGAGGTTTGCTATAATCTCTATAGCTGACATATCCTCATGCTGACGCTGCAGCGGTGGCGTCATAGACGCTAGCATCAGGCAAGCGACATCAATGCTATCATTGACGTGCCTTTCGTAGGCATCCCGAACCGCCCTTGCGGCGTTCGGAGCGGGCTGCGGCGGTATCGCCGTCTCGAGGACATACAGTTTCCTCTCTGCCTTAAGAACAATCTTAAGGTGTCCGAACCAGTCAGAGAAGTTCGGCCCAGCAAACTTCTCCCTTTCCAGTAGGGATCGCACATTGAAGCTCATGGTGTTCGTTGCTGCAGGAATCTACAACAAGCAAGAACAGCAAGGTTAGTATCAATGTTTCAGAATCAATCCAGGACTTAAGAAAGATTCTTTTCTCACTATTTTGTCTGACTGAAAAATCCAGTAAACAGTCCGAAAGAGTAACACTCTTTTAGTGAGATGGGATCCAGATTTCATACTTGGTCTCCGCGTCCCGCTCAGGCGAGATAAGATGCACAGAGATGACAAGTACTAATTTCTGGTAGGCTGTGCCAGCCAATCGCCAACCCGTGCGATTCCCCTTCATCTTGGCAATCTAGCAGACTGTGCCAACTGAGTTGGTACAACACAGTCTCTGATCCCAGAGATGGCTGCCTCCATGTGCTACCATATGCGCCACATATGTAGCCAACATGGTCAAGCTGACCTGACCTACTCCCTGGACCACCACGTGCTATGCTGAGCAACGAGAGGGGATAAATCCCAACTCTGTAACACGCAGGTGAAATCCAGCACCGTCTGAAGATAGGTGGACGTGCCCACTGAGTGGGTTCAACACGGCTCCAACGATAATCAGAAAGGTGAGGTTTCGCGTCAGAAGGCTTACGAGCTTGATATGTTAGCGTTGGATTTTATCGGTCTTTTATCTTCTTAACTATCATACAAGTCCTATGGTGATAGCAGAAGATAAACTTAAACATGCAATTCTAATTATAAGCAATAAGAAGAAAGCATGATCTTATGTGGTAAAAGCCCATGAACCCTAGTAAGACCTTAATTTACTTAAGTCTTCACTTGAGCTCCTTGCATCTCATCTGGTCCAACCCAGTGCCCTAGCGCCAAGAGCACCTCAGGTGCACCACCAGATGAATGCCCCTCTTGGATGTGTGCACTTGTCTAATCAAAGTACATTTGATCTATCTAGACAAGGTTGACTCGCAGGTCAACTACATATTATAAATTAAGTACAATGTGATTCGCAGATCACAAATTAATTTACAACTTATCCAGGCTCGCAGGCCCCAGCACAGCACACAATAGGGCAACCCACATAAGACTAAATAAACAAGCATATGATTCAATCAACATGTGATCCATTCAAGAAATTAAATTTTGGAAAAACCCATGGCATCAATTTAATTTCCTTATGAGCCCTACAACCTTACAATGGTCCATTGATGGGGATCCACTCATCCATCTAGCTAGATCCTTTGCCCTTGCATGCACCGAGTCCTAACTGACCCGAGTTGACCTAATGGTCAACCATGCATGCCCCAAGGGCTGAACCACCCCATGAGTTTTGGCAAGCGGGTGTGACCCCGGGCCTAACTCAAGTGTGTTCAGTAGTTGTCTCAACCAGACCTCGCTACACGCCCTAGATGCAGTCAACCTATAGCCACCTTGTGCTTGCGCATAGGTGCTATTGGGTCAACCCATCTGAGCTGTCAGATGGTCTGATCAGACTTGGATCCAACCTAGTGGTGACTTCAACCTCATCAACCCATCTAAGGGTTTAATGTAGTGGCTCCTTAGATCTAATGAAGCGCGCAAGAGGTAAGTTTTAGAAAACTTTTATAACATGCGCAATGTTACAAACAAACAACATGCTTGATAACCCTTAGATCTAAGGGGGTCCCCTTCAAGGGGGAGCGCATACTTTAGGAGGTCCCCTTCAAGGGGGAGCGCATACTTCAGGAACATATGATACAAGCGCAACATCATGAACATATAAGCGCAACATCATGAACATATGATACAAGCGCAACATCATGAACATATAAGCGCAACATCATGAACATATGATACAAGCGCAACATCATGAACATATAAGCGCAACATCATGAACATATGATACAAGCGCAACATCATGAACATATAAGCGCAACATCATGAAAACAAAGCATGCCTCAAGGAAACAGTAAGCGCAACATCATGTATGGATCACCAATACTTAAAGCAATCATATCGATCATATCATGAGCCTAGCTCTGATACCAATTGAAGGAACCCCTAACTAAGGGGGAAGAAACCCTAAGCATGCTCATCTATCATGCATAGCGGAAAGAGGGCTTCAAGTCAAGATCGGATATGAAACAATATGATCAACTTGAAACTAGAAATCATACCAATGCCATGGACTTGGATCTCGGCTTGGAAGAAGAGATCAAGATAGGTCTCCTCCAAAGTGTGCCACACACAAGATGAAGTTGGCTCACTCCTTGGGGTCGCTTGTGCTAGCAAGTCACTCAAGGAATCTTCACTTGTCGAATGGAAGGGATGATGAACTTCCTTGTTGCCGAGAGTTCCTCTTTGCCCAAGCTCTCCTTCTCGTCGTCAACCACACCTCAACCAATGTCCAAGGCGTTGATGAGAAGAGTTCCAACGCATAAGCGTTTTTGGCGTTAAGTGAAACCGGCCCCCTTTGATGACTTTCCATAAATGGAAGCTCATCAAAGCATGCGCTCAAGCCATAACCCAAACGCATTTGAGCATTGAACCATGCGTTCACAATTGTGAACCGGTTCAAGCTAAACCGTTCGATTCAACTTTGGTTCATGAACCAAACCGAAATGGCTCAAGCCATGTGGTCTAGACCATATTGAACCCCAAGGCTCATGATCTAACCATTCATCACCTGATGCCCCTGATCTTTCCGATCTAGCATCATCTCTCTTGATCGAAGCTTACCGATCTCAAGCCTTAATCAATCAAACATGATCAGACCAGATCTCACTTACAATCAGAGATAAAATCCCTTTAATCTGAACTCAAAGAATCCAGTCCATTCGATCTGACTCAAGTAAGCCATATCATCAAATTGTGCGACCCTGAGGGTTTCCTCTAAATGTCGGTAACGATAACTTACGTTATCACGATCAGTGAGGGGTATCTAGCAACACATCACTGTCTCCCGATATAAAGGAAAGAGTCTTCCAAGACTACTCCCAAACCATTGCACAAGTGTGACTCCATTCACAAGGCATACATGTGTCCTTTGCCACTGGATGTTCTTATTGGACAAGCGGGTCAAGCTTGTAACTCCAATACGATGAGCATGATTAGATCAGATGCACATTGTCATCTGGGCATGGCCATACACTATCTCAATCATCTCATATAGGGGGCCCATTAGAACATCACACTCCTTAAACAAGGAGACGGCAATCCTATGTCTATCACTAGTGCACTAACCTGATTCAAGCTCACCATCCAAGATAGTCTATAATCATTATGTTTCAAATGATATTGAACTACCTCAAAACAATGACAATCATCATTTAGAAACACAAGTGATCTCAAGTCAAAGGACATGTGCCACTTAGTGCTCACAAGGATCATTCACATTGTGACAAGCAATGGAATATCCGAGTAGGGTCTGTCCAGTACATCCAATGTACCCATGAGTCTACATCTTATTCCATGCTCGAAGCATCCTATAAGATTAGCACTCATATTAGTCTCAATCATATCAAGGCTGTCTCATGTTCACCAAGATATCTCGACTAAGGACATATAGCCTGTCAGCCTAGCTGAACAGCTTTGAGACATTATTCAGAAGTACACTTATTACAGCAGACAAGGTAACAACCTGAATAATAACCATGCCTTTTATAAACACAAGAGTTTATTACATGATACTTATACAATCCCAAAGGCCTCAAACATTAGCCTTAAGGGCATACCCCAACACACAAGGCACCGCAGCAGTCCAGGGATGCACCGCAGCAGTCCAGGGATGCAAAGAACAGTAACACAGAAGACCGGACTTGTCATCATTGTGGGCTCAAAGGACATCTGATGAGGGACTGTTATAAGAAGAATGGTGTATGCTTCAGGTGCAAGAAACCTGGGCATATGATCAAAGACTGCAAAGAGCCTGAGATGCAACAGAGAGGCACAGATAAGCCTATAGTTCAGACCTGAGTTTATGCTGTGGCTGAGAAGGATACACGAGCTTCCCGATCCGTCGTGGAAGGTACTTTATTTGTATTCGATCAGTTAGCTCGCATCTTATTTGACCCTGGTGCAAATTTGTCTTTTGTATCTGTTAGATTTGCTGCATGTTTACCTGTATTACCTAAGGTGCTGGATTATGTTGTGTCTGTAAGTACTCCCTTAGGAAAATCATCATCTACAGACACTGTTTGTGCTGATTGTGTAGTGCGTGTAGAGGGTTATGAGTTTCTTGTAGATCTAATCCTTTTAGACATGCAAGACTATGATGTCATCTTAGGTATGGATTGGTTATCCTCACATCATGCCACTGTGGATTGCTTTGAGAAAGTAATCACCTTGAATCTGCTAGATGGGAGTCGGCTTTTTGTGAGAGGTCTAGTGTCAGACCAAGGACCACATGTGATATCTTTCCTGCAGGCCAGAAAGTTACTTGCTAGTGGGTGTAAGGGTTATCTTGCACATGTTAAGGTGCAGGATGATTCTACTCCTGATTTGACCCAGATGGCGGTGGTGCAAGAGTTTCCTGATGTGTTCTCTGAGGAATTTTCAGGCTTGCCACCAATACGAGAGGTAGAGTTTGGCATTGAGTTGGTGCCAGGTACTGCACCTATCTCCAGAGCTCCTTACCGCATGGCTACCTCAGAGTTGGCCGAGCTTAAGAAACAACTGGAGGAATTGCTGGAGAAAGGTTACACCCGACCTAGTGCTTCTCCCTGGGGAGCACCAGTGCTGTTCGTAAAGAAGAAGGATGGAACCCTGAGGATGTGTATAGACTACAGGCAACTGAACCAAGTGACTATCATGAATAGGTATCCTCTCCCCAGAATTGATGATCTATTTGATCAATTACAGGGAGCTACAGTGTTCTCTAAGATTGATCTGAGATCAGGGTATTACCAGCTTAGGGTCAAGGATGAGGATATATTTAAGACTGCTTTCAGGACCAGGTATGGGCATTTTGAATTTCTAGTTATGCCTTTTGGACTGACGAATGCACCTGCTGTCTTCATGGATTTGATGAACAGGGTATTTCATGAATTGCTTGACTCTTGTGTGGTAGTCTTCATAGATGATATCTTGGTGTACTCTCGGACTACTTCGGATCATGTCAGTGACTTGCGCAGAGTGCTGGAGATCCTGAGGAAAAATCGATTATATGCCAAGGCCAGTAAGTGTGAGTTTTGGCTAGAAAAGATCAGTTTCCTCGGGCATGTGATCTCTGGTCAGGGGGTGTCCGTGGATCCAGTTAAAGTGCAAGCCATCCTTAGTTGGGGAAGACCGACTAGTGCTACCGAGATCAGAAGTTTCCTGGGTCTAGCAGGTTACTACCGGAGGTTTGTTGAGGGATTCTCCAAGCTGGCGGGTCCTTTAACTAAATTGACCAGAAAGGAGGCCAAGTTTAGTTGGGATGACAAGTGTGAAGAGAGCTTTCAGGAGCTGAAGAGAAGGTTGACTAGTACACCGATCCTCATTATTCCTAGTGAAGGGGAAAGGTTTACTGTCTATACGGATGCTTCAGGCAAGGGGTTGGGTTGTGTCTTGATGCAGAAGGGTTCTGTGGTAGCCTATGTTTCGAGACAACTGAAAGAGTATGAGTTGAACTACCCTACTCATGACTTAGAGTTGGCGGCCGTAGTCTTTGCTTTGAAGATATGGCGCCACTATTTGTTGGGTCAGGAGTTTGATCTGTTCACTGACCACCAGAGTCTCAAGTACATCTTCACTCAGAAGGAGTTGAACATGAGACAGAGAAGATGGATGGAGTTGATCAAAGACTATGACTTCACTATTCAGTATCAGGCTAGAAAAGCCAATGTAGTGGCTGATGCACTGAGCAGGCATCCAGTTACTTCAGTAGCGGCATTACGGGTCAGTGAGTGGCAATTACTGCAGGAGTTCAGAGATCTCAGGATCAGTGTTTCTCCTAGAGTTCAGTCGGGTTATGTGGCTTTCCTCAGAGTACAGTCTGCTTTGTTGCAGAAGATCAGAGATCAGCAGTCTGTGGATCCGAGATTAGCTCAGATCAGGGATAGTTTGGTTGCAGGTACAGTTCAGGATTTTAGCTTGTCTGATGATGGTGTTCTTCGGTTCCGTGGAAGGGTGTGCGTCCCTGAGGAACCGAGCTTGAGGAAAGAAATATTGGAGGATAGCCATAACTCCAAATATTCTCTACACCCTGGCGTGACTAAGATGTATCAGGACCTTAAGAAAAGCTTTTGGTGGCCGGGCATGAAGAAAGAGGTAGTTGATTTTGTCTCTAGGTGTTTAACCTGTCAGACTGTAAAGGCTGAACACCAGAAGCCTGGTGGTTTGTTGCAGCCCCTTCCTATTCCTGAGTGGAAGTGGGAATGCATCAGTATGGACTTTGTGTGTGGTTTGCCCAGAACCAGATTGGGTCATGATGCTATTTGGGTGATTGTTGATAGACTCACTAAATCAGCCCACTTTCTCCCGATCAAGATGACTTATCCTTTAGAGAGACTGGCTAGATTGTATATTGAGGAGATAGTCAGACTGCATGGAGTGCCTGTTGATATTGTGTCTGATAGGGACTCTCGGTTTCTGTCCAGGTTTTGGAAGAGCTTACAGGAGGGTTTGGGTACTAAGTTGAGTTTTAGTACAGCATACCATCCTCAGTCTGATGGCCAGACGGAGCGTACTATCCAGACTCTAGAAGACTTGTTGAGAGCTTATGTGGTTGATTGGAGTTCTGAGTGGGACCGGGATCTATCTTTGATAGAGTTCACCTATAATAATAGCTTCCACTCCAGTATTCAGATGGCTCCTTATGAGGCTTTGTATGGGAGAAGGTGTAGGACGCCTTTGTGTTGGGAGGAAATCGGTGATAGATTGATTTTGAGATCTGATGCAGTACAGGAAACTACTGATAAGGTCAGAGAGATACAGAATAAACTGAAGATTTCTCGGGACAGACAGAAGAGTTATGCTGATGACCGTCGTCGTTCCCTGGAGTTTGTGGTAGGGGATCATGTTTTCTTAAAGGTGTCACCTACTAAGGGTGTTATGAGGTTTGGCAAAAAGGGCAAGCTGAGCCCTAGGTTTGTAGGCCCTTTTGACATTATTGAGAGAGTTGGTCCAGTGGCTTACAAGTTAGCTTTACCTCCTGCTTTGGAACATGTGCATAATGTGTTCCATGTTTCGGCTTTGAGGAAATATCATCCTGATCCATCTCATGTATTGGAGTTGGAACCTCTTCAGATTCAGAGTGATTTGACCTTTGAGGAAAGACCTCTCCGGATTGTGGATAGAAAGGATAAAGTTCTGAGGAACAAGTCTATACCTTTGGTAAAGGTTATCTGGGGAAATCAGTCGGTTGAGGAGGCGACCTGGGAGACTGAAGCTGATATGAGGAAGTTTTATGCTTATCTTTTTGATGATATGGATGCTGAGCTTTAGAGGACTAAAGCTTTATAAGGAGGGAGGGATGTAAGATCCAAGGATCCTAAGTTCTGGTAAGTACTATTTTTGATTTAAATAAAAGTGTTGGCGGGGATATTTTCCTATGTTTTGATTTTGACCCTAGTAATTAATTAATTAGTGCTTATTGGTTGTTAAATTATAATTAATTAATTAGTGCTTATTGGTTGTTAAATTATAATTAATTAATTAGTGCTTATTGGTTACTAATTTATAATTAATTAATTGGAGCTTATTGGATGTTAATTTAATCCTTATTGGATTTCCGCTTAACTATGGGTTATTGGGTTTACACTTAAATTAGATTTAAAATTTGAATTAATTAGTTAGCGGGTTTAAAATTAAAAACCGAAATTTTAAGTAGGTAATTGCGGTTAGGGAAGGAGAGTTAGTGTTTTTGGCTTGGAGGAAACCTTGGGGGCGGCGGCTTGAAGGCTTGGGCGATCTCTTTGAGGCTTGGGCGAATTTCCCCTTCTTCCTCTTCCTTTTCCCTTGGCCGGCGTTCTTTGGTGTTTGGTGGCGCTTCTTCTTCCATTGGTGGCGACATTGGTGGAATTTCAAGGCCTTAGACGAGTTTTTGGATCATCTTGGTGTTCACGGTTCAAGATAATAGGTGAGTGGGGTGTCTTATTCGAATTCTATCAATTTGGTTGTGTTAGATGATACATTTGGTTGATTGGAAATTTTATCATGCTAAAAACCGAAACTCAAGACTTCACTATGTTGAAAACCGAAATTTTGCAAAGGTGTATCTATCATGAAAACTGAAATTTTGCAAAGGTATATCTATCAGGAAAACCGAAATTCTGCAACATGAAATTTAAGGTAGTCTTATATGGAATTTAGGTAGCCTTAAATTAGTGATTTTTGAGCATGAAAGTCTTATTAACTAAGATTTTAAATTGTAAGTAGATAATATACTAAGAAATCTTGGACTACATGTGGTATTATTGGAATTTTATGGATGCCTGATAAATGCTAAAAATGTCATAGGATTCATGATTGTTTCCCTATGTGCAGCATGTTATATATTTATGGCCATGTATCCTTGTTTGAGAAACTTGAGTGATAACTTAGCAAGGTTATACTGAACTGATCAGCATGAAACCTAAGGACTCTACACTACATTATGTGGTTATATGTGGTTTTGAATGTTATGTGTTGTGGTCTGTGTATCCGTTATGGAATGGATAGGACTAAGGCTAAGTGTAACTGTGTACTCAAGGGATAGTCTGTATGTGACATGTTACGGGTTTGAGATTTCAGCCCTGTGTATTGTGATATGTGAGGGGGTTGATGTTCAGCCTGCCTGTTTTCGGTGTTTGGTATCATTGATGTTAGTTCTATGAATTTATAGAATCGATATTTTGACTTTGCTTCGAATTTCGAATCGATTTGTATTTTGCGATCAGATTTGATATAACTGTTGACTTGCATATGTCTAGTGCAAGTATTGCGTGGTGGCAGGTACATTTGTGAAATTGTGTTTCGTGGAGTTTTAATGTGTGGATTCTCGAAATTTTTTTCAGGTCGGGTTTTCCATGAACTTGGTTTTACTTAGCATGTGCATCGATCCTGTGTGATAACATCCTGTTCCTTTGTGACTTGTGTTGCTTGTTTGGGGTTAAGATAACGGGACGTGACATAGACTCATGGGTACATTAGATGTACTGGACAGACCCTACTTAGGATATTCGATTGCTTATCATAATGTGAATAATCCTTATATGCAAACAAGTGGCATACTTCCTCTGACTTGAGATCACTTGTGTTTCTAAATGATGATTGGCATTGTTTTGAGGTAGTTCAATATCATTTGAAACATAATGGTTATAGACTATCTTGGATAATGAGCATGAGTCGTGTTAGGGCACTAGTGATAGATATAGGATTGCCGTCTCCTTGTTTGGAGTGTGATGTTCTAAAGGGGCCCCCTGGATGAGATGATTGAGAAAGTGTATGGCCATACCCAGGTGACTGTGTTCATCTGATCTAATCATGCTCATCATATTGGAGTTACAAGCTTGACACGCTTGTCCAATAAGAACATCCAGTGGCAAAGGAATCATGTATGCCTAGTGAGTTGATTCACACTTGTGCTGTTGTTTGGGTGTAGTCTTGGAAGACTCTTTTCTTTATATCGGGAGACAGTGATGTGTTGCTAGATACCCCTCACTGTTCGTGATAACGTAAGTTATCGTTACCGACATTTAAAGGAAACCCTCAGGGTCGCACAATTTGATAATATGGCTTACTTAAGTCAGATCGTGTGGACTGAATTGTTTAAGTTCAGTTTAAAGGGATTTGATCTCTGATTGTAAGTGAGATCTGGTCTGATCATGTTTGATTGATTAGGGCTTGAGATCGGTAAGCTTCGATCGAGAGAATAGATGCTAGATCAGTGAGATCAGGAGCATCAAGAGATCAACGGTCAGATCTTAAGCCTTATGGGTTTATTATGATCTGGACTAGTTGCTTGGCTTGTTTGGTTTCTTGAACCGAACCAACTCGATTTGAACTGGCTCATTACATGAGCGCATGGTTCAAGTGATGAGAAAAATGCGCTTTGGGCAAACCCATAGTCGCATGAGCGCATGAACGTTGAGGCTTTCTATTTTTAGAAAGCATGTCTCTAAACGTGACCATGCCTCTCATTTTTCTCCCTGACGCCTATTGTCGCTCCTCTCTCTCGTGTCTCTGAGATTTCGAAGTGTTGGTGGAGTTGACGACAAGGAAGGAGAAATCGCCAAGCAAGGATTCACTCTCTCATCCCTTTTTCATTCGATCAAGACTTCTTGGAACCTTGCTAGCAGAAGGAGCACCAAGAAAGTAGGCGACATCATTTGTGTGTGCCACCTTTGGAGGAGATCCCTTTCGCTCTCTCCTTCCAAGACACCATCCAATTGATGGCAATGGTATGGATCTTTCTCTTCTATACTAGCATTCGAAAGTTGATCATATGAATATATTAAGATCTCTTGAAACCCTAGCTTCTTATGCGAATTTTTATATGCGCCTCCCTTAGGGTTTCGGCCCCCCTAGATTAAGGGGACTTTCAGCATCGCTTCTGGCTCAGGAACTGAAGAGAAGAAGACAGGTGGGACAGCATGAGGTGGACCTACGAGTTAGAAACGGGGCACGGGTTGCTGCTGTTGCTGTAGGGGTTTATTACATCTCATTACCATCTGGACTTGTATTAGAACTGGACAATTGTTATTTTGTTCCGAGTATTACGAAAAATATTATCTCTATTCCTGCTCTTGTCAGGAAAGGATTTTCCTTTGAATGCAATATTTCAAAGTTTGTTATATCTTATGATAATATTGTTTATGCTTTTGGATCAATTAACAATGGGTTATTCATGTTGGACATGGAAAGTTCTATACAAAATATTGATAATAAGAAAGCCAAGTATGCTGATGATAGCACCTTGCTATGGCATAGTCGTTTAGGCCATATTAACAAGAAACGCATTAAGCGGTTGCATGATCATGGACTGCTGGGATCATTCTCCTATGAGGAGATTGATACATGCAAAGCTTGTTTAATGGGTAAAATGACGAAGTCTCCTTTTCCTCACAAAGGTCAAAGGGCTTCAGGTTTACTTGACCTTATACACAGTGATGTATGTGGGCCATTTAGTAAACATGCTAGAGGTGGCTATTCATACTTCATTACCTTTACTGATGATTTCAGTAGATATGGGTATGTCTATCTAATGAGACATAAGAGTGAATCTTTTGACAAGTTCAAAGAGTTCAAGAATGAAGTACAGAATCAGCTAGGCCGAAATATCAAGGCACTTCGCTCAGATCGAGGTGGAGAATACCTAAGTCGAGAGTTTACTGACTATCTGAAGGAGTGTGGGATTATCTCACAGCTCACTCCGCCAGGAACACCGCAATGGAATGGTGTGTCCGAGAGGAGGAACCGAACCTTACTGGATATGGTTCGTTCAATGATGAGTCAAGCTACTCTACCTTACTCCTTTTGGGGATTTGCACTGGAAACAGCTGCAAAGGTACTAAACCGAGTGCCATCCAAGGCAGTTTCAAAGACTCCATATGAGTTATGGTATGGGAAACAGCCGAGCTTGACATTTATTAAGATCTAGGGTTGCGAGGCTTATGTCAAAAAGCTCGCCTCTGGGAAACTAGAGAGCAGATCTGAGAAATGTATCTTTGTCGGTTACCCTAAGGAAACTAAGGGTTATTATTTCTACGATCCCAAAGAGAACAAGGTATTTGTTGCTCGGACGGCCATTTTTCTTGAGAAGGAGTTTCTTCTGCAAGAGGCCAGTGGGAGAGAAATAAAACTGGATGAGAATCCAGAGGAAGGACAAAGTAGTCAAGCACAGTTGGATGAGCCTGAGCTAGTTGAGCAGGTTATTGAACAACCTGAGGCTCAAATATAACGGGAACCGCGAAGATCGAGAAGGATCCGTCGACAGCCTGAGCGCTATGACGGAGTCTACATCATTGATAATGATGAACCCCTAACTTATGCGGATGCGGTCAGTGGACCGGCGTCAGCGAGATGGCTTGAAGCTATGCGAGCCGAGATGGACTCCATGTCAGATAACCAAGTCTGGGATTTGGTTGATCCGCCTCCGGGAGTAATCCCTATAGGCTGTAAATGGATCTTCAAGAAGAAGATTGACATGGATGGTAACGTGGTTACCTATAAAGGCAGGCTAGTTGCGAAAGGTTTCAAACAAATCTACGGGATAGATTATGATGAAACTTTCTCTCCTGTAGCCATGTTCAAGTCTATTCGGATTCTTTTCGCGTTAGCAGCATATTACGATTATGAGATCTGGCAGATGGATGTGAAGACCGCTTTCCTTAATGGAAAACTGGATGAGGATGTGTATATGACACAACCTGAAGGTTTCACTAATCCATCGGATCGTCATAAAATATGCAAGTTAAAGAAGTCCATTTATGGACTTAAACAAGCATCAAGGAGCTGGAATATTCGTTTTGATGAATCAATCTGTGAATTTGGTTTCATCAAGAATGAAGACGACCCGTGTGTTTATAAGAGGTTTAGTGGGAGCGTGATTACTTTCCTAGTCCTCTACGTCGATGATATCTTGATCATTGGAAACGATATTCCTGAACTGCATGCTGTTAAAGCATGGTTAAGAAAATGTTTCCAGATGAAAGATTTAGGAGAAGCAGCCTATGTATTAGGTGTGAAGATCTACAGAGGTAGATCTAAGAGGCTTCTCGGGCTGTGCCAAAGTACTTACATCGATAAAGTCCTGGAGAGATTTCATTTAGAGAATTCTAAAAGAGGATATCTTCCAGTCAGACATGGTCCGAATCTTTCAAAGAGTCAGTGTCCACAAACACAGACTGAGAAAGATGAAATGGACAATACGCCTTATGCTTCGGCTATTGGGTCCATTATGTATGCGATGTTGTGTACTCGCCCAGACGTCGCTTACGGGTTAAGCGTGACCAGTCGATTCCAAAGTAATCCAGGTCAGGCGCACTGGATTGCAGTCAAGAACATTTTAAAATATCTGCGGAGGACCAAAGATATGTTCTTGATATATGGTGGTCAGGAAGAACTCAGTATAGAAGGATATACTGATGCTTCGTTCCAATCGGACCAGGATGATTTCCGATCGCAATCAGGCTATGTTTTTAGCTTGAATGGAGGAGCAGTGGTGTGGAAGAGTTTCAAACAGTCTATTGTTGCTGATTCCACAACAGAAGCCGAGTATGTTGCAGCCTTGGAAGCATCTAAGGAGGCATTGTGGATTCGTAAGTTCGTTCAGGAACTTGGTGTTGTTCCTTCGAGTGCAGATCCTTTGGTTATCTTCTGTGATAACACTGGAGCAATCGCACAAGCAAAGGAACCACGGTCGCACCAGAAGTCCAAGCACATACAGAGACGGTTTCACTTGATCCGGGAGATCATTGATCGCGGCGAGATCAAAATCTGCAAGGTTCATACAGATGACAATCTGGCTGACCCGCTTACCAAGCCTCTGGCACAGCAGAAGCATGAGAAGCACTGTAATAATATGGGTTTGAGATTTCTCAACCATTAGATTAAGTGCAAGTGGGAGATTATTGGGGTATGCCCTTAAGGCTAATGTTTGAGGCCTTGGGATTCTTTCAGTATCATGTATAAACTCTTATGTTTATAAAGGCAATGGTTGTTATTCAGTTTGTTACATTGTCTGCTGCAATATGTGTACTTCTGAATAATGTCTCAATGCTGTTCAGCTAGGCTGACATGCTATATGTCCTTAGTCGAGATATCTTGGTGAACATGAGACAGCCTTGATATGATTGAGACTAATATGTGTTCTAATCTTATAGGATGCTTCGAGCATGGAATAAGATGTAGACTCATGGGTACATTGGATGTACTGGACAGACCCTACTAGGATATTCAATTGCTTGTCACAATGTGAATAATCCTTGTTTGCATCAAGTGGCACATGTCCTCTGACTTGAGATCACTTGTGTTTCTAAATGATGATTGTCATTGTTTTGAGGTAGTTCAATATCATTTGAATAATGGTTATAGACTATCTTGGATAATGATCATGAGTCAGGTTAGGACACTAGTGATAGATATAGGATTGTCGTCTCCTTGTTTAAGGAGTGTGATGTTCTAAAGGGGCCCCCCTAAATGAGATGATTGAGAAAGTGTATGGCCATACCTAGGTGACTATGTTCATCTGATCTAATCATGCTCATCATATTGGAGTTACAAGCTTGACACGCTTGTCCAATAAGAACATCCAGTGGCAAAGGAAACATGTATGCCTCGTGAAGTGAATTCACACTTGTGCTGTGGTTTGGGTGGAGTCTTGGAAGACTCTTTCCTTTATATCGGGAGACAGTGATGTGTTTCTAGATACTCCTCACTGATCGTGTTAATGTAAGTTATCGTTACCGACATTTAAAGGAAACCCTCAGGGTCGCACAATTTGATGATATGGCTTACTTAAGTCAGATCGTGTGGACTGAATTGTTTTGGTTCAGGTTAAAGGAGTTTAGACTCTGATTGGAAGTGAGATCTGGTCTGATCATGTTTGATTGATTAGGACTTGAGATCGGTAAGCTTCGATCGAGAGATCTGGTGCTTGATCAAGGAGATCAAGAGCATCATATGATGTATGGTTAGATCTTGAACCCTTTTTGGTTTAATGAGATCTAGACCATGTCTTGGTTTTGGTTTGATTTGGTTGTTGAACCAAAGTCAATTGAACCGGTTCACTTATGTGAACGCATGGTTCAAATGATGGAGCGTTTTGATAAGTTCACTAAGCGTGAACGTGTGAAGACTTAAGACTTACCATATTTGGAAGTCTCAACGCCAAAACGCCTCAAGCCAAGAAAACGCCAAAAATTGCTTCAATGCTTTTGGATCTTGTATTGCGCTCTCTTGAGTGTGGTTTTTTCTTGACGAGAAAGAAAGAAGAAGGCAATTTTTCGGCAATCCAAGAATACATCAAATCTCCTTCACACGGTTAGGAGACTTGGAGTTCCTTGCTAGCACAAGGAGAAACAAGGAGAAGCCATCTTCATCTTGTGTGCGCGCCGTTTGGAGGAGATCAACTTTGTTCTCTTGATTCCAAGTCGCCACCCACACAATGGCTATGGTATGATCTTATTTGGTTAAGTTGATCATATGCTCTTACTTGCGATCCTATGAAACCCTTGCATCCGCTGCAAAAGTTCTATATGCGCCCCCTTTAGGGTTTCACCCCCTTTCGCTCCCCCTTGAAGGGGACTTTTCAATTGGTATCAGAGCTTTTTGGTTTCGGTATGAAGCTTATGATTGCTTAATGCTTTGTGATCCATGTTTGCGTTGAATAGATCTAGGGTTATGATCATGCGAAAGGATTACATGCATGTTTATTTGCGCAAATATGAAGTATGTTACTCTTGGCGCATGTATTGGCGCATGTTAATGTTTTGTCAAAAACTACATCATTTGCGCGCTCACTTAGATCTATGCCCTTGCTATAAACCCTTAGACGGGTTAGTAGGGTTGAAGTCATCTTCTAGGAAGGATCCAAATAGTCTGATCAGACCATCTGACAGCCTAGATGGGTTGACCAGATAGCACCTGTGCGCAAGCACGAGGTGGCTATAGGTCGACTGCATCAAGGGCGTGTAGCGAGGTCTGGTTGAGACAACCATTGAACGCGCATGAGTTACGCCCGGGGTCACACCCGCTTGCCAGAACTCATGAAGGCTGTTCAGCCCTTGGCGCATGCATGGTTGACCATTAGGTCAACTCAAGTCAGTTAGGACTTGGTGCATGCAAGGGCAGTGGATCTGACTAGTAATGATGAGTGGATCCCTATTAATGGACCGTTGTAAGGTGGTAGGGCACATAAGAAAAATAAAATTGATTTCAATGGGATTTTGAAAAATTTTATTTTGTTGATGGATCACATGTTGATTGGATACCATGTGCTTGTTTATTTCATCTTATGTGGGTTGCCCTTTTAATGTGTGCTGTGCTGGGGCCTGCGTGCCTGGATTAAAATTGTAAATTAATATTATTGTGATCTGCGAATCACATTTTAATTAATTTATTGTGTAATTGACCTGCGTGTCAATCTTGTCTAGATAGATTAAATTGTAATTTTAATCAGACAAGAGCACAGAGCACACATGGCATTGGCGCATGCAGCAGTGGCTTGACCAGGTGGGAGGTCTAGGGTTCGACCCTATGACAGGCGCATCTACCTGGTGGGCGCACCTGAGCTGCAAAGGGCGCTTGGGCCCTAGTCTGGGCCAGATGAGATGCAAAAGACCCATGGAGAGCTCAAGTGAAGACTTAAGTTAAAATTAAGGTCATACTTAGGGTTAATGGGAAGTATGATATCCATGGAGCTCCTCTATGGTTCTATGACTGAGAGTGTATGGCCATACCCAGGTAAGAACCTGTTTTAGTCATAGCCATGTGATTGGGTGAAAACAAGTGGTGACACACTTGTCCAATCAGATATCAGTCCGGCAAAGAGACTGTAATGCATCTGTACCTAGTTGCGATGATGGGGATGTCGATGTCGATATCCATTCCAATGACCTGGGTAGCAGCGATGCACGGCTAGGTGCCACTCACTGCTTGTGATGACCTTTGGTCAGCACTGCCAGCGTCAGAGGAACCTACAGGGTCGCACACCTTGATACTTGAGTTCTCGTATTGATCGGGAAGCCTTATGATCAAGTTATTGGATAACTCGGATCTAATTGGGAGATTTCATCAGCGCCAATGGGCCTGATGAGATGGAAGAATGTTATTGGAGCCAAACTTCATTTTTGGCAGGTTGACCCGTATTTGACCATGGTTGGTCACATTTGGATTAGGGTTGCATTGGATTGGATCCAAGTGCTTAAATCAACCTATGCAATGATGTTTGGGCTAGCTCATTATCCAATGAGGCCCAATAACAAGTTCTCATGAAGAGATGAGAGGCTAAAAGGGTATAATGGGGAGAAACCCAACCCCATTGGCGCCTAAGGGGCATAATGGGGTTAGGGTGGCAAAATTGCTTCATTAAGGAAGCAATTTGCGCCTAGCCCTTCTCCCTTGATGGTATGAATGCCTTTAAGGCATGTCTTGGGCTGATATGGTACTTGGGCAATTATGGAAAGGTTGAATGAAGTTTATGGTAAAGTCTTGGAGACTTTCCTTACATCAAACCTCCTCATCCTAGCCCTACACTTGTCATGATCCTAGCCCTTGCCCTAATCGCCTCTTGCCCTATATATGTGACCCTAGCCGCCCTCTCTTATTATGTTTTTTCATCCTTGGAGGCGTGAACATAAGAAGGAGGCGAGAGCAAGAAGCAAGGGCGCAATCTCTTCCTCTTCCATCAAGTGGCCGCAAGCTTCTCCTTCCTTACCTCTTGGCGCATCTTTCTCTCTTGGTGGCGCAAGGTGGTTGGAGCATTCCCTTAAGGCTTGGATCTTCTTCCCGAGGCTAGCACCGGGCGTGGAAGAAGAGGACTCGAGGCATCCGTGTGTGTGAGACTGCAGAGGGCGCACACTTGGGCACCTATCACGACATCGACCTCATCTTGCTCTGAGGTATTTTCTAACTCATCGTGTCGACCCCCTTGCATGCGATCTTCACTGGTTTTTGGGACCGGCCTGTTTCGGGGACATTCTTCCGCTGTGCAATGTATGTATGTGTCTCTGAAAAATTGTAAAATGTCCCCGGGGTTTCCCAATAGTGGTATCAGAGCGACTTGCAAGACTCGAACGATGTTTTATGCTTTTCTTTCTTGCTCACATGCCATATCTCTATTTTCGAAAATAGCATAATGCATGGCAAACGATTTTTCTAAGTAGGAAAAATTAGGGTTTCTTGTTTCTATCATCCTCTCAATCTCTTTTGGATTTTTGGACTATTTTTCTTGTCTGATTTAAAGATCAAAGGCGCACGTAGTTTTGTCAAGTAGGACGGGCATTGTGTCTTCGGACTGGCCAAGTCTCTTGATCTGACAAAATTGCCAGCCGAAAGGATCTCTGAAATCATCTTGAAAAATAAATCACAATTAACCAAAAGATTTGTGAGAAGAAGATGAGAAAAAGAGACTGGTTTTAATGAAAAAGTAAAATTTCAGATTTTATGTTTTTCATGAGCATGTAGAATTGCATGAGTAAATACCTTGATTGTGCATAATGTTGTGATCATTAGTCAAGCCCCCCTTTGCATGCCTGTGATGTTTCCTCGTGAGGCCTGCGTGCCGCTTTTCTTTTTGCTTTTAAGAAGACTAGGGTAGCGCATGTACTTGGAGCTTGGCGCATGCATGAAGTTGGCGCACCTTGGATGGTGGCGCAACAAGCATCAAGGAAAAGGCGCAACCTTGCTTGATGGCACAAGTTAGGCATGGCCGAACCCTTGGGTTTGAGAGCTAGCTAACTTGGCATCTTTCATTGTGGCGCATTCTCCTTGGAGGAAGACCATGGCATTGGCCGAACCTTTGAGGTCTACCCTTAAGGTTTGAGAGCTAAGCCATGAAGAAAAGACCTTGGAGCCCACCTTGAAGACCAAGATAGAGGACGACTAGGATAGGTCTATCTTAGGGGCTTGAGTCCTATGTCAAGAGTTGAACCTCCTTTTGGCATGGGTTGGTTCAATGTCTTGAAAGGGCTTTGATCACATCATCTTTTACTGCTTTCCTTATCTGCTAAAAGCATGCCTATGATGTTTTATCATTATGTTATCACTATAGGATTGCATGCCTGTATTGTTAGACATAAGATAAAACTGATGAGACCTTAAAAACCCTCATAAAATATCAAGTCTAGAAGCCTTCTAACGCGTAGCCCTCACTAAGCTATCGATCAGTGGAGTTGTGAACTGGTTCCCACCCTCGTGGGACACACCCACTTATCTTTAGAAAGTGTATGGTGACAATGGTTTCCCCAGTCCAGTTTTAACCTGGGCGTGCCTTCGCAAGGAAACTCATTGGCCCTGGGCATAAACGGTTAGGAATGGACTTGACTAGAAATTCACATGTACTGGGCACATGATGAAAGTCTAGAGGCATCGTTGAGAGGTTAGGGTTTCATGATTCAGCCCTCGCTGGACATGAAATGCCCAAGACTGTCTCAACAAGGGGAGTTGCTTGGAGCAACCGGCCGGCGCGCCCACCTTAGGAAACATGGGTTACTTTGTGCATCTCATCCCACCCTCGTGGGATGCAAAGCCTCATGTGAAATAAGGATCCCATCTCACTAGGAAGTCTTAAACTTCCCGATTGACTTTGTGGGTTGTCAATTCAAATTTAAAATAGTGGGAGCCATAATCATTTAAAACAAGTCCAGTTTAAATGATTCGAAGTAGTACTAATCTGTTGTTTCTTGGTTATTGTAGAATAATGAACAATGGCAGATGGTCACTGCGATCTACCCTGGAAAGGGATAAGTTGGTTGGATCCAACTTAAAGGATTGGTATATGAACTTGAGAATTGTGCTCAAGCTCGAGAGGAAGCTATATGTCCTTGAGAAGCCAATTCCTGTTCCATGCTTGGCCTCAGAGCCTGAGAAGGATGCTTATGATAAGCATCAAGCTGATACTTTGGAGATTGCACAATTGATGCTAACCAACATGTCGCCCGAGCTAAGAGGGCAATATGAATCTAAGAGTGCCTCTGAAATTATTTCTAGTCTAAGGCAGCTCTTTAATGCATTGGTTGAGCTCAACCCTCCTAAAGTAGACATTCAATGTGTTAAGCCTAAAGGCTTAACTAAAACATTGAAAACAAAGATGGAGAGAGTCAGGAATAATAAGTGCTACTCATGTGGAGGATCACCTCACATGATAAAGGACATAGTGCGACTTTAGAATGAGGAGAAGAAGGGCTTGGCCTTAACTTCTAGCTCAGGTATTTATGTTACAGAAGTCAATCTTTCTACTTCTATGTCATGGGTATTGGATACCGCATGTGGAGCTCATATTTGTACAAATATGCAGGGGCTCAAGAAAAGTAGATCGGTGCGACCTGGAGAGATTGACCTACGCGTTGGAAATGGGGCACAGGTTGCTGCTGTTGCTGTAGGCATCTTGACTCTCTCCTTGCCTTCTGGACTTCTATTAGAACTAGATAATTGCTTTTGTGTACCTTCACTTACTAAGAACATTGTATCCATTCCTTGCTTAGCAAAGAAGGGATTTAAGTTTGAAATAAATAAGAACTCTTGTTCTTTTTCATTTGCAAATATGTTCTATGGGAAGGGTACTTTGTGCAATGGTCTATATATCTTGGATATGGAAAGTTCTATCTGTAACATAAGTAATAAAAGGACCAAACTGAGTGGTTCAGTTGGTGCCTTCCTATGGCACTGTCGATTAGCCCATATAAACAAAAATCGCATCCAACAACTCCATGCAAATGGATTGTTAGATTCAAGTTCCTTGGAGGAATTTGATACCTGTGAACCTTGTTTATTAGGGAAAATGATAAAGGCACCCTTCACCAAAATTGGTGAGAGGGCAGGAGGTTTATTGGATCTCATACATACTGATGTGTGTGGGCCTTTCAATAAATAAGCCAGAGGAGGGTACAACTACTTCATTACCTTCACTGATGACTTCAGTAGGTATGGATATGTCTACTTAATGAGACATAAATCTGAGTCCTTTGAGAAATTCAAGGAGTTCAAGAATGAAGTAGAGAACCAGCTTGGAAGATCCATTAAAGCTCTTCGATCAGATCGAGGTGGAGAATACCTGAGTGGAGAGTTCTTTGACTATCTGAGAGAGTCTGCGATCATATCCCAACTCACTCCTCCTGGAACACCTCAATGGAATGGTGTGTCTGAAAGGAGAAATCGAACTTTATTGGATATGGTTCGATCTATGATGAGTCATGCAACTCTACCTCCCTCATTCTGGGGGCATGCACTAGAGATAGCTTCTCTAATACTGAATAATGTTCCATCTAAGAGTGTCTCCAAAATACCATACGAAGTATGGAGTGGGAGACGCCCTAATCTCACGTTTATCAGGATCTGGGGATGTGAGGCTTATGTCAAACGTCAGGATTCTAGCAAGCTAGAACCTAGATCTGATAAGTGTGTATTTGTGGGGTATCCTAAGGATACTAAAGGATACTACTTCTATGTCCCAACCGAGAACAAAGTTTTTGTTGCTCGGGGTGCTGTCTTTCTAGAGAAAGAATTTCTTATGAAAGAAGTAAGTGGGAGGGAGTTTGACTTGGATGAGGTCCAAGTGCAACCACAAGACAAAGAGATGGAATCTGAGCCATCTGCACCGGTTGTTATACAACCTGAGGCTCAGACACAGGTCCCACGTAGGTCTGGGAGGATTCGTCGTGCACCTGAGAGGTACGGGTCGCTGCCGACCCAACACGATGGAATTTTCATCATTGAGGATGAACCCAGAACCTATGATGAGGCGGTCAGTGGACCGGACTCCGAGAGATGGCTTGACGCCATGCGATCCGAGATGGATTCCATGTCGGCTAACCAAGTCTGGGATTTGGTTGAGCTGCCTGATGGGGTAAAACCCATAGGGTGTAAATGGGTCTTCAAGAAGAAGACAGACATGGATGGCAATATAGTTACCTATAAGGGTAGACTAGTGGCTAAAGGATTTAAACAAGTCCACGGGTTGGATTATGATGAAACCTTCTCGCTAGTTGCCATGATCAAGTCCATTCGGATTCTGCTTGCTATAGCTGCATATCATGACTATGAGATATGGCAGATGGATGTGAAGACAGCATTCCTTAACGGGAAGCTGACTGAGGATGTGTACATGACACAACCTGATGGCTTCATCCATCCTGCAGAGGCTAGTAAGGTCTGCAGGCTAAAGGTTTCCATTTATGGATTAAAGCAAGCATCTCAAAGTTGGAATCTTCGATTTGATGAAGCTGTGAGAAATTATGGCTTTATCAAAAGCGAAGATGACGCCTGTGTATATAGAAAATTCAGTGGGAGCTTGGTGATTTTTCTGGTCTTGTATGTCGATGACATACTGCTCATCGGAAACGACATCCCTAGTCTTCAAGCTGTGAAGACATGGTTGGGGAAGTGTTTCGAGATGAAAGACTTAGGGGAGGCCGCCTATATTCTAGGTGTGAGGATCTACCGAGATAGATCCAAGAGGCTCCTGGCCCTTAGTCAGAGTACCTACATTGATAAGGTCCTGGAGAGGTTTAACTTGGAGCAATCCAAGAATGGATACCTTCCAGTAAGACATGGCCTTACTCTCTCAAAGAGCCAGTGTCCTACAACACAGGCTGAGAGGGATGACATGAGTCAAATTCCTTATGCTTCAGCAATGGGATCGATCATGTATGCAATGTTGTGTACTAGACCAGACGTGGCATATGCTGTAAGCATAACCAGCCGATACCAATCCAATCCAGGTCTGCAGCACTGGGTGGCTGTAAAGAATATCCTTGAGTATCCTGAAAGGGACTAAGGGTCAGACTGTGTATACAGAATATCCATTTATCTTGAACACATAGCCGGCCTGCGATCTAAAGTCGTCAGGGTCAGACTGGAATGATGCATCAGTATAGCCCAGCATACTGAGCTCTTCCTGTCCTCCATAGACCAAGAACAAATCCTTAGTTCTTCTCAGATACTTTAGGATGTTCTTTACAGCCACCCAGTGCTGCAGACCTGGATTGGATTGGTATCGGCTGGTTATGCTTACAGCATATGCCACATCTGGTCTAGTACATAACATTGCATACATGATCGATCCTACTGCCGAAGCATAAGGAATTCGACTCATATCATCCGTCTCAGCCTGTGTTGTAGGACACTGGCTCTTTGAGAGAGTAAGGCCATGTCTTACTGGAAGGTATCCTTTCTTGGATTGCTCCAAGTTGAACCTATCCAGGACCTTATCAATGTAGGTACTCTGACTAAGGGCCAGGAGCCTCTTGGATCTATCCCGGTAGATCCTTACGCTTGGATCTGTGCTCAAACTATTGTCCCCAGTCGATGTACCTTAGTGGATATGGGACAGCTATGGTACTTGTGAGACTGGTATGTGAGCTGGTTAGGCACGTGGTGCTAACGCAGACACATGGGTATATCATTGGAGGATATACTAGATAGACCCGCTGTGAGGCTATGGCTTGGTGTCATAAGTTATCCTCACAAGTGACAGGAGATGCATTGATCACTTGACTTGAGGTCATTGATCATTCTATATGGTTAGGGACTTGCTTTGATACAACCTAACACCTCGCCGTAGTTGGGAGGTCATAACGGTTGTCATTGAGCATGTCACGACCCATATGAGAAGGTCAATGGACAGACATAGGATTTGCCCCTTCCTTAGGGAAGTATGATATCCATGGAGCTCCTCTATGGTTCTATGACTGAGAGTGTATGGCCATACCCAGGTAAGAACCTGTTTTAGTCATAGCCATGTGATTGGGTGAAAACAAGTGGTGACACACTTGTCCAATCGGATATCAGTCCGGCAAAGAGACTGTAATGCATCTGTACCTAGTTGCGATGATGGGGATGTCGATGTCGATATCCATTCCAATGACCTGGGTAGCAACGATGCACTACTAGATGCCACTCACTGCTTGTGATGACCTTTGGTCAGCACTGCCAGCGTCAGAGGAACCTACAGGGTCGCACACCTTGATACTTGAGTTCTCGTATTGATCGGGAAGCCTTATGATCAAGTTATTGGATAACTCGGATCTAATTGGGAGATTTCATCAGCGCCAATGGGCCTGATGAGATGGAAGAATGTTATTGGAGCCAAACTTCATTTTTGGCAGGTTGACCCGTATTTGACCATGGTTGGTCACATTTAGATTAGGGTTGCATTGGATTGGATCCAAGTGCTTAAATCAACCTATGCAATGATGTTTGGGCTAGCTCATTATCCAATGAGGCCCAATAACAAGTTCTCATGAAGAGATGAGAGGCTAAAAGGGTATAATGGGGAGAAACCCAACCCCATTGGCGCCTAAGGGGCATAATGGGGTTAGGGTGGCAAAATTGCTTCATTAAGGAAGCAATTTGCGCCTAGCCCTTCTCCCTTGATGGTATGAATGCCTTTAAAGCATGTCTTGGGCTGATATGGTACTTGGGCAATTATGGAAAGGTTGAATGAAGTTTATGGTAAAGTCTTGGAGACTTTCCTTACATCAAACCTCCTCATCCTAGCCCTACACTTGTCATGATCCTAGCCCTTGCCCTAATCGCCTCTTGCCCTATATATGTGACCCTAGCCGCCCTCTCTTATTATGTTTTTTCATCCTTGGAGGCGTGAACATAAGAAGGAGGCGAGAGCAAGAAGCAAGGGCGCAATCTCTTCCTCTTCCATCAAGTGGCCGCAAGCTTCTCCTTCCTTACCTCTTGGCGCATCTTTCTCTCTTGGTGGCGTAAGGTGGTTGGAGCATTCCCTTAAGGCTTGGATCTTCTTCCCGAGGCTAGCACCGGGCGTTGAAGAAGAGGACTCGAGGCATCCATGTGTGTGAGACTGCAGAGGGCGCACACTTGGGCACCTATCACGACATCGACCTCATCTTGCTCTGAGGTATTTTCTAACTCATCGTGTCGACCCCCTTGCATGCGATCTTCACTGGTTTTTGGGACCGGCCTGTTTCGGGGACATTCTTCCGCTGTGCAATGTATGTATGTGTCTCTGAAAAATTGTAAAATGTCCCCGGGGTTTCCCAACAACTTGCGCCACCACCAAGATGTGATGCGCCAAGGAGATGGAAGGAGAAGAGAACGCCGCAAGCCTTCTTGTTCCTTTGCGCCAAGGAAAGGAAAAGGAGAAGCATGCTTGCGCCCTTGATGGAAGAAGAAGAGCTCTAAGCTCTCCAAGCCGTCGCTCTCTAATGCTTCACGCCTCCAAGGAATTAGCATCATCAAGAGAGGGGGCGGCAAGGGCTTATTTATAGGAGCAAGAGGCGGTTAGGGGAGAATGGCAAGTGTTGACAATTAGGGCATGATTCTAGGAGATTATCCAATCAAATATATTGATTAAATCTCCACTCCCATATGCGCCTAAGACTTGCCAAAGCAAGCATCAGCCATATGCGCCCATATCATGCCATATGAGGCATTAATCCCATCCATGCGCCTAGACCTAGTCAAGGCAATATGATGGATTGCCTAATGTGGCTTGGGCACAACTCCTAATCCAATTAGGACTCTAATTATGTTAATAATTAGCCCACAATTGTCAAACACAATCCAATCAATTATCTTGTGTGATTTAATCAAATCCAATTTGATTTAATCACCTAGGAGATACCAAACAAGGCATAGGCGCAAATTCTAGTCCAACTAGAATCCCATATGCGCCTATCCTATTAATTCATCCCCATTATACCCTTCAAGCCTCATAGCCCTTCAATACAACTTATTAGCAAGCCCAACTAAGCAATGGGCCAAGCCCAAAGTCCATTATGCATGTTAACCAAGCTATTGGATCCAATCCAATTTAACCCATGGTTAAATGAGGCTAACCATGGTTAATTTGATCGATATGCCAAAAACGGAAGTTGGCCCCAATAAGTTTCTTCCATCTCATCAGGCCCATTGGTGCTGATGAAATTGTAAGTACCCCTTTCATGAGGGGGGCGAAAACCCTAATAGGAGGCGCATATAAACTTTGATAGCGGAAGCAAGGATTTTTAGGGTTTCATAAGATCGCATGTGGTATAGCCATATGATCAACTTAATTTTAACTTAAGATCAAGAGGTGATCTTACCATTGCCATGGATGGATGGCGACTTGGAATCAAGAGAACAAAGTTGATCTCCTCCAAACGGCGCGCACACAAGAAGACAATGGCTACTCCCTTCTCACCTTTGTGCTAGCAAAAGCTTCAAGGGGTCTTGTCGTATGGTGGAGATGATAGAGACTTCTTTGCTCGGCCGAATCCCTCCTCTTCTCGTCAACACACTCTCTTTTCCTTAGAGTGCAAGCGGTCACACGAGAAGAGAGGAGCGTTGAGGCATTTTGGCGTTTTAGCAAAGTCGCCTTGATGACATTCCAAAAATGGAATGACATGAAGCCATGCTCTCAAAACCGACCAAAAACGCTTACAAACATTGAACCATGCGTTCACTCATGTGAACAGGTTCAAGCTAAATCGATCCAATTGTCTTTGGTCCAAAAACCAAATCAAATCAGCCCAAGCCATGGTCTAGATCTCATTGAACCAATAGGATCCAGATCTAACCGTTCATCTCTTGATGCTCTTGATCTCACCGATCTAGCATCAACTCTCTCGATCGAAGCTTACCGATCTCAAGCCCTTATCAATCAAACATGATCAGACCAGATCTCACTTACAATCAGAGTTTAAACTCCTTTAAACTGAACCCAAACAATTCAGTCCACACGATCTGACTTAAGTAAGCCATATCATCAAATTGTGCGAACCTGAGGGTTTCCTTTAAATGTCGGTAACGATAACTTACGTTATCACTATTAGTGAGGGGTATCTAGCAACACATCACTGTCTCCCAATATAAAGGAAAGAGTCTTCCAAGACTACACCCAAACCACAGCACAAGTGTGAATCAACTTCACTAGGCATACATGTTTCCTTTGCCACTGGATGTTCTTATTGGACAAGCGTGTCAAGCCTGTAGCTCCAATATGATGAGCATGATTAGACCAGATGAACATAGTCACCTGGGTATGGCCATACACTTTCTCAATCATCTCATTCAGGGGGGCCCCTTTAGAACATCACACTCCTTAAACAAGAAGACGGCAATCCTATATCTATCACTAGTGTCCTAACCTGACTCATGATCATTATCCAAGATAGTCTATAACCATTATGTTTCAAATGATATTGAACTACCTCAAAACAATGACAATCATCATTTAGAAACACAAGTGATCTCAAGTCAGAGGACATGTGCCACTTGTTGCAAACAAGGATTATTCACATTGTGACAAGCAATTGAATATCCTAGTAGGGTCTGTCCAGTACATCCAATGTACCCATGAGTCTACATCTTATTCCATGCTCGAAGCATCCTATAAGATTAGAACACATATTAGTCTCAATCATATCAAGGCTGTCTCATGTTCACCAAGATATCTCGACTAAGGACATTACTGTTGGAACCCCTTTCTAGAGGGGGGCGAAACCCAGCATGGCGCATATTCAGTTTTCAAGCAGCGGATAGGGTCTCTAAGAATCGCATGCACCTTATATAATCAACTTAAAGAAAACCCGAATGCATAAGAGGTGATTCGATCCATACCATTGCCATTTCTAGATGGCGGCTTGGAAGCAAAGATCAAACGAGATCTTCTCCTTGTCGTCACACACAAGATGATGTCGCTATCTCTCTTGGTGCTCCTTGTGCTAGCAAGGTTCCAAGAGGTCCTTTGACGAGTGAAGGGAAAATGAAATGTCAATCTTTCTTGGCCGAATCCTCCTCAAGCGTCAAGCGTCAAGCGTCGCCACACTCACACAATAATCTCGAGAGGAATATGGGCGAGAGGAAAAATAAGTTGAAGTGGCGAAAATAGAGAATACTCTATTCGGACGAGAGCACCCACCAAGTGGAGATCATGGTTACTAAAAATAGTAACCACTCCTCACCCCAACGTTCACGCCAAGTGAACTTGTCGCCAACTCCTCTCCCCTTGAACCATGCGCTCATCAAGTGAGCCGGTTCACTTTGGTTCGGTTTAAGAACCAATCAAGCCAATGATCTAGTCTAGATCTTAAATAAACCCTAAGGTTCCCGATCTAACCGTCGATCTCCTCGATGCCCCTGATCTGACCGATCTGGCATCTATTCTCTCGATCGAAGCTTACCGATCTTAAGCCCTAATCAATCAAACATGATCAGACCAGATCTCACTTACAATCAGAGACTAATTCCCTTTAAACTGAACTCAAACAATTCAGTCCACACGATCTGACTTAAGTAAGCCATATCATCAAATTGTGCGACCCTAAGGGTTTCCTTTAAATGTCGGTAACGATAATTCTCATTATCACGATCAGTGAGGGGTATCTAGCAACACATCACTATCTCCCGATATAAAGAAATGAGTCTTCCAAGACTACACCCAAAAACAGCACAAGTGTGAATCAAATCACAAAGCATACATATTTCCTTTGCCACTGGATGTTCTTATTGGACAAGCCTGTCAAGCTCGTAACTCCAATATGATGAGCATGATTAGAACAGATGAACACTGTCACCTGGGTATGGCCATACACTTTCTCAATCATCTCATCCAGGGGGCCCCTTTAGAACATCACACTCCTTAAACAAGGAGACGGCAATCCTATGTCTATCACTAGTGCTCTAACCTGACTCAAGCTCACCATCCAAGATAGTCTATAATCATTATGTTTCAAATGATATTGAACTACCTCAAAACAATGACAATCATCATTTAGAAAACACAAGTGATCTCAAGTCAGAGGAAATGTGCCACTTGTCTTAATCAAGGAATATTCACATTGTGACAAACAATTGAACATCCTAGTAGGGTCTGTCCAGTACATCCAATGTACCCATGAGTCTACATCTTATTCCATGCTCGAAGCATCCTATAAGATTAGAACACATATTAGTCTCAATCATATCAAGGCTGTCTCATGTTCACCAAGATATATCGACTAAGGACATAATAGCATGTCAGCCGAGCTGAACAGCTTTGAGACATTATTCAGAAGAACATATATTGCAGCAGACAATGTAGCTAACTGAATAACAACCATTCCTTTATAAACATAACAGTTTATTACATGAAACAAATACATTCCCATAGGCCTCAAACATTAGCCTTAAGGGCATACCCCAACAGGTATATGGTGGTCAGGAAGAACTCAGTATAGAAGGATATACTGATGCTTCATTCCAATCGGACCAGGATGATTTCCGATCGCAATCAGGCTATGTTTTTAGCTTGAATGGTGGAGCAGTGGTGTGGAAAAGTTTCAAACAGTCTATTGTTGCTGATTCCACAACAGAAGCCGAGTATGTTGCAGCCTCAGAAGCATCTAAGGAGGCAGTATGGATTCGTAAGTTCATTCAGGAACTTGGTGTTGTTCCTTCGAGTGCAGATCCTTTGGTTATCTTCTGTGATAACACTGGAGCAATCACACAAGCAAAGGAACCACGGTCGCACCAGAAGTCCAAGCACATACAGAGACGGTTTCACTTGATCCGGGAGATCATTGATCGTGGTGAGATCAAAATCTGCAAGGTTCATACAGATGACAATCTGGCTGACCCGCTTACCAAGCCACTGGCGCAGCAGAAGCATGAGAAGCACTGTAATAACATGGGTTTGAGATTTCTCAACCATTAGATTAAGTGCAAGTGGGAGATTGTTGGGGTATGCCCTTAACGCTAATGTTTGAGGCCTTGGGATTCTTTCAGTATCATGTATAAACTCTTATGTTTATAAAGGCAATGGTTGTTATTCAGTTTGTTACATTGTCTGCTGCAATAAGTGTACTTCTGAATAATGTCTCAATGCTGTTCAGCTAGGCTGACATGATGTAATGTCCTTAGTCGAGATATCTTGGTGAACATGAGACAGCCTTGATATGATTGAGACTAATATGTGTTCTAATCTTATAGGATGCTTCGAGCATGGAATAAGATGTAGACTCATGGGTACATTGGATGTACTGGACAGACCCTACTAGGATATTCAATTACTTGTCACAATGTGAATAATCCTTGTTTGCAACAAGTGGCACATGTCCTCTGACTTGAGATCACTTGTGTTTCTAAATGATGATTGTCATTGTTTTGAGGTAGTTCAATATCATTTGAAACATAATGGTTATAGACTATCTTGGATAATGATTATGAGTCATGTTAGGGCACTAGTGATAGATATAGGATTGCCGTCTCCTTGATTGGAGTGTGATGTTCTAAAGGGCCCCCCCTGAATGAGATGATTGAGAAAGTGTATGGCCATACCCAGGTGACTATGTTCATCTGATCTAATCATGCTCATCATATTGGAGTTACAGGCTTGACATGCTTGTCCAATAAGAACATCCAGTGGCAAAGGAAATATGTATGCCTAGTGAAGTGGATTCACACTTGTGCTGTGGTTTGGGTGTAGTCTTGGAAGACTCTTTCCTTTATATCGGGAGACAGTGATGTGTTGCTAGATACCCCTCACTGATCGTGATAACGTAAGTTATCATTACCGACATTTAAAGGAAACCCTCAGGGTCGCACAATTTGATGATATGGCTTACTTAAGTCAGATCGTGTGGACTGAATTGTTTTGGTTCAGTTTAAAGGAGTTTAAACTCTGATTGTAAGTGAGATCTGGTCTGATCATGTTTGATTGATTAGGGCTTGAGATCGGTAAGCTTCGATCGAGAGATTTGATGCTAGATCAGTGAGATAAAGAGCATCGAGAGATCAACGGTTAGATCTTGAACCTTTAGGTTCAATGAGATCGACCATGGCTTGGGCTGATTTGATTTGGTCTTGAACCAAATTCAATTGAACCGGCTCATCATGTGAGCGCTTGGTTCAAAGGTTCAAAGGGTGAAGAGGAGTTGCGTTCGGTTCACTTGAAGTGAACGCATAACGCTTGAGAAATAATGGGTTGCTATTTTTGGAAGTTTTTTGCAATGCCTCCACGTTCATGAGGTACGTTTTCTCTTATCGCCTCTCATCACCTCTTGACGCTTCTTGCTCTCGTGTGACGACTCTCTCGACGAGTGTAGAGAAGGCTTTCGGCAAGCACCAAGAGATCTCATCTCCTCCACGCAAAGAACTCCTTAGAACCTTGCTAGCACAAGGAGCACTAAGGGAGTAGGCGACATCATTTTGTGTGCGTACCATTTGGAGGAGAAGCGCTTGAGTCTCTTCTTCCTAGACGCCATCCAAGCAATGGCTTTGGTAAGAATCGATTCCTTGATTCTTGTTTGCAATTGCATATAAGTTGATCATATAATATGTAAAGATCCTAGAAACCCCCTTCCGCTGCATAAAAAACTCCATCTGCGCCTATCTAGGGTTTCGCTCCCCCATGAAGGGGACCTTCAATCATCTCATCTAGGGGGGCCCCTTTTAGAACATCACACTCCAATCAAGGATACGGCAATCCTATATCTATCACTAGTGTCCTAACCTGATTCATGATCATCATCCAAGATAGTCTATAACCATTATGTTTCAAATGATATTGAACTACCTCAAAACAATGACAATCATCATTTTAGAAACACAAGTGATCTCAAGTCAGAGGACATGTGCCACTTGTTGCAAACAAGGATTATTCACATTGTGACAAGCAATTGAATATCCTAGTAGGGTCTGTCCAGTACATCCAATGTACCCATGAGTCTACATCTTATTCCATGCTCGAAGCATCCTATAAGATTAGAACACATATTAGTCTCAATCATATCAAGGCTGTCTCATGTTCACCAAGATATCTCGACTAAGGACATTACAGCATGTCAGCCAAGCTGAACAGCATTGAGACATTATTCAGAAGCACACTTATTGCAGCAGACAATGTAACAAACTGAATAACAACCATTGCCTTTATAAACATAAGAGTTTATACATGATACTGAAAGAATCCCAAGGCCTCAAACATTAGCCTTAAGGGCATACCCCAACAATCTCCCACTTGCACTTAATCTAATGGTTGAGAAATCTCAAACCCATATTATTACAGTGCTTCTCATGCTTCTGCTGCGCCAGAGGCTTGGTAAGCGGGTCAGCTAGATTGTCATCTGTATGAACCTTGCAGATTTTGATCTCACCATGATCAATGATCTCCCAGATCAAGTGAAACCGTCTCTATATTTGCTTGGACTTCTGGTGCGACCGTGGTTCCTTTGCTTGTGCGATTGCTCCAGTGTTATCACAGAAGATAACCAAAGGATCTGCACTTGAAGGAACAACACCAAGTTCTTGAACGAACTTGCGAATCCATACTGCCTCCTTAGATGCTTCCGAGGCTGCAACATACTCGGCTTCTGTTGTGGAATCAGCAACGATAGACTGTTTGAAACTTTTCCACACCACTGCTCCACCATTCAAGCTAAAAATATAGCCTGATTGAGATCGGAAATCATCCTGGTCAGATTGGAACGAAGCGTCAGTATATCCTTCAATACTGAGTTCTTCCTGACCTCCATATATCAAGAACATATCTTTGGTCCTCCGAAGATATTTCAAAATGTTCTTGACTGCAATCCAGTGCGCCTGACCTGGATTACTTTGGAATCGACTGGTCACGCTTAACCCGTAAGCGACGTCTGGGCGAGTACATAACATCGCATACATAATGGACCCAATAGCCGAAGCATAAGGCGTATTGTCCATTTCATCTTTCTCAGTCTGTGTTAGTGGACACTGACTTTTTGAAAGATTCAGACCATGTCTGACTGGAAGATATCCTCTTTTAGAATTCTCTAAATGAAATCTCTCCAGGACTTTATCGATGTAAGTACTCTGGCACAGCCCGAGAAGCCTCTTAGATCTATCCCTGTAGATCTTCACACCTAATACATAGGCTACTTCTCCTAAATCTTTCATCTGGAAACATTTTCTTAACCATGCTTTAACCGCATGTAGTTCAGGAATATCATTTCAAATGATTAAGATATCATCGACGTAGAGGACTAGGAAAGTAATCACGCTCCCACTAAACCTCTTATATACACACGGGTCATCTTCATTCTTGATGAAACCAAATTCACAGATTGATTCATCAAAACGAATATTCCAGCTTCTAGATGCTTGCTTATGTCCATAAATGGACTTCTTTAACTTGCATATTTTATGACGATCTGATGGATTAGTGAAACCTTCAGGTTGTGTCATATACACATCCTCATCCAGTTTTCCATTAAGGAAAGCGGTCTTCACATCCATCTGCCATATCTCATAATCGTAATATGCTGCTATCGCAAGAATAATCCGAAATGATTTGAACATGGCTACAGGAGAGAAAGTTTCATCATAATCTATCCCGTAGATTTGTTTGAAACCTTTCGCAACTAGCCTGCCTTTATAGGTAACTACGTTACCATCCATGTCAATCTTCTTCTTGAAGATCCATTTACAGCCTATAGGGATTACTCCCGGAGGCGGATCAACCAAATCCCAGACTTGATTATCTGACATGGAGTCCATCTCGGCTCGCATAGCTTCAAGCCATCTAGCTGACTCCGGTCCACTGACCGCATCCACATAAGTGAGGGGTTCATCATGATCAATGATGTAGACTCCGTCATAGCGCTCAGGCTGTCGACGGATCCTTCCCGATCTACGCGGTTCCCGTGATATCTGAGCCTCAGGTTGTTCAATAACCTGTTCTACTGGCTCAGGCTCATCCAACTGTGATTGACTATTTTGTCCTTCCTCTGGATTCTCATCCAGCTTTATTTCTCTCCCACTGGCCTCTTGCAGAAGAAATTCCTTCTCAAGAAAAATTGCCGTCCGAGCAACAAATACTTTGTTCTCTTTGGGATCGTAGAAATAATAACCCTTAGTTTCCTTAGGGTAACCGACAAAGATACATTTTTCTGATCTACTCTCTAGTTTCCCAGAGGCGAGCTTTTTGACATAAGCCTCGCAACCCCAGATCTTAATAAATGTCAAGCTCGGCTGTTTCCCATACCATAACTCATATGGAGTCTTTGAAACTGCCTTGGATGGCACTCGGTTTAGTACCTTTGCAGCTGTTTCCAGTGCAAATCCCCAAAAGGAGTAAGGTAGAGTAGCCTGACTCATCATAGAACGAACCATATCCAATAGGGTTCTGTTCCTCCTTTCAGACACACCATTCCATTGCGGTGTTCCTGGTGGAGTGAGCTGTGAGATAATCCCACACTCCTTCAGATAGTCAGTAAACTCTCGACTTAGGTATTCTCCACCTCGATCTGAGCGAAGTGCCTTGATATTTCTGTTGGGGTATGCCCTTAAAGGCTATTGTTTGAGGCCTTGGGATTGTATCAGTATCATGTATAAACTCTTATGTTTATAAAGGCAATGGTTGTTATTCAGTATGTTACATTGGCTGCTGCAATAAGTGTGCCTCTGAATAATGTCTCAATGCTGTTCAGCTAGGCTGACATGCTGTAATGTCCTTAGTCGAGATATCTTGGTGAACATGAGACAGCCTTGATATGATTGAGACTAATATGTGTTCTAATCTTATAGGATGCTTCGAGCATGGAATAAGATGTTGACTCATGGGTGCATTGGATGTACTGGACAGACCCTACTAGGATATTCAATTGCTTGTCACAATGTGAATAATCCTTGTATGCAACAAGTGGCACATGTCCTCTGACTTGAGATCACTTGTGTTTCTAAATGATGATTGTCATTGTTTTGAGGTAGTTCAATATCATTTGAAACATAATGGTTATAGACTATCTTGGATGGTGAGCTTGAGTCAGGTTAGGACACTAGTGATAGATATAGGATTGCCGTCTCCTTGATTGGAGTGTGATGTTCTAAAGGGGCCCCCTTAAATGAGATGATTGAGAAAGTGTATGGCCATACCCAGGTGACTATGTTCATCTGATCTAATCATGCTCATCATATTGGAGCTACAGGCTTGACACGCTTGTCCAATAAGAACATCCAGTGGCAAAGGAAACATGTATGCCTAGTGAAGTGGATTCACACTTGTGCTGTGGTTTGGGTGTAGTCTTGGAAGACTCTTTCCTTTATATCGGGAGACAGTGATGTGTTGCTAGATACCCCTCACTGATCGTGATAACGTAAGTTATCGTTACCGACATTTAAAGGAAACCCTTAGGGTCGCACAATTCGATGATATGGCTTGCTTAAGTCAGATCGTGTGGACTGAATTGTTTGGGTTCAGTTTAAAGGAGTTTAAACTCTGATTGTAAGTGAGATCTGGTCTGATCATGTTTGATTGATTAGGGCTTGAGATCGGTAAGCTTCGATCGAGAGGATTGATGCTGGATCAGTGAGATCAAGAGCATCAAAGAGATGAACGGTTAGATCTAAAACCTTATGGTTTACTATGGTCTAGACCAAATGGCTTGAGCTATTTTGATTTGGTTTATGAACCAAATTCGATTGGGACGTCTTGGCTTGAACCGGTTCACAAAGGTGAACGCTTGGTTCAATGCTAGTAAGCGTTTTTGCGTTGGCATGAGCGTATGGCTTAATGATGTTCCATTTATGGAAAGTCATCAATGCCGATTCCTCTCAACGCCAAAACGCAAATACGTTCCCCTCTTCTCTTGTGGCTTGCTTGCACTCTCGTGAGTGAAGGATTGACGAGAAGAAGGGAAGGTTTTTCGTCCAAGGAGAAGCTTGTTCTCGCATCTCAAACTTCCTCCACGCAAAGGACCCCTTGAAGCTTTGCTAGCACAAAGACGACAAGGAGAAGCCATTCCTCATCTTGTGTGCTTCATCTTTGGAGAAGATCCCTTTCGATCTTTGCTTCCAAGACACCATCCAAATAGATGGCTTTGGTATGATCTTCTTTCGATCTCCACATTCCTTAAGGTTGATCATATGAACATATATTACATGCGATCTCATGTTGAAACCCCTTGGAAATTACATGCGCCCCCTTTAGGGTTTCAACCCCTTGCGCTCCCCCTTGAAGGGGACTCTTCAATTTCGGCTAATGTTTGAGGCCTTGGGATTGTAACAGTATCATATATAAACTCTTATGATTATAAAGGCAATGGTTGTTATTCAGTATGTTACATTGTCTGCTGCAATAAGTGTGCTTCTGAATAATGTCTCAAATGTTATTCAGTATGTTACATTGCCTTGTTATTCAGTATGTTACATTGTCTAAGGCCCTACTTTAAACCCTTAGATGGGTTGATGGGGTTGAAGTCATCTTCTAGGAAGGATCCAAATAGTCTGATCAGACCATCTGACAGCCTAGATGGGTTGACCAGATAGCACCTGTGCGTAAGCACGAGGTGGCTATAGGTCGACTGCATCAAGGGCGTGTAGCGAGGTCTGGTTGAGACGGCTACTGAACACACATGAGTTAGGCCCGGGGTCACACCCGCTTGCCAAAACTCATGAGGGTTGTTCAGCCCTTTGCGCATGCATGGTTGACCATTAGGTCAACTCAAGTCAGTTAGGACTTGGTGCATGCAAGGGTAGTGGATCTGACTAGATGAATGAGTGGATCCCTATCAATGGACCATTGTAAGGTTGTAAGGGCACATAAGAAAATTAAAATGATGCCAATGGGTTTTCAAAATTTTATTTTCTTGTTTGATGGATCACATGTTGTGTGGATGCCATGTGCTTGTTTATTTATTCTTATGTGGGCTGCCCGTGTTTATGTGTGCTGTGCTGGGGCCTGTGAGCCTGGCTTAAATTGTAAATTATATATTTGTGATCTGCGCATCACATTTTAATTAATTTATTGTATAATTGACCTGCGTGTCAAACTTGTCTAGATAGATTAAAATGTACTTTTAATCTGACAAGAGCTCAAAGCACACATAGCAAGGCGCAAGCAGCTGGTGGGTGCACCTAAGCTGCAGAGGGCGCTTGGGCCCTGGTCTGGGCCAGATGAGAGGAAAAAGACCCAAGAAGCAAGTGAAGACTTAAGATAACTTAAGGTCTTACTTAGGGTTAATGGGCTTTTACCACATAAGATCAGCATGCTTTTGTTGGAGTATGCCCATAAGGCTAATGTTTGAGGCCTTGGGAATGTATAAGTATCATGTAATAAACTCTTATGTATATAAAGGCATGGTTATTATTCAGGTTGCTACCTTGTCTGCTGTAATAAGTGTACTTCTGAATAATGTCTCAAAGCTGTTCAGCTAGGCTGACATGCATATGTCCTTAGTCGAGATATCTTGGTGAACATGAGACAGCCTTGATATGATTGAGACTAATATGTGTTCTAATCTTATAGGATGCTTCGAGCATGGAATAAGATGTAGACTCATGGGTACATTGGATGTACTGGACAGACCCTACTAGGATATTCAATTGCTTGTCACAATATGAATGATCCTTGTTTGCACTAAGTGGCATATGTCCTTTGACTTGAGATCACTTGTGTTTCTAAATGATGAATGTCATTATTTTGAGGTAGTTCAATATCATTTGAAATATAATGATTATAGACTATCTTGGATAATGATCATGAGTCAGGTTAGGACACTAGTGATAGATATAGGATTGCCGTCTCCTTGTTTAAGGAGTGTGATGTTCTAAGGGCCCCCCCCCAAGATGAGATGATTGAGATAGTGTATGGCCATACCCAGGTGACTATGTTCATCTGATCTAATCATGCTCATCATATTGGAGTTACAAGCTTGACAGGCTTGTCCAATAAGAACATCCAGTGGCAAAGGACACATGCATGCCTTGTGAAGTTGCATTCACACTTGTGCTGTGTTTTGGGTGTAGTCTTGGAAGACTCTTTCCTTTATATCGGGAGACAGTGATGTGTTGCTAGATACCCCTCACTGATCGTGATAACGTGAGTTGTCGTTACCGACATTTAAAGGAAACCCTTAGGGTCGCACAAATTGATGATATGGCTTACTTGAGTCAGATCGTGTGGACTGAATCGTTTGGGTTCAGTTTAAAGGGATTTTATCTCTGATTGTAAGTGAGATCTGGTCTGATCATGTTTGATTGATTAGGGCTTGAGATCGGTAAGCTTCGATCGAGAGAGATGATGCTAGATTGGTGAGATCAGGAGCATCAAGAATTGAACGGTTAGATTTTGAACCTTTAGGGTTTAATCTAGACCATATGGCTTGGGTTATTTGGTCTTGGACCAAACCGAATAGAACCGGCTCATGATTGAGCGCATGGTTCATGGGAGATGAGTTAGGCGTTTGGTTCACTCAAGTGTGAACGCATGAGCTTTGACACCTTTCCATTTATGGAATCGGTTTCAAAGTGGAATGGTGTAACGCCCCCACATTAATGTGGGAGGTTACTCTCTTGCCGAATGCTCTCGTGTGAGGAGGATTCTCAATTCGGTGGAGAGGACTTGACGATAGCAAAGAGAGGAAGTCTCGCCAAGCACAACAAAGAAATTCCCTTCCTTTCCATTTCGATCAAGGAAATCTTGGAGATCCTTGCTAGCACAAGGAGCATCCAAGGAGCAAGTCATCACTCATTTTGTGTGCGACAATTTGGAGGAGACCTATCTTGATCTCTCGCTTCCAAGTCGCCATCCTCTTCATGGCTTTGGTATGATTTCTCATAGCCTTAAGTTGATCATATAGTTATCATATGCGATCTTCTAGAAACCCTCTTTCCGCCATGCTTGCTAGATGCGCATGTTTAGGGTTTCACCCCCTTATATTAGGGACCCTTCAATTGGTATCAGAGGTAGGCTTTAGATATGATCTATATGATTGCTTTGAAGTGTTTGTGATCCATGCATGATGCTATGTTGCGCTTACTTGATGCTTTGTTTACATGCGTTTACATGATGCAAGGTTTACATTGTCTTGTTTGCGCTTGTATCATGGTTACAAGGAGTTTGCGCTCCCCCTTGAAGGGGACCCCCTATATGCGCTCCCCCTTGAAGGGGACCCCCTAGATCTAAGGGTTATCAACATGCTAGATATTGGGTGTATCTTGTTTTCACAAGTGAAGCATGTTATTTGTTTGCGCATGTTCTAGAAGTTTTATAAAACTTACATCTTGCGCGCCTGATTAGATCTAAGGTGTCCCTACTATAAATCCTTAGATGGGTTGATGGGTTTGAAAGCATCTTCTAGGTCCGATCCAGAGAGTCTGATCAGACCATCTGACAGCCTAGATGGGTTGACCAGATAGCACCTGTGCGCAAGCACAAGGTGGCTATAGGTCGACTGCATCCAGGGCGTGTAGCGAGGTCTGGTTGAGACGACTACTGAACACACATGAGTTAGGCCCGGGGTCACACCCGCTTGCCGAAACTCATGAGGGTGGTTCAGCCCTTTCTACATGCATGGTTGACCATTAGGTCAACTCAAGTCAGTTAGGACTTGGTGCATGCAAAGGGCAAAGGATCTGACTAGATGGATGAGTGGATCCCTATCAATGGACCATTGTAAGGTTGTAGGGCACATAAGGAAATTAAAATTGATACCATGGGGTTTTTCAAACATTTAATTTCTTGAATGGATCACATGTTGATTTGATACCATATGCTTGTTTATTTAATCTTATGTGGGTTGCCCTAATGTGTGCTGTGCTGGGGCCTGCGTGCCTGGTTAATTATAAGTTAATATTATTGTGATCTGCGAATCACATTTTTCATTAATCTATTGTATAATTGACCTGCGAGTCAAAGCTTGTCTAGATAGATCAAAAATGTATTTTGATTAGACAAGAGCACAAAGGCACACATCCAAGAAGGGCATTCAGCTGGTGGCGCACCTGAGGTGCTCTTGGCGCTAGGGCCCTGGGTAGGACCAGATGAGATGCAAAAGTCCCAAGAAGAACAAGTGAAGACTTAAGTATCTTAAGGTCTTACTTAGGCTTTGGGCTTTTACCACATAAGATCATGCTTTCTATTTATTGTTGATATAATTAGAATTGCATGTGTTTATCTTCTGCTATAGCCATAGGATTTGCCTGATAGTAAGAAGATAAAAGACCGTTAAAATCCAACGCTAAAATAATCAAGCGCGTAATGCCTTCTGACGCGAAACCTCACTGTTCTGACTATCGTTGGAGCCGTGTTGTACCCACTCAGTGGGCACGTCCATCTATCTTCAGACGGTGTGTGATTTCACCTGCGTGTTACAGAGAAGGGATTTATCGCTTCTCGTTGCTCAGCATAGCACGTGGTGGTCCAGGGAGTAGGTCAGGTCAGCTTGACCATGTAGGCTACATATGTGGCGCATATGGTAGCACATGGAGGCAGCCATCTGTGGGGTCAGAGATTGTGTTGTACCAACTCAGTTGGCACAGTCTGCTGGATTGCCCAGGTGAAGGGGAATCGCACGGGTTGGCGATTGGCTGGGACAGCCTACCAGAAATTAGTGCTTGTCTTCTCTGTGCATCTTATCTCGCCTGAGCGGGACGCGGAGACCAAGTATGAAATCTGGATCCCATCTCACTAAAAGAGTGTTACTCTTTCGGACTGTTTACTGGATTTTTCAGTCAGACAAAATAGTGAGAAAAGAATCTTTCTTAAGTCCTGGATTGATTCTGAACATTGATACTAACCTTGCTGTTCTTGCATTGTTGTAGATACCTGCAGCAACGAACACCATGAGCTTCAATGTGCGATCCCTACTGGAAAGGGAGAAGTTTGCTGGGCCGAACTTCTCTGACTGGTTCGGACACCTTAAGATCGTTCTTAAGGCAGAGAGGAAACTGTATGTCCTCGAGACGGCAGTGCCGCCTCAACCCGCTGCGAACGCCGCAAGGGCGGTTCGCGATGCCTATGAAAAGCACGTCAATGATAGCATTGATGTCGCTTGCCTGATGCTAGCGTCTATGACGCCACCGCTGCAGCGTCAGCATGAGGATATGTCGGCTATAGAGATTATAGCGAACCTCAAGATGCTGTATGCTGCACAGGCGAGGACAGAACGCTATAATCTGACGAAGCTCTTCTTTCAGAGCAAACTGGCTGAGGGGAGCCTAGTGGGAGCTCACGTGCTCAAGATGATTGGGCACAAGGAGGCTCTGGAGAAACTGGGGCATACCATCAACTAGGAGCTTGCTGTGGATATTATTCTGCAGTCTCTCCCGCCCTCTTTCGATGCGTTCATTATTAACTTTAATATGAACAAAATCGATTGTACACCGGCAGAGCTGTTGAATATGCTCTTGACAACTGAGGAAACTCTGAAGGGAAAGCCTTCAACCTCTGTCTTAATGGTTCCTTCCAGGAACAAGAAGAAGGGGAAGAAGGGCAAAGCCCCTGTCAAGAATTACAGCAAGGCCCTGAAACAGAAGGTGAAGCGGTCCAAGGACAACAGGTGTTTCCACTGTGGCCAGTTGGGTCACTGGAAAAAGGACTGTAAAGCGCTCCAAGGAGATAAGAGGGGAAGCGTCGCTTCTGGCTCAGGTATATATGTGACTGAGGTCATGTTATCATCTTCTTCTATTTCATGGGTGTTGGACACTGCATGTGGAGTTCACATTTGTTCAAATGTACAGGAACTCAAGAGAAGAAGGCAGGTGGGACAGCATGAGGTGGACCTACGAGTTGGAAACGGGGCACGGGTTGCTGCTGTTGCTGTAGGGGTTTATTACATCTCATTACCATCTGGACTTGTACTAGAACTTGACAATTGTTATTTTGTTCCAAGTATTACGAAAAATATTATCTCTATTCCTGCTCTTGTCAGGAAAGGATTTGCCTTTGAATGCAATATTTCAAAGTGTGTTCTGTCTTATGATAATATTGTTTATGCTTCTGGATCAATTAACAATGGGTTATTCATGTTGGACATGGAATGTTCTATACAAAACATTGATAATAAGAAAGCCAAGTATGCTGATGACAGCACCTTGCTATGGCATAGTCGTTTAGGCCATATTAACAAGAAACGCATTAAGCGGTTGCATGATCATGGACTGCTGGGATCTTTCTCCTGTGAGGAGATTGATACATGCAAAGCTTGTTTAATGGGTAAAATGACGAAGGCTCCTTTTTCTCACCAAGGTCAAAGGGCTTCAGGTTTACTTGACCTTATACACAGTGATGTGTGTGGGCCATTTAGTAAACATGCCAGAGGTGGCTATTCATACTTCATTACCTTTACTGATGATTTCAGTAGATATGGGTATGTCTATTTAATGAGACATAAGAGTGAATCTTTTGACAAGTTCAAAGAGTTCAAGAATGAAGTACAGAATCAGCTAGGCCGAAATATCAAGGCACTTCGTTCAGATCGAGGTGGTGAATACCTAAGTTGAGAGTTTACTGACTATCTGAAGGAGTGTGGGATTATCTCACAGCTCACTCCGCCAGGAACACCGCAATGGAATGGTGTGTCCGAGAGGAGGAACAGAACCTTACTAGATATGGTTCGTTCTATGATGAGTCTGGCTACTCTACCTTACTCCTTTTGGGGATTTGCACTGGAAACAGCTGCAAAGGTACTAAACCGAGTGCCATCCAAGGCAGTTTCTAAGACTCCATATGAGCTATGGTATGGGAAACAGCCGAGCTTGACATTTGTTAAGATCTGGGGTTGTGAGGCTTATGTCAAAAAGCTCGCCTCTGGGAAACTAGAGAGCATATCTGAGAAATGTGTCTTTGTCGGATACCCTAAGGAAACTAAGGGTTATTATTTCTACGATCCCAAAGAGAACAAAGTATTTGTTGCTCGGACGGCAGTTTTTCTTGAGAAGGAATTTCTTCTGCAAGAAGCCAGTGGGAGAGAAATAAAGCTGGATGAGAATCCAGAGGAAGGACAAAGTAGTCAAGCACAGTTGGATGAGCCTGAGCCGGTAGATCAGGTTATTGAACAACCTGAGGCTCAGATATCACGGGAACCGCGTAGATCGGGAAGGATCCGTCGACAGCCTAAGCGCTATGACGGAGTCTACATCATTGAAAATGATGAACCCCTCACTTATGCGGATGCAGTCAGTGGACCGGAGTCAGCTAGATGGCTTGAAGCTATGCGAGCCGAAATGGACTCCATGTCAGATAACCAAGTCTGGCATTTGGTTGATCCGCCTACGGGAGTAATCCCTATAGGCTGTAAATGGATCTTCAAGAAGAAGATTGACATGGATGGTAACGTGGTTACCTATAAAGGCAGGCTAGTTGCGAAAGGTTTCAAACAAATCTACGGGATAGATTATGATGAAACTTTCTCTCCTGTAGCCATGTTTAAGTCTATTCGGATTCTTTTCGCGATAGCAGCATATTATGATTATGAGATCTGGCAGATGGATGTGAAGACCGCTTTCCTTAATGGAAAACTGGATGAGGATGTGTATATGACACAACCTGAAGGTTTCACTAGTCCATCAGATCGTCATAAAATATGCAAGTTAAAGAAGTCCATTTATGGACTTAAACAAGCATCTAGAAGCTGGAATATTCGTTTTGATGAATCAATCTGTGAGTTTGGTTTCATCAAGAACGAAGATGACCCGTGTGTATATAAGAGGTTTAGTGGGAGCGTGATTACTTTCCTAGTCCTCTACGTCGATGATATCTTAATCATTGGAAACGATATTCCTGAACTGCATGCTGTTAAAGCATGGTTAGGAAAATGTTTCCAGATGAAAGATTTAGGAGAAGCAGCCTATGTATTAGGTGTGAAGATCTACAGGGATAGATCTAAGTGAAGAGTCCCCTTCAAGGGAGAGCGCAAGCAGATGAAACCCCTTTCAAGAGGGGGGCGAAAAACCCTTAAGGGTGGCGCATAAAAATTGCAAGCGGAAGCAAGGGTTTTTCATGGATCTTAGCAAGATAATATGATCAACTTGATGAAGTTTAGATCCATACCAATGCCATGAGGAAGATGGCGACTTGGAAGAGAAAGATCGAAAGGGATCTTCTCCCTAGTTGACGCACACAAGATGATGTGCTTGCTCCTTGGAGATCCTTGTGCTAGCAAGGTCCTTCAAGGGTCCCTCTCGTATGGTAAGGAAATGAGAGATGATGTCTAGGCTTGCCGAACCTCCACCAAGACCTCGCCTTCTCCACGCCAAAGTCTCGTCAAGCAAGAGCAAGGAGACGAGAGTTGAATGGAGCGTTCAAGTCATTTGGCGTTCAAGGGAACATGCGCTAAATGACTTTACAAAATTGGAAAATCCATTAAGCCATGCTTTCATGATCACTAAATCGATCAAAACGCCAAAACAATGAACCATACGTTCAAGCTCTTGAACCGGTTCAAAGTAAATGTGTTCGGTCCAAAGGCCAAACCAAGCCAGCCCAAGCCAATCGGTCTAGATCAACTAAACCCTAAGGTTTTCAATCTAACCGTTCATCTCATGATGCTCTTGATCTCACTGATCTAGCATCATCTCTCTCGATCGAAGCTTACCGATCTCAAGCCCTAATCAATCAAACATGATCAGACCAGATCTCACTTACAATCAGAGATTAAATCCCTTTAAACTGAACCCAAACAATTCAGTCCACACGATCTGACTCAAGTAAGCCATATCATCAAATTGTGCGACCCTAAGGGTTTCCTTTAAATGTCGATAACAATAACTTACATTATCACGATCAGTGAGGGGTATCTAGCAACACATCACTGTCTCCCGATATAAAGGAAAGAGTCTTCCAAGACTACACCCAAACCATAGCACAAGTGTGAATCCACTTCACAAGGCATACATGTATCCTTTGCCACTGGATGTTCTTATTGGACAAGCGTGTCAAGCTTGTGACTCCAATACGATGAGCATGATTAAATCAGATGAACATAGTCATCTGGGTATGGCCATACACTTTCTCAATCATCTCATATAGGGGGGGGGGGGCCTTAGAACATCACACTCCTTAAACAAGGAGACGGCAATCCTTTATCTATCACTAGTGTCCTAACCTGACTCATGATCATTATCCAAGATAGTCTATAACCATTATATTTCAAATGATATTGAACTACCTCAAAACAATGACATTCATCATTTAGGAACACAAGTGATCTCAAGTCAAAGGACATGTGCCACTTGTAGCATACAAGGATTATTCACATTGTGACAAGCAATTGAATATCCTAGTAGGGTCTGTCCAGTACATCCAATGTACCCATGAGTCTACATCTTATTCCATGCTCGAAGCATCCTATAAGATTAGAATACATATTAGTCTCAATCATATCAAGGCTGTCTCATGTTCACCAAGATATATCGACTAAGGACATTTAGCATGTCAGCCTAGCTGAACAGCTTTGAGACATTATTCAGTAGTACACTTATTACAGCAGACAAGGTAACAACCTGAATAATAACCATGCCTTTATAAACACAAGAGTTTATTACATGATACTGATACAATCCCAAGGCCTCAAACATTAGCCTTAAGGGCATACCCCAACAATCTCCCACTTGCACTTAATCTAATGGTTGAGAAATCTCAAACCCATGTTATTACAGTGCTTCTCATGCTTCTGCTGCGCCAGAGGCTTGGTAAGCGGGTCAGCCAGATTGTCGTCTGTATGAACCTTGCATATTTTGATCTCGCCACGATCTATGATCTCCCGGATCAAGTGAAACCGTCTCTGTATGTGCTTGGACTTCTGGTGCGACCGTGGTTCCTTTGCTTGTGCGATGGCTCCAGTGTTATCACAGAAGATAACCAAAGGATCGACACTCGAAGGAACAACACCAAGTTCTCTCACGAACTTACGAATCCACACTGCCTCCTTGGATGCTTCCGAGGCTGCAACATACTCGGCTTCTGTTGTGGAATCAGCAACAGTTGACTGTTTGAAACTTTTCCACACCACCGCTCCACCATTCAAGCTAAAAACATAGCCTGATTGCGATCGGAAATCATCCTGGTCCGACTGGAACGAAGCGTCAGTATATCCTTCTATACTGAGTTCTTCCTGACCACCATATATCAAGAACATATCTTTGGTCCTCTGCAGATATTTTATAATGTTCTTGACTGCAATCCAGTGCGCCATACCTGGATTACTTTGGAACCGACTGGTCACGCTTAACCCGTAAGCGACGTCTGGGCGAGTACTCAACATCGCATACATAATGGATCCAATAGCCGAAGCATAAGGCGTATTGTCCATTTCATCTTTCTCAGTCTGTGTTTGTGGACACTGACTCTTCGAAAGATTCAGACCCTGTCTGACTGGAAGATATCCTCTTTTAGAATTCTCTAAATGGAATCTCTCCAGGACTTTATCGATGTAAGTACTCTGGCACAGCCCGAGAAGCCTCTTAGATCTATCCCTGTAGATCTTCACACCTAATACATAGGCTGTTTCTCCTAAATCTTTCATCTGGAAACATTTCCTTAGCCATGCCTTAACCGCATGCATTTCTGGAATATCATTTCCAATGATCAAGATGTCATCGACGTAGAGGACTAGGAATGTAATCACGCTCCCACTAAACCTCTTATATACACACGGGTCATCTTCGTTCTTGATGAAACCAAACTCAGAGATTGATTCATCAAAACGAATATTCCAGCTTCTAGATGCTTGTTTCAGTCCATAAATGGACTTCTTTAGTTTGCATATTTTATGACGATCTGATGGATTAGTGAAACCTTCAGGTTGTGTCATATACACATCCTCATCCAGATTTCCATTAAGGAAAGCTGTTTTCACATCCATCTGCCAGATCTCATAATCGTAATATGCTGCTATCGCGAAAAGAATCCGAATAGACTTGAACATGGCTACAGGAGAGAAAGTTTCATCATAATCTATCCCGTAGATTTGTTTGAAACCTTTCGCAACTAGCCTGCCTTTATAGGTAACCACGTTACCATCCATGTCAATCTTCTTCTTGAAGATCCATTTACAGCCTATAGGGATTACTCCCGGAGGCGGATCAACCAAATCCCAGACTTGGTTATCTGACATGGAGTCCATCTCGGCTCGCATAGCTTCAAGCCATCTAGCTGACTCCGGTCCACTGACCGCATCCGCATAAGTAAGGGGTTCATCATTATCAATGATGTAGACTCCGTCATAGCGCTCAGGCTGACGACGGATCCTTCCCGATCTTCGCGGTTCCCGTGATATCTGAGCCTCAGGTTGTTCAATAACCTGATCCACCGGCTCAGGCTCATCCAACTGTGCTTGACTACTTTGTCCTTCCTCTGGATTCTCATCCAGCTTTATTTCTCTCCCACTGGCTTCTTGCAGAAGAAACTCCTTCTCAAGAAATATGGCCGTCCGAGCAACAAATACTTTGTTCTCTTTGGGATCGTAGAAATAATAACCCTTAGTTTCCTTAGGGTAACCGACAAAGACGCATTTCTCAGATCTGTTCTCCAGTTTCCCAGAGGCGAGCTTTTTGACATAAGCCTCGCAACCCCAGATCCTGATAAATGTCAAGCTCAGCTGTTTCCCATACCATAATTCATATGGCGTCTTTGAAACGGCCTTGGATGGCACTCGGTTTAGTACCTTTGCAGCTGTTTCCAGTGCAAATCCCCAAAAGGAATATGGAAGAGTAGCCTGACTCATCATAGAACGAACCATATCAAGTAACGTTCTATTTCTCCTCTCGGACACACCATTCCATTGCGGTGTTCCTGGCGGAGTGAGCTGTGAGATAATCCCACACTCCTTCAGATAGTCAGTAAACGCATGACTCAGGTATTCTCCACCTCGATCAGAACGAAGTGCCTTGATATTTCGGCCTAGCTGATTCTGTACTTCATTCTTGAACTCTTTGAACTTGTCAAAGGATTCACTCTTATGTCTCATTAGATAGACATAACCATATCTACTGAAATCATCAGTAAATGTAATGAAGTACTGATAGCCACCTCTGGCATGTTTACTAAACGGCCCACACACATCACTGTGTATAAGGTTAAGTAAACCTGAAGCCCTTTGACCTTTGTTAGGAAAAGGTGACTTCGTCATTTTACCCATCAAACAAGCTTTGCATGTATCAATTTCCTCATAGGAGAATGATCCCAGCAGTCCATGATCATGCAACCGCTTAATGCGCTTCTTATTAATATGGCCTAAACGACTATGCCATAACAAGGTGCTGTCTTCAGCATACTTGGCTTTCTTATTATCAATGTTTTGTATAGAATATTCCATGTCCAACATGAATAACCCATTGTTAATTGAACCAGTAGCATAAACAATATTATCAAGAGAAAGTACACACTTTGAAATATTGCATTCAAAGGCAAATCCTTTCCTGACAAGAGCAGGAATAGAGATAATATTCTTGGTTATACTGGGTACAAAATAACAATTGTTTAATTCCAATACAATGCCAGATGGTAAAGAAATGAAATAGTCTCCTACAGCAACAGCAGCAACCCGTGCCCCGTTTCCAACGCGTAGGTCTACCTCATGCTGTCCCACCTGCCTTCTTCTCTTGAGTTCCTGCACATTTGAACAAATGTGAACTCCACATGCAGTGTCCAACACCCATGAAATAGAAGAAGAAGATAACATGACCTCAGTCACATATATACCTGAGCCAGAAGCGATGCTTCCCCTCTTATCTCCTTGGAGCGCTTTACAGTCCTTTTTCCAGTGACCCAGCTGGCCACAGTGGAAACACCTGTTGTCCTTCGACCGCTTAACCTTTTGTTTCAGAGCCTTACTGTAGTTCTTGACAGGGGCTTTGTCCTTCTTCCCCTTCTTCTTGTTCCTAGAAGGAACCATTAAGACAGAGGTTGAAGGCTTTCCCTTCAGAGTCTCCTCAGTTGTCAAGAGCATATTCAGCAGCTCTGCCAGAGTACAATCAATCTTGTTCATATTAAAATTAATAATGAACGCATCGAAAGAGGGCGGGAGAGACTGCAGAATAATGTCTACAGCAAGCTCCTGGTTGATGGTATGCCCCAGTTTCTCCAGAGCCTCCTTGTGCTCAATCATCTTGAGCACGTGAGCTCCCACTGGGCTCCCTTCAGCCAGTTTGCTCTGAAAGAAAAGCTTTGTCAGATTATAGCGTTCTGTCCTCGCCTGTGCAGCATACAGCATCTTGAGGTTCGCTATAATTTCTATAGCCGACATATCCTCATGCTGACGCTGCAGCGGTGGCGTCATAGACGCTAGCATCAGGCAAGCGACATCAATGCTATCATTGACGTGCTTTTCATAAGCATCACGAACCGCCCTTGCGGCGTTCGCAGCGGGTTGGGGCGGCACAGCCGTCTCGAGGACATACAGTTTCCTCTCTGCCTTAAGAACGATCTTAAGGTGTCCGAACCAGTTTGAGAAGTTTGGCCCAGCAAACTTCTCCCTTTCCAGTTGGGATCGCACATTGAAGCTCATGGTGTTCGTTGCTGCAGGAATCTACAACAATGCAAGAACAGCAAGGTCAGTATCAATGTATAGAATCAATCCAGGACTTAAGAAAGATTCTTTTTCTCACTATTTTATCTGGCTGAAAAATCCAGCAAAACAGCCCGAAAGAGTGGAACTCTTTTAGTGAGATGGGATCCAGATTTCATACTTGTTCTCCGCGTCCCGCTCAGGCGAGATAAGATGCACAGAGATGACAAGCACTAATTTCTGGTAGGCTGTCCCAGCCAATCGCCAACCCGTGCGATTCCCCTTCACCTGGGCAATCCAGCAGACTGTGCCAACTGAGTTGGTACAACACAGTCTCTGATCCCTCAGATGGCTGCCTCCATGCGCTACCATATGCGCCACATATGTAGCCTACATGGTCAAGCTGACCCGACCTACTCCCTGGACCACCACGTGCTATGCTGAGCAACGAGAAGCGATAAATCCCTTCTCTGTAACACGCAGGTGAAATCCCGCACTGTCTGAAGATAGATGGACGTGCCCACTGAGTGGGTACAACACGGCTCCAACGATACTCAGAACAGTGAGGTTTCGCGTCAGAAGGCATTACGTGCTTGATATTTTAGCGTTTGGATTTTAACGGTCTTTTATCTTCTTACTATCAGGCAAATCCTATGGCTATAGCAGAAGATAAATAAATCATGCTTTTCTACTTATATAAACAATAACAGAAAGCATGGATCTTATGTGGTAAAAGCCCATAGCCTAAGTAAGACCTTAAGATACTTAAGTCTTCACTTGCTCTTCTTGGGTCTTTAGCATCTCATCTGGTCCAACCCAGGGCCCTTGCTCCAAGAGCACCTCAGGTGCGCCACCAGCTGAATGCCCCTCTGGGATGTGTGCCTTTGTGCTCTTGTCTAATCAAAATACATTTTGATCTATCTAGACAAGTTTGACTCGCAGGTCAATTATACAATAAATTAATTAAAAAGTGATTCACAGATCACAATAATATTAATTTACAGGTTTAATTCCAGGCACGCAGGCCCCAGCACAGCACACATTTAACATGGGCAGCCCACATAAGAATAAATAAACAAGCATAGGCATCAAACAACATGTGATCCAATTAAAAGAAAATAAATTTTGAAAACCCCATTGGCATCAATTTTAATTTTCTTATGTGCCCTACAACCTTACAATGGTCCATTGATAGGGATCCACTCATTCATCTAGTCAGATCCTCTGCCCCTTGCATGCACCAAGTCCTAACTGACTCGAGTTGACCTAATGGTCAACCATGCATGCGCCAAGGGCTGAACAACCCTCATGAGGTCTGGCAAGCGGGTGTGATCCCGGGCCTAACTCATGTGTGTTCAATGGTTGTCTCAACCAGACCTCGCTACACGCCTAAGATGCAATCGACCTATAGCCACCTCGTGCTTGCGCACAGGTGCCATCTGGTCGATCCATCTCGGCTGTCAGATGGTCTGATCAGACTATTGGATCTAACCTAGAGGTGACTTCAACCCCATCAACCCATCTAAGGGTTTATAGTAGGCGCCACTTAGATCTAGTCATAGGCGCGCATGTTAGGTTTTTGATAAAATAACATGAACTAAGCGCCAACACAAGACATGCGACAAGATGAACAAACAACATGCGCCAACATAAGGTAAACATCTTACTTTTGCATGAAGAAATAACATGTAAGTTTCGCATGTCAACAAGATCTAAGCATACATGTAAATGCGCAACCAAGGATCACAAAATATACCAAGCAATCATATTACATGCTTGAACCGCATGCTCTGATACCAATTGAAGAGTCCCCTTCAAGGGGGAGCGCAAGCAGATGAAACCCCTTTCAAGAGGGGGGCGAAAAACCCTTAAGGGTGGCGCATAAAAATTGCAAGCGGAAGCAAGGGTTTTTCATGGATCTTAGCAAGATAATATGATCAACTTGATGAAGTTTAGATCCATACCAAAGCCATGAGGAAGATGGTGACTTGGAAGAGAAAGATCGAAAGGGATCTTCTCCCTAGTTGACGCACACAAGATGATGTGCTTGCTCCTTGGAGATCCTTGTGCTAGCAAGGTCCTTCAAGGGTCCCTCTCGTATGGTAAGGAAATGAGAGATGATGTCTAGGCTTGCCGAACCTCCACCAAGACCTCGCCTTCTCCACGCCAAAGTCTCGTCAAGCAAGAGCAAGGAGACGAGAGTTGAATGGAGCGTTCAAGTCATTTGGCGTTCAAGGGAACATGCGCTAAATGACTTTCCAAAATTGGAAAATCCATTAAGCCATGCGTTCATGATCACTAAATCGATCAAAACGCCAAAACAATGAACCATACGTTCAAGCTCTTGAACCGGTTCAAAGTAAATGTGTTCGGTCCAAAGGCCAAACCAAGCCAGCCCAAGCCAATCGGTCTAGATCAACTAAACCCTATGGTTTTCAATCTAACCGTTCATCTCATGATGCTCTTGATCTCACCGATCTAGCATCATCTCTCTCGATCAAAGCTTACCGATCTCAAGCCCTAATCAATCAAACATGATCAGACCAGATCTCACTTACAATCAGAGATTAAATCCCTTTAAACTGAACCCAAACAATTCAGTCCACACGATCTGACTCAAGTAAGCCATATCATCAAATTGTGCGACCCTAAGGGTTTCCTTTAAATGTCGGTAACAATAACTTACATTATCACGATCAGTGAGGGGTATCTAGCAACACATCACTGTCTCCCGATATAAAGGAAAGAGTCTTCCAAGACTACACCCAAACCATAGCACAAGTGTGAATCCACTTCACAAGGCATACATGTATCCTTTGCCACTGGATGTTCTTATTGGACAAGCGTGTCAAGCTTGTGACTCCAATACGATGAGCATGATTAAATCAGATGAACATAGTCATCTGGGTATGGCCATACACTTTCTCAATCATCTCATATAGGGGGGGGGGCCTTAGAACATCACACTCCTTAAACAAGGAGACGGCAATCCTTTATCTATCACTAGTGTCCTAACCTGACTCATGATCATTATCCAAGATAGTCTATAACCATTATATTTCAAATGATATTGAACTACCTCAAAACAATGACATTCATCATTTAGGAACACAAGTGATCTCAAGTCAAAGGACATGTGCCACTTGTAGCATACAAGGATTATTCACATTGTGACAAGCAATTGAATATCCTAGTAGGGTCTGTCCAGTACATCCAATGTACCCATGAGTCTACATCTTATTCCATGCTCGAAGCATCCTATAAGATTAGAATACATATTAGTCTCAATCATATCAAGGCTGTCTCATGTTCACCAAGATATATCGACTAAGGACATTTAGCATGTCAGCCTAGCTGAACAGCTTTGAGACATTATTCAGTAGTACACTTATTACAGCAGACAAGGTAACAACCTGAATAATAACCATGCCTTTATAAACACAAGAGTTTATTACATGATACTGATACAATCCCAAGGCCTCAAACATTAGCCTTAAGGGCATACCCCAACACTAAGAGGCTTCTCGGGCTGTGCCAGAGTACTTACATCGATAAAGTCCTAGAGAGATTCCATTTAGAGAATTCTAAAAGAGGATATCTTCCAGTCAGACATGGTCTGAATCTTTCGAAGAGTCAGTGTCCACAAACACAGACTGAGAAAGATGAAATGGACAATACGCCTTATGCTTCGGCTATTGGATCCATTATGTATGCGATGTTGTGTACTCGCCCAGACGTCGCTTACGGGTTAAGCGTGACCAGTCGGTTCCAAAGTAATCCAGGTCAGGCACACTGGATTGCAGTCAAGAACATTTTGAAATATCTGCGGAGGACCAAAGATATGTTCTTGATATATGGTGGTCAGGAAGAACTCAGTATTGAAGGATATACTGACGCTTCATTCCAGTCGGACCAGGATGATTTCCGATCCCAATCAGGCTATGTTTTTAGCTTGAATGGTGGAGCAGTGGTGTGGAAAAGTTTCAAACAGTCTATTGTTGCTGATTCCACAACAGAAGCCGAGTATGTTGCAGCCTCGGAAGCATCCAAGGAGGCAGTGTGGATTCGTAAGTTCATTCAGGAACTTGGTGTCGTTCCTTCGAGTGCAGATCCTTTGGTTATCTTCTGTGATAACACTGGAGCAATAGCACAAGCAAAGGAACCACGGTCGCACCAGAAGTCCAAGCACATACAGAGACGGTTTCACTTGATCCGGGAGATCATTGATCGTGGCGAGATCAAAATCTGCAAGGTTCATACAGATGACAATCTGGCTGACCCGCTTACCAAGCCTCTGGCGCAGCAGAAGCATGAGAAGCACTGTAATAATATGGGTTTGAGATTTCTCAACCATTAGATTAAGTGCAAGTGGGAGATTGTTGGGGTATGCCCTTAAAGGCTAATGTTTGAGGCCTTGGGATTGTATTAGTATCATGTATAAACTCTTATGTTTATAAAGGCAATGGTTGTTATTCAGTATGTTACATTGTCTGCTGCAATAAGTGTGCCTCTGAATAATGTCTCAATGCTGTTCAGCTAGGCTGACATGCTGTAATGTCCTTAGTCGAGATATCTTGGTGAACATGAGACAGCCTTGATATGATTGAGACTAATATGTGTTCTAATCTTATAGGATGCTTCGAGCATGGAATAAGATGTAGACTCATGGGTGCATTGGATGTACTGGACAGACCCTACTAGGATATTCAATTGCTTGTCACAATGTGAATAATCCTTGTATGCAACAAGTGGCACATGTCCTCTTACTTGAGATCACTTGTGTTTCTAAATGATGATTGTCATTGTTTTGAGGTAGTTCAATGTCATTTGAAACATAATGGTTATAGACTATCTTGGATAATGATCATGAGTCAGGTTAGGACACTAGTGATAGATATAGGATTGCCGTCTCCTTGATTGGAGTGTGATGTTCTAAAGGGGCCCCCTTAAATGAGATGATTGAGAAAGTGTATGGCCATACCCAGGTGACTATGTTCATCTGATCTAATCATGCTCATCATATTGGAGCTACAGGCTTGACACGCTTGTCCAATAAGAACATCCAGTGGCAAAGGAAACATGTATGCCTAGTGAAGTGGATTCACACTTGTGCTGTGGTTTGGGTGTAGTCTTGGAAGACTCTTTCCTTTATATCGGGAGACAGTGATGTGTTGCTAGATACCCCTCACTGATCATGATAACGTAAGTTATCGTTATCGACATTTAAAGGAAACCCTTAGGGTCGCACAATTCGATGATATGGCTTGCTTAAGTCATATCGTGTGGACTGAATTGTTTGGGTTCAGTTTAAAGGAGTTTAAACTCTGATTGTAAGTGAGATCTGGTCTGATCATGTTTGATTGATTAGGGCTTGAGATCGGTAAGCTTCGATCGAGAGGATTGATGCTGGATCAGTGAGATCAAGAGCATCAAAGAGATGAACGGTTAGATCTAAAACCTTAGGGTTTACTATGGTCTAGACCAAATGATTTGAGCTATTTTGATTTGGTTTATGAACCAAATTCGATTGGGACGTTTTGGCTTGAACCGGTTCACAAAGGTGAACGCTTGGTTCAATGCTAGTAAGCGTTTTTGGGTTGGCATGAGCGTATGGCTTAATGATGTTCCATTTATGGAAAGTCATCAATGCCGATTCCTCTCAACGCCAAAACGCAAATACGTTCCCCTCTTCTCTTGTGGCTTGCTTGCACTCTCGTGAGTGAAGGATTGACGAGAAGAAGGGAAGGTTTTTCGTCCAAGGAGAAGCTTGTTCTCGCATCTCAAACTTCCTCCACGCAAAGGACCCCTTGAAGCTTTGCTAGCACAAAGACGACAAGGAGAAGCCATTCCTCATCTTGTGTGCTTCATCTTTGGAGAAGATCCCTTTCGATCTTTGCTTCCAAGACACCATCCAAATAGATGGCTTTGGTATGATCTTCTTTCGATCTCCACATTCCTTAAGGTTGATCATATGAACATATATTACATGCGATCTCATGTTGAAACCCCTTGGAAATTACATGCGCCCCCTTTAGGGTTTCAACCCCTTGCGCTCCCCCTTGAAGGGGACTCTTCAATTTCGGCTAATGTTTGAGGCCTTGGGATTGTAACAGTATCATATATAAACTCTTATGATTATAAAGGCAATGGTTGTTATTCAGTATGTTACATTGTCTGCTGCAATAAGTGTGCTTCTGAATAATGTCTCAAATGCTGTTCAGCTAGGCTGACATGCAGTTATGTCCTTAGTCGAGATATCTTGGTGAACATGAGACAGCCTTGATATGGTTGAGACTAATATGTGTTCTAATCTTATAGGATGCTTCGAGCATGGAATAAGATGTAGACTCATGGGTACATTGGATGTACTGGACAGACCCTACTAGGATATTCAATTGCTTGTCACAATGTGAATAATCCTTGATTGCGACAAGTGGCACATTTCCTCTGACTTGAGATCACTTGTGTTTTCTAAATGATGATTGTCATTGTTTTGAGGTAGTTCAATATCATTTGAAACATAATGGTTATAGACTATCTTGGATGGTGAGCTTGAATCAGGTTAGGGCACTAGTGATAGATATAGGATTGCCGTCTCCTTGTTTAAGGAGTGTGATGTTCTAAAGGGCCCCCCTGGATGAGATGATTGAGAAAGTGTATGGCCATACCCAGATGACTATGTTCATCTGATCTAATCATGCTCATCATATTGGAGCTACAAGCTTGACACGCTTGTCCAATAAGAACATCCAGTGACAAAGGAAATTTGCATGCCTTGTGAATTGGATTCACACTTGTGCTGTGGTTTGGGTGTAGTCTTGGAAGACTCTTTCCTTTATATCGAGAGACAGTGATGTGTTGCTAGATACCCCTCACTGATCGTGATGACGTGAGTTATCGTTACCGACATTAAAGGAAACCCTCAGGGTCGCACAAATTGATGATATGGCTTACTTAAGTCAGATCGTGTGGACTGAATTATTTGGGTTCAGTTTAAAGGGATTTAATCTCTGATTGTGAGTGAGATCTGGTCTGATCATGTTTGATTGATTAGGGCTTGAGATCGGTAAGCTTCGATCGAGAGAATAGATGCTAGATCGGTGAGATCAGGGAGCATCAAGAGATGAACGGTTAGATCTGGAGCCTTAGGGTTTAATTATGATCTAGACCAGAGGGCTTGGTTTAATTTGGTATTTGAACCAAATTTAATTGAACCAGCTCATTACTTGAGCACATGGTTCAATAGATCAGAGATTTGCGCTTGGGTAAACTCATGGGCGCATGAGGAGAAGTGGTTTACTAATTTTAGAAGCCATGACTTCTAAATCGTGACCACGCCTCATGTTGAGGTTATCATGCTCTATTCTCGCCTCTCATTTTTCTCTTTCGGCACTTCCTTGGGTGGCGACTTCTTCACGCATTGGAGAAGGATTCGAAAAGGAGAGAACTCTCATCTCATTCCCTTCAACCGATCAAGGACCTTTTGAAGAGCTTTGCTTGCACAAAGATTCAAAGGAGCAAGCCATATTCGTTTGTGTGCGTCACCTTTGGAGAAGGAACATTTGCGCCTTTCCTTCCAAGGCACCATCCGATCGATGGCAATGGTATGAATCTAATCTGATTTATACATTATAAGGAGTTGATCACATGAACTTACATTCGATCTTTTGAAACCCTAAGATTCCGCTAGAAAATTTTGTTGCGCCTCCTATTAGGGTTTTCCCCCTTTTGTTCTAGGGGACTTTCAACACATATGTCAAGTGACTTGGGTTCACACTTGTGCTGTGGTTTGGGTGTAGTCTTGGAAGACTCTTTCCTTTATATCGGGAGACAGTGATGTGTTGCTAGATACCCCTCACTGATCGTGATAACGTAAGTTATCGTTACCGACATTTAAAGGAAACCCTTAGGGTCGCACAATTTGATGATATGGCTTACTTAAGTCAGATCGTTGTTGGGGTATGCCCTTAAGGCTAATGTTTGAGGCCTATGGGAATGTATTTGTATCATGTAATAAACTGTTATGTTTATAAAGGCATGGTTGTTATTCAGTTAGCTACATTGTCTGCTGCAATATATGTTCTTCTGAATAATGTCTCAAAGCTGTTCAGCTCGGCTGACATGCTATTATGTCCTTAGTCGATATATCTTGGTGAACATGAGACAGCCTTGATATGATTGAGACTAATATGTGTTCTAATCTTATAGGATGCTTCGAGCATGGAATAAGATGTAGACTCATGGGTACATTGGATGTACTGGACAGACCCTACTAGGATGTTCAATTGTTTGTCACAATGTGAATATTCCTTGATTAAGACAAGTGGCACATTTCCTCTGACTTGAGATCACTTGTGTTTTCTAAATGATGATTGTCATTGTTTTGAGGTAGTTCAATATCATTTGAAACATAATGATTATAGACTATCTTGGATGGTGAGCTTGAGTCAGGTTAGAGCACTAGTGATAGACATAGGATTGCCGTCTCCTTGTTTAAGGAGTGTGATGTTCTAAAGGGGCCCCCTGGATAAGATGATTGAGAAAGTGTATGGCCATACCCAGGTGACAGTGTTCATCTGTTCTAATCATGCTCATCATATTGGAGTTACGAGCTTGACAGGCTTGTCCAATAAGAACATCCAGTGGCAAAGGAAATATGTATGCTTTGTGATTTGATTCACACTTGTGCTGTTTTTGGGTGTAGTCTTGGAAGACTCATTTCTTTATATCGGGAGATAGTGATGTGTTGCTAGATACCCCTCACTGATCGTGATAATGAGAATTATCGTTACCGACATTTAAAGGAAACCCTTAGGGTCGCACAATTTGATGATATGGCTTACTTAAGTCAGATCGTGTGGACTGAATTGTTTGGGTTCAGTTTAAAGGGAATTAGTCTCTGATTGTAAGTGAGATCTGGTCTGATCATGTTTGATTGATTAGGGCTTAAGATCGGTAAGCTTCGATCGAGAGAATAGATGCCAGATCGGTCAGATCAGGGGCATCGAGGAGATCGACGGTTAGATCGGGAACCTTAGGGTTTATTTAAGATCTAGACTAGATCATTGGCTTGATTGGTTCTTAAACCGAACCAAAGTGAACCGGCTCACTTGATGAGCGCATGGTTCAAGGGGAGAGGAGTTGGCGACAAGTTCACTTGGCGTGAACGTTGGGGTGAGGAGTGGTTACTATTTTTAGTAACCATGATCTCCACTTGGTGGGTGCTCTCGTCCGAATAGAGTATTCTCTATTTTCGCCACTTCAACTTATTTTTCCTCTCGCCCATATTCCTCTCGAGATTATTGTGTGAGTGTGGCGACGCTTGACGCTTGACGCTTGAGGAGGATTCGGCCAAGAAAGATTGACATCTCATTTTCCCTTCACTCGTCAAAGGACCTCTTGGAACCTTGCTAGCACAAGGAGCACCAAGAGAGATAGCGACATCATCTTGTGTGTGACGACAAGGAGAAGATCTCGTTTGATCTTTGCTTCCAAGCCGCCATCTAGAAATGGCAATGGTATGGATCGAATCACCTCTTATGCATTCGGGTTTTCTTTAAGTTGATTATATAAGGTGCATGCGATTCTTAGAGACCCTATCCGCTGCTTGAAAACTGAATATGCGCCATGCTGGGTTTCGCCCCCCTCTAGAAAGGGGTTCCAACAATCGTGTGGACTGAATTGTTTTGGTTCAGTTTAAAGGGATTTGAACTCTGATTGTAAGTGAGATCTGGTCTAATCATGTTTGATTGATTAGGGCTTGAGATCGGTAAGCTTCGATCGAGATAATTGATGCTAGATCGATGAGATCAAGAGCATCAAGAGATGAATGGTTAGATCTTGAGCCTTATGGTTTAATTTGATCTAGACCAAGGCTTGGTTTGATTTGGTCCTTGAACCAAATTCAATTGAACCAGGTTCATCAAATGAGCGCTTGGTTCAAGGGGAGAAGAAAAATGCGATCGTTCACTTGGAATGAACGCATGAACGCATGATGTTAGTGGCTTGCTATTTTTGGAAGTTATGTTTTCCAAAATAGCGTGCACGCCTCCACATTCGTTCGTGGGTGCATCTCTTTTCGCCTCTCGCCTCTTCCTCTCGACTTCTCTCTCGAGTAGTGGGTTTTTACGCCAAGGAGAGGACTTGACAAAGCCTAGAGATCATCTCAATCTCCTTCACGCGATTAGGAGACCTTGGAGCTTTGCTAGCACAAGGAACGCCAAGGGAGTAGTCATCTTCACCTTGTGTGCGTCACCTTTGGAGGAGAGCCGCTCGCCCTCTTCTTCCAAGTCGCCATCCAAAGCAATGGCACTGGTATGATCTCTCACTAGATCTATACAAAATGTTAAGTTGATTATATGTTCATACATGCGATCCTAGGAAACCCTAGATTCCGCCTTGAGAAAATTTTATATATGCGCCTATTAGGGTTTCGCCCCCTTTAATGGAACTTTCAATTGGTATCAGAGCATAGTTCCTTGTATGATTCATATGATTGCTTAAAGTGATCCTTGTTTGCGCTTAAGAGTAGATCTAATGGTTTTCTTCATGCGAAACTACATGCTTATTTTCGAAAATAGATGTATGTTGGCGCATGTATCTATGCTGGCGCTTGTTGTGGTTTTTTCTCAAAACATTACTTGCGCGCCCCTCATTAGATCTAAGTGCCTGCTTTAGAATCTTAGACGGGTTATTAGGGTTGAAGTCATCGTCCAGTCTAGACCCAACAGTCTGATCAGACCATCTGACAGCCTAGATGGGTCGACCAGATGGCACCTATGCGCAAGCATGAGGTGGCTATAGGTCGACTGCAGAAAGGCGTGTAGCGATGTCTGATTGAGACAACCAGTGAACGCTCATGATTAAGGCCCGGGGTCACACCCGCTTGCCAGAACTCATTAGGGACGTTCAGCCCTTAACGCATGCATTGTTGACCATGAGGTCGACTCAAGTCGGTTATGACTTGGTGCATGCAAGGGCAGTGGGTCTGACTAGGTCTGATGAGTGGATCCCTATTAATGGACCGTTGTAAGGTAGTAGGGCACATAAGGAAATAAAATGAAGCCAATGGGTTTTTCGAAAATTTTATTTTCTTGATTGGATCACTTGATGTTTGTATAACATGATGAGTGTTTATTTCATCTTATGTGGGCTGCCCAAATTTAATGTGTGCTGTGCTGGGGCCTGCGTGCCTGGATTGATATTGTAAATTATTTATTGTGATCTGCGCATCACATTTTTAATTAATTTATAAAGTGTAATTGACCTGCGTGTCAATCATGTCTAGATAGATTAAATTGTAATTTAATCAGACATGAGCACAGATCACACATGGCAGAGGCGCATGCAGCAAGTGGCTTCACCAGTGGGAGGTCTAGGGTTCGACTCTAGGACAGGCGCATGCTACCTGGTGGGCGCATCTCAGCTGCCAAGGGCGCTTGGGCCCGGGTTGGGCCAGATGAAATGCTAAAGACCCATGAAGAGCTCAAGTGAAGACTTAAGTTAAATTAGGGTCTTACTTAGGCTCAATGGGCTTTTACCACATAAGATAATCATGCTTTCAATTTACTGTTTAAGTAATTTAGTAACTGCATGATTTATTCTTCTGCTATCACCATAGGAATTGTATGATAGTAAGAAGATAAAGGACCGTTAAAATCCAACGTTAAATATCCAGCACGTAAGCCTTCTGACGCGAAACCTCACTGTTCTGACTATCGTTGGGGCCGTGTTGTACCCACTCAGTGGGCACGCCCATCTATCTTCAGACGGTGTGTGATTACACCTGCGTGTTACAGAGAAGGGATTTATCGCTTCTCGTTGCTCAGCATAGCACGTGGTGGTCCAGGGAGTAGGTCGGGTCAGCTTGACCATGTAGGCTACATATTGAGTATATGGTAGCTATATGGAGGCTGCCATCTGTGGGATCAGAGACTGTGTTGTACCAACTCAGTTGGCACAGTCTGCAGGGATTGCCTACCAGAGATTAGTGCTTGTACTCTCTGTGCATCTTATCTCGCCTGAGCGGGACGCGGAGACCATGTATGAAATCTGGATCCCATCTCACTAAAAGAGTTTTACTCTTTCGGGCTGTTTTGATGGATTTTTCAGCCAGATAAAATAGTGAGAAAAAAATCATTCTTAAGTCCTGAATTGATTCTAACATTGATACTGACCTTGCTGTTCTTGCATTGTTATAGATTCCTGCAGCAACGAACACCACAAATTTCAATGTGCGATCCCTACTGGAAAGGGAGAAGTTTGCTGGGCCAAACTTCTCAGACTGGTACGGACACCTTAAGATTGTTCTTAAGGCTGAGAGGAAACTGTATGTCCTCGAGATGGCAATACCGCCTCAACCCGCTGCGAACGCCGCAAGGGCGGTTCGGGAAGCTTATGAGAAGCATGTCAATGATAGCATTGATGTCGCTTGCCTTATGCTTGCGTCTATGACGCCAGAGCTTCAGCGTCAGCATGAAGATTTATCTGCTATTGAAATTATAGCAAATCTCAAGATGCTGTATGCTGCACAGGCAAGGACTGAACGCTATAACTTGACGAAACTTTTCTTTCAAAGCAAACTGACTGAAGGGAGTCCAGTGGGAGCTCACGTAATCAAGATGATTGGGTACAAAGAAGCTCTAGAGAAACTGGGACACACCATCAATCAGGAGCTTGTTGTAGACATCATCCTGCAGTCTCTCCCGGCCTCTTTCGATTCATTCATTATTAATTTTAATATGAACAAAATCGACTGTACGCCGGCAGAGTTACTGAACATGCTCTTGACTACAGAGCAGACTCAGTCTCGTGAGAAGGGAAAGCCTTCATCCTCTATCCTAATGGTTCCTTCTAGGAACAAGAAGAAGGGGAAGAAGGGAAAAGCCCCTATCAAGAGCTACAACAAGGCTCTAAAACAAAAGATAAAGCGGTCGAAGGAATACAGATGTTTCCATTGTGGCCAGCTGGGTCACTGGAAAAAGGACTGTAAAGCGCTCCAAGGAGATAAGAAGGGAAGCAACCCTTTCGCTTCTGGCTCAGGTATTTTCGTGACTGAAGTCATGGTATCTTCTTCTTCTATTTCATGGGTGTTGGACACTGCATGTGGAGTTCACATTTGTTCAAATGTATAGGAACTCAAGAGAAGAAGACAGGTGGGACAGCATGAGGTGGACCTACGAGTAGGAAACGGGGCACGGGTTGCTGCTGTTGCTGTAGGAGTTTATCACATCTCTTTACCATCTGGTCTTGTATTAGAACTGGACAATTGTTATTTTGTACCGAGCATAACTAAGAATATTATCTCTATTCCTGCTCTTGTCAGGAAAGGGTTTTCCTTTGAATGCAAGATTTCAAAGTGTTATATTTCTTATGATAATATTGTTTATGCTACTGGGTCAATTAACAATGGGTTATTCATGTTGGACATGGAATGTTCAATACAACAGATTGATATTAAGAAAGCCAAGTATGCTGATGACAGCACCTTGTTATGGCATAGTCGTTTAGGCCACATTAACAAGAAGCGCATTAAGCGGTTGCATGACCATGGACTGCTGGGATCATTCTCCTATGAGGAGCTTGATACATGCAAAGCTTGTTTAATGGGCAAAATGACGAAGACTCCTTTTTCCAATAAAGGTCAAAGGGCTTCAGGTTTACTTGACCTCATTCACAGTGATGTGTGTGGGCCATTTAGTAAACATGGCAGAGGTGGCTATTCATACTTCATTACCTTTACTGATGATTTCAGTAGGTATGGTTATGTCTATCTAATGAGACATAAAAGTGAATCTTTTGACAAGTTCAAAGGGTTCAAAAATGAAGTACAGAATTAGTTAGGCCGAAATATCAAGGCACTTCGTTCAGATCGAGGTGGAGAATACTTGAGTCGAGAGTTTACTGACTATCTGAAGGAGTGTGGGATTATCTCACAGCTCACTCCGCCAGGAACACCGCAATGGAATGGTGTGTCCGAGAGGAGAAATAGAACCTTACTGGATATGGTTCGTTCTATGATGAGTCAGGCTACTCTACCTTACTCCTTTTGGGGATTTGCACTGGAAACAGCTGCAAAGGTACTAAACCGAGTGCCATCCAAGGCCGTTTCAAAGACTCCGTATGAGTTATGGTATGGGAAACAGCCGAGCTTGACATTTATTAAGATCTGGGGTTGCGAAGCTTATGTCAAAAAGCTCGCCTCTGGGAAACAAGAGAGCAGATCTGAGAAATGTATCTTTATCGGTTACCCTAAGGAAACTAAGGGTTATTATTTCTACGATCCCAAAGAGAACAAAGTATTTGTTGCTCGGACGGCTATTTTTCTTGAGAAAGAATTTCTTCTGCAAGAGGCCGGTGGGAGAGAAATAAGGCTAGATGAGAATCCAGAGGAAGGACAAAGTAGTCAAACTCAGTTGGATGAGCCTGAGCCAGTAGATCAGGTTACTGAACAACCTGAGGCTCAGATATCACGGGAATCGCGTAGATCGGGAAGGATCTGTCGACAGCCTGAGCGCTATGACGGAGTCTACATCATTGATCATGATGAACCCCTCACTTATGCGGATGCGGTCAGTGGACCGGAGTCAGCTAGATGGCTTGAAGCTATGCGAGCCGAGATGGACTCCATGTCAGATAATCAAGTCTGGGATTTGGTTGATCCGCCTCCGGGTGGAATCCCTATAGGCTGTAAGTGGATCTTCAAAAAGAAGATAGACATGGATGGTAACGTGGTTACCTATAAAGGCAGGCTAGTTGCGAAAGGTTTCAAACAAATCTACGGGATAGATTATGATGAAACTTTCTCTCCTGTAGCCATGTTTAAGTCTATTCGGATTATTCTCGTGATAGCGGCATATTATGATTATGAGATCTGGCAAATGGATGTGAAGACCGCTTTCCTTAATGGAAAACTAGAAGAGGATGTGTATATGACACAACCTGAAGGTTTCACTAATCCATCAGATCGTCATAAAATATGCAAATTAAAGAAGTCCATTTATGGACTTAAACAAGCATCAAGAAGCTGGAATATTCGTTTTGATGAATCAATCTGTGAATTTGGTTTCATCAAGAATGAAGATGACCCGTGTGTATATAAGAGGTTTAGTGGGAGTATGATTACTTTCCTAGTCCTCTACATCGATGATATCTTGATCATTGGAAACGATATTCCTGAACTACATGCGGTCAAGGCATGGTTACGAAAATATTTCCAGATGAAAGATTTAGGAGAAGCAGCCTATGTATTAGGTGTGAAGATCTACAGAGATAGATCTAAGAGGCTTCTCGGGCTGTGCCAGAGTACTTACATCGATAAAGTCCTGGAGAGATTCCATTTAGAAAAATTCTAAAAGAGGATATCTTCCAGTCAGACATGGTCTGAATCTTTCAAAGAGTCAGTGTCCACAAACACAGACTGAGAAAGATGAAATGGACAATACGCCTTATGCTTCGGCTATTGGGTCCATTATGTATGCGATGTTGTGTACTCGCCCAGACGTCGCTTACGGGTTAAGCGTGACCAGTCGATTCCAAAGTAATCCAGGGAAGGCACACTGGATTGCGGTCAAGAACATTTTGAAATATCTTCGGAGGACCAAAGATATGTTCTTGATATATGGAGGTCAGGAAGAACTCAGTATTGAAGGATATACTGACGCTTCGTTCTAATCTGACCAGGATGATTTCCGATCGCAATCAAGCTATGTTTTTAGCTTGAATGGAGGAGCAGTGGTGTGGAAAAGTTTCAAACAATCAATTGTTGCTGATTCCACAACAGAAGCCGAGTATGTTGCAGCCTCAGAAGCATCTAAGGAGGCAGTGTGGATTCGTAAGTTCGTTCAGGAACTTGGTGTTGTTCCTTCGAGTGCAGATCCTTTGGTTATCTTCTGTGATAACACTGGAGCAATAGCACAGGCAAAGGAACCACGGTCGCACCAGAAGTCCAAGCACATACAGAGAAGGTTTCACTTGATCCGGGAGATCATTGATCGAGGAGAGATCAAGATCTGTAAGGTTCATACAGATGACAATCTAGCTGACCCGCTTACAAAGCCTCTGGCACAGCAGAAGCATGAGAAGCACTGTAATAATATGGGTTTGAGATTTCTTAACCATTAGATTAAGTGCAAGTGGGAGATTGTTGGGGTATGCCCTTAAGGCTAATGTTTGAGGCCTTGGGATTGTATCAGTATCATGTATAAACTTTATGTTTATAAAGGCAATGGTTGTTATTCAGGTTGTTACATTATCTGCTGCAATATGTATACTTCTGAATAATGTCTCAATGCTGTTCAGCATGGCTGACATGCAGTTTTGTCCTTAGCCGAGATATCTTGGTGAACATGAGACAGCCTTGATATGATTGAGACTAATATGTGTTCTAATCTTATAGGATGCTTCGAGCATGGAATAAGATGTAGACTCATGGGTACATTGGATGTACTGGACAGACCCTACTTAGGATATTCAATTGCTTGTCACAATGTGAATAATCCTTGTATGCAAACAAGTGGCATATTTCCTCTGACTTGAGATCACTTGTGTTTCTAAATGATGATTGGCATTGTTTTGAGGTAGTTCAATATCATTTGAAACATAATGGTTATAGACTATCTTGGATAATGAGCATGAGTCATGTTAGGGCACTAGTGATAGATAGAGGATTGCCGTCTCCTTGTTTGGAGTGTGATGTTCTGAAGGGGCCCCCTGGATGAGATGATTGAGAAAGTGTATGGCCATACCCAGATGACTATGTTCATCTGATCTAATCATTCTCATCATATTGGAATTACAGGCTTGACACGCTTGTCCAATAAGAACGTCCAGTGGCAAAGGAAACACATATGTCAAGTGACTTGGGTTCACACTTGTGCTGTGGTTTGGGTGTAGTCTTGGAAGACTCTTTCCTTTATATCGGGAGACAGTGATGTGTTACTAGATACCCCTCACTGATCGTGATAACGTAAGTTATCGTTACCGACATTTAAAGGAAACCCTTAGGGTCGCACAATTTGATGATATGGCTTACTTAAGTCAGATCGTGTGGACTGAATTGTTTTGGTTCAGTTTAAAGGGATTTGAACTCTGATTGTAAGTGAGATCTGGTCTGATCATGTTTGATTGATTAGGGCTTGAGATCGGTAAGCTTTGATCGAGAGAATTGATGCTAGATCGATGAGATCAAGAGCATCAAGAGATGAATGGTTAGATCTTGAGCCTTATGGTTTAATTTGATCTAGACCAAGGCTTGGTTTGATTTGGTCCTTGAACCAAATTCAATTGAACCAGGTTCATCAAATGAGCGCTTGGTTCAAGGGGAGAAGAAAAATGCGATCGTTCACTTGGAGTGAACGCATGAACGCATGATGTTAGTGGCTTGCTATTTTTGGAAGTTATGTTTTCCAAAATAGCGTGCACGCCTCCACATTCGTTCGTGGGTGCATCTCTTTTCGCCTCTCGCCTCTTCCTCTCGACTTCTCTCTCGAGTAGTGGGTTTTTACGCCAAGGAGAGGACTTGACAAAGCCTAGAGATCATCTCAATCTCCTTCACGCGATTAGGAGACCTTGGAGCTTTGCTAGCACAAGGAGGGCCAAGGGAGTAGTCATCTTCACCTTGTGTGCGTCACCTTTGGAGGAGAGCCGCTCGCCCTCTTCTTCCAAGTCGCCATCCAAAGCAATGGCACTGGTATGATCTCTCACTAGATCTATACAAAATGTTAAGTTGATTATATGTTCATACATGCGATCCTAGGAAACCCTAGATTCCGCCTTGAGAAAATTTTATATATGCGCCTATTAGGGTTTCGCCCCCTTTAATGGAACTTTCACTTAGGGCCCCTTAAGGGAAGGGGCCGAACTCCTCTTAAGTCTTCCAGGCAGGAAACTTCGGTTGCGGGTTCTCATAGGTTGGGAACGAAGATCTGATGTAGTTCAACTCCAGTCCAAATGCTAATGCGTTGGAGACGTCAACACCGGCAATGGAACAGTATTCGATCCCGGTAAGGAACAGTAATCATAGCTGGTGATTGTGGAAGGAGAATGATCGTCAGTGAAGTGTGGAAACGTTGGACGGATTGGTAACCGGAGGGGAGCAAACTCGACCCACAGAGGTGCAAACTCAACTCTCACAAGCACAAACACAGATTTCAGATTCAAAGGTATTCAATTCGTTGTGCAAAGTGAACAGCGCTAGCTTAAAACCCTCCCTCCCATGTATCTTTTGAAATGACCCTTGGCATTCTTCATTTGTGGCAACTTCTCGGTTGGTTGTTCTGATAGGTTGCTATGGTCGGTTCTTATGCTTAGTTGGAAGTGGATATCCTGCGCAAGCTATCTTCAATCTATCATTGATGGCTAATTTGGTCTTGGATTGAATGCTGGACATGAACTCGAGTTAACTTTGGGCTGGTGTGTTGAATTTGGTGCTTGAGCTGAGTCTGATCACGAGCCGGTTTGTCTTTGACATTGGTAATTCAAATTGACTTTTCTCCATGGGCTGACTTGAGCTGAACTTTAATTATGCCAAGGTCACTTCAGGATTGGGAGGTTAGGTGCAGGATGTGCAATACAGGTGTGCATAAACCTAGGCTATGACAACCTATTACAACCACTACAAAATAAAATAAAGTCTTTGAAATAAACTTAGGCTAGTCCTAACTACAACCAAATATCAAGTGCTGAAAATAGAAATAGAGTTTTGTTACATATTTCAATGTATCAAAATAATAAACTTCTAATAAGTTCACAAAATATCAAGGTGTCATGCATTCATCCCATAGCGGATGGGACTCTTCTTGACCCTTGTTGACCTTCTCGGTGGTGTCCCTACATTAGCTTTCTCGGGGCTGGAAGAACTCTCCTCTAGAGAGTTAAATGAGTAGCTCTCAAGTTCGGTGGGTAGTTGTGCGCGTGCTTCGTCCTTCAATAACCATTCCTCTTCCCCATCCCCCCATTGAACGAGGTAATAGTGTTGAATTTTCCCATTGATGTAGCATTGTTGCCCCTCACGTATATGTCTGATCCTCTTGGTTGGCACTGGAATCTCAATGTGGAGCGATGCTTTATAAGGCGTCAGATCTTCTATGTTGATGGTGTGATGTATCCCAAGGGCCTGTGGCAAGTCCAACATATAAGCATTATCATTCACTTTTTTCAATATACAGAAAGGACCCATGGCTCTTGGTTGGAGCTTGTGGTTGGGTCCATGTTGTCTCTCCTTCCTATTCCTCAGTATGACTAAGTCTCCTTCCTACAATTTTACCACATGACGATGGGGATTAGCAGCCAACTCATAGTTAAGAGTGTTCTTTGCAATCTGGTCTTTCACTTCATTGTGAATCATGACAATGTGTTGAGCAAAAGACAGAGCTGAGTGGTTTTGCTTAAAGGGTGTTGGCAAGGGAGCTAGGTCAATGGGTTTTCGCGGCTGGAATCCATAGTTGAGCTGGAAATGACTAGCGCCTGTAGTGTGATTCACAGAACTATTAAAGGCAAATTCTGCAGTTGGTAAAAGCTTGTCCCATGTACCTGGGTGTTCACCCACTAAACATCTTAGGATATTCCCTAGGGATCAGTTTACTACTTCAGTTTGTCCATCCGACTGTGGGTGATATGCAGTGGAAAAATTAAGCTTGATGCCCATTAGTTTCCATAAGGTAACCCAAAAATGCTCCACGAATTTAACATCTCTGTCAGATACAATGGTGCGGGGCAAACCATGTAAGCGCACCACATTTGTAAAGAAGAGCCTTGCTAGATTTGTAAAGAAGCATCTGTGGTCTTGGTATATGGAATGAAGTGAGCCATTTTAGTGAACCTATCCACCACCACAAAGATAGAGTCATAATGAGCACTGGTGCGAGGATGACCAAGCATAAAATCCATACTCAGAGCTTGCCAAGGTCCCTCCGGTATTGGTAAAGGCATGTACAACCCGGTATTGTGCCTCTTGCCTTGGATACTTGACATGTTTGACAATGCCCAACCACCTTAGATACATCTTTAAACATGTTGGGCCAATAGAATCGTTCTTCCACTAAAGCTAAGGTCTTATCCCGCCCATGATGGCCGGCGGTATCTCCTCCATGTAGTTCCCAAACCAAGAATTCCCTCAAGGAGGTGCGTGGAATACATAGCTTTCCTCTCCTAAATAGGTAGCCCTCCTTAACCTCAAAGTCGGGATTGCATGTAGGCTCGGCTTCCAGAGTATTGAACACACTTTTAAAGTCCAGACATTCCTTGTGCTCGCCTTTGACTCTCTCAAATCCAGTGACCGAGGCTTGGAGTGTGTTCAGTAATAGTAATTTGTGGCTAAGGGCATCAGCTACCTTATTTTGTACTCCAGTTTTGGGCTTTAAAACAAAGGTGTATTGCTGCAACAGTTCTACCCACTTCGCATGCCTCGGATTTAGTTTAACTTGACTGTTCAAGTAAATGAGAGCTTGGTGGTCACTATTGCGGATGAACTCCTTATGTATAAGATAATGCCTCCAATGTTTAAGGGCTTGAACTATGGCATAAAACTCTTTATCATAAGTGGAGTATCGTTGTCTGGCCTCATTTAGCTTCTCACTATAAAATGCGATTGGATGCCCTTCTTGACTAAGTGTTCCACCAATTCCAATTCCCGAAGCATCACAATCCACGATGAACACTTTATTGAAGTCAGGTAATCTTAAAACCGGTGTGGTAGTGATTTTTACTTTGAGGTCCTGAAAAGCTCTGTCGGCTGAGGGTGTCCACTCAAAACTTCCTTTGCTCAAACAGTTGGTTATGGGCGGCACTAGGGTACTGAAGCCGTGTATGAATCTCCTGTAGAATGTAGCTAGACCATGGAAACTTCTAGCTTCGATGATAGATGTCGGGGTGGGCCAATTAACAATGGCTTCAACCTTTGAGGGATCGGCTTTCAACCCTTGATCATTAATGATGAAACCTAGAAATTCAACTTCTTGGACAAAAAAAACACATTACTTCAAATTCAATAATAAGTGTTCCTCCCTCAACAGATCGAGAGTGGTCGTCAAGTGATTTAGGTGCTCTTCCTCAGTCTTACTAAAGATTAGAATATCATCAAAGTATACCACAAGGAATTTACCAATATACGGCTTTAAGACATGATGCATCAATCTCATGAAAGTAGAGGGAGCATTGGTCAGCCCAAAGGGCATAACCATCCACTCATATAGACCATCTTGTGTTTTAAAAGCCATTTTCCATTCATCCCCTTCCCTAATCCTCACCTGGTGGTACCCACTACGAAGGTCCACTTTGGAAAACCAAGTGGACCCCACAATCATGTCAAGGAGGTCATCCAGCCTTGGGATGGGGAAACGGTATTTAACAGTGATCTTGTTAATGGCCCTGCAGTCAATGCACATTCTCTAGGTGCCATCCTTTTTGGGTGTTAATAAAGCTAGAACCACACATGGACTAAGACAATCCCTAATCAGCCCCTTGCTTAGCAGCTCATCTACTTGTCTTCTCAGCTCGGCATGTTCCAGGGGACTCATACGGTAATGAGGAAAATGGGGGTAACGTGGCACCCGGCACAAGATCAATAGCATGCTGAATTTCTCTCTCTGGAGGTAACTCCTTGGGTAGTTCATCCGGGGTAATGGTGGGGTAGTTCTTGAGCAATTCGGTTATAATGGGGGACTGCTGAGATTCAGATTCTAGATTCACTTGTTGCACCAGGAGAGTATAGAGGAGGCCAGTTTCTCTGACATCTTGCATGAAGGCCTAAGGTCTTAAAAGAGTTATGGAATTTTTTGGTTCAACCACTTTACCTTTCTTATGTGATGTCCTCAACTCTCTAGGCAGACTAGGTATAAGGGTGATCTTATCTCTTCCCACGGTAAACTCATATGTATTACTTCTCCCATAGTGGATGATATCCATATCATACAACCATGGACGTCCAAGGAGCACATCTGCCACGTCCATTTCAGTGATGTCTCACCATACACTTCCTTGATGACTTGCTAATTTCAGTGGGACTTCACACCAGAAAGCAACTGGTATACTAGTTTTATCAACCCATGATATGTTGTATGGTTTAAGGTGTCTCACTTGGGATAGTCCAAACCTCTCGGCAGCTTGCTTAGAGATCACATTCAGGCTGCTTCCACTATCTACCACAATTTTGTAGACTTTGCCATTGCACTGGGTGTAGGTGTAAAATAGGCTAGTGCGTCTCCAATCTTCAGTGGGAACTTCCTTAATATAGTTACATCTTACCACCATGGTAAATTGGGAAGGTTCCTCTTCACTATTGTACTCGGGGTGATGTTCTACTTCATTTATGATAGGGATCTCGTTTTCTTCCTCGTCCACTACTTCTTCCATCAGTAAAGTCTTCTTGGGATAGTTCCTAGAGAGATGACCGGGTTGATGGCAATTATAGCAGGTCACTTTAGTGGTTTGGGTAGGCATTCTTATATCTCTCGGCTATTCTCTATGGTTGGTACTTTGGGTGAAATATTAGGGACTAGCGGCCTGTTGTTAGAGGTTATGGTGCTAGGCTTCGGTGCGGCAAATTTATATTGTTGCTGCAAATCATATTCGATGTCCATCTCTAATTGATAAGCGTCAGCTAGGGTCTCACACCTGTGGTGGATAAATGCTTTCTTGACATCACTCCTAAGCCCTCCTTTATAACGATTTAAAGATAACTAGGGCTCCTCGTTCAAGTCACACCTAAGTAATAAGTTTTCAAATTTCCTATTATACTCAATGACCGAGTCATTACCTTGGATAAGTCTAGTGAGCTGGTCATATAGTTTATGCCTGTAATGTGGAGACACATACTTCTCTCTCAGTTTCCACTTCATTTCTTCCCAAGTGGTTGTGGGAGGTAGACCACTTCTAGCTATCTTGAGCTATAGAGCTATAGGCTGTTCCAGTACATCTGGGCTGATCCCCTTAGTAGGAACTTAACGCACTGGACCTTACCATGTTCAGGCACCCGACTCCATATGAAATAATTTTCTACCTGAGTTTGCCATTCTAGGAAAGCCTGGGTATCTAGGCTTCCCTCAAAGATGGGAGTGTTGAGCCTAAGGTTCCGATACATATCCTCCTCTTCTCGGTGCTGGTGGTAGGCTCTGGAGTGTGAGTCTCCTGAGGGATACCCATGAAAGGTATAAGGTTGATTTCTATGATGACCACCTCTACTCCCAGGATTATGTTCCGAGCCAGGTCTGGGGCTACCCCTGGGTTCATGGGGCTGCCGACTTGTACCCTCCCCCCACTGGTGGTTTGGAGGCCTCCCGAGGTTTAGTGGTTGGGTTTCAACTGGTTCATCTAAGTGCGGATCAGCTAGAGGACTATGTTGTGTGTTGGTGTCACTTTTAGTCTTCTCTAACTCTCCTACCCATTGTCTCAAGTCTCTCATGTCAGCCTGAAGCTTAGTGAACATACGGACGATAGCATCCATTTGAGTGGTATGACTCTCAAGCTCTTCAGGATTCTGGTTGCTCCTAGTGCGAACCACCATGGTATAGGTTGGCGAAGGCTAGCACAAATCACAGCGTAGAACAAAGGAAACCAGGCAATGTAACAAGTAGTAAGGTAGATAAAAGTGACACAAGCAAGCAGGGTGAGTAAACTGGTAAGTAACCGTAAACAGTTAACCCGGTAGATTGCAGTAATGATACTGAAATTCAGCTTTGCTCTGGGAATTCCAATACAGCAAGGTTTGTCTCAGGTTTGAAGTGCCCGGGTGATAATCCACAATTTATAAGCCGACACAAATCCAGTAGTACAATACAACCCAGAAGCAGGAAATCAGGTGAAATACGTAGCAGATGAAAATCCACGGCAACACTTCAGAAATCAAAACTCAGTAGCAGACACAGCAATAGAAAACCGAAAGCAAACTCCAGAAGTGCAGCAAATTTCAGAAGGCTCGGAGATAGATCATAGCAACAAAAATTCTCTCATGCCTAAATCAGATCAAGAACAATGAACATAGAGCACCTAAGGGTTGCTCTGATACCACTGATGAAGGATTAAAATCCTAGCCCAAGAAACACCCTAGGTATGTAGCTCTAAAACACACGGTAAGTGCCAGATTGAAGGTGATGGAAGGAAAACACCTTAGGGCCCCTTAAGGGAAGGGGCCGAACTCCTCTTGAGTCTTCCAGGCAGGAAACTTCGGTTGCGAGTTCTCACAGGTTGGGAACGAAGATCTGATGTAGTTCAACTCCAGTCCAAATGCTAATGCGTTGGAGATGTCAACACCGGCAATGGAACAGTATTCGATCCCGGTAAGGAACAGTAATCGTAGTTGGTGATTGTGGAAGGAGAATGATCGGCAGTCAAGTGTGGAAACGTTGGACGGATTGGTAACCGGAGGGGCGCAAGCTCGACCCACAGAGGAGCAAACTCAACTCTCACAAGCACAAACACAGATTTCAGGTTCAAAGGTATTCAATTCGTTGTGCAAAGTGAACAGCGCTAGCTTAAAACCCTCCCTCCCACGTATCTTTTGAAATGACCCTTGGCATTCTTCATTTGTGGCAACTTCTCGGTTGGTTGTTCTGATAGGTTGCTATGGTCGGTTCTTATGTTTAGTTGGAAGTGGATATCCTGCGCAAGCTATCTTCAATCTATCATTGATGGCTAATTTGGTCTTGGATTGAATGCTGGACATGAACTCGAGTTAACTTTGGGCTGGTGTGTTGAATTTGGTGCTTGAGCTGAGTCTAATCACGAGCCGGTTTGTCTTTGACATTGGTACTTCAAATTGACTTTTCTCCATGGGCTGACTTGAGCTAAACTTTAATTATGCCAAGGTCACTTCAGGATTGGGAGGTTAGGTGCAGCATGTGCAATACAGGTGTGCATAAACCTAGGTTATGACAACCTATCACAACCACTACAAAATAAAATGAAGTCTTTGAAATAAACCTAGGATAGTCCTAACTACAACCAAATATCAAGTGCTGAAAAGAGAAATAGAGTTTTGTTACATATTTCAATGTATCAAAATAATAAACTTCTAATAAGTTCAGAAAATATCAAGCTGTCATGCGTTCATCCCATAACGGATGGGACTCTTCTTGATCCTTGTTGACCTGACCTACTCGGTGGTGTCCCTACATCACAGGTACTCTCCACCACGATCTGATCGAAGAGTTTTGATAGATCTACCAAGATGGTTCTCTGCTTCATGTTTGAACTCCTTAAATTTGTCAAAGGATTCAGATTTATGTCTCATCAGATAGACATAACCATATCTACTGAAGTCATCAGTAAATGTGATGAAGTAGTTATACCCTCCTCTAGCTTGTTTATTGAATGGCCCACACACATCACTGTGTATGAGGTCCAATAAACTTCCTGCCCTCTCACCAATCTTGGTGAAGGGCGCTTTTGTCATTTTACCTAATAAACAAGACTCAGAAGTATCAAATTCCTCCAAAAAATTTGAATCTGACAACTCATTTGCATGGAGTTGTTGAATGTGATTTTTGTTTATATGGGCTAATCGACAATGCCATAGGAAAGCACGAACTGAATCACTCAGTTTGGTCCTCTTACTATTTATGTTACAAATAGAACTATTCATGTCCAGGACATATAAACAATTGCATAATGTACCCTTCCCATAAAACATATTTGCAAAGGAACAAGAGTTCTCTTTTATTTCAAATCTAAATCCTATATTTGCCAAGCAAGGAATGGATATAATGTTTTTGGTAAGCGAATGTACATAATAGCAATTATCTAGCTCTAATTGAAGTCCAAAAGGCAGGGATAGAGTCAAAACTCCTACAACAACAGCAGCAACTTGGGCCCCGTCTCCAACCCGTAGGTCAATCTCTCCAGGCCGCACCGATCTACTTTTCTTGAACCCTGTATATTTGTATAGATATGATGCTTGCTTGCTTGCGCTAACAAGGTTGATGCTTGTTGCGCCGCCTTACTAGATGCACAACCAAGCAAGCACGCCCCCATAGATTCATGTAGGATGCGCCCCCTGATAGCTTTCCACAAGTGCATGGATTTATCGAAGTAATAAAATAAGTTATCGTTCCTAACGAGGATCAGGTAGTCAAATACCGATTACATTGTCGATCTATATCTAGTCAAATTAAATCGTGGTTTTTGTTTTGGAAATTTATAAGGACAAAATTAAAAGAAATAGAGGTAACGTTTTTGGGTAAAAATCAATATGGAGAAAATCGGGATTCGGGGTTTCACCACGCTGATGATTATGAACCCAATAAAAATAAACCTTTGAATAGAAAATTAAAGTTTAGAAAGGGATTTTTTCTAAGGTACAGATTACGTCCTCTCGAAGTGTAATTCGGTAACTAACAACACTAACTCCCTACTCTCGTGACAATTAACGTAATTAGACCCATTAAGTTCTAAGAAAAACCATCTGAATCCTTAAAACGAATCCGAACTACTCCTGTGATCGGATTCGTAGGTTTGAAAATAATAGATCTGACATTGCGATTCACCTCTCGGCCCCTCTCGCAACGGCTAAGACGTAAAATTACTTGATCAGAGTAAATTATGAAATAAACAAAATTCAAATCAAATCAACTCAATAATATTCTTAACAAAGATTCATGCAAAAGATGTAATTCATAAATCCGAGTTACTTCCCAAATCCCGAAATAAGGTTTACACGTTCATGTTCAAAGCAAACAGCATGTTCATCGATAAATTCAACATGTAATATCTCAAAAATAATGTAAAGAGACACTAGGAAAGTAATTAGAATTCTTCCCCTTGATATGGTGATGAAGATGAAGCGTCAAATCCCCTCCTTTGCGTGATCTCTCGCCAGAATTTTGCCCTATAATTGATTCTCGCTGTCGCCGCTGCCTCCCTTCGTTTTCGTGCGTAGAAGCCCCCGAAACCCTTCCAAAACCCTTCCTTTTATAGTCTAATCTATATAGAACCCATCTAGGAAGGTTTTTGAAGAGTTTGGTTTAATTCTGGTTCGGTTTGGAGTCGAATCGAGTGAGAAACACGAAAGGCGGATGTTTTTAGGGCCCGTAATACGTTTACGGCTTCGGCTGTAATTCTTTCTGTGTCTACAGCTCTTTGTACACAGAAAGATTCACTGACCGTGATGGATTCACGTCCTCACCCGTGAAAGTTTATGTGCACTATTTAACTTAGCCGATTTCCTTCGCCCTTCGAGTGCCAAAATTAAGGCCGAGGCCAGAATTACGGCCAAGGCTATTCTGGCCTCGACTGTAAATGATGAAATCTTCACTATTTTCACTCCAATTTTGACATGTATGCTCATGATCTCCTCGGGAATCGTATTATGGCTTCAAAACTCTCGAAATCCATCATTTTTATGTCGTTTTAACTACATTTTCAATAAAGCCAAGAAGAGTGAAGATTCTATGCGAAGTGAAGTAAAAACACCAAAATTAGCACAAAATTATGCAATTAAGCTCAAAATATGATCTAAAATATAGGCAAAAATATGGTGTAAATACAACGCATCAAAATACCCTAGACTTAGAATTTTGCTTATCCTCAAGCAATACCTTGCTATGTATAAAGAATGTAAAGATAAGGAACACTCATTTATTTTTGCCCCTAGTAATATCCTTAGTTCACAAATTAAGCAATCAATCTTTCTAACTCAAGTAATCAAAGAAAAATCATTATAGAGATAAATTCCCATGAGGTTACAATCCAAGAAAGATAAAATTCACAATTCATGTCATAATATTCATTCTTCGCACACTAAATATCACATACGTTCAACTTAATAAATCTATTTTACTCAATAGACAAAAAATTATTTCAAGAATCTTGGTGATGTTAAAGATAAGAGATTTTTAAAGCAATTTGGTCTTCAAACGGTTATATGCCCTTTCCTGTTAGCATCATAACATTATTTAAAGTATAACATAGAGTAGTATAATTTAACTCATAATCTCAATTTTAAAGTCAGTGGAGTTTCCACTTAACCTACAGTATTCTATTTTTCTCCATTTTTATTCTCTTTCTTTTTATTTCTGGAGAAAGCCGGTCAGTGGCATGGTATTTAAATCATTGTTGATCTTTCTGCAAGATGGTTAAATATTTGTTTTAAAAGTTTTCCCTATGTTACTTGATCACAACAGATTTTAAGTATACCAAATAATGGTATAATATAACTCATGACTTAAGATTTCTCAACTAGAGGAGTTGGAGCAAATCTCAGTTAAATAAATATCACCAAATTCTATTCACAAAAATTTCCATCAAGCAAAATTAGATAAATTAAACTTCAAATATAAAGATGTTATGCATATGTCTTATGAACATATAACAATTCACATATGCATTTTATCAATACCACAATTGAATTTACTCAATAATTAAAATCTACATGAAATTTTTGAAATTTCCTAAGTCATTAAATCAATCACTCAAAATGTTTCCTAAGTTTAAAATTAAGGATTAAACTAATTTAATTATTCGTAACAATCATAAACATTCAAGATACATGCTTATAAAGCTTTGAAGGAAAAAGCAATACATGAAGGGATACCCTAGACTTAAATTGTTGCATATGTATGAACATCAAATAAATAAATGAAGGATTCCAGAAAAATTTTGCAAGAGTTCCCTTTGTAATGTTGGCGAAAACCTATACAATTATATCAAAAGATAGAAACATGACCTAGAAAAATCCAGAAACTTTATCACAACCAAGATATCAACAATTTACACAGTAAACAAGTTTCAAATATCAAATACCGTCATGTTTCACTATCAAAATCACATTCTACATATACTCACAAAGAGATTGCCACAAGAATCACAGTCCGTGAATAATTCACGGCTGCACCCGTGATTGTTTCATTTGGTGCTGGTTCTTCATGTAAAAAGATTTTCCATGAATAAAGATTCATCAAGTCATGCTGCATAAATTTCTAAAAATCTTTAAAAAATCAAAAACTCAAACTAAGAGTGGTGAATGTCAAAAATTTGGGTTGCCTCCCAAAAAGCGCTTGTTTAAGGTCATTAGCTTGACCACAGCTTCATGTCACGGAGGAGTTGTTGAGTCTATGCCATAGTAGAGAGCATATAGTCTTCTTCTTTTCCTCCATCTCAAGAGTGTGTCCACCAAATATATCCAGTTAAACAGGTGGTTCCATGTTGTAGTGTCCAGTACGTGCATACAAAAACAAAAGTTAGAGTCATGCAAAGAATACTCAATAATTTTTTTGTATTTATCCAAAAGTAAAATCATATTTTCTTCCTTTAGATTTGTGTTAGCAATTGGAAGGAGACTGAAATTAAGATCAAAAAATTCATGCCTTAGATTGTTCAAGAAATTTTCAAACTTCAAATTTGGTTTTTCTCTTACCTCAATGTTAATGTGATCAAGTATCTCATGTGTTATTATCTTTTGGGTACTTGTGGTTAGATTTGAATCAAATAATATTTCAGCTACCCCATCATCTTTATCTTTAAAATCATCAACATCATCTATCATGCAAATTTCGAATGAATTTTCCTAGAGAAAAGGGATTGATGGTTCACATGGTAGTGGTGGTGTAATATTCTCAGGATCCTCTTCCTCATCTTTTTCCTCAATTTGTTTCTCTTTAGTGGGGTATTCCATCCTAACACTATCAAATTCACCCCATTCTATATCACTACTTCTTATTTGAGGATCCTTAAATTCTTCTTATTTATTCTCACAAGACACCAAAAATTCAAATTTTTCTTCAAATGTGTCCCAAATAAATGTGTTGTAAGGCACTATGTTATGTGAGAGGGGACAAGATGGCTGGTAAAGTGCCGAGGAAGGTAAATCACAATCATCAAAATTTTCAAAATTATCAAAATTTGAATAAGGTAAATCATAATATATGACTGGAGTCATGACTAATGATTGTTCCAACTCTACAAAATTATCATATTCATCCTGGATTTCTTCCTCTATGTCTTTTTTATCAGTGCCATAAATTATACTTTGAATTTCCTCACTTTGTTTGTGCATAGCAGCTATATAGTTTTCAAGCAAGGCTTCTAAGCTAGATTTTTTAGGTTCACTAAAATCTGATTGTTGAATAAATATTGGGTCATTCTGATAAAATAAGTTTTGAGGGTTCTCCCAACTTGGCTTATGCTGTAAGCATAACCAGCCGATACCAATCCAATCCGGGTCTACAGCACTGGGTGGCTGTAAAGAACATCCTTAAGTATCTGAGAATAACTAAGGATTTGTTCTTGGTTTAGGGGGACAGGAAGAACTCAGTGTCCAGGGCGACACTGATGCGTCTTTCCAGTCTGACCCTGACGACTTCAGATCGCAGGCCGGCTATGTGTTCAAGATGAATGGAGGTGCTGTATGCTGGAAAAGCTTCAAGCAATCCACAATAGCTGATTCTTCAATTGAAGCCGAGTATGTTGCTGCTTCTGAGGCAGCCAAAGAAGCTGTTTGGAAAAGGAAGTTCATATCTGATCTTCAAGTGGTTCCAACTGCTGTGGATCCCATTGAACTCTATTGTGACAACAATGGAGCCACTGCACAGGCAAAGGAACCACGGTCTCATCAAAGGTCCAAACACATACTCAGGAGATTTCACCTGATCAGAGAAATCATAGATTGGGGTGATGTCAAGATTAGCAGAGTTGATACAGAGAACAATCTAGCAAACCCACTGACCAAGGCTTTAGCGCAGCAGAAGCATGATGGTCATACTAGAGATATAGGGTTGAGATTCCTCCACCTCTAGGTCTTAATGCAAGTGGGAGATTGTTGGTGTATATGCCCTGAGACCTATATTTGGTCAAATATTGTACTACTTCACTGAGATATTTATATATATCATTTTGGCATTGTCATTATCTATGCTTGTTTACATCTGCGATATGTACTTACATGATAATGTCCCTGGAGACAGATTTGATCTGTGCTCAAAAGATTGTCCCCAGTCGATATACCATAGTGGATAAGGGACAGCTATGGTACTTATAAGACTGGTATATGGGCTAGTTAGGCACGGGGTGCTAACGCAGACATATGGGTATATCAATGGTGGATATACTGGACCGACCCACTGTGAGGCTATGACTTGGTGTCATAAGTTAACCTCACAAGTGATAGGAGATACATTGATCCTTAGACTTGAGGTCATTGACTCTTCTATATCGTTAGGGATATACTTTGATACAACCTAACGCCTCGCCATAGCTGGGAGGTTATAAGGGTTGTCATTGAGTATGTCACGACCCATATGAGAAGATCAATTGACAGATAAAAGATTTGCCCCTTCCTTGTGGAAGTATGATATCCATGGAACTCCTCTATGGTCTATGACTGAAAGTGTATGGCCATACCCAGGTAAAGACTTGATTTAGTCATAGCCATGTGATTGGATGAAAACAAGTGATGACACACTTGTCCAATCGGATATCAGTTTGGCAAAGGGACTGTAATGTATCTGCACCTGTTGCGATGATGGGGATGTCGATGTCGATATCCATTCTGATGACTTGGGTAGCAGCGATGCACTGCAAGGTGCCACTCACTACTTGTGAGACCTTAGGTCTGCACTGCCAACGTCAAAGAAACCTACAGGGTCACACACCAAGACACTCAGTTCTTGTATTGATCGGGAAGCCTTATGATCGAGTTATTGCATAACTCAGATCTATTTTAGAGATTTCATCAGCGCCAATGGGCCTGATGAGATGGAAGAAACTTATTAGAACCAACTTCTATTTTTGGCATATTGGCCGAATTAACCATGGTTAGCCTCATTTAACGTTGGGTTAAGTTGGATTGGATCCAATAGCTTGGTTAACATGGGTAATGGACTTTGGGCTAGGCCCATTGCGAAGTTGGGCTCACTGATAAGTTATCATGAAGAGAAGAAGGGCTAAAAGGGTATAATGGTGACAAGTCTTCTCCCCTAGGCACCTATGGGCATAATGGGGAGAATTGGCAAAGTTTGCTTAATTTAGAAGCAATATGCACCTCCCTCCTTATCCCTTATGGTATGAAAGCCTATATGGCATTACTTGGGGCGCAAGGCAAGGCCTTGGCGCACAAGGGAAGGCTTGGGCGAATATGGAAGGGTTGAATGAGAATTATGGAAATGTCTTAGAGACTTTCCTTGCTTCAAACCTTCTCATCCTAGCCGCCCACTTGTCTTGATCCTAGCCCTTCATGAACCACCTCTTGCCCTATTAATAGGACACCTTGTCGCCCCTCTTGGATGATGATTTTCGTGAGTGCCACTCCTTGGAGGCGTGTGCAAGTAGAAGGGGCGAGAGCAAGGGTTCAAGAGGCGCAATCTTCTCTTCCTCCAAACCCTAGCCGCAAGTGTGCATCTCCTCTTCTCTTCTTGGCGTGAGAAGGCTTGGACTTGGCGGCTTCTCAATCTCCTCTTCTCAACCCTTGGTGCATATACCTTGGAGGTGGCGCAAGGTTGAAGGAAGTGAATAAAAGGCGTGGATCTTCTTCCCGAGGCTAGCACCAAGTGAGGAAGAAGAGAGCTCGAGGAGTCCGTGTGTGTGAGACTGCAGAGGGCGAACACATGGGCGCCTACCTCGACATCAGCATAACCGTGCTCGCTTCAGGTACTTTCTATCACATCGTGTCGATCCCCTCGCTTGACGATCCGCACTGGGTTTTTGGGACTGGCCAGTTTCAGGGACATTGATTCCGCTGCGCATGTATTATGTATTGTTTCAATGCCAAAATTTGTAAAATGTCCCCGGGGTTTCCCAACATCCCAAATCCTGAAATAAGATTTACACATTCATGTTCAAAGCAAATAGCATGTTCATCGATGAATTCGACATGTAATCTCTCTAAAATAATCAAAGAGACACTAGGAAAGTAATTAGAACTCTTCCCCTTGATCTGGTGATGAAGATGAAGCGTCAAATCCCCTCCTTTGCATGATCTCTCACCAGAATTTTGCCCTAGAATTGATTCTCGACGTCTCCACCGCCTCCCTTTGTTTTCATGCGTAGAAGCCCATGAAACCCTTCCAAAACCCTTCCTTTTATTGTCTAATCTGTATAGAACCCATCTAGGAAGGTTTCTGGAGTGTTTGGTTCAATTCTGGTTCGGTTTGGAGTCGAATCGAGTGAGAAAAACAAAAGGCGGAAGTTTTTATGGCCCGTAATCCATTTACGGCTTCGGCCGTAATTCTTTTTGTGTCTACAGCTCTTTGTACACAAAAAGATTCACAGATCGTGATGGATTCACGGCCTCACCCGTGAAAGTTTATGTGAACTATTTAACTTAGTCGATTTCCTTCGCCCTTTGAACGCCAAAATTACGGCCGAGGCCATAATTACAGCCAAGGCCGTAAATGTTGAAATCTTCACTATTTTCGCTCTAAATTTGATGTGTAAACTTGTGATCTCCTCGGGAATCATATTATGGCTTCAAAACTCTCGAAATCCATCATTTTTATGAAGTTTTACTTACATTTTCAATAAAACTAAGAAAAGTGAAGATTCTGTGCCAAGTAAAAACACCAAAATTAGCACAAAATTATGCAATTAAGCTCAAAATATGATCTAAAATATAGGCAAAAATGTGGTGTAAATACAACGCATCACCCCGTAATCTTCATCTTGAATTTAAGAAAGTAAAATAAAAAGAAAGGCGGCATGCAAGCCTCACAAGAATACAACACAGGCATGCTAAGGGGCTTGACTAATGATCACAACATCATGCACAAACAAGGTACATATTCATGCAATTCTATATGCTCATGAAAATCACAAAACCTGAAATTTTAGTTTCTCATAAAACAAGTTTCTTTTCCTCATCTTCTTATCACAAATCTTTTGATTATTTGAGATCAAGTTTCATGACGATTTCATAGACCAAATCGACTGGCAATTTTGTCAGATCAAGAGATCCGGCCAGTCTAAGGACACAATGCCCGTCCTACTTGACAAAACTACGTGTGCCTTATGATATTAAATCAGTAGAAAAATAATCCAAAAATCCAAAAGAAATTGAATAGAGGATAGGAACAAGAAACATACAATTTTCTAACTTTAAGAAAACATGCGCTACTAGTATATGAAATTTGCGAAAATTACTACATGGCATGCGAGCATAGAAAAGCATGATAGCATTGTTTGAGGCTCGCAAGTCGCTCTGATACCACTGATGGGAAACCCCGGGGATATATTACAAATTTTTCATCAAACAATACAATTGCACAGCGGAAAGCCCAGTAAAGATCGTCTTGCCAGGGGGTTGACACGATGAGATAAAAAGTACCTAGAGCAAGAGGAGTTCGATGTCGAGGTAGGTGCCCAAGCGTGCGCCCTCTACAGTCTCACACACACGGATGCCTCGAGCTCTCTTCTTCCGCGCTCGGTGCTAGCCTCGGAAAGAAGATCCAAGCCTTAGTGCTCCTTCTTCTATGCTTGCACCACCTTCAACGGAAGATGTGCCAAGGAGAAGATGGATGGAGATGATGCTGCCAACCTCAAGTCCTTCTTGCACCAAGAAGAGAAGGAGAAGTGATAGAAGACTTGCGGCTAGAGGATGGAAGAAGAAGACCTTGTGCCAATTCCTTGCTCTCACCCTTTGTTTGCTTACTCACGCCAATTGATGTGTTCAACTCAACTACCTCTCGCATATTACATGTAATATATACGCAAGAGGCGGCAAAGCAAAGGGTAGGCGCAATAATCCAAGAGAGATGTGGCTAGGGTTGAATGAGGGAGCAATTAGGGTTTAAGGTAAGAAAGTCTCCAAGACTTTACCATAAAACTCATGCCCTCTTCCATATGCGCCTATGACCTTCCATAGAAGTTCATCAATCCACATCAGCCCCAAGACATACCATAGAGGCAATCACACCATCCAAGGATCAAGGGGCAAGGTGCCTAAACCTTCCAAAGAAGCAAAAGGTGCCCACTCCACCCCATTATGCACTTAGGCGCCAATGGGGGGGAGACTTCTCCCCATTATACCCTTTAGCCTATTATCTCTCCATGACAACTTGTTATTGTGCCTCATTAGATAATGAGCTAGCCCAAACTTCATTGCACAAGTTGATTAAGCCATTGGATCCAATCCAATACAACCCTAACTCAAATGTGACCAACCATGGTCAATTTTGGGTCAACCTGCCAAAAATGAAGTTTGGCTCCAATAACTCTCATCCATCTCATTAGGCCCATTGGCACTGATGAAATCTCCCAAATAGATCCAAGTTATCCAATAACTCGATCATTAGGCTTCCCGATCAATACGAGAACTCGAGTATCAAGGTGTGCGACCCTATAGGTTCCTCTGACGTTGGCAGTGCTGACCTGAGGTCACCACAAGTAGTGTGTGGCACCTAGCATTGCATCACTGCTACCCAACTCATCGGAATGGATATCGACATCGACATCCCCGTCATCGCAACTAGGTACAGATGCATTACAGTCTCTTTGCCGAACTGATATCCGATTGGACAATTGTGTCACCACTTGTTTTCACCCAATCACATGGCTATGACTAAAACAGGTTCTCACCTAGGTATGGCCATACACTCTCAGTCATAGAACCATAGAGGAGCTCCATGGATATCATACTTCCCTAAGGAAGGGGCAAATATTTTGTCTGTCCATTGACCTTCTCATATGGGTCGTGACATGCTCAATGACAACCGTTATGACCTCCCAACTACGGCGAGGTGTTAGGTTATATCAAAGCAAGTCCCTAACCATATAGGATGATCAATGACCTCAAGTGAAGGGATCAATGCATCTCCTGTCACTTGTGAGGATAACTCATGACACCAAGTCATAGCCTCACAGCGGGTCTATCCAGTATATCCTCCAATGATATACCCGTGTTTCTGCGTTAGCACCAGGTGCCCAACCAGCCCATATACCAGTCTCACAAGTATCACAGCTGTCTCATATCCACTAAGGTACATCGACTGGGGACTATAGTTCGAGCACAGATCCAATCTGTCTCCAGGGACATTATCATGTTAGTACATATGCGCAGATGTAAACAAACATAGATAACGACAATGCCAGAATGATATATAAATATCAAGGTCAAGTAGTACATAAGTGGACCAAAACTAGGTCCTAGGGCATATACACCAACAACTTGTTGGAGAACACCCGGGGACTTGGGATAAGCTTCTCCCCACAACTAAATTCGCCTTCAATAGTGATATCAATAGGACTACTGGCACCAGCCCATTCCAAATTAATCTAGGATATCAACCCCGCAAGCCCATAGATCTCGTACCCTTACCATCTCCCTTTACGACCAACGAATCAGCACTTTCCTTTGCGCAACATATATTCAAGATTCACAATGAAGTTAAGGACCACATTGGAAAACATACTCTTAAATATCAAGTTGCTGCTAATGCTCATAAATGTTGTGTTTCTTTTAACGAAGGTGATTTGGTGATTTTTAGGAACAGGAAAGAAAGGCAAAAAGGAGCTACGAATAAGCTACGAACAAGAGGGATGGGGCCTTTCCGCATCATGAAGAAGATCAATGACAATGCTTACACGTTGGATCTTCCACCAGCCCTTCGGATTCATCCCACGGTGAATGCGGAGGACCTCACATTGTACAGGGAGCCCCTACCCATCACCGCACCATCTACACCGCCACAAGCATGCAGGATTCTTGAGGAATAGCAACATCTCACCACAATGGAATCTAGCATAATTACCTTATCAAATGGAGCGATCACACCGAGCATTGGGTTCCCGAAGAAGAAGCACGTCAACACTTACAGGAGGAGCTAGAGAGCTTCAGAATTAATTCTATGGAGGATAATTCTGCAACCCCTGGGAAAACTGATTGTTGGGGCATCACCAAGAAGATCTAAGAGAATCAAGAAGCCCCCGGTTCGTTATGGGATGACCACATGAAGACTTTATTTTGAGAAATTGTTATGTTAACAAACTTGTCTACATTGCTGCTCACCTTTAGATATTTAACTTGCTAAACTATGACTTTCGGTCCAAGCTAGTCTTGATGGTTATGAGACTAGTTGTTGGACAATTTTGTAACTCTGCACTTGATGATTGTATGTTGTACTTAGGTTGTAACCTAGGATTTATTTTCATATCTTGTTTCATTTTGTAGTGATTGTAGTAGGTTGTTTTAGCCAACGATTATAGCACCTATAATTGCACTTACATGGCACCTGAGCCCCCCAACCTTCATGACATTCTCACAATCAAGCTGCAAGGAGGCAACACCAACCAGCAAAGTAAAAACACCTTATGTCAATATTATCACATTCAAGCATGCACAATCATCTCCACCACCCACATCAACCAATCAAAAGCCAAGTTAAGAACCAAATTCTGCAGCATCAAGAAATGCCAAATGCCACTTAAAAATGTAACATTGGAAGCAAGGGTTTTAATCCATGTAATTTTGACACTGCACTTTAGTCGGCCATTTTCTGAAACAAAACTTTAAACTAAGGTAGCATTGTGTTGCTTCAGAGGGAGAGCCATTGGCCCCTCCTTCTTGAATCCTTGAGGGTGAGCCGATGGCCCCTCACCCCTACCACCTCGCCTTCCTCCAACTTGTTGTGTTCTATTGCTTCTTGGGGGAACTTGGAGCTGTTAAAGCTTGCTGACAATTGGAGCCAAACGGACCTGCCACCATTCCAGAATCAACTGCTCGAAGAAGCCAACCAACGCTTGCTGAAAAGCCGAGGAGGGGACTTGGTGTTGGGGTATGCCCTTAAGGCTAATGTTTGAGGCCTTGGGATTCTTTCAGTATCATGTATAAACTCTTATGTTTATAAAGGCAATGGTTGTTATTCAGTTTGTTACATTGTCTGCTGCAATAAGTGTGCTTCTGAATAATGTCTCAATGCTGTTCAGCTTGGCTGACATGCTGTAATGTCCTTAGTCGAGATATCTTGGTGAACATGAGACAGCCTTGATATGATTGAGACTAATATGTGTTCTAATCTTATAGGATGCTTCGAGCATGGAATAAGATGTAGACTCATGGGTACATTGGATGTACTGGACAGACCCTACTAGGATATTCAATTGCTTGTCACAATGTGAATAATCCTTGTTTGCAACAAGTGGCACATGTCCTCTGACTTGAGATCACTTGTGTTTCTAAAATGATGATTGTCATTGTTTTGAGGTAGTTCAATATCATTTGAAACATAATGGTTATAGACTATCTTGGATGATGATCATGAATCAGGTTAGGACACTAGTGATAGATATAGGATTGCCGTCTCCTTGATTGGAGTGTGATGTTCTAAAAGGGGCCCCCCTGGATGAGATGATTGAGAAAGTGTATGGCCATACCCAGGTGACTATGTTCATCTGATCTAATCATGCTCATCATATTGGAGCTACAGGCTTGACACGCTTGTCCAATAAGAACATCCAGTGGCAAAGGAAACATGTATGCCTCGTGAAGTGGATTCACACTTGTGCTATGGTTTGGGTGTAGTCTTGGAAGACTCTTTCCTTTATATCGGGAGACAGTGATGTGTTGCTAGATACCCCTCACTGATTGTGATAACGTAAGTTATCGTTACCGACATTTAAAGGAAACCCTTAGGGTCGCACAATTTGATGATATGGCTTACTTAAGTCAGATCGTGTGGACTAAATTGTTTCGGTTCAGTTTAAAGGGATTTAAACTCTGATTGTAAGTGAGATCTGGTCTGATCATGTTTGATTGATTAGGGCATGAGATCGGTAAGCTTCGATCGAGAGAAGTGATGCTAGATCGGTGAGATCAAAAGCATTGAGAGATCAACGGTTAGATCTTGAACCTTTTTGGTTCAATGAGATCTAGACCATTGCTTGGGCTGATTTGGTTTGACCATTGAACCATATACATGTGAACCGGCTCATATGTGAGCGCATGGTTCATATGGAGTGGGATAAGCGTTTGGTTCACTTGAAGTGAACGCATAACGCATGAACGTTTTCGTTTGCTATTTTTGGAAGTTCCAAATTTATGCGCCTCCTATTTGGGTTTCGCTCCCCCCTTTAGATTAGGGGACTTGCAATTGGTATCAGAGCAGGTTATTGCTTGTTCATATGATTGCTTGATCTTCATGTTTGATCCATGAATGCGCTTGTGAATAGATCTAATGGATAATTACATGCCTAACTACATGCTTATTGTTGTGAATATTATGTATCTTGGCGCATGTATCATGTATGCGCTTGTTGTAGTTTTTCCTTAAAACTTGATCACTTGCGCGCCCCATATTAGATCTAAGCGCCTACTATAAACCCTTAGACGGGTTGATGGGGTTGAAGTCATCCTCTAGGTAGGATCCAAATAGTCTGATCAGACCATCTGACAGCCTAGATGGGTCGACCAGATGGCACCTATGCGCAAGCATGAGGTGGCTATAGGTCGACTGCAGACAGGCGTGTAGCGAGGTCTGGTTGAGACAACCAGTGAGCACTCTTGAGTTAGGCCCGGGGTCACACCCGCTTGCCAGAACTCATGAAGGTTGTTCAGCCCTTTGCGCATGCATAGTTGACCATTAGGTCGACTCAAGTCAGTTAGGACTTGGTGCATGCAAGGGCAGTGGATCTGACTAGACATGATGAGTGGATCCCTATTAATGGACCGTTGTAAGGTAGTAGGGCACATAAGACAAATAAAATTGATTCCAATGGGTTTTTAAAACAAAAATTTTATTTTGTTGATGGATCACATGTTGATTGGATGCCATGATGCTTGTTTATTTCATCTTATGTGGGTTGCCCAATTAATGTGTGCTGTGCTGGGGCCTGCGTGCCTGGATTAATTGTAAATTATTTTGTGATCTGCGCATCACATTTTAATTAATTTATTGTGTAATTGACCTGCGTGTCAATCTTGTCTAGATAGATTAAAATGTAATTTTAATCAGACAAGAGCACAGAGCACACATGGCAGAGGCGCATGCAGCAGAGGCTTGACCAGGTGGGAGGTCTAGGGTTTGACCCTATGACAGGCGCATGTACCTGGTGGGCGCATCTGAGCTGCAGAGGGCGCTTGGGCCCTGGTCTAGGCCAGATGAGATGCAAATGACTCATGAAGAGCTCAAGTGAAGACTTAAGTTAACTTAAGGTCTTACCTAGGCTTAATGGGCGTTTACCACATAAGATCATCATGCTTTCTTTTGTTGTTTAAATAATTAGAATTGCATGATTTATTTATCTTCTGCTATCACCATAGGGTTTCCATGATAGTTAAGAAGATAAAAGGACCGTTAAAATCCAACGCTATAATATCAAGCTCGTAAGCCTTCTGACGCGAAACCTCACTGTTCTGACTATCGTTGGGGCCGTGTTGTACCCACTCAGTGGGCACGCCCATCTATCTTCAGACGGTGTGTGATTTCACCTGTGTGTTACAGAGAAGGGATTTATCGCTTCTCGTTGCTCAGCATAGCACGTGGTGGTCCAGGGAGTAGGTCAGGTCAGCTTGACCATGTAGGCTACATATGGGGCATATGTTAGCTATATGGAGGCAGCCATCTGTGGGGTCAGAGACTGTGTTGTACCAACTCAGTTGGCACAGTCTGCTGGATTGCCCAGATGAAGGGGAATCGCACGGGTTGGCGATTGGCAGGGACTGCCTACTAGAAATTAATGCTTGTACTCTCTGTGCATCTTATCTCGCCTGAGTGGGACGCGGAGACCAAGTATGAAATCTGGATCCCATCTCACTAAAAGAGTCTTACTCTTTCGGACTGTTTTAATGGATTTTTCAGTCAGATAAAATAGTGAGAAAAGAATCTTTCTTAAGTCCTGGATTGATTCTATACATTGATACTGACCTTGCTGTTCTTGCATTGTTGTAGATTCCTGCAGCAACGAACACCATGAGCTTCAATGTGCGATCCCTACTGGAAAGGGAGAAGTTTGCTAGGCCAAACTTCTCAGACTGGTACGGACACCTTAAGATTGTTCTTAAGGCTGAGAGGAAACTGTATGTCCTCGAGACGGCTATACCGCCTCAACCCGCTCCGAACGCCGCAAGGGCGGTTCGGGAAGCCTATGAAAAGCATGTCAATGATAACATTGATGTCGCTTGCCTAATGCTAGCCTCTATGACACCACAGCTGCAGCGTCAGCATGAGGATATGTCTGCTATAGAAATTATAGCAAACCTCAAGATGCTGTATGCTGCACAGACGAGGACTGAACGCTATAATTTGACCAAGCTTTTCTTTCAGAGCAAACTGGCTGAAGGGAGTCCAGTGGGAGCTCATGTGCTCAAGATGATTGGGCACAAAGAGGCTCTAGAGAAACTGGGGCATACCATCAATCAGGAGCTTGCTATAGACATTATTCTGCAGTCCCTTCCGGCCTCTTTCGATCCGTTCATTATTAATTTTAATATGAACAAGATTGACTGTACTCCGGCAGAGTTTCTGAATATGCTCTTGACTACAGAGGAGACTCTAAAGGGAAAGCCTTCAACCTCTGTCTTGATGTTTCCTTCCAGGAACAAAAGGAAGGGGAAGAAGGGCAAAGCCCCTATCAAGAACTACAATAAGGCTCTGAAACAAAAGGTTTAGCGGTCGAAGGAATACAGATGTTTCCATTGTGGCCAGCTGGGTCACTGGAAAAAGGACTGTAAAGCGCTCGAAGGAGACAAGAAGGGAAGCATCGCTTCTGGCTCAGGTATTTTTGTGACTGAAGTCAAGATATCCTCTTCTTCTATATCATGGGTGTTGGACACTGCATGTGGAGTTCACATTTGTTCAAATGTACAGGAACTCAAGAGAAGAAGACAGGTGGGACAGCATGAGGTGGACCTACGAGTAGGAAACGGGGCACGGGTTGCTGCTGTTGCTGTAGGAGAATATCACATCTCATTACCATCTGGACTTGTATTAGAACTGAACAATTGTTATTTTGTACCTAGCATTACCAAGAATATTATCTCTATTCCTGCTCTTGTCAGGAAAGGGTTTTCCTTTGAATGCAAGACTTCAAAGTGTTATCTTTCTCTTGATAATATTATTTATGCTACTAGGTCAATTAACAATGGGTTATTCATGTTGGACATGGAATGTTCTATACAAAATATTGATAATAAGAAAGCCAAGTATGCTGATGACAGCACCTTGCTATGGCATAGTCGTTTAGGCCATATTAACAAGAAACGCATTAAGCGGTTGCATGACCATGGACTGCTGGGATCATACTCCTATGAGGAGATTGATACATGCAAAGCTTGTTTATTGGGCAAAATGACAAAGTCTCCTTTTCCTAACAAAGGTCAAAGGGCTTCAGGTTTACTTGACCTTATACACAGTGATGTGTGTGGGCCATTTAGTAAACATGCCAGAGGTGGCTATTCATACTTCATTACCTTTACTGATGATTTCAGTAGATATGGGTATGTCTATCTAATGAGACATAAGAGTGAATCTTTTGACAAGTTCAAAGTGTTCAAAAATGAAGTACAGAATCAGCTAGGCCGAAATATCAAGGCACTTCGCTCAGATCGAGGTGGAGAATACCTAAGTCGAGAGTTTACTGACTATCTGAAGGAGTGTGGGATTATCTCACAGCTCACTCCACCAGGAACACCGCAATGGAATGATGTGTCCGAGAGGAGGAACAGAACCTTACTGGATATGGTTCGTTCTATGATGAGTCAGGCTACTCTACCTTACTCCTTTTGGAGATTTGCACTGGAAACAGCTGCAAAGGTACTAAACCGAGTGCCATCCAAGGCAGTTTCAAAGACTCCATATGAGTTATGGTATGGGAAACAGCCGAGCTTGACATTTATTAAGATCTGGGGTTGCGATGCTTATGTCAAAAAGCTCGCCTCTGGGAAACTAGAGAGCAGATCTGAGAAATGCATCTTTGTCGGTTACCCTAAGGAAACTAAGGGTTATTATTTCTACGATCCCAAAGAGAACAAAGTATTTGTTGCTCGGACGGTAATTTTTCTTGAGAAGGAATTTCTTCTGCAAGAAGCCAGTGGGAGAGAAACAAAACTGGATGAGAATCCAGAGGAAGGACAAAGTAGTCAAGCACAGTTGGATGAGCCTGAGCCAGTAGAACAGGTTATTGAACAACCTGAGGCTCAGATATCACGGGAACCGCGTAGATCGGGAAGGATCTGTCGACAGCCTGAGCGCTATGACGGAGTCTACATCATTGATCATGATGAACCCCTCACTTATGCGGATGCGGTCAGTGGACCGGAGTCAGCTAGATGGCTTGAAGCTATGCGAGCCGAGATGGACTCCATGTCAGATAATCAAGTATGGGATTTGGTTGATCCGCCTCCGGGTGGAATCCCTATAGGCTGTAAATGGATCTTCAAGAAGAAGATTGACATGGATGGTAACGTAGTTACCTATAAAGGCAGGGTAGTTGCGAAAGGTTTCAAACAAATCTACGGGATAGATTATGATGAAACTTTCTCTCCTGTAGCCATGTTCAAGTCTATTCGGATTATTCTTGCGATAGCAGCATATTACGATTATGAGATCTGGCAGATGGATGTGAAGACCGATTTTCGTTATGGAAAACTGGATGAGGATGTCTATATGACACAACCTGAAGGTTTCACTAATCCTTCAGATCGTCATAAAATATGCAAGTTAAAGAAGTCCATTTATGGACTTAAACAAGCATCTAGAAGCTGGAATATTCGTTTTGATGAATCAATCTGTGAATTTGGTTTCATCAAGAATGAAGATGACCCGTGTGTATATAAGAGGTTTAGTGGGAGCGTGACTACTTTCCTAGTCCTCTACGTCGATGATATCTTAATCATTGGAAACGATATTCCTGAACTGCATGCTGTTAAAGCATGGTTAAGAAAATGTTTCCAGATGAAAGATCTAGGAGAAGCAGCCTATGTATTAGGTGTGAAGATCTACAGAGATAGATCTAAGAGGCTTCTCGGGCTGTGCCAAATTACTTACATCGATAAAGTCCTGGAAAGATTTCATTTAGAGAATTCTAAAAGAGGATATCTTCCAGTCAGACATGGTCTGAATCTTTCAAAGAGTCAGTGTCCACTAACACAGACTGAGAAAGATGAAATGGACAATACGCCTTATGCTTCGGCTATTGGGTCCATTATGTATGCGATGTTATGTACTCGCCCAGACGTCGCTTACAGGTTAAGCGTGACCAGTCGATTCCAAAGTAATCCAGGTCAGGCGCACTGGATTGCAGTCAAGAACATTTTGAAATATCTTCGGAGGACCAAAGATATGTTCTTGATATATGGAGGTCAGGAAGAACTCAGTATTGAAGGATATACTGACGCTTCGTTCCAATCTGACCAGGATGATTTCCGATCACAATCAGGCTATATTTTTATCTTGAATGGTGGAGCAGTGGTGTGGAAAAGTTTCAAACAGTCTATCGTTGCTGATTCCACAACAGAAGCCGAGTATGTTGCAGCCTCGGAAGCATCTAAGGAGGCAGTATGGATTCGCAAGTTCGTTCAGGAACTTGGTGTTGTTCCTTCGAGTGCAGATCCTTTGGTTATCTTCTGTGATAACACTGGAGCAATCGCACAAGCAAAGGAACCACGGTCGCACCAGAAGTCCAAGCACATACAGAGACGGTTTCACTTGATCCGGGAGATCATTGATCGTGGTGAGATCAAAATCTGCAAGGTTCATACAGATGACAATCTGGCTGACCCGCTTGCCAAGCCTCTGGCGCAGTAGAAGCATGAGAAGCACTGTAATAATATGGGTTTGAGATTTCTCAACCATTAGATTAAGTGCAAGTGGGAGATTGTTGGGGTATGCCCTTAAGGCTAATGTTTGAGGCCTTGGGATTCTTTCAGTATCATGTATAAACTCTTATGTTTATAAAGGCAATGGTTGTTATTCAGTTTGTTACATTGTCTGCTGCAATAAGTGTGCTTCTGAATAATGTCTCAATGCTGTTCAGCTTGGCTGACATGCTGTAATGTCCTTAGTCGAGATATCTTGGTGAACATGAGACAGCCTTGATATGATTGAGACTAATATGTGTTCTAATCTTATAGGATGCTTCGAGCATGGAATAAGATGTAGACTCATGGGTACATTGGATGTACTGGACAGACCCTACTAGGATATTCAATTGCTTGTCACAATGTGAATAATCCTTGTTTGCAACAAGTGGCACATGTCCTCTGACTTGAGATCACTTGTGTTTCTAAAATGATGATTGTCATTGTTTTGAGGTAGTTCAATATCATTTGAAACATAATGGTTATAGACTATCTTGGATGATGATCATGAATCAGGTTAGGACACTAGTGATAGATATAGGATTGCCGTCTCCTTGATTGGAGTGTGATGTTCTAAAAGGGGCCCCCCTGGATGAGATGATTGAGAAAGTGTATGGCCATACCCAGGTGACTATGTTCATCTGATCTAATCATGCTCATCATATTGGAGCTACAGGCTTGACACGCTTGTCCAATAAGAACATCCAGTGGCAAAGGAAACATGTATGCCTCGTGAAGTGGATTCACACTTGTGCTATGGTTTGGGTGTAGTCTTGGAAGACTCTTTCCTTTATATCGGGAGATAGTGATGTGTTGCTAGATACCCCTCACTGATTGTGATAACGTAAGTTATCGTTACCGACATTTAAAGGAAACCCTTAGGGTCGCACAATTTGATGATATGGCTTACTTAAGTCAGATCGTGTGGACTGAATTGTTTCGGTTCAGTTTAAAGGGATTTAAACTCTGATTGTAAGTGAGATCTGGTCTGATCATGTTTGATTGATTAGGGCTTGAGATCGGTAAGCTTCGATCGAGAGAAGTGATGCTAGATCAGTGAGATCAAAAGCATTGAGAGATCAACGGTTAGATCTTGAACCTTTTTGGTTCAATGAGATCTAGACCATTGCTTGGGCTGATTTGGTTTGACCATTGAACCATATACATGTGAACCGGCTCATATGTGAGCGCATGGTTCATATGGAGTGGGATAAGCGTTTGGTTCACTTGAAGTGAACGCATAACGCATGAACGTTTTCGTTTGGCTTCAAGCTCCATTCAACCCTTTGCTCCTTGCTCTCGACGACACTCTCGTGTGGAGAAAAAGACGTCTTGGAGAAAGTTCGGCCAAGCAAGAGAGTTCATCTCTCATTTCCTTTTATTCGATCAAGATACCTTGGTGCCTTGCTAGCACAAGAAGCAACAAGGGAGTAGGCAACATCTCATTGTGTGCGCATCTTTTGGAGGAGATCAAATTTGTTCTCTTCTTCCAAGCCGACATCTACATAATGGCTATGGTATGATCTATACTAGTTGTTTAACAAGTTAATCATATGTCTATGCAAACGATTCTAAGAAACCCTTGCTTCCGCTAGAAAAATTTATGCGCCTCCTATTTGGGTTTCGCTCCCCCCTTTAGATTAGGGGACTTGCACTTGGCCCCCTTCCCATAACGGGGCCTCGGGTGACTTGATTCCAACTCATCTTGCACCTTGAAATCGCTTGCGGAACTCATAAACCTATATAGAGACCTAATTTGCACTTAAAAGCCTACATCTAAAGAGCTCCATACCTAAGGGGATTCTAGGGCAACACCCATTCTTCATCAATTCTGATGACTTGGGTAGCAGCGATGCACAGCTAGGTGCCACTCACTGCTTGTGATGACCTTAGTTCATCATTGTCAATGTCCGAGGAACCTACAAGGTCGCACACCGTGATATTCGAGTTCTCATATTAATTGGGTAGCCTTTTTGATCGAGTTATTAGATAGTTCGGATGTATTAGAGAGATTTCATCAACCCCAATGGGCCAGATGAGATGGAAGAGACTTATTAGAGCTAAACTTTATTTTTGTCAAGTTGACCCGAAATTTACCATGGTTGATCACATTTGAGTTTGGGTTGCATTGGATTGGATCCAATGGCTTAATCAGCTTGTGCAGATAAGTTTGGGCTAGCTCATTACCCAATGAGGCCCTATAATAAGTTATCATAAATAGATAAGAGGGCATAAGGGTATAATGGGGAGAAAACTAACCCCATTGGTGCCTATGGGCATAATGGGGGGAAGTTAGAGCCTAATGCTTCATTAAGTAGCTTTTGGCACCTAGCCCTTCTTCCTTGGATGGAGGACTTGCCTCTAAGGCAAGTCTTGGGGCGCATATGGTCTTATGGACTGCATGGTAAGTCCTAGGCGCATATGGCAGATGGGTAAAGGTTTATGGAAAAGGATTGGAGTCTTTCCTTACCAAAAACCCTAATTGCTATCCAACTTACCCTAGCCACATCTCCTAATGTAATTATGCCTATATACTATTGCTTGCCGCCCCTTGCTCCTTAGCACATTAACACATGTGAGAGCATCTGTTGGGGTATGCCCTTAAGGCTAATGTTTGAGGCCTTGGGATTCTTTCAGTATCATGTATAAACTCTTCTGTTTATAAAGGCAATGGTTGTTATTCAGTTTGTTACATTGTCTGCTGCAATAAGTGTACTTCTGAATAATGTCTCAATGCTGTTCAGCTAGGCTGACATGCTCTATGTCCTTAGTCGAGATATCTTGGTGAACATGAGACAGCCTTGATATGATTGAGACTAATATGTGTTCTAATCTTATAGGATGCTTCGAGCATGGAATAAGATGTAGACTCATGGGTACATTGGATGTACTGGACAGACCCTACTAGGATATTTAATTGCTTGTCACAATGTGAATAATCCTTGATTGCAACAAGTGGCACATGTCCTCTGACTTGAGATCACTTGTGTTTCTAAATGATGATTGTCATTGTTTTGAGGTAGTTCAATATCATTTGAAACATAATGGTTATAGACTATCTTGGATAATGATCATGAGTCATGTTAGGGCACTAGTGATAGATATAGGATTGCCGTCTCCTTGTTTAAGGAGTGTGATGTTCTAAAGGGGCCCCCTGGATGAGATGATTGAGAAAGTGTATGGCCATACCCAGGTGACTATGTTCATCTGATCTAATCATGTTCATCATATTGGAGCTACAGGCTTCACACGCTTGTCCAATAAGAACATCCAGTGGCAAAGGAATCATGTATGCCTTGTGAAATGGATTCACACTTGTGCTGTGGTTTGGGTGTAGTCTTGGAAGACTCTTTCCTTTATATCGGGAGACAGTGATGTGTTGCTAGATACCCCTCACTGATCGTGATAACGTAAGTTATCGTTACCGACATTTAAAGGAAACCCTCAGGGTCGCACAATTTGATGATATGGCTTACTTAAGTTAGATCGTGTGGACTGAATTGTCAGGGTTCAGTTTAAAGGGATTTAATCTCTGATTGTGAGTGAGATCTGGTCTGATCATGTTTGATTGATTAGGACTTGAGATCGGTAAGCTTCGATCGAGAGAATGGATGCTAGATCGGTGAGATCAGGGTGCATCAAGAGATGAACGGTTAGATCTGGAACCTTAGGGTTTAATTTGATCTGGACTAAAGGCTTGGCTTGATTGGTATTTGAACCAAATCAAAATGAACCAGCTCATCAAGTGAGTGCATGGTTCAAGGGGAGAGGGTGTAACGACTAGTTCACTTGGCGTGAACGTTTAAGCGTATGTGGGTTTCTATTTTTGGAAACCATGATTTCCACATGAGACATGCTTCACGTTCGAATAGAAGTGAGTTCTATTCTCGCCTTTCCCGAGATTCCTCTTGACGTTTTCGTGTGTGGCGACACCTTGAAGCTTCGTGAGGATTCAGCCAAGAAGGAAAAATCTTCTCATCCCTTTCACTCGACAAGAACTCCTTAGAACCTTGCTAGCACAAGGAGCACTAAGGGAGTAGGCGACATCATTTGTGTGCGCACCATTTGGAGGAGAAGCGCTTGAGTCTCTTCTTCCTAGACGCCATCCAAGCAATGGCTTTGGTGAGAATCGATTCCTTGATTCTTATTTGCAATCACTTATAAGTTGATCATATAATATGAAAAAGATCCTAGAAACCCCTTCCGCTGCATGAAAACCTCCATATGCGCCTATCTAGGGTTTCGCCCCCTTTGTTAAGGGGACTTTCAGCATCATCATCAATTGGCGTGAGCAATCAACAAGAGCTTCATTTACTCTCTTTCTCTTGTTGTCCATTTCTCTTGCTTTGCCCTTCTTGTTTCTCATATCTTGCATTTCTTCAACATCTCTTTCAACAATTGTTGCTCTATCCACTACTTCACCATAATTTCTAAGTTTTAAAGATAAAATTCTTGTTCTTATACTTGGTCTCAAACCTCTTTCAAATCTCATTGATTTCTTTATCTCCGTGTCAACCATGCATGGGGCAAATCTTGATTACTCTATGAACTTAGCATCATATTGTGCCATAGAACGGTTTTCTAGAATGAGCTGTAAAAATTTTATTTCCTTTTAATCTCTAATATTTTTTGGAAAGTACTTTTCATATAAATTTTCTCTAAAAGAATTCCAAGTGACGGGTTCCTCCCTTGATTTAGATCTTCTTTTGACCATTCTCCACCAATGCTCTGCTTGTCCTTCAGACATAAATGTTGCTAGCAATACCTTTTGACTATCTGAGTAGCTGGTAACTGTAAATAGTTTCTCCATTTGCATAATCCACTTTTCTGCCACATTTGGATTTGGATCACCACAAAATGAAGGAGGATTCAACTTCTTAAACTTCTCTAGTCCCAAATGATCACTATTTTGTTGGCTTGAAGCAACAAAATTATTTTGATTATCACTTCTCACCATTTGTTGTTGCATCAAACTAGACATTGTCTCCAAAGCTTTTAAAACACCAGCCATTTGAGTTGGAGAGTCACTAGATGACCTTGTCATCTTTGTTACCTAAACAATCATCAAATGAAATAGTGTTAATCACTAAGAGTCACCATGATCAAATGAAAAGATCCCTAGAAAGTCCAAAAACTTTTGCTCTAATACCACAATTGTCACACCCCTAGATGATGATAATTCAATAATGAAAATTTATATCACAAAAATTTGGCAATATGTTTCCAGGATCAATACTCGATAACCTGTTCAACATGACTTATAAAAGTTACTTTCCATCATCTTTTAGGAGGTAACAACAACTCAATATAGCAATTCAAAATGTCAGCCTGTTAATCAAAAATCCCTTTTATATCATAAAAGGCTATACATCCTCCTAGAAAACCATAGTATTTTCATATCATAATCACATGCAAGTCATGGATAATCTCAACTTATCTTACAAGCACAAAACAAATTCATACATTAGTCTTTCAAGTTTTCATGCTCAAAACATAAAACTTCCACTCATTAGCATCCTTTTGAACCTTCCACAAAACTTGTAGCCCAAAGCTAACCTGTAAAGAGGTTAGAACGCTGGGATTGAGCAAGAATGCTCAGCAAGTAAATTATATGCCAAAAAGTACCAAATCATGAAATAGGCCATATCTTCATTTAAAATCAATCATAACATATCATATCATGAGAAGCATTAGATATCCAAATGGGTCCAAAAGTAAAATCAAATAGCAATATGAAAGTGAAATCATAAGAAAAAAATCAAGCCAAAGCGACATATCATACAAATGACATAGTGGAGAATAACACATAAATCTTCCACGTCTGGAAGCATAATCCACCCTCATTAGGGTGAGAGTCATATATATGCTGGCTGGAGCTATCATAACTCCTCAAATGAGATAGTCTGATTCAATAGGTGGCTTCCATGGATTCAAGAAGTGGCCCCCCATTATTTCTAATGTGGCACTTTGTTCCATGTAGCACTTTGTTCCACAACTATCTCTCTTCCATTTTTGGGCTCATAGTCTTCTCCCTTTCGGCATTGGGAAGAAGATCCAAGCTTTAGGGAGCCCTTCTAGTCCACTTGCGCCACCCTCAACATGAGATTCATCAGACTGCAATTTAAAGTCATCTAGGTCTGATTGGAAAGAAGCATCGGTATATCCTTGGATACTGAGATCTTCCTGTCCACCATAAAATAAGAATAAATCTGTAGTCTTCCTCATATACTGATGGGAAACCCCGGGGATATATTACAAAATTTTCATCAAACAATATAATTGCACAGCGGAAGAATATCCCCGAAACAGGCTACTCCCAAAAACCCAGTGAAGATCGTCTTGTGAGGGGGTCGACACGATGACATATAAAGTACCTATAGCAAGAGAAGGTCGATGTCGAGGTAGACGCCCTCACGTGCGCCCTCTGTAGTCTCACACACATGGATGCCTCGAGCTCTCTTATTTCACGCCCGATGCTAGCCTCGGGAAGAAGATTCAAGCCTTAGTGCTCCTTCTTCTATGCTTGCACCACCTTCAAGGGAAGATGCGCCAAGCAGAAGATGGATAGAGATGATGCCGCCAACCTCAAGTCCTTCTTGCGCCAAGAAGGGAAGGAGAAGAGATAAAAGACTTGCAGCTAGAGGATGGAAGAATAAGACCTTGTGCCAATTCCTTGCTTTCGCCCTTTGTTTGCTTACTCACGCCAATTGATGTGTTCAACTCAACTACCTCTCGCATATTACATGTAATATATAGGCAAGAGGCGAAAAAGCAAAGGGTAGGCGCAATAATCCAAGAGAGATGCGGCTAGGGTTAAATGAGGGAGCAATTAGGATTTGAGGTGAGGAAAGTCTCCAAGACTTTACCATAAACCTCATCCCCTCTTCCATATGCGCCTATGACCTTCCATAGAAGTTCATCAATCCATATCAGCCCCAAGACTTGCCATAGAGGCAAGCATACCATCCAAGGATCAAGGGGCAAGGCGCCTAAACCTTCCAAAGAAGCAAAAGGTGCCCACTCCACCCAATTATGCTCTTAGGCGCCAAAGGTGGGAGACTTCTCCCCATTATACCCTTTTGCCCATTGTCTATCCATGACAACTTGTTATTGAGCCTCATTGAATAATGAGCTAGCCCAAACTTCATTGCACAAGTTGATTAAGCCATTGGATCCAATCCAATGCAACCCTAACTCAAATGTGACCAACCATGGTCAATTTCGAGTCAACCTGCCAAAAATAAAGTTTGGCTCCAATAACTCTCTTCCATCTCATCAAGCCCATTGGCACTAATGAAATCTCCCAAATAGATCCGAGTTATCGAATAACCCGATCATTAGGCTTCCAAATCAATACGAAAACTCGAGTATCAAGGTGTGCGACCCTATAGGTTCCTCTGACATTGGTAGTGCTGACTTGAAGTCACCACAAGCAGTGAGTGGCACCTAGCAGTGCATCGCTACTACCCAAGTCATCGGGATGGATATCGACATCGACATCCCCACCATCGCAACTAGGTGTAGATGCATTACAGTCTCTTTGCCAAACTGATATCCGATTGGACAAGTGTGTCATCACTTGTTTTCACCCAATCACATGGTCATGACTAAATCAGATTCTCACCTGGGTATGGTCATACACTTTCAGTCATGGAACCATAAGGGGGCCCCATGGATATCATACTTCCTTTAGGAAGGGGCAAATCCTCTGTCTGTACATTGACCTTCTCATATGGGTTGTTGCATGCTCAATGACAACCATTATGATCTCCCAACTATGGTGAGGTGTTAGGTTGTATCAAAGCATGTTCCTAACCATATAGAAGAGTCAATGACCTCTAGTCAAGGGATCAATGCATCTCTTGTCACTTATGAGGATAACTCATGACACCATGTCATTGCCTCACATCGGGTTGGGTCCATGTTGTCTCTCCTTCCTATTCCTCAGTATGACTAAGTCTCCTTCCTGCAATTTTACCACATGACGATGGGGATTAGCAGCCAACTCATAGTTAAGAGTGTTCTTTGCAATCTGGTCTTTCACTTCATTGTGAATCATGACAATGTGTTGAGCAAAAGACAGAGCTGAGTGGTTTTGCTTAAAGGGTGTTGGCAAGGGAGCTAGGTCAATGGGTTTTCGCGGCTGGAATCCATAGTTGAGCTGGAAACGACTAGCGCCTGTAGTGTGATTCACAGCACTATTAAAGGCAAATTCTGTAGTTGGTAAAAGCTTGTCCCATGTACCTGGGTGTTCACCCACTAAACATCTTAGGATATTCCCTAGGAATCTGTTTACTACTTCAGTTTGTCCATCCGACTGTGGGTGATATGCAGTGGAAAAATTAAGCTTGATGCCCATTAGTTTCCATAAGGTAACTAAAAAATGCTCCACGAATTTAACATCTCTATCAGATACAATGGTGTGGGGCAAACCATGTAAGCGCACCACATTTGTAAAGAAGAGCCTTGCTACATTTGTAAAGAAGCATCTGTGGTCTTGGTACATGGAATGAAGTGAGCCATTTTAGTGAACCTATCCACCACCACAAAGATAGAGTCATAATGAGCACTGGTGCGAGGAAGACCAAGCACAAAATCCATACTCAGAGCTTGCCAAGGTCCCTCGGGTATTGGTAAAGGCATGTACAACCCAGTATTGTGCCTCTTGCCTTGGATACTTGACATGTTTGACAATGCCCAACCACCTTAGATACATCTTTAAACATGTTGGGCCAATAGAATCGTTCTTCCACTAAAGCTAAGGTCTTATCTCGCCCATGATGGCCGGCGGTACCTCCTCCATGTAGTTCCCAAACCAAGAATTCCCTCAAGGAGGTGCGTGGAATACATAGCTTTCCTCTCCTAAATAGGTAGCCCTCCTTAACCTCAAAGTCGGGATTGCATGTAGGCTCGGCTTCCAGAGTAGTGAACACACTTTTAAAGTCCAGACATTCCTTGTGCTCGCCTTTGACTCTCTCAAATCCAGTGACCGAGGCTTGGAGTGTGTTCAGTAATAGTAATTTGTGGCTAAGGGCATCAGCTACCTTATTTTGTACTCCAGTTTTGTGCTTTAAAACAAAGGTGTATTGCTGCAACAGTTCTACCCACTTCGCATGCCTCGGATTTAGTTTAACTTGACTGTTCAAGTAAATGAGAGCTTGGTGGTCACTATTGCGGATGAACTCCTTATGTATAAGATAATGCCTCCAATGTTTAAGGGCTTGAACTATGGCATAAAACTCTTTATCATAAGTGGAGTATCGTTGTCTGGCCTCATTTAGCTTCTCACTATAAAATGCGATTGGATGCCCTTCTTGACTAAGTGTTCCACCAATTCCAATTCCCGAAGCATCACAATCCACGATGAACACTTTATTGAAGTCGGGTAATCTTAAAACCGGTGTGGTAGTGATTTTTACTTTGAGGTCCTAAAAAGCTCTGTCGGCTGAGGGTGTCCACTCAAAACTTCCTTTGCGCAAACAGTTGGTTATGGGCGGCACTAGGGTACTGAAGCCGTGTATGAATCTCCTGTAGAATGTAGCTAGACCATGGAAACTTCTAGTTTCGATGATAGATGTCGGGGTGGGCCAATTAACAATGGCTTCAACCTTTGAGGGATCGGCTTTCAACCCTTGATCATTAATGATGAAACCTAGAAATTCAACTTCTTAGACAAAAAAAAACACATTTCTTCAAATTCAACAATAAGTGTTCCTCCCTCAACAGATCGAGAGTGGTCGTCAAGTGATTTAGGTGCTCTTCCTCAGTCTTACTAAAGATTAGAATATCATCAAAGTATACCACAAGGAATTTACCAATATACGGCTTTAAGACATGATGCATCAATCTCATGAAAGTAGAGGGAGCATTGGTCAGCCCAAAGGGCATAACCATCCACTCATATAGACCATCTTGTGTTTTAAAAGCCGTTTTCCATTCATCCCCTTCCCTAATCCTCACCTGGTGGTACCCACTACGAAGGTCCACTTTGGAAAACCAAGTGGACCCCACAATCATGTCAAGGAGGTCATCCAGCCTTGGGATGGGGAAACGGTATTTAACAGTGATCTTGTTAATGGCCCTGCAGTCAATGCACATTCTCTAGGTGCCATCCTTTTTGGGTGTTAATAAAGCTAGAACCACACATGGACTAAGACAATCCCTAATCAGCCCCTTGCTTAGCAGCTCATCTACTTGTCTTCTCAGCTCGGCATGTTCCAGGGGACTCATACGGTAATGAGGAAAATGGGGTAACGTGGCACCCGGCACAAGATCAATAGCATGCTGAATTTCTCTCTCTGGAGGTAACTCCTTGGGTAGTTCATCCGGGGTAATGGTGGGGTAGTCCTTGAGCAATTCGGTTATAATGGGGGAGTGCTGAGATTCAGATTCTAGATTCACTTGTTGCACCAGGAGAGTATAGAGGAGGCCGGTTTCTCTGACATCTTGCATGATGGCCTGAGGTCTTAAAAGAGTTATGGAATTTTTTGGTTCAACCGCTTTACCTTTCTTATGTGATGTCCTCAACTCTCTAGGCAGACTAGGTATAAGGGTGATCTTATCTCTTCCCACGGTAAACTCATATGTATTACTTCTCCCATAGTGGATGATATCCATATCATACAACCATGGACGTCCAAGGAGCACATCTGCCACGTCCATTTCAGTGATGTCTCACCATACACTTCCTTGATGACTTGCTAATTTCAGTGGGACTTCACACCAGAAAGCAACTGGTATACTAGTTTTATCAACCCATGATATGTTGTATGGTTTAAGGTGTCTCACTTGGGATAGTCCAAACCTCTCGGCAGCTTGCTTAGAGATCACATTCAGGCTGCTTCCACTATCTACCACAATTTTGCAGACTTTGCCATTGCACTGGGTGTAGGTGTAAAATAGGCTAGTGCGTCTCCAATCTTCAGTGGGAACTTCCTTAATATAGTTACATCTTACCACCATGGTAAATTGGGAAGGTTCCTCTTCACTATTGTACTCGGGGTGATGTTCTACTTCATTTATGATAGGGATCTCGTTTTCTTCCTCGTCCACTACTTCTTCCATCAGTAAAGTCTTCTTGGGATAGTTCCTAGAGAGATGACCGGGTTGATGGCAATTATAGCAGGTCGCTTTAGTGGTTTGGGTAGGCATTCTTATATCTCTCTAGCTATTCTCTATGGTTGGTACTTTGGGTGAAATATTAGGGACTAGCGGCTTGTTGTTAGAGGTTATGGTGCTAGGCTTCGGTGCGGGAAATTTATATTGTTGCTGCAAATCATATTCGATGTCCATCGCTAATTGATAAGCGTTAGCTCGGGTCTCACACCTGTGGTGGATAAATGCTTTCTTGACATCACTCCTAAGCCCTCCTTTATAACGATTTAAAGATAACTAGGGCTCCTCGTTCAAGTCACACCTAAGTAATAAGTTTTCAAATTTCCTATTATACTCAATGACCGAGTCATTACCTTGGATAAGTCTAGTGAGCTGGTCATATAGTTTATGCCTGTAATGTGGAGACACATACTTCTCTCTCAATTTCCACTTCATTTCTTCCCAAGTGGTTGTGGGAGGTAGACCACTTCTAGTTATCTTGAGCTCTAGGCTGTTCCAGTACATCTGGGCTGATCCCCTTAGTAGGAACTTAACGCACTGGACCTTACCATGTTCAGGCACCCGACTCCATATGAAATAATTTTCTACCTGAGTTTGCCATTCTAGGAAAGCCTGGGTATCTAGGCTTCCCTCAAAGATGGGAGTGTTGAGCCTAAGGTTCCGATACATATCCTCCTCTTCTCGGTGCTGGTGGTAGGCTCTGGAGTGTGAGTCGCCTGAGGGATACCCATGAAAGGTATAAGGTTGATTTCTATGATGACCACCTCTACTCCCAGGATTATGTTCCGAGCCAGGTCTGGGGCTACCCCTGGGTTCATGGGGCTACCGACTAGTACCTTCCCCCCACTGGTGGTTTGGAGGCCTCCCGAGGTTTAGTGGTTGGGTTTCAACTGGTTCATCTAAGTGCGGATCAGCTAGAGGACTATGTTGTGTGTTGGTGTCACTTTTAGTCTTCTCTAACTCTCCTACCCGTTGTCTCACGTCTCTCATGTTAGCCTGAAGCTCACTGAACATACGGACGATAGCATCCATTTGAGTGGTATGACTCTCAAGCTCTTCAGGATTCTGGTTGCTCCTAGTGCGAACCACCATGGTATAGGTTGGCGAAGGCTAGCACAAATCACAGCGTAGAACAAAGGAAACCAGGCAATGTAACAAGTAGTAAGGTAGATAAAAGTGACACAAGCAAGCAGGGTGAGTAAACTGGTAAGTAACAGTAAACAGTTAACCCGGTAGACTGCAGTAATGATACTGAAATTCAGCTTTGCTCTGGGAATTCCAATACAGCAAGGTTTGTCTCAGGTTTGAAGTGCCCAGGTGATAATCCACAATTTATAAGCCGACACAAATCCAGTAGTACAATACAACCCAGAAGCAGGAAATTAGGTGAAATACATAGCAGATGAAAATCCACGGCAACACTTCAGAAATCAAAACTCAGTAGCAGACACAGCAATAGAAAACCGAAAGCAAACTCCAGAAGTGCAGCAAATTTCAGAAGGCTCGGAGATAGATCATAGCAACAAAAATTCTCTCATGTCTAAATCAGATCAAGAACAATGAACATAGAGCACCTAAGGGTTGCTCTAATACCACTGATGAAGGATTAAAATCCTAGCCCAAGAAACACCCTAGGTATGTAGCTCTAAAACACACGGTAAGTGCCAGATTGAAGGTGATGGAAGGAAAACACCTTAGGGCCCCTTAAGGGAAGGGGCCGAACTCCTCTTGAGTCTTCCAGGCAGGAAACTTCGGTTGCGAGTTCTCATAGGTTGGGAACGAAGATCTGATGTAGTTCAACTCCAGTCCAAATGCTAATGCGTTGGAGATGTCAACACCGGCAATGGAACAGTATTCGATCCCGGTAAGGAACAGTAATCGTAGTTGGTGATTGTGGAAGGAGAATGATTGGCAGTCAAGTGTGGAAACGTTGGACGGATTGGTAACCGGAGGGGCGCAAGCTCGACCCACAGAGGAGCAAACTCAACTCTCACAAGCACAAACACAGATTTCAGATTCAAAGGTATTCAATTCGTTGTGCAAAGTGAACAGCGCTAGCTTAAAACCCTCCCTCCCACGTATCTTTTGAAATGACCCTTGGCATTCTTCATTTGTGGCAACTTCTCGGTTGGTTGTTCTGATAGGTTGCTATGGTCGGTTCTTATGCTCAGTTGGAAGTGGATATCCTGCGCAAGCTATCTTCAATCTATCATTGATGGCTAATTTGGTCTTGGATTGAATGCTGGACATGAACTCGAGTTAACTTTGGGCTGGTGTGTTGAATTTGGTGCTTGAGCTGAGTCTGATCACGAGCCGGTTTGTCTTTGACATTGGTACTTCAAATTGACTTTTCTCCATGGGCTGACTTGAGCTAAACTTTAATTATGCCAAGGTCACTTCAGGATTGGGAGGTTAGGTGCAGCATGTGCAATACAGGTGTGCATAAACCTAGGCTATGACAACCTATCACAACCACTACAAAATAAAATGAAGTCTTTGAAATAAACCTAGGATAGTCCTAAATACAACCAAATATCAAGTGCTGAAAATAGAAATAGAGTTTTGTTACATATTTCAATGTATCAAAATAATAAACTTCTAATAAGTTCAGAAAATATCAAGCTATCATGCGTTCATCCCATAACGGATGGGACTCTTCTTGATCCTTGATGACCTACTCGGTGGTGTCCCTACATCACAGGTACTCTCCACCACGATCTGATCGAAGAGTTTTGATAGATCTACCAAGATGGTTCTCTGCTTCATGTTTGAACTCCTTAAATTTGTCAAAGGATTCAGATTTATGTCTCATCAGATAGACATAACCATATCTACTGAAGTCATCAGTAAATGTGATGAAGTAGTTATACCCTCCTCTAGCTTGTTTATTGAATGGCCCACACACATCACTGTGTATGAGGTCCAATAAACTTCCTGCCCTCTCACCAATCTTGGTGAAGGGCGCTTTTGTCATTTTACCTAATAAACAAGACTCAGAAGTATCAAATTCCTCCAAAAAATTTGAATCTGACAACTCATTTGCATGGAGTTGTTGAATGTGATTTTTGTTTATATGGGCTAATCGACAATGCCATAGGAAAGCACGAACTGAATCACTCAGTTTGGTCCTCTTACTATTTATGTTACAAATAGAACTATTCATGTCCAGGACATATAAACAATTGCATAATGTACCCTTCCCATAAAACATATTTGCAAAGGAACAAGAGTTCTCTTTTATTTCAAATCTAAATCCTTTCTTTGCCAAGCAAGGAATGGATATAATGTTTTTGGTAAGCGAATGTACATAATAGCAATTATCTAGCTCTAATTGAAGTCCAAAAGGCAGGGATAGAGTCAAAACTCCTACAACAACAGCAGCAACTTGGGCCCCGTCTCCAACCCATAGGTCAATCTCTCCAGGCCGCACCGATCTACTTTTCTTGAACCCTGTATATTTGTATAGATATGATGCTTACTTGCTTGCGCTAACAAGGTTGATGCTTGTTGCGCCGCCTTACTAGATGCACAACCAAGCAAGCACGCCCCCATAGATTCATGTAGGATGCGCCCCCTGATAGCTTTCCACAAGTGCATGGATTTATCGAAGTAATAAAATAAGATATCGTTCCCAACGAGGATCAGGTGGTCAAATACCGATTACATGGTCGATCTATATCTAGTCAAATTAAATCGTGGTTTTTGTTTTGGAAATTTATAAGGACAAAATTAAAAGAAATAGAGGTAACATTTTTGGGTAAAAATCAATATGGAGAAAATCGGGATTCGGGGTTTCACCACGCTCATGATTATGAACCCAATAAAAATAAACCTTTGAATAGAAAATTAAAGTTTAGAAAGGGATTTTTTCTAAGGTACATATTACCTCCTCTCGAAGTGTAATTCGGTAACTAACAACACTAACTCCCTACTCTCGTGACAATTAACGTAATTAGACCCATTAAGTTCTAAGAAAAACCATCTGAATCCTTAAAACGAATCCGAACTACTCCTGTGATCGGATTCGTAGGTTTGAAAATAATAGATCTGACGTTGCGATTCACCTCTCGGTCCCTCTCGCAACGGCTAAGACGTAAAATTACTTGATCAGAGTAAATTATGAAATAAACAAAATTCAAATCAAATCAACTCAATAATATTCTTAACAAAGATTCATGCAAAAGATGTAATTCATAAATCCGAGTTACTTCCCAAATCCCGAAATAAGGTTTACACGTTCATGTTCAAAGCAAACAGCATGTTCATCGATAAATTCAACATGTAATATCTCAAAAATAATGTAAAGAGACACTAGGAAAGTAATTAGAATTCTTCCCCTTAATTTGGTGATGAAGATGAAGCGTCAAATCCCCTCCTTTGCGTGATCTCTCGCCAGAATTTTGCCCTATAATTGATTCTCGCTGTCGCCGCTGCCTCCCTTCGTTTTCGTGCGTAGAAGCCCCCGAAACCCTTCCAAAACCCTTCCTTTTATAGTCTAATCTATATAGAACCCATCTAGGAAGGTTTTTGAAGAGTTTGGTTTCATTCTGGTTTGGTTTGGAGTCGAATCGAGTGAGAAACACGAAAGGCGGATGTTTTTACGGCCCGTAATACGTTTACGGCTTCGGCTGTAATTCTTTCTATGTCTACAGCTCTTTGTACACAGAAAGATTCACTGACCGTGATGGATTCACGTCCTCACCCGTGAAAGTTTATGTGCACTATTTAACTTAGCCGATTTCCTTCGCCCTTCGAGTGCCAAAATTAAGGCCGAGGCCAGAATTACGGCCAAGGCTATTCTGGCCTCGACTGTAAATGATGAAATCTTCACTATTTTCACTCCAATTTTGACATGTAAGCTCATGATCTCCTCGGGAATCGTATTATGGCTTCAAAACTCTCGAAATCCATCATTTTTATGTCGTTTTAACTACATTTTCAATAAAGCCAAGAAGAGTGAAGATTCTATGCCAAGTGAAGTAAAAACACCAAAATTAGCACAAAATTATGCAATTAAGCTCAAAATATGATCTAAAATATAGGCAAAAATATGGTGTAAATACAACGCATCAAAATACCCTAGACTTAGAATTTTGCTTATCCTCAAGCAATACCTTGCTATGTATAAAGAATGTAAAGATAAGGAACACTCATTTATTTTTGCCCCTAGTAATATCCTTAGTTCACAAATTAAGCAATCAATCTTTCTAACTCAAGTAATCAAAGAAAAATCATTATAGAGATAAATTCCCATGAGGTTACAATCCAAGAAAGATAAAATTCACAATTCATGTCATAATATTCATTCTTCGCACACTAAATATCATATACTTTCAACTTAATAAACCTATTTTACTCAATAGACAAAAAATTATTTCAAGAATCTTGGTGATGTTAAAGATAAGAGATTTTTAAAGCAATTTGGTCTTCAAACGGTTATATGCCCTTTCCTGTTAGCATCATAACATTATTTAAAGTATAACATAGAGTAGTATAATTTAACTCATAATCTCAATTTTAAAGTCAGTGGAGTTTCCACTTAACCTACAGTATTCTCTTTTTCTCCATTTTTATTCTCTTTCTTTTTATTTCTAGAGAAAGCCGGTCCGTGGCATGGTATTTAAATAATTGTTGATCTTTCTGCAAGAGGGTTAAATATTTGTTTTAAAAGTTTTCCCTATGTTACTTGATCACAACAGATTTAAAGTATACCAAACAATGGCATAATATAACTCATGACTTAAGATTTCTCAACTAGAGGAGTTGGAGCAAATCTCAGTTAAATAAATATCACCAAATTCTATTCACAAAAATTTTCATCAAGCAAAATTAGATAAATTAAACTTCAAATATAAAGATGTTATGCATATGTCTTATGAACATATAACAATTCACATATGCATTTTATCAATACCACAATTGAATTTACTCAATAATTTAAATCTACATGAAATTTCTGAAATTTCCTAAGTCATTAAATCAATCACTCAAAATGTTTCCTAAGTTTAAAATTAAGGATTAAACTAATTTAATTATTCGTAACAATCATAAACATTCAAGATACATGCCTATAAAGCTTTGAAGGAAAAAGCAAAACATGAAGGGATACCCTAGACTTAAATTGTTGCATATGTATGAACATCAAATAAATAAATGAAGGATTCCAGAAAAATTTTGCAAGAGTTCCCTTTGTAATGTTGGCGAAAACCTATACAATTATATCAAAAGATAGAAACATGACCTAGAAAGATCCAGAAACTTTATCACAACCAAGATATCAACAATTTACACAGTAAACAAGTTTCAAATATCAAATACCGTCATGTTTCACTATCAAAATCACATTCTACATATACTCACAAAGAGATTGCCACAACAATCACAGTCCGTGAATAATTCATGGCTGCACCCGTGATTGTTTCATTTGGTGCTGGTTCTTCATGTAAAAAGATTTTCCATGAATAAAGATTCATCAAGTCATGCTGCATAAATTTCTAAAAATCTTTAAAAAATCAAAAACTCAAACTAAGAGTGGTGAATGTCAAAAATTTGGGTTGCCTCCCAAAAAGCGCTTGTTTAAGGTCATTAGCTTGACCACAGCTTCATGTCACGGAGGAGTTGTTGAGTCTGTGCCATAGTAGAGAGCATATAGTCTTCTTCTTTTCCTCCATCTCAAGAGTGTGTCCACCAAATATATCCAGTTAAACAGGTGGTTCCATGTTGTAGTGTCCAGTACGTGCATACAAAAACAAAAGTTAGAGTCATGCAAAGAATACTCAATAATTTTTCTGTATTTATCCAAAAGTAAAATCATGTTTTCTTCCTTTAGATTTGTGTTAGCAATTGGAAGGAGACTGAAATTAAGATCAAAAAATTCATGCCTTAGATTGTTCAAGAAATTTTCAAACTTCAAATTTGGTTTTTCTCTTACCTCAATGTCAATGTGATCAAGTATCTCATGTGTTATTATCTTTTGGGTACTTGTGGTTAGATTTGAATCAAATAATATTTCAGCTACCCCATCATCTTTATCTTTAAAATCATTAACATCATCTATCATGCAAATTTCGAATGAATTTTCCTAGAGAAAAGGGATTGATGGTTCACATGGTAGTGGTGGTGTAATATTCTCAGGATCCTCTTCCTCATCTTTTTCCTCAATTTGTTTCTCTTTAGTGGGGTATTCCATCCTAACACTATCAAATTCACCCCCTTCTATATCACTACTTCTTATTTGAGGATCCTTAAATTCTTCATATTTATTCTCACAAGACTCCAAAAATTCAAATTTTTCTTCAAATGTGTCCCAAATAAATGTGTTGTAAGGCACTATGTTATGTGAGAGGGGACAAGATGGCTGGTAAAGTGCTGAGGAAGGTAAATCACAATCATCAAAATTTTCAAAATTATCAAAATTTGAATAAGGTAAATCATAATATGTGACTGGAGTCATGACTAATGATTGTTCCAACTCTACAAAATTATCATATTCATCCTGGATTTCTTCCTCTATGTCTTTTTTATCAGTGCCATAAATTATACTTTGAATTTCCTCACTTTGTTTGTCCATAGCAGCTATATAGTTTTCAAGCAAGGCTTCTAAGCTAGATTTTTTAGGTTCACTAAAATCTGATTGTTGAATAAATATTGGGTCATTCTGATAAAATAAGTTTTGAGTATTCTCCCAACTTGGCTTATGCTGTAAGCATAACCAGCCGATACCAATCCAATCCGGGTCTACAGCACTGGGTGGCTGTAAAGAACATCCTTAAGTATCTGAGAATAACTAAGGATTTGTTCTTGGTTAAGGGGGACAGGAAGAACTCAGTGTCCATGGCTACACTGATGCGTCTTTCCAGTTTGACCCTGACGACTTCAGATCGCAGGCCGGCTATGTGTTCAAGATGAATGGAGGTGCTGTATGCTGGAAAAGCTTCAAGCACTCCACAATAGCTGATTCTTCAATTGAAGCCGAGTATGTTGCTGCTTCTGAGGCAGCCAAAGAAGCTGTTTGGAAAAGGAAGTTCATATCTGATCTTCAAGTGGTTCCAACTGCTGTGGATCCCATTGAACTCTATTGTGACAACAATGGAGCCACTGCACAGGCAAAGGAACCACGGTCTCATCAAAGGTCCAAACACATACTCAGGAGATTTCACCTGATCAGAGAAATCATAGATTGGGGTGATGTCAAGATTAGCAGAGTTGATACAGAGAACAATCTAGCAAACTCACTGACCAAGGCTTTAGCGCAGCAGAAGCATGATGGTCATACTAGAGATATAGGGTTGAGATTCCTCCACCTCTGGGTCTTAATGCAAGTGGGAGATTGTTGGTGTATATGCCCTGAGACCTATATTTGGTCAAACATTGTACTACTTCACTGAGATATTTATATATATCATTCTGGCATTGTCATTATCTATGTTTGTTTACATCTGCGATATGTACTTACATGATAATGTCCCTGGAGACAGATTTGATCTGTGCTCAAAAGATTGTCCCCAGTCGATATACCATAGTGGATAAGGGACAGCTATGGTACTTATAAGACTGGTATATGGGCTAGTTAGGCACGGGGTGCTAACGCAGACATATGGGTATATCAGTGGTGGATATACTGGACCGACCCACTGTGAGGCTATGACTTGGTGTCATAAGTTAACCTCACAAGTGATAGGAGATACATTGATCCTTAGACTTGAGGTCATTGACTCTTCTATATCGTTAGGGATATACATTGATACAACCTAACGCCTCGCCATAGCTGGGAGGTTATAAGGGTTGTCATTGAGTATGTCACGACCCATATGAGAAGATCAATTGACAGATAAAAGATTTGCCCCTTCCTTGTGGAAGTATGATATCCATGGAACTCCTCTATGGTCTATGACTGAAAGTGTTTGGCCATACCCAGGTAAAGACCTGATTTAGTCATAGCCATGTGATTGGATGAAAACAAGTGATGACACACTTGTCCAATCGAATATCAGTTTGGCAAAGGGACTGTAATGTATCTGCACCTGTTGCTATGATGGGGATGTCGATGTCGATATCCATTCTGATGACTTGGGTAGCAGCGATGCACTGCAAGGTGCCACTCACTACTTGTGAGACCTTAGGTCTGCACTGCCAACGTCAAAGAAACCTACAGGGTCACACACCAAGACACTCAGTTCTTGTATTGATCGGGAAGCCTTATGATCGAGTTATTGGATAACTCAGATCTATTTTAGAGATTTCATCAGCGCCAATGGGCCTGATGAGATGGAAGAAACTTATTAGAACCAACTTCTATTTTTGGCATATTGGCCGAATTAACCATGGTTAGCCTCATTTAACGTTGGGTTAAGTTGGATTGGATCCAATAGCTTGCTTAACATGGGTAATGGACTTTGGGCTAGGCCCATTGCGAAGTTGGGCTCACTGATAAGTTATCATGAAGAGAAGAAGGGCTAAAAGGGTATAATGGGGACAAGTCTTCTCCCCTAGGCACCTATGGGCATAATGGGGAGAATTGGCAAAGTTTGCTTAATTTAGAAGCAATATGCACCTCCCTCCTTATCCCTTATGGTATGAAAGCCTATATGGCATTACTTGGGGCGCAAGGCAAGGCCTTGGCGGACAAGGGAAGGCTTGGGCGAATATGGAAGGGTTGAATGAGAATTATGGAAATGTCTTAGAGACTTTCCTTGCTTCAAACCTTCTCATCCTAGCCGCCCACTTGTCTTGATCCTAGCCCTTCATGAACCACCTCTTGCCCTATTAATAGGACACCTTGTTGCCCCTCTTGGATTATGATTTTCTTGAGTGCCACTCCTTGGAGGCGTGTGCAAGTAGAAGGGGCGAGAGCAAGGGTTCAAGAGGCGCAATCTTCTCTTCCTCCAAACCCTAGCCGCAAGTATGCATCTCCTCTTCTCTTCTTGGCGTGAGAAGGCTTGGACTTGGTGGCTTCTCAATCTCCTCTTCTCAACCCTTGGCGCATATACCTTGGAGGTGGCGCAAGGTTGAAGGAAGTGAATAAAAGGCGTGGATCTTCTTCCCGAGGCTAGCACCAAGCGAGGAAGAAGAGAGCTCGAGGAGTCCGTGTGTGTGAGACTGCAGAGGGCGAACACATGGGCGCCTACCTCGACATCGGCATAACCGTGCTCGCTTCAGGTACTTTCTATCACATCGTGTCGATCCCCTCGCTTGACGATCCGCACTGGGTTTTTGGGACTGGCCTGTTTCAGGGACATTGATTCCGCTGCGCATGTATTATGTATTGTTTCAATGCCAAAATTTGTAAAATGTCCCCGGGGTTTCCCAACATCCCAAATCCCAAAATAAGATTTACACATTCATGTTCAAAGCAAATAGCATGTTCATCGATGAATTCGACATGTAATCTCTCTAAAATAATCAAAGAGACACTAGGAAAGTAATTAGAACTCTTCCCCTTGATCTGGTGATGAAGATGAAGCGTCAAATCCCCTCCTTTGCATGATCTCTCACCAGAATTTTGCCCTAGAATTGATTCTCGACGTCTCCACCGCCTCCCTTTGTTTTCATGCGTAGAAGCCCATGAAACCCTTCCAAAACCCTTCCTTTTATTGTCTAATCTGTATAGAACCCATCTAGGAAGGTTTCTGGAGTGTTTGGTTCAATTCTGGTTCGGTTTGGAGTCGAATCGAGTGAGAAAAACAAAAGGCGGAAGTTTTTATGGCCCGTAATCCATTTACGGCTTCGGCCGTAATTCTTTTTGTGTCTAGAGCTCTTTGTACACAAAAATATTCACAGACCGTGATGGATTCACGGCCTCACCCGTGAAAGTTTATGTGCACTATTTAACTTAGTCGATTTCCTTCGCCCTTTGAACGCCAAAATTACGGCCGAGGCCATAATTACAGCCAAGGCCGTAAATGTTGAAATCTTCACTATTTTCGCTCCAAATTTGATGTGTAAACTTGTGATCTCCTCGGGAATCATATTATGGCTTCAAAACTCTCGAAATCCATCATTTTTATGAAGTTTTACTTACATTTTCAATAAAACTAAGAAAAGTGAAGATTCTATGCCAAGTAAAAACACCAAAATTAGCACAGAATTATGCAATTAAGCTCAAAATATGATCTAAAATATAGGCAAAAATGTGGTGTAAATACAACGCATCACCCCGTAATCTTCATCTTGAATTTAAGAAAGTAAAATAAAAAGAAAGGCGGCATGCAAGCCTCACAAGAATACAACACAGGCATGCTAAGGGGCTTGACTAATGATCACAACATCATGCACAAACAAGGTACATATTCATGCAATTCTATATGCTCATGAAAATCACAAAACCTGAAATTTTAGTTTCTCATAAAACAAGTTTCTTTTCCTCATCTTCTTATCACAAATCTTTTGATTATTTGAGATCAAGTTTCATGACGATTTCATAGACCAAATCGACTGGCAATTTTGTCAGATCAAGAGATCCGGCCAGTATAAGGACACAATGCCCGTCCTACTTGACAAAACTACGTGTGCCTTATGATATTAAATTAGTAGAAAAATAATCCAAAAATCCAAAAGAAATTGAATAGAGGATAGGAACAAGAAACATACAATTTTCTAACTTTAAGAAAACATGCGCTACTAGTATATGAAATTTGCGAAAATTACTACATGGCATGCGAGCATAGAAAAGCATGATAGCATTGTTTGAGGCTCGCAAGTCGCTCTGATACAATTGCACAGCGGAAAGCCCAGTAAAGATCGTCTTGCCAGGGGGTTGACACGATGAGATAAAAAGTACCTAGAGCAAGAGGAGTTCGATGTCGAGGTAGGTGCCCAAGCATGCGCCCTCTACAGTCTCACACACACGGATGCCTCGAGCTCTCTTCTTCCGCGCTCGGTGCTAGCCTCGGAAAGAAGATCCATGCCTTAGTGCTCCTTCTTCTATGCTTGCACCACCTTCAAGGGAAGATGTGCCAAGGAGAAGATGGATGGAGATGATGCTGCCAACCTCAAGTCCTTCTTGCGCCAAGAAGAGAAGGAGAAGAGATAGAAGACTTGCGGCTAGAGGATGGAAGAAGAAGACCTTGTGCCAATTCCTTGCTCTCACCCTTTGTTTGCTTACTCACGCCAATTGATGTGTTCAACTCAACTACCTCTCGCATATTACATGTAATATATACGCAAGAGGCGGCAAAGCAAAGGGTAGGCGCAATAATCCAAGAGAGATGCGGCTAGGGTTGAATGAGGGAGCAATTAGGGTTTAAGGTAAGAAAGTCTCCAAGACTTTACCATAAAACTCATGCCCTCTTCCATATGCGCCTATGACCTTCCATAGAAGTTCATCAATCCACATCAGCCCCAAGACATACCATAGAGGCAATCACACCATCCAAGGATCAAGGGGCAAGGTGCCTAAACCTTCCAAAGAAGCAAAAGGTGCCCACTCCACCCCATTATGCACTTAGGCGCCAATGGGGGGGAGACTTCTCCCCATTATACCCTTTAGCCTATTATCTCTCCATGACAACTTGTTATTGTGCCTCATTAGATAATGAGCTAGCCCAAACTTCATTGCACAAGTTGATTAAGCCATTGGATCCAATCCAATACAACCCTAACTCAAATGTGACCAACCATGGTCAATTTTGGGTCAACCTGCCAAAAATGAAGTTTGGCTCCAATAACTCTCATCCATCTCATCAGGCCCATTGGCACTGATGAAATCTCCCAAATAGATCCAAGTTATCCAATAACTCGATCATTAGGCTTCCCGATCAATACGAGAACTCGAGTATCAAGGTGTGCGACCCTATAGGTTCCTCTGACGTTGGCAGTGCTGACCTGAGGTCACCACAAGTAGTGAGTGGCACCTAGCATTGCATCACTGCTACCCAACTCATCGGAATGGATATCGACATCGACATGCCCATCATCACAACTAGGTGCACATGCATTATAGTCTCTTTGCCAAACTGATATCCAATTGGACAAGTGTGTCATCACTTGTTTTCACCCAATCATATGATCATGACTAAATCAGGTTCTCACCTGGGTATAGCTATAGACTTTCAGTCATAGAACCATAAGGGGGAACCCATGGATATCATGCTTCTCTCAGGAAGGGGAAAATCCTCTATCTATACATTGACCATCTCATATGGGTTGTTTTATGCTCAATGACAACCGTTATGACCTCCCAACTACGGTGAGATATTAGGTTGTATCAAAGCATGTTCCTAACCATACAGAAGAGTCAATGACCTTCTCCTGTCACTTGTAAGGATAACTCATGACACCAAGTCATTGCCTCACATCGGGTCAATCCAATATATTCACCACTGATTTACCCATATGTCTGCGTTAGCACCTTGTGCCTAACCACCCCATATACTAGTCTCACAAGTACCATAGCTGTCCCATATCCACTAGGGTACATCGACTGGGGACAAGAGTTTGAGCACAAATCCAATCTGTCTCCAGGGACATTATCATGTAGGAACATAATCGCAGATGTAAACTAAGGATGATAATAACAATGACAGAATGATATATAAGAAATATCAATATTAAGTAGTACAATGATAGACTAAAACTAGGTCTTAGGGCATAAACACCAACAAATACTTTAATATATTCTTTATGGCTGTCCAATGTTGGACACCTAGGTTAGATTGGTATTGACTAATTATGCTCACAGCATAAGCCACATCTGGTCTCGTACATAACATGGCATACATGATCAATCCTACTACGGAATCAAAAAGACTCGACTGCTCTCCTCATTCTCATCTTGTGTAGAGGGACACTAGCTCTTGCAAAGAGTAATACCATGCCTCATGGGAAGGTAACCCTTAATGGAATTCTCCAAGTGAAAGCATTCTAGCACTTTGTCTATGTACATGCTCTGACTTAGGGCAAGGAGCTTCTTAGATCTGTCTCAGTAAATCCTCACGCCTAGGATATAGGTGGCCTCCCCTAGGTCCTTCTTGGATCTTGGTTCCTTAGCTTGTGTGTTCGCACCATTATTATCACAAAGGAGCTCAATGGGATCCACGGCACTAGGAATCACCTGAAATTCACTGATGAACTTCTTGATCCAAACTACTTCTTTGGCTACCTTAGAAACTGCCACTTACTCTGCTTCTGTTGTAGAATCTTCCACTATAGATTGCTTGATGCTCTTCCAGCATATAACACCTTTATTCATCTGGAACACATAGCCGATCTACAATTTAAATTCATCTAGGTGTGGTTGGAATGCAGCATCGGTATATCCTTGGATGGTGAGATCTTCCTATCCACCATAAAATAAGAATAAATCTTTAGTCTTCCTTAGATACTTTAAGATATTATTTATCGTTGTCCAATGTTGGACACCTGGGTTATATTGGTATTTACTGGTTATGCTCACAACATAAGCAACATCTAGTCTCATACATAACATAGTATACATGATCGATCCCAATGTGGAAGCATAAGGGACTGACTTATCTCCTCTTTCTTAGCCTGTGTAGAGGGACACTAGCTCTTGGAGAGATTAATACCACGCCTCATGGGAAGGATGCCTTATTGGAATTCTCCAAGCAAATGATTTCTAGGACTTTATCTATGTACGTGCTCTAACTCAGGGCAAGGAGCTTCTTGGATCTGTCTTGGTAAATCCTCATGCCTATATTATAGATGGCCTCCCCAAAGTCCTTCTTGGATCTTAGTTCCTTGGCCTGTGCATTCGCATCATTGTTATCACAAATGAGCTCAATGGGATCCATGGCATTGGGAATCACCTGAAGTTCACTGATGAACTTCTTGATCCAAACTGCTTCTTTGGCTACCTCATAAGCTGCCACATACTCTGCTTCTATTGTAGAATCTGCCACTATGGATTGCTTGAAGCTCTTCCAGCATACAACACCTTTATCCAGCTGGAAAACATAGCCTGTCTGCAATTTAAAGTCATCTAGGTCTAATTGGAAAGAAGCATCGGTATATCCTTGGATACTGAGATCTTTTTGTCCACCATAAAATAAGAATAAATCTTTAGTCTTCCTTAGATACTTTAAGATATTCTTTATGGCTATCCAATGTTGGACAACTGGGTTAGATTGGTATCTACTGGTTATGATCATAGCATAAGCCTCATATGCTCTCGTACATTACATGGCATACATGATCGATCCCACTATGGAAGCAAAAGGGACTTGACTCATCTCCTCTTTCTCAGCCTGTGTAGAAGGACACTGGCTCTTGGAAATAGTAATACCATGCCTCATGGGAAGGTAACCCTTATTGGAATTCTACAAGCAAAAGATTTCGAGGACTTTGTCTATGTACGTGCTTTGACTCAAAGCAAGGAGCTTCTTTGATCTATCTCGGTAAATCCTCACCCCTAGGATATAGGTGGCCTCCCCTAAGTCCTTCTTGGATCTTAGTTCCTTAGCCTATGCATTCACACCATTGTTATCACAAAGGAGCTCAATGGGATCCACAGCACTGGGAATCACTTGAAGTTCATTGATGAACTTCTTGATCCAAACTACATCTTTGGCTACCTCAAAAGCTACCACATACTCTGCTTCTATTGTAAAATCTGCCACTGTGGATTGCTTGAAGCTCTTCCAGCATACATCACCTTTATTCTGTAGGAACACATAGTCGGACTGCAATTTAAAGTCATCTAGGTCTGACTGGAAAGAAGCATCGGTATATCCTTGGATGTTGAGATCTTCCTGTCCACCATAAAATAATAATAAATCTTTAATCTTCCCTAGATACTTTAAGACATTCTTTATGGCTGCCCAATGTTGACACCTAGGTTAGATTGGTATCTTCAGGGCAAGAAGCTTGTTGGATTTGTCTCGGTAAATCCTCATGCCTAGGATATAGGTGGCCTCCCCTAAGTCCTTCATCATGAAACACTTCACTAACCAAGTCTTCTCAGCGTGAAGGGTAGGGATGCCATTTTTGATGAGTAGTATGTCATCGGCATACATGACCAGAAATGTGACCATGCTCCCACCAAATGTTTTGTACACATAGGCGTCATCTTTATTCTTGATAAAGCCATAATCTCTCACGGCATCATCAAAATGAATGTTCCAACTTCAAGAGGCTTGCTTTAATCCATAAATGGATCTCTTCAGCCTGCATACCTTATGAGCTACTACTGGGTGGATGGATCCCATGGGTTGTGTTATATACACATTCTCTGACATGTTTCTATTAAGAAAAGTTGTCTTAATGTCCATTTTCCATATCTCATAATCATAAAATATAGTTAAAGCAAACATTATCCAAATGAATTTGAACATGGCAACCGGCGAAAAAGTTTCTTCATAGTCCACCCCGTGGACCTACTTGAAACCTTTAGCCACTAGTCTACCTTTGAAGGTAATTACATTGCCATCCATGTCTGTCTTCTTCTTGAAGACCCATTGACGCCCTATGGGTTTTATCCCATTAGGCGGCTCAACCAAGCCTCAAACTTGGTTGGCACACATGGAATCCATCTCGGACCTCATGGCCTTCAGCCATCTCTCGGAGTCTGGCCCAACGACCGCTTCCTCATAAGTCTTAGATTCATCCTCAACGAACCGCAATGATGAGAATGTCATCATGTTGAGTCGGTAGTGATCCAATCCTATCAAGAGCACGACGTACACTCTCATACCTACATGGAGCCTATGTCTGAGCCTTAGGTTGCGCTATAACTTGTATAGGTGGCCTAGGTTCCATCTCAGCCTCTATGTCATGTGGATGACCTTGGACTTTGTCCAAGTCAAAACTTCTCCCATTGGCTTCTTTCAAGAAAAATTGTTTCTCAAGAAAGAAAGCACCACCACGGGCGACAAAAACTTTGTCATCTGGGATTATAGAAGTTGTATATTCTAGTTTCCTTAGGATACCTCACAAACACACATTTATCTGAGCAAGGCTCAAGCTTGCTAGAATTTTGACGTTTAACAAATGCCTCACATCCCCATATCCTCATAAATGTGAGGTTAGGTCATCTCCCAGTCCATAGCTCATGTGGAGTCACGGGGACACTTTTAGATAAAACGTTATTCAGTGTCAAATATGTTGTTTCTAAAGCACGTCCCCAGAAATATGGAGGTAGAGTTGCCTCACTCATCATGCACTGAGCCATGTCAAGCAAGGTTCGATTCCGCCTCTCGAACACTCCATTCCATTGGGGTATCTCAGGAGGGGTGAGCTATGAGAGAATCTCACACTCCTTAAGATAGTCAGTAAACTCACGGCTTAGGTACTCTCTGCCTCAATCAGATTGAAGAGCCTTTATGGATCGTCCAAGCTGGTTCTCTATTTCAGTCTCAAACTCCTTGAATTTCTCTAAGGATTCAGACCTATGCCCCGTGAGATAGACATAGTCATATCTACTGAATTCATTAGTAAATGTGATGAAGTACACAAACCCACCTCTTGTTGTTTGTTGAACGGTCCATACACATCACTGTGTATGAGATCCAACAAACCTATGGCCCTCTCACCTTTCTTGGTGAATGGTGCCATCATCATTTTGCGCAACAAACAAGGGTCGCACGTGTCAAACACCTTGAAGGAGTTAAAATCCAAGAATCCATTTACATGGAGTTGTTGGATGTGATTCATGTTCATGTGTCTTAAACGACAGTGCCAAAGATAAGTGTTATTTAAACCACTTAACTTGATCCTTTTAGCATTCACTTTGCAAACCAAACTTTGTGTTGGGAATCCCCGGGCTATTTTAAAATTCAAAAAACACAGAAGAAGTAAGCCCAAAATGAGATTCCTAATTCAACAAGATTGACTTATGAAGAACACACTGGATGTGATAGGGTATATACCCTTTTCAAATCTTGAAGCCATAGATGATGATGATTGGAGATGTACAACCGGCCCATGTTGGTGTATATGCCCTAGGACCTAATATTGGTCCATTATTGTACTATTTTAACATTGATATTTATATATCATTCTGGCATTGTCGTTATCATCATTTGTTTACATCTACGAATGTGTACTTATGTGATAATGTCCCTGGAGATATATTGGATCTGTGCTCAAACTTTTTGTCCCCAGTCAAGTACCTTAGTAGATATGGGACAGCTATGGTACATGAGAGACTGGTATATGGGTATATCAGTGGTAGATATACTGGATCGACCCGCTATGAGGCAATCACTTGGTGTCATGAGTTATCCTAACAAGTGATAGGAGATGTGTTGATCCCTAGACTTGAGGTCATTGACTATTCTATGTGGTTAGGGATATGCTTTGATACAACCTAACATCTCACCATAGTTGGGAGGTCATAACGGTTGTCATTGAGTATGTCACGACCCACATGAGAAGATCAATTGACAGATAGAGGATTTGCCCCTTCCTGAGGGAAGCTTGATATCCATAGGGCCCCCTATGGTTCTATGACTGAAAGTGTATGGCCATACCCGACTGAGAACCTGATCTAGTCATAATCATGTGATTGGGTTAAAACAAGTGGTGACACACTTGTCTAATTGAATATCAGTTTGGCGAATGGACTATAATGCATCAGTGCCTAGTTGTGATGACGGGGATGTCGATATCCATTCCGATGACTTGGGTAGCAGTGATGCAATGCTAGGTGCCACTCACTACTTGTGGTGACCTTAGGTCAGCACTACCAACGTCAAAGGAACCTATAGGGTCGCACACCTTGATGCTCAAGTTTTCGTATTGATCGGATAGCCTTTGGATCGAGTTATTGGATAATTCAGATCTATTTGGGAGATTCATCAGTGCCAATGGGCTTGATGAGATGGAAGAAACTTATTAAAGCCAACTTCCATTTTTGACATATTGACCAAATTAACCATGGTTAACCTCGTTTGACCTTGGGTTAAATTGGATTAGATCCAATGGGTTGATTAACATGCATAATGGACCTTGGGCTATGCCCATTATATAGTTGGGCTTACTAATAAGTTAATTGGGCTTAAGGAGAAGAAAAGGTAAGCGCATATTTAACCCTAGTTAGACTAGGGTTAGCGCCTATGCCTTAATTAATATCATGTGATTAATTAAAGTTAATTTTGAATTAATCATTTGAGATAAAATAGGGGCTAATTAATTAATTAATTAGAGTCCTTTTTTTTGGAGATTTAATAGGGCTGATTTTATTTAATTTAATTAGAGTCCTAATTGGATTAGGATTTAATTAATTAAATCCTAAAATCATACTCTCCTAATTCTTCTCCAAGCCACATATGATCTCTATAAAAGAGACCCTAGCCCGCCTCTCTCATGACACTAAGTCCTCTTGGAGGCGTGGAGACAAGTGGAGGTGCGAAAGGTTGGGGTTCTTAGAGATTTTCTCCTCTTCTTCCATCAAGACTAAAGCGATCTTCTTCCTCTTATTCCCTTGGCGCTTCCCCACCATGGTGATTGGCGCAAGTGTTCAAGAGGAACTCCCTTGGCGTGGATCTTCTTCCCGAGACTAGCACCGGGCGTGGAAGAAGAAGACTCGAAGAATTCGTGTGTGTGAGACTACAGAGGGCGCACACTTGGGCGCCTACATCGACATCGTCTCAAATTGCTTCAAGGTACCTTCTCATCTCATCGTGTCGACTCCCTCGCATGAGATCTTCATTGGGTTTTTTGGACTGGCCTGTTTTGGGGTTATTCTTCCGCTGTGCTTCTTTGAAAATTTTTTAAAATATCCCCGGGGTTTCCCAACAGTGGTATCAGAGCGACTTGCGAGCCTCAAATGATGTTTTTCATGCTTTTCTATGCTCACGTGCCATATCTAATTTTCGCAAATTGCATATGCCATGCTCACGATTTTTCTAAGTAGGAAAAATTGTAGGTTTTGCTTCCAATCCTCTATTCAATTTCCTTTTGATTATTGGTTGATTATTTTTTTTTTTGATTTAAGATCGAAGGCGCACGCAATTTTGTCAAGTAGGACGGGCATTGTGTCTTCGGACTGGCCGGGTCTCTTGATGTGACAAAATTGCCAACTGAAAGGATCTATAAAATTATGATGAAACATAATCTCAGATAATCAAAAGATCTGTGATAAGAAGAAGAGGAAGAAAGACATGTTTTATAAGAAACTAATATTTCATATTTTAGGTTTTCATGAGCATATAGAATTGCATGAGTAAGTACCTTGTTTGTGAATGATGTTGTGATCACTAGTCAAGCCCCAATTGTATGCCTACGATGTATTCTTGTGAGGCCTGTGTACCGCCATTCTTTTTCTTTTATTTTGTAAAATTCAAGATGCAGATTAAGGGAGCGCATCCTACATAATTGATGGCGCAACAAGATTCAACAAAGGTGGTGCATCTTCCTTGGAGGAGGACCCATGGCAATGGCCGAACCATGGGGTGTGCTTCTAGGGTTTCCCTAGAACTACCTCTAGGGTTTCAGAGCTAAACCATGGTGTGGTGGACCTTGGAGTTAACCTTGAAGATCAAGCTAGAGGTCAGCTAGGCTAGGTCTAGTTTTTAGGGGCTTGAGTCCTAAGTCAAGAATTGAACCCCTTTTGGCATGGGCTTGTTCAATGTCTTGAATAGAACATGATCACATCATCCTTTTACTACTTTCCTTATCTACTAAAGGATGCCTGCAATGTCTTAACTTTATGTTCTCACTGTAGGATTGCATGCCTGTAATGTTATACATAAGATAAAACTAAGAGGATGAGACCTCAAAATCATGCTCTTGAAGGACCCCTTTCAAGAGGGGGGCGAAACCCTAAACATGCGCATATGGAAGCCTTTTGCATGGGCGGAAATAGGGCTTCAAGAATCGCATGCATCATATATGATCAACTTGAAATTGCATATATCTTAAATCGAATCATACCATAGCCATGAGGAAGATGGCGACTTGGAAGTAGAGAACAAAAATTGATCTCCTCCAAAAGGCGCGCACACAAGAAGAAGTTGGCTTTCTCCTTGTCGTCCTTTGTGCTAGCAAAGGGCTTCAAGAGTCCTTATCGCTTGAAGGAGAATCCTTGGATGTCTTCTTGGCTTGCCGAATACCTCCACTTCACTCTCGGCGATGAGACACACTCAAGAGCTCTACTTCGCCCAAGAGAGAAGCATTGAAGCAAAGGCGTTTTCTTGGCTTGTGGCGTTGAGGCGTTGAGGCTTCCAAATATGGTAAGCCTTCACTCTCGCGCGTTCACGCTTAGTGAACTAATCAAAACGCCTAATTACTTGAACCATGCGTTCACACTCTTGAACCGGTTCAATTGACTTTGGTTCAACGACCAAATCAAACCAAGACCAAACCAAGACATGCCATGGTCTAAATCTAATATGAACCAAGAAGGTTCAAGATCAAACCATTCATATCCAGATGCACTTGATCTCACCGATCTAGCATCAATACTCTCGATCGAAGCTTACCGATCTAAAGCTCTAATCAATCAAACATGATCAGACCAGATCTCACTTACAATCAGAGTCTAAACTCCTTTTAACTGAACCAAAACAATTCAGTCCACACGATCTGACATAAGAAAGCCATATCATCAAATTGTGCGACCCTGAGGGTTTCCTTTAAATGTCGGTAACGATAACTTACGTTATCACGATCAGTGAGGGGTATCTAGCAACACATCACTGTCTCCCGATATAAAGGAAAGAGTCTTCCAAGACTACACCCAAACCATAGCACAAGTGTGAATCAACTTCACAAGGCATGCATGTATCCTTTGCCACTGGATGTTCTTATTGGACAAGCAGGTCAAGCTTGTAACTCCAATATGATGAGCATGATTAGATCAGATGAACATAGTCACCTGGGTATGGCCATACACTTTCTCAATCATCTCATCTAGGGGGGCCCCTTCAGAACATCACTCTCCAAACAAGGAGACGGCAATCCTATATCTATCACTAGTGCCCTAACCTGACTCATGATCATTATCCAAGATAGTCTATAACCATTATGTTTCAAATGATATCGAACTACCTCAAAACAATGACAATCATCATTTAGAAACACAAGTGATCTCAAGTCAGAGGACATGTGCCACTTGATGCAAAACAAGGATTATTCACATTGTGACAAGCAATTGAATATCCTAGTAGGGTCTGTCCAGTACATCCAATGTACCCATGAGTCTACATCTTATTCCATGCTCGAAGCATCCTATAAGATTAGAACACATATTAGTCTCAATCATATCAAGGCTGTCTCATGTTCACCAAGATATCTCGACTAAGGACAATACAACATGTCAGCCTAGCTGAACAGCATTGAGACATTATTTAGAAGTACACTTATTGCAGCAGACAATGTAACAAACTGAATAACAACCATTGCCTTTATAAACATAAGAGTTTATATACATGATACTGATAGAATCCCAAGGCCTCAAACATTAGCCTTAAGGGCATACCCCAACAATCTCCCACTTGCACTTAATCTAATGGTTGAGAAATCTCAAACCCATATTATTACAGTGCTTCTCATGCTTCTGCTGCGCCAGAGGCTTGGTAAGCGGGTCAGCCAGATTGTCATCTGTATGAACTTTGCAGATTTTGATCTCGCCTCGATCAATGATCTCCCGGATCAAGTGAAACCGTCTCTGTATGTGCTTGGACTTCTGGTGCGACCGTGGTTCCTTTGCTTGTGCGATTGCTCCAGTGTTATCACAAAAGATAACCAAAGGATCTGCACTCGAAGGAACAACACCAAGTTCCTGAATGAACTTACAAATCCACACTGCCTCCTTGGATGCTTCCGAGGCTGCAACATACTCGGCTTCTGTTGTGGAATCAGCAACAGTTGACTGTTTGAAACTTTTCCACACCACTGCTCCTCCATTCAAGCTAAAAACATAGCCTGATTGCGATCGGAAATCATCCTGGTCCGACTGGAACGAAGCGTCAGTATATCCTTCTATACTGAGTTCTTCCTGACCACCATATATCAAGAACATATCTTTGGTCCTCCGCAGATATTTTAAAATGTTCTTGACTGCAATCCAGTGTGCCTGACCTGGATTACTTTGGAATCGACTGGTCACGCTTAACCCGTAAGCGACGTCTGGGCGAGTACACAACATCGCATACATAATGGACCCAATAGCCGAAGCATAAGGCATATTGTCCATTTCATCTTTCTCAGTCTGTGTTTGTGGACACTGACTCTTTGAAAGATTCAGACCATGTCTGACTGGAAGATATCCTCTTTTAGAATTCTCTAAATGAAATCTCTCCAGGACTTTATCGATGTAAGTACTCTGGCACAGCCCGAGAAGCCTCTTAGATCTATCCCTGTAGATCTTCACACCTAATACATAGGCTGCTTCTCCTAGATCTTTCATCTGGAAACATTTTCCTAACCATGCTTTAACAGCATGCAGTTCAGGAATATCGTTTCCAATGATTAAGATATCATCGACGTAGAGGACTAGGAAAGTAATCACGCTCCCACTAAACCTCTTATATACACACAGGTCATCTTCGTTCTTGATAAAACCAAACTCAGAGATTGATTCATCAAAACGAATATTCCAGCTTCTAGATGCTTGTTTAAGTCCATAAATGGACTTCTTTAATTTGCATATTTTATGACGATCTGATGGATTAGTGAAACCTTCAGGTTGTGTCATATACACATCCTCATCCAGTTTTCCATTAAGGAAAGCCGTCTTCACATCCATCTGCCAGATCTCATAATCGTAATATGCAGCTATCGCGAAAAGAATCCGAATAGACTTAAACATGGCTACAGGAGAGAAAGTTTCATCATAATCTATTCCGTAGATTTGTTTGAAACCTTTCGCTACTAGCCTGCCTTTATGAAGGAACCCCAAAGATAAAGGGGGCAAAAACCCTAAGCATGGCGCTAATGAAAAATGATGCAAGCGGAAGCAAGGGTTTTAAAATCGTTTGCATGCCAATTGTTCAACTATCAAAGATTGATAAGAACAAGATCATACCATAGCCATGTAGATGGTGCGGCTTGGAAGAAGAAAGACCGAAGGGATCTTCTCCAAAGAAATCACACACAAGGGATGAAAGCTTCCTCCTTGCGCAAGTCTTGTGCTAGCAAGATTGGCAAGCTCTTTCAACCGTGTGTAGGAGATTAGATGAAAAGGGCTGCCTTCTTTTTCGAGAGCTCTTCCTTCTTTTCGCAAGAACAACGCCTTCTCCAAGAGCAAGCCGTTTTCTCCACGCCCAAAGAGCAAAACCGAAAGCATTAGAGAGTAATCAAGCCATGAACGCATATGCGTTTAGCTTATGGAACTTTCCATAAATGGCAACGATTAAGAGTTGGCGTTCATGGTTCATGTTTCCATGAACCAAACGCAACCTCTTCTCCCTCTTGAACCAAGCGCTCAACCCATGAGCCGGTTCAATTTCATTGGTTCAATTTCGAAACCAAATCAGCCCAGAATTAAGTCTAGACCAAATTAGACCACAAGGTCCTAGATCTGACCCTTCATCATCTGACGCTTCTGATCGCACCGATCTAGCATCATCTCTCTCGATCGAAGCTTACCGATCTAAAGCTCTAATCAATCAAACATGATCAGACCAGATCTCACTTACAATCAGAGATTAAATCTCTTTAAACTGAACCAAAACAATTCAGTCCACACGATCTGACTTAAGGAAGCCATATCACCAAATTGTGCGACCCTGAGGGTTTCCTTTAAATGTCGGTAACGATAACTTACGTTATCACGATCAGTGAGGGGTATCTAGCAACACATCACTGTCTCCCGATATAAAGGAAAGAGTCTTCCAAGACTGCACCCAAAACACAGCACAAGTGTGACTCAATTCACAAGGCATACATGTGTCCTTTGCCACTGGATGTTCTTATTGGACAAGCATGTCAAGCTTGTAACTCCAATACGATGAGCATGATTAGATCAGATGAACATAGTCATCTGGGTATGGCCATACACTTCCTCAATCATCTCATATAGTGTGGCCCTATAGAACATCACACTCCTTAAACAAGGAGACGGCAATCCTTTATCTATCACAAGTGCCCTAACCTGATTCAAGCTCACCATCCAAGATAGTCTATAATCATTATATCTCAAATGATATTGAACTAGCTCAAGACAATGACAATCCTCATTTAGAAACACAAGTGATCTCAAGTCAGAGGACATGTGCCACTTGTTGCTTACAAGGATCATTCACATTGTGACAAGCAATGGAATATCCCAGTAGGGTCTGTCCAGTACATCCAATGTACCCATGAGTCTACATCTTATTCCATGCTCGAAGCATCCTATAAGATTAGCACTCATATTAGTCTCTATCATATCAAGGCTGTCTCATGTTCTCCAAGATATCTCGACTAAGGACTTATAGCCTGTCAGCCTAGCTGAACAGCTTTGAGACATTATTCAGAAGTACACTTATTACAGCAGACAAGGTAACAAGCTGAATAATAACCATGCCTTTTATAAACATAAGAGTTTATTACATGATACTATTACAATCCCAAAGGCCTCAAACATTAGCCTTAAGGGCATACTCCAACAATCTCCCACTTGCACTTAATCTAATGGTTGAGAAATCTCAAACCCATATTATTACAGTGCTTCTCATGCTTCTGCTGCGCCAGAGGCTTGGTAAGCGGGTCTGCCAGATTGTCATCTGTATGAACCTTGCAAATCTTGATCTCGCCACGATCAATGATCTCCCGGATCAAGTGAAACCGTCTCTGTATGTGCTTGGACTTCTGGTGCGACCGAGGTTCCTTTGCTTGTGCTATAGCTCCAGTGTTATCACAGAAGATAACCAAAGGATCTGCACTCGAAGGAACGACACCAAGTTCTCTCACGAACTTACGAATCCACACTGCCTCCTTGGATGCTTCCGAGGCTGCAACATACTCGGCTTCTGTTGTGGAATCAGCAACAGTAGACTGTTTGAAGCTTTTCCACACCACTGCTCCACCATTCAAGCTAAAAACATAGCCTGATTGCGATCGGAAATCATCCTGGTCTGACTGGAACGAAGCGTCAGTATATCCCTCTATACTGAGTTCTTCCTGACCACCATATATCAAGAACATATCTTTGGTCCTCCGCAGATATTTTAAAATGTTCTTGACCGCAATCCAGTGCGCCAAACCTGGATTACTTTGGAATCGACTGGTCACGCTTAACCCGTAAGCGACGTCTGGGCGAGTACACAACATCGCATACATTATGGACCCAATAGCCGAAGCATAAGGCGTATTGTCCATTTCATCTTTCTCAGTCTGTGTTTGTGGACACTGACTCTTCGAAAGATTCAGACCATGTCTGACTGGAAGATATCCACGTTTAGAATTCTCTAAATGGAATCTCTCCAGGACCTTATCGATGTAGGTACTCTGGCACAGCCCGAGAAGCCTCTTAGATCTATCCCGGTAGATCTTCACACCTAATACATAGGCTGCTTCTCCTAGATCTTTCATCTGGAAACATTTTCCTAACCATGCCTTAACAGCATGCAGTTCAGGAATATCGTTTCCAATGATCAAGATATCATCGACGTAGAGGATTAGGAATGTAATCACGCTCCCACTAAACCTCTTATATACACACGGGTCATCTTCGTTCTTGATGAAACCAAACTCAGAGATTGATTCATCAAAACGAATGTTCCAGCTTCTTGATGCTTGTTTCAGTCCATAAATGGACTTCTTTAACTTGCATATTTTATGACGATCTGATGGACTAGTGAAACCTTCCGGTTGTGTCATATACACATCCTCATCCAGATTTCCATTGAGGAAAGCTGTCTTCACATCCATCTGCCAGATCTCATAATCGTAATATGCAGCTATCGCGAAAAGAATCCGAATAGACTTAAACATGGCTACTGGTGAGAAAGTTTCATCATAATCTAACCCGTAGATTTGTTTGAAACCTTTCGCAACTAGCCTGCCTTTATAGGTAACCACGTTACCATCCATGTCAATCTTCTTCTTGAAGATCCATTTACAGCCTATAGGGATTACTCCCGGAGGCGGATCAACCAAATCCCAGACTTGGTTATCTGACATGGAGTCCATCTCGGCTCGCATAGCTTCAAGCCATCTAGCTGACTCCGGTCCACTGACCGCATCCGCATAAGTTAGGGGTTCATCATTATCAATGATGTAGACTCCGTCATAGCGCTCAGGCTGTCGACGGATCCTACCCGATCTTCGCGGTTCCCGTGATATTTGAGCCTCAGGTTGTTCAATAACCTGATCTACCGGCTCAGGCTCATCCAACTGTGCTTGACTACTTTGTCCTTCTTCTGGATTCTCATCCAGCTTTATTTCTCTCCCACTGGCCTCTTGCAGAAGAAATTCCTTCTCAAGAAATATGGCCGTCCGAGCAACAAAAACCTTGTTCTCCTTGGGATCGAAGAAATAATAACCCTTAGTTTCCTTAGGGTAACCGACAAAGATGCATTTGTCAGATCTGCTCTCTAGTTTCCCAGAGGCGAGCTTTTTGACATAAGCCTCGCAACCCCAGATCTTGATAAATGTCAAGCTAGGCTGTTTCCCATACCATAACTCATGTGGCGTCTTTGAAACTGCCTTGGATGGCACTCGGTTTAGTACCTTTGCAGCTGTTTCCAGTGCAAAACCCCAAAAGGAGTATGGAAGAGTAGCCTGACTCATCATAGAACGAACCATATCAAGTAACGTTCTATTTCTCCTCTCGGACACACCATTCCACTGCGGTGTTCCTGGCGGAGTGAGCTGTGAGATAATCCCACACTCTTTCAGATAGTCAGTAAACGCATGACTCAGGTATTCACCACCTCGATCAGAACGAAGTGTCTTGATATTTCGGCCTAACTGATTTTGTACTTCATTTTTGAACTCTTTGAACTTGTCAAAAGATTCATTTTTATGTCTCATTAAATAGACATACCCATACCTACTGAAATCATCAGTAAAGGTAATGAAGTACTGATAGCCACCTCTGGCTTGTTTACTAAAAGGCCCACACACATCACTGTGTATAAGGTCCAGTAAACCTGAAGCCCTTTGACCTTTGTGAAGAAAAGGTGACTTCGTCATTTTACCCATCAAACAAGCTTTGCATGTATCAATCTCCTCATAGGAGAAAGATCCCAGCAGTCCATGATTATGCAACCGCTTAATGCGCTTCTCGTTTATATGGCCTAAACGACTATGCCATAACAAGGTGCTGTCATCAGCATACTTGGCTTTCTTATTATCAATGTTTTGTATAGAATTTTCCATGTCCAACATGTATAACCCATTGTTAATTGAACCAGTCGCATACACAATATTATCATAAGTCAAAACACACTTTGAAATCTTGCATTCAAAGGCAAATCCTTTCCTGACAAGAGCAGGAATAGAGATAATATTCTTGGTAATACTGGGTACAAAGTAACAATTGTTTAATTCTAATACAATGCCAGATGGTAAAGTAATGAAATAGTCTCCTACAGCAACAGCAGCAACCCGTGCCCCGTTTCCAACTCGTAGGTCTACCTCATGCTGTCCCACCTGCCTTCTTCTCTTGAGTTCCTGCACATTTGAACAAATGTGAACTCCACATGCGGTGTCCAACACCCATGATATAGTAGAAGAAGATAACATGACCTCAGTCACATATATACCTGAGCCAGAAGCGATGCTTCCCCTCTTATCTCCTTGGAGCGCTTTACAGTCCTTTTTCCAGTGACCCAGCTGGCCACAGTGGAAACACCTGTTGTCCTTCGACCGCTTCACCTTCTGTTTCAGGGCCTTGCTGTAATTCTTGACAGGGGCCTTGCCCTTCTTCCCCTTCTTCTTGTTCCTAGAAGGAACCATTAAGACAGAGGTTGAAGGCTTACCCTTCAGAGTTTCCTCAGTTGTCAAGAGCATATTCAACAGCTCTGCCGGCGTACAATCGATTTTGTTCATATTATAGTTAATGATGAACGCATCGAAAGAAGGCGGAAGAGACTGTAGAATTATGTCTACAGCAAGCTCCTGGTTGATGGTATGCCCCAGTTTATCTAGAGCCTCCTTGTGCCCAATCATCTTGAGCACGTGAGCTCCCACTGGGCTCCCCTCAGCCAGTTTGCTCTGAAAGAAGAGCTTCGTCAGATTATAGCGCTCAGTCCTCGCCTGTGCAGCATACAGCATTTTGAGGTTCGCTATAATCTCTATAGCTGACATATCCTCATGCTGACGCTGCAGCGGTGGCGTCATAGACGCTAGCATCAGGCAAGCGACATCAATGCTATCATTGACGTGCTTTTCGTAGGCTTCCCGAACCGCCCTTGCGGCGTTCGGAGCGGGCTGCGGCGGTATCGCCGTCTCGAGGACATACAGTTTCCTCTCTGCCTTAAGAACAATCTTAAGGTGTCCGAACCAGTCAGAGAAGTTCGGCCCAGCAAACTTCTCCCTTTCCAGTAGGGATCGCACATTGAAGCTCATGGTGTTCGTTGCTGCAGGAATCTACAACAAGCAAGAACAGCAAGGTCAGTATCAATGTTTAGAATCAATCCAGGACTTAAGAAAGATTCTTTTCTCACTATTTTGTCTGACTGAAAAATCCAGTAAACAGTCCGAAAGAGTAATACTCTTTTAGTGAGATGGGATCCAGATTTCATACTTGGTCTCCGCGTCCCGCTCAGGCGAGATAAGATGCACAGAGATAACAAGCACTAATTTCTGGTAGGCTGTCCCAGCCAATCGCCAACCCGTGCGATTCCCCTTCATCTTGGCAATCCAGCAGACTGTGCCAACTGAGTTGGTACAACACAGTCTCTGATCCCAGAGATGGCTGCCTCCATGTGCTACCATATGCGCCACATATGTAGCCAACATGGTCAAGCTGACCTGACCTACTCCCTGGACCACCACGTGCTATGCTGAGCAACGAGAGGGGATAAATCCCAACTCTGTAACACGCAGGTGAAATCCAGCACCGTCTGAAGATAGATGGACGTGCCCACTGAGTGGGTTCAACACGGCTCCAACGATAATCAGAAAGGTGAGGTTTCGCGTCAGAAGGCTTACGAGCTTGATATATTAGCGTTGGATTTTATCGGTCTTTTATCTTCTTAACTATCATGCAAGTCCTATGGTGATAGCAGAAGATAAACTTAAACATGCAATTCTAATTATAAGCAATAAGAAGAAAGCATGATCTTATGTGGTAAAAGCCCATGAACCCTAGTAAGACCTTAATTTACTTAAGTCTTCACTTGAGCTCCTTGGCATCTCATCTGGTCCAACCTAGGGCCCTAGCGCCAAGAGCACCTCAGGTGCGTTACCAGCTGAATGCCCCTTTGGGATGTGTGCCTTTGCTCTTGTCTAATCAAATACATTTGATCTATCTAGACAAGGTTGACTCGCAGGTCAACTACATATTATAAATTAAGTACAATGTGATTCGCAGATCACAAATTAATTTACAATTTTAAATCCAGGCACGCAGGCCCCAGCACAGCACACAATAGGGCAACCCACATAAGACTAAATAAACAAGCAAATGGTTCAATCAACATGTGATCCAATCATCTTGAAATTAAAAGTTTTGAAAAACCCCATGGCATCAATTTTAATTTCCTTATGATCCCTATAACCTTACAATGGTCCATTGATGGGGATCCACTCATCCATCTAGCTAGATCCTTTGCCCTTGCATGCACCGAGTCCTAACTGACCCGAGTTGACCTAATGGTCAACCATGCATGCCCCAAGGGCTGAACCACCCCATGAGTTTTGGCAAGCGGGTGTGACCCCGGGCCTAACTCAAGTGTGCTCAGTAGTTGTCTCAACCAGACCTCGCTACACGCCCTAGATGCAGTCAACCTATAGCCACCTTGTGCTTGCGCATAGGTGCTATTGGGTCAACCCATCTGAGCTGTCAGATGGTCTGATCAGACTTGGATCTAACCTAGTGGTGACTTCAACCCCATCAACCCATCTAAGGGTTTATTGTAGGGACACCTTAGATCTAATCATGCGCGCAAGATGTAAGTTTGTTTTTAAAAACATCTAGTACATGCGCAAACAAACAAACAACATGCTTGATAACCCTTAGATCTAAGGGGGTCCCCTTCAAGGGGGAGCGCAAACTTCAGGGAGTCCCCTTCAAGGGGGAGCGCAAACTTCAGGGAGTCCCCTTCAAGGGGGAGCGCAAACTACATGTCATCAAATGATACATGCGCAACCTTCATGAAGCCATGATACAAGCGCAACTTTCATGAAACCAAACCAAGGTAAGCGCATCCAACATGTAAACAAAGTAGGCGCAACAAGTATGGATCACATTAGCAAACAAAATAGCATGCAAAGAGCCAAGCTCTGATACCAATTGAAGGAACCCCAAAGATAAAGGGGGCAAAAACCCTAAGCATGGCGCTAATGAAAAATGATGCAAGCGGAAGCAAGGGTTTTAAAATCGTTTGCATGCCAATTGTTCAACTATCAAAGATTGATAAGAACAAGATCATACCATAGCCATGTAGATGGTGCGGCTTGGAAGAAGAAAGACCGAAGGGATCTTCTCCAAAGAAATCACACACAAGGGATGAAAGCTTCCTCCTTGCGCAAGTCTTGTGCTAGCAAGATTGGCAAGCTCTTTCAACCGTGTGTAGGAGATTAGATGAAAAGGGCTGCCTTCTTTTTCGAGAGCTCTTCCTTCTTTTCGCAAGAACAACGCCTTCTCCAAGAGCAAGCCGTTTTCTCCACGCCCAAAGAGCAAAACCGAAAGCATTAGAGAGTAATCAAGCCATGAACGCATATGCGTTTAGCTTATGGAACTTTCCATAAATGGCAACGATTAAGAGTTGGCGTTCATGGTTCATGTTTCCATGAACCAAACGCAACCTCTTCTCCCTCTTGAACCAAGCGCTCAACCCATGAGCCGGTTCAATTTCATTGGTTCAATTTCGAAACCAAATCAGCCCAGAATTAAGTCTAGACCAAATTAGACCACAAGGTCCTAGATCTGACCCTTCATCATCTGACGCTTCTGATCGCACCGATCTAGCATCATCTCTCTCGATCGAAGCTTACCGATCTAAAGCTCTAATCAATCAAACATGATCAGACCAGATCTCACTTACAATCAGAGATTAAATCTCTTTAAACTGAACCAAAACAATTCAGTCCACACGATCTGACTTAAGGAAGCCATATCACCAAATTGTGCGACCCTGAGGGTTTCCTTTAAATGTCGGTAACGATAACTTACGTTATCACGATCAGTGAGGGGTATCTAGCAACACATCACTGTCTCCCGATATAAAGGAAAGAGTCTTCCAAGACTGCACCCAAAACACAGCACAAGTGTGACTCAATTCACAAGGCATACATGTGTCCTTTGCCACTGGATGTTCTTATTGGACAAGCATGTCAAGCTTGTAACTCCAATACGATGAGCATGATTAGATCAGATGAACATAGTCATCTGGGTATGGCCATACACTTCCTCAATCATCTCATATAGTGTGGCCCTATAGAACATCACACTCCTTAAACAAGGAGACGGCAATCCTTTATCTATCACAAGTGCCCTAACCTGATTCAAGCTCACCATCCAAGATAGTCTATAATCATTATATCTCAAATGATATTGAACTAGCTCAAGACAATGACAATCCTCATTTAGAAACACAAGTGATCTCAAGTCAGAGGACATGTGCCACTTGTTGCTTACAAGGATCATTCACATTGTGACAAGCAATGGAATATCCCAGTAGGGTCTGTCCAGTACATCCAATGTACCCATGAGTCTACATCTTATTCCATGCTCGAAGCATCCTATAAGATTAGCACTCATATTAGTCTCTATCATATCAAGGCTGTCTCATGTTCTCCAAGATATCTCGACTAAGGACTTATAGCCTGTCAGCCTAGCTGAACAGCTTTGAGACATTATTCAGAAGTACACTTATTACAGCAGACAAGGTAACAAGCTGAATAATAACCATGCCTTTTATAAACATAAGAGTTTATTACATGATACTATTACAATCCCAAAGGCCTCAAACATTAGCCTTAAGGGCATACTCCAACACTTTATAGGTAACCACGTTACCATCCATGTCAATCTTCTTCTTGAAGATCCATTTACAGCCTATAGGGATTACTCCCGGAGGCGGATCAACCAAATCCCAGACTTGGTTATCTGACATGGAGTCCATCTCGGCTCGCATAGCTTCAAGCCATCTCGCTGACTCCGGTCCACTGACCGCATCCGCATAAGTGAGGGGTTCATCATTTTCAATGATGTAGACTCCGTCATAGCGCTCAGGCTGTCGACGGATCCTTCCCGATCTTCGCGGTTCCCGTGATATCTGAGCCTCAGGTTGTTCAATAACCTGATCAACTGGCTCAGGCTCATCCAACTGTGCTTGACTACTTTGCCCTTCCTCTGGATTCTCATCCAACTTTATTTCTCTCCCACTGGCTTCTTGAAGAAGAAACTCCTTCTCAAGAAATATGGCCGTCCGAGCAACAAATACCTTGTTCTCTTTGGGATCGTAGAAATAATAACCCTTAGTTTCCTTAGGGTAACCGACAAAGATACATTTCTCAGATCTGCTCTCTAGTTTCCCAGAGGTGAGCTTTTTGACATAAGCCTCGCAGCCCCAGATCCTGATAAATGTCAAGCTCGGCTGTTTCCCATACCATAACTTATATGGCGTCTTAGAAACTGCCTTGGATGGCACTCGGTTTAGTACCTTTGCAGCTGTCTCCAGTAGCCTGACTCATCATAGAACGAACCATATCAAGTAACGTTCTATTTCTCCTCTCGGACACACCATTCCATTGCGGTGTTCCTGGCGGAGTGAGCTGTGAGATAATCCCACACTCCTTTAGATAGTCAGTAAACGCATGACTCAAGTATTCTCCACCTCGGTCAGAACGAAGTGCCTTGATATTTCGGCCTAGCTGATTCTGTACTTCATTCTTGAACTCTTTGAACTTGTCAAAAGATTCACTCTTATGTCTCATAAGATAGACATAACCATATCTACTGAAATCATCAGTAAAGGTAATGAAGTACGAATAGCCACCTCTGGCATGTTTACTAAATGGCCCACACACATCACTGTGTATAAGGTCAAGTAAACCTGAAGCCCTTTGACCTTTGTGAGAAAAAGGAGCCTTCGTCATTTTACCCATTAAACAAGCTTTGCATGTATCAATCTCCTCATAGGAGAAAGATCCCAGCAGTCCATGATCATGCAACCGCTTAATGCGTTTCTTGTTAATATGGCCTAAACGACTATGCCATAGCAAGGTGCTGTCATCAGCATACTTGGCTTTCTTATTATCAATGTTTTGTATAGAACATTCCATGTCCAACATGAATAACCCATTGTTAATTGAACCAGTAGCATAAACAATATTATCATAAGAAATTACACACTTTGAAATATTGCATTCAAAGGAAAATCCTTTCCTGACAAGAGCAGGAATAGAGATAATATTTTTAGTAATACTTGGAAAAAAATAACAATTATCCAGTTCTAGTACAAATCCAGATGGTAATGAGATGTAATAAGTTCCTACAGCAACAGCAGCAACCCGTGCCCCGTTTCCAACTCGTAGGTCCACCTCATGCTGTCCCACCTGCCTTCTTCTCTTGAGTTCCTGTACATTTGAACAAATGTGAACTCCACATGCAGTGTCCAACACCCATGAAATAGAAGAAGAGGATATCATGACTTCAGTCACAAATATACCTGAGCCAGAAGCGATGCTTCCCTTCTTGTCTCCTTGGGGCGCTTTACAGTCCTTTTTCCAGTGACCCAGCTGGCCACAGTGGAAACAGCTGTTGTCCTTCGACCGCTTCACCTTTTGTTTCAGAGCCTTACTGTAGTTCTTGACAGGGGCTTTGCCCTTCTTCCCCTTCTTCTTGTTCCTTGAAGGAACCATTAAGACAGAGGTTGAAGGCTTTCCCTTTAGAGTCTCCTCAGTAGTCAAGAGCATATTCAGCAGCTCTGCCGGAGTACAATCGATTTTGTTCATATTAAAGTTAATAATGAACGCATCGAAAGAGGGCGGGAGAGACTGCAGAATAATGTCTACAGCAAGCTCCTGATTGATGGTGTGCCCCAGTTTCTCCAGAGCCTCCTTGTGCCCAATCATCTTGAGCACGTGAGCTCCCACTGGGCTCCCTTCAGCCAGTTTGCTCTGAAAGAAAAGCTTTGTCAGATTATAGCGTTCTGTCCTCGCCTGTGCAGCATACAACATCTTGAGGTTCGCTATAATCTCTATAGCCGACATATCCTCATGCTGACGCTGCAGCGGTGACGTCATAGACGCTAGCATCAGGCAAGCGACATCAATGCTATCATTGACATGCTTTTCATAGGCATCCCGAACCGCCCTTGCGGCGTTCGCAGCGGGTTGAGGCGGTATAGCCGTCTCGAGGACATACAGTTTCCTCTCTGCCTTAAGAACGATCTTAAGGTGTCCGAACCAGTCTGAGAAGTTTGGCCCAGCAAACTTCTCCCTTTCCAGTAGGGATCGCACATTGAAGCTCATGGTGTTCGTTGCTGCAGGAATCTACAACAATGCAAGAACAGCAAGGTCAGTATCAATGTTTAGAATCAATCCAGGACTTAAGAAAGATTCTTTTCTCACTATTTTATCTGACTGAAAAATCCATTAAAACAGTCCGAAAGAGTAACACTCTTTTAGTGAGATGGGATCCAGATTTCATACTTGGTCTCCGCGTCCCGCTCAGGCGAGATAAGATGCACAGAGAGTACAAGCACTAATCTCTGGTAGGCATTCCCTACCAATCGCCAACCCGTGCGATTCCCCTTCATCCGGGCAATCCAGCAGACTGTGCCAACTGAGTTGGTACAACACAGTCTCTGACCCCACAGATGGCTGCCTCCATATAGCTACCATATGCCCCATATGTAGCCTACATGGTCAAGCTGACCTGACCTACTCCCTGGACCACCACGTGCTATGCTGAGCAACGAGAAGTGATAAATCCCTTCTCTGTAACACGCAGGTGAAATCACACACCGTCTGAAGATAGATGGGCGTGCCCACTGAGTGGGTACAACACGGCCCCAACGATAGTCAGAACAGTGAGGTTTCGCGCCAGAAGGCATTACGTGCTTGATATTTTAGCGTTGGATTTTAACGGTCTTTTATCTTCTTACTATCAGGCAAATCCTATGGCTATAGCAGAAGATAAATAACTCATGCAATTCTAAGTATTTAGAAAATAAAAGAAAGCATGGATCTTATGTGGTAAAAGCCCATAGAGCCTAAGTAAGACCTTAAATCAACTTAAGTCTTCACTTGCTCTTCTTGGCATCAATTTTGAAAACCCATTGGCATCAATTTTAATTTTCTTATGTGCCCTACAACCTTACAATGGTCCATTGATAGGGATCCACTCATCAATCTAGTTAGATCCATGCCCTTGCATGCACCAAGTCCTAACTGACTCGAGTTGACCTAATGGTCAACCATGCATGCGCCAAGGGCTGAACAACCAACATGAGTTCTGGCAAGCGGGTGTGACCCCGGGCCTAACTCATGTGTGTTCACTGGTTGTCTCAACCAGACCTCGCTACACGCCTGTGATGCAATCGACCTATAGCCACCTCGTGCTTGCGCACAGGTGCCATCTGGTCGATCCATCTAGGCTGTCAGATGGTCTGATCAGACTAATTGGATCTATACTAGATGATGCTTTCAACCCCATCAACCCGTCTAAGGGTTTATAGTAAGCGCCTCTTAGATCTAGTAAACGCGCAAGTCATCAAGTTTTGTGAAAACTTCAAGAACAACATGCGCAACTATCATACTAGCGCCAATATAAATAAATCTCATACATGCGCAACATGAACATACTATCAACTAGTATAATCGCATGAAGAGAAATCTTAGATCTAAGCATCAAGCATACATGGATCACACAAAGCAATCATATTTGCATGCATAAAACCTGCTCTGATACCAATTTGAAGGACCCCTTTCAAGAGGGGGGCGAAACCCTAAACATGCGCATATGGAAGCCTTTTGCATGGGCGGAAATAGGGCTTCAAGAATCGCATGCATCATATATGATCAACTTGAAATTGCATATATCTTAAATCGAATCATACCATAGCCATGAGGAAGATGGCGACTTGGAAGTAGAGAACAAAAATTGATCTCCTCCAAAAGGCGCGCACACAAGAAGAAGTTGGCTTTCTCCTTGTCGTCCTTTGTGCTAGCAAAGGGCTTCAAGAGTCCTTATCGCTTGAAGGAGAATCCTTGGATGTCTTCTTGGCTTGCCGAATACCTCCACTTCACTCTCGGCGATGAGACACACTCAAGAGCTCTACTTCGCCCAAGAGAGAAGCATTGAAGCAAAGGCGTTTTCTTGGCTTGTGGCGTTGAGGCGTTGAGGCTTCCAAATATGGTAAGCCTTCACTCTCGCGCGTTCACGCTTAGTGAACTAATCAAAACGCCTAATTACTTGAACCATGCGTTCACACTCTTGAACCGGTTCAATTGACTTTGGTTCAACGACCAAATCAAACCAAGACCAAACCAAGACATGCCATGGTCTAAATCTAATATGAACCAAGAAGGTTCAAGATCTAACCATTCATATCCAGATGCACTTGATCTCACCGATCTAGCATCAATACTCTCGATCGAAGCTTACCGATCTAAAGCTCTAATCAATCAAACATGATCAGACCAGATCTCACTTACAATCAGAGTCTAAACTCCTTTTAACTGAACCAAAACAATTCAGTCCACACGATCTGACATAAGAAAGCCATATCATCAAATTGTGCGACCCTGAGGGTTTCCTTTAAATGTCGGTAACGATAACTTACGTTATCACGATCAGTGAGGGGTATCTAGCAACACATTACTGTCTCCCGATATAAAGGAAAGAGTCTTCCAAGACTACACCCAAACCATAGCACAAGTGTGAATCAACTTCACAAGGCATGCATGTATCCTTTGCCACTGGATGTTCTTATTGGACAAGCAGGTCAAGCTTGTAACTCCAATATGATGAGCATGATTAGATCAGATGAACATAGTCACCTGGGTATGGCCATACACTTTCTCAATCATCTCATCTAGGGGGGCCCCTTCAGAACATCACTCTCCAAACAAGGAGACGGCAATCCTATATCTATCACTAGTGCCCTAACCTGACTCATGATCATTATCCAAGATAGTCTATAACCATTATGTTTCAAATGATATCGAACTACCTCAAAACAATGACAATCATCATTTAGAAACACAAGTGATCTCAAGTCAGAGGACATGTGCCACTTGATGCAAAACAAGGATTATTCACATTGTGACAAGCAATTGAATATCCTAGTAGGGTCTGTCCAGTACATCCAATGTACCCATGAGTCTACATCTTATTCCATGCTCGAAGCATCCTATAAGATTAGAACACATATTAGTCTCAATCATATCAAGGCTGTCTCATGTTCACCAAGATATCTCGACTAAGGACAATACAACATGTCAGCCTAGCTGAACAGCATTGAGACATTATTCAGAAGTACACTTATTGTAGCAGACAATGTAACAAACTGAATAACAACCATTGCCTTTATAAACATAAGAGTTTATATACATGATACTGATAGAATCCCAAGGCCTCAAACATTAGCCTTAAGGGCATACCCCAACAGCTCTCCCAATTCTTCTCTAAGCCACAAATGATCTCTATAAAAGAGACCCTAGCCCGCCCCTCTCGTGGCACTAATTCCTCTTGGAGGCGTGGAGACAAGTGGAGGGGCGAAAGCTTGGGGTTCTTAGAGATTTTCTCCTCTTCTTCCATCAAAACTAAAGAGATCTTCTTCCCTTGGCGCTTCCCCACCTTGGTGATTGGCGCAAGTGTTCAAGAGGAACTCCCTTGGCGTGGATCTTCTTCCCGAGGCTAGCACTGGGCATGGAAGAAGAAAACTCAAAGCATCCGTGTGTGTGAGACTGCAGAGGGCGCACACTTGGGCGCCTACATCGACATCGTCTGAAATTGCTTCAAGGTACCTTCTCATCTCATCATGTCGACTCCCTCGCATGACGATCTTCACTGGGTTTTTGGGACTAGCCTGTTTCGGGGTTATTCTTCCACTGTGCTTTCTATGAAAATTTTTTAAAATATCCCCGGGGTTTTCCAACAGCCCATCCTCTACACTTGTGCAGACACAGACTGCTTCGAGACTTCTCTTCTCCATGCATGTGCTAGCTTCGGGAGAGAGATCCACGCCAAGGGAGTATGGCACCTTGCTTGCGCCAACTTCGTAGAAGATGCACCAAAGGGGGCTGATCACTTTTAGTTGCGCCAACATCAAAGTCCTGACAACTTAAAGTATGTTGTTCTCCTTCTTCCTATGATGTGCCACCACCAAGGAAAGCACGAGGCAAGATGAAGAAGACCCACAAACTCCCGCTTACTCCAATGAAAGTATGTTATCCCCTTAGAAGAAGGGGGTGACAACTTGCTTAGGAGGCGCCAAGAAGAGGATGAGGTTCGGCTAGGTTATGAGGGGAGAGGGAGACCTAGGCAGCTAGGGCTTCAAATTAAGAGATGTGTAGATGTATGTGCCTAGCCCCTACTTAAATAGATTTCAAACGCATGAGCCCATCAACTTAAGTCGCAATATTTATATTTATATTTAAAATAAGTTATGGCCCCCACCACTCAAGTCATGAATGAATGAATGAATTAATTAATTAATTTAATATATCGTAATATAATATTTAGATAGGCGACTAAAGTCTGTGGGTTCATACAGATCAAGTTAATAAAGCCACCGTAACACATTGGTGCTAACCCGAGTTTTGACCCGTCGACTAAGACTTAGTCAACTGGAGTCAAAAGTGTCACATGAGGTCAACCGGGGTTAACTTGATCACTGAAGTCTATAAGGTTCCTATGGACTCATAACATGCATCCGCAATGCATAATATTCCCAAATAGATCCGAATTATCCATAGATTGGATCTTAGGCTATCCGATCAATACAAAGTCTCTAGCATCTAAGTGTGCGACTCTGCAGGTTCATCAGATATTGGTAGTGATGACCTAATCATCACAAGAAATGAGTGGCATATAGCAGTGCATCGCTGCTACCCAAGTCATCGAAATAAATATCGTCATCGACAACCTCAAAACTATGATAAGATATACAAGTATACATGCCCCTTTTTCAGGCTGATTGATGCGTTGCATTTACATCGTATTTTTGCCTATATTTTAGATCATATTTTGGGCTTAATTGAATGATTTTATGCAATTTTTAATGTTTTTACTTCACTTTGGATAGAATCTTCACTTTTTCTTATTTTTATGAAAATGTAGGTAAAATGGAATAAAAATGATGAATTTCGAGATTTTTGAGGCCATATTATGATTCCCGAGGAAATCACGAACTTACATGTCAAATTTGGAGTCAAAATAGTGAAGAACGCGAAAATTATGGCCTTGGCCATAATTATGGGTCAGCTATAATCTTGAGTTCGAGCACAGGACGAAATACGGCTAAGTATAGAAGTTCACATAAACTTTCACGGGTGAGGCCGTAAATCCATTACGGGCCATGAATATTTCTGTGACTTAAAATACTGTACACACAGAAGGATTTACAGCCGTGGCCGTGAACATGTTACAGACCGTGAAAATGTCCACCCTTTCGCTTTTTCACTCGATTTGACTCCAAATTAAACTAGAATTGAACCAAACTCTCCAGAAACCTTCCCACATGGGTTCTATACTGATTAGACTATAAAAGGAAGGGTTTTGGAAGGGTTTCGGGGGCTTCTTGGCATGAAAACGAACGGCTATAGCGGCAACGGCGGAAATCAATTTTAGGGTAGAAATCCGGCGAGAGAGCACGAAAAGGAGGGGTTTGATCACTTCATCTTCATCACCAGATCAAAGGGAAGAGTTCTAAATACTTTCCTAGTGTCTCTTTGCATTATTTTAGAGAGATTACATGTTGAATTCATCGATGAACACGCTGTTTGTTATGAACATGAACGTGTAAACCATATTTTTGGGATTTGGGGAATAGCCCGTTGACGATTTATGGATTGAATATATTGTTTCAAATATTTTACATGAATTTTATAGATTTGATTTGATTAGAATTGTACGTATCTCGCTTTAATACTCTGGCCGCGTCTTAGTGTTGGAACCCCTTTCTAGAGGGGGGCGAAACCCAGCATGGCGCATATTCAGTTTTCAAGCAGCGGATAGGGTCTCTAAGAATCGCATGCACCTTATATAATCAACTTAAAGAAAACCCGAATGCATAAGAGGTGATTCGATCCATACCATTGCCATTTCTAGATGGCGGCTTGGAAGCAAAGATCAAACGAGATCTTCTCCTTGTCGTCACACACAAGATGATGTCGCTATCTCTCTTGGTGCTCCTTGTGCTAGCAAGGTTCCAAGAGGTCCTTTGACGAGTGAAGGGAAAATGAGATGTCAATCTTTCTTGGCCGAATCCTCCTCAAGCGTCAAGCGTCAAGCGTCGCCACACTCACACAACAATCTCGAGAGGAATATGGGCGAGAGGAAAAATAAGTTGAAGTGGCGAAAATAGAGAATACTCTATTCGGACGAGAGCACCCACCAAATGGAGATCATGGTTACTAAAAATAGTAACCACTCCTCACCCCAACGTTCACGCCAAGTGAACTTGTCGCCAACTCCTCTCCCCTTGAACCATGCGCTCATCAAGTGAGCCGGTTCACTTTGGTTCGGTTTAAGAACCAATCAAGCCAATGATCTAGTCTAGATCTTAAATAAACCCTAAGGTTCCCGATCTAACCGTCGATCTCCTCGATGCCCCTGATCTGACCGATCTGGCATCTATTCTCTCGATCGAAGCTTACCGATCTTAAGCCCTAATCAATCAAACATGATCAGACCAGATCTCACTTACAATCAGAGACTAATTCCCTTTAAACTGAACCCAAACAATTCAGTCCACACGATCTGACTTAAGTAAGCCATATCATCAAATTGTGCGACCCTAAGGGTTTCCTTTAAATGTCGGTAACGATAATTCTCATTATCACGATCAGTGAGGGGTATCTAGCAACACATCACTATCTCCCGATATAAAGAAATGAGTCTTCCAAGACTACACCCAAAAACAGCACAAGTGTGAATCAAATCACAAAGCATACATATTTCCTTTGCCACTGGATGTTCTTATTGGACAAGCCTGTCAAGCTCGTAACTCCAATATGATGAGCATGATTAGAACAGATGAACACTGTCACCTGGGTATGGCCATACACTTTCTCAATCATCTTATCCAGGGGGCCCCTTTAGAACATCACACTCCTTAAACAAGGAGACGGCAATCCTATGTCTATCACTAGTGCTCTAACCTGACTCAAGCTCACCATCCAAGATAGTCTATAATCATTATGTTTCAAATGATATTGAACTACCTCAAAATAATGACAATCATCATTTAGAAAACACAAGTGATCTCAAGTCAGAGGAAATGTGCCACTTGTCTTAATCAAGGAATATTCACATTGTGACAAACAATTGAACATCCTAGTAGGGTCTGTCCAGTACATCCAATGTACCCATGAGTCTACATCTTATTCCATGCTCGAAGCATCCTATAAGATTAGAACACATATTAGTCTCAATCATATCAAGGCTGTCTCATGTTCACCAAGATATATCGACTAAGGACATAATAGCATGTCAGCCGAGCTGAACAGCTTTGAGACATTATTCAGAAGAACATATATTGCAGCAGACAATGTAGCTAACTGAATAACAACCATGCCTTTATAAACATAACAGTTTATTACATGATACAAATACATTCCCATAGGCCTCAAACATTAGCCTTAAGGGCATACCCCAACACTTAGATGTTGCGAAAAGGACCGAGAGGTGAATCGCAACGTCAGAACTATTCTTTTCAAACCTACGAATCCGATCATGAGTGTAGTTCGGATTCGTTTGAAGGATTCACGTGGTTTTTAATTGAACTTAATGGGTCTAATTATGTTAACTGTCACGAGAGTAGGGAGTTAGCATAGTTAGATACCAGATTACGCTTCGAGAGGAGGTAATATGTACATTGAAAAATCCCTTTCAAAACTATAATTTTTTCATCAAAGATTTTTTTTTATTAAATTCATAATCGTCAGCGTGGTGAAACCCTAAATCCGGATTTTATCCGAACTAATTTTTACCAAAAAACGTTGCCTCTATTTCTTTTATTTGTACTTAGAAGTGTCCAAAACAAAAACCACATATTTGATTCGTCTATATATAGATCAATTGTGTAATCGGTACTTGACCGCCAGATCCTCGTTGGGAACGATATCTTTCTTTATTACTTCGATAAATCCGTTCATTTGCGGATCGCTATCAAGTTTTTAGCGTCGTTGCTAGGGATCAGGTGAAAGATCCCCTAACATAGGGGGGGGGTGAAACCCTAGATAGGCGCATGTATTTTTTCTTTTAAGCAGCGGAAAGGGGGTTTCTAGGATCTTTTGATGCATGCATTATAATCAACTTAAAACCGATTGCACAAGAGATAGAACCATACCATTGCCATCGGTTTGATGGTGTCTTGGAATCAAAGACGCAAGTGCCTCTTCTCCTTAGATGACACACACAATGAGAAGGCGACTACTTCCTTGGGGACTTTGTGCTAGCAAATCTTCAAGGAGTCCTTCGTATGGAGGGAATGAGAGAAACTTGCTTGCTTAGTCCTCGACTCTTCAAAAGCGTGAAGCAGAGGTTCCACACGAGAGAAGGCGACAGGAATAGAAGTGAGTCGACAAGAGATGCGCTCCACACAAGACATGGAGGCGTGGTTGCTAAAAATAGCCAACTTACTCTTTCATGCGATCATGTGTTCATGCATTTCGAACCAATCGCATTTTTCCTCTCTATTCTTTAAACCAAGTGCTCATCCATGAGCCGGTTCATTTGAATTTGGTTCAATAACCAAATAAACCAAGAAACCAGTCCAGACCATAATAAACACTTAGGTTCTTGATCTGACCGTCGATCTCTTGATGCTCCTGATCTAACTGATCTAGCATCCATTCTCTCGATCGAAGCTTACCGATCTCAAGCCCTAATCAATCAAACATGATCAGACCAGATCTCACTTACAATCAGAGATTAAATCCCTTTAAACTGAACCCAAATAATTCAGTCCACACGATCTGACTTAAGTAAGCCATATCATCAAATTGTGCGACCCTGAGGGTTTCCTTTAAATGTCGGTAACGATAACTCACGTTATCACGATCAGTGAGGGGTATCTAGCAACACATCACTGTCTCCCGATATAAAGGAAAGAGTCTTCCAAGACTACACCCAAACCACAGTACAAGTGTGAATTCAACTCACTAAGCATACATATTTCCTTTGCCACTGGATGTTCTTATTGGACAAGCGTGTCAAGCTTGTAACTCCAATATGACAAGCATGATTAGATCAGATGAACATAGTCACCTGGGTATGGCCATACACTTTCTCAATCATCTCATCCAGGGGGGCCCCTTTAGAACATCACACTCCTTAAACAAGGAGACGGCAATCCTATGTCTATCACTAGTGCCCTAACCTGATTCAAGCTCATTATCCAAGATAGTCTATAATCATTATGTTTCAAATGATATTGAACTACCTCAAAACAATGACAATCATCATTTAGGAAACACAAGTGATCTCAAGTCAGAGGAAATGTGCCACTTGTTGCAATCAAGGATTATTCACATCGTGACAAACAATTGAACATCCTAGTAGGGTCAGTCCAGTACATCCAATGTACCCATGAGTCTACATCTTATTCCATGCTCGAAGCATCCTATAAGATTAGAACACATATTAGTCTTAACCATATCAAGGCTGTCTCATGTTCACCAAGATATCTCGACTAAGGACTTAACTGCATGTCAGCCTAGCTGAACAGCTTTGAGACATTATTCAGAAGAACATATATATTGCTGCAGACAATGTAGCTAACTGAATAACAACCATGCCTTTATAAACATATAAGTTTATACAAATGATACTGTTACAATCCCAAGGCCTCAAACATTAGGCTTAAGGGCATACCCCAACAATCTCCCACTTGCACTTAATCTAATGGTTGAGAAATCTCAAACCCATGTTATTACAGTGCTTCTCATGCTTCTGCTGCGCCAGAGGCTTGGTAAGCGGGTCTGCCAGATTGTCATCCGTATGAACCTTGCAAACTTTGATCTCGCCACGATCTATGATCTCCCTGATCAAGTGAAACTGTCTCTGTATGTGCTTGGACTTCTGGTGCGACCGTGGTTCCTTTGCTTGTGCGATTGCTCCAGTGTTATCACAGAAGATAACCAAAGGATCTGCACTCGAAGGAACAACACCAAGTTCTCTCACGAACTTACGAATCCACACTGCCTCCTTGGATGCTTCCGAGGCTGCAACATACTCGGCTTCTGTTGTGGAATCAGCAACAGTTGACTGTTTGAAACTCTTCCACACCACTGCTCCTCCATTCAAGCTAAAAACATAGCCTGATTGCGATCGGAAATCATCCTGGTCTGACTGGAACGAAGCGTCAGTATATCCTTCAATACTGAGTTCTTCCTGACCACCATATATCAAGAACATATCTTTGGTCCTCTGCAGATATTTTAAAATGTTCTTGACTGCAATCCAGTGCGCCATACCTGGATTACTTTGGAACCGACTGGTCACGCTTAACCCGTAAGCAACGTCTGGGCGAGTACACAACATCGCATACATAATGGATCCAATAGCCGAAGCATAAGGCGTATTGTCCATTTCATCTTTCTCAGTCTGTGTTTGTGGACACTGACTCTTCGAAAGATTCAGACCATGTCTGACTGGAAGATATCCTCTTTTAGAATTCTCTAAATGAAATCTCTCCAGGACTTTATCGATGTAAGTACTCTGGCACAGCCCGAGAAGCCTCTTAGATCTATCCCTGTAGATCTTCACACCTAATACATAGGCTGCTTCTCCTAAATCTTTCATCTGGAAACATTTCCTTAACCATGCCTTAACGGCATGCATTTCAGGAATGTCATTTCCAATGATCAAGATATCATCGACGTAGAGGACTAGGAAAGTAATTACGCTCCCACTAAACCTCTTATATACACACGGGTCATCCTCGTTCTTGATGAAACCAAACTCAGAGATTGATTCATCAAAACGAATATTCCAGCTTCTAGATGCTTGTTTAAGTCCATAAAAAGACTTCTTTAACTTGCATATCTTATGACGATCTGATGGATTAGTGAAACCTTCTGGTTGTGTCATATACACATCCTCATCCAGATTTCCATTAAGGAAAGCTGTCTTCACATCCATTTGCCAAATCTCATAATCATAATATGCAGCTATCGCGAAAAGAATCCGAATAGACTTAAACATAGCTACAGGTGAGAAAGTTTCATCATAATCTATCCCGTAGATTTGTTTGAAACCTTTCGCAACTAGCCTGCCTTTATAGGTAACCACGTTACCATCCATGTCAATCTTCTTCTTGAAGATCCATTTACAGCCTATAGGGATAACTCCCGGAGGCGGATCAACCAAATCCCAAACTTGGTTATCTGACATGGAGTCCATCTCGGCGCGCATAGCTTCAAGCCATCTCGCTGACTCCGGTCCACTGACCGCATCCGCATAAGTGAGGGGTTCATCATTATCAATGATGTAGACTCTGTCATAGCGCTCAGGCTGTCGACGGATCCTTCCCGATCTTCGCGGTTCCCGTGATATCTGAGCCTCAGGTTGTTCAATAACCTGTTCTACCAGCTCAGGCTCATCCAACTGTGCTTGCGCACTTTGTCCTTCCTCTGGATTCTCATCCAGCTTTATTTCTCTCCCACTGGCCTCTTGCAGAAGAAACTCCTTCTCAAGAAATATAGCCGTCCGAGCAACAAATACCTTGTTCTCTTTGGGATCGTAGAAATAATAACCCTTAGTTTCCTTAGGGTAACCGACAAAGATACATTTGTCAGATCTGCTCTCTAGTTTCCCAGAGGCGAGCTTTTTGACATAAGCCTCGCTACCCCAGATCCTGATAAATGTCAAGCTCGGCTGTTTCCCATACCATAACTCATATGGCGTCTTAGAAACTGCCTTGGATGGCACTCGGTTTAGTACCTTTGCAGCTGTTTCCAGTGCAAATCCCCAAAAGGAGTAAGGTAGAGTAGCCTGACTCATCATAGAACGAACCATATCAAGTAACGTTCTATTTCTCCTTTCGGACACACCATTCCATTGCGGTGTTCCTGGCGGAGTGAGCTGTGAGATAATCCCACACTCCTTCAGATAGTCAGTAAATTCTCGACTTAGGTATTCTCCACCTCGATCAGAACGAAGTGCCTTGATATTTCGGCCTAGCTGATTTTGTACTTCATTCTTGAACTCTTTGAACTTGTCTAAAGATTCACTTTTATGTCTCATTAGATAGACATACCCATACCTACTGAAATCATCAGTAAAGGTAATGAAGTACTGATAGCCACCTCTGGCATGTTTACTAAATGGCCCACACACATCACTGTGTATAAGGTCAAGTAAACCTGAAGCCCTTTGACCTTTGTTAGAAAAAGGTGACTTCGTCATTTTACCCATTAAACAAGCCTTGCATGTATCAATCTCCTCGTAGGAGAATGATCCCAGCAGTCCATGATCATGCAACCGCTTAATGCGCTTCTTGTTAATATGGCCTAAACGACTATGCCATAGCAAGGTGCTGTCATCAGCATTCTTGGCTTTCTTAATATCAACATTTTGTATAGAATTTTCCATGTCCAACATGTATAATCCATTGTTAATTGAACCAGTTGCATAAACAATATTATCTAAAGATAAAACACACTTTGAAATATTGCATTCAAAGGAAAATCCCTTCCTGACAAGAGCAGGAATGGAGATAATATTCTTAGTAATACTGGGAACAAAGTATCAACTGTTTAATTCTAATACAATTCCAGATGGCAAAGAGATGAAATAGTCTCCTACAGCAACAGCAGCAACCCGTGCCCCGTTTCCAACTCGTAGGTCCACCTCATGCTGTCCCACCTGCCTTCTTCTCTTGAGTTCCTGTACATTTGAACAAATGTGAACTCCACATGCAGTGTCCAACACCCATGATATAGAAGAAGATGAAACCATGACTTCCGTCACGTATATACCTGAGCCAGAAGCAAGGCTTCCCCTCTTGTCTCCTTGGAGCGCTTTACAGTCCTTTTTCCAGTGACCCAGCTGGCCACAGTGGAAACACCTGTATTCCTTGGACCGCTTAACCTTCTGTTTCAGAGCCTTGCTGTAACTCTTGACAGGGGTCTTGCCCTTCTTCCCCTTCTTCTTGTTCCTCGAAGGAACCATCAAGACAGAGGTTGAAGGCTTACCCTTCAGAGTTTCCTCAGTAGTCAAGAGCATATTCAGCAGCTCTGCCGGAGTACAATCGATTTTGTTCATATTAAAGTTAATAATGAACGCATCGAAAGAAGGCAGAAGAGACTGCAGAATAATGTCTACAGCAAGCTCCTGGTTGATGGTATGCCCCAGTTTTTCTAGAGCCTCCTTGTGCCCAATCATCTTGAGCACGTGAGCTCCCACTGGGCTCCCTTCAGCCAGTTTGCTCTGAAAGAACAGCTTTGTCAAATTATAGCGTTCTGTCCTCGCCTGTGCAGCATACAGCATCTTGAGGTTTGCTATCATGTCTATGGCAGACATATCCTCATGCTGACGCTGCAGCGGTGGCGTCATAGACGCTAGCATCAGGCAAGCGACATCAATGCTATCATTGACGTGCTTTTCATAGGCTTCCCGAACCGCCCTTGCGGCGTTCGGAGTGGGCTGAGGCGGTATCGCCGTCTCGAGGACATACAGTTTCCTCTCTGCCTTAAGAACGATCTTAAGGTGTCCGAACCAGTCTGAGAAGTTCGGCCCAGCAAACTTCTCCCTTTCCAGTAGGGATCGCACATTGAAGCTCATGGTGTTCGTTGCTGCAGAAATCTACAACAATGCAAGAACAGCAAGGTCAGTATCAATGTCAAGAATCAATCAGGACTTAAGAAAGATTCTTTTTCTCACTATTTTATCTGGCTGAAAAACCCAGCAAAACAGCCCGAAAGAGTAGAACTCTTTTAGTGAGATGGGATCCAGATTTCATACTTGGTCTCCGCGTCCCGCTCAGGCGAGATAAGATGCACAGAGAGTACAAGCACTAATCTCTGGTAGGCAGTCCCTGCCAATCGCCTACCTGTGCGATTCCCCTTCATCTGGGCAATCCAGCAGACTGTGCCAACTGAGTTGGTACAACACAATCTCTGACCCCACAGATGGCTGCCTCCATGCGCTACCATATGCGCCACATATGTAGCCTACATGGTCAAGCTGACCCGACCTACTCCCTGGACCACCACGTGCTATGCTGAGCAACGAGAAGCGATAAATCCCTTCTCTGTAACACGCAGGTGTAATCCCGCACCGTCTGAAGATAGATGGACGTGCCCACTGAGTGGGTACAACACGGCTCCAACGATAATCAGAACAGTGAGGTTTCGCGTCAGAAGGCATACGAGCTTGATATTTTAGCGTTGGATTTTAACGGTCTTTTATCTTCTTCACTATCATGCAATTCCTATGGTGATAGCAGAAGATAAATAAATCATGCTGTTCTACTTATTAAACAATAAAAGAAAGCATGAATCTTATGTGGTAAAAGCCCATAGCCCTAGTAAGACCTTAAGAACTTAAGTCTTCACTTGCTTTTCTTCATGGGGCTTTTGCTGCTCATCTGGCCCAAACCAGGGCCCAAGCGCCATCTGCAGCTCAGGTGCACCCACCAGGTAAATGCGCCTGGTCCTAGGGTCGAACCCTAGACCTCCCACCTGGTCAAGCCTCTGCTGCATGCGCCTCTGCCAAATGTGCTCTGTGCTCTTGTCTGATTAATTTACAAATTAATCTATCTAGACAAGGTTGACTCGCAGGTCAATTACATTTTATAAATTAAATGCAATGTGATGCGCAGATCACAATATAAAAATTAATTTACAAAATTAACCAGGCACGCAGGCCCCAGCACAGCACACATTAAAACACGGGCAGCCCACATAAGATTAAATAAACATACATATGCATCAATCAACATGTGATCCATTCATGAAAATTAAATTTCGAAAACCCCTTGGGATCAATTTTAATTTTCCTTATTTGCCCTACTACCTTACAATGGTCCATTACTAGGGATCCACTCATCAGATCTAGTCAGATCCACTGCCCATTCATGCACCAAGTCCTAACTGACTTGAGTCGACCAAAAGGCCAACCATGCATGCGCCAAGGGCTGAACAACCACACTGAGGTCTGGCAAGCGGGCGTGAGCCCGGGCCTAACTCATGTGCGTTCATAGGTTGTCTCAACCAGACATCGCTACACGCCTGTCTGCAGTCGACTTATAGCTGTTGGGGTATGCCCTTAAGGCTAATGTTTGAGGCCTTGGGATTGTATAAGTATCATGTAATAAACTCTTATGTTTATAAAAGGCATGGTTATTATTCAGGTTGTTACCTTGTCTGCTGTAATAAGTGTACTTCTGAATAATGTCTCAAAGCTGTTCAGCTGGGCTGACATGCTCTTTGTCCTTAGTCGAGATATCTTGGTGAACTTGAGACAGCCTTGATATGATTGAGACTAATATGAGTGCTAATCTTATAGGATGCTTCGAGCATGGAATAAGATGTAGACTCATGGGTACATTGGATGTACTGGACAGACCCTACTGGGATATTCCATTGCTTGTCACAATGTGAATGATCCTTGTAAGCACTAAGTGGCACATGTCCTTTGACTTGAGATCACTTGTGTTTCTAAATGATGATTGTCATTGTCTTGAGGTAGTTCAATATCATTTGAAACATAATGATTATAGACTATCTTGGATGGTGAGCTTGAGTCAGGTTAGGGCACTTGTGATAGATAAAGGATTGCCGTCTCCTTGTTCAAGGAGTGTGATGTTCTAAAGGGGCCCCCCTTGTATGAGATGATTGAGATAGTGTATGGCCATACCCAGATGACTATGCTCATCTGATCTGATCATGCTCATCGTATTGGAGTTACAGGCTTGACATGCTTGTCCAATAAGAACATCCAGTGGCAAAGGAATCATGCATGCCTTGTGAGTTGATTCACACTTGTGCTATGGTTTGGGAGTAGTCTTGGAAGACTCTTTCCTTTATATCGGGAGACAGTGATGTGTTGCTAGATACCCCTCACTGATCGTGATAACGTAAGTTATCGTTACCGACATTTAAAGGAAACCCTCAGGGTCGCACAATTTGATGATATGGCTTACTTAAGTCAGATCGTATGGACTGGATTCTTTGGTTCAGTTTAAAGGGGATTTAATCTCTGATTGTAAGTGAGATCTGGTCTGATCATGTTTGATTGATTAGGGCTTGAGATCGGTAAGCTTCGATCGAGAGAGGTGATGCTAGATCGGAGAGATCAGGGGCATCAGGAGATGAATGGTTAGATCATGAGCCTTGGGGTTCGATTTGGTCTAGACCAAGTGGCTTGAGCTATTTCGGTTTGGTTTGATGAACCAAATTCGATTGAACGATTTGGATTGAACCGGTTCACAAATGTGAACGCTTGGTTCAATGCCAATATGCGTTCTTGAAGTGGCTTGAACGCTTGGCTTGATTCTCTTCCACTTATGGAAAGTAATCAAAGCCGGTTATGCTTCAACGCCAAAACGCATAAGCGTTGGCTTCTTCACTTCAACGCTCATCATCCTTTTCGTTGGGTGGTTGACGGGTGGTTGACGAAGGTGGGAGAGAAGCAAGAGAAGCTCTCGGCCAAGAAAGGGAATCATCTCATCATCCCTTCCATTCGACAAAAAGAAAAGCTTGGGTGTCTTGCTAGCACAAGGGACCGCAAGGAGTAAGCATCTTCATCTTGTGTGTGAACTTGTGGAGGAGATCTAGTTTGTTCTCTTCATCCAAGCCGACTTCCAAGCATATGGCGTTGGTATGAATTTCCATCTCAATCTACTCAATCGGTTATAGTTGAACATATGGCATGCAAATGATCTTAAACCCTTGCTTCCGCTAGCATATTTTTCTTTAGCGCCATGCTTTAGGGTTTTTGCCCCCCATTTAGGGGTTTCTTCAATTGGTATCAGAGCTAGGCTCTTTGCATGCTATTATGTTTGCTGATGTGATCCATATATGTTGCGCTTACTTGATGATTTTGCGCTTACTTGATGATTTGGTTACATGAACTTTGCGCTTGTGTTTTGGTTACATGAACTTTGCGCTTGTGTCATGGTTACATGAACTTTGCGCTTGTGTCATGGTTACATGAACTTTGCGCTTGTCTCATGGTTACCTAAAGTTTGCGCTCCCCCTTGAAGGGGACCCCCTAAAGTTTGCGCTCCCCCTTGAAGGGGACCCCCTTAGATCTAAGGGTTATCAACATAAGTGAAGCATGTTGTTTGATTGTTTGCGCTTGATCTAGATGTTTATAAAACTTATATCTTGCGCGGCTGATTAGATCTAAGGAGACCCTACTATAATTCCTTAGATGGGTTGATGGGGTTGAAAGCATAATCTAAATAGATCCAAGTCTGATCAGACCATCTGACAGCTCAGATGAGTTGACCTGATAGCACCTATGCGCAAGCACAAGGTGGCTGTAGGTTGACTGCATCTAGGGCGTGTAGCGAGGTCTGGTTGAGACAACTTCTGAACACACTTGAGTCAGGCCCGGGGTCACACCCGCTTGCCAAAACTCATGAGGGTGGTTCAGCCCTTGGCGCATGCATGGTTGACCATTAGGTCAACTCGGGTCAGTTAGGACTCGGTGCATGCAAGGGGAAAGGATCTAACTAGATGGATGAGTGGATCCCCATCAATGGACCATTGTAAGGTTATAGGGCCCATAAGGAAATTAAAATTGATACCATGGGGTTTTTCAAAAATTTTAATTTCATGAATGGATCACATGTTGATTGAACCATATGCTTGTTTATTTAGTCTTATGTGGGTTGCCCATTTGTGTGCTGTGCTGGGGCCTGCGTGCCTGGATTTAAAAAAACATTGTAAATTAATTTGTGATCTGCGAATCACATTGTACTTAATTTATAATATGTTGTTGACCTGCGAGTCAACCTTGTCTAGATAGATCAAATGTACTTTGATTAGACAAGAGCACAAAAGCACACATCCAAGAGGGGCATTCACCTGGTGGTGCACCTGAGGTGCTCTTGGCGCTTGGGCACTGGGTTGGACCAGATGAGATGCATAAGGAGCTCAAGTGAAGACTTAAGTAAAATTAAGGTCTTACTAGGGTTCTTGGGCTTTTACCACATAAGATCATGCTTTCTATTTATTGCTTAAATAATTAGAATTGCATGTGTTTATCTTCTGCTATAGCCATAGGATATGCCTGATAGTAAGAAGATAAAAGACCGCTAAAATCCAACGCTAACATATCAAGCTCGTAAGCCTTCTGACGCGAAACCTCACTGTTCTGATTATCGTTGGAGCCGTGTTGAACCCACTCAGTGGGCACGTCCATCTATCTTCAGACGGTGCTGGATTTCACCTGCGTGTTACAGAGTTGGGATTTATCCCCTCTCGTTGCTCAGCATAGCACGTGGTGGTCCAGGGAGTAGGTCAGGTCAGCTTGACCATGTAGGCTACATATGTGGCGCATATGGTAGCACATGGAGGCAGCCATCTCTGGGATCAGAGACTGTGTTGTACCAACTCAGTTGGCATAGTCTGCTGGATTGCCAAGATGAAGGGGAATCACACGGGTTGGCGATTGGCTGGGATAGCCTACCAGAAATTAGTGCTTGTCATCTCTGTGCAACTTATCTCGCCTGAGCGGGACGCGGAGACCAAGTATGAAATCTGGATCCCATCTCACTAAAAGAGTGTTACTCTTTCGGACTGTTTACTGGATTTTTCAGTCAGACAAAATAGTGAGAAAAGAATCTTTCTTAAAGTCCTGGATTGATTCTGAACATTGATACTGACCTTGCTGTTCTTGCTTGTTGTAGATTCCTGCAGCAACGAACACCATGAGCTTCAATGTGCGATCCCTACTGGAAAGGGAGAAGTTTGCTGGGCCGAACTTCTCTGACTGGTTCGGACACCTTAAGATCGTTCTTAAGGCAGAGAGGAAACTGTATGTCCTCGAGACGGCGATACCGCCGCAGCCCGCTCCGAACGCCGCAAGGGCGGTTCGGGATGCCTATGAAAAGCACGTCAATGATAGCATTGATGTCGCTTGCCTGATGCTAGCGTCTATGACGCCACCGCTGCAGCGTCAGCATGAGGATATGTCGGCTATAGAAATTATAGCGAACCTCAAGATGCTGTATGCTGCACAGGCGAGGACTGAACGCTATAATCTGACGAAGCTCTTCTTTCAGAGCAAACTGGCTGAGGGGAGACCAGTGGGAGCTCACGTGCTCAAGATGATTGGGCACATGGAGGCTCTGGAGAAACTGGGGCATACCATCAACCAGGAGCTTGCTGTGGATATTATTCTGCAGTCTCTCCCGCCTTCTTTCGATGCGTTCATCATTAACTTTAATATGAACAAAATCGATTGTACGCCGGCAGAGCTGCTGAATATGCTCTTGACCACTGAGGAAACTCTGAAGGGTAAGCCTTCAACCTCTGTCTTGATGGTTCCTTCTAGGAACAAGAAGAAGGGGAAGAAGGGCAAGGCCCCTGTCAAGAATTACAGCAAGGCCCTGAAACAGAAGGTGAAGCGGTCGAAGGACAACAGGTGTTTCCACTGTGGCCAGCTGGGTCACTGGAAAAAGGACTGTAAAGCGCTCCAAGGAGATAAGAGGGGAAGCATCGCTTCTGGCTCAGGTATATATGTGACTGAGGTCATGTTATCTTCTTCTACTATATCATGGGTGTTGGACACTGCATGTGGAGTTCACATTTGTTCAAATGTGCAGGAACTCAAGAGAAGAAGGCAGGTGGGACAGCATGAGGTAGACCTACGAGTTGGAAACGGGGCACGGGTTGCTGCTGTTGCTGTAGGAGACTATTTCATTACTTTACCATCTGGCATTGTATTAGAATTAAACAATTGTTATTTTGTACCAAGTATCACAAAGAATATTATCTCTATTCCTGCTCTTGTCAGGAAAGGATTTGCCTTTGAATGCAATATTTCAAAGTGTGTTTTATCTCTAGATAATATTGTTTATGCAACTGGTTCAATTAACAATGGGTTATACATGTTGGACATGGAAAATTCTATACAAAACATTGATAATAAGAAAGCCAAGTATGCTGATGACAGCACCTTGTTATGGCATAGTCGTTTAGGCCATATAAACGAGAAGCGCATTAAGCGGTTGCATGATCATGGACTGCTGGGATCTTTCTCCTATGAGGAGATTGATACATGCAAAGCTTGTTTGATGGGTAAAATGACGAAGTCACCTTTTTCAAACAAAGGTCAAAGGACTTCAGGTTTACTGGACCTTATACACAGTGATGTGTGTGGGCCATTTAGTAAACATGCCAGAGGTGGCTATCAGTACTTCATTACCTTTACTGATGATTTCAGTAGGTATGGGTATGTCTATCTGATGAGACATAAAAGTGAATCTTTTGACAAGTTCAAAGAGTTCAAAAATGAAGTACAAAATCAGCTAGGCCGCAATATCAAGGCACTTCGTTCTGATCGAGGTGGTGAATACCTGAGTCATGCGTTTACTGACTATCTGAAGGAGTGTGGGATTATCTCACAGCTCACTCCGCCAGGAACACCGCAGTGGAATGGTGTGTCCGAGAGGAGAAATAGAACGTTACTTGATATGGTTCGTTCTATGATGAGTCAGGCTACTCTTCCATATTCCTTTTGGGGTTTTGCACTGGAAACAGCTGCAAAGGTACTAAACCGAGTGCCATCCAAGGCAGTTTCAAAGACGCCATATGAGTTATGGTATGGGAAACAGCCGAGCTTGACATTTATCAGGATCTGGGGTTGCGAGGCTTATGTCAAAAAGCTCGCCTCTGGGAAACTAGAGAGCAGATCTGATAAATGCATCTTTGTCGGTTACCCTAAGGAAACTAAGGGTTATTATTTCTACGATCCCAAAGAGAACAAGGTTTTTGTTGCTCGGACGGCCATATTTCTTGAGAAGGAATTTCTTCTGCAAGAGGCCAGTGGGAGAGAAATAAAGCTGGATGAGAATCCAGAGGAAGGACAAAGTAGTCAGGCACAGATGGATGAGCCTGAGCCGGTAGATCAGGTTATTGAACAACCTGAGGCTCAAATATCACGGGAACCGCGAAGATCGGGTAGGATCCGTCGACAGCCTGAGCGCTATGACGGAGTCTACATCATTGATAATGATGAACCCCTAACTTATGCGGATGCGGTCAGTGGACCGGAGTCAGCTAGATGGCTTGAAGCTATGCGAGCCGAGATGGACTCCATGTCAGATAACCAAGTCTGGGATTTGGTTGATCCGCCTCCGGGAGTAATCCCTATAGGCTGTAAATGGATCTTCAAGAAGAAGATTGACATGGATGGTAACGTGGTTACCTATAAAGGCAGGCTAGTTGCGAAAGGTTTCAAACAAATCTACGGGATAGATTATGATGAAACTTTCTCACCTGTAGCCATGTTTAAGTCTATTCGGATTCTTTTCGCGATAGCTGCATATTACGATTATGAGATCTGGCAGATGGATGTGAAGACAGCTTTCCTTAATGGAAATCTGGATGAGGATGTGTATATGACACAACCAGAAGGTTTCACTAATCCATCAGATCGTCATAAAATATGCAAGTTAAAGAAGTCCATTTATGGACTTAAACAAGCATCTAGGAGCTGGAATATTCGTTTTGATGAATCAATCTCTGAGTTTGGTTTCATCAAGAACGAGGATGACCCGTGTGTATATAAGAGGTTTAGTGGGAGCGTGATTACATTCCTAATCCTCTACGTCGATGATATCTTGATCATTGGAAATGATATTCCTGAACTGCATGCTGTTAAGGCATGGCTAGGAAAATGTTTCCAGATGAAAGATTTAGGAGAAGCAGCCTATGTATTAGGTGTGAAGATCTACAGGGATAGATCTAAGAGGCTTCTCGGGCTGTGCCAGAGTACTTACATCGATAAGGTCCTGGAGAGATTCCATTTAGAGAATTCTAAACGTGGATATCTTCCAGTCAGACATGGTCTGAATCTTTCGAAGAGTCAGTGTCCACAAACACAGACTGAGAAAGATGAAATGGACAATACGCCTTATGCTTCGGCTATTGGGTCCATTATGTATGCGATGTTGTGTACTCGCCCAGACGTCGCTTACGGGTTAAGCGTGACCAGTCGATTCCAAAGTAATCCAGGATTGGCGCACTGGATTGCGGTCAAGAACATTTTAAAATATCTGCGGAGGACCAAAGATATGTTCTTGATATATGGTGGTCAGGAAGAACTCAGTATAGAGGGATATACTGACGCTTCGTTCCAGTCGGACCAGGATGATTTCCGATCGCAATCAGGCTATGTTTTTAGCTTGAATGGTGGAGCAGTGGTGTGGAAGAGCTTCAAACAGTCAACTGTTGCTGATTCCACAACAGAAGCCGAGTATGTTGCAGCCTCGGAAGCATCTAAGGAGGCAGTGTGGATTCGTAAGTTCGTGAGAGAACTTGGTGTCGTTCCTTCGAGTGCTGATCCTTTGGTTATCTTCTGTGATAACACTGGAGCAATTGCACAAGCAAAGGAACCGCGGTCGCACCAGAAGTCCAAGCACATACAGAGACGGTTTCACTTGATCCGGGAGATCATTGATCGTGGCGAGATCAAAATATGCAAGGTTCATACAGATGACAATCTGGCAGACCCGCTTACCAAGCCTCTGGCGCAGCAGAAGCATGAGAAGCACTGTAATAATATGGGTTTGAGATTTCTCAACCATTAGATTAAGTGCAAGTGGGAGATTGTTGGGGTATGCCCTTAAGGCTAATGTTTGAGGCCTTGGGATTGTATAAGTATCATGTAATAAACTCTTATGTTTATAAAAGGCATGGTTATTATTCAGGTTGTTACCTTGTCTGCTGTAATAAGTGTACTTCTGAATAATGTCTCAAAGCTGTTCAGCTGGGCTGACATGCTCTTTGTCCTTAGTCGAGATATCTTGGTGAACTTGAGACAGCCTTGATATGATTGAGACTAATATGAGTGCTAATCTTATAGGATGCTTCGAGCATGGAATAAGATGTAGACTCATGGGTACATTGGATGTACTGGACAGACCCTACTGGGATATTCCATTGCTTGTCACAATGTGAATGATCCTTGTAAGCACTAAGTGGCACATGTCCTTTGACTTGAGATCACTTGTGTTTCTAAATGATGATTGTCATTGTCTTGAGGTAGTTCAATATCATTTGAAACATAATGATTATAGACTATCTTGGATGGGGAGCTTGAGTCAGGTTAGGGCACTTGTGATAGATAAAGGATTGCCGTCTCCTTGTTCAAGGAGTGTGATGTTCTAAAGGGGCCCCCCTTGTATGAGATGATTGAGATAGTGTATGGCCATACCCAGATGACTATGCTCATCTGATCTGATCATGCTCATCGTATTGGAGTTACAGGCTTGACATGCTTGTCCAATAAGAACATCCAGTGGCAAAGGAATCATGCATGCCTTGTGAGTTGATTCACACTTGTGCTATGGTTTGGGAGTAGTCTTGGAAGACTCTTTCCTTTATATCGGGAGACAGTGATGTGTTGCTAGATACCCCTCACTGATCGTGATAACGTAAGTTATCGTTATCGACATTTAAAGGAAACCCTCAGGGTCGCACAATTTGATGATATGGCTTACTTAAGTCAGATCGTATGGACTGGATTCTTTGGTTCAGTTTAAAGGGGATTTAATCTCTGATTGTAAGTGAGATCTGGTCTGATCATGTTTGATTGATTAGGGCTTGAGATCGGTAAGCTTCGATCGAGAGAGGTGATGCTAGATCGGAGAGATCAGGGGCATCAGGAGATGAATGGTTAGATCATGAGCCTTGGGGTTCGATTTGGTCTAGACCAAGTGGCTTGAGCTATTTCGGTTTGGTTTGATGAACCAAATTCGATTGAACGATTTGGATTGAACCGGTTCACAAATGTGAACGCTTGGTTCAATGCCAATATGCGTTCTTGAAGTGGCTTGAACGCTTGGCTTGATTCTCTTCCACTTATGGAAAGTAATCAAAGCCGGTTATGCTTCAACGCCAAAACGCATAAGCGTTGGCTTCTTCACTTCAACGCTCATCATCCTTTTCATTGGGTGGTTGACGGGTGGTTGACGAAGGTGGGAGAGAAGCAAGAGAAGCTCTCGGCCAAGAAAGGGAATCATCTCATCATCCCTTCCATTCGACAAAAAGAAAAGCTTGGGTGTCTTGCTAGCACAAGGGACCGCAAGGAGTAAGCATCTTCATCTTGTGTGTGAACTTGTGGAGGAGATCTAGTTTGTTCTCTTCATCCAAGCCGACTTCCAAGCATATGGCGTTGGTATGAATTTCCATCTCAATCTACTCAATCGGTTATAGTTGAACATATGGCATGCAAATGATCTTAAACCCTTGCTTCCGCTAGCATATTTTTCTTTAGCGCCATGCTTTAGGGTTTTTGCCCCCCATTTAGGGGTTTCTTCAATAGCCACCTTGTGCTTTCGCACAGGTGCCATCTGGTCGACCCATCAAGGCTGTCAGATAATCTGATCAGACTAATTGGATCTTGACTAGACTGAGATTTCAACCCTAATAACCCATCTAAGGGTTTAAAGTAGGCGCCTTAGATCTAAGGTGAATCGCGCATGTAATATAAGTTTTAAGAAAACATACAAAAATGCGCCAAGAACATGCGCCAACATAAGAATGTAACATGAAACATTTTTCTTATGAAACATCTAATATGCGCATGTTATAGATCTAAGCATACTTATATATCCGCATACATGGATCACAATATTTTAAGCAATCATAGAAACATGCAAACAATGGCCCCCCTATGTTAGGGGATCTTTCAATTGGTATCAGAGCCATTGTTTGCATGTTTCTATGATTGCTTAAAATATTGTGATCCATGTATGCGGATATATAAGTATGCTTAGATCTATAACATGCGCATATTAGATGTTTCATAAGAAAAATGTTTCATGTTACATTCTTATGTTGGCGCATGTTCTTGGCGCATTTTTGTATGTTTTCTTTTAAGTAGCGGAAAGGGGGTTTCTAGGATCTTTTGATGCATGCATTATAATCAACTTAAAACCGATTGCACAAGAGATAGAACCATACCATTGCCATCGGTTTGATGGTGTCTTGGAATCAAAGACGCAAGTGCCTCTTCTCCTTAGATGACACACACAATGAGAAGGCGACTACTTCCTTGGGGACTTTGTGCTAGCAAATCTTCAAGGAGTCCTTCGTATGGAGGGAATGAGAGAAACTTGCTTGCTTAGTCCTCGACTCTTCAAAAGCGTGAAGCAGAGGTTCCACACGAGAGAAGGCGACGGGAATAGAAGTGAGTCGACAAGAGATGCGCTCCACACAAGACATGGAGGCGTGGTTGCTAAAAATAGCCAACTTACTCTTTCATGCGATCATGTGTTCATGCATTTCGAACCAATCGCATTTTTCCTCTCTATTCTTTAAACCAAGCGCTCATCCATGAGCCGGTTCATTTGAATTTGGTTCAATAACCAAATAAACCAAGCAACCAGTCCAGACCATAATAAACACTTAGGTTCTTGATCTGACCGTCGATCTCTTGATGCTCCTGATCTAACTGATCTAGCATCCATTCTCTCGATCGAAGCTTACCGATCTCAAGCCCTAATCAATCAAACATGATCAGACCAGATCTCACTTACAATCAGAGATTAAATCCCTTTAAACTGAACCCAAATAATTCAGTCCACACGATCTGACTTAAGTAAGCCATATCATCAAATTGTGCGACCCTGAGGGTTTCCTTTAAATGTCGGTAACGATAACTCACGTTATCACGATCAGTGAGGGGTATCTAGCAACACATCACTGTCTCCCGATATAAAGGAAAGAGTCTTCCAAGACTACACCCAAACCACAGTACAAGTGTGAATTCAACTCACTAAGCATACATATTTCCTTTGCCACTGGATGTTCTTATTGGACAAGCGTGTCAAGCTTGTAACTCCAATATGACAAGCATGATTAGATCAGATGAACATAGTCACCTGGGTATGGCCATACACTTTCTCAATCATCTCATCCAGGGGGGCCCCTTTAGAACATCACACTCCTTAAACAAGGAGACGGCAATCCTATGTCTATCACTAGTGCCCTAACCTGATTCAAGCTCATTATCCAAGATAGTCTATAATCATTATGTTTCAAATGATATTGAACTACCTCAAAACAATGACAATCATCATTTAGGAAACACAAGTGATCTCAAGTCAGAGGAAATGTGCCACTTGTTGCAATCAAGGATTATTCACATTGTGACAAACAATTGAACATCCTAGTAGGGTCAGTCCAGTACATCCAATGTACCCATGAGTCTACATCTTATTCCATGCTCGAAGCATCCTATAAGATTAGAACACATATTAGTCTTAACCATATCAAGGCTGTCTCATGTTCACCAAGATATCTCGACTAAGGACTTAACTGCATGTCAGCCTAGCTGAACAGCTTTGAGACATTATTCAGAAGAACATATATATTGCTGCAGACAATGTAGCTAACTGAATAACAACCATGCCTTTATAAACATATAAGTTTATACAAATGATACTGTTACAATCCCAAGGCCTCAAACATTAGGCTTAAGGGCATACCCCAACATCAGGCCAGTCAATATTGATTTAATCGTGAGATTTATAAACTAGACTTTTTTTTTGTTTGTTTGTTTTTGTTTTTATTTTATTTGTTTTTGTTTTCATTTTTTTATTTTATTTATTTTTCATATTTTTTTATATATGTAGTTTATTTTATTTTTCTCTTCTTGGATTAACTCATTGTATGAACAGGATAACTCAAAAATCTCTTGTCTACATACTTTATATTTCCTGTTCTACATTATATTTCTGAATTTTAATTGCATTAATTGAAAAAAAATGATGTTTAACCAATGTCAATGGTCAGGTCAGACGTATATGCCACCAGCGATGCAAACAAGAGAATATGGTATGGATTCATTACAATCACTTGCAGCAAGGGTAAATTCTTTTTCTCAACACACTGAATATATGAGAATGCAATGTTCTAAGTTGGAATATATTACTTTTGAAATTTTTGGTTATCGTGGGCATACTTTTACTGAATGTCAAGTAGGAATTCCTCCATGCTTAAACTCATGCCCTAGTACTTACATTCAAAGTTGGGAGAACCATGAATACTATTTTTATCAGAATGACCCAACCTTTATTCCACAATCAGACTTTAGTGAACCTGAAGAATCCAACTTAGTAGCCTTGCTTGAAAAATATACAGCTGCTTTGGAAAAATAAAATGAGTTGGAACAAAATATATAGCTGCAAAAAGCCATGCTTGAAAAGACTCTAGCTTCTATGGAAAAACAAAATGAGAAAATTCATAGTATGTTTTTTTGCACTGATAAAAATGATATAGAGGATGGAATCCAGGATAAATCTAAGAATTTTGTAGAATTGGAACAATCATTAGTCATGATCTTGATTATGATTTATCTTCTACAAATTTTGATGATTTTGAAAATTTTGATGATTATGATTTGCCTTCCTCAGCACTTTACCAGCCATCTAGTCTCCTCTCACATAATGAAGTGTCTTGTAACACAAATACTTGGGACATGTTTGAAGAGAAATTTGAATTTTTGGAGTCTTGTGAAAAGAAAGATGAAGAATTTATGGATCCTCAAGTAAGAAATAGCGAAAGTGATGGGAATGAATTTGATAGTGTTAGGATGGAATACCTCCCTTCATTTTCTTATTACACCGCCACCATTGAAGAGAAAGAAATTGAGGAAAAAGATAAGGAAGAGGATCCTGAGCATATTACACCACCACTTCCATATGAACCATCAATCCCTTTTCTCCAGGAAAAATCATTAGGGATTTGCATTATAGATGATATTGAGGATAATGATGATGAGGTAGATGAAATATTATTTGATTCAAATGCTACCATAGGTGCCCAAAAGATAATAACACATGAGATTCTTGATCACATTGACATTGATGTAAGAGAAAAACCAAATTTGAAGTTTGAAAACTTCTTGATCAATCCAAGGCATGAATTTTTTGATCTTAATTTCAGTTTTCTTCCAAGGTATGAATTCTTTGATTTTAATTCTAATATTCTTCCAGTTGCTAATGTAAATCTAAAGGAAGAATGCATGATTTTACCTTTGGATAAATACAAAAAAATTATTAATTATTCTTTGCATGATTTTAACTTTTATTTTTGTATGCATGTACTGGTCACTAGAACTTGGATCCACATATTTCACTGGATATACACTTTGGTAGGCACACTTTTGAGATGGAGGAAAAGAAGAAGATACATGCTCTCCACTCTGGCACTGATTATTTCACATATATTATTTAAATTTTTTGTTAAAGTTTTAAGTGAAAGATTATTTTAAAAATAATGTACTAGACCTATTGGAAGAAATTTTATATCCTAAATTTTGTTCTTTTTCGTATTACTATAATTACTTTCTATGTCTATTATAAACTATATTATAGAATGCGACATGCCATGTCATACTAGGTGTGAGAGTAGGAGCAAGTGTAGTTGTGACATATGTTCCACCATCTTAATCTATATGTTTTTAAAAAATTTAACCTAATTTTTTTTTAAAAATTAATTGTATATTTAAAGGGATGTATGAATTCATTTAAATATTTATATTTGTGATTTTACAATTGGTTTATTGATGAGTTGCATTTACATCATATTTTTCCCTATATTTTATATGATATTTTTGACTTAATTGTATGATTTCATACTAATTTTTAGTGTTTTTATCTCCTATGATATAGAATCTTCACTAAAAAACACTGGATTTTATAAGTTTTGAGGCCATGGCATGATTCGTGATGAAAAGACGATGCCGTGCGTTAAATTTGAGGCAAAACGGAGGTAAAATGCAATTTTCACACCCTTGGCCATGAGTCTTTCATGGGTTGTGAATACATTGCTATGCAAAAATAGAAACTTTCACACCCGTGGATGTGAATAGTTCACCGCCTGTGAGTTTTTCTGCCCCACTCAGTTTTTCGCTCGATTCGACCTCAAATCAAGTTGAAACTTAACCAAACTTTGTATAAGCCTTCCTAGATGGGTTATACAGTGATTAGACTATAAAAGGAAGGATTTTGGAAGGGTTTAGGAGACTTTTATGGGCGAAAGCAGATAGAGGCGGCAGCTACGGTGAAAATCACTTTTGGGTCAAAATTCGAGCAGGAAGATCACACAAAGGAAGAATTGGATGGTCCATCTTCAGCTCTAGATCGAGGATAAGGGTTTCCAATTAATTTTATGTGTTTTCTTGTAATCTTATTGAGTTTTCATGCAAAGTTCATCAGTATACATGCTATTTTCTATAAACAAGAATGCTTAAACCTATTTCCGGGATTAGAGGCATAGCCAACTTATAATCATTGAATTATACTTGTTATTTTAGATCTTTGTAATGAATTTTACTGAGTTGATTTGAATAGAACTAAACTTATTTTATAATTTACTTTGGACAAGTATGTTTATGACTTATACGTCGCGAGAAGGACTAGGAGGTGATTCGCGACATCAGATCTATTCTTGTCAAACCTGTAAATTCATTCACGAGGGTAGTTCGATTTTACTTGAAGAATTTCTATATTTTTCATTGAGCATAAAGGGCCTAGTTGCATTAATTGTCACGAGAGTAGGGAATTAACGTAATTAGGTGCCGAATTACACTTTGGGAGGAGGTAATCTGTACAACAGGAAAAATTCCTTTTAAAGCTATAATTTTCTATTCAAAGATTTTGTTTTACTATATTCATAATTATCAGTGTGGTGAAACCCCGAGTCCCAACCTTTTGCAAATCGATTTCTACCCTAAACACTCGCTTTTGCTCTCGCACTAGAAGTTTCAAAGTAAAATCCACATTTTGGGTCATCTAGATATAAACAAGTCATGTAATTGGTACTTGATCACCAGATCCTTGTTGTGAACGATATCTTTTTTTTACTTCGATAAAGTCGTGCACTTGCGGCCGCACCAAGTTTTTGGCGCCGTTGTCGGGATCAGGCCAGCCAATATCGATTTGATCGATAAGTTTATAAACTAGGCAGTCTTTTTGTTTTTGTTTTTGTTTTTGTTTTTTTTTCTGTTTATTTTTCACACTTTTTTTCTTTATAGTTAATTTATTTTATTTTAATCCAATTTGGGAGAACCATCAAAACTTACTTTATCATAATGACCAAGCTTTTATTCCAGAATCAAACTTTAGTCAACTTCAAGAATCCAACCTAGAAAGTATGCTTGAAAACTCTATAGCTATTATCACCAAACAAAGCGAGGAACTTCATAGTATAATTTATGGCGCTGATAAAAATGGCATAGAGGAAGGAATCCAACATGTATCTGAGAATTTTGTAGAGTTGGAACAATCACTAGTCGTGACTCCAGTCATGGATTATGATTTACCTTCTTCAAATTTTCAAGATTTTGAAAATTCCAAATACTCCATTAACCCTTCCTTAGCACATGAATAGCCATCCAGTCCCCTCTCACATAACATAGTGCCTTACAACACAAATACCTGGGACATATTTGAAAAAAAAAATTTAACTTTTGGAGTCTTGTGAGAAGAAGGATGAGGAATTTACGGATCCTTGACTAAGAAGTAGCGATATAGATGGGCATGAATTTGGTAGTGTTAAGATAGAGTACCCCATTGAAGAAAAAGAGATTGAGGAGAAAGATGAGGAAGAAGTGAAAGTTCCATTAAAGGGGGCGAAACCCTAATAGGCGCATATATAAAATTTTCTCAAGGCGGAATCTAGGGTTTCCTAGGATCGCATGTATGAACATATGATCAACTTAACATTTTGTATAGATCTAGTGAGAGATCATACCAATGCCATTGCTTTGGATGACGACTTGGAAGGAAAGAGGCGTGTGCTTCTTCTCCAAAGGCAATCGCACACAAGACAAGAGATGGCTACTCCTTGGCGTTCCTTGTGCTAGCAAAGCTCCAAGGTCTCCTAATCGCGTGAAGGAGATTGAGATGATCTCTAGGCTTTGTCAAGTCCTCTCCTTGGCGTAAAAACCCACACTACTCGAGAGAGAAGTCGAGAGGAAGAGGCGAGAGGAGAAAAGAGATGCACACACGAACGAATGTGGAGGCGTTATCTATTTTGGAAAGCATGACTTCCAAAAATAGCAAGCCCTTAACATCATGCGTTCATGCGTTCACTCCAAGTGAACGATCGCATTTTTCTTCTCCCCTTGAACCAAGCGCTCATTTGATGAACCTAGTTCAAGTGAATTTGGTTCAAGGACCAAATCAAACCAAGCCTTGGTCTAGATCAAATTAAACCATAAGGCTCAAGATCTAACCATTCATCTCTTGATGCTCTTGATCTCATCGATCTTGCATCAATTCTCTCGATCGAAGCTTACCGATCTCAAGCCCTAATCAATCAAACATGATCAGACCAGATCTCACTTACAATCAGAGTTTAAATCCCTTTAAACTGAACCAAAACAATTCAGTCCACACGATCTGACTTAAGTAAGCCATATCATCAAATTGTGCGACCCTAAGGGTTTCCTTTAAATGTCGGTAACGATAACTTATGTTATCACGATCAGTGAGGGGTATCTAGCAACACATCACTGCCTCCCGATATAAAGGAAAAAGTCTTCCAAGACTACACCCAAACCACAGCACAAGTGTGAACCTAAGTCACTTGACATATGTGTTTCCTTTGCCACTGGATGTTCTTATTGGACAAGCGTGTCAAGCCTGTAATTCCAATATGATGAGAATGATTAGATCAGATGAACATAGTCATCTGGGTATGGCCATACACTTTCTCAATCATCTCATCCAGGGGGCCCCTTCAGAACATCACACTCCAAACAAGGAGACGGCAATCCTATATCTATCACTAGTGCCCTAACATGACTCATGCTCATTATCCAAGATAGTCTATAACCATTATGTTTCAAATGATATTGAACTACCTCAAAACAATGCCAATCATCATTTAGAAACACAAGTGATCTCAAGTCAGAGGAAATATGCCACTTGTTTGCATACAAGGATTATTCACATCGTGACAAGCAATCGAATATCCTAAGTAGGGTCTGTCCAGTACATCCAATGTACCCATGAGTCTACATCTTATTCCATGCTCGAAGCATCCTATAAGATTAGAACACATATTAGTCTCAATCATATCAAGGCTGTCTCATGTTCACCAAGATATCTCGACTAAGGACAATACTGCATGTCAGCCAAGCTGAACAGCATTGAGACATTATTCAGAAGTATACATATTGCAGCAAATAATGTAACAACCTGAATAACAACCATTGCCTTTATAAACATAGAGTTTATACATGATACTGAAATAATCCCAAGGCCTCAAACATTAGCCTTAAGGGCATACCCCAACAATCTCCCACTTGCACTTAATCTAATGGTTGAGAAATCTCAAACCCATATTATTACAGTGCTTCTCATGCTTCTGCTGCGCCAGAGGCTTTGTAAGCGGGTCAGCTAGATTGTCATCTGTATGAACCTTGCAGATTTTGATCTCGCCACGATCAATGATCTCCCGGATCAAGTGAAACCTTCTCTGTATGTGCTTGGACTTCTGGTGCGACTGTAGTTCCTTTGCTTGTGCTATTGCTCTAGTGTTATCACAGAAGATAACCAAAGGATCTGCACTCGAAGGAACAACACCAAGTTCCTGAACGAACTTACGAATCCACACTGCCTCCTTAGATGCTTCTAAGGCTGCAACATACTCGGCTTCTGTTGTGGAATCAGCAACAATTGATTGTTTGAAACTTTTCCACACCACTGCTCCTCCATTCAAGCTAAAAACATAGCCTGATTGCGATCGGAAATCATCCTGGTCAGATTGGAATGAAGCGTCAGTATATCCTTCAATACTGAGTTCTTCCTAACCTCCATATATCAAGAACATATCTTTGGTCCTCCGAAGATATTTCAAAATGTTCTTGACCGCAATCCAGTGTGCCTTTCCTGGATTACTTTGGAATCGACTGGTCACGCTTAACCCGTAAGCGACGTCTGGGCGAGTACACAACATCGCATACATAATGGACCCAATAGCCGAAGCATAAGGCGTATTGTCCATTTCATCTTTCTGAGTCTGTGTTTGTGGACACTGACTCTTTGAAAGATTCAGACCATGTCTGACTGGAAGATATCCTCTTTTAGAATTTTTTAAATGGAATCTCTCCAGGACTTTATCGATGTAAGTACTCTGGCACAGCCCGAGAAGCCTCTTAGATCTATCTCTGTAGATCTTCACACCTAATACATAGGCTGCTTCTCCTAAATCTTTCATCTGGAAACATTTTCTTAACCATGCTTTGACAGCATGTAGTTCAGGAATATCGTTTCCAATGATCAAGATATCATCGACGTAGAGGACTAGGAAAGTAATCACGCTCCCACTAAACCTCTTATATACACACGTGTCATCTTCATTCTTGATGAAACCAAATTCACAGATTGATTCATCAAAATGAATATTCCAGCTTCTTGATGCTTGTTTAAGTCCATAAATGGACTTCTTTAATTTGCATATTTTATGACGATCAGATGGATTAGTGAAACCTTCAGGTTGTGTCATATACACATCCTCTTCTAGTTTTCCATTAAGGAAAGCGGTCTTCACATCCATTTGCCAGATCTCATAATCATAATATGCCGCTATCGCAGGAATAATCCGAATAGACTTGAACATGGCTACAGGAGAGAAAGTTTCATCATAATCTATCCCGTAGATTTGTTTGAAACCTTTCGCAAATAGCCTGCCTTTATAGGTAACCACGTTACCATCCATGTCAATCTTCTTCTTGAAGATCCACTTACAGCCTATAGGGATTACTCCCGGAGGCGGATCAACCAAATCCCAGACTTGGTTATCTGACATGGAGTCCATCTCGGCTCGCATAGCTTCAAGCCATCTTGCTGATTCCGGTCCACTGACCGCATCCGCATAAGTGAGGGGTTCATCATCAATGATGTAGACTCCGTCATAGCGCTCAGGCTGTCGACGGATCCTTCCCGATCTTCGCGGTTCCCGTGATATCTGAGCCTCAGGTTGTTCAGTAACCTGATCTATTGGCTCAGGCTCATCCAACTGTGCTTGACTACTTTGTCCTTCTTCTGGATTCTCATCCAGCTTTATTTCTCTCCCACTGGCCTCTTGAAGAAGAAATTCTTTCTCAAGAAAAATAGCCGTCCGAGCAACAAATACTTTGTTCTCTTTGGGATCGTAGAAATAATAACCCTTAGTTTCCTTAGGGTAACCGACAAAGATACATTTCTCAGATCTGCTCTCTAGTTTCCTAGAGGCGAGCTTTTTGACATAAGCCTCGCAACCCCAGATCTTAATAAATGTCAAGCTTGGCTGTTTCCCATACCATAACTCATATGGAGTCTTTGAAACGGCCTTGGATGGCACTCGGTTTAGTACCTTTGCAGCTGTTTCCAGTGCAAATCCCCAAAAGGAGTAAGGTAGAGTAGCCTGACTCATCATAGAACGAACCATATCCAGTAAGGTTCTATTTCTCCTCTCAGACACACCATTCCATTGCGGTGTTCCTGGCGGAGTGAGCTGTGAGATAATCCCACACTCCTTCAGATAGTCAGTAAACTCTCGACTCAAGTATTCTCCACCTCGATCTGAGCGAAGTGCCTTGATATTTCGGCCTAGCTGATTCTGTACTTCATTTTTGAACTCTTTGAACTTATCAAATGATTCACTCTTATGTCTCATTAGATAGACATAACCATACCTACTGAAATCATCAGTAAAGGTAATGAAGTATGAATAGCCACCTCTGGCATGTTTACTAAATGGCCCACACACATCACTATGAATGAGGTCAAGTAAACCTGAAGCCCTTTGACCTTTATGAGAAAAAGGAGACTTCGTCATTTTACCCATTAAACAAGCTTTGCATGTATCAAGCTCCACACAGGAGAATGATCCCAGCAGTCCATGGTCATGCAACCGCTTAATGCGCTTCTTGTTAATATGGCCTAAACGACTATGCCATAGCAAGGTGCTGTCATCAGCATACTTGGCTTTCTTAATATCAATCTGTTGTATAGAACATTCCATGTCCAACATGAATAACCCATTGTTAATTGACCCGGTAGCATAAACAATATTATCAAAAGAAATATAACACTTTGAAATTTTGCATTCAAAGGAAAACCCTTTCCTGACAAGAGCAGGAATAGAGATAATATTCTTAGTTATGCTCGGTACAAAATAACAATTGTCCAGTTCTAATACAAGACCAGATGGTAAAGAGATGTGATAAACTCCTACAGCAACAGCAGCAACCCGTGCCCCGTTTCCAACTCGTAGGTCCACCTCATGCTGTCCCACCTATCTTCTTCTCTTGAGTTCCTGTACATTTGAACAAATGTGAACTCCACATGCAGTGTCCAACACCCATGAAATAGAAGAAGAAACCATGACTTCTGTCACGAAAATACCTGAGCCAGAAGCGAAAGGCTTGCTTCCCTTCTTGTCTCCTTGGAGCGCTTTACAATCCTTTTTCCAGTGACCTAGCTGGCCACAATGGAAACATCTGTATTCCTTTGACCGCTTTATCTTTTGCTTTAGAGCCTTGTTGTAGCTCTTGATAGGGGCTTTGCCCTTCTTCCCCTTCTTCTTGTTCCTAGAAGGAACCATTAGGACAGAGGATGAAGGCTTTCCCTTCTCAAGAGTCTGCTCTGTAGTAAGGAGCATGTTCAGTAACTCCGCCGGCGTACAGTCGATCTTGTTCATATTAAAATTAATAATGAATGGATCGAAAGAGGCCAGGAGAGACTGCAGGATGATGTCTACAACAAGCTCCTGATTGATGGTGTGTCCCAGTTTCTCTAGAGCCTCTTTGTACCCAATCATCTTGAGCATGTGAGCTCCCACTGGACTCCCTTCAGTCAGTTTGCTCTGAAAGAAAAGTTTCGTCAAGTTATAGCGTTCAGTCCTTGCCTGTGCAGCATACAGCATCTTGAGGTTTGCTATAATTTCTATAGCAGATAAATCCTCATGCTGACGCTGAAGCTCTGGCGTCATAGACGCAAGCATAAGGCAAGCGACATCAATGCTATCATTGACATGCTTCTCATAAGCTTCCCGAACCGCCCTTGCGGCATTCGCAGCGGGTTGAGGTGGTATTGCCGTCTCGAGGACATACAGCTTCCTCTCAGCCTTAAGAACAATCTTAAGGTGTCCGTACCAGTCTGAGAAGTTTGGCCCAGCAAACTTCTCCCTTTCCAATAGGGATCGCACATTGAAATTTGTGGTGTTCGTTGTTGCAGGATTCTACAACATTGCAAGAACAGCAAGGTCAGTATCAATGTTAGAATCTATTCAGGACTTAAGAATGATTCTTTTCTCACTATTTTATCTGACTGAAAAATCTAGTAAAACAGTCCGAAAGAGTACAACTCTTTTAGTGAGATGGGATCCAGATTTCATACTTGGTCTCCGCGTCCCGCTCAGGCGAGATAAGATGCACAGAGAGTACAAGTACTAATCTCTGGTAGGCAATCCCAGCCAATCGCCAACCCGTGCGATTCCCCTTCATTTGGGCAATCCAGCAGACTGTGCCAACTGAGTTGGTACAACACAGTCTCTGATCCCACAGATGGCTGCCTCCATATAGCTACCATATGCTCAATATGTAGCCTACATGGTCAAGCTGACCTGACCTACTCCCTGGACCACCACGTGCTATGCTGAGCAACGAGAAGCGATAAATCCCTTCTCTGTAACACGCAGGTGTAATCACACACCATCTGAAGATAGATGGGCGTGCCCACTGAGTGGGTACAACACGGCCCCAACGATAGTCAGAACAGTGAGGTTTCGCGTCAGAAGGCTTACGTGCTTGATATTTAATATTGGATTTTAACGGTCCTTTTATCTTCTTACTATCATACAAATCCTATGGTGATAGTAGAAGAATAAATCATGCAGTTACTAAATTACTTAAACAGTAAATTGAAAGCATGATTATCTTATGTGGTAAAAGCCCATTGAGCCTAAGTAAGACCCTAATTTAACTTAAGTCTTCACTTGAGCTCTTCATGGGTCTTTAGCATTTCATCTGGCCCAACCCGGGCCCAAGCGCCCACTACAGCTCAGATGCGCCCACCAGGTAAAATGCCCCTGTCCTAGAGTCGAACCCTAGACCTCCCACTGGTGAAGCCACTTGTTGCATGCGCCTCTGCCATGTGTGCTCTATGCTCATGTCAGATTAAAATACAATTTAATCTATCTAGACATGATTGACTCGCAGGTCAATTACACATTATAAATTAATTAAAATGTGATGCGCAGATCACAATAATAATTTACAAATAATAATCCAGGCACGCAGGCCCCAGCACAGCACACATTAAATTTTGGGCAGCCCACATAAGATTAAATAAACACTCAATCATGTTATACAAACATCATGTGATCCAATCAAGAAAATAAAATTTTTGAAAAACCCATTGGCTTCATTTTATTTCCTTATGTGCCCTACTACCTTACAACGGTCCATTAATAGGGATCCACTCATCAGACCTAGTCAGACCCACTGCCCTTGCATGCACCAAGTCATAACCGACTTGAGTCGACCTCATGGTCAACAATGCATGCGTTAAGGGCTGAACGTCCCTCATGAGTTCTGGCAAGCGGGTGTGACCCCGGGCCTTAATCATGAGCGTTCACTGGTTGTCTCAATCAGACATCGCTACATGCCTTTCTGCAGTCGACCAATAGACACCACATGCTTGCGCATAGGTGCCATCTGGTCGACCCATCTAGGCTGTCAGATGGTCTGATCAGACTGTTGGGTCTATACTGGACGATGACTTCAACCCTAATAACCCGTCTAAGATTTTAAAGCAGGCGCTTAGATCTAATGGATGCGTGCAAGATAAGTTTTGTTTTTGACAAAAACAGCAACATGCGCCAAACATCATACATGCGCCAACAAGTAATAAACATACATCTAGTTTCGCATGATGACCTATACCTTTAGATCTACTCTTAAGTGCAAATAAGGATCACTATAAGCAATCATATGAATCATACAAGGAACTATGCTCTGATACCAATTGAAAGTTCCATTAAAGGGGGCAAAACCCTAATAGGCGCATATATAAAATTTTCTCAAGGCGGAATCTAGGGTTTCCTAGGATCGCATGTATGAACATATGATCAACTTAACATTTTGTATAGATCTAGTGAGAGATCATACCAATGCCATTGCTTTGGATGACGACTTGGAAGGAAAGAGGCGTGTGCTTCTTCTCCAAAGGCAATCGCACACAAGACGAGAGATGGCTACTCCTTGGCCTTCCTTGTGCTAGCAAAGCTCCAAGGTCTCCTAATCGCGTGAAAGAGATTGAGATGATCTCTAGGCTTTGTCAAGTCCTCTCCTTGGCGTAAAAACCCACACTACTCGAGAGAGAAGTCGAGAGGAAGAGGCGAGAGGAGAAAAGAGATGCACACACGAACGAATGTGGAGGCGTTATCTATTTTGGAAAGCATGACTTCCAAAAATAGCAAGCCCTTAACATCATGCGTTCATGCGTTCACTCCAAGTGAACGATCGCATTTTTCTTCTCCCCTTGAACCAAGCGCTCATTTGATGAACCTGGTTCAAGTGAATTTGGTTCAAGGACCAAATCAAACCAAGCCTTGGTCTAGATCAAATTAAACCATAAGGCTCAAGATCTAACCATTCATCTCTTGATGCTCTTGATCTCATCGATCTTGCATCAATTCTCTCGATCGAAGCTTACCGATCTCAAGCCCTAATCAATCAAACATGATCAGACCAGATCTCACTTACAATCAGAGTTTAAATCCCTTTAAACTGAACCAAAACAATTCAGTCCACACGATCTGACTTAAGTAAGCCATATCATCAAATTGTGCGACCCTAAGGGTTTCCTTTAAATGTCGGTAACGATAACTTACGTTATCACGATCAGTGAGGGGTATCTAGTGTTGGGGTATGCCCTTAAGGCTAATGTTTGAGGCCTTGGGATTCTATCAGTATCATGTATAAACTCTTATGTTTATAAAGGCAATGGTTGTTATTCAGTTTGTTACATTGTCTGCTGCAATAAGTGTACTTCTGAATAATGTCTCAATGCTGTTCAGCTAGGCTGACATGCTCTATGTCCTTAGTCGAGATATCTTGGTGAACATGAGACAGCCTTGATATGATTGAGACTAATATGTGTTCTAATCTTATAGGATGCTTCGAGCATGGAATAAGATGTAGACTCATGGGTACATTGGATGTACTGGACAGACCCTACTAGGATATTCATTGCTTGTCACAATGTGAATAATCCTTGTTTGCAACAAGTGGCACATGTCCTCTGACTTGAGATCACTTGTGTTTCTAAATGATGATTGTCATTATTTTGAGGTAGTTCAATATCATTTGAAACATAATGGTTATAGACTATCTTGGATAATGATCATGAGTCAGGTTAGGACACTAGTGATAGATATAGGATTGTCGTCTCCTTGTTTAAGGAGTGTGATGTTCTAAAGGGGCCCCCCCGAATGAGATGATTGAGAAAGTGTATGGCCATACCCAGGTGACTATGTTGATCTGACCTAATCATGCTCATCATATTGGAGCTACAGGCTTGACACGCTTGTCCAATAAGAATATCCAGTGGCAAAGGAAACATGTATGCCTAGTGAAGTGGATTCACACTTGTGCTGTGGTTTGGGAGTAGTCTTGGAAGACTCTTTCCTTTATATCGGGAGACAGTGATGTGTTGCTAGATACCCCTCACTGATCGTGATAACGTAAGTTATCGTTACCGACATTTAAAGGAAACCCTCAGGGTCGCACAATTTGATGATATGGCTTACTTAAGTCAGATCGTGTGGACTGAATTGTTTAGGTTCAGTTTAAAGGAGTTTAAACTCTGATTGTAAGTGAGATCTGGTCTAATCATGTTTGATTGATTAGGGCTTAAGATCGGTAAGCTTCGATCGAGAGTATTGATGCTAGATCAGTGAGATCAAGTGCATCAAGAGATGAACGGTTAGATCTTGAACCATTTGGTTCAGAGAGATCTAGACCATGGCTTGGGCTGGTTTGGTTTGGTCTTTGAACCGAATTGAATAGAATTGAATTGGTTTGAACCGGTTCACATATGTGAACGCATGGTTCAAGGCTTGATTGTGTTTTGGGCGGTTTTCTTTGAGTAAGCGCATGGCTTCATGACTTTCCATATTTGGAAGTCATGTAACGCCACCTCTTAAAAACGCCTCAACGCATTTGCCAATTCTCTTCTCTTGTCGCCTCCACTCTTGGGTTGAGATTGCTTCACGGAAATAGGAGCTCGGCCAAGCATCTCTCTTCTTCTACACACGACAAGGAACTTGGGAGATTCTTGCTAGCACAAGGAACGTCCAAGGAGGTAGCCATCTCTCATCTAGTGTGCGTCTTCTTTGGAGGAGAGCTTATTTGCCCTCTTGCTTCCAAGCCGCCTCCTTCTTCATGGCTATGGTAAAAGATCTTAACTTGATCTTTGCAATATAATCAAAGTTGATCATATATATATTCATGCAAACGATCTTGTTGAAACCCAAAATTTCATATGCGCATGCTATAGGGTTTCCCCCCCCCCTTTAAGGGGTCTTTCATCTAGCAACACATCACTGTCTCCCGATATAAAGGAAAGAGTCTTCTAAGACTACACCCAAACCACAGCACAAGTGTGAACCTAAGTCACTTGACATATGTGTTTCCTTTGCCACTGGATGTTCTTATTGGACAAGCGTGTCAAGCCTGTAATTCCAATATGATGAGAATGATTAGATCAGATGAACATAGTCATCTGGGTATGGCCATACACTTTCTCAATCATCTCATCCAGGGGGGCCCTTCAGAACATCACACTCCAAACAAGGAGACGGCAATCCTATATCTATCACTAGTGCCCTAACATGACTCATGCTCATTATCCAAGATAGTCTATAACCATTATGTTTCAAATGATATTGAACTACCTCAAAACAATGCCAATCATCATTTAGAAACACAAGTGATCTCATGTCAGAGGAAATATGCCACTTGTTTGCATACAAGGATTATTCACATTGTGACAAGCAATCGAATATCCTAAGTAGGGTCTGTCCAGTACATCCAATGTACCCATGAGTCTACATCTTATTCCATGCTCGAAGCATCCTATAAGATTAGAACACATATTAGTCTCAATCATATCAAGGCTGTCTCATGTTCACCAAGATATCTCGACTAAGGACAATACTGCATGTCAGCCAAGCTGAACAGCATTGAGACATTATTCAGAAGTATACATATTGCAGCAGATAATGTAACAACCTGAATAACAACCATTGCCTTTATAAACATAGAGTTTATACATGATACTGAAATAATCCCAAGGCCTCAAACATTAGCCTTAAGGGCATACCCCAACAAGAAGATCCTATGCATATTCCATTACCACCACCATATGAACCATCACTTCCTTTTCTCCAAAATAATCCATTAGGAATTTGCATGATAGATGATGAAGGAAATGATTTTAATGATAATGATGATGAGGTGATTGAACTATTATTTGATTCAAATCCAATCACAGGTACCTAGAAGATAATAGCACATGAGATACTTGATCTCATTGACATTGATGTAAGCGAAAAACCCAATAAAAAATTTAAAAACTTTTTAAGCAATCCAAGGTATGAATTTTTTTTTTGCTTAATTCTAATCTTCTTCCAATTGCTGATATAAATCTAATGGAACAATGCATGATATTACTCTTGGATAAATGCAGAAAAAATATTAGGTATTCTTTGCATGACTTTAACGTTTGTTTTGTATGTATGTAATGGCCACTACGACATGGATCAACCTATTCAACTGGATATATACTTTGGTGGGCACACTTTTGGGATGGAGGAAAAGTAGAAGATTATATGCTCTCTACTATGCCACTAATTCACTAACTTTGCTATCACATGAAGCATTGGTCAAGCTAATGACCTTAAACAAGCACTTTTTGGGAGGTAACCCAATTTTTTTACTTTTAATACTCTTAGTTTTTTTTAATTTTCTTTAAATTTATAGGAATTTTTGTTGCATGATTTAATGAATTTTTATTAATGAAAAATCTTTTAATAAGTTGTTTTATATGCAGGAATTTTTGAAAAAATTTTACTTGAAGAACAAGTGCCAAACGAGACATTCACGAGTGTGGGCGTGAGTCCCTCATGGGCCGTGAATGCTGCGTCTGAAGGAAACGTGAGAAGGCTAAAAGTTCATTGAAAGTTTCACGGTAACCGCTGTGAGATTCATTTTGCAATGGGACTTAAGTCACAGAAACATTCACGGCCGCAGCCATGAAGACCCATTTTTAAATGTTGCGGGCGAAAGTTAGGGTTCACGCCTTCACTCGTGAATCTAATTTTCCACCCGATTTCTTCCACCAAAAGCGACGAATTCATGTTCCCAATCTTCCTCCACCACCGGCGATCCTTTTCGTCTATCCTTCACGATCTTCCGACCAGATTTTGTAGGGAATTGCTGGTCAAGCTGAAGAACAAGGGTCTTGTCACTGCTGCTTGATTCCAGCTATAAATCGCTTGAATCTGTGAGCAATCTTTCTCTAATCAAGGTCTTTAGTTTCTTTATCAAGATTAGTTGGCATTCCCGATCGATTTTCTCTAGATTTGTCAACATTGAGTGGTTTTGTTGGATGAGATTCCTTCGAGCATCTGGCTGTTGTTCTTCTTGAAGAAAATTTTTTTCTTTGTGAATCTGTGTTTTCTGTGGGAATATGGCATCAAGAGGGAGACCTTATAGGGCAGGAAAGAAGATTGAGATACGAGGACCATACTCCTAGTTGACTCTAAGATTTTAGATGATTCATGGGGCTCTTCCCCACAGATTTGCGTGTGTCGAGATGAGGAGGAGGAGGTCTCTGAGGACACTAAAACTGATTAATCTCTATGAGTATTTTTATTGTTATAATTTTTTATACATCGAGGACGATGCATGCTTTTCTTTGTGGGATGATGCATGTTTGGTTTTCATTGATAATTGTGGATTAAATGATTGAGTATATGCAACAATTTAAGTCTAGGGTGTCTTCATGTATTTTGACTGTATTCAAGCTTTATGGATATGTATCTTGAATGATTATGATTTTTAAGGATATATGAGTTTATTCTATCTTTGATTCTGTAATTAGAAAGCATTTTGAGTAATTGATTTGATGACTTAGGAATTTTGGAAATTTCATGTAGACTTAAATTATTGTGCAAATTCAATTCTGGTATGGATAAAATGAATCTATGAAATGTTATACATCCTTGTGATACAAGCTGCGTAGAAATTACTTAAGTTTAATTTATCTATTTTTGCTTGATAAAGAGTTTTTTATGAATAGAAAATTGGTGACATCAATATAAATAGGCTTGCTCTAACTCCTCTGCTTGAAGAATCTGAAGTCATGAGTTATATTGTACCCTGAGTTGGTACACTTTAAATCTATTTCAGCCAAGTAATAGAGGAAAAAATCTTAAAAGTGAATATTTATCCCTCATGCAAAAAGATCGATAACTATTTAACTACCATGCCCTTGATCGGCTCTCTCTAGAAATTAAAAAAATAGAGAATAAAAATGGAGAAAAAGAGAGAGCTGTAGGTCAAGTGGACAACTTCGCTGACTTTTCATTATTAAGATTGTGAGTTATATTATACTACTATGTGGTATACTTTAAATAATGTTATAATGCTAATAGAAAAGGGCATATAACCGTTTAAAGACCAGTTTGCCTTAAAAGCCTCTTACCTTAAACATCACCATATTTCTAGAAATGGAAATTTCTTCTGTCAGATAAAATGGATTTATTAAAGTGAAAGTATTTGATACTTAGTAAGTAGAGATTGGTTGAGACAACATGAGTCATGACTTTTATCTATCTTGAAGTGTAAACTCTTGAGAGTTTATTTCAATTATGATATTTTTTAACTTTTGGTTGCTTAAACTGTGGACTAAGGACACAATCAGAAAGAATAAGCAAGTGTTCTTATCTTTACATTCTCTTTACATATTATGTTATTGCATGAGGATAAGTAAAATTCTAAGTCTAGGGCATTTTGATGAGTTGCATTTACATCATATTTTTACCTATATTTTATATGATATTTTGGGCTTAATTGTATGATTTTATAACAATTTTTAATGTTTTTATCTCCTATGGTATGGAACCTTCACTTTTCTTGGTTCTCATAAAAATGTAAGTAAAATCACCCAAAAACGATGGATTTTATGAGTTTTGAGACCATGACATAATTTGTGATGAAAAGACGAGGCTGTACGTTAAATTTGAGGCAAAACGGATGTCAGCCACAATTTTCACACCCGTGGCCATGAGTCATTCACGCACTGTGAATACATTGCAGTACAGAAATAGAAACTTTCACACCCATAGCCATGAACAGTTCACCTGCCCGTGAGTTTTGTTGGCCCACTTGGTTTTTCGCTCGATTCAACCTTGAATCGAGTCGAAACTTAACCAAACTTTGCAGGAGCCTTCCTAGATGTATTCTATACTAATTAAACTATAAAACGAAGGATTTTCGAAGGGTTTAGGAGACTTTTATAGGCAAAAGTGGACAGAGGCGGTGGCTATAGCGAAAATCACTTTCGGGGTGAAATTCGAGTAGGAAGATCACGCAAAGGAAGAATTAGACGCTCGATCTTCATCTCCATATCAAGGGTAAGGGTTTTCAATTACTTTTCTATAGTTTTCTTGTAATCTTATTGAGCTTTATTATAAAGTTCATCAATATACATGTTATTTTCTATAAACATGAATGCTTAAATCTATTTTCGGGATTAGGGGCATAGCCCATTGATAATCCATGAATTAAACTTGTTATTTTAGATCTTTGTAAAGAATTTTACTGAGTTGATTTGATCAGAATTGAGCTTATTTCATAATTTACTCTAGCCATGTGTGTTTACATCTTAGACATTGCGAGAAGGACCAGGAGATGAATCATGACATCGGATCTATTCTTATCAAACCTGTAAAATCGATTACGAGAGTAGTTCGAGTTTGCTTGAAGGATATCCAGATTTTTCATATAGCTTAAAGGGCCTAGTTACGTGAATTGTCATGAGAGTAGGGAATTAACATAATTAGGTACTGGATTACGCTTCGGGAGGAGGTAATTCATACAATAGAAAAAATCCCTTTTAATGCTGTAATTTTCTATTCAAATATTTTATTTTACTATATTCATAATTATCAGGGTGGTAAAACCTTAAGTCCCGACCTTTTGCATATCCATTTCTACCCGAAACACTCGCTTTTGCTCTCATACTTGAAGTTTCAAAACAAAAAACCACATTTTGAGTCGTCTAGATATAAAAAAGTCATTTAATTGGTACTTGACCGTCAGATCCTCATTGGGAATGATAACTTTTTATTACTTCGATAAAGTCATGTACTTGCGGCCGCATCATTTATTAAAAAGAAATGTGATCAACTAATGCTCTCCCTTATTAAAGAATCAATTAGCCTCTCTTTTTCCTCTCCATGGTACCAATTAATTTTTTTCCCATAATCCTATTTCCCTCCTTAACACTCTATTTCCTAGTAGGGATTTTGTGGGAGGAAAGGAGGGAAAGTAGATTTTCCCCTCTTTTCATAGAAGGGAAAGGGAAGAAATGATGGAAACAAAGGGAAAACATCTTAAGATTTTCCACCCAATCCCAATCCCAATCCGTCCGAATCAGGCGAAAACATCACTTTTCCACCTAACACTCTAACCTCACTCCTTCCCGTGCTCTACGACTTTTCCTTTTCTTCCTCACTCTATTGCCTCACTTTGTGATGGAGGCAAAGACCATAGGCCACGAAGGTAGAAGTGGAGCATACGACTACCCTAGTTAAAGGCCCAGAAGCTCTTGAATAAGCTAGAATGCTCAATCCTAAAGCTAGCTCAATAATTAAAGAACTACCTCAACCACTTCACCATGTGTTGCTCAAGAAACTTCAATCTCAATTACCAAAGAAGAAGATGTCACAACAAATTCTACAAGTCAGCCAATAGCTACAAATCTGCCGATGAAGGATCTCAACAAGCGCACGTTGTAAACAAGGAAGGTGCAACGTCAACCTTCACTCAGCCCAAAATCAAATCTACCAATCAAGGATCTCAACAAGCGCACATTGCAAACAAGGAAGGTGCAATGTCAACCTTCACTCAACCCAAAATCCCTTCAACATCTCTCTATTGCCAAATAAGTATCTGGTGATGCGCTAGCCCACGTTCATCTTCAACGAAGGATGCTTCAACGTCTATGCTACACCTCATAAGGAATCTTCAACGTCTCTTCTTGCTTATCAAAATTGGAAGTAACAACATCTCTCTCACCAGTAACGTCTCGCCTGCAAGTTTCAACTATATGTATCTCTTCTCGCCAACATCATTGTAATAGTGATTTTTTGACAAAATTGAATTTATGAAGTAGTTTTCTAGTAATCTTCCTCTTCTATCAGATGCTCTCCACCCTCGTCTCCTTCTAGGGCTGAGTCCCTTCCTATCATCTCTTCTCTATCCCTTCGTCTTCTTCCTCTCGAAACCGAGTTCAAGATTCATCAAATCTAGGTTTTGGCCAAAATTCATGAGTTCGCTGTTGACGATCTACTGGTCGGATCCTCACAAAACTTCTTTCATCACTCCTCGCCAAGACAAAGCCACAGCCGCCGGCATGCGCCCATCCATCGCTCCGATCACTAGAATCGAACTCCCGTTCCAATCCCCTATTCTCACCCAATGTTCCACCCAGTTCCGCCCTTCATCGTCGTCCTCCTCCGATCGGCCACCGCTCGATTCGAAACTCTGGTCACCTCTTCGCCATCATCACTGCAACCCCCAGTTGTAGCAGGTTTCGAGTTTGTGCACCACTGGCCATCCGGTGATGACCCCTACTCCACTCACACGATGTCCCTTGTTTCCAGATTTCTCAAGGCTCTTGTTTAAGTTGTCTGCTCTTCTTTAATACTTACTGACTAAGCTTATTCTTACAGGTACTTTAAGGATTCAATGCAACAAAAATCTTGACATTTGGCATGAATAAGAAACACACATCTTGATCTATCATCATGATAACACAGTTAAATACAACAGTTGATGGACAATTCTGGGAGACATCGCATCTTTTGATAACTAATTAACTCCAGCCATTATTTTCTCAACTAATCTGATTAGTGTATTTGTTGCAGGTATTTAATGTGCTTTTCTGAAGCTAGAACACTGAGTTTTCACATGACTAGGATAAACATGCTTCGTTATATCTCTCAGATAACTTCATTACATCGAAGAGTCATCTGATCATCTAAGTAGGCATATAAAGTTTTGAAGAATGATACATTTTCGCACTAATTTATTTCTCAAATCTGTTTAGTCATATTGTTGTGGATGCTCTGCAAACCTGATAAATCATGACTCTTTATTTTGGATATATCTAGAAAGAACAACTATCATTCTATTATCCTATTTCGTCGAATCTAAAAATGGATCATTGGATCCTTCTCCATGGCCTATCAACCTTTCCTATTTGATTACATCTTATTGCTCAAGATTTCTAGCTGCTTTTGAACTTTGGTGTTTATTCTCATAAATAAAATAAATAAATAATTGATTTTAAATTAGTAGCATTGTCGCACGCTTTCGTCCTACATCACTCTGTCACCTCTTCCGCCGTGATCTACTGCCGCCACTACCACTCGCTGTCACCTCTAGCTACCACCTGCCACCATCAAGTAAGCCTCTTCCTGCATCTTCCACTCACGCTCATTGCTTCACTCTCGTTTGACTGTTGTTGCCACTCTTGCTCGCCGCCATCGCCATAACTGCTTGCTACAGCTCGACGCCGCTTGATTAGAGCAGCATCTTTCCTGCCACCACTACTCATCGTCACACATGCTCGTTGCCGCTTCTACTTGCACTAGTCCTGCTAGCCCTAGCTTCCACATTTTCTTCCAAAGAAAGATAATGTTCCTTTCATTTCAACTGCATTTTATCCTACTTAGATCTCAGACAAATTTTTTCAAAGAATCCCAAACCCTAGCTGCAGAATATTATGACAAGTTCAACAATAGCAAGCCAATAGCTCCTGAACCAGTGAATCTTCTTCTTTGGTGCTTTTTCTAGCTTTACTTATGCAAAGTTTTATTTTGGAGTTATGTTTTTCACACCCATTTTGTTGTAATTTTTTTCTTTTTTTCTTTACATTACTTTTTCTTTGTTTGGTTTGCTGGCCAACCCTAAAAAGCACGTTCCAACTAGCAAATCAAGCAACAATTTGTTAATCATTGATGTGAAATTAATTCAATTTTTTGAATGATTTTGCTGTTTGTTATGGCAAGTAACATAAACTAGGAGTCATACTTAACCTTGTTGGAATTTTTGGTCAAATATTATTGATTTGTTAGAGCATTTATTAATTGATTAATGGGCCCATAATATCTCATTATTGAATCTAAAAGATGGCTTGTGTGGCCTAGTTGGTAGAGCACAAGGCTCTTAACCTTGAGGTCATGGGTTCAAGCCCCACACCAGTGTAGCCCATGGGTTTTAAGAAGAATCACTATTGGATATTGGATTCTACACCCTAGGTTTAAAAGAAATCCTTATTGGATTATGGACTTCGCACCCGAAACCCAAAACTCCTTTATGGGGAGAGCTTTAGGGTTTTACCATTATAAATATGGGCTGGCTAACTAACAATGTCTCTTCCCATTGAGAGCCATCTAAAGAAGGAAAACAGTGGAAGATTTCTAGCCTGACAATGGACATTAAAGCACAACAAGATTGATGGCGCAATCATGTATGTCTTAATTATTTTGTTATTCATGTTGTTCTAGATGTATACAATAGATCATGTATTTATGTTTATGCAAAATAATTTAACATGTGGTATCAGAGCTATGGATTATATGGATATAGAATGCATGATAAAATTCATCATCAAGATGTTTTGTTATGATATTTTTCACGTTGGTCAAACACGATTTGGATTTGGAATTTTTTAGAAAGAAAATCAAAAAATAGTTTTTTATTTCTGGCTAAATCCATGTTTTGTTTTGTGATTTGGATTTCTTATTGGTGTGATCGCTGGTGTCATCTTTTTTGTCGTTGCTGAGTCCAAGCATCGTCGATCCAAATTGTAGGGGAAAGCCCTATTTTCTATGTATCATCAAGTGATCAAGGCTTCAGCCCTATGCTTGTTGCTGACAGGGAGAGGCGGCACTGTCATCACTATTAGGGCTTCTGCCCTAATTTTGTTTGGGGGTGACTTCGGGGTTGGATGACAAACACATCTGGTCGGCGTCGGTTGCTAGTCCTCATTTGTTGGGTTGATACCGCCGTTCGACAGTCAATGCTGGCATCTGGATGTGCCTCTTCCCCATTAGTTGTCGACTCTCGTTGCTGATGACAAAGACACGTCCTTGCAATTTGTCAATCTTCATTGAAGCAATTGTCGGCTTGTTTGCATGTCTGCTGCTCGCAAGTGAAGGCGACACAGAAGGCGTGCGAACGTGGGTTTGCTGTGACGTCAATGCGTGTGACCCGTGCAGCTGCGACACCATTTGCTGTGAGCATGCGGATCATGGATTCGTGTGGCATCAGTGGCGCAGATCCGGGTGTGAGGGTGGATCCAGATTTGGATCCACTTCTCACATATGTGGGCTCAATCCGATTTAGATTTGGTTCAAATCCCTTTTTTTTAACGGATATGGTTTTAATGGTTTTGGATTTATTAGGTCTCAGGTCTGGCTGTTGGGCTAGATTCTGGCTGAATTTGGGACTACAATCTAAGTCTGCTGCCTAGGTTGGCTTGCTTGGCTTGGGCCGAGGCTGCGCCCTCTGCTATACTGTGCATAGAAGCAATGCTATTGTGCATAAAAGTAGGCTGTTTGTGCTGCTCCTACTGTCTAGGCCTATTTTGGGCCTAGTTATCTGCACTGTTTTTTCTGCTGTGTGTAGAAGCAACAGAGTGCTGCTTGGCCTGCTGTGCTATATAGCGGCTGCCTACTGCAATTTTTATTAAAAACCATAAAAATAATTTTCTAATAAATTCAATTAATGGCATAATTATTTTTATTATTGTTTAAATAAAAAAAGGGTTTGACATTATAAAATAGATTAATTGAAGCAATATGACTACCAAAGTAGCATATTGTGTAAGTTAGTTTATTATTAATTTATTTTATAATGTTAAGATGGTTGTGTTTATAATTCATGCAGATATTAATCTGCCCAAAGGAAGATTAATATTTGGCCAAATTATATATACACATGTAATAATTAACATCATTAGATCGAATTTTCAATTCTTCTAAGTCGGGCTTACAAGTTCAGTCAATATGATTCAGATGAATTGAGTCTGGTCAAACAAACTGGACTTATGGGCTATCTTTTGGGCAAAATATGTAGGGATAGACTCCTATGGGTATAAGCAGATAATAGTTGTACGTAAATACAAATAGGCTCATGTGCACAGAATTACTATAAACACTAGCTTGGATAATTGTAGTCTTGATGTGCTGTGCACAAAAGCAACTTGCTGCTTTCCATTAATTCAGATTTTTACTGGAAAGACTTTTGTTTTTAAATTAGATTTTAATTACAACTTATTATATGTCATATTATGTTTGGATTTATGATCTAAATTAGTGATATATCAAAATGAGTTATGGATTTTGCTATTAATGTAACTTTTAAATATTATGTAAAATATTTGCGATAATAAATCGTTGCCTTATTGTTTATTTTTCAAAATCACAAATATTTGATAAATTTTTGAAGGTTACAAAATTGTTTATAATATTTCTTGGATGCAATACAAATGTAAGGTGTTTGGCATAAATTGCTTATTTTGTATTACGTTGCACATCACTATAGTTGTACATAAATGCCTTAAGATTACTTTTGGAACCATTTTAATTGCATAAATGCGTTAAGATTCCTTAACTACATTGTCTCTTCCCATTAAGAAGGATAGCGGTGAAAGATTTATAGCCCGACAATGGACATTAAAGCACAACAAGATTGATGGTGCAATCAGGTATATCTTAATTATTTTGTTATTCATGTTGTTCTAGATATGTACAATAGATCTTGTATTTATGATTATTCAAAATAATCTAACATCATACTTAACCTCTCCCTCAGTTTTGATTCCTCCCTGCATCCTCAATTTCTATTTCCCTGTGAAAACACCAACGCATATCAAGGGCTATATAAAACATGGTGGTTAATGATGTATTGTGCCCTCAATACCCATTGCTGCATATTGGGAAAAGACAGATCTGAGATTCTTGAAATGTTTCTTCATTGTATAATACTCGCCAGTTACGTTCTATTATTCACAAGTTCATATATTACAACTTGCTTATTTTTGCTCGTTAAGGATCTGATTAGTTGTAAAAAAAAATTGTGTTTGAAGGAGATAATGCATGATGCCATAGCTATACATGCTTGGATTTGGCCCACATGGATTGATAAAATAAGAGCTCTAAACTCTATTAATGTGGATCTCCAATATTTGATACTTGCAGCTGAGATTATTTTTGTAAATTCATTGCATTGCAGTTATATACTCCATCTTTGTCACAAGTAAAACAGAGACTAGTGAAGCATAATGAACTTTTCTATGGCATGCTCATTCATGGTAGCTTATGTTTGTTTTGTTAATTAGTTCTTAATGTTTATTTTGTTATCCTGTTAATTAGTGCTTAATGTCTGATTGTGTTAGATTTTGAAGATTGTAAAAAATTTCCTTATATCATATGCCCTTCTTTTTGTTCTGTTTTTCTTTAGTTTACTTTGGTCCATCATGACCAATAAAGAGATTAGGTGAATGTGGGGTATTGTATGTTGTTGGCACATAGCATGAGAATATATAAATCACAACATATAAGAACAAAGATATTATAGTCATGGGCATTAATGAACCAAGCTATTGTGAAACATTACCAACAAATTCCACCTAAATCAGTTTAAAAATAGAATGATTAATCTACAAGCTCTTATAACAATAGAATATGATGAATTTTTCATTTGTAGGTTCATTTATAGATAAAATTAAGCATGAAGAATATGATTAACTTTTCATTTATAGGTTCTATAACTATGGCTCCAACAAGTACTTATGATAAGAGATTATTTCAATTGCACAACCTTCACCATAAACATCGTCAAATTGCAACCATAGCTGGATGTTGTGTTGCACAATTGCACCACATTCTCTTATTAATATTTCATTCAACGTACGTGGATAAGCCATTAGTGGAGAGTTTTGCATATAAGGATAGCATGTGAAGGGATCTTCTAAAAAAATTAACAAGTTATATCTCTATTGCTATAACATTTTAAAAATGGACAGGAATACCATTGTGTATTTGTGTGAGCTATTACGAGGCAAGGATCTCCTCAAATATAACAAGTACTCTAACATTGAGGAGAAGGTAGCAATGTTTTTATACTTGGTAGCTCATAATGTGAAAAATTGAGAACAATGTTTTTTCTTCCATCGTGCACCTAGGAGCATTAGTCATCACTTTCACGAGGTGTTATGAGCTATTATTAGCTTACACGAGGAATTCTTCAAGCAACTAGATAGTTCAGTGTTCCCTCCTAAGATTAAAAATAAAAATATATTTTATCCTTATTTCAAGGTATGCAATTCTAAAAGCATATTAGTACGAATAATATATTTTCAATTATTAAATTAGCATATCAATTGTAGGACTATTTAGGGGCTATCGATAGGACACATGTTTGTGTAAAAGTCCCTATTAAGGATGCACCTAGATATTAGGGGGAGAAAGGACTGGCCAACTGCAAATATTTTAATAGCATATTCATTTGACGTGAAATTTGCTTATGTCATTCTTGGGTGGGAAGGGATGTCATCTATTGCACGAATATTAAAAGATGCCTTGAGTAGATCCGAGAACTTAAAAATTCCACAAGGTACATTTTTAAACACATTCATATTCGACCCTCATAAGTTGAAAAGTTACTAAAAGAAATATTGTTGTTGTAGGAAAATATTATTTAGCTAATGTTGGATTTGGAATTAAAAATGTTCTTATTACACCATATAGAGGAGTTTGGGTATCATTTAAAAGAAAACACACAATGTTCTCCACAAGATGAAAAAGAACTTTTCAACCACCGTCATGCTGCGGCCCGTAATGTTATAGAAAGATATTTCAGTGTACTAAGGAAGAGATTTCCCATCAATGCAAGCAGGATAAAACCCTGCTACCCCATTCGCACACATTTTCAAATTATTATAGCATGTTGTATTTTGCACAATTACTTGATGGGTGTTGATCCGGATGCAAGTATTTGTTGGTGTATATGCCCTAGGACCTAGTTTTGGTCCACTTATGTACTACTTAACTTTGATATTTATATATATATCATTCTGGCATTGTCATTATCAATGTTTGTTTACATCTGCGCACATGTACTAACATGATAATGTCCCTGGAGATAGATTGGATCTATGCTCATACTATTGTCCCCAGTCGATGTACCTTAGTGGATATGGGACAGCTATGGTACTTGTGAGACTGGTATGTGAGCTGGTTAGGTACGTGGTGCTAACGCAGACACATGGGTATATCATTAGAGGATATACTGGAAAGACCCGTTGTGAGGCTATGACTTGGTGTCATAAGTTATCCTCACAAGTGACAGGAGATGCATTGATCCCTTGACTTGAGGTCATTGATCATTCTATATGGTTAGCGATTTGCTTTGATACAACCTAACACCTCGCCGTAGTTGGGAGGTCATAACGGTTGTCATTGAGCATATCACGACCCATATGAGAAGGTCAATGGACAGACATAGGATTTGCCCCTTCCTTAGGGAAGTATGATATCCATGGAGCTCCTCTATGGTTCTATGACTGAGAGTGTATGGCCATACCCAGGTAAGAACCTGTTTTAGTCATAGCCATGTAATTGGGTGAAAACAAGTGGTGACACACTTGTCCAATCGGATATCAGTCCGGCAAAGAGACTGTAATGCATCTGTACCTAGTTGCGATGATGGGGATGTCGATGTCGATATCCATTCCAATGACCTGGGTAGCAGCGATGCACTGCTAGGTGCCACTCACTGCTTGTGGTGACCTTTGGTCAGCACTGCCAGCGTCAGAAGAACCTACAGGGTCGCACACCTTGATACTTGAGTTCTCGTATTGATCGAGAAGCCTTATGATCAAGTTATTGGATAACTCGGATCTAATTGGGAGATTTCATCAGCACCAATGGTCCTGATGAGATGGAAGAATGTTATTGGAGCCAAACTTCATTTTTGGCAGGTTGACCCGTATTTGACCATGGTTGGTCACACTTGGATTAGGGTTGCATTGGATTGGATCCAAATGCTTAATCAACCCATAGGATGAAGTTTGGGCTAGCTCATTATCCAATGAAGCCCAATAACAAGTTCTCATGAAGAGAAGAGAGGCTAAAAGGGTATAATGGGGAGAAACCCAACCCCATTGGCGCCTAAGGGGCATAATGGGGTTAGGGTGGCAAAATTGCTTCATTAAGGAAGCAATTTGCGCCTAGCCCTTCTCCCTTGATGGTATGAATGCCTTTAAGGCATGTCTTGGGCTGATATGGTACTTGGGCAATTATGGAAAGGTTGAATGAAGTTTATGGTAAAGTCTTGGAGACTTTCCTTACATCAAACCTCCTCATCCTAGCCCTACACTTGTCATGATCCTAGCCCTTGCCCTAATCGCCTCTTGCCCTATATATGTGACCCTAGCCGCCCCCTCTTATATGATTCATCCTTGGAGGCGTGAACATAAGAAGGGGCGAGAGCAAGGAGCAAGGGCGCAATCTCTTCCTCTTCCATCAAGTGGCCGCAAGCTTCTCCTTCCTTACCTCTTGGCGCATCTTTCTCTCTTGGTGGCGCAAGGTGGTTGGAGCATCTCCCTAAGGCTTGGATCTTCTTTCCGAGGCTAGCACCGGGCGCACGCACGCTCGAGGCATCCGTGTGTGTGAGACTGCAGAGGGCGCACGCTTGGGCGCCTATCACGACATCGACCTCATCTTGCTCTAAGGTATTTTCTAACTCATCGTGTCGACCCCCTTGCATGAGATCTTCATTGGGACCGGCCTGTTTCGGGGACATTCTTCCGCTGTGCAATGTATGTATGTGTCTCTGAAAAATTGTAAAATGTCCCCGGGGTTTCCCAACAGTATTATTGCTGAAATTGATGAGGAAATATCAAACACGATAACACTACATCCGGATAGTATGGAGAAAGCAAATGATGAAGCTAAGGAATGGATTCTAATTAGAGATACTATGGCAAATGAAATGTGGAGTGACTATGTCCTATGAATGTTTTGTAACAGTAATCTATTATATTCGTAAAATTTTGTTGTTGGACATCTGTCTTTATTTAGCATGATACATTGATGTTGGACATTACTTTTCAATTCATTTTTAACTCCTATGTGTTATTCCTTTTCTTTATGCTATTGGATATTGCCTTTGAATTCCTATTATTATTTCTTTGTATTATTGCTGTTGGATATTGCCTAACAAATGCATTTGCTTTTATTTTAATATAAGATGAGTAAAAAGGCTAGGACTGGTGATAGTTCAAGGAAAGAGAACATCAAGTGGTCAGATGAAATGGACACTATTTTTATTGATGTTATGCTTGAGCAACAATCACATGGTTTTAGGGTTGATGGTATATTTACCTTAACCACATATTCAAATATGCTCTCTATGTGTGTACAAGCTTTTGGTGTAGCTTTGACAAAAGACCACTTGAAAAACCATATTAAAACACTTAAAAGCAACTTCGGTACATATCATGAGTTATTTAAGAACAAGAGTGTTTTCACATGGAACAGTTTAACAAAAAAGTTTGAAGCTAATGATCAAGTTTCGGATGACCTTATAAAGGTATGTTACTTGTAATTATTTACTTGTGGTTATTTAGTGTGTTATGCTTTTATTTATTAATTCAATTGTCTTTATAGGCTAATTGATGCAGCTACGATAGGGGGGTTGGTCCTTAGTTCTGTACTCTGTGGTGTTTATGAAATGCACGAGAAACGTGAGAGGGTGTTGAGACGAGGGAAGTGAACACGCTCGAAAAGTGCAGCAAGATGTTGGGGTATGCCCTTAAGGCTAATGTTTGAGGCCTGTGGGAATGTATCTGTATCATGTAATAAACTGTTATGTTTATAAAGGCATGGTTATTATTCAGTTGTTTACATTGTCTGCTGCAATATATGTTCTTCTGAATAATGTCTCAAAGCTGTTCAGCTGAGCTGACATGCTATTATGTCCTTAGTCGATATATCTTGGTGAACATGAGACAGCCTTGATATGGATAAGACTAATATGTGTTCTAATCTTATAGGATGCTTCGAGCATGGAATAAGATGTAGACTCATGGGTACATTGGATGTACTGGACAGACCCTACTAGGATATTCAATTGTTTGTCACAATGTGAATGTTCCTTGATTAAGACAAGTGGCACATTTCCTCTGACTTGAGATCACTTGTGTTTTCTAAATGATGATTGTCATTGTTTTGAGATGGTTCAATATCATTTGAAACATAATGATTATAGACTATCTTGGATGGTGAGCTTGAGTCAGGTTAGAGCACTAGTGATAGACATAGGATTGCCGTCTCCTTGTTGAAGGAGTGTGATGTTCTAAAGGGGCCCCCTGGATGAGATGATTGAGAAAAGTGTATGGCCATACCCAGGTGACTATGTTCATCTGATCTAATCATGCTCATCATATTGGAGTTACGAGCTTGACAGGCTTGTCCAATAAGAACATCCAGTGGCAAAGGAAATATGTATGCTTTGTGAAATGATTCACACTTGTGCTGTGGTTTGGGTGTAGTCTTGGAAGACTCTTTCCTTTATATCGGGAGACAGTGATGTGTTGCTAGATACCCCTCACTGATCGTGATAATGAGAATTATCATTACCGACATTTAAAGGAAACCCTCAGGGTCGCACAATTTGATGATATGGCTTACTTAAGTCAGATCGTGTGGACTGAATTGTTCAGGTTCAGTTTTAAAGGGATTTAATCTCTGATTGTGAGTGAGATCTGGTCTGATCATGTTTGATTGATTAGGGCTTGAGATCGGTAAGCTTCGATCGAGAGAATAGATGCCAGATCGGTCAGATCAGGGGCATCGAGGAGATCGACGGTTAGATCGGGAACCTTAGGGTTTATTTAAGATCTAGACTAGATCATTGGCTTAATTGGTTCTTAAACCGAACCAATGTGAACCGGCTCATGGAATGAGCGCTTGGTTCATGACTTGGCGACTTGTTCACTTAACGTGAACATTGAAGCGAGAGTGGTGGCTATTTTTAGTAACCACGATCTCCAAAGAGAGAACTCTCTCACGTTCGAATAGAGCATGCTATTCTCGCCTATCCATCACTTCCTCTCTCGACTCTTGTGGTGTGTGACGACGCTTGGAGTTTAGAGGAGGATTCGGCCAAAGAAAGATCAAGATCTTCATCCCTCACAATTCGATCAAGGATTCTTTGGAGCCTTGCTAGCACAAGGAGCGACAAAGAGTTTGCCATCATCCTCTTGTGTGCGATTCCCTTTGGAGAAGAAGCAATTGACTCTTTGCTTCCAAGGCAACGTCTTCTTCATGGCTATGGTATGAATCGCTTTCATTCAATCATAGTTTTAAGTTGATCATTCAATCATACATGCGATCCTTAACCCTACTTCCGCTCATGCAAAAGTTTTAAAGTGCATGGTATTAGGGTTTGCGCCCCCCTCTAGAAAGGGGTTTCTTCAATTGGTATCAGAGCCATGCGTTATAATGTATGTTTGTTTGATTGCTTCTTTGTGATCCATGTTTGCGCATCCTATGAATAGATCTAATAACATGCGATAAACTACATGCTAGCTTAAGGTCTTTGATGTATGTTTATGTGTTACGCATGTAAGATGCCTTGGCGCTTGCTATAGAGTTTTTATCAAAAACTTATATCTCTTGCGCGTATCACCTTAGATCTAAGCCGCCTACTGTAAACCCTTAGACGGGTTATTAGGGTTGAAGTCACCCCCTAGGTTAGATCCAGAATGTCTGATCAGATCATCTGACAACCTGAATGGGTCGATCAGATAGCACCTTGGCGCAAGCCTATGGTGGCTATAGGTCGACTGCAGACAGGTGTGTAGCGATGTCTGATTGTGACGACTAATGAACGTACCTGAGTTAGGCCCGGGGTCACGCCCGCTTGCCAGAACTCTGTGTGGTCGTTCAGCCCTGGCGCATGCATTGTTGACCCTATGGTCGACTCAAGTCAGTTAGGACTTGGTGCATGCAAGGGCAGTGGATCTGACTAGGGTGGATGAGTGGATCCCTAGTAATGGACCGTTGTAAGGTTGTAGGGGAAATAAGGAAAAATTAAAATTGATCCTATGGGGTTTTCGAAAATTTTAATTTTTATGGATCACATGGTTATTGATTGATGCATATGTTTGTTTATTTAGTCTTATGTGGGCTGCCCATATTAATTGTGTGCTGTGCTGGGGCCTGCGTGCCTGTATTAAAAATTGTAAATTAATTATTGTGATCTGCGCATCACATTGTTTTAATTTATAAAATGTTAGTGACCTGCGTGTCACTCTTGTCTAGATAGTTAAATTTGTAATTTAATTAGACAAGAGCACTGAGCACACTTGGCAGAGGCGCATGCAGCAGTAGCTTGACCAGGTGGGAGGTCCAGGGTTCGACTCTGGGACCAGGCGCAAATTCCTGGTGGGCGCACCTGTGCTGCAGATGGCGCTTGGGCCCTGGTTTGGGCCAGATGAGCAGCAAAAGACCCATGAAGAGCAAATGAAGACTTAAGTTAGGTTAAGGTCTTCTAAGGCTATGGGCTTTTACCACATAAGATTCATGCTTTCTTTTATTGCTTAATATTAGAATTGCATGATTAAATTATCTTCTGCTATCACCATAGGAATTGCATGATAGGCAAGAAGATAAAAGACCGTTAAAATCCAACGCTGAAATATCAAGCTCGTAAGCCTTCTGACGCGAAACCTCACTGTTCTGATTATCGTTGGAGCCGTGTTGTACCCACTCAGTGGGCACGTCCATCTATCTTCAGACGGTGCGGGATTACACCTGCGTGTTACAGAGTAGGGATTTATCCCTTCTCGTTGCTCAGCATAGCACGTGGTGGTCCAGGGAGTAGGTCGGGTCAGCTTGACCGTGTAGGCTACATATGTGGCGCATATGGTAGCACATGGAGGCAGCCATCTGTGGGGTCAGAGATTGTGTTGTACCAACTCAGTTGGCACAGTTTGCTGGACTGCCCAGATGAAGGGGAATCGCACGGGTTGGCGATCGGCAGGGACTGCCTACCAGAAACTAGTGCTTGTACTCTCTGTGCATCTTATCTCGCCTGAGCGGGACGCGGAGACCAAGTATGAAATCTGGATCCCATCTCACTAAAAGAGTTCTACTCTTTCGGGCTGTTTTGCTGGATTTTTCACGCCTGATAAAATAGTGAGAAAAAGAATCTTTCTTAAGTCCTGATTGATTCTTATACATTGATACTGACCTTGCTGTTCTTGCATTGTTGTAGATACCTGCAGCAACGAACACCATGAACTTCAATGTGCGATCCCTACTGGAAAGGGAGAAGTTTGCTGGGCCGAACTTCTCTGACTGGTTTGGACACCTTAAGATCGTTCTTAAGGCAGAGAGGAAACTGTATGTCCTCGAGACGGCGATACCGCCGCAGCCCGCTCCGAACGCCGCAAGGGCGGTTCGGGAAGCCTATGAAAAGCACGTCAATGATAGCATTGATGTCGCTTGCCTGATGCTAGCGTCTATGACGCCACCGCTGCAGCGTCAGCATGAGGACATGTCGGCTATAGACATGATTACAAACCTCAAGATGCTGTATGCTGCACAGGCGAGGACAGAACGCTACAATTTGACAAAGCTCTTCTTTCAGAGCAAACTGGCTGAAGGGAGCCCAGTGGGAGCTCACGTGCTCAAGATGATTGGGCACAAGGAGGCTCTAGAGAAACTGGGGCATACCATTAACCAGGAGCTTGCTGTAGACATTATTCTTCAGTCTCTCCCGCCTTCATTCGACGCGTTCATTATTAATTTTAATATGAACAAAATCGATTGTACTCCGGCAGAGCTGTTGAATATGCTCTTGACCACTGAGGAAACTCTGAAGGGTAAGCCTTCAACCTCTGTCTTGATGGTTCCTTCTAGGAACAAGAAGAAGGGGAAGAAGGGCAAGGCCACTGTCAAGAGTTACAGCAAGGCTCTGAAGCAGAAGGTAAAGCGGTCCAAGGAATACAGGTGTTTCCACTGTGGCCAGCTGGGTCACTGGAAAAAGGACTGTAAAGCGCTCCAAGGAGATAAGAGGGGAAGCTTTGCTTCTGGCTCAGGTATATTCGTGACTGAGGTCATGTTTTCTTCTTCTATATCATGGGTGTTGGACACTGCATGTGGAGTTCACATTTGTTCAAATGTACAGGAACTCAAGAGAAGAAGGCAGGTGGGACAGCATGAGGTGGACCTACGAGTTGGAAACGGGGCACGGGTTGCTGCTGTTGCTGTAGGAGACTACTTTATTTCTTTACCATCTGGACTTGTATTGGAACTAAACAGTTGTTACTTTGTTCCCAGTATAACTAAAAATATTATCTCCATTCCTGCTCTTGTCAGGAAGGGATTTTCCTTTGAATGCAATATTTCAAAGTGTGTTTTGTCATATGATAATATTGTTTATGCAACTGGTTCAATTAATAATGGGTTATTCATGTTGGACATGGAAAGTTCTATACAAAATGTTGATATTAAGAAAGCCAAGTTTGCTGATGACAGCACCTTGCTATGGCATAGTCGTTTGGGCCATATTAACGAGAAACGCATTAAGCGGTTGCATGATAATGGACTGCTGGGATCATTCTCCTACAAGGAGATTGATACATGCAAAGCTTGTTTAAGGGGTAAAATGACGAAGTCACCTTTTCCTCACAAAGGTCAAAGGGCTTCAGGTTTACTTGACCTTATACACAGTGATGTGTGTGGGCCTTTTAGTAAACATGCCAGAGGTGGCTATCAGTACTTCATTACCTTTACTGATGATTTCAGTAGATATGGGTATGTCTATCTGATGAGACATAAGAGTGAATCTTTTGACAAGTTCAAAGAGTTCAAGAATGAAGTACAGAATCAGCTAGGCCGAAATATCAAGGCACTTCGCTCAGATCGAGGTGGTGAATACCTAAGTCATGCATTTACTGACTATCTAAAGGAGTGTGGGATTATCTCACAGCTCACTCCACCAGGAACACTGCAATGGAATGGTGTGTCCGAGAGGAGAAATAGAACATTACTAGATATGGTTCGTTCTATGATGAGTCAGGCTACTCTACCCTACTCCTTTTGGGGTTTTGCACTGGAAACAGCTGCAAAGGTACTAAACCGAGTGCCATCCAAGGCAGTTTCTAAGACGCCATATGAGTTATGGTATGGGAAACAGCCAAGCTTGACATTTATCAGGATCTGGGGCTGCGAGGCTTATGTCAAAAAGCTCGCCTCTGGGAAACTAGAGAGCAGATCTGACAAATGTATCTTTGTTGGTTACCCTAAGGAAACTAAGGGTTATTATTTCTACGATCCCAAGGAGAACAAGGTTTTTGTTGCTCGGACGGCCATATTTCTTGAGAAGGAGTTTCTTCTGCAAGAGGCCAGTGGGAGAGAAATAAAGCTGGATGAGAATCCAGAAGAAGGACAAAGTGACCAAGCACAGTTGGATGAGCCTGAGCCGGTAGAACAGGTTATTGAACAACCTGAGGCTCAGATATCACGGGAACCGCGAAGATCGGGTAGGATCCGTCGACAGCCTGAGCGCTATGACGGAGTCTACATCATTGATAATGATGAACCCCTCACTTATGCGGATGCGGTCAGTGGACCGGAGTCAGCGAGATGGCTTGAAGCTATGCGCGCCGAGATGGACTCCATGTCAGATAACCAAGTCTGGGATTTGGTTGATCCGCCTTCGGGAGTTATCCCTATAGGCTGTAAATGGATCTTCAAGAAGAAGATTGACATGGATGGTAACGTGGTTACCTATAAAGGCAGGCTAGTTGCGAAAGGTTTCAAACAAATCTACGGGATAGATTATGATGAAACTTTCTCACCTGTAGCCATGTTTAAGTCTATTCGGATTCTTTTCGCGATAGCTGCATACTATGATTATGAGATCTGGCAGATGGATGTGAAAACAGCTTTCCTGAATGGAAATCTGGATGAGGATGTGTATATGACACAACCAGAAGGTTTCACTAATCCATCAGATCGTCATAAGATATGCAAGTTAAACAAGTCCATTTATGGACTTAAACAAGCATCGAGAAGCTGGAATATTCATTTTGATGAATCAGTCACTGAATTTGGTTTCATCAAGAACGAGGATGACCCGTGTGTATATAAGAGGTTTAGTGGGAGCGTGATTACTTTCCTAGTCCTCTACGTCGATGATATCTTGATCATTGGAAACGACATTCCTGAAATGCATGCTGTTAAGGCATGGCTGAGGAAATGTTTCCAGATGAAAGATTTAGGAGAAGCAGCCTATGTGTTAGGTGTGAAGATCTACAGGGATAGATCTAAGAGGCTTCTCGGGCTGTGCCAGAGTACTTACATCGATAAGGTCCTGGAGAGATTTCACTTAGAGAATTCTAAGAAAGGATATCTTCCAGTCAGACATGGTCTGAATCTTTCGAAGAGTCAGTGTCCACAAACACAGACTGAGAAAGATGAAATGGACAATACGCCTTATGCTTCGGCTATTGGTTCCATTATGTATGCGATGTTGTGTACTCGCCCAGACGTCGCTTACGGGTTAAGCGTGACCAGTCGTTACCAGAGTAATCCAGGTATGGCGCACTGGATTGCAGTCAAGAACATCTTAAAATATCTGCGGAGAACCAAAGATATGTTCTTGATATATGGTGGTCAGGAAGAACTCAGTATTGAAGGATATACTGATGCTTCATTCCAGTCGGACCAGGATGATTTCCGATCGCAATCAGGCTATGTTTTTAGCTTGAATGGAGGAGCAGTGGTGTGGAAAAGTTTCAAACAGTCAACTGTTGCTGATTCCACAACAGAAGCCGAGTATGTTGCAGCCTCGGAAGCATCAAAGGAGGCAGTGTGGATTCGTAAGTTCGTGAGAGAACTTGGTGTTGTTCCTTCGAGTGCAGATCCTTTGGTTATCTTTTGTGATAACACTGGAGCAATCGCACAAGCAAAGGAACCACGGTCGCACCAGAAGTCCAAGCACATACAGAGACGGTTTCATTTGATCAGGGAGATCATAGATCGTGGCGAGATCAAAGTATGCAAGGTTCATACAGATGACAATCTGGCAGACCCGCTTACCAAGCCTCTGGCGCAGTAGAAGCATGAGAAGCACTGTAATAATATGGGTTTGAGATTTCTCAACCATTAGATTAAGTGCAAGTGGGAGATTGTTGGGGTATGCCCTTAAGGCTAATGTTTGAGGCCTGTGGGAATGTATCTGTATCATGTAATAAACTGTTATGTTTATAAAGGCATGGTTATTATTCAGTTGTTTACATTGTCTGCTGCAATATATGTTCTTCTGAATAATGTCTCAAAGCTGTTCAGCTGAGCTGACATGCTATTATGTCCTTAGTCGATATATCTTGGTGAACATGAGACAGCCTTGATATGGATAAGACTAATATGTGTTCTAATCTTATAGGATGCTTCGAGCATGGAATAAGATGTAGACTCATGGGTACATTGGATGTACTGGACAGACCCTACTAGGATATTCAATTGTTTGTCACAATGTGAATGTTCCTTGATTAAGACAAGTGGCACATTTCCTCTGACTTGAGATCACTTGTGTTTTCTAAATGATGATTGTCATTGTTTTGAGATGGTTCAATATCATTTGAAACATAATGATTATAGACTATCTTGGATGGTGAGCTTGAGTCAGGTTAGAGCACTAGTGATAGACATAGGATTGCCGTCTCCTTGTTGAAGGAGTGTGATGTTCTAAAGGGGCCCCCTGGATGAGATGATTGAGAAAAGTGTATGGCCATACCCAGGTGACTATGTTCATCTGATCTAATCATGCTCATCATATTGGAGTTACGAGCTTGACAGGCTTGTCCAATAAGAACATCCAGTGGCAAAGGAAATATGTATGCTTTGTGAAATGATTCACACTTGTGCTGTGGCTTGGGTGTAGTCTTGGAAGACTCTTTCCTTTATATCGGGAGACAGTGATGTGTTGCTAGATACCCCTCACTGATCGTGATAATGAGAATTATCGTTACCGACATTTAAAGGAAACCCTCAGGGTCGCACAATTTGATGATATGGCTTACTTAAGTCAGATCGTGTGGACTGAATTGTTCAGGTTCAGTTTTAAAGGGATTTAATCTCTGATTGTGAGTGAGATCTGGTCTGATCATGTTTGATTGATTAGGGCTTGAGATCGGTAAGCTTCGATCGAGAGAATAGATGCCAGATCGGTCAGATCAGGGGCATCGAGGAGATCGACGGTTAGATCGGGAACCTTAGGGTTTATTTAAGATCTAGACTAGATCATTGGCTTGATTGGTTCTTAAACCGAACCAATGTGAACCGGCTCATGGAATGAGCGCTTGGTTCATGACTTGGCGACTTGTTCACTTAACGTGAACATTGAAGCGAGAGTGGTGGCTATTTTTAGTAACCACGATCTCCAAAGAGAGAACTCTCTCACGTTCGAATAGAGCATACTATTCTCGCCTATCCATCACTTCCTCTCTCGACTCTTGTGGTGTGTGACGACGCTTGGAGTTTAGAGGAGGGTTCGGCCAAAGAAAGATCAAGATCTTCATCCCTCACAATTCGATCAAGGATTCTTTGGAGCCTTGCTAGCACAAGGAGCGACAAAGAGTTTGCCATCATCCTCTTGTGTGCGATTCCCTTTGGAGAAGAAGCAATTGACTCTTTGCTTCCAAGGCAACGTCTTCTTCATGGCTATGGTATGAATCGCTTTCATTCAATCATAGTTTTAAGTTGATCATTCAATCATACATGCGATCCTTAACCCTACTTCCGCTCATGCAAAAGTTTTAAAGTGCATGGTATTAGGGTTTGCGCCCCCCTCTAGAAAGGGGTTTCTTCACAAGAAACATGAAGAAATTAGCAGCGGATTCATTTTAGGGCAACACTAATGCAAGAGAGAACCACGACACTCAAATATACGAATTTCGCTCACTAACCTCATAGCAAATTTTAAGCGCAGCATGTCCGTAGGGGTCAGTGGATCGATGGGGCTCAGCTCGCACGCCTATGAGCCTGTAAGACACACCAAAGAGCAAGAAATCGTTCCATGCCTCCGATGTACGGATGCTCATGGGTGACGGAGGTGAAGGCAAAAACACAGCGGAAAACACCACAGAAATTTCAGAAACAAGTGAACCTAACCCACCAGAGGCAGTGGCATTTACTTCTTATAATGCTGGAAACAAACTTCTGAGTCCAGGCACTGACCACGATTCTCACAGATTTCAGAATCGAGGCACTGATCACGATCCACACAACCTGGAGCACTCTATCTTAATCAGAGAACTAAAAAACTAAGGCTACCCCATCCTCCTCTTTTATAGAATAAGAGGGGAGGGAACAAGACGAAATAGAAATCTCAACAACTACCTATTCTTGCAGCCCCAAAAGTGGTCAAGCTGCTACATAAGACAAAGAAGAATAAAAATCCTAACAACTACCAACTATGCTGAAGCTTCTACGCATGTCCTTGATTCTTTTGCAGAGTGTGGGTGGGAAGGTGGCTAGACAAGCTCAGAGCACACCGCAACAAAGCAACAGAATTTGGAGATGGTGGGCTGGTTCATCATGGTGGAGGCTTGCTCTTAGGCTGTGTTGTTCAAGTGGTTGTGTTGCCCGTCTTGGACCGGATCGTCCGTGGGTCGACTGGTGAGACCCATGGGTTAAAGAACCTCGGTATGGACTAAAAGTAGGCTGAAGATGTCACATCCCTAGATGAGAATTCGATTTATGAAAATTTGTATCATAAAAAAAATTTGCTATATGTACCCATAATCAAATCATAAAAACTTGCTCTACATGAATATCAAAACTTGATTATATATAACAATCACCTAGGAGCAACAACTAATAATCCAAACTTTCATTTATAGAAGGAAATCTTTCTCATATCATAAAACTCAAGTTCATCATACAAGACCAGAACACCTTTTGAAAGTTCATATACAAACTATGATAACATATATTCATAAAACACACTTTGTAAAATAGTCTTTACATAATGCATTTCCAAAATACTCAAAACTTTCCCCCATCTTATCCACTTATCTTCCACAAAACATGTAGCCCATAAGTTACCCTGTAAAAGGGTTAGAAATACAAATATTGAGCAAGAAATCCCAGCAAGTAAATGAGATGGGTCATACCAAGTTATGTAGAATAGATCTCCTCATGGTTCCATAAGTAACATCAAATAGAGACTTGATAGTGACATGGTAAGCATAATGAACATAAAGAAGAAATCAATCTAAAGAGACATATCATACACAACATAGTGGGAAATCACAAATAATATAGATCTTCAGCGTTTGGAAGCATATTTCACCCTCGTCAAGGTGAAACTCAAACGTATGCTGACTGGAGCTATCATGGCTCCTCACATGAGATAGTGAGATTCAAGTGATGGCTCCCATGGATTCAAGAGGTGGCCCCCATTATTTCTAATGTGGCACTTTGTTCCATGTAGCACTTTGTTCCACAACTATCCTTCTTTTCCCATTTCTAGGCTCATAGTCTTTTCCCTTTCAGGCACATAGTCTTTTCCCTTTCGGGCTCATAATGTTATTCCCACTAGCATCTAATACATAAACAATATAGAACATACTTTCATTTATGGTGAATTGAGTTCATTGATATATGTATCAAACCCTCGGAGAGGTGAATCATAATCATAACATTCATACACATGACAAGTGTTGATATAGGGACATATGAATCAATAGATTTCACATAGAAGATCATTTATGCAAGGTACACACATGTAGGGTCAAGTAAACTAAAATTCAGCAATCTAGAGCTTGTTGACCATGGACTCCAAGTCCTTCATATGATACCATTTTTGTGTGATCTTTATGTCAAAACAAAGAATTCTGAATCTAGTTTGTAGGACAACAAGTTTTACTTAAAATGGAGGTCAATACGAAAAGTTATGATCAAGGAAGTAACAAAAGGTCAGCATCGTGAAAGGAAGATTTCTAGATTTACATGGTTCATTCCAAATTCGAGTATAAATTCATTTCCAAACCAAATCATGTAAATAAAGGCTCTAGGCGTTGCTTATGAAATCTATTTGATATGAAAATAAGAATTTTTTTTTATATTTACTATCACATAATATGGACATATATCACTCAATAGATAAAGGTCCAAAATATGAAAATAGATTTACTGGGTCGGATTGAATAGAATAAATAAAAGTGAGAATCTATTCTAAAGTATTCAATATCTGACTCAAAAAAAGATGCTTGAGTCTTCTTTGCAACGAATCAGATTTTAGAAGAGTTGGCTCAGGGATTCATAAGTTATGATAACTAGAGTATAGAAAGGTCAGGTTTTCAGCAAATGAACATCCATAGTGGGTTATCATAGCATAACCCATTCATACAAGGTCCAAAGCAATCAAATTCGAAACAATCAAAAGATAAGTGATATCACAAGGTCATGAAACCAAATTTCTCAAGATTATTTGAACAATAGGCCAAAAACACAATGAAGACAAGATTACTTGCCTAAGAAACCACAAATCACTCTCCACTTGAGTTTTTCTCCTTTTCTTCTTCTTCCCTTTCCTTTCTTATTCTTTCCTTTAGGTCTTGCACGAACAACCAAGTTACATTTTACCTTTTTTTTTCTACATTTATCTCAAGTTAATCATCTAGCATGAGGTGTAGGCATAAGGTGAATTACATGGCATGAGGTGGCATTGGCATGGTCAACAATTGTAGGTGACCTTTGCCCATTATTTTCCTGTTGTCTTCTTTCTCATTTTCATCTTCTTTATTCCATAAGATTACTCATTTCCTTTAGGTTTTTGTCCCTAAGTATTCAAGACCAAAAACACTCACAAGTACTAGTAGGGTAATAGCACATTTCATAAAATTGCATGATAAAATCTCATATATTGTTTTTGTCGAAAACATGTAAATGGAGATATTTTAGTTTTTTTTTTCTAGAGTATTACAGAAGACTCCCATGTATCGGTCCGGGGGTTGACTTGAGCATTGGGACAGCCAGATTATCACTTTGTTGAGCTCCTTTAGGTCATCTTGTGATGGAGGAATGTGGTACGGAGGGTGATGTACATAAAAATGGGGCCTCCGGGGCACTTCTGTGTCTTCAAGGGTGATCACGGCTTGGCCGTGATGGTGTTCACAGCCATGTCCGCGTTTGCATCTAGAATCACCAGTTTTTTGGTTTGTTGCTGAGATGATAACGGCCTGCCCGTGATCGTGTTCACAGCCATGATCGGGTGTACAGGATTTCGCTGAGACATACACGGCCTGCCAGCGATGGCACTCACTGCCGTGCTTGTGTCCTGCATTTTTCGCCGAGGCCATCACACCCGTGATAGGTTTCACAGCCTACCCTTGTTCCGCTCACAGAAAGTTATGGGGGTGTTTTCTCGTCCAATTCATCTCCCTCTTCAGTGCTAGCTTCTCCTGCATCAACCCCCTCCCCCCCTCGCCCGGTTTGAAGAGTTCTCCTCCGGAGAACTAGGGGGAAGAGGCTCATCGGTGTCCAAAGGCTCCTCCAATGGACCGTAGAAGGGAAGGATGTCCGCCACATTGAAGACAGGGTGGATCCCCATGCTCTCGGGTAAGTCCAAGACATAGGCATTGGAGCCGATCCGCCACACCACTGCATAGGGCCGCATGTAATATGGCTGCAGCTTAAAATGTGCTCTGTTGGATATGCGCTCGGGTGGATACGCACCCTCACCAAATCACCTATAGAAAAGTGATGTGGCCTACGATGCTTGTTGGCCCTCATAGCATTACGAGTGTTGCCCAAAAATATAAGATGCCAAACCTCTTCATGGGCAGGTCATGCAAGTCAATGGGTTTACGCAAATGATGGCCCAAGACAACTTGGAAGGGACTAAGACCCGTAGGCCTATTGGCTGCACTTTTGTATGCAAACTCCGCTATGGGGAGGATGGTATCCCAAGACCTCGGGTGATCGCCAATGAGGCAATGAAGCAAATTACCCAAACTATGGCTAACCACCTCAGTTTGCCCATTGGTTTGGGGATGGTAGGCCGTACAGAACTTAATGGTAGTGCCCAAGAGGGCCCAAAGTGAGTGTCATAAGTGACTCACAAAGCGCATGTCACGATCGTACACGATTGTCAAAGGGACACCATGGAGACGGATAATCTCCTTAACAAAAAGGTGTGCCACATGGGAAGCATCTGCGGTCCGCGAACATGGTATAAAGTGGGCCATCTTCGAGTATCGATCGACGACCACGTAGACGGAGACGAAATGGGATGTGGTCCGGGGTAACCCGAGGACAAAGTCCATGCTCAGGTCATGCCACAGACCTGTAGAAACAGGCAATGGGGCATAGAGACCCGTGTTCAGGGGATGGGGCTTGGCCAAGTGGCCTGTGCCATAGGGACGCATGATGCGCTCGACGTCCTTGTGAAGGAAAGGCCAATACAAGCATTCCTCCACCATCTCGAGGGTCTTATCCCGGCTGTGGTGGCCAGCAACTCCACCCACGTGTAACTCGAGTAAAAGGTGGTCGCGAAGGGAAGACCGGGGAATGCACAGATGGTTCCCCAAAAAGAGATAGCCTTCGTAAAGTTGGAATGGGGACTCGGGATCAGATGACTCAGTAAGGACAGCATAGGTGGCACCGAAGTCAGGACAAGAGAGGTATTCCTCCTTAACATGGTCAAAAGTGTTGATGCACGTGTGCATCACATATAAAATGGTCCGGACGCAACTCAACACATCCGCAACAACGTTTTCTTTGCCCGCCATGTGATTAATCACAAACCAGTACTGTTGTAAGTACTCGACCCATTTTGCATGGCGGGTACCCAACTTCTTTTAGGCGTTGAGGAAGGACAAGGCTTGATGGTTGCTATACAAGACAAATTTGCGGTGGACGAGGTAGTGCCTCCACTGACGTAGCGACTGGACATTGACATAAAACTCCTTATCGTAAGTCCAGTAACGCTGCCGGACAGCATTCAGTTTCTCACTAAAGAAGGCAACGGGTGGCCTTCTTGACTAAGGGAACCCCTGATACCGGTACCGCAGGCATCACACGCAACCTCGAAAACTTTTGAGATGTCCAAAAGTTGCAGGACAGGAGCAGTTGTTGTAATCCGTAAGTGCACGGATACTCGAAGTAATCAAGAAAGATATCGAACCATAGAGACCATATTATTAAGTACCAAATAATTGTATTCTTACTAGCTAAGCAATCGATTATAATGCAAGTAAATGATAGAAAGAACACCAAATTAGAGAGAAACTGGGACTAGGGTTTCATCCACCTTAATTTCAATGACTAGATATGAATAAAATGTCGTCAGTCTAATTTTATCATGATAAAGATATAATTTACTTCATAAAGGGGTTATCTCACTTTCGTGTAGACAATCATGCAGGGACCGATCCTCGCTTTCGCGCAAGATCTATCCCAAGCTGAAAATAAGTAAATCATCAATCAAATAACTCAAGTATCACTTTCGTGCATCCGAATCCTAAGTTGATTATCTCAAGTGGAATCTGAAGGATCACTTTCATGCATCCGAGTCTCAACACAGGTTCTACTTATGGTTCTCCAACGTTCTGATCCTCACTTTCGCACAAGATCTTCACTTTTAACAAAATAACTCAATCTTGGATTCAAATTATTAAACATGGCAATTATTCTTCTAAAATCAAGAAATAAGAACTAACCTAATTTCTTACAGTGAGTTCCTAATATTCAATTTTAGGGTTCCAAGTTCTCAAGAAAATCACCTTTCAGTCCATATTGCGAAAACTCTAAAATATGCATGATAATAAGAAAACTATGGAGAATTATAGGCAATCGTCACATAAGTAGAATTATCACAGCAAAATTGTACTGACGAAATAAAAGTTTTCTATTCATAAGAAATCAAGGGGATTACACCCTTATGTTCCAAGGAAAGTCACACTACCATAGAGTTAAAAATACAATAAAAATTCATTAAAAAATCAGAATTCGACAGAGGGAAAATATAAAAGTTACTGATTTTACGGAGGTGTAAAAAATTACACAACCCCGTAATTTTTATCTCGGATGAACAGTATTGCTACAGTAAAATCGCAAATCACTATTCATGCCCGAAACTTCTTTCTTCAATTCCTCCCTCGATCGAACTCCTTTCGATCTGAAATTTTTGGTGTATCCTCTCCTCCTCCAGGCGAAGCTTCCTTCGGAAAATCACAGCCCGAGATGGCCTCTATGCCTCTCGGCGAGAGGCCATGCCCTAGAGACACCCTTTTTTGATTTCTTCCTCGATTCTTCATGAAATTGGATGATTCTTGTCCTCAAATATTCTCCTCGATTTATAGAACAATCCCCTTTTTTATCATTTTTCAATTGGTGCCCTAGATCTCCAGATATTGCATAGCAAAAATTGGGCTTTTGGAGGCGGTGGAAGACTCATTCAAAATTAAAATTACGGCCGTAATTTCGATATGGGCATTGCCGTATTTTGCTTCTGTATGTTTCTGGGCTGAAATTATGGCACATAAAAATAATTACGGCAGTAACATAATTTCTTCTATGGATTTCTGGACCAAAATTACGGCCTGTAAAAACCACAGGGACCAAAAATTTGATAGGGAACACTACAAGTCTGGCACGCGTGTACCTTGGACTAATCCCTGGCAACGGGGCCAAAAACATGATAGGCTTTCGCAAGTGCACGGAACTATCAAAGTAATAAAGAAAAGTATCGAATCCACATGGACCTTATTGTTAAGTACCGAATAGTGGTATTCTTACTAGCTAAGCGAACCGATTCTAGTGCAAAGAAATAATGGAAAACACATGAACTCTGATAATCAGAGAGATAAATTGGGACTTAGGGTTTCATCCTCCTTGATTCTAATGACTAGACATAAATAAAAAGGGTCGTCAGTCTAATTCTACCATGACAAAGATATAATTTACTTGATAAAGGTATTGTCTCACTTTCGTGCAGACAATTATGCAGATAACCGATCCTCACTTTCGTGGAAGATCTATTCTCAATGCTGTAGATAAGTAAATCATCAATCAAAGAACTCAAGATCACTTTCTTGCATCCGAATTCTAGGTTGATAATCTCTAGCGGAAGCTCAAGGATCACTTTCGTGCATCCGAGCCTGAACACTAGTTTTACTCATGGATCTCCAACGTTCTGATCCTCACTTTCATTCAAGATCTCCACGTTTGATAAATAGACTCGATCCATAAATTCATAATACTATCATGGCAATTAATCTACTAGAATAGATGAAATTGGATCTAACCTAAGGAAGGGATCCTAACATGCAATTCTAGGGGTCCAAGTTCTCAAGCAAAGCACCTTTCAGTCTCATTGCGAAAACTCTAAAAACATAATTAGTAACATGGACTTATAGAGAGCCTAAGCACAATTATCACATGAGCAAAATTATCATGGCAAAGTTATCATGACGAAAAAGAAGATTATCTAATCATTAAAAATCAAGGGGATTACACCTCATGTCCCAAAAGAGTATTAAGCTTGCATGGCGAAAGAGATACAATAAATCATAGTGTTAGAGTGATCAGAAAACAAAAAGAAAGGAGAAACAACGTTACAACACGGCTGTAAAATCCTTTACAGCCGTAATTTGCTTTGATGAACAGCGCTGTCACTGCTATTTTGTTGATTCCTCCTCCGATCGGACTCCAAAGGCTCTAAAACTTCTGTGGTGTCTTCCTCTCCTCTAGGCAAAGCTTCTACATGAAATCATGGTCTGAGGTGGCCTCTACACCTCTCAGCGTGAGGCCAAACCCTATGCACCTCTCTGGCGATTTCTCTCTCGATACTGGATAAAAATTCTCCCCTCCACTTCGTACGCCTTCTCCTCTTAAAGACGAGTTCAGAAAATCTTTCGGATTTCAATTTGGACCTCTGGATTCAAAGTTATGGCTCACGCAAGATTCAGACTCGTAAAAATCACGTTTTTGATTGGGAATTACGGCCGTGTAATATCTCACGGCACTACCGTAAAATAGCTTGAGTGTTCTGTTCTAGAAACGCTGGAAAATACGGCCCGCAATTTAGTTTATGGCAGTGCCATAATTTCGGTTGAACTTTTTGGTCAGAATATGTCTAGAAAATACGGCCCGTGTAGAAGTTTACGGCAGTGCCGTAATTTCAGCAAAGGTTTCTGTTCTGAAGACGCTCCAAAATACGGCAGTGTAATTCTTTACGGCAGTGCCGTAAAATCACAAAATCTTTCTGTTTGGAAAAGCTCCAAAATACGGCCGTGTTCTTGATAATATGGTAGCCTCAAAATACGGTACCGTAAAATCCTTTACGGTACTGCCGTATTTTGGTTCCTGACCTCGATTTGCATGAAATTTCTTGTGTATCTTCCTCTTGATGATGGTAATTCTTCTATGTGTTTGATTTTGCTTGAAAACGCCCAAAATAGTGCCTTTTTGCCTGAAAATCATTGAAAACCAAAATAGGAGTAGACTTTGCAATATTCGATGAATTTAGTATGAAAACAAGCAAAAGATCTTCAATTTAGCATGAAAAGATATCTAAAATGATACAAAATATACTACATATTTTGGTGTCATCAACAACCCGAATGGCATGACGAGTAACTCATACAGGCCATCCTTGATCTTGAAAGTAGTTTTTCACTCATCGCCTTCGCAAATGCGGACTTGGTGATATCGCTACAAAGGTCGAGTTTGGAGAACCAAGATGCTCCAGAAACTAAGTCCAACATATTATCAAACCTATGGATGGGAAACCTATACTTGGTGGTGATCCAGTTAATGGCGTGGCTGTCAATGCACATGCGTGATGACCCATCCTTCTTGGGTGTGAGCAGCGCGGGGACAACACAGGGACTTAGACTCTCACGGATGTACCGCTTGGTGAGGAGTTCATGCAATTCAGCATGCTCTGTGGGGTTGAGTCGATGGTGAGGAAGGTTAGGGAGGGGTGCTCCTAGAACAAGGTCAATCGCGTGTTAGATCTCCCTATTCAGAGGGAGTCCATAGGGCAAGTCCTCTGGGCTAATGTCACTAAACTCGGACAAGAAGGCTGACACTTCAGTGGGAGACGCTACATCCGAAGGGGATGATGGGTCCTGTGCCTCGCGCAACGTCGGCGCATAGACTACCTTGGCCTCATTGGCCTGACGCATGAGAGTGGGGGAGCGCATGAGGGAGACTTGATTTTTTTAAATTCTAAAAAAATAACAAAAAATAAATAATTGATTTTTTTAATTAGTAGCATTTTACATGCGTCCATTCTACATCACACCACGTCATACCAAACTTTCTCGTGGTAGTCCCCAAAAGCAATGGAAACTTGGCATCAGTGGGTGACCGGAAGGCTCGACATATCGACCCACACAATCGAGTAAGGTTTCGGGTGAGGCTCAAGGGGAAGACCGAAATGGGTGATCGCGGTCCGAGAGACCACGTTCAAGCTACTACCACCATCAATGACGATCTTACATAAGTGCCTGTTGCACTTGATGTAAGTCGTGAAGATCCTAGTGCACCTCCAATCCTCGGAGGGTGGGGTTTGGACAAGGGTGCACCGTACAATCGCAAGTGTAGGGTGACCAGACTCATCGCCACTTGTGTAGCACTCGGCCTCAATATCATGCTCCGCACGCTCGCCGGTGATGATGGCTACACCGATGTGGCTCTTGTCCGCAAGAGCAGATTTTTTGGGACAATCCTTAGAGTAGTGACCAGGCTGAAGACAATTGAAACAGTTCACCCCACTCGATGAACCGATGACCGGGGCCTTGCACTTCTCTTCCCATGAGGGGCGAGAGGAGGAGGCCTCAGGGGCTAGACGCCTAGGGGAGTTATGGGTCACAGCAGTCAGACGTGGATCAGAACGAGGCTCGAGTCTCTCAACCTAGGAACGGATAGGTGGGGGCTCACCAGCGTGTGGCCGTCGATGGGACCCGAACTTGCTACGCCTAGCCATAGCACGTAGATCCTACTCGATGTCTCGAGGGCGCTGAAAGGTCTGATCTAATGTCTCTGACCCAAAAGTGATGTAGGGACACCACCAAGAAGGTCAACAAGACTCAAGAAGACCCCAATTCGTTATGGGATGAATGCTTGACTCTTCTTAACATTTTGAGAACTCATTTAAGACTTGTTACTTTGTGTTTTGTTGCTTTGTAATACACTACAAACTCTATGGTATTGTCAGCAATTGTTGTTATGTTGTAACTAGGATTAGCCTAGGTTTACTTTGAAGTCTGTATTTTTATTTTAGTGAATGTACTAGGTTGTCTTAGCCTAGGTCTGATACACACATGTATTGCACAGTCAAGCGCCAAGGCTACCAATGGTATTGTGACCTTGGCATAGTTAATCTTCATCAGCTCAAGCACCTTGGTACTAGCCCACTTCCAACCCACTCAACATCAACCCAACATCAACCCCAGTTAGTAGCAGCCCAATGCCAGATTAAATCAGCCCAACAAACCCAGCATATAGCCCAAATCCAACCTCACTCCACCATCATGAAGTAACTTCGCACCCCCTCAATTCAGCCAAGGTAGACAACCCGCATGCTCCAAAAAATCATCACCCCTCCTCAGCTAGGAATGCCAAGGGTCACAAGAGGTGTAACGTTGGGAACCTAGGTTTTAAGCTTGCGTTGTTCACTTTGCACACTAAGTCGAATATTTCTGAAAACTGAAAATCTTTGTGTTTGCGTGTGTAAGAGTTGAGCGTGCTCCTCTTTGGATTGAGCTTGCTCTCCACCGGTTGCTAATCATTCCACGTTCCATACAATCCATTGCCGAACATCCTCTTCCATCAACACAAGCCGCGGTTACTGTTCCATTGTCGGTATCTTCTTTCCAACGATCATCTCTCGGTTCAAGAACTAAACTTCATCAAAGGGGTGAAGGATTTTGGACGACAATCACTGTCAAGAATAGTCTAAGGAGTTCAACCACTTATCTTTAGGGGTCCAAGTGCACCAACCCCTAACTTCTTAAAATCTAGTCTTCTCTTGCGTGTAGAGCTACAAACCTAGGGTGATTCTTGGGCTAGGATTTACGTCCTACATTAGAGGTATCAGAGCAACCCTTAGGTGCTCTATGTTGATTTGTTCTTAATCTGATTTAGGCGAGAGAAAATTTTTGGCTGTTGTGTTCTCTGTCTCTGAGCATTCTGAAATTTTCTACACTGCTGGATTTTGTTTTCGGGTTTTTATTGCTGTGTCTACTACTGCGTTTTGATTTATGAGCGTGTTTGCCTGAATACTCTGTGCTTTACTTTGCTGAATATCTCTGAAAGTTTGCTCCTGAACATGCTGTCGAGTCTGCACTTAAGCTGTTTGCTCAGAATATCTGCTTACTTACTGATTGTGTGAGCGCCGTCTTTTGAATCTCAGTTTCGGTTCTGTTATCCCTGAGAGTTCCTGATTTGCGTGTAGTGCTTGCTGAACGTCTTAGCCTGGATTGAAATCTCCATCCGCATACTGTAGCTTATCGGTTTTGTGGCTTGTCGATTTTCCTGCATTCTGCTGGCTGCTAATTTTGCATATTGGCTTGTTACCATCATTAACTGTCAAAGAACAATTAGAATCCTGAAGAACCGATACATACCTACACCATGGTTGTTTGCACTAGGAACAACCAGAATCCTGAAGAACCTGAAAATCATTCCACTCAAATGGATGCTATCGTCCGTATGTTCACTGAACTTCAGGCTGATATGCGCGACTTGAGACAACGAGTAAGAGAGTTAGAGAAGACTAACAGTGACCCCAACACACAACATAGTCCTTTAGTTGATCCACACTTAGATGGTCCAATTGAAAATCAACCACTAAACCTTGGAAGGTCCCCAAATCATCAGTGGGGGGAGGGTACTAGTAGGCAGCCCCATGAACCCAGGGATAGTCCCAGACCTGACTCGGAACATAATCTTGGAAGTAGAGGTGGTCATCATAGAAATCAACAGTATACATCCCATGGGCATCACTCAGGAGATTCACACCCCAGAGCCTATCACCAGCACCGAGAAGAGGAGGATATGTATCGGAACCTCAGGCTTAGTACTCCCATCTTTGAGGGAAGTCTAGATACCCAGACTTTCCTAGAATGGCAAACTCAGGTTGAAAATTATTTCATATGGGGTCGAGTGCCTAAACATGGTAAGGTCCAGTGTGTTAAGTTCCTACTAAGGGGGTCAGCCCAGATGTACTGGAACAGCCTAGAGCTCAAGATAGCTAGAAGTGGTCTACCTCCCATAACCACTTGGGAGGAAATGAAGTGGAAACTGAGGGAGAAGTATGTGTCTCCACATTATAGGCAAAAGCTATATGATCAGCTCACTAGGCTTATCCAAGGTAATGACTCAATCATTGAGTATAACAGGAAATTTGAGGATCTATTACTTCGGTGCGACTTGAATGAGGAGCCCTGGTTATCTTTAAATCGGTATAAAGGGGGGCTTAGGAGTGATGTCAAGAAAGCATTTATCCATCACAGGTGTGAGACCCTAGCTGATGCTTATCAATTAGCTATGGACATCGAATATGATTTGCAGCAACAATATAGATTTACCACACTGAAGCCTAGCACCATAACCTCTAACAACAAGCCGCTAGTCCCCAGTATTTCATCCAAAGTACCAACCATAGAGAATAGCCAGAGAGATATAAGAATGTCTACCCAAACCTCCAAAGTGACCTGCTATAATTGCCATCAATCCGGTCATCTCTCTAGGAACTGTCCCAAGAAGACTTTACTGATGGAAGAAGTAGTGGAAGAGGAAGAAAACAAGATCCCTATCATAAATGGAGTAGAATACCACCCTGAGTACAATAGTGAAGAGGAACCTTCCCAATTTACCATGGTGGTAAATTGGGAAGTTCCCACTGAAGATTGGAGACGCACTAGCCTATTTTACCCCTACACCCAGTGCAATGGTAAAGTCTGCAAAATTGTGGTAGATAGTGGAAGCAGCTTGAATGTCTCTAAGCAAGCTGCCGAGAGGTTTGGACTAACCCAAGTGAGACACCCTAAACCATACAACATATCATGGGTTGATAAGACTAGTATACCAATCACTTTCAGGTGTGAAGTCCCATTGAAATTAGCAAGTCATCAAGGAAGTGTATGGTGTGACATCACTGAAATGGACGTGGCAGATGTGCTCCTTGTACGTCCATGGTTGTATGATATGGATGTCATCCACTATGGAAGAAGTAATACATATGAGTTTACCGTGGGAAGAGATAAGATCACCCTTATACCTAGTCTGCCTAGAGAGTTGAGGACATCACATGAGAAAGGTAAAGCGGTTGAACCAAAAAATTCCATAACTCTTTTAAGACCTCTGGCCTTCATGCAAGATGTCAGAGAAACCGGCCTCATTTATTCTCTCCTGGTGCAACAAGTGACTCTGGAATCTAAATCTCAGCACTCCCCCATTATAACCAAATTGCTCAAGGACTATCCCACCATTACCCCGGATGAACTACCCAAGGAGTTACCTCCTGAGAGAGAAATTCAGCATGCTATTGATCTTGTGTCGGGTGCCACGTTACCCCATTCACCTCATTACCGTATGAGTCCCCTAGATCATGCCGAGCTGAGATGACAAGTAGATGAGCTACTAAGCAAGGGGTTGATTAGGGAGAGTCTTAGTCCCTGTGCGGTTCCGGCTTTATTAACACCCAAAAAGGATGGCACATGGAGAATGTGCATTGACTGCAGGGCCATTAACAAGATCACTATTAAATAACGTTTCCCCATCCCAAGGCTGGATGACCTCCTTGACATGATTGTGGGATCCAATTGATTTTCCAAAGTGGACTTTCGTAGTGGGTACCACCAGGTGAGGATTAGGGAAGGGGATGAATGGAAAACGGCTTTTAAAACACAAGACGGTCTATATGAGTGGATGGTTATGCCCTTTGGGCTGACCAATGCTCCCTCTACTTTCATGAGATTGATGCATCATGTCTTAAAGCCGTATATTGGTAAATTCCTTGTGGTATACTTTGATGATATTCTAATCTTTAGTAAGACTGAGGAAGCTCACCTAAATCACTTAAGGGCCACCCTCGATTTGTTGAGGGAAGAACACTTATTGTTGAATTTGAAGAAATGTGTTTTTTTGTCCAAGAAGTTGAATTTGTAGGTTTCATCATTAATGATCAAGGGTTGAAAGCTGATCCCTCAAAGGTTGAAGCCATTGTTAATTGGCCCACCCCGACATCTATCACCGAAGCGAGAAGTTTCCATGGATTAGCTACATTCTACAGGAGATTCATACACGGTTTCAGTACCCTAGTGGCACCCATAACCAACTGTTTGCGCAAATGAAGTTTTGAGTGGACACCCTCAGCCGACAGAGCTTTTCAGGACCTCAAAGTAAAAAATCACTACCACACCGGTTTTAAGATTACCCAACTTCAATAAAGTGTTCATCATGGATTGTGTTGCTTCGGGAATTGGAATTGGTGGAACACTTAGTCAGGAAGGAGATTTAGTCATGCTGTGGAATAGGAAGGAGAGGCAACATGGTCCAAACCACAAGCTACAACCAAGAGCCATGGGTCCTTTCCAAATATTGAAATAAATAAATGATAATGCTTATATGTTGGACTTACCACAGGCCCTTGGGACACATCACACCATCAACATAGAAGATCTGACACCTTACAAAGCACCGCTCCACATTGAGGTTCCAGCTCCAGCTAAGAGGACCGGACATATACGTGAGGGACAACAACACTGCATCAATAAGGAAATTCAGCACTATTACCTCGTTCAATGGGAAGATGGGGGAGAAGAATGGTTATCTGAGGACGAAGCACGCGCACAACTATCTGACGAACTTGAGAGCTTCTCATTTAACTCTCTGGAGGAGAGTTCTCCCAACCCCGAGAAAGCTGATGTAGGGACACCACCAAGAAGGTCAACAAGACTCAAGAAGACCCCAATTCGTTATGGGATGAATGCTTGACTCTTCTTAACATTTTGAGAACTCATTTAAGACTTGTTACTTTGTGTTTTGTTGCTTTATAATACACTACAAACTCTATGGTATTGTCAGCAATTGTTGTTATGTTGTAACTAGGATTAGCCTAGGTTTACTTTGAAGTCTTTATTTTTATTTTAGTGAATGTACTAGGTTGTCTTAGCCTAGGTCTGATACACACATGTATTGCACAGTCAAGCGCCAAGGCTACCAACGGTATTGTGACCTTGGCATAGTTAATCTTCATCAGCTCAAGCACCTTGGTACTAGCCCACTTCCAACCCACTCAACATCAACCCCAGTTAGTAGTAGCCCAATGCCAGATTAAATCAGCCCAACAAACCTAGCATATAGCCCAAATCCAACCTCACTCCACCATAATGAAGTGACTTCGCACCCCCTCAATTCAGGCAAGGTAGACAACCCACATGCTCCAAGAAATCATCACGCCTCCTCAGCTAGGAATGCCAAGGGTCACAAGAGGTGTAATGTTGGGAACCTAGGTTTTAAGCTTGCGTTGTTCACTTTGCACACTAAGTTGAACATTTCTGAAAACTGAAAATCTTTGTGTTTGCGTGTGTAAGAGTTGAGCGTGCTCCTCTTTGGATTGAGCTTGCTCTCCACCGGCTGCTAATCATTCCACGTTCCATACAATCCATTGCCGAACATCCTCTTCCATCAACACAAGTTGCGGTTACTGTTCCATTGCCGGTATCTTCTTTCCAACGATCATCTCTCGGTTCAAGAACTAAACTTCATCAAAGGGGTGAAGGATCTTTGGACGACAATCAATATCAAGAATAGTCTAAGGAGTTCAACCCCTTATCTTTAGGGGTCCAGGTGCACCAACCCCCTAACTTCTTAAAATCTAGTCTTCTCTTGCGCGTAGAGCTACATACCTAGGGTGATTCTTGGGCTAGGATTTACGTCCTACATTAATAAGTGGGTAGGGCTCAACGGATGTCTGAGCGAAACCCATTCTTAAACTTGGACAGCACTAGCTCAGGGTCTTATTGCAAGTTACACCGAAGTTGTAACATGTCGAAGGTCAAGCGATATTCCTCTGCGGTTCCTAAAACCCTAGTGTAGGCTACTATATTGTTTGAGAAGGTGCTGCCTATAGGAGGAGGGTATTTATCACTCCGTGAGGCGATACTTCATCTCGTCCCAATGGGTGATAGGAGGGAGAGTGTGTTGCAAATTTTAGCACTCCACATTTGCCCAATGCAAATGTAGGGCCCTCATGCAAGGTTCGTGCATACCTAACACGCATGTACGGTGGGCAATCACTCCACTCCAAGTAAGTGTCGACCGACGCGACCGAATTAAGGAATTGTGCGGGATCAAGACCACCTACGAAGGGCGCAGGGGCTGCACGGACAATGCGACGAAAATCATCATCTGTCTGAGTACACTCGTAACGGGTTTGGGCTTGGGGTCTTGTTGCACAAAATCCGCAAGCGCACGGCTTGCTAATGTAGTACGTAAGATATCATTTCCACAGGGACGGATCGTCAAGTACTGAATCTTCTGATCCTTGTTAGCTAAGTAATTAAAGGTGTCGGTTTGTTGCAGCAAACTTAAGAAAGTGCAGTAAAATGAAAGTTGTAACGATGAAACAGATATCGGGATGCCGGGTTTCACCACGTCTTTGAACCTATAAGTGTTTTCAAATACATTGCTTTGATAATCTTAGAAAACCAAGGAAGTGTCCTCTTGAGCCGTGCCCCTCTCGGGCGCGCGACTCAATAGCTGAGTTAGTCTCCTACCCTCGCGGTGGACCACTCCACAATCTACTTAGTTAGTCTCCCACTCTCGCGGTGGACTAAGCAGAGGTAGATTGTGTGAAACAGGACACTCAAATTCCCCAAGTAGACTCTACGACTCTCGCAATAGAGTATACAAGATTGATCAAGAGAAAGTGTTGATTGTGATTCACCTCTCAGTTGTTACCACAATCAATTAAAGTGAAAATCGTCTTGGCAATGAAACGATAATCACGAAGGTAATAAACAAGATCAAATGATTTCGAAAGATCATCATAAAACAATTCTCAACATAGATACTTATAAATCAAAAGACGGGCTACGCCCGAATCCCGATAGAGGTTTTAAGCTACTACACACATGATTACAACAAGAGCAAGATTGCAATATAGGATATAGAGGGAAACGAACTAATCAAGAAGGGAAAGGAAATTAGGTCAAACTCCTTCTCTTCTCCTTCATTGCGCCCCCTCTTCTTGGAATGGTGCACTCCTTGCCTTGGAACCAAGCTTCTAGCACTTGAGCGTAATCCTCTTTCTCACCGTCCAACCCCCCCTTCTCAAGAGAGAACTCTTCTTCTTATAGTCTCCAAGGTGCCTCTTCATGGTGTCTCTTGAAGAAGGCGCCTTTTCATGAAGTCTCTTCAAGATGGTGCCTCTTCAAGGTGGCTTTTCAAGGAGGTACCTCTTCATGGTGTCTCTTGGAAGTGTCTCTTCAAGGTGTCCACATTCATGAATTTCTTTCATTAAATCCACATTCATGAATGTGTTTCATTAATTTCTCATTCATGAATGTCTCATTAAATCCACATTCATGAATGTGTTTCATTAATTCCTCATTCATGAATGTCTCATTAAATCTACATTCATGAATGTGTTTCATTAATGCTCATTCATGAATGTCCCCTTGATGGCGTGTGTCCCTAGATAGTTGATGGCGTGTGTTCTATTAGCGGCGTGTGTCCTCTTTAGCTGCATGTATCCTCTTTAGCTGACAATAAATATTGAACGCGGGTGAACTCAGATGGGGGTGATAGGCATGCAAACATTCAAACAACGCGATTTGAAAATATTTTACTAGTTAAGTATAGCTTAATGAAACCCTTTATGCTAACGTAGTTGAAAATAGCTTGTTTTGGTATTTGTAGGTAAAAACCGAAACTAGGTGAGTAGTAAACTGAAGTTGAATCCTATCATGCAAGTCTAATACAAGAGATAAAATCAAATTTGTAACCTAGCATGCGATCTAGAGGTTGAAAACAATACTACTCTAAGGGAGAGGCTCACCTTGCGCCCTTTGAGAATAGAAAGGGCGAACTTCTCGTTCTTCACCGGTCCAATGGTTGATACTCACGAAGTAGGGCCCTATGAGCTTACAACCATGGCATTACAGCATCCCCAAACATGCGTGGGTGAGTATTGGAAAGAATATTACGAGGCCAAATTACAAGAACAATCAAGGGGGAGGCTAGCCTCCAAATTCCCTTGCTAACACATTTGGCGCTAACTAGCTTAGAGGGGAAAGGAGGGGAATGCGCTTGACATGTTCCAAGGCCTTGCGCCACCTGTGAGGGTTCAACGTGAGTGCAGATGGGTGCTCAAAACATCAAGAGAACAGCAACCAAAGTGAAGAAGGAACTTAGCTAGCTTGGGGTAGTTCCTTGGTCTCGGCATGGTGAAGGTGACACCATTTGGATCCACGGTTTGGACCAGCCCCTCCTCTTGGGCTGAAGACTCCTCAAGGCTGATGGGAGAAGGGAGCATGGGCTTCCAACTTCAGGCCACAAACAAGTGGAGGAAGGGGATTGAAGGGGGTAAGAAGAAGGGAGTTCTCGGCAAGGCTTGGGAGAGAGGGGGAGGGGAAGTTGAGGTGACACACACCACTAGAAGACACACTTCTGAGTTTTTTTTCAAAATGTTCAACTTCCTTCATTAGTTCGCAGGGGATTACATATTATAGGGTGCTGCCAATGGGCAAAACAAGCCCTCAAATCAATCAAAAGTGATACATGGTGCAGGCGCAATAATGAGGCTGATTCCTTTCCCTATATGGCTGTCTTTGTCTTGATCTCTTGTTTGAAATCTTCCCTCAAATGGAAGGGTCGCCAGCTGTGGATGGTGGAGTGCTGAAGGGGCTGACGGCTGCTTTAAGTGCTGGCACCTTCTTGGAGGCCGAAAGCTGGAAACTTACCAAGTTTGGAGCGGCATGGTCCTGCACTTGGAGAAGGTGCTTTGAGGGCTACCTTCTTGTGATGATGGCTGACCTTCTTCCTCATCCGGCTGCTGGGATGGCTGGCAAATTACTGGTCTTGTCTCCATCTCTTCAAAGGGGAAGTGGCGGTTGGAACAAAGGGGTGAGCTGCACATGATTGCCAACTAGGATCGTGGATCTTTGAGTAGCTTAGTTGGGGGTACTTCACCAATTGGGGCTGAATGATTCTAGGCGCCTCCTCACTTGATTTGGGCTTGACTTGAGCTCAAAATTGGAACAACCTAATCTATTACATTAATTGCATGAACTAACCTACCATACATAGGTGGCGAAACCTAGAAATGTAACTACATGGTGTAACTTGTAGGTGGATCTAACCTACCACATGATGCACCCTAATCTAGGACAAAATAAGCAAAATGGGGTCCTAAGGAAGCCATGTCTAGTGGCTAGGATAGCCATACCTAGAGGGCTTCTTTTGAACCCGGGCGGACCTCCGAAGGTCCTGCCTCGGTCCCAAATCAGCTCTCCCCGGGTGCGAAAAATTCTCCTCTGGAGAATTATCTTTGTACCCTTGGAGGAGCTAAGGTGCAGACCTAGCAAGCTCAGCCTCAGGGAGCCATGCCTCCTCACCATCAACAAATTTGACGCGGTAATAAAGCTATACCTCATCAGGGGTGAGTCGGGTCTGGTCCTCGAGTATGGCCTCAATCTCTAACTTGCGGCAGACGTCCGGTTCTTGTATAGAGAGAGGCGGATGATAAAGCGTCAGATCCTCCACATTGATGGTGGAGGATATCCCCAACTCTGGTGGCAGGTCCAATAGATAGGCATTGTTGTTGATCTTCTTCAGAATAGCGAAGGGCCCGATTCCCTTTGCGTCCAACTTGCGGCCGTGTCCTTGGATACGCTCCTCACGGACCCGCAACATCACCTGATCCCCTATAGAAAATACCTTCTCTCGGCGTTGTTTATTAGTATCGTCATGATATTGATTAACAGAATCCTGAATCTTACTAAATAACTCATGATGTAACTACGAAATATGGAAAGCATAATCTCGGGCAGAAATAGAGGTCTTGCAATGCTTAGGGGCGGCAAATAGGTCAATGGGCTTGTTAGGTTGGTATCCTAAGTTTGCCTGGAAAGGAGACAGACCCGTAGTCCTATTTGGGACACTATTGTAGGAGAATTCAGCTATGGGTAATAGCTTGTCCCAATTACCGGGGTGTTCTCCTACAAGACTCCTAAGGATGCTCCCAAGTGATCTGTTGACCACTTCGGTCTGCCCATCCATCTGAGGATGATAGGCCGTCGAGAACTTCAGTTTGGTGCCTAATAGAGCCCATAGTGTCCTCCAGAAATGGCTAACGAACCTAGTGTCTCTATCCGAAACTATAGTGAGAGGGGTACCATGCAACCTAACAATGTCTCTAAAGAAGAGCCTGGCCATATGGGAGGCATCGGTAGTCTTAGTACAGGGTATGAAATGTGCCATTTTGGTGAACCGGTCTACCACAACATAAATAGAGTCATGCCTAGCAGCAGTCCTAGGCAATCCTAGAACAAAGTCCATACTAATATCCTTCCACGGGGCTTGGGGAATAGGCAGAGGGGTGTACAGTCCAAAATTGTGCTTCTGGACCTTGGTGGATTGACAGGTCCCACAACGCCTAACTACCTTGGCCACATCTCGGTAGAGTTTAGGCCAAAAGAACCGCTCCTCTACCAAAGCACGGGTCTTTTCTCGACCGTGGTGCCCAGCAGACCCTCCCCCATGGAGTTCCCAAATTAGGAAATCCCGGATTGAGGTCTTAGGCACACAAAGTGTCGGCCCAAGGAAAAGATACCCATCCCTAAGGGTGTACAGAGGGTGACTCATGATATCCCTAGTCATATCAGCATAGATAGTAGAAAAATCAGGGCAATCTAGATAGGCAGCTTTCATATGCTCAAATCCTACAAGCTCAGCATGCATAGTTTGCAAAACGAAGACTACCCTACTCAAAGCATCAGCAACTTTGTTGTTAACTCCAGACTTGTGTTTTAAGTCAAAAGTGTACTGTTGTAGATACTCTACCCACTTGGCATGTCTAGCATTGAGTTTTCTTTGGGCACTAAGGTAAGACAGGGCTTGGTGATCACTATTTAAGGTAAATTAATGGTGGAGCAGGTAGTGCCGCCAATGCCTTAGAGATTGAACCACGACATAGAACTCTTTGTCGTAGGTTGAGTACTTCTGCTTGGCCTCATTCAGTTTTTCACTAAAGAAGGCAATAGGATGACCTTCCTGGCTGAGGGTCCCACATATGCCAATGCCAGAAGCATCGCAATCAACCTCGAAGACCTTGCCAAAGTCAGGCAATCTTAAAACTGGGGCAGAGGACATCCTACTCTTAAGTTCAGTGAAGGCCCTACTGGCAGATTTAGTCCAACTAAAGTCCCCTTGCTTCATGCAATTGGTGATAGGAGCTACTATGGTGCTAAAATTCCGTATAAACCTACGGTAGAAGGTAGCAAGGCCATGGAAACTCCTAACTTCAGTAAGGGTTTTGGGCTCTGGCCAGTCTAGTATGGCTTGGACCTTAGATGGATCAGCTTGAAGCCCTAAATCGGAAACAATGAACCCTAGAAAGACAACCTTGGGAGATAGAAAAGAACACTTCTTTAGGTTGACATAAAGCTTTTCATTTTTAAGAAGGGTTAGGGTTTGCCTTAGGTGCCCTAGGTGCTCCTCTTGTGACTTACTATATATAAGTATGTCATCAAAGTACACAACTAAGAATCTTCCTATATAAGGTCTAAGCACTTGGGTCATAAGCCTCATAAATGTGGAAGGGGCATTGGTTAGCCCAAAAGGCATGAGTAACCACTCATATAGACTGTCTTTGGTTTTGAAAGCGGTCTTCCACTCATCCCCTTCTCTTATCCTGACCTGATGGTATCCACTTCTGAGGTCAAGCTTAGAAAACCATTTGGACCCTACTAGCATATCTAGCATGTCATCAAGTCTAGGTATGGGAAACCTATACTTGATAGTAATCTTGTTGATAGCTCTACAATCTATACACATGCACCAGCTGCCATCCTTCTTTGGGGTAAGAAGGGCTGGGACGACGCAGGGACTCAGGCTTTCCCTTATGTAACCCTTACACATCAAGTCATCTACTTGTCTCTTAAGCTCCTCATGTTCAGTAGGGTTCATCCTATAGTGGGGTAGGTTGGGAAGAGAGGATCCAGGTACTAAGTCTATGGCATGTTGTATATCCCTAAGGGGTGGCAGTCCTTCAGGGAGATCCTCGGGAGTGAGCTCACTAAATTCCTGGAGCAAGGCTTCTACTTCTAGGGAAGGTTTCTCTTCTACTTCGGGGTTGATTTCTTTGATGACTAAGGTATAAAGGGGTTGATCTTCTATGATCTCCTTAGTGAAGGTCTGGGGCCTTATCATTTGAACGGTGGGCTGACTCTGCTTGGGTTCCTCCACCTTACCCTTACTAGTTGTAGCTCTAAGTTCTTTGGGAAGGGAAGGTTTTAACCTAATCTTTTGGTCCTTATGGTTAAAAACATAGGTGTTAGTCCTACCGTAGTGGACAACATCCATGTCATATAGCCAAGGGCGTCCTAAAAGGATTTGGGCTACATCCATAGTAAGGACGTCACACCAAACCTTGTCCTCATACGTGCCAAACTGGATAGGCACGAGGCATCTATGGGTCACTGGAACACTAGTTTGGTTGACCCAGGAAATGTTGTAAGGGCTAGGTCGGGGTTCCATTTTGAGATTCAGTTTAGTAGCGGCTATGTGGGAGACAGCATTGAGACTGCTTCCTCCATCAATTACCACCTTGCACATGTGACCATGGCATTTGGTGTAAGTGTGGAAGATGCTGGTCCGGCGCCAGTGTTCAGTGGGAGTAGGATTGACAAGGGTACATCTAACTACCCCTAAGGTGTTGAAGATGTCATCACTACTGTCATAGTCATTGATTTCGATCTCTTGATCAGGGTCTCCCTCAAGGGTGGGTTCAGGGTCTATGTTTTCCTCAGTTAGGATCATGACTTTCTTAGTGCAGTCCTTTGCAAGGTGTCCCCTTTGCCTACAGTTATAACAAGTGATGGTGGAGTTGTCTGGAGTTGTCTGTAGGTTGAGCAGACCTAGGCTTGGGGGTTGAGCTAGAAGGCTGGTGCATAGGGGTGGGCCTATAGATAGGCCGGGGAGGGAGAGTCTCCTTCCTATTCTTAAGTTCTTGTTCCATCTCTATGGCTCTTTGATAAGCTATCTCGGGGGTGTCTAATTGGAAATAGGTCAAGGCCCTCTTAATGTCTGGTCTAAGGCCATTCTTGAATCTATTTAGGATCATACCCTGATCTTCATTGACCTCACACCTAATGAGAAGCTCTTCCAACTTGGTTTGGTAAGCTTCTACTGTAGAGGAGCCTTGAGTGTGACTACCGAGTTCGTCCTTAAGCTTTTGCATGAAGCTGGGAGGGACATACTTTTGCCTAAGTAGGAGTTTCATTTCATCCCAAGACTCAACGGGTGGCTTACCATCCCTTTCTATGGTTCTCTCGACATGGGTCCAGTAGAGTCTAGCGGGTCCTTCTAGTAAGCACTTTGTGAACCTAACCTTACTTTCATTGTGCATAAGGCTATAGTCAAAGTATTGATCTAGCTTAGTGGTCCAATCTAGGAATTCCTTAGGGTTAAGGGATCCACCAAAAGTAGGAGGGTTGATCTTGATGGCACGTTGCACATCATGATCTCTAGGTCTATGATAGGGTGGTTGTTGGGCATAAGGCCCTTCCCATTCGGTTGGAGCATGAGTGACCCTAGGGGTGTGAGAGGGAGGTCCTAGGTCATTTGGTTCCCTTGTATGGGATCCACTATTGGGCCGGCTAGTATTTGGGGGATCCATTTTAGAGTTAGACTCTAGGGTGTTAAGCCTATTGTCTATGACACCTATAGAGTGTTGAAGGGATGCTAGGGTTTCTTTAATGGAGGCCATATCAATTGAAAGGGCACTCACCTCATGGTCAATAGCTTGATTAAGACCATAGGGAGCACCGGATCTAGTAGCCATTTTTTAAAGCAAGTAGAGTTTTGAAAATAGACCCTAAGGTGGTAAAATATAGCTAATCAAATTCTTTCAAGCACCTAGGTCCAAAATCGTCCTAGTAGTAGGAAAATAAAAATTTTTTGGTCTTATAAAATCCTACTCTAAGAACCTAGGCTTTGATACCAAGATGATGGGGGTGATAGGCATGCAAACATTCAAACAACGCGATTTGAAAACATTTTACTAGTTAAGTATAGCTTAATGAAACCCTTTATGCTAACGTAGTTGAAAATAGCTTGTTTTGGTATTTGTAGGTAAAAACCGAAACTAGGTGAGTAGTAAACTGAAGTTGAATCCTATCATGCAAGTCTAATACAAGAGATAAAATCAAATTTGTAACCTAGCATGCGATCTAGAGGTTGAAAACAATACTACTCTAAGGGAGAGGCTCACCTTGCGCCCTTTGACAATAGAAAGGGCGAACTTCCCGTTCTTCACCGGTCCAATGGTTGATACTCACGAAATAGGGCCCTATGAGCTTACAACCATGGCATTACAGCATCCCCACACATGCGTGGGTGAGTATTGGAAAGAATATTACGAGGCCAAATTACAAGAACAATCAAGGGGGAGGCTAGCCTCCAAATTCCCTTGCTAACACATTTGGGGCTAACTAGCTTAGAGGGGAAAGGAGGGGAATGCGCTTGACATGTTCCAAGTCCTTGCGCCACCTGTGAGGGTTCAACGTGAGTGCAGATGGGTGCCAAAACATCAAGAGAACAGCAACCAAAGTGAAGAAGGAACTTAGCTAGCTTGGGGTAGTTCCTTGGTCTCGGCATGGTGAAGGTGACACCATTTGGATCCACGGTTTGGACCAGCCCCTCCTCTTGGGCTGAAGACTCCTCAAGGCTGATGGGAGAAGGGAGCGTGGGCTTCCAACTTCAGGCCACAAACAAGTGGAGGAAGGAGATTGAAGGGGGTAAGAAGAAGGGAGTTCTCGGCAAGGCTTGGGAGAGAGGGGGAGGGGAAGTTGAGGTGACACACACCACTAGAAGACACACTTCTGAGTTTTTTTTCAAAATGTTCAACTTCCTTCATTAGTTCGCAGGGGATTACATATTATAGGGTGCTGCCAACGGGCAAAACAATCCCTCAAATAAATCAAAAGTGATACATGGTGCAGGCGCAATAATGAGGCTGATTCCTTTCCCCATATGGCTGTCTTTGTCTTGATCTCTTGTTTGAAATCTTCCCTCAAATGGAAGGGTCGCCAGCTGTGGATGGTGGAGTGCTGAAGGGGCTGACGGCTGCTTTAAGTGTTGGCACCTTCTTGGAGGCCGAAAGCTGGAAACTTACCAAGTTTGGAGCGGCATGGTCCTGCACTTGGAGAAGGTGCTTTGAGGGCTACCTTCTTGTGATGATGGCTGACCTTCTTCCTCATCCGGCTGCTGGGATGGCTGGCAAATTACTGGTCTTGTCTCCATCTCTTCAAAGGGGAAGTGGCGATTGGAACAAAGGGGTGAGCTGCACATGATTGCCAACTAGGATCGTGGATCTTTGAGTAGCTTAGTTGGGGGTACTTCACCAATTGGGGCTGAATGATTCTAGGCGCCTCCTCACTTGATTTGGGCTTGACTTGAGCTCAAAATTGGAACAACCTAATCTATTACATTAATTGCTTGAACTAACGTACCATACATAGGTGGCGAAACCTAGAAATGTAACTACAAGGTGTAACTTGTAGGTGGATCTAACCTACCACATGATGCACCCTAATCTAGGACAAAATAAGCAAAATGGGGTCCTAAGGAAGCCATGTCTAGTGTCTAGGATAGCCATACCTAGAGGGCTTCTTTCGAACCCGGGCGGACCTCCCAAGGTCCTTCCTTGGTCCCACATCAAACTCTAATTCTCATCTGAAGCTAGATTTCTTGTCATGAGTCCAAATTCACTCGGATATGTGATCGTACATCCATATAGCTCTGGAGACGAGTGAATTGTCCTGTATTTAACAAATATGACAAGTAGTGAAGCTTATGACGATATTAAGTGGATTAAGCTGGAAAGAGATGTAAAAGCATGAAAATATGTCTCGATTCACAAGGAAACATTACTCATAAAGACTACATAAATACGAGACATCAAAAATCTCCCAGACTTAGACTAATGTTTGTCCTCAAGAATAGAATAATAAAGAAAAGTGGTGATCAGATGCCGATGAAATCATGCCAAGCTTGTAGAATATTTTATCTCTGGAATATATCATTACGAGCAAATCTCGGTGAGTCAGGAAATTTAAGGTAATCATCTATCGTCATGAATAAAGGTGTGAAGATCAAAACACAAAATCAGATGAGGCTTACCTTCATGAGCTGCAATAATCCTTTGTTTGGAGAATACACTCTATTCAGATTTGATTCAACCAAAGATATCAGTTGGAAAGACACTAATGCACTCTTATTTATATTTTCATCCCCTCAAAAATCTTTATTTTCTTTGACTTCAACTCAATTCTTTGGTACCACTACCAATTTTACGCAGTGCCAAGTTGAGGAGTCTTTATTATTTCTTCCCCCTTTGGGGATTTTTTTTTTTCAAACATATTTTGGGGAGATTATGACCATAGACAAGTGCATTGATTATTTCCAACAAGTAACGAGGAGAATCAAGCTGACAGAGTTGTATACTTCTACAGAAAGATTGTATGCATGCTTTAGAAAGGAAAGACCTTAGTCAAAAATTGGATCTATCACTCCACACCCCTTTTTCAATCAGATAAGATAATCGAATGAAATTCCACACCACAAGATTCTGAACATAATGATAATATCCCAAGGGGTCAATATAAAACATCAAGCTATCATGATCTTCATCAAAATAATATCATTAAAAATAATATCACCACTTATCTTTATCGTATCATCAGAGTGCAGCATATAAAATGCATCATCAAAGCACAAATCATAAGTTTTGAGTTACTGCATATCATGTTTTGAAAATGAACCAAACCCACAATCTCCCATACTTAAATTATGCATAGTCCCTATGCAGAGCATGTAATGAAAACAAAATTTGGAGAAATGGGATGCAATACTCACAAGATTAGTTAGAGTCATCATTCTCAGCACCTTCCTCCTAAGGATCATCCTCGTCGTTCAGCTAACTTGCAAGAGTTATTGAAATGGATAGCTATCATCAGATAAGAGAAACATTTAACTAAAACTGAAATAAAACATTTAAGAAAAGACAAAATGAAACACTTGGGTTGCCTCCCAAGAAGCGCTTGTTTAGGGTCATTAGCTTGACCGCAGTGTTATTCAGAGTGCGCAATGCAGGTGTCAGCACCAAGGAATTTAGCTGAGTCCATTAGTTTCGCATATGCTTGGGCTTCTTCATTCTCTTCAGGATCTAGACTTTCTAAGAGATAGACCTCTAGTGGGTCTGTGTTCATCCCATCAGCTCTGGGTTTTTCATCTTTGATCTCATCACTCACATCTAGGCTCCAACATGAGTTTACGACAGAAGGGTGTTTCATACCTCTCGCTAAATCAAATTCAATAGCCTCTTCACCGATGTTTAAGGCTAATTTTCCCTTTTTTACATCAATAACCGCTCCGGCAGTTGCGAGGAATGGTCTTCCTAGAATTATCGACAATTTCGTGTCCTCCTCCATCTCTAGCACAACAAAGTCGACTGGGATGAAGAAGTTGCCGATCTTGATCGGTACATCTTCCAGGATTCCTACTGGCTTGCGCAGTGAGCGGTCTGCAAGTTGTAATGAGATCGGCGTTTCCTTCACATCGCCAATGGCCAGTTTCTTATATATAGAAAAAGGTATTAAACTGACACTGGCCCCCAAATCACATAACGCGTGTTCGAAAGATAAATCCCCAATTTTGCAGGGTATCGAAAAGCTGCCCGGATCCTTCAGTTTCTCCGGAAGCTTGTTTTGAATAATGGTGTTGCACTCCTCAGTTAGCGCCACTGTGCCTGGCTCCTCTAGCTTCCGTCGGTTTGAAAGAATATCTTTCAAAAACTTAGCGTATGTGGGCATCTGTGTTAAAGCTTCTGTGAAGGGGATGTTAACATACAATTTTTTCAAAATCTCCAAGAATTTTCCAAATTGCTTATCCATCTTCGTCTTCGCCAGTCTCTGAGGGAATGGAACCGATGGCTTATAGGGTGGCGGTGGCACGTAAGCTGGTTCATCCACACAATCTCCTTTCTCTTCATTGTTTTTCTCGGGTCTGGGCGTGTTGCTGGTGGATGCGTCAGGGCTCAGATTCTGGTCAGGTATTCTAGGTTCTTCCAATTGTTTACCACTGCGAGTTGTAATTGCACTGCAGTTCTCTCGTGTGTTCTGTTCGGGCTGGGAAGGTAACCTACCTGCGGGTCTAGACAGACTGGTGTCTAGGTTTGCCAATTGAGTATTTATTTGCTTGTTGTGAGCTTCAATCGAGTCTAGTCTTGTCGTCACTTGACGCAACATATCGTGGACACTCTCATTGGTCTTGGCTTGAGAGGACATGAAATTCAATGTTTGAGTGATAAAGTTTTCCATGACAGCTTCAAGTGATGATTTTTGGGGCTGAGGTTGGACATATGGCTTTGTCGCTGGGTAGCTTGGTTGGAATCCAAGAGGTGATCTATAGTTTTGCTGAGGAACAGGATTTGTGTTGTTTATGTAAGAAAAATTGGGATAGTTTCTCCAACCTGGGTTGTAGGTGCTTGAAAATGGGACCAGTTGAGGTCTAGGGTTGGAGTTTCCTACAGCATGAACTTGTTCAGTAGTCGCTGCATCTTGAGAAATAACTAACTGACATTCAGTTATAGTATGCCCTGTCAATCCACATATCTCACAAGAGGAAACAGTTGCGCCAACAGGGTTCGTGTGGATAGAATCTAATTTGCGGGAGAGAAGATCTACCTTTGCCACCAAAGAGCTCAGAGCATCAAGTTCATACTTGCCTGGTGTGTTTGTTCTTGCGGTGCTAACCCTCTCGCCGGACCATTAGTTGTGGTTGAGCGCCATGTCTTCAAGTAGATGCATTGCCTCATCCATGTTCTTGTTCATGAGGGCTCCTCCAACGGCCGCGTCTACAGTGAGTCGTGTGTTATAATTCAAACCGTTGTAGAAGGTATGAATTATTACCCATTTCTCAAGTCCATGGTGTGGACATAGCCTCTGGAGTTCTTTGTAGCGTTCCCAGGCTTCGTAGAGAGATTCCCCTTCCTTTTGAGTAAAGCTTATGATTTGGTTGCGTAGCTGCACTGTCTTACTTGGGGGAAAGTATTTAGATAAAAATGCCTGGGAAACTTGCGCCCAAGTTGTCAGCGATTCTTGCGGAAGTGAGTACAGCCAGCTTCGAGCTCTATCCCGTAGAGAGAAGGGGAAGAGTCTTAGTCGTAGCGCATCACTGGACACTCCATTCATCTTTGTTGTATCACAGAACTCCAAGAATATTGATAAGTGCATGTTCGGGTCCTCATGTGGCGTGCCTCCAAACTGATTATTCTGGATCATTGATAACAAGGCGGGCTTAATCTCGAAATTGTTCACTTCCACTAGTGGGCGAGCGATACTTGTATGAAGCCCTTGTACATTTGGAGCTGCGTAATCCCTCAATGAGCGATTGTTTTCTACCATCGTTAATTCAGATAGGGGGATTGGATCAATGTTACCTGATTGTTCTCTTTCTCTCAATTCCCTAAGTTTCCTTCTTCGATGGAATGTTCTCTCGATTTCCTGGTCGAGATCGTATAAGTCCTCAAGTCCTCCTAACCGAAGACTTCTGTGCATAAACAAAACTAAAAAGTGAAAGTAAATAACGAAAGAAGTAAGCGAAAACTTAGTCTATCAATTTTCAGAATATTTCAATATTGACAAAATGCCATCCCCGGCAACGGCGCCAAAAACTTGTTGCACAAAATTTGCATGCGCACGGCTTGCCAATGTAGTACGTAAGATATCGTTTCCACAGGGACAGATCGTCAAGTACTGAATCTTCTGATCCTTGTTAGGTAAGTAATTAAAGGTGTCGGTTTGTTGTAGCAAACTTAAGAAAGTGCAGTAAAATGAAAGTAGTAACGATGAAAGAGATATCGGGATGCCGGGTTTCACCACGTCTTTGAACCTATAAGTGTTTTGAAATACATTGCTTTGATAATTTTTGAAAACCAAGGAAGTGTCCTCTTGAGCTATGCCCCTCTCGGGCGCGCGACTCAACAGCCGAGTTAGTCTCCTACTCTCGCGGTGGACCACTCCACAATCTACTTAGTTAGTCTCCTACTCTCGCGGTGGATTAAGCAGAGGTAGATTGTGTGAAACAGGACATTGAAATTCCCCAAGTAGACTCTACGACTCTCGCAATAGAGTATACAAGATTGATCAAGAGAAAGCATTGATTGTGATTCACCTCTCAGTTGTTACCACAATCAATTAAAGTGAAAATCGTCTTGGCGACGAAACGATAATCACGAAGGTAATAAACAAGATCAAATGATTTCGAAAGATCATCATAAAACAATTCTCAACATAGATACTTATAAATCAAAAGACGGGCTACGCCCGAATCCTGATAGAGGTTTTAAGCTACTACACACATGATTGCAACAAGAGCAAGATTACAATACAGGATATAGAGGGTATCGAACTAATCAAGAAGGGAAAGGAAATTAGGTCAAACTCCTTCTCTTCTCCTTGATTGCGCCCCCTCTTCTTGGAATGGTGCACTCCTTGCCTTGGAACCAAGCTTCTAGCACTTGAGCGTAATCCTCTTTCTCACCGTCCAACCCCCCCTTCTCAAGAGAGCACTATTCTTCTTATAGTCTCCAAGGTGCCTCTTCATGGTGTCTCTTGAAGGGGGCGCCTTTTCATGAAGTCTCTTCAAGATGGTGCCTCTTCGAGGTGGCTTTTCAAGGAGGTACCTCTTCATGGTGTCTCTTGGAAGTGTCTCTTCAAGGTGTCCACATTCATGAATTTCTTTCATTAAATCCACATTCATGAATGTGTTTCATTAATTTCTCATTCATGAATGTCTCATTAAATCCACATTCATGAATGTTTTTCATTAATTCCTCATTCATGAATGTCTCATTAAATCTACATTCATGAATGTGTTTCATTAATGCTCATTCATGAATGTCCCCTTGATGGCGTGTGTCCCTGGATAGTTGATGGCGTGTGTTCTCTTAGTGGCGTGTGTCCTCTTTAGCTGCATGTATCCTCTTTAGCTGGCAATAAATATTGAATGCGGGTGAACTCTAATTCTCATCTGAAGCTAAATTTCTTGTCATGAGTCCAGATTCACTCGGATATGTGATCGTACATCCATATAGCTCTGGAGACGTGTGAATTATCCTGTATTTAACAAATATGACAAGTAGTGAAGCTTCTGAAGATATTAAGTGGATTAAGCTGGAAAGAGATGCAAAAGCATGAAAATATGTCTCGATTCACGAGGAAACATTAGTCAAAAAGACTACATAAATACGAGACATCAGGTCTTTGTGTGGCCCAGATGTCATCCTCATCAAATGGGTCATCCTCATGAACCGGGCCTCCATGGGCCTCGTAGGGCCTATGTCGGCCTGATTCATCCTCAAAATTTTGGCGCCGCATCGGCATGTAGTGGGGGTAACTCCCTAGTCAGAAACGGGTGTGCGAACGGGGTAGGGTGAACCGGATGTGGGTGCCTACACTTCGATGACTCGAAGTGGTCAGCGAGGTCTCGAAATCCAGCCAAGAGTTGTTGGAAGGTAGTTTCCGTTGTACCAACATGCGTATCGAATCGCATGGCCAGCGCGTCGACTCGTGCTACAAGCGCAGCCATAGATTCTAGGTGGGTTCTAGTCTCTTTCAAGGGCTAGACTGACTCTTGGGTTTTGGGGAGGGTTTCAGGGAATTGGGAAGACATGATTTGCGACTTTGTGGTCACCATACACTAGCAAGGGGAAAACTCACTAAGTGCAGAATGTAGAAAATGCGAAAACTATGCTGAAATATGGCAAATGCAATGGAGTTGGACCATGCAAATAATAAGAATTGAACGTGCAACTCCTCTACTACCAGAATTGATGCAGCTACGATAGGAGGGTTGGTCCTTAGTTTCGTACTCTATGGTGTTTGCACAATGCGCGAGAAACATGTGAGGGTCTTGAGACGAGGGAAGTAAAAATGCTTAGAAAGTGCAGCGAGAAACACGAAAAAATTAACAGCGAATTCGTCCGGGGCAACACTAATGTGAGAGAGAACCACGACACTCAAATATGTAAAATTTGCTCACTAACCTCTTAGCAAATTTTAAGCACAGCACGTTCGTAGGGGTCAGCAAATCAACGGGGCTCAGCTCGCATGCCTATGAGCCTGGAAGACACACCAAAGAGCAAGAAATCATTCCATATCTCCGACGCACAGATGCTTGTGGGTGACGAAGGTGAAGGCAAAAACACAGCGGAATACACAAAAGAAATTTCAGAAACAGACGAACCTGACCCACCGAAGGCAGTGTGATTTACTTCTTATAATGCTGAAAATAGACTGTTGAGTCGAGGCACCGACCACGACTCTCATAGACTTTGGAATCGAGGCACTAACCACAATCCACACAAGCTGGAGCACTCTATCACAATAAGAGAATTGAAAAACAAAGGCTACTCGATCCTCCGCTTTTATAGGATAAGAGGGGAGGGAATAAGAAGAAATAATAATCTCAACAACTACCTACTCATGAAGCCCCAAAAGTGGTCAAGCTGCTACATAAGACAAAGGAGAATAAAAATTCTAATAACTACCAACTACATTGAAGCTTCTGCGCATATCCTTGATTCTGTGGCGGCGTACGGGAGGCATGGCAGCTAGACGAGCTCGGAGCGTGCCACGACAAAGCAGCAGAATTTGGAGATGGTAGGCTGGTTCATCACGGTAGAGGCTTGCTCTTGAGCCGTGTTGTTCAGGTGGTTATGGTACCTATCTTGGACCGGACCGTTGGTGGGTCGAGTGGTGAGGCCCATGGGTTGAAGGACTTCGGTATGGATTGAAAGTGGGCTGATGACTCCCATGTAGTGGTCCGGGGGTTGACTTGAGCATTGGAACCGCCGGATTATCACTTTGTTGGGTTCCTTCGAGTCGTCTTGTGATGAAGGAATGTAGTACGGAGGGCGATGTACATTAAAACGAGGCCTTTGGGGCCGTACTGTGTCTTCAGGGGTGATCACGACTTGGCCATGATGGTGTTCACAGCCATGATCAGGTGTGCCGGATTCTGCAAAGGTGTTCACGGCCGTGACCGCGTTCGCGTCTGGAATCACGAATTTTATTCATTTGTCGCCGTGGTGATCACAGCCTGCCCGTGATCGTGTTCATGGCCGTGATCAGGTGCGCAAGATTTCACCGAGACGTTCACAGCTGGCCCGCGATGGCACTCATGGCCATGCTTGTGTCCTGTATTTTTCGTCGAGGCCATCACACCTATGATGGGTTTCATGGCCTACCCATGTTCAGCTTGCAGAAAGTTGTGGGTGTTGGGAAACCCTAGGGATATTTTAAATTTTTACAAGCATTACAAGTACACAGCGGAAGCATATCCCCGAAACATGCCGGTCCCAAAAAACCAATGAATCTTGTTCTTGCAACAGGGTCTACACGATGAGCGGAGAAAGTACCTAGAGCAAGAGCGATGCGATGTCGATGTAGAGGTAGGCGCCCAAGTGTGCGCCCTCTGTAGTCTGACACACTCGGATCCTCGAGCTTTCGTGCCAAGAGGATCCTTCACATGCGCCAAGAGGATGAAAGGAAGGGAGACTTGCGGCTAGGTATGGAAGAGATGGGTAGCACCAATGCCTTTGCTCTTTTGCTTTCTCTCGCGCTTTGTGGTTCACGCCAACCAATTCTCTCTTGCTCTCACATATATCTGATATATAGAGGCAAGGGGCGACAAGGCAAAGATGTAGGCGCAAGACACATGAAGGAGGCGGCTAGGGTTAAGGGGAGGGAACAATTAGGGTTAGAGGTAAGGAAAGTCTCCAAGACTTTACCATAAATCTCTTCCCCTCTTCCATATGCTCCAAGGACTTAATATACAAGTCCATTCAGCCATATTTGCCCCAAGCCTTGCCTTAGAGGCAAGCCTTCCATCCAAGGAACAAAGGGGGAGGTGCCAAAAGCTTCCTAATGAAGCATTAGGCACCTACTTATCCCCATTAAGCCCCTAGGCGCCAATGGGATAAGTTTCCTCGCCATTATACTCTTATGCCCTATTCTCTCTTCATGACAACTTGTTATTAAAGGTGTCTAGATAAAATAAGCTTTTAGACTAATTAACAATTTTGACTGACCAAAAGTAGATATTGGCAGCTTCTTAGAGAAGTAGCTGTAGCCCAAACTTCATTACACAAGTTTATTAAGCCATTGGATTCAATCCAATGCAACCCTAACTCAAATGTGACCAACTATGGTCAATTTCGGGTCAACTTGCCAAAAATAAAGTTTGGCTCCAATAACTCTCTTCCATCTCATCAGGCCTATTGACACTAATGAAATCTCCCAAATAGATCAGAGCTATCCAATAACTCGATCATATGGCTTCCCGATCAATATTAGAACTTGAGTATCAAGGTGTGTGACCCTGTAGGTTCTTCTGACATTGGCAATAATGACCTAAGTTCATCACAAGCAGTGAGTGGTACCTAGCAGTGCATTGCTGCCACCTAAGTCATAGGAATGGATATCAATATCGACATCCCCATCATCGCAACTAGGCACAAATGCATTACAATCTCTTTACCAAACTGATATCCGATTGGACAAGTGTGTCACCACTTGTTTTTACCCAATCTCATGGTCATGACTAAATCAGGTTCTCACTTGGGTATGACCATACACTTTCAGTCATAGAACCATAGGGGGGCCCCATGGATATCAAGCTTCCCTCAGGAAGGGGCAAATCCTTTGTCTGTACATTGACCTTCTCATATGGGTCGTGACATGCTCAATGACCTCAAGTCAAGGGATTAATGCATCTCTTGTCACTTGTGAGGATAACTCATGATACCAAGTCATTACCTCACAACGGGTCAGTCCAGTATATAAACTACTAATATACCCATATGTCTGCGTTAGCACCTCGTGCCTAACTAGCCCATATACCAGTCTCATAAGTACCAGAGCTGTCTCATATCCACTAAGGCACATTGATTGGGGGACAAGAGTTTGAGTATAGATCATATTTGTCTCTAGGGACATTATCATATATGAACACAATCGCAGATATAAACTAAGCATGATGATGACAATGCCAAAATGATATATATAAGAAATATCAATATCAAGTAGTGCAAAGTAAAGACGAAAACTAGGACTTAGGGCATAAACACCAATAGTGGGGGGTGTTTTCTCGTTCAATTCATCCCCCTCTTCAATACTAGCTTCTCCTGCATCACGAATCCTCTTATGAGGAGATGGGGGAGCACACCTATTTAGCATTATGATAAATTAGAGTTGCTATTTTCAAAGGATTGAGCCAAGGTACAATGGCTACCACTTGCAGTGAATTTATGAAGATGTGGAGTGAAGAAAGAGTTGACTACGAAGATACTTTCATGGCATGATACATTTTCTGAAAATGTTGATGAAACAAATCCAGTTGATGTGCCATCATCTCCGTCCATTACAGTGACTATATTGTGTTTTGGATCATGTGATGTTGGATTGTGTTTGAATGTGTTTGAATGTTAAACTCTAGTGTTATAATTGACTATGGAACTGTTTGACTTGTTTATGAATCAATGTAGTTGACATTTGACTTATTTATGTTTTCTAGTTATTGTTGGTAAAATATAGCCTATGTTGTGTTTGGAGGTTAAGTTGTTAACATAATGTTTGAATGCTTAATTAAATGGGCTTGTTTATGTTTTCTAGTTGAATTGGTTTGGTGATTTTGTTCTACTTGTCTATATTATATTTCTCATAATAGGTTGTGATTGAAATGACTGTATTGTTATTAATGAGGAATATTCATATTAATTTTATATTAAAAAATTACATAAGATCTACTCAATACTTACTGTATTTTGGAATGTACTATAGTTTTTGCATAATTTTTAAATTTAATATTTTTAAAATATTTTTATATTTATTATATAATTTATTTATATTTTTTTGCTTTATCATATTTAACAAAATTATATTTATATCTAATTCATATACAATAGAAATGATTTTAAATATTTTTTTTCTCATTTTACATTATTTATATACCATGAGTGTAAAAAAATAGAGTTGGAATATATATATATATATATATATATATATATATATATATATATATATATATATATATATATATATATATTACTTAAAATACATTATTGACACTTTCCTTCCATATAAAGAAATACTAGGAAGGAAAATCTAATTTTGTTTTTTTTCTTTTTATTTTCTTTCCCTACTAATTTTTTTTCTTTTTTATTTTCTTTTTCTCGTAAAGCCTAAGACTATGTTTTCTTGGATGGAATTTACAATAGAAAAAAAAAGAAAAACACATTGAACCTAATAGCATTCCACCCAAAGAAATATAGTATTTTTTGATCTCATTCATTTTTTGTTGGTCAGCGACTTAGCTTTACCCTAGACAATGTTTCTATTATCACGATAGGTCGATAGTGCTACCTCGTTCTTAGCTTAAAGAAAGATGGTTGATTCAAATGTGTGTGAATGAGACCTTTCTCTTATTCCCTTTAGTTTGTAATTTTTTAATTTTTTTTTAAGTGATCTTACCCTTCACTTGAATTCTTGATTTAATATCATTAATTTAGTTCAAAAATATATTATTAGAAAAAAATGAAAGACTCTTTTTACTTAATTTTTTATCTATGATATCACTACAAAATATTTTATATTGACATATTTTTGGGTTACTAAGTAGAACACGTTTAAGAAAAGTCCTTGTGAATGACACATGATAAAAGATTAGCATTGACTACTTAATTGCCGTTTTATTAGGTGACTTTTTAACTTGAGCTTCTGATTAGATGCGCTACAACATTAAGAAAAATACTCCAATTTGTTACTATCTGGCATGTCCGGCCGAATGACCCGCACCGTTTCATGTGATTTTGCACTAAAAGTTTGTAGGAATAAAACGTATCATTAATTTTAAACAAGTAGAACGCAAGAATCGCGAAAACGACCTCCAGCAGGAGCACGTTGCTGTGACGATGCAAGCTTAGCACTTAGCAAAATAAGGCACCGACTCTCTTCAAATTATTAATTGCTGCACTTAATTATGACGACAAAATAACGAGGAGATTCCTTTCATTTAAGCCTTCAAATTCTGCTTTAGTCTGAAAGACTTGAGCTAAACAGTAAACAGCCACATGAAGACAGATGGAGGATGAGCAAGTAGGAGAAATTAAATTAATGGCAAAAATACATAGAAATCAGGCATGGCCGCCAGAAAAGTTGCACAAAACTCAACCCTTTTTGGCTCTATGTGCACATCTCCATCTATTCATAGTTGACCAGATTGTCTGGCCGCTGAACAAGTCAAACGTATACGTAGAAGCACTTGGCTTCTTCTTACCTTCCGCATGTGATAAGAACAAGAAGAATATACCTATTGGAGCACCCATTAAACAAACTGCTTGCGGCACACAAGTTCCCACTTCTCAATATTATCGTGAAAGTCAACAATGCTAGCGTAGAAAGGATTTCACGAAAAGGAGTGATTTAATTAGAACAGGTCGAAGATTATGACCCGTAACATTTTTGACTACGTGTATACATATCTCAGACAAGTCAAACGATTGCATAGTACACAAACTATTGGTTCTATGAAAAATCATTCAATCACTCACTCAATGCTTATGTGACCAGTTCCCCGGCCCCGGTTGCCCAAGTTGTCAAGTTTGAAGCATTTAATAAAAGCCTATAGCGTATTGGTTGGCTAATGCCTCTGTCTTCCTGAGATAAACTTGGTGTTCTTCACGTAGAGCAAAGGAACAAAGCGGTGCAGAGTCATCCAAGATGGGGTATGAAGTGATCGTGGCGAAGAACTTGCACCGGATGGAAGGACGCAGGCTAGGATTGGCTCTGCTTGTGGGATTTTGCACTGGCGTTTTGACCTGTTTCATATGGATGACACCCTCTGCAGGTATTTGACTTCTCCATCCCTTTCTTGCCTGTTTGAGTGCTGGTAAAGGTCTGGATCGATGAATTGCAACAACGGTAAGGTTCTTTCAAGACTTACTTTCTTTTGATTCTCTCTGCAGTGGAACAACAGTTATATTCAGGATATGAAGTTTTTGCTAACTCTGCCGCAGCAGAAACAATTTCTTTGCGGATATCAGGTACCAGGCATCTCAATCGATTATTTTAGCGTAAAAGTAGTACAAGTTCATCGTACAAGCTTTTTTTATGCTCAATTCACATATAGAACGGGAGAAGGAAACGGAGAGGCCAGAAGCAGAGGACAGAATCAAACTCAAAACTTCATCAATTCCAAAAGGTCAAACGGTGATAGCGCCGAAGCAACCAGGTACGTTTGATTTGATACAGATTAGATAGTTCCACTAATTGAGGTTTTATGCTCAGTTGAAAATTGAGACGCTAATGATTCGACTGCCAGCCGAGGGTAGGAAAGCCCCGAAACTCATCTGCGATCTTACAAATCCGAGGACAGACGTGTGCGAAATGGAGGGTGACGTCCGAGTTCACGGCAAGTCCTTCTCCGTGACTCTAGTCACCGATCCCCAATCACATGATCCCGCACCGCAGGCTTCCTCGTGGCAGATCAAGCCGTACGCGCGCAAGTTCGACCAGTCAGCGATGTCGCACATCCGCAAAACAACAGTGCGGTCAACGCTGAACATCAACGAGACTGCCGTCGGAGGCGGCTGCACGGTCAACCATAGCGTCCCCGCCGTTGTCTTTGCGATTGGCGGCTACACCGGCAACTACTACCACGACTTCACCGACGTCCTCATCCCGCTCTTCATCACGTCGCACCAGTTCGCCGGCCAGGTCCAGTTCGTGATCGACACCAGAAACATGTGGTGGATGTCCAAGTATGAGACGATGCTCAAGTCTCTATCCCAGCACGAGATCGTCTTCTTTAACAAGGACGATGACCGGGTCCATTGCTACCCGGCCGCGATCGTGGGGCTCCACAGCCACAAGCCCATGTCCATCGACCCTGCGAAAGCGCCCAACGGGTACTCGATGATAGACTTCGCGAGGCTGATGCGGGCCACGTTCTCGCTGGAGAGGCAGTCTCCCATTAGATTGGGGGAGGGCGACAAGGAAATGAAGAAGCCGAGGTTGCTGGTGATACCGAGGCAGGGGACGCGGAGGTTCACCAACCCGGAGGAGATCGTGCGCGCGGCGGAGAAGGAGGGGTTCGAGGTGGTCACGCTGGAGGCGAAGATGGGAAGCAGAGTGGCCGACATTGCGAGGATAGTGAACTCTTGCGACGTGATGATGGGCGTGCACGGGGCGGGGCTGACCAACTTTGTGTTCCTGCCGACTGGGGCGGTGGTGATACAGATAGTGCCACTGGGAAATCTGGAGACCATCTCGAGGTCGTGCTTTGGGAATTCTACGCAGGACGCAGGGCTGCACTACGTGGAGTACAGCATCAGCGAGGAGGAGAGCTCGCTGATAGAGCAGTACCCGAGAGATCACGCGGTGTTCAAGGACCCCAAGTCGATTCACAGGCTCGGATGGAAGAAGATGGGGCAAGTGTATTTGGACAACCAAGATGTGAAGCTGGATGTCGACAGATTTAGGTCTGTTCTGCACAAGGCAAAGCAGCAATTAGCATGATCAAGAAGATGGGCATTCGTGAGTTGAGCAGTCAAATTTTTTATTCTTTCACATTCCACTCCAAGTGGGCGTCTTGCTAATTTGTTGATGCGAGCTAAGAATCACACTTGAGGCTCGTATCGTTGGTATGTATCTCAAAAGATTAATCATAAAGTCACCTCTTCTCAATTTTAATGTTGCGTTTTCTAAACTAAAAAAAATGGAAAAATCTTTTTGTTTTTTTTTTCTTGGGCATATAATATTGAAAGAAAAGACAAATAATTGGGAAACTAATTGATTTTCTTTTCCCAGATTGATTTCCGGTCAAATTAGATGAAAACTAAGAAAATTATAGTTTGAGTTCACCTCTATTTAGGGATGACAATTCCACCCATCGGGTTCGAGTACCCGACGCAACCTGTTTATCACGGGTTAAGGCACCCCAATTAGCTAAACAAGGTGGGTTCGGGTTTAGGGATATAGATACCCGATTTTAAAAAATAATATAAATATATATTTTATATTATTAGAATATAAATAATAATAAATATTTATTACTATTAAAAAATAATAATAAGAAATATATATTATATAAATATATTTATTTTCATTTAAATTTTTAAAATATATTTTATTAAATAAATTAATAATTAATTTATTTTTTAATTAATTAGGTACCCGCGAGTAACTGTTTAAATACCCAACCCGGGTTTGGGTCGGGTTCGAGTAGTGGATCGGATTCCGGTTTATGGTGAAAACACGGGTACCAGATTCGTTGCCTCCCCTACTTCTAATTATGCTTGTGCTTGCTACTAATAATCTTGAACCCATGTTTGTTGTCAGTTTAATTCTATTATGATAAATACCTAATTCACTTCATAAAGGTATTGTCTCACTCTCGTGTAGACAATCATGCAGATAACCGATCCTCACTCTCGTGCATCCGAATTCTAAGTCAAACATCTCATGTGGAATCTTAAGGATCACTCTCGTGCATCCTGAAACTCAATACAGGTTTTACTTATGGTTTTCCGACGACTCAATCTTCACTCTCGTGCAAGATCAAATCAAGTGTACACATTAACTCAATCCAAAGTATCCGAAACTCAACATGGCAATAAAATCACTAAAAATTAGAATTCGAAGAAATACCTAATCTCTTACGATAGTTCCAAACTCAACAATTCCTAGGGTTCCGAATTTCAAACAATCAACCTCTCGGTCTATTTCGCAAAATTATAAAACATGCTGATGTTTATAAAACTAAGGAGAATTAAAGACAACTAATCACAAAAGTAAAATTATCATAATAAAATTATCATGACAAAAATTAATGTTTTCTAATCATTAATAAACCAAGGGGACTACAACCCATGTCCCATAAAAAGATTAAGCTTGCATGGAGGAAAGATTACAATAAATCATAGTTTCAAAAGTTAGAAATCGAAGAAGAAGGGAAGAAGTTACAGAACACGGTGCTGTAATCGAAATTACAGCACCGTAATTGCAGCAGAACTCGATGAACAGTGCTATCACCACCGATTTCGTCGATTTCTCTTCCGATTGATCTCCTTTCGATCTAAAACTTCTGGGATATCCTCCTCTCCTCCAGGCGAAGCTTCTGAGTGAAAATCATGGCCTGAGATGTCCTCTACGCCTCTCGGCGTGAGGACAAACCCTACCGCCATTCTAGCGATTTCTCTCTCAATTCTCGATAAAAGTTCCCTGTTTCACTTCATGTGTCTTCTCCTCTTAAAGATGAGTTCGCAGAATCTTTTGGATCTTAATTTGGACCTCTGAATCAAAAGTTATGGCCCACGTAAGAATCAGACCCGAAAAACTCACGAAAATCCTCCGAAAATACGGCACCGTGGAAGTTTTACTCATAAATACGGTAGTGCCGTATTTCTGCCTCTGGGGTTTTATAGAAAATTGTCTGGAAATACGGCACCGTGGGATTTCATATGGCAGTGCCGTATTTTGCAAATGTATTCTAGTCGAGTTTTTATGGAGAATACGGTACCGTGAGAATTTCACGGAGAAATACGGTAGTGCCGTATTTGTGCTAGAATTCTCTGGTTGAAATTGCTGAAGAATACGGTACTGTGTAATTGTATACGCCAGTACCATATTTTCTGATTGTCATCTGATGCAAAATACGGTACCGTGACAGATTGTCCAGAAAATACGGCAGTGCCGTATTTTTGCAAATGGGCTCCAAATTTGATGAAAATTGATGGGTAGCTTCGTTTCGACATCCAGAATCCATTAGTGTGCTCAAATCTTTCAAAATTCATCAAAATATAGCACTTTTAACCTGAAAATGATCAAAAATAAGAAATGGTGTAGATCTCGCAATATTTGACAAATAAGGCTTAAAAACAAGCAAAAGAGTATAAATATGACACAAAAAGACACATCAAATGATAAAAAATATACTATGAATTTTGATGTCATCAGTAGCTTACTAGAATCAAACAAACAAGAACTAACCTAAAAGAAGTTCCTATCATGCAATTCTAGGGTTCCGAATTCTCAAGCAATTACTTTTCAGCAACAAGTCCCTTGGTTCTTGGTGGCATTGTTACAATCACAAGCTGCAACTAAGATTCAACATAAGTATAGCAAAATAAATAGGGATAACATTTCCAATCATCATCAACAACATTAATTAAGTAAGATGTCAACTTAAAATCATGCTTGGATTCAGAAATCAATGAAAAATCGAAAAGGGCGACGGTGAACAGTAAAACCTAAACTCGTTCATCACGTTTCAGCACAGATCTCCCTAGAAATTGGTCTGAATTTCTTCAAACAACAGAGAATCGAAAGTCTATCCTATCACGAGCAGATAGAAACAAAAAGCCCCAAAATTGGTTGAGAAATGGAAGCACACGAGCAAAGGGGGCAGAAACTAGGTCAAAACTTGCTAAAATAGTGAAATTGGACGAGAGAGTACCAGATCGGCGGAGATAACCGGATGGGAAGGGTCGCCTGAGTCATCCGAAGGTCGGGGAAGGTCGGAGCTTCAAGATCGATGCACGAGTGAGCGAGAAAACCTCAAAACTGTAGCGGAAGAAATTAGGTTACGAAACCTTTATCGCGTTTTTCAAATATATTTACGGCCGTAAAGGCATTTACGGTAGTGCCGTAATGGTAAAAACTCTCAGGTTGAAAAGCAGCAGCAGTTACGGCACCGTAAAAAAGTTTACGGTGGTGCCGTAATATCGATCAGAAATGAAATTTTTTTTTAAAAAAATTCCAAAATAAAAAAAAAATCAAAATTCAAAAAAATTGAAAATTCAAAAATTCAAAAATTATGGCACTATAAACAAGTTTATGGTACTGCCGTAAAACGAATAACTCTTGGAAAAATTTTGTCACAAAATATGGTTACCGTAAAGGAATTTACGGCGGTACCGTAATGGGTTAAAACTTTCTGGTTAAAAATAACCGGGATTACGGTACCGTAAAGGATGTTATGGTAGTGCCATAATTTCGCGCCAAATCTCAATTCCTATAGAAAAAAATTATAAAAAATAGTCCTAAAAGAAAATTAAAATAAATAAATAAAAGAAAGCAAAAGTAAAGTTAGAAAGCTTGGGTTGCCTCCCAAGAAGCACTAATTTAAAGGTCATTAGCTTGACCCTTTTACACTCAGATTTGATCGTGAACTCCTAGATTGCCCTTCTGATTTTCTTTTGATTTGGGCCTCTCTTTGAATAACATAAGGCTCGGTCTTGAAATAATCTCTAAATTTGCTCCAAATTTTCTTTCCTCTCTCCATCAATTTTGATCTTCTTCTCTTCCTTCTTGTCTTTTTCTTTTGCAATTTCTTATCAATACACTCAGAAATATTGTTAGATTCATAATTCGAGGTTTCATCAAATAAGCTTGAAACATCATAAATATCATCATTAAATATTTCAACACTACGACAAGATTCTAAGTATGAAAGTTTGCTCAATGAATCATTAAGATTAAATTCAATCTTGTTGTCACATATATCAAAAGTAATCTTTCCCTCTTTCACATCTATGTTTGCCTTAGCAGTGGACAATAGTTGTCTACTAAGAATTATAGGATTTCTAGAATTTTCCTCTATGTCTAACACTACAAAATCTGTAGGAATGAAAAACCTACCTATTTTTATTGGGATATTTTCTAATATACCTACATGATACTTTACCGATGAATCCGCGAGCTGTAAGGATATGGATGTATGCTTTAGCTCTCCAATATTCAGTTTCCTGTAAACAGAAAGAGGCATTAGACTCATGCTAGCACCTAGGTCACATAAGGCTCAGTCAAAAGCCATAGTGCCTATAGAACATGGTATAAAAAAACTACCTGGATCTTTCAGTTTTGGTGGCAGTTTGTTCTGTATGATAGCACTACAATCTTTAGTCAAAGTAACAGTACAAGTGCCATAATCATCTAGCTTTCTTTTGTTAGACAAAATCTCTTTTAAAAATTTGGCATAAGATGGCATTTCAGAAATAGCTTTAGTAAATGGAATGTTAATATAAAGCTTTTTCAGGATTTCAAGGAACTTGCCAAACTTTTTGTCTAATTTATTCTGACCTAACCTTTGGGGAAAGGGTATGGGTGGCTTCTAAGGTGTAGGCAAATTAGGTTTAGGATTGTCTTTCTCACATGATTCATCTCCTTTTGGTTCATCACCCTTTTGTGGTGGTAAACAAGTTTGGGATTCCTCATGTGAAGAAGATTCTCCTAACTCTATTTCCTCTTCATTATCATCAAGCCCATTTTCAGTGTTTTCAAACCTCCCTCTTGGTTCTCCTAGTTGTTTTCCACTTCTAGTCTTAATGGCATTACAGTGCTCCCTAGGGTTTATCTCAGGTTTAACATGCAATTTCCCAGGGGGCCTGTAAGGTACACTCGCTTGTTGTGCTATTTGATTTTCAAGAATTTTGGTGTGAGCTTCCATGGATCCCATATGTGAAGCTAATTGACTAACCATTCCCTTAAGGTTTTCAATTTCTTTATTTGTGGTTTGCATGAATTGATTTTGGTTGGCCAATATTTTCTCAAGCATGGATTCTATGTTTGAATTTTTATTTTGATTTTGATTTTGATTAAAATTCTAATTTCATCTTTGGTATCCTTTATTCTCATTGTTCCCCCTACATTGTTATTGTTTTTCCATGAAAGGTTGGGGTGATTTCTCTATCCAAGGTTATAATTACTAGAATAGGGATCATTAGATCTACTTTGATTATAATTCCCTATGACATTCACATGCTCATTACCCTGATCAACAACTATTCTACAATTTTCAGAAGTATGACCATCATTGACACAAATTTCACAAGTGATAGAAGAAATAGAAGCAGTCTGCATAGAATTAAACTTACTGCACAAAAAGTATACCTTCTCTGCTATGGATCGCCATCCATCACTTTCACCCTTACTTTGAGAAGGCTTGTAAAGTACTCCTCTCTCAGTAGTCCATTGATTGTGATTCAATGCCATCTCCTCTAGCAATTTGAAAGTAGCATCAATCATTTTGCTGATCAGGGCTCCACCTGCAGCAGCATCCATAGTTAATTTGGTATTATACAATAATCCATCATAAAAAGTATGCAATAAAATCCAATCTTCAATGCCATGGTGAGGACACTTCCGTTGTAATTCATTAAATCTCTCCCATGCCTCACTGAATGACTCCCCATCTTTTTGTTGAAAGCTTGTAATTTGATTTCTTAGTCGAATTGTCTTGCTTGGGGGGAAGTATTTCGTCAAGAAGGAATTTGAAAGTTGATTCCAAGTTATGAAGGTTCCAGTAGGTTGTGATTGTAGCCATGATTTCGCCCGGTCCCTAAGAGAAATAGGAAAAAGTCTTAATTTCAAGGCATCATTAGAAACACCATTAATTTTGATAGTATCGCATAATTCTAAGAATAAAGACAAGTGTTGGTTTGGATCTTCTAGTGGAGATCTTCCAAACTGATTTTGTCGAATCATGGAAATAAAAGCAAGCTTAATTTCAAAGTTGTTAGCCTCTATCATTGGTCTAGCAATGCTAGAGTGAATCTCTTGAGAATTAGGGGCTGAATAGTCCCTAAGGGTTCTCTGATTATCTCCCATCTCTAAGATTTCTACTTGTATCTCCTGTTGCGATGTCTCTTGTAAATCTTCTTCCAGTCTTAACTTCCTGCGCACTCTAAGTGTTTTGTTCATTTCAGGATCCAATGGAACAAGTGGTCCTGACCTAAGACTCCTGCGCATACAAATTAGATAGATCAAGTGATTTCAAGAAAACTAAATAACAGAAAATAAAACAGTAACTAAAAACCTAGTCTAGCAATAATCTCAATGTCTTCGATATCAACAAAAACTAAGTTCCCCAGCAATGGCACCAAAAACTTGTTGTGTCCGCGAGTGTACGGATACTCGAAGTAATAAAAAAAGTATCGAATCCACAGGGACCTATGTTGCTGAGTACCGAATAATTGATTTTTCACTATCTAGGCAATCGAAAGAGTGCAAACTAGCAAACGAAGACCAAAGCGCTGAAACGGAATTATCAGAGAGAGAAGCTGGGACTAGGGTTTCATTCACTTTAATTTTTATGACTAGACATGAATAGAGAATTCATCAGTTTAATTTCATCATGATAAAAATGCAATTTACTTGAATAAAATGAATATCTCACTTTCGTGCAGACCATGCAGGGATAAATCTTCGCTCTCAAGCAAGAGTCGTCCCAGCGCTAATGATAAGTAAATCATCAAACTGAGAACTCAAGGATCACTTTCGTGCATCCGAGTTCTTAGTCGATAATCTCTAGTGGAATTTCAAGGATCACTTTCGTGCATCCGAATCTCGACACTAGTTTTACTGAAGGTTCTCTAACGTTTCGATCTTTGCTTTTGCACAAGATCTCCATGTTTGCAAGCTTAGACTCAATCCTAGATTTCTATTATTATCATGGCAGTTAGCTTACTAGAATCAAACAAACAAGAACTAACCTAAAAAGGGTTCCTATCATGCAATTCTAGGGTTCTAAATTCTCAAGCAATTACTTTTCAGTTAATAGCAAAAATTCTAAAACATAAATAATAATATAGATCTAAGGAGAGTCTAAGAACAAAACATCACATGAGTAAAATCATCATGCTAAGATTAAACAAGATGAAATAATAGAAAAGAGGTTTAAGCTATCATAGAAGGAAGATTACAATGATTTATGATGAAGAAAATCGAAACAGAGGAAGAGTGAAAATTACGGTACGACCATAAAGAAATTTACGGCCGTAATCTGGGCGAGCAGCGGTGGCGCTCGGTTTTCTGGTGATTTCTCCTTCGTCTGATCTCTGATCACGTTGAAACTTTAGGTGCTCCTTCTCCTCCTCTATGCGTAGCTTCCACTCAAAATTCATAGCCGGAGATACACTGTACGCTTCCCGGAGGTGAAACCTAGGGTGGCGGCATGTGAGGCTATTTCTCTCTCTGTGGTGAACGAAAATTAGGGCTTTTGGTGCTCTTGGCTTCGTCTCGTCGATGGCTCCCTTTCTCCTTCTTATTGCTTCGAATATAAGGGCCTGGATCATCCGCAAACCATGTAAAAAATTGGGCTAGGGAGTTGACCGGGAAAGTCGCGAGTAGCGATGTAATTTCGGCTGTAATGGTTTTTACGGCAATGCCGTAATCTGGACAGTGAGGTCTCAGCTTGAAATCTTCTGGAATTACGGTACGGTAACGTTCTTTATGGTAGTGTCGTAATGTCAAAATCTTTCAGTTGAAAATTGACCCGAAATACGGTACCGTAATCTCCATCAATCCTCTGATAAAAAATGCTTCAAAATACGGCACCGCAAAGATATTTACGGTAGTGCCGTAATCATATGAGATTCTCTGCCCGGAAAACCTCCAAATTACGGTACTGTAAAGAATATATTGGAGGTGCCGTAATTTCCTCTGAAGCTCCAAATCTTCTGAAATTTGACGTGTGATCTCCTTTTGATGTTGTGAATTCAATTATGCATTTGGATTAGTCGAAATCGACTGAAAAATATGCCTTTTTACCTGAAAATCATTAAAAATAAAAAAGAGTTTAGATTCCACAAATATTGATAAAAAGGGGATAAAAATAAGCAAAGTCTATGAATATGATACAAAACCATCAACAAAATGGCATAGAAATCACGATAAATTTCGGTGCCATCATAAAATCATCATGCAAAGATTAAACGAGATGAAATAATAGAAAAGATAGTCATCTAGTCATTAAAACTCAAGTGAATTACTCCCCCATGTCCCAAAAGAGGTCTAAGCTATCATAGAGGGAAGATTACAATGATTCATGATGAAGAAAATTGAAACAGAGGAGGAGTGAAAATTACGGTACAACCATAAAGAAGTTTACGGCTGTAATCTGGGTGAATAGCGGCAGCGCTCGATTTTCTGGTGATTTATCCTCCGTCTGATCTCTGTTCACGTTGAAACTTTAGGTGCTTGATGACACCAAAATATATAGTATATTTTGTATCATTTTAGATATATTTTCATGCTAAATTGAGGATCTTTTACTAGTTTTTATGTTGAATATGTCAAATATTGCAAAGTCTACTTCTATTTTGGTTTTTCATGTTTTTCAGGTAAAAGGCACTATTTTGGGGCATTTTCAAGCAAAATCAAAGACATGAAAGAGTAACCATCGTCAAGAGAAAATCACCAAAAAAATTCCACGCAAAACGGAGCAACTCAGAAAAATACGATAGTGCCGCATTCTATTTTACGGTGCCATATTTTCATACGCTACCGTAAAATCAAGAACACTGCCATAATTTGGAGAGAGCCCGAACAGTAGATTTTGCCAAAAATACGGCACTGCCGTAAACCATTTTACGGGCCATAGTTTTGAGCATTTTCAGAACAGACACCTTTGCTGATTTTACGGCACTACCGTAAGGAATTACACGGGCCGTATTTTCAAGACGTTTTTGACCAGAGAGTTCAGCCGATTTTACGGCAGTGCCGTAAACCATTCCACGGTACCATATTTTTGAGACAACATTAGAATAGAACACGGGAGCAAAAATACGACGCTACCATAAAATATAACACAGCCGTATTTTCAAGTTAAATTCACGAGTTTTGCGGGTCCGATTCTTGCGCGGACCATAACTTTTGATCCAGAGCTCCAAATTGAGATCTGAAAGTTGCTGCGGACTCATCTTTAAGAGGAGAATACACACGCACCAAAATCGAGAATTTTGATCCAGAATCGAGGGAGCTATTGCCAGAGAGGCGGTTAGGGTTTGGCCTCGCGCCGAGAGGCGTAGAGGGCACCTCAGGTCGTGATTTTCACGCAGAAGCTTTTCCTAGAGGAGAAGACAATATCAAAAAAGTTTTAGAGGAAAAGGAGTTTCATCGGAGGAGGAATCAATGAAAGAAGCTCTCGGGCACAGTTCACAGCGAGTTTCCATGCAAAATACGGCTGTAATTTGTATTACAGCCATGGTGTATTTTTCTAAAACCTCTTTTCTAGTTGATTTTTGATCTTCTAGAATTATGGAATATTGTATTTTCTTCTCCATGCAAGCTTAGACATATCTTTGGGACATGGGGGAGTAATTCCCTTTGATTTTCTTAATGACTAGATAATCTTTTGCTTTCATCATGATTATTCTACTTTGATAATTTTACCTATGTGATTATTGTTCTAAGTTTCTCCTTAGTTTACTTTTTGTCATCATGAATAGAGTTCTTGCATTAAGGACCGAAAGGTGACATGCTTGAGAACTGGAACCCTAAAATTGATTAATAGGAACTCACCGTAAGAAATTAGGTTAAGTTCTTATTTCTTTATTTTAGATGACTAATTGCCTTGATGATGATTATGAACCTAGGATTAATTTAGTGTGTCAAATGTGGAGATCTTGCATGAAAGTGAGGATCGGAATGTTGAAGAACCATAGGTATAACTTGTGTTGAGTCTCGGATGCACGAAAGTGATTCTCGAGATTTCGCTCGAGACAATCAACCTATAATTCGGATGCACAAAAGTGATCTTGAGTTCTTTGATTGATGATTTACTTATCATCAGCTTGGGATAAATCTTGCGCGAATGCGAGGATTTGTCTCTGCATGGTTGTCTGCACGAAAGTGAGATAATCCCCTTATGAAGTAAATTAAGTCTTTATCAAATTAGAATTTGATTGATGAACATCCTTATATATCTAGTCAAGAAAATTAAAGTGAATAAAACCCTAGTCCCAATATTTCTCTCTGATTATCTAATTACGTGTGTTTTTCATCTTTTATTTGCATCATAATCGATTGCTTAGCTAGTAAAAATGCAACTATTTGGTATTTAACAATAAGGTCTCTGTGGAATCGATACTTTTCTTTATTACTTCGAGTATCCGTGTACTTACGGAGTACAACAAGTTTTTGGCGCCGTTGTCGGGGACCTTAGTTTTGTTAATATCAAAATTGTTGTTAGTATTGCTAGACTAGGTTTTGTTTGTTTTAGATTTAACTCTATTTTTTGTTTTTGCAGGTTTTGGATCTTCACAAACTGTGACAGAGCTTTGATTTCTAAAATCTGTGATTTTATTAGTGATTTCTATTTTTTTATATATTCTGAAAAAAATAAAAAAATTAAAAAAAATAAAAAAAATAAAAAAAATAAAAAAAATAAAAAAAATCAACCTGATTGATTGGTGTTGGATTATCTCTCTGTTTTTGATACATTTGAAATTATGTCTTTTCATCACAATTCATGGGCATATCAAAGAAGTAAGGTATACATGTCACAAGGTAAGCATGAAGATTATTCACAATACACTCTTGTGGACATATTGAAATTACACTGTATTCCTTCTATTAGATGCAATATTTGTAAATCCAATGATCATTATACTTATGAATGTCAATTTAGATATCATGCAAATCACAATTCATCATGGTATCAAGATGATCAACATGATTCTAGATCTTTTTATGATGATTGCTCTGATCATGTTTCTAAACCATGCTTTGAGGACACTAGAAATTCTAGCTTAGAGTCGATGCTTGAGAAATTGAAGATCATAACAAATAGAAGTAAGGAAATCGAAAATCTTAAGGGGATGATTAGTCAACTTGCTTCTCAAGTAGAATCTTTAACTGCTAATTATAAAATTTTGGAAACCCAGAGAGTGCAACAAGATTGTTTATTTAAGTTTGATTTGGAAACTAACAAACTTGATTTAGAAAATTCCCCCACTGATTATGATTGTTTTGAGATGGAGCCTTATGTGAATATTCATGAATCTCACTCTAATTTTGATGATTGTGAAATTGATTTATCTAACAATTTAATTATGGAAAAGTTTGAGGAAATTGAATCTGAAAAACCCTCTTTTTATGAAATTGATGCTTTTGATGATATATCATTTATGGTTAAATCTGATGAATTTGAAAATTGTGATATTCATGTACCTCAATCTGATTTTGGTGATATTTTTGAAATTAATGATAAATCTCTTGTGGTTAACTCTGATTCTATTAATTCTTTTTCATATGATTCTGATTTTGACTCCTCTGATGATGAATTATTTGTGGGGAAGCATGAGGAAACTAATTTTGAAGAGTCTCATCTTGACTTTAATGACGGTTTTGAAATTGATAAATTGTTTGATGAAGTGCAGGAGGAAATTGATAAAAATTTGAATGTTACAAACACTGATGGATCTCATTCTGATGTTTTGTCCATATCTTTTGTTAAATCTCCTGATATATTTGAAAATTTGTGCTTTATTGAGGAATCTAATGAAAGACATAAAACTTATTTTGATGATCCAATACTCATATCTTGTGATCAAAGTCCTATTGCCGAAGACATAAATTTAAAGAAAAGACTAATGATTTTACTCTCTGACAAACATAGGAAGATTATTGAATATATTGATTTTGATTTCTACATATTTGAGAAAACCACTTTGATTGTGATTTACATGAAATTCTGGATTTTTGGATTAGTGGCTAAACTTTATAGACAAAGGAAATGGAGGAAAATACATGCTATCTACTTTGGAATTGATTCACCTGCTTCACCATGATGTTTGAGTTTTGGTCAAGCTATGGACCTAAAATTAGCACTTCTTGGGAGGCAACCCAAGCACTTTTACCTTAGTTTAGTTTCTTTTATTTTAGTTTATTTTTAGAACTAATTTTTCTTCTCTTTTTGTAGGTGAAAACAATTATTGCTCAAAATACGGCACTGCCGTAATCCATTTTACGGCACCGTATTTTTGGTCTGATTTCCACTCGAGAGTTTTTTTTTTGTATTTTACGGCACTACCGTAACATTTTTGACGTGCCGTAATTTTGAATGATTTCTTCCCCGAGAGTTCTTTGTAAATTACGGCACTGCCGTAAAGCATTTCACCGTACCGTATTTTAAAGCTGCTTTCTGCTTATTGAGTAGGTGTTTTCTTGCTGCGATTTTAAGAAACTGGGTTGAGAAAAATTTTGATCTTTGGCACAACATCGAAGTACTCATCTTTGTCTATCATCTGGATATTTTTTCTAAATTTTAAAGTTCATGGATCATTCTAAAACACATAGCAACTTTTTGATTATGATTAATTTCTGTAGCAGTTTTCTTTTGACTAATCTGATTTACACTTTTGCTGCAACTTTTTAAGATGCTTAAATAAGTTGAAACCCTGATTTTTCACTTGAAATATGAAGTTCGTGTGTCGTTCTATCTCATGGAATAGTTATTTTCATGAAAATATTTTCCGATCATTCTAGGACACATAGCAACTTTTCGAATTTGATTAACTTTTGTGCAGTTTTTGCAGTTTTGTAATCTGAGTAGCATTCTTTCTGTTGATACCCTAAATTCCTGACAGATTTTGATCCTTTAATTTTCATACGTCTGGAAAGAACATATCTTATTCTACAACTTAGTTCTGTCTATTTTCTATTTGGATCATTAAATTTTATTCTAGGGTATGGCTACTTTTCATAAAAAATTCAAAAACTACACAGTTTGCTTTCTACCAATTATTGCTTATTTTGCCTCCAGATTCATAAATCATCAAGAGCAACTATCTTCCACCTCTAGCCACCATTGCATTTGCATCTGACATCACTGTATCCAGCCATTGACACTGGATTATACCATATGCAGATTCTTACTTCTTTTGCTGCCTCTTATTCCATTTATTTTATTTATGCAGCACTCTTCATTAGTGACTGATTTTTTTTCTATGCAGTGCTATCTCTCGCACCCACCGGCCGACGATCTCACCTCCAGGACTGTATTCTCTAGCAGGCCACTAGAGATTACTCACTCTACTATTGGCACCACCATCATTGCTAGTAGCTTTTCAGCCAGCTTCTGTTCCACCTCTACTTCTCAGCTACATTAGCTTTTTCCACCGGCATCCTTTTCAGACCTTCGGCGACATCTCTGATTCTCCCTTGAGAAAATTATTTTTATCATTATTATTTTTAGAGACTATTTTTAGACTGAGCCTTATGTATCTTAAATTGTATAGGTAAAATTTTCAAAACGCACATCCTTGGACATAGCAGCATCTACCCTGACACTATTTTTGATCTGAGCCTTATTATTTTCAGTCAGAGCTTGCTATATAGTTTTGTGAGTATTGTTTGTACTTTCCTTTGATTATTTTATTTGATATCATTATCTACACTTTTATTCTCTTAGATCTATCACTTTACATCCTTTGCATTGTTTGAGCCTTATGTGAGTATACGGATATATCACTTTACATCTGATGATAGTTGAGTTTGATGCTTCTACACCTCTATAACCACCGACACTGCTATTCTATTTCATTTGCTTTTTTGATGAGGTTGTATAATGATATTTCGATATTCTGATGAGCTATCTTCGATATGGTTGTAGTATACATGATGACATATTTAGTGTTTACGATGATATTTTTTTTTTGATATTTTGTGATGATGATGAGTATATTCTTGTTTTAGATTGTTGATGACTTGATTGATTGATAATGAATGGATTCAAATTCATGATTAGAGAAAAACCCTATCATGTTAGATTTATTTCTTTAATGCATATCTATCTCGGAAATTTGACATTGGTTGATGCATGAAATTTTGGGTAGATGTATTATTTGAGGAATAAGATCTAAGGTGAACCTATTCTTTTGAATAAATGGAGTATATGAGTATGATTTGGGAATTAAGATCAATTGATCAACCTAGTAGATGTTAGTCTATTTTTGCTATTTGTTGGGAAATAAGAATCCAAGATCCACAAAAATAGTGAGAGACTCCCCTACTTGGCACTATGTAAAATTGATAGTGGTACCTAAGACATGGGTTGAAGTCTATAAAAAATAATGAGAGTGGAAAAGAATAAGACTCCTCTACTTGGGACTGTGTAAAATTGATGACACCGAAATTTATAGTAAATTTCATGCCATTTTATATTTCTTTTCGTGTCATATTTATTAACTTTTGCTTGTTTTTAAGCATTATTTGCTAAATATTACGGAATCTATAGAATTTCTTGTTTTTCATGAATTTCAAATAAAAGTGCCATATTTTGGTGGATTTTGAAGGATTTGAGCGCACGAATGGATTCAGGATGTCGAAACGAAGCCGCCCGCTAATTTTCATGCAAATCGGAGCGAGTTTGAAAAATACACCCCGGGTGTAATGGATATTACGGGTGTAATTTCTGCCCAAAAATATGGCAGTGCCGTAAACAATAGCACGGGCCGTAATTTAGAGCAATTTCCGACCAGAAAGTTCAGTTGATTTTACGGCACTGCCGTAATTTATTTTACGGCCATAATTTGCACCTGGTTGCGCGACTCTTACGGGCCCGAAACTTGCGAGGGCCATAACTGTTGATCTAGAGCTCCAAATTAAAATCCAAAAGATGTTCCGGACTCATCTTTATGAGACGAAGATGCTCGAAGTCGAAGTGGGAACTTGTATCCAGTATCGAGAGAGAAATCGCCAGAGAGGCAGCTAGGGTTTGGACTCGCGCCGAGAGGCGTAGAGGGCATCTCAGGCCGTGATTTTCACTCAGAAGCTTTGCCTGGAGGAGGGAAAGACACCACAGAAGTTTCAGAGTGTTTGGAGTCCGATCGGAGGAGAAATAGATGAAATAGCGTTGACAGCGCTGTTGATCACGAAATTACGGGTGTAATATACATTACACCCGTGTTGTAACATTGTTTTCTTCTTATTCTCTGATTTCTAATTGTTCTAAACCATGCCTTATTGTAATCCTTCCTCCATGCAAGCTTAAACATATTTTGGGACATAGGGTTTAATCCCTTTGATTTTTAATGATTAGATAACTCTTTCTTTCGTCATGATAATCTTCGTTGTGATAATTTTACTCTTATGATAAATTGTGCTTAGATTCTCTATAATTGCATGTTATTAATTATGTTCTTAGAGTTTTCGCAATGAGACTGAAAGGTGATTTGCTTGAGAGCTTGGAACCCGAGAATTGCATGTTAGGAACCCTTCCTTAGGTAGATCTTATTTGATCTCTTCTAGTAGAATAATTGTCATGATTATAATATGTATCTATAGATCGATGCCTATATGTCAAATGTAGAGATCTTGCATGAAAGTGAGGATCAGAACGTTGGAGATCCATGAGTAGAACTAGTGTTGAGGCTCGGAAGCACGAAAGTGATCCTGAGATTCCACTAGAGATTATCAACCTAGAATTCGGATGCACGAAAGTGATCTTTGAATTCTCTGATTGATGATTTACTTATCTTTAGCCTGGGATAAATCTTGTGCGAAAGTGAAGATTTATCTCTGCGTCGTTATCTGCACGAAAGTGAGATAATCCTTTTATGAAGTAAATTAGGTCTTTATTTTAGCAAGATTTGATTGACGAACCTTTTATATATCTAATCATTGAAGTTAAGGTGGATGAAACCCTAGTCCCATTTTTATCTTTCGTGTTATTTCTATTACCTATTTGCATCATATTTTGTTTACTTAGCTAGTAATAATACGATTATTCGGTACTTAACAATAAGGTCCCTATGGATCGATATTTTTATTACTTCAATAATTCCGTGCACTTGCAGAATCCTATCAAGTTTTTGGCGCCGTTGCTGGGGACTAGTCCAAGGTACACGCGTGCCAGACTTGTAGTGTTCCCTTTCGGGCTATCAAGTTTTTGGCGCCGTTGCTGGGGATTAGTCCAAGGTACACGCGTGCCAGACTTGTAGTGTTCCCTTTCGGGCTATCAAAAATTGACAGTGGTACCTAAGAAAAGAGTTGAAGTCAAAATAAAAAGCATGTATCTATGTGGGTACATGCCGTCCATGCAAAAATGACAAAATACATGGCAAAACAAAATGCATAAAAAAGAAAAAAATATATATATATGTGTACCTGCCGTATTATATTTTACGGTACCGTATTTTCATACGCTACCGTAAAATCAAGAACACTGTCGTAATTTGGAGAGAGCCCGAACAGTAGATTTTGCCAAAAATACGGCACTGCCGTAAACCATTTTACAGGCCGTATTTTTGAGCGTTTTCAGAACAGACACCTTTGCTGATTTTACGACACTGCCGTAAGGAATTACACGGGCCGTATTTTCCAGACGTTTTCGACCAGAGAGTTTAGCCGATTTTACGGCAGTGCCATAAACCATTCCACGGTACCGTATTTTCGAGACAACATCAGAACAGAACACGCGAGCAAAAATACGGCACTGCTGTAAAATATAACACAGCCGTATTTTCAAGTCAAATTCGTGAGTTTTGCGGGTCTGATTCTTGCGCGGACCATAACTTTTGATCCAGAGCTCCAAATTGAGATCCGAAAGTTACTGCGGACTCGTATTTAAGAGGAGAAGACGCACACACTGAGAGGGAGAATTTTCATCCAGAATCGAGGGAGCTATCGCCAGAGAGGAAGTTAGGGTTTGGCCTCGCGCCGAGAGGTGTAGAGGGTACCTCAGGCCATGATTTTCACGCAGAAGCTTTGCCTTGTGGAAGGGACAACATCCCAGAAGTTTCAGAGGAAAAAGAATTCAATCGTAGGAGGAATCAACAAAAGAAGCTCTTGGGCACTATTCACAGCGAGTTTCCTTGCAAAATACGGTTGTAATTTGTATTACAGCCGTGGTGTATTTTTCTAAAACCTATTTTCTAGTTGATTTTTGATCTTCTTGAATTATGGATTATTGTATTTTATTCTCCATGCAAGCTTAGACATATCTTTGGGACATGGGGGAGTAATTCCCTTTGATTTTCTTAATGACTAGATAATCTTTTGCTTTCATCATGATTATTCTACTTTGATAATTTTACCTATGTGATTATTGTTCTAAGTTTCTCCTTAGTTTACTTTTTGTCATCAAGAATAGAGTTCTTGCATTAAGGACCGAAAGGTGACATGCTTGAGAACTGGAACCCTAAAATTGATTAATAGGAACTCACCGTAAGAAATTAGGTTAAGTTCTTATTTCTTTATTTTAGATGACTAATTGCCTTGATGATGATTATGAACCTAGGATTAATTTAGTGTGTCAAACGTGGAGATCTTGCACGAAAGTGAGGATCGGAACGTTGGAGAACCATAGGTATAACTTGTGTTGAGTCTCGGATGCACGAAAGTGATCCTCGAGATTCCGCTCGAGACAATCTACCTAGAATTCGGATGAACGAAAGTGATCTTGAGTTATTTGATTGATGATTTACTTATCATCAGCTTGGGATAAATCTTGCGCGAAAGTGAGGATTTGTCTCTGCATGGTTGTCTACACGAAAGTGAGATAATCCCCTTATGAAGTAAATTAAGTCTTTATCAAATTAGAATTTGATTGATGAACATCCTTATATATCTAGTCATGAAAATTAAAGAGAATAAAACCCTAGTCCCAATATTTCTCTCTGATTATCTAATTACGTGTGTTTTCCATCACTGATTTGCATCATAATCGATTGCATTGCTAGTAAAAACATAACTATTTGGTATTTAACAATAAGGTCTCTGTAGGATCGATACTTTTCTTTATTACTTCGAGTATCTGTACACTTGTGATGACACCAAAATATATAGTATATTTTTTATTATTTTATGTATCTTTTCATGCTAAATTGAGGATCTTTTTGCTTATTTTTATGCTAAATTCATAGAATATTGCAAAGTCTACTTCTATTTTGGTTTTTCATGTTTTTCAGGAAAAAGGCACTATTTTGAGGCATTTTCAAGCAAAATCAAAGACATGAAAGAGTTACCATCATCAAGAGAAGATCACCCAAGAAATTTCACGTAAAACGGAGCAAATCAGCCAAAATACGGTAGTGCCATAACCTATTTTACGGTAGCGTATTTTCATACGCTACCGTAAAATCAGAGCACCTGCCGTAATTTGGAGAGTTTTCCAAACAGAAGGTTTTCCTGATTTTACGGTACTGCTGTAAAGAATTACACGGGCCGTGTTTTGGAGCGCTTCAGAACAGAGAGATTGGCCAAAATTATGGTACTACCGTAAACTATTTTATGGTACCGTATTTTGAGCAATTTTTGACCAGAAAGTTGCCTAGAAAATATGGCACTACCGTAATATATTTTACGGTACCGTAATTACACTCAAAAACATGATTTTTACGGGTCTGATTCTTGCGCGGACCATAACTTTTGATCCAGAGCTCCAAATTGAGATCAAAAAGTTGCTGCGGACTCCACATTAAGAGGGGAAGACACATGCACCAAAAAGTGGAATTTTTATCACGTATTGAGGGAGCAATCACCAGAGAGGTGGTTAGGGTTTGGCCTCACGCCAAGCGGCGTAGAGGGCATCTCAGGCCATGATGTTCACTCAAAAGCTTCGCCTGGAGGAGAGGAGGATGCACCAGAAGTTTTAGAGTAGAAGGAGATCGATTGGAAGAGGAATCAACGAAAGAATGCTGTCGGCACTGTTCATACGCGTGATTACGGCTATAATTTCTATTACAGCCATGTTGTAACGTCTATTCTCTCTTTCTTTTTGATTTTTGATGCTTTGAAACTATGGTTGACTGTATTTCTTTCTCAATGCAAGCTTATACATATTTGGGACATGAGTGTAATCCCTTTGATTTTATATGATTAGATAACTTTTTATTTCGTCAAGATAATTTTGCCATGATAATTTTACCTATGTGATTATTGTTCTAAGTTTCTCCTTCGTTTACTTTTTGTCATCATGAATAGAGTTCTTGCATCAAGGACCGAAAGCTGACATGCTTGAGAACTGGAACCCTAAAATTGATTAATAGGAACTCACCGTAAGAAATTAGGTTAAGTTCTTATTTCTTTATTTTAGATGACTAATTGCCTTGATGATGATTATGAACCTAGGATTAATTTAGTGTGTCAAACGTGGAGATCTTGCACGAAAGTGAGGATCGGAACGTTGGAGAACCATAGGTATAACTTGTGTTGAGTCTCGGATGCACGAAAGTGATCCTCAAGATTCCGCTCGAGACAATCAACCTAGAATTCTGATGCACAAAAGTGATCTTGAGTTCTTTGATTGATAATTTACTTATCATCAGCTTGGGATAAATCTTTTACGAAAGCGAGGATTTGTCTCTGCATGGTTGTCTGCACGAAAGTGAGATAATCCCCTTATGAAGTAAATTAAGTCTTTATCATGATAGGATTTGATTGACGATCTTTTATATATGTCTAGTCATTGAAATCAAGGTTGATGAAACCCTTGTCCCATGTTTATCTTTACGCTTTTTCTATCAATCACTTGTATCATATTCAGTTTACTTAGCTAGTAAGAAAGCAGTTATTTGGTACTTAACAATAAGGTCTATTTGGTTTGATATCTTTCTTTATTACTTCGATAATTCCGTGCACTTGCGCAAACCTATCATGTTTTTGGCGCCGTTGCCAGGGACCTTAGTTTTGTTAATATCAAAATAGTTGTTAGTATTGCTAGACTAAGTTTTATTTGTTTTAGATTTAACTTTGTTTTTTTCTTTTTGCAGGTTTTGGATTTTCACAGTTGTGATAGAACTTCTATTTCTATAATTTGTGAATTTTCTTGTGTTTTATATTTTCTATTTTTTTATATATATTCTGAAAAAAAAATATTCTCTGATTGATTGGTGTTAGATAATATTTCTGTTTTGAAGAGATGTCTTTTAATCACTACTCATGGGCAACTGAAAGAGATGTGGTACACATGCCACAAGGAAGGTATGAAGATGATTCATGGTGCACTGTTGCAGATAAGTTAGATTATTTGGCTCATAAATTAGACACTTTTAATATGCACCCTGTTATGAAATCTTGTTCTTCTATTAGATGTGATATCTGTGGATATTTTGATCATTGTTCCTCTGATTGCCCATTTTTAAATCCTAATTTATCATAGGAAGAATCTTATCAATTGTATTCTAGATGGGAAAACCAAACTTCTTTGTATGATGATTGCTCAAATCACGTTTCTGAACCATACTTTGAAGACACTGAAGAATCTAGGTTAAAAACTATGCTTGAAAAATTCATGTCAAATCAAAACCAATTTATGACAAGTCAAAATAAAAAATTTGAAGATCTCAAAGGAATGATAAGTCAATTTGCTTCTTTGGTAGAATCTTTAACTGCTAATTCTAAAATTTTGGAAACCCAGAGAGCACAACAAGATTGTTTATTTGAGTTTGAAACTGGGGAACTTGATTTAGAAAATTCCCCCTATGATCATGATTGTTTTGAGATTGAGCCTTATTTGAATATTAATGAATCTCCTTTAGATTTTGATTGTTGTGAAATTGATTCATCTGATAATTTATTTGAGGAAAAGGTTGAGAAAATTGAAATTCAAAAACCTTCTTTTGATGATAATTCTGATTTTGATGTAAATTTATATATGGTTAAATCTGATGAGCATGATGAAGGTTTGAAAATTATAGACATTAATGAACCCCACTATGATTTTGGTAATATTTTTGAAATTAATGTTAAATCTCTTGTGGTTAACTTTGATTCTATTAATTCTTTTTCTTATGATTCTGATTTTGACTCTTCTGATGATGAATTATTTGTGGAAAAACATGAGGGGATTGAATTAGAACAGTCTCACTTTGATTTTGATAATAATTTTGAAATTGACAAATTATTTGATGATGTGCATGAGGAATTTGAAAAGGATTTGAATTTTACAAACACTGATGAATGTCACCATGATGACACTTTGCCCATATCTATTGTTCACTCTTCTGATTTTATTGAAAAATTGTGTTTTATTGAGGAATCTAATGAAAGACATAAAAATTATTTTGATGACCTAATACTTGATTCTTTTGATCAAAGTCCTTCTCTTATTGCTATTGAAAATATTAATCTGAAGAAAGGACTCATGATTTTGCTTTTTGATAAACATAGGAAGATCATAAAGATTTCTTTGAGTGGATTTGAGAAGTATGATTTTAATTTCTGCATATTTAAGAAAGCCACTCTGATTGTGATTTATATGAATTTCTGGATTTTTGGATTAGTGGCTAAACTTTTAGGACAAAGGAAATGTAGAAAATTATTTGCTCTATACTTTGGAACTGATTCACCTGCTTCACCATGATGTTTGATTTTCAGTCAAGCTATGGACCTAAAATTAGCGCTTCTTGGGAGGCAACCCAAGCATTATCACTTAGCTTAATTTCTTTACGGTACCATATTTTTAAAGCTGCTTTTTGCTTATTGAGTAGGTGTTTTCTCGCTGTGATTTTAAGAAATTGGGTTGCAAAAATTTTTGATCTTTGAAACAGCATGGAAGTACTCATCTTTGTCTATCTTTTGGATATTTTTGCTGAATTTTAAAGTCCATGGATCATTTTAAAACACATAGCAACTTTTCGATTCTGATTAATTTCTGCAGTAGTTTTTTCTGACTGTTCTGACTAGCACTTTTGCTGCCACTTTTTAAGATTCTTTAATGACTTGAAAACCTGATTTTTCACTTGAAATATAAAGTTCATGTGTCGTTTTATCCCATGGATGAGTTATTTTCATGAAACTATTTTCTGATCATTCTAGGACACATAATAACTTTTTGAAAATGATTAACTTTTGTGTAGTTTTTGCAGTTTTGTAATCTGAGTAGCCTTCTTTTTGTTGATGCCCTAAAATTCTGATAGATTTTGATCCTTTGATTTTCATACGTCTGAAAAGAATATATCTTATTCTACAACTTGGTTCTATTCATTTTCTATTTGGATCATTAAATTTTATTCTAGGGTATGACTACTTTTCATAAAAGAATTCAAAAACTGCACTGTTTGCTTTCTACCAGTTATTGCTTATTTTGCCTCCAGATTCAGAAATCTTCAAGAGCAATTGTCTTCCACCTCTAGCCACCACTGCATTTGCCTCTGACATCACTGTTTCCAGCCGTCGACACTGGATTATACCATCTGCAGATTCTTACTTCTTCTATTGTCTCTTATTTCCATTGATTTGATTTATTTATGCAGCAGACTCTTCATTACTGACTGATTTTTTTATCTATGCAGCATTATTGCGGAGTACTACCACCGACGATCTCACCTCCAGGACTGTATTATCTAGCATGCCACTAGTGATTACTCACTCTACTGTCGGCACCACCATCGTCATTGCTAGTAGCTCTTCAGCTAGCCTCTGTTCCACTTTTTCTTCTTAGCTGCATCTACTACTCCACCAGCACACTTTTGGGACCACTGATGATATCTATTATTATTATTATTATTTTAAGACTGTTTTTGATCTGAGCCTTATGTGAGCCTTATGTACCTTAAATTTTGCCAAAAATTTTCAAAAGGCACATCTTTGGACCCAACTGCATTGGCCTGACAATGATTGAGCATGATCTATATAATTTTGTGAGTATCACATGCACTCTCTTATTAATGACTATTTCTTATAGTGCATCTTTGATTTTATCATTTATTGGTTTTCTCTTGAAAAATGATTTTATGGAACTCATTGTTTTGATGATGATATTATTCAAATTTGTTGTTAAAATTGATGAAAGCATATAATCCACTTTCTACTATATGATGGCATGATTTATTGATAAAATTTCTATTGATAGAATATCTTCCTTGATGATGTCAGTATTTATACTTGTGATTAGAGAAAAACCATATCATGTTAGATTTATTTCTTCAATGCATATCTATCTTTTGAAATTTGACATTGGTTGATGCATGAAATTTTGGGTAGATGTATTATTTGAGGAATAAAATCTAAAGGTGAAACTACTCCTTTGAATAAAATAAGTATATGAGTATGATTTGTGAATTGATATCAATTGATCAGCCTAGTAGATGTTTAGTCTATTTTGCTATTTGTTGGGAAGGAAGAATCCAAGATCCATAAAAATAGTGAGAGACTCCCCTACTTGGCACTATGTAAAATTGATAGTGGTACCTAAGACATGGGTTGAAGTTTATGCATAAAAAATAATGAGTGTGAAAAATAATAAGACTCCTCTACTTGGCACTGTGTAAAGTTGACAGTGGTACCGAAGAAAGAGTTGAAGTCAAAATAAAAAGTGTGTATTTGTGTGGGTACATGCCATCTTTACAAAAAAAAAATAAAATACAAAAAAAAAGTGTGGAAAAAGATCTTGGAAACCTAATTCCTGTAAACAAAAGCATAATAGATTTGAACTGAGAACTAGGTGAAATCATGAGATTGAAAATTCTATTTATTATACAAGTTGCAAAGTTTTATTTGATTGAGTTGTGGATCTAGAGGACTAAATTCTTAGAATGATATGTTTATTTGAAGTTTTGTGAAACAATTGATGGAATTTTTCATTGATGATTGTATTTTAGAAATTTATTGAGCATGAAAAGGTTATTCTTTTAATCAAGTTTTGATTTTTGCTTGAGGACAAGCAAGGTTTGAGCCTTATGTATTTTGATGACATCAAAATATATAGTATATTTTGTATCATTTTATGTATCTTTTCATGCTAAATTGAGGATCTTTTTGCTTATTTTTATGCTAAATTCATCGAATATTGCAAAGTCTACTTCTATTTTGGATTTTCCTATTTTTCAGGTAAAAAGGCACTATTTTGAGGCATTTTCAAACAAAATCAAAGACATGAAAGAGTTACCATCAACAAGAGAAGATCACCCAAGAAATTTCACGCAAAACGGAGCAAATCAGCCAAAATACGGTAGTGCCGTAACCTATTTTACGGTACCGTATTTTCATACGCTACCGTAAAATCAGAGCACCTGCTGTAATTTGGGGAGTTTTCCAAACAGAAGGTTTTCCTGATTTTACGGCACTGCCGTAAAGAATTACACGGGCCGTATTTTGGAGCGCTTCAGAATAGAGAGATTCGTCGAAATTATGGCACTGCCGTAAACTATGTTATGGTACCATATTTTGAGAAATTTTTGACCAGAAAGTTGCCCAGAAAATATAGGACTACCGTAATATATTTTACGGTACCATAATTACACTAAAAAACATGATTTTTACTGGTCTAATTCTTGCGCGAATCTTAACTTTTGATCTAAAACTCCAAATTGAGATCCGAAAGTTGCTATGGACTCGTCTTTAAGAGAGGAAGAGACACGCACCGAAAAGAGGAATTTTTATTACGTATCGAGGGAGAATTTGCCAGAGAGGCGGTTAGGGTTTGGCCTCATGCCGAGAGGTGTAGAGGGCACCTCAGGCCGTGATTTTCACTCAGAAGCTTCGCCTGGAGGAGAGGAGGACGCACCAGATGTTTCAGAGCAAAACGAGTTCGATTGGAGGAGGAATCAATGAAAGAACACCGCCGGCACTGTTCGTACGCGTGATTACGGCTGTATTTTCTATTACAGTCGTGTTGTAATGTCTATTCTCTCCTTCTTTTTGATTTTTGACGCTTTGAAACAATGGTTGACTGTATTTCTTTCTCCATGAAAGCTTAAACATATTTGGGACATGGGTGTAATCGCTTTGATTTTATATGATTAGATAACTTTTTATTTCGTCAAGATAATTTTGCATTGATAATTTTACCTATGTGATTATTGTTCTAAGTTTCTCCTTAGTTTACTTTTTGTCATCATGAATAGAGTGCTTGCATTAAGGACCGAAAGGTGACATGCTTGAGAACTGGAACCCTAAAATTGATTAATAGGAACTCACCGTAAGAAATTAGGTTAAGTTCTTATTTCTTTATTTTAGATGACTAATTGCCTTGATGATGATTATGAACCTAGGATTAATTTAGTGTGTCAAACGTGGAGATCTTGCACGAAAGTGAGGATCGGAACATTGGAGAACCATAGGTATAACTTGTGTTGAGTCTCGGATGCACGAAAGTGATCCTCGAGATTCCGCTCGAGACAATCAACTTAGAATTCGGATGCACGAAAGTGATCTTGCGTTCTTTGATTAATGATTTACTTATCATCAGCTTGGGATAAATCTTGCGCGAAAGCGAGGATTTGTCTCTACATGGTTGTCTGCACGAAAGTGAGATAATCCCCTTATGAAGTAAATTAAGTCTTTATCATGATAGGATTTGATTGACGACCTTTTATATATGTCTAGTCATTGAAATCAGGGTTGATGAAACCCTAGTCCCATGTTTATCTCTCTGTTTATCTTTACGCTTTTTCTATCAATCACTTGCATCATATTCGGTTTACTTAGCTAGTAAGAAAGCAATTATTTGGTACTTAACAATAAGGTCTCTATGGTTCGATATCTTTCTTTATTACTTCGATAATTCCGTGCACTTGCGGAAATCTATCAACTTGCGGAGTACAATAAGTTTTTGGCGCCGTTGCCGGGGATTAGTCCTAGGTACACGCCAAACAACTTGGGATAGAACAGTGCTCCTTCTCCCCCTCTATGAGCAGCTTCCACTCAAATTTCACGGCCGGAGATGCACTGTATGCTTCCCGGCGGTGAAACCTAGGGCGGCGGCGTGTGAGGCGATTTCTCTCTCTGTGGTGAACGAAAATTAGGGCTTTTGGTGTGCTTGTCTTTGTCTCGGTGATGGCTCGCTTCGCCTTCTTACAGCTTCGAATATAAGTTCCTAGATCATCCGCAATCAACCGCGCAAAAATCAGGCTTCGGAGTTGACCGGGAAAGTCGCGAGTAGCGTCGTAATTACGGTACCGTAATATTTTTTTCGGTAGTGCCACAATGTCTAAATCTTTCGGGTTGAAAATGGACCCGAAATATGGTACCGTAAAGTTCCTTACGGTAGTACCGTAATCTCCATCGATCCTCTGATCAAAAACGCTCCAAAATATGGCACCGTAAAGATGCTTACGGTAGTGTCGTAATCATGTGAGATTCTCTGTCTGGAAAACCTCCAATATACGGTACCATAAAAAATATATTGGGGGTGCCGTAATTTCCTCTGAAGCTCCAAATCTTCTGAAATTTGACGTGTGATCTCCTTTTGATGTTGTGAATTCAATTATGCACTTGGATTGCTCGAAATCGACTGAAAAACATGCCTTTATGCCTGAAAATCATTAAAAATAGAAAAGAGTGTAGATTTTGCAAATATTGATTAAAGGACATAAAAATAAGCAAAGTCTATGAATATGACACAAAACCATCAACAAAATGGCATAGAAATTACGATAAATTTCGGTGTCATCAATGTGTAGTAGAGATATTTGAAAATTACTGCAGTTGCCATCCCGAAATTTTTAATGAATTATCATGCATTTCAATATCTGAAAATTGGAAATAAATTTAATATGATGAATTCATTTCTCTAATATAATTTATTTGTTGGAATTTTCTCCATTGATAGATGCATGAAATTTTGGGTAAATACATTGTTTAATGAGTACAATCTTAAAGTGAAATAATTCCTTTGAATAAAATGAGCATATGTGCACATGTTTTTGGATTGATATGAATTGATTGATCTAGTCTACGTTTAAAATCTTTTATGTTATTTGTTGGGAAGAAGAAATCCAAATCCATAAAAAAAGAAAGAGAGAATAACTCCTCTTCTTGGCATTGTGTTTACAATGGTACCAAAGACAAGAGTTGATGTTCCAAATAAAAAGTGTTGGGGTATGCCCTTAAGGCTAATGTTTGAGGCCTTGGGATTGTATAAGTATCATGTAATAAACTCTTAAGTTTATAAAGGCATGGTTATTATTCAGGTTGTTACCTTGTCTGCTGTAATAAGTGTACTTCTGAATAATGTCTCAAAGCTGTTCAGCTAGGCTGACAGGCTATATGTCCTTAGTCGAGATATCTTGGTGAACATGAGACAGCCTTGATATGATTGAGACTGATATGAGTGCTAATCTTATAGGATGCTTCGAGCATGGAATAAGATGTAGACTCATGGGTACATTGGATGTACTGGACAGACCCTACTCGGATATTCCATTGCTTGTCACAATGTGAATGATCCTTGTAAGCACTAAGTGGCACATGTCCTTTGACTTGAGATCACTTATGTTTCTAAATGATGATTGTCATTGTTTTGAGGTAGTTCAATATCATTTGAAACATAATGATTATAGACTATCTTGGATGGTGAGCTTGAGTCAGGTTAGGGCACTTGTGATAGATAAAGGATTGCCGTCTCCTTGTTTAAGGAGTGTGATGTTCTAAAGGGCCCCCCTATATGAGATGATTGAGGAAGTGTATGGCCATACCCAGATGACTATGTGCATCTGATCTAATCATGCTCATCGTATTGGAGTTACAGGCTTGACATGCTTGTCCAATAAGAACATCCAGTGGCAAAGGAATCATGCATGCCTAGTGAGTTGATTCACACTTATGCTGTGGCTGGGTGGAGTCTTGGAAGACTCTTTCCTTTATATCGGGAGACAGTGATGTGTTGCTAGATACCCCTCGCTGATCGTGATAACGTAAGTTATCGTTACCGACATTTAAAGGAAACCCTTAGGGTCGCACAATTTGATGATATGGCTACTTAAGTCAGATCGTGTGGACTGAATTGTTCGAGTTCAGTTTAAAGGAGATTAAACTCTGATTGTAAGTGAGATCCAGTCTGATCATGTTTGATTGATTAGGGCTTGAGATCGGTAAGCTTAGATCGAGAGTGTGGATGCTAGATCGAAGAGATCAAGAGCATTAAAAGGATGAACGGTCAGATTTTGAACCTTAGGGTTTAATTTGGTCTGAACCGATTATTGGGCTGATTTGGTTTGGTCATTGGACCAATTGAATTGAACCGGCTCACATGTGAGCGCTTGGTTCATTTGAGAGGAGAGCTATGCGTTTGGTTCACTTCATGTGAACGCATAACGCAAGCTTTGATGACTTGCCATTTATGGCATTTCGGTTTGACAATTGTGATGAATGTCTCCACATTCGATCACAAGTTTGGCTAACGCTCCTCTCCATCATCTTGCTCTCGACGACACACACTTTCTTGTGTGGTGAAAGTGACGAGAAGAAAGATCGGCCAAGAGTTCATCATCTCCTTCATGCGATAAGACCCCTTGAAGCTTTTGCTAGCACAAAGTTGAGAAGGGAGTAGTCTTTGTCTTCTTGTGTGCGCACCTTTTGGAGGAGATCAACCTTGTTTTCTTCTTCCAAGCCGCCTTCCATCCATGGCAATGGTAAGATCATATCATGATCTTAAGTTGGTTTAAGTTGATTATATAGTTCATATGCGATCTTTAGAAGCCCTTTTTCCGCATTGCATGCTAGATGCGCATGTATAGGGTTTTCCCCCCCCCCTTATTAGGGGTTCCTACAACTGGTATCAGAGCTAGGCTCTCCATATGATCTATATGATTGCTAGAAGTGTTTGTGATCCATGCTTCTTGCGCTTACTTGATGCTTTGTTTTCATGATGCATGGTTACATGTACATGTAGATTGCGCTTGTATCATGCTAACATGTAGATTGCGCTTGTATCATGGGCTATGTATGCGCTCCCCCTTGAAGGGGACCCCCTAAAGTTTGCGCTCCCCCTTGAAGGGGACCCCCTTAGATCTAAGGGTTATCAACTTTGTTTGTATGTTTGCGCATGCTCTAAGTGTTTTACAAAACTTACATCTTGCGCGGTTGATTAGATCTAAGGTGCCACTACATTAAATCCTTAAATGGGTTGATGGGGTTGAAGGCATCATCTAGTATAGATCAAGCTAGTCTGATCAGACCATCTGACAGCCTAGATGGGTCGACCAGATAGCACCTGTGCGCAAGCACGAGGTGGCTATAGGTTGACTGCATCAAAGGCGTGTAGCGAGGTCTGGTTGAGACAATTACTGAACATACTTGAGTTAGGCCCGGGGTCACACCCGCTTGCCAAAACTCATGAGGGTGGTTCAGCCCTTGACGCATGCATGGTTGACCATCAGGTCAACACGGGTCAGTTAGGACTCGGTGCATGCAAGGGCAAAAGATCTAACTAGATGGATGAGTGGATCCCCATCAATGGACCATTGTAAGGTTGTAGGGCTCATAAGGAAATTAAAATTGATGCCATGGGGTTTTTTCAAAATTTTAATTTCTTGATTGGATCACATGTTGATTGAACCATATGCTTGTTTATTTAGTCTTATGTGGGTTGCCCATTTGTGTGCTGTGCTGGGGCCTGCGTGCCTGGATTTAAAAAAATTGTAAATTAATTTGTGATCTGCGAATCACATTGTACTTAATTTATAATATGTTGTTGACCTGCGAGTCAACCTTGTCTAGATAGATCAAATGTACTTTGATTAGACAAGAGCACAAAAGCACACATCCAAGAGGGGCATTCACCTGGTGGTGCACCTGAGGTGCTCTTGGCGCTAGGGCCCTAGGTTGGACCAGATGAGATGCCAAGGAGCTCGAGTGAAGACTTAAGTAAAATTAAGGTCTTACTAGGGTTCATGGGCTTTTACCACATAAGATCATGCTTTCTACTTATTGCTAATAATTAGAATTGCATGTTTAAGTTTATCTTCTACTATAGCCATAGGATATGCCTGATAGTAAGAAGATAAAAGACCGTTAAAATCCAACGCTAACATATCAAGCTCGATAAGCCTTCTGACGCGAAACCTCACCTTTCTGATTATCGTTGGAGCCGTGTTGAACCCACTCAGTGGGCACGTCCATCTATCTTCAGACGGTGCTGGATTTCACCTGCGTGTTACAGAGTTGGGATTTATCCCCTCTCGTTGCTCAGCATAGCACGTGGTGGTCCAGGGAGTAGGTCAGGTCAGCTTGACCATGTAGGCTACATATGTGGCGCATATGGTAGCACATGGAGGCAGCCATCTCTGGGATCAGAGACTGTGTTGTACCAACTCAGTTGGCACAGTCTGCTGGATTGCCAAGATGAAGGGGAATCGCACGGGTTGGCGATTGGCTGGGACAGCCTACCAGAAATTAGTGCTTGTCATCTCTGTGCATCTTATCTCGCCTGAGCGGGACGCGGAGACCAAGTATGAAATCTGGATCCCATCTCACTAAAAGAGTGTTACTCTTTCGGACTGTTTACTGGATTTTTCAGTCAGACAAAATAGTGAGAAAAGAATCTTTCTTAAGTCCTGGATTGATTCTGAACATTGATACTGACCTTGCTGTTCTTGCTTGTTGTAGATTCCTGCAGCAACGAACACCATGAGCTTCAATGTGCGATCCCTACTGGAAAGGGAGAAGTTTGCTGGGCCGAACTTCTCTGACTGGTTTGGACACCTTAAGATCGTTCTTAAGGCAGAGAGGAAACTGTATGTCCTCGAGACGGCGATACCGCCGCAGCCCGCTCCGAACGCCGCAAGGGCGGTTCGGGATGCCTACGAAAAGCACGTCAATGATAGCATTGATGTCGCTTGCCTGATGCTAGCGTCTATGACGCCACCGCTGCAGCGTCAGCATGAGGATATGTCGGCTATAGAGATTATAGCGAACCTCAAGATGCTGTATGCTGCACAGGCGAGGACTGAGCGCTATAATCTGACGAAGCTCTTCTTTCAGAGCAAACTGGCTGAGGGGAGCCCAGTGGGAGCTCACGTGCTCAAGATGATTGGGCACAAGGAGGCTCTGGAGAAACTGGGGCATACCATCAACCAGGAGCTTGCTGTGGATATTATTCTGCAGTCTCTCCCGCCTTCTTTCGATGCGTTCATCATTAACTTTAATATGAACAAAATCGATTGTACGCCGGCAGAGCTGCTGAATATGCTCTTGACTACTGAGGAAACTCTGAAGGGTAAGCCTTCAACCTCTGTCTTGATGTTTCCTTCTAGGAACAAGAAGAAGGGGAAGAAGGGCAAGGCCCCTGTCAAGAACTACAGTAAGGCCCTGAAACAGAAGGTGAAGCGGTCGAAGGATAACAGGTGTTTCCACTGTGGCCAGCTGGGTCACTGGAAAAAGGACTGTAAAGCGCTCCAAGGAGATAAGAGAGGAAGCATCGCTTCTGGCTCAGGTATATATGTGACTGAGGTCATGTTATCTTCTTCTACTATATCATGGGTGTTGGACACTGCATGTGGAGTTCACATTTGTTCAAATGTGTAGGAACTCAAGAGAAGAAGGCAGGTGGGACAGCATGAGGTAGACCTACGAGTTGGAAACGGGGCACGGGTTGCTGCTGTTGCTGTAGGAGACTATTTCATTACTTTACCATCTGGCATTGTATTAGAATTAAACAATTGTTATTTTGTACCAAGTATCACAAAGAATATTATCTCTATTCCTGCTCTTGTCAGGAAAGGATTTGCCTTTGAATGCAATATTTCAAAGTGTGTTTTATCTCTAGATAATATTGTGTATGCAACTGGTTCAATTAACAATGGGTTATACATGTTGGACATGGAAAATTCTATACAAAACATTGATAATAAGAAAGCCAAGTATGCTGATGACAGCACCTTGTTATGGCATAGTCGTTTAGGCCATATAAACGAGAAGTGCATTAAGCGGTTGCATGATCATGGACTGCTGGGATCTTTCTCCTATGAGGAGATTGATACATGCAAAGCTTGTTTGATGGGTAAAATGACGAAGTCACCTTTTCCTCACAAAGGTCAAAGGACTTCAGGTTTACTGGGCCTTATACACAGTGATGTGTGTGGGCCATTTAGTAAACATGCCAGAGGTGGCTATCAGTACTTCATTACCTTTACTGATGATTTCAGTAGGTATGGATATGTCTATTTAATGAGACATAAAAGTGAATCTTTTGACAAGTTCAAAGAGTTCAAAAATGAAGTACAAAATCAGTTAGGCCGAAATATCAAGGCACTTCGTTCTGATCGAGGTGGAGAATACCTGAGTCATACGTTTACTGACTATCTGAAGGAGTGTGGGATTATCTCACAGCTCACTCCGCCAGGAACACCGCAGTGGAATGGTGTGTCCGAGAGGAGAAATAGAACGTTACTTGATATGGTTCGTTCTATGATGAGTCAGGCTACTCTTCCATATTCCTTTTGGGGTTTTGCACTGGAAACAGCTACAAAGGTACTAAACCGAGTGCCATCCAAGGCAGTTTCAAAGACGCCATATGAGTTATGGTATGGGAAACAGCCTAGCTTGACATTTATCAGGATCTGGGGTTGCGAGGCTTATGTCAAAAAGCTCGCCTCTGGGAAACTAGAGAGCAGATCTGACAAATGCATCTTTGTCGGTTACCCTAAGGAAACGAAGGGTTATTATTTCTACGATCCCAAAGAGAACAAGGTGTTTGTTGCTCGGACGGCCATATTTCTTGAGAAGGAATTTCTTCTGCAAGAGGCCAGTGGGAGAGAAATAAAGCTGGATGAGAATCCAGAGGAAGGACAAAGTAGTCAAGCACAGTTGGATGAGCCTGAGCCGGTAGAACAGGTTACTGAACAACCTGAGGCTCAAATAACACGGGAACCGCGAAGATCGGGAAGGATCCGTCGACAGCCTGAGCGCTATGATGGAGTCTATATCATTGAAAATGATGAACCCCTAACTTATGCGGATGCGGTCAGTGGACCGGAGTCAGCTAGATGGCTTGATGCTATGCGAGCCGAGATGGACTCCATGTCAGATAACCAAGTCTGGGATTTGGTTGATCCGCCTCCGGGAGTAATCCCTATAGGCTGTAAATGGATCTTCAAGAAGAAGATTGACATGGATGGTAACGTGGTTACCTATAAGGGCAGGCTAGTTGCGAAAGGTTTCAAACAAATCTACGGGTTAGATTATGATGAAACTTTCTCACCAGTAGCCATGTTTAAGTCTATTCGGATTCTTTTCGCGATAGCAGCATATTACGATTATGAGATCTGGCAGATGGATGTGAAAACAGCTTTCCTCAATGGAAATCTGGACGAGGATGTGTATATGACACAACCGGAAGGTTTCACTAATCCATCAGATCGTCATAAAATATGCAAGTTAAAGAAGTCCATTTATGGGCTGAAACAAGCATCAAGAAGCTGGAACATTCGTTTTGATGAATCAATCTCTGAGTTTGGTTTCATCAAGAACGAGGATGACCCGTGTGTATATAAGAGGTTTAGTGGGAGCGTAATTACATTCCTAATCCTCTACGTCGATGATATCTTAATCATTGGAAACGATATTCCTGAACTGCATGCTGTTAAGGCATGGTTAGGAAAATGTTTTCAGATGAAAGATTTAGGAGAAGCAGCCTATGTACTAGGTGTGAAGATCTGCAGAGATAGATCTAAGAGGCTTCTCGGGCTGTGCCAGAGTACTTACATCGATAAGGTCCTGGAGAGATTCCATTTAGAGAATTCTAAACGTGGATATCTTCCAGTCAGACATGGTCTGAATCTTTCGAAGAGTCAGTGTCCACAAACACAGACTGAGAAAGATGAAATGGACAATACGCCTTATGCTTCGGCTATTGGGTCCATTATGTATGCGATGTTGTGTACTCGCCCAGACGTCGCTTACGGGTTAAGCGTGACCAGTCGATTCCAAAGTAATCCAGGATTGGCGCACTGGATTGCGGTCAAGAACATTTTAAAATATCTGCGGAGGACCAAAGATATGTTCTTGATATATGGTGGTCAGGAAGAACTCAGTATAGAGGGATATACTGACGCTTCATTCCAGTCGGACCAGGATGATTTCCGATCGTAGTCAGGCTATATTTTTAGCTTGAATGGTGGAGCAGTGGTGTGGAAGAGTTTCAAACAGTCAACTGTTGCTGATTCCACAACAGAAGCCGAGTATGTTGCAGCCTCTGAAGCATCTAAGGAGGCAGTGTGGATTCGTAAGTTCGTGAGAGAACTTGGTGTCGTTCCTTCGAGTGTTGATCCTTTGGTTATCTTCTGTGATAACACTGGAGCAATTGCACAAGCAAAGGAACCGCGGTCGCACCAGAAGTCCAAGCACATACAGAGACGGTTTCACTTGATCCGGGAGATCATTGATCGTGGCGAGATCAAAATATGCAAGGTTCATACAGATGACAATCTGGCAGACCCACTTACCAAGCCTCTGGCGCAGCAGAAGCATGAGAAGCACTGTAATAATATGGGTTTGAGATTTCTCAACCATTAGATTAAGTGCAAGTGGGAGATTGTTGGGGTATGCCCTTAAGGCTAATGTTTGAGGCCTTGGGATTGTATAAGTATCATGTAATAAACTCTTAAGTTTATAAAGGCATGGTTATTATTCAGGTTGTTACCTTGTCTGCTGTAATAAGTGTACTTCTGAATAATGTCTCAAAGCTGTTCAGCTAGGCTGACAGGCTATATGTCCTTAGTCGAGATATCTTGGTGAACATGAGACAGCCTTGATATGATTGAGACTGATATGAGTGCTAATCTTATAGGATGCTTCGAGCATGGAATAAGATGTAGACTCATGGGTACATTGGATGTACTGGACAGACCCTACTCGGATATTCCATTGCTTGTCACAATGTGAATGATCCTTATAAGCACTAAGTGGCACATGTCCTTTGACTTGAGATCACTTATGTTTCTAAATGATGATTGTCATTGTTTTGAGGTAGTTCAATATCATTTGAAACATAATGATTATAGACTATCTTGGATGGTGAGCTTGAGTCAGGTTAGGGCACTTGTGATAGATAAAGGATTGCCGTCTCCTTGTTTAAGGAGTGTGATGTTCTAAAGGGCCCCCCTATATGAGATGATTGAGGAAGTGTATGGCCATACCCAGATGACTATGTGCATCTGATCTAATCATGCTCATCGTATTGGAGTTACAGGCTTGACATGCTTGTCCAATAAGAACATCCAGTGGCAAAGGAATCATGCATGCCTAGTGAGTTGATTCACACTTATGCTGTGGCTGGGTGGAGTCTTGGAAGACTCTTTCCTTTATATCGGGAGACAGTGATGTGTTGCTAGATACCCCTCGCTGATCGTGATAACGTAAGTTATCGTTACCGACATTTAAAGGAAACCCTTAGGGTCGCACAATTTGATGATATGGCTACTTAAGTCAGATCGTGTGGACTGAATTGTTCGAGTTCAGTTTAAAGGAGATTAAACTCTGATTGTAAGTGAGATCCAGTCTGATCATGTTTGATTGATTAGGGCTTGAGATCGGTAAGCTTAGATCGAGAGTGTGGATGCTAGATCGAAGAGATCAAGAGCATTAAAAGGATGAACGGTCAGATTTTGAACCTTAGGGTTTAATTTGGTCTGAACCGATTATTGGGCTGATTTGGTTTGGTCATTGGACCAATTGAATTGAACCGGCTCACATGTGAGCGCTTGGTTCATTTGAGAGGAGAGCTATGCGTTTGGTTCACTTCATGTGAACGCATAACGCAAGCTTTGATGACTTGCCATTTATGGCATTTCGGTTTGACAATTGTGATGAATGTCTCCACATTCGATCACAAGTTTGGCTAACGCTCCTCTCCATCATCTTGCTCTCGACGACACACACTTTCTTGTGTGGTGAAAGTGACGAGAAGAAAGATCGGCCAAGAGTTCATCATCTCCTTCATGCGATAAGACCCCTTGAAGCTTTTGCTAGCACAAAGTTGAGAAGGGAGTAGTCTTTGTCTTCTTGTGTGCGCACCTTTTGGAGGAGATCAACCTTGTTTTCTTCTTCCAAGACGCCTTCCATCCATGGCAATGGTAAGATCATATCATGATCTTAAGTTGGTTTAAGTTGATTATATAGTTCATATGCGATCTTTAGAAGCCCTTTTTCCGCATTGCATGCTAGATTCGCATGTATAGGGTTTTCCCCCCCCCCCCCCCCCCCTTATTAGGGGTTCCTACAAAAAGTATGTGGATGCTTGCCAAGAGAGAGTTCCTTTGACATTGACTCCGCTATCTCAAGAAAGTTCTTCCTACTTATGAGATATGAATTCCATTATGATTGGTTATGTGACCAACATACTCTAAATTCGTCACCGGAAAGAGGGTAGTAGTCGATTTAGAAAATGTCAAGGACATAAAAAAGAGAAAAGAGAAAAATTTAAGTGGAAAAAGATTTGGAGATCCTATTCCTGTAAATAAAGACAAATTGGATGAAAATCTAAAACAAGATTTATTCATGAGATTGAAATTTTATTACTATGCACATTGCGAAATTTTATTTGACTGAGTTTTTGAGTCTTCAAGATTAAGTTCAGAGGACGATTTATTTATCTAAAATTTTGTGTGAGATCGATGAAATTTTCCATGGATGATTATATTTTAGAAATTTATTCGTCATATGAAAGTTTATTTTCTATAATCGGTGTTGATTTCTTTATTTGCTTGAGGACAAGCAAAGTTTGAGCCTTATGTGTTTGATGACTCTAAATTTCATAGCATATTTCTTGCTTATTCCATCATCTTCTTGAGTCATATTCACACTCCTTTGCATATTTTATGCCTTTTTTATCAAATATTTCAGAATCTACATTTTTCTTGTTTTTTCATCAATTTCGGGTTAAAAAGGCATCATTTTGATGGGTTTTCAAGCAAATCCAACACATGGGCAGATTCTTATCATCAAGAGGAGACTACACATCAAATTTCAAGTCAAACCAAATTTTTTGGAGAAATTACGGTATTGCCGTAATGATTTTTACGGCCATAATCAACAATTATGGCACTACCGTAATGATTTTCACGGCGGCTTAATTGTGGAATTTTTTTTGGCAAATTATGGTAGTGTCGTAAAATTATTCACGATACCATAATTTCAGACCAATTTCTTATCGAGACTTTAGAGATTTCAGAGGCAATTATGGCACTACCGTAATATACCTTACGGTGCAGTAATTCAGAACAAATTCCATACAGAAGATTTCGTAGCAATTACGGTACTACTGTAATTTCCATCACGGTGCCATAATTTTCACCTAGATGCCCGATTCTTCCACCAGAAACTTAAATTCGTGATTTCTCAGGCTTTTGGGCACCAATTGAAGATCCGAAAGAGGGGAAACGCTCTGGATTAGCACGAGAACATTTTTGAAAGGGAAGGAACAATTTTTATTTGGGATCCATAGAGAATTTGGGAGAATCGCCGCCGCTCTAGGGTTCATCGATTCTCAGCCTAGAGACCACCTCCAGCCACGAAATTTAAGAGGAAGCTTCGCCTGAAGGAGGAGAACACACGCCAGAAGTTTCAGAGCGAGAGGAGTCCGATCGAGGGAGAAATCAATGAAACAGTGGGTGTCGCCACTATTGATCGCATAACATGGTGCTGTAATTTTATTACAGCACCCTGTTTGTAACTTTTCTCTCCTTCTTGAATTCTGATCATCTGAAATTATGGTTTACTGTAATCTTTCCATCAGGGTAGCTTAATTTTCTTATGGGACATGGGAGTGTTATCCCCTTAACTTCTTAATAACTAGACATTGTTAATTTCATCAGGATGATTTTGTTATGATAATTCTACTTATGTGATGATTGCTTATAATTCTCCTTAGTCTCATATTTTCAGCATGTTTTAGAATTTTGTGAAATAGACTGAGAAGTTGATTGCAAAATTTGGAACCCTAGAATCATTGAGTTTAGAACTTATCGTAAGAGATTAGGTATTGTTCTTAATTCTGATTTTTAGTAGTTTTATTGCCATGTTGATTTTCTGTTCTTTGGATTGAGTTATTGTGTTAAACTTGATTTGATATTGTAAGAGATTAAATATCTAATCATCGGAGAACCTTAAGTAGAACCTGAGAAATTATGGTATGAGAATACATAGTTTCTTTTGAGATATTTGACTTAGAATTCGGATGCATGAGAGTGATCCTTGAGTTGTTTGTCAATAATTTACTTATCTTCAGCATTGAATAGATCCTGCACGAGAGTGATGATTGGTTCTTTGTATAATTATCTGTGCGAGAGCGAGATAATTCTTTTATGAAGCAAATTACATCTTTTTCATTTTGAAATTTGACTGACAATATTTTATTTCCTTCCAGTCATTAAAATTAAGGTGGATGAACCCCTAGTCCCAGTTTTCTTCTCTGATATTTTTCCATTCACATTTCGATTATTTGCTTCGTTGTATTCAGATTGCTAGCTAGTGAAAAATCGATTATTCGGTACTTGGCAAACAAGGTCTCCGTGGTTCGATATCTTTTTATTACTTCGAGTATCCGTACACTTGCAGACTACAACAACGGTATACCCCTATCACAACCAGTTTTAATATCGTAAGACGGTATTTGTTGAATCAGGAATCTCGTTTCAGGCATGCTTCTGCTATGTTTTTGATTTTTAAAATAGCCCGGGGATTCCCAACAGTGGTATCAGAGCCAACTTACAAGGCACACAGGGTGTATGATTTTTCTTGCACATGTGCATGTCATAAAGGTTTTTCAAAAATTGATATGTCATGGTTTATGTGTAGAAAAATAGTAGGTTTATTTTTCCTCGCATCTCATGTTGTTCTTTGATTCTCGGTTTCTACACATAGGGATAAACCCTATGTGTGAGAATTAATTTCTCCCCACACTTTTGGGATAGACCCATAGTGTTGAATTTGTATCTAGATTCTGGGGCATGGACTAGGTGATTGCCTTAATCAGTACAAGTTAAGAATTGCAAGTGGCAAAATCAATAAAAGGGGTATATATAGCCACTTGTAGACTCTTGAGAGAAACAAAAATCTAGAATTTTTAATGAGGTCGCTGAGGATTAACGAACATGTTTTTTAATGAAAAACTATAATATGAATTTTGTAGTTTTTCATTGCATATAGAAGAGCATGTCCTAAGTGTTTTTCTCTATGCATATGATATGATTCTAGACAAGCCCTAAAGCATGCCTAGGATGTATAATTGTGAGGCCTGCGTGCCGCCTTTTTTCCTTTATTTGTTTTGTAAATTAAAGTTGAAGATTAGGGAAGACAATAGCGCATTATGACTCCTCCCTGGCACATCTAACTAAGATAGGGTAGCCTCTTTCTTAGTTGAATCCTTGGTGGCTACTAGGGTTCAGCCTAGGGGTGCACCTTAAGGATTAGGGGCTGATGAAGAGGGTTTGCGCACACCTTTTAATTGGCCGAAACTTTGATGGCTTCTAGAGCTTCCTACAAGCTACCTCCTCCTTCTCAAAATGATCAAGTTCAGCCCTCCATCCCAACTTATGAAGGAACGCTTCAAGATTAGCCCTCCATCAAAGCTCCATCAAGTGAAGACATCTTCCACCACACATCAAGGCTTGCATCCTCATTGGCGCCACCTCACATCAAGGCATCCATTCACCTTGGCGCCACTTCAAAGACACCTCATGATGACATGACTTGGCGCCACCTTCAAATTCTACACTCAAATCAGCCACAAAAATTCCACCAATAAGCTACAAGGTGCCTCCAATTCCACCAATCAGCTTCTAGGCATCCCTTCACTCCACCAATGGAAGAGACATGCGCATCCAACCTCCAAGAACATTAAAGAAGGCTTGCATGCACCCTTGCATGCAGCCAACTCGTTGCCACATCCTCATCAGCATCAAAATGTGCCTAAGAGAAGGAATTTCATCTCCACCAACCATTTGAATTCAGCCACCATTCAACCCTAGATTTGAATTTCGATTAAGGGCATCTTTGGAATCTTAGCTTCAATGTAACTTTGAGAGAGGGAGAGGATTTAAGGGCTTGTATTTTCACTTTGCACATTAATTGACATCCTTAGAAAGAAAATTATGTCTTGAGCGCAAGCTTGTTTTGTGGTGGTGCACATTAGTTGATATTGAGATGGCTAGGAGGAGGCAAGCTGATTGGCTAGCATTAAAGGCAACGTATAACTCCTTTGTCTCCAAGAGTCCAAAGGCACCCAACAAAGATCCAACCACTAGTGAGGACATGCTAGAAGGAAACACCCATTCTCAGGATTCCCTAGAACAAATTTTAGACCTAGCAGCCCAGAACATGGAAAATGAAATTGAAAAATTCATCTACGCGCCTGATTATACTAGCGAAGATGACCTAGACTCACAAGAAGTAGAAGTTGACCTAGGACACATTCAACTTGAACAACCTCTTGATTCACCTAGCACCAAAGCTCAACTTATTGAAAATCCATTAGAAGACAAATCTGAACCATTAGATATAGGGATTCCATATGAGGATATCAACAAAGAGCAAATTAGTAAGACACCTCTTCAAGATTCCCCTAATGCCCTTATCTCTAAACCTGGACTAGAGTCTAAAGTGGAGGTTATTGTGATTGACTGGATCAAAATTGCCCACTTGAATAAATTAAGCAAGCTGAGCCATAGTTTGATCCCTCAAAGACCTATAATTTGTCATAGGTATCCACTAAGACCATCTTCATTGCCTTCACTCCTAGGACCTGGACCAGAACATCCAACAACATTATCCTTAGGCACACCTCAGCCCTCTTTTGAACTTAAACCACTTCTTGACCCACTTGGCACCGAATCCTCTATTGACCTATCCCTAGAACCACAAACCTTAAACCCTGAGCCTGATCAAACCTTACCTCTATAATAACCCTAGCCTATTCCCACTCTTGATTTGATTATACTTCCAACCACACAAAGGGAATCCAACACTGAACTTTGTCCTAAACCACCCATGAGCTAAACCTTAAACCGTGCTTTAGTGGACACACTTTCACCAAGTAAGAACTGCCTTATGATGCACAAGACCTTTTACCATGATGCTCTCAAATTTGAAAATTGTAGTGACGATACCATCACTATGCATATGCTAACTATGAAATCATCTTTTGCTCTAAATGAAAAACTACATGCTCTCAAATAACAACAAGCTTAATGGCTGTGATTCCTTGCTCATACCTGCCATGTTTCTCATTCAAAGGTGTTACATTCAAATATCATATTTTCAAATCATATATTATTGTGGCATGTGAGAAAACAGCGGCTTTCATAAATCTTTCTCTTATTGGCAGGAATGATGACATCAAGAAAGCTGAAGACAATTTTCACACAATGGGGTGGCCCCCAAAATTGGAATTTAATGACAAAGATCACCTAGGTCACCCTGACTGAGATGATCTTTGTACCTTGGGTTGGCCACTAGAAGCTACAAATTGGAACTTCAATTTTAATTCTTTGGAGAAGAAATCTTTTGCCCCCGAGAAAGCTGATGCAGGATCATCTTTGGGGATTTATTTTGCTATGTTTGTCTTTCACTTATCTTGTATTAGAGTAGGGGTAGCCTAGGATTTTATTTTCTTTTAAGTATTTTTAATTTTCTAGATGATGTAATAGGTTATTTTAGCCTAGGTGGCTTGCACTTGAAATTCACTACAAACCACCTCCTCCTTCTCAAAACGATCAAGATCAGCCCTCCATCCCAACTTATGAAGGAACATGATGAAGAACAGATTTTATGCCCTAGATCCCTTAGGTATGTAGCTCAAGTAAATGATCAGATGATACAGTATTCGAGGAGTGTCTAGGAAGCATGCAGTATTTAGGGTTTAGAATTGGAAAGAAGGCACTTGAGGCCCCCTTAGAGGAAGGGGGCCGAACCTCTTCTAAGTCCTTCAGTGCAGTGAGCTTCGGCAGAGAGATTTCACAGAGACTGGATGTTGCACCCCCAATGTCTTCTTGATTCAATCAGGGATAAGACTTATAGACAATTTAGGCTCCGGCAATGGAACAGTAGCACGAGATGGGTGGAAGGATGAGTATGCTCGGCAGTGGAGAAAATGCAAGGATGATTAGAGGAGCAAGCTCTACTCTAGGGGAGCAAGCTCAACCCTCAAGCAACCACACGCTAACACAAAGATTTTCAGATTCAAAATAGTTCATTCTAAGTGCAAGTGTACAAAAATGCAAGGCTTTAAACCCTCTCCTCAACGACAATATTTTCTATGACTCTTGGCATTCTGTTGTATCCGCAAGTGCACGGATACTCAAAGTAATAATTAAGATATCGAACCACTGAGACCTCGTTTGTCAAGTACCAAATAATTGATTTCTTACTAGCTAGGCAATCGAATTGGATGAAAGCAAGTATCAAAAATTACACGAAAAAGTTAGAGAAAGAAACTGGGACTAGGGGTTTATCCATCTTAATTTATATGACTAGAAGGAAATAAGTGTATCGTCAGTCCACCCTTATTATGATAAAGATAAAATTTACTTTATAAAGAAATCATCTCACTTTCGTGCAGACAATTTACAAAGAACCAATCCTCACTTTCGCACAGGATTTATTCAATGTTAAATAAAAGTAAATCATTGACAAAAAACTCAAAGATCACTTTCGTGCATCCAAATTATGAGTCAATCGTCTCAAGTGAAAACTAAATACTTTCATACTTCAATTTTCATAGGTTCTACTTAAGATTCTCCAACGATCCGATATTTAATTTCTTATAATATCTTCATATTTATTTCAATAACTCATTCCTAGATTAGATCATCAATGATGTGGGGTCGAGACACGTGATGAACTTAGGGGAAAATGATACAAAGATCAATGTTCATAATAGCCAGAAAATCCAGGCAAGAAAATTAATCAGTTATGAAAAGTTGATAAGCCTTAGAATAGGATCCAAAGATCCAAAATTATAACTGACTAAACCTCCTTGTAGAATTAAACTAGTTCTTCTAGAATGTATAAAAATTAGAGAGTGAAGAACTATCAAGCAATATGGACATATGCGATAAAACAACTAATCAGATAAGAGAATAAATTAGTGCAGAAATGTATCATTCATCAAAAGTTGCAGCGGCTTGTAGGTTGATCTATTCAATTTGAATTCGTCCCAACTGATCTGAGTGATGGAAGAAGATCAGGTCTTCCTATTGACCCCAAGGATTAGAGCTGTTAGTTTGTCCAAGCATGGGTAACACCTGCATAAAGAAGACTGCTCAGATTACTAGATTGAAACAACTGCAGAAGTTATTCAGATAGCAAAAGATGCTTTGTCTTTCAGCTTGAGTTGGATCAACTCAACCATCTAGTATATCCAGATGTGTTCTTCTTATTGACGCCAAAGTTGAAGATTTTTGTTCCACCAAATGCTTAAAACACCTGCGAAAAGAAGCTTAGTCAGATTGTTTTTTTTTCTTTTGAGCAAACAAATGTAGGCAGAAGTAATAGAGTTCTGGAAGTAGGCAAGAGAGGCTTGCGCCGATCAATGGTGTTGGAACTAGGTGTTCATCGTCGACATTGGGAAGGACGAGGAGGCTTTGGTGACATCGGAGCACCAAGAGACGGTGGAGGAGGCAAGGATGGTGTCGGAGTACTGACAGAGGCGAAGCAGCAACTGTTCTGTTGGAACAGGGGTAATTTGCGTGTGAAGCAGGGGCGGTCGCCGTTCGGCCGACGGTGCACGGATGCCATACCTATTACAGTTGGAAGTCCTTGTGAAGATGGCGAAGGTGTGGCCGCATTTTAGGGGTGATCGGTGGTTGGTTGGAGGAGCACAATGTCGAAAGGTGAAACTAGGGCGGAAGGCTGGCGAGAATAGGGGATTCAAATGGACGTTCGATTCTGGTGATCGGATGGGTGGATGTGCATATGCCGGCGGCTATGGCTTTGTCTTGGGAAGGAGTAGTGGTGGCTGAAGTTCAGTGGAGATCTGACGGATGGATCGCCAGTGGTGAACTCTCAAAATTTCAAAAATACTAGGAACACGTCGCAACTGGATGTTTGATTGCGGGAGGAGGAAGAGACTAGGGAAGAGGGAAGAAGGGAAAGCTAGGTGACACAAGCACCTCATAGGGGAAGAGGATGGGAAACATCCGATTCCATTAGAAGAAAACTATTTCATTCATCAAATTCTCTGTGTTTACAATGGTGCGAGCGAGAGTTACATATAGGAGATGTTTGTGAACATTGAAGTTTGGAGACATTGCCGGTGAACGTTGTAACTTCCTTTCTTGAGCAGCATGGAGACGTTGAAGCTTTCCTTGTAGCCTGAATCTGGGCTGAGCGAAGGTGGCTGCAAGGAGACGTTGAGCTTTCCTTGTTTGCTAGTTTCCTTTCTTTGCAGCGTTGGCTCGATGAGATAAGCGTTGTGCTTGATTGGCTAATTGGCAGCTGAGATTGTTTCCTCCATTGCTTAGCGTGAATGCTTGTCACGATTGTGGAATTGATTTGTGCTTGATTGGCTATTTGTAGTGTGCCTTGAATTTTACTTGCTGTAGTTATTTATTGAGCTAGCTTTAAGAATTACCATGCTAGCTTATTCGAGAGCCTCTAAGTCTTTGTCTACGGCAGTCGTAGGCTCCATTTATACTTTCTTGGCTTGTGGTCTCTACCCCCATCATTTCTCCCCGGGTGAAATAAATTCTTCCCCGAAGCATTGTTCTTGCGTAGGCGGAGAAGTTCTGGAGGGTGAGAGTCAGTTGCTCCATAAGGTTCTAAAGCTTTAAAATGTTGTCAGCATCATAGCATCCTATCTGGTTGTTCCATGTGCACGATCCAAGCTACATGTCAGGGTTACCTGCATTGAATTTCCTTTCTCGACCATATTCATTAGTAAATTTTCAATAAGGAATTCTAGCATTTAAGCGACCGACATGGAATAATGAAATCAATATACTCAACAACTTCAAAAGTAGACAAAGCAAATTTGTTTTCAATTATTTCAAGTTGAGTTGACCCTAAAGGTGGTTAAATAGTGTGAGTAGAAGGACATAAGAGACAAGACTGAGAGTCCAATGGATCATGGTTCAAGTTTATTGCGTCAATAGGTTGAGGTTGACCTAAGTATTGAGGTTTAGGGTTGTCTATAGCTTGAGGTATTTTATCCCCTAAGTATTGGTCAAACCCAATGAAGTCTATAGGATTAGGTTCATAGCTATCTGGAGACACATTTCCGATGTCTTTGGATTGGCTAAGTGGTTGAACTTCTATGGACTCACTATGATCAAGTTGGATGAGGTCGAAGTTTTCATTGTCTTTGGTATGGGTAGGTTCAAGTTGCTCAAGGAGTTCTAGTGCTATAGGTTGTAGAAAACTTGTTTCATAGGCCATTAAGGGTTGGATTCCTAGAGACATTTGTTCTAAGGGTTCAAGTTCTAACTTAGGCTCAAATTGGGTTGTCCCTATGTGTTCATAGTTTGAGGTGTCATCTTGTTTATTGGTGTCTTCTAGGTTCATGTCACCTAAAGGGTTGAGCTGAATCTTAGTCTCGGTGTGTGGTTGGGTGACTTCTATGGTTTGATTGGACGCTTGTTGTATGCACAGGTCACTAATTCCTTCTAAGAGTTGTTTCATATCATCAAATTGTTTATTCATATTATCAAATTATTTATTCATCTTATTAAAAAAAGCATCGGTGAAAACTTGTGTTGACTCTAGACTCCTGGGATATATGGTGTTTTCTACCCTTCTAAAGATGATACTATAGGATCGAGGTTCTCTATAATGATAGGCTTGAACACTACGAAGAAATTCATTACCTAGCAAGATATCAAAACCTTCTAAGTTGAGAACATCACACCAAATGTTGAATTTTATACCATCTAGTTGAATAGGGACGAGGCATTGAGAGTCAACTAACATGGTCCGATACCAAGGGTTATCCCAGGTTATGGCATATGGGTGGCTGTGTTTTTCTAAGCTGAGACCAAATTTATCAATAGCCTTAGCATATATGGCATTAAAACTAAGTTGATGGTCTAACACGGTTCTAATCGTATGTTTATTACACCAAACAAAGGTAGTAAAGCTTTCAGGTCTAAGGGTGTGTCTTTTGTAAGGCTTCCAATGAAAAATTAAATTAGTTGCTTTAAAATAGTGCATGATGATAAAAAAAATTGATAAGCTGAAAATTGACTATTGCAGTGCAAGATTACAAGCAAAAATCCAGCACTAAACTAAAATCAATTGCAACAAGTTGATGACTGCAATATGAAGAAGGCTGAAAGACAATTCAGAATTCAAATGCAGAATTTTAGCATCAAATCAATACATCCAAGGCTGCACTTATAGATGTTTCAAACTGAAAATAACTCTGTCAGAAAATTGAGAATTCAGATAGCAGAAAGTAGATTTTGCAAAGCTAAAAAATAGTGCAGAATTCAGTTTCAGTTTCAGCAATGTCCAAATACAACTTAGAGAAATTTAAGGAATCATATGGCTGTGCAGAATTATAACTAGAAACTCATCAGTAAATCCAATTTGATTGTGACAAAGTGTAGCATCTTCAGGGCTGAAAGTTTAAATAGATTGAAGCTATCCTATATGCAGTTTGATTGAGTTCAAATGCAGCCAACAAACCAAAAGTTCAGATTCAGAAAGCTGAAAAAAAAAACCAGTTGTAGTTGTAGTTGCTTTCAACAGTATGCGGTTTGATTAAATCATGTGCGGCAAGAGGTTGAAAACAAATTTAGTCTCATAATTTTAATGGTCCAGACGCTGCAGAATTTATAAAACAGAGAGTGGAGTATGCAGAATTTGAGAGGCGTTCCAAAAAAAAAATCAAGAAATCTTATGCAGTTATATGCAAAATTGTTTTTAGTGTAAGAAAACTTTTATTTTTTTTTGTTCAACCAAATAAACAACAACTAGCAAATAACCTCAAGAAACAACAAAACATGAAAGCATTTTTTTTTCTAAAGTCAAAATTCGTCCCAAGGGTCAATGTGGGCAGATAAGAGTTGACCACTAGCCTGCTCTAATACCAAAACTGATGTGTGGTGGAGACACATGATGAGCTTAGGGGAAAATGATATAACGATCAATGTTCATAATAGCCAGAAAATCCAGGCAAGAAAATTAATCAGTTACGAAAAGTTGATAAGCCTTGGAATAGGATCCAAAGATCCAAAATTATAACTGACTAAACCTCCTTGTAGAAATAAACTAGTTCATATGGAACATATAAAAATTGGAGAGTGAAGAACTATCAGGCAATACAAACATATGGGATAAAATATCTAATTAGATAAGTGAATAAATTAGTGCATAAATGTATCATTCATCAAAAGTTGCAACGTCTTGCAGGTTGATTTGTTCAATTTGAATTCGACCCAACTGATCTGAGTGATGGAAGAAGATCAGGTCTTCCTATTGACCGCAAGGATCATAGCTGTTAGTTTGTCTCAGCATGGGTAACACCAACATAAAGAAGACTAGTCAGATTACTGGATTGAAACAACTGCAGAAGTTATTCAGATAGCAAAAGATGCTTTGTCTTTCAGATTGATCCATTGTCACTTCAGTTGGATCAACTCAACCATCTAGTAGATCCAAATGTGTTCTTCCTATTGACACCAAAGCAAGGGTGCTAGGCGCAACATGCAAGAGTCATTCGGCTAAGCAAGGGTTTGAGGGGAATTAGTGTAACGCCCCTCGATACTTAACCCCGAATTTCATGCGGAAATCACACGAGGAACGTCACGAGAGAAAAACAAAAGAAACCGAAGCCAAGATCATACTACGAACAAAGCTAGGGAATAAAAGATCTGAAAACTTATACAAAAAAAATCCGGCAGCATGTATGCGCACATACAAGGTTCGGGAAAGGTCCCATACATGTACATGCTGTACTGATTCATAACAACAAGTAATTTTAACTTATAAATACTGAACATGAGCGAATCAGATCACAACTCCGTACTATACATATACGGAGACCAAAAATCGCATACCACAGAACAGACTAAACATAAAATCTTATCAAAACGCTGAAAATGCCACAAACTAAATCTTGTAACAAAATGGGCCTAAGCCCTCACATGTAACCAAAATACATCGTTCATCATCCAAAACAAAATACAACTGATACAGGCACGCAGGCCCCAGATAACAAAATCAAGACACAAGTATTCAAATACCAAAATTGTTTACAAGATCCATATCACAAAACCCAAAGCTTCATCAAGCCACTCGGTATAATCTCAAAGGTGCATAACGCCGTATCAATCACCGTCCCTCACCTGTAGATTTTAGAGGGGGTGAGCTAACAGCTCCGCAAGTGAGAACCTTATGGAACCCCTCCATTAATACATTCAAAAATAGCATACAAGGTTTTTCAAAACATTTACCAAATGCGATTATCAAATATCAAATCAAATACAGATAAGAATACAAACTTACAAAATAATCCACATGGCGAAATCTAATCATAATACAACCAAACCAAAATATAGACTTACATATCATATGGCAAAACAGAACACATACGTAGATGCATATCCAAATCCAGAACAGAACGAAATGACCACAAAGGTCCGACCCTTCCCTCGTCAGGGCTCAGAGAATGCATGCATGCCAAACAGTAGGGGAGAAATCAGGAGGTGGCCCCCGTCTAGCTAAGACGTGGCACGCTGATCTCCATCTACCCACTCAGACAATGTGGTAAATCAAGAGGTGGCCCCCGCCAAGTCACGGCGTGGCACTTTGTTTTCCCACATTGGTCACACAGCAGTCAGAGAGTTCAAGAGGTGGCCCTCGCTTACCAGTAGCGTGGCACTTTGTCTCTCTTATGCTAAACTAATCATATCTGTGAAGGAAGATCAAGCGGTGGCCCCCGCCTGACCAAGGCGTGGCACTTTGCCCCACTTCACAATATCTCCAGGGTCACACATAATGGATATGACTTACACTACACACATATAGCAAAAGACTAATACCCGGATATCTAACTTATCAAATTCACCACTCTCAAACAATTAGACAGCATAGACAGGGTAGTCCTTAAGTTTCATGCAATCAGGTTAGGAAGATACCATGCTAAGTTCTCAACAAATTGTTCCCATGCAGGTATAATGTGTTAATCCTAGATTTCATGCAATTAGATTGTAACATCTCCATTCTAGGTTATCAAACAAAATTTCCACTCAAACAGATTAATTACAAGCATTACACAACAATATCATCACTTAATTTTAAGAGAACGATAACACATATAACTATGCATAGAATATTCCTAAAATTAGGCAAAAATCATATTTAAGTACTCTATGAACTCAATTACATGAATAACAGCTTTGCCCCAAAAGTTAACTGAACATTGACCAAAATGCCCCTAGGGTAAATTTCGGCCAGCATGAATCAAGGCTCCAAAAATAGTATAAAATTCATGATAAATTCCCTTATACTTCTAATTTCATGAATCCTAAGTTTTCCCCAAAAGTTAGCATGAAATTTCATCAATTTAGGGCATGGGCGCATGTCAAGCTCTAGGGTTTTTCATGAATACATTATACAATCAAATTGAAGATCAAGATCATGATAACTCATCCTCCTAAGACATTTAATCAAGTAAAGAACGAAAAGCCCTATGATTAGAGCCCCTAAATCTGATTTTCGAAACTTCAAATGGTGTTCACGGTTTCATGGTAAGGGAACATTCAAACCTACTCGTTTTTCCCATCATTAAGCAAGGAAACATGTCAAGGAAAGATCATAAACTTGGAATAGAGGTAACATAAGGTTTCCACTCGCCTTGGGAATGATTTGCAAGCAAACCGTGAGCAAGAAGGGTTGTTTGAAGCTTCCACACGTCGCCGCCGTCCACCACGCCGGAAGACCAAGCGCCGCCGCCGGAAAGCTCGCCGGAAGAGGAGCTGGACGAAGAGGAAGGCGCGGCTGCAATCGTCCACGAGAGGGGGAGGAAGAAACGCAAGGGCGGCTAGGGTTAGGCTAAAAATCGAAAACAACTTAAGTGGAGCCAAATCACTTAAGTGAAATCTGCATTTAATCTGCATACTCACATAATAAGTAGGCGCCCACATACATAACACAAAGACTGGGCTGGAACTCTGGTAGCCAGGACAACATGCACAGGAGAGGTCTCAGGTTCAAGACTCCTCCACAGCAACTTATTTTTGCCCTACAGGAGGATAATTTTCCCCTTAGCCAACAATCCCACCAACAAGGTTAATAAATACCTGATTATAGGTAATTAAAATGAGTCACATACCGAGGTTTAATACATCAAAATTCTCGGGTCTTACAATTAGGGTTTGGAGGTAACGTAAGTCTCCAAGATCTTACCATAAACCTTACCCTACTATCCATATGCACCCAAGCTCTTTCCAAAAGATCCATCAAGCCATATCAGCCCCAACACTTGCCATAGAGGCAGGATACCATTAAAGGATGAAGGGGGAGGCGCCTAATGCTTCCTTATGAAGCAACATGCGCCCAGTTCACCCCATTATGCCCTTGGCGCCAATGGGGTGAAACTCTTCCCCATTATACCCTTTTAGCCTCTAATCTCTTCATGACAACTTATTATTGGGCCTCATTGGATAATGAGTTAGCCCAAACTTCATTGCATGGGTTGATTAAGCCATTGGATCCAATCCAATGCAACCCTAATCCAAATGTGACCAATCTAGGTCAATTTCGGGTCAACCTGCCAAAAATGAAGTTTGGCTCCAATAACTTTCTTCCAACTCATCAGGCCCATTGGTGCTGATGAAATCTTCCAAATTGATCCAAGTTATCCAATAACTTGATCATAAGGCTTCTGATTAAAGCAACGTCAAGAGTCTATTGCGTGTGATCCCGTAGGATCCATATGACAATGGCAATGATGTAAACATCATAAGTAGTGAGGGGTATCTAGCAACACATCACTACTACCCATGTCATAGGACTTAAGTCATTATGGCAACAACTCCTAACAAGCAACAAGGATTCCCATTGCATTATAGATCCCTTTGCCTAAGCTGATATCCTGCCATTGGATTAGTCTCAAGTTTATCAATCCAATGCATTGGTCATGACTCAACAAGTGTCGCCACACATTCCTGTCATGCACCAATAAGGTGGGGCGCCCCGAGTGGATATCATGCTTCCAATAAGGAAGGGGCAAATCCTACTATTGGTCATCCATGTCTCTACATGACTGATGACATGCCCAATGACAGTCGTTTTGGTCTCCCAATTACGGAGAGACGTAAGACTGTATCAAAGCATACCCATCATCAAATCTAGAAATGAATACCTCAAGTCTAAGGATCAATGCAAACCTCTTGCATGTGAGATTGACTTGTTGACTAGACAAGTCAATCCTCACGGTGGATCACTCCAGTGCATCCAATGCACCTGTATGTCTGCGTTACTATGCCCCGCACCTAACCAGCCCATACACCAGTCTCACATGTACCAAAGCTGTCCCATATCTGCTAAGGTACCTTGTCTGGGGATTTCTTATGAGAATGGATCCAATCCAAACTCCTGGGACATTATACATGCAACTCAATACATCATCACAGGTAGAGAAGTCTGCATAATAACGACCATGACTATACAAAGAGTAATAGTTCTATCAAAGTACATTCAAACAATGCCTGTCCATGTCCATACATTGGTCTTCAGGGCATATACACCAACAGAGGAGGCTTTGGTGACGTCGGAGCACCAAGAGACGGTGGAGGAGGCGAGGATGGTGTCGAAGTACTGGTAGAGGCGAAGCAGCAATTGTTCTGTTGGAATAAGGGAAATCTGCGCGTGAAGTAGGGGTGGTCGCCGTTCAGCCGGCAGTGCACGGACGCCGAACCTGTTACAGTTGGAAGTCCTTGTGAAGGTGGCAAAGGTGTGACCGGAGTTTGGGGGTGATCGGTGGCTGGTTGGAGGAGCACGACGTTGAAAGGCAGAACTAGGGCAGAAGGCTGGCGAGAACAGGGGATTCAAACGGACGTTCGATTCCGGCATTCACACGGGTGGATGGGCAGATGCCGGTGGCTATGGCTTCGTCTTGGGAAGGAGTGGATCGCTAGCGGTGTTCAGTGGAGATGTTCAGTGGAGATCCGATGGATGGATCGCTAGCGGTGAAGTCTCAAAATTTTGGAAATCCTAGGAACACATCACGACTGGATGATTGATTGTGGGAGGAGGAAGAGACTAGGGAAGAGGGAAGAAGGGAAAGCTTGGTGACACAAGCACCTCAGAGGGGAAGAGGATGGGAAACATCCGATTCCATTGGAAGAAAACTATTTCATTCATCAAATTCTTTGTGTTTACAATGGTGCGAGCAAGAGTTACATATAGTAGATGTTTATGAACGTTGAAGCTTGGAGACGTTGCTGGTGAACGTTGCAACTTCCTTTCTTGAGCTGCATGGAGACGTTGAAGCTTTCCTTGTGGCCTGAATCTGGGCTGAGCGAAGGTGGCTACAAGGAGACGTTGAGCTTTCCTTGTTTGCAAGTTTCCTTTCTTTGCAGCGTAGGCTCGATGAGATAGGCGTTGTGCTTGATTGGCTGATTGGCAGCTGAGATTCTTTCCTCCATTGCTTGCCGTGAATCCTTGTCACGATTGTGGAATTGATTTGAGTATGCAACAACTTTTTAATTGGAATGTGACTTGAATTTTACTTGTCGTAGTTATTTATTGAGCTAGCTTTAAGAATAACCATGCTAGCTTATTCGAGAGCCTCTAAGTCTTTGTCTATGGCAGTCATAAACTCCATTTATGCTTTCTTGGCTTGTGGTCTCTACCCCCATGAATCAACATGACAATAAACTTCTAAAACCTAGAAATAAAAACAAACCTATTTTCTTACAATGAGTTCCTAATCTCAGTTTTAGGGTTCCAAGTTCTCGTAATTCATTTTTCAGTCCATATCGTAAAAACTCTAAAACATGCTGATAATATGAAACTATAAAGAATTAAAGGCAGTCATCATATAAGCAGAATTATCATAACAAGAGTTCCCTAACAAAATAAGAATCATCTGGTCATTTGAAATTAAGGGGATTACACCACCATGTACCAAAAGATGTCTAAGCTAGTATGGTAGAAGAATTACAATAAACCATAGTTCAGATTGATCAGAAATCAAAGAGAAGAGGAAAATCTACTAACAACACAGCTGTAATGAAAATCACAGCCGTAATTTGGCTTGAAAACTCGTGATGAATAGTGCAAGCGACCCTTCTTTCGTTGATTTCTCCCTCGATCGATCTCCTTTCGCTCTGAAATCTTTTGGGTATCTTCTCCTCCTTTAGGCGAATTTTTCCTGTAAATTTCGTGGCCTGAGGTGGTCTGTACGCTGAATGGCGATGAACCCAAAGGCGGAAGTGATTCTCTGAAATTCTCCTTGTATAGTTGATAAAAATTGGTCCTTTAGCTTTTGGCTCATTCTCCTCTTTATCCTGATCGTTCCCCTTTGTACAGATCTTCAATTGGTGCCCTAAAGCTCAAGAAATCGTCTTTCTATGTTTCTAGTGGAAGAATCAGAAAACTGGGCTGAATATTACGGTACCGTGAATATAATTATGGTAGTGCCGTAATGTCTTTTGAAGTTACTGTAGGGAAATGGCTCATAATTATGGCACTGTAAAATTTGTTACGGTAGTGCCGTAATCTTCTTGATTGTTTTTTAAAGTCTCTGTATGAAATTTGCCCAAAATTACGATACCATAAAATATATTATGATAGTGCCGTAATTCATCGAAATCCTCTGAAAGTCTCTATATGAACCTAGACCGAAATTACGGCATTGTAAAAAGCATTACGGCAGTGCCATAATTTTTCAAAAAAATATTTGCGGGATGTAGCTGTGAAAATCATTACGGTAGTGCCATATTCATAGATTACGGCCGTAAAATTCATTACGGCACTATCGTAATTTTTGCCAGAAAACTCGATTTAACTTGAAATTTGATGTGTGAACTCTTCTAGATGATTAGAACTTGTCCATGCATTGAAATTGCTTGAAAACTCATGATAATGATGCCTTTTTACTTGAAATTGATCAAAAATCGAGAAAGGTGTAGATTCCAAAATATTTGATAAATAAGGCATAAAAATAAGCAAAAAAGCATGATTATGACCCAAAAATACAATAGATTTAGCAAGAAATATGCTATGAAATTTAGAGTCATCACATTCGTTCACTGAAATCACATTGGCTGGTAATGGCTGTTTGCTGGTGTTGATATGTGGTGATCTCCTTTGCGCATGCTATCCCTTGATGACCGTTGGTTGAGGTGACGGTTGCTGGTAAGTGGTGTTGATGTGCTGGATTTTGATAGGCTCAACCTGGAAGTGATTTGGATTGGATGTCGTCCTTGATCTTAATCTTGTTGCGGCTGATGTTGAAGATTGACTACACTAGAGTTATGGACTGATTCTTCATGCCAAGGTCACTTGTAGCTAGAGGAGGAAGATGCTTGCATGTGCCTTACAGGTGCACATCCCTAGGCTAGAAAACACCCTAATACAACCACTAAAAATAAAAACAAAGACTTCATAAAATAAATCCTAGGCCATTCCTAATTACTAACATATTAAGCGCTGAAAGTAAAGAGTTTTGTAGCGAGATTACAATGACACACCATGTAGGAATTAACAAGTTCAAACAGAAATTAAGCAAGTTTCAAAATGCTGAATTGAGTCAGGTGCTCATCCCATATCGAATTAGGGTCTTGCGAATCCTTGTTGATCTTCTTGGGTGTGCTCCTACATCAGCTTTCCCGAGGGTTGAAGAATTCTCCTCCGGAGAATTAGATGGGAAGCTCTCAAGTTCCTAGGGCATATGCAGGCACGCTTCTTCCTCAGAGAGCCATTCTTCGATGTGATCTTCCCATTGGATAAGGTACTAGTCTTTAGTTCCTTGTTTGGTGAGACATTGCTATGCTTCAAGTATTCGGCGGGCCTTCTTTTGTGGGCCGGGCACTTCTATGTGGAGAGGCTCTTTGAATGGTGTTAAGTCTTCCACATTGATGGTTGAATGGATCCCAAGGGCTGGTGGCAAGTCGAGCATGTAAGCATTGCCATTTACTTTCTTCAAGATTCGGAAAGGACCCATGCCCCTTGGTTGTAACTTGTTGTTGGCACCATATTGTCTCTCCTTTCGGTTCCTGAGCATCACCAAGTCTCCTTCCTACAATTTCATAGAATGGCGATGAGTATTAGCAATCAATTCATACATAAGTGTATTCTTTGTTATGTGGTCTCTAACTTCATTATGTATCTTGACAATATGTTGAGCAAAAGACAAGGCTGAATGATTTTGTATAAAGGGTGATGGTAGGGGTGCTAAATCAATAGGCTTGCGTGGCTAAAATCCAAAATTAATTTGAAAAAGGCTAGCACCAGTAGTTCGGTTCACAGCACTGTTAAAATCAAATTCTGCGGTTGGTAAGAGCTTATCCCAATTACCCGGGTGTTGTTGTAGTCCCCAAGTGTACGGATACTCAATGTAATATTTAAGATATTGAACCACAGAGACCTCGTTGTTAAGTACCGATGAATTGAATTCTCACTAGCTAAACGAACCGAGAATGCTGAAAATAAACGGTCGAACTGTGTACGGAAAATCGAAGAGAAAGAATTGGGACTAGGGGTTCATCCACCTTAATATTTATGACTAGATATAATTAAATGATCATCATTCTATTTTTGTTATGGTAAAGATATGGCTTACTTAGCAAAGAAATTAACTCGCTCTCACGCAGTCAATTTACAAAGAACGATCCTCACTCTCGTGCAATATCTATTCAATGTTTAATATAAGTAAATTTCGACAGAGAGATTAAGAATCACTCTCGTGCATTCCATCTCAATGTCAAGATCTCAAGCAAAACTAAGTATTCTCATACCTTAGTTTCATAGGTTTTACTTAAGGTTTTCGAACAATCCAATATCTATCTCTACCATATTTTCATGTCTAAAACAATAATAATTTCTAGATCAAAACATCAACAAGTCAATAAGCTTCTAAAATCTAAAAATAAGAACACAATTAATCTCTTACGATGGGCTCCTACCATAAATTCTAGGGTTCCAAGTTTTGCGTATCATCTTCTCAGTCCATAGCACAAAACTTTAATACATGTTAACGATTGAAACTAGAGACAATTAAAGACATTAATCACTTAAGTAAAATTACCATACCAAAAATATCATGATGGACTAAAGATCATCTAGTCATTGAAATATCAAGGGGATTACACCCCCTTGTCCCAAAAGAAAGTTAAAGCTAGCATGATTGAAGAATTACAACAAAACATGGTTTTAGAATGATTAGAAATAGAAAGGGAGGAGTAAAAGTTACAAAACAGGGTTGTAATCAAAATTACAGCCCGTAATTGTTATAGAGTCGCGATGAACAGTGCATGCGACCACATTTTCGTTGATTTCTCCCTTGATCGGCCTCTTTCACTCTGAAACTTCTATGGTGTGTTCTCCTTCCTCAGGCGAAACTTCCTTTCAAATATCGTGGCCGGAGATGGTCTGTGCGATGAACAGCGACGAACCCTAGCACGGTGGCAATTTTCTAAAATTCTCTGTCAATCGTTCATGAAAATTGTTCCTCTTGCTTCGAAAATCTCCTCCTCCTAATGTTGAGTCTTCCCCTTTTTATGGATCATTAATTAGTGCCCTAAATCTCAAGAAATCATCTTTTTAAGTTTTCGACAAAAGAATCCGGAAACTGGGCGCAAATTACGGTACCGTGAGGAACGTTACGGTACTGCCGTAATGGCTTCGGAAGTTTCTGTAAGGAAATGGCTTGGAATCATGGTACCGTATAATTTGTCACGGTAGTGCCGTAAATTCCTTGATTATTCCTGAAGTTTCTGTGAGAAATTTGCCTGAAATTACTGTACCATAAAAACCATTACGTTAGTGTCGTAATTCTCTTGAAATCCTCTGAAGTTTATGCTGGAATTTGGACTGAAATCATGGTACTGTAATATTCATTACGGTAGTGCCATAATTTCCCAAAAAATTCTCTGCGAGCTGCTGCCGTGAAATCTATTACGGTAGTGCCATATTCCCAGATTACGACCGTAAAATTAATTACGGCACTACCGTAATTTCGATGGAAAACTTGGTTTGTCTTGAAATTTGATGTGTAAACTCCTCTTGATGATTAGAATTCATCCATGCATTGAAATTGCTCGATAACTTGTGATAATGATACCTTTTTATCTGAAATTGATCAAAAACCAAGAAAGGTGTAGATTCCAAAGTATGTGACAAATAAGACATAAAAATAAAGCAAAATAGCAAAATTATGACTCAAAAGACAGGTTAATAAGTATTAAAAACACTATGAAATTTGGAGTCATGAAACACATGAGGCTCAAACTTTGCTTGTCCTCAAGCAAATGAGGAAAACAACATTGACTATGAAAATAAACTGTCAGATGATGAATAAATTTCTAACATACAATTACATATGAAAAATTGACATCAAATAAATACTCAAAATTTCAAGTAAATATATCATCCTCTGATTTTAATCCTTAATATCCATAATTCAATCAAATAAAATTTCGCAATGTGCATAAATAGAATGTCAATCTCATTAGTTCACCTAGTTTAAGTTTTGAGTCTATGATGCCATTGTTTACAGGAATAGGAATCACAAAATCTTTTTCCACTCAAATTTTTCTATCTCTCTCTCCTTTTTTATGCATATTTGACATTTTCTAAAATGAATACCACCTTTCTTCTTGTGACATATTTAGAATACACTGGTCACATAACCAACATAATTGAACTCATAAAGAAGAAAGCCACATCTGCAAGATATCCATTGGGCATACACCAAAGGAAAAATAACTCAGTATGATGGACCATACCGTCGCTATCTCCTCGCCCAAAATGGTGTGTGCAAGAACGCGGTGGGCATATCTGATGCATGGGTTTGAAATACCTGTGGCTCTCTCTAATGAAGGTGAAAATCGGGTCTCTGTTGTGATCTGATTCCAAAAGACATTCTCAATAAATCCAATTGGTGGCTCAGTACACCCTCTCTCAGGAAGACGGAATATATGTCGAATATCTTTGAATGTGAGCCTCCTATCTTCGTTAGCCATCCTGAATCTGATCTCTCCTTTACCTGAATGATCTTTATACTTATCCCAATCTACCTCCAAACTACTGAGAAATTCTAGCACTATAGGTAGATAGGTCTGGTGAGTCATGTCAAAAAATTGTCTTGTAGCAATGCGGTCAAACATCCACTACACATCCTCTTTCAATCCCAATAGCTCTAATGCTCGTGTATCGGTATATTTGGTTTTAACAATGCATCTGGTAAGAAGTTGATTATACCTTTGTTCTTGCACTTCGTCTCTGAAGATGATGCCATATGGGTTTGGTGGAGGTGTTGGTGCTTCAGCTGGGGCTTTCCCCTTTCTCTTTGAAACCATTCTCTTTACTGGAGACATGGTAATGGAAGCAAAAGATTTCAAAGTTAAGAAGAAACTGGAATGAACAACATTTTTACCAAAGGGGTGAACAGTGCTGAAAACTGGGCTGGATTCAAGCTTTAAATCCGGGTTTTTGAGTTGAAATGGAGCTTCCAAACAACTTGAGGGACGATCTTCTACCTCTTGCGGAGCTTTCTAGAGCTAGAAGCAGCTCAATCGAAGCTTAGATGAGGAAGAACGAGCAGGGGTGAAATCCAGTGGAAAAATAGCAACTGAGCTTGAAAATCCTCAAATCTCAGGTTGAAATCGCTAAAAACTGGTTAGGAAGAGTCGTAAGAGGGTCAGGGATGCAAGGAATTGAAGAAATCCAAAGGTTGGCGCGATTTGGAGTGAAGAAACCCCAAAAACACGACGCTGAACCCTAAATACGGTACCAGAATCACGTGGGGTCGGTCAAACTACGGTACCGTAATGGAATTACGGTAGTGCCGTAAAATCGGAGCAAACTCTTGGTAGAGAAAAATGTCAGATTACGACATCGTGAAGACAATTACGACACTACCGTATTTTGTTCAAAAATCCCAAAAGTTTCTGTAAGAAAATGCTCTACTTTTACGGTACCGTGAAAAGCATCACGGTACTACCGTAATCTCCACAAAAACTCAAAAACTTTCTGGTAAAAAATTGTCCGAAAATATGGTACCGTGTAAATCACCACAACACTGCCGTAATATGCTCAAAAATCTCAAAACTTTCTGGATAAAAATGAACAGAAATTGCGGTCTATAAATTCTATCATGGTAGTGCCATAATCCAAGTAATTCTTTCTGTAGAGAATCAACATGGAATTATGGTACTGTAATAAAAATTATGGTAGTACCGTAATTTGTCAAAAATCAAGAAAATCACCAAAAAATGTACCTAAAAATTACAAAAATAAAAATTAATCCTAAATAAAACAAATTAAGATAAAAACTAAACCAAAAACAAAAGAAAAAGTGATTGGGTTGTCTCCTAAGAAGCGCTAATTTAAAGGTCATTAGCTTGACCGTTCTGCACTCAGATTTGCTCGTGGCTCATCAACTAGAAAATTCTCTCCTTCTTCAATTTGCTCCTCATGGTAGTAGTGTTTCAACCTTTGGCCATTAACTTTAAACATTCCCTTCTCCTCACTCTAGATATCAACTGCTCCATATAGATAGGTCTTCTTAACCTGAAAAGGCCCAGACCAACGAGATTTAAGCTTACCGGGAAAATGTCTCAATCTAGAATTCAATAAAAGAACAAAGTCACCTGGTTTGAATTCCTTTCTGTGTATGTGTCGATCGTGCCACCTTTTAGTCCTCTCTTTATAGATCTTTGCGTTTTCATAAGCAGAGAGTCTGATCTCATCAAGCTCGTTCAGTTGTAACTTTCGTTTTTCACCCGCGCTCTTCAAGTCAAAATTCAGTGCCTTGATCACCCAGAACGATTTATACTCGAGCTCTACAGGAAGGGGACATGATTTTCCATAAATCAATTGAAAAGGAGACATACCTATCGGTGTTTTGAAAGTAGTCCGGTATGCCCAAAGCGCATCATCAACCTTGAAAGTCCAACCTTCCTTGTTCTTGACACTGTTTTCTCCAATATTCCTTTAATCTCTCTATTCGATATCTCCACTTTTCCACATGTTTGGGGATGGTAGGGTGTTGCAACTCTGTGATTTACCCCATATTTTCAAAGCAAAGCTAAAAATCTGTGTTCAATAAAGTGAGAGCCTCCATCACTAATTACCACTCGTGGGATCCCAAATCATGGAAAGATAATCTTTTTAAACAATTTAACCACAACTCTAGAATGATTAGTAGGAGAAGCAATGGCTTCCACCCACTTGGAAACATAGTCTACTGCCACGAGTATATACTTGTTAAATCCAGACGATGGAAACGGTCCCATAAAATCAATCCCCCAACATCAAATATTTCAACTTCAAGTATTGTCGACAATGGCATCTCATTCCTCTTCTTGATGTTCCCCATCCTCTGACAACTATCACAAGACAGTATAAAATTTCTTGCATCTTTAAATAAAGAGGGCCAATAAAATACATATTGTAACACTTTAAAAACAGTCTTCTCAGTACTAGCATGCCCTCCATATGATGATCCATGACATTGCAATAATATATCCTTGATTTCTTCTTCGGGGATACATCTCCTAAATATGCCATCTACACATCTTCTAAAAACATAAGGCTCATCCCAAAAATAGTGCTTGACATCAGCTAAAAATATTTTCTTGCCTTGATAACCCAAATCGACAGGGAAGATATTAGCAACAAGATAGTTCACTATGTCTGCATAGCAAGGAGACTTAATCTGCTCAATCCTCAAAAGCTATTCCTCAGGAAAGAAATCATTAATTATATCCCCTTTATCATTCTTTACAATTATCCTCGAGAGATGATCTGCAGCAAAATTTTTAGTTCCTTTTTTGTTCTTGATCTCCAAGTCAAACTCTTGTAGAAGTAAAATCCATCTAAGCAGACGCGGTTTGCTATCTTTCTTCTGCATCAAATATTTAACCGCTGCATGATTAGTGTACACCACAACTTTTGAATTTATCAAATAAGATCTGAATTTATCAAATGCAAAAACAATAGCTAAAAGTTCTTTCTCAGTGGTGGTGTATTTCCTCTGTGTCTCATCTAAAGCTTTACTAGCATAGTAGTTAACATATGGCTTCTTTTACTTCCTTTCTCCTAGAACTGCTCCTACAGCCAAATCAATTGCATCACACATAAGCTCAAAAGGTAATTCCCAGTCAGGTGGCTGCATGATAGGTGCTGATGTTAGAGCCTTCTTCAGTTCCTGAAAAGCAACCAAACACTTCTCATCAAAGCAGAATTTAGCATATTTATACAGTAAATCAGTGAGTGGTTTAGCAAGTTTAGAAAAATATCTGATAAAACGCTGGTAAAATCCTGCATGTCCCAAAAAGCTTCTAATCTGCTTAACCGTGGTGGGTGGTGCTAGCTTCTCAATCACTTCAACTTTGGCCTTGTCGACTTCAATTCCTCTTTCTGAAATAAGGTGACCCAAAACTATCCTTTGTCTAACCATGAAATGACACTTCTCCCAGTTAAGGACAATGTTAGTTTCTTCACACCTCTGCAAAACTCGAGATAAATTAGCCAAACAATCATCAAAGGAAAAAACCATAAACAGAGAAATCATCCATAAAATCTTTAATAAATTCAGAAAATATTGCCACATACACCTCTGAAAAGTAGTAGGTGCATTACATAATCCAAAAGGCATCCTCCTATAAGCAAAAGTACCATATGGGCAAGTAAAGGTGGTCTTATCTTGATCATCAGGGTGAATGGGAATTTGAAAAAATCCAGAATATCCATCAAGAAAATAGAAATAAGAATGCTTAGCAAGTCTCTCAACCATCTGATCAATAAAAGGTAAGGGGAAGTGATCTTTCCTAGTGGCAGTATTTAATTTCCTATAATCAATACACATGCGCCAACTAGTAACTGTTCTAATAGGGATCAACTCATTATCTTTATTTTTCATAATTGTGACACCCCCCTTTTTAGGAACACAATGTACAGGACTTACCCACTTACTATCAGAGATAGGGTAGATAATACCTGCATCAAGCAATTTCAATACTTCCTTCTTTACAACTTCCTTTATAGATGGGTTGAGTCTTCTTTGGAAGTCCACATGAGGCTTGTGCTCTTCCTCCATATGAATCCTGTGCATACAAAAGGAAGGATTAATTCCTTTCAAATCATCAATGGTATACCCAATTACCTTTCTATGAAGCCTCAACTCCTTCAAGAGCAAATCAGTCTCCTTTTCATCTAATTGAGCATCAACAATCACAGTGTAAGTAGAGTTAGGACCAAGAAATTCATAGCGAAGGTTATCAGGTAAAGCTTTCAGTTCAACTTTTGGAATTTTTTCTTTTTCATCATCAAATATAGTGCAATCCAAAATATCGTGAGTTTCATTACAATAATCATCATCAAAATCAGAATCATCAATTTCTTCACAAGAATTTTCATAAAAATCATCATCAAAATCAAAATCAGAAGTAGAATTAGAAGGATCATCAAACTAAAAACCAAGATCATAAACCACATCATCAACAGCATGAACACTACAACATGAACTAGCATATGAAGGTTTTTTTAATGAATCATTCAAATCAAACTCAATTTTGCTATCACCAATATTCATAGTGAGTTTACCATTCTTTACATCAATAAGTGCTCCTGTAGTGACTAAGAACGGTCTACCAAGAATAATAGGAATCTTCGCATCTTCTTCTGTCTCAAGAACAAAAAAATTAGTGGGGACAAAATACTTACCAATTTGGATAGGAACTTCCTCAAGAATACCTACAGGATACTTCACTGAATGATCAGCGAGCTACAAATATATTGAAGTCGGTTTAGGAGCTCCCATATCTAGTTTTCTGCACACAGATAAAGGCATTAGGCTCACACTGGCTCCCAAATCACATAAGGCTCGGTCGAAAGATACACTTCCAATTAAAAAGGGGATAGAGAAACTACCTGGATCCTTTAATTTCGGTGGGAACTTGTTTTCAATAAGAGCACTACATTCCTCAGTTAGTGCCACAATACCATAGTCCTCTATTTTTCTTTTATTAGATAAATTCTCTTTCAAAAATTTTGCATATGAAGGCATTTGAGATAAGGCATCAGTAAATGGAATATTAATATATAATTTTTTCAAAACATCTAAAAACTTCCCAAACTGCCTATCTAACTTAGCTTGCACAATCCTCTGGGAAATGGAATAGGTGGCCTATATGGTGGTGGTGAACTAGGTCTAGGAATATCAACTTCACAAGGCAAACCATAATTCTGTGAAGGCTCATCCTCCTTAGAAGGTGGAGAGCTAAGATGGGATAGAACATGTGCAGGTTGTGATTCCAAAACTGGTTCACTGCTAGGTCCAACATTATGCTCTTCCTCGTCATCATCTAATGGTCCCCTGGGGCTTCTAACTGTTTTCCACTCCTAGTTGTGATGGCATTACAATGTTCTCTAGGGTTAGGTTCAGGTTTGGCAGGTAATTTCCCTATGGGTCTATAAACTATGCTAGCCTGTTGTGCTATCTGAGTCTCTAAAATCTTATTGTGAGCAACAACAACATCTAACCTCGAGTTAATTTCCTTAAGACTCTCTGAAACTACCTCATTTTGCTTCATCTGAGCACCCATGAATTTTTCAAACATGTCCTCTAAACTAGATTTTTGGGGTTGACTCTGAATTGGTTGCCTCTACTAATACCCTTTATTTTCATTCTACCCATGATGACACCAAAATATACAGTATATTTTATATCATTTTATATATCTTTTCATGCTAAATTGAAGATCTTTTGCTTATTTTTATGATAAATTTATCAAATATTGCAAAATCTACTTCTATTTTGGTTTTTCTTGATTTTCTGGCAAAAAGGCACTATTTTGAGGCATTTTCGAGAAAAATCAAAGACATGGAAAAGTTACCATCATCAACAGGAGATCACTTGACAAATTTCATGCAATTTAGAGCAACCAACCAAAATACGGTTGTGCCGTATTCTATATTATGGTACCGTATTTCCGTACGATACCGTATATCAGAGCACTGCCGTAAATTGGTGGAATTTCTGACCAGAAGGTTTAATGCAAAATACGGCACTGCCATAAAACTTAACACTGCCATATTTTGAAGCACTTTCAGAACAGAGATAATTCCTGATTTTACGGCACTACCGTAAACTTTGACATGGGCCGTATTTTCTAGACGATTTCGACCAGAGAGTTCAGCCAATTTTATGGTTATGCCGTGAACCATTATACGGTGTCGTATTTTTCATACAATTCAGATTAGATAACGCAAGCAATTTTACGGCACTGCCATGAAATATTACACTGCCGTATTTTCATTTTTGAACGCGACTCCACAGTCAATTTTGAAGCCCAATTTTTGCGGAGAAGATTGCGGACGATCTAGCCCTTGAAATTTGATGTCGTAAGAAGAAGGAGAGCTTTCGACGAGAGGATGATGAAGACACCAAAAGCCCCAATTTGCATCAACTGTACGAAGAGAAATCGAGTTACACGTCGCCTCCTAGGGTTCCGCCACCGCAACAAATCCAGAGCATCTCCAGCCATGAAATTCATACTGAAGCTTCACCTAGAGGAGGAGACAACGTACTAGAAGTTTCAGATCGAAAGGAGATCAATTGGGGGAGAAATCAAAGAAGAAGGAGGCGCCGCTACTGTTCATCGCCCTCCTTTGGAAGTTACGGTTGTGTTTAATTTCACAGCCGTGGTGTATTTTTCTAAAACTTCTTTTCCTTTGATTTTTGATCTTCTGAAATAATGGAATATTGTATTTTCTTCACCATGCTAGCTTAAACACTCTTTGGGACATGGGGGAGTAATTCCCTTTGATTTTCTTAATGACTAGATACTTTTTGCTTTCATGATGATTATTCTACTTTGATAATTTTACCTATGCGATTATTGCTCTAAAATTCTCCTTAGTTTACTTTTTGTCATCATAATTTAGAGTTTTCGCAATAAGGACCGAAAGGTGATTTGCTTGAGAACTTGGAACCCTAAAATTGATTAATAGGAATTCACCGTAAGAAATTAGGTTAAGTTCTTATTTCTTTATTTTAGTAGTTTAAATTGCCATGATGATAATTATGAACCTAGGATTTAGTTTTTGTGTCAAACGTGGAGATCTTGCACGAAAGTGAGGATCTGAACGTTGGAGAACCATAGGTAGAACTTGTGTTGAGACTCAGATGCACGAAAGTTTTCCTTGAGTTTCCACTCGAGGCGATTAACTTAGAACTCGGATGCACGAAAGTGATCCTTGAGTTCTTTGTTTGATGATTTACTTATCATTAGCTTGGGATAAATCTTGCGTGAAAGCGAGGATTGGTCTCTGCATGGTTATCTGCACGAAATTGAGTTAATCTCTTTACAAAGTCAATTATGCTTTTTTCATAATAGAATTTGATTAATGAATATCCTTATATATACAGTCATGAAAATTAAAGTGAATGAAACCCTAGTCCCAGTTTCTCTCTGATAGTATTTTCCCGTGTGTTTTCGATCTTTACTTTGCTCTTATTCGATTGCCTAGATAGGAAGAAATTAATTATTTGGTACTTAACAACATAGGTCCCTGTGGATTCGATACTTTATTTATTACTTCGAGTATCCGTGCACTTGCAGACACTACAAGTTTAGGGACAACAAGTTTTTGGAGCTGTGTCAGGGAGTGACAAAAGTCCCTGTATGCCAACACTTAGGTTTTGGCCACGACACCTGAAATTAGTCTACCTACTTTTATTCATAAGTGTGTCCTTTCGGATCACAACAAGTTTTTAGCGCCGTTGCCGGGGACCTTAGTTTTGTTGATATTGAATATTTTGAGAGTATTTCTAGACTAGGTTTTATTTATGTTCCATCTTTCTATTCTTTTATGTCTATTTGAGTTATTTGATCCATCTACTCTAGTGTGTTGCACAGAAAATTCAGTTCTAATGGCAGATCAAAGATCACTGAGAGACTATGCAACCCCTAACCCATGGGAAATATACTTTAGCATTGTCAGACCAATTATTGAAAATGATAATTTCGAGATTAATCTTGCCTTCTTGACCATGATTTAGCAGAACCAATTTGGAGGAGCTCCAATTGAGGATCCCTATTAGCATTTACATCTTTTTATTGAATATTGTGATACCATTAAAATTTATGGAGTTTCTGATGATGCACTAAAACTAAGATTGTTTCCTTTTTCTCTCAGGGACCGAGTGCGATTTTGGCTACATTCTAGACCTGCTAGTGCGTTCACTACATGGGAACAACTATCAAATGCTTTCCTGATGAAGTACTTTCCACCAAGTAAAACCATCCAATTGAGAAACTAGATCACGAGCTTTATACAGAAAGATGAAGAATCAATCAGCAAGGCATGAGAGCGATTCAATGATTTAATACGGAAGTGCCCTCACCATGGCCTTGAAAATTGGGTTTTAATTCATACATTTTCTTATGGTCTACTTTATAATACCCGTCTAATCGTTGATGCTGCTGCAGGAGGAGCCCTCATGAGCAAGACCATTGAAGAAGCTTTTACCCTATTTGAAGAAATGTCCTTGAACAATAACTAATGGGACCCTGAAGAAGAACTGCTATATTGTCATCATCATGGTAAGGATGAAAGCGAGGAATGCCAACCCCCAACTAAAAAGGTAAATTCTTTTAATATAGAATCTTTTCTTGACATGTTTATGACAAATCAAAGTCAACTCATGCAAAATCAAAACAAATAAATTGAAGATCTTAAGGGAATGGTTAGTCAACTTGCCTCTCAAGTAGAATTCTTAGCTATTCGCAATAAAACTTTAGAAGATTAAATGCCTAATGAATACTGCAATGCTATCATAACTAGAAGTGGGAAACAATTAGAAGAACCTAAAGGGAAAGTTGAAAACAATGAGAAAGAGCCTATCATTGATCATGATGATGAATTAGAATTAGAAAAATTTTCTAGACATGAGCAAACCCAACTTAGTTTGCCACCTCAAAAGGGTGATGAACCAAAAGGGGATGTGTCATGTATGGAAGAGTATTCTAACCCTAATTCTCCAAAACCTTATAGGCCACCTGTACCCTTTCCCCAAAGGTTAATGCAAGAAAAGTTAGACAAACAATTTGGGAGATTTCTAGATGTTTTGAAAAAGCTTTACATTAACATTCCATTTATTGAAGCTTTATCTCAAATGCCCACATATGCTAAATTCTTGAAAGAAATATTGTCTAATAAGAGAAAAATAGAAGACTATGGCACTGTGGCTTTAACTGAGGAATGTAGTGCTGTTATCCAAAACAAAACGCCACCCAAATTGAAGGATCCAAGTTTCTATCCCTTGTTTTATTGGCAGTATGGCTTTTGACCGAGCCTTATGTGATTTGGGGGACTACTGTGAGCCTAATACCATTATCTATCTGTAGGAGATTGAACATGGGAGAGCTCAAGCCAACTTCTATATCTCTGCAACTCGTCGATCGCTCGTAAAATACCCCGTGGGAATTCTTGAAGATGTGCCTATCCAAGTGAGGAAATATTTCATTCCAGCAGATTTTGTAGTTCTTGAGATGGAAGAAGATGCAAAAATCCCCATCATACTTGGTAGACCATTCTTAGCCACTGCAGGAGCACTTATTGATGTAAAGGACGGTAAGCTTTCACTTAACATTGGGGATGAAAGAATTGAGTATGACTTGCATGAAGCCATGAATAACCCTTCAAATTCTGAATCTTGTTGTAGTATACATGATATAGATGACATTGCCTATAATCTTAATGATTTATTTATCGAAACCAATGATTGTGATAGTGATTTAGATTTCGCTCTTGAAAAAACAAACATTATGACTGATGAGCTATCAAATTGCAGTACTCGTGACAATGAAAAGGTGGAGAAGGAAAGGCTAAAAATATAACTTAAGGCTTTACCTGATAACCTTCGTTATGAATTTCTTGGTCCTGATTCTACTTACCCTGTTATTGTTGATGCACAGCTAGGAAAAAGGCAGACAGATTTGCTTCTCAAGGAATTAAGAATTCATAGAATGGTAATTGGGTTCTCAATCGATGACTTGAAAGGAATTACCTCCTCTTTTTGTATGCACAGGATCTTGATGGAAGAGGAGCACAGGCCACATGCAGATTTCCAAAGAAGACTAAACCCCTCCATGAAAGAAGTTGTAAAGAAAGAGGTTCTGAAATTACTTGATGCAGGTATTATCTATCGTATATCCATTTTGCAAATGGGTAAGTCCTGTACATTGTGTTCCTAAGAAAGGAGGGGTGACTATCATGAAAAACAAACATAATGAATTGATTCATGTTAGAACTGTTACTAGTTGGCGCATGTGCATAGATTATAGAAAACTGAATGCTGCCACTAGGAAAGACCACTTCCCTTTACCCTTCATTGATCAGATCATTGAAAGATTGGCAAACCATTCTCACTTTTGCTTTTTAGATGGACATTCTAGTTTTTTCCAAATTCCTGTACATCCTGATGATCAAGATAAAACCACTTTCACGTGCCCGTATGGAACTTTTGCATATAGGAGAATGCCATTTGGTTTATGTAATGCACCTGCTACATTTCAAAGATGCATGATGACAATCTTTTCTAATTTTATTGAAGATTTTATGGATGTATTTATGGATGATTTCTCTGTATATGGTTCCTCTTTTGATGTTTGTTTGGCTAATTTATCTCAGGTTTTGCAGAGGCTGAAGAAACTAACCTTGTGCTTAATTGGGAAAAATGTCATTTCATGGTTAAGCAAGGGATAGTTTTGGGACACTTGATTTTAGAAAGAGGAATTGAAGTTGACAAAGCCAAAGTTGATGTGATAGAGAAATTGGAACCACCCGCCATAGTGACAGAAGTCCGAAGTTTTATAGGACATGCAGGATTCTACCGGCGATTTATCAAGGATTTCTCTAAACTTGCTAGATCTCTTACAAATTTACTTTGTAAAGATGTAAAATTTTTTTTTTAAGAAGATTGTCTATCTGCTTTTCAGGAACTAAAGAAGGCTTTGGTTTCTGCACCTATCATTCAGCCTCCAGATTGGGAATTACTCTTTGAGCTTATGTGTGATGCCAGTGATTATGCAATTGGAGCAACCTTGGGACAAAGGAAAGACAAAAAGCCTTAAGTTATCCATTATGCTAGCAGGACTTTGGATGAGACATAGAGGAATTACACTACCACTGAAAAGGAACTTCTAGCTGTAGTATTTGCCTTTGATAAATTTAGATCATACTTGATTAACTCCAAAGTGGTAGTGTACACTGACCATACAGCTGTTAGGTACTTAATGTAGAAAAAGGATACTAAATCACGATTACTCATATGGATTTTACTTTTGCAGGAATTTGATTTGGAGATTAAAGACAAAAAGGGATCAGAAAACGTTGTTGCATATCATCTTTCTAGAATAATGGTAGATACTGGAAAGAAAGATGTGCCGATGGCATGTTTAGAAGATGTGTACCTGAAGAAGAAGTTGCAGATATATTGCTTCAATGCCATGGATCCTCTTATGGTGGACATGCCGGTACTAGAAGACTACTTTCAAAGTGTTACAATCAGGATTTTATTGGCCCGCAATTTTCAAAGATGCTTGAAGCTTTGTTTTATCTTGTGATAGATGTCAAAAAAACAGGAAACATTAATAGAAGACATGAGATGCAACTGTCCAGTATTCTTGAGGTTGAAATATTTGATGTTTGGGGGATAGACTTCATGGGACCTTTTCCATCCTCTGGAGGTAACAAGTACATTCTGGTGGCAGTTGGTTATGTTTCAAAATGGGTTGTGTTGGGGTATGCCCTTAAGGCTAATGTTTGAGGCCTTGAGATAATTTCAGTATCATGTATAAACTATGTTTTATAAAGGCAATTGTTGTTATTCAGATTGTTACATTATCTGCTGCTATATGTATACTTCTGAATAATGTCTCATTGGTGTTTCAGCTTGGCTGACATGCAGTATTGTCCTTAGTCGAGATATCTTGGTGAACATGAGACAGCCTTGATATGATTGAGACTAATATGTGTTCTAATCTTATAGGATGCTTCGAGCATGGAATAAGATTTAGACGCATAGGTGCATTGGATGTACTGGACTGACCCTACTTAGGATATTCAGTTTTTGTCACAATGTGAATAATCCTTATAAACTAGCAAGTGGTATACTCCCTCTGACTTGAGATCAGTTGTGTTTCTAAATGATGATTGGCATTGTTTTGAGGTAGTTCAATATCATTTGAAAGATAATGGTTAAGGATTATCTTGGATGGTGGGCATGACTCATGTTAGGACACTGGTGATAGATATAGGATTGCCTCTCCTAGTTGGAATGTGATGTTCTAAAGGGCCCCCTGGATGAGATGGTTGAGAAAGTGTATGGCCATACCCAGATGACTATGTTCATCTGATCTAACCATTCTCATCATGTTGGAATTACAGGCTTGACAGGCTTGTCCAATGAGAACGTCCAGTGGCAAAGGGAACATGTATGCCGAGTGAATTGGATTCACACTTGTGCTATGGTTTGGGTGTAGTCTTGGAAGACTCTTTCCTTCATATCGGGAGACAGTGATGTGTTGCTAGATACCCCTCTCTGATCGTGATAACGTAAGTTATCGTTACCGACATTGAAGGAAACCCTTAGGGTCGCACAATTTGATGATATGGCTTACTTATGTCAGATCGTATGGACTGAATTGTTCTGGTTCAGTTTAAAGGAATTTAAACTCTGATTGGAAGTGAGATCTGGTCTGATCATGTTTGATTGATTAGGGCTTGAGATCGGTAAGCTTCGATCGAGAGAATTGATGCTTGATCATAGAGATCAAGAGGGTCGAGAGATGTGTGGTTAGATCTTGAACCATTTGGTTCAAAGAGATCAAGACCATGGTGGATTTGGTTTGGTCTTTGAACCAAATAGAATTGAACCGGTTCACTTGGTGAACGCATGGTTCAATTGAGAGAGGAGTTATCGATGGCTTCAAGTGGAGTTAAACATGGAGTTATGCACTTACTATTTTTGGAAGCCGTTTTCTTTGAGAAAACGCCCCCATGTTCGAACGCCTATCTCTCTCTCTCGCCCCCTCTCCTCTCAAGTGGATGATCTTCACGACAAGAGGAAGTTCGGCCAGCAAAGAGGAAAAAGACATCTCCTCATACACGATCTAGGACTCCTTGGATCTTTGCTAGCACAAGGAATACAAGGAAGAAGTCATCATCTTCTTGTGTGCGATTTCCTTTGGAGAAGAGCCGCTCGCCCTTTCTTCTTCCAAGTCGCCACTCAATCAATGGCAATGGTAACGCATCATTTTATCCTTTTATGGTTGCTCATATTATCTTGCCTCTCGATCCTATCAAACCTAGTTTTTCGCCTATGCAAGATCTTATAGATGCGCATGTGTACTAGGGTTTGACTTTCAATTGGTATCAGAGCTAGGGTTTTTGGCTTGATATATATGATCGCCATCTTGTTGTGATCCATGTTTGTTTTATGCGTTGGATAGATCTTCATGATGTCATGCGAAAATACATGCTATATGTTAGATGTATTTTGTTTACATTTAAGCTTGCGCATGTAATGTTTGTTTGCGCTCTTCATGATAGTTTTCAACCAAAATATTATCATGCGCGCCCCCTCATTTAGATCTATCTAAGCGCCTGCTTTAAACTCTTAGACGGGTTAACAGGGTTGAAGTCATTAGTCAAGTCTGGACCCAACAGCCTAATCAGACCATCTGACAGCCTAGATGGGTCGGCTAGATAGCACCTGTGCGCAAGCAAAACAGGTGGCTATAGGTCGACTGCAGAAGGGTGTGTAGCGATGTCTGATTGAGGCGCCTAGTGAACGATCATGATTAAGGCCCGGGGTCACACCCGCTTGCCAAAAAATCATGTGGGACGTTCAGCCCTTAAGGCATGCATAGTTGACCACTAGGTCGACACAAGTCAGTTATGACTGGGTGCATGCAAGGGCAGTGGGTCTGACTTGGTCTGATGAGTGGATACCTGCTAATGGACCGTTGTAAGGTAGTAGGGCACATAAGGAAATAAAATTGATACAATGGGTTTTTCTTTTGTTTGAAAATTTTATTTTCTGATTGGATCACATGTATGCATGTTTAACATGATTGGGTGTTTATTTAATCTTATGTGGGTTGCCCTTATTTTGTGTGCTGTGCTGGGGCCTGCGAGCCTGGAATTAATTTATAAATTTTGCTGTGATCTGCGAATCACACTTTAATTTATGAAAATGTATAATTGACCTGCGTGTCAAATCGTGTCTAGATAGATTGAAATGTAATTTAATCAGACATGAGCACATAGCACACATGGCAGAGGCGCTTGCAGTCAGTGGCTTCACCAGGTGGGAGGTCTAGAGTTCGACTCTAGAACAGGCGCATACTGCCTGCATGGCGCTTTGGCCCGAGCTGGGCCAGATGAAATGTAAAAGACCCATAAAGAGCTCACGTGAAGACTTTTGTAAAACTAGGGTTTTACTTAGGCTTTTATGGGCGTTTACCACATAAGATAATTGTGCTTTCTATTTACTGTTTTAAGTAATATTAGCACATGAATGTTTATATTCTTCTGCTATCACTATAGAATTTGCATGATAGTAAGAAGATAAAAGGACTGTTAAAATCCAACGACCATATCAAGCTTGATTGCCTTCTGACGCGAAACCTCACTGTTCTGACTATCGTTGGGGCCGTGTTGTACCCACTCAGTGGGCACGCCCAGCTATCTTCAGACGGTGTGCGATTACATCTACATGCTACAGAGAAGGGATTTATCTCTTCTCGTTGCTCAGCATAGCATGTGATGGTCCAGGGAGTAGGTCAGGTCAGCTTGACCATATAGGCTACATATTGAGCATATGATAGCTGTATGGAGGCAGCCATCTGAGGAATCAGAGACTGTGTTGTACCAACTCAGTTGGCAAAGTCTTCTGGATTGCCTAGATGAAGGGGAATCACACGGGTTGGCGATTGGCATGGATGACCTACCGGTAATTAGTGCTTGAACTCTCTGTGTATCTTATCTCGCCTGAGCGGGACGCGGAGATCAAGTGTGAAATCTGGATCCCATCTCACTAAAAGAGTTTCACTCTTTCGGGCTGTTTTATTGGATTTTCAGTCAGATAAAATAGTGAGAAAAGAATCACTCTTAAGTCCTGGAATGATTCTAACATGGATACTGACCTTGTTGTTCTTGCTATGTTGTAGATTCCTGCAGCAACGAACACCACAGGGCTCAATTTGCGATCCATATTGGAAAAGGAGAAGTTTGCTGGGCCAAACTTCTCAGACTGGTACAGATAGCTTAAGATTGTTCTTAAAGCTGAGAGGAAGCTGTATGTCCTTGAGTCGGCAATACCGGCTCAACCCGATGCGAACGCCACAAGAGCGGTTCGGGATGCTTATGAGAAGCATGTCAGTGATAGTACTGATGTCGCTTGCCTTATGCTTGCGTCAATGACGCCCGAGCTACAGCGTCAGCATGAGGATTTGTCTGCTATTGATATTATAGCAAATCTCAAGATGCTGTATGCTGCACAGGCAAGGACTGAACGCTATAACTTGACAAAACTTTTCTTTCATAGCAAACTGACTGAAGGGAGTCCAGTGGGAGCTCACGTACTCAAGATGATTGGGTACAAGGAGGCTCTAGAGAAACTGGGACACACCATCAATCAGGAACTTGTTGTGGACATTATCCTGCAGTCTCTCCTGGCTTCTTTCGATTCTTTCATCATTAATTTTAATATGAACAAGATCGACTGTACTCCGGCAGAGTTACTGAACATGCTCTGCACCACAGAGCAGACTCTTGAGAAGGGAAAGCCTTCATCCTCTGTCTTGATGGTTCCTTCACGGAACAAGAGGAAGGGGAAGAAGGGCAAAACCACTATCAAGAGCTACAACAAGGCTTTGAAACAAAAGATGAAGCGGTCAAAGGACAACAGATGCTTCCATTGTGGCCAGCTGGGTCACTGGAAGAAGGACTGTAGAGCGCTCCAAGGAGAGAAGAAGGGAAGCAAGCCTTTCACTTCTGGCTCAGGTATTTACGTGACTGAAGTCATGGTAGCTTCTTCTATTTCATGGGTGTTGGACACTGCATGTGGAGTTCACATTTGTTCAAATGTGCAGGAACTCAAGAGAAGAAGATAGGTGGGACAGCATGAGGTGGACCTACGAGTTGGAAACGGAGCACGGGTTGCTGCTGTTGCTGTAGGACAATATAACATCTCTTTACCATCTGGTTTTGTATTAGAACTTGACAATTGTTATTTTGTGCCAAGCATAACTAAGAATATTATCTCTATTCCTGCTCTTGTCAGGAAAGGTTTCTCTTTTGAATGCAAAACTTTACAGTGTTGTATTTCATATGATAATATTGTTTATGCAACTGGGTCGATTAACAATGGGTTATACATGTTGGACATGGAATGTTCTGTACAACAAATTGATAATAAGAAAGCCAAGTATGCTGATGACAGCACCTTGCTATGGCATAGTCGTTTAGGCCATATTAACAAGAAACGCATTAAGCGGTTGCATGACTATGGACTGCTGGGATCATTCTCCTATGAGGAGCTTGATACATGCAAAGCTTGTTTAATGGGTAAAATGACGAAGACTCCTTTTACTAATAAAGGTGAAAGGACTTCAGGTTTACTTGACCTTATTCACAGTGATGTGTGTGGGTCGTTTAGTAAACATGCTAGAGGTGGCTATTCATACTTCATTACTTTTACTGATGATTTCAGTAGGTATGGTTATGTCTATTTAATGAGACATAAGAGTGAATCTTTTGACAAGTTCAAAGAATTCAAAAATGAAGTACAAAATCAGTTAGGCCGAAATATCAAGGCACTTCGATCAGATCGAGGTGGTGAATACTTGAGTCATGAGTTTACTGACTATCTGAAGGAGTGTGGGATCATCTCACAGCTCACTCCCCCAGGAACACCGCAATGGAATGGTGTGTCCGAGAGGAGAAATAGAACCTTATTAGATATGGTTCGTTCTATGATGAGTTAGGCCACTCTACCTTACTCCTTTTGGGGATTTGCACTGGAAACAGCTGCAAAAGTACTAAACCGAGTGCCATCCCAGGCCGTTTCAAAGACACCATTTGAGTTATGGTATGGGAAACAGCCGAGCTTAACATTTATTAAAATCTGGGGTTGCGAGGCTTATGTCAAAAAGCTCGCCTCTGGGAAACTGGAGAGCAGATCTAATAAATGTATCTTTGTCGGTTACCCTAAAGAAACTAAGGGTTATTATTTCTACGATCCCAAAGAGAACAAAGTATTTGTTGCTCGAACGGCTATTTTTCTTGAGAAGGAATTTCTTCTGCAAGAGGCCAGTGGGAGAGAAATAAAGCTGGATGAAAATCCAGAAGAGGGGCAAAGTAGTCAAGCTCAGTTGGATGAGCCTGAGCAAATAGAATAGGTTAATGTTCAACCTGAGGCTCAGATATCACGGGAACCGCATAGATCGGGAAGGATTCGTCGTCAGCCTGAGCGCTATGACGGAGTCTACATCATTAATGATGAACCCCTCACTTATGCGAATGCGGTCAGTGGACCGGAATCAGCAAGTTGGCTTGAAGCTATGCGAGCCGAGATGGACTCCATGTCAGATAACCAAGTTTGGGATTTGGTTGATCCGCCTCCGGGAGTAATCCCTATAGGCTGTAAGTGGATCTTCAAAAGGAAGACAGACATGGATGGTAACGTAGTTACCTATAAGGGAAGGCTAGTTGCGAAAGGTTTCAAACAAATCTACGGGGTAGATTATGATGAAACTTTCTCTCCTGTAGCCATGTTTAAATCCATCCGAATTATTCTCGCGATAGCAGCATATTATGATTATGAGATCTGGCAAATGGATGTGAAGACCGCTTTCCTTAATAGAAAACTGGAAGAGGATGTGTATATGACACAGCCTGAAGGTTTCATCAATCCATCAGAACGTCATAAAATATGCAAATTAAAGAAGTCCATTTATGGACTTAAACAAGCATCAAGAAGCTGGAATATTCGTTTTGATGAATCAGTCTGTGAATTTGGTTTCATCAAAAATGAAGATGACCCGTGTGTGTATAAAAGGTTTAGTGGGAGCGTGATTACTTTCTTAGTCCTCTACGTCGATGATATCTTGATCATTGGAAACGATATTCCTGAACTGCATGCAGTCAAAGCATGGTTAAGAAAATGTTTCCAGATGAAAGATTTAGGAGAAGCAGCCTATGTACTAGGTGTGAAGATCTATAGAGATAAATCTAATAGGCTTCTCGGGCTGTGCCAGAGTAGTTACATCGATATGGTCCTGGAGAGATTTCATTTAGAAAATTCTAAAAGAGGATATCTTCCAGTCAGACATGGTCTGAATCTTTCAAAGAGCCAGTGTCCTCAAACACAGTCTGAGAAAGATGAGATGGACAATATGCCTTATGCTTCGGCTATTGGGTCCATCATGTATGCGATGTTGTATACTCGCCCAGACGTCGCTTATGGGTTAAGCGTGACCAGTCGGTTCCAAAGTAATCCAGGGAAGGCACACTGGATTGCGGTCAAGAACATTTTGAAATATCTTCGGAGAACCAAAGATATGTTCTTAATATATGGAGGTCAGGAAGAACTCAGTATTGAAGGATATACTGACGCTTCGTTCCAATCTGACCAAGATGATTTCCGATCGCAATCAGGCTACGTTTTTAGCTTGAATGGAGGAGCAGTGGTGTGGAAGAGTTTCAAACAATCAATTATTGCTGATTCCACAACAGAAGCCGAGTATGTTGCAGCCTCAGAAGCATCAAAGGAGGCAGTATGGATTCGTAAATTCATACAAGAACTTGGTGTTGTTCCTTCGAGTGCAGATCCACTGGTTATCTTCTGTGATAACACTGGAGCGATTGCACAAGCAAAGGAACCGCGGTCACACCAGAAGTCCAAGCACATACAGAGAAGGTTTCATTTGATCCGTGAGATCATAGATCGAGGAGAGATCAAGATCTGCAAGGTTCATACAGATGACAATCTAGCTAACCGCTTACAAAGCCTCTGGCACAGCAGAAGCATGAAAAGCACTGTAATAATATGGGATTGAGATTCCTCAACCATTAGTTTAAGTGCAAGTGGGAGATTGTTGGGGTATGCCCTTAAGGCTAATGTTTGAGGCCTTGAGATAATTTCAGTATCATGTATAAACTATGTTTTATAAAGGCAATTGTTGTTATTCAGATTGTTACATTATCTGCTGCTATATGTATACTTCTGAATAATGTCTCATTGGTGTTTCAGCTTGGCTGACATGCAGTATTGTCCTTAGTCGAGATATCTTGGTGAACATGAGACAGCCTTGATATAATTGAGACTAATATGTGTTCTAATCTTATAGGATGCTTCGAGCATGGAATAAGATTTAGACGCATAGGTGCATTGGATGTACTGGACTGACCCTACTTAGGATATTCAGTTTTTGTCACAATGTGAATAATCCTTATAAACTAGCAAGTGGTATACTCCCTCTGACTTGAGATCACTTGTGTTTCTAAATGATGATTGGCATTGTTTTGAGGTAGTTCAATATCATTTGAAAGATAATGGTTAAGGATTATCTTGGATGGTGGGCATGACTCATGTTAGGACACTGGTGATAGATATAGGATTGCCTCTCCTAGTTGGAGTGTGATGTTCTAAAGGGCCCCCTGGATGAGATGGTTGAGAAAGTGTATGGCCATACCCAGATGACTATGTTCATATGATCTAACCATTCTCATCATGTTGGAATTACAGGCTTGACAGGTTTGTCCAATGAGAACGTCCAGTGGCAAAGGGAACATGTATGCCGAGTGAATTGGATTCACACTTGTGCTATGGTTTGGGTGTAGTCTTGGAAGACTCTTTCCTTCATATCGGGAGACAGTGATGTGTTGCTAGATACCCCTCTCTGATCGTGATAACGTAAGTTATCGTTACCGACATTGAAGGAAACCCTTAGGGTCGCACAATTTGATGATATGGCTTACTTATGTCAGATCGTATGGACTGAATTGTTTTGGTTCAGTTTAAAGGAATTTAAACTCTGATTGGAAGTGAGATCTGGTCTGATCATGTTTGATTGATTAGGGCTTGAGATCGGTAAGCTTCGATCGAGAGAATTGATGCTTGATCATAGAGATCAAGAGGGTCGAGAGATGTGTGGTTAGATCTTGAACCATTTGGTTCAAAGAGATCAAGACCATGGTGGGTTCGGTTTGGTCTTTGAACCAAATAGAATTGAACCGGTTCACTTGGTGAACGCATGGTTCAATTGAGAGAGGAGTTATCGATGGCTTCAAGTGGAGTTAAACATGGAGTTATGCACTTACTATTTTTGGAAGCCGTTTTCTTTGAGAAAACGCCCCCATGTTCGAATGCCTATCTCTCTCTCTCGCCCCCTCTCCTCTCAAGTGGATGATCTTCACGACAAGAGGAAGTTCGGCCAGCAAAGAGGAAAAAGACATCTCCTCATACACGATCTAGGACTCCTTGGATCTTTGCTAGCACAAGGAATACAAGGAAGAAGTCATCATCTTCTTGTGTGCGATTTCCTTTGGAGAAGAGCTGCTCGCCCTTTCTTCTTCCAAGTCGCCACTCAATCAATGGCAATGGTAACGCATCATTTTATCCTTTTATGGTTGCTCATATTATCTTGCCTCTCGATCCTATCAAACCTAGTTTTTCGCCTATGCAAGATCTTATAGATGCGCATGTGTACTAGGGTTTGACTTTCAGGTTGAGGCTCTTGCTTCCCCTACCAATGATTCCAAAGTTGTAGTTAAACTGTTAAAAAAAATTATCTTTCCACGATATGGGACACCACGAGTAGTAATCAGTGATGGAGGCTCACATTTCATAGAACATAAGTTCTCAACACTGCTCAGGAAATATGGGTAAATCATAGAGGTGCAACACCTTATCACCCCCAAACAAGTGGTCAAGTTGAGATATTAAATAGAGAAATCAAAAGAATTTTGGAAAAGACACTGTCACGCACTAGAAAAGATTGGCATTCATACTTGATGACGCATTGTGGGCGTACAGGACTGCTTTTAAAACTCCCATAGGTAATGTCTCCTTTTCAATTGATTTATGGAAAATCATGCCACCTTCTTGTAGAGCTCGAGCATAAGGCGTATTAGGCATTCAAGATGCTGAATTTTGATTTGAAGAACGCGGGTGATAAATGGAGATTGCAATTAAATGAGCTAGATGAGATCAGACTTTCTACATATGAAAATGCAAGAATTTACAAGGAAAGAACTAAAAGATGGCATGATCGACATATTTTCAGAAGAGATTTCCAACTAGGTGACTTTGTACTTTTATTCAATTCTAGATTGAGACTTTTTTCTGGAAAACTTAAGTCTCTATGGTCTGGGCCTTTTCAGGTAAAGAAAGCTTATCCTTACGGAGTCATAGATATATGGAGTGAGGAAACAGGAGAATTCAAGGTTATTGGTCAGAGGCTGAAGCATTATGATCAAGAGGAGCGAATTGAAGAAAAGGAGAGTTTATATTTAGATGAACCACGATCAAATCCGAGTGCAAAAGGGTCAAGCTGATGACCTTAAATTAGCGCTTATTGGGAGGCAACCCAAGCTTTCTAACTTTATTTTTGCTTTCTTTTATTTACTTTTATCTAGGTTTTCTTTTCAGAACTAATTTTTATTTTTCTTTTGTAGGTAAACAAACTTTGGTAGAAAAGACCCAATGGAATGGATTGGAAGAATCTTGTGAGTATCTTGTTGTGATCCGCAAGTGCACGGATACTCGAAGTAATAAAGAAAGTATCGAATCCATAGGGACCTATGTTGTTGAGTACCAAATAATTGATTTTTCACTATCTAGGTGATCGAAAGAGTGTAAACTAGCAATCGAGGACCAAAGCGCTAAAACGGAATTATCAGAGGGAGAAGATGGGACTAGGGTTTCGTTCACTTTAATTTTTATGACTAGACATGAATAAAGATTCCGTCAGTTTAATTTCAACATGATGAAGATGTAATTTACTTTAATAAAAGGATTGTCTCACTTTCATGCAGACAACCATGCAGGGATAAATCTTCGCTTTTGTGCAAGAGTCGTTCCAACGCAGAAGACAAGTAAATCATCAAAGAAAGAACTCATGGATCACTTTCGTGCATTCGAGCTCTAGGTCGATAATCTCTAGTGGAATCTCGAGGATCACTTTCGTGCATCCGAGTCTCGACACTAGTTTTACTCATGGTTCTCCAACGTTCCGATCTTTGCTCTCGCACAAGATCTCCACGTTTGAAAACATAGACTCAATCCTAGATTTATATTATTATCATGGCAATTAGTTTACTAGAATCAAGCAAATAAGAACTAACCTAAAAGGGGTCCTAACATGCAATTCTAGGGTTCCAAATTCTCAAGCAATTCCTATGGTGATAGCAGAAGATAAACTAATCATGCAATTCTAATATTTAAACAATAAAAGAAAGCATGAATCTTATGTGGTAAAAGCCCATAGCCCTAGTGAGACCTTAACCTAAATTAAGTCTTCACTTGCTCTTCATGGGTCTTTAGCTGCTCATCTGGCCCAAACCAGGGCCCAAGCGCCATCTGCAGCATAGGTGCGCCCACCAGGAATATGCGCCTGGTCCTAGGGTCGAACCCTAGACCTCCCACCTGGTCAAGCCACTTGCTGCATGCGCCTCTGCCAAGAGTGCTCTGTGCTCTTGTCTAATTAAATTACAAATTTAACTATCTAGACAAGATTGACGCGTAGGTCAATAACATTTTATAAATTAAAGCAATGTGATGCGCAGATCACAATAATTAATTTACAAATTTAACTCCCAGGCACGCAGGCCCCAGCACAGCACACAAATAATAACGGGCAGCCCACATAAGACTAAATAGACACACATATGCATCAATCAACGACCATGTGATCCATCATAAAAATTAAAATTTTTGAAAACCCCATAGGATCAATTTTAATTTTCCTTATTTGCCCTATAACCTTACAACGGTCCATTACTAGGGATCCACTCATCCAACCTAGTCAGATCCACTGCCCTTGCATGCACCAAGTCCTAACTGACTTGCGTCGACCATAAGGTCAACTATGCATGCGCCAGGGCTGAACATCCACACTGAGGTCTGGCAAACGGGCGTGACCCCGGGCCTAACTCAGGTGCGTTCATTAATCGTCTCAATCAGACATCGCTACACGCCTGTCTGCAGTCGACCTATAGCCACCATAGGCTTGCGCCAAGGTGCTATCTGGTCGACCCATTCAGGCTGTCAGATAGTCTGATCAGACTGTTGGATCTAAACTAGGGGTGACTTCAACCCTAATAACCCGTCTAAGGGTTTATAGCAGGGCCTTAGATCTAGTGTTAGGCGCGCATGTAAATTAGGGTTTTTAAGAAAAACACAAAGCATGCGCTAACAATAATGCGCCAATGATAACATACTTCAAGTTTCGCATGTACAAAAACTTAAAGAAAAACGCATGTAAACGAGATCTAAGCATGTACACGCAAACATGGATCACATAAGGCATCAAGCAATCAAAATAACATACATTAACTTGGCTCTGATACCAATTGAAAGTGCCCCTTAGATTAGGGGGGTCCCCTTCTTGAGGGAGCAAAAACCCTAAAGTGATGGCGCATAAAATTTTGACTTGCGGAAACTAGGGTTTATAGGATCGACTTGCATGTTAAAAGATCAACTTAATGAAAAGCTATTTAAGATGATGCAAAACGATCATACCATCGCCATGGAGTAGATGTCGCCTTGGAAGCTAAAGTCGCAAGTGCCACTTCTCCAAAGTCTCGCACACAAGAGGATGAAGGCAAACTCTTTGTTGCTCCTTGTGCTAGCAAGGGTTCAAAGAATCCTTGATCGAATGAGAAAGGGATGGAGATCTTTTCTCTTGGCCGAATCCTCCTCAACCTTCAAGCGTCGCCACACACCACGAGAGTCGAGAGGAAAAATCAGTTTTAGTGGCAAGAATAGAGATTACTCTAATCGGACGAGAGCCCCCCACCAAGTGGAGATCATGGTTACTAAAAATAGTAACCACTCACCGCCCCATATGTTCACGCCAAGTGAACTTGTCGCCAAGCCTTGAACCATGCGCTCATTCCATGAGCGGTTCATTTCGGTTTGGTCCAAGACCAATAAATCCAAGTATTATGGTCTAGATCTTAAATAAACCCTAAGGTTCCCGATCTAACCGTCGATCTCCTTGATGCTCCTGATCTGACCGATCTGGCATCTATTCTCTCGATCGAAGCTTACCGATCTCAAGCTCTAATCAATCAAACATGATCAGACCAGATCTCACTCACAATCAGAGATTAAATCCCTTTAAACTGAACCTGAACAATTCAGTCCACACGATCTGACTTAAGTAAGCCATATCATCAAATTGTGCGACCCTGAGGGTTTCCTTTAAATGTCGGTAACGATAATTCTCATTATCACGATCAGTGAGGGGTATCTAGCAACACATCACTGTCTCCCGATATAGAGGAAAGAGTCTTCCAAGACTACACCCAAACCACAGCACAAGTGTGAATCATTTCACAAGGCATGCATATTTCCTTTGCCACTGGATGTTCTTATTGGACAAGCCTGTCAAGCTCGTAACTCCAATATGATGAGCATGATTAGATCAGATGAACACTGTCACCTGGGTATGGCCATACACTCTCTCAATCATCTCATCCAGGGGGCCCCTTTAGAACATCACACTCCTTAAACAAGGAGACGGCAATCCTATGTCTATCACTAGTGCCCTAACCTGATTCAAGCTCACCATCCAAGATAGTCTATAATCATTATGTTTCAAATGATATTGAACTACCTCAAAACAATGACAATCATCATTTAGAAAACACAAGCGATCTCAAGTCAGAGGAAATGTGCCACTTGTCATATTCAAGGAATATTCACATTGTGACAAACAATTGAACATCCTAGTAGGGTCTGTCCAGTACATCCAATGTACCCATGAGTCTACATCTTATTCCATGCTCGAAGCATCCTATAAGATTAGACTACATATTAGTCTTATCCATATCAAGGTTGTCTCATGTTCACCAAGATACATCGACTAAGGACTTAACTGCATGTCAGCCTAGCTGAACAGCTTTGAGACATTATTCAGAAGAACATATATAGCAGCAGACAATGTAGCTAACTGAATAACAACCATGCCTTTAAACATAACAGTTTATTACATGATACTGATACATTCCCATAGGCCTCAAACATTAGCCTTAAGGGCATACCCCAACAATCTCCCACTTGCACTTAATCTAATGGTTGAGAAATCTCAAACCCATATTATTACAGTGCTTCTCATGCTTCTGCTGCGCCAGAGGCTTGGTAAGCGGGTCTGCCAGATTGTCATCTGTATGAACCTTGCAGACTTTGATCTCGCCACGATCTATGATCTCCCTGATCAAATGAAACCGTCTCTGTATGTGCTTGGACTTCTGGTGCGACCGTGGTTCCTTTGCTTGTGCAATTGCTCCAGTGTTATCACAGAAGATAACCAAAGGATCTGCACTCGAAGGAACAACACCAAGTTCTCTCACGAACTTACGAATCCACACTGCCTCCTTGGATGCTTCCGAGGCTGCAACATACTCGGCTTCTGTTGTGGAATCAGCAACAGTTGACTGTTTGAAACTCTTCCACACCACTGCACCTCCATTCAAGCTAAAAACATAGCCTGATTGCGATCGGAAATCATCCTGGTCAGACTGGAATGAAGCGTCAGTATATCCTTCAATACTGAGTTCTTCCTGACCACCATATATCAAGAACATATCTTTGGTCCTCCGCAGATATTTTAAAATGTTCTTGACTGCAATCCAGTGCGCCATACCTGGATTACCTTGGAAACGACTGGTTACGCTTAACCCGTAAGCAACGTCTGGGCGAGTACATAACATCGCATACATTATGGAACCAATAGCCGAAGCATAAGGCGTATTGTTCATTTCATCTTTCTCAGTCTGTGTTTGTGGACACTGACTCTTCGAAAGATTCAGACCATGTCTGACTGGAAGATATCCTCGTTTAGAATTCTCTAAATGAAATCTCTCCAGGACCTTTTCGATGTAAGTACTCTGGCACAGCCCGAGAAGCCTCTTAGATCTATCCCTGTAGATCTTCACACCTAACACATAGGCTGCTTCTCCTAGATCTTTCATCTGGAAACATTTCCTCAGCCATGCCTTCACAGCATGCATTTCAGGAATGTCATTTCCAATGATCAAGATATCATCGACGTAGAGGACTAGGAAAGTGATCACGCTCCCACTAAACCTCTTATATACACACGGGTCATCCTCGTTCTTGATGAAACCAAATTCAGTAACTGATTCATCAAAACGAATATTCCAGCTTCTTGATGCTTGCTTAAGTCCATAAATAGACTTCTTTAACTTGCATATTTTATGACGATCTGATGGATTAGTGAAACCTTCTGGTTGTGTCATATACACATCCTCATCCAGATTTCCATTAAGGAAAGCTGTTTTCACATCCATCTGCCAAATCTCATAATCATAATATGCAGCTATCGCGAAAAGAATCCGAATAGACTTAAACATGGCTACAGGTGAGAAAGTTTCATCATAATCTATCCCGTAGATTTGTTTGAAACCTTTCGCAACTAGCCTGCCTTTATAGGTAACCACGTTACCATCCATGTCAATCTTCTTCTTGAAGATCCATTTACAGCCTATAGGGATAACTCCCGGAGGCGGATCAACCAAATCCCAAACTTGGTTATCTGACATGGAGTCCATCTCGGCGCGCATAGCTTCAAGCCATCTCGCTGACTCCGGTCCACTGACCGCATCCGCATAAGTGAGGGGTTCATCATTGTCAATGATATAGACTCTGTCATAGCGCTCAGGCTGTCGACGAATCCTTCCCGATCTTCGCGGTTCCCGTGATATCTGAGCCTCAGGTTGTCCAATAACCTGTTCTACCGGCTCAGGCTCATCCAACTCTGCTTGGTCACTTTGTCCTTCTTCTGGATTCTCATCCAGCTTTATTTCTCTCCCACTGGCCTCTTGCAGAAGAAACTCCTTCTCAAGAAATATGGCAGTCCGAGCAACAAAAACCTTGTTCTCTTTGGGGTCGTAGAAATAATAACCCTTAGTTTCCTTAGGGTAACCGACAAAGATACATTTGTCAGATCTGCTCTCTAGTTTCTCAGAGGCGAGCTTTTTGACATAAGCCTCGCAACCCCAGATCCTGATAAATGTCAAGCTTGGCTGTTTCCCATACCATAATTCATATGGCGTCTTTGAAACTGCCTTGGATGGCACTCGGTTTAGTACTTTTGCAGCTGTTTCCAGTGCAAAACCCCAAAAGGAGTATGGAAGAGTAGTCTGACTCATCATAGAACGAACCATATCAAGTAGCGTTCTATTTCTCCTTTCGGACACACCATTCCATTGCGGTGTTCCTGGTGGAGTGAGCTGTGAGATAATCCCACACTCCTTTAGATAGTCAGTAAACGTATGACTTAGGTATTCACCACCTCGATCTGAGCGAAGTGCCTTGATATTTCGGCCTAGCTGATTTTGTACTTCATTCTTGAACTCTTTGAACTTGTCAAAAGATTCACTTTTATGTCTCATCAAATAGACATACCCATATCTGCTGAAATCATCAGTAAAGGTAATGAAGTACTGATAGCCACCTCTGGCATGTTTACTAAATGGCCCACACACATCACTGTGTATAAGGTCAAGTAAACCTGAAGCCCTTTGACCTTTGTGAGGAAAAGGTGACTTCGTCATTTTACCCATCAAACAAGCTTTGCATGTATCAATCTCCTCATAGGAGAATGATCCCAGCAGTCCATAATCATGCAACCGCTTAATGCGTTTCTCGTTAATATGGCCTAAACGACTATGCCATAGCAAGGTGCTGTCATCAGCATACTTGGCTTTCTTAATATCAATTTGCTGTATCGAACATTCCATGTCCAACATGTATAACCCATTGTTAATTGAACCAGTTGCATAAACAATATTATCAAAAGACAAAATACACTTTGAAATATTGCATTCAAAGGAAAATCCCTTCCTGACAAGAGCAGGAATGGAGATAATATTTTTAGTTATACTGGGAACAAAATAACAATTGTCTAGTTCCAATACAAGTCCAGATGGTAAAGAAATAAAGTAGTCTCCTACAGCAACAGCAGCAACCCGTGCCCCGTTTCCAACGCGTAGGTCCACCTCATGCTGTCCCACCTGCCTTCTTCTCTTGAGTTCCTGTACATTTGAACAAATGTGAACTCCACATGCAGTGTCCAACACCCATGATATCGAAGAAGAAAACATGATCTCAGTCACGAATATACCTGAGCCAGAAGCGAAGCTTCCCCTCTTATCTCCTTGGAGCGCTTTACAGTCCTTTTTCCAGTGACCCAGCTGGCCACAGTGGAAACACCTGTATTCCTTAGACCGCTTCACCTTCTGCTTCAGAGCCTTGCTGTAATTCTTGACCGGGGCCTTGCCCTTCTTCCCCTTCTTCTTGTTCCTTGAAGGAACCATCAAGACAGAGGTCGAAGGCTTACCCTTCAGAGTCTCCTCAGTGGTCAAGAGCATATTCAGCAGCTCTGCCGGAGTACAATCGATTTTGTTCATATTAAAATTAATAATGAACGCGTCGAATGATGGCGGGAGAGACTGCAGAATAATGTCCACAGCAAGCTCCTGGTTGATGGTGTGCCCCAGTTTCTCCAGAGCCTCCTTGTGCCCAATCATCTTGAGCACGTGAGCTCCCACTGGGCTCCCTTCAGCCAGTTTGCTCTGAAAGAAGAGCTTAGTCAAATTATAGCGTTCAGTCCTCGCCTGTGCAGCATACAGCATCTTGAGGTTTGCTATAATCTGTATAGCTGACATATCCTCATGCTGACGCTGCAGCGGTGGCGTCATAGACGCTAGCATCAGGCAAGCGACATCAATGCTATCATTGACGTGCTTTTCATAGGCTTCCCGAACCGCCCTTGCGGCGTTCGGAGCGGGCTGCGGCGGTATCGCCGTCTCGAGGACATACAGTTTCCTCTCTGCCTTAAGAACGATCTTAAGGTGTCCAAACCAGTCAGAGAAGTTTGGCCCAGCAAACTTCTCCCTTTCCAGTAGGGATCGCACATTGAAGTTCATGGTGTTCGTTGCTGCAGGTATCTACAACAATGCAAGAACAGCAAGGTCAGTATCAATGTATAAGAATCAATCAGGACTTAAGAAAGATTCTTTTTCTCACTATTTTCTCTGGCTTGAAAAATCCAGCAAAACAGCCCGAAAGAGTAGAACTCTTTTAGTGAGATGGGATCCAGATTTCACACTTGGTCTCCGCGTCCCGCTCAGGCGAGATAAGATGCACAGAGAGTACAAGCACTAATCTCTAGTAGGCAGTCCCTGCCAATCGCCAACCCGTGCGATTCCCCTTCATCTGGGCAATCCAGCAGACTGTGCCAACTGAGTTGGTACAACACAGTCTCTGACCCCACAGATGGCTGCCTCCATGTGCTACCATATGCGCCACATATGTAGGCTACACGGTCAAGCTGACCCGACCTACTCCCTGGACCACCATGTGCTATGCTGAGCAACGAGAAGGGATAAATCCCTACTCTGTAACACACAGGTGTAATCCCGCACCGTCTGAAGATAGATGGACGTGCCCACTGAGTGGGTACAACACGGCTCCAACGATAATCAGAACAGTGAGGTTTCGCGTCAGAAGGCTTACGAGCTTGATATTTGATCGTTGGATTTTAACGGTCTTTTATCTTCTTCACTATCATGCAATTCCTATGGTGATAGCAGAAGATAAACTAATCATGCAATTCTAATATTTAAACAATAAAAGAAAGCATGAATCTTATGTGGTAAAAGCCCATAGCCCTAGTGAGACCTTAACCTAAATTAAGTCTTCACTTGCTCTTCATGGGTCTTTAGCTGCTCATCTGGCCCAAACCAGGGCCCAAGCGCCATCTGCAGCATAGGTGCGCCCACCAGGAATATGCGCCTGGTCCTAGGGTCGAACCCTAGACCTCCCACCTGGTCAAGCCACTTGCTGCATGCGCCTCTGCCAAGAGTGCTCTGTGCTCTTGTCTAATTAAATTACAAATTTAACTATCTAGACAAGATTGACGCGTAGGTCAATAACATTTTATAAATTAAAGCAATGTGATGCGCAGATCACAATAATTAATTTACAAATTTAACTCCCAGGCACGCAGGCCCCAGCACAGCACACAAATAATAACGGGCAGCCCACATAAGACTAAATAGACACACATATGCATCAATCAACGACCATGTGATCCATCATAAAAATTAAAATTTTTGAAAACCCCATAGGATCAATTTTAATTTTCCTTATTTGCCCTATAACCTTACAACGGTCCATTACTAGGGATCCACTCATCCAACCTAGTCAGATCCACTGCCCTTGCATGCACCAAGTCCTAACTGACTTGCGTCGACCATAAGGTCAACTATGCATGCGCCAGGGCTGAACATCCACACTGAGGTCTGGCAAACGGGCGTGACCCCGGGCCTAACTCAGGTGCGTTCATTAATCGTCTCAATCAGACATCGCTACACGCCTGTCTGCAGTCGACCTATAGCCACCATAGGCTTGCGCCAAGGTGCTATCTGGTCGACCCATTCAGGCTGTCAGATAGTCTGATCAGACTGTTGGATCTAAACTAGGGGTGACTTCAACCCTAATAACCCGTCTAAGGGTTTATAGCAGGGCCTTAGATCTAGTGTTAGGCGCGCATGTAAATTAGGGTTTTTAAGAAAAACACAAAGCATGCGCTAACAATAATGCGCCAATGATAACATACTTCAAGTTTCGCATGTACAAAAACTTAAAGAAAAACGCATGTAAACGAGATCTAAGCATGTACACGCAAACATGGATCACATAAGGCATCAAGCAATCAAAATAACATACATTAACTTGGCTCTGATACCAATTGAAAGTGCCCCTTAGATTAGGGGGGTCCCCTTCTTGAGGGAGCAAAAACCCTAAAGTGATGGCGCATAAAATTTTGACTTGCGGAAACTAGGGTTTATAGGATCGACTTGCATGTTAAAAGATCAACTTAATGAAAAGCTATTTAAGATGATGCAAAACGATCATACCATCGCCATGGAGTAGATGTCGCCTTGGAAGCTAAAGTCGCAAGTGCCACTTCTCCAAAGTCTCGCACACAAGAGGATGAAGGCAAACTCTTTGTTGCTCCTTGTGCTAGCAAGGGTTCAAAGAATCCTTGATCGAATGAGAAAGGGATGGAGATCTTTTCTCTTGGCCGAATCCTCCTCAACCTTCAAGCGTCGCCACACACCACGAGAGTCGAGAGGAAAAATCAGTTTTAGTGGCAAGAATAGAGATTACTCTAATCGGACGAGAGCCCCCCACCAAGTGGAGATCATGGTTACTAAAAATAGTAACCACTCACCGCCCCATATGTTCACGCCAAGTGAACTTGTCGCCAAGCCTTGAACCATGCGCTCATTCCATGAGCGGTTCATTTCGGTTTGGTCCAAGACCAATAAATCCAAGTATTATGGTCTAGATCTTAAATAAACCCTAAGGTTCCCGATCTAACCGTCGATCTCCTTGATGCTCCTGATCTGACCGATCTGGCATCTATTCTCTCGATCGAAGCTTACCGATCTCAAGCTCTAATCAATCAAACATGATCAGACCAGATCTCACTCACAATCAGAGATTAAATCCCTTTAAACTGAACCTGAACAATTCAGTCCACACGATCTGACTTAAGTAAGCCATATCATCAAATTGTGCGACCCTGAGGGTTTCCTTTAAATGTCGGTAACGATAATTCTCATTATCACGATCAGTGAGGGGTATCTAGCAACACATCACTGTCTCCCGATATAGAGGAAAGAGTCTTCCAAGACTACACCCAAACCACAGCACAAGTGTGAATCATTTCACAAGGCATGCATATTTCCTTTGCCACTGGATGTTCTTATTGGACAAGCCTGTCAAGCTCGTAACTCCAATATGATGAGCATGATTAGATCAGATGAACACTGTCACCTGGGTATGGCCATACACTCTCTCAATCATCTCATCCAGGGGGCCCCTTTAGAACATCACACTCCTTAAACAAGGAGACGGCAATCCTATGTCTATCACTAGTGCCCTAACCTGATTCAAGCTCACCATCCAAGATAGTCTATAATCATTATGTTTCAAATGATATTGAACTACCTCAAAACAATGACAATCATCATTTAGAAAACACAAGCGATCTCAAGTCAGAGGAAATGTGCCACTTGTCATATTCAAGGAATATTCACATTGTGACAAACAATTGAACATCCTAGTAGGGTCTGTCCAGTACATCCAATGTACCCATGAGTCTACATCTTATTCCATGCTCGAAGCATCCTATAAGATTAGACTACATATTAGTCTTATCCATATCAAGGTTGTCTCATGTTCACCAAGATACATCGACTAAGGACTTAACTGCATGTCAGCCTAGCTGAACAGCTTTGAGACATTATTCAGAAGAACATATATAGCAGCAGACAATGTAGCTAACTGAATAACAACCATGCCTTTAAACATAACAGTTTATTACATGATACTGATACATTCCCATAGGCCTCAAACATTAGCCTTAAGGGCATACCCCAACACATTATGGTACAGTAAATCGTTTTATGGTGGTGCCATAATATCGATCACAGATTTTTTTTTTTTGAAAATTCAAAATTCAAAATTTTAAAGATTACGACACGTAAAGAAGGTTACAGTAGTGCCATAAAAATAATAAAACACACGGGAAGATTTTGTAACAAAATACAGTACCGTACAAATATTTACGGCGGTACCGTAATGGGTTAAAATCCTTTGGTCGAAAATAATCGAGATTACGGTACCATACAGGATATTATGGTAGCGCTGTAATTTCATGCCAAATCTTGTTTCCTAAAGAAAAATATTGTAAAAATTAGCTCTAAAAGAAAATTAAAACAAAGTAAATAAAAGAAAGCAAAACTAAAGTTAGAAAGCTTGGGTTGCCTCCCAAGAAGCGCTAATTTAATGGTCTTTAGCTTGACCCTTTTGCACTCGGATTTGATCGTGAACTTCTCAATTGCCCTTCTGATCTTTCTTTGTGTTGGGTATCTCTTTGACCCTCATAAGGCTCAACCTTGAAACAGTCTCTGAATTTGCTCCAAATTTTCTTTCCTTTGTTCGTCAACTTAGATTTTCTTCTCCTTCTTCTTGTCTTTTTCTTCTGCAATTTCTTATAAATATCCTCAGAAAGATCGTTAGTTTCAGAATTTGAGGTTTCATCAAATAAACTAGAAACATCAATAACATCATCATCAAATATTTCTATGCTACAACATGTCCCTGAGTGTGATGCCTTTTTTAAAGAATCAATCAAATCAAATTCAATTATATCACCACAAATATCAAAAGTCAATTTTCCTTTTCTAACATCAATTATTACACCGGATGTAGCTAAGAAAGGCCTACCAAGAATAATTGGATTCTTAGAATTTTCTTCCATCTCCATAACTACAAAATATGCGGGTATGAAAAACTTACCAATTTGTATAGGCACATTCTCTAATATACCAACCGGATACTTACCAACATGTCCCTGGGTGTCTGTATGAGGTGCTAGGCTACTGTGCTATATGAGTTTCTAACATCTTATTATGAGCAACAACACCATCCAACCTAGAATTTATCTGCTTAAGGGTTTCTGAAATCTCATTATTTTTGCTCATCTGCTTACCCATGAATTTCTCAAACATCTCTTCAAGACTAGATTTTTGGTGTTGACTCTGGTTTGACTGTCTCTGATTATACCCCCTATTCTCATTTTGCCCACTAGTTTGATTATTATTTCTCCAAGACAAGTTAGGATGGTTCCTCCATCCAGGGTTGTAGGTATTAGAGTAGGGGTCATTAGATCTGCTTTGATTGTAACCTACTACTGCATTAACATGTTCCTCATCCCTCTCAACAATTATTTTGCACTCCTCAGCATTATGCCCATTATTACCACAAATCTCACAAGTAATAGAAGAAGAAACAGCATGAGTTTGCATTTTAAACGTATCAAAATGATTGCACAAAGAATCTACCTTCTCAACCAATGTGCGCCAGCTATCATTATCAGTCTTACCATGTGGAGGGCGATAAAGAACTCCTCTCTCAGTAGTTCACTGGTTATGATTTAGTGTCATCTCCTCAATCAATGTATAGGCTTCTTCCATGGTCTTGTTCCTCAGGGCTCCACCTACAGCAGCATCAACAGTAAGTCGGGTGTTATAAAGAAGACCATAATAAAAAGTCTGAATCAAAACCCATTTCTCTGAGCCATGGTGAGGACACTTCCGTTGCAAGTCGTTAAATCGCTCCCATGCTTCACTCAAAGACACTCCATCGTTTTGTGCAAAATTTGTAATTTGATTTCTCAGTTGGATGGTCTTGCTAGGTGGGAAGTATTTCATCAGAAATGTGTTAGAAAGCTGATCCCAAGTAGTGAACGTCCCTGACGGCTGTGAATGAAGCCACTCGCGTGCTCGGTTCCTAAGGGAAAAAGGAAACAATCTCAATTTTAGTGCATCATCAAAAACTCCATTAATTTTGATTCTATCACATAATTAAAAAAAAGAGATAGATGAATATTTGGATCTTCAAGAGGTGCTCCTCCAAATTGGTTTTATTGAATCATAGATAGGAACGCTGGATTGATCTCGAAATTGTTCGCATCAATAGCCAGCCTGGTGAAAGTAGAGTGAATTCCCTGTCAATTAGGGGTAGCATAGTCGCGCAAAGATCTTCTCTCGTTATTCTCCATATCCAAAATTCCTTCTTGTATCTCTGTGATGTTTCTTGTAAATCCTCTTCCAATCTCAAATTCCTGCGCACTCTAAGGGTTTTGTTAATTTCAGGATCCAATGGAACAAGCGGTCCTGACGTAAGACTCTTGCGCATGCAAAGTAGATAGATCAAGTGATTTCAAGGAAAGCAGAAAATAATCAAAAACAGTAAATAAAAACCTAGTCTAGCAATAATCTGAATATCTCCGATATCAAAAAAAACTAAGGTCCCCGGCAACGGCGCCAAAAACTTATTGTGATCCGCAAGTGCACGGATACTCGAAGTAATAAAGAAAGTATTGAATCCACAGGGACCTATGTTGTTGAGTACCGAATTATTGATTTTTCACTATCTAGGCGATCGAAAGAGAGTAAACTAGCAATCGAGGACCAAAGCGCTAAAACGGAATTATCAGAGAGAAAAGATGGGACTAGGGTTTTGTTCACTTTAATTTTTATGACTAGACATGAATTAAGATTTTGTCAGTTTAATTTCAACATGATGAAGATGTAATTTACTTTAATAAAAGGATTGTCTCACTTTCATGCAGACAACCATGCAGGGATAAATCTTCGCTTTCATGCAAGAGTCGTTCCAACGCTGAAGACAAGTAAATCATCAAACAAAGAACTCAAAGATCACTTTCGTGCATCCAAGCTCTAGGTCGATAATCTCTAGTGGAATCTCGAGAATCACTTTCGTGCATTCGAGTCTCGACACTAGTTTTACTCATGGTTCTCCAATGTTCCGATCTTTGCTCTCGCACAAGATCTCCACATTTGAAAACTTAGACTCAATCCTAGATTTATATTATTATCATGGCAATTAGTTTACTAGAATCAAGCAAATAAGAACTAACCTAAAAGGGGTCCTAACATGCAATTCTAGGGTTCCAAATTCTCAAGCAATTACTCTTCAGTCAATGGCAAAAATTCTAAAACATGAATTATAATATAGATCTATGGAGAGTCTAAGAACGATCATCACATTAAGTAAAATCATCATGCTAAGATTAAACGCAAAGAAATAATGAAATATATTCATCTAGTCATTAAAAATCAAGTGAATTACTCCCCCATGTCCCAAAATAGGATTAAGCTATCATAGAGGGAAGATTACAATAATCCATGTTGAAGAAAATCGAAAGGAAGAAGAAAGAGAAATTACGGTACGGCCGTAAAGAAGTTTACGGCCGTAATCTGGAGCGAACAGCGGCGGCGCTCGGTTTTCTGGTGATTTCTCCTCCGTCTGATCTCTGATCATATTGAAACTTCAGGTGCACCTTCTCCTCCTCTATGCGTAGCTTCCACTCAAATTTTACAGCCAGAGATGCGTTGTACGCTTCTCGGTAGTGAATCCTAGGGTGGCGATGTGTGAGGTGATTTCTCTCTTTGTCGTGGATGAAAATTAGGACTTTCAGTCTCTTTTTCTTTGTCTCAGAAAAAGCTCCCTTTTTGCTTCTTACATCAATGTATTTAATGGCCTGGATCGATCGCAATCATCTCCGCAAAAATCGGGCTTCTGAGTTGACCGGGAAAGTCGCGAGCAGCGTCGTAATTACGGCCGTAATGCATTTTACGGCAGTGCCCTAATTTTGGCAGCGTATTCTCGGGTTGAAATCTTCTGAAATTACGGTACCATAACTTTCTTTACGGCCGTGCCATAATGGCAACAATCTTTCGAGTGGAAAATTGACTCAGAATACGGTACCATAACGTTCCTTACGGTAGTACCGTAAACTCCATTGATTCTATAATAAAAAATGCTCCAAAATACGGCACCATAACTATGTTTACGGTAGTGCCATAATCAAATAAAATTCTCAGCCCGGAAAAACTCCAAATTACGGTACCGTAAAGATCATGTTGGGGGTGCCGTAATTTGCTCTGAAGCTCCAAATTTTCTGAAATTTGACGTATGATCTCCTTTTGATGTTGTGAATTCAATTATGCACTTGGATTGCTAGAAATCGATTGAAAAACCTTCCTTTTTGCCTGAAAATTATTAAAAATAGAAAAGAGTGTAGATTCTGCCAATACTGATAAAAAGGGCATAAAAATAAGCAAAGTCTATGAATATGGCACAAAAACATCAACAAAATGGCATAGAAATTATGATAAATTTCGGTGTCATCATATCTCTTTCCCTTTTACTGTTGCATTACATCAGTGATTCATATTTTTATGAGTATGATTCTTCCATAATTTTTTTTGTATCCACCACTACTACTTCACATGCTTATATTTTTATCTTCGATCCAGTTGTATTACACATGATGATGAGTATATTTTTGATAAGAATGATTTATGGCCTTGATCTAATTTTGAGATTATTGTATACTACTTCTTTGATTGATGATGAATAAATTCAAATTGATGATTAGAGACAAACCCTATCATGTTAGATTTATTTCTTCAATGCATATCTATTTTTGAAATTTGACATTGGTTGATGCATGAAATTTTGGGTAGATATATTATTTGAGGGATAAAATCTAAAAGTGAAACTATGCTTTTGAATAAAATGAGTATATGAGTATGATTTGAGAATTGAGATCAATTGATCAACCTAGTAGATGTTTAGTCTATTTTTGCTATTTGTTGGGAAATAAGAATCAAAAATCCAAAAAAATAGTGAGAGACTCCCCTAATTGGCACTATCTAAAATTGATAGTGGTACCCAAGACATGGGTTGAACTCTTTATAAAAGATAATGAGAGTGAAAAATGATAAGACTCCTCTACTTGGCACTGTGTAAAATTGACAGTGGTACCGAAGAGAAGGGTTGAAGTCAAAATAAAAAGTATGTATATAAGTGGGTACATGCCATCTTTGCAAAAATAATCAAAAACATAGAAAAGAAAAGAAAATTATGTGTGTAAAAAGATATTGGAAGTTTTATACGAGTTCGGTGAAGTCTTGAGATTGAAAATTATAATTATTATATGAGTTGCAAAGTTTTATTTGATTGAATGTGGATTTAGAGGGTTGAGTTATAAGGATGATTTATTTATTTGAAGTTTTGGAAAACAATTGATAGAATTTTTCATTGATGATTGTATTTTATAAATTTATTGAGCATGAAAAGGTTATTCTTTTAATCAATTTTTGATTTTTTCTTGAGGACAAGCAAAGTTTGAGCCTTATGTATTTTTATGACACCAAAATATATAGTATATTTTGTATCATTTTATAAATCTTTTCATGCTAAATTGAAGATCTTTTGCTTATTTTTATCCTAAATTTATCAAATATTGCAAAATCTACTTCTATTTTGGTTTTTCATGATTTTCAGGTAAAAAGGCAATATTTTGAAGCATTTTTGAGAAAAATCAAAGACATAGAAAAGTTACCATCATCAAGAGGAGATCACTTCACAAATTTCATGCAAATCGGAGCAACCAACCAAAATATGGTAGTGCCGTATTCTATATTATGGTACCGTATTTCCGTACGATACCATAATATTAGAGCACTGCCGTAAATTGGTGGAATTTTCGACCAGAAGGTTTAATGCAAAATACGGCACTGCCGTATTTTGAAGCGCATTCAGAACAGAGATAATTCCTGATTTTACGGCACTACCGTAAACTTTGACACGGGCCGTATTTTCCAGACGATTTCGACCAGAGAGTTCAGCTGATTTTACAGTAGTGCCATGAACCATTATACGGTGCCGTATTTTTCAGACAATTCAGATCAGAGAACGCGAGCGATTTTATTGAACTGCCGTGAAATATTACACTACCGTATTTCATTTTTGAACGCGACTCCATAGTCAATTTTGAAGCCCAATTTTTGCGAAGAAGATTGCAGATGATCCAGACCTGGAAATTTGATGCCATAAGAAGAAGAAGGAGAGCCTTCGATGAGAGGATGACGAAGACATCCAAAGCCCTAATTTGCATCAACTGTACAAGGAGAAATCGAGTTACACGCCGCCGCCTAGGGTTCCGCCGCCATGACAAATCCAGAGCATCTCCGGCTGTGACATTCATAATGAAGCTTCATCTGGAGGAGGAGACAACGTACTAGAAGTTTCAGAACGAAAGGAGATCAATTGGAGGAGAAATAAAATAAGAAGGAGGCGCCGCTACTGTTCATCTCCCTCCTTTGCAAATTATAGCTGTGTTTAATTCCACAGCCGTGGTGTGTTAGGGAATACCGGGTGTAATTTAAAATTTTGCAGTCCCAGGACGCAGTGGAAGGATCATTACACCCGAAACATATTCCGGTCCCAAGGATCCATGAGAGAGAGAAGACACAAGGATGTGTTAGAGATGTACCTCTTTTGCTTGTCTAGTTGCCGAAGCCATGTTGAAGGCGCCCAAGTGTTCGCCCTCTACAAGTATCCACGCGTCGACTCCTTGATCGTTGCTCCCTTCCACACTTGGTGCCAGCCTCGGGAAGAGAATCAAGCCTTAGGGTTCCTTCACTTCTCTTGCGCCACCTCCAAGGATCATGCGCCAAGTGCAAGGAAGATGCCGCCAACTCCTTATCCTCTTCACTCCAAGAGAAGAGGGAGAAGAAGAGTTTCTGCCCTTAGGAAGATTAAGAGGAAGTGGCGCCACCAAGTCCTTCTCCAAGTCACGCCAAGAGGAGAGGAAGGAGAAGACTTGCGGCCACTAGTAGGAAGAAGGGTTGCGCCACCTTGATGTTGTCGCCCTTTGCCCTTGCTCTCCCCCCTCTATGTGTGTTCACACCTCCTAGCATTCGAACCATTGAGAGGGGGCAACTAGGTTCCCTTTTATAAGCCAAGAGGTGGTTTAGGGAGGGCCAAGATCATGCCAAGTGGGCGGCTAGGATGAGAGGGGTTCGTGGTAAGGAAAGTCTCCAAGACTTTGCCATAAACCTCATTCAACCTATCCTTATTTGCCTAATAGCCATATCAGCCCAAGACATGCCTTAGAGGCATTCTTTCCATCCAAGGAGAAGGGCTAGGCGCAACATGCAAGAGTCATTCGGCTAAGCAAGGGTTTGAGGGGAATTAGGGTTTGGAGGTAAGGTAAGTCTCCAAGATCTTACCATAAACCTTACCCTACTATCCATATGCGCCCAAGCTGTTTCCAAAAGAGCCATCAAGCCATATCAGCCCCAACACTTGCTATGATTAAAGGATGAAGGGGGAGGCGCCTAATGCTTCCTTATGAAGCAACTGAAAGTTCCCTAAAGGAGCGAAACCCTAAAGCATGCGCATATAAAATTTTGCATGGGCGGAATCTAGGGTTTCCTAGGATCGCATGCATGTCATATGATCAACTTAAGAGTTTGTATAGATCAACAGAGAGATCATACCAGTGCCATTTCTTGGATGGCGTCTTGGAAGAAGAGGGCGATGTGGCTCTCCTCCAAAGGTGGCGCACACAAGATGGGTGATCGCCTACTCCTTGTCGATCCTTGTGCTAGCAAGGCTCCAAGGTCTCCTGATCGCGTGAAGGGAGAAGAGATGATCTTTTGCTTGGTCGAATACTTCTCTTGTCGTCAACACTCACACACGAGAGAGAGTCGTCGTGAGCAAGGGGGCGAGAATAGAGAGAGCTCTTCGAACGTGAGGCGTGGTCTCATTTTGAGATCATGGCTTCTAAAAATAGCAAGCCACCACAGGCGATCATGTGTTCACACCAAGTGAACGATCGCAATTTCCTCCCCCTTGAACCATGCGCTCACTTGATGAGCCGGTTCATTTCATTTGGTTCAAGGACCAAATTAAGCCAAGCCTTGATATAGATCACATTAAACCAAAAAGGCTCAAGATCTGACCATTCATCTCTTGATGCTCTTGATCTCACCGATCTAGCATCCAATCTCTCGATCGAAGCTTACCGATCTCAAGCCCTAATCAATCAAACATGATCAGACCAGATCTCACTTACAATCAGAGTTTAAATCCCATTAAACTGAACCAAAACAATTCAGTCCACACGATCTGACTTAAGTAAGCCATATCATCAAATTGTGCGACCCTAAGGGTTTCCTTTAAATGTCGGTAACGATAACTCACGTTATCACGATCAGTGAGGGGTATCTAGCAACACATCACTGTCTCCCGATATAAAGGAAAGAGTCTTCCAAGACTACACCCAAACCACAGCACAAGTGTGAACCCAAGTCACTTGACATATGTGTTTCCTTTGCCACTGGATGTTCTTATTGGACAAGCGTGTCAAGCCTGTAATTCCAATATGATGAGAATGATTAGATTAGATGAAACATAGTCATCTGGGTATGGCAATACACTTTCTCAATCATCTCATACAGGGGGCCCCTATAGAACATCACACTCCAATCAAGGAGACGGCAATCCTATATCTATCACTAGTGCCCTAACATGACACATGTTCATTATCCAAGATAGTCTATAACCATTATGTTTCAAATGATATTGAACTACCTCAAAACAATTGCAATCATCATTTAGAAACACAAGTGATCTCAAGTCAGAGGAAATATGCCACTTGTTCGCATATAAGGATTATTCACATTGTGACAAGCAATTGAATATCCTAAGTAGGGTCTGTCCAGTACATCCAATGTACCCATGAGTCTACATCTTATTCCATGCTCGAAGCATCCTATAAGACTAGAACACATATTAGTCTCAATCATATCAAGGCTGTCTCATGTTCACCAAGATATCTCGACTAAGGACAATACTGCATGTCAGCCAAGCTGAACAGCATTGAGACATTATTCAGAAGTATACATATTGCAGCAGATGATGTAACAACCTGAATAACAACCATTGCCTTTATAAACATAGAGTTTATATACATGATACTGATAGAATCCCAAGGCCTCAAACATTAGCCTCAAGTGCATACCCCAACAATCTCCCACTTGCACTTAATCTAATGGTTGAGAAATCTCAAACCCATATTATTACAGTGCTTCTCATGCTTCTGCTGCGCCAGAGGCTTTGTAAGCGGGTCAGCCAGATTGTCATCTGTATGAACCTTGCAGACTTTGATCTCTCCACGATCAATGATCTCCCGGATCAAGTGAAACCTTCTCTGTATGTGCTTGGACTTCTGGTGCGACCATGGTTCCTTTGCTTGTGCTATTGCTCCAGTGTTATCACAGAAGATAACCAAAGGATCTGCACTCGAAGGAACAACACCAAGTTCCTGAACGAACTTACGAATCCACACTGCCTCCTTGGATGCTTCTGAGGCTGCAACATACTCGGCTTCTGTTGTGGAATCAGCAACAATTGACTGTTTGAAACTTTTCCACACCACTGCCCCTCCATTCAAGCTAAAAACATAGCCTGATTGCGATCGGAAATCATCCTGGTCAGATTGGAATGAGGCGTCAGTATATCCTTCAATACTGAGTTCTTCCTGACCTCCATATATCAAGAACATATCTTTGGTCCTCCGAAGATATTTCAAAATGTTCTTGACCGCAATCCAGTGTGCCTGCCCTGGATTACTTTGGAATCGATTGGTCACGCTTAACCCGTAAGCAACGTCTGGGCGAGTACACAACATCGCATACATAATGGACCCAATAGCCGAAGCATAAGGCGTATTGTCCATTTCATCTTTCTCAGTCTGTGTTTGTGGACACTGACTCTTTGAAAGATTCAGACCATGTCTGACTGGAAGATATCCTCTTTTAGAATTTTCTAAATGGAATCTCTCCAGGACTTTATCGATGTAAGTACTCTGGCACAGCCCGAGAAGCCTCTTTGATCTATCTCTGTAGATCTTCACACCTAACACATAGGCTGCTTCTCCTAAATCTTTCATCTGGAAACATTTTCTTAACCATGCTTTAACCGCATGTAGTTCAGGAATATCGTTTCCAATGATTAAGATATCATCGACGTAGAGGACTAGAAAAGTAATCACGCTCCCACTAAACCTCTTATATACACATGGGTCATCTTCATTCTTGATGAAACCAAATTCACAGATTGATTCATCAAAACGAATATTCCAGCTTCTTGATGCTTGTTTAAGTCCATAAATGGACTTCTTTAATTTGCATATTTTATGACGATCTGATGGATTAGTGAAACCTTCAGGTTGTGTCATATACACATCCTCTTCTAATTTTCCATTAAGAAAAGCGGTCTTCACATCCATCTGCCAGATCTCATAATCATAATATGCCGCTATCGCGAGAATAATCCGAATAGACTTGAACATGGCTACAGGAGAGAATGTTTCATCATAATCTATCCCGTAGATTTGTTTGAAACCTTTCACAACTAGCCTGCCTTTATAGGTAACCACGTTACCATCCATGTCCATCTTCTTCTTGAAGATCCACTTACAGCCTATAGGGATTACTCCTGGAGGCGGATCAACCAAATCCCAAACTTGGTTATCTGACATGGAGTCCATCTCGGCTCGCATAGCTTCAAGCCATCTCGCTGATTCCGGTCCACTGACCGCATCCGCATAAGTGAGGGGTTCATCATCAATGATGTAGACTCCGTCATAGCGCTCAGGCTGTCGACGGATCCTTCCCGATCTTCGCGGTTCCCGTGATATCTGAGCCTCAGGTTGTTCAGTAACCTGATCTACTAGCTCAGGCTCATCCAACTGTACTTGACTACTTTGTCCTTCTTCTGGATTCTCATCCAGCTTTATTTCTCTCCCACTGGCCTCTTGCAGAAGAAATTCCTTCTCAAGATAAATAGCCGTCCGAGCAACAAATACTTTGTTCTCTTTGGGATCGTAGAAATAATAACCCTTAGTTTCCTTAGGGTAACCGACAAAGATACATTTCTCAGATCTGCTCTCTAGTTTCCCAGAGGCGAGCTTTTTGACATAAGCCTCGTAACCCCAGATCTTAATAAATGTCAAGCTCAGCTGTTTCCCATACCATAACTCATATGGAGTCTTTGAAACGGCCTTGGATGGCACTCGGTTTAGTACCTTTGCAGCTGTTTCCAGTGCAAATCCCCAAAAGGAGTAAGGTAGAGTAGCCTGACTCATCATAGAACGAACCATATCCAGTAAAGTTCTATTTCTCCTCTCGGACACACCATTCCATTGCGGTGTTCCTAGCGGAGTGAGCTGTGAGATAATCCCACACTCCTTCAGATAGTCAGTAAACTCATGACTCAAGTATTCTCCACCTCGATCTGAACGAAGTGCCTTGATATTTCGGCCTAGCTGATTTTGTACTTCATTTTTGAACTCTTTGAACTTGTCAAAAGATTCACTCTTATGTCTCATTAGATAGACATAACCATACCTACTGAAATCATCAGTAAAGGTAATGAAGTATGAATAGCTACCTCTGGCATGTTTACTAAATGGCCCACACACATCACTGTGAATGAGGTCAAGTAAACCTGAAGCCCTTTGACCTTTGTTGGAAAAAGGAGACTTCGTCATTTTGCCCATCAAACAAGCTTTGCATGTATCAAGCTCCTCATAGGAGAATGATCCCAGCAGTCCATGGTCATGCAACCGCTTAATGCGCTTCTTGTTAATATGGCCTAAACGACTATGCCATAGCAAGGTGCTGTCATCAGCATACTTGGCTTTCTTAATATCAATTTGTTGTATAGAACATTCCATGTCCAACATGAATAACCCATTGTTAATTGACCCAGTAGCATAAACAATATTATCAAAAGAAATATAACACTTTGAAATCTTGCATTCAAAGGAAAACCCTTTCCTGACAAGAGCAGGAATAGAGATAATATTCTTAGTTATGCTCGGTACAAAATAACAATTGTCCAGTTCTAATACAAGACCAGATGGTAAAGAGATGTGATAAACTCCTACAGCAACAGCAGCAACCCGTGCCCCGTTTCCTACTCGTAGGTCCACCTCATGCTGTCCCACCTGTCTTCTTCTCTTGAGTTCCTGTACATTTGAACAAATGTGAACTCCACATGCAGTGTCCAACACCCATGAAATAGAAGAAGAAACCATGACTTCAGTCACGTAAATACCTGAGCCAGAAGCGAAAGAGTTGCTTCCCTTCTTATCTCCTTGGAGCGCTTTACAGTCCTTTTTCCAGTGACCTAGCTGGCCACAATGGAAACATCTGTATTCCTTCGACCGCTTTACTTTTTGCTTCAGAGCCTTGTTGTAGCTCTTGACAGGGGCTTTGCCCTTCTTCCCCTTCTTCTTGTTCCTAGAAGGAACCATGAGGACAGAGGATGAAGGCGTTCCCTTCTCACGAGACTGAGTCTGCTCAGTTGTCAAGAGCATATTCAGTAACTCTGCAGGCGTACAGTCGATCTTGTTCATATTAAAATTAATGATGAATGGATCGAAAGAGGCCGGGAGAGACTACAGGATGATGTCTATAACAAGCTCCTGATTGATGGTGTGTCCCAGTTTCTCTAGAGCCTCCTTGTACCCAATCATCTTGAGTACGTGAGCTCCCACTGGACTCCCTTCAGTCAGTTTGCTCTGAAAGAAAAGTTTAGTCAAATTATAGCGTTCAGTCCTTGCCTGTGCAGCATACAGCAACTTAAGATTTGCTATTATTTCAATAACAGATAAATCCTCATGCTGACGTTGCAGCTGTGGCGTCATAGACGCTAGCATAAGGCAAGCGACGTCAATGCTATCATTGACATGCTTTTCATAAGCATCCCGAACCGCCCTTGCGGCGTTCGGATCGGGTTGAGGCGGTATAGCCGTCTCGAGGACATACAGTTTCCTCTCAGCCTTAAGAACAATCTTAAGGTGTCCGTACCAGTCTGAGAAGTTTGGCCCAGCAAACTTCTCCCTTTCCAGTAGGGATCGCACATTGAAGGCTGTGGTGTTCGTTGCTGCAGTAATCTACAACAATGCAAGAACAGCAAGGTCAGTATCAATGTTAGAATCAATTCAGGACTTAAGAATGATTCTTTTCTCACTATTTTATCTGGCTGAAAAATCCAGCAAAACAGCCCGAAAGAGTGAAACTCTTTTAGTGAGATGGGATCCAGATTTCATACTTGGTCTCCGCGTCCCGCTCAGGCGAGATAAGATGTACAGAGAGTACAAGCATTAATTTCTGGTAGGCAATCCCTGCCAATCGCCAACCCGTGCGATTCCCCTTCATCTGGGCAATCCAGCAGACTGTGCCAACTGAGTTGGTACAACACAGTCTCTGATCCCACAGATGGTTGCCTCCATATGGCTACCATATGCTTAATATGTAGCCTACATGGTCAAGCTGACCCGACCTACTCCCTGGACCACCACGTGCTATGCTGAGCAACGAGAAGCGATAAATCCCTTCTCTGTAACACGCAGGTGTAATCACACACCGTCTGAAGATAGATGGGCGTGCCCACTGAGTGGGTACAACACGGCCCCAACGATAGTCAGAACAGTGAGGTTTCGCGTCAGAAGGCTATCGTGCTTGATATGTAACGTTGGATTTTAACGGTCCTTTTATCTTCTTACTATCATTCAAACCCTATGGTGATAGCAGAAGAATAAATCATGCAGTTATTAAATTACTTAAACAGTAAATTAAAAGCATGATGATCTTATGTGGTAAAAGCCCATTAAGCCTAAATAAGACCTTAATTAACTTAAGTCTTCACTTGAGCTCTTCTTGGGTCTTTTGCATTTCCTCTGGCCCAACCCGGGCCCAAGCGCCCACTGCAGCTCAGGTGCGCCCACCAGGTAAAATGCGCATGTCCTAGAGTCGAACCCTAGACCTCCCACTGGTGAAGCCACTTGCTGCATGCGCCTCTGCCATGTGTGCTCTGTGCTCATGTCTGATTAAATTACAATTTAATCTATCTAGACACGATTGACTCGCAGGTCAATTACATTTTATAAATTAATTAAAAATGTGATGCGCAGATCATAATAATAATTTACAATAATACATCCAGGCACGCAGGCCCCAGCACAGCACACATTAAATTGGGCAGCCCACATAAGATTAAATAAACAATCATTCATGATATACAAACAACATGTGATCCAATCAAGAAAATAAAATTTTCGAAAAACCCATTGGCTTCATTTTATTTCCTTATGTGCCCTACTACCTTACAACGGTCCATTAATGTAACATCCCGTTATCTTAACCCCAAACAAGCAACACAATTCATGAAAGAAACAGGATGTTATCATACAAGATCGATACATATGCTAGGTAAAACCCCGTTCAGGAAACCCGATCTGAAGATTTTCGAAAATTCCATACATATAAATCTCCACAAAAACACAATTTCATAAAGGTACCTGCCACCACGCAGTCCTTGCACTAGACATATGCAAGTTACAGGTATATCAAAACCGATTACAAGAATACACCACAAACCGAAATTCAAAACAAAATCACAAAATCGATTTTATAAACTCATACCAAACACCGAAACCAGGCTGAAGCCCGCGGTGACACAAAAATCAAACTCATTTAACAGCCACAATCTGACATCACAAGTTCACATAGTTCACATGGTTCACATAGCTCATATCATTCATATAGTTCGGCCACAACCGGCCCCAAATAATTAAGCACAAAAGTTCTTAAACAGCAAACTAGCGATATCCATGCCAATGCTAACTCAAGAAATGCGCCCCTGCTCTATGCCTGAAAATAGTGAGGGGTGAGCTACACAGCCCAGTGAGTGGATAGTCTAAATCGACCATCCATGACATACACTCAAAAATATAGACAGATTATTTTAAAAATCTTTAACAGGAACATTATGTCAACATATAACAACATAAAGAAAACAGAAGTCATATAAACAGTCAGATGTACACACCAACATATAACAAACTCAGGTTCTAGAGTTATACTCTAAACCAACTCAGATGTACACACCAACACTTAATTAACCTAGTTGTCCAGCATATTCAGTAGTGACCATTATGGTCTAACCCGGCTTTGGCCTAAGCACTGGGAGACTGCAAAATTTCATGCAACATATAAACATGGACAGTGAGTAGAATCAAGAGGTGGCCCCCGCTAGGTCACGACGTGGCACTTTGCTCTAAAACACCCCATAACACATCGATGGATAGTGTGTAGATTCAAGAGGTGGCCCCCGCCGGGTCACGACGTGGCACTTTGCTCTACGACACCCCATATCACAAAAAGAGTGATGACATCAAGAGGTGGCCCCTGTCCGACCAAGACATGGCACTTTGCGTCAAAACCCGTTCTCCCAAAAGGTTCCTACTGGACAACAGACACATCTTATATCTTATTTCACAACGGTGGACTTCTAAGTGTCAACTAGACTCTAGGATAGTCATCACAATAATCATATCGGGCAGGCTGAACATCAACCCCCATCACAATAATCATAACAGGTAGGCTGAACATCAACCCCCTCACATATCACAATACAGGGCTGAAATCTCAAACCCTTAACATATTACACATACTATCCCCTTGAGTACACAGTCACACTTAGCCTTAGTCCTACCCATCACATAACACATAATATTCTAAATTCCCATAACCACATAATATTCCAAAAATCACAAATCACATAATATTCAAAAACCACATAAACTTCATAAAAATCACATTGTAGTGTAGTCCTTAGGTTTCATGCTGATTAATTCAGTCTAACCTTGCTAAATTATCACCCAATGTTCTCAAACATGAATACATGGTCTTAGATAAATAAACATGAGTTTTATAACATTATTAGCATTTATCAAGCATCCATAAAATCGACATATAGCATTTATCAAGCATACATAAAAATCAACATAAAATTAAACATAAAATTAAAACATGTATTCATACAATTGCTTTACAAATCACTACATGTAACCCACGGTTAACATAACATATTATCTACTAAATTTTAAACCTTAGTTAACATGAATATCATGCTCAAAATCATTGGTTTAAAACTTCCTAAATTCCATAAATTAATACCTTAAATTTCACATTACAAACTTTCGGTTTTCATAAAACAAACATCAAGATTTCGGTTGAAAGTTTTCATAAAACAATCATCAAGATTTCGGTTTCATAATTAACATCAAAATTTCAGTTTTCATAAATAATTATCAAGATTTCGAGTCTCATAATTATTATCAAGAATTCGGTTTTCATGGAGAAATACCCTAAATTCAGTTTTCATGAAGATAAGAAATATCTTGCATTCGGTTTTCATGGAGAAATACCCTAAATTCAGTTTTCATGAAGAAGCATCTTAAATTCGGTTTTCATGGTAGATACACTTTGCAAAATTTCGATTTTAACATGGTAAATTTCTCAAGAAATCCAATATATCATTTAACACAAATACAACCAAATTGATAAATCTAATAAGACACTCCACTCACCTCAACCGAGAATACCAAGATGAAGATCCTCCACAAAATTCGTCTAAGAGCTTTGAAATGATCCTAGGAAGACGCCAACAATGGACAATAAACACCTCCAAACACCAAAGACGCCGACCAAAGGAAGAAAGGAAGAGGAAGGAGAAAATCACCCAAGAACTCTTCAAGAATCGCCAACTTCTTCAAGCCGTCGCCCAATGTTTTTCTCCAAGCCAAAAAAAACCGCCTATTCTCTACCCTAGCCGAAATCACTAACTTAAAGTTTAAATTTCGGTTTTTAATGTTTAACCCGCTAACCAATTAATTCAAAAGGGTTTAACCCATTTAACTAATAAATTTGAATTTTAAACCCAATTAGCGCAAACCCAATAACTCATACTTTAAGTGAAAATCCAATAAGGGTTAAACTAACATCCAATAAGCTAGTTAACTAATTAAATTTAACATCCATTAAGCTAATTAACGACCAACAAAATTAACAACCAATAATCTCTAATTTAATTAACTATAAATTAACAACCAAAAATCTCTAGTTAATTAACTATTAATTAACAACCAAAAATCTCTAGTTAATTAACTATAAATTAACAACCAATACATAGAAAAATATCACAGTCAGTAATTTTATTTAAATCATGAACACAATATCACAGCCAACGAGTTTATTTAAATCAAAAATAATGCTTACCAGGACTTAAGATCCTTGGATCTTACATCCCTCCCTCCTTATAAAGCTTTAGTCCTCTAAAGCTCAGCATCCATATCATCAAAGAGATAAGCATAAAATTTCCTCATATCAGCTTCAGTCTCCCAAGTTGCCTCCTCAACCGACTGATTTCCCCAGATAACCTTTACCAAAGATATAGTCTTGTTCCTCAGAACTTTATCCTTTCTATCCACAATCCGGAGAGGTCTTTCCTCAAAAGTCAAATCACTCTGAATCTGAAGAGGTTCCAATTCCAATACATGAGATGGATCAGGATGATATTTCCTCAAAACAGAAACATGGAACACATTATGCACATGATCCATAGCAGGAGGTAAAGCTAACCGGTAAGCCACTGGACCAATTCTCTCAATAATGTCAAAAGGGCCTACAAACCTAGGGCTCAACTTGCCCTTTTTGCCAAACCTCATAACACTCTTAGTAGGTGACACCTTTAAGAAAACATGATCCCCTACCATAAACTCCAGGGAACGACGACGGTCATCAGCATAACTCTTCTGTCTGTCCCGAGCAATCTTCAATTTATCCTGAATCTCTCTGACCTTATCAGTAGTCTCCTGTACTGCATCAGATCTCAAAATCATTCTGTCACCAGTTTCCTCCCAACACAAGGGAGTCCTACACCTTCTCCCATACAAAGCCTCATATGGAGCCATCTGAATACTGGAGTGGAAGCTATTATTATAAGTGAACTCTATCAAAGATAGATCCCGGTTCCACTCAGAACTCCAATCAACCACATAAGCTCTCAACAAGTCTTCTAGAGTCTGTATAGTACGCTCCGTCTGGCCATCAGACTGAGGATGGTATGCTGTACTAAAACTCAACTTAGTACCCAAACCCTCCTGTAAACTCTTCCAAAATCTGGACAAAAACCGAGAGTCCCTATCAGACACAATATCAACCGGCACTCCATGCAGTCTGACTATCTCATCAATGTATAATCTAGCCAGCCTCTCTAAAGGATAAGTCATCTTGATCGGGAGAAAATGGGCTGATTTAGTGAGTCTATCAACGATCACCCAAATAGCATCATGACCCAATCTGGTTCTAGGCAAACCACACACAAAATCCATACTGATGCATTCCCACTTCCACTCAGGAATAGGAAGGGGCTGCAACAAACCACCAGGCTTCTGGTGTTTAGCCTTTACAGTCTGACAAGTTAAACACCTAGAGACAAAATCGATTACCTCTTTCTTCATACCCGGCCACCAAAAATTTTTCTTGAGGTCCTGATACATTTTAGTCACGCCAGGATGTAGAATATATTTGGAGTTATGGCTGTCCTCCAATATTTCTTTCCTCAAGCTCGGTTCCTCAGGGACACATACCCTTCCACGAAACCGAAGAATACCATCATCAGACAAGCTAAAATCCTGAACTGCGCCATCAACCAGACTATCCCTGATCTGAACTAATTTCGGATCCATAGACTGCTGATCTCTGATCTTCTGCAACAAAGCAGACTGTACTCTGAGAAAGGCCACATAACCCGACTGAACTCTAGGAGAAACACTGATCCTGAGATCGCTGAACTCCTGCAGTAACCGCCACTCACTGACTCGTAATGCAGCTACTGAAGTAACTGGATGTCTGCTCAGTGCATCCGCCACTACATTGGCCTTTCCAGCTTGATACTGAATAGAGAAGTCATAGTCTTTGATCAACTCCATCCATCTTCTCTGTCTCATGTTCAACTCCTTCTGAGTGAAGATATACTTGAGACTCTGGTGATCAGTGAACAGATCGAACTCCTGACCCAGTAAATAGTGGCGCCATATCTTCAAAGCAAAGACCACGGCCGCCAACTCTAAATCATGAGTAGGGTAGTTCAATTCATACTCCTTCAGTTGTCTCGAAGCATAGGCTACTACAGAACCCTTCTGCATCAAGACACAACCCAACCCTTTGCCTGAAGCATCCGTATAAACAGTAAACCTTTCCCCATCACTAGGAATAATGAGGATCGGTGTACTAGTCAACCTTCTCTTCAGCTCTTGAAAGCTTTCTTCACACTTGTCATCCCAAATAAATTTGGCCTCCTTTCTGGTCAATTTAGTTAAAGGACCCGCCAGCTTGGAGAATCCCTCAACAAACCTCCGGTAGTAACCTGCTAAACCCAGGAAACTTCTGATCTCAGTAGCACTAGTCGGTCTTCCCCAATTGAGGATAGCTTGCACTTTAACTGGATCCACAGACACCCCTTGACCAGAAATCACATGCCCAAGGAAACTGATCTTCTCTAGCTAGAACTCACACTTACTAGCCTTGGCATATAATCGGTTCTTCCTCAGAACCTCCAGCACTCTGCGCAAGTCACTGACATGATCTAAAGTAGTCCGTGAGTATACCAAAATATCGTCTATAAAGACTACCACACAAGAGTCAAGCAATTCATGGAATACCCTATTCATCAAATCCATGAAGACAGCAGGTGCATTCGTCAGTCCAAAAAGCATAACTAAAAATTCAAAATGCCCATACCTGGTCCTGAAAGCAGTCTTAAATATATCCTCATCCTTGACTCTAAGCTGGTAATACCCTGATCTCAGATCAATCTTAGAGAACACTGTAGCTCCCTGTAATTGATCAAACAGATCATCAATTCTGGGAAGAGGATACTTATTCTTGATAGTCACTTGGTTCAATTGCCTGTAGTCTATACACATCCTCAGGGTTCCATCTTTCTTCTTTACAAACAGCACTGGCGCTCCCCAGGGAGAAGCACTAGGCCGAATGTACCCTTTCTCTAGCAATTCCTCCAGTTGTTTCTTAAGCTCAGCCAGCTCTGAGGTAGCCATGCGATAAGGAGCTCTGGAGATAGGTGCCGTACCTGGCGCCAACTCAATGCCAAACTCCACTTCTCTAATTGGTGGCAAGCCTGAAAATTCCTCAGAGAACACATCAGGAAACTCTTTCACCACCGCCATCTGAGTTAAATTAGGAGTAGAATCATCCTGCACCTTAACATGCGTAAGGTAACCCTTGCATCCACTAGCAAGTAACTTCCTGGCCTGCAGGAAAGATATTACATGCGGTCCTTGGTCTGACACTAGACCTCTCACAAAAATCCTACTCCCATCTAGCAGATTTAAAGTGATTACTTTCTCAAAGCAATCCACAGTAGCATGATGTGAGGATAACCAAGCCATACCTAGGATGACATCATAATCTTGCATGTCTAAGAGGATTAGATCTACCAGAAACTCATAACCCTCTACATGCACTACACAATTAGCACAAACAGTATCTGTAGACAATGATTTTCCTAAGGGAGTACTCACAGACACAACATAGTCTAGCATCTTAGGTACAACAGGTAAACATGCAGCAAACTTAACAGATACAAAAGAAAAATTTGCACCAGGGTCAAATAGAATGCGAGCTAACTGATCGAATACAAATAAGGTACCTTCCACGACGGATCGGGAAGCTCGTGTATCCTTCTCAGCCACAGCATAAACTCTAGTCTGGACTGTAGGCTTATCTGCGCCTCTCTGCTGCATCTCAGGTTCTTTACAGTCCTTGACCATGTGTCCAGGTTTCTTACACCTGAAGCATACACCATTCCTCTTATGACAGTCCTTCACCAGATGTCCCTTGATCCCACAATAATTACAAGTCCTATCCTCTGTGATACTGTTCTTTACATCTCTGACATCTCTGAACTGCTGCGGTGCATCTCTGGACTGCTGCGGTGCCTTGTAAGAGTAAGGCTTATACCTGCTCTTTTTGTAATCCTTATGTTTAGGGTACTTCTTACCCTTGCCGCCACTACCATACTGAGGAACCGCCGCCTCAGCTGCAGGAACCACTGTCACGGCAACATGAGAACTCCTCTCAGCTATGTATCTCTCAATGGTGCGTGCTCGCCCAACAGTCTCAACACAGGTCTCCAAGTGCTGAGCACCAACCTGCTCTCTAATGTCCCATCTGAGACCTCTGAGAAACTTAGTAGCTCTCCTCTTTTCAGTGTTTATCAGGTGAGGGGCATACTTTCCCAACTTAGTGAACTGCAATTCATACTGGTCCACTGTCATATCACCCTGCTCCAGGTGAATAAATGCCACCTCTCGGTCCTCCACCAAGCTATCAGGGAAGTACTTCTCGTTAAATCGAGACAAGAAGTAAGGCCAATCTACAGTCTCATGTCTTTCTTCGGCAAGTCTCACCACGCCCTTCCACCACTCATCTGCGTCCCCACGCATCATATAGGTGGTCAGACATAACTTATCCTCATCTGAGCAGCGCATGACTTGGAAAATCTTTTCCAAGCACAACTGCCAGTTCTCAGCAGTACTGGATTCTGAGCCCCCATAAAAAGAACTAGGACCCAGTTTCTGGAATTCACTCACAAGTGAAGCATAGCGCCTGTGAGCGCCCTCCTGAGAGTCATCCCCCATCACCCGAGTAGTAGTCTGGGGTCTCTCTTGAGTCAACTGCTGCAAGAGCTGCTGTTGCGCCTCTTGATGCTGAGTCTGTTGCTGCTGCAGCATCTGAGCTTGCCTCTCTATCATGGCACCTTGTTGCTGTACCATGCCAGTCAGAGCCTCAATAGTTCTCGTGAGGTTCGAAGGCTGCTCATCCTCGCCACTAGCATTTCCTCTGGTTCGCACCATCTTAAATTCCTACACACACATACCATAGTCAGGAAAACAAACATAAACCTATCAGGTGTCTAGCAATACACAAACATGTTTTCCCCCCGAACTAAGTTTTAGCTAGCCAACTCCTCTGATACCATTCTGTAACATCCCGTTATCTTAACCCCAAACAAGCAACACAATTCATGAAAGAAACAGGATGTTATCATACAAGATCGATACATATGCTAGGTAAAACCCCGTTCAGGAAACCCGATCTGAAAATTTCAAAAATTCCATACATATAAATCTCCACAAAAACACAATTTCATAAAGGTACCTGCCACCACGCATTCCTTGCACTAGACATATGCAAGTTACAGGTATATCAAAACCGATTACAAGAATACACCACAAACCGAAATTCAAAACAAAATCACAAAATCGATTTTATAAACTCATACCAAACACCGAAACCAGGCTGAAGCCCGCGGTGACACAAAAATCAAACTCATTTAACAGCCACAATCTGACATCACAAGTTCACATAGTTCACATGGTTCACATAGCTCATATCATTCATATAGTTTGGCCACAACCGGCCCCAAATAATTAAGCACAAAAGTTCTTAAACAGCAAACTAGCGATATCCATGCCAATGCTAACTCAAGAAATGCGCCCCTGCTCTATGCCTGAAAATAGTGAGGGGTGAGCTACACAGCCCAGTGAGTGGATAGTCTAAATCGACCATCCATGACATACACTCAAAAATATAGACAGATTATTTTAAAAATCTTTAACAGGAACATTATGTCAACATATAACAACATAAAGAAAACAGAAGTCATATAAACAGTCAGATGTACACACCAACATATAACAAACTCAGGTTCTAGAGTTATACTCTAAACCAACTCAGATGTACACACCAACACTTAATTAACCTAGTTGTCCAGCATATTCAGTAGTGACCATTATGGTCTAACCCGGCTTTGGCCTAAGCACTGGGAGACTGCAAAATTTCATGCAACATATAAACATGGACAGTGAGTAGAATCAAGAGGTGGCCCCCGCCAGGTCACGACGTGGCACTTTGCTCTAAAACACCCCATAACACATCGATGGATAGTGTGTAGATTCAAGAGGTGGCCCCCGCCGGGTCACGACGTGGCACTTTGCTCTACGACACCCCATATCACAAAAAGAGTGATGACATCAAGAGGTGGCCCCTATCCGACCAAGACATGGCACTTTGCGTCAAAACCCGTTCTCCCAAAAGGTTCCTACTGGACAACAGACACATCTTATATCTTATTTCACAACGGTGGACTTCTAAGTGTCAACTAGACTCTAGGATAGTCATCACAATAATCATATCGGGCAGGCTGAACATCAACCCCCATCACAATAATCATAACAGGTAGGCTGAACATCAACCCCCTCACATATCACAATACAGGGCTGAAATCTCAAACCCTTAACATATTACACATACTATCCCCTTGAGTACACAGTCACACTTAGCCTTAGTCCTACCCATCACATAACACATAATATTCTAAATTCCCATAACCACATAATATTCCAAAAATCACAAATCACATAATATTCAAAAACCACATAAACTTCATAAAAATCACATTGTAGTGTAGTCCTTAGGTTTCATGCTGATTAATTCAGTCTAACCTTGCTAAATTATCACCCAATGTTCTCAAACATGAATACATGGTCTTAGATAAATAAACATGAGTTTTATAACATTATTAGCATTTATCAAGCATCCATAAAATCGACATATAGCATTTATCAAGCATACATAAAAATCAACATAAAATTAAACATAAAATTAAAACATGTATTCATACAATTGCTTTACAAATCACTACATGTAACCCACGGTTAACATAACATATTATCTACTAAATTTTAAACCTTAGTTAACATGAATATCATGCTCAAAATCATTGGTTTAAAACTTCCTAAATTCCATAAATTAATACCTTAAATTTCACATTACAAACTTTCGGTTTTCATAAAACAAACATCAAGATTTCGGTTGAAAGTTTTCATAAAACAATCATCAAGATTTCGGTTTCATAATTAACATCAAAATTTCAGTTTTCATAAATAATTATCAAGATTTCGAGTCTCATAATTATTATCAAGAATTCGGTTTTCATGGAGAAATACCCTAAATTCAGTTTTCATGAAGATAAGAAATATCTTGCATTCGGTTTTCATGGAGAAATACCCTAAATTCAGTTTTCATGAAGAAGCATCTTAAATTCGGTTTTCATGGTAGATACACTTTGCAAAATTTCGATTTTAACATGGTAAATTTCTCAAAAAATCCAATATATCATTTAACACAAATACAACCAAATTGATAAATCTAATAAGACACTCCACTCACCTCAACCGAGAATACCAAGATGAAGATCCTCCACAAAATTCGTCTAAGAGCTTTGAAATGATCCTAGGAAGACGCCAACAATGGACAATAAACGCCTCCAAACACCAAAGACGCCGACCAAAGGAAGAAAGGAAGAGGAAGGAGAAAATCACCCAAGAACTCTTCAAGAATCGCCAACTTCTTCAAGCCGTCGCCCAATGTTTTTCTCCAAGCCAAAAAAACCCGCCTATTCTCTACCCTAGCCGAAATCACTAACTTAAAGTTTAAATTTCGGTTTTTAATGTTTAACCCGCTAACCAATTAATTCAAAAGGGTTTAACCCATTTAACTAATAAATTTGAATTTTAAACCCAATTAGCGCAAACCCAATAACTCATACTTTAAGTGAAAATCCAATAAGGGTTAAACTAACATCCAATAAGCTAGTTAACTAATTAAATTTAACATCCATTAAGCTAATTAACGACCAACAAAATTAACAACCAATAATCTCTAATTTAATTAACTATAAATTAACAACCAAAAATCTCTAGTTAATTAACTATTAATTAACAACCAAAAATCTCTAGTTAATTAACTATAAATTAACAACCAATACATAGAAAAATATCACAGTCAGTAATTTTATTTAAATCATGAACACAATATCACAGCCAACGAGTTTATTTAAATCAAAAATAATGCTTACCAGGACTTAAGATCCTTGGATCTTACAATTAATAGGGATCCACTCATCAGACCTAGTCAGACCCACTGCCCTTGCATGCACCAAGTCATAACCGACTTGAGTCGACCTAACGGCCAACAATGCATGCCTTAAGGGCTGAACGTCCCTCATGAGTTTAGGCAAGCGGGTGTGACCCCGGGCCTTAATCATGAGCGTTCAATGGTTGTCTCAAACAGACATCGCTACACGCCTTTCTGCAGTCGACCAATAGCCATCACATGCTTGCGCATAGGTGCCATATGGTCGACCCATCTAGGCTGTCAGATGGTCTGATCAGACAGTTGGGTCTAAACTGGATGATGACTTCAACCCTAATAACCCGTCTAAGTTTTTACAGCAGGCGCTTATAGATCTTGTGAGGAGCGCGCAATTAAGTTTTGAGAAAACTACAACAAGCGCCAACTTGCATGCATGCGTCAATGTAAAACATACATGAAATTTACGCATGCTCTTGTAGATCTACTATTAGGCGCAAACATGGATCACAATAAGCAATCATATGAAACATACAAGGAACTAGCTCTGATACCAATTGAAAGTTCCTTAAAGGGGCGAAACCCTAAAGCATGCGCATATAAAATTTTGCATGGGCGGAATCTAGGGTTTCCTAGGATCGCATGCATGTCATATGATCAACTTAAGAGTTTGTATAGATCAACAGAGAGATCATAACAGTGCCATTTCTTGGATGGCGTCTTGGAAGAAGAGGGCGATGTGGCTCTCCTCCAAAGGTGGCGCACACAAGATGGGTGATCGCCTACTCCTTGTCGATCCTTGTGCTAGCAAGGCTCCAAGGTCTCCTGATCGCGTGAAGGGAGAAGAGATGATCTTTTGCTTGGTTGAATCCTTCTCTTGTCGTCAACACTCACACACGAGAGAGAGTCGTCGTGAGCAAGGGGGCGAGAATAGAGAGAGCTCTTCGAACGTGAGGCGTGGTCTCATTTTGAGATCATGGCTTCTAAAAATAGCAAGCCACCACATGCGATCATGTGTTCACACCAAGTGAACGATCGCAATTTCCTCCCCCTTGAACCATGCGCTCACTTGATGAGCCGGTTCATTTCATTTGGTTCAAGGACCAAATTAAGCCAAGCCTTGATACAGATCACATTAAACCAAAAAGGCTCAAGATCTGACCATTCATCTCTTGATGCTCTTGATCTCACCGATCTAGCATCCAATCTCTCGATCGAAGCTTACCGATCTCAAGCCCTAATCAATCAAACATGATCAGACCAGATCTCACTTACAATCAGAGTTTAAATCCCCTTAAACTGAACCAAAACAATTCAGTCCACACGATCTGACTTAAGTAAGCCATATCATCAAATTGTGCGACCCTAAGGGTTTCCTTTAAATGTCGGTAACGATAACTCACGTTATCACGATCAGTGAGGGGTATCTAGCAACACATCACTGTCTCCCGATATAAAGGAAAGAGTCTTCCAAGACTACACCCAAACCACAGCACAAGTGTGAACCCAAGTCACTTGACATATGTGTTTCCTTTGACACTGGATGTTCTTATTGGACAAGCGTGTCAAGCCTGTAATTCCAATATGATGAGAATGATTAGATCAGATGAAACATAGTCATCTGGGTATGGCCATACACTTTCTCAATCATCTCATACAGGGGGCCCCTATAGAACATCACACTCCAATCAAGGAGACGGCAATCCTATATCTATCACTAGTGCCCTAACATGACTCATGTTCATTATCCAAGATAGTCTATAACTATTATGTTTCAAATGATATTGAACTACCTCAAAACAATGCCAATCATCATTTAGAAACACAAGTGATCTCAAGTCAGAGGAAATATGCCACTTGTTCGCATATAAGGATTATTCACATTGTGACAAGCAATTGAATATCCTAAGTAGGGTCTGTCCAGTACATCCAATGTACCCATGAGTCTACATCTTATTCCATGCTCGAAGCATCCTATAAGACTAGAACACATATTAGTCTCAATCATATCAAGGCTGTCTCATGTTCACCAAGATATCTCGACTAAGGACAATACTGCATGTCAGCCAAGCTGAACAGCATTGAGACATTATTCAGAAGTATACATATTGCAGCAGATGATGTAACAACCTGAATAACAACCATTGCCTTTATAAACATAGAGTTTATATACATGATACTGATAGAATCCCAAGGCCTCAAACATTAGCCTCAAGGGCATACCCCAACAGCAACTTGCGCCCACTTCACCCCATTATGCCCTTGGCGCCAATGGGGTGAAACTCTTCCCCATTATACCCTTTTAGCCTCTAATCTCTTCATGACAACTTACTATTGGGCCTCATTGGATAATGAGTTAGCCCAAACTTCATTGCATGGGTTGATTAAGCCATTGGATCCAATCCAATGCAACCCTAATCCAAATGTGACCAATCTAGGTCAATTTCGGGTCAACCTGCCAAAAATAAAGTTTGGCTCCAATAACTTTCTTCCAACTCATCAGGCCCATTGGTGCTGATGAAATCTTCCAAATTGATCCAAGTTATCCAATAACTTGATCATAAGGCTTCTGATTAAAGCAACGTCAAGAGTCTATTGCGTGTGACCCCGTAGGATCCATATGACGATGGCAATGATGTAAACATCATAAGTAGTTAGGGGTATCTAGCAACACATCACTACTACCCATGTCATAGGACTTAAGTCATTATGGCAACAACTCCTAACAAGCAACGAGGATTCCCATTGCATTATAGATCCCTTTGCCTAAACTGATAACCTGCCATTGGATTAGTCTCAAGTTTATCAATCCAATACATTGGTCATGACTCAACAAGTGTGGCCACACATTCCTGTCATGCACCAATAAGGTGGGGCGCCCCCGAGTGGATATCATGCTTCCAATAAGGAAGGGGCAAATCCTACTATTGGTCATCCATGTCTCTACATGACTTATGACAAGCCCAATGTCAGTCGTTTTTGTCTCCCAATTACGGAGAGACGTAAGACTGTATCAAAGCATACCCATCATCAAATCTAGACATGAATACCTCAAGTCTAAGGATCAATGCAAACCTCTTGCATGTGAGATTGACTTGTTGACTAGACAAGTCAATGCTCACGGTGGATCACTCCAGTGCATCCAATGCACCTATATGTCTGCGTTACTGTGCCCCGCATCTAACCAACCCATACACCAGTCTCACATGTACCAAAGCTGTCCCATATCTGCTATGGTACCTTGTCTGGGGATAGCTTATGAGAATGGATCCAATCCAAACTCCTGAGACATTATATATGCAACTCAATACATTAACGCAGGTAGAGAAGTCTGCATAATAACGACCATGCCTCTATATAGAATAATAATTCGATCAAAGTACATTCAAACAATGCATGACCATGTCCATACATTGGTCTGCAGGGCATATACACCAACATGGTGTATTTTCCTAAAACTTCTTTTCCTTTGATTTTTGATCTTCAGAAACAATGGAATATTCTATTTTTTTCACCATGTTAGCTTAAACATTCTTTGGGACATGGGGGAGTAATTCCCTTTGATTTTCTTAATGACTAGATACTTTTTGCTTTCATCATGATTATTCTACTTTGATAATTTTACCTATGCGATTATTGCTCTAAGATTCTCCTTAGTTTACTTTTTGTCATCATAATTTAGAGTTTTCACAATAAGGACCGAAAGGTGATTTGCTTGAGAACTTGGAACCCTAAAATTGATTAATAGGAACTCACTGTAAGAAATTAGGTTAAGTTCTTATTTCTTTATTTTAGTAGTTTAAATTGCCATGATGATAATTATGAACCTAGGATTGAGTTATTGTGTCAAACGTGGAGATCTTGAACGAACGTGAGGATCAGAACGTTGGAGAACGATAGATAGAACTTGTGTTGAGACTCGGATGCACGAAAGTGATCCTTGAGTTTCCACTTGAGGCGATCAACTTAGAACTCGGATGCACGAAAGTGATCCTCGAGTTCTTTGTTTGATGATTTACTTATCATTAGCCTGGGATAAATCTTGCACGAAATCGAAGATTGCTCTCTGCATGGTTATCTGCAGAAAGTGTGTTAATCTCTTTACAAAGTAAATTATGCCTTTATCATAATTGAATTTGATTGATGAATATCCTTATATATCTAGTCATAAAAATTAAAGTGAATGAAACCCTAGTCCCAGTTTCTCTCTGATAGTATTTTCCCGTGTGTTTTCGATCTTTACTTTGCTTTTATTCGATTTCCTGGATAGGAAGAATCAATTATTTGGTACTTGACAACATAGGTCCCTGTGGATTTGATACTTTCTTTATTACTTCGAGTATCCGTGTACTTGCGGACACTTCAAGTTTAGGGACAACAAGTTTTTGGAGCCATGTCAGGGAGTGACAAAAGTCCCTGTATGCCAACACTTAGGGCCTCGACACCTGAAATTAGTCTTCCTACTTGTATTCATAGGTGTGTCCTTTCAGATCACAACAGCCCACTAGCATGATTGTTACTCCTCTAGGAGAAGCTAGGGTGGTTTCTCCAACCAGGGTTGTAGGTATTAGAGTAAGGGTCATTATTTCTACATTGATTGTACCCCCCTACTGGATTGACTTGCTCACTATCCTGATCAACAATAACTTTCTCTTCAGCATAGTGCCCATGATTTCCACATACATCACAAGTAACAGAAGAAATAGCAGCAGTTTGCATCTGAAAAGAATCAAAGCGATTACACAAAGAATCTACTTTTTCTGCTAGAGAGCGCCAACCATCACCATCATTCTTACGTTGAGGTGGACGATACAGCACTCCTCTCTCAGTAGTCCACCGGTTGTGATTTAGCACCATCTCTTCAATCAACACGTAGGCATCCTCAATGGTCTTCTTCATCAGTGCTCCTCCTACAACAACATCAATAGTTAAGCGAGTGTTGTAAAGCAAACCATTATAGAAAGTTTGAATTAATACCCAATCTTCTAATCCATGGTGAGGGCACTTCCGTTGTAACTCATTGAAGCGCTCCCATGGTTCACTAAGTGATTCGCCATCCCTCTGTGCAAAGCCCGTGATCTGGTTCCTCAATTGAATCATCTTCCTGGGTGGGAAGTATTTTAGTAGGAAAGCTTTTGACAATTGCTCCCAAGTGGTGAATGTTCCAGTTGGATGAAAATGTAGCCAGGCTTTTGCTCGGTCCCTGAAGGAAAAAGGAAACAATCTCAGTCTAAGAGCATCATCAGACACACCATTACTTTTTATTATATCACAAAATTCAATAAAAAGAGATAAGTGTTGATTGAGATCTTCTAGAGGAGATCCTCCAAATTGGTTCTGCTGGATCATTAACAGGAAAGCTGGTTTAATGTCAAAGTTGTTTGCATCAATTTCAGGCCTAGTTATACTGGAACGAATTCCCTGTGTATTCGGGGATGCATAATCTCTAAGTGTCCTTCTTTGATAGAGTCATGGACGCCAATGATGAGGGCCTAACCCCCCTAGATGACATTTGGAAGGACTCCCCAGGTCTGAAAGAAGACTCCCCGCGAAGTCTGGCCCAAAAGGAGCCCTGCCGACCCTGACATGGCCAGGCCGTGTTCCCCGACATGGCCGTGACACGGTCGACCGCAGACGCAAACGCCGACACAGCCTGCGCCACGGCCATGCCATAACCCGTGATCGCTTCGGCCGAATTTCCAGCGGCCCCTCACGGCCGTGCTCTTCGACACGGCCCCGCTGTGTTCACCGAGACCGAGAACTTCACGGCCCCAGCTTCGCCCGTTCCACCACCTGTGAAAGTCTCAGTAAATGTTGTCACCGCCAAACACGGTCGTGCCTCCCAACACGGGTAGACCGTGTTCAGCTCACTGCCAGACATCTTCAGTGACCCCCGGCACGGCCTAGCCGTGACCAAGGACACGGCCGTATCCAAACATTATGTGGATTTTGGACCCGATTTTACGGCCCGTGAAATCCATCACGGCACAGTCGTGAAAGCTGTTCAACCCAAACATGGCCAGGCCGTGACCAGAGACATGGCCGTGACGAGATAGCAGGTTATCGGCACACCCGTGCGTCCAGCCATGTCCGCTGCGATGGGAAACCCAGATATTGAACACGGCCGTGACGGCAAGCACGGCCAGGCCGTGTCTAGCCCCAGAAAACACACAGAGACCAATTTTCATCCAGTTCGACGTTCGCAATGGTCTTCGCATCCCCCGGACCGTTTTGTGGGTGTAGTGAGCCCTTCTTCAGCAACAACTGGCCATGTTCGCTCCATCAATGAGGCTTCACCAGCATCGTCGGAGCCCATTCGGCCCATGACCACTCTCCCTCAAGGACCCCCACCGGATGCCACCACCGATCACTACAACAATCGAGTCCTCAACTCGGCCCAAGAGACCGCCACTAATGTTCAGAATCAGCCCACAATCAGCCATTTTTGCTGCTTCATGGTCGCGTGTTCAGAGATGGTGTAGCCCACCGAAGGCGGCCCGTTCAATGGCCCACATGCTTCAGCCCATGCGCCCCACGCCTTAGCTCATGCACCAGCCACCCCGCGTGTTATGTGCTATATTTTATTCCCTAGTTAGTTACTGCTTTTCAGGGTGTTAGAGGGTATCTTGGACCCTCTTTAGTTGTTAGGGGGTTGTTGGTGTCTCCAACAAACCCCATGTGTGTAGCTTGTGCTTCCCCCTCCCTCTTATTCTATAAAAGAGGGCTGAGGGACTACTAGAGTTTTCTGCTTTGTTGTAGTAACACCTTCCCCCATGCGAAGGTTTAAGCCACTTCAAACTCCGAAGAACTCGCCTAGGGTTTCTTCGCCTCCTCTCTTGTAATCATTTTCAGCATTTCAATCAAAACACCCAGAGAACCTCCCAAGGCTCCGGGTCCTTTTCAAGCAATCTTCGTTCGGTTGTATCTTGGACTCGCAGCGTTCCGCCACCGCAGCCCCGCCTAGGTCCTGCGCGCACGTTCTTGCTTCAAGAAATTGGCTCTATGTCTCAGGTGAGTAGTTTCCTTCATAGAATCGTGCTCGTTGTCTCCCTCGGTTTGCTGGTATTGCTCAAGTCGCGTCCTCGCGGCACGGTTTTCATCGGGTTTGTCGAGTTTTCATCGCTCTGCACGTTTTACTTCCCTCGCCTATAGCCCCTCTCACGTATTCGGCATCATGGTTTCCCCCACCGTAGAGTATTGAACTAAGGACCAACTCACCCATAACATCCGCTGCGTCAAATTTGATATCAGAGGGAGGTTGGGGCTAACTCTTGTCTAGCTCCGCCGATCTCTTGCATCATAACATACGGGTTCTTCGATTTTTCTCTTCCGCATTGCATACTCATACATTGTCAGTCCCCATGACTACTAGATCAGGAACCTCTTACCAAAATCCCCCTACCCAAGTGCCCACTACGACTGAGGAATGTACTCCGCCTAGGGTAGAGTCAGTTGAATCGCTGTGCACACGCTTGGAAGCGATGGAGGTTATGTTTCAGCGCTTGATGTCGTCGGTCCAACATCTCACGGACCAAGTTGTGGAACTCAAGTCCAAGCCCGCTATGGGTCAGCCCCCGCTTAGTGTTCCCCCTTCGTTGGCTCCGCTGCACATGCGCGTCAACGAATCCCCGCGTTATGACCCATTTGGTGATGAGTCCACGTGGGCGGAGGACACTCCTCCTCCGCTGCGTCCAACCTAGCATAGTCGTGAGGACGATGAGGTCCGTCGTCTCACGCGCATCGATCCCCCTGTCTTTAAGGGTAGTCTAGATCCCAACGACTTCCTCGACTGGGTTTCAGCCTTGGACAATTATTTCGAGTGGAGCACTATGTCCGCGCACCTCAAGGTCGGCTATGTTCACCTCCTGCTCACCGGCCCCGCCCGGTTGTACTAGACCAACGTTGAGCGCCAACTAGTTGACCAGCATCTTCCCCCCATCACACAGTGGGAAGAGATGTGCTATCGCCTTCGAGAGAAATACGTACCACCCACATACCGACAGCGCCTCCTTGACTCCTATTGCGCCATCTCGCAGGGGTCCGACTCTGTCGATGCGTACCATTCTCGTTTCGACGAACTCGGAATCCGTTGCAATCTTAGGGAGGACCCGGCTTTCACACTCTCTCGATTTAAGCGCGGACTCCGCAAGGATATCCGACGCGCTCTTCCGTCCTATGGGTTAGACTCGATCATCCTTGTCCTACACCATTCTCGTGAGGTTGAGCAGGATTTGCGATCGCAGCCCCGTCGCGGCGACCCCGTTCCCCCGCGTCGTCCGGATCATGCGCTCCCCGCGCATGCCCCGGCCCCCTGCCACGAGACTCCTCCATGTCCCCAGCATGCAGGTCCCCGACGACCTCCGTGTCACGCTCCACGCGAGGCGTATGCACCCCATCTCACCTGGGACGACAAGAGTAAGGCGCCCCTCGCTGCGGTGCTACCCGGACCTTGTCGTCACTATAGTCAAACCGGTCATTTCAACCGGGATTGCCCCACACTTCGCAGCTGCTCCTTGCACATCGCGACCGCTCCGCTCGAACCCCACATAGTCACCGCTCCCAGGCCTCCCTCGGCCCAAGAAATTGGGCCCCAATGCTACTCCGATGAGGAGTCGAGTCCACTCCCTACTTTGGCCATAGTCCGCTACACCCTTGTGTATTCTCCCCCTCCGTCCTAGGATTGGAAACGCACGAGCATCTTTTACACTTATATTAAGTGTAATGGACACTCGTGCAAAATTGTGATCAACGGGGGTAGCAGCATTAATGTCGTCTCCCGGACGGCGGTCACCCGTTTCGGTCTCCCTTTGGAGCCGCACCCTCGACCCTACTCGATCGCGTGGGTTGACGCGTCCAGCCTGCCCATCACCCATCGCTGCCAGGTCCCCATTTACTTCGGTGACTACGCCGAGAAGGTGTGGTGTGACGTTACATCCATGGACGTCACCCATGTCCTTCTTGGCTGACCTTGGCTCTACGACTGCGACGACATCCACTACGGCCGGTCTAACACCTACGTCTTCCAGCACGGAGGACGTAAGATCTGCCTGACCCCGGCTCCGCCCAAGGAGTTGCAGGCCTCCACCTCAAAGGGCTTAGTCTCTCCTTCCCTCCCCGGACCATCGGCGCCAAAGCCGGTCACACTTGTCCGCCCCTGTTCCATCATGTCGGAAGCCCACGAGTCCGCAGTTGTCTACGCGCTCATGGTGCGTGAGATCCCCCGCGAGTCTTCATCCCCTCCGACTCCTTTGCCGGCCGCGGTCGCCTCCCTTCTCGAGGAGTTTGCTGACATTTCTTCGGTAGACCACCCCGTTGGCCTCCCTCCGGATTGTGACATCCAGCATGTCATCGACCTCATCCCTGGGGCATCACTGCCCAACCTGCCCCACCATCGCCTCAACCCCACTGAGCACGCGGTGCTCAAGAGGCAGGTCGACGACGTCCTGGCCAAGGGCTTCATCCGTGAGAGCCTTAGCCCTTGTGCAGTACCGACCCTTCTCACTCCGAAGAAGGACGGATCCTAGCGGATGTGCATTGATTGCTGTGCAATCATTCACATCACAGTGAAGTACCGGTTCCCTATTCCCCACTTAGACGATATGCTAGACCTCATTTCCGGTGCGTGTTGGTTCACCAAGCTTGATCTCCGGAGCGGTTACCACTAGGTCCGCGTCCGTGAAGGCCATGAGTTTAAGATGGCCTTCAAGACAAAGGACGGCCTCTACAAGTGGCTGGTCATGCCCTTTGGCCTTACCAACTCACCCTCCCCCTTTATTCGTCTTATGAGCTAGGTACTTCGCCCCTACATGGGAAAGTTCCTCGTTGTCTACTTTGACGACATCCTCATCTACAGCCGGACCCGCGACGATCACTTAGCCCACCTACGGTTGACCTTTGACCTTTTGCGTAAGGAGCGCTTGTTCCTTAACGCAAAGAAATGCTCCTTTATCGAAAACCAGGTCCAGTTCCTTGGGTTCATCATGTCGGACCAAGGACTTATGGTCGACCCCGCTAAGGTCGAGGCCATTCACCAATGGCCTGAGCCCGAGACCGTTACCGAGGTCCGCATTTTCCTCGGCCTCGCGGCCTTCTATCGCCGTTTCATTAAAGGCTTCAGCACCATTGCTGCCCCTATGACGGCCTGCACGAAACACGAGGCCTTCTCGTGGACACCCGCCGCTAGCCGCGCCTTCCTTGCGCTTAAGGACATCATGACCTCAGCACCTGTCCTTCGTTTACCTGACTTCTCCAAGGTTTTTGAGGTCGCTTGCGATGCCTCCGGCACAGGCATCGGTGACACTCTTAGTCAAGAGGGCCACCCCATCACCTTATTTAGTGAAAAGTTGAACGAAGTCCATCAGTGGTACTCTACCTATGATAAGGAGTTCTACGCCATTGTCCAATCTCTCCGACAATGGCGTCATTACCTCCTGCATAAGGAGTTCATGCTCTTTAGCGATCACCAGGCCCTGTCCTTTATGAGTGCCCAGAAGAAGCTCCTCCCACGCCACGCAAAGTGGGTTGAGTTTCTTCAGCAGTACACCTTCGTCATTACACACAAAGCCGGCAAAGACAACATGGTGGCCAACACTCTCAGTCGCGTCCGCTCATTGCGTTGTGTCTTGTCCACCTCTGTTCCGACCCTCGAGCATATTCGCGACGAGTAAGCGGACTGCCCCGACTTTGGGCAGGTCTTCTCCTGGCTCCTTGCCGCTGACCCCCCGGACTTGCCCTACCGTCTTCACGATCGCTTCCTCGTGTACGGCAACCCGCTGTGCGTCCCTCGCTCGTCCCGTCGCGGGCATCTTTTGGTTGAGCTCCATGCGGGTGGTGCCAAAGGGCACCATGGCCACGACAAGACCCTCGATTTGGCCGAAGATTGGTTCTTTTGGCCCACTCTTCGTAAGGATGTTGATAGGGTCGTCCGCCACTGTGGCACGTGTCAACGTGCCAAACCTCGCCCTGCTAATACCAGCTTGTACACCCCGCTCCCCATTCCCAAGAGTTCGTGGCTGGATATCAGCATGGATTTTGTCCTAGGGTTACCTCGCACGACCTCGTGACATGACTCCATCTTTGTTGTCATGGACCGCTTCTCAAAGATGGCACACTTCGTGCCATGTTCTAAGACGGCCAATGCTTCCCACGTTGCGCATCTCTTCGTCAAAGAGATCGTTCGATTACATGGGCTCCCTCTCACTATCGTCTCCGACCGCTGTTGTAGTCCGCAAGTGCACAGATACTCGAAGTAATAATTAAGATATCGAACCACAGGGACTTCGTTGTTAAGTACAGACTAATTGAGTTTTCACTAGCTAAGCGAATCGAGAATTGTGTAAAAAGCAATCGAACTGTAATTTAAGCAAATTGGGACTAGGGGTTTATCCAACTTGATATTCATAACTAAATAGAATTAAAGAATCATCAATTTATCTCTGTCACGGTTAAGATATAATTCACTTAACAAACAAACTAACTCACTCTCGCGCAACTAGTTTGCAAAGAACTATCCTCACTCTCGCACAAGATCAATTCAATGCTAAATATAAGTGAATTTCGGTTAAGGAGATTAAGGATCACTCTCGTGCAGCCTATCTCAATACCAAGATCTCAAGCAAAACTAAGCACTCTCGCGCCTTCGTTTCATAGGTTTTACTCAAGGCATTCTAACAGTCTAACGTCTATCTCTAGCACGTTATCATGTCTGTGACAACAATAAATTAAAGGTCATGTGAATAATAAGAAATAAACTTCTAAAATCTAAAGATAAGAGCACAACCAATCTCTTGCGATGAGTTCTTACAATAAATTATAGGGTTCCAGGTTCTATAATATCATCTTCTCAGTCCATAGCATAAAACTCCAAAACATGTTAAAGCACGACACTAAAAGCGATTGAAGGCAATAAATCACTTGAGTAAAATAACCATAGCAGGGATATATTGATGTGAGAAAAGTTATCCAGTCATTGAAATATCAAGAGAATAACACCCCCTTGTCCCAAGAAGAATTTAAGCTAACATGATGGAAGAATCACAGCAAAACATGATTTTTAGTATGATTGGAGATAGTAAGGAAGGAGTAAAAGTTACAAAACAGGGCTGCAAGTAAATCACAGCCCAAAATTTGTCTTCGAGTTCGCGATGAATAGTGTCGCAAGCACATTTTTGATGATTCCTCCCTCGATTGATCTCCTTTCAAGCCGAAACTTTTGTGATGTGTTCTTCTTCCTCAAGTGAAGCTTCTTCTCAAAAAATGTGGTCGGAGATGGTCTGTGCAGCAAACGGCGACGAACCCTAATGCGGCGACGATTTCTTTGAATTCTCTCTAAGTCGTGGATAAAAATTGTTCCTTTCACTTCGCGTGTCTTCTCCTCTTTACCCCGAGTCCACCGCCTCTTTTCAATCTAATTTGGAGGTCTGGATCAAAAGATATGGTATTTGCAAGAATCGGGCGGAAAAATCAGAATTCAGAGTTTCAAAATACGGCACTGTGAACATTCATACGGCCGTGCCGTATTTTATTCTGTGAGTTCTGGGCAAATAATACGGTGCCGTGAGCATGTCTCTCGTAAGTACAGCCGTGCCGTATTCTTGCCAAATCCTTCTGGTCAGAATTGATAGAAAATACGGCACCATGAAGATTCATACGGCAGTGCCATATTTGTGTCAAAACTTTCTGGTTAAATTCGTCCAATTATACGGCACCGTGTACACGTCCATGGCGGTGCCATATTTCTGTTGAACTTTTCTATTATGGATCGCTAATAAATATGGTACCATGTACTTCTACACGGTCATGCCGTATGCTCGCTTAGGTCTTCTGGATGAAATCAGTGCAAAATACGGTACAGTGAACATTCTGGGACAAAATACGGCAGCACCGTATTTTCGTCTAGTTGAAAGCAGTGAAATATGGTACCGTGTATATTTACACTGCAGTGCCGTATTTTTGCTAGAAGAACCTTTTTGAGTTGAAATTTTATGGGTAGGCTCCTCTTGATGGTTAGTACTTGTTCATGCATTGAGATTGCTTGAAAACTGGTGATAATGATGCCTTTTTACCTGAAATTGATCAAAAACTAAAGACGGTGTAGATTCTGAACTATATGATAAAAAAGGTATAAAAACAAAGCAAAATAGTAAGATCATGGCTCAAAAGACTACTAAATAAGTATGAAAAACACTATGAAATTTAGAGTCATCAAACACATAAGGCTCAAACCTTGCTTGTCCTCAAGCAAAAATTAAGAAATTGGTCAAAGGATAAAACTTTCTCATGACGAATAAATTTCTAAAAGACAATCAGCTATGAAAACTTTCATCAATTGTTCATGGAATTTCAAATAGACATATCACCCTTTGTTTTTTGATCTTCGAGTTTCATTACTTAATCAAATAAAACTTCACAATTTGTATAATAAGCCTAATATCAATTTCAAGATTTCATCCAGTTTCAATTCATAACTATCAACTTTTTGTTTACAGGAATAGAGTCTCCTAGATCTTTTTCCTCGCAGAATCTCTCTTTTCTTGCTTCTATCTTTTCTCCTTTTATTTTTGAATAGATAGCATAAACCCACATAGATACATACTTTTTATTTTAGACTTCAACTCTTGTCTTTGGTACCACTGTCAATTCTGCACAGTGCCAAGTAGAGCAGTCTTATTCCTCTTCTTTCTCATTATCTTTTAGAAATAGACTTCAACCCATGTCTTAGCTACCACTATCAAGTTTATATAGTGCCAAGTAGGGGAGTCTCTCACTATTTTTATGGATCAAGGAACCTTTCTTCCCAACAAATAACAAATAGCATAAATATCAACTAAATTAATCAATCGATATCAATTCAAAAATTACACTTATATGCTGATTTTATTCAAAGAAATAATTTCCCTCTAAAATCAAACTCATCATACAATATGTTCATCCAAAACACCATTAATTACTCAATGAAAGATTTCGGTATGTAGATATGTATTAGAAAAATAAATTCATCATAATAGGTCTAATCTTAACCTCAATTTTTAATATGTAAACCATCAAGAAAATTTTTGGCATGATATCGGCAGTATTTCCATGAATAAACAAAGCACACAAGTGTATCAACAATCAATCATCAAATATCAAATGAATCTCATGGTATACCAAACCCATAGCATAAATCTAGAATATCAAACATCACATATCAAATACAACCAGATCGAATAGAAAGTATAGCAAATCCTCTAAATATGTCGGTACAACCAAATCGAAGTCTCAAATTAATAGCGATCAAGTAGTGAGAATCCGTAGCAGTAGGAGGCAAGAAGTTTGCAAAGTCATCCTTCCCTATATGAGGGTAAGATCAACATAAATCAATAAACCAAATAAAGTACGAGAATAGGGATGAGATACTCACAAAATCCTACTCATCTGACTACGTCTCCTCCTCGTCCTCTTTAGCTGGGGCAACAGCTATGGGATCGTGAGATGCTCCCTCACCTGCATCGCCGTAGATACCATCTCTCCTGGGGTCCTCGTAGCCAAAACAATCATAGAGAAAATTCCCCATGTCTTCCATATATTTTCCCAACGCCTCGATATCCATATGAATGTGACTTATCTGATCGTGTATTCCTCCTATGCCTCCCATCACCCTCTCCATACGCTGCTCCTGCCTATACAACAGTGCAGTGATAGTCTGAAACCCTGGGTCTCGGTAACTCTGCCAACCTCTCTGATCTGGGGCTGTATGATGTGAGGATGATCCGGCGGCTCCTTGAGGCAGTGGCTCAGTGACTCTAGGTGGCGAGGAGTCAATACTCATAACAAACTGGTCATCACCCAAAGTAGGAGGTGGTAGTGGCTATGATGTCTCTGGTGCAGGTGCAGCATAAGACACGCAACTGGGTAATAGCTTCCAATTTTTTAGGTACTGCACTGAGGTCCATCCGGGGTTAGGCAATGGCAATGTGGGAAGACCTGGTTGAAGTATCAAAGTATAAGTGTCCCCATCACACTGAATCATCTTCATCGCAATGCATGATTCAATATCTATCCTGGAGTTTCCTCGAACAACCTCGACCCCATAGGGCGCAATCCCTAGATGTAGTGCTATAGGAGTAAGAAAACCTCCTATCACTATAGCTCCCTTCTTAGCCTTTGATACTTTATTTAGATGTCTCATGAAAAAGAAGGCTATATCTACAGTGTAACCATGAAGCATACTCCAGAGTAAGAACAATTCAGCGTGAGTGACAATACCATCACTATCTCCTCACCCGAATATCGTGTGTTCAAGGACGCGGTGGGCGTATCTAATGTAGGGATTCGAAATCTTCGAAGCTCTAGCTATTGAGGCTGAAAACCTGCTGTCTAAGGAAATCTGATCCCAAAAGATATGCTCAAGAAATCCAATGGGTGGTTCTGTTCGCCCCTTTCGTGGGAAGTGGAATATGCGTCGAATTTCCTTGAATGTGATCATTCTTTCTTCGTTCATCATCCTAAATCTGATTTCTCCCTCGGCGGTGTGATCCATGTATTCTTCCCAACTTACCTCTAAACTACTTAGAACCTCTAGAACAACAGGTTGGTGAGTTTCGGATGTAATCTCAAAAAATTCTCTCAACCTCACCTTGTCATACATCCAAAACACATCGTCTTTCAGTTCGAGGAGTTCTAAAGCTCTAATATCAGTGTATTTTGTTTTGACGATGCGTCGAGTAAGCAGCATGTTGTATCCCTGCTCATGTTCCTCATCCCTAAACACGATACCAAAGGGATTCGGTGGAGGCATCTGAGGTCTAGCGAGGGCCTTTCCTTTCTTCTTCGATGCCAACTTTTTGGTAGGTGCCATAATATAACGCGAACGAAATAAGTGTCAAATGGAAGAAATCTGAGAAGAGTTCTCGTTACCCAGGGGCGTGCGACTGGAAAGCAGGGTGACGTTCGAAGCTTCAAATCTGGTTTTTAGGTTGGGATCAAGCTCCAAATCTTCTTGGGGAATGATCTTCTATCCTCCTTGAAGCCTTCTGAGCCTGGAAGTAAGTCGATCGACGCTTGGACGAGAAGAAACAAAAGAGGCAAAATCGCGGCTGAAAACACAACAGCACACTAGAAATGAACTCGATCGAGCTTGAAATCGTCAAGATCTTCGCTTGGAATTGGACGAAAGTTGTAGAGAGAGGTCTCACGAAGGTTTGGGAAGTGAAAGCTCAAAGAAAAATGGAAGATCAGCGCGAAATCGGGCGAAGAAGCCCTAAGAACAGTGCGTTGAGCCCTAAATACGGCACGTGAATACGTGGGGTCGGGTGATAATACGGTACAGTATAGCGATTACGGTGGTGCCGTATTTCGGCTACAGGTTCTGTGTAGGAAAATGCGATAAATACGGCACCGTGTATCCTCCCACGGTGGTGTCGTATAACACAAAAATTTTCTGTTCAGATTTTTCAAAAAATACGGTGCCGCGTAAATGTTCACGGTATTGCCGTATTTGTAAAAAAACTTCTGTAAAGAATCAGCCGAAAATATGGTACCGTGCATATGTCCACGGTGCTGCCGTAAAATGCGAAAAAACATTCTATTAAAAAATGTTCAGAAATATGGTACCGTGAGAATGCGTCGAGGAAATACGGTACTGCCGTATTTTATAAACAGAATTCAAAAAAATCACTAAAAATTCAGAAAAGGAAGGGTTAACTCTAAACATAGTAAACCTAAGAAAAAACAAACTAAAATCAAAGAAAAAGAAAAAGTTTTGCTTGGGTTGCCTCCCAAGAAGCGCTAATTTAATGGTCCTTAGCTTGACCAATTCACACTTGGATTTGTTTGTATCTCATCAAGCAGATAATGTTCTCCTTCTTCTATTTGTTCTCCATGATAGTAGTGCTTCAATCTCTGTCCATTAACCTTGAATACTCCTTTCTCTTCACTCCATATATCGACGGCTCCGTACGGGTAAGTCTTCTTCACCTGAAAAGGGCTAGACCATCGAGATTTCAATTTACCAGGAAAAAGTCTCAATCAAGAATTAAACAAGAGAACGAAGTCACCTGGTTGAAATTCTTTTCTGAGTATGTGCCGATCATGCCATCTCTTGGTTCTCTCATTGTAGATCTTTGCATTTTCATAAGCAGAGAGTCTAATCTCTTCAAGTTCACTCAATTGCAGTTTCCTCCTTTTACTTGCTCTCTTCAAGTCAAAATTTAATGCTCTAATCGCCCAGAATGTTTTATGCTCGAGTTCTACAAGAAGGTGACATGACTTGCCATAAACCAATTGAAATGGTGACATACTATTGGTGTTTTGAAAGCAGTCCGGTATGCCCAAAGTGCATCATCAAGCTTAAGAGCCTAGTCCTTCCTTGTTCTTGACACCGTCTTTTCTAATATTCCTTTAATTTCTCTATTAGATATTTCCACTTGTCCACTTGTTTGGGGACGGTAAGGTGTTGTAACTCTATGATTCACCCCATATTTTCTAAGTAAAGCTGAAAACTTGTGTTCAATAAAGTGGGATCCTCCATCACTAATCACCACTCGTGGTATTCCAAACCGTGGGAAGATAACTCTTTTAAACAATTTTACCACAACCCTAGAATCATTAGTAGGAGAAGCAATGGCTTCTACCCACTTGGAAACATAATCTACCGCTATGAGTATATAATTATTTCCTCCAGATGATGGAAAAGGTCCCATGAAATCAATAACCCAAACATCAAAAATGTCAACTTCAAGTATGGTGGACAATGGCATTTCATCCCTTCTATTTATGTTCCCCATCCTTTGACAATTATCACAGGTCATTACAAAATTTCTTGCATCCTTAAACAATGTGGGCCAATAAAATCCATATTGTAATACCTTAAAAACTGTCTTCTCAGTACTAGCATGCCCTCCATATGATGATCCATGACATTGTGATAATATGTCTTTCATTTCCTCTTCGGGGATACATCTCCTGTATATTCCATCTGCACATCTTTTGAACACATAAGGCTCATCCCAAAAATAGTGTTTAACATCTGCTAAAAATCTTTTCTTGCCTTGGTAATTCAAATCAATAGGAAATATTTTTGCAACAAGATAATTTACAATATCTGCATACCAAGGGGCCTTAATCTGTTCAATTCTCATCAGTTGTTCCTCAGGAAAGGAATCATTAATGTCACCTTTTGTATCTTCAACCATCATCCTTCAAAGGTGGTCTGCAACTAAATTCTTAGTGCCTTTCTTATCCTTGATTTCTAGGTCAAACTCTTGCAGAAGCAAAATTCATCTCAACAACCCTGGCTTACTGTCCTTCTTCTGCATCAAATATTTAACTACAGCATGATCGGTGTACACTATAATCTTTGAATTTATCAAGTAAGATCTGAATTTGTCAAATGCAAAAACTATGGCTAACAACTCCTTCTCAATGGTGGTGTAGTTTCTCTGTGTTTCATCTAGAGCTTTACTGGCATAGGAGATCACATAAGGCTTTTTGTCCTTCCTTTGCCCTAGAACTGCTCCCACTGCAAAGTCGCTGGCATCGCACATAAGCTCGAAAGGTAGCTCCCAGTCAGGTGGCTGCATGATCGGTGCCGATGTCAAGGTCTTCTTTAATTCCTGAAAAGCAAATAGACATTTCTCATCAAAGTAGAATTTGGCATCTTTACAAAGTAAATCTGTTAAAGGTTTAGCAAGTTTAGAGAAGTCCCTAATGAACCTCCTGTAAAACCCTTCATGTCCTAGAGAGCTCCTTATCTCCTTGACAGTGGTGGGTGGTGCCAACTTCTCAATCACTTCTATCTTGGCCTTGTCCACTTCAATCCCTCTCTCTAAAATTAGATGGTCCAAAACTATCCCCTGTCTAATCATAAAGTGACACTTTTCCCAATTCAAGACAAGGTTAGTCTCTTCGCATCTCTGCAAAACTCTAGAGAGATTAGCCAAACAGTCATCAAAGGAAAAACCATAAACTGAAAAATCATCCATAAAGACATCCATGAAGTCTTCAATAAATTCAGAAAAAATTGCCATCATGCACCTCTGAAAAGTGGCAGGTGCTGTTGGGGTATGCCCTTAAGGCTAATGTTTGAGGCCTTGGGATTGTATCAGTATCATGTATAAACTCTTAAGTTTATAAAGGCAATGGTTGTTATTCAGTTTGTTACATCATCTGCTGCAATATGTATACTTCTGAATAATGTCTCAATGCTGTTCAGCTAGGCTGACATGCTATATGTCCTTAGTCGAGATATCTTGGTGAACATGAGACAGCCTTGATATGATTGAGACTAATATGTGTTCTAATCTTATAGGATGCTTCGAGCATGGAATAAGATGTAGACTCATGGGTACATTGGTTGTACTGGACAGACCCTACTAGGATATTCAATTGCTTGTCACAATGTGAATAATCCTTGTATGCAACAAGTGGCACATTTCCTCTGACTTGAGATCACTTGTGTTTCTAAATGATGGTTGTCATTGTTTTGAGGTAGTTCAATATCATTTGAAACATAATGGTTATAGACTATCTTGGATAATGATCATGAGTCAGGTTAGGGCACTAGTGATAGATATAGGATTGCCGTCTCCTTGATTGGAGTGTGATGTTCTAAAGGGGCCCCCCTGGATGAGATGATTGAGAAAGTGTATGGCCATACCCAGATGACTGTGATCATCTGATCTAATCATGTTCATCATATTGGAGTTACAGGCTTGACTAGCTTGTCCAATAAGAACATCTAGTGGCAAAGGAAACTTGTATGCCTTGTGAGTAGATTCACACTTGTGCTGTGGTTTGGGTGTAGTCTTGGAAGACTCTTTCCTTTATATCGGGAGACAGTGATGTGTTGCTAGATACCCCTCACTGATCGTGATAACGTAAGTTATCGTTACCGACATTTAAAGGAAACCCTCAGGGTCGCACAATTTGATGATATGGCTTACTTAAGTCAGATCGTGTGGACTGAATTGTTTGGGTTCAGTTTAAAAGGGATTTAATCTCTGATTGTAAGTGAGATCTGGTCTGATCATGTTTGATTGATTAGGGCTTGAGATCGGTAACCTTTGATCGAGAGAATGGATGTTAGATCGGTGAGATCAGCAGCATCAGAGATGAGCGGTTAGATCTGGGACCATTGGGTTCAATTAGATCTAGACCATGACTTGGGCTATTTTGGTTTGGTCTTTGAACCAACCTTATTAGAACCGGTTCACTTAGGTGAACGCTTGGTTCAAAGAGAGTGGCGTATGCGATCGGTTCACTTGATGTAAACGCTTGATCGCATGAGAGTTGAAGGCGAGTTTATGGCTTGCTATTTTTAGAAACCACGCCCCACGTTCAATGTGAACGTTACTCTCGTCGCTCCTCTTCGCTCTTGTTCTCGTGTGGCTTGTGTCAACGAGAGATAGAGAAACATTCAGCCAAGGAGAATTCGCCAAGCAACTCATCTCATCTTCCCTCACGGATCGAGACCTCTTGGGGCCTTGCTAGCACAAGGAGTACCAAGGGAGTAGGCGACTTCTTCATCTAGTGTGCACATCCTTTGGAGGAGATCCTCTCGCTCTCTCTTCTTCCAAATCGCCATCCAAGCGAAATGGCTATGGTATGAATCCAATCTTTATGAAGTTGATCATGTGTTCTTGCTAATGATCTTATGAAACCCTTGATTCCGCATGAAATTTTATTTGCGCCACTTATTGGGTTTCGCCCCCCCCCCTCTAGAAAGGGGTCTTCAATTGGTATCAAAGCGCATGTTATTGCTTGATCATATGATTGCTTCATGTTAATATGTGATCCATGTTTGAGGTGAATAGATCTAGGGTTATCATCATGCGAAAAATTTTACATGTATGCATTGTCACATGTTTATTCTTTGTGGCGCATGTGTGATGCTTATGTTGTTGCGCATGTTGAATGTATAGTTTTTCTTAAAAACTTCATCCCTTGCGCTCCTCACTTAGATCTAAGCGCCTACTATAAACCCTTAGACGGGTTGATGGGGTTGAAGTCATCCTCTAGGTTAGATCCAAAGGGTCTGATCAGACCATCTGACAGCCTAGATGGATCGACCAGATGGCACCTGTGCGCAAGCACGAGGTGGCTATAGGTCGATTGCATCACAGGCGTGTAGCGAGGTCTGGTTGAGACAACCATTGAACGCACATGAGTTAGGCCCGGGGTCACACCCGCTTGCCAGAACTCATGATGGTTGTTCAGCCCTTGGCGCATGCATGGTTGACCATTAGGTCAACTCAAGTCAGTTAGGACTTGGTGCATGCAAGGGCAGTGGATCTAACTAGACATGATGAGTGGATCCCTATCAATGGACCGTTGTAAGGTTGTAGGGCAGATAAGAAAATTAAAATGGATGACAATGGGTTTTTCAAAAAATTTTATTTTCTTAGTAAATGGATCACATGTTTGATTGGATGCCATGTGCTTGTTTATTTCATCTTATGTGGGTTGCCCTTTAATGTGTGCTGTGCTGGGGCCTGCGAGCCTGGTTAATTGTAAATTAATATTTATTTGTGATCTGCGAATCACATTGTGTTTAATTTATAAGTGTAATTGACCTGCGTGTCAATCTTGTCTAGATAGATTAATTTGTAATTTAATCAGACAAGAGCACAAAGCACACATGGCAGAGGCGCATGCAGCAGTGGCTTGACCAGGTGGGAGGTCTAGGGTTCGACCCTAGGACAGGCGCATTTTCCTGGTGGGCGCACCTTGAGCTGCAGTGGGCGCTTGGGCCCTGGGTAGGGCCAGATGAGAAGAAAAAGCCCCATGAAGAAAGCAAGTGAAGACTTAATTTAGGTTAAGGTCTTACTTAGGCTTAATGGGCTTTTACCACATAAGATCCATGCTTTCTTTTATTGTTTAATAATTAGAATTGCATGAGTTATTTATCTTCTGCTATAGCCATAGGATTTGCCTGATAGTAAGAAGATAAAAGACCGTTAAAATCCAACGCTAAATATCAAGCACGTAATGCCTTCTGGCGCGAAACCTCACTGTTCTGACTATCGTTGGGGCCGTGTTGTACCCACTCAGTGGGCACGCCCATCTATCTTCAGACGGTGTGTGATTTCACCTACGTGTTACAGAGAAGGGATTTATCGCTTCTCGTTGCTCAGCATAGCACGTGGTGGTCCAGGGAGTAGGTCAGGTCAGCTTGACCATGTAGGGTACATATGGGGCATATGTTAGCTATATGGAGGCAGCCATCTGTGGGATCAGAGACTGTGTTGTACCAACTCAGTTGGCACAGTCTGCTGGATTGCCCAGATGAAGGGGAATCGCACGGGTTGGCGATTGGCAGGGACTGCCTACCAGAGATTAGTGCTTGTACTCTCTGTGCATCTTATCTCGCCTGAGCGGGACGCGGAGACCAAGTATAAAATCTGGATCCCATCTCACTAAAAGAGTGTTACTCTTTCGGACTGTTTTAATGGATTTTTCAGTCAGATAAAATAGTGAGAAAAGAATCTTTCTTAAGTCCTGGATTGATTCTAAACATTGATACTGACCTTGCTGTTCTTGCATTGTTGTAGATTCCTGCAGTAACGAACACCATGAGCTTCAATGTGCGATCCCTACTGGAAAGGGAGAAGTTTGCTGGGCCAAACTTCTCAGACTGGTACGGACACCTTAAGATTGTTCTTAAGGCAGAGAGGAAACTGTATGTCCTCGAGACGGCAATACCACCTCAACCCGCAGCGAACGCCGCAAGGGCGGTTCGTGAAGCCTATGAAAAGCATGTCAATGATAGCATTGATGTCGCTTGCCTGATGCTAGCGTCTATGACGCCACCGCTGCAGCGACAGCATGAGGATATGTCTGCTATAGAAATTATAGCAAACCTCAAAATGTTGTATGCTGCACAGGCGAGGACTGAGCGCTATAATTTGACCAAGCTTTTCTTTCAGAGCAAACTGGCTGAAGGGAGCCCAGTGGGAGCTCACGTGCTCAAGATGATTGGGCACAAAGAGGCTCTAGAGAAACTGGGGCATACCATCAATCAGGAGCTTGCTGTAGACATTATTCTGCAGTCTCTCCCGCCCTCTTTCGATGCGTTCATTATTAACTTTAATATGAACAAAATCGATTATACCCCGGCAGAGTTGCTGAATATGCTCTTGACTACTGAGGAGACTCTGAAGGGAAAGCCTTCAACCTCTGTCTTAATGGTTCCTTCTAGGAACAAGAAGAAGGGGAAGAAGGGCAAAGCCCCAGTCAAGAACTACAATAAGGCTATGAAACAGAAGGTTAAGCGGTCGAAGGAATACAGATGTTTCCACAGTGGCCAGCTAGGTCACTGGAAAAAGGACTGTAAAGCGCTCCAAGGAGACAAGAAGGGAAGCATCGCTTCTGGCTCAGGTATATTTGTGACTGAAGTCATGATATCATCTTCTTCTATATCATGGGTGTTGGACACTGCATGTGGAGTTCACATTTGTTCAAATGTACAGGAACTCAAGAGAAGAAGACAGGTGGGGCAGCATGAGGTGGACCTACGAGTTGGAAACGGGGCACGGGTTGCTGCTGTTGCTGTAGGGGAATATTACATCTCATTACCATCTGGACTTGTATTAGAATTAAACAATTGTTATTTTGTTCCTAGCATTACCAAGAATATTATCTCTATTCCTGCTCTTGTCAGGAAAGGGTTTTCCTTTGAATGCAATATTTCAAAGTGTATTATTTCTTTGGATAATATTGTTTATGCTACTGGTTCAATTAACAATGGGTTATTCATGTTGGACATGGAATGTTCTATACAAACTATTGATAATAAGAAAGCCAAGTATGCTGATCATAGCACCTTGCTATGGCATAGTCGTTTAGGCCATATTAACAAGAAATGCATTAAGCGGTTGCATGACAATGGACTGCTGGGATCATTCTCCTATGAGGAGATTGATACATGCAAAGCTTGTTTAATGGGTAAAATGACGAAGTCTCCTTTTCTTAACAAAGGTCAAAGGGCTTCAGGTTTACTTGACCTCATACACAGTGATGTGTGTGGGCCGTTTAGTAAACATGCCAGAGGTGGCTATTCGTACTTCATTACCTTTACTGATGATTTCAGTAGATATGGTTATGTCTATCTGATGAGGTATAAGAGTGAATCTTTTGACAAGTTCAAAGAATTCAAAAATGAAGTACAGAATTAGCTAGGCCGAAATATCAAGGCACTTCGTTCTGATCGAGGTGGAGAATACTTGAGTCATGCGTTTACTGACTATCTGAAGGAGTGTGGGATTATCTCACAGCTCACTCCGCCAGGAACACCGCAATGGAATGGTGTGTCTGAGAGGAGAAATAGAACGTTACTTGATATGGTTCGTTCTATGATGAGTCAGGCTACTCTACCTTACTCCTTTTGGGGATTTGCACTGGAAACAGCTGCAAAGGTACTAAACCGAGTGCCATCCAAGGCAGTTTCAAAGACTCCATATGAATTATGGTATGGGAAACAGCCGAGCTTGACATTTATCAGGATCTGGGGTTGCGAGGCTTATGTCAAAAAGCTCGCCTCTGGGAAACTGGAGAGCAGATCTGAGAAATGTATCTTTGTCGGTTACCCTAAGGAAACTAAGGGTTATTATTTCTACGATGCCAAAGAGAACAAGGTATTTGTTGCTCGGACGGCAATATTTCTTGAGAAGGAGTTTCTTCTGCAAGAAGCCAGTGGGAGAGAAATAAAGCTGGATGAGAATCCAGAGGAAGGACAAAGTAGTCAAGCACAGTTGGATGAGCCTGAGCCGGTAGAACAGGTTATTGAACAACCTGAGGCTCAGATATCACGGGAACCGCGAAGATCGGGAAGGATCCGTCGACAGCCTGAGCGCTATGATGGAGTCTACATCATTGACAATGATGAACCCCTCACTTATGCGGATGCGGTCAGTGGACCGGAGTCAGCTAGATGGCTTGAAGCTATGCGAGCCGAAATGGACTCCATGTCAGATAACCAAGTCTGGGATTTGGTTGATCCGCCTCCGGGAGTAATCCCTATAGGCTGTAAATGGATCTTCAAAAAGAAGATTGACATGGATGGTAACGTGGTTACCTATAAAGGCAGGCTAGTAGCGAAAGGTTTCAAACAAATCTACGGGATAGATTATGATGAAACTTTCTCTCCTGTAGCCATGTTCAAGTCGATTCGGATTCTTTTCGCGATAGCTGCATATTATGATTATGAGATCTGGCAGATGGATGTGAAAACGGCTTTCCTTAATGGAAAACTGGATGAGGATGTGTATATGACACAACCTGAAGGTTTCACTAATCCATCAGATCGTCATAAAATATGCAAGTTAAAGAAGTCCATTTATGGACTTAAGCAAGCATCTAGAAGCTGGAATATTCGTTTTGATGAATCAATCTCTGAGTTTGGTTTCATCAAGAATGAAGATGACCCGTGTGTATATAAGAGGTTTAGTGGGAGCGTGATTACTTTCCTGGTCCTCTACGTCGATGATATCTTAATCATTGGAAATGATATTCCTGAACTGCATGCTGTTAAGGCATGGTTAAGGAAATGTTTCCAGATGAAAGATTTAGGAGAAGCAGCCTATGTATTAGGTGTGAAGATCTACAGAGATAGATCTAAAAGGCTTCTCGGGCTGTGCCAGAGTACTTACATCGATAAAGTCCTGGAGAGATTCCATTTAGAGAATTCTAAAAGACGATATCTTCTAGTCAGACATGGTCTGAATCTTTCAAAGAGTCAGTGTCCACAAACACAGACTGAGAAAGATGAAATGGACAATACGCCTTATGCTTCAGCTATTGGGTCCATTATGTATGCGATGTTGTGTACTCGCCCAGACGTCGCTTACGGGTTAAGCGTGACCAGTCGGTTCCAAAGTAATCCAGGTCAGGCGCACTGGATTGCAGTCAAGAACATTTTAAAATATCTTCGGAGGGCCAAAGATATGTTCTTGGTGTATGGTGGTCAGGAAGAACTCAGTATTGAAGGATATACTGACGCTTCATTCCAATCTGACCAGGATGATTTCCGATCGCAATCAGGCTATGTGTTTAGCTTGAATGGAGGTGCTGTGGTGTGGAAAAGTTTCAAACAGTCCATCGTTGCTGATTCCACAACAGAAGCCGAGTATGTTGCAGCCTCAGAAGCATCTAAGGAGGCAGTGTGGATTCGTAAGTTCATTCAGGAACTTGGTGTTGTTCCTTCGAGTGCAGATCCTTTGGTTATCTTCTGTGATAACACTGGAGCAATCGCACAAGCAAAGGAACCACGGTCGCACCAGAAGTCCAAGCACATACAGAGACGGTTTCACTTGATCCGGGAGATCATTGATCGTAGCGAGATCAAAGTCTGCAAGGTTCATACAGATGACAATCTGGCTGACCCGCTTACCAAGCCTCTGGCGCAGCAGAAGCATGAGAAGCACTGTAATAATATGGGTTTGAGGTTACTCAACCATTAGATTAAGTGCAAGTGGGAGATTGTTGGGGTATGCCCTTAAGGCTAATGTTTGAGGCCTTGGGATTGTATCAGTATCATGTATAAACTCTTAAGTTTATAAAGGCAATGGTTGTTATTCAGTTTGTTACATCATCTGCTGCAATATGTATACTTCTGAATAATGTCTCAATGCTGTTCAGCTAGGCTGACATGCTATATGTCCTTAGTCGAGATATCTTGGTGAACATGAGACAGCCTTGATATGATTGAGACTAATATGTGTTCTAATCTTATAGGATGCTTCGAGCATGGAATAAGATGTAGACTCATGGGTACATTGGTTGTACTGGACAGACCCTACTAGGATATTCAATTGCTTGTCACAATGTGAATAATCCTTGTATGCAACAAGTGGCACATTTCCTCTGACTTGAGATCACTTGTGTTTCTAAATGATGGTTGTCATTGTTTTGAGGTAGTTCAATATCATTTGAAACATAATGGTTATAGACTATCTTGGATAATGATCATGAGTCAGGTTAGGGCACTAGTGATAGATATAGGATTGCCGTCTCCTTGATTGGAGTGTGATGTTCTAAAGGGGCCCCCCTGGATGAGATGATTGAGAAAGTGTATGGCCATACCCAGATGACTGTGATCATCTGATCTAATCATGTTCATCATATTGGAGTTACAAGCTTGACTAGTTTGTCCAATAAGAACATCCAGTGGCAAAGGAAACTTGTATGCCTTGTGAGTAGATTCACACTTGTGCTGTGGTTTGGGTGTAGTCTTGGAAGACTCTTTCCTTTATATCGGGAGATAGTGATGTGTTGCTAGATACCCCTCACTGATCGTGATAACGTAAGTTATCGTTACCGACATTTAAAGGAAACCCTCAGGGTCGCACAATTTGATGATATGGCTTACTTAAGTCTGATCGTGTGGACTGAATTGTTTGGGTTCAGTTTAAAAGGGATTTAATCTCTGATTGTAAGTGAGATCTGGTCTGATCATGTTTGATTGATTAGGGCTTGAGATCGGTAACCTTTGATCGAGAGAATGGATGTTAGATCGGTGAGATCAGCAGCATCAGAGATGAGCGGTTAGATCTGGGACCATTGGGTTCAATTAGATCTAGACCATGACTTGGGCTATTTTGGTTTGGTCTTTGAACCAACCTTATTAGAACCGGTTCACTTAGGTGAACGCTTGGTTCAAAGAGAGTGGCATATGCGATCGGTTCACTTGATGTAAACGCTTGATCGCATGAGAGTTGAAGGCGAGTTTATGGCTTGCTATTTTTAGAAACCACGCCCCACGTTCAATGTGAACGTTACTCTCGTCGCTCCTCTTCGCTCTTGTTCTCGTGTGGCTTGTGTCAACGAGAGATAGAGAAACATTCAGCCAAGGAGAATTCGCCAAGCAACTCATCTCATCTTCCCTCACGAATCGAGACCTCTTGGGGCCTTGCTAGCACAAGGAGTACCAAGGGAGTAGGCGACTTCTTCATCTAGTGTGCACATCCTTTGGAGGAGATCCTCTCGCTCTCTCTTCTTCCAAATCGCCATCCAAGCGAAATGGCTATGGTATGAATCCAATCTTTATGAAGTTGATCATGTGTTCTTGCTAATGATCTTATGAAACCCTTGATTCCGCATGAAATTTTATTTGCGCCACTTATTGGGTTTCGCCCCCCCCCCCTCTAGAAAGGGGTCTTCAGGTGCATTGCATAAACCAAAGGGCATTCTTCTATAAGCAAAAGTGCCATATGGACACGTGAAAGTGGTCTTATCCTGATCATCAGGATGGATGGGAATCTGGAAAAATCTGGAATACCCATCGAGAAAACAAAAGTATGAGTGTTTAGCTAGTCTCTCAACCATTTGATCAATGAAGGGCAAGGGAAAATGATCCTTCCTAGTGGCAGTATTTAATTTTCTATAATCAATACACATATACCAACTAGTGACAGTTCTAACAGATATCAATTCATTATCCTTATTTTTCATTACAGTGACACCTCCCTTTTTTGGAACACAGTGTACATGGCTTACCCACTTACTATCTGAAATAGGGTAGATAATACCTGCATCTAGCAATTTTAGTACTTCCTTCTTAACCACTTCCTTCTTAACCACTAGCCTGTGCTCATCCTCCATGTGAATCCCGTGCATAAAAAAGGAAGGCTTAATCCCTTTCAAGTCATTAATGGTGTACCCAATTACCTTTCTATGAGTTCTTAGTTCCTTCAAGAGAAGATTGGTTTCCCTGGCATCTAATTGAGCATCTACAATCACAGGGTATGTAGAGTTGGGACCAAGAAACTCATATCTAAGGTTATCAGGTAAAACTTTCAGTTCAACTTTAGGAATCTTTTCACCTTCATTATCAAAAGTAGCACAATCTAAAATGTCATGTTTTTCATCATCAAAATCATCAAAATCATTCTTAAAACCAGAATTGTCAATTTCTTCACAAGAACTTCCCAGGGAATCAGAAAGAGAATCAGAAAAAGAATCAGAAAGAGGAACATCAACAGAAGAATTATCAAACAAACAACTAACATCATAAACTGTGTCATCAATAGCATGGATAGTGCAGCAAGAACTAGCATATGCAGGTTTTTTCAATGAATTATTCAAATCAAATTCAATCTTGTCATTGCCAATTCTCAAAGTAAGTTTACTGTTCCTTACATCAATAAGGGCTCCAGCAGTGGCTAGGAACGGTCTACCCAAAATAATAAGAATCTTGGCATCCTCTTCCATTTCAAGTACCACAAAATCAGCAGGTATGAAGTACTTACCAACTTGTATAGGAATATCTTCCAAAATACCTAATGGATATTTCACTAATCTATCGGCGAGTTGCAAAAAAATTGTAGTCGGCTAAGGGGCTCCCATGTCCAGTTTCCTGCACACAGATAAAGGCATAAGACTAACACTGGCCCCTAAATCACATAGAGCTCGATCGAAAGCAACATTACCAATTGAACAGGGTATCGAGAAGCTACCTGGATCCTTTAACTTTGGTGGAAACTTATTTTGAATTAGAGCACTACATTCTTCAGTTAGTGCTACAGTACCGTAGTCCTCAATTTTTCTTTTGTTGGATAAGATTTCTTTTAAAAACTTTGCATAAGTAGGCATTTGGGATAATGCATCAGTAAAAGGAATATTAATGTATAGCTTTTTCAACACTTCCAAAAATTTCCCAAACTGCCTACCTAGTTTAGCTTGCACGATCCTTTAGGGGAAAGGGATAGGTGTACTATATGGCTATAGAGAACTAGGTCTGGGTACTTCAGCCTCACAAGGTGAGTCTCTTTTCTGTGAAGACCCATCCTCTTCAGAAAGAGAAGAATCAGGAAGGGACTGCACTTGTGTGGGCTGTGGTTCCAAAATAGGTTCCTCACTAGGCATAACATTAGGCTCATCCTCTACATTATCCAAGGGTCCCCTTGGATCTTCCAACTGTCTACCACTCCTAGTCATGATGGCATTACAATGTTCCCTGGGATTTGGTTGAGGTTTTGCAGGTAACTTCCCAGGGGGTCTATAAGGTGTATTAGCCTGTTGTGCTATCTGAGTTTCTAACATCATGTTATGAGCAACAACACCATCCAACCTAGAGTTTATCTGCTTAAGGGTTTCTGTAATCTCATCATTTTTGCTCATCTGCTTACCCATGAATTTCTCAAACATCTCTTCTAAACTAGATTTTTGGGGTTGACTCTGGTTTGACTGTCTTTGGTTATACCCCCTATTATCATTTTGCCCACTAGTTTGATTATTACTTTTCCAAGACAGGTTAGGATGGTTGCGCCAACCAGGATTGTAAGTATTAGAGTAAGGGTCACTAGATCTAACTTGGTTGTAATCCCCCACGGCATTAACTTGCTCACTCTCCTGGTCAACTATAACTTTGCATTCCTCAGCATAATGTCCATTGTTCCCACAAACCTCACATACAACAGAAGAAATAGAAGCAGTCTGCATTTGGAAAGAATCAAAACGGTTACATAACGAATCTACCTTTTCTGCAAGAAAGCGCCAACCATCACCATCGTTCTTACCATGAGAAGGCCGATAAAGCACTCCTCTCTCTAAAGCCCATTGGTTGTGATTTAGCGCCATCTCCTCAATCAAGGCATGGGCATCTTCAACAGTCTTGTTCATCAATGCTCCCCCTGCAGTAGCATCAATAGTTAAGCGTGTATTGTAAAACAAACCATTATAGAAAGTTTGAATTAAAACCCAGTTTTCCACTCCATGGTGGGGGCACTTCCGTTGGAGCTCATTAAAGCACTCCCATGCTTCACTCATTGATTCTCCGTCTCTCTGGGCAAAGCCTATGATTTGGTTCCTCAACTGGATCATTTTACTGGGAGGAAAGTACTTCTGCAAGAAGGCGTTTGACAAGCGCTCCCAAGTAGTGAACGTTCCAGTTGGATGTGCATGAAGCCAGGCTTTTGCTCTGTCCCTGAGAGAAAAAGGAAATAGTCTTAGTCTGAGAGCATCGTCAGATACACCATTAATCTTTATGGTGTCACAAAATTCAAGGAAAAGGGATAAGTGTTGGTTTGGATCTTCCAAAGGAGATCCTCCAAACTGATTCTGTTGAATCATCGATAAGAACGCTGGTTTGATCTCAATGTTGTTTGCATCTATAGCAGGCCTAGTGATGCTGGAATGGATTCCTTGTGTATTTGGGGCTGCATAGTCTCTAAGCGTTCTTCTTTTGGCCATGATGGATTCTTCTTCTCTTCGTTCTACAAACCTCAACTTCCTGCGCAGTCTAAGTGTTTTATTAATTTCAGGGTCAAGAGGAACTAATGGTCCTGACCTAAGACTTCTGCACATAAACAAGTAGAAGGTTAGAAAAGTTCAAAATTTGTAGAGCTAAAAGGAAATCAGAATCTATAACAGAAAGTAGTAAAAAAAAAATAAAGACAAAAGCTTAGTCTAGCGATAATGACAATTATATCAATATAAACAAAATCGAAGTCCCCGGCAATGGCGCCAAAAACTTGTTGTAGTCTGCAAGTGCACGGATACTCGAACTAATAATTAAAATATTGAACCACAGGGACTTCGTTGTTAAGTACTGACTAATTGAGTTTTCACTAGCTAAGCGAATCTAGAATTGTGTAAAAAACAATCGAACTGTAATTTCAGCAGATCAGGATGAGAGAATCGGAACTAGGGGTTCATTCAACTTGATATTCATAACTAAATAGAATTAAAGAATCATCAATTTATCTCTGTCACGGTTAAGATATAATTCACTTAACAAACATACTAACTCACTCTCGTGAAACTAGTTTGCAAAGATCGATCCTCACTCTAGCACAAGATCAATTCAATGCTAAATCTAAGTGAATTTCGGTTAAGGAGATTAAGGATCACTCTCGTGCATCCCATCTCAATACCAAGATGTCAAGCAAAACTAAGCACTCTCGCGCCTTAGTTTCACAGGTTTTACTCAAGGCTTTCTAACAGTCTAATGTCTATCTCTAGAACGTTATCATGTCTGTGACAACAATAAATCCTAGGTCATGTCAATAACAAGAAATAAACTTCTAAAATATAAAGATAAGAGCACAACCAATCGCTTGTGATGAGTTCTTACAATAAATTCTAGGGTTCCAAGTTCTATGATATTATCTTCTCAGTCCATAGCATAAAACTCCAAAACATGTTATAGCACGATACTAAAAGTGATTGAAGGCAATAAATCACTTGAGTAAAATAACCATAGCAGAGATATATTGCGGTGAGAAAAGTTATCTAGTCATTGAAATATCAAGAGAATAACACCCCCTTGTCCCAAGAAGAATTTAAGCTAACATGATGGAAGAATCACAGCAAAACATGACTTTTAGTATGATTGGAGATAGTAAGGAAGGAGTAAAAGTTACAAAACAGGGCTACAAGTAAATCACAGCACGAATTTGTCTTCGAGTTCGCGATGAACAGTGTCGCAAGCACGTTTTTGATGATTCCTCCCTCGATTGATCTCCTTTCAAGCCAAAACATTTGTGATGCGTTCTTCTTCCTCAGGCGAAACTTCTTCTCAAAAATCATGGTCGGAGATGGTCTGTGCAGCAAATGGCGATGAACCCTAGCGCGGCGATGATTTCTTCGAATTCTCTCTAAGTCGTGGATAAACATTATTCCTTTAACTTCGTGTGTCTTCTCCTCTTTACCCCGAGTCCACCGCCTCTTTTCAATCTTAATTTGGAGGTCTAGATCAAAAGATATGGTCTTTGCAAGAATTGGGCGGAAAAATCAGAATTCAGAGTTCCGAAATACGGCACCGTGAACATTCGTACGGCCGTGCCGTATTTCATTCTGTGAGTTCTGGGTAAATAATACGGTGCCGTGAGCATGTCCCTCGTAAATACGGTCATGCCGTATTCTTGCCAAATCCTTCTAGTCAGAATTGATAGAAAATCCGGCACCGTGAAGATTCATAAGGCAGTGCCGTATTTGTGTCAAAACATTCTGGTTAAATTCGTCCAATTATACGGCACCGTGTACACGTCCACGGCGGTGCCGTATTTCTGCTGAACTTTTTTGTTCTGGATCGCCAATAAATACGGTACCGTGTACTTCTATACGGCCGTGCCGTATTCTCGCTTTGGTCTTCTGGATGAAATCAGCGCAAAATACGATACCGTGAACATTTTGGGACAAAATACGGCAGCACCGTATTTTCGTCTGGTTGAAAGCGGTGAAATACAGTACCATGTATATTTACACGGCAGTGCTGTATTTTTGCTAGAAGAAGCTTTTTGAGTTAAAATTTTATGGGTAGGCTCCTCTTGATGGTTAGAACTTGTTCATGCATTGAGATTGCTCGAAAGCCGGTGATAATGATGCCTTTTTACCTGAAATTGATCAAAAATTAAAGACGATGTAGATTCCGAAGTATATGGTAAAAAAGGTATAAAAACAAAGCAAAAGAGTAAGATCATGGCTCAAAAGACTACTAAATAAGTATGAAAAACACTATGAAATTTAGAGTCATCAACCGCAACACCCGGTTCGTCGGTCATTTCTGGAAGTCCTTGTGGGCCCTCCTTGGGACCACCCTCAAGTATTCGTCCGCGTACCATCCGCAAACGGACAGTCAAACGGAGGTAGTGAACCATAGCTTGGGCAACCTCTTGCGCTGCTTGGCTGGTGATTTCCCACGCCATTGGGCTGATTATCTCCCCATCGCGGAGTTTGTGTATAATATTGCTTTCAATCGCTCTACCGGTCTGAGTCCTTTCCAGGTCATCCTTGGGCACCAACCATGCAAACCCCTTGATATGCATAACTTTCCAGCCCATCCTTCACACCACGAGTCCGCTCATGCATTTGCATCTCACATTTCGTGTTTACACGATGAGGTTCATCGCCAGATCTTCTTGAGCAATACCTGGTACGCAGCTGAGGCCAACGAGCATCGTGGGCCACACCACTTCGAGATTGGTGAGCGTGTTCTGTGCGTATCCACCCTGAGCGGTTGAGGTCTAGAGCCAACTGGAAATTGCAAGCACGGTGCGACGGCCCCTATACGGTTCTGCGGCGGGTTGGCAACAACGCGTACGTCCTCGATCTGCCGGAGGACTCTCTTATCAGCCCCATCTTCAACGTTGCCGACCTCCTGCCCTACCACGCGCCCCTACCTAGCGGCGCCCCCTCCGACGACACCGGCCCATCCTATTCTCCGGAGGAGAATTCTTACCCCACCCCCCCCCCCCCCCCCCAATGACGAGGGCCTAACCCCACTAGATGACATTTAGAAGGACTCCCCAGGTCTGGAAGAAGACTCCCCACGAAGTCTGGCCGAAAAGGAGCCCGGCCGACCCCGACACGGCCGTGACACGGTCAACTGCAGACGTGAACGCCGACATAGCCTGCGCCACGGCCATGCCACAATCCATGATCGCTTCGGCCAAATTTCCAGCGGCCCCGCACGTACGTGCTCACCGACACGGCCCCGCCGTGTTCACCGAGACCGAGAACTTCACGGCCCCAGCTTCGCCCGTGCCTCCACCCGTGAAAGTCTCAAGAAATGTTGTCACCGCCAAACACGGCCGTGCCTCCCAACACGGGCAGGCTATGTTCAGCTCACTGCCAGGCATCTTCAACGACCCCCAGCCCGGCCCGGCCGTGACTAAGGACACGGCCGTATCCAAACATTCTGTGGATTTTCGACCCGATTTTATGGCCCGTGAAATCCATCACGGCACTGCCATGAAAGCTGTTTGACGCAAACACGGCCAGGCCGTGACCAGAGACACGGCTGTAACGAGATCGCAGGTTATCAACACACCCGTGCCTCCAGCCGTGCCCGCTGTGACGGGAAACCCAGACGTTGAACACGACCGTGACGACAAGCACGGCCAGGCCGTGTCTAGCCCTAGAAAACACACGGAGACCAATTTTCATCCGGTTCGACGTTCGCAACGGTCTTCGCATCCCCCGGACTGTTTTGTGGGTGTGGTGAGCCCTTCTTCAGCAACAACTGGCCATGTCCGTGATAGCCGGAAAGGGAACACTACATCTCTGGCACGCGTGTACCTTGGACTAATCCCCGGCAACAGCACCAAAAACTTGATAGGATTCCGCAAGTGCACGGAATTATCGAAGTAATAAAAATATCGATCCACAGAGACCTTATTGTTAATTACCAAATAATTATTTTCTCGCTAGCTAAGTGAGCCAAATATGATGCAAGTGAACGATATAAAGGGTGAAAAGATAAATTAGAGAGATACATGGGACTAGGGTTTCATCCACCTTAACTTCAATGATTTGATATATAAAAGGTTCGTCAATCAAATTTTGATAAAATAAAGACCTAATTTACTTCATAAAAGGATTATCTCACTTTCATGCAGATAACCACGTAGAGATAAATCCTCACTTTCACGCAAGATTTATCCCATACTAAAGATAAGTAAATCATCAATCAGAGAATTCATAGATCACTTTCGTGCATTCGAATTCTAGGTTGATAATCTCTAGTGGAGTCTAAAGGATCACTTTCGTGCATCCGAGTCTCTACACTAGTTTTACAAATAGACTCCAGTCATGGATCTCCAACGTTCTGATCCTTGCTTTCGCACAAGATCTCCACGTTTGACAAATAGACTCGATCTATAGATTCATGTTATAATCATGGCAATTAATTTACTAGAACAGATCAAATTAGATCTAACTTAAGGAAGGGATCCTAAGATGCAATTCTAGGGTTCCAAGTTCTCAAGCAAATCACCTTTCAGTCTCATTGCGAAAACTCTAAAAACATAATTAGTAACATGGACTTATAGAGAGTCTAAGCACAATCCATCACAAAAGCAAAATTATCATAGCAAAAATTATCATGATGAAAATAGAAGAGTTATCTAATCATTAAGAATCAAGGGGATTACACCCCATGTCCCAAAAGAGTGTTAAGCTTGCATGGAGGAAAAAATACAATAAATCATAGTTTACAACAATTAGAAATCAGAGAAGGAGAAAAAAAACAACGTTACAACACGGGTGTATTGTAAATTACACCCGTAATTTCATGATGAACAGTGCTATCACCACTATTTTGTTGATTCCTCCTCCGATCGGATTCCAAATGCTCTGAAACTTCTGTGGTGTCTTCCTCTCCTCGAGGCGAAGCTTCTGCGTGAAAATCACGGCCTGAGGTGCCCACTACGCCTCTCGGCGTGAGGCCAAACCCAAGCCGCCTCTCTAGTGATTTCTCCACTTTGAGCGTCTTCTCCTCTTAAAGATGAGTCCACCACAATTTTCGGATTTTGATTTGGAGCTCTGGATCAAAAGTTATGGCCCGCGCAAGATTCGGACTCGTAAAAATTGCATTTTTGACTGGGAATTACGACAGTGTAATATGTTACGGCACTGTCGTAAAATAGCTTGAGTGTTCTGTTCTGGAGACGCTGGGAAATACGGTACCGTAATATCGTTTACGGTAGTGCGTAATTTCAGTCGAGTTTTCTAGTCTAAAGTCTTCACAAAATACGGCACCGTAAACTTCTTCACGGTGGTGCCGTAAAATCGGTTGAACACTCTGGTCTGAAACGCTGGAAAATACGGCCTATGTAATTCTTTACGGCAGTGCCGTAAAATCACAAAAACTTTCTGTTCGGAAAATCACCAAAAGACGGCCGTGTTCTTGATAATACGGTAGCCATGAAAATACGGTACCGTAAAATAGTTTACGGCATTACTGTAATTTGGTTCTTATCTTCGATTTTCGTGAAATTTGTTGTGACTTCTTCTTGATGATGGGAACTCTTCCATGTATTTGATTTTGCTTAAAAATGCCCAAAATAGTACATTTTTGCCTGAAAATCATGAAAAACCAAAATAGAAGTAGACTTTGCAATATTTGATGGATTCAGCATAAAAACAAGTAAAAGATCATCAATTTAGCATGAAAAGGTATTTAAAATGATACAAAATATACTACATATTTTGGTGTCATCAAACACATAAGGCTCAAAGTTTGCTTGTCCTCAAGCAAAAATCAAAATTTGATTAAAAGAATAACCTTTTCATGCTCAATAAATTTCTAAAATACAACCTATCAATGAAAATTTCCATCAATTGCTTTATAAAACTTCAAGTAAACATATCACCCTTAGAACTCAACCCTCTAGATTCACAACACAATCAAATAAAACTTTGCAACTTGTATAATAAATAGAATTATCAATCTCATGATTTCACCCAGTTTTTAGTTCAAATCTATCATGTTTTTGTTTACAGGAATTAGGTTTCCAAGATCTTTTTCCACACACAATTTTTTCCTTTTCTTTTTTTTTTTCCATTTTTGTAAAGATGGCATGTACCCACATAGATACATACTTTTTATTGTTGACTTCAACTCTTTTCTTCGGTACCACTGTCAATTTTACACAGTGCCAAGTAGAGGAGTCTTATTCTTTTTATCTCTCATTATTTTTCATGCATAGACTTCAACCCATGTCTTAGGTACCACTATCAATTTTACATAGTGCCAAGTAGGGGCGTCTCTCACTATTTTTATGGATCTTGGATTCTTATTTCCCAACAAATAGCAAAAATAGACTAAACATCTACTAGGTTGATCAATTGATATCAATTCACAAATCATACTCATATACTCATTTTATTCAAAAGAATAGGTTCACCTAGATTTTATCCCTCAAATAACACATATACCCAAAATTTTATGTATCAACCAATGTCAAATTTCAAAAATAGATATGCATTGAATAAATAAATCTAACAAGATAGGGTTTTTCTCTAATCACAAGTATAAATACTCACATCATCAAGGAATAAATCATGCCATCATGTAGTAGAAAGTGGATCATATGCTTTCATAAATTTTATCAACAAATTTGAATAATATCATCATCAAAATAATGAGTTCCATATATCCATAAAATCATTTTTCAAGAGAAAACCAATAAGTAGTACAAATATGATAAAGTCAAAGATGCACTATAAGAAATAGTCATTAATAAGAGAGCGCAAGCGATACTCACAAAACTATATAGATCATGCTCAATCATTGTCAGGCCATTGCAGCTGGGTCCAAAGATGTATCTTTTGAAATTTTTCTGCAAAATTTAAGGTACATAAGGCTCAGATCAAAAACAGTCTCAAAAATAATAATGATAAAAATAATTTTCTCAAGGGACAATCAGAGATGTCGCCGAAGGTCTGAAGAGGATGCCAGTGGAAAGAGTCGAGCAGGCAAGAAGTAGAGGTGGAACAGATGCTATCTGAAAAGCTGTTAGTGTTAGGGAATGCCGGGTGTAATTTAAAATTTTGCAGTCCCAGGACGCAGCGGAAGAAGCATTACACCCGAAACACATTCCAGTCCCAAGGATCCATGCGAGAGAGAAGACACAAGGATGTGTTAGAGATGTACCTCTTTTGCTTGTCTAGATGTCGAAGCCATGTTGAAGGCGCCCATGTGTTCGCCCTCTACAAGTATCCACGCGTCGACTCCTTGATCGTTGCTCCCTTCCACGCTCGGTGCTAGCCTCGGGAAGAGAATCAAGCCTTCACTCCACTTGCGCCACCTTCAAGAGAAGTTGCGCTAAGGAGGGAATAGGGAAGATGCCGCCAAGAACTTCCCTCTTCTTCTTTGCTTGCGCCACCTTCAAGCAAGATGCGCTAATGGCTATGAGAGGGAGAGGGCTTGTGACAATAGAAGGAGAAGCCACCAAGCCCAATTTCTCTTTGCGCCAAGAAGAGGAGAAGAAGAAAGGATATCTTTCGGCCACTTGGAAGAAGGTTGCGCCAAGCCTTTGTTGTTGTCACCCTTTGCCCTTGCTCACGCCTCTCTATGTATGTTCACGCCTCCTAGAAGTCGAACATTGGAAGGGGCGGTAAGGGGTCCTATAAATAGGACAAGAGGCGGCAAGGACAATGGCTAGGATCATGCCAAGTGGGCGGCTAGGATAAAGGGATCTTGAGGTAAGGAAAGTCTCCAAGACTTTACCATAAACCTCATTCAACCTATCCTAATTTGCCCAATGGCCATATCAGCCTAAGACATGCCTTAGAGGCATTCTTTCCATCCAAGGAGAAGGGCTAGGCACAACATGAAGAATTCGGCTAGGGCAAGAGTTTGGGTGCATGTAGGGTTCATAAGGAAAGTCTCCAAGACTTTACCATAAACATCTTCCTACTTCTCATATGCGCCCAAGTTCTTTCCAAAAGAGTCTTCAAGCCATATCAGCCCCAAGACTTGCCTTAGAAGCAAGTATTCCATCCAAGGAAGAAGGGCTAGGCGCCCTTTACTTCCATAATGAAGCAAAGGCGCCTCCCTCACCCCATTATGCCCCTAGGCGCCAATGGGGTGAGATTTCTCCCCATTATACCCTTTTAAGCCAATTCCTCTTCATGATAACTAATTATTGGGCCTCATTGGATAATGAGCTAGCCCAAACTTCATGGTATGGGTTGATTAAGCCATTGGATCCAATCCAATGCAACCCTAATCCAAATGTGACCAATCTAGGTCAATATCGGGTCAACCTACCAAAAATGAAGTTTGGCTCCAATAACTTTCTTCCAACTCATCAGGCCCATTGGCGTTGATGAAATCTTCCTAATGGATCCAAGTTATCCTATAACTTGATCCTAAGGATTCTGAATAAAGCAACGTCAAGAGTCTATTGCGTGTGACCCTGTAAGATCCATATGACGATGGCAATGATGTAAACATCATAAGCAGTGAGGGGTATCTAGCAACACATCACTACTACCCATGTCATAGGACTTAAGTCATTATGGCAACAACTCCTAACAAGCAACGAGGATTCCTATTGCATTACAGATCCCTTTGCCTAAGCTGATATCCTGCCATTGGATTAATCTCAAGTTTATTATCCAATGCATTGGTCATGACTCAACAAGTGTGGCCACACTTTCCTATCATGCACCAATAAGGTGGGGCGCCCCGAGGTGGATATCATACTTCCGATAAGGAAGGGGCAAATCCTACTATTGGTCATCCATGTCTCTACATGACTTATGAAATGCCCAATGACAGTCGTTTTGATCTCCCAATTACGGAGAGACGTAAGACTGTATTAAAGCATACCCATCATCAAGTCTAGACATGAATACCTCAAGTCTAAGGATCAATGCAAACCTCTTGCATGTGAGATTGACTTGTTGACTAGACAAGTCAATCCTCACGGTGGATCACTCCAGTGCATCCAATGCACCTGTATGTCTGCATTACTGTGCCCCGCACCTAACTAGCCCATACACCAGTCTCACATGTACCAAAGCTGTCCCATATCTGCTAAGGTACCTTGTCTGGGGATAGCTTATGAGAATGGATCTAATCCAAACTCCTGGGACATTATTTATTCAACTTGATACATCAACGTAGGTAGAGAAGTCTGCATAATAACGACCATGCCTATAAAAAGAGTAATAGTTCTATCAAAGTACATTCAACCAATGCCTGACCATGTCCATACACTAGTCTTTAGGGCATATACACCAACAATCTCCCACTTGCACTAAGACCAAGGACAACTGGTGTTTACTCAGTTCCAATGTCTCTAGTATGACCCTTTTAGCTTCCGCTGCGCCAGAGGCTAGGTCAGTGGGTTTTTCCAGATTGCTGTCTGTGTTTATTTTAACAAATTTGATCATCATCCTTATCCATGATCTCTAAGATCAGATGATATGCTGCAGTACATACTTGAGCATTAAGTTCATTCTCCTATGCTATGGTCCCAGTAAGAACTATACTGGACCATCAAGCACTATGAACTAGATCAACTTCAAATGAATGAAGCTGCCTCCTTGGCTGCCACAAGGAGCTGCAATGTACTCAGCCTTATTTGTAGAATCTTGCCACTTTGGTTTGCATAATTCTCTTTCAGCATGCAACACCATAACAAGGCAAAGCGCAACTCCTGGCTGTGATCAATAGTCACTAGACTGGAACAAAGTGTCAGTGTACCCCTGTACACAAAATTCTTTCCTGTCTATCATAGACTTGACTTCAATCCTTTATACTTCCCAAGTATACATATAAGGATTGCCTTCACAGCTATCTAGTGTTAAACACTAAGATCTGATTGAAACTTGCTGGCTATGCTCCAAGCATTTGCCACAAATGGTCTTGAGTATGATATTCAAATCATGATCCATCCCACACACCATGTATCAGGATTTTAGATCCATGTTATTACTCTCCATCTGTGTCAAAGGACACAAGATCTTTGAGAGAATCAGACCATATCTTTCTGGAAGGTATTAATATTTGGAATCATCCAAAATAAACCTCTCCAGAAACTCTTGGATGAACATAGATTGACTAAAGGGCAATGACTTTCTTGGATCTCTATCTATAGATCCTCATGCCTAGGATGCAGGCATCATTCCCTAGATCATTCTTCTCGAAATACATATCTTTCTCTTCTTCACTATGTGAAGAGCTAAGATGTCATTCCATGTGAGGAGAATATCATCAATCGTCTAGAACAAGAAATACTATTAAGGTGCTCCCACTGATCTTCTTATAAACACAGGCTATTTCAACCATGCTTGCATCATGCATGTCATTATGGCCTTGATATGAAAACCTTCTGGCTATTTCCTTACAGATATCTTTTCAGACGTCCACGTAAGAAAGGCAGTTTTCATAACAACATGCCATAACTAATTATGCAATTATGCAGATTCCTAATGGACTTAAAACTCAGCTATTGGTGAAAAATTCCATCATTATCCACCCAGTGGATTTGCCTGAAATTTCTGTTCACTAGCTTGCCTTTTTAGGGTAACAATGTTACCTTCCATGTCTATCTTCCCAGAAGATTTATTTTACAGCCTGTGGGAGTTACCCCTTTTGGCAGCTCATCCAAGTCCCAGACTTGATTAGCAGACATGGAGTCCATTATGGTTCTCATGGCCCTTAGCCATTTCTTGGAATCTGGTCCACCGACCGCTTCCATTTCCTCATAAGTCTTTGGTTCATGCTTGATGAAAAATTCGTCATGCCCAGCATATCGAATCGATCCAGGCTTATGTTATTCCTGTGTTACTTGAACCTCAGGTTGACTTTCAACCTGTATGTGAGATTTTGCTATCCATCTGTGTCTAATTATATTGTGGTTGATTCTAGATCTCGTCCAAATCAAATCTACTCCCACTAGCTTCTTTCAAAAGAAATACTTTCTCAAGAGAGATAGCAGTTTGAGCAACAAATATTTTGTTCTCTATGGGATAGAATTAGCACTCTATAGTGCACCACAAATACATACTTTTGAATTACTGCATATTACATTCCCAATTCCATTGAAGAAATGGGATATTTACAGTTCGCAACTCAAAAGCTAACTTAGACATTTTCTTATGGAGTAGCAGTACATCTGTTTGCATGGCATCATAGTAGTATATTTGCATGACTATTCAAAGTTGGAACCACATCCAATGTGTTCCTTTTTCTTTCTTTGAAATTCACCACACAGTGGTGTACGAAGTAAGCTGTGAGATGACTCCACACTTCTTAGGACAGTCATCAAATTCTCCACTAATCATCTTGATCCAATCAAGGTGCTTTGATAGATCCTTCAATTTGACTCAATACTTCATTTATGAACTTCTTGGATTTTTCCAAAGTTCTTTGGTTGCGTGAGGCATACCCATACCTAATGAAGTATATATAAAACTCCTTTTAGTGCTTGTTTACATGGGTCCACTAACATTGCTGTGTCATAGATCCAACAAGTCACTTATTCCTTCCATCTTTTCCGGTGAAGGCAGCATCTGTCACATTGTTCCTTTGAACTAGGCTCACATGTATCATAGTCCTGAGAGGACAATGAACCCATGTCAAGCCGGCTATTTCTAGCTCAGGGTTCCCCAGGGAGTAACAATATTGATAGGAACCAGAGAACTACAATAATCACATAACCTTTATTTAATAAACAATCCAAATTTAATATCAACACAATATCTGAATACAACTATCCAAATTATCAACTGAATAAAATACGAAAGACAACTATCTTAACTCGGCTGGTATCTGCTATCTACTCTATCCCTCCCAGAAGCTAACTCTGTACCTGGAAGAGAAACAAAGGAAGTTAGCAAAAATGCTAAGTAGGAATCAACAAACATGGTGAGGGAATCAATTAACAAGATAATTCAATGACTGAAACAACAATATACAAATAATATAAGAATGTCGTGCAAATCATCAAGCTGGCCAACAGATCTCACATAAGAGCCGCACTCATTTTCAGAGTGTTTCCACTGTTGCTCATGCAATGGAACGACTGTCTCAAACAGTCGGGTGAATGTTGCGTCCAACATCTGACATCCGTAGTATTGTCCCGAGGACAACTGGCGGTGCCCTAACCGGCAACTCAGATAGTCTGATATAATCAGAACTATAACTCAGATAAACAGGCCACTGGAGAATAAATCATCCAGGTCAACGGTCAAAATATATCACGACTTTATCATCTCAGGTTTACAGCGGTTCCACATACTTATACGTCAATATCTCAGATACATAATTGTTCAATCAGGTTCATAAGCCAATAAATCAGATATCTCAACACAGTTTCTTTTATCGTGCACACAGAAATAGAATATGACCAATGAACAAGATAAATGAGGTCAACTGAATTACAGAAACAAATCAAGCAGATGAAGCAATCAAATATCAGTGTCAATCAATTCTATCATATGCATCATATATCAAACAAAAGGATTAAGTAGTAAATCCTATTATTGACACTGTAAGAAAGGAGTAGGGTAAGATTCCTACCTCAATCGCTGTTATTCTGAATCCTGTTGAAAAGTCAACAAGTTTGTATATCAAACAATGCAAACCGATTATTGGACCAACCACTCTGTAACATGAATTTGTACATGAACTCTATCATTAAACATTCTAATTTGAAAACCAAAACTACTAACATGTATAACATAACCCTAAACCTAGAGAACCAGTCTCAGATCATATGAACCGAACCTAAAACCCACTGAACCGAACACAAGTGTACTGAACCAAGTTAAACCGAGACTTCTAACTTTAATTACACAAAATATAAACCTCATATAAAGCTATACAAACTACCATTAGATAGGAAATTTAATTACCTTTCCAACGACTACCTGAACCGGCCAGGATTCGACCGAATAGGGGTCGAACCGGTCGAAATTCAAGAACTGACTGTTGGGGTATGCCCTTAAAGGCTAATGTTTGAGGCCTTGGGATTGTATCAGTATCATGTATAAACTCTTATGTTTATAAAGGCAATGGTTGTTATTCAGTATGTTACATTGTCTGCTGCAATAAGTGTGCCTCTGAATAATGTCTCAATGCTGTTCAGCTAGGCTGACATGCTGTAATGTCCTTAGTCGAGATATCTTGGTGAACATGAGACAGCCTTGATATGATTGAGACCAATATGTGTTCTAATCTTATAGGATGCTTCGAGCATGGAATAAGATGTAGACTCATGGGTGCATTGGATGTACTGGACAGACCCTACTAGGATATTCAATTGCTTGTCACAATGTGAATAATCCTTGTATGCAACAAGTGGCACATGTCCTCTGACTTGAGATCACTTGTGTTTCTAAATGATGATTGTCATTGTTTTGAGGTAGTTCAATGTCATTTGAAACATAATGGTTATAGAGTATCTTGGATAATGATCATGAGTCAGGTTAGGACACTAGTGATAGATATAGGATTGCCGTCTCCTTGATTGGAGTGTGATGTTCTAAAGGGGCCCCCTTAAATGAGATGATTGAGAAAGTGTATGGCCATACCCAGGTGACTATATTCATCTGATCTAATCATGCTCATCATATTGGAGCTACAGGCTTGACACGCTTGTCCAATAAGAACATCCAGTGGCAAAGGAAACATGTATGCCTAGTGAAGTGGATTCACACTTGTGCTGTGGTTTGGGTGTAGTCTTGGAAGACTCTTTCCTTTATATCGGGAGACAGTGATGTGTTGCTAGATACCCCTCACTGATCGTGTTAACGTAAGTTATCGTTACCGACATTTAAAGGAAACCCTTAGGGTCGCACAATTCGATGATATGGCTTGCTTAAGTAAGATCGTGTGGACTGAATTGTTTGGGTTTAGTTTAAAGGAGTTTAAACTCTGATTGTAAGTGAGATCTGGTCTGATCATGTTTGATTGATTAGGGCTTGAGATCGGTAAGCTTCGATCGAGAGGATTGATGCTGGATCAGTGAGATCAAGAGCATCAAAGAGATGAACGGTTAGATCTAAAACCTTATGGTTTACTATGATCTAGACCAAATGGCTTGAGCTATTTTGATTTGGTTTATGAACCAAATTCGATTGGGACGTTTTGGCTTGAACCGGTTCACAAAGGTGAACGCTTGGTTCAATGCTAGTAAGCGTTTTTGGGTTGGCATGAGCGTATGGCTTAATGATGTTCCATTTATGGAAAGTCATCAATGCCGATTCCTCTCAACGCCAAAACGCAAATACGTTCCCCTCTTCTCTTGTGGCTTGCTTGCACTCTCGTGAGAAAAGGATTGACGAGAAGAAGGGAAGGTTTTTCGTCCAAGGAGAAGCTTGTTCTCGCATCTCAAACTTCCTCCACGCAAAGGACCCCTTGAAGCTTTGCTAGCACAAAGACGACAAGGAGAAGCCATTCCTCATCTTGTGTGCTTTATCTTTGGAGAAGAACCCTTTCGATCTTTGCTTCCAAGACACCATCCAAATAGATGGCTTTGGTATGATCTTCTTTCGATCTCCACATTCCTTAAGGTTGATCATATGAACATATATTACATGCGATCTCATGTTGAAACCCCTTGGAAATTACATGCGCCCCCTTTAGGGTTTCAACCCCTTGCGCTCCCCCTTGAAGGGGACTCTTCAATTGGTATCAGAGCTAGGTTCTATGTATGTTCATTTGATTGCCTACATGTGATCCATGTTTGCGTTTGCTAAGCTTAGATCTAATAACATGCCGAATAACTACATGCTAGTTTAAGAACTTAAATGTATGTTTAGTTGTGGATGGCGCATGTTTGTTGGCGCTTCTTACATGTTGTTTTTGACAAAACAAAAGATCATGCGCGCCTCATCTAGATCTAAGGCCCTACTTTAAACCCTTAGATGGGTTGATGGGGTTGAAGTCATCTTCTAGGAAGGATCCAAATAGTCTGATCAGACCATCTGACAGCCTAGATGGGTTGACCAGATAGCACCTGTGCGCAAGCACGAGGTGGCTATAGGTCGACTGCATCAAGGGCGTGTAGCGAGGTCTGGTTGAGACGGCTACTGAACACACATGAGTTAGGCCCGGGGTCACACCCGCTTGCCGAAACTCATGAGGGTTGTTCAGCCCTTTGCGCATGCATGGTTGACCATTAGGTCAACTCAAGTCAGTTAGGACTTGGTGCATGCAAGGGAAGTGGATCTGACTAGATGAATGAGTGGATCCCTATCAATGGACCATTGTAAGGTTGTAAGGGCACATAAGAAAATTAAAATGATGCCAATGGGTTTTCAAAATTTTATTTTCTTGTTTGATGGATCACATGTTGTGTGGATGCCATGTGCTTGTTTATTTATTCTTATGTGGGCTGCCCGTGTTTATGTGTGCTGTGCTGGGGCCTGCGAGCCTGGCTTAAATTGTAAATTATATATTTGTGATCTGCGCATCACATTTTAATTAATTTATTGTATAATTGACCTGCGTGTCAAACTTGTCTAGATAGATTAAAATGTACTTTTAATCTGACAAGAGCTCAAAGCACACATAGCAAGGCGCAAGCAGCTGGTGGGCGCACCTGAGCTGCAGAGGGCGCTTGGGCCCTGGTCTGGGCCAGATGAGAGGCAAAAGACCCAAGAAGCAAGTGAAGACTTAAGATAACTTAAGGTCTTACTTAGGGTTAATGGGCTTTTACCACATAAGATCAGCATGCTTTCTACTTACCGTTTATAATTAGAATTGCATGATTTATTTATCTTCTGCTATCACCATAGGGTTTGCATGATAGTTAAGAAGATAAAAGACCGTTAAAATCCAACGCTAAAATATCAAGCTCGTAAGCCTTTTGACGCGAAACCTCACTGTTCTGACTATCGTTGGAGCCGTGTTGTACCCACTCAGTGGGCACGTCCATCTTTCTTCAGACGGTGTGCGATTTCACCTGCGTGTTACAGAGAAGGGATTTATCGCTTCTCGTTGCTCAGCATAGCACGTGGTGGTCCAGGGAGTAGGTCAGGTCAGCTTGACCATATAGGCTACATATGTGGCGCATATGGTAGCACATGGAGGCAGCCATCTGTGGGATCAGAGATTGTGTTGTACCAACTCAGTTGGCACAGTCGGCTGGATTGCCCAGATGAAGGGGAATCGCACGGGTTGACGATTGGCAGGGACTGCCTACCAGAAATTAGTGCTTGTACTCTCTGTGCATCTTATCTCGCCTGAGCGGGACGCGGAGACCAAGTGTGAAATTTGGATCCCATCTCACTAAAAGAGTGTTACTCTTTCGGACTGTTTAATGGATTTTTCAGTCAGATAAAATAGTGAGAAAAGAATCTTTCTTAAGTCCTGGATTGATTCTAAACATTGATACTGACCTTGCTGTTCTTGCATTGTTGTAGATTCCTGCAGCAACGAACACCATGAGCTTCAATGTGCGATCCCTACTGGAAAGGGAGAAGTTTGCTGGGCCAAACTTCTCAGACTGGTTCGGACACCTTAAGATCATTCTTAAGGCTGAGAGGAAACTGTATGTCCTCGAGACGGCTATACCGCCTCAACCCGCTGCGAACGCCGCAAGGGCGGTTCGCGATGCCTATGAAAAGCATGTCAATGATAGCATTGATGTTGCTTGCCTGATGCTAGCGTCTATGACGCCACCGCTGCAGCGTCAGCATGAGGATATGTCTGCTATAGAAATTATAGCAAACCTCAAGATGCTGTATGCTGCACAGGCGAGGACTGAACGCTATAATCTGACCAAGCTTTTCTTTCAGAGCAAACTGACTGAAGGGAGTCCAGTGGGAGCTCATGTGCTCAAGATGATTGGGCACAAGGAGGCTCTAGAAAAACTGGGGCATACCATCAATCAGGAGCTTGCTGTCGACATTATTCTGCAGTCTCTCCCGGCCTCCTTCGATGCGTTCATTATTAATTTTAATATGAACAAGATCGACTGTACTCCGGCAGAGTTGCTGAATATGCTCTTGACTACGGAGGAGACTCTGAAGGGAAAGCCTTCAACCTCTGTCTTGATGTTCCCTTCCAGGAACAAGAAGAAGGGGAAGAAGGGCAAGGCCCCTGTCAAGAACTACATCAAGGCTCTGAAACAAAAGGTGAAGCGGTCGAAGGACAACAGATGTTTCCACTGTGGCCAGCTGGGTCACTGGAAAAAGGACTGTAAAGCGCTCCAAGGAGACAAGAAGGGAAGCATCGCTTCTGGCTCAGGTATATTTGTGACTGAGGTCATGATATCTTCTTCTTCTATTTCATGGGTGTTGGACACTGCATGTGGAGTTCACATTTGTTCAAATGTACAGGAACTCAAGAGAAGAAGGCAGGTGGGACAGCATGAGGTGGACCTACGAGTTGGAAACGGGGCACGGGTTGCTGCTGTTGCTGTAGGGGTTTATTACATCTCATTACCATTTGGACTTGTACTAGAACTTGACAATTGTTATTTTGTTCCAAGTATTATGAAAAATATTATCTCTATTCCTGCTCTTGTCAGGAAAGGATTTGCCTTTGAATGCAATATTTCAAAGTGTGTTCTGTCTTATGATAATATTGTTTATGCTTCTGGATCAATTAACAATGGGTTATTCATGTTGGACATGGAATGTTCTATACAAAACATTGATAATAAGAAAGCCAAGTATGCTGATGACAGCACCTTGCTATGGCATAGTCGTTTAGGTCATATTAACAAGAAACGCATTAAGCGGTTGCATGATCATGGACTGCAGGGATCTTTCTCCTGTGAGGAGATTGATACATGCAAAGCTTGTTTAATGGGTAAAATGACGAAGGCTCATTTTTCTCACCAAGGTCAAAGGGCTTCAGGTTTACTTGACCTTATACACAGTGATGTGTGTGGGCCATTTAGTAAACATGCCAGAGGTGGCTATTCATACTTCATTACCTTTACTGATGATTTCAGTAGATATGGGTATGTCTATTTAATGAGACATAAGAGTGAATCTTTTGACAAGTTCAAAGAGTTCAAGAATGAAGTACAGAATCAGCTAGGCCGAAATATCAAGGCACTTCGTTCAGATCGAGGTGGTGAATACCTAAGTCGAGAGTTTACTGACTATCTGAAGGAGTGTGGGATTATCTCACAGCTCACTCCGCCAGGAACACCGCAATGGAATGGTGTGTCCGAGAGGAGGAACAGAACCTTACTAGATATGGTTCGTTCTATGATGATGTTGGTAAACCCCGGGGACATTTTACAATTTTTCAGAGACACATACATACATTGCACAGCGGAAGAATGTCCCCGAAACAGGCCGGTCCCAAAAAACAGTGAAGATCGCATACAAGGGAGTCGACACGATGAGTTAGAAATTACCTCAGAGCAAGATGAGGTCGATGTCGTGATAGGCGCCCAAGCGTGCGCCCTCTGTAGTCTCACACACACGGATGCCTCGAGTCCTCTTCTTCCACGCCCGGTGCTAGCCTCGGGAAGAAGATCCAAGCCTTAGGGAGATGCTCCAACCACCTTGCGCCACCAAGAGAGAAAGATGCGCCAAGAGGTGAGGAAGGAGAAGCTTGCGGCCACTTGATGGAAGAGGAAGAGATTGCGCCTTTGCTCCTTGCTCTCGCCCCCTTCTTATGTTCACGCCTCCAAGGATGAATCATAATCAGAGAGGGCGGCTAGGGTCACATATATATAGGGCAAGAGGCGATTAGGGCAAGGGCTAGGATCATGACAAGTGTAGGGCTAGGATGAGGAGGTTTAATGCAAGGAAAGTCTCCAAGACTTTACCATAAACTTCATTCAACCTTTCCATAATTGCCCAAGTACCATATGAGCCCAAGACATGCCTTAAAGGCATTCATACCATCAAGGGAGAAGGGCTAGGCGCAAATTGCTTCCTTAATGAAGCAATTTTGCCACCCTAACCCCATTATGCCCCTTAGGCGCCAATGGGGTTGGGTTTCTCCCCATTATACCCTTTTAGCCTCTCTTCTCTTCATGAGAACTTGTTATTGGGCTTCATTGGATAATGAGCTAGCCCAAACTTCATCCTATGGGTTGATTAAGCATTTGTATCCAATCCAATGCAACCCTAATCCAAGTGTGACCAACCATGGTCAAATACGGGTCAACCTGCCAAAAATGAAGTTTGGCTCCAATAACATTCTTCCATCTCATCAGGACCATTGGTGCTGATGAAATCTCCCAATTAGATCCGAGTTATCCAATAACTTGATCATAAGGCTTCTCGATCAATACGAGAACTCAAGTATCAAGGTGTGCGACCCTGTAGGTTCTTCTGACGCTGGCAATGCTGACCAAAGGTCACCACAAGCAGTGAGTGGCACCTAGCAGTGCATCGCTGCTACCCAGGTCATTGGAATGGATATCGACATCGACATCCCCATCATCGCAACTAGGTACAGATGCATTACAGTCTCTTTGCCGGACTGATATCCGATTGGACAAGTGTGTCACCACTTGTTTTCACCCAATTACATGGCTATGACTAAAACAGGTTCTTACCTGGGTATGGCCATACACTCTCAGTCATAGAACCATAGAGGAGCTCCATGGATATCATACTTCCCTAAGGAAGGGGCAAATCCTATGTCTGTCCATTGACCTTCTCATATGGGTCGTGATATGTTCAATGACAACCGTTATGACCTCCCAACTACGGCGAGGTGTTAGGTTGTATCAAAGCAAATCGCTAACCATATAGAATGATCAATGACCTCAAGTCAAGGGATCAATGCATTTCCTGTCACTTGTGAGGATAACTTATGACACCAAGTCATAGCCTCACAGCGGGTCTTTCCAGTATATCCTCTAATGATATACCCATGTGTCTGCGTTAGCACCACGTACCTAACCAGCTCACATACCAGTCTCACAAGTACCATAGCTGTCCCATATCCACTAAGGTACATCGACTGGGGACAATAGTTTGAGCATAGATCCAATCTATCTCCAGGGACATTATCATGTTAGTACATGTGCGCAGATGTAAACAAACATTGATAATGACAATGCCAGAATGATATATATATAAATATCAAAGTTAAGTAGTACATAAGTGGACCAAAACTAGGTCCTAGGGCATATACACCAACAGATGAGTCAGGCTACTCTACCTTACTCCTTTTGGGGATTTGCACTGGAAACAGCTGCAAAGGTACTAAACTGAGTGCCATCCAAGCCAGTTTCTAAGACTCCATATGAGCTATGGTATGGGAAACAGCCGAGCTTGACATTTGTTAAGATCTGGGGTTGCGAGGCTTATGTCAAAAAGCTCGCCTCTGGGAAACTAGAGAGCAGATCTGAGAAATGTGTCTTTGTCGGATACCCTAAGGAAACTAAGGGTTATTATTTCTACGATCCCAAAGAGAACAAAGTATTTGTTGCTCGGACGGTAGTTTTTCTTGAGAAGGAATTTCTTCTGCAAGAAGCCAGTGGGAGAGAAATAAAGCTGGATGAGAATCCAGAGGAAGGACAAAGTAGTCAAGCACAGTTGGATGAGCCTGAGCCGGTAGATCAGGTTATTGAACAACCTGAGGCTCAGATATCACGGGAACCGCGTAGATCGGGAAGGATCCGTCGACAGCCTGAGCGCTATGACGGAGTCTACATCATTGAAAATGATGAACCCCTCACTTATGCGGATGCGGTCAGTGGACCGGAGTCAGCTAGATGGCTTGAAGCTATGCGAGCCGAAATGGACTCCATGTCAGATAACCAAGTCTGGCATTTGGTTGATCCGCCTACGGGAGTAATCCCTATAGGCTGTAAATGGATCTTCAAGAAGAAGATTGACATGGATGGTAACGTGGTTACCTATAAAGGCAGGCTAGTTGCGAAAGGTTTCAAACAAATCTACGGGATAGATTATGATGAAACTTTCTCTCCTGTAGCCATGTTTAAGTCTATTCGGATTCTTTTCGCGATAGCAGCATATTATGATTATGAGATCTGGCAGATGGATGTGAAGACCGCTTTCCTTAATGGAAAACTGGATGAGGATGTGTATATGACACAACCTGAAGGTTTCACTAGTCCATCAGATCGTCATAAAATATGCAAGTTAAAGAAGTCCATTTATGGACTTAAACAAGCATCTAGAAGCTGGAATATTCGTTTTGATGAATCAATCTGTGAGTTTGGTTTCATCAAGAACGAAGATGACCCGTGTGTATATAAGAGGTTTAGTGGTAGCGTGATTACTTTCCTAGTCCTCTACGTCGATGATATCTTAATCATTGGAAACGATATTCCTGAACTGCATGCTGTTAAAGCATGGTTAGGAAAACGTTTCCAGATGAAAGATTTAGGAGAAGCAGCCTATGTATTAGGTGTGAAGATCTACAGGGATAGATCTAAGAGGCTTCTCGGGCTGTGCCATAGTACTTACATCGATAAAGTCCTAGAGAGATTCCATTTAGAGAATTCTAAAAGAGGATATCTTCCAGTCAGACATGGTCTGAATCTTTCGAAGAGTCAGTGTCCACAAACACAGACTGAGAAAGATGAAATGGACAATACGCGTTATGCTTCGGCTATTGGATCCATTATGTATGCGATGTTGTGTACTCGCCCAGACGTCGCTTACGGGTTAAGCGTGACCAGTCGGTTCCAAAGTAATCCAGGTCAGGCACACTGGATTGCAGTCAAGAACATTTTGAAATATCTGCGGAGGACCAAAGATATGTTCTTGATATATGGTGGTCAGGAAGAACTCAGTATTGAAGGATATACTTACGCTTCGTTCCAGTCGGACCAGGATGATTTCCGATCGCAATCAGGCTATGTTTTTAGCTTGAATGGTGGAGCAGTGGTGTGGAAAAGTTTCAAACAGTCTATTGTTGCTGATTCCACAACAGAAGCCGAGTATGTTGCAGCCTCGGAAGCATCCAAGGAGGCAGTGTGGATTCGTAAGTTCATTCAGGAACTTGGTGTCGTTCCTTCGAGTGCAGATCCTTTGGTTATCTTCTGTGATAACACTGGAGCAATAGCACAAGCAAAGGAACCATGGTCGCACCAGAAGTCCAAGCACATACAGAGACGGTTTCACTTGATCCGGGAGATCATTGATCGTGGCGAGATCAAAATCTGCAAGGTTCATACAGATGACAATCTGGCTGACCCGCTTACCAAGCCTCTGGCGCAGCAGAAGCATGAGAAGCACTGTAATAATATGGGTTTGAGATTTCTCAACCATTAGATTAAGTGCAAGTGGGAGATTGTTGGGGTATGCCCTTAAAGGCTAATGTTTGAGGCCTTGGGATTGTATCAGTATCATGTATAAACTCTTATGTTTATAAAGGCAATGGTTGTTATTCAGTATGTTACATTGTCTGCTGCAATAAGTGTGCCTCTGAATAATGTCTCAATGCTGTTCAGCTAGGCTGACATGCTATAATGTCCTTAGTCGAGATATCTTGGTGAACATGAGACAGCCTTGATATGATTGAGACTAATATGTATTCTAATCTTATAGGATGCTTCGAGCATGGAATAAGATGTAGACTCATGGGTGCATTGGATGTACTGGACAGACCCTACTAGGATATTCAATTGCTTGTCACAATGTGAATAATCCTTGTATGCAACAAGTGGCACATGTCCTCTGACTTGAGATCACTTGTGTTTCTAAATGATGATTGTCATTGTTTTGAGGTAGTTCAATGTCATTTGAAACATAATGGTTATAGACTATCTTGGATAATGATCATGAGTCAGGTTAGGACACTAGTGATAGATATAGGATTGCCGTCTCCTTGATTGGAGTGTGATGTTCTAAAGGGGCCCCCTTAAATGAGATGATTGAGAAAGTGTATGGCCATACCCAGGTGACTATGTTCATCTGATCTAATCATGCTCATCATATTGGAGCTACAGGCTTGACACGCTTGTCCAATAAGAACATCCAGTGGCAAAGGAAACATGTATGCCTAGTGAAGTGGACTCACACTTGTGCTGTGGTTTGGGTGTAGTCTTGGAAGACTCTTTCCTTTATATCGGGAGACAGTGATGTGTTGCTAGATACCCCTCACTGATCGTGATAACGTAAGTTATCGTTACCGACATTTAAAGGAAACCCTTAGGGTCGCATAATTCGATGATATGGCTTGCTTAAGTCAGATCGTGTGGACTGAATTGTTTGGGTTCAGTTTAAAGGAGTTTAAACTCTGATTGTAAGTGAGATCTGGTCTGATCATGTTTGTTTGATTAGGGCTTGAGATCGGTAAGCTTCGATCGAGAGGATTGATGCTGGATCAGTGAGATCAAGAGCATCAAAGAGATGAATGGTTAGATCTAAAACCTTATGGTTTACTATGGTCTAGACCAAATGGCTTGAGCTATTTTGATTTGGTTTATGAACCAAATTCGATTGGGACGTTTTGGCTTGAACCGGTTCACAAAGGTGAACGCTTGGTTCAATGCTAGTAAGCGTTTTTGGGTTGGCATGAGCGTATGGCTTAATGATGTTCCATTTATGGAAAGTCATCAATGCCGATTCCTCTCAATGCCAAAACACAAATACGTTCCCCTCTTCTCTTGTGGCTTGCTTGCACTCTCGTGAGAAAAGGATTGACGAGAAGAAGGGAAGGTTTTTCGTCCAAGGAGAAGCTTGTTCTCGCATCTCAAACTTCCTCCACGCAAAGGACCCCTTGAAGCTTTGCTAGCACAAAGACGACAAGGAGAAGCCATTCCTCATCTTGTGTGCTTCATCTTTGGAGAAGATCCCTTTCGATCTTTGCTTCCAAGACACCATCCAAATAGATGGCTTTGGTATGATCTTCTTTCGATCTCCACATTCCTTAAGGTTGATCATATGAACATATATTACATGCGATCTCATGTTGAAACCCCTTGGAAATTACATGCGCCCCCTTTAGGGTTTCAACCCCTTGCGCTCCCCCTTGAAGGGGACTCTTCACTGACCCGAAATAGAATTGAACCGCTCGGTCCGGTTCAAATCAATTTAAACGTAGCCGATCGGTTTAATTTCAAATAAACCACACAGAAACTCTAAATCAAACTTGAACCGGTCGTTCGCCCGCGCCGCCCGTCCTCCGCCGTGCAAGGTTGCCGGACTCGCGCCCGCAGCTTACGTCGGCGAGCTTGCGAAGGCGCGTCGAATGTCCGTTCGCCACCAAACTTTGCCAGTAGACTCCCGACGACGAAGCGGGGCTCTACGCCCAGCTTCGGTGAGTTTTTGACCCACGGTCGAAGCATCCGAAGCGACAGCAGGTATCGACGGTGGCGCTGCCGCCGTCGATACACAAAACATACTCAAACCCAAACGGAACTTCACTAAAACTTCACAGAAGCCTACATACCTTGCTACGACGATGTATCGTAGCCCAGAACACAGAGATCGTCGTCGATGAAGGCGCTGGATGGCTGGTGATGGAACCCCTAATCTAAAGGGGGGAAGAAACCCTAAACATGCGCATCTAGCATGCATAGCGGAAAGAGGGCTTCAAGTAGATCGCATATGAACTATATGTTAACTTAATTCAACTTAAGATCAAGTTTTGATCTTACCAATGCCATGGATTGGATGGCGGCTTGGAATGAGAGAGAGCAAGCGAGATCTCCTCCAAAGAATACACACACCAAGTGATGAAGGCTTCCAACTTGCGCAACTTTGTGCTAGCAAAATGCCAAGTTGTCCTTCTCGAGTGGTAGGGATGAAGATGATGCTTTTTCCGGTTCTCCTCTTGTCGTCCACTCCAAGCTTCTCTCAAGTCTCGCCGAGCAAGAGCAAAACGCAAGGAGACAAGGGATGAATGAGCTCAAGCCGTTTTGGCGTTTCAAGGAGCCATGCGCTCAATGACTTTCCAAATTTGGAAACTCCATTAAGCCATGCGTTCTCCTCTTCAAGCAAACCGCCCAAAACGCTTATGGATCGAACCATGGGTTCACCCATGTAAACCGGTTCAATCCAAATTGGTCCAAACCAAAGCAATCGGTCTAGATCAACCAAACCCTAAGGTTTCCAATCCAACCGTTCATCTTATGATGCTCTTGATCTCACCGATCTAGCATCAATACTCTCGATCGAAGCTTACCGATCTCAAGCCCTAATCAATCAAACATGATCAAGCTAGATCTCACTTACAATCAGAGTCTATATCCCTTTAAACTGAACCCAAATAATTCAGTCCACACGATCTGACTCAAAGAAAGCCATATCACCAAATTGTGTGACCCTGAGGGTTTCCTTTAAACGTCGGTAACGATAACTTACGTTATCACGATCAGTGAGGGGTATCTAGCAACACATCACTGTCTCCCGATATAAAGGAAAGAGTCTTCCAAGACTCCACCCAAACCATAGCATAAGTGTGAATCAACTCACTTGGCATACATGATTCCTTTGCCACTGGATGTTCTTATTGGACAAGCATGTCAAGCCTGTAACTCCAATACGATGAGCATGATTAGATCAGATGAACATAGTCATCTGGGTATGGCCATACACTTCCTCAATCATCTCATATAGGGGGGCCCTCTAGAACATCACACTCCTTAAACAAGGAGACGGCAATCCTTTATCTATCACAAGTGCCCTAACCTGACTCAAGCTCACCATCCAAGATAGTCTATAATCATTATGTTTCAAATGATATTGAACTACCTCAAAACAATGACAATCATCATTTAGAAACACAAGTGATCTCAAGTCAAAGGACATGTGCCACTTAGTGCTTACAAGGATCATTCACATTGTGACAAGCAATGGAATATCCGAGTAGGGTCTGTCCAGTACATCCAATGTACTCATGAGTCTACATCTTATTCCATGCTCGAAGCATCCTATAAGATTAGCACTCATATTAGTCTCAATCATATCAAGGCTGTCTCATGTTCACCAAGATATCTCGACTAAGGACATAGAGCCTGTCAGCCTAGCTGAACAGCTTTGAGACATTATTCAGAAGTACACTTATTACAGCAGACAAGATAACAACCTGAATAATAACCATGCCTTTTATAAACTTAAGAGTTTATTACATGATACTTATACAATCCCAAGGCCTCAAACATTAGCCTTAAGGGCATACCCCAACAGCTGGAACATGAGGCGGCGCCGCTCGAACTCCGACGACGAGTTTGAGCGTGATTTCTCCTTCCTGGTGGCGCTTCAAGGGGTGAAGATGTTCCAGGGTTCGAATCTTATCAACGAGAGAAGAAGCCCCAATATATCGAGGGAAAACACGTTCCATACGGCGAGAACGCGGCGGCGACGAAATCGCCGAGATCCGCGGGGAAGACGACGAGTTCGCTCGTCGCCCTAATTTAAATCAAACATTGAATAAATAAAATCCTCAGCGTTTTAATATTAAAACGCGAATTACCCCGATGGTTAAACGGCGAAGTTTACGAACGCGAGACGCGGGTTTGAATCCCCGCGGCCGCGTTTTTCGGTTTTCAATTAAATTTAAATCAAACACGAGTTAACTAGAAGAAGCATAGTTTAATATCAGAAATGAAATTTAACCTAGTGGTTAGGGTGCAGTGGAAACTTTTGCGCGTCGCGGGTTCGAGCCCCCGCGAGCGCAAACTAAGTTTTTTTTAAAAAAACTTAATTATTTTTAACCCTTTTAAATTCCAAAAAAATTCTCTAAAAAAAATCATAAAAATTCCAAAATAAATTTATAAAATTCCAGGTTATAACACCCCAATAGTCCATGGACCTTTGGATGTGACCATTGTTCTATGGTTCAAGAGACAATGCTATAAGAGGATGTTTTTGTTGGGGTATGCCCTTAAGGCTAATGTTTGAGGCCTTGGGATTGTATTAGTATCATGTAATAAACTCTTAAGTTTATAAAGGCATGGTTATTATTCAGGTTGTTACCTTGTCTGCTGTAATAAGTGTACTTCTGAATACTGTCTCAAAGCTGTTCAGCTAGGCTGACAGGCTATATGTCCTTAGTCGAGATATCTTGGTGAACATGAGACAGCCTTGATATGATTGAGACTAATATGAGTGCTAATCTTATAGGATGCTTCGAGCATGGAATAAGACGTAGACTCATGGGTACATTGGATGTACTGGACAGACCCTACTGGGATATTCCATTGCTTGTCACAATGTGAATGATCCTTGTAAGCAGCAAGTGGCACATGTCCTCTGACTTGAGATCACTTGTGTTTCTGAATGATGATTGTCATTGTCTTGAGGTAGTTCAATATCATTTGAAACATAATGATTATAGACTATCTTGGATGGTGAGCTTGAATCAGGTTAGGGCACTAGTGATAGACATAGGATTGCCGTCTCCTTGTTTAAGGAGTGTAGTGTTCTAAGGGCCCCCCTATATGAGATGATTGAGATAGTGTATGGCCATACCCAGATGACTATGTGCATCTGATCTAATCATGCTCATCGTATTGGAGTTACAAGCTTGACCCGCTTGTCCAATAAGAACATCCAGTGGCAAAGGACACATGTATGCCTTGTGAATTGAGTCACACTTGTGCTATGGTTTGGGAGTAGTCTTGGAAGACTCTTTCCTTTATATCGGGAGACAGTGATGTGTTGCTAGATACCCCTCACTGATCGTGATAACGTAAGTTATCGTTACCGACATTTAAAGGAAACCCTCAGGGTCGCACAATTTGGTGATATGGCTTCCTTAAGTCAGATCGTGTGGACTGAATTGTTTTGGTTCAGTTTAAAGAGATTTAATCTCTGATTGTAAGTGAGATCTGGTCTGATCATGTTTGATTGATTAGAGCTTTAGATCGGTAAGCTTTGATCGAGAGAGATGATGCTAGATCGATGCGATCAGAAGCGTCAGATGATGAATGGTCAGATCTAGGACCTTGGGGTCTAATTTGATCTAGACTTAATTTATGGGCTGATTTGGTTTCGCTATTGAACCAAGGATATTGAACCGGCTCATGGGTTGAGCGCTTGGTTCAAGAGGGAGAAGAGGTTGCGTTTGGTTCATGGAAACGTGAACGCCAACTCTTAATCGTTGCCAATTTTGGAAAGTTCCAAAAGCATAACGCATATGCGTTCATGGCTTGATGTCTCTCTAATGTTTTTCGGTTTTGCTTCTTGGACGTGGTTTTGGAACGGCTTGCTCGTGTGGAAGGCATCGTTCTTGTGCCAAGGAAGAAGAGCTCTCGAAAAGAAGGAAGCCCTTTTCATCTAATCTCCTACACACGGTTGGAAAAGCTTGGCAATCTTGCTAGCACAAGAGTTGCGCAAGGAGGAAGCTTTCATCCCTTGTGTGTGATTTCTTTGGAGAAGATCCCTTCGATCTTTCTTCTTCCAAGCCGCACCTTCCCATGGCCATGGTAATGAATCTCTCACTTGTTATTCAAGTTGATTATATGAAAGTATAGAATGCGATCTTATGTGGAAACCCTAATTCCGCTGCTATGAGAAAGAAACATATGACTTGCGCCCCCCTCATGAAAGGGGTTCTTCTCACAATAGGTTTTGCGCTCCCCTCCTGAAAGGGTTCCATCAATTGGTATCAGAGCCAATCTATACTTTTTCATATGATTGCTTGCGGTTCTAATGAGTAGATCATCATGTTTGATCCATGAATATGTTGGTGAATAGATCTAAAGGTGATTGCTCACATGCCGAAACCTACATGCTAGTTTAGAACTTAGATGTATGTTTCTTCATGAGTTGCGCATGTTGTTGTGTTGGCGCATGATAAGTATGTTGAATGGTTGAATGATATTTCATCAAATCTTATACCTACTTGCGCGCAAACATTTAGATCTATATGCATCTACTATAAACCCTTAGATGGGTTGATGGGGCTGAAGTCACCTCTAGGTTAGATCCATTAGTCTGATCAGACCATCTGACAGCTCAGATGGGTTAACCTGATAGCACCTATGCGCAAGCACAAGGTGGCTATAGGTTGACTGCATCTAGGGCGTGTAGCGAGGTCTGGTTGAGACACTACTGAACACACTTGAGTTAGGCCCGGGGTCACACCCGCTTGCCAAAACTCATGGGGGTAGTTCAGCCCTTGGCGCATGCATGGTTGACCATTAGGTCAACTCGGGTCAGTTAGGACTCGGTGCATGCAAGGGCAAAGGATCTAACTAGATGGATGAGTGGATCCCCATCAATGCACCATTGTAAGGTTGTAGGGCTCATAAGGAAATTAAAATTGATGCCATGGGGTTTTCAAAACTTTTAATTTCAAGATGATTGGATCACATGTTGATTGAACCATATGCTTGTCTATTTAGTCTTATGTGGGTTGCCCAATTGTGTGCTGTGCTGGGGCCTGCGTGCCTGGACTTAAAAAAAATTGTAAATTAATTTGTGATCTGCGAATCACATTGTACTTAATTTATAATATGTTGTTGACCTGCGAGTCAATCTTGTCTAGATAGATCAAATGTACTTTGATTAGACAAGAACAAAGGCACACATCCAAGAGGGGCATTCACCTGGTGGTGCACCTGTGGTGCTCTTGGCGCTAGGGCACTGGGTTGGACCAGATGAGATGCAATGAAGCTCAAGTGAAGACTTAAGTAATATTAAGGTCTTACTAGGGTTCATGGGCTTTTACCACATAAGATCATGCTTTCTACTTATTGCTAATAATTAGAATTGCATATTTATGTTTATCTTCTGCTATAGCCATAGGACATGCCTGATAGTAAGAAGATAAAAGACCGTTAAAATCCAACGCTAACATATCAAGCTCGTAAGCCTTCTGACGCGAAACCTCACCTTTCTGACTATCGTTGGAGCCGTGTTGAACCCACTCAGTGGGCACGTCCATCTATCTTCAGACGGTGCTGGATTTCACCTGCGTGTTACAGAGTTGGGATTTATCCCCTCTCGTTGCTCAGCATAGCACGTGGTGGTCCAGGGAGTAGGTCAGGTCAGCTTGACCATGTAGACTACATATGTGGCGCATATGGTAGCACATGGAGGCAGCCATCTCTGGGATCAGAGACTGTGTTGTACCAACTCAGTTGGCACAGTCTGCTGGATTGCCAAGATGAAGGGGAATCGCACGGGTTGGCGATTGGCTGGGAGAGCCTACCAGAAACTAGTGCTTGTCATCTCTGTGCATCTTATCTCGCCTGAGCGGGATGCGGAGACCAAGTATGAAATCTGGATCCCATCTCACTAAAAGAGTGTTACTCTTTCGGACTGTTTACTGGATTTTTCAGTCAGACAAAATAGTGAGAAAAGAATCTTTCTTAAAGTCCTGGATTGATTCTGAAACATTGATACTAACCTTGCTGTTCTTGCTTGTTGTAGATTCCTGCAGCAACGAACACCATGAGCTTCAATGTGCGATCCCTACTGGAAAGGGAGAAGTTTGCTGGGCCGAACTTCTCTGACTGGTTCGGACACCTTAAGATCGTTCTTAAGGCAGAGAGGAAACTGTATGTCCTCGAGACGGCGATACCGCCGCAGCCCGCTCCGAACGCCGCAAGGGCGGTTCGGGATGCCTATGAAAAGCACGTCAATGATAGCATTGATGTCGCTTGCCTGATGCTAGCGTCTATGACGCCACCGCTGCAGCGTCAGCATGAGGATATGTCGGCTATAGAAATTATAGCGAACCTCAAGATGCTGTATGCTGCACAGGCGAGGACAGAACGCTATAATCTGACAAAGCTCTTCTTTCAAAGCAAACTGGCTGAGGGGAGCCCAGTGGGAGCTCACGTGCTCAAGATGATTGGGCACAAGGAGGCTCTGGAGAAACTGGGGCATACCATCAACCAGGAGCTTGCTGTAGATATTATTCTGCAGTCTCTTCCGCCTTCTTTCGATGCGTTCATCATTAACTTTAATATGAACAAAATCGATTGTACGCCGGCAGAGCTGCTGAATATGCTCTTGACTACTGAGGAAACTCTGAAGGGCAAGCCTTCAACCTCTGTCTTAATGGTTCCTTTTAGGAACAAGAAGAAGGGGAAGAAGGGCAAGGCCCCTGTCAAGAATTACAGCAAGGCCCTGAAACAGAAGGTGAAGCGGTCGAAGGACAACAGGTGTTTCCACTGTGGCCAGCTGGGTCACTGGAAAAAGGACTGTAAAGCGCTCCAAGGAGATAAGAGGGGAAGCATCGCTTCTGGCTCAGGTATATACGTGACGGAAGTCATGGTTTCATCTTCTTCTATATCATGGGTGTTGGACACTGCATGTGGAGTTCACATTTGTTCAAATGTGCAGGAACTCAAGAGAAGAAGGCAGGTGGGACAGCATGAGGTAGACCTACGCGTTGGAAACGGGGCACGGGTTGCTGCGGTTGCTGTAGGAGACTATTTCATTACTTTACCATCTGGCATTGTATTAGAATTAAACAATTGTTATTTTGTACCCAGTATTACCAAGAATATTATCTCTATTCCTGCTCTTGTCAGGAAAGGATTTGCCTTTGAATGCAAGATTTCAAAGTGTATTTTGACTTATGATAATATTGTGTATGCCACTGGTTCAATTAACAATGGGTTATTCATGTTGGACATGGAATATTCTATACAAAACATTGATAATAAGAAAGCCAAGTATGCTGATGACAGCACCTTGCTATGGCATAGTCGTTTAGGCCATATAAACGAGAAGCGCATTAAGCGGTTGCATGAACATGGACTGCTGGGATCATTCTCCTATGAGGAGATTGATACATGCAAAGCTTGTTTGATGGGTAAAATGACGAAGTCTCCTTTTCCTCACAAAGGTCAGAGGACTTCAGGTTTACTTGACCTTATACACAGTGATGTGTGTGGGCCATTTAGTAAACATGCCAGAGGTGGCTATCAGTACTTCATTACCTTTACTGATGATTTCAGTAGGTATGGGTATGTCTATTTGATGAGACATAAAAGTGAATCTTTTGACAAGTTCAAAGAGTTCAAAAATGAAGTACAAAATCAGTTAGGCAGAAATATCAAGGCACTTCGTTCTGATCGAGGTGGTGAATACCTAAGTCATGCATTTACTGACTATCTGAAAGAGTGTGGGATTATCTCACAGCTCACTCCGCCAGGAACACCGCAATGGAATGGTGTGTCCGAGAGGAGAAATAGAACGTTACTTGATATGGTTCGTTCTATGATGAGTCAGGCTACTCTTCCATACTCCTTTTGGGGTTTTGCACTGGAAACAGCTGCAAAGGTACTAAACCGAGTGCCATCCAAGGCAGTTTCAAAGACGCCATATGAGTTATGGTACGGGAAACAGCCTAGCTTGATGTTTATCAGGATCTGGGGTTGCGAGGCTTATGTCAAAAAGCTCGCCTCTGGGAAACTAGAGAGCAGATCTGATAAATGTATCTTTGTCGGTTACCCTAAGGAAACTAAGGGTTATTATTTCTACGATCCCAAAGAGAACAAGATATTTGTTGCTCGGACGGCCATATTTCTTGAGAAGGAGTTTCTTCTGCAAGAGGCCAGTGGGAGAGAAATAAAGCTGGATGAGATTCCAGAGGAAGGACAAAGTAGTCAGGCAGAGTTGGATGTGCCTGAGCCAGTAGATCAGGTTACTGAACAACCTGAGGCTCAGATATCACGGGAACCGCGAAGATCGGGTAGGATCCGTCGACAGCCTGAGCGCTATGACGGAGTCTACATCATTGATAATGATGAACCCCTAACTTATGCGGATGCGGTCAGTGGACCGGAGTCAGCTAGATGGCTTGATGCTATGCGAGCCGAGATGGACTCCATGTCAGATAACCAAGTCTGGGATTTGGTTGATCCGCCTCCGGGAGTAATCCCTATAGGCTGTAAATGGATCTTCAAGAAGAAGATTGACATGGATGGTAACGTGGTTACCTATAAAGGCAGGCTAGTTGCGAAAGGTTTCAAACAAATCTACGGGATAGATTATGATGAAACTTTCTCTCCTGTAGCCATGTTTAAGTCTATTCGGATTCTTTTCGCGATAGCTGCATATTACGATTATGAGATCTGGCAGATGGATGTGAAAACAGCTTTCCTTAATGGAAATCTGGATGAGGATGTGTATATGACACAACCGGAAGGTTTCAACAATCCAGCAGATCGTCATAAAATATGCAAGTTAAAGAAGTCCATATATGGACTTAAACAAGCATCAAGAAGCTGGAATATTCGTTTTGATGAATCAATCTCTGAGTTTGGTTTCATCAAGAACGAAGATGACCCGTGTGTATATAAGAGGTTTAGTGGGAGCGTAATTACATTCCTAATCCTCTACGTCGATGATATCTTAATCATTGGAAATGATATTCCTGAATTGCATGCTGTTAAGGCATGGTTAGGAAAATGTTTCCAGATGAAAGATTTAGGAGAAGCAGCCTATGTACTAGGTGTGAAGATCTACAGGGATAGATCTAAAAGGCTTCTCGGGCTGTGCCAGAGTACTTACATCGATAAGGTCCTGGAGAGATTCCATTTAGAGAATTCTAAACGTGGATATCTTCCAGTCAGACATGGTCTGAATCTTTCGAAGAGTCAGTGTCCACAAACACAGACTGAGAAAGATGAAATGGACAATACGCCTTATGCTTCGGCTATTGGGTCCATTATGTATGCGATGTTGTGTACTCGCCCAGACGTCGCTTACGGGTTAAGCGTGACCAGTCGATTCCAAAGTAATCCAGGTTTGGCGCACTGGATTGCGGTCAAGAACATTTTAAAATATCTGCGGAGGACCAAAGATATGTTCTTGATATATGGTGGTCAGGAAGAACTCAGTATAGAGGGATATACTGACGCTTCGTTCCAGTCGGACCAGGATGATTTCCGATCGCAATCAGGCTATGTTTTTAGCTTGAATGGTGGAGCAGTGGTGTGGAAGAGTTTCAAACAGTCAACTGTTGCTGATTCCACAACAGAAGCCGAGTATGTTGCAGCCTCGGAAGCATCTAAGGAGGCAGTGTGGATTCGTAAGTTCGTGAGAGAACTTGGTGTCGTTCCTTCGAGTGCAGATCCTTTGGTTATCTTCTGTGATAACACTGGAGCCATCGCACAAGCAAAGGAACCGCGGTCGCACCAGAAGTCCAAGCACATACAGAGACGGTTTCACTTGATCCGGGAGATCATTGATCGAGGCGAGATCAAAATATGCAAGGTTCATACAGATGACAATCTGGCAGACCCACTTACCAAGCCTCTGGCGCAGCAGAAGCATGTGAAGCACTGTAATAATATGGGTTTGAGATTTCTCAACCATTAGATTAAGTGCAAGTGGGAGATTGTTGGGGTATGCCCTTAAGGCTAATGTTTGAGGCCTTGGGATTGTATTAGTATCATGTAATAAACTCTTAAGTTTATAAAGGCATGGTTATTATTCAGGTTGTTACCTTGTCTGCTGTAATAAGTGTACTTCTGAATACTGTCTCAAAGCTGTTCAGCTAGGCTGACAGGCTATATGTCCTTAGTCGAGATATCTTGGTGAACATGAGACAGCCTTGATATGATTGAGACTAATATGAGTGCTAATCTTATAGGATGCTTCGAGCATGGAATAAGACGTAGACTCATGGGTACATTGGATGTACTGGACAGACCCTACTGGGATATTCCATTGCTTGTCACAATGTGAATGATCCTTGTAAGCAGCAAGTGGCACATGTCCTCTGACTTGAGATCACTTGTGTTTCTGAATGATGATTGTCATTGTCTTGAGGTAGTTCAATATCATTTGAAACATAATGATTATAGACTATCTTGGATGGTGAGCTTGAATCAGGTTAGGGCACTAGTGATAGACATAGGATTGCCGTCTCCTTGTTTAAGGAGTGTAGTGTTCTAAGGGCCCCCCTATATGAGATGATTGAGATAGTGTATGGCCATACCCAGATGACTATGTGCATCTGATCTAATCATGCTCATCGTATTGGAGTTACAAGCTTGACCCGCTTGTCCAATAAGAACATCCAGTGGCAAAGGACACATGTATGCCTTGTGAATTGAGTCACACTTGTGCTATGGTTTGGGAGTAGTCTTGGAAGACTCTTTCCTTTATATCGGGAGACAGTGATGTGTTGCTAGATACCCCTCACTGATCGTGATAACGTAAGTTATCGTTACCGACATTTAAAGGAAACCCTCAGGGTCGCACAATTTGGTGATATGGCTTCCTTAAGTCAGATCGTGTGGACTGAATTGTTTTGGTTCAGTTTAAAGAGATTTAATCTCTGATTGTAAGTGAGATCTGGTCTGATCATGTTTGATTGATTAGAGCTTTAGATCGGTAAGCTTCGATCGAGAGAGATGATGCTAGATCGATGCGATCAGAAGCGTCAGATGATGAATGGTCAGATCTAGGACCTTGGGGTCTAATTTGATCTAGACTTAATTTATGGGCTGATTTGGTTTCGCTATTGAACCAAGGATATTGAACCGGCTCATGGGTTGAGCGCTTGGTTCAAGAGGGAGAAGAGGTTGCGTTTGGTTCATGGAAACGTGAACGCCAACTCTTAATCGTTGCCAATTTTGGAAAGTTCCAAAAGCATAACGCATATGCGTTCATGGCTTGATGTCTCTCTAATGTTTTTCGGTTTTGCTTCTTGGACGTGGTTTTGGAACGGCTTGCTCGTGTGGAAGGCATCGTTCTTGTGCCAAGGAAGAAGAGCTCTCGAAAAGAAGGAAGCCCTTTTCATCTAATCTCCTACACACGGTTGGAAAAGCTTGGCAATCTTGCTAGCACAAGAGTTGCGCAAGGAGGAAGCTTTCATCCCTTGTGTGTGATTTCTTTGGAGAAGATCCCTTCGATCTTTCTTCTTCCAAGCCGCACCTTCCCATGGCCATGGTAATGAATCTCTCACTTGTTATTCAAGTTGATTATATGAAAGTATAGAATGCGATCTTATGTGGAAACCCTAATTCCGCTGCTATGAGAAAGAAACATATGACTTGCGCCCCCCTCATGAAAGGGGTTCTTCTCACAATAGGTTTTGCGCTCCCCTCCTGAAAGGGTTCCATCAGCTTTATTGAATCATTAGATCTTATCTTGTGTTACATATAGAACCACAAACTATTGTCAACTGTATCACTTTCTATAGAACATCTCAGATTTAAAAAAATATTATTTATTATTTCAAACTAAAGTCATTTCCAAAAGGAATGATGTTCCAATACAAAAGCTGATACATAATAGCAAAGCTCTATATAGAGTCTTCAAGGCAGTGAGATAACATCAACAGCAACATCCAATGCTCCGTCCCTGACCCGAAAGTCGATCCCATCAAGCCTCTTCGTCCTACTTCTTTTGAGCTCCTGCACATGTAAAACATATGTGAGCCTCACATGCGGTACCCAGTACCCATGAATAAGAAGTAGACAAAAGACCTCGGTAACACAATACCTGAAGCGGATGGATTACATCCCTTCCTCTTTGCCATGCTCTTCTTGGCCATCAATCATCTTCGAAATACCCATGCATTCCCAGTCTTCCGAAGTATTAGCTTCAAAGATGCAGAACCATGGTCTTTCTCAGATTCAGGCACACATTGTGAAGATCCAACAGAACTCTCCTGATCATTGTCTATAGAGCATGGTGTGAAGAGACCTTTGAGATATATGATTAGATCATAGATCCCCATCTCATCACATTCAACCTTGACCTCTGGGGTCATGCACTCTAAGACAAGAGCAGTGTACTATTCGTTATCTTCACAATGTTCAAGATAGACATTCCACTTCCAGTCATTAGTGAAATACACACTAGGCTGGGATGGAGGTCTTTCAAGAAGATGCACCTTATTTTCTTGTTTCAGTATCTTGGACAAAATCTTGAACCATTTTGTCCAATTTGTCCCATCCAGTTTATGTTTATAAAGTTTCAATCTTAGATCAGGAGATGCCTTCTACAATAAGCAAATAAGTAAAGTAAGTACAATGATAAAGCATTTAACAAGGACTTTAAATTAAATGCTATGCTCCCACTACTTCCAAAACAAGTTGAGAACTCTCTAACTCAACATGGAGATGAGTGAGTAGGATCCTAATTTCACATAAGGTCTCCACGACTCACGAGGGTGAGTTGAGATGCACAGAGAGTCTCATGCTTCCTTAGGTAGGCATGCCAGCCAATTGTGCCATGCACAATTCCTCTTAGTTAAGACAGACTAGGCGTCCTGTGTCCAGCGAGGGCTGGATACAACACAAAACCCTATCCTCTCAACAGCTGCCTCTAGTATTTCATCATGTCAATGACATATGAAAAACCAGTCAAGTCTGGTCCTAACCGTTATGCCTAGGGCCAACAAATTTCCTTGCGAAGGCACGCCCAGGTTAAAAACTGGACTGGGGAAATTATTGTCACCACACACCTTCTAAAGATAAGTGGGTGTGTCCCACGAGGGTGGGAAACAGTTCACAATTCCACCGATCGATAGTTTGATGAGGGCTACGCGTTAGAAGGCTATCGACTTGATATTGTATTGAGAGTTTTTTGCATGTTTTATTCTTTTCTAGCATGCTGTTTTCCTATGGTTCAGGCAGCAAAGGAAAAGCATCACAAGCATGCTATGGACAAAATAATAAACCATCACAGGCATGCTAGTTTGGTCAATATGGTCATAGCCCTTTTCATACACATAACTTGTCACGAGCCATGTGACATGTTATCGTGCATCCAAGGGTTGCGAGTCCCTAAAGCAGATCGGCCCATGTCAGAAGCCGAAAGCATGTGTCCTTCCTTCAGCTGCAAGTCCATCACCATGCTTCCAAAGCTGGCGCCACTTCTGACTCCGATTGAAGAAGACTCCTTGTTGTCAAGATGAAGCCTTAACCTATCATATAACTTTACATCTATTCTAAACAAGATGAAAAATTCTTTTACAACAAGATAGGGAGAGAACCACACGCAGGTGGAAAGGGATTTTACAAGCATTCATCACAAGTGGAAACATGCTTCCACATCACAACACAGGAGGGCACTCGCTATGACCATATCAACCCAATCAAGTGGCGCATGTAAAATTTGAAAATCCGGAAAAGTCAAATTTTAGCACCTTATGCGCCAACATCATCCAAAGCACTCTCTTAACCAATTTCATGCCAAAATTTAGATCAAGTTCCATGATGATTTCATAGACCCTATCGGCTGGCAGTTTTGTCAGATCAAGAGACCCGGCCAGTCCGAAGACACAATGCCCGTCCTACTTGACAAAACCTACGTGCGCCTTTGGTCTTAAATCAAGCATAAACAAGATTCAAGTTTCGGACATAAAGTTGAGAAGAGAAGATTGGATGAAAAACGCCTTCTAAGTGAAATGCACATGGATAGAAGAAAAATTTTCCAAAAATTTTTCACACAAGCAAATGTACACCTTGTGTTTCTCGCAAGTAGCTCTGATACCACTATTAGGGAATGCCGGGTGTAATTTAAAATTTTACAGTCCCAGGACGCAGCGGAAGAAGCATTACACCCGAAACACATTCCAGTCCCAAGGATCCATGCGAGAGAGAAGACACAAGGATGTGTTAGAGATGTACCTCTTTTGCTTGTCTAGATGTCGAAGCCATGTTGAAGGTGCCCATGTGTTCGCCCTCTACAAGTATCCACGTGTCGACTCCTTGATCGTTGCTCCCTTCCACGCTCGGTGCTAGCCTCGGGAAGAGAATCAAGCCTTCACTCCACTTGCGCCACCTTCAAGAGAAGTTGCGCCAAGGAGGGAATAGGGAAGATGCCGCCAAGAACTTCCCTCTTCTTCTTTGCTTGCGCCACCTTCAAGCAAGATGCGCTAATGGCTATGAGAGGGAGAGGGCTTGTGACAATAGAAGGAGAAGCCACCAAGCCCAATTTCTCTTTGCGCCAAGAAGAGGAGAAGAAGAAAGGATATCTTTCGGCCACTTGGAAGAAGGTTGCGCCAAGCCTTTGTTGTTGTCACCCTTTGCCCTTGCTCACGCCTCTCTATGTATGTTCACGCCTCCTAGAAGTCGAACATTGGAAGGGGCGGTAAGGGGTCCTATAAATAGGACAAGAGGCGGCAAGGACAATGGCTAGGATCATGCCAAGTGGGCGGCTAGGATAAAGGGATCTTGAGGTAAGAAAAGTCTCCAAGACTTTACCATAAACCTCATTCAACCTATCCTAATTTGCCCAATGGCCATATCAGGCTAAGACATGCCTTAGAGGCATTCTTTCCATCCAAGGAGAAGGGCTAGGTGCAACATGAAGAATTCGGCTAGGGCAAGAGTTTGGGTGCATGTAGGGTTCATAAGGAAAGTCTCCAAGACTTTACCATAAACATCTTCCTACTTCTCATATGCGCCCAAGTTCTTTCCAAAAGAGTCCTCAAGCCATATCAGCCCCAAGACTTGCCTTAGAAGCAAGTATTCCATCCAAGGAAGAAGGGCTAGGCGCCCTTTACTTCCATAATGAAGCAAATGCGCCTCCCTCACCCCATTATGCCCCTAGGCGCCAATGGGGTGAGATTTCTCCCCATTATACCCTTTTAAGCCAATTCCTCTTCATGACAACTAATTATTGGGCCTCATTGGATAATGAGCTAGCCCAAACTTCATGGTATGGGTTGATTAAGCCATTGGATCCAATCAATTGCAACCCTAATCCAAATGTGACCAATCTAGGTCAATATCGGGTCAACCTGCCAAAAATGAAGTTTGGCTCCAATAACTTTCTTCCAACTCATCAGGCCCATTGGCGCTGTTGAAATCTTCCTAATGGATCCAAGTTATCCAATAACTTGATCCTAAGGCTTCTGAATAAAGCAACGTCAAGAGTCTATTGCGTGTAACCCCGTAGGATCCATATGACGATGGCAATGATGTAAACATCATAAGCAGTGAGGGGTATCTAGCAACACATCACTACTACCCATGTCATAGGACTTAAGTCGTTATGGCAACAACTCCTAACAAGCAACGAGGATTCCTATTGCATTACAGATCCCTTTGCCTAAGCTGATATCCTGCCATTGGATTAGTCTCAAGTTTATTATCCAATGCATTGGTCATGACTCAACAAGTGTGGCCACACTTTCCTGTCATGCACCAATAAGGTGGGGCGCCCTGAGGTGGATATCATACTTCCGATAAGGAAGGGGCAAATCCTACTATTGGTCATCCATGTCTCTACATGACTTATGAAATGCCCAATGACAGTCGTTTTGATCTCCCAATTACGGAGAGACGTAAGACTGTATTAAAGCATACCCATCATCAAGTCTAGACATGAATACCTCAAGTCTAAGGATCAATGCAAACCTCTTGCATGTGAGATTGACTTGTTGACTAGACAAGTCAATCCTCACGGTGGATCACTCCAGTGCATCCAATGCACCTGTATGTCTGCATTACTGTGCCCCGCACCAAACTAGCCCATACACCAGTCTCACATGTACCAAAGCTATCCCATATCTGCTAAGGTACCTTGTCTGGGGATAGCTTATGAGAATGGATCTAATCCAAACTCCTGGGACATTATTTATGCAACTTAATACATCAATGCAGGTAGAGAAGTCTGCATAATAACGACCATGCCTATAAAAAGAGTAATAGTTCTATCAAAGTACATTCAACCAATGCCTGACCATGTCCATACACTGGTCTTTAGGGCATATACACCAACAGTTAGCAATGATGGTGGTGGTGCCGACAGTAGAGTGAGTAATCTCTAGTGGCCTGCTAGAGACCATAGTCCTGGAGGTTAGATCGTCGGCCGGTGGGTGCCAAAAATAATGCTGCATAGATAAAAAAAATCAGTCACTAATGAAGAGTTTGCTGCATAAATAAATCAAATCATGGAATAAGAGGGAGCAAAAGAAATAAGAATCTGCTGGTGATATGATCCAGTGTCGACGGCTGGAAACATTGATGTCAGAGGCAAATGCAGTGGTAGCTGGAGGTGCTGCAAATCTGGAGTCAAAAGAAACAACAACAGATAGAAAGCAAATCAAGCAGTTTTTAAATTTTTTATGAAAAGTAGCCATACCCTAGAATAAAATTTAATGATCCAAATAGAGAACAGACATAACCATGAAGTAGAATAAAACTTGATCTTCCCAGGTGTGTAAAAAATAAAGGATCAAAATCTGTCAGGAATTCAGGGTATCAGCAGAAAGAAGGCTATTCAGATTAAAAACTGCACAAAAGTTATTCAAATTCGATAAGTTGGCATATGTTTCAGAAAGATCCATGGATTTTAAAATTCAGCAAAAATATCCAATAAATAGACAAAGATGAGTACTTCCATGTTGTGCGAAAAATCAAAAATTTTTGCAACCCAGTTTCTTAAAATCGCAGCGAGAAAACACCTAGGCAAATAAGCATAAAGTAGAGTTAAAATACGGGACCGTAAAATGTCTTACGGCAGTGCTGTAATTTCACAAAATTTTAGAAACGAAAACCCTCAAGATTACGGCATGTGAAGTCGAAAACGGTCAGAAAATACGGTACCATAAAGAGAATACGGTACCGCCGTAAAATCCATAAAACTCTGGGGAGAAGAAATCAACACAGATTACGAGCGTGAAATAGATTACGGCAGTGCCGTATTTTGTGAAAAAATTTGCTTTCCCTGCAAAAATAAAAGAAAAAATTAATTCTAAAAATAAACTAAAATAAAAGAATCTAAACTAAGACAAAAGTACTTGGGTTGCCTCCCAAGAAGCGCTAATTTTAGGTCCATAGCTTGACCAAATATCAAATCTCATGGTGAAGTAGGTGAATCAGTTCCAAAGTATAAAGCATGTAATTTTCTGCATTTTCTTTTTCCAAAAAGTTTAGCCACTAATCCAAATATCAAAAATTCAATACAAATCATGATCAATGTGGCTTTCTCAAGTATGAAGAAATTAAAATTTTCAAATCCTTTCATGGCAATCTTTATGATTTTCCTATGTTTGTCAAAAAGTAAAATCATGAGTCCTTTCTTCAGATTAATATTTTCAATAGCAATATAAGTAGGACTTTGATCAAAATAATCAAGCATTGGATCATCATAATAATGTTTATGTCTTTCATTAGATTCCTCAATAAAACATAATTTTTCAAATAAACCACAAGATTCAACAGTAGACATGGGCAACATATCAACATGGTGAGATTCATCAATTTTCACATTATTCAAATCATCTATAGATTCTTCATGCACTTCATCAAACAATTTATCAATTTCAAAATCATCATTAAAGTCAAGATGAGACTCTTCAAAATTAATTTTCTCATGCTTCCCCACAAATAATTCATCATCAGAAGAGTCAAAATCAGAATCATATGAGAAATAAGATTTATCAATGTTTACAATAGAATTAGAATTAACCTTAGGAGTTTTATCATAAATTTCATCAATATCACCAAAATTGCAGTGGGGTTCATCAATGTCTATAATTTTTAACCCTTTATCAAGCTCATCAGATTTAACCATAAACAAGATATTATCAAAATCAGAATTATCATCAAAAGAAGGTTTTTCAATTTCAATTTCTTCAAACTTTTCTTCAACTAAACTATCAAAGGAATCAATTTTACAATCATCAAAATCAGAGTGAGATTCATGAATATTGACATAAGGCACAATCTCAAAACAATTATAATCAGTGGGGAAATTTTCTAAATCAAGCTTTTCAGTTTTTCGATCAAACTCAAGTAAACATGCTTTTTGTGCTAACTGGGTTTCCAAAATTTTAGATTTAGCAGTTAAAGATTCTACTTGAGAAGCAAGTCGACTAATCATCCCCTTAAGATCTTCAAATCTTTTACTGGGATTTGCATGCTTTCTAAATTGACATTCATCAAAATAATGATCATTACCTTTACATATTTTACAATAAATAAGAGGGAGAGAGTGTAATTTCATGTATTCTACAATAGTAAGCTGTGAATAATCTTTGGGCTCACCTTGAGGCATGTATCCTTTACTTCTTTCCGATGTCCACGAATTGTGATGAAAAGACATATTTATCAAATCTAATAGGAACAGAGAGATAATCCAACACCAATCAATCAAATTATTTTTTTTTCAGAATATATAAAAAATAGAAAAAGATAAACACAAGCAAACTCAAAATTTTCATATATCATAGTTCTGCCACAACTATGAAAATATCCAAAACCTACAAAAACAAAAAAAATAGAAAGTTAAATCTAAAAACAAATAAAACTTAGTCTAGCAATACTAACAACCATTTTGATATTAACAAAACTAAGATCCCCGGCAACGGTGCCAAAAATTTGATAGCCCGAAAGGGAACACTACAAGTCTGGCACGCGTGTACCTTGGACTAATCTCCGCAACGGCGCCAAAAAGTTGATAGGATTCCGCAAGTGCACGGAATTATCGAAGTAATAAAAATATCAATCCATAGAGACCTTATTGTTAATTACCAAATAATTATTTTCTCGCTAGCTAAGTGAGCCGAATATGATGCAAGTGAACGATATAAAGGGTGAAAAGATAAATCAGAGAGAGATACATGGGACTAGGGTTTCATCCACCTTAACTTCAATGATTAGATATATAAAAGGTTCGTCAATCAAATCTTGCTAAAATAAATGAAAGGGGGGGCGAAACCCTAATTCAGGCGCATATAAAATTTTTCATGGGCGAAAACAAGGGTTTCATGAAGATCGCATGGCATGAACATATGATCAACTATTAGTTCTTGCAATGAGAAGATAGGATGTTACCATGGCCATTATTTGGATGGCGACTTGGAAGAATATAGAGGGCGAGCGGCTCTCCTCCAAAGCAGTCGCACACAAGGTGACGATGGCTACTCCCTTTTCTTCTTTGTGCTAGCAAAGTTCCAAGGTGTCCTTCAACGTGTAGGAGAAGATGAGATGTTCTTCTTCTTGGCTAAGCGAAAACTCTCTACCTCTTCTCTTTCGTGGAGCCTCTACACACACACGAGAGGAGAAGCATTCATTCGAGAGAGAGGGAGGTGTTGAGGCGTTGTCCAACGTGGGAACGCTTATGGCTTCCAAAAATAGAAAGTCATCAAGCCATGCGCCCATGTTTTCGAACCAACCAAAACGTCTTCTCACTTTGAACCATGCGTTCACTTATGTGAACCGGTTCTATTGCATTTGGTTCAAAGACCAAATCAAACCAAGCCATGGTCTAGATCTCATATGAACCAGATGGCTCAAGATCTAACCACACATCTCTTGATGCTCTTGATCTCATCGATCAAGCATCAATTCTCCCGATCGAAGCTTATCGATCTCAAGCCCTAATCAATCAAACATGATCAGACTAGATCTCACTTCCAATCAGAGTTTAAACTCCTTTAAACTGAACTAAAACCATTCAGTCCACACGATCTGACATAAGTAAGCCATATCATCAAATTGTGCAACCCTAAGGGTTTCCTTTAATGTCGGTAACGATAAGTTACGTTATCACGATCAGAGAGGGGTATCTACCAACACATCACTGTCTCCCGATATAAAGGAAAGAGTCTTCCAAGACTACACCCAAACCATAGCACAAGTGTGAATCCAATTCACTTGACATACATGTTTCCTTTGCCACTGGACGTTCTCATTGGACAAGCGTGTCAAGCCTGTAATTCCAATATGATGAAAATGATTAGATCAGATGAACATAGTCATCCGGGTATGGCCATACACTTTCTCAATCATCTCATCCAGGGGGCCCCTTTAGAACATCACACTCCAACAAGGAGAGGCAATCCTATATCTATCACTAGTGTCCTAACATGACTCATGCTCATTATCCAAGATAATCTATAACCATTATATTTCAAATGATATTGAATTACCTCAAGACAATGCCAATCATCATTTAGAAACACAAGCGATCTCAAGTCAGAGGAAATATGCCACTTGCTTGCATATAAGGATTATTCACATTGTGACAAACAATTGAATATCCTAAGTAGGGTCTGTCCAGTACATCCAATGCACCTATGTGTCTACATCTTATTCCATGCTCGAAGCACCCTATAAGATTAGAACACATATTAGTCTCAATCATATCAAGGCTGTCTCATGTTCACCAAGATATCTCGACTAAGGACAATGCTAATGTCAGCCAAGCTGAACACCATTGAGACATTATTCAGAAGTATACATAACAGTAGCAGATAATGTAACAACCTGAATAACAACCATTGCCTTTATAAACTTATACATAGTTTATACATGATACTGAAATCATCCCTAAGGCCTCAAACATTAGCCTTAAGGGCATACCCCAACAATCTCCCACTTGCACTTAATCTAATGGTTGAGAAATCTCAAACCCATATTATTACAGTGCTTCTCATGCTTCTGCTGCGCCAGAGGCTTAGTAAGCGGGTCAGCTAGATTGTCATCTGTATGAACCTTGCAGATCTTGATCTCTCCACGATCTATGATCTCACGGATCAAATGAAACCTTCTCTGTATGTGCTTGGACTTCTGGTGTGACCGTGGTTCCTTTGCTTGTGCTATTGCTCCAGTGTTATCACAGAAGATAACCAATGGATCAGCACTCGAAGGAACAACACCAAGTTCTTGAACGAACTTACGAATCCACACTGCCTCCTTGGATGCTTCCGAGGCTGCAATATACTCGGCTTCTGTTGTGGAATCAGCAACAATTGATTGTTTGAAACTCTTCCACACCACTGCTCCTCCATTCAATCTAAAAACATAGCCTGATTGCGATCGAAAATCATCCTGGTCAGATTGGAATGAAGCGTCAGTATATCCTTCAATACTGAGTTCTTCCTGACCTCCATAAATCAAGAACATATCTTTGGTCCTCCGAAGATATTTCAAAATGTTCTTGACTGCAATCCAGTGTGCCTTCCCTGTATTACTTTGGAATCGACTAGTCACGCTTAACCCGTAAGTGACGTCTAGGCGAGTACACAACATCGCATACATAATGGATCCAATAGCCGAAGCATAAGGCGTATTGTCCATTTCATCTTTCTCAGACTATGTTTGAGGACACTGGCTCTTAGAAAGATTCAGACCATGTCTGACTGGAAGATATCCTCTTTTAGAATTTTCTAAATGGAATCTCTCCAGGACTTTATAGATGTAAGTACTCTGGCACAGCCCGAGAAGCCTATTAGATCTATCTCTATAGATCTGCACACCTAATACATAGGCTGCTTCTCCTAAATCTTTCATCTGGAAACATTTTCTTAACCATGCTTTGACCGCATGCAATTCAGGAATATCGTTTCCAATGATCAAGATATCATCGACGTAGAGGACTAGGAAAGTAATCACGCTCCCAATAAACCTCTTATATACACACGGGTCATCTTCATTTTTGATGAAACCAAATTCACAAACTGATTCATCAAAATGAATATTCCAGCTTCTCGATGCTTGTTTTAGTCCATAAATATACTGGAAAGGGAGAAGTTTGCTGGGCCAAACTTCTCAGACTGGTACGGACACCTTAAGATTGTTCTTAAGGCTGAGAGGAAACTGTATGTCCTCGAGACGGCTATACCGCCTCAACCCGCTCCGAACGCCGCAAGGGCGGTTCGGGAAGCCTATGAAAAGCATGTCAATGATAGCATTGATGTCGCTTGCCTGATGCTAGCGTCTATGACGCCACAGCTGCAGCGTCAGCATGAGGATATGTCTGCTATAGAAATTATAGCAAACCTCAAGATGCTGTATGCTGCACAGGCGAGGACTGAACGCTATAATTTGACCAAGCTTTTCTTTCAGAGCAAACTGGTTAAAGGGAGTCCAGTGGGAGCTCATGTGCTCAAGATGATTGGGCACAAAGAGGCTCTAGAGAAACTGGGGCATACCATCAATCAGGAGCTTGCTGTAGACATTATTCTGCAGTCTCTCCCGGCCTCTTTCGATCCGTTCATTATTAATTTTAATATGAACAAGATCGACTGTACACTGGCAGAGTTGCTGAATATGCTCTTGACTACAGAGGAAACTCTAAAGGGAAAGCCTTCAACCTCTGTCTTGATGTTTCCTTCTAGGAACAAGAAGAAGGGGAAGAAGGGCAAAGCCCCTGTCAAGAATTACAACAAGGCTCTGAAACAGAAGGTTAAGCGGTCGAAGGAATGTAGATGTTTCCACTGTGGCTAGCTGGGTCACTGGAAAAAGGACTGTAAAGCGCTCCAAGGAGACAAGAAGGGAAGCATCGCTTCTGGCTCAGGTATTTTCGTGACTGAAGTCATGATATCCTCTTCTTCTATTTCATGGGTGTTGGACACTGCATGTGGAGTTCACATTTGTTCAAATGTACAGGAACTCAAGAGAAGAAGACAGGTGGGACAGCATGAGGTGGACCTACGAGTTGGAAACGGGGCACGGGTTGCTGCTGTTGCTGTAGGAACTTATTACATCTCATTACCGTCTGGACTTGTATTAGAACTGAACAATTGTTACTTTGTACCAAGCATTACGAAAAATATTATCTCTATTCCTGCTCTTGTCAGGAAAGGATTTTCCTTTGAATGCCAGACTTCAAAGTGTTATCTTTCTCTTGATAATATTGTTTATGCTACTGGGTCAATTAACAATGGGTTATTCATGTTGGACATGGAATGTTCTATACAAAATATTGATAATAAGAAAGCCAAGTATGCTGATGACAGCACCTTGCTATGGCATAGTCGTTTAGGCCATATTAACAAGAAGCGCATTAAGCGGTTGCATGATCATGGACTGCTGGGATCTTTCTCCTATGAGGAGATTGATACATGCAAAGCTTGTTTAATGGGTAAAATGACGAAGTCTTCTTTTTCTCACAAAGGTCAAAGGGCTTCAGGTTTACTTGACCTTATACACAGTGATGTGTGTGGGCCATTTAGTAAACATGCCAGAGGTGGCTATTCATACTTCATTACCTTTACTGATGATTTCAGTAGGTATGGATATGTCTATCTAATGAGACATAAGAGTGAATCTTTTGACAAGTTCAAAGAGTTCAAAAATGAAGTACAAAATCAGCTAGGCCGAAATATCAAGGCACTTCGTTCTGATCGAGGTGGTGAATACCTAAGTCGAGAGTTTACTGACTATCTGAAGGAGTGTGGGATTATCTCACAGCTCACTCCGCCAGGAACACCGCAGTGGAATGGTGTGTCCGAGAGGAGGAACAGAACCTTACTGGATATGGTTCGTTCAATGATGAGTCAAGCTACTCTACCTTACTCCTTTTGGGGATTTGCACTGGAAACAGCTGCAAAGGTACTAAACCGAGTGCCATCCAAGGCAGTTTCTAAGACTCCATATGAGTTATGGTATGGGAAACAGCCGAGCTTGACATTTATTAAGATCTGGGGTTGCGAGGCTTATGTCAAAAAGCTCGCCTCTGGGAAACTAGAGAGCAGATCTGAGAAATGCATCTTTGTCGGTTACCCTAAGGAAACTAAGGGTTATTATTTCTACGATCCCAAAGAGAACAAGGTATTTGATGCTCGGACGGCAATTTTTCTTGAGAAGGAATTTCTTCTGCAGGAAGCCAGTGGGAGAGAAATAAAGCTGGATGAGAATCCAGAAGAAGGACAAAGTAGTCAAGCACAGTTGGATGAGCCTGAGCTGGTTGAACAGGTTACTGAACAACCTGAGGCTTAGATATCACGGGAACCGCGAAGATCGGGAAGGATCCGTCGACAGCCTGAGCGCTATGACGGAGTCTACATCATTGATAATGATGAACCCCTTAATTATGCGGATGCGGTCAGTGGACCGGAGTCAGCTAGGTGGCTTGAAGCTATGCGAGCCGAGATGGACTCCATGTCAGATAACCAAGTCTGGGATTTGGTTGATCCGCCTCCGGGAGTAATCCCTATAGGCTGTAAATGGATCTTTAAGAAGAAGATTGACATGGATGGTAACATAGTTACCTATAAAGGCAGGCTAGTTGCGAAAGGTTTCAAACAAATCTACGCGATAGATTATGATGAAACTTTCTCTCCTGTAGCTATGTTCAAGTCTATTCGGATTCTTTTCGCGATAGCAGCATATTACGATTATGAGATCTGGCAAATGGATGTGAAGACCGCTTTCCTTAATGGAAAACTGGATGAGGATGTGTATATGACACAACCTGAAGGTTTCACTAATCCATCAGATCGTCATAAAATATGCAAGTTAAAGAAGTCCATTTATGGACTTAAACAAGCATCTAGAAGCTGGAATATTCGTTTTGATGAATCAATATGTGAATTTGGTTTCAGCAAGAACGAAGATGACCCGTGTGTATATAAGAGGTTTAGTGGGAGCGTAATTACTTTCCTAGTCCTCTACGTCGATGATATCTTAATCATTGGAAACGATATTCCTGAACTGCATGCTGTTAAAGCATGGTTAAGAAAATGTTTCCAGATGAAAGATCTAGGAGAAGCAGCCTATGTATTAGGTGTGAAGATCTACAAGGATAGATCTAAGAGGCTTCTCGGGCTGTGCCAGAGTACCTACATCGATAAAGTCCTGGAGAGATTTCATTTAGAAAATTCTAAAAGAGGATATCTTCCAGTCAGACATGGTCTGAATCTTTCAAAGAGTCAGTGTCCACAAACACAGACTGAGAAAGATGAAATGGACAATGCGCCTTATGCTTCGGCTATTGGGTCCATTATGTATGCGATGTTGTGTACTCGCCCAGACGTCGCTTACGGGTTAAGCGTGACCAGTCGATTCCAAAGTAATCCAGGTCAGGCGCACTGGATTGCAGTCAAGAACGTTTTGAAATATCTTCAGAGGACCAAAGATATGTTCTTGATATATGGTGGTCAGGAAGAACTCAGTATAGAAGGATATACTGATGCTTCGTTCCAATCGGACCAGGATGATTTCCGATCGCAATTAGGCTATGTTTTTAGCTTGAATGGAGGAGCTGTGGTGTGGAAAAGTTTCAAACAGTCTATCGTTGCTGATTCCACAACAGAAGCCGAGTATGTTGCAGCCTCAGAAGCATCCAAGGAGGTAGTGTGGATTCGTAAGTTCGTTCAGGAACTTGGTGTTGTTCCTTCGAGTGCAGATCCTTTGGTTATCTTCTGTGATAACACTGGAGCAATCGCACAGGCAAAGGAACCACGGTCGCACCAGAAGTCCAAGCACATACAAAGACGGTTTCACTTGATCCGGGAGATCATTGATCGTGGTGAGATCAAAATCTGCAAGGTTCATACAGATGACAATCTGGCAGACCCGCTTACCAAGCCTCTAGCGCAGCAGAAGCATGAGAAGCACTGTAATAATATGGGTTTGAGATTTCTCAACCATTAGATTAAGTGCAAGTGGGAGATTGTTTGGGTATGCCCTTAAGGCTAATGTTTGAGGCCTTGGGATTCTATCAGTATCATGTATAAACTCTTATGTTTATAAAGGCAATGGTTGTTATTCAGTTTGTTACATTGTCTGCTGCAATAAGTGTACTTCTGAATAATGTCTCAATGCTGTTCAGCTAGGCTGACATGCTCTATGTCCTTAGTCGAGATATCTTGGTGAACATGAGACAGCCTTGATATGATTGAGACTAATATGTGTTCTAATCTTATAGGATGCTTCGAGCATGGAATAAGATGTAGACTCATGGGTACATTGGATGTACTGGACAGACCCTACTAGGATATTCATTGCTTGTCACAATGTGAATAATCCTTGTTTGCAACAAGTGGCACATGTCCTCTGACTTGAGATCACTTGTGTTTCTAAATGATGATTGTCATTGTTTTGAGGTAGTTCAATATCATTTGAAACATAATGGTTATAGACTATCTTGGATAATGATCATGAGTCAGGTTAGGACACTAGTGATAGATATAGGATTGCCGTCTCCTTGTTTAAGGAGTGTGATGTTCTAAAGGGGCCCCCCCGAATGAGATGATTGAGAAAGTGTATGGCCATACCCAGGTGACTATGTTCATCTGACCTAATCATGCTCATCATATTGGAGCTACAGGCTTGACACGCTTGTCCAATAAGAATATCCAGTGGCAAAGGAAACATGTATGCCTAGTGAAGTGGATTCACACTTGTGCTGTGGTTTGGGAGTAGTCTTGGAAGACTCTTTCCTTTATATCGGGAGACAGTGATGTGTTGCTAGATACCCCTCACTGATCGTGATAACGTAAGTTATCGTTACCGACATTTAAAGGAAACCCTCAGGGTCGCACAATTTGATGATATGGCTTACTTAAGTCAGATCGTGTGGACTGAATTGTTTAGGTTCAGTTTAAAGGAGTTTAAACTCTGATTGTAAGTGAGATCTGGTCTAATCATGTTTGATTGATTAGGGCTTAAGATCGGTAAGCTTCGATCGAGAGTATTGATGCTAGATCGGTGAGATCAAGTGCATCAAGAGATGAACGGTTAGATCTTGAACCATTTGGTTCAGAGAGATCTAGACCATGGCTTGGGCTGGTTTGGTTTGGTCTTTGAACCGAATTGAATAGAATTGAATTGGTTTGAACCGGTTCACATATGTGAACGCATGGTTCAAGGCTTGATTGTGTTTTGGGCGGTTTTCTTTGAGTAAGCGCATGGCTTCATGACTTTCCATATTTGGAAGTCATGTAACGCCACCTCTTAAAAATGCCTCAATGCATTTGCCAATTCTCTTCTCTTGTCCCCTCCACTCTTGGGTTGAGATTGCTTCACGGAAATAGGAGCTCGGCCAAGCATCTCTCTTCTTCTACACACGACAAGGAACTTGGGAGATTCTTGCTAGCACAAGGAACGTCCAAGGAGGTAGCCATCTCTCATCTAGTGTGCGTCTTCTTTGGAGGAGAGCTTATTTGCCCTCTTGCTTCCAAGCCGCCTCCTTCTTCATGGCTATGGTAAAAGATCTTAACTTGATCTTTGCAATATAATCAAAGTTGATCATATATATATTCATGCAAACGATCTTGTTGAAACCCAAAATTTCATATTCGCATGCTATAGGGTTCCCCCCCCCCTTTAAGGGGTCTTTCAATTGGTATCAGAGCTATGGTTTATGCATGAATCATATGATTGCTTTGAGTGATCCTTGTTTGCGCCAATATAGTAGATCTATCGTCACCATGAGAACATGCTAGTCATTAGATGTTGGCGCATGTTTGATATAACTTGTTTGCGCTAATGTAAAGATCTAATGTTAACATGCGAAACTTCATGATTTAGTTGTTTGCGCATGTATGATTGTTTCATGTTGGCCCTTGTTGAATGTATTTGTTAAAACTCATTACATCTTGCGCGCCTATCACCTAGATCTACATTTGCGCCTGCTATAAACCCTTAGACGGGTTATTAGGGTTGAAGTCATCCTCTAGGTAAGATCCAACCAGTCTGATCAGACCATCTGACAGCCTAGATGGGTCGACCAGATGGCACCTGTGCGCAAGCACGAGGTGGCTATAGTTCGACTGCAGACAGGCGTGTAGCGAGGTCTGGTTGAGACAACCAATGAACACTCTTGAGTTAGGCCCGGGGTCACACCCGCTTGCCAGAACTCATGAAGGTTGTTCAGCCCTTTGCGCATGCATGGTTGACCATTAGGTCGACTCAAGTCAGTTAGGACTTGGTGCATGCAAGGGCAGTGGATCTGACTAGACATGATGAGTGGATCCCTATTAATGGACCGTTGTAAGGTAGTAGGGCACATAAGACAAATAAAATTGATTCCAATGGGGTTTTCGAAAATTTTATTTTCTTGTAATAGGATCACATGTTGGTTGAATACCATGATGCTTGTTTATTTCATCTTATGTGGGTTGCCCAATTAATGTGTGTTGTGCTGGGGCCTGCGTGCCTGGATTAAAAATGTAAATTATTATATTTGTGATCTGCGCATCACATTTTTAATTAATTTATTGTGTAATTGACCTGCGTGTCAACCTTGTCTAGATAGATTAAAATGTACTTTTAATCAGACAAGAGCTCAAAGCACACATGGATGAGGCGCATGCAGCTTGAGGCTTGACCAGGTGGGAAGTCTAGGGTTTGACCCTAAGACAGGCACATTTACCTGGTGGGTGCACCTGAGCTGCACTGGGCGCTATGGCCCTGGGCTGGGCCAGATGAGAGGCAAAAGACCCAAGAAGAGCTCAAGTGAAGACTTAAGTTAACTTAAGGTCTTACCTAGGCTTAATGGGTGTTTACCACATAAGATCATCATGCTTTCTTTTTATTGTTTAAATAATTAGACTTGCATGATTTATTTATCTTCTGCTATCACCATAGGGTTTGCATGATAGTTAAGAAGATAAAAGACCGTTAAAATCCAACGCTAAAATATCAAGCTCGATAGCCTTCTGACGCGAAACCTCACTGTTCTGACTATCGTTGGAGCCGTGTTGTACCCACTCAGTGGGCACGTCCATCTATCTTCAGACGGTGTGTGATTTCACCTGCGTGTTACAGAGAAGGGATTTATCGCTTCTCGTTGCTCAGCATAGCACGTGGTGGTCCAGGGAGTAGGTCAGGTCAGCTTGACCATGTGGGCTACATATGGGGCATATGTTAGCTATATGGAGGCAGCCATCTATGGGATCAGAGACTGTGTTGCACCAACTCAGTTGGCACAGTCTGCTGGATTGCCCAGATGAAGGGGAATCGCACGGGTTGGCGATTGGCAGGGACTGCCTACCAGAAATTAGTGCTTGTACTCTCTGTGCATCTTATCTCGCCTGAGCGGGACGCGGAGACCAAGTATGAAATCTGGATCCCATCTCACTAAAAGAGTTTTACTCTTTCGGGCTGTTTTGCTGGATTTTTCAGCCACATAAAATAGTGAGAAAAGAATCTTTCTTAAGTCCTAGATTGATTCTAAACATTGATACTGACCTTGCTGTTCTTGCATTGTTGTGGATTCCTGCAGCAACGAACACCATGAGCTTCAATGTGCGATCCCTACTGGAAAGGGAGAAGTTTGCTGGGCCAAACTTCTCAGACTGGTACGGACACCTTAAGATTGTTCTTAAGGCTGAGAGGAAACTGTATGTCCTCGAGATGGCTATACCGTCTCAACCCGCTCCGAACGCCGCAAGGGCGGTTCGGGAAGCCTATGAAAAGCATGTCAATGATAGCATTGATGTCGCTTGCCTGATGCTAGCGTCTATGACGCCACAGCTGCAGCGTCAGCATGAGGATATGTCTGCTATAGAAATTATAGCAAACCTCAAGATGCTGTATGCTGCACAGGCGAGGACTGAACGCTATAATTTGACCAAGCTTTTCTTTCAGAGCAAACTGGTTAAAGGGAGTCCAGTGGGAGCTCATGTGCTCAAGATGATTGGGCACAAAGAGGCTCTAGAGAAACTGGGGCATACCATCAATCAGGAGCTTGCTGTAGACATTATTCTGCAGTCTCTCCCGGCCTCTTTCGATCCGTTCATTATTAATTTTAATATGAACAAGATCGACTGTACACTGGCAGAGTTGCTGAATATGCTCTTGACTACAGAGGAAACTCTAAAGGGAAAGCCTTCAACCTCTGTCTTGATGTTTCCTTCTAGGAACAAGAAGAAGGGGAAGAAGGGCAAAGCCCCTGTCAAGAATTACAACAAGGCTCTGAAACAGAAGGTTAAGCGGTCGAAGGAATGTAGATGTTTCCACTGTGGCTAGCTGGGTCACTGGAAAAAGGACTGTAAAGCGCTCCAAGGAGACAAGAAGGGAAGCATCGCTTCTGGCTCAGGTATTTTCGTGACTGAAGTCATGATATCCTCTTCTTCTATTTCATGGGTGTTGGACACTGCATGTGGAGTTCACATTTGTTCAAATGTACAGGAACTCAAGAGAAGAAGACAGGTGGGACAGCATGAGGTGGACCTACGAGTTGGAAACGGGGCACGGGTTGCTGCTGTTGCTGTAGGAACTTATTACATCTCATTACCGTCTGGACTTGTATTAGAACTGAACAATTGTTACTTTGTACCAAGCATTACGAAAAATATTATCTCTATTCCTGCTCTTGTCAGGAAAGGATTTTCCTTTGAATGCAAGACTTCAAAGTGTTATCTTTCTCTTGATAATATTGTTTATGCTACTGGGTCAATTAACAATGGGTTATTCATGTTGGACATGGAATGTTCTATACAAAATATTGATAATAAGAAAGCCAAGTATGCTGATGACAGCACCTTGCTATGGCATAGTCGTTTAGGCCATATTAACAAGAAGCGCATTAAGCGGTTGCATGATCATGGACTGCTGGGATCTTTCTCCTATGAGGAGATTGATACATGCAAAGCTTGTTTAATGGGTAAAATGACGAAGTCTTCTTTTTCTCACAAAGGTCAAAGGGCTTCAGGTTTACTTGACCTTATACACAGTGATGTGTGTGGGCCATTTAGTAAACATGCCAGAGGTGGCTATTCATACTTCATTACCATTACTGATGATTTCAGTAGGTATGGATATGTCTATCTAATGAGACATAAGAGTGAATCTTTTGACAAGTTCAAAGAGTTCAAAAATGAAGTACAAAATCAGCTAGGCCGAAATATCAAGGCACTTCGTTCTGATCGAGGTGGTGAATACCTAAGTCGAGAGTTTACTGACTATCTGAAGGAGTGTGGGATTATCTCACAGCTCACTCCGCCAGGAACACCGCAGTGGAATGGTGTGTCCGAGAGGAGGAACAGAACCTTACTGGATATGGTTCGTTCAATGATGAGTCAAGCTACTCTACCTTACTCCTTTTGGGGATTTGCACTGGAAACAGCTACAAAGGTACTAAACCGAGTGCCATCCAAGGCAGTTTCTAAGACTCCATATGAGTTATGGTATGGGAAACAGCCGAGCTTGACATTTATTAAGATCTGGGGTTGCGAGGCTTATGTCAAAAAGCTCGCCTCTGGGAAACTAGAGAGTAGATCTGAGAAATGCATCTTTGTCGGTTACCCTAAGGAAACTAAGGGTTATTATTTCTACGATCCCAAAGAGAACAAGGTATTTGTTGCTCGGACGGCAATTTTTCTTGAGAAGGAATTTCTTCTGCAGGAAGCCAGTGGGAGAGAAATAAAGCTGGATGAGAATCCAGAAGAAGGACAAAGTAGTCAAGCACAGTTGGATGAGCCTGAGCCGGTTGAACAGGTTGCTGAACAACCTGAGGCTCAGATATAACGGGAACCGCGAAGATCGGGAAGGATCCGTCGACAGCCTGAGCGCTATGACGGAGTCTACATCATTGATAATGATGAACCCCTTAATTATGCGGATGCGGTCAGTGGACCGGAGTCAGCTAGGTGGCTTGAAGCTATGCGAGCCGAGATGGACTCCATGTCAGATAACCAAGTCTGGGATTTGGTTGATCCGCCTCCGGGAGTAATCCCTATAGGCTGTAAATGGATCTTCAAGAAGAAGATTGACATGGATGGTAACATAGTTACCTATAAAGGCAGGTGATGAGCCCGCAAGTGTACGGTCTAACCGAAGTAGTAAATTATATCGTCCACAGAGACCAATTCGTCAAGTACCGGTGAATCCTTGGGTCGCAGTCTAGACAAATCTAGAGTTGGTTTAAAGCGATCGAAATAACTAACAACCAATAAGTAAATGCTAAGCAAGGAAAGTAACAAGCGGACAGATAAACGATCGGATTTCTATTATGGGAGAATATCGGGGCGTCGGGCTTCACCGCTATGCCAATTCGCAAATGAAAGTAGCAGCTACGTGACATGCAAGGTTTGATAAATTGAAGAGATCCATCAAATGGTACAAACCGCCCCCTTTCGGCAGCACGGTTCGGTGCTTATGCGAATTTACCTCCTACTTTCGTGGCTTGTAAATCTACATAGGCCCATTGGGCGAAGGATGAATAGTCGTTCTCTCACGTGGGAGAAGAGCTACTTTCGTGCTCTTCTTCACGCGCCCAAGCATACGAGATCCGACGTCGGGATTGGGCTGTCGCTTTTTCTCCCAACGTCCAAAACATACAAACACCGATATCGAGATTGGGCTGTCGCTTTTTCTCTCGATATCGGAGATCAATAATAAACAATAAGAGTTGTAAGGAAATGACAAACACATATGCTAGGTCAACCAATTCAAACCAACATATCAAAATAACAAGTTACTTCATGAATGCGTTTTAGGCATAGGGCTAAGCCCTAACCCCGATAGTATTTTAAGCTACAATCCCCATAGAAACATCATGAATGTTTGACAACAAGTTCATACTCAAGAAATCCATTTGGAGGCTAGAAACAACAATGAAAATGAAGGAATAAGAGAAATCTCGACTCCCCTTTTTGAGTAGATGGAGAAATCTTTGCTAGGGGCTTCAAGGGACTCCTCTTTCCCTTCAAATCGTCATTGTCTTCTTCTAGCCGCCCCAAAGTCACGTCCACAGCCGCTTCTCCTCTTTTTTGGTTAGGGTTTGATAGGGATTAAGGTTACAAAGCTTCCCTTTTATCCCCCTATAGTCGTGATTAACAATTACCAAAGTACCCTTAAGATTTGGGGCCCAGCGAGTTAGAGTCGAGCAGATATTCGTGACAGGCGGAACTTTTCCCGGTTGGGAAAATGTTCCCAACCCGACTGTGAAAACCTCTGTTCCTTCAAAATTTCCTGAAAAGTTACATAACACCAGATCTTGTGTAGATTCCGCGCATATGGAAGAATTTAAGTAAAAATGATGATGCAGACGCGATAAATTAATAGAAAAATGCTTCAAAGTATATGGAAATATCAAGCATAAATGCATCGCATCAAATATCCCCACACTTAAATTCTTGCTTGTCCTCAAGCAAGCAGTAATTCCTAGGATCATGAACATTATAATTGAGATGGTTTTATGACTATTGAGTTGGTCTCCGGTCATGTCTTCTTACAAGGTCAATGCTCTGATAAAGATTTTACTTCAAGTTTACTCATCTTTGGAAATTCAAATGCCTAAGTTTCATGACTTAAAAGAGAATTAAGCTCCCTCATCTTATGTCCTTTGTCAAGCTTTGACTGTGTATTCATAACCTGCGCAATGCCTAGTTTGTCCACGAACTTCATTACAAATTAAAGGAAAAGATTTAGAATTAGCGTTTGAGATAATCATGCGAATCTTATTTCCTCCTCGTCCCTTTTTGGGACACTTTTCTCTCCTCGTATGTTTCTTTGTTTAGCTCCTCGCCCTCTTTTGAGGGCACTTTTCTCTCATTTGTTTCTTTTCTCCCATCTTTTTTTTTTTTTTTTTTTTTTTTTTTTTTAAATCAAAATAACTCCTCGCTCTCTTTGGAGAGCACTTTTCTCTCCTCGAATGCTTTTCCAAGAGTTTTACTTGGACACATGGGCCACTGCGCAAATAATGGAATACAAATGTTTTTAACAAGAGTAGGGAACATAAGAGATGTGACTTAGTTTACTTAAAGCATGATTCCTAGGATTATCATTCTTCCGATGAGTTAATTATCGTTTAAGGCTAGAGCACAAGACCTAGTTCAGAAAGACAGTGACAAGAAACTATCTTAAGACCATAAGACCAATCTCAACCATAAGTTCACAATTATCTGGGAAATGTGCATTGCTTGGGCAAGGATCATCAGAGCTTAAATAATGTAGATCTGGTGTTATGATGTAAATGTCTAATACTAAGATAATAGGAACTAGACTGAAGAAAACAAGAACAAGAGCATGATGTAAATGCAGTAATATGAAAGACAAGCAAAGTAACCATGCATACCCCACCCCCAACTCTATATGATGCATAGTCCCTATGCATGAAAGTGAAATGCAAATAAATGATAGGCTTGGAGGACTCACAGGGGGCGGTATCTCCTCTCCGAGCTAAGTGTCGCCCGAGGCATCCGAGTCATCGGTGGCTCCGGGCTCGTCGGTGCCCGGATAATTGAAGTGGTCGTGGAGGAAATCGGCAATGTGGTTGACCTTTGTGAAGATGCGTGCTTGCGAGCGCCGAATCTCAAGAATCTCGGAGTAAGAGGCGCGTATAATACGGTCCGTGGTAGTGTGGGGGTGCTGGCTAGAGAAGGAGGGACCCGCTGGTGCTTCGGTTGCTAAGGGGGGTGGTTGCTCGCCATCGTCAAAGTCTACGACAGAGGTGATGTTCCAGTTCTGCTGATCTTGTACGGAAGTTCGGGCTGTGTTGGGGAGGTACAAGATGAGACCGCGAGGTAAAATAAGGCGAAGCATTCCACCTTCTCGTGCAAGCATCCGCATAGCAACGCAAGATTCGATGTCGATCTTATTGTGGCCGGGTGCGCGCTCCAGACGGTAAGGTTCCATGCCAAGTGCGAGAGCGATGGGCGTGACGAGGCCACCGAGGACAATGGCACCTTTCCTTGCCCGGGCGACTTTGTCAAGTTGCTTGACAAGGAAGAATGCGGAGTTGAAGATGTGCCCGTGCAACATAGCCCAGAGGACAAATAGTTCGGAACGCCGGACGGTGCTCTCACTTTCCCCGCGACCGAAAATAGTGTTAGAGAGTACCCGATGGGCATATTTGAGGCAGGGATTGGTCACTGGGGCTGATCGAGCGTCCTTGGAGGAATAGGCGCGCTCAGAAGTAATTTGTCGCCAGAAGGTGGAGTCGTGAAATTCGGCGGGCATACACCGGGGAGCACTGGGGGGGAACCCGAATATGTTGTTAAGCTCTTCCAGAGAAAGACGGTGGTCCGCGTTGCCGAGACGGAACTGTAAGCACCCTGGGTCGTCTTCATCGTGAATGTTGACGTTCAGTGAGAGGGAGCTGAGGAACTCGGTCACTAGCAAGGGAAAAGTGGGAAAGCAGCTCTCGAAGAATTGCTCCCACCCAATCCGGTGGAACATCCACCGGACGTCGTCGAGGAGGCCAAGTCGTTGAAGCGCGGACGAATCTGCATACCGCGTATGAACAATGCGCCTGCCTTGGAGAGCTTGAAAGCGTTGGCGCTGCTCAGCAGTGCGGAAGACGACGTCTGCCTCGGTGGAAGGTGCCATGGGCGTGCTGGATGTGGCAGGTTGCTTCCCTTTAGCGGCTCGTTTGGGCGCCATCGAGCTGGAGGGTGGAAGAGTGCAGCGATCGGAAACTGGAGAGGGGAGGAGATGGCGCACGCAGAAATCGAATGTCGCGGCTGGAGCTGGAAGGATGGAAGTGAAAACCAGGTCTTCGGGAGGAGGTCGGGTGTGAGGTCGCCGAAAGGATGGAGGCAGGGGTAAACGGCCGGAGAAGAACAGGGCGTCGAGCTCGCAGGGGAACAGCGATCGAAGGAGTGAAGCGCGCGGAGCGGCAGGGCGCCTGCCGGAAAGAGGAGTTAGGGCTGCCGGAGAGTGGAGTTAGGGCTGCCGGAGAGTGGAGGGCGGAAGAGTCCAGTGATCGGGAACTAGAGGCGGCTGGGAAACGGGTGGGAAAACCCTAATCCCACTCGCGGATTTTTATAGGCTGACAACTTCCCACCCGGGAAAATATATTAGGTGGCCTGGGAAAATCTCGGTCGCATCTGCTCCAAGTCGACAGAGAACTTCCCACCCGGGAAAATTTCTTAGGTAGCCTGGGAAAACCTCGGTCGCGGCTGCTCCAAAGTCGACTGAGAACTTCCCACCCGGGAAAATATATTAGGTGGCCTGGGAAAATCTCGGTCGCTTCTGCTCCAAAGTCGACAGAGAACTTCCCACCCGGGAAAATTTCTTAGGTAGCCTGGGAAAACCTCGGTCGCGGCTGCTCCAAAGTCGACTGAGAACTTCCCACCCGGGAAAATATATTAGGTGGCCTGGGAAAATCTCGGTCGCTTCTGCTCCAAAGTCGACAGAGAACTTCCCACCCGGGAAAATTTCTCAGGTAGCCTGGGAAAATCTCGGTCGCACGGAATTCTCAGGGAAAATTTCTGGTGACTCCTGCATGAAAACAAACACCTCTGAGAGAGTCTTAAATGTAGATAAATAAGGCAATGATAACACAAACATAAATGAGGTGTAATGAGTAGATATAGAATCTAAGTTAATGCAAATGGTTAAAATTGAGCACCAAGCACCGATAGGGATGAGAGGAGGAAGTTAGGAATAGAGAGAAGGTTCAGGTGTATAAAAACAAGCCAATGCATTCTCGTTAGAGGCATCAAGGAGAAGTCTTCTCATTCACTCAAGTTGGTGATTGCCGGTAAGGAATAGTGATCCTGCATGTTTGTAACTCCCAACTCCTCTTTTGGCATAAGAGATTCTGAAAATGGAGCTGTGGCCTCAATAACCTCAACTCCCTTATATCGTAGCACAGCAGCAAGAAATTCAGCACGCTTCATGTTAGAAACCGGTAAGGAACAGTGTTCCTTCAATGTAGTTCCATGTTTGAAAAATCCGGTAAAGAGCAGCATTGTTGCTTCAACCACTCCATCAAGGAAATATGAGAAGTGGCAATTGATAATATAACCCAATCGGTAATGGCAGCTGCTCCACATCTCAAGGCTACTCCAAATCCGGTAAGTTGGTAAAGGACAGTGTTTGGCTTGATAAGTGGCTGGTAAGATGATGGATAAGTGGCGTGCCAGCTTGAAGGGTCTTCCAGTACAGCTTCATCAGACTTGTAGCTCAAACCTTCCACCAAGGAGTCCAGCGCATCTCGCTATTTCCAAATCTGGTAAGGAACAGTACTTCCATACCATTTCAGCTTATCTCCTTATTTCTCAGAACTGATTATCAGCAGGTTCTTCATTCCTCAGTCCATTCAGCCTCCTTTGATACATTTCTTCATCATCTCAAAAGTGTCAACATTAGCTTGGGTTGCCTCCCAAGAAGCGCTAGTTTTAGGTCATTAGCTTGACCGTGGCCGGCGTTCAGGTAGGGTCGGACAAGGTATGTGACATCCCTTTCTCTATCGGATCTCCATGGAAGTAATGTTTGAGGCGATGTCCATTTACTTTAAAATTACCAGTGCCCTCACTCCCTATTTCAATAGCTCCATGAGGAAAGATATGCTGAATAACAAAAGGGCCAGACCATCTCGTCCTTAGTTTTCCGGGGAAGAGCTTCAACCTTGAGTTGAACAACAGTACATGATCGCCAACTTGGAAACTTTTCGTGGTAATGCGAGCATCGTGCCAATTCTTTGTTCGCTCTTTAAAGATTCTAGCATTCTCGTAAGCCTCCCGTCGAAACTCATCTAGTTCATTGATTTGCAATTTTCGTTTATCCCCAGCGTCTTGAAGGTCAAAGTTCAGCAGCTTGACAGCCCAAAATGCCTTGTGCTGAATTTCCACGGGTAAGTGACACGATTTACCATATACGAGCTGGAAGGGGGACATACCGATGGGCGTTTTGAATGCGGTACGGTAAGCCCACAAGGCATCATCCATTCTTAGTGACCAATCCGTTCTTGAGCGAGAGACTGTTTTCTCCAAAATCCGCTTAATTTCTCTATTTGATACTTCCACTTGGCCACTTGTTTGGGGATGATATGGTGTGGCGACTTTGTGCAGAATTCCATACTTCTTCATAAGGGTTTTGAATTGGCGCTCCATGAAATGAGATCCCCCGTCACTAATAACCACCCTTGGTGTTCCAAATCTCGGGAAAATGATCTTGCTGAACATTCTCATGACTACACGGGAATCATTAGTTGGTGAAGCCATTGCCTCTACCCACTTTGACACGTAGTCAACCGCTACAAGAATGAATCTATTGTTGTGGGAGGAGGGAAAGGGTCCCATGAAGTCAATACCCCACACGTCAAATACTTCAACTTCCAAAATAGTGTGCATGGGCATTTCGTCACGCCTTGATATGTTTCCGGTGCGTTGGCATTGATCGCAAGAGCGAACGTAACTCCAGGTATCTTTAAACAAGGTTGGCCAATAGAAGCCGGATTGCAACACTTTAAAGGTGGTTTTGGAAGTACTTGCATGTCCTCCATATGGTGATGCATGGCATTGATACAGAACATCCCGAACTTCCCACTCCGGTATACATCTTCTGTAGATACCATCAGCACATCTTCGATATAAAAGTGGGTCGTCCCAATAATAATGCCGCACATCTGAAAGAAACTTCTTCTTCTTCTGGAAGGTTAGATCTGGGGGTAGAATGTTAGATACCAAATAGTTCACAAAATCGGCATACCAGGGTGTGCCATCATGAGTAACAGCTAAAAGGTGTTCGTCGGGGAACATATCATTTATCGGCGGATTCACAACATCTTCAGTGCATTGTTCCTCTCGAAGGCGCGAAAGATGGTCCGCGACTACGTTTTCAGTTCCCTTTTTATCTTTGATCTCTAGATCGAATTCTTGAAGTAGAAGTATCCATCGGATGAGTCTCGGTTTAGCGTCCTTCTTGGTGATGAGGTATCGGATTGCTGCATGGTCAGTGAAAACAATAACCTTAGAATTGACTAGATAAGAACAAAACTTATCGAACGCAAACACAATCGCTAGTAGTTCTTTTTCAGTGGTGGCATAGTTGGCTTGCGCTCCATCCAAGGTTTTACTCGCGTAGTAGATAGCATGCAACTTCCCATCCTTGCGCTGCCCTAGGACTGCGCCAACTGCAAAATCACTCGCGTCGCACATCAACTCGAATGGGCGCGACCAATCTGGGGGCTGCATGATAGGAGCAGAAGTTAGTGATGCCTTCAGTTTGCAAAAAGCAGTCAAACAATCTTGATCAAAAATAAATGGAGCATCTTTAGCAAGGAGACTAGTAAGGGGCTTAGAAATGATGGAAAAGTCTTTGATGAACCGACGGTAAAATCCAGCATGTCCAAGGAAGCTACGGATTCCCTTCACCGAAGAGGGAGGTGGCATCCTCTCAATAACATCTACTTTGGCTTTATCCACCTCGATACCGCGCTCAGATATCAAGTGCCCTAGGACAATACCTTCTTTAACCATAAAGTGGCACTTTTCCCAATTGAGGACTAAGTCCACCTCCTCGCATCTCTGCAAAATCTTTGACAAGTTCGTTAAACAAGCATCAAAAGAGGATCCATAAACCGAAAAATCGTCCATAAACACATCCATAATCTTTTCAAGGTGATCGGAAAAAATTGCCATCATGCACCGTTGAAACGTGGCGGGTGCATTGCATAACCCGAATGGCATGCGCCGGTATGCGAATGTCCCGTACGGGCATGTGAACGTTGTCTTTTCTTGATCGTCCGGATGTATCGGGATTTGAAAAAATCCTGAAAAACCATCCAAAAAACAGAAATGTGAGTTACATGCTAAGCGTTCTAACATTTGATCAATGAATGGAAGGGGGAAATGATCTTTTCGGGTGGCTGTGTTCAATTTTCGGTAATCTATACACATGCGCCACCCGGTTACCGTTCGCGTAGGAATTAGCTCATTGTTTTCATTTTCGACCACTGTCACTCCCCCTTTCTTTGGGACCACATGAACGGGGCTGACCCATTTGCTGTCCGAGATCGGGTAGATCACCCCGGCGTCCAAAAGTTTAAGTATCTCCTTTTTGACAACATCCTTCATATTAGGGTTCAAGCGTCTTTGGCATTCCACGGTGGGCTTACTCCCCTCTTCTAGGAAGATCCTATGCATACAAAGAGATGGATTAATACCCTTGATATCATCAATAGAATATCCAATTACCTTCTTTCGTTGTTTGAGCTCTTCAAGAAGAAGTTGAGTTTGATACTTACTTAAGTTCGCATCGACGATAACCGGAAGGGTGGAGTCGTCACCAAGGAATTCATACCTTAGGTTATTTGGTAGGACTTTGAGTTCAATCTTTTGTGCAGTGGTTACCTCTGGTTTCGCTACACTTGGAAACTCCAACTTCTCTCTTTTACCTTCGATTGTTGGAGTGGAGTCGAGTAACTTTGAGTATGATTCTTTCTCGTCTCCGGTGCTAGTATTTTCTTCATTGAGTAAGCACCTCTCAAGTGGGTCTTCTCGACTTCGTACCACATCGGAGCCGTCCGGCATGGTTTCCAACACATCGATACTACAGCACGAACCTGCAAGGCAAGGTTTCTTTAGACTTTCCGAAAGATCGAACTCAATGGTTTCCTCACCTATCTTCAAAGTAAGCCGTCCATTTTTCACATCAATGATCGCCCCTGCAGTGGCTAAAAATGGTCTCCCTAAAATTATTGGGAGACGGTGATCCTCCTCCATTTCCAAAACTACAAAATCGGCAGGAACAAAAAACTTACCCACTCGAATGGGCACATCTTCCAATATGCCCACCGGATATCTTACCGAACGATCGGCGAGTTGAAGTGAGATTGTAGTCGGCTTGAGTTCTCCAAGTTCTAGCTTCTTAAATATGGAGTAGGGCATCAGGCTGACGCTTGCGCCCAAGTCGCACAAGGCACGGTCGAAAGTCATGGCACCAACGGAGCACGGTATAGAAAAGCTCCCGGGATCCTTAAGCTTCGGGGGAAGCTTATTTTGAATGATCGCGCTGCACTCCTCGGTTAGTGCCACCGTTCCTTGTTCATCAATCTTTCTCTTGTTGGATAGGATGTCCTTGAGGAATTTTGCGTAGGTTGGCATCTGCGATAATGCGTCAGTAAAAGGAACATTGATGTATAATTTTTTTAGTACCTCAAGGAATTTTCCAAACTGTTTGTCCAACTTGGCCTTCGCCAAGCATTGAGGAAACGGTACAGGTGGAACATATGGTGGTGGTGGAATGTAAACGGGCTGCTCATCACGTGTGCGATCAGACTCTTCCAACGGCGATGGGTCCCTTTGATTTCCACCTTGCTGTCCATCTCCATGATTGTTGTCCATTTCCGGCTCAACCAACTGTTTGCCACTGCGCGTGGACACAGCGTTACAGTGCTCACGTGGGTTCTCTTCTGGTTGACCGGGCAGTTGTCCTTGAGGTCGGGATGATGCGGTAGCTTGCTGGGCAATCTGGGTTTCCAGCATTTTGTTGTGAGCTGCTAAGGCATCTATCTTGGAATTCATTTGACTGATGATCTCATTTTGTTTCGACTGTGCAATAGCCAAATTCTCTAGCATAGCCTCCAAATTCGATTTCTGGGGTTGGAGGTAGGGTTTTTGCTGAAAGCCTGGTGGTTGCTGGTAATTTGCTTGAGGCATCGGTTGAGAAACTTGTGGTTGAAAACCGGGCTGGGAAATCTGTGGTTGATTCGTCCGGTAGGAGAAGTTGGGATGGTTTCTCCATCCCGGGTTGTACGTGCTTGAAAACGGGTTATTTTGAGGCCTTTGGTTGAATTGATTCACTGCATTGATGGTCTCCTCCGGTTGATTTTGGGTGAGACATACAAATTGACACTCATATGATTTATGACCTGCACCACCACATATCTCACAGGCAAGTGCATTAACTTGATACAATTGAGAAGGTTGAGAAGATGATGAAAAAGCATTTAAACGTAGTGCATTTAACTCTTGAGATAAAGAGTCTACCTTCTTTGCCAAAAAATCCATGGTATCGGTATCGGTCTTACCAGTGACCCTCGTGTGGATGCTTCTTTCACTTGTCCATTGATGATGGTTAAGTGCCATATCCTCCAGTAGTTCTAGGGCATCATCAACACGTTTGTTCATGAAGGCTCCACCTGATGCTGCATCCACAGTCATTCGAGTATTAAAATTTAAAGCATTGTAAAAAGAAGAAACCAATAACCATTTTTCGAGGCCGTGGTGTGGACAAATCCGTTGAAGTTCCTTGAAACGATCCCACGCCTCATATAATGATTCGTCGTCCCTCTGCTTAAATCCAGTAATCTGTCCTCTCAATTGAGCTGTCTTGCTCGGTGGGAAGTACTTGGCGAGAAACGAGTGTGATAGCCCTTCCCAGGTGGTGATCGCTCCATTCGGCAATGATTGAAGCCATGCACGTGCTCGATCCTTTAGGGTAAAGGGGAAGAGCCTCAATCTCAGAGCATCGATGGATATCCCTCCCATTTTGAATGTATCGCAGTATTCCAGGAACATTGAGAGGTGGAGTGCAGGATCTTCATTTGGCATTCCCCCGAATTGTTCCCTCTGTAGCATGGCAAGGAATGCCGGCTTTATTTCGAAGTTGTTAGCTTCGATAGTCGGACGGGCAATGCTCGAATGAAGTCCCTGCACGGAGGGAGATGCAAAGTCTCGAAGTGAGCGATTTTGGTCCATTTCTGTTGAACTCTGCTTCTCTTTTGCTTTAGCCCGAGCTTGCTTGCGTCGGAGTCGGAATGTTTTTTCGATTTCCGGATCCTCGTCGATCAAATGTTCACTCCGCAAAGTCCTGCGCATGCACAAGCTTCAAGATAGATTATCAAATTTCAACAGTAAGATGGATCAAAATAGAGAGCAATGATAAGAGAAGAAAGGAAAGTTAAAAAGAAAGAAAGAAAGAAAATAATAAAAATAAAACGTCTAATCCCACGAATTTATCAGATTTAATCGATAATGGCGAAATTGGTCCCCGGCAACGGCGCCAAAAACTTGATGAGCCCGCAAGTGTACGGTCTAACCGAAGTAGTAAATTATATCGTCCACAGAGACCAATTCGTCAAGTACCGGTGAATCCTTGGGTCGCAGTCTAGACAAATCTAGAGTTGGTTTAAAGCGATCGAAATAACTAACAACCAATAAGTAAATGCTAAGCAAGGAAAGTAACAAGCGGACAGATAAACGATCGGATTTCTATTATGGGAGAATATCGGGGCGTCGGGCTTCACCGCTATGCCAATTCGCAAATGAAAGTAGCAGCTACGTGACATGCAAGGTTTGATAAATTGAAGAGATCCATCAAATGGTACAAACCGCCCCCTTTCGGCAGCACGGTTCGGTGCTTATGCGAATTTACCTCCTACTTTCGTGGCTTGTAAATCTACATAGGCCCATTGGGCGAAGGATGAATAGTCGTTCTCTCACGTGGGAGAAGAGCTACTTTCGTGCTCTTCTTCACGCGCCCAAGCATACGAGATCCGACGTCGGGATTGGGCTGTCGCTTTTTCTCCCAACGTCCAAAACATACAAACACCGATATCGAGATTGGGCTGTCGCTTTTTCTCTCGATATCGGAGATCAATAATAAACAATAAGAGTTGTAAGGAAATGACAAACACATATGCTAGGTCAACCAATTCAAACCAACATATCAAAATAACAAGTTACTTCATGAATGCGTTTTAGGCATAGGGCTAAGCCCTAACCCCGATAGTATTTTAAGCTACAATCCCCATAGAAACATCATGAATGTTTGACAACAAGTTCATACTCAAGAAATCCATTTGGAGGCTAGAAACAACAATGAAAATGAAGGAATAAGAGAAATCTCGACTCCCCTTTTTGAGTAGATGGAGAAATCTTTGCTAGGGGCTTCAAGGGACTCCTCTTTCCCTTCAAATCGTCATTGTCTTCTTCTAGCCGCCCCAAAGTCACGTCCACAGCCGCTTCTCCTCTTTTTTGGTTAGGGTTTGATAGGGATTAAGGTTACAAAGCTTCCCTTTTATCCCCCTATAGTCGTGATTAACAATTACCAAAGTACCCTTAAGATTTGGGGCCCAGCGAGTTAGAGTCGAGCAGATATTCGTGACAGGCGGAACTTTTCCCGGTTGGGAAAATGTTCCCAACCCGACTGTGAAAACCTCTGTTCCTTCAAAATTTCCTGAAAAGTTACATAACACCAGATCTTGTGTAGATTCCGCGCATATGGAAGAATTTAAGTAAAAATGATGATGCAGACGCGATAAATTAATAGAAAAATGCTTCAAAGTATATGGAAATATCAAGCATAAATGCATCGCATCAGCAGGCTAGTTGCGAAAGGTTTCAAACAAATCTACGGGATAGATTATGATGAAACTTTCTCTCCTGTAGCTATGTTCAAGTCTATTCGGATTCTTTTCGCGATAGCAGCATATTACGATTATGAGATCTGGCAAATGGATGTGAAGACCGCTTTCCTTAATGGAAAACTGGATGAGGATGTGTATATGACACAACCTGAAGGTTTCACTAATCCATCAGATCGTCATAAAATATGCAAGTTAAAGAAGTCCATTTATGGACTTAAACAAGCATCTAGAAGCTGGAATATTCGTTTTGATGAATCAATATGTGAATTTGGTTTCAGCAAGAACGAAGATGACCCGTGTGTATATAAGAGGTTTAGTGGGAGCGTAATTACTTTCCTAGTCCTCTACGTCGATGATATCTTAATCATTGGAAACGATATTCCTGAACTGCATGCTGTTAAAGCATGGTTAAGAAAATGTTTCCAGATGAAAGATCTAGGAGAAGCAGCCTATGTATTAGGTGTGAAGATCTACAGGGATAGATCTAAGAGGCTTCTCGGGCTGTGCCAGAGTACCTACATCGATAAAGTCCTGGAGAGATTTCATTTAGAAAATTCTAAAAGAGGATATCTTCCAGTCAGACATGGTCTGAATCTTTCAAAGAGTCAATGTCCACAAACACAGACTGAGAAAGATGAAATGGACAATGCGCCTTATGCTTCGGCTATTGGGTCCATTATGTATGCGATGTTGTGTACTCGCCCAGACGTCCTTACGGGTTAAGCGTGACCAGTCGATTCCAAAGTAATCCAGGTCAGGCGCACTGGATTGCAGTCAAGAACGTTTTGAAATATCTTCGGAGGACCAAAGATATGTTCTTGATATATGGTGGTCAGGAAGAACTCAGTATAGAAGGATATACTGACGCTTCGTTCCAATCGGACCAGGATGATTTCTGATCGCAATCAGGCTATGTTTTTAGCTTGAATGGAGGAGCTGTGGTGTGGAAAAGTTTCAAACAGTCTATCGTTGCTGATTCCACAACAGAAGCCGAGTATGTTGCAGCCTCAGAAGCATCCAAGGAGGCAGTGTGGATTCGTAAGTTCGTTCAGGAACTTGGTGTTGTTCCTTCGAGTGCAGATCCTTTGGTTATCTTCTGTGATAACACTGGAGCAATCGCACAGGCAAAGGAACCACGGTCGCACCAGAAGTCCAAGCACATACAGAGACGGTTTCACTTGATCCGGGAGATCATTGATCGTGGTGAGATCAAAATCTGCAAGGTTCATACAGATGACAATCTGGCAGACCCGCTTACCAAGCCTCTGGCGCAGTAGAAGCATGAGAAGCACTGTAATAATATGGGTTTGAGATTTCTCAACCATTAGATTAAGTGCAAGTGGGAGATTGTTGGGGTATGCCCTTAAGGCTAATGTTTGAGGCCTTGGGATTCTATCAGTATCATGTATAAACTCTTATGTTTATAAAGGCAATGGTTGTTATTCAGTTTGTTACATTGTCTGCTGCAATAAGTGTGTTGGTGTATATGCCCTAGGACCTAGTTTTGGTCCACTTATGTACTACTTAACTTTGATATTTATATATATATCATTCTGGAATTGTCATTATCAATGCTTGTTTACATCTGCGCACATGTACTAACATGATAATGTCCCTGGAGATAGATTGGATCTATGCTCAAACTATTGTCCCCAGTCGATGTACCTTAGTGGATATGGGACAGCTATGGTACTTGTGAGACTGGTATGTGAGCTGGTTAGGTACGTGGTGCTAACGCAGACACATGGGTATATCATTAGAGGATATACTGGAAAGACCCGCTGTGAGGCTATGACTTGGTGTCATAAGTTATCCTCACAAGTGACAGGAGATGCATTGATCCCTTGACTTGAGGTCATTGATCATTCTATATGGTTAGCGATTTGCTTTGATACAACCTAACACCTCGCCGTAGTTGGGAGGTCATAACGGTTGTCATTGAGCATATCACGACCCATATGAGAAGGTCAATGGACAGACATAGGATTTGCCCCTTCCTTAGGGAAGTATGATATCCATGGAGCTCCTCTATGGTTCTATGACTGAGAGTGTATGGCCATACCCAGGTAAGAACCTGTTTTAGTCATAGCCATGTAATTGGGTGAAAACAAGTGGTGACACACTTGTCCAATCGGATATCAGTCCGGCAAAGAGACTGTAATGCATATGTACCTAGTTGCGATGATGGGGATGTCGATGTCGATATCCATTCCAATGACCTGGGTAGCAGCGATGCACTGCTAGGTGCCACTCACTGCTTGTGGTGACCTTTGGTCAGCACTGCCAGCGTCAGAAGAACCTACAGGGTCGCACACCTTGATACTTGAGTTCTCGTATTGATCGAGAAGCCTTATGATCAAGTTATTGGATAACTCGGATCTAATTGGGAGATTTCATCAGCACCAATGGTCCTGATGAGATGGAAGAATGTTATTGGAGCCAAACTTCATTTTTGGCAGGTTGACCCGTATTTGACCATGGTTGGTCACACTTGGATTAGGGTTGCATTGGATTGGATCCAAATGCTTAATCAACCCATAGGATGAAGTTTGGGCTAGCTCATTATCCAATGAAGCCCAATAACAAGTTCTCATGAAGAGAAGAGAGGCTAAAAGGGTATAATGGGGAGAAACCCAACCCCATTGGCGCCTAAGGGGCATAATGGGGTTAGGGTGGCAAAATTGCTTCATTAAGGAAGCAATTTGCGCCTAGCCCTTCTCCCTTGATGGTATGAATGCCTTTAAGGCATGTCTTGGGCTGATATGGTACTTGGGCAATTATGGAAAGGTTGAATGAAGTTTATGGTAAAGTCTTGGAGACTTTCCTTGCATTAAACCTCCTCATCCTAGCCCTACACTTGTCATGATCCTAGCCCTTGCCCTAATCGCCTCTTGCCCTATATATATGTGACCCTAGCCGCCCTCTCTTATTATGATTCATCCTTGGAGGCGTGAACATAAGAAGGGGACGAGAGCAAGGAGCAAAGGCGCAATCTCTTCCTCTTCCATCAAGTGGCCGCAAGCTTCTCCTTCCTTACCTCTTGGCGCATCTTTCTCTCTTGGTGGCGCAAGGTGGTTGGAGCATCTCCCTAAGGCTTGGATCTTCTTCCCGAGGCTAGCACCGGGCGTGGAAGAAGAGGACTCGAGGCATCCGTGTGTGTGAGACTGCAGAGGGTGCACGCTTGGGCGCCTATCACGACATCGACCTCATCTTGCTCTGAGGTAATTTCTAACTCATCGTGTCGACTCCCTTGTATGCGATCTTCACTGGTTTTTGGGACCGGCCTGTTTCGGGGACATTCTTCCGCTGTGCAATGTATGTATGTGTCTCTGAAAAATTGTAAAATGTCCCCGGGGTTTCCCAACAAAGTGTACTTCTGAATAATGTCTCAATGCTGTTCAGCTAGGCTGACATGCTCTATGTGTTGGGGTATGCCCTTAAAGGCTAATGTTTGAGGCCTTGGGATTGTATCAGTATCATGTATAAACTCTTATGTTTATAAAGGCAATGGTTGTTATTCAGTATGTTACATTGTCTGCTGCAATAAGTGTGCTTCTGAATAATGTCTCAATGCTGTTCAGCTAGGCTGACATGCTGTAATGTCCTTAGTCGAGATATCTTGGTGAACATGAGACAGCCTTGATATGATTGAGACTAATATGTGTTCTAATCTTATAGGATGCTTCGAGCATGGAATAAGATGTAGACACATGGGTGCATTGGATGTACTGGACAGACCCTACTAGGATATTCAATTGCTTGTCACAATGTGAATAATCCTTGTATGCAACAAGTGGCACATGTCCTCTGACTTGAGATCACTTGTGTTTCTAAATGATGATTGTCATTGTTTTGAGGTAGTTCAATGTCATTTGAAACATAATGGTTATAGACTATCTTGGATAATGATCATGAGTCAGGTTAGGACACTAGTGATAGATATAGGATTGCCGTCTCCTTGATTGGAGTGTGATGTTCTAAAGGGGCCCCCTTAAATGAGATGATTGAGAAAGTGTATGGCCATACCCAGGTGACTATGTTCATCTGATCTAATCATGCTCATCATATTGGAGCTACAGGCTTCACACGCTTGTCCAATAAGAACATCCAGTGGCAAAGGAAACATGTATGCCTAGTGAAGTGGATTCACACTTGTGCTGTGGTTTGGGTGTAGTCTTGGAAGACTCTTTCCTTTATATCGGGAGACAGTGATGTGTTGCTAGATACCCCTCACTGATCGTGATAACGTAAGTTATCGTTACCGACATTTAAAGGAAACCCTTAGGGTCGCACAATTCGATGATATGGCTTGCTTAAGTCAGATCGTGTGGACTGAATTGTTTGGGTTCAGTTTAAAGGAGTTTAAACTCTGATTGTAAGTGAGATCTGGTTTGATCATGTTTGATTGATTAGGGCTTGAGATCGGTAAGCTTCGATCGAGAGGATTGATGCTGGATCAGTGAGATCAAGAGCATCAAAGAGATGAACGGTTAGATCTGAAACCTTAGGGTTTACTATGGTCTAGACCAAATGGCTTGAGCTATTTTGATTTGGTTTATGAACCAAATTCGATTGGGACGTTTTGGCTTGAACCGGTTCACAAAGGTGAACGCTTGGTTCAATGCTAGTAAGCGTTTTTGGGTTGGCATGCGTGTATGGCTTAATGATGTTCCATTTATGGAAAGTCATCAATGCCGATTCCTCTCAATGCCAAAACGCAAATACGTTCCCCTCTTCTCTTGTGGCTTGCTTGCACTCTCGTGAGTGAAGGATTGACGAGAAGAAGGGGAAGGTTTTTCGTCCAAGGAGAAGCTTGTTCTCGCATCTCAAACTTCCTCCACGCAAAGGACCCCGTGAAGCTTTGCTAGCACAAAGACGACAAGGAGAAGCCATTCCTCATCTTGTGTGCTTCATCTTTGGAGAAGATCCCTTTCGATCTTTGCTTCCAAGACACCATCCAAATAGATGGCTTTGGTATGATCTTCTTTCGATCTCCACATTCCTTAAGGTTGATCATATGAACATATATTACATGCGATCTCATGTTGAAACCCCTTGGAAATTACATGCGCCCCCTTTAGGGTTTCAACCCCTTGCGCTCCCCCTTGAAGGGGACTCTTCACTATGTCCTTAGTCGAGATATCTTGGTGAACATGAGACAGCCTTGATATGATTGAGACTAATATGTGTTCTAATCTTATAGGATGCTTCGAGCATGGAATAAGATGTAGACTCATGGGTACATTGGATGTACTGGACAGACCCTACTAGGATATTCATTGCTTGTCACAATGTGAATAATCCTTGTTTGCAACAAGTGGCACATGTCCTCTGACTTGAGATCACTTGTGTTTCTAAATGATGATTGTCATTGTTTTGAGGTAGTTCAATATCATTTGAAACATAATGGTTATAGACTATCTTGGATAATGATCATGAGTCAGGTTAGGACACTAGTGATAGATATAGGATTGCCGTCTCCTTGTTTAAGGAGTGTGATGTTCTAAACGGCCCCCCCCCCTCCCCCCGAATGAGATGATTGAGAAAGTGTATGGCCATACCCAGGTGACTATGTTCATCTGACCTAATCATGCTCATCATATTGGAGCTACAGGCTTGACACGCTTGTCCAATAAGAATATCCAGTGGCAAAGGAAACATGTATGCCTAGTGAAGTGGATTCACACTTGTGCTGTGGTTTGGGAGTAGTCTTGGAAGACTCTTTCCTTTATATCGGGAGACAGTGATGTGTTGCTAGATACCCCTCACTGATCGTGATAACGTAAGTTATCGTTACCGACATTTAAAGGAAACCCTCAGGGTCGCACAATTTGATGATATGGCTTACTTAAGTCAGATCGTGTGGACTGAATTGTTTAGGTTCAGTTTAAAGGAGTTTAAACTCTGATTGTAAGTGAGATCTGGTCTAATCATGTTTGATTGATTAGGGCTTAAGATCGGTAAGCTTCGATCGAGAGTATTGATGCTAGATCGGTGAGATCAAGTGCATCAAGAGATGAACAGTTAGATCTTGAACCATTTGGTTCAGAGAGATCTAGACCATGGCTTGGGCTGGTTTGGTTTGGCCTTTGAACCGAATTGAATAGAATTGAATTGGTTTGAACCGGTTCACATATGTGAACGCATGGTTCAAGGCTTGATTGTGTTTTGGGCGGTTTTCTTTGAGTAAGCGCATGGCTTCATGACTTTCCATATTTGGAAGTCATGTAACGCCACCTCTTAAAAACGCCTCAACGCATTTGCCAATTCTCTTCTCTTGTCGCCTCCACTCTTGGGTTGAGATTGCTTCACGGAAATAGGAGCTCGGCCAAGCATCTCTCTTCTTCTACACACGACAAGGAACTTGGGAGATTCTTGCTAGCACAAGGAACGTCCAAGGAGGTAGCCATCTCTCATCTAGTGTGCGTCTTCTTTGGAGGAGAGCTTATTTGCCCTCTTGCTTCCAAGCCGCCTCCTTCTTCATGGCTATGGTAAAAGATCTTAACTTGATCTTTGCAATATAATCAAAGTTGATCATATATATATTCATGCAAACGATCTTGTTGAAACCCAAAATTTCATATGCGCATGCTATAGGGTTTCCCCCCCCCCTTTAAGGGGTCTTTCAGTAACAACCTGAATAACAACCATTGCCTTTATAAACTTATACATAGTTTATACATGATACTGAAATCATCCCAAAGGCCTCAAACATTAGCCTTAAGGGCATACCCCAACAATAAAGACCTAATTTACTTTATAAAAGGATTATCTCACTTTCGTGTAGATAACCATGCAGAGATAAATCCTCACTTTCGCGCAAGATTTATCCTAGGCTAAAGATAAGTAAATCATCAATCATAGAATTCAAAGATCACTTTCGTGCATCTGAATTCTAGGTTGATAATCTCTAGTGGAGTCTCAAGGATCACTTTCGTGCATCCGAGTCTCTACACTAGTTTTACTCATGGATCTCCAACGTTGTGATCCTTGCTTTCGCACAAGATCTCAACGTTTGACAAATAGACTCGATCTATAGATTCATGTTATAATCATGGCAATTAATTTACTAGAACAGATCAAATTAGATCTAACTTAAGGAAGGGATCCTAACATGCAATTCTAGGGTTCCAAGTTCTCAAGCAAATCACCTTTCAGTCTCATTGCGAAAACTCTAAAAACATAATTAGTAACATGGACTTATAGAGAGTCTAAGAAAATCCATCACAAAAGTAAAATTATCATGATGAAAATAGAAGAGTTATCTAATCATTAAGAATCAAGTTGATTACACCCCATGTCCCAAAAGAGTGTTAAGCTTGCATGGAGGAAAAAATACAATGAATCATAGTTTAGAACAATTAGAAATCAAAGAAGGAGAAAAAAAACAACGTTACAACACGGGTGTAATGTAAATTACACCCGTAATTTCGTGATGAACAGCGTTGTCACCGCTGTTTTGTTGATTCCTCCTCCGATCAAACTCCAAACACTCTGAAACTTATGTGGTGTCTTCCTCTCCTCCAAGTGAAGCTTCTGCGTGAAAATCACGGCCTGAGGTGCCCTCTACGCCTCTCGGCATGAGGCCAAACCCTTGCTGCCTCTCTGGCGCTTTCTCCCTTGATACTTGATAAACATTTTTTTTTCCACTTCGAGCGTCTTCTCCTCTTAAAGACGAGTCCGCCACAATTTTCAGATTTCAATTTGGAGCTCTGGATCAAAAGTTATGGCCCGCACAAGATTCGGACTCGTAAAAATTACGTTTTTGACTGGGAATTACGGCAGTGTAATATGTTACGGCACTGCCGTAAAATAGCTTGAGTGTTCTGTTCTGGAGATGCTGGGAAATAAGGTACTATAATATCATTTATGGCAGTGCCATAATTTCAGTTGAGTTCTCTGGTCTGAAGTCTTCACAAAATACGGCACCGTAAACTTCTTCTCGGTGGTGCCGTAAAATCAGTTGAACACTCCGGTCTTAAACGCTCAAACATACAGCCCGTGTAATTCTTTACGGCAGTGCCATAAAATCACAAAAACTTTCTATTCGGAAAGTCACCAAAATACGGTCGTGTTCTTGATAATACGGTAGCCGTGAAAATATGGTACCATAAAATAGTTTACGACACTGCCGTATTTTGGTTCTTAGCTTCAATTTTCATGAAATTTGTTGTGTGACTTCTTCTTGATGATGGGAACTCTTCCATGTATTTGATTTTGCTTAAAAATGCCCAAAATAGTGCCTTTTTGCCTGAAAATCTTAAAAAACTAAAATAGAAGTAGACTTTGCAATATTTGATGGATTCAGCATAAAAACAAGTAAAAGATCCTCAATTTAGCATGAAAAGGTATTTAAAATGATACAAAATATACTACATATTTTGGTGTCATCAGTCCGCTCCATCAATGAGGCTTCACCTGCATCGTCGGAGCCCATTCGGCCCATGACCACTCTCCCTCGAGGACCCCCACCGGATGCCACCACCGATCGCTACAACAATCGGGTCCTCAACTCGGCCCAAGAGACCGCCACTAATGTTCAGAATCAGCCCACAATCAGCTGTTTTTGCTGCTTCGTGGTCGCGTGTTCAGAGATGGTGTAGCCCACCGAAAGCGGCCCGTTCAATGGCCCACACGCTTTAGCCCATGCGCCCCATGCCTCAGCTCATGCGCCAGCCACCCCGCGTGTTATGTGCTGTATTTTATTCCTTTGTTAGTTACTGCTTTTCAGGGCGTTAGAGGGTATCTTGGACCCTCTTTAGTTGTTAGGGGGTTATTGGTGTCTCCAACAAACCCCATGTGTGTAGCTTGTGCTTCCCCCTCCCTCTTATTCTATAAAAGAGGGCTGAGGGACTACTAGAGTTTTCAGCTTTGTTGTAGTAACACCTCCCCCACGTGAAGGTTTAGGCCACTTCAAACTCCGAAGAACTTGCCTAGGGTTTCTTTGCCTCCTCTCTTGTAATCGTTTTCAGCATTTCAATCAAAACACCCGGAGAACCTCCCAAGGCTCTGGGTCCTTTTCAAGCAATCTTCGTTCGTTTGTATCTTGAACTCGCAGCATTCCGCCACCGCAGCCCCGCCTAGGTCCTGCGCGCACGTGCTTGCTTTAAGAAATTGGCTCTACGACTCAGGTGAGTAGTTTCCTTCGTAGAATTGTGCTCATTGTCTCCCTCAGTTCGCTGGTATTGCTCAAGTCGTGTCCTCGCGGCATGGTTTTCATCGGGTTTCTCGAGTTTTCATCGCTCCGCACGTTTTACTTCCCTCGCCTACAGCCCCTGTCACGTATTCGGCATCATGGTTTCCCCCACCATAGAGTATTGAACTAAGGACCAACTCACCCATAACATCCGCTGCGTCATTCTCTCAGCCATGATTGATTATTCTTCTATCTCCTCTGCAAACCTCAATTTCCTGCGCAAACTAAGAGTTTTATTATTTTTAGGACCAAAAGCAACTAATTGTCCTGACCTAAGATTCCTGTGCATAAACTTGTAGAAAATATAAGAAAATCAGAATCTATCATAGAAAATACTAAAACCAAAAACAAAAAGCTTAGTCTAGTAATACTATCAATTATATCAATATTAACAAAGCCAAGGTCCCTGGCAACGGCGCCAAAAACTTGTTATAGTCCACAAGAGTATGGATACTTGAAGCAATATTTAAGATATCGAACCACAGAGACCTTGTTATTAAGTACCGATGAATTGAATTCTCACTAGCTAAACGAACTAGGAATGCTAAAAATAAACGGTCGAACGGTGTACGGTAAATCGGAGAGGAAGAATTGGGACTAGGGGTTCATCCACCTTAATATTTACGACTAGATATAATTAAATGATCATCATTCTATTTTCGTTATGGTAAAGATATGACTTACTTAGTAAAGAAATTAACTTGCTCTCGCGCAGTCAATTTACAAAGAATGGTCCTCACTCTCGTGCAAGATCTATTCAATGTTTAATATAAGTAAACTTCGATAGAGAGATTAAGAATCACTCTTGTGCATTCCATCTCAATGTCAAGATCTCAAGCAAAACTAAGTATTCTCATACCCTAGTTTCACAGGTTTTACTTAAGGTTTTCGAACAATCCAATATCTATCTCTAGCATATTTTCATGTATAGAACAATAATAATTTCTAGATCAAAACATCAACAAGTCAATAAGCTTCTAAAATGTTAAAATAAGAACACAACTAATCTCTTACGATGGGTTCCTACCATAAATTCTAGGGTTCCAAGTTTTGCATATCATGTTCTCAGTCCATAGCACAAAACTGTAATACATGTTAATGATTGAAAGTATAAATGATTAAAGACATTAATCACTTAAGTAAAATTGCCATACCAAAAATATCATGATGGAATAAAGATCATCTAGTCATTGAAATATCAAGAGGATTACACCCCCCTGTCCCAAAAGAAAGTTTAAGCTAGCATGATTGAAGAATTACAGCAAAACATTGTTTTATAATGACTAGAAATCGAAAGGGATGAGTAAAAGTTACAAAACAGGGTTGTAATCAATATTACAGCCCGTAATTGTTGTAGAGTCGCGATGAACAGCGCACGCGACCACATTTTCGTTGATTTCTCCCTTGATCGACCTCCTTTCACTCTAAAACATCTGTGGTGTGTTCTCCTTCCTTAGGCGAAGCTTTCTTTCAAATATCATGCCCGGAGATGGTCTGTGCGATGAACCATACCGTGGCGGCAATTCTCTAAAATTCTCTGTTAATCGTTCATGAAAATTGTTCCTCTTGCTTCGAAAATCTCCTCCTCCTAATGTTGAGTCTTCCCCTTTTTACAGATCTTTAATTGTTGCCCTAAATCTAGAGAAATCATCTTTTTAACTTTTCGACGAAAGAATCGAGAAACTGGGCGAAAATTACAGTACCGTGAAGAACGTTACGGTACTGCCGTAATGGCTTCGGAAGTTTTTGTAAGGAAACGGCTTAGAATCACGGTACCGTATAATTTGTCATGGTAGTGCCGTAAATTCCTTGATTATTCCTGAAAGTTTCTGTGAGAAATTTGCCTGAAATTACAGTACCATAAAAACCATTATGGTAGTGCCGTAATTCTCTTGAAATCCTTTGAAGTTTCTGCCATAATTTGGACTGAAATCACGGTACCGTAATATTCATTACGGCAGTGCCGTAATTTCCCAAAAAATTCTCTGCGAGCTACTACTGTTAAATCCATTACGGTAGTGCCATATTCCCATATTACGACCGTAAAATTAATTACAGCACTACCGTAATTTTGATGGAAAACTTGGTTTGTCTTCAAATTTGATGTATAAACTCCTCTTCATGATTAGAATTCATCCATGCATTGAAATTGCTCGAAAACTTGTGATAATGATGTCTTTTTATCTGAAATTGATCAAAAACCAAGAGAAGTGTAGATTCCGAAGTATTTGACAAATAAGGCATGAAAATAAAGCAAAATAACAAAATTAGGACTCAAAAGACTGGTTAATAAGTATGAAAAACACTAAGAAATTTGGAGTCATCAGGTGTTCTCCCACTAAACATCTCAAGATATTGCCAAGGGACCGGTTTACCACCTCAGTTTGACCATCAGATTGTGGGTGGTACGCTGTAGAAAAGTTGAGTTTTGTTCCCATTAGTTTCCATAAGGTAATCCAAAAGTGTCCCACAAATTTGACATCCCTATCTAATACAATGGTACGGGGCAGCCCATGTAGGCGCACTACCTCTTTAAAGAAAAGTCTAGCCACATGAGATGCATCCGTAGATTTGTTGCATGGAATGAAGTGAGCCATCTTGGAGAATCAGTCAACCACAATGAAGATGGAATCATAATGAGCACTAGTGCGAGGGAGACCAAGCACAAATCTATGCTTAGGTCATGCTAGGACCCCTCGGGTATGGGTAGAGCCATGTATAAACCGGTATTGTGTCTCTTGGTTTTGGCCACTTGACAAGTTTGGCAATGTCCCACAACTTTTGTCACATCTCTAAATATAGTGGGACAATAGAATCTCTCCTCAACCAAGGCCAAGGTATTGTCTCTACCATGGTGACCAGCCGTGCCACCCCCATGTAACTCCCAAACCAAGAAATCTCTTAACGATCTGTGCGGGATGCATAGCTTTCCTCTTTTAAATAGGAAACCCTCATTAATCTCAAAATCAGAATGGCATGTCATACCGGTTTTAAGGTCAAGAAAAATCCATTGAAAATCAGGACACTTATCATATTCATCCTTGATTCTATCAAACCCTGTGACCGATACTTGCAAGGTGTTCAAGAGAAGCAATTTTCGGCTCAAGGCATCAGCCACTTTGTTTTGAGTTCCTGCCTTGTGTTTTAAGACAAAGGTTTATTGTTGTAGGAACTCAACCCATTTAGCATGCCTAGGGTTTAGTTTGACTTGACTATTCAAATAAATTAAAGCTTGATGGTCACTATTAAGAATAAATTCCTTGTGAATCAAATAGTGCCTCCAATGCTTAAGGGCCTGAACTATAGCATAGAATTCTTTGCCATAAGTGGAATACCGTTGTCTTGCTTCATTCAATTTCCCACTATAAAATGCAATTGGATGTCCCCCTTGACTAAGTGTTCCACTAATTCCAACCCCCGAGGCATCACAATCCACAATAAACACCTTACTAAAATCGGGCAATCTCAATACCGGTGTAGAGGTGATTTTCAGTTTTAATTCTTGAAAAGCTTTCTTAGCCATGGTAATCCACTCAAAGCTTCCTTGGCGCAAGCAATTGGTTATGGGCTTCATGCGGAACGGAAGTGGGGAGGCGCTGGAGGCGAGAAGAGATAAGAAGAGAAGAGGAGAGAGGAGAAGAGGGAACCCTTAGCTTAGCAAGCTAAGGGGGAAGAGAAGGGACTACATTCCCTACCCTAATCTCACAAGGAGGAAGACACACCAACCCAAAGTGTTTCCAAAAATAACTTTCTTTCAAATTTACTGAACTGATCTGTAAAAGAATTACAAGACTATTTATAGGGGAGAAGCCGACACTCAAAATTCCTCCAATTAAATACAAGACATTGAACCGAGACTTTTGTTGCTTCACCGAGGCGTCGTTGGCTTCATCAAGCAATAAATCACTTAAATAATTCAAAACGTATTCTTCTTCTCCGAGGTGATGAGGTGGCACTAATTCCAAGGCAATGAGCTGGCCTCAAAGATGCTCCTGCATCAGATTTCCCCTCTTTGAAAATTTCACCTCCTGGTGGAATACTTTTGAATCACTTCGCGAGACTCGGCTCCTTCATGCATGATTCATCGTCTGCTTCACGTGTGAAGTCGGTGGCATTGATTGGAAAACAGGCTCAGTGGCTGGCATGGTGGTGGGCGGCGCTATTCATCAGTGAAGAGGCTGGGCGATGACGGAGGAAAGATGCCTGATGCGGATGATTGCGAGCCCTTCATCGCTGGCCGTGGGTTTTGAAAAGAACCAGGCGACCAGCTCCGATTAACGTCACGGAAAATGGGCGGATGAAAACCAGAGATGAAGACATGAATGCCGACGTGCTTGCTGTATGGAGGAGGTGGAAGCGTGAAGTGTGAATATTGAGGTTTCCGGCTGATGTGGAAGACGACGCATGCGTTCCCTTCATCGTTGGCCGTGGGTTCTGAAGAGAACCAGGCGGCCAACTCCGGTGACAATGAGAGGCGCAATCAGGGCAGCGGTGGGTTGAGTGCTGCTGGCGAGATGGATGGCGCAAGAGGGCTGGAAGCTGGACGTTGATGCAGGTGGACGACGAAGTGTACGGGTCTGGCTTCCATCATTGTTGGCCGTGGGTTCTGAAAAGAACCAGGCGACCAGCTCTAGCGGTGAACGAGATGGATCGTCATGGGCAGACAAGAGTTGCCCATACGTTTCCTCTGATACCAAATGATGCGGAACGAAAGTGGGGAGGCGCTGGAGGCGAGAAGAGATAAGAAGAGAAGAGGAGAGAGGAGAAGAGGGAACCCTTAGCTTAGCAAGCTAAGGGGGAAGAGAAGGGACTACATTCCCTACCCTAACCTCACAAGGAGGAAGACACACCAACCCAAAGGGTTTCCAAAAATAACTTTCTTTCAAATTGACTGAACTGAACTATAAAAGAATTACAAGATTATTTATAGGGGAGAAGCCGACTATCAAAATTCCTCCAATTAAATACAAGACATTGAACCGAGACTTTTGTTGCTTCACCGAGGCGTCGTTGGCTTCATCAAGCATTAAATCACTTAAACAATTCAAAACGTATTCTTCTTCTCCGAGGTGATGAGGTGGCACTAATTCCAAGGCAATGAGCTGGCCTCAAAGATGCTCCTGCATCAAGGCTCCACTAATGTGCTAAAGTTATGTATGAACCGCCTATAGAATGTAGCTAGGCCATGAAAGCTCCTAGCTTTGGTGATGGATGTAGGGGTCGGCCAATTAATAATAGCGTCCACTTTAGATGGATCGGCTTTGAGTCCTTGGTCATTTATAATGAAGCCCAAAAATTCAACTTCTTGAGTGAGGAAGACACACTTCTTCAAGTTTAGCAAGAGGTGTTCCTTTTTCAACAAATCAAGAGTGGCTCTCAAGTGGTCTAAGTGCTCTTGATCGGTTTTGCTAAAGATTAGTATATCATCAAAATACACCACTAAGAATTTGCCAATGTATGGTTTCAGAAAATGGTGCATCAACCTCATGAAAGTGGAGGGAGCATTGGTCAGCCCAAAGGGCATAACCATCCACTCATAGAGGTTGTCTTGTGTCTTAAATGTTGTTTTCCACTCATCCCCTTCCCTAATCCTAACTTGATGATAACCACTACGGAGATCCACCTTGGAAAACCAAGCTGAACCTACAATCATGTCAAGGAGATCATCAAGCCGGGGGATGGGGAAGCAGTATTTAACAGTTATCTTATTGATGGCCCAACAATCAATGCACATGCTCCGTGTGCCATCTTTCTTGGGTGTAAGTAAGGCAGGTACAGCACATGGACTGAGGCTCTCCCTAATTAACCCTTTATTAAGCAACTCATCCACTTGTCTCTTCAATTCAGCATGTTCTATGGGGCTCATATGGTAATGGGGTAAGTGAGGTAGAGTTGCACCCGGAACAAGATCAATGACATGTTGTACCTCTCTCTTGGGTGGTAGGTCATTGGGTAGCTCAGGTGGGGTGATAGTGGGATAATCTCTCAATATCTCAGTTATGATAGGAGAATGTTCAGGCTCGGTTTCATGGCTGACCTGCTGTACAAGAAGGGTATAGATTAGGTCGGCTTCCTTAACATCATGTAGGAAAGCTTGGGGTCTTAGTAAGGTAATGGGCTTCTTAAGTTCCACTACCTTTCCTTTCTTGTGAGATGTCCTAAGCTCTCAAGGTAGGCTAGACATAAGAGTGATTTTTTTTTGTCAACAATAAACTCATAGGTGTTACTACGGCCGTAATGGGTCACCTCCATGTCATACAACCATGGACGCCCCAATAACACATCTGCCACGTCCATGTCGGTTATATCACACCAGATGTTTCCCTGATGGGTGGCTAACTTAAGAGGCACTGAACATCTAAAGGCTATAGGAATACTAGATTGGTCCACCCAGGAGATGTTGTAAGGCTTAGGGTGTTTCTCATGATTAAGCCCAAACCTAGTCACAGCTTGTCTAGATATCACATTTAGGCTACTCCCACTATCTATCACAATCTTGCAAACTTTGCCATTACATTGGGTGTAGGTATAGAATAAATTGGTTCTTTTCCAATCTCAGCGAGAAGGTTCTTGATATAGGTACATCTAACCACAACCATGGTAAATTGTGTAGGTTCCTCTTCACTATTATATTCAGGTTGGTGCAAGACCAATTCAATTTCATTCTCAGCCGGGTTTTCTTCTTCTATTTCCTCCATTAATTGGGCTTTCTTGGGACAGTCTCTAGATAGATGACCGGGTTGAGAGCAGCAATAGCAGGTTACTCGAATGGTTTGGGAAGTGGATCTCCTATCTCTAAGATTTCCCTCATGGACTGGCACATTAGGAGAGGGGGTAGGTACACTAGGTTTGATAGGAGGGGTCGGGACAGTAGGCTTAGGTGGAGGGACTGTAAACTGTTGCAGGTCATACTCAATTTCTATAGCTAGTTGGTAAGCTTCAGCTAAGGTTTCACACCAATGATGGATAAAGGCTCTCTTGATATCGGCCCTTAACCCCCCCTTTGTATCGATTCAGAGACAACCAAGGTTCCTCATTTAACTCACATCTAAGTAAGAAGTCTTCAAACTACCCATTATACTCAGCTACAGAATCACTTCCTTGGGCAAGCCTAGTGAGTTCATCATACAGTTTCTGCCTATAGTTGGGCGACACATATTTTTCCCTCACCTTTCACTTCATTTCCTCCCAGGTAGTGATGGGAGGGATGCCACTCCTAGCTAACTTAAGCTCCACACTATTCCAATACATTTGGGCTGAACTTCTTAGCAGGAACTTAACACACTGGACTTTACCATGCTTAGGTATCCGACTCCACACAAAATGGTGTTCTACTTGTGTTTGCCACTCTAAAAAGGTTTGAGTATCTAAGCTGCCTTCAAAGATGGGAGTGGTGAGTCTAAGGTTACAGTACATATCCTCTTCCTCTCGGTGATAGGTATTGGTCCTATGGGGTGGGTCTCCTAGGGATTATCCATTAGGTGTATAGGTTTGGTTTCTTTGGTGACCACCCCGGCTTTCAGGGGTAGTCCCCAATTAGGTCTTGGGCTTTCCCTGGATTCATTATGGGTTCAGCTAGTACTTTCCCCTAGTGTTGTTCTTGAGGTCTTCGAAGGGTTGGAGGTTGGGACTTAGTTGGTTACCCAAGAGATGGTTCAGATGGGTGTACAAACTATGTGTTGATGTTGTGCCTGGTATTTTCTAATTCACCAACTTGTTAGTTTAAGGCATCCAAGGAAGCCTGCAGGTTAGCAAGCATATTGATGACAATATTCATGGTGGTGGGATTGGCTTCAGATTCCTCAGTTAACTGGTTGTTCCTCGAGTGAACAACCATGGTGAAAGGGGCAACATAGTTCAAGTAATGTATCAGCAAATAGGTAAGAAGACAGATTTACAGCACAGATATAATAGCACAAGTATAATGATAGCAAGATTATGAAGGCTAGAATGAGCACACTGGTTACAATAACTGGACTAGAAAATTACAACACACAGTGATGTGGTGGGCAAACATATGATTAGAAATTTATATTTTTGAATAAAATACCAAACTCAATCAGCAGCCAAAAATGCAGGGCAAGAAAATTAACAATTAGGAAAAGTAGCTATGCCTTAGAGATGGTTCTAGTGATCAATAATGAAAACTAATAAAGCCAAATAGTAGAATGATGTTTGTTCTTTTCAGGCGTAGCAAAATTAGAGGGCCATTATCCATCAGGAATTTATGGCATATGCAAGAAGATGGCTAATTAGATCAGCAAAATGAATCAGTACAGAAATTTATCAAACAACATAATTTGCTTGGATGCGTAGGTTGATCTGTTGACGCTCGATTGTAACCAAGTATCCCAGGATGTAGAACAAAATGTATTCTTCCAAGTCGTCCAAAGATTCAAGGATTTCAATGTCTCCAAGCACATTAGTTACTTGCATTAAAGATGCTAATTAGATTAAAAATGAGTACAGAAATTTCAACAGATAGAAAAGTGCGGATGTGTGTGATGTTGGAAATAGGCGACGCTTGCGCTGCTAGTTGGCGAGGCCGGAGCTGGAGAGGGCGATGGGTGGCTGCCATCGTCACTGGCGGTCTGGTGAAGACTTCTGGGGTGGTCGGCGGTGTACGGTTGGCGCAGCTGAGCAGCGTGGACACTGCCCCATTCTGAAGAAACAGGGGAGGACGCGACGGAGCTGGGACGGTTGCTGGACGTCCGGCAGTGCACGAACTCTAGACCTGCTACTACTGGAGGTTACACTGATGTCGGTGAAGTAGTGGCCGGAGTTTGAGAGAAAATGGTGGCCGGTCGGAGGAGATCATCGCCGATCAGTGAAGTTGGGCGGAAATAGGGGCGGAAAGCTGAGGCGTCACAGGAAATCTTCTAATTCCGGCGATCCAGAAGTCGGATGGGGCGATCCGGTTGTGGGTATGACTAGAAGTGTAGAAGGCGTTGTTGAAATTTGAGGACGATCCGTCGGATCGTCGCCAGCGGCGAGGCGAACGAACAGTCCAAGGCTGGGCTCAGCTGGAATCTGGGTGTGGAATGCGACAATGGCAAAAGGTTGTTTAAGCGTGGCAGAGGTGGAAGATGGATGGCATAGCGATGAGAAGGATGCAACACGGTAGAGCTTCCAAGTCAATGGAAGATTAGAGGAGAAGATAGTGAAGAAGTTCCAAATCCATGGAACCTTCAGCTACTAGAGGAAGGGAAGAATCATCCGATAAAATCGAACACAACTATTTCCATTTCAATTTGAAAGTCTACTGACAAATACATTGGGGATGTTACATTTATAGAACAACAAAGAGAAGATAGGCGTGCATTGAAGCTCCTTGTGAACAATGGCTAGGGAAGATAGTGAGCTCGAAGCTTTTTGTGACCGTTGGCTGCAAGCTCCAACATTCACTTCTTCTTTGGGTAAGCTGCAGTTTGTCTCCTTTGCTCTCAAGGTCAGATTACTGCATTTGGCAAAGCTTTTCGTTTGAGCTAGGAACTTTCTTCTTCCATACACTGGCTAAAAACCTGCATTCCTTTCTTGTTCAAGTTAGCTACAACGGGTGCAAGGGCAGCTCATCTTTGTGGGGCCTTGGAGGAGATTTTTTTGGCAGCAACCTGGGCTTCATCTCTTGGCTGGATTATCCTTTAAACTTGATTAGCTTGAGCTAAACTAGGGCTTGATGGTTTGACCTTGATAATTCATTCAAAGGACATAACCTCGCATTCATGACATGACAAATAATTAGGATTAGTGATTCCATGAAGACAAATTTTAAATATAAATATTGATTAAGTCTTAAGTTCAATCAAGATATACGATAATTATGCAAAAATTGACTATGTTAAAATTAAGTCAAATATGTCAAAATGCTCCCGCATCACATAGCAGGTAAAGTTATTGGGTTAACTACTAGCATGTAAGATGAAATATACCATTCAATAAATGCAAGAGCAACTTCAGCACAGGGAACAAGGATGCAGCAATAGTGATCAACTAACTACTAGTATTTAGCAGCAATGCTTAGCAAGAATAAAGGTCTAGTGATAAAACACAGCAGTGAAAATATGTATCCGGATCAGGTATCACGAAGTGAATGAATGATAGCAACAGTTCACCGGAATGTAGATCAGTAACTCAAGCTGGTAACCAACAGTGCTTCCAACTGAAAATCAGGAAACCAAAACCAAAGTGCAGCTTATGGCAAATCAATGTATGGGTCCACCTAATGCTGAGATGAACCCACGCCCAAATATGCCATCTAAATTCAGAATGCCCTATTAGGTGAGGGTCCTGAATGGTGAGGGTAAAAATCAGATTTCAGCAAGTTCAACTAGCTCGGTAAGCTATAGTAGCAAGGCTGAAAATATCAAAAATTTCAGATGAAATATTCAGCAAATTATAAATCCATGACACACAATAAGGTTTCAGTCCAGATATTTAGAAAATAGTGTGTGCAGAAGTCCCCTAGCGCAAAACTCAAAGGCAGCTACAATCAGAGATGTGAGCAGATTCAGAGCAAAAATATTCCAGAGAACAGAAGATTCAATAGTCAGGGAGATTCCAAAAATTTCAGAAGTAAGTATGAGAGTTCAAAATACGATTGAGAACATATTTTATGCCCTAGATCCCTTAGGTATGTAGCTCAAGTATATGATTAGATGATACAGTATTCGAGGACTATCTAGGAAGCATGCGGTATTTAGAATTTAGAATTGGAAAGAAGGCACCTGAGGCCCCCTTAGAGGAAGGGGGCCGAACCTCCTCTAAGTCCTTCAGTGCAGTGAGCTCGACAGAGAGATTTCACAGAGACTGGATGTTGCACCCCCAATGTCTTCAAGCTTCAATCAGGGAGAAGACTTATAGACGATTCAGGCTCCGGCAATGGAACAGCAGCACGGGATGGGCGGAAGGATGAGTATGGTCGGCAGTGAGGAAAATGCAAGGATGATTAGAGGAGCAAGCTCAACTGATGGAGGGCCTAACACAGCTCTTAGAAGATCCACTAGGGCTCGGAGGAAGCCCATCAGGTATGGCTTCACTTAGAGTCCACTTTCCTTTTCAGTACTTTCCTTATTTGCATTGCATGGCATGATAGGTTAGTTCCACCCCAAAGTCTATCATGTAGTTTACTTTTATAAATGTTGTTGGTAGGTTGTGCATTGTAATGTCATGGTAGGTTAGTGCATGTAGTTTGGATACATTAATATTCAGCTCAAGGGATACAAATCAGCTAGCTCACCACACTCCAAGAAGCTAGCTCCCATTTTGGAAGGTTCACTTCAAAGTAGTTCAAAGAGAGACTTCTAACTCAACTCAACATCAGGCTCCACTTCAATTATTCCCTTCCAATTGAAGAGAGGCCATCCCATGGAATCATTTGCGCCATCTACAACAACAAGGCTCATCTAGATCCACAATTCAAGGAGGTGCCCATCTAGATCCACAAATCAAGGAGTTGCGCCATCAAGATCCACAATTAGGGGAGTTGCGCCATCAAGATCCACAATTAGGGGAAGGCTTATTTCCTTCTTCTCATTGCCGCCCAAGACAACAAGGAAGGTTTTCAAATTTCAAACTCTCCCTCATATGCACCAACACCTCCAAGGAAGTTAGCCATTTCGAATTCAAGACTTACCATTTCAGCCATCCAAAGAAGGCAACAAGATCAGCTCACTTAATGCCTTGTCTCCATTTTTGAATTTTCTCCAATTATGTAAGGGGCGCAAGGGGCCAATGACCACCTTGCCCTCATCTTATCCTCATCCCTAAGCTGCCTATAAATGTATCCCCATCGCATCATGTGCATAGCATTGTTGAATATATTGTTGAATAGTTTCCTAGCCAAACTATGGGTGCTTGTGTCGCCTAGGGTGCTTGTGTCACCCACACCTTCTTCTTTGGGTGCTTGTGTCGCCCAAGTCCCCTCCTCTTCCCCTTTCTTCCTTCAAGATCCGAGCCTCCCTTCTTTTTCTCCTCGCCCTCCATTCATCAAAGCAAGGCCGAGAGTCACCACCTTCAAGGCAATAGCATCAAAGAGAACAAGAGCTCAAGATGGCGCAAAGAACATGGATGCATCTCTTGGACTCCTTCAAGGCGATTCTCTAAGTTAAGTATTCCATCTTCTTGTGTCTTCTCTTTATACATCTTAAGAACATCTTACTACACATCTCTTGGATTTGTAGGACTTGGCGCAAGGAAGCTTGGCGCATCCCACTCTCTTGATCATCCCTCCTTAGATAGTCCTTTACCTTGTTAGCAAGAGAACTTGGAGGATTAGCCTCCCTCTTGACTTTAAGCATTGTTGAGTTTTAATCTGCTTTATAACTCACCCACGCCTGTGTGGGGTTGCTGAGTGCCCTGTGTGTAGCCTGCACCTTCCATCAGAGTAGGACCGGTGAAGAACGGGAAGGACGGTCCTTCTATTCTCAAGGAGCGCAAGGTGAGTCTTCTTTAAGTTATTGTCATTTCTTTCTTGCAAGTAGTTAACTTTCGGTTTCCCTATTTAAAAATACAAAAACATTATTTTCCAACTTCGTTAGTTAAATCGGTTTTCTCTAGTTTATGATAATACCAAAAAAAATATTTTCGAAACTCGTTGTTTGCATGCTTGTGACCTACCCCTACATCATCTTGGTATCAGAGCTTAGGCTCCTAGATTAGAATTTTTAAGCCTTCAAAACTTAATTTTCTAACTTCTAGGCGATTTTGGAACTAGGTTGTTTGAGACAAAAGGATTTTCATAATCGTCTATTATATCCTATCTAGTAGCCCTATATTTTTTCTATAAATTCTTTTTTTCAAAAATCAACCATGCAGACCCGATCCAAGGCTCAAAGCACCCAACCCATGACCTTGGAAACCTTAGCTGAGATGATTGCAGCTTTAACTCAAAGGATGGACAATGTAGACACAAACCTAAATCAACTCAACGATAAGGTGCAAGAGATAGAAGAGTCTAATAGGAGTAGATCTCCTAGCCGCCCACCTAGTGAACACCACTCTAGAGATCCTTTAGAACCTATGCAAAGGCATCAAACCCCAAGGAACACCCCTGGGAACAATCCCCAAAACCTTGATTGGGAAGGACACCATGTCCAAAACCATCACAATCCTCGACCTAGGGATGACTACAATCATGCTGTGAAGCTTAACCCGCCCACTTTTAATGGATCCCTTGATCCCAGAAAATACTTAGACTGGGCAACCAAACTCGAGCAATACTTCGAATGGAGTATGATGCCCGAGCACTCTAAGGATAGGTTTACCAAATGCCTTCTTGAAGGTTCTGCTAGACTCTATTGGAGCAATGTAGAAAGAAGCCTGCAGAGGTCTAGACAACCCCCCATTACAAGATGGGAAGAGATGAACACTAGACTAAGAGAAAAGTATGTTCCTCTAAACTTTCACAATAAGCTTCTCGACCAAACTAGTGGCCTTACCCAAGGAAACTCAACTGTAGAACAGTACATGGTAGAGTTTGATGAACTTTTATTGAGAAGTGAAATGGATGAATACCCAATGTTTACCCTGAGTAGGTTCAAAAATGGTCTTAAGCCAGAGATTAAGAGAGGACTTGCCTATTACCAAATAGACACCATAGAGGAAGCTTTCCAAAGAGCCCTTGAGGTACAACAACAACTTAAGATTAGGAAGGAAACTATGACCTCAAAGTCAACCTATAGGCCCTCTCCTAGCAGTTCACACCCCAACTCTTCAAACCCTAAACCCAAGCCAATCCAAACTTCGGTTGTCTGCCATAACTGTAAACAACTAGGTCACCTTATAAGGAACTGTCCTAAAAAGGTAATGATTATGACTGAGGAACATGTAGACCCAAAAGTTGAAACTGAAGAAACCTTAGATCAAGATCCTAACTGCTGTAATGTTGAGCTAAATGACTGTGATAGTGAAGAGGATTTTTTCCTCAACACTCTGGGAGTAGTCAGGTGCACCCTGATCAACCCCACCCCTACTGAAGACTGGCGTAGAACCAGCATCTTCCACACTTACTCAAAATGCCATGGTCACATGTGCAAAGCAGTAATTGATGGAGGAAGCAGTTTAAATGCCGTCTCTCAGGTGGCAGTCACTAAACTCAATCTAAAGGCAGAACCTCATCCTAAGCCTTATAGCATTTCCTGGGTCAACCAGACTAGCGTTCCTGTCTCTCATAGGTGCCTTGTCCCACTCCAATTTGGTGCCTATCAAGGAGCAATATGGTGTGACATCATCACAATGGATGTCGCCCAAATTCTCCTAGGACGCCCTTGGATTTTTGACATGGATGTTGTCCACTACGGTAGGACCAACACTTATGTCTTCAATCACAATGGGCACAAGATCAGGCTTAAGCCCTCCTTACCTAAGGAACTTAGAGCCTCCACTAGCAAAGGTAAGATAGAAGAACCCAAACAACCAAAGCCAACCATCCAACTTATCCAACCTCAAACCTTTGCTAAGGAATGCTTAGAAGACCAACCTCTCTATACCCGTATCATTAAAGAGGCCACACCTGAGACTGAAACCAAAACCCCTCCTGAGGTAGAAAGCATCCTGGAAGACTATAGTGAGCTTATCCTAGAAGACTTACCCAATGGCCTACCTCCACTTAGGGATATCCAACATGTTATAGACCTTGTCCCTGGGTCCACTTTACCCAACCTTCCTCATTATAGGATGAACCCTACTGAGCATACCGAACTTAAAAGACAGGTAGATGATCTCTTAGCCAAGGGTTACATTAGGGAAAGCCTTAGCCCATGTGCCGTTCCAGCCCTCTTGACCCCCAAGAAGGATGGCAGCTGGCGCATGTGTATAGACTGCCGTGCCATAAACAAGATAACTGTGAAGTATAGATTCCCTATTCCTAGGTTAGATGATATGTTAGACATGCTAGTTGGGTCTAGATGGTTCACCAAACTTGATCTTAGGAGTGGATACCATCAAGTTAGAGTTAGAGAAGGAGATGAATGGAAAACCGCTTTCAAAACGAAAATTGGTTTATATGAGTGGTTAGTGATGCCCTTTGGCTTAACTAACGCCCCTTCCACTTTTATGAGACTTATGACACAGGTCCTGAAACCTTATATAGGTTGATTCCTAGTTGTTTACTTTGATGACATCTTAATTTTTAGCAAAACTAAGGAAGCTCACCTAGATCATCTCAGAAGAACCCTTGACCTACTTAGGAAAGAGAAGCTTTACATTAACTTGAAGAAATGTTCTTTCCTCTCTAGCAGTGTTGTCTTTCTAGGGTTCATAGTGTCTGAGCATGGCCTTCAAGCTGACCCATCTAAGGTCCAAGCTATCCTAGATTGGCCAGAACCCAAAACTCTCACTGAAGTTAGGAGCTTCCATGGCTTAGCTACCTTCTACCGAAGGTTTATTAGAAACTTCAGTACTATTGTTGCCCCTATTACTAGTTGCTTAAAACTAGGAGATTTTACTTGGACTAAACCTGCTAGCTGAGCCTTTAGTGAACTCAAAGTTAGAATGACCACAGCCCCAGTCCTCAGACTCCCTGACTTCAGCAAAGCCTTTGAGGTTGACTGTGATGCCACTGGGATTGGCATAGGAGGGACCCTCAGTCAAGAAGGTCACCCTGTTGCCTTTTTCAGTGAAAAACTCAATGAGGCAAAACAGAAGTATTCAACTTATGACAAGGAATTCTATGCTGTAGTACAATCTCTTAGATATTGGAGGCATTACCTGATCCATAATGAGTTTATCCTTAATAGTGACCATCAGGCTTTGTCCTACCTTAGTGCTCAAAAGAAGTTGAACTTTAGGCATGCCAAGTGGGTAGAGTATATCCAGCAATACACCTTTGTCTTAAAACACAAATCAGGAAAGGAAAACAAAGTAGCTGATGCTTTAAGTAGGGTTACTTTACTTATGCTAAAATTACATGTTCAAGTTACTGGCTTTGAAAATATGAAAACTGCCTATATTGATTGTCCTGATTTTGCTTCTATACATGCCGCACTTAGTGTTGACCCCCTAAGTCATCCTTTGTACACCCTTAGGGATGGGTTCTTATTTCTTGGACCTATACTTTGTGTCCCTAAGACCTCAATCCGAGAATTCCTCATTTGGGAATTACACGGAGGAGGGTCTGCAGGTCACCATGGTCGAGATAAAACCCAAACCTTGGTTGAGGAGAGGTTTTTTTGGTCGAACCTCAACAGGGATGTTGCTAAGGTGGTTAGCAACTATAGGACATGCCAGATAACTAAGACACATAAGCATAGTGCTGGACTCTGCACCCCGCTACCCATTCCTCAAGCTCCATGGCAAGACCTAAGCATGGATTTTATCCTAGGACTGCCCAGAACATCTAGCAAGCATGACTCCATCTTTGTAGTAGTAGATAGATTCACTAAGATGGCCCATTTCATTCCCTGCTATAAAACTTCTGATGCCTCTCACATAGCCAAATTATTTTTTAAGGAGGTTGTTAGGCTACATGGTACCCCCCTTACCATAGTTTCTGATAGGGACACCCGATTTGTTAGTTATTTTTGGAAGACTTTGTGGACCTTACTAGGCACCAAACTGAAGTTCTCTACAGCCTATCATCCCCAAACGGATGGTCAGAATGAGGTGGTCAACCGATCACTAGGGAATATCCTTAGAAGCCTTGTAGGTGAACACCCCGGCACTTGGGACAAACTTTTGCCCACCGCTGAGTTCTCCTACAATAGTGTTGTAAATAGGACTACAAGTCTCTCCCCTTTTCAGGCCAACTTAGGGTATCAGCCTAAGAAACCCATTGATCTGATTGCCTTACCCAAAAGTTTAAAACCTTCTTTATCAGCTCGTGATTATGCTTTCAATATTTCACAATTGCACCATGAGATTCTTAGCAAAATTCTAGACTCTACTGTTTCATATTGCGAAGCTGCTAACAAGAAACGCCGAGAAAGGTTATTCAATATAGGTGATCAGGTGATTCTGCGAGTCCGCGAGGAGCGTATCCAAGAACACGGACGCAAGCTGGATGCAAAGGGTTTGGGACCCTTCACCATAGTGGGCAAGATCAACAACAACGCATACGTGCTTGATCTGCCTCCAGAATTGGGGATCCCCACCACTGCTAACGTAGAGGATCTCACAGCTTACAAGGAGCCTCTCTCACTCAAAGAACCAGAGGCCCCCTTTGATCCAGAGATAGTGGATATCCTTGAGGACCAGACTCGACTCACCCCTGACGTGGTACAACTGTTTTACCGTGTTAAGTTTTCTAATGGTGAAGAGGCATGGCTCCTCGAGGCAGAGCTAGCCCTGGCTGCTCCAGATTTGCTCCAAGGATTCAAGGATAATTCTCCTGAGAAGAATTTTTCCAACCCGGGGAGAAATGATGGTGGGCCTAACACAACTCTTAGAAGATCCACTAGGGCTCGGAGGAAGCCCATCAGGTATGGCTTCACTTAGAGTCCACTTTCCTTTTCAGTACTTTCCTTATTTGCATTGCATGGCATGATAGGTTAGTTCCACCCCAAAGTCTATCATGTAGTTTACTTTTATAAATGTTGTTGGTAGGTTGTGCATTGTAATGTCATGGTAGGTTAGTGCATGTAGTTTGGATACATTAATATTCAGCTCAAGGGATACAAATCAGCTAGCTCACCACACTCCAAGAAGCTAGCTCCCATTTTGGAAGGTTCACTTCAAAGTAGTTCAAAGAGAGACTTCTAACTCAACTCAACATCAAGCTCCACTTCAATTATTCCCTTCCAATTGAAGAGAGGCCATCCCATGGAATCATTTGCGCCATCTACAACAACAAGGCTCATCTAGATCCATAATTCAAGGAGGCGCCCATATAGATCCACAAATCAAGGAGTTGCGCCATCAAGATCCACAATTAGGGGAAGGCTTATTTCCTTCTTCTCATTGCCGCCCAAGACAACAAGGAAGGTTTTCAAATTTCAAACTCTCCCTCATATGCGCCAACACCTCCAAGGAAGTTAGCCATTTTGAATTCAAGACTTACCATTTCAGCCATCCAAAGAAGGCAACAAGATCAGCCCACTTAATGCCTTGTCTCCATTTTTGAATTTTCTCCAATTATGTAAGGGGCGCAAGGGGCCAATGACCACCTTGCCCTCATCTTATCCTCATCCCTAAGCTGCCTATAAATGTATCCCCATCGCATCATGTGCATAGCATTGTTGAATATATTGTTGAATAGTTTCCTAGCCAAACTATGGGTGCTTGTGTCGCCTAGGGTGCTTGTGTCACCCACACCTTCTTCTTTGGGTGCTTGTGTCGCCCAAGTCCCCTCCTCTTCCCCTTTCTTCCTTCAAGATCCAAGCCTCCCTTCTTTTTCTCCTCGCCCTCCATTCATCAAAGCAAGGCCGAGAGTCACCACCTTCAAGGCAATAGCATCAAAGAGAACAAGAGCTCAAGATGGCGCAAAGAACATGGATGCATCTCTTGGACTCCTTCAAGGCGATTCTCTAAGTTAAGTATTCCATCTTCTTGTGTCTTCTCTTTATACATCTTAAGAACATCTTACTACACATCTCTTGGATTTGTAGGACTTGGCGCAAGGAAGCTTGGCGCATCCCACTCTCTTGATCATCCCTCCTTAGATAGTCCTTTACCTTGTTAGCAAGAGAACTTGGAGGATTAGCCTCCCTCTTGACTTTAAGCATTGTTGAGTTTTAATCTGCTTTATAACTCACCCACGCCTGTGTGGGGTTGCTGAGTGCCCTGTGTGTAACCTGCACCTTCCATCAGAGTAGGACCGGTGAAGAACGGGAAGGACGGTCCTTCTATTCTCAAGGACCGCAAGGTGAGTCTTCTTTAAGTTATTGTCATTTCTTTCTTGCAAGTAGTTAACTTTCGGTTTCCCTATTTAAAAATACAAAAACATTATTTTCCAACTTCGTTAGTTAAATCGGTTTTCTCTAGTTTATGATAATGCCAAAAAAAAATATTTTCGAAACTCGTTGTTTGCATGCTTGTGACCTACCCCTACATCATCAACTCTAGGGGAGAAAGCTCAACCCTCAAACAACCACACGCTAACACACAGATTTTCAATTTGAAATAGTTCATTCTAAGTGCAAGTGTACAAAAATGCAAGCCTTTAAACCCTCTCCTGAATGACAATATTTTCGATGACTCTTGGCATTCCTTCACTGAAATCTCATTGGCTGGTAATGGCTATTTGCTGGTGTTGATATGAGGTGATCTCCTTTGCGCATGCTATCCCTTGATGACCATTGGTTGAGGTGACGGCTGCTGGTAAGTGGTGTTGATGTGCTGGATTTTGATAGGCTTGACCTGGAAGTGATTTGGATTGGATGCCGTCCTTGATCTTAATCTTGTTGCGGCTGATGTTGAAGATTGACTGCACTAGAGTTGTGGACTGATTCTTCATGCCAAGATCACTTGTAGCTGGAGGAGGAAGGTGCTTGCATGTGCCTTACAGGTGCACATCCCTAGGCAAGAAAACACACGAATACATCCACTAAAAATAAAAACAAAGACTTCATAAAATAAATCCTAGGCTATTCCTAATTACTAACATATTAAGAGCTTAAAGTAAAGAGTTTTGTAGCGAGATTACAATGACACACCATGCAGGAATTAACAAGTTCAAACAGAAATTAAACAAGTTTCAAAATGATGAATTGAGTCAGGTGCTCATCCCATATCGAATTGGGGTCTTGCGAATCCTTGTTGATCTTCTTGGCTGTGCCCCTACATCAAAACACTTCAAGATCAGCCCTCCATCAAAGTTCCATCAAGTGAAGACATCTTCCACCACACATCAAGGCTTGCATCCTCATTGGCGCCACCTCACAACAAGGCATCCATCCACCTTGGCACCACCTCAAATACACCTCATGATGACATGACTTGGCTCTCAAATTCAAGTCAAAATATGTAAGGGCGCCACTTTCAAATTCTACACTCAAATCAGCCACGAACACTCCACCAATAAGCTTCAAGGCGCCTCCAATTCCACCAATCAGCTTCTAGGCATCGCTTTGTTGGTGTTTATGCCCTAACACCTGTTATTGGTCTATATTTTATACTATTTGACACTGCTATTTCATATATATATATATCATTTTGGCATTGTCGTTATCATGTCTTGTTTATATCTGCGATTGTGTTCTTACACGATAATGTCCCTAGTGACAGATTGGATCTGTGCTTAAACTCTTATCCCCAGTCAATGTACCTAAATGGATATGGGACAGCTTTAGTACTTGTGAGACTGGTATATGGGCTAGTTAGGCACGGGGTCCTAACGTAGACATATGGGTATATTAGTGGTGGATATACTAGACCGACCCGCTGTGAGGCTATGACTTAGTGTCATGAGTTATCCACACAAGTGACAGGAGATGGATTGATCCCTTAACTTGAGGTCATTGATTCTTTTATATGGTTAGGGACATGCTTTGATACAACCTAACACCTCACCGTAGTTGGAGGTCATAACGGTTGTCATTGAGTATATTACCACCCATATGTGAAGATCAATGGACAGATAGAGAATTTGCCCCTTCCTGAGGGAAGCATGATATCCATGGGGACCCCCTATGGTTATATGACTGAAAGTGTATGGTCATACCCAGGTGAATGCCTGGTTTAGTCATGACCATGAGATTGGGTGAAAATAATTGGTGACACACTTTTCCAATCAGATATCAATTTAGCAAATAGGCTATAATGCATCAGTACCTTATTGCTATGATGGGGATGTCAATTTCGATATCCATTCCGATGACTTGGGTAGCAGTGATGAACTGCTAGGTGCCACTCACTACTTGTGCTGAACCTTGTTCATCACTACCAACGTCAGAAGAACCTATTTGGGAGATTTCATCAGTGCCAATGTACCTGATGAAATGGAAGAGACTTATTAGAGCCAAACTTCATTTATGGCAGGTTGACCCGAAATTGACCACATTTGGTCACATTTGAGTTAGGGTTGCATTGGATTGGATCCAATGGCTTAAACAACCTTTGTAATGAAGTTTGGGCTAGCTCATTATCCAATAAGGCCCAATAGTAAGTTGTCATGAATAGATAAGAAAGCTTTAGGGTATAATGGGGAGATAGCTCACCCCATTGGCACCTAAGCGCATAATGGGGAGGAGTTGGCACAAGGTGCTTCATTAGGAAGCTATTGGCGCCTCCCCATTCATCCTTGGATGGAATGATTGCCTCTATGGCAAGGCTTGGGGCGCATATGGCTTCATTGGCATCTATGGAATGTCATAGACACATATGGTTGATTAGAAGGGGTTCAAGGAAAGGGCTTGGAGTCTTGCCATAATCTTAATCCTAATTGCTATCCCCACTCACCCTAACCTCATGTGTCTGCATGTGTTGCGCCTATATGACTTGTCTTGCCACCCCTTGCCTCATACAATACAATCATATGCGAGGGCATCCTTTGAAGTTGACGTGAGCAAGGAACAAAGGCAAGAGCAAGGACTAGTGGCGAAAACTTCTTCCATCTCCAAACCGCAAGCCATCTTCTTCCTTCCCTCTTGGCGCAAGGAACTCTTAGGCTTGGCGGCTTATCTCCATCCTTCCTTTCCCCTTGGCGCATCTTGCTTGAAGGTGGTGCAAGTATAGAGTAAGGACCTCAAAGGCTTGGACCTTCTTCCCGAGGCTAGCACCGGGTGTGGAAGAAGAATGCTCGAGGATCCATTTTGTGCGAGACTACAGAGGGCGAACACTTGGGTGCCTACATCAGTATTGCATCTTCTTGCTCATAGGTACTTTCTCATCTCATCGTGTTGACCCCCTCGCAAGCATCGATCTATTGGGTTTTTGGGACAGGCCTATTTCAGGGATTTGCTTCCGCTGTATTGTATGTAAAATTTTAAAATCCCTGGGGTTTCCCAATAGTGGTATCAGAACAACTTGTGAGCCCCAAACGATGTTTCTATGCTTTTTATGTGCTCACATGCCATTCAAAATTTTTGAAATTTTCATGTATGGCGCATGCTTTTTCTAAAAAGTAGAAAAATTGTAGGTCTCTTATTTCTTACCTCTATTCAACTTCTATTGGATCTTCGCTCTCTTTACATGATTGGGATAGACTCATATGTGGAAGAGATAATTTCCTGTCTCATGGTGAGATAGACCCATCATGAGAGACTTGTTGAGATTATGTAGGGCATGGACTAGGTGATTTGCCCTAATCTTAACAGGTTAGGGATTGCAAGGAGGGCAACGGGTATGCCTCTTGTAGACTCCTTAGAGAAACAAAGAACCAAGGATTTTTGATAAGAGGCGAAAGAAGAGAGACATGTTTTAATGAAAAACTAAAATTTTAGATTTTGTGTTTTTCATGAGCATATAGAATTGCATGAGATAGTACCATGTTTGTGCCTGATGTTGTGGTCATATGTTAAGTCCCTTAGCATGCCTGGGTTGTATTCTTGTGAGGCTTGCGTGCCGCCTATCTTTTTCTTTTGTTTTGTAAATTACATGATGAAGATTAGGGGCACATCCTAAATGATGACTTGGCGCATGCTTGCGCACCATGCATGGTGGCGCAACATGCTGAAGCTTGTACCTTGGTAGCGCATCATACTTGTTGCTCTAGTAGGGCTTGGCTGAGCCTTGTGGCTTGAGAGCTATCCCTCTTGGCTCTTGTATGCTGGTGCATCTCACTTAGAGAAGGCACCATGGTATTGGCTGAACTTATGAGGGTGCTTATAAGGTTTCCCTAGGGGTACCTCTAGGGTTTGAGAGCTAAACCATGGTGAGGAGGACCTTGGAGCCGACCTTGAAGATCAAGATAGAGGTTAGGTCTAGTTTTGGGGCTTGTCTCCTAGGTCAAGCATTGAACCCACCTTTGCCATGTGTTGGTTCAATGTGCTGATTAGGTTATGACCACATCATTTTGACTACTTTCCTTGTCTGCTAAAGCATGCCTATGATGTTTTATCTTCTTGTTATCACTATAGGATTGCATACTTGTAATGTTAGACAAAAGATAAAACTAAGAATATGAGAACTCAAAAACCCACAAAATAAATTATCAAGCCTGGATAGCCTTCTAACTCGTAGCCCTCGTCAAGCTATCGATCAGTGGTGTTGCTCACTATTTCCCACCCTCATGGGACACACTCACTTATCTTTAGAAGGCATGTGGTGGCAATGGTTTCCCCAGTCCAGTTTTAACTTGGACGTGCCTTCGCAAGGAAACTCGTTGGCCTTGGGCATAATGATTAGGAAAAGACTTGACTAGTTTTTCACATGTGGTGGCCACATGGTGGAACTCTAGAGACATCGTTGAGAGGTTAGGGTTTCATGCTGTATCTAGACCTTGCTGGACATGAAAAGACTAGACTATCTCAATAAGGGGAATTGACAAGAGCAATTGGCCAGCGTGCCCACCTTAAGATGGATGGGACAATTTGTGCATCTCATCCCACCCTCGTGGGATGCGAAGCCTCATGTGGAATAACGATCCCATCTCACTAGGAAATCTCATATTTTTCAATTGACTTTGTGGGTTGTCAATTTGAATATAATAGTGGGAGCCAAAATCATTTAAAACAAGTTCAGTTTAAATGATTCAAACTAGTACTAATCTGCTTTTCTTGGTTGTTGCAGATCAAATAGTAACGAACAATAGCGGATTATCACTACAATCCCTTCTTGAGAAGGATAAGTTGGTTGGATCCAACTTCATGGACTAGCATCGGAACTTGAGGATAGCTCTCAAGCTCAAGAAGATGCTATATGTCCTTGAGTAGCCTCTTCCCGTGCCTCCTGCACCTAATGCTAGAGTGGCAGACAGAGATGCTTTTAGAAAGCATCATGCTCACTCTCTGGACGTGGCATGTCTCATGCTAGCCACTATGGCACCTGAGCTTCAGGTGCAATATGAGGAGTACAACGCTTTTCAGATGATAACACATTTGAAACAGATGTTCGAGGCTCAGGCTAGAACTGAGAGATATGACATAGCCAAAGCAGTCTTTCAGTGCAAGTTATATGAGGGTGCACTAGTGGGACCCCATGTACTCAAGATCATTGGGTATGTCGATCATCTCAAGAGACTGGGACACACCATAGATAACTAGCGGGTCACGAATCTTATTATGCAGTCCCTACCCTCTAGCTTCAATTCGTTTATCGTAAATTTTAACATGAACCAGATTGAGTGCACGAGGGATGAACTATTGAATGTGCTCTAGATGACTGAGAGAGAAATGGTTAAGACCAAACCCAACTTTGTTCTTTTGGTTCCTGCAACCAAGAAGATGAAAAAGAAGGGTAAGGCACGTGCTAAGCGCAATGCCAAGGGTCTAACCAAAGGACTAAAAAAGAAGGCCAGGAAGACAAAGGAACAGAGGTGCTTCCATTGTGGTGAGCTGGGTCACTAGAGGAGGAAAGGCAAGGTCTATTCTTTTAGCTCAGGTATTTATATTACCAAAGTCAACCTTTTTACTTCTATGTCATGAGTATTGGATACTGCATGCGGAGCCCATATTTGTACAAATATGCAAGGGCTCAAGAAAAGTAGATCGATGCGGCCTATAGAGATTGACCTACGAGTTGGAAACGAGGCACATGTTGCTGCTATTGCTGTAGGAATTTTGAGACTCTCCCTGCCATTTGGACTTCAGTTAGAGTTAAATCATTGCTATTATGTACTTCGCTTACTAAAAACATTGTATCCATTCCTTGCTTAGCAAAGAAAGGATTTAAATTTGAAATAAACAAGAACACTTATTCTTTTTCATTTCCAAATATGTTTTATGGGAAGGGTACTTTATGCAATGGATTATATGTCTTGGAGATGGATAGCTCTATTTGTAACATAAATAATAAGAGGATCAAACTGAGTGGTTCAGATGGTGCATTCCTCAGGCATTGTTGATTAGCCCATATAAACAAGAATCACATTCAATAACTCCGTGCAAATGGGTTGTTAGATTCAACCTCTTTTGAGAAGTTTGATACTTGTGAGCCTTGTTTATTAGGGAAGATGACAAAAGCGCCCTTCACCAAGACTAGTGAGAGGGCAGGAGATTTATTGGGTCTTATACACAGTGATGTGTCTGGGCCATTCAGTAAATGAGCCAGGGGAGGGTACAATTTCTTCATCACATTTACTAATAATTTCAGTAGATATGGTTATGTCTATTTGATGAGACATAAATCTGAATCCTTTGAGAAATTGGGTTTAGACATAGAGTAGAGAACTAGCATAGTATATCTATCAAAACTCTTTGATCAAATCATGGTGGAGAGTTCTTTGACTATCTTGGAGAGTGAGGGATTTTATCCCAACTCACTCCTATTGGAACACCTCAATGGAATGGTGTGTCTAAGAGGAGAAATCGAACTTTGTTGGACATGGTCCGATCTATGATGAGTCATGCAACTCTATCACCCTTATTCTAGGGTCATGCACTTGAAACAGCTTCTCTCATACTGAATATTGTTCCATCCAAGTGTGTCTCCAAGATTCCAAACGAGGTATAGAGTGGGAGACACCCAAACCTATCTTTTATCAGAGTCTGGGGATGTGAGGCTTCTGTCAAACTTCAGGATTCTAGCAAGCTAGAACCCAGATCTAATAAATGTGTGTTTGTAGGGTATCCTAAGGAAACTAAAGGATATTACTTCTATATCCCCACCAAGAAAAAAGTCTTTGTTGCTCGGGGTGTTGTCTTTCTACAAAAAAAATTTATCATGAAAGAAGTTAGTGGGAGGAAGTTTGACTTGGATGAGGTCCAAGTGCAACTACAAGACACTGAGATGGAACCTGAGCCACATGCACCGGTTGCTGGGCAACCAGAGGCTCAGACACAGGTCCCACGTAGGTTTGGGAGGATTCGTTGTGGACCTGAGTGGTATGTGTTGGGGTATGCCCTTAAGGCTAATGTTTGAGGCCTTGGGATTGTATAAGTATCATGTAATAAACTCTTATGTTTATAAAAGGCATGGTTATTATTCAGGTTGTTACCTTGTCTGCTGTAATAAGTGTACTTCTGAATAATGTCTCAAAGCTGTTCAGCTGGGCTGACATGCTCTTTGTCCTTAGTCGAGATATCTTGGTGAACTTGAGACAGCCTTGATATGATTGAGACTAATATGAGTGCTAATCTTATAGGATGCTTCGAGCATGGAATAAGATGTAGACTCATGGGTACATTGGATGTACTGGACAGACCCTACTGGGATATTCCATTGCTTGTCACAATGTGAATGATCCTTGTAAGCACTAAGTGGCACATGTCCTTTGACTTGAGATCACTTGTGTTTCTAAATGATGATTGTCATTGTCTTGAGGTAGTTCAATATCATTTGAAACATAATGATTATAGACTATCTTGGATGGTGAGCTTGAGTCAGGTTAGGGCACTTGTGATAGATAAAGGATTGCCGTCTCCTTGTTCAAGGAGTGTGATGTTCTAAAGGGGCCCCCCTTGTATGAGATGATTGAGATAGTGTATGGCCATACCCAGATGACTATGCTCATCTGATCTGATCATGCTCATCGTATTGGAGTTACAGGCTTGACGTGCTTGTCCAATAAGAACATCCAGTGGCAAAGGAATCATGCATGCCTTGTGAGTTGATTCACACTTGTGCTATGGTTTGGGAGTAGTCTTGGAAGACTCTTTCCTTTATATCGGGAGACAGTGATGTGTTGCTAGATACCCCTCACTGATCGTGATAACGTAAGTTATCGTTACCGACATTTAAAGGAAACCCTCAGGGTCGCACAATTTGATGATATGGCTTACTTAAGTCAGATCGTATGGACTGGATTCTTTGGTTCAGTTTAAAGGGGATTTAATCTCTGATTGTAAGTGAGATCTGGTCTGATCATGTTTGATTGATTAGGGCTTGAGATCGGTAAGCTTCGATCGAGAGAGGTGATGCTAGATCGGAGAGATCAGGGGCATCAGGAGATGAATGGTTAGATCATGAGCCTTGGGGTTCGATTTGGTCTAGACCAAGTGGCTTGAGCTATTTCGGTTTGGTTTGATGAACCAAATTCGATTGAACGATTTGGATTGAACCGGTTCACAAATGTGAACGCTTGGTTCAATGCCAATATGCGTTCTTGAAGTGGCTTGAACACTTGGCTTGATTCTCTTCCACTTATGGAAAGTAATCAAAGCCGGTTATGCTTCAACGCCAAAACGCATAAGCGTTGGCTTCTTCACTTCAACGCTCATCATCCTTTTCGTTGGGTGGTTGACGAAGGTGGGAGAGAAGCAAGAGAAGCTCTCGGCCAAGAAAGGGAATCATCTCATCATCCCTTCCATTCGACAAAAAGAAAAGCTTGGGTGTCTTGCTAGCACAAGGGACCGCAAGGAGTAAGCATCTTCATCTTGTGTGTGAACTTGTGGAGGAGATCTAGTTTGTTCTCTTCATCCAAGCCGACTTCCAAGCATATGGCGTTGGTATGAATTTCCATCTCAATCTACTCAATCGGTTATAGTTGAACATATGGCATGCAAATGATCTTAAACCCTTGCTTCCGCTAGCATATTTTTCTTTAGCGCCATGCTTTAGGGTTTTTGCCCCCCATTTAGGGGTTTCTTCAATTGGTATCAGAGCTAGGCTCTTTGCATGCTATTATGTTTGCTGATGTGATCCATATATGTTGCGCTTACTTGATGATTTTACGCTTACTTGATGATTTGGTTACATGAACTTTGCGCTTGTGTTTTGGTTACATGAACTTTGCGCTTGTGTCATGGTTACATGAACTTTGCGCTTGTGTCATGGTTACATGAACTTTGCGCTTGTCTCATTGTTACCTAAAGTTTGCGCTCCCCCTTGAAGGGGACCCCCTAAAGTTTGCGCTCCCCCTTGAAGGGGACCCCCTTAGATCTAAGGGTTATCAACATAAGTGAAGCATGTTGTTTGATTGTTTGCGCTTGATCTAGATGTTTATAAAACTTATATCTTGCGCGGCTGATTAGATCTAAGGTGACCCTACTATAATTCCTTAGATGGGTTGATGGGGTTGAAAGCATAATCTAAATAGATCCAAGTCTGATCAGACCATCTGACAGCTCAGATGAGTTGACCTGATAGCACCTATGCGCAAGCACAAGGTGGCTGTAGGTTGACTGCATCTAGGGCGTGTAGCGAGGTCTGGTTGAGACAACTTCTGAACACACTTGAGTCAGGCCCGGGGTCACACCCGCTTGCCAAAACTCATGAGGGTGGTTCAGCCCTTGGCGCATGCATGGTTGACCATTAGGTCAACTCGGGTCAGTTAGGACTCGGTGCATGCAAGGGGAAAGGATCTAACTAGATGGATGAGTGGATCCCCATCAATGGACCATTGTAAGGTTATAGGGCCCATAAGGAAATTAAAATTGATACCATGGGGTTTTTCAAAAATTTTAATTTCATGAATGGATCACATGTTGATTGAACCATATGCTTGTTTATTTAGTCTTATGTGGGTTGCCCATTTGTGTGCTGTGCTGGGGCCTGCGTGCCTGGATTTAAAAAAAACATTGTAAATTAATTTGTGATCTGCGAATCACATTGTACTTAATTTATAATATGTTGTTGACCTGCGAGTCAATCTTGTCTAGATAGATCAAATGTACTTTGATTAGACAAGAGCACAAAAGCACACATCCAAGAGGGGCATTCACCTGGTGGTGCACCTGAGGTGCTCTTGGCGCTTGGGCACTGGGTTGGACCAGATGAGATGCATAAGGAGCTCAAGTGAAGACTTAAGTAAAATTAAGGTCTTACTAGGGTTCTTGGGCTTTTACCACATAAGATCATGCTTTCTATTTATTGCTTAAATAATTAGAATTGCATGTGTTTATCTTCTGCTATAGCCATAGGATATGCCTGATAGTAAGAAGATAAAAGACCGCTAAAATCCAACGCTAACATATCAAGCTCGTAAGCCTTCTGACGCGAAACCTCACTGTTCTGATTATCGTTGGAGCCGTGTTGAACCCACTCAGTGGGCACGTCCATCTATCTTCAGACGGTGCTGGATTTCACCTGCGTGTTACAGAGTTGGGATTTATCCCCTCTCGTTGCTCAGCATAGCACGTGGTGGTCCAGGGAGTAGGTCAGGTCAGCTTGACCATGTAGGCTACATATGTGGCGCATATGGTAGCACATGGAGGCAGCCATCTCTGGGATCAGAGACTGTGTTGTACCAACTCAGTTGGCATAGTCTGCTGGATTGCCAAGATGAAGGGGAATCGCACGGGTTGGCGATTGGCTGGGATAGCCTACCAGAAATTAGTGCTTGTCATCTCTGTGCAACTTATCTCGCCTGAGCGGGACGCGGAGACCAAGTATGAAATCTGGATCCCATCTCACTAAAAGAGTGTTACTCTTTCGGACTGTTTACTGGATTTTTCAGTCAGACAAAATAGTGAGAAAAGAATCTTTCTTAAGTCCTGGATTGATTCTGAACATTGATACTGACCTTGCTGTTCTTGCTTGTTGTAGATTCCTGCAGCAACGAACACCATGAGCTTCAATGTGCGATCCCTACTGGAAAGGGAGAAGTTTGCTGGGCCGAACTTCTCTGACTGGTTCGGACACCTTAAGATCGTTCTTAAGGCAGAGAGGAAACTGTATGTCCTCGAGACGGCGATACCGCCGCAGCCCGCTCCGAACGCCGCAAGGGCGGTTCGGGATGCCTATGAAAAGCACGTCAATGATAGCATTGATGTCGCTTGCCTGATGCTAGCGTCTATGACGCCACCGCTGCAGCGTCAGCATGAGGATATGTCGGCTATAGAAATTATAGCGAACCTCAAGATGCTGTATGCTGCACAGGCGAGGACTGAACGCTATAATCTGACGAAGCTCTTCTTTCAGAGCAAACTGGCTGAGGGGAGCCCAGTGGGAGCTCACGTGCTCAAGATGATTGGGCACAAGGAGGCTCTGGAGAAACTGGGGCATACCATCAACCAGGAGCTTGCTGTGGATATTATTCTGCAGTCTCTCCCGCCTTCTTTCGATGCGTTCATCATTAACTTTAATATGAACAAAATCGATTGTACGCCGGCAGAGCTGCTGAATATGCTCTTGACCACTGAGGAAACTCTGAAGGGTAAGCCTTCAACCTCTGTCTTGATGGTTCCTTCTAGGAACAAGAAGAAGGGGAAGAAGGGCAAGGCCCCTGTCAAGAATTACAGCAAGGCCCTGAAACAGAAGGTGAAGCGGTCGAAGGACAACAGGTGTTTCCACTGTGGCCAGCTGGGTCACTGGAAAAAGGACTGTAAAGCGCTCCAAGGAGATAAGAGGGGAAGCATCGCTTCTGGCTCAGGTATATATGTGACTGAGGTCATGTTATCTTCTTCTACTATATCATGGGTGTTGGACACTGCATGTGGAGTTCACATTTGTTCAAATGTGCAGGAACTCAAGAGAAGAAGGCAGGTGGGACAGCATGAGGTAGACCTACGAGTTGGAAACGGGGCACGGGTTGCTGCTGTTGCTGTAGGAGACTATTTCATTACTTTACCATCTGGCATTGTATTAGAATTAAACAATTGTTATTTTGTACCAAGTATCACAAAGAATATTATCTCTATTCCTGCTCTTGTCAGGAAAGGATTTGCCTTTGAATGCAATATTTCAAAGTGTGTTTTATCTCTAGATAATATTGTGTATGCAACTGGTTCAATTAACAATGGGTTATACATGTTGGACATGGAAAATTCTATACAAAACATTGATAATAAGAAAGCCAAGTATGCTGATGACAGCACCTTGTTATGGCATAGTCGTTTAGGCCATATAAACGAGAAGCGCATTAAGCGGTTGCATGATCATGGACTGCTGGGATCTTTCTCCTATGAGGAGATTGATACATGCAAAGCTTGTTTGATGGGTAAAATGACGAAGTCACCTTTTTCAAACAAAGGTCAAAGGACTTCAGGTTTACTGGACCTTATACACAGTGATGTGTGTGGGCCATTTAGTAAACATGCCAGAGGTGGCTATCAGTACTTCATTACCTTTACTGATGATTTCAGTAGGTATGGGTATGTCTATCTGATGAGACATAAAAGTGAATCTTTTGACAAGTTCAAAGAGTTCAAAAATGAAGTACAAAATCAGCTAGGCCGCAATATCAAGGCACTTCGTTCTGATCGAGGTGGTGAATACCTGAGTCATGCGTTTACTGACTATCTGAAGGAGTGTGGGATTATCTCACAGCTCACTCCGCCAGGAACACCGCAGTGGAATGGTGTGTCCGAGAGGAGAAATAGAACGTTACTTGATATGGTTCGTTCTATGATCAGTCAGGCTACTCTTCCATATTCCTTTTGGGGTTTTGCACTGGAAACAGCTGCAAAGGTACTAAACCGAGTGCCATCCAAGGCAGTTTCAAAGACGCCATATGAGCTATGGTATGGGAAACAGCCGAGCTTGACATTTATCAGGATCTGGGGTTGCGAGGCTTATGTCAAAAAGCTCGCCTCTGGGAAACTAGAGAGCAGATCTGATAAATGCATCTTTGTCGGTTACCCTAAGGAAACTAAGGGTTATTATTTCTACGATCCCAAAGAGAACAAGGTTTTTGTTGCTCGGACGGCCATATTTCTTGAGAAGGAATTTCTTCTGCAAGAGGCCAGTGGGAGAGAAATAAAGCTGGATGAGAATCCAGAGGAAGGACAAAGTAGTCAGGCACAGATGGATGAGCCTGAGCCGGTAGATCAGGTTATTGAACAACCTGAGGCTCAAATATCACGGGAACCGCGAAGATCGGGTAGGATCCGTCGACAGCCTGAGCGCTATGACGGAGTCTACATCATTGATAATGATGAACCCCTAACTTATGCGGATGCGGTCAGTGGACCGGAGTCAGCTAGATGGCTTGAAGCTATGCGAGCCGAGATGGACTCCATGTCAGATAACCAAGTCTGGGATTTGGTTGATCCGCCTCCGGGAGTAATCCCTATAGGCTGTAAATGGATCTTCAAGAAGAAGATTGACATGGATGGTAACGTGGTTACCTATAAAGGCAGGCTAGTTGCGAAAGGTTTCAAACAAATCTACGGGATAGATTATGATGAAACTTTCTCACCTGTAGCCATGTTTAAGTCTATTCGGATTCTTTTCGCGATAGCTGCATATTACGATTATGAGATCTGGCAGATGGATGTGAAGACAGCTTTCCTTAATGGAAATCTGGATGAGGATGTGTATATGACACAACCAGAAGGTTTCACTAATCCATCAGATCGTCATAAAATATGCAAGTTAAAGAAGTCCATTTATGGACTTAAACAAGCATCTAGGAGCTGGAATATTCGTTTTGATGAATCAATCTCTGAGTTTGGTTTCATCAAGAACGAGGATGACCCGTGTGTATATAAGAGGTTTAGTGGGAGCGTGATTACATTCCTAATCCTCTACGTCGATGATATCTTGATCATTGGAAATGATATTCCTGAACTGCATGCTGTTAAGGCATGGCTAGGAAAATGTTTCCAGATGAAAGATTTAGGAGAAGCAGCCTATGTACTAGGTGTGAAGATCTACAGAGATAGATCTAAGAGGCTTCTCGGGCTGTGCCAGAGTACTTACATCGATAAGGTCCTGGAGAGATTCCATTTAGAGAATTCTAAACGTGGATATCTTCCAGTCAGACATGGTCTGAATCTTTCAAAGAGTCAGTGTCCACAAACACAGACTGAGAAAGATGAAATGGACAATACGCCTTATGCTTCGGCTATTGGGTCCATTATGTATGCGATGTTGTGTACTCGCCCAGACGTCGCTTACGGGTTAAGCGTGACCAGTCGATTCCAAAGTAATCCAGGATTGGCGCACTGGATTGCGGTCAAGAACATTTTAAAATATCTGCGGAGGACCAAAGATATGTTCTTGATATATGGTGGTCAGGAAGAACTCAGTATAGAGGGATATACTGACGCTTCGTTCCAGTCGGACCAGGATGATTTCCGATCGCAATCAGGCTATGTTTTTAGCTTGAATGGTGGAGCAGTGGTGTGGAAGAGCTTCAAACAGTCAACTGTTGCTGATTCCACAACAGAAGCCGAGTATGTTGCAGCCTCGGAAGCATCTAAGGAGGCAGTGTGGATTCGTAAGTTCGTGAGAGAACTTGGTGTCGTTCCTTCGAGTGCTGATCCTTTGGTTATCTTCTGTGATAACACTGGAGCAATTGCACAAGCAAAGGAACCGCGGTCGCACCAGAAGTCCAAGCACATACAGAGACGGTTTCACTTGATCCGGGAGATCATTGATCGTGGCGAGATCAAAATATGCAAGGTTCATACAGATGACAATCTGGCAGACCCGCTTACCAAGCCTCTGGCGCAGCAGAAGCATGAGAAGCACTGTAATAATATGGGTTTGAGATTTCTCAACCATTAGATTAAGTACAAGTGGGAGATTGTTGGGGTATGCCCTTAAGGCTAATGTTTGAGGCCTTGGGATTGTATAAGTATCATGTAATAAACTCTTATGTTTATAAAAGGCATGGTTATTATTCAGGTTGTTACCTTGTCTGCTGTAATAAGTGTACTTCTGAATAATGTCTCAAAGCTGTTCAGCTGGGCTGACATGCTCTTTGTCCTTAGTCGAGATATCTTGGTGAACTTGAGACAGCCTTGATATGATTGAGACTAATATGAGTGCTAATCTTATAGGATGCTTCGAGCATGGAATAAGATGTAGACTCATGGGTATATTGGATGTACTGGACAGACCCTACTGGGATATTCCATTGCTTGTCACAATGTGAATGATCCTTGTAAGCACTAAGTGGCACATGTCCTTTGACTTGAGATCACTTGTGTTTCTAAATGATGATTGTCATTGTCTTGAGGTAGTTCAATATCATTTGAAACATAATGATTATAGACTATCTTGGATGGTGAGCTTGAGTCAGGTTAGGGCACTTGTGATAGATAAAGGATTGCCGTCTCCTTGTTCAAGGAGTGTGATGTTCTAAAGGGGCCCCCCTTGTATGAGATGATTGAGATAGTGTATGGCCATACCCAGATGACTATGCTCATCTGATCTGATCATGCTCATCGTATTGGAGTTACAGGCTTGACGTGCTTGTCCAATAAGAACATCCAGTGGCAAAGGAATCATGCATGCCTTGTGAGTTGATTCACACTTGTGCTATGGTTTGGGAGTAGTCTTGGAAGACTCTTTCCTTTATATCGGGAGACAGTGATGTGTTGCTAGATACCCCTCACTGATCGTGATAACGTAAGTTATCGTTACCGACATTTAAAGGAAACCCTCAGGGTCGCACAATTTGATGATATGGCTTACTTAAGTCAGATCGTATGGACTGGATTCTTTGGTTCAGTTTAAAGGGGATTTAATCTCTGATTGTAAGTGAGATCTGGTCTGATCATGTTTGATTGATTAGGGCTTGAGATCGGTAAGCTTCGATCGAGAGAGGTGATGCTAGATCGGAGAGATCAGGGGCATCAGGAGATGAATGGTTAGATCATGAGCCTTGGGGTTCGATTTGGTCTAGACCAAGTGGCTTGAGCTATTTCGGTTTGGTTTGATGAACCAAATTCGATTGAACGATTTGGATTGAACCGGTTCACAAATGTGAACGCTTGGTTCAATGCCAATATGCGTTCTTGAAGTGGCTTGAACGCTTGGCTTGATTCTCTTCCACTTATGGAAAGTAATCAAAGCCGGTTATGCTTCAACGCCAAAACGCATAAGCGTTGGCTTCTTCACTTCAACGCTCATCATCCTTTTCGTTGGGTGGTTGACGAAGGTGGGAGAGAAGCAAGAGAAGCTCTCGGCCAAGAAAGGGAATCATCTCATCATCCCTTCCATTCGACAAAAAGAAAAGCTTGGGTGTCTTGCTAGCACAAGGGACCGCAAGGAGTAAGCATCTTCATCTTGTGTGTGAACTTGTGGAGGAGATCTAGTTTGTTCTCTTCATCCAAGCCGACTTCCAAGCATATGGCGTTGGTATGAATTTCCATCTCAATCTACTCAATCGGTTATAGTTGAACATATGGCATGCAAATGATCTTAAACCCTTGCTTCCGCTAGCATATTTTTCTTTAGCGCCATGCTTTAGGGTTTTTGCCCCCCATTTAGGGGTTTCTTCAGTATGAGTCACTGCTGACCCAACATGACAAGATCTTTATCATTCAGAATGAACCCAGAACCTATGATGAGGTGGTTGTTGGACTGGACTTTGAGAGATGGCTCGAGGCCATGCGATCTGAGATGGATTTCATGTCGACTAACCAAGTCTAGAATTTGGTTAAGCTGCCTAATGGGGTAAAACCCATAGGCTGTAAATGGGTCTTCAAAAGGAAGACCAACATAGATGACAACATAGTTACCTATACGGGTAGACTTGTGGCTAAAGGATTCAGACAGGTCCACGGGGTGGACTATGATGAAACCTTCTCGCCAGTTGTCATGATCAAATCCATTCGCATTCTGCTTGCTATAGCTGCATATCATGATTATGAGATATGGCAGATGGATGTCAAGACAGTGTTCCTTAATGGGAAGCTGACGAAGGATGTGTATATGACACAGCCTAATGGCTTCATCCATTTAAGGTTTAAAGAAAGCATCTCGAAGTTGGAATCTTCGCTTTGATGAGGAAATAAGAGATTACAGCTTTATCAAAAGTGAAGATGACGCCTGTGTGTACAGTAAATTCAATGGGAGCTTGGTGAATTTTATGGTCTTGAATGTCAATGACATACTATTCATCAGAAATGACATCCCTACTGTTCAGTCTGTGAAGATGGTTGGGGAAGTATTTTGAGATGAAGGACTTTGGGGAGGCTGCCTATATCCTAGATGTGAGGATATACAGGGATAGATCCAAGAGGATCTTAGCCCATAGTTAGAGTACCTACATTGATAAGGTCCTGGAGAGGTTCAACTTGGAGTAGTCCAAGAAAGGATACCTTCCAGTGAGACATGGACTTACTCTCTCAAAAAGCCAGTGTCCCATCACACAGGCTGAGAGGGATGACATGAGTCGAGTGCCCAATGCTTCGGCAGTAGGATCGATCATGTATGCAATATTGTGTACTAGACCAGATGTGGCTTTTGTGTGAGCATAACCAGTCGATACCATTCTAATGCAGGTCTGCAGCACTAGGTGGCTGTGATGGAGGTAGCAGCCCTAATTTAAAGAGACATGCTTGGGCTCGGAAGAAACCTCCTCAACATGAATTCACCTAGCGATCACTTGCTTTCTATTGTTTTGCATTGCATTTCATGGCATTTAGGTTAGTTTAAGTTTTCAAATAAAGCCATGCATCATATAGTCATTTATGGCAAGTCCAATTGTAGTAGGTTGTGCATTGTAATGCATGTAGCTCTCATGCACTTTTGCATCATGGTAGGATAGTGCATCCTTGCATTGGTTATATTTTTTTGGCAGGTATTTAAGCTAGGGATCAGCTCAAGCATCACTCAAGATCAGCTCAAGTTAAGAACAAGTTCTACTCAACTCAAGCTCAGCCCAAGAAGGAAAGAAGACTTCAACTCCAAGTTCAACCCAAGCCTTGATGAGTTCACTTGACAACTCAACTTCCTCATTTGTTTGGGCGCCTCTCCCTTGGGATAATCAGCCACGTCAGCCTCCATCCATTCAAGATATGCGCCCAGCCCAAGCAAGCAAGGATTCAGTCAGCAATCAATATCCACAATCAAAGCAAGCAATTAATTCAAGTTTCCATAATTGTCTTGCCGCCCAAACACTTATGGAAGCTTTTCAAAATTCAAAGGACTGCTTGATGCGCAAGCAAGGAGCAAAGAAAGAATTCGAGATCAGCCCCAATCTAGATCCACGATCAAAGGGGAGCCTTTAATGAGACTTACCATCTTGTTTTGCCACCCAAAGCACTTATGGAAAGGATTCAACTTTTGAATCCTTCACTTATGCGCCAACATTCAGCAAAGATGAGAGCCTCTTGCCAACACAAGAAGCAAGGAAAGCCACCTCAAATGCCAGCCCAATGCCATTAAAATCTTGCCAAAGGAAGATTATCAAAGAAGGAAAGCTTTCAAGACCAATTTGCGCCAACTCTTGTCTTTCAAATTTTGAATTTCACTCTATTTTTGTAAGGAGCGCAAGGGGGTAATTGACCATCCTACCCTAGCTCTCCCACTTGCCTATAAATGTACCCCTCTCACATGTATTCTCTAGCTTTGATGAAATGAGAATTGTCTACTAGTTTCCTAGGTAAACATTAGTGTCGCCATTAGTAGTAGTAGTAGTGTTCTTCCAAGGGCCGAGCCCTTCTTCTTCCATCTTCTCCACCAAAATTCTAAGAAGACTCCTCCCTTGCATCTTCTAGCCGAGAGCTCTTCATCTCATAACTTCCATCTTGATGCCAAGAACTGTCCAAGAGGACATGATGCACAAGGAACAAGAAGGAGGGATCTTCAAACCAAGCAAGCTAAGTTTCTCCCTTTTCCTTTGTTTTGTTTCCTCTTGTGATCCGAATAGCATCTACACTACTCTTTAATTTTGTAGTTGGCGCAAGGAGGACAAGCAAATTGGTGGCACATCTCCTTTTCTCTTTCCCCCCCTCTTCTAGTTAGATTTCATATTAGCAAGGGAACTTGCGAGGACTAGCCTCCCCCTTGATTTAAGTGTGTAATATGAATCCGAGACTTGTTCGGATCCCTTTGTGTGTTTGTGTGTAATGCTCAACCATTTCTACACCTTCCATCAGAGTTGGACCGGTGAAGAACGGGGTGATATGATCCTTCAATTCTCAAGGGTCGCTTTGTAAGTTTAATTTCAGCATTTACTGCTTTCAGTAGTTGTAATCCCGGGTTTTCCTTTACTATTATAAAATACAAAAAAAAATTAGTTTCTCAAAATCTCATTAGTTTAAATCCGGTTTTCACTTATTATCTACTTATCTATCAAAACGGATTTTGATAATCATTGTTTGAATGTTTTAGACCCCCATCCTACATCAGTTGGTATCAGAGCTTAGGCTCCTAGTTTAGATTTTTAAAGCTTCAAAACTTTATTTTCTAACTCCTAGGCGATCTTTGGAATTAGGTGTTTGAAAGAATTTGGATCCATAATAGACTACTTATCTATCTATCACTTTGCCCTATTTTGAAAACTTATATTTTTTCAAAACACCCATGCAAACCCGGTCTAAAACTCAACAACAAGAACAAGACCCCATAATGAATAATACAACTTTGAATGAGAAGATTGACCTTCTGACTGAACAAGTAGGAATCATCACTTAGAGTCTTTACCAGTTTCACATTTTGGCTGCTCAAATAGAAACCATCAACCAAAACCTCAACCAGCTTAACAATACTAGAGGTAGATCTCCAAGCCAAGCTAGTGAACCACCCCATACCCCAACCCATGTGGAAGTTCAACAACCACCTATGTGGAATGGACATCAAACTCCAAACCATGTAGGATCCCAACCAACCCCTATGTGGAATGGACAACAAGTTCCAACCCATGTAGGAACTCAACCCCCACCTATGTGGAATGGGCATCAAACGCGAACCCATGTAGGATCCCAACCACCCCCAATGTGGAAAGGACAACAAGTTCCAACCCATGTAGGAATTCAACCCCCACCTATGTGGAATGGGCATCAAACCCCAACCCATATAGGAACCCAACCACCCCCTATGTGGAATGGATATCCCAATCCGAACCATGTAGGAACCCATCAACCACCTATGTGGAATGGACACCCAGCTCCAACTCCATCTCAACCTAGGTTTAGGGAGGATGATGTGCACCGCGCCATCAAACTCAATCCCCCAACCTTCAATGGGTCCTTAGATCACCGTGACTTCCTAGATTGGTCAACCAAGCTTGAACAGTACTTTGAATGGAGCATGATACCCGACCATAGCAAAGTTTGGTTTGCCAAATGTCTCCTAGAAGGGAATGCTAGGTTGTATTAGACCAACGTAGAAAACAACCTAGAGAGATCCAACCGACCTCCCATAGACAACTGGATAGAGATGCGCCAGCAGCTCAAAATGAAGTATGTTCCCTCATACTTTCAAAACAAGTTGTATGACCAAGCTAGCAGCCTAACCCAAGGAGCCATGACTGTAGACCAATACACTGCTAGTTTTGAGGAGTTGCTCCTTAGAGGTAACATAAGGGAAGAACCCCAATTTTCCCTTAGTAGGTATAAGAATGGCCTCAGATCTGAAATTAGGAAAGGCCTTACCTACTATCAAATAGACTCCATAGAGGTCGCCCATCTTAGAGCTAAGGAAATAGAACAAGAAATTAAGAATGCCTTTAGGAAAGAAGTTAGTACCCCTAACCCAACTCCTAAACCCACCAATCCCTCTAGCTCTAGCACTCCCAAACCCAAGCCCTCTAGGTATCAAGAACTATCTAGGGTCACATGTCATGCTTGTAGGCAACCTAGACATTTTATGAAAGACTGCCCTAAAAGGGTCTTGTACCTAGGAGAAGAAACCCAAACCCCTAGCCTTGAAGACCTTAATGTGATTCTGAATGTCAAGTCTTTGAAGAACTAGAGTATGATAGTAATGAAGAATCAGCCCAAAACACCTTAGGAGTCATTAGGTGTAACTTGATCCAACCTTCACCCACTGATGACTAGCGAAGAACTAGTATCTTCCATACTTACACGAAATGCAATGGAAACATGTGCAAAGTAGTGATAGATGGGGGTAGTAGCCTCAATGCAGTCTCCCACTCTGCTGCCGCCAAGTTCAAACTTAAGGTAGATGTTCACCCAATACCTTACAATATCTCCTGGTTCTATCAAACAAGTGTGCCTATAACCCATAGGAATCTTGTCCCATTACAGTTTGGTAGTTATGAAGGATGAGTCTGGTGTGACATCATCACTATGGATGTTGCACAAATCCTACTAGGTAGACCTTGGCTATATGACATGAATGTAGTCCACTATGCCCGGACTAACACGTATGTTTTCAGCCACTCAGGTCAGAAGATCAAATTAAAACCATCCATGCCTAGAGAACTTAGAGCATCAACCAACAAGGGAGTCATAGCTGAGTCCAAAGTAACCCAAACAACCCTCCAACTGATGATACCTCAAGAATTACTTAGGGACACCCAACTTGATCAACCCTTATGCCCCATAGTCTTTAAGGAAGCCGACCTAGGTGAACAACCCAAACCAAAGCCACCCCTTGAGATAGAGCCTCCTACTGAAACACTCATACCCTACCTAGACCCTTATGAGTTTCCAAAGCTAGGAATTGACCTAGACCCTATGTCCTCTAAACCATCTATTGACTTAGGACTTTTAGATCCTCATCCTCTGAACTATAGATCCTGTCTTATAGAACTTGGTCTCAAGACTTCAGGGTTAAATAACATTGATACTGCTTTACTTCCCCTACATGTTGTTGAACACATAGACTTTGTTATGCCTAGCCAATTTAGTAGCACTATGAAGCTTTATCCTAAGTGTACTAATAAGCATGGCCGGAAAAGGTACTCTAATGTAGGAGACCCTGAACCCAATATCCCCACTCCTATCCATGAGGAGGATCCCCCTCTCTACCAAGAGCCCCTCTTTATGCCTGATTCAAATGTCAACCATGAGCTAGAGATTGAGGCTATCATTGGGGATCAAACCTGACTGACCACTGAAGAGATACAAGTGACTTACAGAGTTAGATTCCTCAATGGTGATGAGGATTGGCTCTTTGAGGAAGAACTTGATAAGGCCGCCCCTATGTTACTCCAAGGGTACAAGGACAATTCTCCAGAGGAGAATTTTTTCAACCCGGGGAGAGCTGATGGAGGCAGCAGCCCTAATTTAAAGAGACACGCTTGGGCTCAGAGGAAACCTCCTCAACATGAATTCACGTAGAGCTCACTTGCTTTCGATTGTTTTGCATTGCATTTCATGGCATTTAGGTTAGTTTAAGTTTTCAAATAAAGCCATGCATCATATAGTCATTTATGGCAAGTCCAATTGTAGTAGGTTGTGCATTGTAATGCATGTAGCTCTTATGCACTTTTGCATCATGGTAGGATAGTGCATCCTTGCATTGGTTATATTTTTTTGGCAGGTATTCAAGCTAGGGATCAGCTCAAGCATCACTCAAGATCAGCTCAAGTTCAGATCAAGTTCTACTCAACTCAAGCTCAGCCCAAGAAGGAAGGAAGACTTCAACTCCAAGTTCAACCCAAGCCTTGATGAGTTCACTTGACAACTCAACTTCCTCATTTGTTTGGGCGCCTCTCCCTTGGGATAATCAGCCACCTCAGCCTCCATCCATTCAAGATATGCGCCTAGCCCAAGCAAGCAAGGATTTGGTCAGCAATCAAGATCCACAATCAAAGCAAGCAATTAATTCAAGTTTTCATCATTGTCTTGCCGCCCAAACACTTATGGAAGCTTTTCAAAATTCAAAGGACTGCATGATGTGCAAGCAAGAAGCAAAGAAAGAATTCGAGATCAGCCCCAATCTAGATCCACAATCAAAGGGGAGCCTTTAATGAGACTTACCATCTTGTTTTGCCACCCAAAGCACTTATGGAAAGGATTCAACTTTTGAATCCTTCACTTATGCGCCAACATTCAGCAAAGATGAGAGCCTCTCGCCAACACAAGAAGCAAGGAAAGCCGCCTGAAATGTCAGCCCAATGCCATTAAAATCTTGCCAAAGGAAGATTATCAAAGAAGGAAAGCTTTCAAGACCAATTTGCGCCAACTCTTGTCTTTCAAATTTCGAATTTCACTCTATTTTTGTAAGGAGCGCAAGGGGGTAATTGACCATCCTACCCTAGCTCTCCCACTTGCCTATAAATGTACCCCTCTCTCATGTATTCTCTAGCTTTGATGAAATGAGAATTGTCTACTAGTTTCCTAGGTAAACATTAGTGTCGCCATTAGTAGTAGTAGTAGTGTTCTTCCAAGGGCCGAGCCCTTCTTCTTCCATCTTCTCCACCAAAATTCTAAGAAGACTCCTCCCTTGCATCTTCTAGCCGAGAGCGCTTCATCTCATAACTTCCATCTTGATGCCAAGAACTCTCCAAAAGGACATGATGCGCAAGGAACAAGAAGGAGGGATCTTCAAACCAAGCAAGCTAAGTTTCTCCCTTTTCCTTTGTTTTGTTTCCTCTTGTTATCCGAATAGCATCTACACTACTCTTTAATTTTGTAGTTGGCGCAAGGAGGACAAGCAAATTGGTGGCACATCTCCTCTTCTCTTCCCCCCCCCCCTCTTCTAGTTAGATTTCATATTAGCAAGGGAACTTGCGAGGACTAGCCTCCCCCTTGATTTAAGTGTGTAATATGAATCCGAGACTTGTTCGGATCCCTTTGTGTGTTTGTGTGTAATGCTCAACCATTTCTACACCTTCCATCAGAGTTGGACCGGTGAAGAACGGGGTGATACGATCCTTCAATTCTCAAGGGTCGCTCTGTAAGTTTAATTTCAGCATTTACTGCTTTCAGTAGTTGTAATCCCGGGTTTTCCTTTACTATTATAAAATACAAAAAAAAATAGTTTCTCAAAATCTCGTTAGTTTAAGTCCTGTTTTCCCTTATTATCTACTTATCTATCAAAACGGATTTTGAAAATCGTTGTTTGAGTGTTATAAACCCCCATCCTACATCAGGCTACAAAGAAGATCCTGAAGTATCTGAGAAGAACAAATGATTTGTTCTTGGTCTATGGGGGACAGGAAGAGCTCAGTGTGCTGGGCTACACTAATGCGTCATTCTAGTTTGACCCTGATGACTTCAGATCACAGGTAGGCTATGTGTTCAAGTTAAATGGAGGTGTTGTATGTTGGAAAAGCTTAAAGCAATCCACCATTGCTGATTCTACAACCGAGGCTTAGTATGTCGCCGCTTCTAAGGCAACCAAATAAACTATTTGGATAAGGAAGTTCATTTTTTATCTTCAAGTGGTTCCAACTACTGTGGATCCCATTGAGCTCTACTGTGACAACAATGGAGCAATTGCACAAGCAAAGGAACCACGGTCTCATTAAAGGTCCAAACACATACTCAGGAGATTTCACCTGATCAAAGAGATCATTGACCGAGGTGATGTCAAGAATAGTAGAGTTGAAACAGAGAACAATCTAGTAGGCCCACTGACCAAGGCTTTGGCACAGCAGAAGCATGATCGTCAAAGAGGGACATGGGGTTGAGATTCCTCAATCTTCAGGTCTAAGTGCAAGTGGGAGATTGTTGGTGTTTATGCCCTAAGACTTATTGTTGGTCTATATTTTGTACTGCTTGACACTGATATTTCATATATATATATATCATTCTGGCATTGTCGTTATCATGCATTATTTACATCTGCGATTGTGTTCTTACATGATAATGTACCTAGAGACAGATTGGATCTATGCCCAAACTCTTGTCTCCAGTCAATGTACCTAAGTGTCATGGGATAGCTTTGGTACATGTGAGACCGGTATATGGGCTGGTTAGGCACGAGGTGCTAACGCCGACATATGGGTATATCAGCGGTGGATATACTGGACCGACCCATTATGAGGCTATGTGTTGTTGTCATTAGTTATCTTCACTAGTGACAGGAGATGCATTGATCCCTTGACTTGCGGTCATTGATTCTTCTACATGGTTAGAGCCATGCTTTGATACAACCTAACACTTCACTGTAGTTGGGAGGTCATAACGGTTGTCATTGATTATGTCACGACCCATATGTGAAGATTAATGGATACACAGAAGATTTGCCCCTTCCTAAGGGAAGCTTGATATCCATGGGGCCCCCCTATGGTTCTAGGACTAAAAGTGTATGGTGTAACATCCCGTTATCTTAACCCCAAACAAGCAACACAAATCGCAGAAGAAACAGGATGTGTCATACAAGATCGATTCACATGCTAGGTAAAACCGAGTTCAAGAAACACGATCTGAAAATTTCCAAAAATCCATACATACAATCTCCAAGAAACACAATTCATAAAGGTACCTGCCACCACGCAATACTTGCACTAGACATATGCAAGTTACATGTATATCAAAACCGATTGCAAAAATACACATCAAACTGAAATTCAAAACAAAATCACAACGTCGATTCCATAAAGTTTCACAGTGATACCAAACACCGAAACCAGGCCAAAGCCCGCGGTGACACAAAAATCATAATATCAAAACCGCCACAACCGGCAACACAAGTTCACACATAGTTTGGCCACAACTGGCAACCCAAGTTCATATAATTCGGCCACATCCGGCCTCAGTTAATTAAGCACAAAAGTTATACATCCAACCAGCATGGAGAATCACAATATCCGTATAACATGCTAACTCATGCAGTGCGCCCCTGTTCTACACCTGAAAACATTGAGGGGTGAGCTACACAGCCCAGTGAGTGGATAGTCTCAAACGACCATCCATAGCATACATTCAAAAATACAGGCGGATTATTTTAAAAATCTTTAACAGATTATCATATCAACATATAACAAAATTAAAGAACAAAACACATATGAACAATCAAGTATACACTGCCAAGACATCACACAATTGCCCCCATAGAGTAACTAGGGTTCTAGAGCTACACTCTAAACCACTGTACATATTAACCACTTAGTTAACCTAGTTGTCCAGCATATTCAGTAGTGACCATCATGGTCTAACCCGGCTTTGGCCTAAGCACTGGGAGAAGCCTGCATGCAACATATAGATGGACAGTGTATAGAATCAAGAGGTGGCCCCCGCCAGGTCACGACATGGCACTTTGCTCTACTACACCCCATAACACAAAAAGATGTGTAGATTCAAGAGGTGGCCCCCGCCAGGTCATGACGTGGCACTTTGCTCTACGACACCCCATAACACAAAAGAGTGATGACATCAAGAGGTGGCCCCCTGTCCGACCAACACATGGCACTTTGCGTCAAAACTCATTCTCCCAAAGGGTTCCTACTGGACAACAGACACATCTTATATCTTATATCACAAAGGTGGACTCCTAAGTGTCAACTAGACTCTAGGATAGTCATCACAATAATCATATCGGACAGGCTGAACATCAACCCCCATCACAATAATCATAACAGGCAGGCTGAACATCAACCCCCTTCACATATCACAATACAGGGCTGAAATATCCAACCCCTAACATATCACATATCAACTATCCCATTGAGCACACAGTTACACTTAGCCTTAGTCCTAACCATTCCATGATCACAACATATAATACTTGAAATCACATAACCACATAATATTTAAAATCACGTAACCGCATAATATTCAAAATCACATAATCACATAACATTCAAAAAATCACATAATGTAGGGTAGTCCTTAGGTTTCATGCTGATCAATTCAGTGCAGCCTTGCTAAGTTATCACCCAAATTTCTCAAACAAAGATTCATGGTCATAAATAAACAAACATGACTCTTATAATATTATTAGCATTTATTAGGGCATCCATAAAAATCAACATAAGATTAAAATCCATGCTCTTACAATCTGGTTCACAAAACATCACATCTAGCCCACGGTTTCAAACATAATATCTATTTAAAACAAGATTCTCATGCTACCAAAAATCAATGATTTAATATTACCAAAATTCCCTATAAAATACCTAGTTAACAAGAATTTCATACTCCCAATTCAATGGTTTAATGCTACCAAAATTCCCTATAAAAATACCTTAAATTTCAAGCTACAAGTTTCGGTTTTCATGAGATATACACCTATACAAATTTTCGGTTTTCATGAAGATACATCATAATTTGGTTTTTAGCATGATAAAATTCCCAACTTAAATAAAACCTTAGTTAACAAGGAGTCTTGAGTTTTCATGATAATTATACCATTGTAACTTTCGGTTTATAACAAAGAGAAGTCTTGAGTTTTCGGTTTTTAACATGGTAAAATTTCTAATCAATCTAATGCATCAATTAACACAACCAAAATGCTAGAAATCAATTAAGACACCCCACTCACCTCTTAAACCGAAAATCCTCCACACAAAAAAAATCGTCTAAAGCCTTGATGTCGCCCAAAGGATCTCCAAGAACTCGCCAAGGAAGCTTCTTCACCTCAAGGAATTTCGCCAAGGGAAGAAAATGAAGAAAATCACCTCAATAATTCCAAGAACACCAAGATCGCCTTCTTCCTCCTAGCCGTCGCCCAAGGTTTCTTCCAAGCCAACAATTTCGCCAAAAACTCTACCCTAGCCGAAAATTCCCACTTAACATTTCGGTTTTTAATTTTTAACCCATTAACCAATTAATTCAAATAGGGTTTAATCCATTTAACTAACTAATTCAAATTTTAAATCTAATATCCATCTAACCCAATAACCCATAGTTTAAGTGAAATTCCAATAAGAATTTAAATTAACATCCATTTAATGAATTCACTTAAACGCAAATCCAATAAGGATTTAATTAATATCCAATAAGCTAGTTAATTAACCAATAAGGTCTAATTAATTAACCAATAAACTCTAATTAATTAACTGAAAATTAACATCCAATAAGTTAGTTAATTAATTAACATTAACATCCAAAAATCTCTAGTTAATTAACTATTAACAACCAATACATAGAAAAATATCACAGTCAATAATTCTATTTAAATCATGAACACAATATCACAGCCAACGAGTTTATTTAAATCAAAAATAATGCTTACCAGGACTTAAGATCCTTGGATCTTACATCCCTCCCTCCTTATAAAGCTTTAGTCCTCTAAAGCTCAGCATCCATATCATCAAAAAGATAAGCATAAAACTTCCTCATATCAGCTTCAGTCTCCCAAGTTGCCTCCTCAACCGACTGATTTCCCCAGATAACCTTTACCAAAGGTATAATCTTGTTTCTCAGAACTTTATCCTTTCTATCCACAATCCGGAGAGGTCTTTCCTCAAAAGTCAAATCACTCTGAATCTGAAGAGGTTCCAATTCCAATACATGAGATGGATCAGGATGATATTTCCTCAAATCAGAAACGTGGAACACATTATGCACATGATCCATAGCAGGAGGTAAAGCTAACCGGTAAGCCACTGGACCAATTCTCTCAATAATGTCAAAAGGGCCTACAAACCTAGGGCTCAATTTGCCCTTTTTGCCAAACCTCATAACACCCTTAGTAGGTGATACCTTTAAGAAAACATGATCCCCTACCATAAACTCCAGGGAACGACGACGGTCATCAGCATAACTCTTCTGTCTGTCCCGAGCATAACTCTTCTGTCTGTCCCCTTCAAGGGGGAGCGCAAGCAGATGAAACCCCTTTCAAGAGGGGGGGCGAAAAACCCTTAAGGGTGGCGCATAAAAATTGCAAGCGGAAGCAAGGGTTTTTCATGGATCTTAGCAAGATAATATGATCAACTTGATGAAGTTTAGATCCATACCAAAGCCATGAGGAAGATGGCGACTTGGAAGAGAAAGATCGAAAGGGATCTTCTCCCTAGTTGACGCACACAAGATGATGTGCTTGCTCCTTGGAGATCCTTGTGCTAGCAAGGTCCTTCAAGGGTCCCTCTCGTATGGTAAGGAAATGAGAGATGATGTCTAGGCTTGCCGAACCTCCACCAAGACCTCGCCTTCTCCACGCCAAAGTCTCGTCAAGCAAGAGCAAGGAGACGAGAGTTGAATGGAGCGTTCAAGTCATTTGGCGTTCAAGGGAACATGCGCTAAATGACTTTCCAAAATTGGAAAATCCATTAAGCCATGCGTTCATGATCACTAAATCGATCAAAACGCCAAAACAATGAACCATACGTTCAAGCTCTTGAACCGGTTCAAAGTAAATGTGTTCGGTCCAAAGGCCAAACCAAGCCAGCCCAAGCCAATCGGTCTAGATCAACTAAACCCTAAGGTTTCCAATCTAACCATTCATCTCATGATGCTCTTGATCTCACCGATCTAGCATCATCTCTCTCGATCGAAGCTTACCGATCTCAAGCCCTAATCAATCAAACATGATCAGACCAGATCTCACTTACAATCAGAGATTAAATCCCTTTAAACTGAACCCAAACAATTCAGTCCACACGATCTGACTCAAGTAAGCCATATCATCAAATTGTGCGACCCTAAGGGTTTCCTTTAAATGTCGGTAACAATAACTTACATTATCACGATCAGTGAGGGGTATCTAGCAACACATCACTGTCTCCCGATATAAAGGAAAGAGTCTTCCAAGACTACACCCAAACCATAGCACAAGTGTGAATCCACTTCACAAGGCATACATGTATCCTTTGCCACTGGATGTTCTTATTGGACAAGCGTGTCAAGCTTGTGACTCCAATACGATGAGCATGATTAAATCAGATGAACATAGTCATCTGGGTATGGCCATACACTTTCTCAATCATCTCATATAGGGGGGGCCTTAGAACATCACACTCCTTAAACAAGGAGACGGCAATCCTTTATCTATCACTAGTGTCCTAACCTGACTCATGATCATTATCCAAGATAGTCTATAACCATTATATTTCAAATGATATTGAACTACCTCAAAACAATGACATTCATCATTTAGGAACACAAGTGATCTCAAGTCAAAGGACATGTGCCACTTGTAGCATACAAGGATTATTCACATTGTGACAAGCAATTGAATATCCTAGTAGGGTCTGTCCAGTACATCCAATGTACCCATGAGTCTACATCTTATTCCATGCTCGAAGCATCCTATAAGATTAGAATACATATTAGTCTCAGTCATATCAAGGCTGTCTCATGTTCACCAAGATATATCGACTAAGGACATTTAGCATGTCAGCCTAGCTGAACAGCTTTGAGACATTATTCAGTAGTACACTTATTACAGCAGACAAGGTAACAACCTGAATAATAACCATGCCTTTATAAACACAAGAGTTTATTACATGATACTGATACAATCCCAAGGCCTCAAACATTAGCCTTAAGGGCATACCCCAACAATCTCCCACTTGCACTTAATCTAATGGTTGAGAAATCTCAAACCCATGTTATTACAGTGCTTCTCATGCTTCTGCTGCGCCAGAGGCTTGGTAAGCGGGTCAGCCAGATTGTCGTCTGTATGAACCTTGCATATTTTGATCTCGCCACGATCTATGATCTCCCGGATCAAGTGAAACCGTCTCTGTATGTGCTTGGACTTCTGGTGCGACCGTGGTTCCTTTGCTTGTGCGATGGCTCCAGTGTTATCACAGAAGATAACCAAAGGATCGACACTCGAAGGAACAACACCAAGTTCTCTCACGAACTTACGAATCCACACTGCCTCCTTGGATGCTTCCGAGGCTACAACATACTCGGCTTCTGTTGTGGAATCAGCAACAGTTGACTGTTTGAAACTTTTCCACACCACCGCTCCACCATTCAAGCTAAAAACATAGCCTGATTGCGATCGGAAATCATCTTGGTCCGACTGGAACGAAGCGTCAGTATATCCTTCTATACTGAGTTCTTCCTGACCACCATATATCAAGAACATATCTTTGGTCCTCCGCAGATATTTTATAATGTTCTTGACTGCAATCCAGTGCGCCATACCTGGATTACTTTGGAACCGACTGGTCACGCTTAACCCGTAAGCGACGTCTGGGCGAGTACACAACATCGCATACATAATGGATCCAATAGCCGAAGCATAAGGCGTATTGTCCATTTCATCTTTTTCAGTCTGTGTTTGTGGACACTGACTCTTCGAAAGATTCAGACCATGTCTGACTGGAAGATATCCTCTTTTAGAATTCTCTAAATGGAATCTCTCCAGGACTTTATCGATGTAAGTACTCTGGCACAGCCCGAGAAGCCTCTTAGATCTATCCCTGTAGATCTTCACACCTAATACATAGGCTGCTTCTCCTAAATCTTTCATCTGGAAACATTTCCTTAGCCATGCCTTAACCGCATGCATTTCTGGAATATCATTTCCAATGATCAAGATGTCATCGACGTAGAGGACTAGGAATGTAATCACGCTCCCACTAAACCTCTTATATACACACGGGTCATCTTCGTTCTTGATGAAACCAAACTCAGAGATTGATTCATCAAAACGAATATTCCAGCTTCTAGATGCTTGTTTCAGTCCATAAATGGACTTCTTTAGTTTGCATATTTTATGACGATCTGATGGATTAGTGAAACCTTCAGGTTGTGTCATATACACATCCTCATCCAGATTTCCATTAAGGAAAGCTGTTTTCACATCCATCTGCCAGATCTCATAATCGTAATATGCTGCTATCGCGAAAAGAATCCGAATAGACTTGAACATGGCTACAGGAGAGAAAGTTTCATCATAATCTATCCCGTAGATTTGTTTGAAACCTTTCGCAACTAGCCTGCCTTTATAGGTAACCACGTTACCATCCATGTCAATCTTCTTCTTGAAGATCCATTTACAGCCTATAGGGATTACTCCCGGAGGCGGATCAACCAAATCCCAGACTTGGTTATCTGACATGGAGTCCATCTCGGCTCGCATAGCTTCAAGCCATCTAGCTGACTCCGGTCCACTGACCGCATCCGCATAAGTAAGGGGTTCATCATTATCAATGATGTAGACTCCGTCATAGCGCTCAGGCTGACGACGGATCCTTCCCGATCTTCGCGGTTCCCGTGATATCTGAGCCTCAGGTTGTTCAATAACCTGATCCACCGGCTCAGGCTCATCCAACTGTGCTTGACTACTTTGTCCTTCCTCTGGATTCTCATCCAGCTTTATTTCTCTCCCACTGGCTTCTTGCAGAAGAAACTCCTTTTCAAGAAATATGGCCGTCCGAGCAACAAATACTTTGTTCTCTTTGGGATCGTAGAAATAATAACCCTTAGTTTCCTTAGGGTAACCGACAAAGACGCATTTCTCAGATCTGTTCTCCAGTTTCCCAGAGGCGAGCTTTTTGACATAAGCCTCGCAACCCCAGATCCTGATAAATGTCAAGCTTGGCTGTTTCCCATACCATAATTCATATGGCGTCTTTGAAACGGCCTTGGATGGCACTCGGTTTAGTACCTTTGCAGCTGTTTCCAGTGCAAATCCCCAAAAGGAATATGGAAGAGTAGCCTGACTCATCATAGAACGAACCATATCAAGTAACGTTCTATTTCTCCTCTCGGACACACCATTCCATTGCGGTGTTCCTGGCGGAGTGAGCTGTGAGATAATCCCACACTCCTTCAGATAGTCAGTAAACGCATGACTCAGGTATTCTCCACCTCGATCAGAACGAAGTGCCTTGATATTTCGGCCTAGCTGATTCTGTACTTCATTCTTGAACTCTTTGAACTTGTCAAAGGATTCACTCTTATGTCTCATTAGATAGACATAACCATATCTACTGAAATCATCAGTAAATGTAATGAAGTACTGATAGCCACCTCTGGCATGTTTACTAAACGGCCCACACACATCACTGTGTATAAGGTTAAGTAAACCTGAAGCCCTTTGACCTTTGTTAGGAAAAGGTGACTTCGTCATTTTACCCATCAAACAAGCTTTGCATGTATCAATTTCCTCATAGGAGAATGATCCCAGCAGTCCATGATCATGCAACCGCTTAATGCGCTTCTTGTTAATATGGCCTAAACGACTATGCCATAACAAGGTGCTGTCTTCAGCATACTTGGCTTTCTTATTATCAATGTTTTGTATAGAATATTCCATGTCCAACATGAATAACCCATTGTTAATTGAACCAGTAGCATAAACAATATTATCAAGAGAAAGTACTCACTTTGAAATATTGCATTCAAAGGCAAATCCTTTCCTGACAAGAGCAGGAATAGAGATAATATTCTTGGTTATACTGGGTACAAAATAACAATTGTTTAATTCCAATACAATGCCAGATGGTAAAGAAATGAAATAGTCTCCTACAGCAACAGCAGCAACCCGTGCCCCGTTTCCAACGCGTAGGTCTACCTCATGCTGTCCCACCTGCCTTCTTCTCTTGAGTTCCTGCACATTTGAACAAATGTGAACTCCACATGCAGTGTCCAACACCCATGAAATAGAAGAAGAAGATAACATGACCTCAGTCACATATATACCTGAGCCAGAAGCGATGCTTCCCCTCTTATCTCCTTGGAGCGCTTTACAGTCCTTTTTCCAGTGACCCAGCTGGCCACAGTGGAAACACCTGTTGTCCTTCGACCGCTTAACCTTTTGTTTCAGAGCCTTACTGTAGTTCTTGACAGGGGCTTTGCCCTTCTTCCCCTTCTTCTTGTTCCTAGAAGGAACCATTAAGACAGAGGTTGAAGGCTTTCCCTTCAGAGTCTCCTCAGTTGTCAAGAGCATATTCAGCAGCTCTGCCGGAGTACAATCGATCTTGTTCATATTAAAATTAATAATGAACGCATCGAAAGAGGGCGGGAGAGACTGCAGAATAATGTCTACAGCAAGCTCCTGGTTGATGGTATGCCCCAGTTTCTCCAGAGCCTCCTAGTGCCCAATCATCTTGAGCACGTGAGCTCCCACTGGGCTCCCTTCAGCCAGTTTGCTCTGAAAGAAAAGCTTTGTCAGATTATAGCGTTCTGTCCTCGCCTGTGCAGTATACAGCATCTTGAGGTTCGCTATAATTTCTATAGCCGACATATCCTCATGCTGACGCTGCAGCGGTGGCGTCATAGACGCTAGCATCAGGCAAGCGACATCAATGCTATCATTGACGTGCTTTTCATAAGCATCACGAACCGCCCTTGCGGCGTTCGCAGCGGGTTGAGGCGGCACAGCCGTCTCGAGGACATACAGTTTCCTCTCTGCCTTAAGAACGATCTTAAGGTGTCCGAACCAGTCTGAGAAGTTTGGCCCAGCAAACTTCTCCCTTTCTAGTAGGGATCGCACATTGAAGCTCATGGTGTTCGTTGCTGCAGGAATCTACAACAATGCAAGAACAGCAAGGTCAGTATCAATGTATAGAATCAATCCAGGACTTAAGAAAGATTCTTTTTCTCACTATTTTATCTAGCTGAAAAATCCAGCAAAACAGCCCGAAAGAGTGGAACTCTTTTAGTGAGATGGGATCCAGATTTCATACTTGGTCTCCGCGTCCCGCTCAGGCGAGATAAGATGCACAGAGATGACAAGCACTAATTTCTGGTAGGCTGTCCCAGCCAATCGCCAACCCGTGCGATTCCCCTTCACCTGGGCAATCCAGCAGACTGTGCCAACTGAGTTGGTACAACACAGTCTCTGATCCCTCAGATGGCTGCCTCCATGCGCTACCATATGCGCCACATATGTAGCCTACATGGTCAAGCTGACCCGACCTACTCCCTGGACCACCACGTGTTATGCTGAGCAACGAGAAGCGATAAATCCCTTCTCTGTAACACGCAGGTGAAATCCCGCACTGTCTGAAGATAGATGGACGTGCCCACTGAGTGGGTACAACACGGCTCCAACGATAGTCAGAACAGTGAGGTTTCGCGTCAGAAGGCATTACGTGCTTGATATTTTAGCGTTTGGATTTTAACGGTCTTTTATCTTCTTACTATCAGGCAAATCCTATGGCTATAGCAGAAGATAAATAAATCATGCTGTTCTACTTATTTAAACAATAAAAGAAAGCATGCATCTTATGTGGTAAAAGCCCATAGCCTAAGTAAGACCTTAAGATACTTAAGTCTTCACTTGCTCTTCTTGGGTCTTTAGCATCTCATCTGGTCCAACCCAGGGCCCTTGTGCCAAGAGCACCTTAGGTGCGCCACCAGCTGAATGCCCCTCTGGGATGTGTGCCTTTGTGCTCTTGTCTAATCAAAATACATTTTGATCTATCTAGACAAGTTTGACTCGCAGGTCAATTATACAATAAATTAATTAAAAAGTGATTCACAGATCACAATAATATTAATTTACAGGTTTAATTCCAGGCACGCAGGCCCCAGCACAGCACACATTTAACATGGGCAGCCCACATAAGAATAAATAAACAAGCATAGGCATCAAACAACATGTGATCCAATTAAAAGAAAATAAATTTTGAAAACCCCATTGGCATCAATTTTAATTTTCTTATGTGCCCTACAACCTTACAATGGTCCATTGATAGGGATCCACTCATTCATCTAGTCAGATCCTCTGCCCCTTGCATGCACCAAGTCCTAACTGACTCGAGTTGACCTAATGGTCAACCATGCATGCGCCAAGGGCTGAACAACCCTCATGAGGTCTGGCAAGCGGGTGTGATCCCGGGCCTAACTCATGTGTGTTCAATGGTTGTCTCAACCAGACCTCGCTACACGCCTAAGATGCAATCGACCTATAGCCACCTCGTGCTTGCGCACAGGTGCCATCTGGTCGATCCATCTCGGCTGTCAGATGGTCTGATCAGACTATTGGATCTAACCTAGAGGTGACTTCAACCCCATCAACCCATCTAAGGGTTTATAGTAGGCGCCACTTAGATCTAGTCATAGGCGCGCATGTTAGGTTTTTGATAAAATAACATGAACTAAGCGCCAACACAAGACATGCGACAAGATGAACAAACAACATGCGCCAACATAAGGTAAACATCTTACTTTCGCATGAAGAAATAACATGTAAGTTTCGCATGTCAACAAGATCTAAGCATACATGTAAATGCGCAACCAAGGATCACAAAATATACCAAGCAATCATATTACATGCTTGAACCGCATGCTTTGATACCAATTGAAGAGTCCCCTTCAAGGGGGAGCGCAAGCAGATGAAACCCCTTTCAAGAGGGGGGGCGAAAAACCCTTAAGGGTGGCGCATAAAAATTGCAAGCGGAAGCAAGGGTTTTTCATGGATCTTAGCAAGATAATATGATCAACTTGATGAAGTTTAGATCCATACCAAAGCCATGAGGAAGATGGCGACTTGGAAGAGAAAGATCGAAAGGGATCTTCTCCCTAGTTGACGCACACAAGATGATGTGCTTGCTCCTTGGAGATCCTTGTGCTAGCAAGGTCCTTCAAGGGTCCCTCTCGTATGGTAAGGAAATGAGAGATGATGTCTAGGCTTTCCGAACCTCCACCAAGACCTCGCCTTCTCCACGCCAAAGTCTCGTCAAGCAAGAGCAAGGAGACGAGAGTTGAATGGAGCGTTCAAGTCATTTGGCGTTCAAGGGAACATGCGCTAAATGACTTTCCAAAATTGGAAAATCCATTAAGCCATGCGTTCATGATCACTAAATCGATCAAAACGCCAAAACAATGAACCATACGTTCAAGCTCTTGAACCGGTTCAAAGTAAATGTGTTCGGTCCAAAGGCCAAACCAAGCCAGCCCAAGCCAATCGGTCTAGATCAACTAAACCCTAAGGTTTCCAATCTAACCGTTCATCTCATGATGCTCTTGATCTCACCGATCTAGCATCATCTCTCTCGATCGAAGCTTACCGATCTCAAGCCCTAATCAATCAAACATGATCAGACCAGATCTCACTTACAATCAGAGATTAAATCCCTTTAAACTGAACCCAAACAATTCAGTCCACACGATCTGACTCAAGTAAGCCATATCATCAAATTGTGCGACCCTAAGGGTTTCCTTTAAATGTCGGTAACAATAACTTACATTATCACGATCAGTGAGGGGTATCTAGCAACACATCACTGTCTCCCGATATAAAGGAAAGAGTCTTCCAAGACTACACCCAAACCATAGCACAAGTGTGAATCCACTTCACAAGGCATACATGTATCCTTTGCCACTGGATGTTCTTATTGGACAAGCGTGTCAAGCTTCTGACTCCAATACGATGAGCATGATTAAATCAGATGAACATAGTCATCTAGGTATGGCCATACACTTTCTCAATCATCTCATATAAGGGGGGCCTTAGAACATCACACTCCTTAAACAAGGAGACGGCAATCCTTTATCTATCACTAGTGTCCTAACCTGACTCATGATCATTATCTAAGATAGTCTATAACCATTATATTTCAAATGATATTGAACTACCTCAAAACAATGACATTCATCATTTAGGAACACAAGTGATCTCAAGTCAAAGGACATGTGCCACTTGTAGCATACAAGGATTATTCACATTGTGACAAGCAATTGAATATCCTAGTAGGGTCTGTCCAGTACATCCAATGTACCCATGAGTCTACATCTTATTCCATGCTCGAAGCATCCTATAAGATTAGAATACATATTAGTCTCAATCATATCAAGGCTGTCTCATGTTCACCAAGATATATCGACTAAGGACATTTAGCATGTCAGCCTAGCTGAACAGCTTTGAGACATTATTCAGTAGTACACTTATTACAGCAGACAAGGTAACAACCTGAATAATAACCATGCCTTTATAAACACAAGAGTTTATTACATGATACTGATACAATCCCAAGGCCTCAAACATTAGCCTTAAGGGCATACCCCAACAGTTTCCTCCCAACACAAGGGAGTCCTACACCTTCTCCCATACAAAGCTTCATAAGGAGCCATCTGAATACTGGAGTGGAAACTATTATTATAAGTGAACTCTATCAAAGATAGATCCCGGTTCCACTCAGAACTCCAATCAACCACATAAGCTCTCAACAAGTCTTCTAGAGTCTGTATAGTACGCTCCGTCTGGCCATCAGACTGAGGATGGTATGCTGTACTAAAACTCAACTTAGTACCCAAACCCTCCTGTAAGCTCTTCTAAAATCTGGACAAAAACCGAGAGTCCCTATCAGACACAATATCAACAGGCACTCCATGTAGTCTGACTATCTCATCAATGTATAATCTAGCCAGCCTCTCTAAAGGATAAGTCATCTTGATCGGGAGAAAATGGGCTGATTTAGTGAGTCTATCAACGATCACCCAAATAGCATCATGACCCAACCTGGTTCTAGGCAAACCACACACAAAATCCATACTGATGCATTCCCACTTCCACTCAGGAATAGGAAGGGGCTGCAACAAACCACCAGGCTTCTGGTGTTCAGCCTTTACAGTCTGACAGGTTAAACACCTAGAGACAAAATCAAATACTTCTTTCTTCATACCCGGCCACCAAAAACTTTTCTTGAGGTCCTGATACATCTTAGTCACACCAGGATGTAGAGAATATTTGGAACTATGGCTGTCCTCCAATATTTCTTTCCTCAAGCTCGGTTCCTCAGGGACACATACCCTTCCACAAAACCGAAGAATACCATAATCAGACAAGCTAAAATCCTGAACTGCTCCATCAACCAAACTATCCCTGATCTGAACTAATCTCGGATCCACAGACTGCTGATCTCTGATCTTCTGCAACAAAGTAGACTGTACTCTGAGGAAAGCCACATATCCAGACTGAACTTTAGGAGAAACACTGATCCTGAGATCGCTGAACTCCTGCAGTAACCGCCACTCACTGACTCGTAAAGCAGCTACTGAAGTAACTGGATGTCTGCTCAGTGCATCCGCCACTACATTGGCCTTTCCAGCCTGATACTGAATAGAGAAGTCATAGTCTTTGATCAACTCCATCCATCTTCTCTGTCTCATGTTCAACTCCTTCTGAGTGAAGATATACTTGAGACTCTGGTGATCAATGAACAGATCGAACTCCTGACCCAGTAAATAGTGGCGCCATATCTTCAAAGCAAAGACTACGGCCGCCAACTCTAAATCATGAGTAGGGTAGTTTAATTCATACTCCTTCAGTTGTCTCGAAGCATAGGCTACTACAGAACCCTTCTGCATCAAGACACAACCCAACCCTTTGCCTGAAGCATCCGTATAAACAGTAAACCTTTCCCCATCACTAGGAATAATGAGGATCGGTGTACTAGTCAACCTCCTCTTCAGCTCTTGAAAGCTCTCTTCACACTTGTCATCCCAAATAAACTTGGCCTCCTTTCTGGTCAATTTAGTTAAAGGACCCGCCAGCTTGGAAAATCCCTCAACAAACCTCCGGTAGTAACCTGCTAAACCCAAGAAACTTCTGATCTCAGTAGCGCTAGTCGGTCTTCCCCAATTAAGAATGGCTTGCACTTTAACTGGATCCACCGACACCCCTTGACCAGAAATCACATGCCCAAGGAAACTAATCTTCTCTAGCCAGAACTCACACTTACTAGCCTTGGCATAAAATCGGTTCTTCCTCAGAACCTCCAGCACTCTGCACAAGTCACTGACATGATCTGAAGTAGTCCGTGAGTATACCAAAATATCGTCTATAAAGACTACCACACAAGAGTCAAGCAATTCATGGAATACCCTGTTCATCAAATCCATGAAGACAGCAGGTGCATTCGTCAGTCCAAAAGGCATAACTAAAAATTCAAAATGCCCATACCTGGTCCTAAAAGCAGTCTTAAATATATCCTCATCCTTGACTCTAAGCTGATAATACCCTGATCTCAAATCAATCTTAGAGAACACTGTAGCTCCCTGTAATTGATCAAACAGATCATCAATTCTGGGAAGAGGATACTTATTCTTGATAGTCACTTGGTTCAGTTGCCTGTAGTCTATACACATCCTCAGGGTTCCATCTTTCTTCTTTACAAACAGCACTGGCGCTCCCCAGGGAGAAGCACTAGGCCGAATGTACCCTTTCTCTAGCAATTCCTCCAGTTGTTTCTTAAGCTCAGCCAGCTCTGAGGTAGTGTAACATCCCGTTATCTTAACCCCAAACAAGCAACAGAAATCATGAAAGAAACAGGATGTTTCATATAAGATCGATTCATATGCTAGGTAAAAACCGAGTTCAAGAAAACACGATCTGAAAATTTTGAAATTCCATACATATAAATATCCACAAAACACAAATCTCATAAATCACATAAGGGTACCTGCCACCACGCAATCCTTGCACTAGACATATGCAAGGCAACAGTTATATCAAATCCGATGGCATAAATACAATTCGATTCGAAATTCAAAGCAAAGCCACAAAGTCGATTTTATAAACTCATACCAAACACCGAAACCAGGCTGAGGCCCGCGGTGACACAAAAATCAAACTCATTTAACTGCCACAATCTGGCAACACAAATTTCACATAGTTCACGTGGTTCACACAAATTCACATAGTTCACATCATTCATATAGTTCGTATAACTCATATAGTTCAGCCACAACCGGCCTCATATTTAAGCACAAAAGTTCTTAAATATAATCACAGCAAACTAGCATAATGTCCACGCCAATGCTAACTCAAGAAATGCGCCCCTGCTCTATGCCTGAAAATAGTGAGGGGTGAGCTACACAGCCCAGTGAGTGGATAGTCTAAATCGACCATCCATAACATACATTCAAAAATATAGGCAGATTATTTTAAAAATCTTTAACAGAACATTATGTCAATATACAACAAGATTAAATACAGAAGTCATATAAACAGCCAGATGTACACACCAACATATAACAAACTCAGGTTCTAAACAAACTCAGGTTCTAGAGTTATACTCTAAACCAACTAATGAAAGTACCCCTTAAACTAAGGGGGGTCCCCTTCTAGGGGGAGCGAAAACCCTAGGCAGTGGCGCATAAAATTTTTGGGCAGCGGATTAGGGTTTCAAGAATCGGTTCATGTGATATGATCAACCAAATGGAAACGATTGCATGTAAGAGATAAAACTCATACCATAGCCATTTCGAATGGCGCCTAGGAAGCAAAGATCAAAGCAGATCTTCTCCAGAGGTGACGCACACAGTTGATGTCGCCTACTCCTCTTTGCGATCCTTGTGCTAGCAAGATCCAAAGAAGTCTTTGATCGAAAATGAGAAAGGGATGAAGAGATCTTTTCTTTGCTGATTTCTCCTCCAAATCCAAGGCGTCGTCACCCACGGAAAAAAACAAGAGGAATGCGTTCAAGTGGCGAGAATAGAGAGAGCACTCTCTTTCGAACGTGAGTGTCTCCAAGTGGAGATCATGGTTGCTAAAAATAGCACCACTAACCGCCCAACATGTTCACGCCAAGTGAACTTGTCGCCAATGCTTGAACCATTTTGGTTTAATTTAATTTTGGTTCAATTACCAAATAAACCAAACGACATGGCCTAGATCATATTAAAACCCTAAGGTTCCATATCTAGCCGTTGATCTCTATGATGCTCCTGATCTGACCGATCTAGCATCTCTTCTCTCGATCGAAGCTTACCGATCTCAAGCCCTAATCAATCAAACATGATCAGACCAGATCTCACTCACAATCAGAGATTAAATCCCTTTAAACTGAACCCGAAACAATTCAGTCCACACGATCTGACTTAAGTAAGCCATATCATCAATTGTGCGACCCTGAGGGTTTCCTTAAAACATCGGTAACGATAATTTACATTATCACAACCAGTGAGGGGTATCTAGCAACACATCACTGTCTCCCGATATCAAGGAAAGAGTCTTCCAAGACTTCACCCAAAAACAGCACAAGTGTGAATCAATTCACAAAGCATACATATTTCCTTTGCCACTGGATGTTCTTATTGGACAAGCCTGTCAAGCTCGTAACTCCAATATGATGAGCATGATTAGAACAGATGAGCACTGTCACCTGGGTATGGCCATACACTCTCTCAATCATCTCATCCAGGGGGCCCCTTTAGAACATCACACTCCTTAAACAAGGAGACGGCAATCCTATGTCTATCACTAGTGCTCTAACCTGATTCAAGCTCACCATCCAAGATAGTCTATAATCATTATGTTTCAAATGATATTGAACTACCTCAAAACAATGACAATCATCATTTAGAAAACACAAGTGATCTCAAGTCAGAGGAAATGTGCCACTTGTCTTAATCAAGGAATATTCACATTGTGACAAACAATTGAACATCCTAGTAGGGTCTGTCCAGTACATCCCATGTACCCATGAGTCTACATCTTATTCCATGCTCGAAGCATCCTATAAGATTAGAACACATATTAGTCTTAACCATATCGAGGCTGTCTCATGTTTACCAAGATATATCGACTAAGGACATAATAGCATGTCAGCCCAGCTGAACAGCTTTGAGACATTATTCAGAAGAACATATATTGCAGCAGACAATGTAGCTAACTGAATAACAACCATGCCTTTATAAACACATAGAGTTTATTACATGATACTTGTTACATTCCCATAGGCCTCAAACATTAGCCTTAAGGGCATACCCCAACAATCTCCCACTTGCACTTAATCTAATGGTTGAGAAATCTCAAACCCATATTATTACAGTGCTTCTCATGCTTCTGCTGCGCCAGAGGCTTGGTAAGCGGGTCTGCCAGATTGTCATCTGTATGAACCTTGCATACTTTGATCTCGCCACGATCTATGATCTCCCTGATCAAATGAAACCGTCTCTGTATGTGCTTGGACTTCTGGTGCGACCGTGGTTCCTTTGCCTGTGCGATTGCTCCAGTGTTATCACAGAAGATAACCAAAGGATCTGCACACGAAGGAACGACACCAAGTTCTCTCACGAACTTACGAATCCACACTGCCTCCTTGGATGCTTCCGAGGCTGCAACATACTCGGCTTCTGTTGTGGAATCAGCAACAGTTGACTGTTTGAAACTTTTCCACACCACTGCACCTCCATTCAAGCTAAAAACATAGCCTGATTGCGATCGGAAATCATCCTGGTCAGACTGGAACGAAGCGTCAGTATATCCTTCAATACTGAGTTCTTCCTGACCACCATATATCAAGAACATATCTTTGGTCCTCCGCAGATATTTTAAAATGTTCTTGACTGCAATCCAGTGCGCCATACCTGGATTACTCTGGTAACGACTGGTTACGCTTAACCCGTAAGCAACGTCTGGGCGAGTACACAACATCGCATACATTATAGAACCAATAGCCGAAGCATAAGGCGTATTGTTCATTTCATCTTTCTCAGTCTGTGTTTGTGGACACTGACTCTTAGAAAGATTCAGACCATGTCTGACTGGAAGATATCCTCGCTTAGAATTCTCTAAGTGAAATCTCTCCAGGACCTTATCGATGTAAGTACTCTGGCACAGCCCGAGAAGCCTCTTAGATCTATCCCTGTAGATCTTCACACCTAACACATAGGCTGCTTCTCCTAGATCTTTCATCTGGAAACATTTCCTCAGCCATGCCTTAACAGCATGCATTTCAGGAATGTCGTTTCCAATGATCAAGATATCATCGACGTAGAGGACTAGGAAAGTAATCACGCTCCCACTAAACCTCTTATATACACACGGGTCATCCTCGTTCTTGATGAAACCAAATTCAGTAACTGATTCATCAAAACGAATATTCCAGCTTCTTGATGCTTGTTTAAGTCCATAAATGGACTTCTTTAACTTGCATATTTTATGACGATCTGCTGGATTAGTGAAACCTTCTGGTTGTGTCATATACACATCCTCATCCAGATTTCCATTAAGGAAAGCTGTTTTCACATCCATCTGCCAAATCTCATAATCATAATATGCAGCTATCGCGAAAAGAATCCGAATAGACTTAAACATGGCTACAGGTGAGAAAGTTTCATCATAATCTATCCCGTAGATTTGTTTGAAACCTTTCGCAACTAGCCTGCCTTTATAGGTAACTACGTTACCATCCATGTCAATCTTCTTCTTGAAGATCCATTTACAGCCTATAGGGATAACTCCCGGAGGCGGATCAACCAAATCCCAGACTTGGTTATCTGACATGGAGTCCATCTCGGCGCGCATAGCCTCAAGCCATCTCGCTGACTCTGGTCCACTGACCGCATCCGCATAAGTAAGGGGTTCATCATTGTCAATGATGTAGACTCCGTCATAGCGCTCAGGCTGTCGACGAATCCTACCCGATCTTCGCGGTTCCCGTGATGTCTGAGCCTCAGGTTGTTCAATAACCTGTTCTACCGGCTCAGGCTCATCCAACTGTGCTTGATCACTTTGTCCTTCTTCTGGATTCTCATCCAGCTTTATTTCTCTCCCACTGGCCTCTTGCAGAAGAAACTCCATCTCAAGAAATATGGCCGTCCGAGCAACAAAAACCTTGTTCTCATTGGGATCGAAGAAATAATAACCCTTAGTTTCCTTAGGGTAACCGACAAAGATACATTTGTCAGATCTGCTCTCTAGTTTCCCAGAGGCGAGCTTTTTAACATAAGCCTCGCAACCCCAGATCCTGATAAATGTCAAGCTCGGCTGTTTCCCATACCATAACTCATATGGCGTCTTTGAAACTGCCTTGGATGGCACTCGGTTTAGTACCTTTGCAGCTGTTTCCAGCGCAAAACCCCAAAAGGAGTATGGAAGAGTAGCCTGACTCATCATAGAACGAACCATATCAAGTAACGTTCTATTTCTCCTCTCGGACACACCATTCCATTGCGGTGTTCCTGGTGGAGTGAGCTGTGAGATAATCCCACACTCCTTTAGATAGTCAGTAAATGCATGACTTAGGTATTCACCACCTCGATCTGAGCGAAGTGCCTTGATATTACGGCCTAGCTGATTTTGTACTTCATTCTTGAACTCTTTGAACTTGTCAAAAGATTCACTCTTATGTCTCATCAGATAGACATACCCATATCTACTGAAATCATCAGTAAATGTAATGAAGTACTGATAGCCACCTCTGGCATGTTTACTAAATGGCCCACACACATCACTGTGTATGAGGTCAAGTAAACCTGAAGCCCTTTGACCTTTATTAGGAAAAGGTGACTTCGTCATTTTACCCATCAAACAAGCTTTGCATGTATCAATCTCCTTATAGGAGAATGATCCCAGCAGTCCATGATCATGCAACCGCTTAATGCATTTCTCGTTAATATGGCCTAAACGACTATGCCATAGCAAGGTGCTGTCATCAGCATACTTGGCTTTCTTAATATCAACATTCTGTATAGAACTTTCCATGTCCAACATGAATAACCCATTATTAATTGAACCAGTTGCATAAACAATATTATCATATGACAAAACACACTTTGAAATATTGCATTCAAAGGAAAACCCCTTCCTGACAAGAGCAGGAATGGAGATAATATTTTTAGTTATACTGGGAACAAAATAACAACTGTTTAGTTCCAATACAATTCCAGATGGTAAAGTAATGAAGTAGTCTCCTACAGCAACAGCAGCAACCCGTGCCCCGTTTCCAACGCGTAGGTCCACCTCATGCTGTCCCACCTGCCTTCTTCTCTTGAGTTCCTGCACATTTGAACAAATGTGAACTCCACATGCAGTGTCCAACACCCATGATACAGAAGAAGAATACATGACCTCAGTCACGAATATACCTGAGCCAGAAGCAAAGCTTCCCCTCTTATCTCCTTGGAGCGCTTTACAGTCCTTTTTCCAGTGACCCAGCTGGCCACAGTGGAAACACCTGTATTCCTTAGACCGCTTCACCTTCTGCTTCAGAGCCTTGCTGTAATTCTTGACCGGGGCCTTGCCCTTCTTCCCCTTCTTCTTGTTCCTGGAAGGAACCATCAAGACAGAGGTTGAAGGCTTACCCTTCAGAGTTTCCTCAGTGGTCAAGAGCATATTCAGCAGCTCTGCCGGAGTACAATCGATTTTGTTCATATTAAAATTAATAATGAACGCGTCGAATGATGGCGGGAGAGACTGCAGAATAATGTCCACAGCAAGCTCCTGGTTGATGGTATGCCCCAGTTTCTCTAGAGCCTCCTTGTGCCCAATCATCTTGAGCACGTGAGCTCCCACTGGGCTCCCTTCAGCCAGTTTGCTCTGAAAGAAGAGCTTCGTCAAATTATAGCGTTCAGTCCTCGCCTGTGCAGCATACAACATCTTGAGGTTTGTAATCATGTCTCTAGCCGACATGTCCTCATGCTGACGCTGCAGCGGTGGCGTCATAGACGCTAACATCAGGCAAGCGACATCAATGCTATCATTGACGTGCTTTTCATAGGCTTCCCGAACCGCCCTTGCGGCGTTCGGAGCGGGCTGCGGCGGTATCGCCGTCTCGAGGACATACAGTTTCCTCTCTGCCTTAAGAACGATCTTAAGGTGTCCAAACCAGTCAGAGAAGTTCGGCCCAGCAAACTTCTCTCTTTCCAGTAGGGATCGCACATTGAAGTTCATGGTGTTCGTTGCTGCAGGTATCTACAACAATGCAAGAACAGCAAGGTCAGTATCAATGTATAAGAATCAATCAGGACTTAAGAAAGATTCTTTTTCTCACTATTTTATCAGGCGTGAAAAATCCAGCAAAACAGCCCGAAAGAGTAGAACTCTTTTAGTGAGATGGGATCCAGATTTCATACTTGGTCTCCGCGTCCCGCTCAGGCGAGATAAGATGCACAGAGAGTACAAGCACTAGTTTCTGGTAGGCAGTCCCTGCCGATCGCCAACCCGTGCGATTCCCCTTCATCTGGGCAGTCCAGCAGACTGTGCCAACTGAGTTGGTACAACACAATCTCTGACCCCACAGATGGCTGCCTCCATGTGCTACCATATGCGCCACATATGTAGCCTACACGGTCAAGCTGACCCGACCTACTCCCTGGACCACCATGTGCTATGCTGAGCAACGAGAAGGGATAAATCCCTGCTCTGTAACACACAGGTGTAATCCCGCACCGTCTGAAGATAGATGGACGTGCCCACTGAGTGGGTACAACACGGCTCCAACGATAATCAGAACAGTGAGGTTTCGCGTCAGAAGGCTTACGAGCTTGATATTTAATCGTTGGATTTTAACGGTCTTTTATCTTCTTGCCTATCATTCAATTCCTATGGTGATAGCAGAAGATAAATTTACTCATGCAATTCTAATATAAAGCAATAAAAGAAAGCATGTGTCTTTTGTGGTAAAAGCCCATAGCCCTAGTGAGACCTTAACCTAACTTAAGTCTACACTTGCTCTTTATGGGTCTTTAGCTGCTCATCTGGCCCAACCCAGGGCCCAAGCGCCAACTGCAGCTCTGGTGCGCCCACCAGGAATTTGCGCCTGGTCCTAGGGTCGAACCCTAGACCTCCCACCTGGTCCAGCCACTGCTGCATGCGCTTCTGCCAAGTGTGCATAGTGCTCTTGTCTAATTAAATTACAAATTTAACTATCTAGACAAGAGTGACACGCAGGTCACTTTCACATTATAAATTAATTAAAATTGTGATACGCAGATCACATAAAGAAAATTAATTTACAACATATAATCCAGGCACGCAGGCCCCAGCACAGCACACATTAAAAACGGGCAGCCCACATAAGACTAAATAAACAAGCAGATGCAACAACCATCATGTGATCCAGTCAGGAAAAATAAATTTTTTAAAAAAAACCCCTTGGGATCGATTTTTTTTTTTTTTTTTAATTTTTCCTTATTTGCCCCACAACCTTACAATGGTCCATTACTAGGGATCCACTCATCCAACCTAGTCAGATCCTCTGCCCTAGCATGCACCAAGTCCTAACTGACTTGAGTCGACCAAAAGGTCAACCATGCATGCACCAAGGCTGAACGACCACACTGAGGTCTGGCAAGCGGGCGTGACCCCGGGCCTAACTCAGGTGCGTTCATCAGTTGTCTCAATCAGACATCGCTACACACCTGTCTGCAGTCGACCTATAGCCACCACAGGCATGCGCCAAGGTGCTAACTGGTCGACCCATTCAGGCTGTCAGATAGTCTGATCAGACATGTTTGGATCTAACCTAGGGGGTGACTTCAACCCTAATAACCCATCTAAGGGTTTAATGTAGGAGCATTAGATCTAAGGTGAAACGCGCATGTGATCAAGGTTTTAGAAAAACTTACAAAAACATGCGCCAACAACAACATGCGCAATGGAGAAAATAACATCTATACAAATCATGAATTTTCGCCAACTTAGATAATCGCATGTAACCTATAGATCTATTATAATGCGCATACATGGATCATATGACATATCATGGCAATCATAAACAAGCATGAAACATCAGGCTCTGATACCAATTGAAAGTACCCCTTAAACTAAGGGGGGTCCCCTTCTAGGGGGAGCGAAAACCCTAGGCAGTGGCGCATAAAATTTTTGGGCAGCGGATTAGGGTTTCAAGAATCGGTTCATGTGATATGATCAACCAAATGGAAACGATTGCATGTAAGAGATAAAACTCATACCATAGCCATTTCGAATGGCGCCTAGGAAGCAAAGATCAAAGCAGATCTTCTCCAGAGGTGACGCACACAGTTGATGTCGCCTACTCCTCTTTGCGATCCTTGTGCTAGCAAGATCCAAAGAAGTCTTTGATCGAAAATGAGAAAGGGATGAAGAGATCTTTTCTTTGCCGATTTCTCCTCCAAATCCAAGGCGTCGTCACCCACGGAAAAAAACAAGAGGAATGCGTTCAAGTGGCGAGAATAGAGAGAGCACTCTCTTTCGAACGTGAGTGTCTCCAAGTGGAGATCATGGTTGCTAAAAATAGCACCACTAACCGCCCAACATGTTCACGCCAAGTGAACTTGTCGCCAATGCTTGAACCATTTTGGTTTAATTTAATTTTGGTTCAATTACCAAATAAACCAAACGACATGGCCTAGATCATATTAAAACCCTAAGGTTCCAGATCTAGCCGTTGATCTCTATGATGCTCCTGATCTGACCGATCTAGCATCTCTTCTCTCGATCGAAGCTTACCGATCTCAAGCCCTAATCAATCAAACATGATCAGACCAGATCTCACTCACAATCAGAGATTAAATCCCTTTAAACTGAACCCGAAACAATTCAGTCCACACGATCTGACTTAAGTAAGCCATATCATCAATTGTGCGACCCTGAGGGTTTCCTTAAAACATCGGTAACGATAATTTACATTATCACAACCAGTGAGGGGTATCTAGCAACACATCACTGTCTCCCGATATCAAGGAAAGAGTCTTCCAAGACTTCACCCAAAAACAGCACAAGTGTGAATCAATTCACAAAGCATACATATTTCCTTTGCCACTGGATGTTCTTATTGGACAAGCCTGTCAAGCTCGTAACTCCAATATGATGAGCATGATTAGAACAGATGAGCACTGTCACCTGGGTATGGCCATACACTCTCTCAATCATCTCATCCAGGGGGCCCCTTTAGAACATCACACTCCTTAAACAAGGAGACGGCAATCCTATGTCTATCACTAGTGCTCTAACCTGATTCAAGCTCACCATCCAAGATAGTCTATAATCATTATGTTTCAAATGATATTGAACTACCTCAAAACAATGACAATCATCATTTAGAAAACACAAGTGATCTCAAGTCAGAGGAAATGTGCCACTTGTCTTAATCAAGGAATATTCACATTGTGACAAACAATTGAACATCCTAGTAGGGTCTGTCCAGTACATCCCATGTACCCATGAGTCTACATCTTATTCCATGCTCGAAGCATCCTATAAGATTAGAACACATATTAGTCTTAACCATATCGAGGCTGTCTCATGTTTACCAAGATATATCGACTAAGGACATAATAGCATGTCAGCCCAGCTGAACAGCTTTGAGACATTATTCAGAAGAACATATATTGCAGCAGACAATGTAGCTAACTGAATAACAACCATGCCTTTATAAACACATAGAGTTTATTACATGATACTTGTTACATTCCCATAGGCCTCAAACATTAGCCTTAAGGGCATACCCCAACAACTAAACACACCAATACTTAGTTAACCTAGTTGTCCAGCATATTCAGTAGTGACCAATATGGTCTAACCCGGCTTTGGCCTAAGCACTGGGAGCGGCAAAATCTCGTGCAACACATAAACATGGACAGTGAGTAGAATCAAGAGGTGGCCCCCGCCAGGTCACGACGTGGCACTTTGCTCTAAAACACCCCATAAACACATCGATGGATTGTGTGTAGATTCAAGAGGTGGCCCCCGCCGGGTCACGACGTGGCACTTTGCTCTACGACACCCCATATCACAAAAAGTGAGTGATGACATCAAGAGGTGGCCCCTGTCCGACCAAGACATGGCACTTTGCGTCAAAACCCGTTCTCCCAAAAGGTTCCTACTGGACAACAGACACATCTTATATCATATATCTCAAAGGTGGACTCCTAAGTGTCAACTAGACTCTAGGATAGTCATCACAATAATCACATCGGGCATGCTGAACAACAACCCCCATCACAATAATCATAACAGGCAGGCTGAACATCAACCTCCTTCACATATCACAATACAGGGCTGAAAATTCAAACCCTTAACATATCACATATTGACCATCCCCTTGAGTACACAGCTGCACTTAGCCTTAGTCCTAACCAACACATGATCACAACAGATAATATTCGAAAATCCCATATCAACATAATTTTCGAAATTCACATAACCACATAATATTCACAAATTCAAAGATCACTTAACATTCCAAAAATCATAAATCACATAATATTTAAAAATCACATAACATAGTGTAATCCTTAAGTTTCAGGCTGGTCAGTTCAGTGTAACCTTGTTATGTTATCACCCAATGTTCTCAAACATGAATACATGGTCTTAGATAAATAAACATGAGTTTTACAATATTATAAGCATTTATCAAGTATCCATAAAATCAATATAAAATTTAAACATAAACTTAAAGCATGTATTCATCAAATTGCTTTACAATTCACACATGTAACCCACGGTTAACATAACATATTATCTACTAAATTTTAAACCTTAGTTAACATGAATTTCATACTCAAGATCAATGATTTAATGCTTCCTAAACTCCATATAATAAATACCCTAATTTCGGTTTTTCATGGAGGCATACCCTAAATTCGGTTTTCATGAAAATACCCTAAACTATGTTTTCATGGAGAAATATCAAGATTCAATTCACATGTAAACATGTTAACTACAAATATCAATATTAATATCAAGTTTCGGTTTTCATAAATAAATAGCTAAAATTCGGTTTTTAGCATGGTAAATCTTTCCAATCAATCTAACGCATCAATTAATACAACCAAATTGCTAGAAATCGAAAAGACACACCACTCACCTCTTAACCGTGAACACTAAGGTGAAAAACTCTCCAAAAATTTCGTCTAAGGCTTGAAGTTTCACCAAGAATCGCCGCCAATGGAAGGAAACACCTCCAACACCAAAGACTCCGGCCAAGAGAGAAGGAAGATGAAGAAGAAGATCGCCCAAGGCTTCAAGAATCGCCAACTCTTCAAGCCGTCGCCCAAAGTTTTCCTCCAAGCCAAACAAAATGCAAAAACCTCTACCCTAGCCGAAAATTACCACTTAAACTTTGGGTTTTTAAATTTTAAACCCATTAACCAATTAATTCCAAAAGGATTTAATCCATTTAACTAAAAATTTCGAATTTTAAAACCCAATTAGCGCCAACCCAATAACTCATGGTTAACTAATTAATTTAACCATTAACTAACCATTCACTTAAAGAAAATCCAATAAGGATTTAATTGACATCCAATAAGGATTAACGTCCAATAACTCCAATTAATTAACAATTAAATAACTTAAATTAACAAGCAGTAAACTCTAATTAATTAACTGAAAATTGGTATCCAATAAGCTAGTTAATTAATTAACATTAACATCCAAAAATCTCTAATTTAATTAACTATAATTCAACAACCAAAATCTCTAATTAATTTATCATAAATTAACAATCAATACACAGGAATAATAACACAGTCAATAATTTTATTTAAATCAAAATAATGCTTACCAGGACTTAAGATCCTTGGATCTTACATCCCTCCCTCCTTATAAAGCTTTAGTCCTCTAAAGCTCAGCATCCATATCATCAAAGAGATAAGCATAAAACTTCCTCATATCCGCTTCAGTCTCCCATGTCGCCTCCTCAACTGACTGATTTCCCTAGATAACCTTTACCAAAGGTATAGTCTTGTTCCTCAGAACTTTATCCTTTCTATCCACAATCCGAAGAGGTCTTTCCTCAAATGTCAAGTCACTCTGAATCTGAAGAGGTTCCAACTCCAACACATGAGATGGATCAGGATGATATTTCCTCAAAACAGAAACATGGAACACATTATGCACATGATCCATAGCAGGAGGTAAAGCTAATCTGTAAGCCACTGGACCAATTCTCTCAATAATGTCAAAAGGGCCTACAAACCTAGGGCTCAACTTGCCCTTTCTGCCAAACCTCATAACACCCTTAGTAGGTGACACCTTTAAGAAAACATGATCCCCTACCATAAACTCCAAGGAACGACGATGGTCATCAGCATAACTCTTCTGTCTGTCCCGAGCAATCTTCAATTTATCCTGAATCTCTCTGACCTTATCAGTAGTCTCCTGTACTGCATCAGATCTCAAAATCATTCTGTCAACAGTTTCCTCCCAACACAAGGGAGTCCTACACCTTCTTCCATACAAAGCCTCATAAGGAGCCATCTGAATACTGGAGTGGAAACTATTATTATAAGTGAACTCTATCAAAGATAGATCCCGATTCCACTCAGAACTCCAATCAACCACATAAGCTCTCAACAAGTCTTCTAGAGTCTGTATAGTACGCTCCGTCTGGCCATCAGACTGAGGATGGTATGTTGTACTAAAACTCAACTTAGTACCCAAACCCTCCTGTAAGCTCTTCCAAAATCTGGACAAAAATCGAGAGTCCCTATCAGACACAATATCAACAGGCACTCCATGCAGTCTGACTATCTCATCGATGTACAATCTAGCCAGCCTCTCTAAAGGATAAGTCATCTTAATCGGGAGAAAATGGGCTGATTTAGTGAGTCTATCAACGATCACCCAAATAGCATCATGACCCAATCTGGTTCTGGGCAAACCACACACAAAATCCATACTGATGCATTCCCACTTCCACTCAGGAATAGGAAGGGGCTGCAACAAACCACCAGGCTTCTGGTGTTCAGCCTTTACAGTCTGACAGGTTAAACACCTAGAGACAAAATCATGTACCTCTTTCTTCATGCCCGGCCACCAAAAACTCTTCTTGAGGTCCTGATACATCTTAGTCACACCAGGATGTAGAGAATATTTGGAGTTATGACTGTCCTCCAATATTTCTTTCCTCAAGCTCGGTTCCTCAGGGACACATACCCTTCCACGAAACCGAAGAATACCATCATCAGACAGGCTAAAATCCTGAACTGCTCCATCAACCAGACTATCCCTGATCTGAACTAATTTCGGATCCACAGACTGCTGATCTCTGATCTTCTGCAACAAAGCAGACTGTACTCTGAGAAAAGCCACATAACCCGACTGAACTCTAGGAGAAACACTGATCCTGAGATCGCTGAACTCCTGCAGTAACCGCCACTCACTGACTCGTAGTGCCGCTACTGAAGTAACTGGATGTCTGCTCAGCGCATCCGCCACTACATTGGCCTTTCCAGCCTGATACTGAATAGAGAAGTCATAGTCTTTGATCAACTCCATCCATCTTCTCTGTCTCATGTTCAACTCCTTCTGAGTGAAGATATACTTGAGACTCTGGTGATCAGTGAACAGATCAAACTCCTGGCCCAGCAAATAGTGACGCCATATCTTCAAAGCAAAGACTACGGCCGCCAACTCTAAATCATGAGTAGGGTAGTTCAATTCATACTCCTTCAGTTGTCTCGAAGCATAGGCTACCACAGAACCCTTCTGCATCAAGACACAACCCAACCCCTTGCCTGAAGCATCCGTATATACAGTAAACCTTTCCCCATCACTAGGAATAATGAGGATCGGTGTACTAGTCAACCTCCTCTTCAGCTCTTGAAAGCTCTCTTCACACTTGTCATCCCAAATAAACTTAGCCTCCTTTCTGGTCAATTTAGTTAAAGGACCCGCCAGCTTGGAAAATCCCTCAACAAACCTCCGGTAGTAACCTGCTAAACCCAGGAAACTTCTGATCTCAGTAGCGCTAGTCGGTCTTCCCCAATTGAGGATGGCTTGCACTTTAACTAGATCCACCGACACCCCTTGACCAGAAATCACATGCCCAAGGAAACTGATCTTCTCTAGCCAGAACTCACACTTACTAGCCTTGGCATATAATCGGTTCTTCCTCAGAACCTCCAGCACTCTGCGCAAGTCACTGACATGATCCGAAGTAGTCTGAGAGTACCAAGATATCGTCTATAAAAACTACCACACAAGAATCAAGCAATTCGTGAAACACCCTGTTCATCAAATCCATGAAAACGGCAGGTGCATTCGTCAGTCCAAAAGGCATAACTAAAAATTCAAAATACCCATACCTGGTCCTGAAAGCAGTCTTAAATATATCCTCATCCTTTACCCTAAGCTGATAATACCCTGATCTCAGATCAATCTTAGAGAACACTGTAGCTCCCTGTAATTGATCAAATAGATCATCAATTCTGGGAAGAGGATACTTATTCTTGATAGTCACTTGGTTAAGCTGCCTGTAGTCTATACACATCCTCAGGGTTTCATCTTTCTTCTTTACAAACAGCACTAGCGCTCCCCAGGGAGAAGCACTAGGCCGAATGTACCCTTTCTCTAGCAATTCCTCCAGTTGTTTCTTAAGCTCGGCCAACTCTGAAGTAGCCATACGGTAAGGAGCTCTGGAGATAGGTGCCGTACCTGGCGCCAACTCAATGCCAAACTCCACTTCTCTAATCGGTGGCAAGCCTGAAAATTCTTCAGAGAATACATCAGGAAATTCTTTCACCACCGCCATCTGAGTCAAATCAGAAGTAGAATCATCCTGCACCTTAACATGCGCAAGATAACCCTTGCACCCACTAGCAAGTAACTTCCTGGCCTGCAGGAAAGATATTACATGCGGTCCTTGGTCTGACACTAGACCTCTCACAAAAATCCGATTCCCATCTAGCAGATTTAAAGTGATTACTTTCTCAAAGCAATCCACAGAGGCATGATGTGAGGATAACCAATCCATACCTAGGATGACATCATAGTCTTGCAAGTCTAGGAGGATTAAATCCACTAGAAACTCATAACCCTCTACATGCACCACACAATCAGCACACACAGTGTCTGTAAACAATGACTTTCCTAAGGGAGTACTGACAGACACAACATAATTCATCACCTTAGGTAACACAGGTAAACATGCAGCAAACTTAACAGATACAAAAGACAAATTTGCACCAGGATCAAATAAAATGCGAGCTAACTGATCAAATACAAATAAGGTACCTTCCACAATGGATCGGGAAGCTCGTGTATCCTTCTCAGCCACAGCATAAACTCTAGTCTGGACTGTAGGCTTATCTGCGCCTCTAGGCTGTATCTCAGGCTCTTTGCAGTCCCTGACCATGTGCCCAGGTTTCTTACACCTGAAGCACACACCATTCCTCTTATAACAGTCTTTCACTAGATGTCCCTTGAGCCCACAATAATTGCAAGTCCAGTTCTCATTGTTACTGATCTTTGCCTCCCTGGCATCCCTGAACTGCTGCGGTGCATCCCTGGACTGCTGCGGTGCCTTGTAAGAGTAAGGCTTATACCTGCTCTTCTTGTAGTCCTTATGTTTAGGGTACTTCTTACCCTTGCCGCCACTGCCATACTGAGGAACCGCCGCCTCAGCTGCAGGAACCACTGTCACGGCAACATGAGAACTCCTCTCAGATATGTATCTCTCAATGGTGCGTGCTCGCCCAACAGTCTCCACATAGGTCTCCAAGTGCTGAGCACCAACCTGCTCTCTAATGTCCCATCTGAGACCTCAGAGAAACTTAGTAGCTCTCCTCTTTTCAATGTTTATCAGGTGAGGAGCATACTCTCCCAATTTCGTGAACTGTAATTCATACTGGTCCTGAAGGGAACCCCAGAATAAGGGGTAGAAACCCTAATGGTGGCGCAACAAAATTTTGCATGGGATATTAGGATTTCAAAGGATCTATATATGTCATATAACTAGCTTTCGAATATTTGAATAGATGAAGATAAACTCATACCATTGCCATCGGTTTGATGAAGCTTTGGAAGGAAAGACGCAAGCGAGCCTTCTCCTAAGTTTCACACACAAGATGATCAATGCGCCTACCCTTGGTGCTCCTTGTGCTAGCAAGGTTCCTTGGAGTCCTTGATCGAGTGAAAAGGGATGGAGATGTGTTTTTCTCTTTTGGCCAAAAACTTCCTCTATCTTCCAAGCGTCGCCACACACAACGAGTGTCGAGAGAGAGGTCGCTTGAGAGGCGAGAATAGCAAGAGCTATTCGAACGTGAGCGTTATCTCCAAGTGGAGATCGTGGTTACTAAAAATAGCCACACCACTCGCTCCAATGTTCACGCCAAGTGAACAAGTCGCCAAGCCTTGAACCATGCGCTCATTTCATGAGCCGGTTCACATTGGTTCGGTTTAAGAACCAATCAAGCCAATGATCTAGTCTAGATCTCAAATAAACCCTAAGGCTCCAGATCTGACCGTTAATCTCTTGATGCTTCTGATCTGCCCGATCTAGCAATCATTCTCTCGATCGAAGCTTACCGATCTCAAGCCCTAATCAATCAAACATGATCAGACTAGATCTCACTTACAATCAGAGATTAAATCCCTTTAAACTGAACCCAAACAATTCAGTCCACACGATCTGACTGAAGTAAGCCATATCATCAAATTGTGCGACCCTAAGGGTTTCCTTTAAATGTCGGTAACGATAATTCACATTATCACGATCAGTGAGGGGTATCTAGCAACACATCACTGTCTCCCGATATAAAGGAAAGAGTCTTCCAAGACTACACCCAAACCATAGCACAAGTGTGAATCAATTCACAAGGCATGCATATTTCCTTTGCCACTGGATGTTCTTATTGGACAAGCGTGTCAAGCTTGTAGCTCCAATATGATGAGCATGATTAGATCAGATGAACACTGTCACCTGGGTATGGCCATACTCTTTTCTCAATCATCTCATCCAGGGGGCCCCTTTAGAACATCACACTCCTTGAACAAGGAGACGGCAATCCTATGTCTATCACTAGTGCCCTAACCTGATTCAAGCTCACCATCCAAGATAGTCTATAATCATTATGTTTCAAATGATATTGAACTATCTCAAAACAATGACAATCATCATTTAGAAAACACAAGTGATCTCAAGTCAGAGGAAATGTGCCACTTGTCATATTCAAGGAATATTCACATTGTGACAAACAATTGAATAACCTAGTAGGGTCTGTCCAGCACATCCAATGTACCCATGAGTCTACATCTTATTCCATGCTCGAAGCATCCTATAAGATTAGAACACATATTAGTCTTAACCATATCAAGGCTGTCTCATGTTCACCAAGATATATCGACTAAGGACATAACAGCATGTCAGCCCAGCTGAACAGCTTTGAGACATTATTCAGAAGAACATATATTGCAGCAGACAATGTAAACAACTGAATAATAACCATGCCTTTATAAACATAACAGTTTATTACATGATACAGATATATTCCCACAGGCCTCAAACATTAGCCTTAAGGGCATACCCCAACAATCTCCCACTTGCACTTAATCTAATGGTTGAGAAATCTCAAACCCATATTATTACAGTGCTTCTCATGCTTCTGCTGCGCCAGAGGCTTGGTAAGCGGGTCTGCCAGATTGTCATCTGTATGAACCTTGCAGATTTTGATCTCGCCACGATCTATGATCTCCCTGATCAAATGAAACCGTCTCTGTATGTGCTTGGACTTCTGGTGCGACCGTGGTTCCTTTGCTTGTGCGATTGCTCCAGTGTTATCACAGAAGATAACCAAAGGATCTGCACTCGAAGGAACGACACCAAGTTCTCTCACGAACTTATGAATCCACACTGCCTCCTTGGATGCTTCCGAGGCTGCAACATACTCGGCTTCTGTTGTGGAATCAGCAACAGTTGACTGTTTGAAACTCTTCCACACCACTGCACCTCCATTCAAGCTAAAAACATAGCCTGATTGCGATCGGAAATCATCCTGGTCTGACTGGAACGAAGCGTCAGTATATCCCTCTATACTGAGTTCTACCTGACCACCATATATCAAGAACATATCTTTGGTTCTCCACAGATATTTTAAAATGTTCTTGACTGCAATCCAGTGCGCCATACCTGGATTACTTTGGAAACGACTGGTTACGCTTAACCCGTAAGCGACGTCTGGGCGAGTACACAACATCGCATACATTATGGATCCAATAGCCGAAGCATAAGGCGTATTGTCCATTTCATCTTTCTCAGTCTGTGTTTGTGGACACTGACTCTTCGAAAGATTCAGACCATGTCTGACTAGAAGATATCCTCGTTTAGAATTCTCTAAATGAAATCTCTCCAGGACTTTATCGATGTAAGTACTCTGGCACAGCCCGAGAAGCCTCTTCGATCTATCCCTGTAGATCTTCACACCTAACACATAGGCTGCTTCTCCTAGATCTTTCATTTAGAAACATTTCCTCAGCCATGCCTTCACAGCATGCATTTCAGGAATGTCATTTCCAATGATCAAGATATCATCGACGTAGAGGACTAGGAAAGTTATTACGCTCCCACTAAACCTCTTATATACACACGGGTCATCCTCGTTCTTGATGAAACCAAATTCACTGATTGATTCATCAAAACGAATATTCCAGCTTCTAGATGCTTGCTTAAGTCCATAAATAGACTTCTTTAACTTGCATATCTTATGACGATCTGATGGATTAGTGAAACCTTCTGGTTGTGTCATATACACATCCTCATCCAGATTTCCATTAAGGAAAGCTGTTTCCACATCCATCTGCCAGATCTCATAATCATAATATGCAGCTATCGCGAAAAGAATCCGAATAGACTTAAACATAGCTACAGGTGAGAAAGTTTCATCATAATCTATCCCGTAGATTTGTTTGAAACCTTTCGCAACTAGCCTGCCTTTATAGGTAACCACGTTACCATCCATGTCAATCTTCTTCTTGAAGATCCACTTACAGCCTATAGGGATAACTCCCGGAGGCGGATCAACCAAATCCCAAACTTGGTTATCTGACATGGAGTCCATCTCGGCGCGCATAGCTTCAAGCCATCTCGCTGACTCCGGTCCACTGACCGCATCCGCATAAGTGAGGGGTTCATCATGATCAATGATGTAGACTCCATCATAGCGCTCAGGCTGTCGACGAATCCTTCCCGATCTTCGCGGTTCCCGTGATATCTGAGCCTCAGGTTGTTCAATAACCTGATCTACTGGCTCAGGCTCATCCAACTGTGCTTGACTACTTTGTCCTTCCTCTGGATTCTCATCCAGCTTTATTTCTCTCCCACTGGCCTCTTGCAGAAGAAACTCCTTCTCAAGAAATATGGCCGTCCGAGCAACAAAAACCTTGTTCTCTTTGGGATCGTAGAAATAATAACCCTTAGTTTCCTTAGGGTAACCGACAAAGATACATTTGTCAGATCTGCTCTCTAGTTTCCCAGAGGCGAGCTTTTTGACATAAGCCTCGCAGCCCCAGATCCTGATAAATGTCAAGCTTGGCTGTTTCCCATACCATAACTCATATGGCGTCTTTGAAACTGCCTTGGATGGCACTCGGTTTAGTATCTTTGCAGCTGTTTCCAGTGCAAAACCCCAAAAGGAGTATGGAAGAGTAGCCTGACTCATCATAGAACGAACCATATCAAGTAACGTTCTATTTCTCCTCTCGGACACACCATTCCATTGCGGTGTTCCTGGCGGAGTGAGCGGTGAGATAATCCCACACTCCTTTAGATAGTCAGTAAACGCATGACTTAGGTATTCACCACCTCGATCTGAGCGAAGTGCCTTGATATTTCGGCCTAGCTGATTCTGTACTTCATTTTTGAACTCTTTGAACTTGTCAAAAGATTCACTCTTATGTCTCATCAGATAGACATACCCATACCTACTGAAATCATCAGTAAAGGTAATGAAGTACTGATAGCCACCTCTGGCATGTTTACTAAATGGCCCACACACATCACTGTGTATAAGGTCAAGTAAACCTGAAGCCCTTTGACCTTTGTGAGGAAAAGGTGACTTCGTCATTTTACCCATCAAACAAGCTTTGCATGTATCAATTTGCTGTATCGAACATTCCATGTCCAACATGTATAACCCATTGCTAATTGAACCAGTTGCATAAACAATATTATCAAAAGACAAAATACACTTTGAAATATTGCATTCAAAGGAAAATCCCTTCCTGACAAGAGCAGGAATGGAGATAATATTTTTAGTAATACTGGGAACAAAATAACAACTGTTTAGTTCCAATACAAGTCCAGATGGTAAAGAAATGAAGTAGTCTCCTACAGCAACAGCAGCAACCCGTGCCCCGTTTCCAACTCGTAGGTCCACCTCATGCTGTCCCACCTGCCTTCTTCTCTTGAGTTCCTGTACATTTGAACAAATGTGAACTCCACATGCAGTGTCCAACACCCATGATATAGAAGAAGAAAACATGACCTCAGTCACGAATATACCTGAGCCAGAAGCGAAGCTTCCCCTCTTATCTCCTTGGAGCGCTTTACAGTCTTTTTTCCAGTGACCCAGCTGGCCACAGTGGAAACACCTGTATTCCTTAGACCGCTTCACCTTCTGCTTCAGAGCCTTGCTGTAATTCTTGACAGGGGCCTTGCCCTTCTTCCCCTTCTTCTTGTTCCTGGAAGGAACCATTAAGACAGAGGTCGAAGGCTTTCCCTTCAGAGTCTCCTCAGTAGTGAGGAGCATATTCAGCAGCTCTGCCAGAGTACAATCGATTTTGTTCATATTAAAGTTAATAATGAACGCGTCGAATGAAGGCGGGAGAGACTGTAGAATAATATCCACAGCAAGCTCCTGGTTGATGGTATGTCCCAGTTTCTCTAGAGCCTCCTTGTGCCCAATCATCTTGAGCACGTGAGCTCCCACTGGGCTCCCTTCAGCCAGTTTGCTCTGAAAGAAGAGCTTCGTCAAATTGTAGCGCTCTGTCCTCGCCTGTGCAGCATACAGCATCTTGAGGTTTGCTATCATGTCTATAGCAGACATATCCTCATGCTGACGCTGCAGCGGTGGCGTCATAGACGCTAGCATCAGGCAAGCGACATCAATGCTATCATTGACGTGCTTTTCATAGGCTTCCCGAACCGCCCTTGCGGCGTTCGGAGCGGGCTGCGGCGGTATCGCCGTCTCGAGGACATACAGTTTCCTCTCTGCCTTAAGAACGATCTTAAGGTGTCCAAACCAGTCAGAGAAGTTCGGCCCACCAAACTTCTCCCTTTCCAGTAGGGATCGCACATTGAAGTTCATGGTGTTCGTTGCTGCAGGTATCTACAACAATGCAAGAACAGCAAGGTCAGTATCAATGTATAAGAATCAATCAGGACTTAAGAAAGATTCCTTTTCTCACTATTTTATCTGACTGAAAAATCCATTAAACAGTCCGAAAGAGTAGACACTCTTTTAGTGAGATGGGATCCGGATTTCATACTTGGTCTCCGCGTCCCGCTCAGGCGAGATAAGATACACAGAGAGTACAAGCACTAATCTCCGGTAGGCAGTCCCTGCCGATCGCCAACCCGTGCGATTCCCCTTCATCTGGGCAGTCCAGCAGACTGTGCCAACTGAGTTGGTACAACACAGTCTCTGACCCCACAGATGGCTGCCTCCATGTGCTACCATATGCGCCACATATGTAGCCTACACGGTCAAGCTGACCCGACCTACTCCCTGGACCACCATGTGCTATGCTGAGCAACGAGAAGGGATAAATCCCTACTCTGTAACACACAGGTGTAATCCCACACCGTCTGAAGATAGATGGACGTGCCCACTGAGTGGGTACAACACGGCTCCAACGATAATCAGAACAGTGAGGTTTCGCGTCAGAAGGCTTACGAGCTTGATATTTTAGCGTTGGATTTTAACGGTCTTTTATCTTCTTCACTATCATTCAATTCCTATGGTGATAGCAGAAGATAAATTAAAACATGCTGTTCTACTTATATAAGCAATAAAAGAAAGCATGGTTCTTATGTGGTAAAAGCCCATAGCCCTAGAAGACCTTAACCTAGTTTAAGTCTTCACTTGCTCTTCATGGGTCTTTTGCTGCTCATCTGGCCCATACCCGGGCCCAAGCGCCAATTGCAGCTCTGGTGCGCCCACCAGGAAAATGCGCCAGGTCCTAGGGTCGAACCCTAGACCTCCCACCTGGTCAAGCCACTGCTGCATGCGCCTCTGCCAAGTGTGCTCTGTGCTCTTGTCTAATTAAATTACAAATTTAACTATCTAGACAAGATTGACACGCAGGTCAATAACATTTTATAAATTAAAGCAATGTGATGCGCAGATCACAATAATTAATTTACAACAATTTTAAATCCCAGGCACGCAGGCCCCAGCACAGCACACAATTAATATGGGCAGCCCACATAAGACTAAATAGACAAACATATGCATCCAATCAGCAATCATGTGATCCATCATAAAAAATTAAAATTTTTCGAAAAACCCCATGGGATCAATTTTAATTTTTTCTTATTTGCCCTACAACCTTACAACGGTCCATTACTAGGGATCCACTCAACCAACCTAGTCAGATCCTCTGCCCTTGCATGCACCAAGTCCTAACTGACTTGAGTCGACCATAAGGTCAACCATGCATGCGCTAGGGCTGAACAACCACACTGAGGTCTGGCAAGCGGGTGTGACCCCGGGCCTAACTCAGGTGCGTTCATGGGTCGTCTCAATCAGACATCGCTACACGCCTGTCTGCAGTCGACCTGTAGCCACCTCAAGCTTGCGCCAAGGTGCTATCCAGTCGACCCATCAAGGCTGTCAGATAGTCTGATCAGACTGATTGGATCTGACCTAGGGGGTGATTTCAACCCTAATAACCCGTCTAAGGGTTTATAGCAGGGCCTTAGATCTAATGTTAAGCGCGCATGTGATATTTCCTTTTGAGAAAACTTAAGCTACAACATGCGCCAACATAGATGCGCAAAAAGAAAAGCATAAACTAGTTTCGCACATATAAGATCTAAGCATATATGGATTCACAATCAAAGCAATCATATGAACATATAACCCTGGCTCTGATACCAATTGAAGGGAACCCCAGAATAAGGGGTAGAAACCCTAATGGTGGCGCAACAAAATTTTGCATGGGATATTAGGATTTCAAAGGATCTATATATGTCATATAACTAGCTTTCGAATATTTGAATAGATGAAGATAAACTCATACCATTGCCATCGGTTTGATGAAGCTTTGGAAGGAAAGACGCAAGCGAGCCTTCTCCTAAGTTTCACACACAAGATGATCAATGCGCCTACCCTTGGTGCTCCTTGTGCTAGCAAGGTTCCTTGGAGTCCTTGATCGAGTGAAAAGGGATGGAGATGTGTTTTTCTCTTTTGGCCAAAAACTTCCTCTATCTTCCAAGCGTCGCCACACACAACGAGTGTCGAGAGAGAGGTCGCTTGAGAGGCGAGAATAGCAAGAGCTATTCGAACGTGAGCGTTATCTCCAAGTGGAGATCGTGGTTACTAAAAATAGCCACACCACTCGCTCCAATGTTCACGCCAAGTGAACAAGTCGCCAAGCCTTGAACCATGCGCTCATTTCATGAGCCGGTTCACATTGGTTCGGTTTAAGAACCAATCAAGCCAATGATCTAGTCTAGATCTCAAATAAACCCTAAGGCTCCAGATCTGACCGTTAATCTCTTGATGCTTCTGATCTGCCCGATCTAGCAATCATTCTCTCGATCAAAGCTTACCGATCTCAAGCCCTAATCAATCAAACATGATCAGACTAGATCTCACTTACAATCAGAGATTAAATCCCTTTAAACTGAACCCAAACAATTCAGTCCACACGATCTGACTGAAGTAAGCCATATCATCAAATTGTGCGACCCTAAGGGTTTCCTTTAAATGTCGGTAACGATAATTCACATTATCACGATCAGTGAGGGGTATCTAGCAACACATCACTGTCTCCCGATATAAAGGAAAGAGTCTTCCAAGACTACACCCAAACCATAGCACAAGTGTGAATCAATTCACAAGGCATGCATATTTCCTTTGCCACTGGATGTTCTTATTGGACAAGCGTGTCAAGCTTGTAGCTCCAATATGATGAGCATGATTAGATCAGATGAACACTGTCACCTGGGTATGGCCATACTCTTTTCTCAATCATCTCATCCAGGGGGCCCCTTTAGAACATCACACTCCTTGAACAAGGAGACGGCAATCCTATGTCTATCACTAGTGCCCTAACCTGATTCAAGCTCACCATCCAAGATAGTCTATAATCATTATGTTTCAAATGATATTGAACTATCTCAAAACAATGACAATCATCATTTAGAAAACACAAGTGATCTCAAGTCAGAGGAAATGTGCCACTTGTCATATTCAAGGAATATTCACATTGTGACAAACAATTGAATAACCTAGTAGGGTCTGTCCAGCACATCCAATGTACCCATGAGTCTACATCTTATTCCATGCTCGAAGCATCCTATAAGATTAGAACACATATTAGTCTTAACCATATCAAGGTTGTCTCATGTTCACCAAGATATATCGACTAAGGACATAACAGCATGTCAGCCCAGCTGAACAGCTTTGAGACATTATTCAGAAGAACATATATTGCAGCAGACAATGTAAACAACTGAATAATAACCATGCCTTTATAAACATAACAGTTTATTACATGATACAGATATATTCCCACAGGCCTCAAACATTAGCCTTAAGGGCATACCCCAACAGGTCCACAGTCATATCACCCTGCTCCAGGTGAATAAATTCCACCTCTCGGTCCTCAACCAAGCTATCGGGGAAGTACTTCTCGTTAAATCGAGACAAGAAGTAAGGCCAATCTACAGTCTCATGTCTTTCTTCGGCAAGTCTCACCACGCCCTTCCACCACTCATCTGCGTCAGCACGCATCATATAGGTGGTCAGACATAACTTATCCTCATCTGAGCAGCGCATGACTTGGAAAATCTTTTCCAAGCACAACTGCCAGTTCTCAGCAGTACTGGATTCTGAGCCCCCATAAAAAGAACTAGGACCCAGTTTCTGGAATTCACTCACAAGTGAAGCATAGCGCCTGTGAGCGCCCTCCTGAGAGTCATCCCCCACCGCTCGAGTAGTAGTCTGGGGTCTCTCTTGAATCAGCTGCTGTAAAAGCTGCTGTTGTGCCTCTTGATGCTGAGTCTGTTGTTGCTGCAGCATCTGAGCTTGCCTCTCTATCATGGCACCTTGTTGCTGTACCATGCCAGTCAGAGCCTCAATAGTTCTCGTGAGGTTCGAAGGCTGCTCATCCTCGCCACTAACATTTCCTCTGGTTCGCACCATCTTAAATTCCTACACACACATACCATAGTCAGGAAAACAAACATAAACCTATCAGGTGTCTAGCAATACACAAACATGTTTTCCCCCCGAACTAAGTTTTAGCTAGCCAACGCTCTGATACCATTCTGTAACATCCCGTTATCTTAACCCCAAACAAATGGCACAATTCATGAATGATACAGGATGTTTCATATAAGATCGATTCATATGCTAGGTAAAAACCGAGTTCAAGAAAACACGATCTGAAAATTTCAAAATTCCATACATATAAATATCCACAAAACACAAATCTCATAAATCACATAAGGGTACCTGCCACCACGCAATCCTTGCACTAGACATATGCAAGGCAACAGTTATATCAAATCCGATGGCATAAATACAATTCGATTCGAAATTCAAAGCAAAGCCACAAAGTCGATTTTATAAACTCATACCAAACACCGAAACCAGGCTGAGGCCCGCGGTGACACAAAAATCAAACTCATTTAACTACCACAATCTGGCAATACAAATTTCACATAGTTCACGTGGTTCACACAAATTCACATAGTTCACATCATTCATATAGTTTATATAACTCATATAGTTCAGCCACAACCGGCCTCATATTTAAGCACAAAAGTTCTTAAATATAATCACAGCAAACTAGCATAATGTCCACGCCAATGCTAACTCAAGAAATGCGCCCCTGCTCTATGCCTGAAAATAGTGAGGGGTGAGCTACACAGCCCAGTGAGTGGATAGTCTAAATCGACCATCCATAACATACATTCAAAAATATAGGCAGATTATTTTAAAAATCTTTAACAGAACATTATGTCAATATACAACAAGATTAAATACAGAAGTCATATAAACAGCCAGATGTACACACCAACATATAACAAACTCAGGTTCTAAACAAACTCAGGTTCTAGAGTTATACTCTAAACCAACTAAACACACCAATACTTAGTTAACCTAGTTGTCCAGCATATTCAGTAGTGACCAATATGGTCTAACCCGGCTTTGGCCTAAGCACTGGGAGCGGCAAAATCTCGTGCAACACATAAACATGGACAGTGAGTAGAATCAAGAGGTGGCCCCCGCCAGGTCACGACGTGGCACTTTGCTCTAAAACACCCCATAAACACATCGATGGATTGTGTGTAGATTCAAGAGGTGGCCCCCGCCGGGTCACGACGTTGCACTTTGCTCTACGACACCCCATATCACAAAAAGAGAGTGATGACATCAAGAGGTGGCCCCTGTCCGACCAAGACATGGCACTTTGCGTCAAAACCCGTTCTCCCAAAAGGTTCCTACTGGACAACAGACACATCTTATATCATATATCTCAAAGGTGGACTCCTAAGTGTCAACTAGACTCTAGGATAGTCATCACAATAATCACATCGGGCAGGCTGAACAACAACCCCCATCACAATAATCATAACAGGCAGGCTGAACATCAACCCCCTTCACATATCACAATACAGGGCTGAAAATTCAAACCCTTAACATATCACATATTGACCATCCCCTTGAGTACACAGCTGCACTTAGCCTTAGTCCTAACCAACACATGATCACAACAGATAATATTCGAAAATCCCATATCAACATAATTTTCGAAATTCACATAACCACATAATATTCACAAATTCAAAGATCACTTAACATTCCAAAAATCATAAATCACATAATATTTAAAAATCACATAACATAGTGTAATCCTTAAGTTTCAGGCTGGTCAGTTCAGTGTAACCTTGTTATGTTATCACCCAATGTTCTCAAACATGAATACATGGTCTTAGATAAATAAACATGAGTTTTACAATATTATAAGCATTTATCAAGTATCCATAAAATCAATATAAAATTTAAACATAAACTTAAAGCATGTATTCATCAAATTGCTTTACAATTCACACATGTAACCCACGGTTAACATAACATATTATCTACTAAATTTTAAACCTTAGTTAACATGAATTTCATACTCAAGATCAATGATTTAATGCTCCATATAATAAATACCCTAATTTCGGTTTTTCATGGAGGCATACCCTAAATTCGGTTTTCATGAAAATACCCTAAACTATGTTTTCATGGAGAAATATCAAGATTCAATTCACATGTAAACATGTTAACTACAAATATCAATATTAATATCAAGTTTCGGTTTTCATAAATAAATAGCTAAAATTCGGTTTTTAGCATGGTAAATCTTTCCAATCAATCTAACGCATCAATTAATACAACCAAATTGCTAGAAATCGAAAAGACACACCACTCACCTCTTAACCGTGAACACTAAGGTGAAAAACTCTCCAAAAATTTCGTCTAAGGCTTGAAGTTTCACCAAGAATCGCCGCCAATGGAAGGAAACACCTCCAACACCAAAGACTCCGGCCAAGAGAGAAGGAAGATGAAGAAGAAGATCGCCCAAGGCTTCAAGAATCGCCAACTCTTCAAGCCGTCGCCCAAAGTTTTCCTCCAAGCCAAACAAAATGCAAAAACCTCTACCCTAGCCGAAAATTACCACTTAAACTTTGGGTTTTTAAATTTTAAACCCATTAACCAATTAATTCCAAAAGGATTTAATCCATTTAACTAAAAATTTCGAATTTTAAAACCCAATTAGCGCCAACCCAATAACTCATGGTTAACTAATTAATTTAACCATTAACTAACCATTCACTTAAAGAAAATCCAATAAGGATTTAATTGACATCCAATAAGGATTAACGTCCAATAACTCCAATTAATTAACAATTAAATAACTTAAATTAACAAGCAGTAAACTCCAATTAATTAACTGAAAATTGGTATCCAATAAGCTAGTTAATTAATTAACATTAACATCCAAAAATCTCTAATTTAATTAACTATAATTCAACAACCAAAATCTCTAATTAATTTATCATAAATTAACAATCAATACACAGGAATAATAACACAGTCAATAATTTTATTTAAATCAAAATAATGCTTACCAGGACTTAAGATCCTTGGATCTTACAGGTAGCCATGCGATAAGGAGCTCTGGAGATAGGTGCCGTACCTGGCGCCAACTCAATGCCAAACTCCACTTCTCTAATTGGTGGCAAGCCTGAAAATTCCTCAGAGAACACATCAGGAAACTCTTTCACCACCGCCATCTGAGTCAAATCAGAAGTAGAATCATCCTGCACCTTAACATGCGCAAGGTAACCCTTACACCCACTAGCAAGTAACTTTCTGGCCTGCAGAAAAGATATTACATGTGGTCCTTGGTCTGACACTAGACCTCTCACAAAAATCCGATTCCCATCTAGCAGATTTAAAGTGATTACTTTCTCAAAGCAATCCACAGTGGCATGATGTGAAGACAACCAATCCATTCCTAAGATGACATCATAATCTTGCATGTCTAAGAGGATTAGATCTACCAGAAACTCATAACCCTCTACATGCACTACACAATTAGCACAAACAGTATCTGTAGATAATGACTTTCCTAAGGGAGTACTGACAGACACAACATAATCTAACATCTTAGGTACAACAGGTAAACATGCAGCAAATCTAACAGATACAAAAGACAGATTTGCACTAGGGTCAAATAAGATACGAGCTAACTAATCAAATACAAATAAGGTACCTTCCACGACGGATCGGGAAGCTCGTGTGTCCTTCTCAGCCACAGCATAAACTCGTGTCTGAACTGTAGGCTTCTCTGCGCCTCTATTCTGTATCTCAGGCTCTTTGCAGTCTTTGACCATGTGCCCTGGTTTCTTACATCTGAAGCATACACCATTCTTCTTATAACAATCCTTCACCAGATGTCCCTTGATCCCACAATAATTACAAGTCCTATCCTCTGTGATACTGTTCTTTACATCTCTGACATCCCTGAACTGCTGCGGTGCATCCCTGGACTACTGCGGTGCCTTGTAAGAGTAAGGCTTATACCTGCTCTTCTTGTAGTCCTTATGCCTAGGGTACTTCTTACCCTTGCCGCCATTACCATACTGAGGAACTGTCGCCTCAATTGCAGGAATCACAGTCACGGCAGCATTAAAACTCCTCTCAGATATGTATCTCTCTATGGTGCGTGCTCGCCCAACAGTCTCAACATAAGTCTCCAAATGCTGAGCACCAACCTGCTCCCGAATGTCCCATCTGAGACCTCTAAGAAACTTAGTAGCCCTTCTCTTTTCAGTGTTTATCAGGTGAGGGGCATACTTTCCCAACTTAGTGAACTGCAATTCATACTGGTCTACTGTCATATCACCCTGCTCCAGGTGAATAAATGCCACCTCTCGGTCCTCCACCAAGCTATCAGGGAAGTACTTCTCATTAAATTGAGACAAGAAATAGGGCCAATCTACTGTCTCATGTTTTTCCTCAGCAAGTCTCACCACGCCCTTCCACCACTCATCTGCGTCACCACGCATCATATAGGTGGTCAGACATAACTTGTCTTCGTCCGAGCACCGCATGACTTGGAAAATCTTTTCCAAGCACAACTGCCAGTTCTCGGCAGTACTGGATTCTGAGCCCCCATAAAAAGAGCTGGGACCCAGTTTCTAGAATTCACTCACAAGTGAGGCATAGCGCCTGTGAGCGCCCTCCTGAGAGTCATCCGCCACCGCTCGAGTAGTAGTCTGGGGTCTCTCTTGAGTCAGCTGCTGCAAAAGCTGCTGTTGTGCCTCTTGATGCTGAGTCTGTTGTTGCTGCAGCATCTGAGCTTGCCTCTCTATCATGGCACCTTGTTGCTGTACCATGCCAGTCAGAGCCTCAATAGTTCTCGAGAGATTCGAAGGCTGCTCATCCTCGCCACTAGCATTTCCTCTGGTTCGCACCATCTTAAATTCCTACACACACATGCCATAGTCAGGAAAACAAACATAAACCTATCAGGTGTGTAGCAATACACAAACATGTTTTCCCCCCCGAACTAAGTTTTAGCTAGCCAACTTCCTCTGATACCATTCTGTAACATCCCGTTATCTTAACCCCAAACAAGCAACACAAATCGCAGAAGAAACAGGATGTGTCATACAAGATCGATTCACATGCTAGGTAAAACCGAGTTCAAGAAACACGATCTGAAAATTTCCAAAAATCCATACATACAATCTCCAAGAAACACAATTCATAAAGGTACCTGCCACCACGCAATACTTGCACTAGACATATGCAAGTTACATGTATATCAAAACCGATTGCAAAAATACACATCAAACTGAAATTCAAAACAAAATCACAACGTCGATTCCATAAAGTTTCACAGTGATACCAAACACCGAAACCAGGCCAAAGCCCGCGATGACACAAAAATCATAATATCAAAACCGCCACAACCGGCAACACAAGTTCACACATAGTTTGGCCACAACTGGCAACCCAAGTTCATATAATTCGGCCACATCCGGCCTCAGTTAATTAAGCACAAAAGTTATACATCCAACCAGCATGGAGAATCACAATATCCGTATAACATGCTAACTCATGCAGTGCGCCCCTGTTCTACACCTGAAAACATTGAGGGGTGAGCTACACAGCCCAGTGAGTGGATAGTCTCAAACGACCATCCATAGCATACATTCAAAAATACAGGCGGATTATTTTAAAAATCTTTAACAGATTATCATATCAACATATAACAAAATTAAAGAACAAAACACATATGAACAATCAAGTATACACTGCAAAGACATCACACAATTGCCCCCATAGAGTAACTAGGGTTCTAGAGCTACACTCTAAACCACTGTACATATTAACCACTTAGTTAACCTAGTTGTCCAGCATATTCAGTAGTGACCATCATGGTCTAACCCGGCTTTGGCCTAAGCACTGGGAGAAGCCTGCATGCAACATATAGATGGACAGTGTATAGAATCAAGAGGTGGCCCCCGCCAGGTCACGACGTGGCACTTTGCTCTACTACACCCCATAACACAAAAAGATGTGTAGATTCAAGAGGTGGCCCCCGCCAGGTCATGACGTGGCACTTTGCTCTACGACACCCCATAACACAAAAGAGTGATGACATCAAGAGGTGGCCCCCTGTCCGACCAAGACATGGCACTTTGCGTCAAAACTCATTCTCCCAAAGGGTTCCTACTGGACAACAGACACATCTTATATCTTATATCACAAAGGTGGACTCCTAAGTGTCAACTAGACTCTAGGATAGTCATCACAATAATCATATCGGGCAGGCTGAACATCACCCCCCATCACAATAATCATAACAGGCAGGCTGAACATCAACCCCCTTCACATATCACAATACAGGGCTGAAATATCCAACCCCTAACATATCACATATCAACTATCCCATTGAGCACACAGTTACACTTAGCCTTAGTCCTAACCATTCCATGATCACAACATATAATACTTGAAATCACATAACCACATAATATTTAAAATCACGTAACCGCATAATATTCAAAATCACATAATCACATAACATTCAAAAAATCACATAATGTAGGGTAGTCCTTAGGTTTCATGCTGATCAATTCAGTGCAGCCTTGCTAAGTTATCACCCAAATTTCTCAAACAAAGATTCATGGTCATAAATAAACAAACATGACTCTTATAATATTATTAGCATTTATTAGGGCATCCATAAAAATCAACATAAGATTAAAATCCATGCTCTTACAATCTGGTTCACAAAACATCACATCTAGCCCACGGTTTCAAACATAATATCTATTTAAAACAAGATTCTCATGCTACCAAAAATCAATGATTTAATATTACCAAAATTCCCTATAAAATACCTAGTTAACAAGAATTTCATACTCCCAATTCAATGGTTTAATGCTACCAAAATTCCCTATAAAAATACCTTAAATTTCAAGCTACAAGTTTCGGTTTTCATGAGATATACACCTATACAAATTTTCGGTTTTCATGAAGATACATCATAATTTGGTTTTTAGCATGATAAAATTCCCAACTTAAATAAAACCTTAGTTAACAAGGAGTCTTGAGTTTTCATGATAATTATACCATTGTAACTTTCGGTTTATAACAAAGAGAAGTCTTGAGTTTTCGGTTTTTAACATGGTAAAATTTCTAATCAATCTAATGCATCAATTAACACAACCAAAATGCTAGAAATCAATTAAGACACCCCACTCACCTCTTAAACCGAAAATCCTCCACACAAAAAAAATCGTCTAAAGCCTTGATGTCGCCCAAAGGATCTCCAAGAACTCGCCAAGGAAGCTTCTTCACCTCAAGGAATTTCGCCAAGGGAAGAAGATGAAGAAAATCACCTCAATAATTCCAAGAACACCAAGATCGCCTTCTTCCTCCTAGCCGTCGCCCAAGGTTTCTTCCAAGCCAACAATTTCGCCAAAAACTCTACCCTAGCCGAAAATTCCCACTTAACATTTCGGTTTTTAATTTTTAACCCATTAACCAATTAATTCAAATAGGGTTTAATCCATTTAACTAACTAATTCGAATTTTAAATCTAATATCCATCTAACCCAATAACCCATAGTTTAAGTGAAAGTCCAATAAGAATTTAAATTAACATCCATTTAATGAATTCACTTAAACGCAAATCCAATAAGGATTTAATTAATATCCAATAAGCTAGTTAATTAACCAATAAGGTCTAATTAATTAACCAATAAACTCTAATTAATTAACTGAAAATTAACATCCAATAAGTTAGTTAATTAATTAACATTAACATCCAAAAATCTCTAGTTAATTAACTATTAACAACCAATACATAGAAAAATATCACAGTCAATAATTCTATTTAAATCATGAACACAATATCACAGCCAACGAGTTTATTTAAATCAAAAATAATGCTTACCAGGACTTAAGATCCTTGGATCTTACATATGGCCATACCCAGGTGAAAGCCTGATTTAGTCATGACAATGAGATCAGGTGAAAACAAGTGGAGACACACTTGTCCAATCGGAGATCAGTTTGGCAAAGAGATTGTAATGCATCAGTACCTTATTGTGATGATGGGGATGTCAATGTCGATATCCATTCCGATGTCTTGGGTAGCGGCGATGCACTACTAAGTGCCACTCACTGCTTATGATGAACCTTGTTTATCACTGCCAACATCAAAGGAACCTACAGGGTCGCACACCTTGATACTCATGTTCACGTATTGATCGGGAAGCCTTATGATCTAATTATTGGATAGCTCGGATCTATCTGGGAGATTTCATCAATGCTAATGGGCCTGATGAGTTGGAAGAGACTTATTAGAGCCAAACTTCAATTTTTGCTGGTTCACCCGAAATTGACCATGGTTGGTCACATTTAAGTTAGGGTTGCATTGGATTGAATCCAATGGCTTAATCTGAAGAGTCCCCTTCAAGGGGGAGCGCAAGGGGTTGAAACCCTAAAGGGGGTGCATGTAATTTCCAAGGGGTTTCAACATGAGATCGCATGTAATATATGTTCATATGATCAACCTTAAGGAATGTGGAGATCGAAAGAAGATCATACCAAAGCCATCTATTTGGATGGTGTCTTGGAAGCAAAGATCGAAAGGGATCTTCTCCAAAGATGAAGCACACAAGATGAGGAATGGCTTCTCCTTGTCGTCTTTGTGCTAGCAAAGCTTCAAGGGGTCCTTTGCGTGGAGGAAGTTTGAGATGCGAGAACAAGCTTCTCCTTGGACGAAAAACCTTCCCTTCTTCTCGTCAATCCTTTTCTCACGAGAGTGCAAGCAAGCCACAAGAGAAGAGGGGAACGTATTTGCGTTTTGGCATTGAGAGGAATCGGCATTGATGACTTTCCATAAATGGAACATCATTAAGCCATACGCTCATGCCAACCCAAAAACGCTTACTAGCATTGAACCAAGCGTTCACCTTTGTGAACCGGTTCAAGCCAAAACGTCCCAATCGAATTTGGTTCATAAACCAAATCAAAATAGCTCAAGCCATTTGGTCTAGACCATAGTAAACCATAAGGTTTTAGATCTAACCGTTCATCTCTTTGATGCTCTTGATCTCACTGATCCAGCATCAATCCTCTCGATCGAAGCTTACCGATCTCAAGCCCTAATCAATCAAACATGATCAGACCAGATCTCACTTACAATCAGAGTTTAAATTCCTTTAAACTGAACCCAAACAATTCAGTCCACACGATCTGACTTAAGCAAGCCATATCATCGAATTGTGCGACCCTAAGGGTTTCCTTTAAATGTCGGTAACGATAACTTACGTTATCACGATCAGTGAGGGGTATCTAGCAACACATCACTGTCTCCCGATATAAAGGAAAGAGTCTTCCAAGACTACACCCAAACCACAGCACAAGTGTGAATCCACTTCACTAGGCATACATGTTTCCTTTGCCACTGGATGTTCTTATTGGACAAGCGTGTCAAGCCTGTAGCTCCAATATGATGAGCATGATTAGATCAGATGAACATAGTCACCTGGGTATGGCCATACACTTTCTCAATCATCTCATTTAAGGGGGCCCCTTTAGAACATCACACTCCAATCAAGGAGACGGCAATCCTATATCTATCACTAGTGTCCTAACCTGACTCATGATCATTATCCAAGATAGTCTATAACCATTATGTTTCAAATGACATTGAACTACCTCAAAACAATGACAATCATCATTTAGAAACACAAGTGCTCTCAAGTCAGAGGACATGTGCCACTTGTTGCATACAAGGATTATTCACATTGTGACAAGCAATTGAATATCCTAGTAGGGTCTGTCCAGTACATCCAATGCACCCATGAGTCTACATCTTATTCCATGCTCGAAGCATCCTATAAGATTAGAACACATATTAGTCTCAATCATATCAAGGCTGTCTCATGTTCACCAAGATATCTCGACTAAGGACATTACAGCATGTCAGCCTAGCTGAACAGCATTGAGACATTATTCAGAGGCACACTTATTGCAGCAGACAATGTAACATACTGAATAACAACCATTGCCTTTATAAACATAAGAGTTTATACATGATACTGATACAATCCCAAGGCCTCAAACATTATCCTTTAAGGGCATACCCCAACATAATCAACGTTTGTAATAAAGTTTGGGCTAGCTCATTATCCAATGAGGCCCAATAACAACTTGTCATGAAGAGCTAAGAAGGCATATGGGTATAATGGGTAGATAACTCACCCCATTGGCACCTAAGGGCATAATGGGGAGGAGTTGGCGCAAGGTGCTTCACTAGGAAGCAATTAGCGCCTCCCCCTTTATCCTTGGATGGAATGATTGCCTCTATGGCAAGGCTTGGGATGCATATGGCTTCATTGGCATCTATTGAATGTCAAAGATGCATATGGTTGATTAGAAGGGGTTTATGGAAAGGACTTGGAGTCTTGCCATAATCTTAACCCTAATTGCTATCCCCACTTACCCTAGTCGCATGTGTCTTCATGTGTTGCACCTATATGACTTGTCTTGCCATCTGATGACTCTAAATTTCATAGTATTTTTTCGTACTTATTTAGTAGTCTTTTGAACCATAATACTACTCTTTTGCCTTGTTTTCACACCTTTTATACCAAATACTTCGGAATCTACACAATCTTTGGTTGTTGATCAATTTCAGGTAAAAAGGGCATTATTATCGTTGGTTTTCGAGCAATATCGATGCATGAATGAGTTCTAAATATCAACAGGAGTCTACACAACAAATTTCAAACCAAAATACACCTTCTAGCTAAAATATGGCAGTACCGTATTTTTCAGACGCACTCTCACGGTACCATATTTCTCAGCGGACATATTTGGGCGAAATACGGCACTACCGTATTTAGCAGAAGATCTTTCACGGTACCATATTTTGTGAAGATTTTCATCAGAGGATTTCAGTAGAAATACGGCACTGCCATGGATGTGTACACAGTGCCGTATAATTGGACGAATTTAACTAGAAAGTTTTGTCAAAAATACGGCACTGCCGTGTGAACCTTCATGGTGCCGTAGTTTCTGACAATTCTGACCAGAAGGATTTGGCAAGAATACGGCACCACCGTATTAATGAGAAACATTCTCACAGCACCATATTATTTGCCCAGAACTCACAGAATGAAATACGGCACTGCCGTATGAAGCTTCACGGTGCCATATTTTGGAACTCATAATTCAGATGTTTCCGCCCGATTCTTGCAAAGATCATATCTTTTGATCCAGACCTCCAAATTAAGACCGAAAAGAGGCAGTGAACTCATCTTAATGAGGATAATTGTAAGATCCGGAAATTTATTAACAGGTAAGAAAAAAACTAAAATTTCGTTTATAGCATGTTTGTGGAAGTTTTTCATTGAGAAAATGTCTTGTTTGGTGTATTTTCCTGCAATGTAAAAATATGTGTCGCGGAGAGGATTCGAACCTAAGACTTAAGGCATAGGATGTGTGCTGCACGCCACTAGGCTAGGGGTGTATTCTTGTTAGAAAAGGGTAAGAGCCCTTGATAAGGGTAAAATGGAGATTAACTTATACTAAAGGGTTATTGGATCTTTCACTTATGGTTGCTATTGGTTTGGATTCGTTGGAGGCTTGAAAAAAACGAAAATTTTAGGGGAAATCGTGTTCACCCTCGTTTTTCTCTTTGCTCACGATTTTCTTCCCTTGGTGAAGTGGCGGCTTGCTTCTTCTCTTCTCCTCTTCTTGTGGCCGGCGGCAAGAGGTGGTGGAGGCGACTTTCCGGCGGCTTTTGGGTGGTTCCGGCGACGTGTGTTGCGTGAGTGGCGTGAGGGTGTTGGCTTGGAAGAACCGAAAACAAGGTGAGTGGATTTTCTCTTCACCTAGTTCACGCATATGGAAGGTTTTGCATGATTTAGAGAGGATTAATGTCTAGAAAGATGACATGAACACATGCTTGCAAAATTGTATACGTTTCTTGCTTTTTCCCTAAATTTCGAAACCCTAGCTTGCATGACAATTAGGGCTTTTCATTTTTAAGACTCCTAATCATAAATTAGGCCTTGATTAAACATGTATGTAGCATTAGAATTTCAATTGCATGAAGATTAGGGCTTGAAGGAGAATTTCGACCCTTCTTCATGAAGTTACGTCCAAATGCATGGGTAAAAATTGGGGAAAACTTGATATTCATGAAATTAGGTATATGAGGATTCTACTGTATTTTTTTGGGAATTTTTAGAAATAAAAGTTTCTGTTGACTGAAATTGACCTAGGGGTAATTCGGTAAATTTCCTAGTTAAAATTGGAGAAAACTTGAAATTACGAATCTAGGGATCATGAGGGACGTAATGAATATTTTTACGAAATTTTTGGATAACTTTTCTTGTATGACTTAAACTTTGAACTAGGGGTATTTCTGTCTTTTGTTATCAGAACTAGTAGAAAACTATGAATATGTGATATTCTGTATTTATGTTAATTGTGAACGAAATTTAGTGAATTTTCTGTATTATTATGTATTTTTAATTGAATGGTGTATGCAGAAAGTAATGACATGAAATATTGATTGATAACTTTGGGTGATAACATAACAAGGTTAGACTGAACTAATCAGCATGAAACCTAAGGACTACACTACTATGTGATTATGTGATTTTTGAATATTATGTGATTATGTGATTTTTGAATATTATGTGGTTATGTGATTTTCGAATATTATGTGGTTATGTGATTTTCGAATATTATGTGGTTATGTGATTTTCGAATAATATATGTTGTGGTCATGGAATGGTTAGGACTAAGGCTAAGTGTAACTGTGTACTCAAGGGGATAGTCTATATGTGATATGTTAAGGGTTGGAGATTTCAGCCCTGTATTGTGATATGTAAGGGGGTTGTTGTTCAGCCTGCCTGATGTGATTATTGTGATAAAAATGTGATATGTGAGGGGGTTGTTATTCAGCCTGCCTGATGTGATTATTGTGATAAAAATGACTATCCTAGAGTCTAGTTGACACTTAGGAGTCCACCGTTGTGAAATAAGATATAAGATGTGTTTGTGTTGTCCAGTAGGAACCCTTTGGGAGAACGGGTGATATAAGACGCAAAGTGCCATGTCTTGGTCAGACAGGGGCCACCTCTTGATGTCATCACTCTTAGACGCTTAGATTTTTGTGTTATGGGGTGATCGTAGAGCAAAGTGCCACGTCGTGACCTGGCGGGGGCCACCTCTTGAATCTACACACCGTCCATCTATATGTTGCATGTGATTTGCAGGCTTCTCCCAGTGCTTAGGCCAAAGCCGGGTTAGACCATAATGGTCACTACTGAATATGCTGGACAACTAGGTTAACTAAGTGGTTGGTATGTTTAGTTGGTTTAGAGTATAGCTCTAGAACCTTGGTTACTCTGTGGTGACACTGGTGTGATGTCTTAGCAGTGTACATCTGACTGTTTTATATGAGTTCTGTGCTCTAATGTTGTTATATGTTGACATGATATTCTGTTAAATATCTTTAAAATAATCTGCATGTATTTTTGAGTGATATTATGGATGGTCGATTGAGACTATCCACTCACTGGGCTGTGTAGCTCACTCCCTCATTATTTTCAGGTGTAGAGCAGGGGCGCATTTCCAGTTAGCATTTTATATGAATATCGTGATATGCCAGTTGAATGAATAAGACTTTTGTGCTTAATTACTGGGGCCGGTTGTGGCCGAATTATATGAACTTGTGTTGCCAGTTGTGGCCAAACTATGTGAACTTGTGTTGCCGGTTATGGCAGTTTGATATTCTGATTGTTGTGTCACCGCGGGCTTTGGCCTGGTTTCGGTGTGGTATCATTGAATGAATTTATAGAATCGACATTGTGGTTTTGTTTCTAAGTTCGAGTCGATTTATACTTTTGCGATCGGATTTGATATAAATGTGACTTGCATATGTCTAGTGCAAGTATTGCGTGGTGGCAGGTACCTTTATGAAATTGTGTTTTTGTGGAGATTTGTATGTATGGATTTTTGAAATTTTCAGATCGGGTTTCCTGGACTTGGTTTTACTTAGCATGTGCATCGATCCTGTGTGATAACATCCTGTTCCTTTGTGACTTGTGTTGCTTGTTTGGGGTTAAGATAACGGGATGTGACAATAATATAACCTGATGAGAAGGAAGAATTTTTATCACCGATCCACGGAGAAATTGAGAGAGAGGTGGAATTGCTAGGGTTCATCGGTTCTCCACCTACAGACCACCTCCGGCCACGATTTTTGATAGAGAGCTTCGTCTGGTGAAGGAGAACACGCACCTCAAGTTCCAGAGTGTTCGGAGTTGAATCGAAGGAGAAATTGACACAACAGTGGTGACAGCGCTATTCTAGGCAATTTATGAGCTGTAATTTCATTACAGCCCTGTTTTGTAATCTTTCTTCCCTCTTTCGATTCCTTAACACTATGAGAACATGTTTTATTGTAATCCTTTCATCATGGTAGCTTAATCTTTTTATGGGACATGAGGGTGCAATCTCTTTGTTTCTTAATGGCTAGAAAACCCTAATTTTGTCAAACTGATTTTATTATGATAATTTTACTCTTGTGATTGATTGTTCTTTAATTCTCCTTTGTGTCTTAGATATCAGCATGTTTTAGAATTTTGCAAAATAGACCAAGAGGTTCATTGTTTGAAATTAGGAACCCTAGAAATCATTGAGTTTTGAACTTATCGTAAGAGATTAGGTTTGTTCTTTGAATTCTGATTTTTAGAGAACTATAATGCCTTGTTGATTTTATGATTCTTGGGATTGAGTCAATGTGTAGACTTGATTTGATATTGCAAGAGATTGAGTATCGAGTTATTGAAAACCCTTGAGTAAAACTAGTGTTGAGACTCGGATGCATGGGAGTGATCTTTGAGTTTCCACTTGAGCTGATCAACCTAGAATTCGGATGAACGAGAGTGATCTTCGAGTTCTTAGTTGATGATTTACTTATTCTCAGCATCGAATAGATCTTGCACGAGAGTGGGGATCGATTCTTTGTATGGTTGTCTGCGCGAGAGCAAGATAATTTATTTATGAAGTAAATTATACCTTTATCATGATAGAATTAGATTGACAGACACTTATCTTAATCTAGCCATTAGAAATTTAAAGTAGATGAACCCCTAGTCCCAGTTTCTTCTCTGATATTTTCTCTGTGCTCTTTTCGATATCTTGATTCACTATTTTTCGATTGCCAAGCTATCAAGAAATCGATTATTCAGTACTTGGCAACAAGGTCTCTGTGGTTCGATATTTTTATATTACTTCGAGTATCCGTGCACTTGCAAAGTACAACAAGCTTTTGGCGCCGTTGCCAGGGACCTTGGTTTTGTCAATATTCAAGATATCAAGATTATTACTAGACTAGGTTTTATTTACTGTTTTGTTTTTTTTTCTGTTTATATTGTCTTGAAATCACTTGATCTATCTACTTTGCATGCGCAGAAATCTTAGGTCAGGACCACTTGTACCTTTTGATCTTAAGATAAACAAGACTCTGAGACTGCGAAAGAGATTGAGATTTAAGGAGACACAAGTTGTAGAAGAAAGAGAAGAAGAATCCATCATGGCTGAAAGAAGGACATTGCGCGACTATGCAGCCCCAAATACGCAGGGAATTCATTCCAACATCACTAGGCCCGCTATAGATGCGAACAACTTTGAGATCAAGTCAGCGTTCTTATCGATGATTCAACAGAATCAGTTTAGAGGATCTCCTTTGGAAGATCCAAACCAACACTTATCCCTTTTCCTTGAATTATGTGACACCATAAAGATTAATGGTGTATCTGACGATGCCCTCAGACTAAGACTGTTTCCTTTTTCTCTCAGAGACAGAGCAAAAGCCTGGCTTCATGCACATCCAACTAGGACATTCACTACTTGGGAGCACTTGTCAAATGCCTTCTTGCAGAAGTATTTTCCTCCCAGTAAAATGTTCCAGTTGAGGAACCAAATCACAGGCTTTGCCTAGAGAGATGGTGAATCGATGCGTGAAGCATGGGAGCGATTTAATGAGCTCCAACGGAAGTGCCCCCACCATGGAGTGGAAGACTAGGTTTTAATTCAGACTTTCTATAATGGTTTGCTTTACAACACACGCTTAACAGTTGATGCTGCTGTAGGGGGAGCTTTGATGAACAAGACTGTTGATGCAGCCCATGCCTTGATTGAGGAGATGGCGTTAAACCACAACCAGTGGGCTTCCGAGAGAGGAGTGCTTTATCGGCCTCCTCAGGGTAAGAACGATGGTGATGGTTGGCGCTCTCTTGCAGAAAAGGTAGACTCGTTATGTAACCGTTTTGATTCTTTCCAAATGCAAACCGCTACTGTATCTTCTGTTGTTTGTGAGGGTTGTGGGAACAATGGGCACCATGCTAGAGAGTGTAAAATCATTATTGATAAAGGTGAGGAATAAGTGAATGAAGTAGGGAATTATAATCAAGGTAGATCTAATGACCCTTACTCCAATACCTACAAATCCTGGTTGGAGAAACCATCCTAATTTGTCTTGGTGGAGTAACAATCATACCAGTGAGCAAAATGAGAGTAGGGGGTATAATCAGAGACAGTCAAACCAGAGTCAACCCCAAAAATCTAGTTTAGAAGAGATGTTTGAGAAATTCATGTTGGGGTATGCCCTTAAGGCTAATGTTTGAGGCCTGTGGGAATGTATCTGTATCATGTAATAAACTGTTATGTTTATAAAGGCATGGTTATTATTCAGTTGTTTACATTGTCTGCTGCAATATATGTTCTTCTGAATAATGTCTCAAAGCTATTCAGCTGGGCTGACATGCTGTATGTCCTTAGTCGAGATATCTTGGTGAACATGAGACAGCCTTGATATGATTGAGACTAATATGTGTTCTAATCTTATAGGATGCTTCGAGCATGGAATAAGGTATAGACTCATGGGTACGTTGAATGTACTGGACAGACCCTACTAGGATGTTCAATTGTTTGTCACAATGTGAATATTCCTTGAATGAGACAAGTGGCACATTTCCTCTGACTTGAGATCACTTGTGTTATCTAAATGATGATTGTCATTGTTTTGAGATAGTTCAATATCATTTGAAACATAATGATTATAGACTATCTTGGATGGTGAGCTTGAGTCAGGTTAGGGCACTAGTGATAGATATAGGATTGCCGTCTCCTTGTTTAAGGAGTGTGATGTTCTAAAGGGGCCCCCCCGGATGAGATGATTGAGAAAGTGTATGGCCATACCCAGGTGACTGTGTTCATCTGATCTAATCATGCTCATCATATTGGAGCTGCAAGCTTGACACGCTTGTCCAATAAGAACATCCAGTGGCAAAGGAAATATGTATGCTTTGTGAATTGATTCACACTTGTGCTGTGGTTTGGGTGTAGTCTTGGAAGACTCTTTTCTTTATATCGGGAGACAGTGATGTGTTGCTAGATACCCCTCACTGATCGTGATGACGTGAGTTATCGTTACCGACATTTAAAGGAAACCCTCAGGGTCGCACAATTTGATGATATGGCTTACTTAAGTCAGATCGTGTGGACTGAATTGTTTGGGTTCAGTTTAAAGGGATTTGATCTCTGATTGTAAGTGAGATCTAGTCTGATCATGTTTGATTGATTAGGGCTTGAGATCGGTAAGCTTCGATTGAGAGAATGAATGCTAGATCGGTCAGATCAGCAGCATCTAGAGATCAACGGTCAGATCATGAGCCTTATGGTTTAATTATGATTTGGACTAGTTGCTTGGCTTATTTGGTTTGTGAACCGAACCAATGTGAACCAGCTCAAGTGAGCGCATGGTTCAAAAGGATGAAGAGAAGTTTGCGCTTGGGGTAAACCCATGGTATGCGCATGTGAACGTTGAGAGGTGGATTGCTATTTTTAGATAGCACCTCTCTAAACGTGGGCATGTCTCACGTTCACGCAAGAGACGCTCTCATCTCTCGCCTATTCTTTTCTTTCGGTCGCCAACTTGAATATAGAGTTTTTGGTTTTTGCACTCTCGTGGGAACAAGTGGTGGACGCAAAAGGAAGAAGGTGATCGCTAAGCAACGGATTTTCTCCCTTTCCATTCGACAACGACTTCTTGGAACCTTGCTAGCACAAGGAGCACCAACAGAAGAGTAGGCGACATCTCTTGTGTGCGTCACCTTAGGAGAAGGAGCACTTGCGCCTTTCCTTCCAAGACAACATCTAAGTGATGGCAATGGTAAGAATCTCCTTGCATTAAAAGTTGATCATATGATATGTTAAGATCTCTATGAAACCCTAGCTTCCCATGCGGTTTTTATATATGCGCCTCCCTTAGGGTTTCGGCCCCCTTAGATTAAGGGGACTTTCAAACTGGTATCAGAGGCATAGGTTGTTATATATTCATATGATTGCTTATGGTGATCCATGTATGTTGAATGTTTAGATCTTATTTTTCTCATCATGCGAAAATACTAGATAGATGTATTTTGTTTGTGGCGCATGTATGAGATAAACTCTTGTTGGCGCATGCTTTACATGTTTCAGTTTTTGTTTTCAAAAACCTTTCATGACTTGCGCGACACATCTTAGATCTAAAGCCTTGCATTAAACCCTTAGACGGGTTATTAGGGTTGAAGTCACCCCCTAGTTTAGATCCAACAGTCTGATCAGACCATCTGACAGCCTGAATGGGTCGACCAGATAGCACCTTGGCGCAAGCCTGTGGTGGCTATAGGTCGACTGCAGACAGGTGTGTAGCGATGTCTGATTGAGACAACCTCTGAACGCACATGAGTTAGGCCCGGGCTCACACCCGCTTGCCAGACCTCATTGTGGTTGTTCAGCCCTGGCGCATGCATGGTTGACCTTATGGTCGACTCAAGTCAGTTAGGACTTGGTGCATGCAAGGGCAGTGGATCTGACTAGGTTGGATGAGTGGATCCCTAGTAATGGACCGTTGTAAGGTTGTAGGGCAAATAAGGAAAAATTAAAATTGATCCCATGGGGTTTTTCGAAAATTTTAATTTTTATGATGGATCACATGATTGCTGATTGGATGCATATGTTTGTCTATTTAGTCTTATGTGGGCTGCCCATATTAATTGTGTGCTGTGCTGGGGCCTGCGTGCCTGGGATTTAAAATTGTAAATTAATTATTGTGATCTGCGCATCACATTGCTTTAATTTATAAAATGTAATTGACCTGCGTGTCAATCTTGTCTAGATAGTTAAATTTGTAATTTAATTAGACAAGAGCACAAAGCACACTTGGCAGAGGCGCTTGCAGCAGAGGCTGACCAGGAGGGAGGTCCAGGGTTCGACTCTGGGACTAGGCACATTTTTCCTGGTGGGCGCACCTGTGCTGTAATTGGCGCTTGGGCCCTGGTTTGGGCCAAATGAGCAGCTAAAAGACCCATGAAGAGCAAGTGAAGACTTAAACTAGGTTAAGGTCTTCTAGGGCTATGGGCTTTTACCACATAAGAACCATGCTTTCTTTTATTGCTTATATAAGTAGAATAGCATGTTTTAATTTATCTTCTGCTATCACCATAGGAATTGCATGATAGTGAAGAAGATAAAAGACCGTGAAAATCCAACGCTAAATATCAAGCTCGTAAGCCTTCTGACGCGAAACCTCACTGTTCTGATTATCGTTGGAGCCGTGTTGTACCCACTCAGTGGGCACGTCCATCTATCTTCAGACGGTGTGGGACTACACCTGTGTGTTACAGAGTAGGGATTTATCCCTTCTCGTTGCTCAGCATAACACATGGTGGTCCAGGGAGTAGGTCGGGTCAGCTTGACCATGTAGGCTACATATGTGGCGCATATGGTAGCACATGGAGGCAGCCATCTGTGGGGTCAGAGACTGTGTTGTACCAACTCAGTTGGCACAGTCTGCTGGATTGCCCAGATGAAGGGGAATCGCACGGGTTGGCGATTGGCTGGGACAGCCTACCAGAAATTAGTGCTTGTACTCTCTGTGCATCTTATCTCGCCTGCGCGGGACGCGGAGACCAAGTATGAAATCTGGATCCCATCTCACTAAAAGAGTATTACTCTTTCGGGCTGTTTTACTGGATTTATCAGCCAGATAAAATAGTGAGAAAAAGAATCTTTCTTAAGTCCTGATCGATTCTTATACATTGATACTGACCTTGCTGTTCTTGCATTGTTGTAGATACCTGCAGCAACGAACACCATGAACTTCAATGTGCGATCCCTACTGGAAAGGGAGAAGTTTGCTGGGCCGAACTTCTCTGACTGGTTTGGACACCTTAAGATCGTTCTTAAGGCAGAGAGGAAACTGTATGTCCTCGAGACGGCGATACCGCCGCAGCCCGCTCCGAACGCCGCAAGGGCGGTTCGGGAAGCCTATGAAAAGCACGTCAATGATAGCATTGATGTCGCTTGCCTGATGCTAGCGTCTATGACGCCACCGCTGCAGCGTCAGCATGAGGACATGTCTGCTATAGACATGATAGCGAACCTCAAGATGCTGTATGCTGCACAGGCGAGGACAGAGCGCTACAATTTGACGAAGCTCTTCTTTCAGAGCAAACTGGCTGAAGGGAGCCCAGTGGGAGCTCACGTGCTCAAGATGATTGGGCACAAGGAAGCTCTGGAGAAACTGGGGCACACCATCAACCAGGAGCTTGCTGTGGATATTATTCTGCAGTCTCTCCCGCCTTCATTCGACGCGTTCATTATTAATTTTAATATGAACAAAATCGATTGTACTCCGGCAGAGCTGCTGAATATGCTCTTGACCACTGAGGAGACTCTGAAGGGAAAGCCTTCGACCTCTGTCTTAATGGTTCCTTCAAGGAACAAGAAGAAGGGGAAGAAGGGCAAGACCCCTGTCAAGAGCTACAGCAAGGCTTTGAAGCAAAAGGTCAAGCGGTCCAAGGAATACAGGTGTTTCCACTGTGGCCAGTTGGGTCACTGGAAAAAGGACTGTAAAGCACTCCAAGGAGATAAGAGGGGAAGCTTCGCTTCTGGCTCAGGTATATTCGTGACTGAGGTCATGTTTTCTTCTTCTATATCATGGGTGTTGGACACTGCATGTGGAGTTCACATTTGTTCAAATGTACAGGAACTCAAGAGAAGAAGGCAGGTGGGACAGCATGAGGTGGACCTACGCGTTGGAAACGGGGCACGGGTTGCTGCTGTTGCTGTAGGAGACTACTTCATTTCTTTACCATCTGGAATTGTATTGGAACTAAACAATTGTTATTTTGTTCCCAGTATTACTAAAAATATTATCTCCATTCCTGCTCTTGTCAGGAAGGGATTTTCCTTTGAATGCAATATTTCAAAGTGTATTTTGTCTTTTGATAATATTGTTTATGCAACTGGTTCAATTAACAATGGGTTATTCGTGTTGGACATGGAAAGTTCGATACAAAATATTGATATTAAGAAAGCCAAGTATGCTGATGACAGCACCTTGCTATGGCATAGTCGTTTAGGCCATATAAACGAGAAACGCATTAAGCGGTTGCATGATTATGGACTGCTGGGATCATTCTCCTACAAGGAGATTGATACATGCAAGGCTTGTTTAATGGGTAAAATGACGAAGTCACCTTTTCCTCACAAAGGTCAAAGGGCTTCAGGTTTACTTGACCTTATACACAGTGATGTGTGTGGGCCATTTAGTAAACATGCCAGAGGTGGCTATCAGTACTTCATTACCTTTACTGATGATTTCAGTAGGTATGGGTATGTCTATCTGATGAGACATAAGAGTGAATCTTTTGACAAGTTCAAAGAGTTCAAAAATGAAGTACAGAATCAGCTAGGCCGAAATATCAAGGCACTTCGTTCAGATCGAGGTGGTGAATACCTAAGTCATGCGTTTACTGACTATCTAAAGGAGTGTGGGATCATCTCACAGCTCACTCCACCAGGAACACCGCAATGGAATGGTGTGTCCGAGAGGAGAAATAGAACGTTACTTGATATGGTTCGTTCTATGATGAGTCAGGCTACTCTTCCATACTCCTTTTGGGGTTTTGCGCTGGAAACAGCTGCAAAGGTACTAAACCGAGTGCCATCCAAGGCCGTTTCAAAGACGCCATATGAGTTATGGTATGGGAAACAGCCAAGCTTGACATTTATCAGGATCTGGGGCTGCGAGGCTTATGTCAAAAAGCTCGCCTCTGGGAAACTAGAGAGCAGATCTGACAAATGTATCTTTGTCAGTTACCCTAAGGAAACTAAGGGTTATTATTTCTACGATCCCAAAGAGAACAAGGTTTTTGTTGCTCGGACGGCCATATTTCTTGAGAAGGAGTTTCTTCTGCAAGAGGCCAGTGGGAGAGAAATACAGTTGGATGAGAATCCAGAGGAAGGACAAAGAGCTCAAGCACAGTTGGATGAGCCTGAGCCGGTAGATCAGGTTATTGAACAACCTGAGGCTCAGATATCACGGGAACCGCGAAGATCGGGAAGGATCCGTAGACAACCTGAGCGTTATGACGGAGTCTACATCATTGATAATGATGAACCCCTCACTTATGCGGATGCGGTCAGTGGACCGGAGTCAGCGAGATGGCTTGAAGCTATGCGCGCCGAGATGGACTCCATGTCAGATAACCAAGTTTGGGATTTGGTTGATCCGCCTCCGGGAGTTATCCCTATAGGCTGTAAATGGATCTTCAAGAAGAAGATTGACATGGATGGTAACGTGGTTACCTATAAAGGCAGGCTAGTTGCGAAAGGTTTCAAACAAATCTACGGGATAGATTATGATGAAACTTTCTCACCTGTAGCTATGTTTAAGTCTATTCGGATTCTTTTCGCGATAGCTGCATACTATGATTATGAGATTTGGTAGATGGATGTGAAAACAGCTTTCCTGAATGGAAATCTGGATGAGGATGTGTATATGACACAACCTGAGGGTTTCACTAATCCAGCAGATCGTCATAAGATATGCAAGTTAAAGAAGTCCATTTATGGACTCAAGCAAGCATCAAGAAGCTGGAATATTCGTTTTGATGAATCAGTCACTGAATTTGGTTTCGTCAAGAACGAAGATGACCCGTGTGTATATAAGAGGTTTAGTGGGAGCGTGATTACTTTCCTAGTCCTCTACGTCGATGACATCTTGATCATTGGAAATGACATTCCTGAAATGCATGCTGTGAAGGCATGGCTGAGGAAATGTTTCCAAATGAAAGATCTAGGAGAAGCAGCCTATGTGTTAGGTGTGAAGATCTACAGGGATAGATCTAAGAGGCTTCTCGGGTTGTGCCAGAGTACTTACATCGATAAAGTCCTGGAAAGATTTCATTTAGAGAATTCTAAACGGGGATATCTTCCAGTCAGACATGGTCTGAATCTTTCGAAGAGTCAGTGTCCACAAACACAGACTGAGAAAGATGAAATGGACAATACGCCTTATGCTTCGGCTATTGGTTCCATTATGTATGCGATGTTGTGTACTCGCCCAGACGTCGCTTACGGGTTAAGCGTGACCAGTCGTTTCCAAAGTAATCCAGGTATGGCGCACTGGATTGCAGTCAAGAACATTTTAAAATATCTGCGGAGGACCAAAGATATGTTCTTGATATATGGTGGTCAGGAAGAACTCAGTATTGAGGGATATACTGACGCTTCGTTCCAGTCTGACCAGGATGATTTCCGATCGCAATCAGGCTATGTTTTTAGCTTGAATGGAGGTGCAGTGGTGTGGAAGAGTTTCAAACAGTCAACTGTTGCTGATTCCACAACAGAAGCCGAGTATGTTGCAGCCTCGGAAGCATCCAAGGAGGTAGTGTGGATTCGTAAGTTCGTGAGAGAACTTGGTGTCGTTCCTTCGAGTGCAGATCCTTTGGTTATCTTTTGTGATAACACTGGAGCAATCGCACAAGCAAAGGAACCACGGTCGCACCAGAAGTCCAAGCACATACAGAGACGGTTTCATTTGATCAGGGAGATCATAGATCGTGGCGAGATCAAAATCTGCAAGGTTCATACAGATGACAATCTAGCAGACCCGCTTACCAAGCCTCTGGCGCAGCAGAAGCATGAGAAGCACTGTAATAATATGGGTTTGAGATTTCTCAACCATTAGATTAAGTGCAAGTGGGAGATTGTTGGGGTATGCCCTTAAGGCTAATGTTTGAGGCCTGTGGGAATGTATCTGTATCATGTAATAAACTGTTATGTTTATAAAGGCATGGTTATTATTCAGTTGTTTACATTGTCTGCTGCAATATATGTTCTTCTGAATAATGTCTCAAAGCTGTTCAGCTGGGCTGACATGCTGTATTTCCTTAGTCGAGATATCTTGGTGAACATGAGACAGCCTTGATATGATTGAGACTAATATGTGTTCTAATCTTATAGGATGCTTCGAGCATGGAATAAGGTGTAGACTCATGGGTACGTTGAATGTACTAGACAGACCCTACTAGGATGTTCAATTGTTTGTCACAATGTGAATATTCCTTGAATGAGACAAGTGGCACATTTCCTCTGACTTGAGATCACTTGTGTTATCTAAATGATGATTGTCATTGTTTTGAGATAGTTCAATATCATTTGAAACATAATGATTATAGACTATCTTGGATGGTGAGCTTGAGTCAGGTTAGGGCACTAGTGATAGATATAGGATTGCCGTCTCCTTGTTTAAGGAGTGTGATGTTCTAAAGGGGCCCCCCCGGATGAGATGATTGAGAAAGTGTATGGCCATACCCAGGTGACTGTGTTCATCTGATCTAATCATGCTCATCATATTGGAGCTGCAAGCTTGACACGCTTGTCCAATAAGAACATCCAGTGGCAAAGGAAATATGTATGCTTTGTGAATTGATTCACACTTGTGCTGTGGTTTGGGTGTAGTCTTGGAAGACTCTTTTCTTTATATCGGGAGACAGTGATGTGTTGCTAGATACCCCTCACTGATCGTGATGACGTGAGTTATCGTTACCGACATTTAAAGGAAACCCTCAGGGTCGCACAATTTGATGATATGGCTTACTTAAGTCAGATCGTGTGGACTGAATTGTTTGGGTTCAGTTTAAAGGGATTTGATCTCTGATTGTAAGTGAGATCTAGTCTGATCATGTTTGATTGATTAGGGCTTGAGATCGGTAAGCTTCGATTGAGAGAATGAATGCTAGATCGGTCAGATCAGCAGCATCTAGAGATCAACGGTCAGATCATGAGCCTTATGGTTTAATTATGATTTGGACTAGTTGCTTGGCTTATTTGGTTTGTGAACCGAACCAATGTGAACCAGCTCAAGTGAGCGCATGGTTCAAAAGGATGAAGAGAAGTTTGCGCTTGGGGTAAACCCATGGTATGCGCATGTGAACGTTGAGAGGTGGATTGCTATTTTTAGATAGCACCTCTCTAAACGTGGGCATGTCTCACGTTCACGCAAGAGACGCTCTCATCTCTCGCCTATTCTTTTCTTTCGGTCGCCAACTTGAATATAGAGTTTTTGGTTTTTGCACTCTCGTGGGAACAAGTGGTGGACGCAAAAGGAAGAAGGTGATCGCTAAGCAACGGATTTTCTCCCTTTCCATTCGACAACGACTTCTTGGAACCTTGCTAGCACAAGGAGCACCAACAGAAGAGTAGGCGACATCTCTTGTGTGCGTCACCTTAGGAGAAGGAGCACTTGCGCCTTTCCTTCCAAGACAACATCTAAGTGATGGCAATGGTAAGAATCTCCTTGCATTAAAAGTTGATCATATGATATGTTAAGATCTCTATGAAACCCTAGCTTCCCATGCGGTTTTTATATATGCGCCTCCCTTAGGGTTTCGGCCTCCTTAGATTAAGGGGACTTTCAATTCATGGGTAAGCAGATGAGCAAAAATGATGAGATTGAAGAAACCCTTAAACAAATCAATTCCAAGTTGGATGGTGTTGTTGCTCATAATAAGATATTAGAAACCCAAATAGCACAGCAAGCTAGTACTTCATATAGACCCCAGGGAAATTTCCTGCAAAACCTGAACCTAACCCTAGGGAATATTGCAATGCTATCACAACTAGGAGTGGGAAACAATTGAAAGATCCTAGGGAAATTTTTGATGATGACGAGGTTGAGCCCAGAATTGAAATTAGCAGTGAACCTATTATAGAATCACAACCTACAAAAGTGTAGTCCCATCCTAGCTCTCCACCTTCAAAAGATGGTGATTTGCTCTCTAAAGTTGCTGATCCTAAAATTAGTTTGCCACCACCATATAGGCCACCTATTCCTTTTCCCCAAAGGATTGTGCAAGCTAAGTTAGATAGGCAGTTTGGGAAATTTTTGGAGGTTTTGAAAAAGTTATATATTAATATTCCTCTCACTGATGCTATTTCTCAAATGCCTACATATGCAAAAAAAAATTTTAAAAAATTTATCTAACAAGAGAAAAATTGAACATTATGGCACTGTTGCTTTAACTGAAGAATGTAGTGCCATCATTCAAAACAAGCTACCACCCAAATTGAAAGATCTAGGTAACTTTTCTATCCCCTGTTCTATTGGGAGTGTTACTTTCAACTGAGCCTTATGTGATCTCGGTGCTAGTGTTAGTCTAATACCTCTGTCTGTGTGCAGGAAACTAAACATTGAAGAGCTCAAACCAACCTCAATGTCTTTGCAACTTGCTGATTCATCAGTAAAGCATCCGGTTGGTATTTTAGAAAATGTTCCTGTTCAAATTGGTAAGTTTTTCATACATGCTGATTTTATAGTTCTGTATATGGAGGAAAATTCAAAAAACCCTATTATACTTGGTAGACCTTTTTTGGCCACAGCTGGAGCTCGCATTGATGTGAAAAAGGGAAAATTGACATTTGATATTTGTAGTGATTTAATTGAATTTGACTTAACTAATTCTTTAAAAAGGGCATCACACTCAGGGACATGTTGTAGCATAGAAACAGTTTATGAGGAGATTATTTGTGACATGCATATTTTATTTAAAGAACCTTCTGAATTTGATACATTTTCTGGGTGTGCTAATCAAGAATTTCAGGAAAGGGCAGCAAAGAAGAAGAAGAGACGAAGGAGGAAAGGAATATCAAAATTGACTGAAGAAGTAAAAAAGGCTCATAAATAAATTTGGATACTGTTTCAAGTTTGAGCCTTATGTTCTTGAAAGCCACGAACAAAACACTGAGCAATCATTATGTGGACTGAAAACACGGTCACGATCAAATTTGAATGTTAAACGGTCAAGCTAATGACCATAAATTAGCGCTTCTTGGGAGGCAACCCAAGCACTCTTGCTTTAGCTTAATTACTTTTTATTTATTTTTGTTTTTGTTTTTACTTAGAGCTAATCTTTCTTTTCCTTTTGTAGGTGTTCAAAAAAAAAAAAAGGTGGGGGGGGGGGGGGTGGGGGGGCTCTGATGGTTCAAACCCGAAGGCACAAAAGATGATTGGATCTAACATAGACCTCTGTGAGTATTTTCTTCCTACTCATTTGCATTCCATCCTTTGAATTTTTTCTTATGATCCATGTATTCAAACTTCTTGTGCTCACATGGCCCGGATCCTCACCTCTTGATCTTATTGATAGATATTTCGATTTGTTGTGTTGACATAATATAATAATGATGTGTAGAGGATTTTTCTGAAAATACTACAAACTCCATGCCAAAAGTTTTAATGAATTATCATGCAATTGGAATTAGATGTTAAATGCTGAATTTATTTCTCTAATATAATCTATTTATTGGAAATTTTTCATTAATTGATGCATGAAATTCTAGGGAAATGCATTGTCTAGTGAATACAATCTTGAAGTGAATTAATTATTTTGAATAAAATGAGCATATTTACACATGTTATTGAGTTGATATCAAGTGATTAATCTAGTTGATCCTTTTAATCTTTTATGTTATTTGTTGGGAAAAATAAATCCAAATCCATGAGAACGAATGACTCCCCTACTTGGCACTGTGTGAAATTAACAGTGGGACCTAAAGACATGGGTTGAAGTCCACAAAAAGAAAAAAAAAATAACTCCTCTTCTTGGCATTATGTTTACAATGGTACCTAAGACAAGAGTTGAAGATCATTGCAAAAGTATGTATCTATGTGGATACATGCAAAGAGAGAGTTCCTTTGACATTGACTCCTCTGTCTCAAGAAAATTCTTTCTACCTATGAGATATGAATACTATTATCTGTGGTTAAGTGACCAACATACTCTAAATTCGTCATTGGAAAAAGAGTGGTAATCGATTTAGAGAATGTCAAGGACAAATAAAAAAATGAGTGGAAAAAGATTTGGAGATCCTATTCCTGTAAACAAAAACGTAATAGATGAAAATCTTTAAAGCAAGATTTATTCATGAGATTGAAATTCTATTTCTTTGCATGTTGCGAACTTTTATTTAATTGAGTTTTTGGATCTTGAAGATTAATTTCAAAAGATGATGTATTTACTTTAAATTTTGTGTGAAATTGATAAAATTTTCTATGGATGATTGTATTCTAGAAATTTATTCGTCATATGAAAATTTATGTTCCAATACTCGGTATTGCTTTCTTTATTTGCTTCAGGACAAGCAAGGTTTGAGCCTTATGTGTTTGATGACTCTAAATTTCATAGTATTTTTTCGTACTTATTTAGTAGTCTTTTGAACCATAATATTACTCTTTTGCCATGTTTTCACACCTTTTATACCAAATACTTCGGAATCTACACAATCTTTGGTTGTTGATCAATTTCAGGTAAAAAGGGCATTATTATCGCCGGTTTTCGAGCAATATCGATGCATGAACGAGTTCTAAACATCAAGAGGAGTCTACACAACAAATTTTAAACCAAAATGCACCTTCTAGATAAAATACGGCAGTACCGTATTTTTCAGACGCACTCTCACGGTACCGTATTTCTCAGCGGACATATTTGGGCGAAATACGGCACTACCGTATTTAGCAGAAGATCTTTCACGGTACTGTATTTTGTGAAGATTTTCATCAGAGGATTTTAGCAGAGATACGGCATTGCCGTGGATGTGAACACGGTGCCGTATAATTGGACGAATTTAACTAGAATGTTTTGACAAAAATACGGCACTGCCGAGTGAACCTTCACGGTGCCGTAGTTTCTGACAATTCTGACCAGAAGGATTTGGCAAGAATATGGCACCACCGTATTTATGAGAAACATTCTCATGGCACCGTATTATTTGCCCAAAACTCACAGAATAAAATACGGCACTGCCGTATGAAGCTTCACGGTGCTGTATTTTGGAACTCATAATTCTGATTTTTCCGCCCGATTCTTGCAAAGACCATATCTTTTGATCCAGACCTCCAAATTAAGACCAAAAAGAGGCGGTGAACTCGTCTTAATGAGGAGAATATAACCAGACAAAAAGGAAGAATTTTTATCACCGATCCATGGAGAAATTGAGAGAGAGGTAGAATTGCTAGGGTTCATCGGTTCTCCACCTACAGACCACCTCCGGCCACGATTTTTGATAGAGAGCTTCGTCTGGTGAAGGAGAACACGCACCTCAAGTTCCTGAGCGTTCAGAGTTGAATCGAAGGAGAAATTGACACAACAGTGGTGACAGCGCTGTTCAAGGCAATTTACGAGCCCTGTTTTGTAATCTTTCTTCCCTCTTTTCGATTCCTTAACACTCTGAGAACATGTTTTATTGTAATCCTTTCATCATGGTAGCTTAATCTTTTTATGGGACATGGGGGTGTAATCTCTTTGTTTCTTAATGGCTAGAAAACCCTAATTTTGTCAAACTGATTTTATTATGATAATTTAACTCTTGTGATTGATTGTTCTTTAATTCTCCTTTGTGTCTTAAATATCAGCATGTTTTAGAATTTTGTGAAATAGACCGAGAGGTTGATTGTTTGAAATTAGGAACCCTAGAAATCATTGAGTTTTGAACTTATCGTAAGAGATTAGGTTTGTTCTTCGAATTCTGATTTTTAGAGAACTATAATGCCTTGTTGATTTTATGATTCTTGGGATTGAGTGAATGTGTAGACTTGATTTGATATTGCAAGAGATTGAGTATCGAGTCGTTGTAAACCCTTGAGTAAAACTAGTGTTGAGACTCGGATGCACGAGAGTGATCTTTGAGTTTCCACTTGAGGTGATCAACCTAAAATTCGGATGCACGAGAGTGATCCTCGAGTTCTTAGTTGATGATTTACTTATTCTTAGCATTGAATAGATATTTCACGAGAGTGGGGATCGATTCTTTGTATGGTTGTCTGCTCGAGAGCGAGATAATTTATCTATGAAGTAAATTATACCTTTATCATGATAGAATTAGATTGACAGACACTTATCTTAATCTAGCCATTAGAAATTTGAAGTAGATGAACCCCTAGTCCCAGTTTCTTCTCTGATATTTTCTCCGTGCTCTTTTCGATATCTTGATTCACTATTTTCTGATTGCCTAGCTAGCAAGAAATCGATTATTCAGTACTTGGCAACAAGGTCTCTGTGGTTCAATATTTTTATATTACTTCGAGTATGATGGGGATCAAAACAGAGTCCCAAGAAGGTCTCATCGAGCTCGAAAGCCACCCGATCGGTATCTTGGGTTTTAAGGGATTATATAAAATAATTGGGCTCAAATAAGCTACTAAAGAGGCCTTAATAAGACCAATGGACCTTCATTAGGCCTTAATTGGGCCTATTTCTATTTTATTTTGACCAAAGTCAAGATTAGCCCAAGAAGTCTTCAATTTCATCCTCAAGCAACTACATTCAAGGAACCTAAGCGTCATTAAACCAAGTCTATCTCTTGGATGCAAGAAATGAAGAGTTTGGATGAACCTATATTAACGTGGACTAGGTTGAATGGATAGGTGTCAACGCTATCTCCCCAACACTTGGTACACGAAGCATTAACTCTGGTTCATCTCCTCAACACTGGATACGAGAAGCCCCAAATTAACTTTCCATTAAAGTGCACAAGATTCAAAGAGTTACCATATTATTTTATTGTAAACTTGAGCACTATATAAAGGGCGCTCCTCCTTTGTAATAGGGACCTTTTTTTGAAATCAATCAATTAAGCAAGTTTGAAAACATGAGTTGTGTTTTAGTTTGAGAACAAGTTTCTTCTCTTCTCTTCTCCCCTTTCCTTATCTCTTCTCTTCCCCAATACCTCCAACGTTGGTCCACTGCTGCGCCTACAATTCCTACTTCAATCAAGCTCTCAAGCTGACGACCGGCACACAAACTCGTCGTCCGCCTGGTTCTCTTCAGAACCCACGGACGAACAAGGAAGAAGACTAGCACCGCGCTTGTGCTTCCGATGACGCATCCGACCATCTGATCCTCTTCAAACTTCTCTCCCCACAAGAAGCTGATCTACGCAGAACTAATGGAACATTGCTCAAAGTTCAAGTGGGCGAGTGGCCCTCCATCCCAAGTGAGTAATGTTTAGCTTTGTCGATTTCTTGTTGCTTTCGAAGATTTGAATTGGATTTGTCTCTCTACTTCCCTCTTTCTTTTACTTAATTCATCTAGTTAAAACCTTTTCCCATCCAAAACCAAGAACTGCTACATCAGTTTGGTATCAGAGCAAACCGATCCAATTGTTTTGCAGCATAACCTGTTGTTTTCCATTACCCATCATGACAACTAGATCAGGAACCCAATATGGTCCTCCTTCACCCCCTAATCCTAATGAACCTTTACCTGAACAAGATCTGTTGATCCATTTATTGCATCGGTTAAATGAGCGATTAGATGCATTGGAACTAAGACTCCAGCCACCTTATGTCACTCCCAAGCCACTTGAAGAAGTCCCTGAACAGCTAGAGACACCTCCTCAGCCGCCACTATGGATGAATGCAGGAAGAAGAAATAGCGCTACCCCTAGAGCATTTTGTAGAGAACCTAACCAACAATTCTACCCGCAAAGGGAACAGAATCCTCCAAGAGAGCGATACCCGGAACCTTACCCAGAAGAACCTGAATGGGAACCTGAACCCCCTAGGCCCTATCCTCGTCCCCACAGGGCTCGAGAGGATGATGAGTTCATCCGACTTGTTAGAGTTAATCCCAGTAAGTTTGATGGCAACCTTGACCCTAAGGTATACCTCGACTGGGAGATGTCAGTTGATCATTACTTTGAGTGGTGCAACATGCCTGATAATTTAAGAGTTAGGTTTGCCCGACTCCTACTAGAAGGACCTGCTAAGCTCCATTGGATAAATGTAGAGCGTCAAGTTGAACGATCTCACCAACCACCTATCACTCTATGGGAAGAAATGAAATATAGGTTGAGAGAAAAATATGTGCCCACACATTATAGGAACCGTCTATTTGAACAAGTGAGTAGCATCTCCTAAGGGACTGGAACTATAGCTGATTACATGACACGCTTTGATGAGCTCCTCATCAGATGTGATTTAAGGGAAGACCCTAGGCTCACCCTTGCTCGGTTCAAAAATGGATTACGTCCAGAAATTTGCCGATAACTCACGTCCTACCATATTGACTCAATAGACCTTGCCTTTCAAAGGGCTTGTGAAGTTGAGCATAACCTAAGAGACTCTACCCGTAGGACTTCTTTTACGTCTCCTTCCCGAAGGGCTCCACCTCAACCTACTGCTTGGACAACCACTCGGCCTCCTACCGCTGCTGACAAAGGAAAGGCCCCTGCCCTCCCTGTAAGATCCAAGGATCTTAAGTCCTGGTAAGCATTATTTTTGAATTAAATAAAACTATTGACTGTGATATTTTTCTATTTATTGGTTGTTAATTTATTGTAAATTAATTAGAGATTATTTATTTGATTATTGGCTGTTAATTTATGATGAATTATTATTGGTTGTTCATAATAAATTAATTAGGATTTATGGGTTGTAAATTGTAAGTTAATTAATTACAGTTTGTTGGTTAAATTAATTAGACCTTATTGGTTAATTAATTAGACCTTATTGGTTAATTAAATCCTTATTGGATATTAATTAAATCCTTATTGGATTTCGGTTAAGTGATTGGTTATTTGTAAGTTAATTAAATTAATTGGTTAACTATGGGTTATTGGGTTTGAAAATTCGAAATTATGAATTATATGGGTTAAACCCTATTGGAATTAATTGGTTAATGGGTCTAAAATTTAAAAACCCAAAGTTTAAGTAGGTAATTTCGGTTAGGGTAGAGTGTTGGCGATTTTTTTGGCTTGAAAGAAACCTTGGGCGACGGCTTGAAGAACTTGGCGACTTCTTGAAGAACTTAGGCGATTCTTGGAGGCTTAGAGGTGAAATATCTTCCTTCTCTCTTGGAGTCTTTGGTGTTGGAGGTGTTTCCTTCCTTTGGTGGCGATTCTTGGTAGAACTTCAAGCCTTAGACGAATTATTTTGGAGAGTTTTTCACCTTGTGTTCTCGGTTAAGAGGTGAGTGGAATGTCTTATTTGATCTATTAGTTTGGTTGTGTTTGTGACTTGATACAATTGAATTATTGGAATTTTTATCATGTTAAAACCGAAACTCAAGATGTATTTTTCATGTAAACCAAATTCAAGATGTTTCTTCATGTGAACCGAATCTTTGATAATTATTCATGATAATCCGAAATCTTGATATTATTTATGAAGACCAAATTCTTGATAATATGCATGAAAACCGAAATTTTGATGATTTTCTTTATGAAATCCGAAAGTTGGTAATATGGAATTTAAGGTATTAAATTATGGAAATTCGGAAGTTTTAGACCAATGGTTGGAGCATGAAATTCATGTTAATTCAAGGTGTAAAATTTAATAGATAGTATGTTATGTTAACCGTGGTTTATATGTAGAGATTTGTAAAATAGTTGGTATGAATACATGTTTTAATTTTTGTTAATTTTATGGATAGTTTGTATGACTACATGTTTTAGTTTTATGTTAATTTTTATGGATGCTTGTTAACTGCATTATTGAGAAATTGTTTGAGAAATTTGGATGATAACCTAGTAAGGTTTGACTGAACTAATCAGCATGAAACCTAAGGACCACACTACATTATATGATTGTTAATGTTATGTAATTATGTGATTTTTAAATATTAGGTGTTTATGTGATTTTTGGAATATTACGTTGTTATGTAAATTGTGAACATTATGTGGTTATGAGATTTTTGAAAATTATGTGATTATGAGAATTTTGAATATTATGTGTTATGTGTTGGTTAGGACTATGGCTAAGTGTAACAGTGTACTCATAGGATAGTTCTTATGTGATATGTGAAGGGTTTGAATTTCAGCCCTGTATTTGATATGTGAGGGGGCTGATGTTCGGCCTGCCTATTATGATTTTTGTGATGGGGGTTGATGTTCAGCCTGCCCGATATGATTTTTGTGATGACTATCCTAGAGTCTAGTTGACACTTAGGAGTCCACCTTTGTGAAATATGAAATAAGATATGTCTGTTGTCCAGTAGGAACCTTTTGGGAGAACGGGTTTTGACGCAAAGTGCCATGTCTTGGTCGGACAGGGGCCACCTCTTGATGTCATTACTCTTTTATGTGATGGGGTGATATAAGACGCAAAGTGCCATGTCTTGATCAGACAGGGGCCACCTCTTGATGTCATTACTCTTTTATGTGATGGGGTGATATAAGACGCAAAGTGCCATGTCTTGATCAGACAGGGGCCACCTCTTGATGTCATCACTCTCATTTTGTGATGTTGGGTGTCGTAGAGCAAAGTGCCACGTCATGACCTGACGGGGGCCACCTCTTGAATCTACACACAATCCATCGATGTGTTATGGGGTGAGAGAGCAAAGTGCCACGTCGTGACCTGGCGGGGGCCACCTCTTGATTCTACTCACTATCCATGTTTATGTGTTGCACGAGATTTTGCAACTCCCAGTGCTTTGGCCAAGCCGGGTTAGACCATATTGGTCACTACTGAATATGCTGGACAACTAGGTTAATTAAGTATGGTGTGTTTAGTTGGTTTAGAATATATGTGTTTAATTGGGTTAGAGTAAAACTCTAGAACCTGAATTTGTTATATGCTAGTGTGTACATTTAACTGTCTATATGACTTCTGTTTCTTTATTTTGTTATATGTTGACATAATGTTCTGTTAAATATTTTTAAAAATAATCTGCCTATATTTTTGAATGTATGTTATGGATGGTCGATTTAGACTATCCACTCACTGGGCTGTGTAGCTCACCCCTCACTATTTTCAGGCATAGAGCAGGGGCGCATGTCTTGAGTGCATTGGCGTGGATAATTATGTTGTTTGCTGTTTTAAGAATTTTTATGCTTAATTCTTGGGGCCGGTTGTGGCCTTAACATAAACTATATGAACTATGTGAATCATGAGACTATGTGAACTATGTGAAGTATGTTGCCAGTTATGGCAGTCCTATGAGTTTGATTTTTGTGTCACCGCGGGCTTCAACCTAGTTTCGGTGTTTGATATGAGTTTATAAAATCGATTTTGTGATTTTGTTGTGAATTTCGGTTTATGGTGTATTCTTTGTAATCGGTTTTGATATATCTGTAACTTGCATATGTCTAGTGCAAGTATTGCCTGGTGGCAGGTACCTTTTTGAATTTTATGGTTTTGATACGGATTTAATATAGCTGTGGATTTGATATAACTGTTGCCTTGCATATGTCTAGTGCAAGGATTGCGTGGTGGCAGGTACCCTTATGAGATTTATGAGATTTGAGTTTTGTGAATTTGTATGTATGAATTTATGGAAATTTTTCAGATCGTGTTTTCTTGAACTCGGTTTTACCTAGCATATGATCGATCTTATATGAAACATCCTGTATCAATTGTGAGTTGTGCCATTTGTTTGGGGTTAAGAATGTGGGATGTTACAGAATGGTATCAGAGCAGTTGGCTAGCTAAAACTTAGTTTAGGGGAAAACATGTTTGTGTATTGCTAGACAACTAATAGGTTTATGATTGTTTTCCTGACTATGATATATGTGTGACTATGATATGCGTGTGTAGGCATTTAAGATGGTGCGAACCAGAGGAAATGCTAGTGATGAGGGCGAACAGACCCCGAACCTCACGAGAACTATTGAGGCTTTGACTGGCATGGTTCAGCAACAAGGTGCTATGATAGAGAGGCAAGCTCAGATGCTGCAGCAGCAGCAGACTCAGCACCAAGAAGCACAACAGCAGCTTTTGCAGCAGCTGACTCGAGAGAGACCCCAGACTACTACTCGAGCGGTGGGGAATGACTCTCAGGAGGGCGCTCACAGGCGCTATGCTTCACTTGTGAGTGAATTCCAGAAACTGGGTCCCAGCTCTTTTTATGGGGGCTCAGAATCCAGTAATGCAGAGAACTGGCAGTTGTGCTTGGAAAAGATTTTCCAAGTCATGCGCTGCTCAGATGAGGATAAGTTATGTCTGGCCACCTATATGATGCGTGCTGACGCAAATGAGTGGTGGAAGGGCGTAGTGAGACTTGCCGAAGAAAGACATGAGACTGTAGATTGGCCTTACTTCTTGTCTCGATTTAACGAGAAGTACTTCCCAGATAGCTTGGTTGAGGACCGAGAGGTGGAATTTATTCATCTGGAGCAGGGTGATATGACAGTGGACCAGTATGAATTACAGTTCACGAAATTGGGAAAGTATGCTCCTCACCTGATAAACACTGAAAAGAGGAGAGCTACCAAGTTTCTCAGAGGTCTCAGATGGGACATTAGAGAGCAGGTTGGTGCTCAACACTTGGAGACCTATGTTGAAACTGTTGGGCGAGCGCGCACCATTGAGAGGTATATATCTGAGAGGAGTTCTCATGTTGCCGTGACAGTAGTTCCTGCAGCTGAGGCGGCGGTTCCTCAGCATGGCAGTGGCGGCAAGGGTAAGAAGTACCCTAGGCATAAAGATTATAAGAAGAGCAGGTATAAGCCTTACTCCTACAAGGCACCGCAGCAGTCCAGGGATGCACCGCAGCAGTTCAGGGATGCCAGGGATGCAAGAAACGGTATCACTTGTAGTCATTGTGGGCTCAAGGGACATCTAGTGAAAGACTGCCATAGGAAGAATGGTGTATGCTTCAAGTGTAAGAAACCAGGGCACATGGCTAAGGACTGCAGAGAACCTGAGATGCAACCTAGAGGCGCAGATAAGCCTACAGTCCAGACTAGAGTGTATGCTGTGGCTGAGAAGGATACACGAGCTTCCCGATCCGTCGTGGAAGGTACTTTATTCGTATTTGATCAGTTAGCCCGCATATTATTTGACCCTGGTGCAAATTTATCTTTTGTATCTGTTAAGTTTGCTGCATGTTTACCTGTTGTACCTAAGATGCTAGATTATGTTGTGTCTGTCAGTACTCCCTTAGGAAAATCGTTATCTACAGATACTGTTTGTGCTGACTGTGTAGTACATGTAGAGGGTTATGAGTTTCTGGTAGATCTAATCCTCTTAGACATGCAAGATTATGATATCATCTTAGGAATGGATTGGTTGTCTTCCCATCATGCCTCTGTGGATTGCTTTGAGAAAGTAATCACTTTGAATTTGTTAGATGGGAATCGACTGTTTGTGAGAGGTCTAGTGTCAGACCAAGGACCGCATGTGATATCTTTCCTGCAGGCCAGGAAATTACTTGCTAATGGGTGCAAGGGTTATCTTGCGCATGTTAAGGTGCAGGATGATTCTACTTCTGATCTGACTCAGATGGAGGTGGTGAAAGAATTTCCTGATGTGTTCTCTGAGGAATTTTCAGGCTTGCCACCAATAAGAGAAGTAGAATTTGGCATTGAGTTGGCGCCAGGTACGGCACCTATCTCCAGAGCTCCTTATCGTATGGCTACTTCAGAGTTGGCCGAGCTTAAGAAACAACTGGAGGAATTGTTAGAGAAAGGATATATTCGGCCTAGTGCTTCTCCTTGGGGAGCGCCAGTGTTATTTGTGAAGAAAAAAGATGGAACCCTGAGGATGTGTATAGACTACAGGCAGCTTAACCAAGTGACTATCAAGAATAAGTATCCTCTTCCCAGAATTGATGATCTATTTGATCAATTACAGGGAGCGACAGTGTTCTCTAAGATTGATCTGAGATCAGGGTATTATCAGCTTAGGGTCAAGGATGAGGATATATTTAAGACTGCTTTCAGGACCAGGTATGGGCATTTCGAATTTTTAGTTATGCCTTTTGGACTGACGAATGCACCTGCTGTCTTCATGGATTTGATGAACAGGGTATTCCATGAGTTGCTTGACTCTTGTGTGGTGGTCTTTATAGACGATATATTGGTGTACTCTCAGACTACCTCAGATCATGTCAGTGATTTGCGCAGAGTATTGGAGATCTTGAGGAAGAACCGATTATATGCCAAGGCTAGTAAGTGTGAATTCTGGCTGGAAAAGATTAGTTTCCTTGGGCATGTGATTTCTGGTCAGGGGGTATCTGTGGATCCAGTTAAAGTGCAAGCCATCCTTAATTGGGGAAGGCCGACTAGTGCTACTGAGATCAGGAGTTTTCTGGGTTTGGCAGGTTACTACCGGCGATTTGTTGAGGGATTCTCCAAGCTGGCGGGTCCTCTAACTAAATTGACCAGAAAGGAGGCCAAGTTTATTTGGGATGATAAGTGTGAAGAGAGTTTTCAAGAGCTGAAAAGGAGATTGACTAGTACACCGATCCTCATTATACCTAGTGATGGGGAAAGGTTTACTGTTTATACAGATGCTTCTGGCAAAGGGTTGGGTTGTGTCTTGATGCAGAAGGGTTCTGTAGTAGCCTATGCTTCGAGACAACTGAAGGAGTATGAATTGAACTACCCTACTCATGATTTAGAGTTGGCGGCCGTAGTCTTTGCTTTGAAGATATGGCGTCACTATTTGTTGGGTCAGGAGTTTGATCTGTTCACTGATCACCAGAGTCTCAAGTATATCTTCACTCAGAAGGACTTGAACATGAGACAGAGAAGATGGATGGAGTTGATCAAAGACTATGATTTCTCCATTCAGTATCAGGCTGGAAAGGCCAATGTGGTGGCGGATGCTCTGAGCAGACATCCAGTTACTTCAGTAGCTGCTTTACGAGTCAGTGAGTGGCGGTTACTGCAGGAGTTCAGCGATCTCAGGATCAGTGTTTCTCCTAAAGTTCAGTCTGGTTATGTGGCTTTTCTCAGAGTACAGTCTGCTTTGTTGCAGAAGATCAGAGATCAGCAGTCTGTGGATCCGAGATTAGTTCAGATCAGGGTTAGTCTGGTTGACGGCGCAGTTCAGGTTTTAGCCTGTCTGATGATGGTATTCTTCGGTTTCGTGGAAGGGTATGTGTCCCTGAGGAACCAAGCTTGAGGAAAGAAATATTGGAGGACAGCCATAACTCCAAATATTCTCTACATCCTGGTGTGACTAAGATGTATCAGGACCTCAAGAAAAGTTTTTGGTGGCCGGGTATGAAGAAAGAAGTGTTTGATTTTGTCTCTAGGTGTTTAACCTGTCAGTCTGTGAAGGCTGAACACCAGAAGCCTGGTGGTTTGTTGCAGCCTCTTCCTATTCCTGAGTGGAAGTGGGAATGTATCAGTATGGATTTTGTATGTGGTTTGCCCAGAACCAGATTGGGTCATGATGCTATTTGGGTGATTGTTGATAGACTCACTAAATCAGCCCATTTTCTTCCGATTAAGATGACTTATTCTCTAGAGAGACTGGCTAGATTATATATTGATGAGATAGTCAGACTGCATGGAGTGCCTGTTGATATTGTGTCTGATAGGGACTCTCGGTTTTTGTCCAGATTTTGGAAGAGTTTACAGGAGGGTTTGGGTACTAAGTTGAGTTTTAGTACAGCATACCATCCTCAGTCTGATGGCCAGACGGAGCGTACTATACAGACTCTAGAAGATCTATTGAGAGCCTATGTGGTTGATTGGAGTTCTGAGTGGAACCGGGATCTATCTTTGATAGAGTTTACTTATAATAATAGCTTCCACTCCAGTATTCAGATGGCTCCTTATGAGGCTTTGTATGGGAGAAGGTGTAGGACTCCCTTGTGTTGGGAGGAAACTGGTGACAGAATGATTTTGAGATCTGATGCAGTACAGGAGACTACTGATAAGGTCAGAGAGATCCGGGATAAACTGAAAATTGCTCGGGATAGACAGAAGAGTTATGCTGATGACCGTCGTCGTTCCTTGGAGTTTATGGTAGGGGATCATGTGTTCTTGAAGGTGTCACCTACTAAGGGTGTTATGAGGTTTGGCAAAAAGGGCAAGTTGAGCCCTAGGTTTGTAGGCCCTTTTGACATTATTGAGAGAATTGGTCCAGTGGCTTACCGATTGGCTTTACCTCCTGCTATGGATCATGTGCATAATGTATTCCATGTCTCTACTTTGAGGAAATATCATCCTGATCCATCTCATGTGTTGGAGTTGGAACCTCTTCAGATTCAGAGTGATTTGACTTTTGAGAAAAGACCTCTCCGGATTGTGGATAGAAAGGATAAAGTTCTGAGGAACAAGACTATACCTTTGGTAAAGGTTATCTGGGGAAATCAGTCAGTTGAGGAGGCGACTTGGGAGACTGAAGCTGATATGAGGAAATTTTATGCTTACCTCTTTGATGATATGGATGCTGAGCTTTAGAGGACTAAAGCTTTATAAGGAGGGAGGGATGTAAGATCCAAGGATCTTAAGTCCTGGTAAGCATTATTTTTGAATTAAATAAAACTATTGACTGTGATATTTTTCTATTTATTGGTTGTTAATTTATTGTAAATTAATTAGAGATTATTTGTTTGATTATTGGCTGTTAATTTATGATGAATTATTATTGGTTGTTCATAATAAATTAATTAGGATTTATGGGTTGTAAATTGTAAGTTAATTAATTACAGTTTGTTGGTTAAATTAATTAGACCTTATTGGTTAATTAATTAGACCTTATTGGTTAATTAAATCCTTATTGGATATTAATTAAATCCTTATTGGATTTCGGTTAAGTGATTGGTTATTTGTAAGTTAATTAAATTAATTGGTTAACTATGGGTTATTGGGTTTGAAAATTCGAAATTATGAATTATATGGGTTAAACCCTATTGGAATTAATTGGTTAATGGGTCTAAAATTTAAAAACCCAAAGTTTAAGTAGGTAATTTCGGTTAGGGTAGAGTGTTGGCGATTTTTTTGGCTTGAAAGAAACCTTGGGCGACGGCTTGAAGAACTTGGCGACTTCTTGAAGAACTTAGGCGATTCTTGGAGGCTTAGAGGTGAAATATCTTCCTTCTCTCTTGGAGTCTTTGGTGTTGGAGGTGTTTCCTTCCTTTGGTGGCGATTCTTGGTAGAACTTCAAGCCTTAGACGAATTATTTTGGAGATTTTTTCACCTTGTGTTCTCGGTTAAGAGGTGAGTGGAATGTCTTATTTGATCTATTAGTTTGGTTGTGTTTGTGACTTGATACAATTGAATTATTGGAATTTTTATCATGTTAAAACCGAAACTCAAGATGTATTTTTCATGTAAACCAAATTCAAGATGTTTCTTCATGTGAACCGAATCTTTGATAATTATTCATGATAATCCGAAATCTTGATATTATTTATGAAGACCAAATTCTTGATAATATGCATGAAAACCGAAATTTTGATGATTTTCTTTATGAAATCCGAAAGTTGGTAATATGGAATTTAAGGTATTAAATTATGGAAATTCGGAAGTTTTAGACCAATGGTTGGAGCATGAAATTCATGTTAATTCAAGGTGTAAAATTTAATAGATAGTATGTTATGTTAACCGTGGTTTATATGTAGAGATTTGTAAAATAGTTGGTATGAATACATGTTTTAATTTTTGTTAATTTTATGGATAGTTTGTATGACTACATGATTTAGTTTTATGTTAATTTTTATGGATGCTTGTTAACTGCATTATTGAGAAATTGTTTGAGAAATTTGGATGATAACCTAGTAAGGTTTGACTGAACTAATCAGCATGAAACCTAAGGACCACACTACATTATATGATTGTTAATGTTATGTAATTATGTGATTTTTAAATATTAGGTGTTTATGTGATTTTTGGAATATTATGTTGTTATGTAAATTGTGAACATTATGTGGTTATGAGATTTTTGAAAATTATGTGATTATGAGAATTTTGAATATTATGTGTTATGTGTTGGTTAGGACTATGGCTAAGTGTAACAGTGTACTCATAGGATAGTTCTTATGTGATATGTGAAGGGTTTGAATTTCAGCCCTGTATTTGATATGTGAGGGGGCTGATGTTCGGCCTGCCTATTATGATTTTTGTGATGGGGGTTGATGTTCAGCCTGCCCGATATGATTTTTGTGATGACTATCCTAGAGTCTAGTTGACACTTAGGAGTCCACCTTTGTGAAATATGAAATAAGATATGTCTGTTGTCCAGTAGGAACCTTTTGGGAGAACGGGTTTTGACGCAAAGTGCCATGTCTTGGTCGGACAGGGGCCACCTCTTGATGTCATTACTCTTTTATGTGATGGGGTGATATAAGACGCAAAGTGCCATGTCTTGATCAGACAGGGGCCACCTCTTGATGTCATTACTCTTTTATGTGATGGGGTGATATAAGACGCAAAGTGCCATGTCTTGATCAGACAGGGGCCACCTCTTGATGTCATCACTCTCATTTTGTGATGTTGGGTGTCGTAGAGCAAAGTGCCACGTCATGACCTGACGGGGGCCACCTCTTGAATCTACACACAATCCATCGATGTGTTATGGGGTGAGAGAGCAAAGTGCCACGTCGTGACCTGGCGGGGGCCACCTCTTGATTCTACTCACTATCCATGTTTATGTGTTGCACGAGATTTTGCAGCTCCCAGTGCTTTGGCCAAGCCGGGTTAGACCATATTGGTCACTACTGAATATGCTGGACAACTAGGTTAATTAAGTATGGTGTGTTTAGTTGGTTTAGAATATATGTGTTTAATTGGGTTAGAGTAAAACTCTAGAACCTGAATTTGTTATATGCTAGTGTGTACATTTAACTGTCTATATGACTTCTGTTTCTTTATTTTGTTATATGTTGACATAATGTTCTGTTAAATATTTTTAAAAATAATCTGCCTATAGTTTTGAATGTATGTTATGGATGGTCGATTTAGACTATCCACTCACTGGGCTGTGTAGCTCACCCCTCACTATTTTCAGGCATAGAGCAGGGGCGCATGTCTTGAGTGCATTGGCGTGGATAATTATGCTGTTTGCTGTTTTAAGAATTTTTATGCTTAATTCTTGGGGCCGGTTGTGGCCTTAACATAAACTATATGAACTATGTGAATCATGAGACTATGTGAACTATGTGAAGTATGTTGCCAGTTATGGCAGTCCTATGAGTTTGATTTTTGTGTCACCGCGGGCTTCAACCTGGTTTCGGTGTTTGATATGAGTTTATAAAATCGATTTTGTGATTTTGTTGTGAATTTCGGTTTATGGTGTATTCTTTGTAATCGGTTTTGATATATCTGTAACTTGCATATGTCTAGTGCAAGTATTGCCTGGTGGCAGGTACCTTTTTGAATTTTATGGTTTTGATACGGATTTAATATAGCTGTGGATTTGATATAACTGTTGCCTTGCATATGTCTAGTGCAAGGATTGCGTGGTGGCAGGTACCCTTATGAGATTTATGAGATTTGAGTTTTGTGAATTTGTATGTATGAATTTATGGAAATTTTTCAGATCGTGTTTTCTTGAACTCGGTTTTACCTAGCATATGATCGATCTTATATGAAACATCCTGTATCAATTGTGAGTTGTGCCATTTGTTTGGGGTTAAGAATGTGGGATGTTACACTCCCTGATCCAAGAAGAACTAGTTGTTATCGCTGCAATCAACCTGGTCATGTAGCTAAAGATTGTCCTAGAACTCTGCACATTAGTGAACAAGGACCCTCTGACTCCATACACAATCTGACTGAACCATGTGCAGAAGCGGCTTACCCCCTGGAACCTCAACTTGAGGATCCATCTCTACATAATTACCAACCTGACACTTACTCGTCTGAAGAAGAAGAATCTTGACCAACTCTTGGAGTCGTTAGATGCACCCTAGTCAAACCTAAACCACTGGAAGACTGGAAGAGGACTAGCATTTTTCACACTTACACAAAGTGTAATGGACACTCGTGCAAAATTGTAATAGATAGTGGTAGTTGTCTAAATGTTGTCTCACACACTGCTGTCATTCGATTTGGACTGTCTCTCGAAACTCACCCTTGCCCCTACTCTGATGTAGGACGGAAGCGTGTGACAAAACTACTAAATTAAAATTCAGTTATTTATTTTTTTTAATTTTCAGAAAACAGCATATTCATAAAAGCAGCTAGAATTCTAGGAGTTCAGACAATTATTATTTAGCAAATGTGGCAATGTCATAGAGGGGGTTCCAATCATTCAATATTCAAACTAAATGAACTGCATTGTAGAACTAAATTAGTTCTTTGCATGCGTATCAAAATGGAGAGTAGACTCCTACTCGAGCATATAGATTTAGTGCAACCAATATAGCTATTCAGATTGGTAAATTAACATAGCACAGAAATGTTTCAGATTTCCAAATTTTACAATGCCTGCTAGATTGAATTGTTGAACCTGGGCTTTCATCAACTAGTTCAAATGAAAGTACAAGGTGTGTGCTTCAATATCTAACCAAAGTTCAAGATACTTGTTGCACCAATTGCTTAGAGCACCTGCACAAATAACACTATTCAGATTAGTTGTGAAAATGAATGCAGAGTTAAATCATTCATCAAACGTTGCTATGTCTTGTAGCATGTTATGGTCCATCTGGATTCGTCGCCATTGATTGGAATGACAGAAGATGTTCTGGTCTTTCAATTAGTTCCAAGGATCAGAATTTTTGTTGCGCTGATTGCTTAAAGATACCTGCAAGAAGAAGCTTATTCAGATTAGAATTAGCAGAACACAAAACAGTAGACACGGGGAATTCCGGGAAACAGGGGAAATGGCGTAAGGGGCGGAAGTCGTCGGTGTTCGTCCGGTAGTGTACGACCGTCGGACCTGTTACGACTGGGGGGTTCGTATGTTCATGGAGAAGAGTTGGCCGGAGTTTGGAGACAGGCGGTGGCTGGCCGGAGGAGAACCATGATGAGGAGCAGATCGAGGGCGGAATCTGGAGAAACAGGGGGAAACACGAGCGCCGAGCGGAGTTGGTCGGTGTTCGTCCGGTGGCCGACGGTCGCCGGACCTGTTACGATGGGAGGTCCCTATGACTATGGCGAAGTGGTGGCCGGAGTTTGAGGTCGAATGGTGGCCGGTCGGAGGAGGGCGACGAGGAAATGCGGAGCTGGGGCGGAAGACTGGCGAAAGCAGGGGAAATGCAAAGAAGAACAGGGCGAGTCGCCGGACGGCCGGTAGTGCACGGACGCCGAAACTGCTACTACTGGAGGTTGGTATGGTCGTGGTGACGAGGTGGCCGGAGTTTCGGGGCGGACGGTGGCCGGTCGGAGGCGGACGACGATGAAAGGCGGAAGTGGGACGGAAGGCTGGCGAGAACAGAGGATTCGAACGGAAGTTTGATTCCGGTGATCGGAGAGTCGGAAGGATGGATGCCTGTGGCTGTGGCTTCGTCTTGGGGAGGGGGAGTGGTGGCCGAAGTCTCGTGGAGATCCGGCCGGTGGATCGTCGGCGGCGAACTCGGAAAATTCCAAAAATCTGGAAACTGGAACTGTGACTGAATTGATTTCTGGAGGAAGAAGAGAACGGAGGAGAGGGGAAGAGAGGAGCAAGGGGCTCGGCCCTAGAAGGAGAAGGAAGAGCACATCCGATAGAAGAGGAAGATACTAGAAAACTACTTCATACGATTCAATTTCAACAACTTTTTCTCTGTTCGTAACAAGGTTGTAAACATGATACAAATAGGGTGAAGCTTGGAAACGAACGTTGCTGGGTGAACGTTGCAATTTCCTTCTTCGTCAGCAAAGAGACGTTGGAGGAGTTTCCTTGTGGGCTGAGCGAAGGTGGCTGGAGACGTTGGTGTTTCCATTCTTTGGAGCGTTGAAGTCTAGCGTTGATTTGGCTGCAAGGAGATCCTAAATTGGCTGATTTGAACGTTATTGCTTGCTTTGTTTCCTTTGGCGTGGATGCAGGTCACGACTGGAGTATGCAGCAGCTTGTTATTTGGAAAGTGTCTTGAGCTTCACTTGAAGTATTTGATGGTAGTTCTTTCCCCATTATTGTGCTAGCATTAGGATTGAGCTTGCTAGCTTATTTGAGAGCTTCCGAGCCTTTGATTAGGGTAGTCGTAGGCTCCACTTGTATCTTCGAGGCCTGTGATCCCTGCCTCCATCAGTTCTCCCCGGGTGAAAAAAATTCTTCCCCGAAAAATTGTCCTTGCGTAGGTGGAGGAGTTCAACAGTCAGTATCCATAGTCTAAGCTGCAAGTCAGGGACACCTGTAGAAAATTCCCTTTCTCGGCCATACTCATTAGTAAGTTTGTCATAGAAAATCATAGGACTTTGAAAAGAACAAGGAATGATGAAATCAATATACTCAATTTCAATAAGAGCATAGTGCAAAGCATGTTTGAGTTCATTATGTTTTGTTGATACTAATGGTGGCTTAAGGGTGTGGGTTGAAGGACCTAAAAGACAAGATTCAAAGATCATAGGGTCCTGAGAGAAATTTTCTAAGCTTATGGGTGTTCCTAAGGGTTGACATTTAGGGTTCAAGTCAAGCTCAAAAGGCTCTAACTTAGGTTCAAAATATGGTTCAAGAGGACCTATGGGTGTGGGTTCAGTTTTAGGTTCTCTAATAGTAGTGCAAATTTGGGTTTGGGAACCTGTGGGTATGGGCCCTAAAATTGAAGGTAATTGAGAAGGTTCTACTTCACTTTTAACGTGAGACAAGTCTACAACAGTCTCTATGGGCAACTTAGGGGTAGTTTGACTCTCAGACAAGTCAACTATGAGTTCCTTAGCTAGAATGCTAGACTCATCTTGAGGACCTGTGGGTATGGGCCCTAAAATTAAAGGTTGAGGTATGGGTTCTACCTCATGGTTTACCTGTTGAGTTTCACATGTGTTACCTGAGCTTGTTTTTGTTCCCATGGTAGACTCTAAGGTTGGTATATTCTCTTGAGAGTTTGAGGGAGTAGGTACCTTAGAGGTTTTAGGTTTGGACCTCTTGATCTTAATCTTTGGGTTTTGGCATCTTAAGACATATGAATCATCTTGCCTTTGGTAATACCCATTGACATCATATAACCAAAGTGCTCCTAGGTGGACATGGTATGTACCTTCTAAGGGTAAGACATAACACCAAACTTCTAGTAGAAGGGTACCTAACAAAATAGGAACTAAGCACATATGGTTCACTAAGGTTTTGGTTCCATCATCCCTACTAATGGTGTAAGGGTCTAGGATAGGCTCACTGGTAAGGCCAAATCTATCAATGGCACTAGGGGTTATGAAGTTGAAGCCTATGGACTCATCTATGGCTACCTTACACATCTTATCCTTCATTTTGATGTAGGTATGGAAAAAATCATTCCTAAGGGTGACACTATAAGTTGGAAGTTTCTCTAGATATTGCTTGTGTAGGGTTTGTCTCATGTCTTCTATATAGCTGTGACAGGTTTTGAGATGATTCTCCATGGACTTGAAGTTGTCATAAAATTTGAGCATTCCTTCTTGGTTAATACTAGTGGCCATGGGATGATTTGAAAATATTTTGAAAATAGAGCTCCCTAAGATGATAGAAAATGATTTCAGCTAGTATGAAAAGATATATCTTGAGAATAAACAAACTAGCATGCAAAACAATAATCAACTAAACATAAAAGCACATAGAATTTTTTTTTCTAGCAAATAAATTAACAAACATGCAAAGCAACTAAACGTTAGAGCATATAGTTCTCTTTTTTTTTTTAATGCAAAAAAAATAGCAAATTACTTAACTAACATGCAATCAATTTCAGCATATGGATGCGCAGAAAGTATGCTCATTGAAGATTGCAATTTGATTAAGAACAGAAACTAGGCTGAAAACAGGTTGGAAAATTCAGCATTCAAGTGCAGAATTTATAGTTATAATCAATGCAGCACTTATGGATGTTGTAAACAGAAATATGTTGGTGTTATCCAAGCTGCAGTTTGACAGAAATTAAGTGCAGCAAGCAGGCTGAAAACTTCAAATTCAGAAGGCTGAAAAAAACCAGATTTAAAAAAATTCAGAAATAAAGTGCAGAATTCAGCGTAGAAAGCAGTAACTCAGAGGCAATTTCAAGAAAACTGCAGCACATGTAGGCGTTGAAAACTAATTTAGGTAGTGGCTGCAATTTGAAGAAGGAGGAAATGTTCAAAATCTGTTGGTGCTGAAAATTCAGAAGTTAAGACACAGTTTTGTGCAGATTATGGAATGGATGATCAGAACTTGAGCAAACAAGTGCAGTGGTTTGCTGCGTTGATGAGAAAACTTTGCAAACTCAGTGAGGGAAGATGCAGCAATTTGGTTTGCTGTCCTAAACTGAGGTTTACAAGGATCTATGTTGCTGGAGTGGCTGAAAATCAATGAGAATGTCAAGGTGATCAAAATCAGATTGCTTGTAGAATATGGTTTGCAGAATTTTGGTTGCAAACACAGTTAGGTGCGGCAATTAAGTATGCTGTCCTGAACTGAATTTGACAAACTTTCATCATTTGTGGCCATGTTTGAATTGGCACAATAATGAAATTCTGCACTGCTAAAATCCGAAAAGTTTCACTAAAACATCAAGCACAGAAGTTCAGAGTTTACTTGTAAATTTAGTCATGGACGGTGCAGCAATTAACTTTGTTGTTCCAACCATTCAACAAGTGAAAGCAACAAATTTTCAAATTAGAGATGCTGATTTGTCCACAAAAATATCAGAATATTAAATTCAATGATCAGAAAATCAGAAATATAGGAACTTTAAAAACAAAGAGCAAAGTTAAGGATCGATGTGGACAAACAAGAGTTTACCACTTAACTTCCTCTGATACCAAGCTGATGTAGGACGGAAGCGTGTGACAAAACTACTAAATTAAAATTCAGTTATTTATTTTTTTTAATTTTCAGAAAACAGCATATTCATAAAAGCAACTAGAATTCTAGGAGTTCAGAAAATTATTATTTAGCAAATGTGGCAATGTCATAGAGGGGGTTCCAATCATTCAATATTCAAACTAAATGAACTGCATTGTAGAACTAAATTAGTTCTTTGCATGCGTATCAAAATGGAGAGTAGACTCCTACTCGAGCATATAGATTTAGTGCAACCAATATAGCTATTCAGATTGGTAAATTAACATAGCACAGAAATGTTTCAGATTTGCAAATTTTACAATGCCTGCTAGATTGAATTGTTGAACCTGGGCTTGCATCAACTAGTTCAAATGAAAGTACAAGGTGTGTGCTTCAATATCTAACCAAAGTTCAAGATACTTGTTGCACCAATTGTTAGAGCACCTGCACAAATAACACTATTCAGATTAGTTGTGAAAATGAATGCAGAGTTAAATCATTCATCAAACGTTGCTATGTCTTGTAGCATGTTCTGGTCCATCTGGATTCGTCGCCATTGATTGGAATGACAGAAGATGTTCTGGTCTTTCAATTAGTTCCAAGGATCAGAATTTTTGTTGCGCTGATTGCTTAAAGATACCTGTAAGAAGAAGCTTATTCAGATTAGAATTAGCAGAACACAAAACAGTAGACACGGGGAATTCCGGGAAACAGGGGAAATGGCGTAAGGGGCGGAAGTCGTCGGTGTTCGTCCGGTAGTGTACGACCGCCGGACCTGTTACGACTGGGGGGGTTCGTATGTTCATGGAGAAGAGTTGGCCGGAGTTTGGAGACAGGCGGTGGCTGGCCGGAGGAGAACCATGATGAGGAGCAGATCGAGGGCGGAATCTGGGGAAACAGGGGGAAACACGAGCGCCGAGCGGAGTTGGTCGGTGTTCGTCCGGTGGCCGACGGTCGCCGTACCTGTTACGATGGGAGGTCCCTATGACTATGGCGAAGTGGTGGCCGGAGTTTGAGGTCGAATGGTGGCCGGTCGGAGGAGGGCGACGAGGAAAGGCGGAGTTGGGGCGGAAGACTGGCGAAAGCAGGGGAAATGCAAAGAAGAACAGGGCGCGTCGGCCGGTAGTGCACGGACGCCGAAACTGCTACTACTGGAGGTTGGTATGGTCGTGGTGATGAGGTGGCCGGAGTTTCGGGGCGGACGGTGGCCGGTCGGAGGCGGACGACGATGAAAGGCGGAAGTGGGACGGAAGGCTGGCGAGAATAGAGGATTCGAACGGAAGTTCGATTCTGGTGATCGGAGAGTCGGAAGGATGGATGCCTGTGGCTGTGGCTTCGTCTTGGGGAGGGGGAGTGGTGGCCGAAGTCTCGTGGAGATCCGGCCGGTGGATCGTCGGCGGCGAACTCGGAAAATTCCGAAAATCTGGAAACTGGAACTGTGACTGAATTGATTTCTGGAGGAAGAAGAGAACGGAGGAGAGGGGAAGAGCGGAGCAAGGGGCTCGGCCCTAGAAGGAGAAGGAAGAGCACATCCGATAGAAGAGGAAGATACTAGAAAACTACTTCATACGATTCAATTTCAACAACTTTTTCTCTGTTCGTAACAAGGTTGTAAACATGATACAAATAGGGTGAAGCTTGGAAACGAACGTTGATGGGTGAACGTTGCAATTTCCTTCTTCGTCAGCAAAGAGACGTTGGAGGAGTTTCCTTGTGGGCTGAGCGAAGGTGGCTGGAGACGTTGGTGTTTCCATTCTTTGGAGCGTTGAAGTCTAGCGTTGATTTGGCTGCAAGGAGATCCTAAATTGGCTGATTTGAACGTTATTGCTTGCTTTGTTTCCTTTGGCGTGGATGCAGGTCACGACTGGAGTATGCAGCAGCTTGTTATTTGGAAAGTGTCTTGAGCTTCACTTGAAGTATTTGATGGTAGTTCTTTCCCCATTATTGTGCTAGCATTAGGATTGAGCTTGCTAGCTTATTTGAGAGCTTCCGAGCCTTTGATTAGGGTAGTCGTAGGCTCCACTTGTATCTTCGAGGCCTGTGATCCCTGCCTCCATCATACTCTATTGCTTGGGTTGACACTACTAGTATTCCTATCTCACAACGCTGTCTAGTACCACTTGACATAGCTGACTACCATGACAAAGTGTGGTGCGATGTAATTGCTATGGATGTTTCACGTGTTGTTAGGTAGACCCTGGTTGTATAACCTTAATGTTATACACTATGGTCGATCTACTACCTATATTTTTGAGCATAATGGCAAAAGAATTAGGCTTCTCCCTTCCCCACCTAAGGAACTTAGAGCTGCTAATCCTAAGGGAATCATTGCAGAGTCTTCATCAACGAAACCTGATCACAAACCCTTGAGCATACTGCGAGCCCAATCCTTTCTGACTGAGACCAAATATACCAACTTAATATACACCCTCTTGGTTAAAGAAAACAAAGATGACACAGAAAGGGGGTCACCTAAGATTCCTCCTTCTATTCAAGCTCTCCTCACTGAGTTTAAGGAGCTTACACCCGATGACCTTCCATCTGACCTTCCTCCCATGCGTGACATCCAACACGCAATTGACTTGATACCGGGATCAACCTTGCCTAATTTGCCTCATTATCGAATGAACCCAACAGAGCACCAAGAGTTGAAATGCCAGGTAAATGATCTCCTTCAAAAGGGCTTCATCCAAGAGAGCTTAAGCCCTTATGCTGTCCCTGCATTACTCACTCCAAAAAAAGGATGGCACCTGGCGCATGTGCGTAGACTGTCGTGCTATTAACAAAATCACCATTAAGTACCGTTTCCCAATCCCTCATTTAGATGACATGTTAGACTTGTTGACAGGATCACTTTGGTTTTCAAAGATTGACCTTAGAAGCGGTTATCACAAAATTCGCATACGGCCTGGAGATGAATGGAAGACGGCCTTCAAAACTAATGATGGGCTTTATGAATGGCTTGTCATGCCATTTGGTCTTTCGAATGCCCCTTCTACTTTCATGAGAGTCATGACTCAAGTTCTGAAACCATACATTGGAAAATTTTTAGCTGTGTATTTTGACGATATCTTGATCTATAGCCGAACCCAAGAAGACCACCTGAACCATTTAAGGCTGATGTTTGAACTTCTGCTTAGAGAGAAACTATTTGTGAATTTGAAGAAATGTTACTTTCTCATGAATCAAGTTGTCTTCTTAGGGTTTATTGTCTCTTCAGATGGCCTTAAAGCTGACCCTGATAAAATTCGAGCTATCCAAGACTAGCCTGAACCTGAGACTCTGTATGGGGTGCGTAGTTTTCATGGACTTGCAACTTTCTATCGTAGATTTATAAGAAACTTCAGCACCATTGTTGCCCCAATCACTAACTGTATTCGTCAAGGAGAATTCATCTGGACCCCTGCAGCTAGTAAGGCCTTCCATGAGATCAAGCAACGCATGACTTCTGCCCCTGTTCTTAAGCTGCCTGACTTTTCCCAAGTGTTTGAGGTCGCTTGCGATGCATCAGGCATTGGCATTGGTGGGACCCTTAGCCAAGGTGGCCACCCTATTGCTTTCTTTAGCGAGAAATTGAGTGACGCTAGGCAACGCTATTCGACCTATGACAAAGAATTCTATGCTGTTGTACAATCCCTCCGTCATTGGAGACACTACATGCTACATACCGAATTTGTCCTTTTTAGTGACCACCAGGCCTTGTCCTACCTAAGCACACAGAAGAAACTAAATCTCCGCCATGCAAAATGGGTTGAATACCTTCAACAGTACACTTTTGTGTTGGGAAACCCCGGGGACATTTTACAATTTTTCAGAGCCATGGATACATTTTACGTAGCGGAAGAATGTCCCCGAAACAGGCTAGTCCCAAAAACCCAGTGAAGATCTCTTGCGAGGGGGTCGACACGATGTGATAGTAAGTACCTTTAAGCAATTAGAAGCCGATGTCGATGAAGGCGCCCAAGTGTTCGCTCTCTGCAGTCTCGCACACACGGATTCCTCAAGTTTTCTTCTTCCTCGCCCGGTGCTAGCCTCGGGAAGAAGATCCATGCCTTAGGAGAGTCCTCCAAGCAACTTGCGCCACCACCAAGATGTGATGCGCCAAGGAGATGGAAGCAAAGAGAACGCCGCAAGCCTTCTTGTTCCTTTGTGCCAAAGAAAGGAAGAGGAGAAGCATGCTTGCGCCCTTGATGGAAGAAGAAGAGCTCTAAGCTCTCCAAGCCGTCGCCCTCTAGTGCTTCACGCCTCCAAGGAATTAGCATCATCAAGAGAGGGGGGCGGCAAGGGCTTATTTATAGGAGCAAGAGGCGGTTAGGGGAGAATGGCAAGTGTTGACAATTAGGGCATGATTCTAGGAGATTATCCAATCAAATATATTGATTAAATCTCCACTCCCATATGCGCCTAAGACTTGCCAAAGCAAGCATCAGCCATATGCGCCCATATCATGCCATATGAGGCATTAATCCCATCCATGCGCCTAGACCTAGTCAACGCAATATGATGGATTGCCTAATGTGGCTTGGGCGCAAGTCCTAATCCAATTAGGACTCTAATTATGTTAATAATCAGCCCACAATTGTCAAACACAATCCAATCAATTATCTTGTGTGATTTAATCAAATCCAATTTGATTTAATCACCTAGGAGATACCAAACAAGGCATAGGCGCAAATTCTAGTCCAACTAGAATTCCATATGCGCCTATCCTATTAATTCATCCCCATTATACCCTTCAAGCCTCATAGCCCTTCAATACAACTTATTAGCAAGCCCAACTAAGCAATGGGCCAAGCCCAAAGTCCATTATGCATGTTAACCAAGCTATTGGATCCAATCCAATTTAACCCATGGTTAAATGAGGCTAACCATGGTTAATTTGATCGATATGCCAAAAACGAAAGTTGGCCCCAATAAGTTTCTTCCATCTCATCAGGCCCATTGGCGCTGATGAAATCTCCCAAATAGATCCGAGTTATCCAATAACTCGATCTAAAGGCTACCCGATCAATATGAAAACTCGAGTATCAAGGTGTGCGACCCTGTAGGTTCCTCTAACGCTGGCAGTGCTGACCAAAGGTCATCACAAGCAGTGAGTGGCACCTAGCAGTGCATCGCTGCTACCCAGGTTATTGGAATGGATATCGACATCGACATCCCCATCATCGCAACTAGGTACAGATGCATTACAGTCTCTTTGCCGTACTGATATCTGATTGGACAAGTGTGTCACCACTTGTTTTCATCCAATCACATGGCTATGACTAAAACAGGTTCTCACCTAGGTATGGCCATACACTCTCAGTCATAGAACCATAAGGGAGCTCCATGGATATCATACTTCCCTAAGGAAGGGGCAAATCCTATGTCTGTCCATTAACCTTCTCATATGGGTCGTGACATGCTCAATGACAACCGTTATGACCTCCCAACTACGGCAAGGTGTTAGGTTGCATCAAAGCAAGTCCCTAACCATATAGAATGGTCAATGACCTCAAGTCAAGGGATCAATGCATCTCCTGTCACTTGTGAGGATAACTGATGACACCAAGTCATAGCCTCACAGCGGGTCTATCCAGTATATCCTCCAATGATACACCCATGTGTCTGCGTTAGCACCACGTGCCTAACCAACCCACATACCAGTCTCTCAAGTACTAGAGTTGTCCCATATCCACTCAGGTACATCGACTGGGGACTATAGTTCGAGCACAGATCCAATCTGTCTCCAGGGACATTATCATGTAAGTACACAATCGCAGGTGTAGACAAACAATGATAACGACAATGCCAGAAAGATATATATTAATATCAGAGTCAAGTAGTACAAAGATGGACCAAAACTAGGTCCTAGGGCATATACAACAACAATCTCCCACTTGCACTAAGACCTAGAGGTTGAGCAACCTCAACCCCATATCTCTAGTACGACCATCATGCTTCTGCTGCGCCAAAGCCTTGGTCAGTGGGTCTGCTAGATTGCTCTCTGTGTTAACTCTGCTAATCTTGACATCACCTCGATCAATGATCTCTTTGATCAGGCGAAATCTCTTGAGTATGTGTTTGGACCTTTGATGAGACCGTGGTTCCTTAGTATGTGCAGTTCCCATTGTTGTCATAGTAGAGCTCAATGGGATCCATTGCACTTGGAACCACCTGAAGTTCAGAAAAGAACTTCCTGATCCAAACGGCTTCATTGGCTGCCTCAGAAGCAACCACATACTCAGCTTCGGTTGTAAAATTAGCTATGGTGGATTGCTTGAAGCTCTTCCAGCATACAGCACCTCCAACCATCTTAAACTAATAGCTGGTCTGTGATCTGAAGTCGTCAGGATCAGACTGGAACCACTCATCAGTGAAGCCCTGCACACTGAGTTCTTCCTGTCCCCCGTAGACTTTATAGAATAAATCCTTAGTCCCTTTCAGGATACTCAAGGATATTCTTTACAGCCACCCAGTGCTGTAAACTAGGATTGGATTGGTATCGGCTGGTTATGCTCACAGCATAAGCCACAACTGGTCTAGTACACAACATTGCATACATGATCGATCCCACCGCCGAAGCATAGGGCACTCGACTCATGTCATCTCTCTCAGGCTCTGTGTTGGTACACTGGTTCTTTGAGAGAGTAAGGCCATGTCTCACTGGAAGGTATCCCTTCTTGGATTGCTCCAAGTTGAACCTCTCCAGGACCTTATCAATGTGGGGTACTCTGACTAAGGGCCAAGAGCCTCTTGGATCTATCCCGGTAGATCCTCACGCCTAGAATATAGGCGGCCTCCCCTAAGTCCTTCATCTCGAAACACTTCCCTAACCATGTCTTCACAGCTTGAAGACTAGGGATGTCGTTTCCGATGAGCAGTATGTCATCGACATACATGACCAGATAAGTCACCAAGCTCCCACTGAATTTTCTGTATACACAGGCATCATCTTCGCTTTTGATAAAGCTATAATCTCTCACAGCTTCATCAAACTGAAGATTCTAACTTCGAGATGCTTGCTTTAATCCGTAAATGGATTTCTTTAGCCTGCAGACTTTACTAGTATCTGCAGGATGGATGAAGTCATTAGGTTGTGTCATATACACATCCTTAGTTAGCTTCCCGTTAAGGAACGCTGTCTTCACATCCATCTGTCATATCTCATATTCATGATATGCAGCTATAGCAAGCAGAATCCGAATGGATTTGATCATGGCAACTGGCGAGAAGGTTTCATCATAGTCCACCCCGTGGACTTGTTTAAATCCTTTAGCCACTAGTCTACCCTTATAGGTAACTATTTTGCCATCCATGTCTGTCTTCCTCTTGAAGACCTATTTACACCCTATGGGTTTTACCCCATCAGGCAGCTCAACCAAATCCCAGATTTGGTTAGCCGACATGGAATCCATCTCGGATCGCATGGCCTCAAGCCATCTCTCGGAGTCCGGTCCACTGACCGCCTCATCATAAGTCCTGGGTTCATCCTCCATGATGAAGATCCCGTCGTGTTGGGTCGGCAGCGACCCATACCTCTCAGGTGCACGACGAAACCTCCCTGACCTACATGGGGCCTGTGTCTGAGCCTCAGGCTGCCTAGCAACAGATGCAGGTGGCTCAGGTTCCCATCTCTATGTCTTGTGGTTGCACTTGGACCTCGTCCAAGTCAAACTTCCTCCCACTAACTTCTTTCATGAGAAATTCTTTCTCTAGAAAGACCGTACCCCGAGCAACAAAAAACTTTGTTCTCGGTGGGAATATAGAAGTAGTAACCCTTAGTCTCCTTAGGGTACCCCACAAACATACACTTATCAGATCTAGGTTCTAGCTTGCTTGAATCCTGACGTTTGACATAAGCCTCACATCCCTAGATCCTGATAAAAGTGAGATTAGGGCATCTCCCATTCCATACCTCGTATGGAATCTTTGAGACACTCTTAGATGGAACATCATTCAGTATTAGAGAAGCCTTTTTAAGTGCATGTCCCCAGAATGAGGGAGGTAGAGTTGCATGACTCATCATAGACCGAACTATGTCCAACAAGGTTCGATTTCTCCTTTCAGATACACCATTCTACCGAGGTGCTCTAGGAGGAGTGAGTTGGGATAGGATCCCACACTTACTCAGATAGTCAAAGAATACACTGCTCAGGTGCTCTCCATCACGATCTGATCGAAGATCCTTAAAGGATTTACCAAGCTGGTTCTCTATTTCATGTCTGAACTCCTTAAATTTCTCAAAGGATTCAGACTCATGTCTCATCATGTAGACATAACCATATCTACTGAAGTCATCAGTAAATGTGATGAAGTAGTTATACCCTCCTTTGGCTTGTTTATTGAATAGCCCACACACATCACTATGTATGAGATCCAACAAACCTCCTGCCCTCTCACCAGTCTTGGTGAAGGGCGTCTTTGTCATTTTCCCTAATAAATAAGTCTCACGTGTATCAAGTTCCTCCAAGGAACTCGAATCTAGCAACCCATTTGCATGGAGTTGTTGAATGCGATTCTTGTTTATATGGGCTAATCGACAATGCCGTAGGAAAGCACCAACTGAACCACTCAGTTTGGTCCTTTTATGTTACAAATAGAGCTAACCATGTCCAAGACATGCGGACCATTGCACAAAGTACCCTTCCCATAAAACATGTTTGCAAAAGAACATAAGTTCTCTTTTATTTCAAACCTAAATCCTTTCTTTGCCAAGCAAGGAGTGGATACAATGTTTTGGTAAGGGAAGGTACATAATAGCAATTGTCTAGCTTTAACTGAAGTCCAGAAGGCAGGGAGAAAAACTCCTACAGCAACAGCAGCAACTTGTGCCCTGTTACCTATCCGTAGGTTAATCTCTCTAGGCCTTACCGATCTATCCTTTCTGAGCCTTTGCATATTTGTACTCCACATGCGGTATCCAATACCCATGTCATAGGAGTAGAAAGGTTGACTTCGGTAACATAAATACCTGAGCATGAAGACAAGGCCTTGCCTTTCTTCTCCTCATTCTGAAGTTGCAACATGTCCTTCAACATGTGAGGTGGCCCTCCACATGAATAGCACCTATTATTCCTGATCATATCCATCTTTAATTTCAGTTCCTTGGTCAAGCCTTTCGGCTCAACACACTGAATATCAGCTTTAGCAGGATTGAGCTCAACCAATTCATCAAAGAGCTGCCTTAGATTAAAATAATTTCAGAGGCACTCTTCGATTCATATCACCCTTTAAATTCAAGTGACATGTTGGTTAGCAACCTCCAAAGTATCAACCTGATGCTTATCATAAGCATCACTCTCAGCCGCTGAGGCCGAGCATGGAAGTGGCTCAGGAATAAGACGCTCAAGAACATAAAGCTTCCTCTCGAGCTTGAGCACGATTCTCAAGTTCATATACCAATCCAGTAAGTTGGATCCAACCAACTTATCTGTTGGGGTATGCCCTTAAGGCTAATGTTTGAGGCCTTGGGATTGTATAAGTATCATGTAATAAACTCTTAAGTTTATAAAGGCATGGTTATTATTCAGGTTGTTACCTTGTCTGCTGTAATAAGTGTACTTCTGAATAATGTCTCAAAGCTGTTCAGCTAGGCTGACAGGCTATATGTCCTTAGTCGAGATATCTTGGTGAACATGAGACAGCCTTGATATGATTGAGACTGATATGAGTGCTAATCTTATAGGATGCTTCGAGCATGGAATAAGATGTAGACTCATGGGTACATTGGATGTACTGGACAGACCCTACTCGGATATTCCATTGCTTGTCACAATGTGAATGATCCTTGTAAGCACTAAGTGGCACATGTCCTTTGACTTGAGATCACTTATGTTTCTAAATGATGATTGTCATTATTTTGAGGTAGTTCAATATCATTTGAAACATAATGATTATAGACTATCTTGGATGGTGAGCTTGAGTCAGGTTAGGGCACTTGTGATAGATAAAGGATTGCCGTCTCCTTGTTTAAGGAGTGTGATGTTCTAAAGGGCCCCCCTATATGAGATGATTGAGGAAGTGTATGGCCATACCCAGATGACTATGTGCATCTGATCTAATCATGCTCATCGTATTGGAGTTACAGGCTTGACATGCTTGTCCAATAAGAACATCCAGTGGCAAAGGAATCATGCATGCCTAGTGAGTTGATTCACACTTATGCTGTGGTTGGGTGGAGTCTTGGAAGACTCTTTCCTTTATATCGGGAGACAGTGATGTGTTGCTAGATACCCCTCGCTGATCGTGATAACGTAAGTTATCGTTACCGACATTTAAAGGAAACCCTTAGGGTCGCACAATTTGATGATATGGCTACTTAAGTCAGATCGTGTGGACTGAATTGTTCGAGTTCAGTTTAAAGGAGATTAAACTCTGATTGTAAGTGAGATCCAGTCTGATCATGTTTGATTGATTAGGGCTTGAGATCGGTAAGCTTAGATCGAGAGTGTGGATGCTAGATCGAAGAGATCAAGAGCATTAAAAGGATGAACGGTCAGATTTTGAACCTTAGGGTTTAATTTGGTCTGAACCGATTATTGGGCTGATTTGGTTTGGTCATTGGACCAATTGAATTGAACCGGCTCGCATGTGAGCGCTTGGTTCATTTGAGAGGAGAGCTATGCGTTTGGTTCACTTCATGTGAACGCATAACGCAAGCTTTGATGACTTGCCATTTATGGCATTTCGGTTTGACAATTGTGATGAATGTCTCCACATTCGATCACAAGTTTGGCTAACGCTCCTCTCCATCATCTTGCTCTCGACGACACACACTTTCTTGTGTGGTGAAAGTGACGAGAAGAAAGATCGGCCAAGAGTTCATCATCTCCTTCATGCGATAAGACCCCTTGGAGCTTTTGCTAGCACAAAGTTGAGAAGGGAGTAGTCTTTGTCTTCTTGTGTGCGCACCTTTTGGAGGAGATCAACCTTGTTTTCTTCTTCCAAGCCGCCTTCCATCCATGGCAATGGTAAGATCATATCATGATCTTAAGTTGGTTTAAGTTGATTATATAGTTCATATGCGATCTTTAGAAGCCCTTTTTCCACATTGCATGCTAGATGCGCATGTATAGGGTTTCCCCCTTTATTAGGGGTTCCTACAACTGGTATCAAAGCTAGGCTCTCCATATGATCTATATGATTGCTAGAAGTGTTTGTGATCCATGCTTCTTGCGCTTACTTGATGCTTTGTTTTCATGATGCATGGTTACATGTACATGTAGATTGCGCTTGTATCATGCTAACATGTAGATTGCGCTTGTATCATGGGCTATGTATGCGCTCCCCCTTGAAGGGGACCCCCTAAAGTTTGCGCTCCCCCTTGAAGGGGACCCCCTTAGATCTAAGGGTTATCAACTTTGTTTGTATGTTTGCGCATGCTCTAAGTGTTTTACAAAACTTACATCTTGCGCGGTTGATTAGATCTAAGGTGCCACTACATTAAATCCTTAAATGGGTTGATGGGGTTGAAGGCATCATCTAGTATAGATCAAGCTAGTCTGATCAGACCATCTGACAGCCTAGATGGGTCGACCAGATAGCACCTGTGCGCAAGCACGAGGTGGCTATAGGTTGACTGCATCAAAGGCGTGTAGCGAGGTCTGGTTGAGACAATTACTGAACATACTTGAGTTAGGCCCGGGGTCACACCCGCTTGCCAAAACTCATGAGGGTGGTTCAGCCCTTGACGCATGCATGGTTGACCATCAGGTCAACACGGGTCAGTTAGGACTCGGTGCATGCAAGGGCAAAAGATCTAACTAGATGGATGAGTGGATCCCCATCAATGGACCATTGTAAGGTTGTAGGGCTCATAACGAAATTAAAATTGATGCCATGGGGTTTTTTCAAAATTTTAATTTCTTGATTGGATCACATGTTGATTGAACCATATGCTTGTTTATTTAGTCTTATGTGGGTTGCCCATTTGTGTGCTGTGCTGGGGCCTGCGTGCCTGGATTTAAAAAAATTGTAAATTAATTTGTGATCTGCGAATCACATTGTACTTAATTTATAATATGTTGTTGACCTGCGAGTCAACCTTGTCTAGATAGATCAAATGTACTTTGATTAGACAAGAGCACAAAAGCACACATCCAAGAGGGGCATTCACCTGGTGGTGCACCTGAGGTGCTCTTGGCGCTAGGGCCCTAGGTTGGACCAGATGAGATGCCAAGGAGCTCGAGTGAAGACTTAAGTAAAATTAAGGTCTTACTAGGGTTCATGGGCTTTTACCACATAAGATCATGCTTTCTACTTATTGCTAATAATTAGAATTGCATGTTTAAGTTTATCTTCTACTATAGCCATAGGATATGCCTGATAGTAAGAAGATAAAAGACCGTTAAAATCCAACGCTAACATATCAAGCTCGATAAGCCTTCTGACGCGAAACCTCACCTTTCTGATTATCGTTGGAGCCGTGTTGAACCCACTCAGTGGGCACGTCCATCTATCTTCAGACGGTGCTGGATTTCACCTGCGTGTTACAGAGTTGGGATTTATCCCCTCTCGTTGCTCAGCATAGCACGTGGTGGTCCAGGGAGTAGGTCAGGTCAGCTTGACCATGTAGGCTACATATGTGGCGCATATGGTAGCACATGGAGGCAGCCATCTCTGGGATCAGAGACTGTGTTGTACCAACTCAGTTGGCACAGTCTGCTGGATTGCCAAGATGAAGGGGAATCGCACGGGTTGGCGATTGGCTGGGACAGCCTACCAGAAATTAGTGCTTGTCATCTCTGTGCAACTTATCTCGCCTGAGCGGGACGCGGAGACCAAGTATGAAATCTGGATCCCATCTCACTAAAAGAGTATTGCTCTTTCGGACTGTTTACTGGATTTTTCAGTCAGACAAAATAGTGAGAAAAGAATCTTTCTTAAGTCCTGGATTGATTCTGAACATTGATACTGACCTTGCTGTTCTTGCTTGTTGTAGATTCCTGCAGCAACGAACACCATGAGCTTCAATGTGCGATCCCTACTGGAAAGGGAGAAGTTTGCTGGGCCGAACTTCTCTGACTGGTTTGGACACCTTAAGATCGTTCTTAAGGCAGAGAGGAAACTGTATGTCCTCGAGACGGCGATACCGCCGCAGCCCGCTCCGAACGCCGCAAGGGCGGTTCGGGATGCCTACGAAAAGCACGTCAATGATAGCATTGATGTCGCTTGCCTGATGCTAGCGTCTATGACGCCACCGCTGCAGCGTCAGCATGAGGATATGTCGGCTATAGAGATTATAGCGAACCTCAAGATGCTGTATGCTGCACAGGCGAGGACTGAGCGCTATAATCTGACGAAGCTCTTCTTTCAGAGCAAACTGGCTGAGGGGAGCCCAGTGGGAGCTCACGTGCTCAAGATGATTGGGCACATGGAGGCTCTGGAGAAACTGGGGCATACCATCAACCAGGAGCTTGCTGTGGATATTATTCTGCAGTCTCTCCCGCCTTCTTTCGATGCGTTCATCATTAACTTTAATATGAACAAAATCGATTGTACGCCGGCAGAGCTGCTGAATATGCTCTTGACTACTGAGGAAACTCTGAAGGGTAAGCCTTCAACCTCTGTCTTGATGGTTCCTTCTAGGAACAAGAAGAAGGGGAAGAAGGGCAAGGCCCCTGTCAAGAACTACAGTAAGGCCCTGAAACAGAAGGTGAAGCGGTCGAAGGATAACAGGTGTTTCCACTGTGGCCAGCTGGGTCACTGGAAAAAGGACTGTAAAGCGCTCCAAGGAGATAAGAGGGGAAGCATCGCTTCTGGCTCAGGTATATATGTGACTGAGGTCATGTTATCTTCTTCTACTATATCATGGGTGTTGGACACTGCATGTGGAGTTCACATTTGTTCAAATGTGCAGGAACTCAAGAGAAGAAGGCAGGTGGGACAGCATGAGGTAGACCTACGAGTTGGAAACTGTAAGTACCCCTTAAGATAAAGGGGGTCCCCTTCTAGGGGGAGCATAACCCTAAAGCATATGGCGCATAAAATTTTCTTCTTGCGGAACTAGGGTTATAGGATCGATATGCATGCTAAAAGATCAACTTGATAATAAGAAAACAATCATACCATCGCCATGGGAAGATGTTTCCTTGGAAGCAAAGATCAAAGTAGATCTTCTCCTTGTCGTCACACACAAGATGATGTCGCTATCTCTCTTGGTGCCCCTTGTGCTAGCAAGGTTCCAAGAGGTCCTTGTCGAGTGAAGGGAAAATGAGATCTCTTTCTTCTTGGCCGAATCCTCCTCAACCTTCAAAGCGTCGCCCCACTCACGAGAGAGACGAGAGGAAAATGGGCGAGAGGAATATCTCCGAGCGAAAATAGAGTATATTCTATTTTGATGAGCGCACTCTCCAAATGGAGATCATGGTTACTAAAAATAGTAACCACTCCTCACCACAACGTTCACGCCAAGTGAACTTGTCGCCTACTCCTCTCCCTATGAACCAAGCGCTCATTTAGTGAGCCGGTTCACTTTGGTTCGGTTTAAGAACCAATCAAGCCAATGATCTAGTCTAGATCTTAAATAAACCCTAAGGTTCACGATCTAACCGTCGATCTCAACGATGCCCCTGATCTGACCGATCTGGCATACATTCTCTCGATCGAAGCTTACCGATCTCAAGCCCTAATCAATCAAACATGATCAGACCAGATCTCACTCACAATCAGAGATTAAATCCCTTTAAACTGAACCCAAACAATTCAGTCCACACGATCTGACTTAAGTAAGCCATATCATCAAATTGTGCGACCCTAAGGGTTTCCTTTAAATGTCGGTAACGATAACTCACGTTATCACGATCAGTGAGGGGTATCTAGCAACACATCACTGTCTCCCGATAGAAAGGAAAGAGTCTTCCAAGACTACACCCAAACCATAGCACAAGTGTGACTCAAATCACTAGGCATGCATATTTCCTTTGCCACTGGATGTTCTTATTGGACAAGCCTGTCAAGCTCGTAATTCCAATATGATGAGCATGATTAGAACAGATGAACACAGTCACCTGGGTATGGCCATACACTTTCTCAATCATCTCATCCAGGGGGCCCCTTTAGAACATCACACTCCTTAAACAAGGAGACGGCAATCCTATGTCTATCACTAGTGCTCTAACCTGACTCAAGCTCACCATCCAAGATAGTCTATAATCATTATGTTTCAAATGATATTGAACTATCTCAAAACAATGACAATCATCATTTAGAAAACACAAGTGATCTCAAGTCAGAGGAAATGTGCCACTTGTCATATCCAAGGAATATTCACATTGTGACAAACAATTGAACATCCTAGTAGGGTCTGTCCAGTACATCCCATGTACCCATGAGTCTACATCTTATTCCATGCTCGAAGCATCCTATAAGATTAGAACACATATTAGTCTTAACCATATCAAGGCTGTCTCATGTTCACCAAGATATATCGACTAAGGACATAATAGCTTGTCAGCCCAGCTGAACAGCTTTGAGACATTATTCAGAAGAACATATATTGCAGCAGACAATGTAGCTAACTGAATAACAACCATGCCTTTATAAACATAACAGTTTATTACATGATACAGATACATTCCCACAGGCCTCAAACATTAGCCTTAAGGGCATACCCCAACAATCTCCCACTTGCACTTAATCTAATGGTTGAGAAATCTCAAACCCATATTATTACAGTGCTTCTCATGCTTCTGCTGCGCCAGAGGCTTGGTAAGCGGGTCTGCCAGATTGTCATCTGTATGAACCTTGCAGATTTTGATCTCGCCACGATCTATGATCTCCCTGATCAAATGAAACCGTCTCTGTATGTGCTTGGACTTCTGGTGCGACCGTGGTTCCTTTGCTTGTGCGATTGCTCCAGTGTTATCACAAAAGATAACCAAAGGATCTGCACTCGAAGGAACAACACCAAGTTCTCTCACGAACTTACGAATCCACACTGCCTCCTTGGATGCTTCCGAGGCTGCAACATACTCGGCTTCTGTTGTGGAATCAGCAACAGTTGACTGTTTGAAACTTTTCCACACCACTGCACCTCCATTCAAGCTAAAAACATAGCCTGATTGCGATCGGAAATCATCCTGGTCAGACTGGAACGAAGCGTCAGTATATCCTTCAATACTGAGTTCTTCCTGACCACCATATATCAAGAACATATCTTTGGTCCTCCGCAGATATTTTAAAATGTTCTTGACTGCAATCCAGTGCGCCATACCTGGATTACTCTGGTAACGACTGGTCACGCTTAACCCGTAAGCGACGTCTGGGCGAGTACACAACATCGCATACATAATGGATCCAATAGCCGAAGCATAAGGCGTATTGTCCATTTCATCTTTCTCAGTCTGTGTTTGTGGACACTGACTCTTCGAAAGATTCAGACCATGTCTGACTGGAAGATATCCTCGTTTAGAATTCTCTAAATGAAATCTCTCCAGGACCTTTTCGATGTAAGTACTCTGGCACAGCCCGAGAAGCCTCTTAGATCTATCCCTGTAGATCTTCACACCTAACACATAGGCTGCTTCTCCTAGATCTTTCATCTGGAAACATTTCCTCAGCCATGCTTTTACAGCATGCATTTCAGGAATATCGTTTCCAATGATCAAGATGTCATCGACGTAGAGGACTAGGAAAGTAATCACGCTCCCACTAAACCTCTTATATACACACGGGTCATCCTCGTTCTTGATGAAACCAAATTCGGTAACTGAGTCATCAAAACGAATATTCCAGCTTCTAGATGCTTGTTTAAGTCCATAAATAGACTTCTTTAACTTGCATATCTTATGACGATCTGCTGGATTAGTGAAACCTTCTGGTTGTGTCATGTACACATCCTCATCCAGATTTCCATTAAGGAAAGCTGTTTTCACATCCATCTGCCAAATCTCATAATCATAATATGCAGCTATCGCGAAAAGAATCCGAATAGACTTAAACATGGCTACAGGAGAGAAAGTTTCATCATAATCTATCCCGTAGATTTGTTTGAAACCTTTCGCAACTAGCCTGCCTTTATAGGTAACCACGTTACCATCCATGTCAATCTTCTTCTTGAAGATCCACTTACAGCCTATAGGGATAACTCCCGGAGGCGGATCAACCAAATCCCAAACTTGGTTATCTGACATGGAGTCCATCTCGGTGCGCATAGCTTCAAGCCATCTCGCTGACTCCGGTCCACTGACCGCATCCGCATAAGTGAGGGGTTCATCATTGTCAATGATGTAGACTCCATCATAGCGCTCAGGCTGTCGACGGATCCTACCCGATCTTCGCGGTTCCCGTGATATCTGAGCCTCAGGTTGTTCAATAACCTGTTCTACCAGCTCAGGCACATCCAACTCTGCTTGAGCACTTTGTCCTTCCTCTGGATTCTCATCCAGTTTTATTTCTCTCCCACTGGCCTCTTGCAGAAGAAACTCCTTCTCAAGAAATATGGCCGTCCGAGCAACAAAAACCTTGTTCTCCTTGGGATCGAAGAAATAATAACCCTTAGTTTCCTTAGGGTAACCGACAAAGATACATTTGTCAGATCTACTCTCTAGTTTCCCAGAGGCGAGCTTTTTGACATAAGCCTCGCAACCCCAGATCCTGATAAATGTCAAGCTTGGCTGTTTCCCATACCATAATTCATATGGCGTCTTTGAAACTGCCTTGGATGGCACTCGGTTTAGTACCTTTGCAGCTGTTTCCAGTGCAAAACCCCAAAAGGAGTAAGGAAGAGTAGCCTGACTCATCATAGAACAAACCATATCAAGTAGCGTTCTATTTCTCCTCTCGGACACACCATTCCATTGCGGTGTTCCTGGTGGAGTGAGCTGTGAGATAATCCCACACTCCTTTAGATAGTCAGTAAATGCATGACTTAGGTATTCACCACCTCGATCTGAGCGAAGTGCCTTGATATTACGGCCTAGCTGATTCTGTACTTCATTTTTGAACTCTTTGAACTTGTCAAAAGATTCACTTTTATGTCTCATCAGATAGACATAACCATATCTACTGAAATCATCAGTAAAGGTAATGAAGTACTGATAGCCACCTCTGGCATGTTTACTAAATGGCCCACACACATCACTGTGTATAAGGTCAAGTAAACCTGAAGCCCTTTGACCTTTGTGAGGAAAAGGTGACTTCGTCATTTTACCCATCAAACAAGCTTTGCATGTATCAATCTCCTTATAGGAGAATGATCCCAGCAGTCCATTTTCATGCAACCGCTTAATGCGTTTCTCGTTAATATGGCCTAAACGACTATGCCATAGCAAGGTGCTGTCATCAGCATACTTGGCTTTCTTAATATCAATTTGCTGTATTGAACATTCCATGTCCAACATGAATAACCCATTGTTAATTGAACCAGTTGCATAAACAATATTATCATAAGACAAAATACACTTTGAAATATTGCATTCAAAGGAAAACCCCTTCCTGACAAGAGCAGGAATGGAGATAATATTTTTAGTTATACTGGGAACAAAGTAACAACTGTTTAGTTCCAATACAAGTCCAGATGGTAAAGAAATAAAGTAGTCTCCTACAGCAACAGCAGCAACCCGTGCCCCGTTTCCAACTCGTAGGTCCACCTCATGCTGTCCCACCTGCCTTCTTCTCTTGAGTTCCTGTACATTTGAACAAATGTGAACTCCACATGCAGTGTCCAACACCCATGATACAGAAGAAGAAAACATGACCTCAGTCACGAATATACCTGAGCCAGAAGCAAAGCTTCCCCTCTTATCTCCTTGGAGCGCTTTACAGTCCTTTTTCCAGTGACCCAGCTGGCCACAGTGGAAACACCTGTATTCCTTAGACCGCTTGACCTTCTGCTTCAGAGCCTTGCTGTAACTCTTGACAGGGGCCTTGCCCTTCTTCCCCTTCTTTTTGTTCCTAGAAGGAACCATCAAGACAGAGGTTGAAGGCTTACCCTTCAGAGTCTCCTCAGTGGTCAAGAGCATATTCAGCAGCTCTGCCGGAGTACAATCGATTTTGTTCATATTAAAATTAATAATGAACGCGTCGAATGACGGCGGGAGAGACTGCAGAATAATATCCACAGCAAGCTCCTGGTTGATGGTATGCCCCAGTTTCTCTAGAGCCTCCTTGTGCCCAATCATCTTGAGCACGTGAGCTCCCACTGGGCTCCCTTCAGCCAGTTTGCTCTGAAAGAAGAGCTTTGTCAAATTATAGCGTTCAGTCCTCGCCTGTGCAGCATACAGCATCTTGAGGTTTGCTATAATCTGTATAGCCGACATATCCTCATGCTGACGCTGCAGCGGTGGCGTCATAGACGCTAGCATCAGGCAAGCGACATCAATGCTATCATTGACGTGCTTTTCATAGGCTTCCCGAACCGCCCTTGCGGCGTTCGGAGCGGGCTGCGGCGGTATCGCCGTCTCGAGGACATACAGTTTCCTCTCTGCCTTAAGAACGATCTTAAGGTGTCCAAACCAGTCAGAGAAGTTCGGCCCAGCAAACTTCTCCCTTTCCAGTAGGGATCGCACATTGAAGTTCATGGTGTTCGTTGCTGCAGGTATCTACAACAATGCAAGAACAGCAAGGTCAGTATCAATGTATAAGAATCAATCAGGACTTAAGAAAGATTCTTTTTCTCACTATTTTATCAGGCGTGAAAAATCCAGCAAAACAGCCCGAAAGAGTAGAACTCTTTTAGTGAGATGGGATCCAGATTTCATACTTGGTCTCCGCGTCCCGCTCAGGCGAGATAAGATGCACAGAGAGTACAAGCACTAGTTTCTGGTAGGCAGTCCCTGCCGATCGCCAACCCGTGCGATTCCCCTTCATCCGGGCAGTCCAGCAGACTGTGCCAACTGAGTTGGTACAACACAATCTCTGACCCCACAGATGGCTGCCTCCATGTGCTACCATATGCGCCACATATGTAGCCTACATGGTCAAGCTGACCCGACCTACTCCCTGGACCACCACGTGCTATGCTGAGCAACGAGAAGGGATAAATCCCTACTCTGTAACACGCAGGTGTAATCCCGCACCATCTGAAGATAGATGGACGTGCCCACTGAGTGGGTACAGCACGGCTCCAACGATAATCAGAACAGTGAGGTTTCGCGTCAGAAGGCTTACGAGCTTGATATTTAAGCGTTGGATTTTAACGGTCTTTTATCTTCTTGCCTATCATGCAATTCCTATGGTGATAGCAGAAGATAATTTAATCATGCAATTCTAATATTAAGCAATAAAAGAAAGCATGTATCTTATGTGGTAAAAGCCCATAGCCCTAGAAGACCTTAACCTAACTTAAGTCTTCATTTGCTCTTCATGGGTCTTTAGCTGCTTATCTGGCCCAAACCTGGGCCCAAGCGCCAATTACAGCACAGGTGCGCCCACCAGGGAAAATGCGCCTGGTCCTAGGGTCGAACCCTAGACCTCCCACCTGGTCCAGCCACTTGCTGTATGCGCCTCTGCCAAGTGTGCTCTGTGCTCTTGTCTAATTAAATTACAAATTTAACTATCTAGACAAGAGTGACACGCAGGTCACTTACATTTATAAATTAAAACACAGTGATGCGCAGATCACAATAATTAATTTACAATTGTTTAATACAGGCTCGCAGGCCCCAGCACAGCACACAATTAATATGGGCAGCCCACATAAGACTAAATAACCAAGCATATGCATCAATCAATAACCATGTGATCCAATCAAAAAAAATTAAAATTTTTGAAAACCCCATGGGATCAATTTTAATTTTTCCTTATTTGCCCTACAACCTTACAACGGTCCATCACTAGGGATCCACTCATCCAACCTAGTCAGATCCACTGCCCTTGCATGCACCAAGTCCTAACTGACTTGAGTCGACCATAGGGTCAACCATGCATGCGCAAGGGCTGAACGACCACACAGAGTTCTGGCAAACGGGCGTGACCCCGGGCCTAACTCAGGTGCGTTCATAAGTCGTCTCAAGCAGACATCGCTACACACCTGTCTGCAGTCGACCTATAGCCACCATAGGCTTGCGCCAAGGTGCTATTTGATCGACCCATTCAGGCTGTCAGATGATCTGATCAGACATTCTGGATCTAACCTAGGGGTTGACTTCAACCCTAATAACCCGTCTAAGGGTTTATAGTAAAGCCTTAGATCTATAATGAGTCGCGCAAGTATTCAAGTTTTGTAAAACAAAAACAAGATGCGCCAACTTACAACATACATGCGCCAATAGATGGAAACATATTTCATACATGAAGTTTCGCAAGATGATAAAACCTATCATGCAACTTTCGCATGTTATATAGATCTAAGCATATGGAATCACAAGGCCAAAGCAATCATAACGAACATGCATTCAACCTGGCTCTGATACCAATTGTAAGTACCCCTTAAGATAAAGGGGGTCCCCTTCTAGGGGGAGCATAACCCTAAAGCATATGGCGCATAAAATTTTCTTCTTGCGGAACTAGGGTTATAGGATCGATATGCATGCTAAAAGATCAACTTGATAATAAGAAAACAATCATACCATCGCCATGGGAAGATGTTTCCTTGGAAGCAAAGATCAAAGTAGATCTTCTCCTTGTCGTCACACACAAGATGATGTCGCTATCTCTCTTGGTGCCCCTTGTGCTAGCAAGGTTCCAAGAGGTCCTTGTCGAGTGAAGGGAAAATGAGATCTCTTTCTTCTTGGCCGAATCCTCCTCAACCTTCAAAGCGTCGCCCCACTCACGAGAGAGACGAGAGGAAAATGGGCGAGAGGAATATCTCCGAGCGAAAATAGAGTATATTCTATTTTGATGAGCGCACTCTCCAAATGGAGATCATGGTTACTAAAAATAGTAACCACTCCTCACCACAACGTTCACGCCAAGTGAACTTGTCGCCTACTCCTCTCCCTATGAACCAAGCGCTCATTTAGTGAGCCGGTTCACTTTGGTTCGGTTTAAGAACCAATCAAGCCAATGATCTAGTCTAGATCTTAAATAAACCCTAAGGTTCACGATCTAACCGTCGATCTCAACGATGCCCCTGATCTGACCGATCTGGCATACATTCTCTCGATCGAAGCTTACCGATCTCAAGCCCTAATCAATCAAACATGATCAGACCAGATCTCACTCACAATCAGAGATTAAATCCCTTTAAACTGAACCCAAACAATTCAGTCCACACGATCTGACTTAAGTAAGCCATATCATCAAATTGTGCGACCCTAAGGGTTTCCTTTAAATGTCGGTAACGATAACTCACGTTATCACGATCAGTGAGGGGTATCTAGCAACACATCACTGTCTCCCGATAGAAAGGAAAGAGTCTTCCAAGACTACACCCAAACCATAGCACAAGTGTGACTCAAATCACTAGGCATGCATATTTCCTTTGCCACTGGATGTTCTTATTGGACAAGCCTGTCAAGCTCGTAATTCCAATATGATGAGCATGATTAGAACAGATGAACACAGTCACCTGGGTATGGCCATACACTTTCTCAATCATCTCATCCAGGGGGCCCCTTTAGAACATCACACTCCTTAAACAAGGAGACGGCAATCCTATGTCTATCACTAGTGCTCTAACCTGACTCAAGCTCACCATCCAAGATAGTCTATAATCATTATGTTTCAAATGATATTGAACTATCTCAAAACAATGACAATCATCATTTAGAAAACACAAGTGATCTCAAGTCAGAGGAAATGTGCCACTTGTCATATCCAAGGAATATTCACATTGTGACAAACAATTGAACATCCTAGTAGGGTCTGTCCAGTACATCCCATGTACCCATGAGTCTACATCTTATTCCATGCTCGAAGCATCCTATAAGATTAGAACACATATTAGTCTTAACCATATCAAGGCTGTCTCATGTTCACCAAGATATATCGACTAAGGACATAATAGCTTGTCAGCCCAGCTGAACAGCTTTGAGACATTATTCAGAAGAACATATATTGCAGCAGACAATGTAGCTAACTGAATAACAACCATGCCTTTATAAACATAACAGTTTATTACATGATACAGATACATTCCCACAGGCCTCAAACATTAGCCTTAAGGGCATACCCCAACAGAAACGGGGCACGGGTTGCTGCTGTTGCTGTAGGAGACTATTTCATTACTTTACCATCTGGCATTGTATTAGAATTAAACAATTGTTATTTTGTACCAAGTATCACAAAGAATATTATCTCTATTCCTGCTCTTGTCAGGAAAGGATTTGCCTTTGAATGCAATATTTCAAAGTGTGTTTTATCTCTAGATAATATTGTGTATGCAACTGGTTCAATTAACAATGGGTTATACATGTTGGACATGGAAAATTCTATACAAAACATTGATAATAAGAAAGCCAAGTATGCTGATGACAGCACCTTGTTATGGCATAGTCGTTTAGGCCATATAAACGAGAAGCGCATTAAGCGGTTGCATGATCATGGACTGCTGGGATCTTTCTCCTATGAGGAGATTGATACATGCAAAGCTTGTTTGATGGGTAAAATGACGAAGTCACCTTTTCCTCACAAAGGTCAAAGGACTTCAGGTTTACTGGACCTTATACACAGTGATGTGTGTGGGCCATTTAGTAAACATGCCAGAGGTGGCTATCAGTACTTCATTACCTTTACTGATGATTTCAGTAGGTATGGATATGTCTATTTAATGAGACATAAAAGTGAATCTTTTGACAAGTTCAAAGAGTTCAAAAATGAAGTACAAAATCAGTTAGGCCGAAATATCAAGGGACTTCGTTCTGATCGAGGTGGAGAATACCTGAGTCATACGTTTACTGACTATCTGAAGGAGTGTGGGATTATCTCACAGCTCTCTCCGCCAGGAACACCGCAGTGGAATGGTGTGTCCGAGAGGAGAAATAGAACGTTACTTGATATGGTTCGTTCTATGATGAGTCAGGCTACTCTTCCATATTCCTTTTGGGGTTTTGCACTGGAAACAGCTGCAAAGGTACTAAACCGAGTGCCATCCAAGGCAGTTTCAAAGACGCCATATGAGTTATGGTATGGGAAACAGCCTAGCTTGACATTTATCAGGATCTGGGGTTGCGAGGCTTATGTCAAAAAGCTCGCCTCTGGGAAACTAGAGAGCAGATCTGACAAATGCATCTTTGTCGGTTACCCTAAGGAAACGAAGGGTTATTATTTCTACGATCCCAAAGAGAACAAGGTGTTTGTTGCTCGGACGGCCATATTTCTTGAGAAGGAATTTCTTCTGCAAGAGGCCAGTGGGAGAGAAATAAAGCTGGATGAGAATCCAGAGGAAGGACAAAGTAGTCAAGCACAGTTGGATGAGCCTGAGCCGGTAGAACAGGTTACTGAACAACCTGAGGCTCAAATAACACGGGAACCGCGAAGATCGGGAAGGATCCGTCGACAGCCTGAGCGCTATGACGGAGTCTATATCATTGAAAATGATGAACCCCTAACTTATGCGGATGCGGTCAGTGGACCGGAGTCAGCTAGATGGCTTGATGCTATGCGAGCCGAGATGGACTCCATGTCAGATAACCAAGTCTGGGATTTGGTTGATCCGCCTCCAGGAGTAATCCCTATAGGCTGTAAATGGATCTTCAAGAAGAAGATTGACATGGATGGTAACGTGGTTACCTATAAGGGCAGGCTAGTTGCGAAAGGTTTCAAACAAATCTACGGGTTAGATTATGATGAAACTTTCTCACCTGTAGCCATGTTTAAGTCTATTCGGATTCTTTTCGCGATAGCAGCATATTACGATTATGAGATCTGGCAGATGGATGTGAAAACAGCTTTCCTCAATGGAAATCTGGACGAGGATGTGTATATGACACAACCGGAAGGTTTCACTAATCCATCAGATCGTCATAAAATATGCAAGTTAAAGAAGTCCATTTATGGGCTGAAACAAGCATCAAGAAGCTGGAACATTCATTTTGATGAATCAATCTCTGAGTTTGGTTTCATCAAGAACGAGGATGACCCGTGTGTATATAAGAGGTTTAGTGGGAGCGTAATTACATTCCTAATCCTCTACGTCGATGATATCTTAATCATTGGAAACGATATTCCTGAACTGCATGCTGTTAAGGCATGGTTAGGAAAATGTTTTCAGATGAAAGATTTAGGAGAAGCAGCCTATGTACTAGGTGTGAAGATCTGCAGAGATAGATCTAAGAGGCTTCTCGGGCTGTGCCAGAGTACTTACATCGATAAGGTCCTGGAGAGATTCCATTTAGAGAATTCTAAACGTGGATATCTTCCAGTCAGACATGGTCTGAATCTTTCGAAGAGTCAGTGTCCACAAACACAGACTGAGAAAGATGAAATGGACAATACGCCTTATGCTTCGGCTATTGGGTCCATTATGTATGCGATGTTGTGTACTCGCCCAGACGTCGCTTACGGGTTAAGCGTGACCAGTCGATTCCAAAGTAATCCAGGATTGGCGCACTGGATTGCGGTCAAGAACATTTTAAAATATCTGCGGAGGACCAAAGATATGTTCTTGATATATGGTGGTCAGGAAGAACTCAGTATAGAGGGATATACTGACGCTTCGTTCCAGTCGGACCAGGATGATTTCCGATCGCAGTCAGGCTATATTTTTAGCTTGAATGGTGGAGCAGTGGTGTGGAAGAGCTTCAAACAGTCAACTGTTGCTGATTCCACAACAGAAGCCGAGTATGTTGCAACCTCGGAAGCATCTAAGGAGGCAGTGTGGATTCGTAAGTTCGTGAGAGAACTTGGTGTCGTTCCTTCGAGTGCTGATCCTTTGGTTATCTTCTGTGATAACACTGGAGCAATTGCACAAGCAAAGGAACCGCGGTCGCACCAGAAGTCCAAGCACATACAGAGACGGTTTCACTTGATCCGGGAGATCATTGATCGTGGCGAGATCAAAATATGCAAGGTTCATACAGATGACAATCTGGCAGACCCACTTACCAAGCCTCTGGCGCAGCAGAAGCATGAGAAGCACTGTAATAATATGGGTTTGAGATTTCTCAACCATTAGATTAAGTGCAAGTGGGAGATTGTTGGGGTATGCCCTTAAGGCTAATGTTTGAGGCCTTGGGATTGTATAAGTATCATGTAATAAACTCTTAAGTTTATAAAGGCATGGTTATTATTCAGGTTGTTACCTTGTCTGCTGTAATAAGTATACTTCTGAATAATGTCTCAAAGCTGTTCAGCTAGGCTGACAGGCTATATGTCCTTAGTCGAGATATCTTGGTGAACATGAGACAGCCTTGATATGATTGAGACTGATATGAGTGCTAATCTTATAGGATGCTTCGAGCATGGAATAAGATGTAGACTCATGGGTACATTGGATGTACTGGACAGACCCTACTCGGATATTCCATTGCTTGTCACAATGTGAATGATCCTTGTAAGCACTAAGTGGCACATGTCCTTTGACTTGAGATCACTTATGTTTCTAAATGATGATTGTCATTGTTTTGAGGTAGTTCAATATCATTTGAAACATAATGATTATAGACTATCTTGGATGGTGAGCTTGAGTCAGGTTAGGGCACTTGTGATAGATAAAGGATTGCCGTCTCCTTGTTTAAGGAGTGTGATGTTCTAAAGGGCCCCCCTATATGAGATGATTGAGGAAGTGTATGGCCATACCCAGATGACTATGTGCATCTGATCTAATCATGCTCATCGTATTGGAGTTACAGGCTTGACATGCTTGTCCAATAAGAACATCCAGTGGCAAAGGAATCATGCATGCCTAGTGAGTTGATTCACACTTATGCTGTGGTTGGGTGGAGTCTTGGAAGACTCTTTCCTTTATATCGGGAGACAGTGATGTGTTGCTAGATACCCCTCGCTGATCGTGATAACGTAAGTTATCGTTACCGACATTTAAAGGAAACCCTTAGGGTCGCACAATTTGATGATATGGCTACTTAAGTCAGATCGTGTGGACTGAATTGTTCGAGTTCAGTTTAAAGGAGATTAAACTCTGATTGTAAGTGAGATCCAGTCTGATCATGTTTGATTGATTAGGGCTTGAGATCGGTAAGCTTAGATCGAGAGTGTGGATGCTAGATCGAAGAGATCAAGAGCATTAAAAGGATGAACGGTCAGATTTTGAACCTTAGGGTTTAATTTGGTCTGAACCGATTATTGGGCTGATTTGGTTTGGTCATTGGACCAATTGAATTGAACCGGCTCGCATGTGAGCGCTTGGTTCATTTGAGAGGAGAGCTATGCGTTTGGTTCACTTCATGTGAACGCATAACGCAAGCTTTGATGACTTGCCATTTATGGCATTTCGGTTTGACAATTGTGATGAATGTCTCCACATTCGATCACAAGTTTGGCTAACGCTCCTCTCCATCATCTTGCTCCCGACAACACACACTTTCTTGTGTGGTGAAAGTGACGAGAAGAAAGATCGGCCAAGAGTTCATCATCTCCTTCATGCGATAAGACCCCTTGGAGCTTTTGGTAGCACAAAGTTGAGAAGGGAGTAGTCTTTGTCTTCTTGTGTGCGCACCTTTTGGAGGAGATCAACCTTGTTTTCTTCTTCCAAGCCGCCTTCCATCCATGGCAATGGTAAGATCATATCATGATCTTAAGTTGGTTTAAGTTGATTATATAGTTCATATGCGATCTTTAGAAGCCCTTTTTCCGCATTGCATGCTAGATGCGCATGTATAGGGTTTCCCCCTTTATTAGGGGTTCCTACATTATCCAGGGTAGATCGCAGTGACCAACTGCTATTGTTCATAGCCATTGTTCTACAACAACCAAGAAACAGCAGATTAGTACTACTTCGAGTCATTTAAACTGGACTTGCCTTTTAAATGACCATGGCTCCCACTATTTTTAATCGAATTGACAACCCACAAAGTCAATCGAGAAATCCAAGATTTCCTAGTGAGATGAGATCCTCATTCCACACAGGGCTTCGCGTCCCACGAGGGTGGGATGAGATGCACAAAGTGACCCATATTTCCTAAGGTGGGCGCGCCGGCCGATTGCTCCAAGCAATTCCCCTTATTGAGACAGTCCAGGCATTTCATGTCCAGTGAGGGCTGGATACAATATGAAACCCTTACCTCTCAACGATGGAATCGCATATAGTTCATATGATCAACTTGTATAAAAACTTGCAAAGATTGACAAGTGATGTAAGATCCAAGGATCTTAAGTCCTGGTAAGTATTATTTTTGATTTAAATAAAATCATTGACTGTGGATATTACGTTAAGCAGTATTGGATGTTAATTAACTAGCTTATTGGATGTTAATTAACTGGCTTATTGATTGTTAATTTGTAATTAATTAAATAGACCTTATTGGATGTTAAGTTAAATCCTTATTGGATTTTCGTTTAAGTGAATGGTTAAATTGTTAGTTAATGGTTAAATTAATTAGTTATTGGGTTTACACTTAAATTAGATGGATTTTGAGTTTAAAATTCGAATTAATTAGTTAGTGGGTTAAACCCTATTTGAATTAATTGGTTAGCGGGTTTAAAATTTAAAAACCCAAATTTTAAGTGGGTAATTGGGGTTAGGGAAGGAAAGTTGGCGATTTTTGGCTTGAGGAAAACCTTGGACGACGGCTAGGGCAAGAGTTGGCGATTCTTGGAAGCTTGGAGACGATCTTCTTCTTCCTCTTCTTTTTGGCCGGCGTCTTTGGTGTTTGGAGGCGTTTCTTTTCCATTGTTGGCGTCTTTCTAGGATCACTTCAAGGCTTTAGACGAAAATTTTGGAGAGATCTTCATCTTGGTATTCTCGGTTGAGGTGAGTGGATGTTCTCCTTCACCTAGTTCACGAAAATTGGATGCATTGCTTGTTTTAGAGAAGATTAATGCATAGGAGTATGGCATGACCTCTTAATTTCAATTGTACATGTTTTCCTTGTTTTTTTTCCAAATTTTCGAAACCCTAGCTTGCATGAAAATTAGGGCTTTTCGTTTTTAAGACTCTTAGTCCTAAATTGGACCTTGATTAAACATGTATGTAGCTTTAGAATTTCAATTGCATGAAAATTAGGGCTTGAAGGAGAATTTCGACCCTTCTTCATGAAGTTACGTCCAAATGCATGGGTAAAAATTGGGGAAAACTTGATATTCATGAAATTCGGTATATGAGGATTCTACTGTATTTTTTTGGGAATTTTTAGAAATAAAAGTTTCTGTTGACTGAAATTGACCTAGGGGTAATTCGGTAAATTTCCTAGTAAAAATTGGGGAAAACTTGAAATTACGAATCTAGGGATCATGAGGGACGTAATGAATATTTTTACGAAATTTTTGGATAACTTTTCTTGTATGACTTAAACTTTGAACTAGGGGTATTTCTGTCTTTTGTTATCAGAACTAGTAGAAAACTATGAATATGTGATATTCTGCATTTATGTTAATTGTGAACGAAATTTTGTGAATTTTCTGTATTATTATGTATTTTTAATTGAATGGTGTATGCAGAAAGTAATGACATGAAATATTGATTGATAACTTTGGGTGATAACATAGCAAGGTTAGACTGAACTAATCATCATGAAACCTAAGGACTACACTACGATGTGATTATGTGATTTTTGAATATTATGTGATTATGTGATTTTTGAATATTATGTGGTTATGTGATTTTCGAATATTATGTGGTTATGTGATTTTCGAATAATATGTGTTGTGATCATGGAATGGTTAGGACTAAGGCTAAGTGTAACTGTGTACTCAAGGGGATAATCTATATGTGATATGTTAAGGGTTGGAGATTTCAGCCCTGTATTGTGATATGTGAGGGGGTTGTTGTTCAGCCTGCCTGATGTGATTATTGTGATAAAAATGACTATCCTAGAGTTTAGTTGACACTTAGGAGTCCACTTTTGTGAAATAAGATATAAGATGTGTCTGGTGTTGTCCAGTTAAGGAACCCTTTGGGAGAACGAGTGATATAAGACGCAAAGTGCCATGTCTTGGTCGGACAGGGGCCACCTCTTGATGTCATCACTCTTAGACGCTTAGATTTTTGTGATTATGGGGTGGTGTAGATCAAGGTATCACATCTTGACCAGGTGGTGATTACCTCTTGAGTCTACACACTGTCCATGTATATATGTTGCATGTGATTTGCAGGCTTCTCCCAGTGCTTAGGCCAAAGCCGGGTTGGACCATAATGGTCACTATTGATTATGCTGGACAACTAGGTCAATTAAGTCATTAGTTGGTTTAGAGTATAGCTCTAGAACCCTGGTTACTCTTTGGTGACAATGATGTCTTAGCAGTTTACACCTGATTGTTTTATATGAGTTCTGTCCTTTAATTTGTTATATGTTGACATGATATTCTGTTAAATGTTTTTAAAATAATCTGCATGTATTTTTGAGTGTATGTTATGGATGGTCGTTTGAGACTATCCACTCACTGGGCTGTGTAGCTCACTCCCTCACTATTTTCAGGTGTAGAGCAGGGGCGCATTTCTTGAGTTAGCGTTGATATGGATATTATGCTGGTTAATGTATAAGACTTTTGTGCTTAATTAACTGGGGCCGGTTGTGGCCGAATTATGTGAACTTGTGTTGCCGGTTGTGGCAGTTTTAAGTTTTGATTTTTGTGTCACCGCGGGCTTTGGCCTGGTTTCGGTGTTTGGTATTATTCATGTTAGTTTCATGAGTTTATAGAATCGATTTTGTGGCTTTGCTTTGAATTTGAGTCGATTGGTATTTTTGCAATCGGATTTGATATAAATGTGAACTTGCATATGTCTAGTGCAAGTATTGCGTGGTGGCAGGTACATTTCTGAAATTGTGTTTTCGCTGAGATTCTATGTATGGATTCTTGAAAATTTTCAGATCATGATTTCTTGAACTTGGTTTTACCTAGCATGTGAATCGATCTTGTATGATAACATCCTGTTTCTCTATGATTTGTGTTGCTTGTTTGGGGTTAAGATAACGGGATGTGACAAGTGATCTTACCAACGCCATTAGATTGGATGGCGGCTTGGAAATGAGAGAACGAAATGGTTCTCCTCCAAAGATGACGCACACAAGACGATGGATCGGCTACTTCTTATTGCTCCTTGTACTAGCAAGGATCTCCAAGTCTCCTGATCGCGTTGAGGGGATTTAGATGATCTCCTTTCTTGGCTAAAACTCTCTCCAAAGCGTGAAGAAGTTCTCCCCCGAGAAGAAGAGGCGACGAGAGGTGAAGCAACGAGAGAGGGCGTAACCCTCTCGAACGTGTAGTGCGTTACCTTATTTTGGAAAACCAAAAATAGTAACCGCCTAACGTTCATGCGTTCATGCGTTCATGCGTTCATGGGTTTACCCCAACGCATTTTGCTCTCTCCCTTGAACCATGCGCTCACTCAATGAGCTGGTTCAATGTCGGTTTGGTTCAAAGACCAATTAACCCAAGCCATATGGTCTAGATCACAATAAACCCTAAAGGTTCAAGATCTAACCGTTCATCTCTTGATGCTCCTGATCTCACCGATCTAGCATCCAATCTCTCAATCGAAGCTTACCGATCTCAAGCCCTAATCAATCAAACATGATCAGACCATATCTCACTTACAATCAGAGTTTAAATCCCTTTAAACTGAACCCAAACAATTCAGTCCACACGATCTGACTTAAGTAAGCCATATCATCAAATTGTGCGACCCTAAGGGTTTCCTTTAAATGTCGGTAACGATAACTTACGTTATCACGATCAGTGAGGGGTATCTAGCAACACATCACTGTCTCCCGATATAAAGGAATGAGTCTTCCAAGACTACACCCAAACCACAGCACAAGTGTGAATCCACTTCACTAGGCATACATGTTTCCTTTGCCACTGGATGTTCTTATTGGACAAGCGTGTCAAGCCTGTAGCTCCAATATAATGAGCATGATTAGATTAGATGAACATAGTCACCTGGGTATGGCCATACACTTTCTCAATCATCTCATCCAGGGGGCCCCTTTAGAACATCACACTCCAATCAAGGAGACGGCAATCCTATATCTATCACTAGTGCCCTAACATGACTCATGATCATTATCCAAGATAGTCTATAACTATTATGTTTCAAATAATATTGAACTACCTCAAAACAATGACAATCATCATTTAGAAACACAAGTGATCTCAAGTCAGAGGACATGTGCCACTTGTTGCAAACAAGGATTATTCACATTGTGACAAGCAATGGAATATCCTAGTAGGGTCTGTCCAGTACATCCAATGTACCCATGAGTCTACATCTTATTCCATGCTCGAAGCATCCTATAAGATTAGAACACATATTAGTCTCAATCATATCAAGGCTGTCTCATATTCACCAAGATATCTCGACTAAGGACATATAGCATGTCAGCCTAGCTGAACAGCTTTGAGACATTATTCAGAAGCACACTTATTGCAGCAGACAATGTAACAAACTGAATAACAACTATTGCCTTTATAAACATAAGAGTTTATACATGATACTGAAAGAATCCCAAGGCCTCAAACATTAGCCTTAAGGGCATACCCCAACAATCTCCCACTTGCACTTAATCTAATGGTTGAGAAATCTCAAACCCATGTTATTACAGTGCTTCTCATGCTTCTGCTGCGCCAGAGGCTTGGTAAGCGGGTCTGCCAGATTGTCATCTGTATGAACCTTGCAGATTTTAATCTCACCACGATCAATGATCTCCCGGATCAAGTGAAACCGTCTCTGTATGTGCTTGGACTTCTGGTGCGACCGTGGTTCCTTTGCTTGTGCGATTGCTCCAGTGTTATCACAGAAGATAACCAAAGGATCTACACTCGAAGGAACAACACCAAGTTCCTGAATGAACTTACGAATCCACACTGCCTCCTTGGATGCTTCCGAGGCTGCAACATACTCGGCTTCTGTTGTGGAATCAGCAACAATAGACTGTTTGAAACTTTTCCACACCACTGCTCCTCCATTCAAGCTAAAAACATAGCCTGATTGCGATCGGAAATCATCCTGGTCCGATTGGAACGAAGCGTCAGTATATCCTTCTATACTGAGTTCTTCCTGACCACCATATATCAAGAACATATCTTTGGTCCTCCGCAGATATTTTAAAATGTTATTGACCGCAATCCAGTGCGCCTGACCTGGATTACTTTGGAATCGACTGGTCACGCTTAACCCGTAAGCGACGTCTGGGCGAGTACACAACATCGCATACATAATGGACCCAATAGCCGAAGCATAAGGCGTATTGTCCATTTCATCTTTCTCAGTCTGTGTTTGTGGACACTGACTCTTTGAAAGATTCAGACCATGTCTGACTGGAAGATATCCTCTTTTAGAATTCTCTAAATGAAATCTCTCCAGGACCTTATCGATGTAAGTACTCTGGCACAGCCCGAGAAGCCTCTTAGATCTATCCCTGTAGATCTTCACACCAAACACATAGGCTGCTTCTCCTAGATCTTTCATCTGGAAACATTTTCTTAACCATGCTTTAACAGCATGTAGTTCAGGAATATCGTTTCCAATGATTAAGATATCATCGACGTAGAGGACTAGGAAAGTAATCACGCTCCCACTAAACCTCTTATATACACACGGGTCATCTTCATTCTTGATGAAACCAAATTCACATATTGATTCATCAAAACGAATATTCCAGCTTCTTGATGCTTGCTTAAGTCCATAAATGGACTTCTTTAACTTGCATATTTTATGACGATCTGATGGATTAGTGAAACCTTCAGGTTGTGTCATATACACATCCTGATCCAGTTTTCCATTAAGGAAAGCGGTCTTCACATCCATTTGCCAGATCTCATAATCGTAATATGCTGCTATCGCGAAAAGAATCCGAATAGACTTGAACATGGCTACAGGAGAGAAAGTTTCATCATAATCTATCCCGTAGATTTGTTTGAAACCTTTCGCAACTAGCCTGCCCTTATAGGTAACCACGTTACCATCCATGTCTATCTTCTTCTTGAAGATCCATTTACAGCCTATAGGGATTACTCCCGGAGGCAGATCAACCAAATCCCAGACTTGGTTATCTGACATGGAGTCCATCTCGGCTCGCATAGCTTCAAGCCATCTAGCTGATTCCGGTCCACTGACCGCATCCGCATAAGTAAGGGGTTCATCATTATCAATGATGTAGACTCCGTCATAGCGCTCAGGCTGTCGACGGATCCTTCCTGATCTTCGCGGTTCCCATGACATCTGAGCCTCAGGTTGTTCACTAACCTGTTCTACCGGCTCAGGCTCATCCAACTGTGCTTGAGTACTTTGTCCTTCTTCTGGATTCTCATCCAGCTTTATTTCTCTCCCACTGGCCTCTTGCAGAAGAAACTCCTTCTCAAGAAAAATGGCCGTCGGAGCAACAAATACCTTGTTCTCTTTGGGATCGTAGAAATAATAACCCTTAGTTTCCTTAGGGTAACCGACAAAGATACATTTCTCAGATCTGCTCTCTAGTTTCCCAGAGGCGAGCTTTTTGACATAAGCCTCGCAACCCCAGATCTTAATAAATGTCAAGCTCGGCTGTTTCCCATACCATAATTCGTATGGAGTCTTTGAAACTGCCTTGGATGGCACTCGGTTTAGTACCTTTGCAGCTGTTTCCAGTGCAAATCCCCAAAAGGAGTAAGGTAGAGTAGCCTGACTCATCATAGACCGAACCATATCCAGTAAGGTTCTGTTCCTCCTCTCGGACACACCATTCCATTGCGGTGTTCCTGGTGGAGTGAGCTGTGAGATAATCCCACACTCCTTCAGATAGTCAGTAAATTCTCGACTTAGGTATTCTCCACCTCGATCTGAGCGAAGTGCCTTGATATTTCGGCCTAGCTGATTCTGTACTTCATTTTTGAACTCTTTGAACTTGTCAAAAGATTCACTCTTATGTCTCATTAGATAGACATACCCATATCTACTGAAATCATCAGTAAAGGTAATGAAGTATGAATAGCCACCTTTGGCATGTTTACTAAATGGCCCACACACATCACTGTGTATAAGGTCAAGTAAACCTGAAGCCCTTTGACCTTTGTTAGGAAAAGGAGCCTTCGTCATTTTACCCATTAAACAAGCTTTGCATGTATCAATCTCCTCATAGGAGAATGATCCCAGCAGTCCATGATCATGCAACCGCTTAATGCGCTTCTTGTTAATATGGCCTAAACGACTATGCCATAACAAGGTGCTGTCATCAGCATACTTGGCTTTCTTATTATCAATATTTTGTATAGAACATTCCATGTCCAACATGAATAATCCATTGTTAATTGATCCAGTAGCATAAATAATATTATCATTAGAAAGAACACACTTTGAAATATTGCATTCAAAGGAAAATCCTTTCCTGACAAGAGCAGGAATAGAGATAATATTTTTCGTAATACTCGGAACAAAATAACAATAGTCCAGTTCTAATACAAGTCCAGATGGTAATGAGATGTAATAAACCCCTACAGCAACAGCAGCAACCCGTGCCCCGTTTCCAACTCGTAGGTCCACCTCATGCTGTCCCACCTGTCTTCTTCTCTTGAGTTCCTGTACATTTGAACAAATGTGAACTCCACATGCAGTGTCCAACACCCATGAAATAGAAGAAGAAAACATGACCTCAGTCACAAAAATACCTGAGCCAGAAGCGAAACTTCCTTTCTTGTCTCCTTGGAGCGCCTTACAGTCCTTTTTCCAGTGACCCAGCTGGCCACAATGGAAACATCTGTATTCCTTTGACCGCTTGACCTTTTGTTTCAGAGCCTTGTTGTAATTCTTGACAGGGGCTTTGCCCTTCTTCCCCTTCTTCTTGTTCCTTGACGGAAACATCAAGACAGAGGTTGAAGGCTTTCCCTTTAGAGTTTCCTCTGTAGTCAAGAGCATATTCAGCAACTCTGCCGGAGTACAGTCGATCTTGTTCATATTAAAATTAATAATGAACGGATCGAAAGAGGCCGGGAGGGACTGCAGAATAATGTCTACAGCAAGCTCCTGATTGATGGTATGCCCCAGTTTCTCTAGAGCCTCTTTGTGCCCAATCATCTTGAGCACATGAGCTCCCACTGGACTCCCTTCAGCCAGTTTGCTCTGAAAGAAAAGCTTGGTCAAATTATAGCGTTCAGTCCTCGCCTGTGCAGCATACAGCATCTTGAGGTTTGCTATAATTTCTATAGCAGACATATCCTCATGCTGACGCTGTAGCTGTGGCGTCATAGACGCTAGCATCAGGCAAGCGACATCAATGCTATCATTGACATGCTTTTCATAGGCATCCCGAACTGCCCTTGCGGCGTTCGGAGCGGGTTGAGGCGGTATAGCCGTCTCGAGGACATACAGTTTCCTCTCAGCCTTAAGAACAATCTTAAGGTGTCCGTACCAGTCTGAGAAGTTTGGCCCAGCAAACTTCTCCCTTTCCAGTAGGGATTGCACATTGAAGCTCATGGTGTTCGTTGCTGCAGGAATCTACAACAATGCAAGAACAGCAAGGTCAGTATCAATGTTTAGAATCAATCCAGGACTTAAGAAAGATTCTTTTCTCACTATTTTATCTGACTGAAAAATCCATTAAAACAGTCCGAAAGAGTAAGACTCTTTTAGTGAGATGGGATCCAGATTTCATACTTGGTCTCCGCGTCCCGCTCAGGCGAGATAAGATGCACAGAGAGTACAAGCACTAATTTCTGGTAGGCAGTCCCTGCCAATCGCCAACCCGTGCGATTCCCCTTCATCTGGGCAATCCAGCAGACTGTGCCAACTGAGTTGGTACAACACAGTCTCTGATCCCACAGATGGCTGCCTCCATATAGCTGACATATGCCCCATATGTAGCCTACATGGTCAAGCTGACCTGACCTACTCCCTGGACCACCACGTGCTATGCTGAGCAACGAGAAGCGATAAATCCCTTCCCTGTAACACGCAGGTGTAATCGCACACCGTCTGAAGATAGATGGGCGTGCCCACTGAGTGGGTACAACACGGCCCCAACGATAGTCAGAATAGTGAGGTTTCGCGTCAGAAGGCTTACGTGCTTGATATTATAGCGTTGGATTTTAACGGTCCTTTTATCTTCTTAACTATCATACAAACCCTATGGTGATAGCAGAAGATAAATCATGCAATTCTAATTATAAAAACGATAAGTAGAAAGCATGCTGATCTTATGTGGTAAAAGCCCATTAACCCTAAGTAAGACCTTAATTTTAACTTAAGTCTTCACTTGAGCTCTTCATGGGTCTTTTGCATCTCATCTGGCCCAACCCAGGGCCCAAGCGCCCTCTGCAGCTCAGGTGCGCCCACCAGGTAAAATGCGCCTGTCATAGGGTCGAACCCTAGACCTCCCACCTGGTCAAGCCTCTACTGCATGCGCCTTTACCATGTGTGCTTTGAGCTCTTGTCTGATTAAATTACAATTTAATCTATCTAGACAAGATTGACTCGCAGGTCAATTACATTTCATAAATTAATTAAAATGTGATGCGCAGATCACAAAAATAATAATTTATAATTAATCCAGGCTCGCAGGCCCCAGCACAGCACACATTAAAAGGGCAACCCACATAAGATGAAATAGACAAACATCATGGCATCCAATCAACATGTGATCCATTAACAAAATAAAATTTTCAAAATCCCATTGGAATCAATTTTATTTGTCTTATGTGCCCTACTACCTTACAACGGTCCATTAATAGGGATCCACTCATTATGTCTAGTCAGATCCACTGCCCTTGCATGCACCAAGTCCTAACTGACTTGAGTCGACCTAATGGTCAACCATGCATGCGCAAAGGGCTGAACAACCTTCATGAGTTCTGGCAAGCGGGTGTGACCCCGGGCCTAACTCAAGAGTGTTCATTGGTTGTCTCAACCAGACCTCGCTACACGCCTGTCTGCAGTCGACCTATAGCCACCTCGTGCTTGCGCACAGGTGCCATCTGGTCGACCCATCTAGGCTGTCAGATGGTCTGATCAGACTGGTTGGATCTTACCTAGAGGATGACTTCAACCCTACTAACCCGTCTAAGGGTTTATAGCAGGCGTCACTTAGATCTAGTGAGGCGCGCAAGTGATTAAGTATTTTAAGAAAAACTACAACTATCAACATGCGCAATCATACATCATACATGCGCAAAGGAGTAAAAACATACATCATGTATTTTCACTACTTAACATGTAGATGCGCAAGATGCTTCCTACTAGATCTACTTATCAAACACAAACAAGGATCACAAATCATCAAGCAATCATATGATTCTACAAGAACCAATGCTCTGATACCAATTGAAAGTACCCCTTTCATGAGGGGGGGGCGAAACCCTAATAGGAGGCGCATGTAAACTTTGATAGCGGAAGCAAGGATTTTAGGGTTTCATAAGATCGCATATAGTTCATATGATCAACTTGTATAAAAACTTGCAAAGATCGACAAGTGATCTTACCAACGCCATTAGATTGGATGGCGGCTTGGAAATGAGAGAACGAAATGGTTCTCCTCCAAAGATGACGCACACAAGACGATGGATCGGCTACTTCTTGTTGCTCCTTGTGCTAGCAAGGATCTCCAAGTCTCCTGATCGCGTTGAGGGGATTTAGATGATCTCCTTTCTTGGCTAAAACTCTCTCCAAAGCGTGAAGAAGTTCTTGTTGGGGTATGCCCTTAAGGCTAATGTTTGAGGCCTTGGGATTGTAACAGTATCATGTATAAACCTTTGTGTTTATAAAGGCAATGGTTGTTATTCAGTTTGTTACATTGTCTGCTGCAATACATGTGCTTCTGAATAATGTCTCAAATGCTGTTCAGCTAGGCTGACATGCAGTTATGTCCTTAGTCGAGATATCTTGGTGAACATGAGACAGCCTTGATATGGTTGAGACTAATATGTGTTCTAATCTTATAGGATGCTTCGAGCATGGAATAAGATGTAGACTCATGGGTACATTGGATGTACTGGACAGACCCTACTAGGATATTCAATTGCTTGTCATAATGTGAATAATCCTTGATTGCGACAAGTGGCACATTTCCTCTGACTTGAGATCACTTGTGTTTTCTAAATGATGATTGTCATTGTTTTGAGGTAGTTCAATATCATTTGAAACATAATGGTTATAGACTATCTTGGATGGTGAGCTTGAATCAGGTTAGGGCACTAGTGATAGATATAGGATTGCCGTCTCCTTGTTTAAGGAGTGTGATGTTCAAAAGGGCCCCCCTTGATGAGATGATTGAGAAAGTGTATGGCCATACCCAGATGACTATGTTCATCTGATCTAATCATGCTCATCATATTGGAGCTACAAGCTTGACACGCTTGTCCAATAAGAACATCCAGTGACAAAGGAAATTTGCATGCCTTGTGAATTGGATTCACACTTGTGCTGTGGTTTAGGTGTAGTCTTGGAAGACTCTTTCCTTTATATCGAGAGACAGTGATGTGTTGCTAGATACCCCTCACTGATCGTGATGACGTGAGTTATCGTTACCGACATTAAAGGAAACCCTCAGGGTCGCACAAATTGATGATATGGCTTACTTAAGTCAGATCGTGTGGACTGAATTATTTGGGTTCAGTTTAAAGGGATTTAATCTCTGATTGTGAGTGAGATCTGGTCTGATCATGTTTGATTGATTAGGGCTTGAGATCGGTAAGCTTCGATCGAGAGAATAGATGCTAGATCGGTGAGATCAGGAGCATCAAGAGATGAACGGTTAGATCTGGAGACTTAGGGTTTAATTATGATCTAGACTAGAGGGCTTGGTTTAATTTGGTGTTTGAACCAAATTTAATTGAACCAGCTCATTACTTGAGCGCATGGTTCAATAGATCAGAGATTTGCGCTTGGGTAAACTCATGGGCGCATGAGGAGAAGTGGTTTACTAATTTTAGAAGCCATGACTTCTAAATCGTGACCACGCCTCACGTTGAGGTTATCATGCTCTATTCTCGCCTCTCATTTTTCTCTTTCGGCGCTTCCTTGGGTGGCGACTTCTTCACGCATTGGAGAAGGATTCGAAAAGGAGAGAACTCTCATCTCATTCCCTTCAACCGATCAAGGACCTTTTGAAGAGCTTTGCTAGCACAAAGATTCAAAGGAGCAAGCCATATTCGTTTGTGTGCGTCACCTTTGGAGAAGGAACATTTGCGCCTTTCCTTCCAAGGCACTGTAACATCCCACATTCTTAACCCCAAATCAAGCTATACAATTCATAAAAGAACCAGGATGTCTCATATAAGATCGATCATATGCTAGGTTAAACCGAGTTCAAGAAAAACACGATCTGAAAATTTTCAAAATTCATAAACTATCCACAAAACACAAAACTCATAAATCACGTAAGGGTACCTGCCACCACGCAATACTTGCACTAGACATATGCAAGTTACAGGGTATATCAAAACCGATTACACAGAATACACATCAAGCCGAAATCAAAACAAAATCACAAAATCGATTTTTACAAATTCATACCAAACACCGAAACCAGGCTGAAGCCCGCGGTGACACAAAAATCAAAATCATTTAACTGCCACAGTCTGGCAACACAAATTCACACAATTCACATGACTCACAAAGTTCATATAACTCATAGGGTTTAGCCACAACCGACATCATAAGCATAAACACATTAAGGCCACAACCGGCATCATAAATTCATTAAGCATAATTCACAGCATCCATATAATGCTAACTGCGCCCCTGCTCTACACCTGAAAATAGTGAGGGGTGAGCTACACAGCCCAGTGAGTGGATAGTCTAATTGACCATCCAGAACATACACTCAAAAATATAGGCAAATTATTTTTAAAAATCTTTAACAGGATATCATGTCAACATATAACAACAATTCAATGCAAAAGTCATATAAGCAGTCAAATGTACACACTAACATATAATAACCTCAGGTTCTAGAGTTATACTCTAAACCAACCGAACACACATAATCTAACCCAACTAAACATACCAACACATATTTAACCTAGTTGTCCAGCATATTCAGTAGTGACCAATATGGTCTAACCCGGCTTGGCCAAAGCACTGGGAGCTGCAAATCACATGCAACACAAACATGGACAGTGAATAGAATCAAGAGGTGGCCCCCGCCAGGTCACGACGTGGCACGTTGGTCTATCACGCCATAACACAAAACGAGAATGATGACATCAAGAGGTGGCCCCTGTCTGATCAAGACATGGCACTTTGGGTCTTATATCATTCCCAACACATAAAAGAGTAATGACATCAAGAGGTGGCCCCTGTCCGACCAAGACATGGCACTTTGGGTCAAAACCCGTTCTCCCAAAAGGTTCCTACTGGACAACAGACATATCTTATTTCATATTTCACAAAGGTGGACTCCTAAGTGTCAACTAGACTCTAGGATAGTCATCACAAAAATCATATCGGGCAGGCTGAACATCAACCCCCATCACAATAATCATAATAGGCAGGCTGAACATCAACCCCCTCACATATCACAATACAGGGCTGAAATTCAAACCCTTAACATATCACATAACAGGGCTGAAATTCAAACCCTTAACATATCACATAAGGACTATCCCCTTGAGTTCATAGTTACACCTAGCCTTAGTCCTAACCATCACATAACCACATAATATCCGAAATCACATAATCACATAATGATCAAAAATCACATAATCACATAATGAAGATCATATAGTGTAGTCCTTATATTTCATGCTGATTAGTTCAGTGTAATCTTACTATGTTATCACCCAATTTTTCTCAAACAAGAATACATGCTACACCCATAAAGAAACATAAAATTAAAACAAGCAATCATAAAATCAACATAAAATATAAAACATGTATTCTTATAAATTACTTTACAAATTACCACAAATTACCACAAGTAAACATGTTAACTACAATTATAAAGATTTCGGTTTAACTACAATTATCAAGGTTTCGGTTTTCATACATGCTATAAAGAAATCCTTGATTTTATGTTACCAAAATTCCCTATAAAATACCTAGTTAACAAGAATTTTCATACTCAAAATTCCATGATTTAGTGTTACCAAAAAAATCCCTAAATATCATACAAATTTCGGTTAAACAATCCTCAAGATTAATTCGGTTTTTACAACAAATTTTCAAGATTATTTCGGTTCTCATAGTTAATACCAAAATTCGGTTTTCATAACAATCATCATAATTTTCTTGCAATTTTCGATTTTTCACAAGATATATACATCCTTGAAATTTTTGGTTTTTCTCATGAAGAAACATCAAGGTTTCGGTTTTACACATAGTAATTTTTTTATGCAATCAAATTTATTATTTACCACAACTATTTGATAGAGTTCGAATAGGACACATATGGAAGGAGTTAAGACACCCCACTCACCTCTTAAACCGTGAACAACAAGATGAAACTCCACAACAAAATCGTCCAAAGCCTTTGAAGTCACCCAAAGGCCTCCAAGAAATCGCCAAGAAAGTTTCACCTCAAGGAAAATTCGCTAAGGGGAAGAATATGAAGAAAGAACACCAAAAAATCGCCTCCAAGCTTTCCAAGAGTCGCCAAGTTCTTTCAAGCCGCCACCTTAATTTTCTCAAGACTCCAAAATCGCCAATAATCCCACCCTAGCCGATATTACCACTTAAACTTTGGGTTTTTAAATTTTAAACCCATTAACCAATTAATTCAAATAGGCTTAACCCATTTAACTCATAATTTCGAATTTTAAACCCAATAACCCAATATCTCATAATTAACCAATTAATTTAATTAACTTAACCATTAACCATTCACTTAAACGAAATCCATTAAGGATTTAATTAACCAATAAGGTCTAATTAATTAACCAATAAGGTCTAATTAATTAACCAATAATTTACAACCCATAAATCCTAATTAATTTAACATGAACAACCAATAATAATTTATCATAAATTAACAGCCAATAATCAAACAAATAATTTCTAATTAATTTACAATAAATTAATAACCAAAAATCTCTAGTTAATTAACTATACTTTATCAACCACAAATCTCTGGTTAATTAACTATTAACAACCAATACATAGAAAATATCACAATCAATAATTTTATTTAAATCAAAATAATGCTTACCAGGACTTAAGATCCTTGGATCTTACATTCCTCCCTCCTTATAAAGCTTTAGTCCTCTAAAGCTCAGCATCCATATCATCAAAGAGGTAAGCATAATTTTTCCTCATATCAGCTTCAGTTTCCCATGTCGCTTCTTCAACTGATTGATTTCCCCAGATAACCTTTACCAAAGGTATAGTCTTGTTCCTCAGAACTTTATCCTTTCTACCCACAATCCGGAGAGGTCTTTCCTCAAAAGTCAAGTCACTCTGAATCTGAAGGGGTTCCAACTCCAACACATGAGATGGATCAGGATGATATTTCCTCAAAGCAGAGACATGGAATACATTATGTACATGATCCATAGCAGGAGGTAAAGCTAATCGGTAAGCCACTGGACCGACTCTCTCAATAATATCAAAAGGGCCTACAAACCTAGGGCTCAACTTGCCCTTTTTGCCAAATCTCATAACACCCTTAGTAGGCGACACCTTCAAGAACACATGGTCTCCTACCATAAACTCCAAAGAACGACGACGGTTATCAGCATAACTCTTCTGTCTGTCCCGAGCAATCTTCAGTTTATCCCGGATCTCTCTAACCTTATCAGTAGTCTCCTGTACTGCATCAGATCTCAAAATCATTCTGTCACCAGTTTCTTCCCAACACAAGGGAGTCCTACACCTTCTCCCATACAAAGCCTCATAAGGAACCATCTGAATACTGGAGTGGAAACTATTATTATAAGTGAACTCTATCAAAGATAGATCCCGGTTCCACTCAGAACTCCAATCAACCACATAGGCTCTCAACAAATCCTCTAGAGTCTGTATAGTACGCTCCGTCTGACCATCCGACTGAGGATGGTATGCTGTACTAAAACTCAACTTAGTACCCAAACCTTCCTGTAAGCTCTTCCAAAATCTGGACAGAAATCGAGAGTCCCTATCAGACACGATATCAACAGGCACTCCATGCAGTCTGACTATCTCATCAATATACAATCTGGCCAGTCTCTCTAAAGAATAAGTCATTTTAATCGGAAGAAAATGGGCTGATTTAGTGAGTCTATCAACAATCACCCAAATAGCATCATGACCCAATCTGGTTCTGGGCAAACCACACACAAAATCCATACTGATACATTCCCACTTCCACTCAGGAATAGGAAGAGGCTGCAACAAACCACCAGGCTTCTGGTGTTCAGCCTTCACAGTCTGACAGGTTAAACACCTAGAGACAAAATCAAACACTTCTTTCTTCATACCCGGCCACCAAAAACTCTTCTTGAGGTCCTGATACATCTTAGTCACGCCAGGATGTAGAGAATATTTGGAGTTATGGCTGTCCTCCAATATTTCGTTCCTCAAGCTCGGTTCCTCCGGGACACATACCCTTCCACGACACCGAAGAATACCATCATCAGACAAGCTAAAATCCTGAACTGCGCCATCAACCAGATTATCCCTGATCTGAACTAATCTCGGATCCATAGACTGCTGATCTCTGATCTTCTGCAACAAAGCAGACTGTACTATGAGAAAAGCCACATAACCAGTCTGAACTTTAGGAGAAACACTGATCCTAAGATCGCTGAACTCCTGCAGTAACCGCCACTCACTGACTCGTAAAGCAGCTACTGAAGTAACTGGATGCCTGCTCAGTGCATCCGCCACCACATTGGCCTTTCCAGCCTGATACTGAATAGAGAAGTCATAATCTTTGATCAACTCCATCCATCTTCTCTGTCTCATGTTCAACTCCTTCTGAGTGAAGATATACTTGAGACTTTGGTGATCAGTAAACAGATCAAACTCTTGACTCAACAAATAGTGACGCCATATCTTCAAAGCAAAGACTACAGCCGCCAACTCTAAATCATGAGTAGGGTAGTTCAATTCATACTGCTTCAGTTGTCTCGAAGCATAGGCTACCACAGAACCATTCTGCATCAAGACACAACCCAACCCTTTGCCTGAAGCATCCGTATAAACAGTAAACCTTTCCCCATCACTAGGAATAATGAGGATCGGTGTACTAGTCAACCTTCTCTTCAGCTCCTGGAAGCTCTCTTCACACTTATCATCCCAAATAAACTTGGCCTCCTTTCTGGTCAATTTAGTTAAAGGACCCGCCAGCTTGGAGAATCCCTCAACAAATCTCCGGTAATAACCTACCAAACCCAGAAAACTCCTGATCTCAATAGCACTAGTCGGTCTTCCCCAATCAAGGATAGCTTGCACTTTAACTGGATCCACAGACACCCCCTGACCAGAAATCACATGTCCCAGAAAACTGATCTTTTCCAGCCAGAATTCACACTTACTAGCCTTGGCATACAACCGATTCTTCCTCAGAACCTCCAGCACTCTGCGCAAGTCACTGACATGATCTGAAGTAGTCTGAGAGTATACCAAAATATCGTCTATGAAGACTACCACACAAGAATCAAGCAGCTCATGGAATACCCTGTTCATCAAATCCATGAAAACAGCAGGTGCATTTGTCAGTCCAAAAGGCATAACCAAGAATTCGAAATGCCCATACCTGGTCCTGAAAGCAGTCTTAAATATATCATCATCCTTGACCCTAAGCTGATAATACCCTGATCTCAGATCAATCTTAGAGAACACTGTAGCTCCCTGTAATTGATCAAACAGATCATCAATTCTGGGAAGAGGATACTTATTCTTGATAGTCACTTGGTTCAATTGCCTGTAGTCTATACACATCCTCAGGGTTCCATCTTTCTTCTTTACAAATAGCACTGGCGCTCCCCAAGGTGAAGCACTAGGCCGAATGTACCCTTTCTCTAACAATTCCTCCAGCTGTTTCTTAAGCTCGGCCAACTCTGAAGTAGCCATACGATAAGGAGCTCTGGAGATAGGTGCCGTACCTGGCGCCAACTCAATGCCAAATTCTACTTCTCTTATTGGTGGCAAGCCTGAAAATTCCTCAGAGAACACATCAGGAAATTCTTTCACCACCTCCATCTGAGTCAGATCAGAAGTAGAATCCTCTTGCAACTTAACATGCGCAAGATAACCCTTGCACCCACTAGCAAGTAACTTCCTGGCCTGCAGGAAAGATATCACATGTGGTCCTTGGTCTGACACTAGACCTCTCACAAAAATTCGATTCCCATCAAACATATTCAAAGTGATTACTTTCTCAAAGCAATCCACAGAAGCATGATGCGAAGACAACCAATCCATACCTAGAATGACATCATAGTCTTGCATGTCTAGGAGGATTAAATCTACCAGAAACTCATAGCCCTCTACATGCACTACACAATCAGCGCATACAGTGTCTGTAGATAATGATTTTCCTAAGGGAGTACTGACAGACACAACATACTCTAGCATCTTAGGGGACACAGGTAAACATGCAGCAAACTTAACAGATACAAAAGATAAATTTGCACCAGGGTCAAATAAAATACGAGCTAACTGATCAAATACAAATAATGTACCTTCCACAACGGATCGGGAAGCTCGTGTATCCTTCTCAGCCACAGCATACACTCGGGTCTGGACTGTAGGCTTATCTGCGCCTCTAGGCTGTATCTCAGGCTCTTTGCAGTCCTTAGCCATGTGCCCTGGTTTCTTACACCTGAAGCACACGCCATTCTTCCTATGACAATCTTTCACTAGATGTCCCCTGAGCCCACAATAACTGCAAGTCCGGTCCTCTGTGATACTGGTTCTCACGTCCCTGGCATCCCTGAACTGCTGCGGTGCATCCCTAGACTGCTGTGGTGCCTTGTAAGAGTAAGGCTTATACCGGCTCTTCTTGTAGTCCTTGTGTTTAGGGTACTTCTTACCCTTGCCGCCACTGCCATACTGAGGAACCGCCGCCTCAGCTGCAGGAACTACTGTCACCGTAGCATGAGAACTCCTCTCAGATATATACCTCTCTATAGTGCGTGCTCGCCCAACTGTCTCAACATAGGTCTCCAAGTGCTGAGCACCAACCTGCTCTCGAATATCCCATCTGAGACCTCTGAGAAACTTAGTAGCTCTCCTCTTTTCAGTGTTTATCAGGTGAGGAGCATACTTTCCCAGCTTAGTGAACTGCAGCTCATACTGGTCCACTGTCATATCACCCTGCTCCAGGTGAATAAATTCCACCTCTCGGTCCTCCACCAAGCTATCAGGGAAGTACTTCTCATTAAATTGAGACAAGAAGTAAGGCCAATCTACTGATTCATGTTTTTCTGCTGCTAGTCTCACCACGCCTTTCCACCACTCATCTGCGTCCGCACGCATCATATAGGTGGTCAGACATAACTTATCCTCATCTGAGCAGCGCATGACTTGGAAAATCTTTTCCAAGCACAACTGCCAGTTCTCAGCAGTACTGGATTCTGAGCCCCCATAAAATGAGCTAGGACCCAGTTTCTGGAATTCACTCACAAGCGAGGCATAGCGCTTGTGACACACACATACCACAGTCAGGAAAACAAACATAAACCTATCCGGTGTCTAGCAATACACAAACATGTTTTCCCCCAAACTAAGTTTTAGCTAGCCAACTGCTCTGATACCATTCTGTAACATCCCACATTCTTAACCCCAAATCAAGCTATACAATTCATAAAAGAACCAGGATGTCTCATATAAGATCGATCATATGCTAGGTTAAACCGAGTTCAAGAAAAACACGATCTGAAAATTTTCAAAATTCATAAACTATCCACAAAACACAAAACTCATAAATCACGTAAGGGTACCTGCCACCACGCAATACTTGCACTAGACATATGCAAGTTACAGGGTATATCAAAACCGATTACACAGAATACACATCAAGCCGAAATCAAAACAAAATCACAAAATCGATTTTTACAAATTCATACCAAACACCGAAACCAGGCTGAAGCCCGCGGTGACACAAAAATCAAAATCATTTAACTGCCACAGTCTGGCAACACAAATTCACACAATTCACATGACTCACAAAGTTCATATAACTCATAGGGTTTAGCCACAACCGACATCATAAGCATAAACACATTAAGGCCACAACCGGCATCATAAATTCATTAAGCATAATTCACAGCATCCATATAATGCTAACTGCGCCCCTGCTCTACACCTGAAAATAGTGAGGGGTGAGCTACACAGCCCAGTGAGTGGATAGTCTAATTGACCATCCAGAACATACACTCAAAAATATAGGCAAATTATTTTTAAAAATCTTTAACAGGATATCATGTCAACATATAACAACAATTCAATGCAAAAGTCATATAAGCAGTCAAATGTACACACTAACATATAATAACCTCAGGTTCTAGAGTTATACTCTAAACCAACCGAACACACATAATCTAACCCAACTAAACATACCAACACATATTTAACCTAGTTGTCCAGCATATTCAGTAGTGACCAATATGGTCTAACCCGGCTTGGCCAAAGCACTGGGAGCTGCAAATCACATGCAACACAAACATGGACAGTGAATAGAATCAAGAGGTGGCCCCCGCCAGGTCACGACGTGGCACGTTGGTCTATCACGCCATAACACAAAACGAGAATGATGACATCAAGAGGTGGCCCCTGTCTGATCAAGACATGGCACTTTGGGTCTTATATCATTCCCAACACATAAAAGAGTAATGACATCAAGAGGTGGCCCCTGTCCGACCAAGACATGGCACTTTGGGTCAAAACCCGTTCTCCCAAAAGGTTCCTACTGGACAACAGACATATCTTATTTCATATTTCACAAAGGTGGACTCCTAAGTGTCAACTAGACTCTAGGATAGTCATCACAAAAATCATATCGGGCAGGCTGAACATCAACCCCCATCACAATAATCATAATAGGCAGGCTGAACATCAACCCCCTCACATATCACAATACAGGGCTGAAATTCAAACCCTTAACATATCACATAACAGGGCTGAAATTCAAACCCTTAACATATCACATAAGGACTATCCCCTTGAGTTCATAGTTACACCTAGCCTTAGTCCTAACCATCACATAACCACATAATATCCGAAATCACATAATCACATAATGATCAAAAATCACATAATCACATAATGAAGATCATATAGTGTAGTCCTTATATTTCATGCTGATTAGTTCAGTGTAATCTTACTATGTTATCACCCAATTTTTCTCAAACAAGAATACATGCTACACCCATAAAGAAACATAAAATTAAAACAAGCAATCATAAAATCAACATAAAATATAAAACATGTATTCTTATAAATTACTTTACAAATTACCACAAATTACCACAAGTAAACATGTTAACTACAATTATAAAGATTTCGGTTTAACTACAATTATCAAGGTTTCGGTTTTCATACATGCTATAAAGAAATCCTTGATTTTATGTTACCAAAATTCCCTATAAAATACCTAGTTAACAAGAATTTTCATACTCAAAATTCCATGATTTAGTGTTACCAAAAAAATCCCTAAATATCATACAAATTTCGGTTAAACAATCCTCAAGATTAATTCGGTTTTTACAACAAATTTTCAAGATTATTTCGGTTCTCATAGTTAATACCAAAATTCGGTTTTCATAACAATCATCATAATTTTCTTGCAATTTTCGATTTTTCACAAGATATATACATCCTTGAAATTTTTGGTTTTTCTCATGAAGAAACATCAAGGTTTCGGTTTTACACATAGTAATTTTTTTATGCAATCAAATTTATTATTTACCACAACTATTTGATAGAGTTCGAATAGGACACATATGGAAGGAGTTAAGACACCCCACTCACCTCTTAAACCGTGAACAACAAGATGAAACTCCACAACAAAATCGTCCAAAGCCTTTGAAGTCACCCAAAGGCCTCCAAGAAATCGCCAAGAAAGTTTCACCTCAAGGAAAATTCGCTAAGGGGAAGAATATGAAGAAAGAACACCAAAAAATCGCCTCCAAGCTTTCCAAGAGTCGCCAAGTTCTTTCAAGCCGCCACCTTAATTTTCTCAAGACTCCAAAATCGCCAATAATCCCACCCTAGCCGATATTACCACTTAAACTTTGGGTTTTTAAATTTTAAACCCATTAACCAATTAATTCAAATAGGCTTAACCCATTTAACTCATAATTTCGAATTTTAAACCCAATAACCCAATATCTCATAATTAACCAATTAATTTAATTAACTTAACCATTAACCATTCACTTAAACGAAATCCATTAAGGATTTAATTAACCAATAAGGTCTAATTAATTAACCAATAAGGTCTAATTAATTAACCAATAATTTACAACCCATAAATCCTAATTAATTTAACATGAACAACCAATAATAATTTATCATAAATTAACAGCCAATAATCAAACAAATAATTTCTAATTAATTTACAATAAATTAATAACCAAAAATCTCTAGTTAATTAACTATACTTTATCAACCACAAATCTCTGGTTAATTAACTATTAACAACCAATACATAGAAAATATCACAATCAATAATTTTATTTAAATCAAAATAATGCTTACCAGGACTTAAGATCCTTGGATCTTACAGGCACCATCCGATCGATGGCAATGGTATGAATCTAATCTGATTTATACATTACAAGGAGTTGATCACATGAACTTACATTCGATCTTTTGAAACCCTAAGATTCCGCTAGAAAATTTTGTTGCGCCTCCTATTAGGGTTTTCCCCCTTATGTTCTAGGGGACTTTCAGTTCTCCCCCGAGAAGAAGAGGCGACGAGAGGTGAAGCAGCGAGAGAGGGCGTAACCCTCTCGAACGTGTAGTGCGTTACCTTATTTTGGAAAACCAAAAATAGTAACCGCCTAACGTTCATGCGTTCATGCGTTCATGGGTTTACCCCAACGCATTTTGCTCTCTCCCTTGAACCATGCGCTCACTCAATGAGCTGGTTCAATGTCGGTTTGGTTCAAAGACCAATTAACCCAAGCCATATGGTCTAGATCACAATAAACCCTAAAGGTTCAAGATCTAACCGTTCATCTCTTGATGCTCCTGATCTCACCGATCTAGCATCCAATCTCTCAATCGAAGCTTACCGATCTCAAGCCCTAATCAATCAAACATGATCAGACCAGATCTCACTTACAATCAGAGTTTAAATCCCTTTAAACTGAACCCAAACAATTCAGTCCACACGATCTGACTTAAGTAAGCCATATCATCAAATTGTGCGACCCTAAGGGTTTCCTTTAAATGTCGGTAACGATAACTTACGTTATCACGATTAGTGAGGGGTATCTAGCAACACATCACTGTCTTCCGATATAAAGGAAAGAGTCTTCCAAGACTACACCCAAACCACAGCACAAGTGTGAATCCACTTCACTAGGCATACATGTTTCCTTTGCCACTGGATGTTCTTATTGGACAAGCGTGTCAAGCCTGTAGCTCCAATATGATGAGCATGATTAGATCAGATGAACATAGTCACCTGGGTATGGCCATACACTTTCTCAATCATCTCATCCAGGGGGGGGGCCTTTTAGAACATCACACTCCAATCAAGGAGACGGCAATCCTATATCTATCACTAGTGCCCTAACATGACTCATGATCATTATCCAAGATAGTCTATAACCATTATGTTTCAAATGATATTGAACTACCTCAAAACAATGACAATCATCATTTAGAAACACAAGTGATCTCAAGTCAGAGGACATGTGCCACTTGTTGCAAACAAGGATTATTCACATTGTGACAAGCAATGGAATATCCTAGTAGGGTCTGTCCAGTACATCCAATGTACCCATGAGTCTACATCTTATTCCATGCTCGAAGCATCCTATAAGATTAGAACACATATTAGTCTCAATCATATCAAGGCTGTCTCATATTCACCAAGATATCTCGACTAAGGACATATAGCATGTCAGCCTAGCTGAACAGCTTTGAGACATTATTCAGAAGCACACTTATTGCAGCAGACAATGTAACAAACTGAATAACAACCATTGCCTTTATAAACATAAAAGTTTATACATGATACTGAAAGAATCCCAAGGCCTCAAACATTAGCCTTAAGGGCATACCCCAACACCCTCCACATGAATAGCACCTATTATTCCTGATCATATCCATCTTTAATTTCAGTTCCTTGGTCAAGCCTTTCGGCTCAACACACTGAATATCAGCTTTAGCAGGATTGAGCTCAACCAATTCATCAAAGAGCTGCCTTAGATTAAAATAATTTCAGAGGCACTCTTCGATTCATATCACCCTTTAAATTCAAGTGACATGTTGGTTAGCAACCTCCAAAGTATCAACCTGATGCTTATCATAAGCATCACTCTCAGCCGCTGAGGCCGAGCATGGAAGTGGCTCAGGAATAAGACGCTCAAGAACATAAAGCTTCCTCTCGAGCTTGAGCACGATTCTCAAGTTCATATACCAATCCAGTAAGTTGGATCCAACCAACTTATCCAGGGTAGATCGCAGTGACCAACTGCTATTGTTCATAGCCATTGTTCTACAACAACCAAGAAACAGCAGATTAGTACTACTTCGAGTCATTTAAACTGGACTTGCCTTTTAAATGACCATGGCTCCCACTATTTTTAATCGAATTGACAACCCACAAAGTCAATCGAGAAATCCAAGATTTCCTAGTGAGATGAGATCCTCATTCCACACAGGGCTTCGCGTCCCACGAGGGTGGGATGAGATGCACAAAGTGACCCATGTTTCCTAAGGTGGGCGCGCCAGCCGATTGCTCCAAGCAATTCCCCTTATTGAGACAGTCCAGGCATTTCATGTCCAGCGAGGGCTGGATACAACATGAAACCCTTACCTCTCAACGATGCCTCTAGACTTTCACCATGTGCCCAGCACATGTGAACTTCTAGTCAAGTCCATCCCTAACCGTTATGCCCAGGGCCAACGAGTTTCCTTGCGAAGGCACGCCCAGGTTAAAACTGGACTGGGGAAACCATTGCCACCACGCACTTTCTAAAGATAAGTGGGTGTGTCCCACGAGGGTGGGAAACAGTTCACAACTCCACTGATCGATAGCTTAGTGAGGGCTACGCGTTAGAAGGCTACTAGACTTGATATTTTAATTGAGGGTTTTTGTTTAAGGTCTCATCATCTCAGTTTTATCTTATGTCTATCATTACAGGCATGCAATCCTATCATGATAACATAACGATAAAACATCATAGGCATGCTTTAGCTTTTGTAAAGAAAGCAATAAAAGGATGATGTGATCATAGCCCATTCAAGACATTGAACCAATCCATGCCAAAAAGGGGTTCAACTCTCGACCTAGGATTCAAGCCCCATTATTAGACCTAGCCTAGCCGACCTCTAGCTCTATCTTCAAGGTTGGCTCCAAGGTCATTCTCCCATGGTTTAGCTTTCAAACCCTAGGGGTACACCCACAAGGTTCGGCCAATGCCATGGTCTTCCTCCAAGGAAGGTGCGCCATCTAGCAAGCCACAAGAGGGATAGCACACAAGCACAAGGCTCGGCCAAACCCTAACTTGCGCCCCTATGCAAGGATGTGCCACCTTTGAAGCTTGTTGCGCCATCAGGCAAGGATGCGCAACCAAGCAAGCATGCACCTTGCTTCAAGTGGATGCGCCACCCTAATCTTCTTCTTAGTTAAAAGCAAAAAGAAAAGCGGCACGCAGGCCTCACAAGGATACATCACAGGCATGCTCTGGGGCTTGACATATGACCATAACATCATGTACAATCAAGTACTTACTCATGCAATTCTACATGCTCATGAAAAACATAAAATCTGAAATTTTACTTTTTCATAAAACATGTCTCTCTTCCTTCCCTTTATATCACAAATCTTTGATTCTAAGTTTCTCTCAGGAGTCTACAAGAGGCATACCGGTTGCCCTCCTTGCAATCCCTAACTTGCTAGGATAAGGGCAATCACCCAGTCCATGCCCTATTCCAACAAGTCTCTCAAGATAGGTCTATCCTATTATGAGAAGAGAAATTTTCTCTTACACGTATGGGTCTATCCCATCACATGAAGAGAGCAAAGAACCACAAGAAGTTAATTAGAAGTAAGAAACAAGAGACCTGCAATTTTTCTACTTAAAGAAAAATCATGTGCCAACATCTATGCAATATGCGAAAATGTAGATATGGCATGTGAGCATGAAAAGCATGAAAGAACATCGTTCGAGGCTCGCAAGTACCTCTGATACCACTGTTGGGAAACCCCGGGGACATTTTACAATTTTTCAGAGCCATGGATACATTTTACGCAGCGGAAGAATGTCCCCGAAACAGGCTAGTCCCAAAAACCCAGTGAAGATCTCTTGCGAGGGGGTCGACACGATGTGATAGTAAGTACCTTTAAGCAATTAGAAGCCGATGTCGATGAAGGCGCCCAAGTGTTCGCCCTCTGCAGTCTCGCACACATGGATTCCTCAAGTTTTCTTCTTCCTCGCCCGGTGCTAGCCTCGGGAAGAAGATCCATGCCTTAGGAGAGTCCTCCAAGCAACTTGCGCCACCACCAAGATGTGATGCGCCAAGGAGATGGAAGCAAAGAGAACACCGCAAGCCTTCTTGTTCCTTTGCGCCAAAGAAAGGAAGAGGAGAAGCATGCTTGCGCCCTTGATGGAAGAAGAAGAGCTCTAAGCTCTCCAAGCCGTCGCCCTCTAGTGCTTCACGCCTCCAAGGAATTAGCATCATCAAGAGAGGGGGGGGGGGGGGGGCGGCAAGGGCTTATTTATAGGAGCAAGAGGCGGTTAGGGGAGAATGGCAAGTGTTGACAATTAGGGCATGATTCTAGTAGATTATCCAATCAAATATATTGATTAAATCTCCACTCCCATATGCGCCTAAGACTTGCCAAAGCAAGCATCAGCCATATGCGCCCATATCATGCCATATGAGGCATTAATCCCATCCATGCGCCTAGACCTAGTCAACGCAATATAATGGATTGCCTAATGTGGCTTGGGCGCAAGTCCTAATCCAATTAGGACTCTAATTATGTTAATAATCAGCCCACAATTGTCAAACACAATCCAATCAATTATCTTGTGTGATTTAATCAAATCCAATTTGATTTAATCACCTAGGAGATACCAAACAAGGCATAGGCGCAAATTCTAGTCCAACTAGAATTCCATATGCGCCTATCCTATTAATTCATCCCCATTATACCCTTCAAGCCTCATAGCCCTTCAATACAACTTATTAGCAAGCCCAACTAAGCAATGGGCCAAGCCCAAAGTCCATTATGCATGTTAACCAAGCTATTGGATCCAATCCAATTTAACCCATGGTTAAATGAGGCTAACCATGGTTAATTTGATCGATATGCCAAAAACGGAAGTTGGCCCCAATAAGTTTCTTCCATCTCATCAGGCCCATTGGCGCTGATGAAATCTCCCAAATAGATCCGAGTTATCCAATAACTCGATCTAAAGGCTACCCGATCAATATGAAAACTCGAGTATCAAGGTGTGCGACCCTATAGGTTCCTCTAACGCTGGCAGTGCTGACCAAAGGTCATCACAAGCAGTGAGTGGCACCTAGCAGTGCATCGCTGCTACCCAGGTTATTGGAATGGATATCGACATCGACATCCCCATCATCGCAACTAGGTACAGATGCATTACAGTCTCTTTGCCGTACTGATATCCGATTGGACAAGTGTGTCACCACTTGTTTTCATCCAATCACATGGCTATGACTAAAACAGGTTCTCACCTGGGTATGGCCATACACTCTCAGTCATAGAACCATAAGGGAGCTCCATGGATATCATACTTCCCTAAGGAAGGGGCAAATCCTATGTCTGTCCATTAACCTTCTCATATGGGTCGTGACATGCTCAATGACAACCGTTATGACCTCCCAACTACGGCAAGGTGTTAGGTTGCATCAAAGCAAGTCCCTAACCATATAGAATGGTCAATGACCTCAAGTCAAGGGATCAATGCATCTCCTGTCACTTGTGAGGATAACTGATGACACCAAGTCATAGCCTCACAGCGGGTCTATCCAGTATATCCTCCAATGATACACCCATGTGTCTGCGTTAGCACCACGTGCCTAACCAGCCCACATACCAGTCTCTCAAGTACCAGAGTTGTCCCATATCCACTCAGGTACATCGACTGGGGACTATAGTTCGAGCACAGATCCAATCTGTCTCCAGGGACATTATCATGTAAGTACACAATCGCAGGTGTAGACAAACAATGATAACGAAAATGCCAGAAAGATATATATTAATATCAGAGTCAAGTAGTACAAAGATGGACCAAAACTAGGTCCTAGGGCATATACACCAACATTTTGTACTCAAGCATAAGGCAGGAAAAGAGAACCAAGTAGCTGATGCCTTAAGTAGGAATCTCGCCCTAAACTTGTGAATGCTATCGTTGTAACTCATAACCTCTTACACATGTTACACACGGAGATTACTACCTTTGATAGTGTTAAGAAGGATTACTTGGTATGTCCTGACTTTCCTAAGACATATGCACAGTTGGTCGATGGACCCATTACTGGTTCCATATACTTTCTTAGGGATGGGTATCTTTTCTATGGAAATCGCTTGTGTATTCCCCACACCTCTCTTCGAGACCACTTACTTTGGGAATTACATGCTAGAGGTGGTGCTGGCCATTATGGTCGAGATCGAACCTATGCACTCACTGAAGAACGCTTCTTTTGGCGCACGCTTAGACGAGACACAGCTCGAATCGTGCGACATTGTGGCATTTGTCAATCTGCTAAGACTCCTAGACCAAATACTGGAAAATACACACCTCTCCCTGTCCCTCATAAACCATGGGAAGATATTAGCATGGATTTTATACTTGGACTTCCCCGAACTGTTGCTAGATTCGACTCCATCTTCGTGGTCGTTGACAGGTTCTCTAAGATGGCCCATTTCCTACCATGTTCCAAGGCCTCTGATGCTTCTCATGTTGCGAAGCTCTTTGTTAAGGAAATTGTGTGCTTACATGGCCTCCCTAAAACCATTGTTTCTGATAGGGATACTAGATTTGTCAGCTACTTTTGGAAAACCCTATGGAAACTTCTTGGAACAAAGCTAAAATTCTCTTCTGCCTATCATCCTCAAATGGATGGACAGACGGAGGTTGTTAATAGGAGTCTAGGGAATTTACTAAGATGTCTGGTAAGTGAACATCAAGATAGCTGGGTATCTATGTTACCAATTGCTGAATTCGCTTTTAACAGTGCAATCAATCGATCAACTGGATTAAGCCCCTTTCAAGTAGTGCTAGGTTACCATCCTCGAAAGCACCTTGACTTGACCCCCCTCACCACAACTAACCTAATTTCTGAATCAGCCTACTCCTTTGCACAACACATTTCAGAACTGCATAATGAAATACGACAAAAGATATTTTCGAGCAATAATGTATATCGTGCAACAACTAACGTTCATTGTAGGCCACATATGTTCGACGAGGGAGATAAAGTTATGGTGAGATCTGAAAGGATGGGAGCCAAACAAAAGCTTGGAGCTAGGAGCAGTGGCCTGTTCATAGTCAAGCACAAGATTAGCGACAATGCTTATGTTCTTGACCTTCCTGAAGAATAGGGTATAAGCAAGACTTTCAACATTCAAGACTTGCAGCCGTATCATGAACCCCTACAAGAAGAAGTACCATCAGCAGGTTATTTCCCAATTGAAAGTTCACAAGAAGTGGTAGCAGAAATTCTCGAAGAACAACTTGTAATATCTCCTCAAGGTACAAAAAAACGCTACTTAGTCTGATGGAAAGGCATAAATGCATATGATGACACCTGGATATCTGAGGAAGAATTAGCAGAGACCTCACCTGACTTGCTTCACAAGTATCAACAACATTCTCCAGAGGAGAATTTTTCTCACCCTAGGAGAATTGATGGGGATCAAAACAGAGTCCCAAGAAGGTCTCGTCGAGCTCGAAAGCCACCCGATCGGTATCTTGGGTGTTAAGGGATTATATAAAATAATTGGGCTCAAATAAGCTACTAAAGAAGCCTTAATAAGACCAATGGACCTTCATTAGGCCTTAATTTGGCCTATTTCTATTTTATTTTGACCAAAGTCAAGATCAGCCCAAGAAGTCTTCAATTTCATCCTCAAGCAACTACATTCAAGGAACCTAAGCGTCATTAAACCAAGTCTATCTCTTGGACGCAAGAAATGAAGAGTTTGGATGAACCTTGATTAACGTGGACTAGGTTCAATGGATAGGTGTCAATGCTATCTCCCCAACACTTGATACAAGAAGCATTAACTCAGGGTCATCTCCTCAACACTGGATACGAGAAGCCCCAAATTAACTTTCCATTAAAGTGCACAAGATTCAAAGAGTTACCATATTATTTTAATGTAAACTTGAGCACTATATAAAGGGCGCTCCTCCTTTGTAATAGGGACCTTATTTTGAAATCAACCAATTAAGCAAGCTTGAAAACATGAGTTGTGTTTTAGTTTGAGAACAAGTTTCTTCTCTTCTCTTCTCCTCTTTCCTTATCTCTTCTCTTCCCCAATACCTCCAACGTTGGTCCACTGTTGCGCCTACAATTTCTGCTTCAATCAAGCTCTCAAGCTGACGATCGGCACACAAACTCGTCGTCCGCCTGGTTCTCTTCATAACCCACGGACGAACAAGGAAGAAGACTAGCACCGCGCTTGTGCTTCCGTCGACGCATCCGGCCATCTGATCCTCTTCAAACTTCTGTCCCCACAAGAAGCCGATCTACGCAGAACTAATTGAACATTGCTCAAAGTTCAAGTGGGCGAGTGGCCCTCCATCCCAAGTGAGTAATGTTTAGCTTTGTCGATTTCTTGTTGCTTTCGAAGATTTGAATCAGATTTGTCTCTCTACTTCCCTCTTTCTTTTACTTAATTCATCTAGTTAAAACCTTTTCCCATCCAAAACCAAGAACTGCTACATCAGAGTATCCATGCACTTGCGGAGTACAACACCGTCCCTTGCCTCATACAATACAATCATATGCGATAGCATCCTTTGAAGTTGGAGTGAGCGAGGAACAAAGGCAAGAGCAACGGCTAGTGGCGAAAACTTCTTCCATCTCCAAACAGCAAGCCATCTTCTTCCTTCCCTCTTGGCGCAAGGAACTCTTGGGCTTGGCGGCTTATCTCCATCCATCCTTTCTCCTTGGCACATCTTGTTTGAAGGTGGTGCAAATATAGAGGAAGGACCCCAAAGGCTTGGATCTTCTTTTCGAGGCTAGCACCAGGTGTGGAAGAAGAGAGCTCGAGGATCCCTTGAGTGTGAGACTGCAAAAGGCACACACTTGGGTGCCTACATCTGTATCGTATCTTCTTGCTCATAGGTACTTTCTCATCTCATCGTGTCGACCCCTCTCAAGCATTGATCTATTAGGTTTTTGGGACTGGCTTGCTTCAAGGATTTGCTTCCGCTGTAATGTATGTAAAATTTTAAAATCCCTAGGGTTTCCCAACACCCTTCACTCCACCAATGGAAGAGACATGCGCATCCAACCTACAAGAACATTAAAGAAGGCTTGCATGCACCCTTGCATGCAGCCAACTCATTGCCACATCCTCATCAGCATCAAAATGTGCCTAACAGAAGGAATTTCATCTCTACCAACCATTTGAATTTAGCCACCATCCAACCCTAGATTTGAATTTCAATTAAGGGCATCTTTGGAATCTTAGCTTCAATGTAACGTTGAGAGAGGGAGAGGATTTAAGCGCTTGTATTTTCACATTGCACATTAGTTGATATCCTTTGAATGAAAATTATGTCTTGAGCGCAAGCAAGTGTGGTGGTGGATTCCATCCAAAAATCCTTCTCTTCCCCTTCTCTTCCTCTAGTGTAACTGAGAGTCCTCCCTCTTATCTTGTTCTTCTCAACCAAAACTCTCCTTCTCTTCTTGAAGATCTCTTATGCTTTGACACCATCAGGAAGTTCAGCTCCAACCATCTCAAGTGCCAACCATCAAGGAGAATGAAGAAGATGAAGTCTTTGAACAAGACCCCCTAAGGATCCTCTTGTTGCAGTTTATGGGGAGTTTGGGGACATTATATTTCGTCCTCTCCTAGCTTATTTGATTTTAATGTTAGTAATTTAACTACCCATATCTAGCCTCAACGCCAAGATACAGGAATGAGGACAAGGAAAGGGGTAAGGCCCCTTCCCTAATAGGGGCCACAAGGTGACTTCTACCCTCTTCTCCCCTTGTTTATCTCTTTGTTTGCCATTTTGATAGAAATGCATGCTAGGGCCTTATGGTTTTATGAGCTACATACCTAGAGACGATCTTAGTTTTCTAATATATAATCATGTCCTACTTTAGTAATTCTGGAAATTAGTCCCGTTTGAAGCCAAACTACTTGTCAAGATTCCTGATTCACTCGAGGATGTAAATGTACTTCCATATAGCTCAAAAAATTAGTGAATTGACCTGTATTCAACAAACATGACAAGTAGTGAAGCTTTTGAAGAAAGTCAATAAAATTAGATGGAAAGGGAAGTAAAAGCATGATAATAGGTCTCGATTCACTAGTAAATATAGGTCAAAAAGACTATAAAAATACGAGACATCAAAATTTCCTAGACTTAGATCATTGCTTGTCCTCAAATATAAAAGAACAGATAAAAGTGGTAGTCAAACAAAGATGAAATCAGTCCAAGCTTGTAAAACATTGCTTCTTAGGAAGATACCGTTATGAACAAACCTCAGCAAGTCAGGGGATTTAACGTAATCATCTATTTTCATGAATAAAGGTATGAAGATCCAAAAACCAAAATCAGATGAGGCTTGTCTTCATGAAATGCAATAATTTCTCTGTGGTATATGCACTCTGTTCAATACCTAGTTCAATCAAAGATACAAGTTGGAAAAAAAAAAACCAATGCACTCTTTTGTTTTTATGTTATTTTCATCCTCGCTTTTTTTGTTATTTTTATTTGACTTCAACTCTTGTCTTTGGTACTACTGCCAATTTTTCGCAATGTCAATTAGAGGAGTCATATTATTTATTCTCGTTTTCATAAACTTCAACTCATATCTTCGGTACCACTGCTAATTTCTCGTAGTGCCAACTCAGTATAGAAGGATATACTGACGCTTCGTTCCAATCGGACCAGGATGATTTCCGATCGCAATCAGGCTATGTTTTTAGCTTGAATGGTGGAGCAGTGGTGTGGAAAAGTTTCAAACAGTCTATTGTTGCTGATTCCACAACAGAAGCTAAGTATGTTGCAGCCTCAGAAGCATCTAAGGAGGCAGTATGGATTCGTAAGTTTATTCAGGAACTTGGTGTTGTTCCTTCGAGTGCAGATCCTTTGGTTATCTTCTGTGATAACACTGGAGCAATCGCACAAGCAAAGGAACCACGGTCGCACCAGAAGTCCAAGCACATACAGAGACGGTTTCACTTGATCCGGGAGATCATTGATCGTGGTGAGATTAAAATCTGCAAGGTTCATACAGATGACAATCTGGCTGACCCGCTTACCAAGCCTCTGGCGCAGCAGAAGCATGAGAAGCACTGTAATAACATGGGTTTGAGATTTCTCAACCATTAGATTAAGTGCAAGTGGGAGATTGTTGGGGTATGCCCTTAAGGCTAATGTTTGAGGCCTTGGGATTCTTTCAGTATCATGTATAAACTCTTATGTTTATAAAGGCAATGGTTGTTATTCAGTTTGTTACATTGTCTGCTGCAATAAGTGTACTTCTGAATAATGTCTCAATACTGTTCAGCTAGGCTGACATGATGTAATGTCCTTAGTCGAGATATCTTGGTGAACATGAGACAGCCTTGATATGATTGAGACTAATATGTGTTCTAATCTTATAGGATGCTTCGAGCATGGAATAAGATGTAGACTCATAGGTACATTGGATGTACTGGACAGACCCTACTAGGATATTCAATTGCTTGTCACAATGTGAATAATCCTTGTTTGCAACAAGTGGCACATATCCTCTGACTTGAGATCACTTGTGTTTCTAAATGATGATTGTCATTGTTTTGAGGTAGTTCAATATCATTTGAAACATAATGGTTATAGACTATCTTGGATAATGATCATGAGTCATGTTAGGGCACTAGTGATAGATATAGGATTGCCGTCTCCTTGATTGGAGTGTGATGTTCTAAAGGGGCCCCCCTGAATGAGATGATTGAGAAAGTGTATGGCCATACCCAGGTGACTATGTTCATCTGATCTAATCATGCTCATCATATTGGAGTTACAGGCTTGACATGCTTGTCCAATAAGAACATCCAGTGGCAAAGGAAACATGTATGCCTAGTGAAGTGGATTCACACTTGTGCTGTGGTTTGGGTGTAGACTTGGAAGACTCTTTCCTTTATATCGGGAGATAGTGATGTGTTGCTAGATACCCCTCACTGATCGTGATAACGTAAGTTATCGTTACCGACATTTAAAGGAAACCCTCAGGGTCGCACAATTTGATGATATGGCTTACTTAAGTCAGATCGTGTGGACTGAATTGTTTTGGTTCAGTTTAAAGGAGTTTAAACTCTGATTGTAAGTGAGATCTGGTCTGATCATGTTTGATTGATTAGGGCTTGAGATCGGTAAGCTTCGATCGAGAGATTTGATGCTAGATCAGTGAGATCAAGAGCATCGAGAGATCAACGGTTAGATCTTGAACCTTTAGGTTCAATGAGATCGACCATGGCTTGGGCTGATTTAATTTGGTCTTGAACCAAATTCAATTGAACCGGCTCATCATGTGAGCGCTTGGTTCAAAGGTTCAAAGGGTGAAGAGGAGTTGCGTTCGGTTCACTTGAAGTGAACGCATAACGCTTGAGAAATAATGGGTTGCTATTTTTGGAAAGTTTTTGCAACGCCTCCACGTTCATGAGGAACGTTTTCTCTTATCGCCTCTCATCACCTCTTGACGCTTCTTGCTCTCGTGTGACGACTCTCTCGACGAGTGTAGAGAAGGCTTTCGGCAAGCACCAAGAGATCTCATCTCCTCCACGCAAAGAACTCCTTAGAACCTTGCTAGCACAAGGAGCACTAAGGGAGTAGGCGACATCATTTTGTGTGCGTGCCATTTGGAGGAGAAGCGCTTGAGTCTCTTCTTCCTAGACGCCATCCAAGCAATGGCTTTGGTAAGAATCGATTTCTTGATTCTTGTTTGCAATTGCATATAAGTTGATCATATAATATGTAAAGATCCTAGAAACCCCCTTCCGCTGCATGAAAAACTCCATCTGCGCCTATCTAGGGTTTCGCTCCCCCTTGAAGGGGACCTTCAATTAGTATCAGAGCGGTTTTATGCATGTTTTATGATTGCTTTAGCCTTTTGTGATCCTTGTATGCTTAGATCTTCATTACATGCGAGATTTACATGTAACTTATACATGCCGAAACTTGATATATGTTTCCTTAGCGCATGGTTGTTTGCGCTTTGTTGTTTTTCTCAAAAAAAAAAAAAAAAACTTCATGACATGTGCGACTATCATTAGATCTAAGCGGCGCCTACTATAAACCCTTAGACGGGTTAGTAGGGTTGAAGTCATCTTCTAGGAAGGATCCAAATAGTCTGATCAGACCATCTGACAGCCTAGATGGGTCGACCAGATGGCACCTATGCGCATGCATAAGGTGGCTATAGGTCGACTGCATCAAGGGCGTGTAGCGAGGTCTGGTTGAGACAACCATTGAACGCGCATGAGTTAGGCCCGGGGTCACACCCGCTTGCCAGAACTCATGAAGGCTGTTCAGCCCTTGGCGCATGCATGGTTGACCATTAGGTCAACTCAAGTCAGTTAGGACTTGGTGCATGCAAGGGCAGTGGATCTGACTAGTCATGATGAGTGGATCCCTATTAATGGACCGTTGTAAGGTGGTAGGGCACATAAGAAAAATAAAATTGATTTCAATGGGATTTTGAAAATTTTATTTTGTCTATGGATCACATGTTGATTGTAAGCATATGCTTGTTTATTTAATCTTATGTGGGATGCCCAATTTAATGTGTGCTGTGCTGGGGCCTGCGTGCCTGGAATAAATTGTAAATTAATATTTATTGTGATTTGCGCATCACATTTCATTTAATTTATAAAGTGTAATTGACCTGCAAGTCAAACTTGTCTAGATAGATTAAATTGTAATTTAATCAGACAAGAGCACAGAACACACTTGGCAGAGGCGCATGCAGCAGAGGCTTGACCAGGTGGGAGGTCTAGGGTTCGACCCTATGACAGGCGCATCTACCTGGTGGGCGCACCTGAGCTGCAGAGGGCGCTTGGGCCCTGGTCTGGGCCAGATGAGATGCAAAAGACCCATGGAGATCTCAAGTGAAGACTTAAGTTAAAAATTAAGGTCTTACTTAGGGTTAATGGGCTTTTACCACATAAGATCAGCATGCTTTCTACTTATCGTTTTTATAATTAGAAGTGCATGATTTGTTTATCTTCTGCTATCACCATAGGGTTTGCATGATAGTTAAGAAGATAAAAGACCGTTAAAATCCAACGCTACAAATATCAAGCACGTAAGCCTTTTGACGCGAAACCTCACTGTTCTGACTATCGTTGGGGCCGTGTTGTACCCACTCAGTGGGCACGCCCATCTATCTTCAGACGGTGTGCGATTACACCTGCGTGTTACAGGGAAGGGATTTATCGCTTCTCGTTGCTCAGCATAGCACGTGGTGGTCCAGGGAGTAGGTCAGGTCAGCTTGACCATGTAGGCTACATATGGGGCGTATGTTAGCTATATGGAGGCAGCCATCTGTGGGATCAGAGACTGTGTTGTACCAACTCAGTTGGCACAGTCTGCTGGATTGCCCAGATGAAGGGGAATCGCACGGGTTGGCGATTGGCAGGGACTGCCTACCAGAAATTAGTGCTTGTACTCTCTGTGCATCTTATCTCGCCTGAGCGGGACGCGGAGACCAAGTATGAAATCTGGATCCCATCTCACTAAAAGAGTTTTACTCTTTCGGGCTGTTTTGCTGGATTTTTCAGTCAGATAAAATAGTGAGAAAAGAATCTTTCTTCAGTCCTGGATTGATTCTAAACATTGATACTGACCTTGCTGTTCTTGCATTGTTGTAGATTCCTGCAGCAACGAACACCATGAGCTTCAATGTGCGATCCCTACTGGAAAGGGAGAAGTTTGCTGGGCCAAACTTCTCAGACTGGTACGGACACCTTAAGATTGTTCTTAAGGCTGAGAGGAAACTGTATGTCCTCGAGACGGCTATACCGCCTCAACCCGCTCCGAACGCCGCAAGGGCGGTTCGGGAAGCCTATGAAAAGCATGTCAATGATAGCATTGATGTCGCTTGCCTGATGCTAGCGTCTATGACGCCACAACTGCAGCGTCAGCATGAGGATATGTCTGCTATAGAAATTATAGCAAACCTCAAGATGCTATATGCTGCACAGGCGAGGACTGAACGCTATAATTTGACCAAGCTTTTCTTTCAGAGCAAACTGGCTGAAGGGAGTCCAGTGGGAGCTCATGTGCTCAAGATGATTGGGCACAAAGAGGCTCTAGAGAAACTGGGGCATACCATCAATCAGGAGCTTGCTGTAGATATTATTCTGCAGTCTCTCCCGGCCTCTTTCGATCTGTTCATTATTAATTTTAATATGAACAAGATCGACTGTACACCGGCAGAGTTGCTGAATATGCTCTTGACTACAGAGGAAACTCTAAAGGGAAAGCCTTCAACCTCTGTCTTGATGTTTCCTTTTAGGAACAAGAAGAAGGGGAAGAAGGGCAAAGCCCCTGTCAAGAACTACAACAAGGCTCTGAAACAAAAGGTTAAGCGGTCGAAGGAATACAGATGTTTCCATTGTGGCCAGCTGGGTCACTGGAAAAAGGACTGTAAAGCGCTCCAAGGAGACAAGAAGGGAAGCATCGCTTCTGGCTCAGGTATTTTTGTGACTGAGGTCATGTTTTCTTCTTCTATTTCATGGGTGTTGGACACTGCATGTGGAGTTCACATTTATTCAAATGTACAGGAACTCAAGAGAAGAAGACAGGTGGGACAGCATGAGGTGGACCTTGTCACATCCCGTTATCTTAACCCCAAACAAGCAACACAAGTCACAAAGGAACAGGATGTTATCACACAGGATCGATGCACATGCTAAGTAAAACCAAGTTCATGGAAAACCCGATCTGAAAAAAATTTCGAGAATCCACACATTAAAACTCCACGAAACACAATTTCACAAATGTACCTGCCACCACACAATACTTACACTAGACATATGCAAGTCAACAGTTATATCAAATCTGATCGCAAAATACAAATCGATTCGAAATTCGAAGCAAAGTCAAAATATCGATTCTATAAATTCATAGAACTAACATCAATGATACCAAACACCGAAAACAGGCCAAAGCCCTCGGTGACACAAAAATCAAAATCTCAAAGCTGCCACAACCGGCCACACAAGTTCACAAAGTTTAGCCACAACCGGCCCCAGTTAACTAAGCACAAAAGTATTATACATCAAACCAGCATAATATCCATATCAACACAAGTCCCATATAAAACGCTAACTCAGGTAGTGCGCCCCTGTTCTACACCTGAAAATATTGAGGGAGTGAGCTACACAGCCCAGTGAGTGGATAGTCTCAATCGATCATCCATAACATACACTCAAAAATACATGCAGATTATTTTAAAAATCTTTAGCAGAACATTATGTCAACATATAACTAAGACAAAGAACAGAAAACAAAGAACATAAAACAAAGAACAGAACTCATATAAACAATTAAATGTACAGGCACCACACAATTGTCACCACAGAGTAACCAAAATTCTAGAGCCATACTCTAGACCAACTAAACACACCAACCACTTAATTGTTCTAGTTGTCCAGCTTAAATCAAGAGTGACCCCTAGGGTCCAACCCGGCTCTGGCCTAAGCACTGGGAGAAGCCTGCAAATCACATGCAACAAAAACATGGACAGTGTGTAGACTCAAGAGGTGATCCCCACCCGGTCAAGATGTGATACCTTGATCTACACCACCCCATAACACAAAAATCTAAAAGTCTAAGAGTGATGAAATCAAGAGGTGGCCCCTGTCCGACCAAGACATGGCACTTTGCATCAATCACTCGTTCTCCCAAAGGGTTCCTTATCTGGACAACCACTAGACACATATTATATCTTATTTCACAAAAGTGGACTCCTAAGTGTTGACCAAACTCTAGGGTAGTCATTTTTATCACAATAATCACAACAGGCAGGCTGAACATCAACCCCCTCACATATCACAATACACAGGGCTGAAATCTCAAACCCTTAACATGTCACATACAGACTATCCCTTGAGTACACAGTTACACTTAGCCTTAGTCCTATCCATTCCATAACGGATACACAGACCACAACACATAACATTCAAAACCACATATAACCACATAATGTAGTGTAGAGTCCTTAGGTTTCATGCTGATCAGTTCAGTATAACCTTGCTAAGTTATCACTCAAGTTTCTCAAACAAGGATACATGGCCATAAATATATAACATGCTGCACATAGGGAAACAATCATGAATCCTATGACATTTTTAGCATTTATCAGGCATCCATAAAATTCCAATAATACCACATGTAGTCCAAGGTTTCTTAGTATATTATCTACTTACAATTTAAAATCTTAGTTAATAAGACTTTCATGCTCAAAAATCACTAATTTAAGGCTACCTAAATTCCATATAAGACTACCTTAAATTTCATGTTGCAGAATTTCGGTTTTCCTGATAGATACACCTTTGCAAAATTTCAGTTTTCATGATAGATACACCTTTGCAAAATTTCGGTTTTCATGATAGATATACCTTTGCAAAATTTCGGTTTTCAACATAGTGAAGTCTTGAGTTTCGGTTTTTAGCATGATAAAATTTCCAATCAACCAAATGTATCATCTAACACAACCAAATTGATAGAATTCGAATAAGACACCCCACTCACCTATTATCTTGAACCGTGAACACCAAGATGATCCAAAAACTCGTCTAAGGCCTTGAAATTCCACCAATGTCGCCACCAATGGAAGAAGAAGCGCCACCAAACACCAAAGAACGCCGGCCAAGGGAAATGGAAGAGGAAGAAGGGGAAATTCGCCCAAGCCTCCAAGAGATCGCCCAAGCCTTCAAGCCGCCGCCCCCAAGGTTTCCTCCAAGCCAAAAAACGCTAACTCTCCTTCCGTAACCGCAATTACCTACTTAAAATTTTGGTTTTTAATTTTAAACCCGCTAACTAATTAATTCGAATTTTAAATCTAATTTAAGTGTAAACCCAATAACCCATAGTTAAGCGGAAATCCAATAAGGATTAAATTAACATCCAATAAGCTCCAATTAATTAATTATAAATTAGTAACCAATAAGCACTAATTAATTAATTATAATTTAACAACCAATAAGCACTAATTAATTAATTATAATTTAACAACCAATAAGCACTAATTAATTAATTACTAGGGTCAAAAATCAAAACATAGGAAAATATCCCCGCCAACACTTTTATTTAAATCAAAAATAGTACTTACCAGAACTTAGGATCCTTGGATCTTACATCCCTCCCTCCTTATAAAGCTTTAGTCCTCTAAAGCTCAGCATCCATATCATCAAAAAGATAAGCATAAAACTTCCTCATATCAGCTTCAGTCTCCCAGGTCGCCTCCTCAACCGACTGATTTCCCCAAATAACCTTTACCAAAGGTATAGACTTGTTCCTCAGAACTTTATCCTTTCTATCCACAATCCGGAGAGGTCTTTCCTCAAAGGTCAAATCACTCTGAATCTGAAGAGGTTCCAACTCCAATACATGAGATGGATCAGGATGATATTTCCTCAAAGCCGAAACATGGAACACATTATGCACATGTTCCAAAGCAGGAGGTAAAGCTAACTTGTAAGCCACTGGACCAACTCTCTCAATAATGTCAAAAGGACCTACAAACCTAGGGCTCAGCTTGCCCTTTTTGCCAAACCTCATAACACCCTTAGTAGGTGACACCTTTAAGAAAACATGATCCCCTACCACAAACTCCAGGGAACGACGACGGTCATCAGCATAACTCTTCTGTCTGTCCCGAGAAATCTTCAGTTTATTCTGTATCTCTCTGACCTTATCAGTAGTTTCCTGTACTGCATCAGATCTCAAAATCAATCTATCACCGGTTTCCTCCCAACACAAAGGCGTCCTACACCTTCTCCCATACAAAGCCTCATAAGGAGCCATCTGAATACTGGAGTGGAAGCTATTATTATAGGTGAACTCTATCAAAGATAGATCCTTGTCCCACTCAGAACTCCAATCAACCACATAAGCTCTCAACAAGTCTTCTAGAGTCTGGATAGTACGCTCCGTCTGGCCATCAGACTGAGGATGGTATGCTGTACTAAAACTCAACTTAGTACCCAAACCCTCCTGTAAGCTCTTCCAAAACCTGGACAGAAACCGAGAGTCCCTATCAGACACAATATCAACAGGCACTCCATGCAGTCTGACTATCTCCTCAATATACAATCTAGCCAGTCTCTCTAAAGGATAAGTCATCTTGATCGGGAGAAAGTGGGCTGATTTAGTGAGTCTATCAACAATCACCCAAATAGCATCATGACCCAATCTGGTTCTGGGCAAACCACACATAAAGTCCATACTGATGCATTCCCACTTCCACTCAGGAATAGGAAGGGGCTGCAACAAACCACCAGGCTTCTGGTGTTCAGCCTTTATAGTCTGACAGGTTAAACACCTAGAGACAAAATCAACTACCTCTTTCTTCATGCCCGGCCACCAAAAGCTTTTCTTAAGGTCCTGATACATCTTAGTCACACCAGGGTGTAGAGAATATTTGGAGTTATGGCTATCCTCCAATATTTCTTTCCTCAAGCTCGGTTCCTCAGGGACGCACACCCTTCCACGGAACCGAAGAACACCATCATCAGACAAGCTAAAATCCTGAACTGTACCCACAACCAAACTATCCCTGATCTGAGCTAATCTCGGATCCACAGACTGCTGATCTCTGATCTTCTGCAACAAAGCAGACTGTACTCTGAGGAAAGCCACATAACCCGACTGAACTCTAGGAGAAACACTGATCCTGAGATCTCTGAACTCCTGCAGTAATTGCCACTCACTGACCCGTAATGCCGCAACTGAAGTAACTGGATGCCTGCTCAGTGCATCAGCCACTACATTGGCTTTTGCAGCCTGATACTGAATAGTGAAGTCATAGTCTTTGATCAACTCCATCCATCTTCTCTGTCTCATGTTCAACTCCTTCTGAGTGAAGATGTACTTGAGACTCTGGTGGTCAGTGAACAGATCAAACTCCTGACCCAACAAATAGTGGCGCCATATCTTCAAAGCAAAGACTACGGCCGCCAACTCTAAGTCATGAGTAGGGTAGTTCAACTCATACTCTTTCAGTTGTCTCGAAGCATAGGCTACCACAGAACCCTTCTGCATCAAGACACAACCCAACCCCTTGCCTGAAGCATCCGTATAGACAGTAAACCTTTCCCCATCACTAGGAATAATGAGGATCGGTGTACTAGTCAACCTTCTCTTCAGCTCCTGAAAGCTCTCTTCACACTTGTCATCCCAACTAAACTTGGCCTCCTTTCTGGTCAATTTAGTTAAAGGACCCGCCAGCTTGGAGAATCCCTCAACAAACCTCCGGTAGTAACCTGCTAGACCCAGGAAACTTCTGATCTCGGTAGCACTAGTCGGTCTTCCCCAACTAAGGATGGTTTGCACTTTAACTGGATCCACAGACACCCCCTGACCAGAAATCACATGCCCGAGGAAACTGATATTTTCTAGCCAAAACTCACACTTACTGGCCTTGGCATATAATCGGTTTTTCCTCAGGATCTCCAGCACTCTGCGCAAGTCACTGACATGATCCGAAGTAGTCCGAGAGTACACCAAGATATCATCTATGAAGACTACCACACAAGAGTCAAGCAATTCATGAAATACCCTGTTCATCAAATCCATGAAGACAGCAGGTGCATTCGTCAGTCCAAAAGGCATAACTAGAAATTCAAAATGCCCATACCTGGTCCTGAAAGCAGTCTTAAATATATCCTCATCCTTGACCCTAAGCTGGTAATACCCTGATCTCAGATCAATCTTAGAGAACACTGTAGCTCCCTGTAATTGATCAAATAGATCATCAATTCTAGGGAGAGGATACCTATTCTTGATAGTCACTTGGTTCAGTTGCCTGTAGTCTATACACATCCTCAGGGTTCCATCCTTCTTCTTTACGAACAGCACTGGTCCTCCCCAGGGAGAAGCACTAGGTCGGATGTAACCTTTCTCCAGCAATTCCTCCAGTTGTTTCTTAAGCTCGGCCAACTCTGAGGTAGCCATGCGGTAAGGAGCTCTGGAGATAGGTGCAGTACCTGGCACCAACTCAATGCCAAACTCTACCTCTCGTATTGGTGGCAAGCCTGAAAATTCCTCAGAGAACACATCAGGAAACTCTTGCACCACCGCCATCTGGGTCAAATCAGGAGTAGAATCATCCTGCACCTTAACATGTGCAAGATAACCCTTACACCCACTAGCAAGTAACTTTCTGGCCTGCAGGAAAGATATCACATGTGGTCCTTGGTCTGACACTAGACCTCTCACAAAAAGCCGACTCCCATCTAGCAGATTCAAGGTGATTACTTTCTCAAAGCAATCCACAATGGCCTGATGTGAGGATAACCAATCCATACCTAAGATGACATCATAGTCTTGCATGTCTAAAAGGATTAGATCTACAAGAAACTCATAACCCTCTACATGCACTACACAATCAGCACAAACAGTGTCTGTAGATGATGATTTTCCTAAGGGAGTACTTACAGACACAACATAATCCAGCACCTTAGGTAATACAGGTAAACATGCAGCAAATCTAACAGATACGAAAGATAAATTTGCACCAGGGTCAAATAAGATGCGAGCTAACTGATCGAATACAAATAAAGTACCTTCCACGACGGATCGGGAAGCTCGTGTATCCTTCTCAGCCACAGCATAAACTCGGGTCTGAACTGTAGGCTTATCTGTGCCTCTCTGTTGCATCTCAGGCTCTTTGTAGTCTTTGATCATATGCCCAGGTTTCTTACACCTGAAGCATACACCATTCTTCTTATAACAGTCCCTCATCAGATGTCCTTTGAGCCCACAATGATGACAAGTCCGGTCTTCTGTGTTACTGTTCTTTGCATCCCTGGACTGCTGCGGTGCATCCCTGGACTGCTGCGGTGCCTTGTGAGAGTAAGGCTTATACCTGCTCTTCTTGTAGTCCTTATGCTTAGGGTACTTCTTACCCTTGCCGCCATCACCAAACTGAGGAGCTGCCGCCCCAGCTGCAGGAATCACAGTCATGATAGCTCTAGAACTCCTCTCAGATATGTATCTCTCGATGGTGCGTGCTCGCCCAACAGTCTCACTATAAGTCTCCAAGTGCTGAGCACCAACCTGCTCTCGAATGTCCCATCTGAGACCTCTGAGAAACTTGGTAGCCCTCCTCTTTTCAGTGTTTATCAGGTGAGGGGCATACTTTCCCAACTTAGTGAACTGCAACTCATACTGGTCCACAGTCATATCACCCTGCTCCAGGTGAATAAATTCCACCTCTCGGTCCTCCACCAAGCTATCAGGGAAATACTTCTCGTTGAATTGAGACAAGAAGTAGGGCCAATTCACTGTTTCATGTCTTTCTGCAGCTAACCTCACCACGCCCTTCCACCACTCATCTGTGTCACCACGCATCATATAAGTGGTCAGACACAGCTTGTCCTCATCTGAGCAACGCATGACTTGAAAAATCTTTTCCAAGACCAGCTGCCAGTTCTCTGCAGTACTTGATTCTGGGCCCCCATAAAAAGAACTAGGACCCAGTTTCTAGAATTCACTCACAAGCGAGGCATAGCGCCTGTGAGCGTCCTCCTGAGAGTCTTTCCCCACCACCGGAGTAGTCTGGGACCTCTCCTGAGTCAATTGCTGCAAGAGCTGCTGTTGCGCTTCTTGATGCTGAGTCTGTTGCTGCTGCAGCATCTGAGCTTGCCTCTCTATCATGGCACCCTGTTGCCGTACCATGCCTGTCAGAGCCTCAATGGTTCTCGTGAGATCTGAGGTCTGCTCACTCTCGCCGCTAGCATTTCCTCTGGATCGCACCATCTTAAATTCCTACACACATATACCATAGTAAGGAAAGCAATCATAAACCTATCAGGTGTCTAGCAATACACAAACATGTTTTCCCCCGAACTAAGTTTTAGCTAGCCAACCCCTCTGATACCATTCTGTCACATCCCATTATCTTAACCCCAAACAAGCAACACAAGTCACAAAGGAACAGGATGTTATCACACAGGATCGATGCACATGCTAAGTAAAACCAAGTTCATGGAAAACCCGATCTGAAAAAAGTTTCGAGAATCCACACATTAAAACTCCACGAAACACAATTTCACAAATGTACCTGCCACCACGCAATACTTGCACTAGACATATGCAAGTCAACAGTTATATCAAATCTGATCGCAAAATACAAATCGATTCGAAATTCGAAGCAAAGTCAAAATATCGATTCTATAAATTCATAGAACTAACATCAATGATACCAAACACCGAAAACAGGCCAAAGCCCTCGGTGACACAAAAATCAAAATCTCAAAACTGCCACAACCGGCCACACAAGTTCACAAAGTTTAGCCACAACCGGCCCCAGTTAACTAAGCACAAAAGTATTATACATCAAACCAGCATAATATCCATATCAACACAAGTCCCATATAAAACGCTAACTCAGGTAGTGTGCCCCTGTTCTACACCTGAAAATATTGAGGGAGTGAGCTACACAGCCCAGTGAGTGGATAGTCTCAATCGATCATCCATAACATACACTCAAAAATACATGCAGATTATTTTAAAAATCTTTAGCAGAACATTATGTCAACATATAACTAAGACAAAGAACAGAAAACAAAGAACATAAAACAAAGAACAGAACTCATATAAACAATTAAATGTACAGGCACCACACAATTGTCACCACAGAGTAACCAAAATTCTAGAGCCATACTCTAGACCAACTAAACACACCAACCACTTAATTGTTATAGTTGTCCAGCTTAAATCAAGAGTGACCCCTAGGGTCCAACTCGGCTCTGGCCTAAGCACTGGGAGAAGCCTGCAAATCACATGCAACAAAAACATGGACAGTGTGTAGACTCAAGAGGTGATCCCCACCCGGTCAAGATGTGATACCTTGATCTACACCACCCCATAACACAAAAATCTAAAAGTCTAAGAGTGATGAAATCAAGAGGTGGCCCCTGTCCGACCAAGACATGGCACTTTGCATCAATCACTCGTTCTCCCAAAGGGTTCCTTATCTGGACAACCACTAGACACATCTTATATCTTATTTCACAAAAGTGGACTCCTAAGTGTTGACCAAACTCTAGGGTAGTCATTTTTTGAAGAGTCCCCTTCAAGGGGGAGCGCAAGCAGATGAAACCCTAATTTAGGGGGGCGCATGCAATTTTGCTAGGGTTTCAACAACACAATCGCTTATATGCTCTTATGATCAACTTTGATAGATTGATTAGATCAAGAAGGAGATCATACCAATGCCATCGAATGGATGGTGCCTTGGAAGCAAAGACGCAAGTGCTCCTTCTCCAAAGGTGACGCACACAACAAATGAAGATAGCTTGGTCCTTTGAATCCTTTGTGCTAGCAAAGCGCTTCAAAGGGTCATTGTCGCGTGGAAGGGAAGAGAACTTCTTGCTTGGCGAGACTTCCTTCTCTTGTTTTCGTCAAGTGCTCACCACCGAAAAATAGAGAAACCTTCACAAGAGAGAGTTCGGCGAGAGAGTAACCTCCCACACTAATGTGGAGGCGTTACATACATTCCATTTGGAAACCGAATTCCCAAAATGGAAAGTAGTCAAGGCTCAAGCGTTCACCCTTAAGTGAACCAAGCGCTTAACTCATCTCCCATGAACCATGCGCTCATTCATGAGCCGGTTCAATGTCGGTTTGGTCCAAGACCAATTAACCCAAGCCATATGGTCTAGATCACAATAAACCCTAAAGGTTCAAGATCTAACCGTTCATTTCTTGATGCTCCTGATCTTACCGATCTGACATCAACTCTCTCGATCAAAGCTTACCGATCTCAAGCCCTAATCAATCAAACATGATCAAACCAGATCTCACTTATAATCAGAGATTAAATCCCTTCAAACTGAACCCAAACAATTCAGTCCACACGATCTGACTTAAGTAAGCCATATCATCAAATTGTGCGACCCTGAGGGTTTCCTTTAAATGTCGGTAACGATAACTTACGTTATCACGATCAGTGAGGGGTATCTAGCAACACATCACTGTCTCCCGATATAAAGGAAAGAGTCTTCCAAGACTACACCCAAACCACAGCACAAGTGTGAATCCACTTCACTAGGCATACATGTTTCCTTTTGTTGGGGTATGCCCTTAAGGCTAATGTTTGAGGCCTTGGGATTGTAAAAGTATCATGTAATAAACTCTTGTGTTTATAAAGGCATGGTTATTATTCAGTTTGTTACCTTGTCTGCAGTAATAAGTGTACTTCTGAATAATGTCTCAATGCTGTTCAGCTAGGCTGACATGCAGTAAAGTCCTTAGTCGAGATATCTTGGTGAACATGAGACAGCCTTGATATGGTTAAGACTAATATGTGTTCTAATCTTATAGGATGCTTCGAGCATGGAATAAGATGTAGACTCATGGGTGCATTGGATGTACTGGACAGACCCTACTAGGATATTCAATTGCTTGTCACAATGTGAATAATCCTTGAATGTAACAAGTGGCACATTTCCTCTGACTTGAGATCACTTGTGTTTTCTAAATGATGATTGTCATTGTTTTGAGGTAGTTCAATATCATTTGAAACATAATGATTATAGACTATCTTGGATAATGAGCTTGAGTCAGGTTAGGGCACTAGTGATAGATAAAGGATTGCCGTCTCCTTGTTTAAGGAGTGTGATGATCTAAAGGGGCCCCCTGGATGAGATGATTGAGAATAGTGTATGGCCATACCCAGGTGACTATGTTCATCTGATCTAATCATACTCATCATATTGGAGTTACAAGCTTGACACGCTTGTCCAATAAGAACATCCAGTGGCAAAGGAAATATGCATGCCTTGTGAGTTGATTCACACTTGTGCTGTGGTTTGGGTGTAGTCTTGGAAGACTCTTTTCTTTATATCGGGAGACAGTGATGTGTTGCTAGATACCCCTCACTGATCGTGATAACATGAGTTATCGTTACCGACATTGAAGGAAACCCTCAGGGTCGCACAATTTGATGATATGGCTTACTTAAGTCAGATCGTGTGGACTGAATTGTTTGGGTTCAGTTTAAAGGGATTTAATCTCTGATTGTAAGTGAGATCTAGTCTGATCATGTTTGATTGATTAGGGCTTCAGATCGGTAAGCTTCGATTGAGAGAATAGATGCTAGATCGGTGAGATCAGAAGCATCAAGAGATCAACGGTCAGATCATGAACCTTAGGGTTCAATTGTGATCTAGGCTAAGTCGCTTGGTTTATTTGGTCATTGAGCCAAATAAAATTGAACCGGCTCATGGGTTGAGCGCATGGTTCAAAGAGAAGAGGTAAATGCGGTTTGTTCATGATCGCATGAACGCATGAACTTATGGTTTTGCTATTTTTGGAAGATGCGTTTCCAAGATAGAAAAACGCCTCCACGTTCATGAGTTGCGTTACACTCTTGCTCGCATCTCGCTCTTTCGTCGCCTCAAGCATTCATCTTGCGTAGTGAAGGTGGACGAAAGAAGGAGCAAGAAATCGCCAAGCAAAGAAGGTCTCCTTCCCTTCCATTCGACAAGCACTTCTTGGAGCCTTGCTAGCACAAGGAGCACCAAAGAAAAGTAGGCGACATCAATTGTGTGCGTCACCTTTGGAGGAGATCTCTCTTGCTCTCTCCTTCCAAGACACCATCCAAGAGATGGCGATGGTATGGATCCTTCTCTTGTTATTTCTAATGTGTAATAGTTGATCATATGCGATATTAAGATCTCTTGAAACCCTAGCTTCCATGCGAAATTTATACATGCGCCACCAATAGGGTTTCGCCCCCCTCTTGAAAGGGGTCCTACACCTTTGCCACTGGATGTTCTTATTGGACAAGCATGTCAAGCCTGTAGCTCCAATATGATGAGCATGATTAGATCAGATGAACATAGTCATCAGGGTATGGCCATACACTATTCTCAATCATCTCATTCAGGGGGGCCCCTTTAGAACATCACACTCCTTAAACAAGGAGACGGCAATCCTGTATCTATCACTAGTGCCCTAACCTGATTTATGATCATTATCCAAGATAGTCTATAATCATTATGTTTCAAATGATATTGAACTACCTCAAAACAATGACAATCATCATTTAGAAACACAAGTGATCTCAAGTCAGAGGACATGTGCCACTTGTTGCAAACAAGGATTATTCACATTGTGACAAACAATTGAATATCCTAGTAGGGTCTGTCCAGTACATCCAATGTACCCATGAGTATAAATCTTATTCCATGCTCGAAGCATCCTATAAGATTAGAACACATATTAGTCTCAATCATATCAAGGCTGTCTCATGTTCACCAAGATATTTCGACTAAGGACATATAGCATGTCAGCCTAGCTGAACAGCTTTGAGACATTATTCAGAAGTACACTTATTGCAGCAGATAATGTAACAAACTGAATAACAACCATGCCTTCATAAACATAAAAGTTTATTACATGATGCTGATACAATCCCAAGGCCTCAAACATTAGCCTTAAGGGCATACCCCAACAATCTCCCACTTGCACTTAATCTAATGGTTGAGAAATCTCAAACCCATATTATTACAGTGCTTCTCATGCTTCTGCTGCGCCAGAGGCTTGGTAAGCGGGTCAGCCAGATTGTCATCTGTATGAACCTTGCAGATTTTGATCTCACCACGATCAATGATCTCCCGGATCAAGTGAAACCGTCTCTGTATGTGCTTGGACTTCTGGTGCGACCGTGGTTCCTTTGCTTGTGCTATAGCTCCAGTGTTATCACAGAAGATAACCAAAGGATCTGCACTCGAAGGAACGACACCAAGTTCCTGAATGAACTTACGAATCCACACTGCCTCCTTGGATGCTCCCGAGGCTGCAACATACTCGGCTTCTGTTGTGGAATCAGCAACAGTAGACTGTTTGAAACTCTTCCACACCACTGCTCCACCATTCAAGCTAAAAACATAGCCTGATTGCGATCGGAAATCATCCTGGTCCGACTGGAACGAAGCGTTAGTATATCCTTCTATACTGAGTTCTTCCTGACCACCATATATCAAGAACATATCTTTGGTCCTCCGCAGATATTTTAAAATGTTCTTGACCGCAATCCAGTGCGCCAAACCTGGATTACTTTGGAATCGACTGGTCACGCTTAACCCGTAAGCGACGTCTGGGCGAGTACACAACATCGCATACATAATGGACCCAATAGCCGAAGCATAAGGCGTATTGTCCATTTCATCTTTCTCAGTCTGTGTTTGTGGACACTGACTCTTTGAAAGATTCAGACCATGTCTGACTGGAAGATGTCCTCTTTTAGAATTCTCTAAATGAAATCTCTCCATGACTTTATCGATGTAAGTACTCTGGCACAGCCCGAGAAGCCTCTTAGATCTATCCCTGTAGATCTTCACACCTAACACATAGGCTGCTTCTCCTAGATCTTTTATCTGGAAACATTTGCCTAACCATGCCTTAACAGCATGCAGTTCAGGAATATCGTTTCCAATGATTAAGATATCATCGACGTAGAGGACTAGGAAAGTAATCACGCTCCCACTAAACCTCTTATATACACACGGGTCATCTTCATTCTTGATGAAACCAAACTCAGAGATTGATTCATCAAAACGAATATTCCAGCTTCTAGATGCTTGTTTAAGTCCATAAATGGACTTCTTTAACTTGCATATTTTATGACGATCTGATGGATTAGTGAAACCTTCAGGTTGTGTCATATACACATCCTCATCCAGATTTCCATTAAGGAAAGCGGTCTTCACATCCATTTTCCAGATCTCATAATCATAATATGCAGCTATCGCGAAAAGAATCCGAATAGACTTAAACATGGCTACAGGAGAGAAAGTTTCATCATAATCTATCCCGTAGATTTGTTTGAAACCTTTCGCAACTAGCCTGCCTTTATAGGTAACCACGTTACCATCCATGTCAATCTTCTTCTTGAAGATCCATTTACAGCCTATAGGGATAACTCCCGGAGGCGGGTCAACCAAATCCCAGACTTGGTTATTTGACATGGAGTCCATCTCGGCTGACTCCGGTCCACTGACCGCATCCGCATAAGTGAGGGGTTCATCATTATCAATGATGTAGACTCCATCATAGCGCTCAGGCTGACGACGGATCCTTCCCGATCTTCGCGGTTCCCGTGATATCTGAGCCTCAGGTTGTGTAATAACCTGCTTAACTAGCTCAGGCTCATCCAACTGTGCTTGACTACTTTGCCCTTCCTCTGGATTCTCATCCAGCTTTATTTCTCTCCCACTGGCCTCTTGCAGAAGAAATTCCTTCTCAAGAAAGATGGCCGTCCGAGCAACAAATACCTTGTTCTCTTTGAGATCGTAGAAATAATAACCCTTAGTTTCCTTAGGGTATCCGACAAAGATACATTTCTCAGATCTGCTCTCTAGTTTCCCAGAGGCGAGCTTTTTAACATAAGCCTCGCAGCCCCAGATCCCGATAAATGTCAAGCTAGGCTGTTTCCCATACCATAACTCATATGGAGTCTTTGAAACGGCCTTGGATGGCACTCGGTTTAGTACCTTTGCAGCTGTTTCCAGTGCAAAACCCCAAAAGGAGTAAGGTAGAGTAGCCTGACTCATCATAGAACGAACCATATCCAGTAAGGTTCTGTTCCTCCTCTCGGACACACCATTCCATTGCGGTGTTCCTGGCGGAGTGAGCTGTGAGATAATCCCACACTCTTTTAGATAGTCAGTAAACGCATGACTCAAGTATTCTCCACCTCGATCAGAACGAAGTGCCTTGATATTTCGGCCTAGCTGATTCTGTACTTCATTTTTGAACTCTTTGAACTTGTCAAAAGATTCACTCTTATGTCTCATCAGATAGACATACCCATATCTACTGAAATCATCAGTAAAGGTAATGAAGTACGAATAGCCACCTCTGGCATGTTTACTAAATGGCCCACACACATCACTGTGTATAAGGTCAAGTAAACCTGAAGCCCTTTGACCTTTATGAAGAAAAGGTGACTTCGTCATTTTACCCATTAAACAAGCTTTGCATGTATCAATCTCCTCATAGGAGAATGATCCCAGCAGTCCATGATCATGCAACCGCTTAATGCGCTTCTTGTTAATATGGCCTAAACGACTATGCCATAGCAAGGTGCTGTCATCAGCATACTTGGCTTTCTTATTATCAATATGTTGTATAGAATATTCCATGTCCAACATGAATAACCCATTGTTAATTGAACCAGTAGCATAAACAATATTATCAAGAGTAAGATAACACTTTGAAATCTTGCATTCAAAGGAAAACCTTTTCCTGACAAGAGCAGGAATAGAGATAATATTTTTGGTAATACTGGGTACAAAATAACAATTGTTTAATTCTAATACAATGCCAGATTGTAATGAGATGTAATAATCCCCTACAGCAACAGCAGCAACCCGTGCCCCGTTTCCAACTCGTAGGTCCACCTCATGCTGTCCCACCTGTCTTCTTCTCTTGAGTTCCTGTACATTTGAACAAATGTGAACTCCACATGCAGTGTCCAACACCCATGAAATAGAAGAAGATGAAACCATGACTTCCGTCACGTATATACCTGAGCCAGAAGCGATGCTTCCCCTCTTATCTCCTTGGAGCGCTTTACAGTCCTTTTTCCAGTGACCCAGCTGGCCACAGTGGAAACACCTGTTGTCCTTTGACCGCTTAACCTTCTGTTTCAGAGCCTTACTGTAGTTCTTGACAGGGGCTTTGCCCTTCTTCCCCTTCTTCTTGTTCCTAGAAGGAACCATTAAGACAGAGGTTGAAGGCTTTCCCTTCAGAGTCTCCTCAGTAGTCAAGAGCATATTCAGCAGCTCTGCCGGAGTACAATCGATTTTGTTCATATTAAAGTTAATAATGAACGCATCGAAAGAGGGTGGGAGAGACTGCAGAATAATGTCTGCAGCAAGCTCCTGGTTGATGGTATGCCCCAGTTTCTCCAGAGCCTCCTTGTGCCCAATCATCTTGAGCACGTGAGCTCCCACTGGGCTCCCTTCAGCCAGTTTGCTCTGAAAGAAAAGCTTGGTCAGATTATAGCGTTCAGTCCTCGCCTGTGCAGCATACAGCATCTTGAGGTTCGCTATAATCTCTATAGCCGACATATCCTCATGCTGACACTGCAGCGGTGGCGTCATAGACGCTAGCATCAGGCAAGCGACATCAATGCTATCATTGACATGCTTTTCATAGGCATCACGAACCGCCCTTGCGGCGTTCGCAGCGGGTTGAGGCGGCACAGCCGTCTCGAGGACATACAGTTTCCTCTCTGCCTTAAGAACGATCTTAAGGTGTCCGAACCAGTCTGAGAAGTTTGGCCCAGCAAACTTCTCCCTTTCCAGTAGGGATCGCACATTGAAGCTCATGGTGTTCGTTGCTGCAGGAATCTACAACAATGCAAGAACAGCAAGGTCAGTATCAATGTTAAGAATCAATCAGGACTTAAGAATGATTCTTTTTCTCACTATTTTATCTGGCTAAAAAATCCAGCAAAACAGCCCGAAAGAGTAGAACTCTTTTAGTGAGATGGGATCCAGATTTCATACTTGGTCTCCGCGTCCCGCTCAGGCGAGATAAGATGCACAGAGAGTACAAGCACTAATTTCTGGTAGGCAGTCCCTGCCAATCGCCAACCCGTGCGATTCCCCTTCATCTGGGCAATCCAGCAGACTGTGCCAACTGAGTTGGTACAACACAGTCTCTGATCCCACAGATGGCTGCCTCCATGTGCTACCATATGCGCCACATATGTAGCCTACATGGTCAAGCTAACCCGACTTACTCCCTGGACCACCACGTGCTATGCTGAGCAACGAGAAGCGATAAATCCCTTCTCTGTAACACGCAGGTGTAATCGCGCACCGTCTGAAGATAGATGGACGTGCCCACTGAGTGGGTACAACACGGCTCCAACGATAGTCAGAACAGTAAGGTTTCGCGTCAGAAGGCTATCGAGCTTGATATTTTAGCGTTGGATTTTAACGGTCTTTTATCTTCTTACCTATCATACAAACCCTATGGTGATAGCAGAAGATAACTAAACATGCAATTCTAATTATAAGGAATAAGTAGAAACCATGCTGATCTTATGTGGTAAAAGCCCATAGAGCCTAAGTAAGACCTTAAATCAACTTAAGTCTTCACTTGCTCTTGTTGGGTCTTTTGCATCTCATCTGGTCCAACACAGGGCCCTAGCGCTCAATGCAGCTCAGGTGCGCCCACCAGCTGAATGCACCTCTGCGATGTGTGCTTTTGTGCTCTTGTCTAATTAAAATACATTTTAATCTATCTAGACAAGTTTGACTCGCAGGTCAATTATACAATAAATTAATTAAAAATGTGATTCGCAGATCACAAAAATAATAATTTACCAGGCTCGCAGGCCCCAGCACAGCACACATTAAAAGGGCAACCCACATAAGATTAAATAAAATTTCGAAAACCCATTGGCATCAATTTTAATTTTCTTATGTGCCCTACAACCTTACAACGGTCCATTGATAGGGATCCACTCATCAATCTAGTTAGATCCATGCCCTTGCATGCACCAAGTCCTAACTGACTCGAGTTGACCTAATGGTCAACCATGCATGCGCCAAGGGCTGAACAGCCAACATGAGTTCTGGCAAGCGGGTGTGACCCCGGGCCTAACTCATGTGTGTTCACTGGTTGTCTCAACCAGACCTCGCTACACGCCTGTGATGCAATCGACCTATAGCCACCTCATGCTTGCGCACAGGTGCCATCTGGTCGATCCATCTAGGCTGTCAGATGGTCTGATCAGACTAATTTGATCTATACTAGATGATGCTTTCAACCCCATCAACCCGTCTAAGGGTTTAGTGTAGGTGCGGCTTAGATCTAGTGAAAGTCGCGCATGTCATTTAGGGTTTTAGAAAAACAACTACAACAACATAATAGAAGCGCAACCAACATACATGCGCCAAGGAAACATACAAGTTTCGGCATGTATAAAATTTACATGTAAATCTCGCATGTAAGGAAGATCTAAGCATACAAGGATCACATAACATACATAGCAATCATATGAACCATATAAGATCCTAGCTCTGATACCAATTGAAGAGTCCCCTTCAAGGGGGAGCGCAAGCAGATGAAACCCTAATTTAGGGGGGCGCATGCAATTTTGCTAGGGTTTCAACAACACAATCGCTTATATGCTCATATGATCAACTTTGATAGATTGATTAGATCAAGAAGGAGATCATACCAATGCCATCGAATGGATGGTGCCTTGGAAGCAAAGACGCAAGTGCTCCTTCTCCAAAGGTGACGCACACAACAAATGAAGATAGCTTGCTCCTTTGAATCCTTTGTGCTAGCAAAGCGCTTCAAAGGGTCGTTGTCGCGTGGAAGGGAAGAGAACTTCTTGCTTGGCGAGACTTCCTTCTCTTGTTTTCGTCAAGTGCTCACCACCAAAAAATAGAGAAACCTTCACAAGAGAGAGTTCGGCGAGAGAGTAACCTCCCACACTAATGTGGAGGCATTACATACATTCCATTTGGAAACCGAATTCCCAAAATGGAAAGTAGTCAAGGCTCAAGCGTTCACCCTTAAGTGAACCAAGCGCTTAACTCATCTCCCATGAACCATGCGCTCATTCATGAGCCGGTTCAATGTCGGTATGGTCCAAGACCAATTAACCCAAGCCATATGGTCTAGATCACAATAAACCCTAAAGGTTCAAGATCTAACCGTTCATTTCTTGATGCTCCTGATCTTACCGATCTGACATCAACTCTCTCGATCAAAGCTTACCGATCTCAAGCCCTAATCAATCAAACATGATCAGACCAGATCTCACTTATAATCAGAGATTAAATCCCTTCAAATTGAACCCAAACAATTCAGTCCACACGATCTGACTTAAGTAAGCCATATCATCAAATTGTGCGACCCTGAGGGTTTCCTTTAAATATCGGTAACGATAACTTACGTTATCACGATCAGTGAGGGGTATCTAGCAACACATCACTGTCTCCGGATATAAAGGAAAGAGTCTTCCAAGACTACACCCAAACCACAGCACAAGTGTGAATCCACTTCACTAGGCATACATGTTTTCTTTGCCACTGGATGTTCTTATTGGACAAGCATGTCAAGCCTGTAGCTCCAATATGATGAGCATGATTAGATCAGATGAACATAGTCATCAGGGTATGGCCATACACTATTCTTGTAAGTACCCCTTAAGATAAGGGGGGTCCCCTTCCAGGGGGAGCATAACCCTAAAGCATACGGCGCATAAAATTTTTTCTTCTTGCGGAACTAGGGTTATAGGATCGATATGCATGCTAAAAGATCAACTTGATAATAAGAAAACAATCATACCATCGCCATGGGAAGATGTTTCCTTGGAAGCAAAGATCAAAGTAGATCTTCTCCTTGTCGTCACACACAAGATGATGTCGCTATCTCTCTTGGTGCCCCTTGTGCTAGCAAGGTTCCAAGAGGTCCTTGTCGAGTGAAGGGAAAATGAGATCTCTTTCTTCTTGGCCGAATCCTCCTCAACCTTCAAAGCGTCGCCCCACTCACGAGAGAGACGAGAGGAATATGGGCGAGAGGAATATCACCGAGCGAAAATAGAGTATATTCTATTTTGATGAGCGCACTCTCCAAATGGAGATCATGGTTACTAAAAATAGTAACCACTCCTCACCACAACGTTCACGCCAAGTGAACTTGTCGCCTACTCCTCTCCCTATGAACCAAGCGCTCATTTAGTGAGCCGGTTCACTTTGGTTCGGTTTAAGAACCAATCAAGCCAATGATCTAGTCTAGATCTTAAATAAACCCTAAGGTTCACGATCTAACCGTCGATCTCAACGATGCCCCTGATCTGACCGATCTGGCATACATTCTCTCGATCGAAGCTTACCGATCTCAAGCCCTAATCAATCAAACATGATCAGACCAGATCTCACTCACAATCAGAGATTAAATCCCTTTAAACTGAACCCAAACAATTCAGTCCACACGATCTGACTTAAGTAAGCCATATCATCAAATTGTGCGACCCTAAGGGTTTCCTTTAAATGTCGGTAACGATAACTCACGTTATCACGATCAGTGAGGGGTATCTAGCAACACATCACTGTCTCCCGATAGAAAGGAAAGAGTCTTCCAAGACTACACCCAAACCATAGCACAAGTGTGACTCAAATCACTAGGCATGCATATTTCCTTTGCCACTGGATGTTCTTATTGGACAAGCCTGTCAAGCTCGTAATTCCAATATGATGAGCATGATTAGAACAGATGAACACAGTCACCTGGGTATGGCCATACACTTTCTCAATCATCTCATCCAGGGGGCCCCTTTAGAACATCACACTCCTTAAACAAGGAGACGGCAATCCTATGTCTATCACTAGTGCTCTAACCTGACTCAAGCTCACCATCCAAGATAGTCTATAATCATTATGTTTCAAATGATATTGAACTATCTCAAAACAATGACAATCATCATTTAGAAAACACAAGTGATCTCAAGTCAGAGGAAATGTGCCACTTGTCATATCCAAGGAATATTCACATTGTGACAAACAATTGAACATCCTAGTAGGGTCTGTCCAGTACATCCCATGTACCCATGAGTCTACATCTTATTCCATGCTCGAAGCATCCTATAAGATTAGAACACATATTAGTCTTAACCATATCAAGGCTGTCTCATGTTCACCAAGATATATCGACTAAGGACATAATAGCTTGTCAGCCCAGCTGAACAGCTCTGAGACATTATTCAGAAGAACATATATTGCAGCAGACAATGTAGCTAACTGAATAACAACCATGCCTTTATAAACATAACAGTTTATTACATGATACAGATACATTCCCACAGGCCTCAAACATTAGCCTTAAGGGCATACCCCAACAATCTCCCACTTGCACTTAATCTAATGGTTGAGAAATCTCAAACCCATATTATTACAGTGCTTCTCATGCTTCTGCTGCGCCAGAGGCTTGGTAAGCGGGTCTGCCAGATTGTCATCTGTATGAACCTTGCAGATTTTGATCTCGCCACGATCTATGATCTCCCTGATCAAATGAAACCGTCTCTGTATGTGCTTGGACTTCTGGTGCGACCGTGGTTCCTTTGCTTGTGCGATTGCTCCAGTGTTATCACAAAAGATAACCAAAGGATCTGCACTCGAAGGAACAACACCAAGTTCTCTCACGAACTTACGAATCCATACTGCCTCCTTGGATGCTTCCGAGGCTGCAACATACTCGGCTTCTGTTGTGGAATCAGCAACAGTTGACTGTTTGAAACTTTTCCACACCACTGCACCTCCATTCAAGCTAAAAACATAGCCTGATTGCGATCGGAAATCATCCTGGTCAGACTGGAACGAAGCGTCAGTATATCCTTCAATACTGAGTTCTTCCTGACCACCATATATCAAGAACATATCTTTGGTCCTCCGCAGATATTTTAAAATGTTCTTGACTGCAATCCAGTGCGCCATACCTGGATTACTCTGGTAACGACTGGTCACGCTTAACCCGTAAGCGACGTCTGGGCGAGTACACAACATCGCATACATAATGGATCCAATAGCCGAAGCATAAGGCGTATTGTCCATTTCATCTTTCTCAGTCTGTGTTTGTGGACACTGACTCTTCGAAAGATTCAGACCATGTCTGACTGGAAGATATCCTCGTTTAGAATTCTCTAAATGAAATCTCTCCAGGACCTTTTCGATGTAAGTACTCTGGCACAGCCCGAGAAGCCTCTTAGATCTATCCCTGTAGATCTTCACACCTAACACATAGGCTGCTTCTCCTAGATCTTTCATCTGGAAACATTTCCTCAGCCATGCTTTTACAGCATGCATTTCAGGAATATCGTTTCCAATGATCAAGATGTCATCGACGTAGAGGACTAGGAAAGTAATCACGCTCCCACTAAACCTCTTATATACACACGGGTCATCCTCGTTCTTGATGAAACCAAATTCGGTAACTGAGTCATCAAAACGAATATTCCAGCTTCTAGATGCTTGTTTAAGTCCATAAATAGACTTCTTTAACTTGCATATCTTATGACGATCTGCTGGATTAGTGAAACCTTCTGGTTGTGTCATGTACACATCCTCATCCAGATTTCCATTAAGGAAAGCTGTTTTCACATCCATCTGCCAAATCTCATAATCATAATATGCAGCTATCGCGAAAAGAATCCGAATAGACTTAAACATGGCTACAGGAGAGAAAGTTTCATCATAATCTATCCCGTAGATTTGTTTGAAACCTTTCGCAACTAGCCTGCCTTTATAGGTAACCACGTTACCATCCATGTCAATCTTCTTCTTGAAGATCCACTTACAGCCTATAGGGATAACTCCCGGAGGCGGATCAACCAAATCCCAAACTTGGTTATCTGACATGGAGTCCATCTCGGCGCGCATAGCTTCAAGCCATCTCGCTGACTCCGGTCCACTGACCGCATCCGCATAAGTGAGGGGTTCATCATTGTCAATGATGTAGACTCCATCATAGCGCTCAGGCTGTCGACGGATCCTACCCGATCTTCGCGGTTCCCGTGATATCTGAGCCTCAGGTTGTTCAATAACCTGTTCTACCAGCTCAGGCACATCCAACTCTGCTTGAGCACTTTGTCCTTCCTCTGGATTCTCATCCAGTTTTATTTCTCTCCCACTGGCCTCTTGCAGAAGAAACTCCTTCTCAAGAAATATGGCCGTCCGAGCAACAAAAACCTTGTTCTCCTTGGGATCGAAGAAATAATAACCCTTAGTTTCCTTAGGGTAACCGACAAAGATACATTTGTCAGATCTACTCTCTAGTTTCCCAGAGGCAAGCTTTTTGACATAAGCCTCGCAACCCCAGATCCTGATAAATGTCAAGCTTGGCTGTTTCCCATACCATAATTCATATGGCGTCTTTGAAACTGCCTTGGATGGCACTCGGTTTAGTACCTTTGCAGCTGTTTCCAGTGCAAAACCCCAAAAGGAGTAAGGAAGAGTAGCCTGACTCATCATAGAACGAACCATATCAAGTAGCGTTCTATTTCTCCTCTCGGACACACCATTCCATTGCAGTGTTCCTGGTGGAGTGAGCTGTGAGATAATCCCACACTCCTTTAGATAGTCAGTAAATGCATGACTTAGGTATTCACCACCTCGATCTGAGCGAAGTGCCTTGATATTACGGCCTAGCTGATTCTGTACTTCATTTTTGAACTCTTTGAACTTGTCAAAAGATTCACTTTTATGTCTCATCAGATAGACATAACCATATCTACTGAAATCATCAGTAAAGGTAATGAAGTACTGATAGCCACCTCTGGCATGTTTACTAAATGGCCCACACACATCACTGTGTATAAGGTCAAGTAAACCTGAAGCCCTTTGACCTTTGTGAGGAAAAGGTGACTTCGTCATTTTACCCATCAAACAAGCTTTGCATGTATCAATCTCCTTATAGGAGAATGATCCCAGCAGTCCATTTTCATGCAACCGCTTAATGCGTTTCTCGTTAATATGGCCTAAACGACTATGCCATAGCAAGGTGCTGTCATCAGCATACTTGGCTTTCTTAATATCAATTTGCTGTATTGAACATTCCATGTCCAACATGAATAACCCATTGTTAATTGAACCAGTTGCATAAACAATATTATCATAAGACAAAATACACTTTGAAATATTGCATTCAAAGGAAAACCCCTTCCTGACAAGAGCAGGAATGGAGATAATATTTTTAGTTATACTGGGAACAAAGTAACAACTGTTTAGTTCCAATACAAGTCCAGATGGTAAAGAAATAAAGTAGTCTCCTACAGCAACAGCAGCAACCCGTGCCCCGTTTCCAACTCGTAGGTCCACCTCATGCTGTCCCACCTGCCTTCTTCTCTTGAGTTCCTGTACATTTGAACAAATGTGAACTCCACATGCAGTGTCCAACACCCATGATACAGAAGAAGAAAACATGACCTCAGTCACGAATATACCTGAGCCAGAAGCAAAGCTTCCCCTCTTATCTCCTTGGAGCGCTTTACAGTCCTTTTTCCAGTGACCCAGCTGGCCACAGTGGAAACACCTGTATTCCTTAGACCGCTTGACCTTCTGCTTCAGAGCCTTGCTGTAACTCTTGACAGGGGCCTTGCCCTTCTTCCCCTTCCATTTTGTTCCTAGAAGGAACCATCAAGACAGAGGTTGAAGGCTTACCCTTCAGAGTCTCCTCAGTGGTCAAGAGCATATTCAGCAGCTCTGCCGGAGTACAATCGATTTTGTTCATATTAAAATTAATAATGAACGCGTCGAATGACGGCGGGAGAGACTGCAGAATAATATCCACAGCAAGCTCCTGGTTGATGGTATGCCCCAGTTTCTCTAGAGCCTCCTTGTGCCCAATCATCTTGAGCACGTGAGCTCCCACTGGGCTCCCTTCAGCCAGTTTGCTCTGAAAGAAGAGCTTTGTCAAATTATAGCGTTCAGTCCTCGCCTGTGCAGCATACAGCATCTTGAGGTTTGCTATAATCTGTATAGCCGACATATCCTCATGCTGACGCTGCAGCGGTGGCGTCATAGACGCTAGCATCAGGCAAGCGACATCAATGCTATCATTGACGTGCTTTTCATAGGCTTCCCGAACCGCCCTTGCGGCGTTCGGAGCGGGCTGCGGCGGTATCGCCGTCTCGAGGACATACAGTTTCCTCTCTGCCTTAAGAACGATCTTAAGGTGTCCAAACCAGTCAGAGAAGTTCGGCCCAGCAAACTTCTCCCTTTCCAGTAGGGATCGCACATTGAAGTTCATGGTGTTCGTTGCTGCAGGTATCTACAACAATGCAAGAACAGCAAGGTCAGTATCAATGTATAAGAATCAATCAGGACTTAAGAAAGATTCTTTTTCTCACTATTTTATCAGGCGTGAAAAATCCAGCAAAACAGCCCGAAAGAGTAGAACTCTTTTAGTGAGATGGGATCCAGATTTCATACTTGGTCTCCGCGTCCCGCTCAGGCGAGATAAGATGCACAGAGAGTACAAGCACTAGTTTCTGGTAGGCAGTCCCTGCCGATCGCCAACCCGTGCGATTCCCCTTCATCCGGGCAGTCCAGCAGACTGTGCCAACTGAGTTGGTACAACACAATCTCTGACCCCACAGATGGCTGCCTCCATGTGCTACCATATGCGCCACATATGTAGCCTACATGGTCAAGCTGACCCGACCTACTCCCTGGACCACCACGTGCTATGCTGAGCAACGAGAAGGGATAAATCCCTACTCTGTAACACGCAGGTGTAATCCCGCACCATCTGAAGATAGATGGACGTGCCCACTGAGTGGGTACAACACGGCTCCAACGATAATCAGAACAGTGAGGTTTCGCGTCAGAAGGCTTACGAGCTTGATATTTAAGCGTTGGATTTTAACGGTCTTTTATCTTCTTGCCTATCATGCAATTCCTATGGTGATAGCAGAAGATAATTTAATCATGCAATTCTAATATTAAGCAATAAAAGAAAGCATGTATCTTATGTGGTAAAAGCCCATAGCCCTAGAAGACCTTAACCTAACTTAAGTCTTCATTTGCTCTTCATGGGTCTTTAGCTGCTTATCTGGCCCAAACCTGGGCCCAAGCGCCAATTACAGCACAGGTGCGCCCACCAGGGAAAATGCGCCTGGTCCTAGGGTCGAACCCTAGACCTCCCACCTGGTCCAGCCACTTGCTGTATGCGCCTCTGCCAAGTGTGCTCTGTGCTCTTGTCTAATTAAATTACAAATTTAACTATCTAGACAAGAGTGACACGCAGGTCACTTACATTTATAAATTAAAACACAGTGATGCGCAGATCACAATAATTAATTTACAATTGTTTAATACAGGCTCGCAGGCCCCAGCACAGCACACAATTAATATGGGCAGCCCACATAAGACTAAATAACCAAGCATATGCATCAATCAATAACCATGTGATCCAATCATAAAAATTAAAATTTTTGAAAACCCCATGGGATCAATTTTAATTTTTCCTTATTTGCCCTACAACCTTACAACGGTCCATCACTAGGGATCCACTCATCCAACCTAGTCAGATCCACTGCCCTTGCATGCACCAAGTCCTAACTGACTTGAGTCGACCATAGGGTCAACCATGCATGCGCAAGGGCTGAACGACCACACAGAGTTCTGGCAAACGGGCGTGACCCCGGGCCTAACTCAGGTGCGTTCATAAGTCGTCTCAAGCAGACATCGCTACACACCTGTCTGCAGTCGACCTATAGCCACCATAGGCTTGCGCCAAGGTGCTATTTGATCGACCCATTCAGGCTGTCAGATGATCTGATCAGACATTCTGGATCTAACCTAGGGGTTGACTTCAACCCTAATAACCCGTCTAAGGATTTATAGTAAAGCCTTAGATCTATAATGAGTCGCGCAAGTATTCAAGTTTTGTAAAACAAAAACAAGATGCGCCAACTTACAACATACATGCGCCAATAGATGGAAACATATTTCATACATGAAGTTTCGCAAGATGATAAAACCTATCATGCAACTTTCGCATGTTATATAGATCTAAGCATATGGAATCACAAGGCCAAAGCAATCATAACGAACATGCATTCAACCATGCTCTGATACCAATTGTAAGTACCCCTTAAGATAAGGGGGGTCCCCTTCCAGGGGGAGCATAACCCTAAAGCATACGGCGCATAAAATTTTTTCTTCTTGCGGAACTAGGGTTATAGGATCGATATGCATGCTAAAAGATCAACTTGATAATAAGAAAACAATCATACCATCGCCATGGGAAGATGTTTCCTTGGAAGCAAAGATCAAAGTAGATCTTCTCCTTGTCGTCACACACAAGATGATGTCGCTATCTCTCTTGGTGCCCCTTGTGCTAGCAAGGTTCCAAGAGGTCCTTGTCGAGTGAAGGGAAAATGAGATCTCTTTCTTCTTGGCCGAATCCTCCTCAACCTTCAAAGCGTCGCCCCACTCACGAGAGAGACGAGAGGAATATGGGCGAGAGGAATATCACCGAGCGAAAATAGAGTATATTCTATTTTGATGAGCGCACTCTCCAAATGGAGATCATGGTTACTAAAAATAGTAACCACTCCTCACCACAACGTTCACGCCAAGTGAACTTGTCGCCTACTCCTCTCCCTATGAACCAAGCGCTCATTTAGTGAGCCGGTTCACTTTGGTTCGGTTTAAGAACCAATCAAGCCAATGATCTAGTCTAGATCTTAAATAAACCCTAAGGTTCACGATCTAACCGTCGATCTCAACGATGCCCCTGATCTGACCGATCTGGCATACATTCTCTCGATCGAAGCTTACCGATCTCAAGCCCTAATCAATCAAACATGATCAGACCAGATCTCACTCACAATCAGAGATTAAATCCCTTTAAACTGAACCCAAACAATTCAGTCCACACGATCTGACTTAAGTAAGCCATATCATCAAATTGTGCGACCCTAAGGGTTTCCTTTAAATGTCGGTAACGATAACTCACGTTATCACGATCAGTGAGGGGTATCTAGCAACACATCACTGTCTCCCGATAGAAAGGAAAGAGTCTTCCAAGACTACACCCAAACCATAGCACAAGTGTGACTCAAATCACTAGGCATGCATATTTCCTTTGCCACTGGATGTTCTTATTGGACAAGCCTGTCAAGCTCGTAATTCCAATATGATGAGCATGATTAGAACAGATGAACATAGTCACCTGGGTATGGCCATACACTTTCTCAATCATCTCATCCAGGGGGCCCCTTTAGAACATCACACTCCTTAAACAAGGAGACGGCAATCCTATGTCTATCACTAGTGCTCTAACCTGACTCAAGCTCACCATCCAAGATAGTCTATAATCATTATGTTTCAAATGATATTGAACTATCTCAAAACAATGACAATCATCATTTAGAAAACACAAGTGATCTCAAGTCAGAGGAAATGTGCCACTTGTCATATCCAAGGAATATTCACATTGTGACAAACAATTGAACATCCTAGTAGGGTCTGTCCAGTACATCCCATGTACCCATGAGTCTACATCTTATTCCATGCTCGAAGCATCCTATAAGATTAGAACACATATTAGTCTTAACCATATCAAGGCTGTCTCATGTTCACCAAGATATATCGACTAAGGACATAATAGCTTGTCAGCCCAGCTGAACAGCTTTGAGACATTATTCAGAAGAACATATATTGCAGCAGACAATGTAGCTAACTGAATAACAACCATGCCTTTATAAACATAACAGTTTATTACATGATACAGATACATTCCCACAGGCCTCAAACATTAGCCTTAAGGGCATACCCCAACAATTCTCAATCATCTCATTCAGGGGGGCCCCTTTAGAACATCACACTCCTTAAACAAGGAGACGGCAATCCTGTATCTATCACTAGTGCCCTAACCTGATTTATGATCATTATCCAAGATAGTCTATAATCATTATGTTTCAAATGATATTGAACTACCTCAAAACAATGATGTTCATCATTTAGAAACACAAGTGATCTCAAGTCAGAGGACATGTGCCACTTGTTGCAAACAAGGATTATTCACATTGTGACAAACAATTGAATATCCTAGTAGGGTCTGTCCAGTACATCCAATGTACCCATGAGTCTAAATCTTATTCCATGCTCGAAGCATCCTATAAGATTAGAACACATATTAGTCTCAATCATATCAAGGCTGTCTCATGTTCACCAAGATATTTCGACTAAGGACATATAGCATGTCAGCCTAGCTGAACAGCTTTGAGACATTATTCAGAAGTACACTTATTGCAGTAGATAATGTAACAAACTGAATAACAACCATGCCTTCATAAACATAAAAGTTTATTACATGATGCTGATACAATCCCAAGGCCTCAAACATTAGCCTTAAGGGCATACCCCAACATTTTTATCACAATAATCACAACAGGCAGGCTGAACATCAACCCCCTCACATATCACAATACACAGGGCTGAAATCTCAAACCCTTAACATGTCACATACAGACTATCCCTTGAGTACACAGTTACACTTAGCCTTAGTCCTATCCATTCCATAACGGATACACAGACCACAACACATAACATTCAAAACCACATATAACCACATAATGTAGTGTAGAGTCCTTAGGTTTCATGCTGATCAGTTCAGTATAACCTTGCTAAGTTATCACTCAAGTTTCTCAAACAAGGATACATGGCCATAAATATATAACATGCTGCACATAGGGAAACAATCATGAATCCTATGACATTTTTAGCATTTATCAGGCATCCATAAAATTCCAATAATACCACATGTAGTCCAAGGTTTCTTAGTATATTATCTACTTACAATTTAAAATCTTAGTTAATAAGACTTTCATGCTCAAAAATCACTAATTTAAGGCTACCTAAATTCCATATAAGACTACCTTAAATTTCATGTTGCAGAATTTCGGTTTTCCTGATAGATACACCTTTGCAAAATTTCAGTTTTCATGATAGATACACCTTTGCAAAATTTCGGTTTTCATGATAGATATACCTTTGCAAAATTTCGGTTTTCAACATAGTGAAGTCTTGAGTTTCGGTTTTTAGCATGATAAAATTTCCAATCAACCAAATGTATCATCTAACACAACCAAATTGATAGAATTCGAATAAGACACCCCACTCACCTATTATCTTGAACCGTGAACACCAAGATGATCCAAAAACTCGTCTAAGGCCTTGAAATTCCACCAATGTCGCCACCAATGGAAGAAGAAGCGCCACCAAACACCAAAGAACGCCGGCCAAGGGAAAAGGAAGAGGAAGAAGGGGAAATTCGCCCAAGCCTCCAAGAGATCGCCCAAGCCTTCAAGCCGCCACCCCCAAGGTTTCCTCCAAGCCAAAAAACGCTAACTCTCCTTCCCTAACCGCAATTACATACTTAAAATTTCGGTTTTTAATTTTAAACCCGCTAACTAATTAATTAGAATTTTAAATCTAATTTAAGTGTAAACCCAATAACCCATAGTTAAGCGGAAATCCAATAAGGATTAAATTAACATCCAATAAGCTCCAATTAATTAATTATAAATTAGTAACCAATAAGCACTAATTAAGTAATTATAATTTAACAACCAATAAGCACTAATTAATTAATTATAATTTAACAACCAATAAGCACTAATTAATTAATTACTAGGGTCAAAAATCAAAACATAGGAAAATATCCCCGCCAACACTTTTATTTAAATCAAAAATAGTACTTACCAGAACTTAGGATCCTTGGATCTTACAGACCTACGAGTTGGAAACGGGGCACGGGTTGCTACTGTTGCTGTAGGGGTTTATTACATCTCATTACCATCTGGACTTGTATTAGAACTGGACAATTGTTATTTTGTTCCGAGTATTACGAAAAATATTATCTCTATTCCTGCTCTTGTCAGGAAAGGATTTTCCTTTGAATGCAATATTTCAAAGTGTGTTCTTACTTATGATAATATTGTTTATGCTACTGGATCAATTAACAATGGGTTATTCATGTTGGACATGGAATGTTCTATACAAAACATTGATAATAAGAAAGCCAAGTATGCTGATGACAGCACCTTGTTATGGCATAGTCGTTTAGGCCATATTAACAAGAAATGCATTAAGCGGTTGCATGATCATGGACTGCTGGGATCATTCTCCTATGAGGAGATTGATACATGCAAAGCTTGTTTATTGGGTAAAATGACGAAGTCTCCTTTTCCTAACAAAGGTCAAAGGGCTTCAGGTTTACTTGACCTTATACACAGTGATGTGTGTGGGCCATTTAGTAAACATGCCAGAGGTGGCGATTCATACTTCATTACCTTTACTGATGATTTCAGTAGATATGGGTATGTCTATCTAATGAGACATAAGAGTGAATCTTTTGACAAGTTCAAAGAGTTCAAAAATGAAGTACAGAATCAGCTAGGCCGAAATATCAAGGCACTTCGCTCAGATCGAGGTGGTGAATACCTAAGTCGAGAGTTTACTGACTATCTGAAGGAGTGTGGGATTATCTCACAGCTCACTCCGCCAGGAACACCGCAATGGAATGGTGTGTCCGAGAGGAGGAACAGAACCTTACTGGATATGGTTCGTTCAATGATGAGTCAGGCTGCTCTACCTTACTCCTTTTGGGGATTTGCACTGGAAACAGCTGCAAAGGTACTAAACCGAGTGCCATCCAAGGCAGTTTCAAAGACTCCATATGAGTTATGGTATGGGAAACAGCCAAGCTTGACATTTATTAAGATCTGGGGTTGCGAGGCTTATGTCAAAAAGCTCGCCTCTGGGAAACTAGAGAGCAGATCTGAGAAATGTATCTTTGTCGGATACCCTAAGGAAACTAAGGGTTATTATTTCTACGATCCCAAAGAGAACAAGGTATTTGTTGCTCGGACGGCCATTTTTCTTGAGAAGGAGTTTCTTCTGCAAGAGGCCAGTGGGAGAGAAATAAAGTTGGATGAGAATCCACAGGAAGGACAAAGTAGTCAAGCACAGTTGGATGAGCATGAGCCAGTAGAACAGGTGATTGAACAACCTGAGGCTCAGATATCACGGGAACCGCGAAGATCGGGAAGGATCCATCGACAGCCTGAGCGCTATGACGGAGTCTACATCATTGATCATGATGAACCCCTCACTTATGCGGATGCGGTCAGTGGACCGGAGTCAGCTAGATGGCTTGAAGCTATGCGAACCGAGATGGACTCCATGTCAGATAACCAAGTCTGGGATTTGGTTGATCCGCCTCCGGGAGTAATCCCTATAGGCTGTAAATGGATCTTCAAGAAGAAGATTGACATGGATGGTAACGTGGTTACCTATAAAGGCAGGCTAGTTGCGAAAGGTTTCAAACAAATCTACAGGATAGATTATGATGAAACTTTCTCTCCTGTAGCCATGTTCAAGTCTATTCGGATTCTTTTCGCGATAGCAGCATATTATGATTATGAGATCTGGCAAATGGATGTGAAGACCGCTTTCCTTAATGGAAAACTGGATGAGGATGTGTATATGACACAACCTGAAGGATTCACTAACCCATCAGATCGTCATAAAATATGCAAGTTAAAGAAGTCTATTTATGGACTTAAGCAAGCATCTAGAAGCTGGAATATTCGTTTTGATGAATCAATATGTGAATTTGGTTTCATCAAGAATGAAGATGACCCGTGTGTATATAAGAGGTTTAGTGGGAGCGTGATTACTTTCCTAGTCCTCTACGTCGATGATATCTTAATCATTGGAAACGATATTCCTGAACTACATGCTGTCAAAGCATGGTTAAGAAAATGTTTTCAGATGAAAGATCTAGGAGAAGCAGCCTATGTATTAGGTGTGAAGATCTACAGAGATAGATCTAAGAGGCTTCTCGGGCTGTGCCAGAGTACTTACATCGATAAAGTCCTGGAGAGATTTCATTTACAGAATTCTAAAAGAGGATATCTTCCAATCAGACATGGTCTGAATCTTTCAAAGAGTCAGTGTCCACAAACACAGACTGAGAAAGATGAAATGGACAATACGCCTTATGCTTCGGCTATTGGGTCCATTATGTATGCGATGTTGTGTACTCGCCCAGACGTCGCTTACGGGTTAAGCGTGACCAGTCGATTCCAAAGTAATCCAGGTCAGGCGCACTGGAATGCGGTCAAGAACATTTTAAAATATCTGCGGAGGACCAAAGATATGTTCTTGGTATATGGTGGTCAGGAAGAACTCAGTATAGAAGGATATACTGACGCTTCGTTCCAATCGGACCAGGATGATTTCCGATCGCAATCAGGCTATGTTTTTAGCTTGAATGGTGGAGCAGTGGTGTGGAAAAGTTTCAAACAGTCTATTGTTGCTGATTCCACAACAGAAGCTGAGTATGTTGCAGCCTCAGAAGCATCTAAGGAGGCAGTATGGATTCGTAAGTTTATTCAGGAACTTGGTGTTGTTCCTTCGAGTGCAGATCCTTTGGTTATCTTCTGTGATAACACTAGAGCAATCGCACAAGCAAAGGAACCACGGTCGCACCAGAAGTCCAAGCACATACAGAGACGGTTTCACTTGATCCGGGAGATCATTGATCGTGGTGAGATTAAAATCTGCAAGGTTCTTACAGATGACAATCTGGCTGACCCGCTTACCAAGCCTCTGGCGCAGCAGAAGCATGAGAAGCACTGTAATAACATGGGTTTGAGATTTCTCAACCATTAGATTAAGTGCAAGTGGGAGATTGTTGGGGTATGCCCTTAAGGCTAATGTTTGAGGCCTTGGGATTCTTTCAGTATCATGTATAAACTCTTATGTTTATAAAGGCAATGGTTGTTATTCAGACTGTTACATTGTCTGCTGCAATAAGTGTACTTCTGAATAATGTCTCAATTCTGTTCAGCTAGGCTGACATGATGTAATGTCCTTAGTCGAGATATCTTGGTGAACATGAGACAGCCTTGATATGATTGAGACTAATATGTGTTCTAATCTTATAGGATGCTTCGAGCATGGAATAAGATGTAGACTCATGGGTACATTGGATGTACTGGACAGACCCTACTAGGATATTCAATTGCTTGTCACAATGTGAATAATCCTTGTTTGCAACAAGTGGCACATATCCTCTGACTTGAGATCACTTGTGTTTCTAAATGATGATTGTCATTGTTTTGAGGTAGTTCAATATCATTTGAAACATAATGATTATAGACTATCTTGGATAATGATCATGAGTCATGTTAGGGCACTAGTGATAGATATAGGATTGCCGTCTCCTTGATTGGAGTGTGATGTTCTAAAGGGGCCCCCTGAATGAGATGATGGAGAAAGTGTATGGCCATACCCAGGTGACTATGTTCATCTGATCTAATCATGCTCATCATATTGGAGTTACAGGCTTGACATGCTTGTCCAATAAGAACATCCAGTGGCAAAGGAAACATGTATGCCTAGTGAAGTGGATTCACACTTGTGCTGTGGTTTGGGTGTAGTCTTGGAAGACTCTTTCCTTTATATCGGGAGACAGTGATGTGTTGCTAGATACCCCTCACTGATCGTGATAACGTAAGTTATTGTTACCGACATTTAAAGGAAACCCTCAGGGTCGCACAATTTGATGATATGGCTTACTTAAGTCAGATCGTGTGGACTGAATTGTTTTGGTTCAGTTTAAAGGAGTTTAAACTCTGATTGTAAGTGAGATCTGGTCTGATCATGTTTGATTGATTAGGGCTTCAGATCGGTAAGCTTCGATCGAGAGATTTGATGCTAGATCAGTGAGATCAAGAGCATCGACAGATCAACGGTTAGATCTTGAACCTTTAGGTTCAATGAGATCGACCATGGCTTGGGCTGATTTAATTTGGTCTTGAACCAAATTCAATTGAACCGGCTCATCATGTGAGCGCTTGGTTCAAAGGTTCAAAGGGTGAAGAGGAGTTGCGTTCGGTTCACTTGAAGTGAACGCATAACGCTTGAGAAATAATGGGTTGCTATTTTTGGAAAGTTTTTGCAACGCCTCCACGTTCATGAGGAACGTTTTCTCTTATCGCCTCTCATCACCTCTTGACGCTTCTTGCTCTCGTGTGACGACTCTCTCGACGAGTGTAGAGAAGGCTTTCGGCAAGCACCAAGAGATCTCATCTCCTCCACGCAAAGAACTCCTTAGAACCTTGCTAGCACAAGGAGCACTAAGGGAGTAGGCGACATCATTTTGTGTGCGTGCCATTTGGAGGAGAAGCGCTTGAGTCTCTTCTTCCTAGATGCCATCCAAGCAATGGCTTTGGTAAGAATCGATTTCTTGATTCTTGTTTGCAATTGCATATAAGTTGATCATATAATATGTAAAGATCCTAGAAACCCCCTTCCGCTGCATGAAAAACTCCATCTGCGCCTATCTAGGGTTTCGCTCCCCCTTGAAGGGGACCTTCAGAAAGCCCATGCTATATGCACCCACATCATGCCTTATGAGGCAATAATTCCATGCATGCACCAAGACCTAGTCAAAGCATCATGATAGATTGCCTAATGTGTCATGAGCACAATTCCTCATCCAATTAGGAGTCTAATTATGTCAATAATCAACCCATATGCCTATCATAATCCAATTAATATATTAAGTGATTAAATCAAATCCAATCTCAATCAATCACTTGAAGGATACCAATCATTGCCATATGCGCCCCTCCTAATCCAAGTAGGAGTCCTCATGCACCTATGCCAACAATTCTTCCCTATTATAACCTTTAGCCCACTTATCTCTTCATTACAACTTATTAGCAAGCCCCATTGTGTATTGGGCCTAGCCCAAACTTCATTATGCATGTTAACCAAGTCATTGGATCCAATCCAATGTAAATCAAGGTCAAATGAGGCTAACCATGGTTAATTTTGGTCAATATGCCAAAAATGAAGTTTGGCTCCAATAAGCTTCTTCCATCTCATCAGGCCCATTGGCACTAATAAAATCTTCCAAATAGATCTGAGTTATGAAATAACTCTATCCAAAGGCTATCCGATCAATACAAAAACTCAAGCATCAAGGTGTGCGACCCTATGGGTTCCTTAGACATTGGCAGTGATTAATTTAAGTCATCACGAGCAGTGAGTGGCACCTAGTAGTGCATCGCTGCTACCCAAGTTTTCGGAATGGATATCAACATCGACATCCCCATCATCGCAACAAGGTACCAATGCATTATAGTCCCTTTGCCAAACTGATACCCAATTGGACAAGTGTGTCACCACTTATTTTCACCTATTCTCATGGTTATGACAAAATCAGGTTCTTACCTAGGTATGAACATACACATTCAGTCATAGAACCATATAGGGGCCCTATGGATATCAAGCTTCCCTTTGGAAGGGGCAAATCCTATATCTATCCATTGATCTTCTCATATGGGTTGTGACATACTCAATGACAACCGTTATGACCTCCCAACTACGGTAAGGTGTTAGGTTGTATCAAAGTGTATCCCTAACCATATAGAAGGGTCAATGACCTCAAGTCAAAGGATCAATGCATCTCCTGTCACTTATGAGGTTAATTCATGACACCAAGTTAGAGACTCACAGCGGTGTCGATCCAGTATATCTATCTCTGATATACTCATATGTATGTGTGAGCACCTTATGCCTAGCCGGCCCATATACTAGTCCCACATGTACTAGAGCTATCCCATATCCACTCATGTACTTGACTAGGGACCGAGTTTGAGCACAAACACAATTTGTCTCCAGGGATATTATTATGTAAGTACATATTCGCAGATGTAAACATAGTATAAAAATGATAATGCCAGAATGATATATATAAGATATCAATGTCAAGTAGTATAAAAGATAGACCAACAACAGGTCCAAGGGCATATACACCAACACCATCAAGTAAGTGCATTGATCATAACCAACAAGTAGTAAGGAGAATCAAATGGAAAGAGGTATGTATTTCCACAAAGAGATCATAAACATACCTTGAAAGTATGAACCTCAATCGAATATCGGATAGGTCACTCCATGGAATCAAATGAATTTCATATCTTTGAATTGAGATTAAGATCACAATAACAGTATCCCAAGGAATCAACATACAACTACAAGATATCATGATTTTGAAATCAAAACAATATCACCACTTATCATCACCAGATCATTAGCATTTAAAAATCACAACCTTAGAGTAATAATGCAAAATGTATCATCAAAACATTAGAGGATTTTAACATTCAAAGAAGCAGCATATGAAATGTATCATCAAAGCACAAAGCATAAGTATTGAGTTACTGCATAACAAGTTTAAAGTAGAACCCACAATCTCCTAGACTTAGATTATGCATAGTCCCTATACATAGCATATCAAGAACTCAAAATTTGGAGAGATGGGTAGCAACACTCACTAGATCAGGCAGAGACATCATCAGAGCTCATCTCAGCACCCTCCTCTTGAGGATCATCCACATCGTTGTCACCATCACCCCTATTGTCTGGCTCATCATCCTCATCCGGTATCAGTGTCGCCTTTAGATCACAAAAAGAATTCTAGAGAGAAGTCATAAACTTCCCCTGGCGTTGTTGTTATGCAGCCATCTATTCTAGCGTAGAGGCCAGTAAAAGAAAAGAATCCACTTGAGGATGATGGTCGTATTGAACTCAGCGATAGAACATGTTCAGCAGTGTTAGTGGTAGAGGTAGTGATGGGGCGAATCTTCCAATTGCTCTTATCCCTTATTGTGGTACGCTCCTAACATGGTAAGGACAATGGCTGAGAACCATCCTTGAAGAAGAGGAAGTAGAAATCCCCGCGCTTGATAATCAACCTCATAGATATGCATGAATCCAGATCTAGGCATGAAGAGAGCTAAAGAATTCTATGCAAAATGAAGTATATGTCGGGTGCGTCATATGGAAAAATTGGTGCCAACCTCTGTGGTTGAACATCCATTCAATGTCATTTGAAAATCCAAGTGTGCCCATAGCAAACCTATCCAAGTAGTGGGTATGTAAGATCTTGCGCTAGAGTATTTGCTATCACCTGTGCTCTTGAATAGAGTTGCGCATGGGAAAATTGAAGATAGAACGCTGACTGGGAATCACATATGCTAAAAGAGGCTGAGTAGTGGAAGATCAAGGTATGCGGCAGGGGTTTACAGGGATGTTAATGGTAGTCTTTCGAGCACCTATTTAGCGTTTGGGAGCCATAGTGGAAGCAATAGAAGATATAGCAAAACTGGAAGGTAAAGTATGGCTAGGATATTTTGGAACCTGGCGAAGTTGTTGGCAAGGCGAGAGTAGAGTCATAACTTCATTTTTGAATGTGGCGACAACCGTGGCATACCAAAATCAGTGAAACAAATAATCGCCTTGTCAAAACCTTGAAGAGAGATTTATAGTTCCAAGAAGAGAGGCGAAAACCAACTCTAGTGGCTTGATCGTTGGATAGGAAGCAGACAATTGTGTTGTGGTGACAAAAGCGGCGAAAGAAATCAACTTTCCAGGGTGTTTGAAATGTTGCTAAAGGAGTTGCCTCTTGATAAGAATCATTGTGTGAAGGGGGCAATAACTCGGGGAAGACAAAACAAAACCCAATGCCTGCAGCTTGAATGGTGAACACAAGAAGCGATGCCGATTTCCATTGGAGAAGGGGATGGGCGGCATCAAAAATGGAGTAATGTCTGGAGAAATCAGCTTGATAGAGGAAGCCAACGCACGAGGAAAGGAAATAGATGTCATCTCCAGCAGTAAGCTCAACGGTTGGGAGTGAAAATTGTCGCCGATGTCAGTTGGAGAAGATGAAGAGCAGTAGTGTTATAACCTTGATTTTATAAAAATTTTGTCTTAATTTTTAAAAGGATTTAAAAAGTGATTCTAATAAAAACTTGATTTTTGGCATTCACGGGGCTCGAACCCATGACGCAAGCCTCTTTGTGGATCAGCCCAAGCGCTGGGTTGAGTTTCAATTATCGTTATTAAACCGCGCTACTATTTCTTATTTCATGTTTAAGTTAAAGTTATTTTAAAACGAAAACGTGCCCGCAGAGATTTGAGCCATGGTCGCATGATCACTTTTGACTCCGTCTAACCACTGAGCCAAGTTGCCGTTTTATTATAATATCGGAATTGATTTACTTGATATAAATTTAAATTTCAAATTTGGAACCGAGTCGACGCATCGTCTTCTCCGATCTGCGGCAATCGAGTCGCCGCCACGTTCTCACTGATTTCGGACGTGTTTTACCTCTATATTAGAGGGCTTCTGCTTGACTTGATTAGAATCAGAACCTTGAGCATCTTCAAGCCTCGAAGCGCCTCCAGAGGGGAGAAATCGAGCTCGAACCCATCGCCGGAGTCCCAGCGGCGCTGCCTCGTGTTCCAGCCATCTAATGCCTTCATCGACGACGATCTCTCTATTCTAGGCTACGATACAGCATCGTAGCAAGGTATCCTACCTTTCCTGAAGTTTTGGTAAAGTTCGGTTTCGGTATAGATGAGTTTGGTTAAGTTTTGTGTATCGACGGCGGCGACGCCACCGTCAATACCTTCTGTTGCTTTGAATGCTTCGACCGTGGGTCAAAAACTCACCGAAGCTGGTCATAGAGCCTCGCCTCGTCATCAGGAGTCATCTGGCAAAGTTTGGCGGCGATCCGAGCTTCGACGCGCCCTCGGGAGCTCGCCGGCGCAAGCAGCGGACGCAAGTGTGGCAGCCTTGCGCGGCGGCATTTGGGCGATGTAGGCGAATGACAGTTCGGTCCAAAATTAGGGTTTGGGCGGCGGTTTATTTATAAATAAACCGGTGAGTTTTGAAATTGAATTGAACCGGACCGAGCGGTTCAATTCCAATTTGGGTCAGTAATTGAATTTCGACCGGTTCGACGCCGATTCGGTCGAATCTGGGCCGGTTCAGGTAGCCGTTGGAAAGCCTGTGAAATTTCCTATCTAATGGTAATCTGTGTGTCTTTAGAAGAGTTGTATATTTTGTAAAATATAAGTTCTAGGTCTCGGTCTGACTTGATTCAGGGTAAATTTGACCGGTTTAGTGCAATTCTGTTTGGTTCAGTGAGTTTTAGGTCCGGTTCATATGATCTAAGATTGCTTCTCTAGGTTTAGGGATATGTTCTACATGTTGGTAGTCTTGGTTTTCAAGTTAGAATGATTATTAATAGAGTTCATGTACAAATTCATGTTACAGAGTAGTTGATCCAATAATCGGCTTTCATCGTTTGATAAAACAAATTGTTGACTTTTCAAAAGGATTCAGAATAACAGCGATTGAGGTAGGAATCTGTCCCTACTCCTTTCCTACAGTGTCAAAGAATTTGCTGCTTAATCCTTTGGTTTGATATATGATGCATATGATAGAATTGATTGACACTGATATCTGATTGCTTCATTTGCTTGATTTGTTTCTGAATTCTTGTTGACCTCAATTATCTTGTTTATTTGGTCATATTCTACTTCTGTATGAATGATTAACAAACCTGTTTGGAGATATCTGATATATTGGCTTATGAACATTGCTGAACAATTGTTATCTGTGATATTGACACATGAGTATGTGAAACCGTTGTAAATCTGTGATGATAAAGTCGTGATATATATTGACCTCTGACCTGGATGATTTATTCTCCAACGGCCTGTTTATCTGAGTTATAGTTCTGATTATATCAGACTATCTGAGATGTCGGTACGACACCGCCAGTTGTCTTGAGGACAATACTATGGATGTCAGTGTTGGACGCAACACTCCGGGCTGTTTATGACAGTCGTTCCATTGCATGAGCAACAGTGGAAACACTCTGAAAATGAGTGTGGCTCTTAAGTGATATCTGTTGGCCAGCTTGATGATTTACATTACATTCTTATATTATTTGTATATCGTTGCTTCTGTCATTGGATATCTTGTTAGTTGATTCCCTCACCATGTTTGCTGATCCCTACTTAGCATTTATGCTAACTCCCTTTGTTTCTCTTCTAGGTACAGAGTTAGCTTCCGGGAGGGCTAGAGTAGATAGCAGATACTAGCCCGAGTTGATGGAGGGGCCAACCCTACCCCGAGAAGGTCTGGAAGGGTTAGGAGGAAGCCCATCAGATATGGACTTCCCTCCTAGGCCACCCTCTTTCCTTATTTGCACTATGCTTTGAATAAGCCTTAGGGCACCCTATAGTTTCCTTATTTGGTCATGCATTATCTCCTATAATAGTCTACTGGTTTTTATGTCAATAATTGGGCAGGTTAAAGCCCAGCTCAAGGGAAGCTAGGAAGCTCAAGCTAAGCCACTCAAAGTGAAGCTACAAAAATGGAAAGAAGTACTTCAACACTTGACTAAAGACTTCAAGTTGAAGGAGCTTGAATTGAATACAACTTCACCTTCCAATCAACCCAAGGCACCACCTAATAAGAGGGAGAATTCGAAATTGAAGGATCAGCCACAAACTTACCAAAGGAGGAGCCTTCAATGCGCCTAGCCATCAAGGATCAATCAAGATCCACAAATCAAGGGATCACCATCTAGATCCCCAATTTGTGGAATCAACTTTGGAAAACTCTAGCCGCCCAAGCTCTTGAAAGAAGGCTTTCGAAATTCAAAATATGGGCGCCCCTTTCATCCAAGCAAACAAGGAAGGAGCTTGAGAGAATTCGGCCACAAGGAAGCTCCATCAAGAAAGAATTCAAATTTCAAAATTGACAAAGGAAATGTTTTAATTGAACATTAATCTCTTCCATAAATTTATGATTTGCGCCTAGGGTGAATTGTCACCCTTGCCCATGGCTTGTTGAGCATATAAATTGTAATCCTCTCTTCATTGTCGAGTAGTTGCCTAGAAGAAAAAGAACTTGTGTTAGCATTGGTGCTTGTGTTGCCTAGTTATTCTATCTCCCCCTCTCCTCCAAAGGGCCGAGCCCTTTCCCTTCTCCCCCTTCTTCTCAAGCCCTCAACGCATTTACCCTTGGAGGATTTGTAGGACCCCTTAATCTAGGGGGGCCGAAACCCTAAGGGAGGCGCATATAAAATTCGCATAGGAAGCTAGGGTTTCAAGAGATCTTAATATATCATATGATCAACTTTCGAATGCTAGTATAGAAGAGAAAGATCCATACCATTGCCATCGCTTGGATGGTGTCTTGGAAGGAGAGAGCGAAAGGGATCTCCTCCAAAGGTGGCGCACACAAATGATGTCGCCTACTTTCTTGGTGCTCCTTGTGCTAGCAAGGTTCCAAGAAGTCTTGATCGAATGAAAAAGGGATGAGAGAGTGAATCCTTGCTTGGCGATTTCTCCTTCCTTGTCGTCAACTCCACCAACACTTCGAAATCTCAGAGACACGAGAGAGAGGACCGACAATAGGCGTCAGGGAGAAAAACGAGAGGCATGGTCACGTTTAGAGACATGCTTTCTAAAAATAGAAAGCCTCAACGTTCATGCGCTCATGCGACTATGGGTTTGCCCAAAGCGCATTTTTCTCATCACTTGAACCATGCGCTCATGTAATGAGCCAGTTCAAATCGAGTTGGTTCGGTTCAAGAAACCAAACAAGCCAAGCAACTAGTCCAGATCATAATAAACCCATAAGGCTTAAGATCTGACCGTTGATCTCTTGATGCTCCTGATCTCACTGATCTAGCATCTATTCTCTCGATCGAAGCTTACTGATCTCAAGCCCTAATCAATCAAACATGATCAAACCAGATCTCACTTACAATCAGAGATCAAATCCCTTTAAACTGAACTTAAACAATTCAGTCCACACGATCTGACTTAAGTAAGCCATATCATCAAATTGTGCGACCCTGAGGGTTTCCTTTAAATGTCGGTAACGATAACTTACGTTATCACGAACAGTGAGGGGTATCTAGAAACACATCACTGTCTCCCGATATAAAGAAAAGAGTCTTCCAAGACTACACCCAAACAACAGCACAAGTGTGAATCAACTCACTAGGCATACATGATTCCTTTGCCACTGGATGTTCTTATTGGACAAGCGTGTCAAGCTTGTAACTCCAATATGATGAGTATGATTAGATCAGATGAACATAGTCACCTGGGTATGGCCATACACTATTCTCAATCATCTCATCTAGGGGGCCCCTTTAGATCATCACACTCCTTAAACAAGGAGACGGCAATCCTTTATCTATCACTAGTGCCCTAACCTGACTCAAGCTCATTATCCAAGATAGTCTATAATCATTATGTTTCAAATGATATTGAACTACCTCAAAACAATGACAATCATCATTTAGAAAACACAAGTGATCTCAAGTCAGAGGAAATGTGCCACTTGTCGCATTCAAGGATTATTCACATTGTGACAGACAATTGAATATCCTAGTAGGGTCTGTCCAGTACATCCAATGTACCCATGAGTCTACATCTTATTCCATGCTCGAAGCATCCTATAAGATTAGAGCACATATTAGTCTCAATCATATCAAGGCTGTCTCATGTTCACCAAGATATATCGACTAAGGACTTATAGCATGTCAGCCTAGCTGAACATCATTTGAGACATTATTCAGAAGAACACTTATTGCAGCAGACAATGTAACAAACTGAATAACAACCATGCCTATATAAACATAAGAGTTTATACATGATACTGATACAATCCCAAGGCCTCAAACATTAGCCTTAAGGGCATACCCCAACAATCTCCCACTTGCACTTAATCTAATGGTTGAGAAATCTCAAACCCATGTTATTACAGTGCTTCTCATGCTTCTGCTGCGCCAGAGGCTTGGTAAGCGGGTCTGCCAGATTGTCATCTGTATGAACCTTGCACACTTTGATCTCGCCACGATCAATGATCTCCCTGATCAAATGAAACCGTCTCTGTATGTGCTTGGACTTCTGGTGCGACCGTGGTTCCTTTGCTTGTGCGATTGCTCCAGTGTTATCACAGAAGATAACCAAAGGATCTGCACTCGAAGGAACAACACCAAGTTCTCTCACGAACTTACGAATCCACACTGCCTCCTTGGATGCTTCCGAGGCTGCAACATACTCGGCTTCTGTTGTGGAATCAGCAACAGTTGACTGTTTGAAACTCTTCCACACCACTGCTCCACCATTCAAGCTAAAGACATAGCCTGATTGCGATCGGAAATCATCCTGGTCAGACTGGAACGAAGCGTCAGTATATCCTTCTATACTGAGTTCTTCCTGACCACCATATATCAAGAACATATCTTTGGTCCTCCGCAGATATTTTAAAATGTTCTTGACTACAATCCAGTGCGCCATACCTGGATTATTTTGGAACTGACTGGTCACGCTTAACCCGTAAGCGACGTCAGGGCGAGTACACAACATCGCATACATTATGGACCCAATAGCCGAAGCATAAGGCGTATTGTCCATTTCATCTTTCTCAGTCTGTGTTTGTGGACACTAACTCTTCGAAAGATTCAGACCATGTCTGACTGGAAGATATCCTCTTTTAGAATTCTCTAAATGAAATCTTTCCAGGACTTTATCGATGTAAGTACTCTGGCACAGCCCGAGAAGCCTCTTAGATCTATCCCTGTAGATCTTCACACCTAATACATAGGCTGCTTCTCCTAGATCTTTCATCTGGAAACATTTCCTTAACCATGCCTTAACCGCATGCATTTCAGGAATGTCATTTCCAATGATCAAGATATCATCGACGTAGAGGACTAGGAAAGTAATCACGCTCCCACTAAACCTCTTATATACACACGGGTCATCCTCGTTCTTGATGAAACCAAACTCAGAGATTGATTCATCAAAACGAATATTCCAGCTTCTAGATGCTTGTTTAAGTCCATAAATGGACTTCTTTAACTTGCATATTTTATGACGATCTGATGGATTAGTGAAACCTTCAGGTTGTGTCATATACACATCCTCTTCCAGATTTCCATTAAGGAAAGCTGTCTTCACATCCATTTGCCAGATCTCATAATCATAATATGCTGCTATCGCGAAAAGAATCCGAATAGACTTAAACATAGCTACAGGTGAGAAAGTTTCATCATAATCTATCCCGTAGATTTGTTTGAAACCTTTCGCAACTAGCCTGCCTTTATAGGTAACCACGTTACCATCCATGTCAATCTTCTTATTGAAGATCCATTTACAGCCTATAGGGATTACTCCCGGAGGCGGATCAACCAAATCCCAAACTTGGTTATCTGACATGGAGTCCATCTCGGCGCGCATAGCTTCAAGCCATCTCGCTGACTCCGGTCCACTGACCGCATCCGCATAAGTGAGGGGTTCATCATTATCAATGATGTAGACTCCGTCATAGCGCTCAGGCTGTCGACGGATCCTTCCCGATCTTCGTGGTTCCCGTGATATCTGAGCCTCAGGTTGTTCAATAACCTGTTCTACCGGCTCAGGCTCATCCATCTGTGCTTGAGCACTTTGTCCTTCCTCTGGATTCTCATCCAGCATTATTTCTCTCCCACTGGCCTCTTGCAGAAGAAACTCCTTCTCAAGAAATATGGCCGTCCGAGTAACAAATACCTTGTTCTCTTTGGGATCGAAGAAATAATAACCCTTAGTTTCCTTAGGGTATCCGACAAAGATACATTTCTCAGATCTGCTCTCTAGTTTCCCAGAGGCGAGCTTTTTGACATAAGCCTCGCAGCCCCAGATCCTGATAAATGTCAAGCTCGGCTGTTTCCCATACCATAACTCATATGGAGTCTTAGAAACTGCCTTGGATGGCACTCGGTTTAGTACCTTTGCAGCTGTCTCCAGTGCAAATCCCCAAAAGGAATATGGAAGAGTAGCCTGACTCATCATAGAACGAACCATATCAAGTAACGTTCTATTTCTCCTCTCGGACACACCATTCCATTGCGGTGTTCCTGGCGGAGTGAGCTGTGAGATAATCCCACACTCCTTCAGATAGTCAGTAAACGCATGACTCAAGTATTCTCCACCTCGATCAGAACAAAGTGCCTTGATATTTTGGCCTAGCTGATTCTGTACTTAATTCTTGAACTCTTTGAACTTGTCAAAAGATTCACTTTTATGTCTCATAAGATAGACATACCCATACCTACTGAAATCATCAGTAAAGGTAATGAAGTACTGATAGCCACCTCTAGCATGTTTACTAAATGGCCCACACACATCACTGTGTATAAGGTCAAGTAAACCTGAAGCCCTTTGACCTTTGTTAGGAAAAGGTGACTTCGTCATTTTACCCATTAAACAAGCTTTGCATGTATCAATCTCCTCATAGGAGAATGATCCCAGCAGTCCATTATCATGCAACCGCTTAATGCGTTTCTCGTTAATATGGCTTAAACGACTATGCCATAGCAAGGTGCTGTCATCAGCATACTTGGCTTTCTTATTATCAATGTTTTGTATAGAATATTCCATGTCCAACATGAATAACCCATTGTTAATTGAACCAGTAGCATAAACCGAGTGCCGGTGTACAATCGATTTTGTTCATATTAAAGTTAATAATGAACGCATCGAAAGAGGGCGGGAGAGACTGCAGAATAATGTCTACAGCAAGCTCCTGGTTGATGGTATGCCCCAGTTTCTCTAGAGCCTCCTTGTGCCCAATCATCTTGAGCACATGAGCTCCCACTGGGCTCCCTTCAGCCAGTTTGCTCTGGAAGAACAGCTTTGTCAGATTATAGCGTTCTGTCCTCGCCTGTGCAGCATACAGCATTTTGAGGTTTGCTATCATGTCTATTGCAGACATATCCTCATGCTGACACTGCAGCAGTGGCGTCATAGACGCTAGCATCAGGCAAGCGACATCAATGCTATCATTGACGTGCTTTTCATAAGCTTCCCGAACCGCCCTTGCGGCGTTCGGAGCGGGCTGAGGCGGTATCGCCATCTCGAGGACATACAGTTTCCTCTCTGCCTTAAGAACGATCTTAAGGTGTCCGAACCAGTCTGAGAAGTTTGGCCCAGCAAACTTCTCCCTTTCTAGTAGGGATCGCACATTGAAGCTCATGGTGTTCGTTGCTGCAGGAATCTACAACAATGCAAGAACAGCAAGGTCAGTATCAATGTAAAGAATCAATTCAGGACTTAAGAATGATTCCTTTTCTCACTATTTTATCTGGCTGTAAAATCCAGCAAAATAGCCCGAAATAGTGGAACTCTTTTAGTGAGATGGGATCCAGATTTCATACTTGGTCTCCGCGTCCCGCTCAGGCGAGATAAGATGCACAGAGAGTACAAGCACTAATTTCTGGTAGGCTGTCCCAGCCAATCGCCAACCCGTGTGATTCCCCTTCATCTGGGCAATCCAGCAGACTGTGCCAACTGAGTTGGTACAACACAGTCTCTGACCCCACAGATGGCTGCCTCCATGCGCTACCATATGCGCCACATATGTAGCCTACATGGTCAAGCTGACCCGACCTACTCCCTGGACCACCACGTGCTATGCTGAGCAACGAGAAGCGATAAATCCCTTCTCTGTAACACGCAGGTGTAATCCCGCACCGTCTGAAGATAGATGGACGTGCCCACTGAGTGGGTACAACACGGCTCCAACGATAGTCAGAACAGTGAGGTTTCGCGTCAGAAGGCTTACGAGCTTGATATTTTAGCGTTGGATTTTAACGGTCTTTTATCTTCTTCACTATCATGCAATTCCTATGGTGCGTCAGAAGGCTGTCTCATGTTCACCAAGATATATCGACTAAGGACTTTACTGCATGTCAGCCCAGCTGAACAGCATTTGAGACATTATTCAGAAGTACACTTATTACAGCAGACAAGGTAACAACCTGAATAACAACCATTGCCGTTATAAACTCAAAAGTTTATACATGATACTGTTACTATCCCAAGGCCTCAAACATTAGCCTTAAGGGCATACCCCAACAATCTCCCACTTGCACTTAATCTAATGGTTGAGAAATCTCAAACCCATATTATTACAGTGCTTCTCATGCTTCTGCTGCGCCAGAGGCTTGGTAAGCAGGTCTGCTAGATTGTCATCTGTATGAACCTTGTAGACTTTGATCTCGCCACGATCTATGATCTCCCTGATCAAGTGAAACCGTCTCTGTATGTGCTTGGACTTCTGGTGCGACCGTGGTTCCTTTGCTTGTGCAATTGCTCCAGTGTTATCACAGAAGATAACCAAAGGATCTGCACTCGAAGGAACAACACCAAGTTCTTGAACGAACTTACGAATCCACACTGCCTCCTTGGATGCTTCCGAGGCTGCAACATACTCGGCTTCTGTTGTGGAATCAGCAACGATTGACTGTTTGAAACTTTTCCACACCACTGCACCTCCATTCAAGCTAAAAATATAGCCTGATTGCGATCGGAAATCATCCTGGTCAGACTGGAACGAAGCGTCAGTATATCCTTCTATACTGAGTTCTTCCTGACCACCATACACCAAGCACATATCTTTGGTCCTCCGCAGATATTTTAAAATGTTCTTGACCGCAATCCAGTGCGCCATACCTGGATTACTTTGGAACCGACTGGTCACGCTTAACCCGTAAGCGACGTCTGGGCGAGTACACAACATCGCATACATAATGGACCCAATAGCCGAAGCATAAGGCGTTTTGTCCATTTCATCTTTCTCAGTCTGTGTTTGTGGACACTGACTCTTTGAAAGATTCAGACCATGTCTGACTGGAAGATATCCTCTTTTAGAATTCTCTAAATGAAATCTCTCCAGGACTTTATCGATGTAAGTACTCTGGCACAGCCCGAGAAGCCTCTTAGATCTATCCCTGTAGATCTTCACACCTAATACATAGGCTGTTTCTCCAAGATCTTTCATCTGAAAACATTTCCTTAACCATGCCTTAACCGCATGCATTTCAGGAATATCGTTTCCAATGATCAAGATATCATCGACGTAGAGGATTAGGAAAGTAATCACGCTCCCACTAAACCTCTTATATACACACGGGTCATCCTCGTTCTTGATGAAACCAAACTCACTGATTGATTCATCAAAACGAATATTCCAGCTTCTAGATGCTTGTTTAAGTCCATAAATGGACTTCTTTAACTTGCATATCTTATGACGATCTGATGGATTAGTGAAACCTTCTGGTTGTGTCATATACACATCCTCATCCAGATTTCCATTAAGGAAAGCCGTTTTCACATCCATCTGCCAGATCTCATAATCGTAATATGCTGCTATCGTGAAAAGAATCCGAATAGACTTGAACATAGCTACAGGTGAGAAAGTTTCATCATAATCTATCCCGTAGATTTGTTTGAAACCTTTCGCAACTAGCCTGCCTTTATAGGTAACCACGTTACCATCCATGTCAATCTTCTTCTTGAAGATCCATTTACAGCCTATAGGGATAACTCCCGGAGGCGGATCAACCAAATCCCAGACTTGGTTATCTGACATGGAGTCCATCTCGGCGCGCATAGCCTCAAGCCATCTCGCTGAGTCCGGTCCACTGACCGCATCCGCATAAGTAAGGGGTTCATCATTATCAATGATGTAGACTCCGTCATAGCGCTCAGGCTGTCGACGAATCCTTCCCGATCTTCGCGGTTCCCGTGATATCTGAGCCTCAGGTTGTTCAGTAACCTGTTCTACCGGCTCAGGCTCATCCAACTGTACTTGACCACTTTGTCCTTCCTCTGGATTCTCATCCAGCTTTATTTCTCTCCCACTGGCCTCTTGCAGAAGAAACTCCTTCTCAAGAAATATGGCCGTCCGAGCAACAAATACCTTGTTCTCTCTGGGATCGTAGAAATAATAACCCTTAGTTTCCTTAGGGTATCCGACAAAGATGCATTTCTCAGATCTACTCTCCAGTTTCCCAGAGGCGAGCTTTTTGACATAAGCCTCGCATCCCCAGATCTTTATAAATGTCAAGCTTGGCTGTTTTCCAAACCATAACTCATATGGAGTCTTTGAAACTGCCTTGGATGGCACTCGGTTTAGTACTTTTGCAGCTGTTTCCAGTGCAAAACCCCAAAAGGAGTAAGGAAGAGTAGCCTGACTCATCATAGAACGAACCATATCAAGTAACGTTCTATTCCTCCTCTCGGACACACCATTCCATTGCGGTGTTCCTGGCGGAGTGAGCTGTGAGATAATCCCACACTCCTTCATATAGTCAGTAAAATCTCGACTTAGGTATTCTCCACCTCGATCAGTACGAAGTGCCTTGATATTTCGGCCTAGCTGATTCTGTACTTCATTTTTGAACTCTTTGAACTTGTCAAAAGATTCACTTTTATGTCTCATAAGATAGACATACCCATATCTACTGAAATCATCAGTAAAGGTAATGAAGTACTGATAGCCACCTCTGGCATGTTTACTAAATGGCCCACACACATCACTGTGTATAAGGTCAAGTAAACCTGAAGCCCTTTGACCTTTGTTAGGAAAAGGTGACTTCGTCATTTTACCCATTAAACAAGCTTTGCATGTATCAATCTCCTCATAGGAGAATGATCCCAGCAGTCCATGATCATGCAACCGCTTAATGCGCTTCTTGTTAATATGGCCTAAACGACTATGCCATAGCAAGGTGCTTTCATCAGCATTCTTGGCTTTCTTATTATCAATTTGCTGTATAGAACATTCCATGTCCAACATGAATAACCCATTGTTAATTGAACCAGTAGCATAAACAATATTATCATAAGATAAAACACACTTTGAAATATTGCATTCAAAGGAAAACCCTTTCCTGACAAGAGCAGGAATAGAGATAATATTTTTAGTAATACTGGGAACAAAGTAACAATTGTTTAGTTCCAATACAAGTCCAGATGGCAAAGAGATGAAATAGTCTCCTACAGCAACAGCAGCAACCCGTGCCCCGTTTCCAACTCGTAGGTCCACCTCATGCTGTCCCACCTGTCTTCTTCTCTTGAGTTCCTGTACATTTGAACAAATGTGAACTCCACATGCAGTGTCCAACACCCATGATACAGAAGAAGAAGAAATCATGACTTCCATCACGTAAATACCTGAGCCAGAAGGAATGCTTCCCCTGTTGACTCCTTGGAGCGCTTTACAGTCCTTTTTCCAGTGACCTGGTTGGCCACAATGGAAACATCTGTATTCCTTTGACCGCTTCAGCTTTTGCTTCAGAGCCTTGTTGTAGTTCTTGACTGGGGCTTTGCCCTTCTTCCCCTTCTTCTTGTTCCTTGAAGGAAACATCAAGTCAGAGGTTGAAGGCTTTCCCTTCAGAGTCTCCTCAGTAGTCAAGAGCATGTTCAGCAGCTCTGCCGGAGTACAGTCGATTTTGTTCATATTAAAGTTAATGATGAACGCATCGAAAGAGGCCGGGAGAGACTGCAGAATAATATCTACAGCAAGCTCCTGATTGATGGTATGTCCCAGTTTCTCTAGAGACTCCTTGTACCCAATCATCTTGAGCACATGAGCTCCCACTGGACTCCCTTCAGCCAGTTTGCTCTGAAAGAAAAGTTTTGTCAGATTATAGCGTTCAGTCCTCGCCTGTGCAGCATACAACAGCTTGAGGTTCGCTATAATATCAATAGCCGACATATCCTCATGCTGACGCTGCAGCTGTGGCGTCATCGACGCAAGCATCAGGCAAGCGACATCAATGCTATCATTGACATGCTTTTCATAAGCTTCACGAACCGCCCTTGCGGCGTTCGGAGCGGGTTGAGGCGGTATTGCCATCTCGAGGACATACAGTTTCCTCTCTGCCTTAAGAACGATCTTAAGGTGTCCGTACCAGTCTGAGAAGTTCGGACCAGCAAACTTCTCGCGTTCCAGTAGGGATCGCACATTGAAATTCGTGGTGTTCGTTGCTGCAGGTATCTACAACAATGCAAGAGCAGCAAGGTCAGTATCAATGTAAGAATCAATCCAGGACTTAAGGAAGATTCTTTTCTCACTATTTTATCTGGCTGAAAAATCCAGCAAAACAGCCCGAAAGAGTAGAACCCTTTTAGTGAGATGGGATCCAGATTTCATACTTGGTCTCCGCGTCCCGCTCAGGCGAGATAAGATGCACAGAGAGTACAAGCACTAATCTCTAGTAGGCTGTCCCAGCCAATCGCCAACCCGTGCGATTCCCCTTCATCTGGGCAATCCAGCAGACTGTGCCAACTGAGTTGGTACAACACAGTCTCTGACCCCACAGATGGCTGCCTCCATGTGCTACCATATGCGCCACATATGTAGCCTACATGGTCAAGCTGACCCGACCTACTCCCTGGACCACCACGTGCTATGCTGAGCAACGAGAAGCGATAAATCCCTTCTCTGTAACACGCAGGTGTAATCTCGCACCGTCTGAAGATAGATGGACGTGCCCACTGAGTGGGTACAACACGGCTCCAACGATAATCAGAACAGTGAGGTTTCGCGTCAGAAGGCTTAGGAGCTTGATATTTTTAGTGTTGGATTTTAACGGTCTTTTATCTTGTTCACTATCATGCCATTCCTATGGTGATAGCAGAAGATAAATAAATCATGCTGTTCTACTTATTTAAACAACAATAAAAGAAAGCATGGATCTTATGTGGTAAAAGCCCATAGCCTAAGTAAGACCTTAATTAACTTAAGTCTTCACTTGCTTTTCTTCATGGGTCTTTTGTGTAGGAACCCCTAATAAGGGGGGGGGGAAACCCTATACATGCGCATCTAGCATGCAATGCGGAAAAAGGGCTTCTAAAGATCGCATATGAACTATATAATCAACTTAAACCAACTTAAGATCATGATATGATCTTACCATTGCCATGGATGGAAGGCGGCTTGGAAGAAGAAAACATGGTTGATCTCCTCCAAAAGGTGCGCACACAAGAAGACAAAGACTACTCCCTTCTCAACTTTGTGCTAGCAAAAGCTTCAAGGGGTCTTATCGCATGAAGGAGATGATGAACTCTTGGCCGATCTTTCTTCTCGTCACTTTCACCACACCAGAAAGTGTGTGTCGTCGAGAGCAAGATGATGGAGAGGAGCGTTAGCCAAACTTGTGATCGAATGTGGAGACATTCATCACAATTGTCAAACCGAAATGCCATAAATGGCAAGTCATCAAGGCTTGCGTTATGCGTTCACATGAAGTGAACCAAACGCATAGCTCTCCTCTCAAATGAACCAAGCACTCACATGCGAGCCGGTTCAATTCAATTGGTCCAATGACCAAACCAAATCAGCCCAATAATCGGTTCAGACCAAATTAAACCCTAAGGTTCAAAATCTGACCGTTCATCCTTTTAATGCTCTTGATCTCTTCGATCTAGCATCCACACTCTCGATCTAAGCTTACCGATCTCAAGCCCTAATCAATCAAACATGATCAGACTGGATCTCACTTACAATCAGAGTTTAATCTCCTTTAAACTGAACTCGAACAATTCAGTCCACACGATCTGACTTAAGTAGCCATATCATCAAATTGTGCGACCCTAAGGGTTTCCTTTAAATGTCGGTAACGATAACTTACGTTATCACGATCAGCGAGGGGTATCTAGCAACACATCACTGTCTCCCGATATAAAGGAAAGAGTCTTCCAAGACTCCACCCAACCACAGCATAAGTGTGAATCAACTCACTAGGCATGCATGATTCCTTTGCCACTGGATGTTCTTATTGGACAAGCATGTCAAGCCTGTAACTCCAATACGATGAGCATGATTAGATCAGATGCACATAGTCATCTGGGTATGGCCATACACTTCCTCAATCATCTCATATAGGGGGGCCCTTTAGAACATCACACTCCTTAAACAAGGAGACGACAATCCTTTATCTATCACAAGTGCCCTAACCTGACTCAAGCTCACCATCCAAGATAGTCTATAATCATTATGTTTCAAATGATATTGAACTACCTCAAAACAATGACAATCATCATTTAGAAACATAAGTGATCTCAAGTCAAAGGACATGTGCCACTTAGTGCTTACAAGGATCATTCACATTGTGACAAGCAATGGAATATCCGAGTAGGGTCTGTCCAGTACATCCAATGTACCCATGAGTCTACATCTTATTCCATGCTCGAAGCATCCTATAAGATTAGCACTCATATCAGTCTCAATCATATCAAGGCTGTCTCATGTTCACCAAGATATCTCGACTAAGGACATATAGCCTGTCAGCCTAGCTGAACAGCTTTGAGACATTATTCAGAAGTACACTTATTACAGCAGACAAGGTAACAACCTGAATAATAACCATGCCTTTATAAACTTAAGAGTTTATTACATGATACTTATACAATCCCAAGGCCTCAAACATTAGCCTTAAGGGCATACCCCAACAATCTCCCACTTGCACTTAATCTAATGGTTGAGAAATCTCAAACCCATATTATTACAGTGCTTCTCATGCTTCTGCTGGGCCAGAGGCTTGGTAAGTGGGTCTGCCAGATTGTCATCTGTATGAACCTTGCATATTTTGATCTCGCCACGATCAATGATCTCCCGGATCAAGTGAAACCGTCTCTGTATGTGCTTGGACTTCTGGTGCGACCGCGGTTCCTTTGCTTGTGCAATTGCTCCAGTGTTATCACAGAAGATAACCAAAGGATCAGCACTCGAAGGAACGACACCAAGTTCTCTCACGAACTTACGAATCCACACTGCCTCCTTAGATGCTTCCGAGGCTGCAACATACTCGGCTTCTGTTGTGGAATCAGCAACAGTTGACTGTTTGAAACTCTTCCACACCACTGCTCCACCATTCAAGCTAAAAATATAGCCTGACTGCGATCGGAAATCATCCTGGTCCGACTGGAACGAAGCGTCAGTATATCCCTCTATACTGAGTTCTTCCTGACCACCATATATCAAGAACATATCTTTGGTCCTCCGCAGATATTTTAAAATGTTCTTGACCGCAATCCAGTGCGCCAATACTGGATTACTTTGGAATCGACTGGTCACGCTTAACCCGTAAGCGACGTCTGGGCGAGTACACAACATCGCATACATAATGGACCCAATAGCCGAAGCATAAGGCGTATTGTCCATTTCATCTTTCTCAGTCTGTGTTTGTGGACACTGACTCTTCGAAAGATTCAGACCATGTCTGACTGGAAGATATCCACGTTTAGAATTCTCTAAATGGAATCTCTCCAGGACCTTATCGATGTAAGTACTCTGGCACAGCCCGAGAAGCCTCTTAGATCTATCTCTGCAGATCTTCACACCTAGTACATAGGCTGCTTCTCCTAAATCTTTCATCTGAAAACATTTTCCTAACCATGCCTTAACAGCATGCAGTTCAGGAATATCGTTTCCAATGATTAAGATATCATCGACGTAGAGGATTAGGAATGTAATTACGCTCCCACTAAACCTCTTATATACACACGGGTCATCCTCGTTCTTGATGAAACCAAACTCAGAGATTGATTCATCAAAACGAATGTTCCAGCTTCTTGATGCTTGTTTCAGCCCATAAATGGACTTCTTTAACTTGCATATTTTATGACGATCTGATGGATTAGTGAAACCTTCCGGTTGTGTCATATACACATCCTCGTCCAGATTTCCATTGAGGAAAGCTGTTTTCACATCCATCTGCCAGATCTCATAATCGTAATATGCTGCTATCGCGAAAAGAATCCGAATAGACTTAAACATGGCTACAGGTGAGAAAGTTTCATCATAATCTAACCCGTAGATTTGTTTGAAACCTTTCGCAACTAGCCTGCCCTTATAGGTAACCACGTTACCATCCATGTCAATCTTCTTCTTGAAGATCCATTTACAGCCTATAGGGATTACTCCCGGAGGCGGATCAACCAAATCCCAGACTTGGTTATCTGACATGGAGTCCATCTCGGCTCGCATAGCATCAAGCCATCTAGCTGACTCCGGTCCACTGACCGCATCCGCATAAGTTAGGGGTTCATCATTTTCAATGATATAGACTCCGTCATAGCGCTCAGGCTGTCGACGGATCCTTCCCGATCTTCGCGGTTCCCGTGTTATTTGAGCCTCAGGTTGTTCAGTAACCTGTTCTACCGGCTCAGGCTCATCCAATTGTGCTTGACTACTTTGTCCTTCCTCTGGATTCTCATCCAGCTTTATTTCTCTCCCACTGGCCTCTTGCAGAAGAAATTCCTTCTCAAGAAATATGGCCGTCCGAGCAACAAACACCTTGTTCTCTTTGGGATCGTAGAAATAATAACCCTTCGTTTCCTTAGGGTAACCGACAAAGATGCATTTGTCAGATCTGCTCTCTAGTTTCCCAGAGGCGAGCTTTTTGACATAAGCCTCGCAACCCCAGATCCTGATAAATGTCAAGCTAGGCTGTTTCCCATACCATAACTCATATGGCGTCTTTGAAACTGCCTTGGATGGCACTCGGTTTAGTACCTTTGCAGCTGTTTCCAGTGCAAAACCCCAAAAGGAATATGGAAGAGTAGCCTGACTCATCATAGAACGAACCATATCAAGTAACGTTCTATTTCTCCTCTCGGACACACCATTCCACTGCGGTGTTCCTGGCGGAGTGAGCTGTGAGATAATCCCACACTCCTTCAGATAGTCAGTAAACGTATGACTCAGGTATTCTCCACCTCGATCAGAACGAAGTGCCTTGATATTTCGGCCTAACTGATTTTGTACTTCATTTTTGAACTCTTTGAACTTGTCAAAAGATTCACTTTTATGTCTCATTAAATAGACATATCCATACCTACTGAAATCATCAGTAAAGGTAATGAAGTACTGATAGCCACCTCTGGCATGTTTACTAAATGGCCCACACACATCACTGTGTATAAGGCCCAGTAAACCTGAAGTCCTTTGACCATTGTGAGGAAAAGGTGACTTCGTCATTTTACCCATCAAACAAGCTTTGCATGTATCAATCTCCTCATAGGAGAAAGATCCCAGCAGTCCATGATCATGCAACCGCTTAATGCGCTTCTCGTTTATATGGCCTAAACGACTATGCCATAACAAGGTGCTGTCATCAGCATACTTGGCTTTCTAATTATCAATGTTTTGTATAGAATTTTCCATGTCCAACATGTATAACCCATTGTTAATTGAACCAGTTGCATACACAATATTATCTAGAGATAAAACACACTTTGAAATATTGCATTCAAAGGCAAATCCTTTCCTGACAAGAGCAGGAATAGAGATAATATTCTTTGTGATACTTGGTACAAAATAACAATTGTTTAATTCTAATACAATGCCAGATGGTAAAGTAATGAAATAGTCTCCTACAGCAACAGCAGCAACCCGTGCCCCGTTTCCAACTCGTAGGTCTACCTCATGCTGTCCCACCTGCCTTCTTCTCTTGAGTTCCTGCACATTTGAACAAATGTGAACTCCACATGCAGTGTCCAACACCCATGATATAGTAGAAGAAGATAACATGACCTCAGTCACATATATACCTGAGCCAGAAGCGATGCTTCCCCTCTTATCTCCTTGGAGCGCTTTACAGTCCTTTTTCCAGTGACCCAGCTGGCCACAGTGGAAACACCTGTTATCCTTCGACCGCTTCACCTTCTGTTTCAGGGCCTTACTGTAGTTCTTGACAGGGGCCTTGCCCTTCTTCCCCTTCTTCTTGTTCCTAGAAGGAACCATCAAGACAGAGGTTGAAGGCTTACCCTTCAGAGTTTCCTCAGTAGTCAAGAGCATATTCAGCAGCTCTGCCGGCGTACAATCTGATGAAACCCCTAATCTAAAGGGGGAAGAAACCCTAAACATGCGCATCTAGCATGCATAGCGGAAAGAGGGCTTGAAGTAGATCGCATATGAACTATATGTTAACTTAATTCAACTTAAGATCAAGTTTTGATCTTACCAATGCCATGGATTGGATGGCGGCTTGGAATGAGAGAGAGCAAGCGAGATCTCCTCCAAAGAATACACACACCAAGTGATGAAGGCTTCCAACTTGCGCAACTTTGTGCTAGCAAAATGCCAAGTTGTCCTTCTCGAGTGGTAGGGATGAAGATGATGCTTTTTCCGGTTCTCCTCTTGTCGTCCACTCCAAGCTTCTCTCAAGTCTCGCCGAGCAAGAGCAAAACGCAAGGAGACAAGGGATGAATGAGCTCAAGCCGTTTTGGCGTTTCAAGGAGCCATGCGCTCAATGACTTTCCAAATTTGGAAACTCCATTAAGCCATGCGTTCTCCTCTTCAAGCAAACCGCCCAAAACGCTTATGGATCGAACCATGGGTTCACCCATGTAAACCGGTTCAATCCAAATTGGTCCAAACCAAAGCAATCGGTCTAGATCAACCAAACCCTAAGGTTTCCAATCCAACCGTTCATCTTATGATGCTCTTGATCTCACCGATCTAGCATCAATACTCTCGATCGAAGCTTACCGATCTCAAGCCCTAATCAATCAAACATGATCAAGCTAGATCTCACTTACAATCAGAGTCTATATCCCTTTAAACTGAACCCAAATAATTCAGTCCACACGATCTGACTCAAAGAAAGCCATATCACCAAATTGTGTGACCCTGAGGGTTTCCTTTAAACGTCGGTAACGATAACTTACGTTATCACGATCAGTGAGGGGTATCTAGCAACACATCACTGTCTCCCGATATAAAGGAAAGAGTCTTCCAAGACTCCACCCAAACCATAGCATAAGTGTGAATCAACTCACTTGGCATACATGATTCCTTTGCCACTGGATGTTCTTATTGGACAAGCATGTCAAGCCTGTAACTCCAATACGATGAGCATGATTAGATCAGATGAACATAGTCATCTGGGTATGGCCATACACTTCCTCAATCATCTCATATAGGGGGGCCCTCTAGAACATCACACTCCTTAAACAAGGAGACGGCAATCCTTTATCTATCACAAGTGCCCTAACCTGACTCAAGCTCACCATCCAAGATAGTCTATAATCATTATGTTTCAAATGATATTGAACTACCTCAAAACAATGACAATCATCATTTAGAAACACAAGTGATCTCAAGTCAAAGGACATGTGCCACTTAGTGCTTACAAGGATCATTCACATTGTGACAAGCAATGGAATATCCGAGTAGGGTCTGTCCAGTACATCCAATGTACTCATGAGTCTACATCTTATTCCATGCTCGAAGCATCCTATAAGATTAGCACTCATATTAGTCTCAATCATATCAAGGCTGTCTCATGTTCACCAAGATATCTCGACTAAGGACATAGAGCCTGTCAGCCTAGCTGAACAGCTTTGAGACATTATTCAGAAGTACACTTATTACAGCAGACAAGATAACAACCTGAATAATAACCATGCCTTTTATAAACTTAAGAGTTTATTACATGATACTTATACAATCCCAAGGCCTCAAACATTAGCCTTAAGGGCATACCCCAACAATCTCCCACTTGCACTTAATCTAATGGTTGAGAAATCTCAAACCCATATTATTACAGTGCTTCTCATGCTTCTGCTGCGCCAGAGGCTTGGTAAGCGGGTCTGCCAGATTGTCATCTGTATGAACCTTGCAAATCTTGATCTCGCCACGATCAATGATCTCCCGGATCAAGTGAAACCGTCTCTGTATGTGCTTGGACTTCTGGTGCGACCGCGGTTCCTTTGCTTGTGCGATGGCTCCAGTGTTATCACAGAAGATAACCAAAGGATCTGCACTTGAAGGAACGACACCAAGTTCTCTCACGAACTTACGAATCCACACTGCCTCCTTGGATGCTTCCGAGGCTGCAACATACTCGGCTTCTGTTGTGGAATCAGCAACAGTTGACTGTTTGAAACTTTTCCACACCACTGCTCCACCATTCAAGCTAAAAACATAGCCTGATTGCGATCGGAAATCATCCTGGTCCGACTGGAACGAAGCGTCAGTATATTCCTCTATACTGAGTTCTTCCTGACCACCATATATCAAGAACATATCTTTGGTCCTCCGCAGATATTTTAAAATGTTCTTGACCGCAATCCAGTGCGCCAAACCTGGATTACTTTGGAATCGACTGGTTACGCTTAACCCGTAAGCGACGTCTGGGCGAGTACACAACATCGCATACATAATGGATCCAATAGCCGAAGCATAAGGCGTATTGTCCATTTCATCTTTCTCAGTCTGTGTTTGTGGACACTGACTCTTCGAAAGATTCAGACCATGTCTGACTGGAAGATATCCACGTTTAGAATTCTCTAAATGGAATCTCTCCAGGACTTTATCGATGTAAGTACTCTGGCACAGCCCGAGAAGCCTCTTAGATCTATCCCGGTAGATCTTCACACCTAGTACATAGGCTGCTTCTCCTAAATCTTTCATCTGGAAACATTTTCCTAACCATGCCTTAACAGCATGCAGTTCAGGAATATCATTTCCAATGATTAAGATATCATCGACGTAGAGGATTAGGAATGTAATCACGCTCCCACTAAACCTCTTATATACACACGGGTCATCCTCGTTCTTGATGAAACCAAACTCAGAGATAGATTCATCAAAACGAATGTTCCAGCTTCTTGATGCTTGTTTCAGTCCATAAATGGACTTCTTTAACTTGCATATTTTATGACGATCTGATGGATTAGTGAAACCCTCAGGTTGTGTCATATACACATCCTCATCCAGATTTCCATTAAGGAAAGCTGTTTTCACATCCATCTGCCAGATCTCATAGTCGTAATATGCTGCTATCGCGAAAAGAATCCGAATAGATTTAAACATGGCTACAGGAGAGAAAGTTTCATCATAATCTAACCCGTAGATTTGTTTGAAACCTTTCGCTACTAGCCTGCCTTTATAGGTAACTACGTTACCATCCATGTCAATCTTCTTCTTGAAGATCCATTTACAGCCTATAGGGATTACTCCCGGAGGCGGATCAATCAAATCCCAGACTTGATTATCTGACATGGAGTCCATCTCGGCTCGCATAGCTTCAAGCCATCTAGCTGACTCCGGTCCACTGACCGCATCCGCATAAGTGAGGGGTTCATCATTATCAATGATGTAGACTCCGTCATAGCGCTCAGGCTGACGACGGATCCTACCCGATCTTCGCGGTTCCCGTGATATTTGAGCCTCAGGTTGCTCAATAACCTGATCTACCGGCTCAGGCTCATCCAACTGTGCTTGACTACTTTGTCCTTCCTCTGGATTCTCATCCAGCTTTATTTCTCTCCCACTAGCCTCTTGCAGAAGAAACTCCTTCTCAAGAAATATGGCCGTCCGAGCAACAAAAACCTTGTTCTCTTTGGGATCGTAGAAATAATAACCCTTAGTTTCCTTAGGGTAACCGACAAAGACACATTTCTCAGATCTGCTCTCTAGTTTCCCAGAGGCGAGCTTTTTGACATAAGCCTCGCAACCCCAGATCCTGATAAATGTCAAGCTAGGCTGTTTCCCATACCATAACTCATATGGCGTCTTTAAAACTGCCTTGGATGGCACTCGGTTTAGTACCTTTGCAGCTGTTTCCAGTGCAAAACCCCAAAAGGAATATGGAAGAGTAGCCTGACTCATCATAGAACGAACCATATCAAGTAACGTTCTATTTCTCCTCTCGGACACACCATTCCACTGCGGTGTTCCTGGCGGAGTGAGCTGTGAGATAATCCCACACTCCTTCAGATAGTCAGTAAACGTATGACTCAGGTATTCACCACCTCGATCAGAACGAAGTGCCTTGATATTTCGGCCTAACTGATTTTGTACTTCATTTTTGAACTCTTTGAACTTGTCAAAAGATTCACTTTTATGTCTCATTAAATAGACATATCCATACCTACTGAAATCATCAGTAAAGGTAATGAAGTACTGATAGCCACCTCTGGCATGTTTACTGAAAGGCCCACACACATCACTGTGTATAAGGTCAAGTAAACCTGAAGTCCTTTGACCTTTGTTAAGAAAAGGAGACTTCGTCATTTTACCCATCAAACAAGCTTTGCATGTATCAATCTCCTCATAGGAGAATGATCCCAGCAGTCCATGTTCATGCAACCGCTTAATGCGCTTCTCGTTTATATGGCCTAAACGACTATGCCATAGCAAGGTGCTGTCATCAGCATACTTGGCTTTCTTATTATCAATGTTTTGTATAGAATTTTCCATGTCCAACATGTATAACCCATTATTAATTGAACCAGTTGCATACACAATATTATCATGAGATAAAACACACTTTGAAATCTTGCATTCAAAGGCAAATCCTTTCCTGACAAGAGCAGGAATAGAGATAATATTCTTGGTAATACTGGGTACAAAATAACAATTGTTCAATTCTAATACAATGCCAGATGGTAAAGAAATGAAATAGTCTCCTACAGCAACAGCAGCAACCCGTGCCCCGTTTCCAACTCGTAGGTCTACCTCATGCTGTCCCACCTGCCTTCTTCTCTTGAGTTCCTGCACATTTGAACAAATGTGAACTCCACATGCAGTGTCCAACACCCATGAAATAGAAGAAGAAGATAACATGACCTCAGTCACATATATACCTGAGCCAGAAGCGATGCTTCCCCTCTTATCTCCTTGGAGCGCTTTACAGTCCTTTTTCCAGTGACCCAGCTGGCCACAGTGGAAACACCTGTTGTCCTTCGACCGCTTGACCTTCTGTTTCAGGGCCTTGCTGTAATTCTTGACAGGGGCCTTGCCCTTCTTCCCCTTCTTCTTGTTCCTTGAAGGAACCATCAAGACAGAGGTTGAAGGCTTACCCTTCAGAGTTTCCTCAGTAGTCAAGAGCATATTCAACAGCTCTGCCGGCGTACAATCGATCTTGTTCATATTAAAATTAATAATGAACGCATCGAAAGAAGGCGGGAGAGACTGCAGAATAATATCCACAGCAAGCTCCTGGTTGATGGTATGCCCCAGTTTCTCCAGAGCCTCCTTGTGCCCAATCATCTTGAGCACGTGAGCTCCCACTGGGCTCCCCTCAGCCAGTTTGCTCTGAAAGAAGAGCTTCGTCAGATTATAGCGCTCAGTCCTCGCCTGTGCAGCATACAGCATCTTGAGGTTCGCTATAATTTCTATAGCCGACATATCCTCATGCTGACGCTGCAGCGGTGGCGTCATAGACGCTAGCATCAGGCAAGCGACATCAATGCTATCATTGACGTGCTTTTCGTAGGCATCCCGAACCGCCCTTGCGGCGTTCGGAGCGGGCTGCGGCGGTATCGCCGTCTCGAGGACATACAGTTTCCTCTCTGCCTTAAGAACAATCTTAAGGTGTCCGAACCAGTCAGAGAAGTTCGGCCCAGCAAACTTCTCCCTTTCCAGTAGGGATCGCACATTGAAGCTCATGGTGTTCGTTGCTGCAGGAATCTACAACAAGCAAGAACAGCAAGGTCAGTATCAATGTTTCAGAATCAATCCAGGACTTAAGAAAGATTCTTTTCTCACTATTTTGTCTGACTGAAAAATCCAGTAAACAGTCCGAAAGAGTAAACACTCTTTTAGTGAGATGGGATCCAGATTTCATACTTGGTCTCCGCGTCCCGCTCAGGCGAGATAAGATGCACAGAGATGACAAGCACTAGTTTCTGGTAGGCTGTCCCAGCCAATCGCCAACCCGTGCGATTCCCCTTCATCTTGGCAATCCAGCAGACTGTGCCAACTGAGTTGGTACAACACAGTCTCTGATCCCAGAGATGGCTGCCTCCATGTGCTACCATATGCGCCACATATGTAGCCTACATGGTCAAGCTGACCCGACCTACTCCCTGGACCACCACGTGCTATGCTGAGCAACGAGAGGGGATAAATCCCAACTCTGTAACACGCAGGTGAAATCCAGCACCGTCTGAAGATAGATGGACGTGCCCACTGAGTGGGTTCAACACGGCTCCAACGATAATCAGAAAGGTGAGGTTTCGCGTCAGAAGGCTTACGAGCTTGATATATTAGCGTTGGATTTTAACGGTCTTTTATCTTCTTACTATCAGGCATGCCTATGGCTATAGCAGAAGATAAACATAAACATGCAATTCTAATTATTAGCAATAAGTAGAAAGCATGATCTTATGTGGTAAAAGCCCATGAACCCTAGTAAGACCTTAATGTTACTTAAGTCTTCACTTGAGCTTCATTGCATCTCATCTGGTCCAACCCAGTGCCCTAGCGCCAAGAGCACCTCAGGTGCACCACCAGGTGAATGCCCCTCTTGGATGTGTGCCTTTGTACTCTTGTCTAATCAAAGTACATTTGATCTATCTAGACAAGGTTGACTCGCAGGTCAACTACATTTCATAAATTAAAACAATGTGATTCGCAGATCACAAAAATTAACTTATAATTTACCAGGCACGCAGGCCCCAGCACAGCACACAATATGGGCAACCCACATAAGACTAAATAAACAAGCATATGGTTCAATCAACATGTGATCCAATCATCTTGAAATTAAAAGTTTTGAAAACCCCATGGCATCAATTTTAATTTCCTTATGAGCCCTACAACCTTACAATGGTCCATTGATAGGGATCCACTCAACCATCTAGTTAGATCCATTGCCCTTGCATGCACCGAGTCCTAACTGACCCGAGTTGACCTAATGGTCAACCATGCATGCGCCAAGGGCTGAACTACCCTCATGAGTTTTGGCAAGCGGGTGTGACCCCGGGCCCAACTCAAGTGTGTTCAGTAGTGTCTCAACCAGACCTCGCTACACGCCCTAGATGCAGTCAACCTATAGCCACCTTGTGCTTGCGCATAGGTGCTATCAGGTTAACCCATCTGAGCTGTCAGATGGTCTGATCAGACTTGGATCTAACCTAGTGGTGACTTCAACCCCATCAATCCATCTAAGGGTTTAATGTAGTGGCACCTTAGATCTAATCAAGCGCGCAAGATGTAAGTTTTAGAAAACTTTTAGAACGAGCGCAAATAAACAAACAACATGCTTGATAACCCTTAGATCTAAGGGGGTCCCCTTCAAGGGGGAGCGCATACTTTAGGGGGTCCCCTTCAAGGGGGAGCGCAAACTACATGTCAACATATGATACAAGCGCAACCTTCATGCAACCATGATACAAGCGCAACCATCATGTAACCAAAGTAAGCGCAACCAACATGTAACCAAAGTAAGCGCAACCAACATGGATCACAAAATCGTAAAGCAATCATATAGATCATATGGAGAGCCTAGCTCTGATACCAATTGATGAAACCCCTAATCTAAAGGGGGAAGAAACCCTAAACATGCGCATCTAGCATGCATAGCGGAAAGAGGGCTTCAAGTAGATCGCATATGAACTATATGTTAACTTAATTCAACTTAAGATCAAGTTTTGATCTTACCAATGCCATGGATTGGATGGCGGCTTGGAATGAGAGAGAGCAAGCGAGATCTCCTCCAAAGAATACACACACCAAGTGATGAAGGCTTCCAACTTGCGCAACTTTGTGCTAGCAAAATGCCAAGTTGTCCTTCTCGAGTGGTAGGGATGAAGATGATGCTTTTTCCGGTTCTCCTCTTGTCGTCCACTCCAAGCTTCTCTCAAGTCTCGCCGAGCAAGAGCAAAACGCAAGGAGACAAGGGATGAATGAGCTCAAGCCGTTTTGGCGTTTCAAGGAGCCATGCGCTCAATGACTTTCCAAATTTGGAAACTCCATTAAGCCATGCGTTCTCCTCTTCAAGCAAACCGCCCAAAACGCTTATGGATCGAACCATGGGTTCACCCATGTAAACCGGTTCAATCCAAATTGGTCCAAACCAAAGCAATCGGTCTAGATCAACCAAACCCTAAGGTTTCCAATCCAACCGTTCATCTTATGATGCTCTTGATCTCACCGATCTAGCATCAATACTCTCGATCGAAGCTTACCGATCTCAAGCCCTAATCAATCAAACATGATCAAGCTAGATCTCACTTACAATCAGAGTCTATATCCCTTTAAACTGAACCCAAATAATTCAGTCCACACGATCTGACTCAAAGAAAGCCATATCACCAAATTGTGTGACCCTGAGGGTTTCCTTTAAACGTCGGTAACGATAACTTACGTTATCACGATCAGTGAGGGGTATCTAGCAACACATCACTGTCTCCCGATATAAAGGAAAGAGTCTTCCAAGACTCCACCCAAACCATAGCATAAGTGTGAATCAACTCACTTGGCATACATGATTCCTTTGCCACTGGATGTTCTTATTGGACAAGCATGTCAAGCCTGTAACTCCAATACGATGAGCATGATTAGATCAGAAGAACATAGTCATCTGGGTATGGCCATACACTTCCTCAATCATCTCATATAGGGGGGCCCTCTAGAACATCACACTCCTTAAACAAGGAGACGGCAATCCTTTATCTATCACAAGTGCCCTAACCTGACTCAAGCTCACCATCCAAGATAGTCTATAATCATTATGTTTCAAATGATATTGAACTACCTCAAAACAATGACAATCATCATTTAGAAACACAAGTGATCTCAAGTCAAAGGACATGTGCCACTTAGTGCTTACAAGGATCATTCACATTGTGACAAGCAATGGAATATCCGAGTAGGGTCTGTCCAGTACATCCAATGTACTCATGAGTCTACATCTTATTCCATGCTCGAAGCATCCTATAAGATTAGCACTCATATTAGTCTCAATCATATCAAGGCTGTCTCATGTTCACCAAGATATCTCGACTAAGGACATAGAGCCTGTCAGCCTAGCTGAACAGCTTTGAGACATTATTCAGAAGTACACTTATTACAGCAGACAAGATAACAACCTGAATAATAACCATGCCTTTTATAAACTTAAGAGTTTATTACATGATACTTATACAATCCCAAGGCCTCAAACATTAGCCTTAAGGGCATACCCCAACACAATCGATTTTGTTCATATTAAAGTTAATGATGAACGCATCGAAAGAAGGCGGGAGAGACTGCAGAATAATATCCACAGCAAGCTCCTGGTTGATGGTATGCCCCAGTTTCTCCAGAGCCTCCTTGTGCCCAATCATCTTGAGCACGTGAGCTCCCACTGGGCTCCCCTCAGCCAGTTTGCTCTGAAAGAAGAGCTTCGTCAGATTATAGCGCTCAGTCCTCGCCTGTGCAGCATACAGCATCTTGAGGTTCGCTATAATCTCTATAGCCGACATATCCTCATGCTGACGCTGCAGCGGTGGCGTCATAGACGCTAGCATCAGGCAAGCGACATCAATGCTATCATTGACGTGCTTTTCGTAGGCATCCCGAACCGCCCTTGCGGCGTTCGGAGCGGGCTGCGGCGGTATCGCCGTCTCGAGGACATACAGTTTCCTCTCTGCCTTAAGAACGATCTTAAGGTGTCCAAACCAGTCAGAGAAGTTCGGCCCAGCAAACTTCTCCCTTTCCAGTAGGGATCGCACATTGAAGCTCATGGTGTTCGTTGCTGCAGGAATCTACAACAAGCAAGAACAGCAAGGTCAGTATCAATGTTCAGAATCAATCCAGGACTTAAGAAAGATTCTTTTCTCACTATTTTGTCTGACTGAAAAATCCAGTAAACAGTCCGAAAGAGTAATACTCTTTTAGTGAGATGGGATCCAGATTTCATACTTGGTCTCCGCGTCCCGCTCAGGCGAGATAAGTTGCACAGAGATGACAAGCACTAATTTCTGGTAGGCTGTCCCAGCCAATCGCCAACCCGTGCGATTCCCCTTCATCTTGGCAATCCAGCAGACTGTGCCAACTGAGTTGGTACAACACAGTCTCTGATCCCAGAGATGGCTGCCTCCATGTGCAACCATATGCGCCACATATGTAGCCTACATGGTCAAGCTGACCTGACCTACTCCCTGGACCACCACGTGCTATGCTGAGCAACGAGAGGGGATAAATCCCAACTCTGTAACACGCAGGTGAAATCCAGCACCGTCTGAAGATAGATGGACGTGCCCACTGAGTGGGTTCAACACGGCTCCAACGATAATCAGAAAGGTGAGGTTTCGCGTCAGAAGGCTTATCGAGCTTGATATGTTAGCGTTGGATTTTAACGGTCTTTTATCTTCTTACTATCAGGCATATCCTATGGCTATAGTAGAAGATAAACTTAAACATGCAATTCTAATTATTAGCAATAAGTAGAAAGCATGATCTTATGTGGTAAAAGCCCATGAACCCTAGTAAGACCTTAATTTTACTTAAGTCTTCACTCGAGCTCCTTGGTGTTGGGGTATGCCCTTAAGGCTAATGTTTGAGGCCTGTGGGAATGTATCAGTATCATGTAATAAACTGTTATGTTTATAAAGGCATGGTTATTATTCAGTTGTTTACATTGTCTGCTGCAATATATGTTCTTCTGAATAATGTCTCAAAGCTGTTCAGCTGGGCTGACATGCTATTATGTCCTTAGTCGATGTATCTTGGTGAACATGAGACAGCCTTGATATGGTTAAGACTAATATGTGTTCTAATCTTATAGGATGCTTCGAGCATGGAATAAGATGTAGACTCATGGGTACATTGGATGTACTGGACAGACCCTACTAGGATGTTCAATTGTTTGTCACAATGTGAATGTTCCTTGATTAAGACAAGTGGCACATTTCCTCTGACTTGAGATCACTTGTGTTTTCTAAATGATGATTGTCATTGTTTTGAGATGGTTCAATATCATTTGAAACATAATGATTATAGACTATCTTGGATGGTGAGCTTGAGTCAGGTTAGAGCACTAGTGATAGACATAGGATTGCCGTCTCCTTGTTGAAGGAGTGTGATGTTCTAAAGGGGCCCCCTGGATGAGATGATTGAGAAAGTGTATGGCCATACCCAGGTGACAGTGTTCATCTGTTCTAATCATGCTCATCATATTGGAGTTACGAGCTTGACAGGCTTGTCCAATAAGAACATCCAGTGGTAAAGGAAATATGCATGCCTTGTGAATTGATTCACACTTGTGCTGTTTTTGGGTGTAGTCTTGGAAGACTCTTTCCTTGATATCGGGAGACAGTGATGTGTTGCTAGATACCCCTCACTGATCGTGATAATGTGAATTATCGTTACCGACGTTTTAAGGAAACCCTCAGGGTCGCACAATTGATGATATGGCTTACTTAAGTCAGATCGTGTGGACTGAATTGTTCAGGTTCAGTTTAAAGGGATTTAATCTCTGATTGTAAGTGAGATCTAGTCTGATCATGTTTGATTGATTAGGGCTTGAGATCGGTAAGCTTCGATCGAGAGAATGGATGCTAGATCGGTCAGATCAGGAGCATCAAAGAGATCAACGGTTAGATCTGGAACCTTAGGGTTTTAATGTGATCTAGGCCATGTCGATTGGTTTATTTGGTTATTGAACCAAAATTAAATTGAACCAAAATGGTTCAAGACTAGGCGACAAGTTCACTTAGCGTGAACATGTTGGGCGGTGAGTGGTGCTATTTTTAGCAACCATGACTCTCACGTTCGAATAGAGAGGGTTCTCTATTCTCGCCTCTTGAACGCATATTCCTCTCGTTCTTTTGGGTGACGGCGCCTTGGAGCTTGAGGAGAATTCGGCAAAGAGAAAAGATCTCCTTCCCTTTCCATTTCGATCAAAGACTTCTTTGGATCTTGCTAGCACAAGAATCGCAAAGAGGAGTAGGCGACATCAACTGTGTGCGTCACCTCTGGAGAAGATCTGCTTTGATCTTTGCTTCCTAGACGCCATCTTGAAATGGCTATGGTATGAGTTTTATCTCTTCTATGCAATCGAATTTTTATGGTTGATCATATCACATGAAGCCGATCCATGAAACCCTAATCCGCTGCCTAAATGTTTATAATGCGCCATGCTGGGTTTCGCCCCCCTCTAGAAAGGGGTTCTTTCAATTGGTATCAGAGCGTTGTTTCATGCTTGTTTATGATTGCCATGATATGTCATATGATCCATGTATGCGCAAGTTGATAGATCTATAGGTTACATGCGATGTCTTATGCTGATAGTTGTAAGATGGCGAAAGTTATTTTCTCCTTTGCGCATGTTGTTGTTTGCGCATGTTCTTGTAAGTTTTCTTAAAACCTTGATCACATGCGCGATTCACCTAGATCTAATGCGCCTACATTAAACCCTTAGATGGGTTATTAGGGTTGAAGTCATCCCCTAGGTCGGATCCAAACAGTCTGATCAGACCATCTGACAGCCTAGATGGGTTGACCAGATAGCACCTTGGCGCATGCTAAAGGTGGCTATAGGTCGACTGCATCAAAGGCGTGTAGCGATGTCTGATTGAGACAACTTGTGAACACACCTGAGTTAGGCCCGGGGTCACGCCCGTTTGCCAGACCTCAGTGTGGTTGTTCAGCCTTGGCACATGCATGGTTGACCTTATGGTCGACTCAAGTCAGTTAGGACTTGGTGCATGCAAGGGCAGTAGATCTGACTAGGTTGGATGAGTGGATCCCTAGTAATGGACCATTGTAAGGTTGTAGAGCAAATAAGGAAAAATTAAAATTGATCCCAAGGGGTTTTCGAAAATTTTAATTTTTATGGATCACATGGTTCTTGATTGATGCATATGTTTGTTTATTTAGTCTTATGTGGGCTGCCCGTTATTAATGTGTGCTGTGCTGGGGCCTGCGTGCCTGTATTAAAAATTGTAAATTAATTATTGTGATCTGCGTATCACTGTGTTTTAATTTATAAATGTAAGTGACCTGCGTGTCACTCTTGTCTAGATAGTTAAATTTGTAATTTAATTAGACAAGAGCACAGAGCACACTTGGCAAAGGCGCTTGCAGCAGAGGCTTGACCAGGTGGGAGGTCCAGGGTTCGACTCTGGGACCAGGCGCATATTCCCTGGTAGGCGCACCAGAGCTGCAGATGGCGCTTAGGCCCTGGTTTGGGCCAGATGGGCAGCTAAAGACCCATGAAGAGCAAATGAAGACTTAAGTTAGGTTAAGGTCTTCTAGGGCTATGGGCTTTTACCACATAAGATTCATGCTTTCTTTTATTGCTTAATATTAGAATTGCATGATTAAATTATCTTCTGCTATCACCATAGGAATTGCATGATAGGCAAGAAGATAATAGACCGTTAAAATCCAACGCTGAAATATCAAGCTCGTAAGCCTTCTGACGCGAAACCTCACTGTTTTGATTATCGTTGGAGCCGTGTTGTACCCACTCAGTGGGCACGTCCATCTATCTTCAGACGGTGCGGGATTACACCTGCGTGTTACAGAGTAGGGATTTATCCCTTCTCGTTGCTCAGCATAGCACGTGGTGGTCCAGGGAGTAGGTCGGGTAAGCTTGACCGTGTAGGCTACATATGTGGCGCATATGGTAGCACATGGAGGCAGCCATCTGTGGGGTCAGAGATTGTGTTGTACCAACTCAGTTGGCACAGTCTGCTGGACTGCCCAGATGAAGGGGAATCGCACGGGTTGGCGATCGGCAGGGACTGCCTACCAGAAACTAGTGCTTGTACTCTCTGTGTATCTTATCTCGCCTGAGCGGGACGCGGAGACCAAGCATGAAATCTGGATCCCATCTCACTAAAAGAGTTCTACTCTTTCGGGCTGTTTTGCTGGATTTTTCACGCCTGATAAAATAGTGAGAAAAAAGGAATCTTTCTTAAGTCCTGATCGATTCTTATACATTGATACTGACCTTGCTGTTCTTGCATTGTTGTAGATACCTGCAGCAACGAACACCATGAACTTCAATGTGCGATCCCTACTGGAAAGGGAGAAGTTTGCTGGGCCGAACTTCTCTGACTGGTTTGGACACCTTAAGATCGTTCTTAAGGCAGAGAGGAAACTGTATGTCCTCGAGACGGCGATACCGCCGCAGCCCGCTCCGAACGCCGCAAGGGCGGTTCGGGAAGCCTATGAAAAGCACGTCAATGATAGCATTGATGTCGCTTGCCTGATGCTAGCGTCTATGACGCCACCGCTGCAGCGTCAGCATGAGGATATGTCAGCTATACAGATTATAGCAAACCTCAAGATGCTGTATGCTGCACAGGCGAGGACTGAACGCTATAATTTGACTAAGCTCTTCTTTCAGAGCAAACTGGCTGAAGGGAGCCCAGTGGGAGCTCACGTGCTCAAGATGATTGGGCACAAGGAGGCTCTAGAGAAACTGGGGCATACCATTAACCAGGAGCTTGCTGTGGACATTATTCTGCAGTCTCTCCCGCCATCATTCGACGCGTTCATTATTAATTTTAATATGAACAAAATCGATTGTACTCCGGCAGAGCTGCTGAATATGCTCTTGACCACTGAGGAGACTCTGAAGGGTAAGCCTTCGACCTCTGTCTTGATGGTTCCTTCAAGGAACAAGAAGAAGGGGAAGAAGGGCAAGGCCCCGGTCAAGAATTACAGCAAGGCTCTGAAGCAGAAGGTGAAGCGGTCCAAGGAATACAGGTGTTTCCACTGTGGCCAGCTGGGTCACTGGAAAAAGGACTGTAAAGCGCTCCAAGGAGATAAGAGGGGAAGCTTTGCTTCTGGCTCAGGTATATTCGTGACTGAGGTCATGTTTTCTTCTTCTATATCATGGGTGTTGGACACTGCATGTGGAGTTCACATTTGTTCAAATGTACAGGAACTCAAGAGAAGAAGGCAGGTGGGACAGCATGAGGTGGACCTACGAGTTGGAAACGGGGCACGGGTTGCTGCTGTTGCTGTAGGAGACTATTTCATTTCTTTACCATCTGGACTTGTATTGGAACTAGACAATTGTTACTTTGTTCCCAGTATAACTAAAAATATTATCTCCATTCCTGCTCTTGTCAGGAAGGGATTTTCCTTTGAATGCAATATTTCAAAGTGTATTTTGTCTTTTGATAATATTGTTTATGCAACTGGTTCAATTAACAATGGGTTATACATGTTGGACATGGAATGTTCGATACAGCAAATTGATATTAAGAAAGCCAAGTATGCTGATGACAGCACCTTGCTATGGCATAGTCGTTTAGGCCATATTAACGAGAAACGCATTAAGCGGTTGCATGATCATGGACTGCTGGGATCATTCTCCTATAAGGAGATTGATACATGCAAAGCTTGTTTGATGGGTAAAATGACGAAGTTACCTTTTCCTCACAAAGGTCAAAGGGCTTCAGGTTTACTTGACCTTATACACAGTGATGTGTGTGGGCCATTTGGTAAACATGCCAGAGGTGGCTATCAGTACTTCATTACCTTTACTGATGATTTCAGTAGATACGGGTATGTCTATCTGATGAGACATAAGAGTGAATCTTTTGACAAGTTCAAAGAGTTCAAGAATGAAGTACAGAATCAGCTAGGCCGAAATATCAAGGCACTTCGCTCAGATCGAGGTGGTGAATACCTAAGTCATACGTTTTCTGACTATCTGAAGGAGTGTGGGATCATCTCACAGCTCACTCCGCAAGGAACACCGCAATGGAATGGTGTGTCCGAGAGGAGAAATAGAACGCTACTTGATATGGTTCGTTCTATGATGAGTCAGGCTACTCTTCCATACTCCTTTTGGGGTTTTGCGCTGGAAACAGCTGCAAAGGTACTAAACCGAGTGCCATCCAAGGCAGTTTCAAAGACGCCATATGAGTTATGGTATGGGAAACAGCCGAGCTTGACATTTATCAGGATCTGGGGCTGCGAGGCTTATGTCAAAAAGCTCGCCTCTGGGAAACTAGAGAGCAGATCTGACAAATGTATCTTTGTCGGTTACCCTAAGGAAACTAAGGGTTATTATTTCTACGATCCCAAGGAGAACAAGGTTTTTGTTGCTCGGACGGCCATATTTCTTGAGAAGGAGTTTCTTCTGCAAGAGGCCAGTGGGAGAGAAATAAAGCTGGATGAGAATCCAGAAGAAGGACAAAGTGACCAAGCACAGTTGGATGACCCTGAGCCGGTAGAACAGGTTATTGAACAACCTGAGGCTCAGATATCACGGGAACCGCGAAGATCGGGTAGGATCCGTCGACAGCCTGAGCGCTATGACGGAGTCTACATCATTGATAATGATGAACCCCTCACTTATGCGGATGCGGTCAGTGGACCGGAGTCAGCAAGATGGCTTGAGGCTATGCGCGCCGAGATGGACTCCATGTCAGATAACCAAGTCTGGGATTTGGTTGATCCGCCTTCGGGAGTTATCCCTATAGGCTGTAAATGGATCTTCAAGAAGAAGATTGACATGGATGGTAACGTGGTTACCTATAAAGGCAGGCTAGTTGCGAAAGGTTTCAAACAAATCTACGGGATAGATTATGATGAAACTTTCTCACCTGTAGCCATGTTTAAGTCTATTCGGATTCTTTTCGCGATAGCTGCATATTATGATTATGAGATTTGGCAGATGGATGTGAAAACAGCTTTCCTTAATGGAAATCTGGATGAGGATGTGTACATGACACAACCAGAGGGTTTCACTAATCCATCAGATCGTCATAAGATATGCAAGTTAAAGAAGTCCATTTATGGACTTAAACAAGCATCGAGAAGCTGGAATATTCGTTTTGATGAATCAGTCACTGAATTTGGTTTCATCAAGAACGAGGATGACCCGTGTGTATATAAGAGGTTTAGTGGGAGCGTGATTACTTTCCTAGTCCTCTACGTCGATGACATCTTGATCATTGGAAATGACATTCCTGAAATGCATGCTGTTAAAGCATGGCTGAGGAAGTGTTTCCAGATGAAAGATTTAGGAGAAGCAGCCTATGTGTTAGGTGTGAAGATCTACAGGGATAGATCTAAGAGGCTTCTCGGGCTGTGCCAGAGTACTTACATCGATAAGGTCCTGGAGAGATTTCATTTAGAGAATTCTAAACGTGGATATCTTCCAGTCAGACATGGTCTGAATCTTTCGAAGAGTCAGTGTCCACAAACACAGACTGAGAAAGATGAAATGGACAATATGCCTTATGCTTCGGCTATTGGTTCCATTATGTATGCGATGTTGTGTACTCGCCCAGACGTCGCTTACGGGTTAAGCGTAACCAGTCGTTACCAGAATAATCCAGGTATGGCGCACTGGATTGCAGTCAAGAACATCTTAAAATATCTGCGGAGGACCAAAGATATGTTCTTGATATATGGTGGTCAGGAAGAACTCAGTATTGAAGGATATACTGACGCTTCGTTCCAGTCTGACCAGGATGATTTCCGATCGCAATCAGGCTATGTTTTTAGCTTGAATGGAGGAGCAGTGGTGTGGAAAAGTTTCAAACAGTCAACTGTTGCTGATTCCACAACAGAAGCCGAGTATGTTGCAGCCTCGGAAGCATCCAAGGAGGCAGTGTGGATTCGTAAGTTCGTGAGAGAACTTGGTGTTGTTCCTTCGAGTGCAGATCCTTTGGTTATCTTTTGTGATAACACTGGAGCAATCGCACAAGCAAAGGAACCACGGTCGCACCAGAAGTCCAAGCACATACAGAGACGGTTTCATTTGATCAGGGAGATCATAGATCGTGGCGAGATCAAAGTATGCAAGGTTCATACAGATGACAATCTGGCAGACCCGCTTACCAAGCCTCTGGCGCAGCAGAAGCATGAGAAGCACTGTAATAATATGGGTTTGAGATGTCTCAACCATTAGATTAAGTGCAAGTGGGAGATTGTTGGGGTATGCCCTTAAGGCTAATGTTTGAGGCCTGTGGGAATGTATCAGTATCATGTAATAAACTGTTATGTTTATAAAGGCATGGTTATTATTCAGTTGTTTACATTGTATGCTGCAATATATGTTCTTCTGAATAATGTCTCAAAGCTGTTCAGCTGGGCTGACATGCTATTATGTCCTTAGTCGATGTATCTTGGTGAACATGAGACAGCCTTGATATGGTTAAGACTAATATGTGTTCTAATCTTATAGGATGCTTCGAGCATGGAATAAGATGTAGACTCATGGGTACATTGGATGTACTGGACAGACCCTACTAGGATGTTCAATTGTTTGTCACAATGTGAATGTTCCTTGATTAAGACAAGTGGCACATTTCCTCTGACTTGAGATCACTTGTGTTTTCTAAATGATGATTGTCATTGTTTTGAGATGGTTCAATATCATTTGAAACATAATGATTATAGACTATCTTGGATGGTGAGCTTGAGTCAGGTTAGAGCACTAGTGATAGACATAGGATTTCCGTCTCCTTGTTGAAGGAGTGTGATGTTCTAAAGGGGCCCCCTGGATGAGATGATTGAGAAAGTGTATGTCCATACCCAGGTGACAGTGTTCATCTGTTCTAATCATGCTCATCATATTGGAGTTACGAGCTTGACAGGCTTGTCCAATAAGAACATCCAGTGGTAAAGGAAATATGCATGCCTTGTGAATTGATTCACACTTGTGCTGTTTTTGGGTGTAGTCTTGGAAGACTCTTTCCTTGATATCGGGAGACAGTGATGTGTTGCTAGATACCCCTCACTGATCGTGATAATGTGAATTATCGTTACCGACGTTTTAAGGAAACCCTCAGGGTCGCACAATTGATGATATGGCTTACTTAAGTCAGATCGTGTGGACTGAATTGTTCAGGTTCAGTTTAAAGGGATTTAATCTCTGATTGTAAGTGAGATCTAGTCTGATCATGTTTGATTGATTAGGGCTTGAGATCGGTAAGCTTCGATCGAGAGAATGGATGCTAGATCGGTCAGATCAGGAGCATCAAAGAGATCAACGGTTAGATCTGGAACCTTAGGGTTTTAATGTGATCTAGGCCATGTCGATTGGTTTATTTGTTTATTGAACCAAAATTAAATTGAACCAAAATGGTTCAAGACTAGGCGACAAGTTCACTTAGCGTGAACATGTTGGGCGGTGAGTGGTGCTATTTTTAGCAACCATGACTCTCACGTTCGAATAGAGAGGGTTCTCTATTCTCGCCTCTTGAACGCATATTCCTCTCGTTCTTTTGGGTGACGGCGCCTTGGAGCTTGAGGAGAATTCGGCAAAGAGAAAAGATCTCCTTCCCTTTCCATTTCGATCAAAGACTTCTTTGGATCTTGCTAGCACAAGAATCGCAAAGAGGAGTAGGCGACATCAACTGTGTGCGTCACCTCTGGAGAAGATCTGCTTTGATCTTTGCTTCCTAGACGCCATCTTGAAATGGCTATGGTATGAGTTTTATCTCTTCTATGCAATCGAATTTTTATGGTTGATCATATCACATGAAGCCGATCCATGAAACCCTAATCCGCTGCCTAAATGTTTATAATGCGCCATGCTGGGTTTCGCCCCCCTCTAGAAAGGGGTTCTTTCACTTGGCATCTCATCTGGTCCAACCTAGGGCCCTAGCGCCAAGAGCACCTCAGGTGCACCACCAGGTGAATGCCCCTCTTGGATGTGTGCTTTTGTGCTCTTGTCTAATCAAAGTACATTTGATCTATCTAGACAAGGTTGACTCGCAGGTCAACAACATATTATAAATTAAGTACAATGTGATTCGCAGATCACAAATTAATTTACAATTTTTTAAATCCAGGCACGCAGGCCCCAGCACAGCACACAAATGGGCAACCCACATAAGACTAAATAAACAAGCATATGGTTCAATCAACATGTGATCCAATCAAGAAATTAAAATTTTGAAAAAACCCCATGGCATCAATTTTAATTTCCTTATGAGCCCTACAACCTTACAATGGTCCATTGATGGGGATCCACTCATCCATCTAGTTAGATCTTTTGCCCTTGCATGCACCGAGTCCTAACTGACCCGTGTTGACCTGATGGTCAACCATGCATGCGTCAAGGGCTGAACCACCCTCATGAGTTTTGGCAAGCGGGTGTGACCCCGGGCCTAACTCAAGTATGTTCAGTAATTGTCTCAACCAGACCTCGCTACACGCCTTTGATGCAGTCAACCTATAGCCACCTCGTGCTTGCGCACAGGTGCTATCTGGTTGACCCATCTAGGCTGTCAGATGGTCTGATCAGACTAGCTTGATCTATACTAGATGATGCCTTCAACCCCATCAACCCATTTAAGGATTTAATGTAGTGGCACCTTAGATCTAATCAACCGCGCAAGATGTAAGTTTTGTAAAACACTTAGAGCATGCGCAAACATACAAACAAAGTTGATAACCCTTAGATCTAAGGGGGTCCCCTTCAAGGGGGAGCGCAAACTTTAGGGGGTCCCCTTCAAGGGGGAGCGCATACATAGCCCATGATACAAGCGCAATCTACATGTTAGCATGATACAAGCGCAATCTACATGTTAACATGATACAAGCGCAATCTACATGTACATGTAACCATGCATCATGAAAACAAAGCATCAAGTAAGCGCAAGAAGCATGGATCACAAACACTTCTAGCAATCATATAGATCATATGGAGAGCCTAGCTCTGATACCAGTTGTAGGAACCCCTAATAAGGGGGGGGGGAAACCCTATACATGCGCATCTAGCATGCAATGCGGAAAAAGGGCTTCTAAAGATCGCATATGAACTATATAATCAACTTAAACCAACTTAAGATCATGATATGATCTTACCATTGCCATGGATGGAAGGCGGCTTGGAAGAAGAAAACAAGGTTGATCTCCTCCAAAAGGTGCGCACACAAGAAGACAAAGACTACTCCCTTCTCAACTTTGTGCTAGCAAAAGCTTCAAGGGGTCTTATCGCATGAAGGAGATGATGAACTCTTGGCCGATCTTTCTTCTCGTCACTTTCACCACACCAGAAAGTGTGTGTCGTCGAGAGCAAGATGATGGAGAGGAGCGTTAGCCAAACTTGTGATCGAATGTGGAGACATTCATCACAATTGTCAAACCGAAATGCCATAAATGGCAAGTCATCAAGGCTTGCGTTATGCGTTCACATGAAGTGAACCAAACGCATAGCTCTCCTCTCAAATGAACCAAGCGCTCACATGCGAGCCGGTTCAATTCAATTGGTCCAATGACCAAACCAAATCAGCCCAATAATCGGTTCAGACCAAATTAAACCCTAAGGTTCAAAATCTGACCGTTCATCCTTTTAATGCTCTTGATCTCTTCGATCTAGCATCCACACTCTCGATCTAAGCTTACCGATCTCAAGCCCTAATCAATCAAACATGATCAGACTGGATCTCACTTACAATCAGAGTTTAATCTCCTTTAAACTGAACTCGAACAATTCAGTCCACACGATCTGACTTAAGTAGCCATATCATCAAATTGTGCGACCCTAAGGGTTTCCTTTAAATGTCGGTAACGATAACTTACGTTATCACGATCAGCGAGGGGTATCTAGCAACACATCACTGTCTCCCGATATAAAGGAAAGAGTCTTCCAAGACTCCACCCAACCACAGCATAAGTGTGAATCAACTCACTAGGCATGCATGATTCCTTTGCCACTGGATGTTCTTATTGGACAAGCATGTCGAGCCTGTAACTCCAATACGATGAGCATGATTAGATCAGATGCACATAGTCATCTGGGTATGGCCATACACTTCCTCAATCATCTCATATAGGGGGGCCCTTTAGAACATCACACTCCTTAAACAAGGAGACGGCAATCCTTTATCTATCACAAGTGCCCTAACCTGACTCAAGCTCACCATCCAAGATAGTCTATAATCATTATGTTTCAAATGATATTGAACTACCTCAAAACAATGACAATCATCATTTAGAAACATAAGTGATCTCAAGTCAAAGGACATGTGCCACTTAGTGCTTACAAGGATCATTCACATTGTGACAAGCAATGGAATATCCGAGTAGGGTCTGTCCAGTACATCCAATGTACCCATGAGTCTACATCTTATTCCATGCTCGAAGCATCCTATAAGATTAGCACTCATATCAGTCTCAATCATATCAAGGCTGTCTCATGTTCACCAAGATATCTCGACTAAGGACATATAGCCTGTCAGCCTAGCTGAACAGCTTTGAGACATTATTCAGAAGTACACTTATTACAGCAGACAAGGTAACAACCTGAATAATAACCATGCCTTTATAAACTTAAGAGTTTATTACATGATACTTATACAATCCCAAGGCCTCAAACATTAGCCTTAAGGGCATACCCCAACAATAATCAGAACAGTGAGGTTTCGCGTCAAACATTAGACGTGCCCACTGAGTGGGTACAACACGGCTCCAACGATAATCAGAACAGTGAGGTTTCGCGTCAGAAGGCTTAGGAGCTTGATATTTTTACTGTTGGATTTTAACGGTCTTTTATCTTGTTCACTATCATGCCATTCCTATGGTGATAGCAGAAGATAAATAAATCATGCTGTTCTACTTATTTAAACAACAATAAAAGAAAGCATGGATCTTATGTGGTAAAAGCCCATAGCCTAAGTAAGACCTTAATTAACTTAAGTCTTCACTTGCTTTTCTTCATGGGTCTTTTGCTGCTCATCTGGCCCAAACCAGGGCCCAAGCGCCATCTGCAGCTCAGGTGCGCCTACCAGGGAAAATGCGCTTGGTCCCAGAGTCGAACCCTGGACCTCCTTCCTGGTCTAGCCACTGCTGCAAGCGCCTCTGCCAAGTGTACTCTGTGCTCTTGTCTGATTAACTTACAAATTAATCTATCTAGACAAGATTGACACGCAGGTCAATTACATTTTATAAATTAAATAATATGTGATGCGCAGATCACAATAACTATTAATTTACATTTAAGATCCAGGCACGCAGGCCCCAGCACAGCACACAATTAAACGGGCAGCCCACATAAGATGAAATAAACAAGCAAATGGCATCAAATATCATGTGATCCAATCAGGAAAATAAAATTTTGAAAAACCCCATTGGCATCAATTTTAATTTCCTTATTTGCCCTGTTGCCTTACAACGGTCCATTAATAGGGATCCACTCATCAATCTAGTCAGATCCATTGCCCTTGCATGCACCAAGTCCTAACTGACTTGAGCCGACCAAATGGTCAACCATGCATGCGCCTAGGGCTGAACGACCACAATGAGGTCTGGCAGGCGGGTGTGACCCCGGGCCTAACTCATGTGCGTTCATAGGGTGTCTCAACCAGACATCGCTACACGCCGTCTGCAGTCGACCTATAGCCACCTCAGGCTTGCGCCAAGGTGCTATCTGGTCGACCCATCTAGGCTGTCAGATAGTCTGATCAGACAGTTTGGATCTATTTAGAAGATGACTTCAACCCTAATAACCCGTCTAAGGGTTTAAAGCAGGCGCTAGTTAGATCTAATGTGAGTCGCGCAAGAGTTTTGTTTTTCAGAAAAACCAAAGCATGCGCCAACTAAAGTAAACAAATATTGAGTTTCGACATGCAGAAAGTATCATGTAAACTTTCGCATAAAGTATAGATCTAACCCATAAGCGCAACCAAAGAAGCATCATTCATGCACCACAAATGACTAAACATGCGACAAGACAAGCATGTAAAATATTCGCATGAAGATAACCCTAGGTCTATTCAGCTTGCGCAAACATGGATCACAATACATAACATAAAGCAATCATATGAATCATGCATCAAACTTCGCTCTGATACCAAATGAAAGTCCCCTAAATCTAAGGGGGGCGAAACCCTAAAGTGGCGCAAACATAATATGGGCAGCGGATGCTAGGGTTTCATAGGATCGAAAACATGTCACATGATTAACTTTTAACAACATGTATTCATGATAAGAATTCATACCATAGCCATTTCTGGATGGCGCCTTGGAAGCAAAAACGCAAATGCCTTTTCTCCAAAGATGACGCACACAATGAGAAGGCGACTACTTCCTTGGCGACTTTGTGCTAGCAAATCTTCAAGGAGTCCTTCGTATGGAGGATATGAGATTTCTTGCGGCTAGGTCGATGAAGCTCTTGCACCCCTCTTTTCGTGTAACCTTGTCACCACACGAGAGCGAGAGCCATAAAGAGGCGACGAGTGCAACGTTCTCGTTGAACGTGGGAGCGTGGCTTCTAAAAATAGCAAGCCAAAAACTCGCCTCATACTCTCATGCGATCATGTGTTCACTTCAAGTGAACCAATCGCTCCTCTTTGAACCGAGCCATGGTTCAATTGTATTTGGTTCAAAGACCAAATCAAACCAGCCCAAGCCTTTAGTCCAGATCAAATTAAACCCCTAAGGCTAAGATCTGACCGTTGATCTCTTGATGCTCTTGATTTCAATAATCTAGCATCAATTCTCTCAATCGAAGCTTACCGATCTCAAGCCCTAATCAATCAAACATGATCAGACCAGATCTCACTTTCAATCAGAGATTAAATCCCTTTAAAACTGAATCCAAACAATTCAGTCCACACGATCTGACTTAAGTAAGCCATATCATCAAATTGTGCGACCCTAAGGGTTTTCTTTAAATGTCGGTAACGATAACTTACGTTATCACGATCAGTGAGGGGTATCTAGCAACACATCACTGTCTCCCGATATAAAGAAAAGAGTCTTCCAAGACTATGTTGGGGAATGCCCTTAAGGCTAATGTTTGAGGCCTTGGGATTGTATCAGTATCATGTAATAAACTCTTGTGTTTATAAAGGCATGGTTATTATTCAGGTTGTTACCTTGTCTGCTGTAATAAGTGTACTACTGAATAATGTCTCAAAGCTGTTCAGCTAGGCTGACATGCTAAATGTCCTTAGTCGATATATCTTGGTGAACATGAGACAGCCTTGATATGATTGAGACTAATATGTATTCTAATCTTATAGGATGCTTCGAGCATGGAATAAGATGTAGACTCATGGGTACATTGGATGTACTGGACAGACCCTACTAGGATATTCAATTGCTTGTCACAATGTGAATAATCCTTGTATGCTACAAGTGGCACATGTCCTTTGACTTGAGATCACTTGTGTTCCTAAATGATGAATGTCATTGTTTTGAGGTAGTTCAATATCATTTGAAATATAATAGTTATAGACTATCTTGGATAATGATCATGAGTCAGGTTAGGACACTAGTGATAGATAAAGGATTGCCGTCTCCTTGTTTAAGGAGTGTGATGTTCTAAGGCCCCCCCTATATGAGATGATTGAGAAAGTGTATGGCCATACCCAGATGACTATGTTCATCTGATTTAATCATGCTCATCGTATTGGAGTCACAAGCTTGACACGCTTGTCCAATAAGAACATCCAGTGGCAAAGGATACATGTATGCCTTGTGAAGTGGATTCACACTTGTGCTATGGTTTGGGTGTAGTCTTGGAAGACTCTTTCCTTTATATTGGGAGACAGTGATGTGTTGCTAGATACCCCTCACTGATCGTGATAATGTAAGTTATTGTTACCGACATTTAAAGGAAACCCTTAGGGTCGCACAATTTGATGATATGGCTTACTTGAGTCAGATCGTGTGGACTGAATTGTTTGGGTTCAGTTTAAAGGGATTTAATCTCTGATTGTAAGTGAGATCTGGTCTGATCATGTTTGATTGATTAGGGCTTGAGATCGGTAAGCTTCGATCGAGAGAGATGATGCTAGATCGGTGAGATCAAGAGCATCATGAGATGAACGGTTAGATTGAAAACCTTAGGGTTTAGTTGATCTAGACCGATTGGCTTGGGCTGGCTTGGTTTGGCCTTTGGACCGAACACATTTACTTTGAACCGGTTCAAGAGCTTGAACGTATGGTTCATAGTTTTGGCGTTTTAATCGATTTAGTGATCATGAACGCATGGCTTAATGGATTTTCCAATTTTGGAAAGTCATTTAGCGCATGTTCCCTTGAATGCCAAATGACTTGAACGCTCCATTCAACTCTCGTCTCCTTGCTCTTGCTTGACGAGACTTTGGCGTGGAGAAGGCGAGGTCTTGGTGGAGGTTCGGCAAGCCTAGACATCATCTCTCATTTCCTTACCATACGAGAGGGACCCTTGAAGGACCTTGCTAGCACAAGGATCTCCAAGGAGCAAGCACATCATCTTGTGTGCGTCAACTAGGGAGAAGATCCCTTTCGATCTTTCTCTTCCAAGTCGCCATCTTCCTCATGGCTTTGGTATGGATCTAAACTTCATCAAGTTGATCATATTATCTTGCTAAGATCCATGAAAAACCCTTGCTTCCGCTTGCAATTTTTATGCGCCACCCTTAAGGGTTTTTCGCCCCCCCTCTTGAAAGGGGTTTCATCTGCTTGTGCTCCCCCTTGAAGGGGACTCTTCAAATGGTATCAGAGCATGCGGTTCAAGCATGTAATATGATTGCTTGGTATATTTTGTGATCCTTGGTTGCGCATTTACATGTATGCTTAGATCTTGTTGACATGCGAAACTTACATGTTATTTCTTCATGCGAAAGTAAGATGTTTACCTTATGTTGGCGCATGTTGTTTGTTCATCTTGTCGCATGTCTTGTGTTGGCGCTTAGTTCATGTTATTTTATCAAAAACCTAACATGCGCGCCTATGACTAGATCTAAGTGGCGCCTACTATAAACCCTTAGATGGGTTGATGGGGTTGAAGTCACCTCTAGGTTAGATCCAATAGTCTGATCAGACCATCTGACAGCCGAGATGGATCGACCAGATGGCACCTGTGCGCAAGCACGAGGTGGCTATAGGTCGATTGCATCTTAGGCGTGTAGCGAGGTCTGGTTGAGACAACCATTGAACACACATGAGTTAGGCCCGGGATCACACCCGCTTGCCAGACCTCATGAGGGTTGTTCAGCCCTTGGTGCATGCATGGTTGACCATTAGGTCAACTCGAGTCAGTTAGGACTTGGTGCATGCAAGGGGCAGAGGATCTGACTAGATGAATGAGTGGATCCCTATCAATGGACCATTGTAAGGTTGTAGGGCACATAAGAAAATTAAAATTGATGCCAATGGGGTTTTCAAAATTTATTTTCTTTTAATTGGATCACATGTTGTTTGATGCCTATGCTTGTTTATTTATTCTTATGTGGGCTGCCCATGTTAAATGTGTGCTGTGCTGGGGCCTGCGTGCCTGGAATTAAACCTGTAAATTAATATTATTGTGATCTGTGAATCACTTTTTAATTAATTTATTGTATAATTGACCTGCGAGTCAAACTTGTCTAGATAGATCAAAATGTATTTTGATTAGACAAGAGCACAAAGGCACACATCCCAGAGGGGCATTCAGCTGGTGGCGCACCTGAGGTGCTCTTGGCGCAAGGGCCCTGGGTTGGACCAGATGAGATGCTAAAGACCCAAGAAGAGCAAGTGAAGACTTAAGTATCTTAAGGTCTTACTTAGGCTATGGGCTTTTACCACATAAGATGCATGCTTTCTTTTATTGTTTAAATAAGTAGAACAGCATGATTTATTTATCTTCTACTATAGCCATAGGATTTGCCTGATAGTAAGAAGATAAAAGACCGTTAAAATCCAAACGCTAAAATATCAAGCACGTAATGCCTTCTGACGCGAAACCTCACTGTTCTGACTATCGTTGGAGCCGTGTTGTACCCACTCAGTGGGCACGTCCATCTATCTTCAGACAGTGCGGGATTTCACCTGCGTGTTACAGAGAAGGGATTTATCGCTTCTCGTTGCTCAGCATAGCACGTGGTGGTCCAGGGAGTAGGTCGGGTCAGCTTGACCATGTAGGCTACATATGTGGCGCATATGGTAGCGCATGGAGGCAGCCATCTGAGGGATCAGAGACTGTGTTGTACCAACTCAGTTGGCACAGTCTGCTGGATTGCCCAGGTGAAGGGGAATAGCACGGGTTGGCGATTGGCTGGGACAGCCTACCAGAAATTAGTGTTTGTCATCTCTGTGCATCTTATCTCGCCTGAGCGGGACGCGGAGACCAAGTATGAAATCTGGATCCCATCTCACTAAAAGAGTTCCACTCTTTCGGGCTGTTTTGCTGGATTTTTCAGCCAGATAAAATAGTGAGAAAAAGAATCTTTCTTAAGTCCTGGATTGATTCTATACATTGATACTGACCTTGCTGTTCTTGCATTGTTGTAGATTCCTGCAGCAACGAACACCATGAGCTTCAATGTGCGATCCCTACTGGAAAGGGAGAAGTTTGCTGGGCCAAACTTCTCAGACTGGTTCGGACACCTTAAGATCGTTCTTAAGGCTGAGAGGAAACTGTATGTCCTCGAGACGGCTGTGCCGCCTCAACCCGCTGCGAACGCCGCAAGGGCGGTTCGTGATGCTTATGAAAAGCACGTCAATGATAGCATTGATGTCGCTTGCCTGATGCTAGCGTCTATGACGCCACCGCTGCAGCGTCAGCATGAGGATATGTCGGCTATAGAAATTATAGCGAACCTCAAGATGCTGTATGCTGCACAGGCGAGGACAGAACGCTATAATCTGACAAAGCTTTTCTTTCAGAGCAAACTGGCTGAAGGGAGCCTAGTGGGAGCTCACGTGCTCAAGATGATTGGGCACAAGGAGGCTCTGGAGAAACTGGGGCATACCATCAACCAGGAGCTTGCTGTAGACATTATTCTGCAGTCTCTCCCGCCCTCTTTCGATGTGTTCATTATTAATTTTAATATGAACAAGATCGATTGTACTCCGGCAGAGCTGCTGAATATGCTCTTGACAACTGAGGAGACTCTGAAGGGAAAGCCTTCAACCTCTGTCTTAATGGTTCCTTCTAGGAACAAGAAGAAGGGGAAGAAGGGCAAAGCCCCTGTCAAGAACTACAGTAAGGCTCTGAAACAAAAGGTTAAGCGGTCGAAGGACAACAGGTGTTTCCACTGTGGCCAGCTGGGTCACTGGAAAAAGGACTGTAAAGCGCTCCAAGGAGATAAGAGGGGAAGCATCGCTTCTGGCTCAGGTATATATGTGACTGAGGTCATGTTATCTTCTTCTTCTATTTCATGGGTGTTGGACACTGCATGTGGAGTTCACATTTGTTCAAATGTGCAGGAACTCAAGAGAAGAAGGCAGGTGGGACAGCATGAGGTAGACCTACGCGTTGGAAACGGGGCACGGGTTGCTGCTGTTGCTGTAGGAGACTATTTCATTTCTTTACCATCTGGCATTGTATTGGAATTAAACAATTGTTATTTTGTACCCAGTATAACCAAGAATATTATCTCTATTCTTGCTCTTGTCAGGAAAGGATTTGCCTTTGAATGCAATATTTCAAAGTGTGTACTTTCTCTTGATAATATTGTTTATGCTACTGGTTCAATTAACAATGGGTTATTCATGTTGGACATGGAATATTCTATACAAAACATTGATAATAAGAAAGCCAAGTATGCTGAAGACAGCACCTTGTTATGGCATAGTCGTTTAGGCCATATTAACAAGAAGCGCATTAAGCGGTTGCATGACCATGGACTGCTGGGATCATTCTCCTATGAGGAAATTGATACATGCAAAGCTTGTTTGATGGGTAAAATGACGAAGTCACCTTTTCCTAACAAAGGTCAAAGGGCTTCAGGTTTACTTAACCTTATACACAGTGATGTGTGTGGGCCGTTTAGTAAACATGCCAGAGGTGGCTATCAGTACTTCATTACATTTACTGATGATTTCAGTAGATATGGTTATGTCTATCTAATGAGACATAAGAGTGAATCCTTTGACAAGTTCAAAGAGTTCAAGAATGAAGTACAGAATCAGCTAGGCCGAAATATCAAGGCACTTCGTTCTGATCGAGGTGGAGAATACCTGAGTCATGCGTTTACTGACTATCTGAAGGAGTGTGGGATTATCTCACAGCTCACTCCGCCAGGAACACCGCAATGGAATGGTGTGTCCGAGAGGAGAAATAGAACGTTACTTGATATGGTTCGTTCTATGATGAGTCAGGCTACTCTTCCATATTCCTTTTGGGGATTTGCACTGGAAACAGCTGCAAAGGTACTAAACCGAGTGCCATCCAAGGCCGTTTCAAAGACGCCATATGAATTATGGGATGGGAAACAGCCGAGCTTGACATTTATCAGGATCTGGGGTTGCGAGGCTTATGTCAAAAAGCTCGCCTCTGGGAAACTGGAGAACAGATCTGAGAAATGCGTCTTTGTCGGTTACCCTAAGGAAACTAAGGGTTATTATTTCTACGATCCCAAAGAGAATAAAGTATTTGTTGCTCGGACGGACATATTTCTTGAGAAGGAGTTTCTTCTGCAAGAAGCCAGTGGGAGAGAAATAAAGCTGGATGAGAATCCAGAGGAAGGACAAAGTAGTCAAGCACAGTTGGATGAGCCTGAGCCGGTGGATAAGGTTATTGAACAACCTGAGGCTCAGATATCACGGGAACCGCGAAGATCGGGAAGGATCCGTCGTCAGCCTGAGCGCTATGACGGAGTCTACATCATTGATAATGATGAACCCCTTACTTATGCGGATGCGGTCAGTGGACCGGAGTCAGCTAGATGGCTTGAAGCTATGCGAGCCGAGATGGACTCCATGTCAGATAACCAAGTCTGGGATTTGGTTGATCCGCCTCCGGGAGTAATCCCTATAGGCTGTAAATGGATCTTCAAGAAGAAGATTGACATGGATGGTAACGTGGTTACCTATAAAGGCAGGCTAGTTGCGAAAGGTTTCAAACAAATCTACGGGATAGATTATGATGAAACTTTCTCTCCTGTAGCCATGTTCAAGTCTATTCGGATTCTTTTCGCGATAGCAGCATATTACGATTATGAGATCTGGCAGATGGATGTGAAAACAGCTTTCCTTAATGGAAATCTGGATGAGGATGTCTATATGACACAACCTGAAGGTTTCACTAATCCATCAGATCGTCATAAAATATGCAAACTAAAGAAGTCCATTTATGGACTGAAACAAGCATCTAGAAGCTGGAATATTCGTTTTGATGAATCAATCTCTGAGTTTGGTTTCATCAAGAACGAAGATGACCCGTGTGTATATAAGAGGTTTAGTGGGAGCGTGATTACATTCCTAGTCCTCTACGTCGATGACATCTTGATCATTGGAAATGATATTCCAGAAATGCATGCGGTTAAGGCATGGCTAAGGAAATGTTTCCAGATGAAAGATTTAGGAGAAGCAGCCTATGTATTAGGTGTGAAGATCTACAGGGATAGATCTAAGAGGCTTCTCGGGCTGTGCCAGAGTACTTACATCGATAAAGTCCTGGAGAGATTCCATTTAGAGAATTCTAAAAGGGGATATCGTCCAGTCAGACATGGTCTGAATCTTTCGAAGAGTCAGTGTCCACAAACACAGACTGAGAAAGATGAAATGGACAATACGCCTTATGCTTCGGCTATTGGATCCATTATGTATGCGATGTTGTGTACTCGCCCAGACGTCGCTTACGGGTTAAGCGTGACCAGTCGGTTCCAAAGTAATCCAGGTATGGCGCACTGGATTGCAGTCAAGAACATTATAAAATATCTGCGGAGGACCAAAGATATGTTCTTGATATATGGTGGTCAGGAAGAACTCAGTATAGAAGGATATACTGACGCTTCGTTCCAGTCAGACCAGGATGATTTCCGATCGCAATCAGGCTATGTTTTTAGCTTGAATGGTGGAGCGGTGGTGTGGAAAAGTTTCAAACAGTCAACTGTTGCTGATTCCACAACAGAAGCCGAGTATGTTGCAGCCTCGGAAGCATCCAAGGAGGCAGTGTGGATTCGTAAGTTCGTGAGAGAACTTGGTATTGTTCCTTCGAGTGTCGATCCTTTGGTTATCTTCTGTGATAACACTGGAGCCATCGCACAAACAAAGGAACCACGGTCGCACCAGAAGTCCAAGCACATACAGAGACGGTTTCACTTGATCCGGGAGATCATAGATCGTGGCGAGATCAAAATATGCAAGGTTCATACAGACGACAATCTGGCTGACCCGCTTACCAAGCCTCTGGCGCAGCAGAAGCATGAGAAGCACTGTAATAACATGGGTTTGAGATTTCTCAACCATTAGATTAAGTGCAAGTGGGAGATTGTTGGGGTATGCCCTTAAGGCTAATGTTTGAGGCCTTGGGATTGTATCAGTATCATGTAATAAACTCTTGTGTTTATAAAGGCATGGTTATTATTCAGGTTGTTACCTTGTCTGCTGTAATAAGTGTACTACTGAATAATGTCTCAAAGCTGTTCAGCTAGGCTGACATGCTAAATGTCCTTAGTCGATATATCTTGGTGAACATGAGACAGCCTTGATATGATTGAGACTAATATGTATTCTAATCTTATAGGATGCTTCGAGCATGGAATAAGATGTAGACTCATGGGTACATTGGATGTACTGGACAGACCCTACTAGGATATTCAATTGCTTGTCACAATGTGAATAATCCTTGTATGCTACAAGTGGCACATGTCCTTTGACTTGAGATAACTTGTGTTCCTAAATGATGAATGTCATTGTTTTGAGGTAGTTCAATATCATTTGAAATATAATGGTTATAGACTATCTTGGATAATGATCATGAGTCAGGTTAGGACACTAGTGATAGATAAAGGATTGTCGTCTCCTTGTTTAAGGAGTGTGATGTTCTAAGGCCCCCCCTATATGAGATGATTGAGAAAGTGTATGGCCATACCCAGATGACTATGTTCATCTGATTTAATCATGCTCATCGTATTGGAGTCACAAGCTTGACACGCTTGTCCAATAAGAACATCCAGTGGCAAAGGATACATGTATGCCTTGTGAAGTGGATTCACACTTGTGCTATGGTTTGGGTGTAGTCTTGGAAGACTCTTTCCTTTATATTGGGAGACAGTGATGTGTTGCTAGATACCCCTCACTGATCGTGATAATGTAAGTTATTGTTACCGACATTTAAAGGAAACCCTTAGGGTCGCACAATTTGATGATATGGCTTACTTGAGTCAGATCTTGTGGACTGAATTGTTTGGGTTCAGTTTAAAGGGATTTAATCTCTGATTGTAAGTGAGATCTGGTCTGATCATGTTTGATTGATTAGGGCTTGAGATCGGTAAGCTTCGATCGAGAGAGATGATGCTAGATCGGTGAGATCAAGAGCATCATGAGATGAACGGTTAGATTGAAAACCTTAGGGTTTAGTTGATCTAGACCGATTGGCTTGGGCTGGCTTGGTTTGGCCTTTGGACCGAACACATTTACTTTGAACCGGTTCAAGAGCTTGAACGTATGGTTCATAGTTTTGGCGTTTTGATCGATTTAGTGATCATGAACGCATGGCTTAATGGATTTTCCAATTTTGGAAAGTCATTTAGCGCATGTTCCCTTGAACGCCAAATGACTTGAACGCTCCATTCAACTCTCGTCTCCTTGCTCTTGCTTGACGAGACTTTGGCGTGGAGAAGGCGAGGTCTTGGTGGAGGTTCGGCAAGCCTAGACATCATCTCTCATTTCCTTACCATACGAGAGGGACCCTTGAAGGACCTTGCTAGCACAAGGATCTCCAAGGAGCAAGCACATCATCTTGTGTGCGTCAACTAGGGAGAAGATCCCTTTCGATCTTTCTCTTCCAAGTCACCATCTTCCTCATGGCTTTGGTATGGATCTAAACTTCATCAAGTTGATCATATTATCTTGCTAAGATCCATGAAAAACCCTTGCTTCCGCTTGCAATTTTTATGCGCCACCCTTAAGGGTTTTTCGCCCCCCTCTTGAAAGGGGTTTCATCTGCTTGCGCTCCCCCTTGAAGGGGACTCTTCAGACTACACCCAAAACACAGCACAAGTGTGAATCCAACTCACAAGGCATACATGCTTCCTCTGCCACTGGATGTTCTTTATTGGACAAGCCTGTCAAGCTCGTAACTCCATTATGATGAGCATGATTAGATCAGATGAACACAGTCATCTGGGTATGGCCATACACTTTCTCAATCATCTCATCCAGGGGGCCCCTTTAGAACATCACACTCCAATTAAGGAGACGGCATTCCTATATCTATCACTAGTGCCCTAACATGACTCAAGCTCACCATCCAAGATAGTCTATAATCATTATGTTTCAAATGATATTGAACTACCTCAAAACAATGACAATCATCATTTAGAAACACAAGTGATCTCAAGTCAAAGGAAATGTGCCACTTGTACACATACAAGGATTATTCACATTGTGACAAGCAATTGAATATCCTAGTAGGGTCTGTCCAGTACATCCAATGTACCCATGAGTCTACATCTTATTCCATACTCGAAGCATCCTATAAGATCAGAACACATATTAGTCTCAATCATATCAAGGCTATCTCATGTTCACCAAGATATATCGACTAAGGACTTTACTGCATGTCAGCCCAGCTGAACAGCATTTGAGACATTATTCAGAAGTACACTTATTACAGCAGACAAGGTAACAACCTGAATAACAACCATTGCCTTTATAAACTCAAAAGTTTATACATGATACTATTACTATCCCAAGGCCTCAAACATTAGCCTTAAGGGCATACCCCAACATTAACCTCCCCCTTAGTTCTTGTTTTGTAATATGAATCCGTGGTATGTGCGGATCTCGTTTGTCTGTGTTTGCTTGTAATGATGCAACTCCTTCCATCAGAGTAGGACCGTTGAAGACCGGAACGTCACGATCCTTCTATTCTCAAGGATCGCACTGTGAGTATTTCTTCTAGTAATTTCGTTTCATAGTTTAAGTGTCTTTCAAGTTTGTAGTTTAAAATAATTTAGTTTCGATTCTCTATTTATCAAATACCAACAAAATATTTTCCAACTCCGTTAGTAGTAATTTCGGGTTCTTATTACAAAATACAAAAAAACTATTTTTACAAAGCGTTGTTTGCATGCACCTTGGTTTTGTGTTTATCCCCCCTACATCAGTTGGTATCAGAGCCACTCTTAGAATAGATTTTTAGCCTAAAAACTAATTTTCAAATTCTAAGACTTTTCTTGGACCTAGGTGTTTGAAAGAAGTTGATCTCATAAAAGGCTATCATATAATATATCACTTTTAGGAGCCTTATTTTCAAAACTAATCTCTTTCAAAACTATCTTTGACCATGACTACTAGATCGGGAGCAAATTATAATAATCACCCTGAATACAATGATATTACTAGACAAACTGAACCTAATGACATGGCTAGACTCTTTAGCATGATGACGACCTTCCAAGAGGAACTTAGGGATATTAGAGCTAGACTCCCAAATCCTGAAAATCTTAGGGATGATAGACCCCCTAGTCGGCCCTCAAGTGAACCCGTCCTAGGTGAACATCCCCAAAATAATAGGAACCATAATAGGAGAGTCCAAGAACCTGAATGGGAAGAGCCACATGCTCGACCATATCAAAGACCTAGGGAGGATGATGTGCACCGCAACATCAAACTCACACCTCCAACCTTTAGTGGTTCCCTTGATCCTAGAGAATTCCTAGATTGGGCAGTCAAACTTGAGCAATATTTTGACTGGAGCCTAATGCCTGAGCACTCCAAAGTTAGGTTCACCCGTTGTCTTTTAGAGGGTACTGCTAGATTGTACTGGACAAATGTGGAAAGGAGCCTTGAGAATTTTGGTCGTCCACCTATTGAAAGATGGGATGAGATGTACCAAAAGCTAAAGGAAAAATATGTCCCACCCTATTATCAGACCAAGCTAGTTGATCAAACCATAGGTCTAGTACAAGGAAACCTCACCGTTACTGACTACACAACCAAGTTTGATGAGCTCCTTCTTAGGAGTGGTATGCATGAACTGCCCCATGTCACCCTTAGCAGATATAAGAATGGGCTTAGGTCTGAGATCAAAAGGGGGATGACTTACTACCACATAGACTCTGTAGAAACTGCCTACCAAAGAGCCTTAGAAGTAGAGGAAAACCTAAAGAGAGCTTTTAGGAGAGAGTTTAGTTCCCCTAAAACTAATCCTAAGACACCTACATCTAACCCCTCAAGCTCCCAACCCAAAGCCACCACATCAACACCCCTTAAACCTAGGACTATCCAAGAACCTAGAGTCACTTGCCATGCTTGCCACCAAGTAGGACACTATATGAAAGACTGCCCGAAAAGAGTCCTGTACTTAGGTGAAGAGAAACGCGAGGAAACTTACGAGGAGAATCATGAAGAGACCCATAACCCTGACTCTGGATGTATGATTTGTGAAGAGTTAATCTATGATAGTGGGGAAGAGCAAACCCAAGACACCTTAGGAGTGGTTAGGTGCACCCTGATCAAACCTACCCCAACTGAGGACTGGCGTAGGACCAGTATTTTCCACACCTACACGAAATGCAATGGCAACATGTGCAAAGTAGTGATAGATGGGGGAAGTAGTCTAAACGCGGACTCTCACACAGCCTTAGTGAAATTCAACCTTAAGGCCGAACCGCACCCTAATCCCTATAGTATATCCTGGGTCAATCAGTCTAGTGTCCCAGTCACCCACAGGTGCTTAGTGCCCCTTCAGTTTGCCGTCTACCAAGGCAAGATTTGGTATGACGTCATAACCATGGATGTCGCCTAAGTCTTACTCGGTCGCCCGTGGTTATTCGACATGGATGTTATCCACTACGGTCGGACTAACACCTATGTCTTTAGCCATGATGGGCAAAAGATCAAACTGAAGCCTTCTATGCCTAAGGAACTTAAGGCTTCCACCAATAAGGGTAGGATAGAAGAACCTAAGGAACCCAAACCTACCATCCAACTCATAAGCCCCATGCCTTTACCCAGGACTGCTTAGAGTCCAAGCAAGTGTACTCCCTAGTCATTAAGGAAACCAACTTAGATGAGGAGTCACCCATACCCCTAGAAGTTGAGACCCTACTCTCAGGTTACTCTGAGCTCACTAGAGATGAACTTCCCAATGGATTACCTCCCCTTAGAGAAATCCAACATGCCATAGACCTTGTCCCGGGTTCTACTCTCCCACACTTGCCCCACTATAGGATGAACCCCACTGAGCATCAAGAGCTCAAGAGGCAAGTAGATGAACTTTTAGACAAGGGTTTCATTAGGGAAAGCCTTAGTCCATGTGCAGTCCCCGCCCTTCTTACCCCAAAGAAGGATGGAAGCTGGCGCATGTGTATAGACTGTAGGGCAATGAACAGGATAACCATCAAGTATAGATTTCCCATCCCAAGATTAGATGACCTGCTTGACATGCTGGTAGGTTCTAAGTGGTTTAGCAAGCTAGACCTTAGAACTGGATACCACCAAGTTAGGATAAGACTTGGGGATGAGTGGAAAACAGCTTTTAAGACTAAGGATGGTTTGTATGAATGGCTAGTCATGCCCTTTGGTCTTTCTAATGCCCCCTCAACTTTTATGAGGTTGATGAATCAAGTCTTGAAGCCTTATATAGGAAGATTCTTAGTAGTTTACTTCGATGGCATCCTAATCTATAGCAAGACCCAAGAAGAACACATGGAACACCTTAGGAAGACCCTAGATTTACTTAAGGAAGAAAAGTTATATCTTAACCTGAAGAAGTGTTCTTTCCTCTCCCCTAGGGTTGTCTTCTTAGGATTCACAGTGTCTGACCAAGGACTTCAAGCTGACCCTAGCAAGATCCAAGCCATCTTAGACTGGCCTGAACCCAAAACTTTGACTGAGATTAGGAGCTTCCATAGTCTAGCTGCCTTCTATAGAAGATTTATTAGAAACTTTAGCACCATAGTAGCCCCTATAACCAATTGTATGAAACTAGGTGAGTTCAGTTGGCCTAAGTCTGCTAGTAGAGCTTTTGAGGAACTTAAAGCTAGAATGACCACTGCCCCAGTCCTAAGATTACCTGACTTCTCTAAAGTTTTCATAGTGGACTGTGATGCCTCAGGAGTAGGAATAGGAGGTACCCTTAGTCAGGAAGGTCATCCCATAGCCTACTTTAGTGAGAAGTTAAATGAGGCTAAACAAAGATATACCACCTATGATAAGGAATTCTATGCTGTAGTTCAATCTTTAAGGCACTGGAGACACTACCTAATACACAATGAATTTATTTTGAATAGTGACCACCAGGCTTTATCTTTTCTGAGTGCTCAAAAGAAATTAAATGCTAGGCATGCTAAATGGGTAGAATACCTTCAACAGTACACCTTTGTTTTGAAACATAAATCTGGGATTGAAAATAAAGTTGCTGATGCTTTAAGTAGAGTAACTTTACTTGTGCAAAAATTATCTGTTGAAGTAGTTGGATTTGATCGCATGAAGAATGAATATTTAGAATGTCCTGATTTTTCTAGCATATATTCTGAGCTTAGCATAGACCCCTTGAGTCATCCCCTCTATACTCTAAGGGATGGGTTTTTGTTTCTTGGGCCGAAGTTGTGCGTCCCCAAGACCTCAATTCGAGACTTCCTTGTTTGGGAGATCCACGGAGGAGGGTCTACTGGGCACCATGGCCGGGACAAGACTCAAGCCTTAGTGGAGGAACGGTTCTTCTAGCCGAACCTCTATAGGGATATGGCCAAGGTTGTTAAACATTGTAGGACCTGTCAGACCAGAAAAACTCAGAAACATAACTTTGGTCTGTACACACCCCTACCCATTCCTCAAGCACCTTGGCAGGACATTAGCATGGATTTCATCTTAGGTTTACCAAGGACTCCCTCCAGACATGACTCTATTTTTGTCGTAGTGGATAGGTTTACCAAGATGGCACACTTTATACCTTGCTACAAAACTACAGATGCATCACATGTAGCTAGGTTATTCTTTAAAGAAGTTGTTAAACATAGAGGTACCCCTCTGACTATAGTTTCTGATAGGGATTCCAGGTTTGTTGGACATTTCTGGAAAACCCTGTGGGCTATGTTGGGAACCAAACTCAAATTCTCCACGGCCTATCATCCTCAGACGGATGGGCAGACCGAAGTGGTCAATCGATCACTTGGGGGTATTTTGAGGAATTTGGTAGGAGAGCACCCAGGCACATGGGATAAGCTATTACCCATTGCCGAGTTCTCCTACAATAGTGTTGTCAACAAAACCACGGGATTGTCCCCCTTTTAAGCCAATTTAGGGTACCAGCCTAGAAAACCTGTTGACTTATTTCCTTTACCTAGGCACTGTAAGATCCAAGGATCTTAAGTCCTGGTAAGTACTATTTTGATTTAAATAAAATCATTGGCTGTGATATTTTATTCTGATTTAAATAAAATTATTGGTTGTTAATTTTAAGTTAATTAAGTAGAGCTTATTGGTTGTTAATTTTAAGTTAATTAATTAGAGCTTATTGGTTAATTAATTAGACCTTATTGGATATTAATTAAATCCTTATTGGATTTTCGTTTAAGTGAATGGTAAATTGTTAGTTAATGGTTAAATTAATTAGTTAACTATGGGTTTTGGGTTTGAAATTCGAATTAATTAGTTAGTGGGTTAAACCCTATTTGGATTAATTGGTTAGCGGGTTTTAAAAGTTAAAAAAAAAAAAAAAAAAAATCGAAAATCTAAGAGGTGGACGGCTAGGGCAAAGAAGTTGGCGATTTTCTTGAAGGCTTGGGCGATTCTTGGAGGCTTGGGCGAAATTTCCTTTCTTTCTTCTCCCTTGGCCGGCGTTCTTTGGTGTTTGGTGGTGTTTCTCTTCCATTGGTGGCGATATTTGGTGGAACTTCAAGGCTTTAGACGAATTTTTGGAGAGATCTTCATCTTGGTGTTCACGGTTCAAAGTGAGTGGATGTTCTCCTTCACCTAGTTCACGAAAATTGGATGCATTGCTTGTTTTAGAGAAGATTAATGCATAGGAGTATGGCATGATCTCTTAATTTCAATTGTACATCTTTTCCTTGTTTTCTTTCCAAATTTTCGAAACCCTAGCTTGCATGAAAATTAGGGCTTTTCGTTTTTAAGACTCTTAATCCTAAATTGGACCTTGATTAAACATGTATGTAGCTTTAGAATTTCAATTGCATGAAAATTAGGGCTTGAAGGAGAATTTCGACCCTTCTTCATGAAGTTACGTCCAAATGCATGGGTAAAAATTGGGGAAAACTTGATATTCATGAAATTAGGTATATGAGGATTCTACTGTATTTTTTTGGGAATTTTTAGAAATAAAAGTTTCTGTTGACTGAAATTGACCTAGGGGTAATTCGGTAAATTTCCTAGTTAAAATTGGGGAAAACTTGAAATTACGAATCTAGGGATCATGAGGGACGTAATGAATATTTTTACGAAATTTTTGGATAACTTTTCTTGTATGACTTAAACTTTGAACTAGGGGTATTTCTGTCTTTTGTTATCAGAACTAGTAGAAAACTATGAATATGTGATATTCTGCATTTATGTTAATTGTGAACGAAATTTAGTGAATTTTCTGTATTATTATGTATTTTTAATTGAATGCTGTATGCAGAAAGTAATGACATGAAATATTGATTGATAACTTTGGGTGATAACATAGCAAGGTTAGACTGAACTAATCAGCATGAAACCTAAGGACTACACTACTATGTGATTATGTGATTTTTGAATATTATGTGATTATGTGATTTTTGAATATTATGTGGTTATGTGATTTTCGAATATTATGTGGTTATGTGATTTTCGAATAATATGTGTTGTGATCATGGAATGGTTAGGACTAAGGCTAAGTGTAACTGTGTACTCAAGGGGATAGTCTATATGTGATATGTTAAGGGTTGGAGATTTCAGCCCTGTATTGTGATATGTGAGGGGGTTGTTGTTCAGCCTGCCTGATGTGATTATTGTGATAAAAATGACTATCCTAGAGTTTAGTTGACACTTAGGAGTCCACTTTTGTGAAATAAGATATAAGATGTGTCTGGTGTTCTCCAGTTAAGGAACCCTTTGGGAGAACGAGTGATATAAGACGCAAAGTGCCATGTCTTGGTCAGACAGGGGCCACCTCTTGATGTCATCACTCTTAGACGCTTAGATTTTTGTGATTATGGGGTGGTGTAGATCAAGGTATCACATCTTGACCAAGTGGTGATTACCTCTTGAGTCTACACACTGTCCATGTATATATGTTGCATGTGATTTGCAGGCTTCTCCCAGTGCTTAGGCCAAAGCCGGGTTGGACCATAATGGTCACTATTGATTATGCTGGACAACTAGGTCAATTAAGTCATTAGTTGGTTTAGAGTATAGCTCTAGAACCCTGGTTACTCTTTGGTGACAATGATGTCTTAGCAGTTTACACCTGATTGTTTTATATGAGTTCTGTCCTTTAATTTTGTTATATGTTGACATGATATTCTGTTAAATGTTTTTAAAATAATCTGCATGTATTTTTGAGTGTATGTTATGGATGGTCGTTTGAGACTATCCACTCACTGGGCTGTGTAGCTCACTCCCTCACTATTTTCAGGTGTAGAGCAGGGGCGCATTTCTTGAGTTAGCGTTGATATGGATATTATGCTGGTTAATGTATAAGACTTTTGTGCTTAATTAACTGGGGCCGGTTGTGGTCGAATTATGTGAACTTGTGTTGCCGGTTGTGGCAGTTTTAAGTTTTGAAGTTTTGATTTTTGTGTCACCGCGGGCTTTGGCCTGGTTTCGGTGTTTGGTATTATTCATGTTAGTTTCATGAGTTTATAGAATCGATTTTGTGGCTTTGCTTTGAAATTCGAGTCGACTCATGTTTTTACAATCGGATTTGATATAAATGTGAACTTGCATATGTCTAGTGCAAGTATTGCCTGGTGGCAGGTACCTTTATGTGATTTATGGATTTTACGGATTTTATGTGGTTTTGATATAACTGTTGACTTGCATATGTCTAGTGCAAGTATTGCGTGGTGGCAGGTACATTTCTGAAATTGTGTTTTCGCTGAGATTCTATGTATGGATTCTCGAAAATTTTCAGATCGTGTTTTCTTGAACTTGGTTTTACCTAGCATGTGAATCGATCTTGTATGATAACATCCTGTTTCTCTATGACTTGTGTTACTTGTTTGGGGTTAAGATAACGGGATGTGACAGGCACTCTTATATTTCTATGTCTGCTAAAGATTTTGCTACTTGTTAGGGTATGCCCTTAAGGCTAATGTTTGAGGCCCTGGGTTATTATCAGTATCATGTATAAACTGAGTATATGTTTATAAAGGCAATTGTTGTTATTCAGATTGTTGCATTATCTGCTGCTATATGTATACTTCTGAGTAATGTCTCAATGATGTTCAGTTGTGCTGACATTCAGAGATGTCCTTAGTCGAGATATCTTGGTGAACACGAGACAGCCTTGATATGATGGAGACTAATATGTGTTCTAGTCTTGTAGGATGCTTCGAGCATGGAATAAGATTTAGACACATAGGTGCATTGGATGTACTGGACTGACCCTACTTAGGATATTCAATTGTTTGTCACAATGTGAATAAATCCTTATAAGCAAGCAAGTGGTATATTCCCTCTGACTTGAGATCACTTGTGTTACTAAGTGATGATTGGCATTGTCTTGAGGTACTTCAATATCATTTGAAAGATAATGGTTAAGGATTATCTTGGATAGTGGGCATGAGTCATGTTAGGACACTGGTGATAGATAAAGGATTGCCTCTCCTAGTTGGAGTGTGATGTTCTACTGGGGCCCCCTCCGGATGAGATGGTTGAGAAAGTGTATGGCCATACCCAGATGACTATGTTCATCTGATCTAACCATTCTCATCGTGTTGGAATTACAGGCTTGACAGGCATGTCCAACGAGAACATCCAGTGGCAAAGGGAACATGTATACTGAGTGAATTGGATTCACACTTGTGCTATGGTTTGGGAGTAGTCTTGGAAGACTCTTTCCTTCATATCGGGAGACAGTGATGTGTTGCTAGATACCCCTCTCTGATCGTGATAACATATGTTATCGTTACCGACAATGAAGGAAACCCTTAGGGTCGCACAATTTGATGATATGGCTTACTTATGTCAGATCGTGTGGACTGAATTGTTCTAGTTCAGTTTAAAGCAATTTAAACTCTGATTGGAAGTGAGATCTAGTCTGATCATGTTTGATTGATTAGGGCATATGATCGGTAAGCTTCGATCGGGAGAATTGATGCTTGATCGAAGAGATCAAGAGGGTCAAGAGATGTGTGGTTAGATCTTGAACCATGAGGTTCAAAGAGATCATAACCAGAGCTGGTTCGATTTGGTCCTTGAACCAAATGGAATTGAACCGGTTCACTTAGTGAACGCATGGTTCAATTAAGAGACAAGTTTCGGTTGGTTCAATCGATGGCTTCATGGGGAGTTAAGTGCTTACTATTTTTGGAAGGCGTTTTTCTTTTTGGAAAAACCTCCCACGTTTTCGAACGTAAGAACGCCGCTCGCCCCTTGTTCTCTTGCTCTCGTCTTTGGTTTGTCTTCATGCCAAGAGAGGGAGTTCGCCCAGCAAAGAAAGAGATATCTCTTCACACGACAAAAGAAACCTTGGTGACTTGCTAGCACAAGGAGCGCAAGGAAGGAGGCCTGTCTCATCTTGTGTGTGATACCTTTGGAGAAGGGGCACTCGCCTCTTTCATCTTCTAAGCCGCCACTCAAAGCATGGCAATGGTAATGTTCTAACCTATCTTTTCAAGGTTGATCATATGTTTAAGTCAAGCGATTTTGAAACCTAGCATTTCCGCCGCTGCACACTCTAGATGCGCATGTGACCTAGGTTTACCTCCTTTCAATTGGTATCAGAGCATGGTTTTTTGACTAGATACATATGATTGCTATCTTGTGATCCATGTTTATTTTATGCTTTTGGTAGATCTACTAGATGCGCATGCTTTTGTTATCATGAGAAAATACATGCTATGTGTTCATACCAAATGTTAGATCTACATGTATTTTTCATTCAAGCTTATGCATGTGATCTTTACTTGCGCTTGTCATAGAAGTTATCAATCAAAACATCATCATGCGCGACCCTCACCTAGATCTATCTAAGCGCCTACTTCAAAGACTTAGACGGGTTAACAATGTTGAAGTCGTCAGTCAAGTCTGGACCCAATAGCCTAATCAGACCATCTGACAGCCTAGATGGGTCGGCCGGATAGCACCTGTGCGCAAGCAATACATGTGGCTATAGGCCGACTGCAGAAGGGCGTGTAGCGATGTCTGATTGAGGCGCCTAGTGAACGATCATGATTAAGGCACGGGGTCACACCCGTTTGCCAGAAATCATGTGGGACGTTCAGCCCTTAAGGCATGCATAGTTGACCATGTGGTCAACGCAAGTCGGTCATGACTGGGTGCATGCAAGGGCAGTGGGTCTGACTTGGTCTAATGAGTGGATACCTGTTAATGGATCGTTGTAAGGTAGTAGGGTACATAAGGAAATAAAATTGATGCCATGGGTTTTTTCAAAAATTTTATTTCTATTTGGATCACATGTTTGCATGTTTAACATGTTGAATGGGTGTTTATTTAATCTTATGTGGGCTGCCCTTATTTTGTTTGCTGTGTTGGGGCCTGCGTGCCTGGAATTAAATATAAATTTTGTTGTGATCTGCGAATCACACTTTATTTTATGAAAATGTATAATTGACCTGCGTGTCAAACCATGTCTAGATATATTAAAATGTAATTTGATCAGACATGAGCACATGAGCACACATGGCAGAGGCGCTTGTAGTTAGTGGCTTCACCAAGTGGGAGGTCTAGAGTTCGACTCTAGAGCAGGCGCATACTGCCTGGAGGGCATTTGGGCCCGAGCTGGGCCAGATGAAGTACAAGAGTCCCATAAAGAGCTCAAGTGAAGACTTTTGTGAAACTAGGGTTTTACTTAGGCTTTTATGGGCGTTTACCACATAAGATAATGGTGCTTTCATTTACTGTTTTAAGTAATATTAGCACAAGCATGTTTTATTCTTCTGCTATCACTGTAGAATTTGCATGATAGTAAGAAGATAAAAGACCGATAAAATCCAACGTTAATATCAAGCTCGATTGCCTTCTGACGCGAAACCTCACTGTTCTGACTATCGTTGGGGCCGTGTTGTACCCACTCAGTGGGCACGCCCAGCTATCTTCAGACGGTGCGTGATTACACCTACATGCTACAGAGAAGGGATTTATCGCTTCTCGTTGCTCAGCATAGCACGTGGTGGTCCAGGAAGTAGGTCAGGTCAGCTTGACCATATAGGCTACATATTGAGCATATGATAGCCAGATGGAGGCAGCCATCTGAGGAATCAAATACCGTGTTGTACCAACTCAGTTTGCACAGTCTTCTGGATTGCCTAGATGAAGGGGAATCGCACGGGATGGCGATTGGCATGGATAGCCTACCAGTGACTAGTGCTTGAACTCTCTGTGTATCTTATCTCACCTGAGCGGGACGCGGAAATCAAGTATGAAATCTGGATCCCATCTCACTAAAAGAGTTTCACTCTTTCGGGCTGTTTTATTGGATTTTTCAGTCTGATAAAATAGTGAGAAAAGAATCATTCTTAAGTCCTGGATTGATTCTAACATGCATACTGACCTTGTTGTTCTTGCTATGTTGTAGATTCCTGCAGCAACGAACACCACAGGGCTCAGACTAGTACAGACAGCTTAAGATTGTGCTTAAAGCTGAGAGGAAGCTGTATGTCCTTGAGTCGGCAATACCGGCTCAACCCGCTGCGAACGCCGCAAGGGCGGTTCGGGATGCTTATGAGAAGCACGTCAGTGATAGTACTAATGTCGCTTGCCTTATGCTTGCATCAATGACGCCCGAGCTTCAGCGTCAACATGAGGATTTGTCTGCTATTGATATTATAGCAAATCTCAAAATGCTGTATGCTGCACAGGCAAGGACTGAACGCTATAACTTGACAAAACTTTTCTTTCATAGCAAACTGACTGAAGGGAGTCCAGTGGGAGCTCACGTACTCAAGATGATTGGGTACAAAGAAGCTCTAGAGAAACTGGGACATACCATCAATCAAGAACTTGTTGTAGATATTATTTTGCAGTCTCTCCCGGCTTCTTTCGATCCGTTCATCATTAATTTTAATATGAACAAAATCGACTGCACTCCGGCAGAGTTACTGAACATGCTCTGTACTACAGAGCAGACACTTGAGAAGGGAAAGCCTTCATCCTCTGTCTTAATGATTCCTTCAAGGAATAAGAAGAAGGGGAAGAAGGGCAAAACCCCTATCAAGAGCTACAACAAGGCTTTGAAACAAAAGGTGAAGCGGTCAAAGGACAACAGATGTTTCCATTGTGGCCAGCTGGGTCACTGGAAGAAGGACTGTAGAGCGCTCCAAGGAGAGAAGAAGGGAAGCAAGCCTTTCACTTCTGGCTCAGGTATTTACGTGACTGAAGTCATGGTAGCTTCTTCTATTTCATGGGTGTTGGACACTGCATGTGGAGTTCACATTTGTTCAAATGTGCAGGAACTCAAGAGAAGAAGACAGGTGGGACAGCATGAGGTGGACCTACGAGTTGGAAACGGGGCACGGGTTGCTGCTGTTGCTGTAGGGGAATATAACATCTCTTTACCATCTGGTTTTGTATTAGAACTTGACAATTGTTATTTTGTACCAAGCATAACTAAGAATATTATCTCTATTCCTGCTCTTGTCAGGAAAGGTTTTTCTTTTGAATGCAAAACTTCACAGTGTTGTATTTCATATGATAATATTGTTTATGCAACTGGGTCGATTAACAATGGGTTATACATGTTGGACATGGAATGTTCTGTACAACAAATTGATAACAAGAAAGCCAAGTATGCTGATGATAGCACCTTATTATGGCATAGTCGTTTAGGCCACATTAACAAGAAGCGCATTAAGCGGTTGCATGATCATGGACTGCTGGGATCATTCTCCTATGAGGAGTTTGATACATGCAAAGCTTGTTTAATGGGTAAAATGACGAAGACTCCTTTTACTAATAAAGGTGAAAGGGCTTCAGGTTTACTTGACCTTATTCACAGTGATGTGTGTGGGCCGTTTAGTAAACATGCCAGAGGTGGCTATTCATACTTCATTACTTTTACTGATGATTTCAGTAGGTATGGTTATGTCTATCTAATGAGACATAAGAGTGAATCTTTTGACAAGTTCAAAGAATTCAAAAATGAAGTATAGAATCAGTTAGGCCGAAATATCAAGGCACTTCGTTCAGATCGAGGTGGAGAATACTTGAGTCGTGAGTTTACTGACTATCTGAAGGAGTGTGGGATTATCTCACAGCTCACTCCACCAGGAACACCACAATGGAATGGTGTGTCCGAGAGGAGAAATAGAACCTTATTGGATATGGTTCGTTCAATGATGAGTCAGGCTACTCTACCTTACTCCTTTTGGGGATTTGCACTGGAAACAGCTGCAAAAGTGCTAAACCGAGTGCCATCCAAGGCCGTTTCAAAGACAACATATGAATTGTGGTATGGGAAACAGCCGAGCTTGACATTTATTAAAATCTGGGGTTGCGAGGCTTATGTCAAAAAGCTCGCCTCTGGGAAACTGGAGAGCAGATCAAATAAATGTATATTTGTCGGTTACCCTAAAGAAACTAAGGGTTATTATTTCTATGATCCCAAGGAGAACAAAGTATTTATTGCTCGAACGGCAATTTTTCTTGAGAAGGAATTTCTTCTGCAAGAGGCAAGTGGGAGAGAAATAAAGCTGGATGAAATTCCAGAAGTGGGACAAAGTAGTCAAGCTCAGTTGGATGAGCCTGAGCAAATAGATCAGGTTGATCTTCAACCTGAGGCTCAGATGTCACGGGAACCGCGTAGATCGGGAAGGATCCGTCGTCAGCCTGAGCGCTATGACGGAGTATACATCATTAATGATGAACCCCTCACTTATGCGGATGCGGTCAGTGGACCGGAATCAGCAAGATGGCTTGAAGCTATGCGAGCCGAGATGGACTCCATGTCAGACAACCAAGTCTGGGATTTGGTTGATCCGCCTCCGGGAGTAATCCCTATAGGCTGTAAGTGGATCTTCAAGAAGAAGAAAGACATGGATGGTAACGTGGTTACCTATAAGGGCAGGCTAGTTGCGAAAGGTTTCAAACAAATCTACGGGATAGATTATGATGAAACTTTCTCTCCTGTAGCCATGTTCAAGTCCATTCGAATTATTCTCGCGATAGCAGCATATTATGATTATGAGATCTGGCAAATGGATGTGAAGACCGCTTTCCTTAATGGAAAACTGGAAGAGGATGTGTATATGACACAGCCTGAAGGTTTCATCAATCCATCAGAACGTCATAAGATATGCAAATTAAAGAAGTCCATTTATTGACTAAAACAAGCATCGAGAAGCTGGAATATTCGTTTTGATGAATCAGTTTGTGAATTTGGTTTCATCAAAAATGAAGATGACCCGTGTGTATATAAAAGGTTTAGTGGGAGCGTGATTACTTTCCTAGTCCTCTACGTCGATGATATTTTAATCATTGGAAACGATATTCCTAAACTACATGCAGTTAAGGCATGGTTAAGAAAATGTTTTCAGATAAAAGATTTAGGAGAAGCAGCCTATGTATTAGGTGTGGAGATCTATAGAGATAGATCTAATAGGCTTCTCGGGCTGTGCCAGAGTACTTACATCGATAAGGTCCTGGAGAGATTCCATTTAGAAAATTCTAAAAGAGGATATCTTCCAGTCAGACATGGTCTAAATCTTTCAAAGAGCCAGTGTCCTCAAACACAATCTGAGAAAGATGAGATGGACAATACGCCTTATGCTTCGGCTATTGGGTCCATCATGTATGCGATGTTATGTACTCACCCAGACGTCGCTTATGGGTTAAGCGTAACCAGTCGGTTCCAAAGTAATCCAGGGAAGGCACACTGGATTGCAGTCAAGAATATTTTGAAATATCTTCGGAGAACCAAAGATATGTTCTTGATTTATGGAGGTCAGTAAGAACTCAGTATTGAAGGATATACTGACGCTTCGTTCCAATCTGACCAAGATGATTTCCGATCGCAATCAGGCTATGTTTTTAGCTTGAATGGAGGAGCAGTGGTGTGGAAGAGTTTCAAACAATCAATTGTTGCTGATTCCACAACAGAAGCCGAGTATGTTGCAGCCTCAGAAGCATCAAAGGAGGCAGTATGGATTCGTAAGTTCATTCAAGAACTTGGTGTTGTTCCTTCAAGTGCAGATCCATTGGCTATCTTCTGTGATAACATTGGAGCGATTGCACAAGCAAAGGAACCACGGTCACACCAGAAGTCCAAGCACATACAGAGAAGGTTTCATTTGATCTGTGGGATCATAGATCGAGGAGAGATCAAGATCTGCAAGGTACATACAGATGACAATCTAGCTGACCCGCTTACAAAGCCTCTAGCGCAGCAGAAGCATGAGAAGCACTGTAATAATATGGGTTTGAGATTTCTCAACCATTAGTTTAAGTGCAAGTGGGAGATTGTTAGGGTATGCCCTTAAGGCTAATGTTTGAGGCCTTGGGTTATTATCAGTATCATGTATAAACTGAGTATATGTTTATAAAGGCAATTGTTGTTATTCAGATTGTTGCATTATCTGCTGCTATATGTATACTTCTGAGTAATGTCTCAATGATGTTCAGCTGTGCTGACATTCAGAGATGTCCTTAGTCGAGATATCTTGGTGAACACGAGACAGCCTTGATATGATGGAGACTAATATGTGTTCTAGTCTTGTAGGATGCTTCGAGCATGGAATAAGATTTAGACACATAGGTGCATTGGATGTACTGGACTGACCCTACTTAGGATATTCAATTGTTTGTCACAATGTGAATAAATCCTTATAAGCAAGCAAGTGGTATATTCCCTCTGACTTGAGATCACTTGTGTTACTAAGTGATGATTGGCATTGTCTTGAGGTACTTCAATATCATTTGAAAGATAATGGTTAAGGATTATCTTGGATAGTGGGCATGAGTCATGTTAGGACACTGGTGATAGATAAAGGATTGCCTCTCCTAGTTGGAGTGTGATGTTCTACTGGGGCCCCCTCCGGATGAGATGGTTGAGAAAGTGTATGGCCATACCCAGATGACTATGTTCATCTGATCTAACCATTCTCATCGTGTTGGAATTACAGGCTTGACAGGCTTGTCCAACGAGAACATCTAGTGGCAAAGGGAACATGTATACTGAGTGAATTGGATTCACACTTGTGCTATGGTTTGGGAGTAGTCTTGGAAGACTCTTTCCTTCATATCGGGAGACAGTGATGTGTTGCTAGATACCCCTCTCTGATCGTGATAACATATGTTATCGTTACCGACAATGAAGGAAACCCTTAGGGTCGCACAATTTGATGATATGGCTTACTTATGTCAGATCGTGTGGACTGAATTGTTCTAGTTCAGTTTAAAGCAATTTAAACTCTGATTGGAAGTGAGATCTAGTCTGATCATGTTTGATTGATTAGGGCATATGATCGGTAAGCTTCGATCGGGAGAATTGATGCTTGATCGAAGAGATCAAGAGGGTCAAGAGATGTGTGGTTAGATCTTGAACCATGAGGTTCAAAGAGATCATAACCAGAGCTGGTTCGATTTGGTCCTTGAACCAAATGGAATTGAACCGGTTCACTTAGTGAACGCATGGTTCAATTAAGAGACAAGTTTCGGTTGGTTCAATCGATGGCTTCATGGGGAGTTAAGTGCTTACTATTTTTGGAAGGCGTTTTTCTTTTGGGAAAAACCTCCCACGTTTTCGAATGTAAGAACGCCGCTCGCCCCTTGTTCTCTTGCTCTCGTCTTTGGTTTGTCTTCACGCCAAGAGAGGGAGTTCGCCCAGCAAAGAAAGAGACATCTCTTCACACGACAAAAGAAACCTTGGTGACTTGCTAGCACAAGGAGCGCAAGGAAGGAGGCCTGTCTCATCTTGTGTGTGATACCTTTGGAGAAGGGGCACTCGCCTCTTTCATCTTCTAAGCCGCCACTCAAAGCATGGCAATGGTAATGTTCTAACCTATCTTTTCAAGGTTGATCATATGTTTAAGTCAAGCGATTTTGAAACCTAGCATTTCCGCCGCTGCACACTCTAGATGCGCATGTGACCTAGGTTTACCTCCTTTCAATTGGTATCAGAGCATGGTTTTTTGACTAGATACATATGATTGCTATCTTGTGATCCATGTTTATTTTATGCTTTTGGTAGATCTACTAGATGCGCATGCTTTTGTTATCATGAGAAAATACATGCTATGTGTTCATACCAAATGTTAGATCTACATGTATTTTTCATTCAAGCTTATGCATGTGATCTTTACTTGCGCTTGTCATAGAAGTTATCAATCAAAACATCATCATGCGCGACCCTAACCTAGATCTATCTAAGCGCCTACTTCAAAGACTTAGACGGGTTAACAATGTTGAAGTCGTCAGTCAAGTCTGGACCCAATAGCCTAATTAGACCATCTGACAGCCTAGATGGGTCGGCCGGATAGCACCTGTGCGCAAGCAATACAGGTGGCTATAGGCCGACTGTAGAAGGGCGTGTAGCGATGTCTGATTGAGGCGCCTAGTGAACGATCATGATTAAGGCACGGGGTCACACCCGTTTGCCAGAAATCATGTGGGACGTTCAGCCCTTAAGGCATGCATAGTTGACCATGTGGTCAACGCAAGTCGGTCATGACTGGGTGCATGCAAGGGCAGTGGGTCTGACTTGGTCTAATGAGTGGATACCTGTTAATGGACCGTTGTAAGGTAGTAGGGTACATAAGGAAATAAAATTGATGTCAAGAGAGGGAGTTCGCCCAGCAAAGAAAGAGACATCTCTTCACACGACAAAAGAAACCTTGGTGACTTGCTAGCACAAGGAGCGCAAGGAAGGAGGCCTGTCTCATCTTGTGTGTGATACCATTGGAGAAGGGGCACTCGCCTCTTTCATCTTCTAAGCCGCCACTCAAAGCATGGCAATGGTAATGTTCTAACCTATCTTTTCAAGGTTGATCATATGTTTAAGTCAAGCGATTTTGAAACCTAGCATTTCCGCCGCTGCACACTCTAGATGCGCATGTGACCTAGGTTTACCTCCTTTCACTACTCACATGTCCCATTTGCATCACGAAATATATTGCCAAATGCTTGATGCTGTTAATTCCTATCGCAAGGGTGCTAACAAGAAACGCCGAGAAAGGAAATTTTCTGTAGGTGAATAGGTTATACTGCGGTCAGGGAGGAGCGCATCCATGGATCTGGCCGCAAGTTGGACGCAAAGGGACTCGGACCCTTTACCATTGTGGAAAAGATCAATGATAACGCCTACGTCTTGGATCTGCCACCAGACTTATGGATCCCCACCACTGTCAACGTAGAGGATCTCACACACTATGAGGAGCCAGTACTCATCGAGGAGTTGACTGACAGGCTCGAGCCACAGAGCATACTTGAGGATCAGACCCGACTCACCCCGGACGAGGTACAAGTATTTTATCGTGTTAAGTTTACATCGGGTGAGGAGGCTTGGCTTCCCGAAAGTGAATTGGCACAGGCCGCTCCAGAATTACTCCAAGGGTACAAGGATAATTCTCCGGAGGAGAATTCTTCCCACCCGGGGAGAAATGATGGAGGGACCAACCCTGCCCCGAGAAGGTCTGGAAGGGTTAGGAGGAAGCCCATCAGATATGGACTTCCCTCCTAGGCCACCCTCTTTCCTTATTTGCACTATGCTTTGAATAAGCCTTAGGGCACCCTATAGTTTCCTTATTTGGTCATGCATTATCTCCTAGAATAGTCTACTGGTTTTTGTGTCAATAATTGGGCAGGTTAAAGCCCAGCTCAAGGGAAGCTAGGAAGCTCAAGCTAAGCCACTCAAAGTGAAGCTACAAAAATGGAAAGAAGTACTTCAACACTTGACTAAAGACTTCAAGTTGAAGGAGCTTGAATTGAATACAACTTCACCTTCCAAATCAACCCAAGGCACCACCTAATAAGAGGGAGAATTCGAAATTGAAGGATCAGCCACAAACTTACCAAAGGAGGAGCCTTCAATGCGCCTAGCCATCAAGGATCAATCAAGATCCACAAATCAAGGGATCACCATCTAGATCCCCAATTTGTGGAATCAACTTTGGAAAACTCTAGCCGCCCAAGCTCTTGAAGGAAGGCTTTCGAAATTCAAAATATGGGCGCCCCTTTCATCCAAGCAAACAAGGAAGGAGCTTGAGAGAATTCGGCCACAAGGAAGCTCCATCAAGAAAGAATTCAAATTTCAAAATTGACAAAGGAAATGTTTTAATTGAACATTAATCTCTTCCATAAATTTATGATTTGCGCCTAGGGTGAATTGTCACCCTTGCCCATGGCTTGTTGAGCCTATAAATTGTAATCCTCTCTTCATTGTCGAGTAGTTGCCTAGAAGAAAAAGAACTTGTGTTAGCATTGGTGCTTGTGTCGCCTAGTTATTCTATCTCCCCCTCTCCTCCAAAGGGCCGAGCCCTTTCCCTTCTCCCCCTTCTTCTCAAGCCCTCAACGCATTCACCCTTGGAGGATTTGCACACCTTGGCGAGACTCTAAGGAGGTTCCCTCATCCTTTGATCTCGGCAACAACAAAGGCCTCCAATGGATCCTTCACTTTCGGCTAGCATGAAGAGCAACATCATCAAAACCCTAATCGGCTAAGTTCTTTCCCCCTTTCTCCCCTCTTTGTTTCTAGAACTTGTTTCTACACTAATCAAAGATCTTGTTGTAGGAAACAAGGATTGGAAGATCTTCTTGGCGCCATCTCTTCTTCCCTCTTTTCCCCATTCTCTTTAGTTAAAGTGTTAAGGGAACTTGTGAGGCTTAACCTCCCCCTTAGTTCTTGTTTTGTAATATGAATCCGTGGTATGTGCGGATCTCGTTTGTCTGTGTTTGCTTGTAATGATGCAACTCCTTCCATAAGAGTAGGACCGTTGAAGACCGGGACGTCACGATCCTTCTATTCTCAAGGATCGCACTGTGAGTATTTCTTCTAGTAATTTCGTTTGATAGTTTAAGTGTCTTTCAAGTTTGTAGTTTAAAATAACTTAGTTTCGATTCTCTATTTATCAAATACCAAAAAAATATTTTCCAACTCCATTAGCAGTAATTTCGGGTTTTTATTACAAAATACAAAAAAACTATTTTTACAAAGCGTTGTTTGCATGCACCTTGGTTTTGTGTTTATCCCCCCTACATCACGAGTTGAGATAGTTTGTCTTTTAGTTGTTATTTCAGTTGATAGTATGTTTTAGAGCTTGTATTTAGAAATTGTATTATAAAACCGTTGATGTAAAATTTGGATTGATTATTTAGTAAATGATATTGGATTGTTATAATTCTCTGGTTCTATCAATATTGTTACTCCCTGGGGAACCCTGAGCTAGGAATAGCTGGCTTCCCGCCGGGGCGTGACAAATTTAATGGTATCAGAGCTATAGATTCACAAGTATATGATTCTGTGGGCCCATAACCCACAGGTCAGAGCTACAGGTTTAGTAAGAAAACCTAAGGATATAGGAACCTCAGGATTGGGTTTGGGTTAAGGTTAAAATAAATGAATAAGTAAACATTTATTAAATAACATGTTATTTTGTTTGCAGGATGGCACCAAGAACTATAACCAGAGCAATCCCAAGTCAAGGAAGTAGAGGACGTGGAGGTGGAAGTCAGAGGGTGAGTGCCCACAGCATTGGAGAAGCTAGAAATTCTCTTGAAGCTGAGGTACAGTTACCTCAAAACTTACCTAGAGCCCCTACAAGAAGAAGAAGTGGGCATGAAGCTTCAGCACCCTTAGAAGCAGTACCACATGCTTCCCCTGTAGTACAAGTAGCAATAAGGGAGGAGGGTGAATCTTCCTCTCCATCGTTGGTACCACAACCAGTAGTAAACCAGCCAATTAGGTCAGCTGTTGTGATCCGCAAGTGTACGGATACTCGAAGTAATAATAGATATCGAACCCACAGAGACCTATGTTGCCAAATACTGATCAATTGATTTTCCACTATCTAGGTAATCGAATGAAAGTCAGGTAAATATCTCAAACACACGGAAAGATACTATCAGAGAGAGAAAACTGGGACTAGGGTTTCATTCACTTAGATTTTCATGACTAGATGTACAAAGATGTTCATTAATTAAATTCTATTTTGATAAAGACAAAATTTACCTAAAAAGGGATTTTCTCACTCTCGTGCAGATAACCATGCAAGAATAAATCCTCACTTTCGCGCAAGATTCATCCCAAGCTAATGATAGGTAAATCATCAATTGAAGAACTCGAGGATCACTTTCGTGCATCTGAATTCTAAGTTGATCGTCTCAAGTTGAAACTCAATGATCACCGTCGTGCATCCGAGTCTCAACACAAGTTTTTCCTATGGTTCTCCAACATTCCGATCCTCACTCTCGTGCAAGATCTCCACGTTTGACACAATAACTCAATCCTAAGTTTGTAATTGTTATCATGGCAATACAAATCACTAAAATTAAATAATAAAAATAATCCTAAGAAAATTCCTATCATATAGTTCTAGGGTTCCAAGTTCTCAAGGAAGTCACCTTTCGGTCCTTATTGCGAGAACTCTAAATCATGATGACAAAAATAAACTTAAGAGAATCTTAGAGCAATAATCACATAGGAAAAATTATCAAAGTAGAACAATCATGATGAAAATAAAAATAATCTAGTCATTAAGAAAATCAAAGGGAATTACTCCCCCATGTCCCAAAAGTAGTTTAAGCTAGCAACGTGAAGGAATTACAATAAGTCATGGTTTCAGAAGATCGAAAATCAAGGAAAAATAAGAGTTTAAGAAAATACAACACAGCTGTGAAATAAAACACAGCCGTAATTTGCAATTTGAGGCGATGAATAGTTCGGCACCTCTTCTTTCTTCGATTCCTCTTCCAATTGATCCCTTTCGATCTAAAACTTCTGGCGTGTCCTCTCCTCCTTCAAACGAAGCTTTAGTATGAAAATCATGGCCGGAGGTGGTCTGGATTGATCGCAGCGGCGGAACCCTAGGCGGCGGCCTGAATCCTGATTTCTCTCTTGACCATCAATGAAAATTGGGGCTTTCGGTGTGTGTGTAATCCTCCCGTCCCCCTCTCGCGAATTGCTTCTTATGGCTTTGAACATAGAGCCCAGGATCGTCCGCAATCGTCTCCGCAATAATCAGGTGTCGGGATTGACCTCGGACTCATGTTTAGAATGAGAATTATGGTAGTGTAATAGTTCACGGCAGTGCCGTAAAATCGGTCGAGTTTTCTGATCTAATGTCATCTAGGAAATACGGCACCGTAATATGGTTTACGGTACTACCGTAAAATCGTCTGAACTCTCTGTTCGGAAGTGACTAGAAAATACGGCCCGTGTAATCCTTTACGGTGGTGCGGTCAAATCAAGCAAAGTTTCTGTTCTGAAGCGCTCTACAATATGGTACCGTGTAATAGTTTACGGTCGTGCCGTAAAATCCAAAAATCCTTCTGTTCAGAAACTCATCAAAATACGGCAGTGGCTCGGATTTTACGGTAGCGTATGAAAATACGGTACCGTAAAATAGGTTACGGCACTGCCGTAATTTGCTGACTTGCTTCGTTTTGCATGAAATTTCTTGGGTGATCTCCTCTTGATGATGGTAACTTTTTTATGTGTTTAATTTTGCTTGAAAATGCTTTGAAATAGTCCCTTTTTACCTGAAAATCATGAAAAACCAAAATAGAAGTAGACTTTGCAATATTCAATGAATTTAGCATGAAGACAAGTAAAAGATCCTCAATTTAGCATGAAAAGATATCCGGAATGATACAAAATATACTATATATTTTGGTGTCATCAAAATACATAAGGCTCAAACTTTGCTTGTTCTCAAGCAAAAAATCAAAATTTGAAATCAAAGATTGATTAAAAGAATAACCTTTTCATGTTCAATAAATTTCTAAAATACAACTCATCAATGAAAAACTCTATCAATGGATTTATAAAACTTTAAATAAACATATCATCCTTAGAACTCAATCCTCTAGATCTACAATTCAATCAAATAAAACTTCACAACATGTACAATAAATAGAATTTTCAATCTCATGATTTCACCCAATTTTCAGTTCAAATCTATCATGCTTTTGTTTACAGGAATTAGGTTTCCAAGATCTTTTTCAACTCATCATTTTTTTTTCATCATTCACATTCTCCAATTCGATTACCACCTTTTTTTTCTGGTGATGATATTAGAGTGCACGGATCACATAATCAATGCAATATAACTCATATCCTCTAATTTGGAAATAATTTACCAAGGATAGCGGAGTTTGTGTGAAATGATCTCTCTCATGGCATGTACCCACATAGATAGATACTTTTTTCTATTTATTACATCAACCCATGACCTTCGGTACCACTGCACTTTCCCATAGTGCCAAGTAGGGGAGTCTTTCACTGTTTTTGTGGATCTTGGATTCTTCCTTCCCAACAAACAGCAAAATAGACTAAACATCTACTAGGTTGATCAATTGATCTCAATTCTCAAATCATACTCATATGCTCATTTTATTCAAAAGAATAGGTTCACATTTAGAATTTATCCCTCAAATAATACATCTATCCAAAATTTCATGCATCAATTAATGTCATATTTCAATAGACAAATATGTATTAAAGAAATAAATTTAACATGATGAGGCTATATCTCTAATCAAGAATTTGAGTTCATTCATCATCAAAAATCATCAACACACCTCAAAACATGACCATATATCACATTAATCAAAATATATTCAACATCACATCATGTCTAAAAGAAATAATATCATAATCATGTAGTACAACCATATCAAAAAATCAGTGTAATTATCATCAAAGTACAACCACATCGAAAAATAAAAATAGGCGTGTCAAGTAGAACAGCAGTAGTGGTAGTCGTGAAGCATTATCCTTCCCTTTAAATCATATGTAATGTCAAAGAAGTAAGGGAAAATAATACTCACAAAATTTTCTTCGTCATTGTCTGGTCTGATTTCTTTCTGTATCCCCAGGTGAGTAGTGAGCATTGATGCTCCTCCCTTTTCTAATCTTTCTCTAATATATACCTTTTTTTTGAAACAAAATATGGTACCGTAAAAGATATTACAGCACTACCGTATTTTCAAAAGAACTCTCGGGATGATTTTGGCCACAAGATACGGTACCGTAGAACACATTACGGCCGTACCGTAATTTTGAGGTAACTTTCTGATCGAAAGTGGACTAGAAATACGGTACCGTAAAATACTTTACGGTAGTGTCGTAATTTGCACCAAATCACTCTTTTCCTACAAAAATAAAGGAAAAATTAGTATTAAGTTAAAGAAAACAAAATAGAGGTTAGAAAGCTTGGGTTGCCTCCCAAGAAGCGCTAATTTAAAGGTCATTAGCTTGATCGTTCTGCACTCAGATTTGATCTTGGTTCGTCAAGGTAAAAGCTCTCATTTTCTTCAATCAGTTCTTCTTGATAATAGTGTTTCAATCTTTGTCCATTAACTTTAAATTCTCCTGTATCTTTACTCCATGTCCACAGCTCCATAGGGATAAATTTTCTTCACCTGAAAAGGTCCAGACCATCGAGATTTAAGTTTTCCAGGAAAAAGTCTCAATCTAGAAATGAATAAAAGAACAAAGTCACTTGGTTGGAAATCTCTCCTGAAAATATGTCGATCGTGCCATCTTTTTGTCCTCTCCTTATAAATTTTTGCATTCTCATACGTAGAGAGTCTAATTTCATCTAGCCAATATAATTGTAATCTCCGTTTTTCTCCCACACTCTTCAGGTAAAAATTCAGCATCTTGATTGCCCAGTATGCTTTATGCTCAAGTTCTACAGGCAAATGACATGAATTTTCATAAATCAATTGAAATGGAGACATTCTTATTGGTGTTTTGAAAGCAGTCCAGTATGCCCAAGGCATCATCAAGTTTGAATGCCCAATCTTTCCTAGTGCGTGACACTATCTTCTCTAAAATTCCCTTGATTTCTCTATTTGATATCTCCACTTGTCCACTTGTTTGAGTATGATAAGGCGTTGCCACTCTATGATTCACCCCATATTTTCTAAGTAAGGCTGAAAATTTGTGTTCTATGAAATGCAAGCCCCCATCACTTATTACTACCCGCGGGGTCCCATACCATGGAAATATGATCTTTTTGAAAAATTTAGCAACAACTCTTGAATCATTAGTAGGTGAAGTAAGAGCTTTAACCCATTTTGAAACATAGTCAACTGCTACCAGAATGTACTTGTTACCTCCTGAAGATGGGAAAGGTCCCATAAAGTCTATCCCCCAAACATCAAATATTTCAACTCCAAGAATGTTGGACAGTGGCATCTCGTGTCTTCTGCTGATGTTCCCCGTTCTTTGACATCTATCACAAGATAACACAAAGTTTCTTGCATCCTTGAAAATGGTGGGCCAATAAAATCCTGATTGTAACACTTTATAAACAGTCTTTTCAGTACTAGCATGACCGCCATAAGAGGATCCATGACATTGGCATAATATATCTGTGATCTCTTCTTCAGGCACACAACATCTATAAATACCATCTGTACATCTTCTAAACACATAAGGCTCATCCCAAAAATAGTGTTTTGCCTCAGCCAAGAATTTCTTCCTTTTTTGGTAGTTCAAATTAGGAGGAAAAACATTAGGAACAAGGTAATTCACTATGTCAGCATACCAGGGGGCACTGATCTATTCAATGGTTAAGAGTTGTTCTTCGGGGGAAGGAATCATTCATTTCATCGTGCTTTTCAATATCCACCATTATCCTTGAAAGATGATCTGCAACAAAGTTCTCTGATCCCTTTTTATCTTTAATTTCCAAATCAAATTCTTGTAAAAGTAATATCCATCTGAGCAATCTTGGTTTGCTATCTTTTTTCTGCATTAAGTATTTCACAGCTGCATGGTCTGTGTATACTACCACTTTGGAGTTAATCAAGTATGATATAAATTTGTCAAAAGCAAATACAATAGCCAAAAGTTCATTTTCAGTGGTAGTGTAATTCCTTTGTGTTTCATCCAAGGTCCTGCTAGCATAATGGATAACATATGACTTTTTATCCTTCCTTTGCCCTAAAACTGCTCCAATTGCATAATCACTAGCATCGCACATGAGTTCAAAAGGTAAATCCTAATTTGGCGGCTGAATGATAGGTGCTGAGACTAAAGCCTTCTTCAATTCTTGAAAAGCAGATAAACAACTTTCATCGAAAGAAAATTTTACATCTTTACAACGTAAATTTGTAAGAGGTCTAGCAAGTTTAGAGAAATCCTTGATGAATCGTCGGTAGAATCCTGCAGATCCTAGGAAACTTCGGATCTCCTTCACAGTTGTGGGTGGTTCCAATTTCTCTATCACCTCAATTTTTGCCTTGTCAACTTCAATTCCTCTCTCCGAGATTAAGTGTCCCAAAACTATACCTTGCTTAACCATGAAATGACATTTTTCCCAATTAAGCACAAGGTTAGTTTCCTCGCATCTCTACAATACCCGAGATAAATTAGCTAAACACACATCAAAAGAAGAGCCATATAGAGAAAAATCATCCATAAAGACATCCATAAAATCTTCAATAAAATCAGAAAAAATAGCCATCATGCATCTTTGAAATGTAGTAGGAGCATTACATAAACCAAAGGGCATTCTCCTGTATCCAAAAGTTCCATATGGGCATGTGAAAGTGGTTTTATCTTGATCATCAGGATGTATAGGAATTTGAGAAAAACCAGAATATCCATCTAAAAAACAAAATTGAGAGTGGTTTGCTAATCTTTCAACCATCTGATCAATAAAGGGTAAAGGGAAGTGGTCTTTTCTAGTGGTAGCATTCAGTTTTCTCTAATCTATGCACATTCGCCAACTAGTAACAGTTCTAATAGGAATTAGTTCATTATCTTTGTTTTTCATTATAGTTACCCCTCCTTTCTTAGGAACACAATGTACAGGACTTACCCATTTGCTATTAGAGATAGGATAGATAATACCTGCATCAAGTAATTTTAGAACTTCCTTTTTTACAACTTCTTTCATGGAGGGGTTCAACCTTCTTTGGAAATCTGCATGTGGCTTGTGCTCTTCTTCCATTAAGATCCTGTGCATACAAAAGGAAGGATTAATTCCTTTCAGGTCATCAATAGAATACCCAATTACCTTTCTATGAATCCTTAATTCCTTGAGAAGCAACTCCATTTCCCTTTTTCCAAGCTGTGCATCAACTATAACAGGATAAGTAGAATTAGGACCAAGAAACTCATAACAAAGGTTATCAGGTAAAGCATTATGCTCTATTTTTGGAGTTTGTTCCTTTTCATCACAAGTATTGCAATCTAAAAATTCATTACTTTCAGAATTGGTTCCTTCCTTAAGAACAAAATCAGAATTGTATTCAGGGGTTTCAGCAAATAAATCATTAAGATCATAAATAATGTCATCCCTATCATGTACACTACAACAATATTCAGAATTTGAAGGATTTTTCATGGCTTCATGCAAATCATACTCGATCTTTTCACCCCCAATGTTAAGTGAAAGCTTACCATTTTTTACATCAATGAGTGCACCTGCTGTGGCTAAAAATAGTCTACCAAGTATTATGGGGATTTTTGCATGTTCCTCCATCTCAAGAACTACAAAATCTGCTGGGATGAAATATTTGCCTATTTGAACAGGCACATCTTCAAGAATCCCCACAGGATATTTAACTGAACGATCAACGAGCTACAAAGATATTGAAGTTGGTTCAACCTCTCCCATGTCCAGCCTCCTGCAAATAGATAATGGTATTAGACTCACACTAGCTCCCAAATCACATAAGGCTCGGTCAAAAGCCATACTACCAATAAAACAAGGGATAGAGAAACTACCTGGATCCTTCAACTTAGGTGGCAACTTGTTTTGAATAATAGCACTACATTCCTCAGTTAAAGCCACAGTACCAAAGTCTTTTATTTTCCTCTTATTAGATAGAATTTATTTTAAAAATTTAGCATATGTAGGCATTTGCAATAAAGGTTCAGTAAATGGAATGTTAATGTAAAGCTTTTTCAAAATATCTAAAAATTTTCCAAATTGTTTGTCTAGTTTTTCCTATACTAACCTTTGAAGAAAAGGTATTGGTGGTCTATAGGGTGGAGGTAAATTAGATTTAGAATTATCTTCTTTACATGGCACATCCCCTTTTGGTTCATCACCCTTTTGAGGTGTTAAACTAGGTAGGGTTTGTTCATGTTGAGAGGATTTTTCTAATTCTAATTCTTCATCATGATCACAATAAGACTCTTTTTCTTTAAGTTCAACCTTCCTGTTAAGTTCTCCTAGTTTCTTTCCACTTCTAGTGACAACAACATTGCAATGTTCATTAGGCATCTGATTTTCTATGAAGTTCTCGTGAGCAGTTAAAGATTCTACTTAAGAAGCAATTTGGTTAACCTGTCCCTTAAGATTTTCAATTGCTTCGTTTTGATTTTGCATAAATTGAGTTTGATGAGTCATAAACTTGTCAAGCGAGGATTCTATACTAAAAGAATTTACCTCTTCAGTTGGAGTTTGCAATTCCTCATTCTTATTCTTACCATGTAACATTCTTTCCGCAGGATTCCATTTGTTATGGTTCAGGGATATTTCTTCAAACAGTGCAAAAGCATCTTCCACGGTCTTACTCATAACGGCTCCTCCTGCAGAAGTATCAACAATTAGACGGGTATCATCAAGTAAGCCATAATAAAATGTATGAAGTAAAGTCCAATTTTCAAGGCTATGGTGCGGTCACTTCCGTTGCAATTCATTAAATCTCTCCCATGCCTCACTGAATGACTCCCCATCTTTTTGTTGAAAGCATGTAATTTGATTTCTTAGTTGAATTGTCTTGCTTGGAGGGAAGTACTTTGTCAAGAAGGAATTTGAAAGTTGATTTCAAGTTGTGAAGGTTCCAGTAGGTTGTGATTGTAGCCATGATTTCGCCCGGTCCCTAAGAGAAAAAGGAAATAATCTAAGTTTTAATGCATCATTAGAAACTCCACTAATCTTAATGGTATCACAATATTCAAGAAAAAGATGTAAGTGTTGATAGGGATCTTCAATTGGATCTCCTCCAAATTGATTCTGCTGGATCATGGTCAAGAAGGCAGGATTAATCTCGAAATTATCGGCTTCAATGCTGGGTTTGATAATGCTAGAGTGTATTTCTCGTGGCCTAGGAACAGCATAGTCCCTAAATAATCTCTGTCCTGCCATTGGATTTAAATTTCCTGTATAGTCTAAAGTAGACAGATTAAGTAATTCAAGTAAACAGAGAAGAACAGATATATAAAACATGAATTAATCCTAGTCTAGCAATAATCTCAATATTTTCAATATTGACAAAACTAAGGTCCCCGGTAACGGTGCCAAAAACTTGTTGTGATCCGCAAGTGTACGGATAATCGAAGTAATAAAAGATATAGAACCCACAGAGACCTATGTTGCCAAATACTGATCAATTGATTTTTCACTATCTAGGTAATCGTATGAAAGTCAGGTAAATATCGCAAACACACAGAAAGATACTATCAGAGAGAGAAAACTGGGACTAGGGTTTCATTTACTTAGATTTTCATGACTAGATGTACAAAGATGTTCATCAATTAAAGTCTATTTTCATAAAGACATAATTTACCTAAAAAGGGATTATCTCACTGTCGTCTAGATAACCATCCATGAATAAATCCTCACTTTCGCGCAAGATTCATCCTAAGCTAATGATAGGTAAATCATCAATCGAATAACTCGAGGATCACTTTCGTGCATCCGAATTCTAAGTTGATCGTCTCAAGCGGAAACTCAATGATCACCGTCATGCATCTGAGTCTCAACACAAGTTTTGCCTATGGTTCTCCAACGTTCCGATCCTCACTCTCGTGCAAGATCTCCAAGTTTGACACAATAACTCAATCCTAAGTTTGTAATTGTTATCATGGCAATACAAATCACTAAAATTAAAGAATAAGAACATTCCTAAGAAAATTCCTATCATACAGTTATAGGGTTCCAAGTTCTCAAGCAAGTCACCTTTCGGTCCTTATTGCGAGAACTCTAAATCATGATGAAAGTAGAACAATCATGATGAAAATAAAAATAATCTAGTCTTTAAGAAAATCAAAGGGAATTACTCCCCCACGTCCCAAAAGTAGTTTAAGCTAGCATCATGAAGGAATTACAATAAGTCATGGTTTCAGAAGATCAAAAATCAAGGAAAAAGAAGAGTTTAAGAAAATACAGCACGGCTGTGAAATAAAACACAGCCGTAATTTGCAATTTGAGGCGATGAACAGTTCGGCGCCTCTTCTTTCTTCGATTCCTCTTCCAATTGATCTCCTTTCGATCTGAAACTTTTGGCGTGTCCTCTCCTCCTTTAGACGAAGCTTCAGTATGAAAATCACGGCCGGAGGTGGTTTGGATTGATCGCAGCGGCGAAACCCTAGGCGGCGGCCTGAATCCTGATTTCTCTCTTGATCGTCAATGAAAATTGGGGCTTTCGGTGTGTGTGTAATCCTCCCGTCCCCCTCTCGCCGATTGCTTTTTACGGCTTTGAACATAGAGCCTTGGATCGTCCGCAATCATCTCCGCAAGAATCGGGTGTCGGGATTGACATCGGAGTCGCATTCATAATGAGAATTACGGTAGTGTAATAGTTCACGGCAGTGCCGTAAAATCGGTCGAGTTTTCTGATCTGATGTCGTCTAGGAAATACGGCACCGTAATATGGTTTACGGTACTGCCATAAAATCATCTAAACTCTCTGTTCGGAAGTGACTGGAAAATACGGCCCGTGTAATCCTTTACAGTGGTCCCGTAAAATCAAGCAAAGTTTTTGTTCTGAAGAGCTCTGTAATACGGTACCGTGTAATAGTTTACGGCCGTGCTGTAAAATCAAAAAATCCTTCTATTTGGAAACTCGTCAAAATACGGCAGTGGCTCAGATTTTACGGTAGCGTATGAAAATACGGTACCGTAAAATAAGTTACGGCATTGTCGTAATTTGCTGACTTGCTCCGTTTTGCGTGAAATTTCTTGGGTGATCTCCTCTTGATGATGGTAACTCTTCTATGTGTTTAATTTTGTTTGAAAACTCTTTGAAATAGTGCCTTTTTGCCTGAAAATCATGAAAAACCAAAATAGAAGTAGACTTTGCAATATTCAATGAATTAGCAAGAAAACAAGTAAAAGATCCTCAATTTAGCATGAAAAGATACCTGGAATGATACAAAATATACTATATATTTTCGTGTCATCATTAGCCAATATGTTGATGCAGTTCTCACAGTTAGGAAGAGATCGATTTCGTGATTTTGGAGGAACAACTGACCCCTGGGCTACTAGAGATTGGTTGTTAAAGGTAGAGCAGACCTTTAGGGCATTAGGATGTCCAGATGAGAAAAAAGTGAAATTCGCCACATATTTCTTATCTGATAGAGCTGGGACATAGTGGTCTGGAATGAGAGTTACTTTTAGAAATGATCCTATCTCTTGGACCGATTTTAGAGGAGCATTCTTTGATAAATATTTTCTAGAATCTTTTTAGGATAGCCAAATGCAAGAGTTCCTATATTTAAAAAAAGGGAAAAGGACAGTAAATATTTATGTAACTGATTTTGAGAGATTATCAGATTTATTTCCAGAATTAGTGACCACTGAAAGGTGGAAATGTCAACTCTTTATTAAGGGATTACACCATACAATAAAGGAACAGATGAATACTATTCCCTTAGATAGTTTTCAAGCAGTGGTAAATACAACATTCAGGATAGAGGCTTCTTTGATATATGTGCCTAAAGAAAAAAAAATGGAGGAAGTCCAAGAATTAGCAGAAAAGAGAAAAGTCAGTCAGTCAGCTAGAACAGTAGAGACAAAAACCTATGATAACAGAGGGAAAAGATCAAGAGCAGTATTCAATAGCCATCAGAGACTTGTACATTCTGCCTATGCACCAAGCTTTAATTCAGCAGGGTCTGTAAGAAAATGCTTTAAGTGTAATCAAGAAGGACACATGGCTAATGTATGCCCTTCCGATGAGATTCAACACAACTATTGCAAAGGTTGGGGTCATTATAAGGTAGATTGCCCACGAAGAGGATTTCAACCCCCACAGCAAAGTTATCAGCAGAGCCAACAGCAAAGCTATCAGCAGAGCTCTAGACCTATGACTTATCACGAGAGAGGTCGTAAGATTAATCAGATGCCACGGAGAGGATTTTAGCAGCAATCTACAGCTCCAGCAAGAGTCTATGCGGTGACTCAGTAGACTCAACAGGAAACTCAGCAGGAGACTCAGCAAACTCCAGATTTGGTGTAATTTTTATTTTACTTAGTCTTTCGTAGTTATTTAGTTAAGATAATATTTTCGTATAATTAGAATTTGGAGGACCATATTCTTTTTAACGGGTGAATAATGTTATAACCTTGATTTTATAAAAAAAATTTTCTTAATTTTTAAAAGGATTTAAAAAGTGATTTTAATAAAAACTTGATTTTTGGCATTCGCGGGGCTCGAACCCGCAACGCAAGCCTCTTTGTGGATCAGCCCAATCGTTGGGCTGAGTTTCGGTTATCATTATTAAACCGCGCTACTATTTCTTATTTCAAGTTTAAGTTAAAGTTATTTTAAAATGAAACGCGCCCGCGGAGATTCGAGCCCCGGTCGCGCGATGGCTTTTGACTCCGTCTAACCACTAAGCCAAGTTGCCATTTTATTATAATATCATATTTGATTTACTTGATTTAAATTTAAATTTTGAATTTGGAACCGAGTCAACACGTCATCTTCTCTGAATTCTGCAGCGATCGAGTCGCCGCCACGTTTTCACTAATTTCGGACGCATTTTACCTCTATATTAGAGGGCTTCCGCTCGGCAAGATCAGAATCAAAACCTAGAGCATCTTCAAGCCTCGAAGCGCCTCTAGAGGGGAGAAATCGAGCTCGAACCCATCGCCGGAGTCCTAGTGGCGCCGCCTCGTGTTCCAGCCATCCAGCGCCTTCATTAACGATGATCTCTCTTTTCTGGGCTACGATACAGCATCGTAGCAAGGTATCCTACCTTTCTTGAAGTTTTGGTGAAGTTCGGTTTCGGTATAGATGAGTTTGGTTAAGTTTTGTGTATCGACGGCGGCGGCGCCACCGTCGATACCTTCTGTCGCTTCAGATGCTTCGACCATGGGTCGAAACCTCGCCGAAGCTAGTCGTGGAGCCTCGCCTCATCGTCTGGAGACTTCTGGCAATGTTTGGCGGCGATCCGAGCTTCGACGCGCCCTCGGGAGCACGCCAGCGCAAGTAGCGGACGCAACTCCGGCAGCCTTGCGCAGCGGTGTTTGGGCGGCGCGGGCGAACGACGGTTCGGTCCAAAATTAGGGTTTGGGCAGCGGTTTATTTATAAATAAACCGGTCACTGAGTTTTGAAATCGAATTGAACCGGACCGAGCGGTTCAATTCCAGTTTGGGTCAGTAATTGAATTTCGACCGGTTCGACCCTGATTCGGTCAAATCTAGGCCGGTTCAAGTAGCCGTTGGAAAGCTTGTGAAATTTCCTATCTAATGGTAATCTGTGTGTCTTTAGAAGAGTTGTATATTTTGTGAAATATAAGTTCTAGGTCTCGGTCTAACTTGATTCATGGTAAATTTGACCAGTTCAGTGCAATTCTGTTTGGTTCAGTGAGTTTTAGGTCCGGTTCATATGATCTAAGATTGCTTCTCTAGGTTTAGGAATATGTTCTACGTGTTGGTAGTCTTGGTTTTCAAGTTAGAATGATTATTAATAGAGTTCATGTACAAATTCATGTTACAGAGTAGTTGATCCAATAATCGGCTTTCATCGTTTGATAAAACAAATTGTTGACTTTTCAAAAGGATTCAAAATAACAGCGATTGAGGAAGGAATATGTCCCTACTCCTTTCCTACAGTGTCAAATAATTTGCTGCTTAATCCTTTGGTTTGATATATGATGCATATGATAGAATTGATTGACACTGATATTTGATTGCTTCATCTGCTTGATTTGTTTCTGAATTATTGTTGACCTCAATTATCTTGTTTATTCAGTCATATTCTACTTCTGTATGAATGATTAACAAACCTGTTTGGAGATATCTGATATATTGGCTTATGAACATTGCTGAACAATTGTTATCTGTGATATTGACACATGAGTATGTGAAACCGTTGTAAATATGTGATGATAAAGTCGTGATATATATTGGCCTCTGACTTGGATGATTTATTCTCCAGTGGCCTGTTTATCTGAGTTATAGTTCTGATTATATCAGACTATCTGAGATGCCGGTACGACACCGCTAGTTGTCTTGAGGACAATACTACGGATGTCAGTGTTGGACGCAACACTCCGGGCTATTTATGACAGTCGTTCCATTGCATGAGCAACAGTGGAAACACTCTGAAAATGAGTGCAGCTCTTAAGTGAGATTTGTTGGCCAGCTTAATGATTTACACGACATTCTTATATTATTTGTATATCATTGTTTCTGTCATTGGATATCTTGTTAGTTGATTCCCTCACCATGTTTGCTGATTCCTACTTAGCATTTCTGCTAACTCCCTTTGTTTCTCTTCCAGGTACAGAGTTAGCTTCCGGGAGGGCTAGAGTAGATAGCAGATACTAGCCCGAGTTGAGATAGTTTGTATTTAGAGATTGTATTATAAAACCGTTGATGTAAAATTTGGATTGTTTATTTAATAAATGATATTGGATTGTTATAGTTCTCTGATTCCTATCAATATTGTTACTCCCTGGGGAACCCTGAGCTAGGAATAGCCGGCTTCCCACTGGGGCGTGACAAATAGCGGGTGGTGTAACAGTTGGAGAAAAGGCGGTAGCCATAAAACCCTCATTGGTCGTGGCTTTTGATTACCACAATGTTGACTAGTTGACCATGTTGTGGTTTGCAGCAAATGGGCATAGGTAATGAGATTACGACCGTACTGGGAATTATGGCCAACCCGTAATCTCAGAATTTTTTTTAAACACAAGATAGCCGCAGGAAATGGCAAGATTACGACCGTAATGAGAATTATGGCCAACCCATAATCTCAACTTTTACATCCTCAATATTCAGCTAACATTGCAATCAACCTAAAATGGATAAAACCTATCAAGTAAGATAGAAATTCAATAATAATAAATAAATAAATAAATAATTAAACATGAAGGAAAAACAAAGCACTTGTGTTGCCTCCCAAGAAGTGCTTGTTTAGGGTCATTAGCTTGACCGCAATGTAATTCAGAGTTTATAATGTATAACTCAGCACTAAGGAATGCATACCTAAAATTGCCAGACAGTGATTTCAGGTATAGGTTTCTTTCAATAATTACCTGGGGTGCTTCCTCATGTAGGTTTTTAGATTTTCACTATTCTCGAATTGATTAGTTTAGTAGAATCAAGGACTTTCACAAAAGTGTGAGTATTTTCATTGTCCTTCCCGTCCTTCTCAGGTTGACTAGAACATCCTCAAAAATTTACATTGGCAATCGCACAAAATGATCAGCAAGTTATAATAAGATGGCCATCTCTTCTTAGACTTCTTACTTAAACAAGTTTGGTGGTGAATATTTCAAAATGTCTATGCTAAAGTAGAGTTATGCTAACTAAAAGAAAACTAAGTTACTAAGAAAAGCAAACAAAGAAACAAAAATAAATAGAATAAATTATAGTCTACCAATTCTTAAATCACTTCAATATCGATTGCCTATCCCCGGCAATGGCGCAAAAACTTGATGTGTACTTTGCTATACGGCTTTGTTGTAGTAATACTTAAGAGACGATCCCATAGAGATAGTGATCAAGTACCGAGTGATTACGAATCAATAGCTGGACAATCGGGTGAATGTTTTAGGTTTTCATAAAATAAATAAAAATACAACTACATACAAGTGACAACCGAATTTAGCAAGGGATAATTTTGGATTGAAAACAAGGTTTAGAGACATCAAAACATTCACATAATCTAGCCCATTAAATGTGAAAGTACCCCTTAACATGTAAGGGGGGTCCCCTTCTAGGGGGAGCGAAAACCCTAAAGTGGCGCAAATTATAACATGCAGCGGACGGAAGGGCTTCAAAGAATCATTGCGCATGCATTATGTGATCAACCTTAAAACATAATAGAAGAAGATGCAATTCATACCATAGCCATTAGAGGATGGCGCCTTGGAAGGAAAGATCAATCGAGAACTTCTCCTAAGTTTCGCACACAAGATGAGGAAGCCGCCTACTCTCTTGGTGCAACTTGTGCTAGCAAGGCTCCAAGAAGTGCTTGTCGTATGAAGGGATGAAGATCTCCTTGCTTGGCGAAAACCTCTCCCCAATGTCGACCACCACTTCTCCACAAGCGAATGTCTCAAGGACAACCCCGAGCGGCGACAATAGGGCGAGAGGGAAGCGTGAAGAGAGTCCACACGGAACGTGGTCACGTAAGTGACATGTTTTCTAATAATAGAAAACCATACTTCCACTTGCGATCATGGGTTTACCCAATCGCAAATCTCTCTTAAAGTGAACCATACGCTCAACCAATGAGCTGGTTCATTTTGGTTTGGTTCAAGACCAAATAACCCAAGCAATTAGTCCAGATCACATTAAACCCTAAGGTGCTTGATCTGACCGTTGATCTTTTGATGCTCCTGATCTCAATGATCTAGCATCCAATCTCCCGATCGAAGCTTACCGATCCCTAGCCCTAATCAATCAAACATGATCAGACCAGATCTCACTCACAATCAGAGCTTAAATCCCTTTAAACTGAACCCGAACAATTCAGTCCACACGATCTGACTTAAGTAAGCCATATCATCAAATTGTGCGACCCTGAGGGTTTCCTTTAAATGTCGGTAACGATAACTCTCATTATCACGATCAGTGAGGGGTATCTAGCAACACATCACTGTCTCCCGATATAAAGGAAAGAGTCTTCCAAGACTACACCCAAAAACAGCACAAGTGTGAATCGACTTCACAAAGCATACATATTTCCTTTGCCACTGGATGTTCTTATTGGACAAGCCTGTCAAGCTCGTAACTCCAATATGATGAGCATGATTAGATCAGATGAACACTGTCACCTGGGTATGGCCATACACTCTCTCAATCATCTCATCCAGGGGGCCCCTTTAGAACATCACACTCCTTAAACAAGGAGACGGCAATCCTGTGTCTATCACTAGTGCCCTAACCTGACTCAAGCTCACCATCCAAGATAGTCTATAATCATTATGTTTCAAATGATATTGAACTAACTCAAAATAATGACAATCATCATTTAGGAAACACAAGTGATCTCAAGTCAGAGGAAATGTGCCACTTGTCTTATACAAGGAATATTCACGTTGTGACAAACAACTGAACATCCTAGTAGGGTCTGTCCAGTACATCCCATGCACCCATGAGTCTACATCTTATTCCATGCTCGAAGCATCCTATAAGATTAGAACACATATTAGTCTTAACCATATCGAGGCTGTCTCATGTTCACCAAGATACATCGACTAAGGACTTAATAGCTAGTCAGCCCAGCTGAACAGCTTTGAGACATTATTCAGAAGAACATATATTGCAGCAGACAATGTAGCTAACTGAATAACAACCATGCCTTTATAAACATAACAGTTTATTACATGATACAGATACATTCCCATAGGCCTCAAACATTAGCCTTAAGGGCATACCCCAACAATCTCCCACTTGCACTTAATCTAATGGTTGAGAAATCTCAAACCCATATTATTACAGTGCTTCTCATGCTTCTGCTGCGCCAGAGGCTTGGTAAGCGGGTCAGCCAGATTGTCATCTGTATGAACCTTGCATACTTTGATCTCGCCACGATCTATGATCTCCCTGATCAAATGAAACCGTCTCTGTATGTGCTTGGACTTCTGGTGCGACCGTGGTTCCTTTGCTTGTGCGATTGCTCCAGTGTTATCACAGAAGATAACCAAAGGATCTGCACTCGAAGGAACGACACCAAGTTCTCTCACGAACTTACGAATCCACACTGCCTCCTTGGATGCTTCCGAGGCTGCAACATACTCGGCTTCTGTTGTGGAATCAGCAACAGTTGACTGTTTGAAACTTTTCCACACCACTGCACCTCCATTCAAGCTAAAAACATAGCCTGATTGCGATCGGAAATCATCCTGGTCACTCTGGAACGAAGCATCAGTATATCCCTCTATACTGAGTTCTTCCTGACCACCATATATCAAGAACATATCTTTGGTCCTCCGCAGATATTTTAAAATGTTCTTGACTGCAATCCAGTGCGCCATACCTGGATTACTCTGGTAACGACTGGTCACGCTTAACCCGTAAGCGACGTCTGGGCGAGTACACAACATCGCATACATTATAGAACCAATAGCCGAAGCATAAGGCGTATTGTTCATTTCATCTTTCTCAGTCTGTGTTTGTGGACACTGACTCTTCGAAAGATTCAGACCATGTCTGACTGGAAGATATCCTCGTTTAGAATTCTCTAAATGAAATCTCTCCAGGACCTTATCGATGTAAGTACTCTGGCACAGCCCGAGAAGCCTCTTAGATCTATCCCTGTAGATCTTCACACCTAACACATAGGCTGCTTCTCCTAGATCTTTCATCTGGAAACATTTCCTCAGCCATGCCTTAACAGCATGCATTTCAGGAATATCATTTCCAATGATCAAGATGTCATCGACGTAGAGGACTAGAAAAGTAATCACGCTCCCACTAAACCTCTTATATACACACGGGTCATCCTCGTTCTTGATGAAACCAAATTCCGTAACTGATTCATCAAAACGAATATTCCAGCTTCTGGATGCTTGTTTAAGTCCATAAATAGACTTCTTTAACTTGCATATCTTATGACGATCTGCTGGATTAGTGAAACCTTCTGGTTGTGTCATATACACATCCTCATCCAGATTTCCATTAAGGAAAGCTGTTTTCACATCCATCTGCCAAATCTCATAATCATAATATGCAGCTATCGCGAAAAGAATCCGAATAGACTTAAACATGGCTACAGGAGAGAAAGTTTCATCATAATCTATCCCGTAGATTTGTTTGAAACCTTTCGCAACTAGCCTGCCTTTATAGGTAACGACGTTACCATCCATGTCAATCTTCTTCTTGAAGATCCATTTACAGCCTATAGGGATAACTCCCGGAGGCGGATCAACCAAATCCCAGACCTGGTTATCTGACATGGAGTCCATCTCGGCGCGCATAGCTTCAAGCCATCTCGCTGACTCCGGTCCACTGACCGCATCCGCATAAGTGAGGGGTTCATCATTACCAATGATATAGACTCCGTCATAGCGCTCAGGCTGTCGACGAATCCTTCCCGATCTTCGCGGTTCCCGTGATATCTGAGCCTCAGGTTGTTCAATAACCTGTTCTACCGGCTCAGGCTCATCCAACTCTGCTTGAGCACTTTGTCCTTCCTCTGGAATCTCATCCAGCTTTATTTCTCTCCCACTGGCCTCTTGCAGAAGAAACTCCTTCTCAAGAAATATGGCCGTCCGAGCAACAAAAACCTTGTTCTCTTTGGGATCGTAGAAATAATAACCCTTAGTTTCCTTAGGGTAACCGACAAAGATACATTTGTCAGATCTGCTCTCTAGTTTCCCAGAGGCGAGCTTCTTGACATAAGCCTCGCAGCCCCAGATCCTGATAAATGTCAAGCTTGGCTGTTTCCCATACCATAACTCATATGGCGTCTTTGAAACTGCCTTGGATGGCACTCGGTTTAGTACTTTTGCAGCTGTTTCCAGCCCAAAACCCCAAAAGGAGTAGGGAAGAGTAGCCTGACTCATCATAGAACGAACCATATCAAGTAACGTTCTATTTCTCCTCTCGGACACACCATTCCATTGCGGTGTTCCTGGCGGAGTGAGCTGTGAGATAATCCCACACTCTTTTAGATAGTCAGTAAATGCATGACTTAGGTATTCACCACCTCGATCTGAGCGAAGTGCCTTGATATTGCGGCCTAGCTGATTTTGAACTTCATTCTTGAACTCTTTGAACTTGTCAAAAGATTCACTCTTATGTCTCATCAGATAGACATACCCATATCTACTGAAATCATCAGTAAAGGTAATGAAGTACTGATAGCCACCTCTGGCATGTTTACTAAAAGGCCCACACACATCACTGTGTATAAGGTCAAGTAAACCTGAAGCCCTTTGACCTTTGTGAGGAAAAGGTGACTTCGTCATTTTACCCATTAAACAAGCTTTGCATGTATCAAGCTCCTTGTAGGAGAATGATCCCAGCAGTCCATGATCATGCAACCGCTTAATGCGTTTCTCGTTTATATGGCCTAAACGACTATGCCATAGCAAGGTGCTGTCATCAGCATACTTGGCTTTCTTAATATCAACATTATGTATAGAACTTTCCATGTCTAACATGAATAACCCATTGCTTATTGAACCAGTTGCATAAACAATATTATCAAAAGATAAAATACACTTTGAAATATTGCATTCAAAGGAAAATCCCTTCCTGACAAGAGCAGGAATGGAGATAATATTTTTAGTTATACTGGGAACAAAGTAACAACTGTTTAGTTCCAATACAAGTCCAGATGGTAAAGAAATAAAGTAGTCTCCTACAGCAACAGCAGCAACCCGTGCCCCGTTTCCAACTCGTAGGTCCACCTCATGCTGTCCCACCTGCCTTCTTCTCTTGAGTTCCTGCACATTTGAACAAATGTGAACTCCACATGCAGTGTCCAACACCCATGATACAGAAGAAGAAAACATGACCTCAGTCACGAATATACCTGAGCCAGAAGCAAAGCTTCCCCTCTTATCTCCTTGGAGCGCTTTACAGTCCTTTTTCCAGTGACCCAGCTGGCCACAGTGGAAACACCTGTATTCCTTAGACCGCTTCACCTTCTGCTTCAGAGCCTTGCTGTAGCTTTTGACCGGGGCCTTGCCCTTCTTCCCCTTCTTCTTGTTCCTGGAAGGAACCATTAAGACAGAGGTCGAAGGCTTACCCTTCAGAGTCTCCTCAGTGGTCAAGAGCATATTCAGCAGCTCTGCCGGAGTACAATCGATTTTGTTCATATTAAAATTAATAATGAACGCGTCGAATGATGGCGGGAGAGACTGCAGAATAATGTCTACAGCAAGCTCCTGGTTAATGGTATGCCCCAGTTTCTCTAGAGCCTCCTTGTGCCCAATCATCTTGAGCACGTGAGCTCCTACTGGGCTCCCTTCAGCCAGTTTGCTCTGAAAGAAGAGCTTTGTCAAATTGTAGCGTTCTGTCCTCGCCTGTGCAGCATACAGCATCTTGAGGTTTGTAATCATGTCTCTAGCAGACATATCCTCATGCTGACGCTGCAGCGGTGGCGTCATAGACGCTAGCATCAGGCAAGCGACATCAATGCTATCATTGACGTGCTTTTCATAGGCTTCCCGAACCGCCCTTGCGGCGTTCGGAGCGGGCTGCGGCGGTATCGCCGTCTCGAGGACATACAGTTTCCTCTCTGCCTTAAGAACAATCTTAAGGTGTCCAAACCAGTCAGAGAAGTTTGGCCCAGCAAACTTCTCCCTTTCCAGTAGGGATCGCACATTGAAGTTCATGGTGTTCGTTGCTGCAGGTATCTACAACAATGCAAGAACAGCAAGGTCAGTATCAATGTATAAGAATCAATCAGGACTTAAGAAAGATTCTTTTTCTCACTATTTTATCAGGCGTGAAAAATCCAGCAAAACAGCCCGAAAGAGTAGAACTCTTTTAGTGAGATGGGATCCAGATTTCATACTTGGTCTCCGCGTCCCGCTCAGGCGAGATAAGATGCACAGAGAGTACAAGCATTAGTTTCTGGTAGGCAGTCCCTGCCGATCGCCAACCCGTGCGATTCCCCTTCATCTGGGCAGTCCAGCAGACTGTGCCAACTGAGTTGGTACAACACAATCTCTGACCCCACAGATGGCTGCCTCCATGTGCTACCATATGCGCCACATATGTAGCCTACACGGTCAAGCTGACCCGACCTACTCCCTGGACCACCATGTGCTATGCTGAGCAACGAGAGGGGATAAATCCCCAATCTGTAACACACAGGTGTAATCCCGCACCGTCTGAAGATAGATGGACGTGCCCACTGAGTGGGTACAACACGGCTCCAACGATAATCAGAACAGTGAGGTTTCGCGTCAGAAGGCTTACGAGCTTGATATTTAAGCGTTGGATTTTAACGGTCTTTTATCTTCTTGCCTATCATGCAATTCCTATGGTGATAGCAGAAGATAAATTTACTCATGCAATTCTAATATAAAGCTATAAAAGAAAGCATGTGTCTTATGTGGTAAAAGCCCATAGCCCTAGTGAGACCTTAACCTAACTTAAGTCTGCACTTGCTTTTCATGGGTCTTTAACTGCTTATCTGGCCCAACCCAGGGCCCAAGCGCCAATTAGCAGCTCTGGTGCGCCCACCAGGAAATGCGCCAGGTCCTAGGGTCGAACCCTAGACCTCCCACCTGGTCCAGCCACTGCTGCAAGCGCCTCTGCCAAGTGTGCTCTGTGCTCTTGTCTAATTAAATTACAAATTTAACTATCTAGACAAGAGTGACACGCAGGTCACTTTCACATTATAAATTAATTAAATTGTGATTCGCAGATCACATAAATAAAATTAATTTACAACAATTAATCCAGGCACGCAGGCCCCAGCACAGCACACATTAAAAACAGGCAGCCCACATAAGACTAAATAAACAAGCAGATTCAACAACCATCATGTGATCCAGTCAGGAAAAATAAATTTTGAAAAAACCCCATGGGATCAATTTTAATTTTCCTTATTTGCCTTACAACCTTACAACGGTCCATTACTAGGGATCCACTCATCCACCCTAGTCAGATCCTCTGCCCTTACATGCACCGAGTCGTAACTGACTCGAGTCGACCAAAAGGTCAACTATGCATGCGACAGGGCTGAACGACCACACTGAGATCTGGCAAGCGGGCGTGACCCCGGGCCTAACTCAGGTGCGTTCATTGGTCGTCTCAATCAGACATCGCTACACACCTGTCTGCAGTCGACCTATAGCCACCATAGGCTTGCGCCAAGGTGCTATCTGGTCGACCCATTCAGGCTGTCAGATGAACTGATCAGACTGGTCGGATCTAACCTAGGGGTTGACTTCAACCCTAGTAACCCGTCTAAGGGTTTACTGTAGGCGGCTTAGATCTAAGGTGAAAACGCGCAAGTAATATTTTTGAAGAAAAACATACATTAAGCGCCAACATTTCAACACATATGCGCAATTAAAACATAACTTTGGTTTCGGCATGAAACAAGTTAATATGAAAAATTACGCATGATAGATCTAAGCATGCATCTTCATTCAAGGATCACCGAAACAAAGCAATCAAATAAGCATGCGATTAACTCCCTCTGATACCAATTGAAAGTACCCCTTAACATGTAAGGGGGGTCCCCTTCTAGGGGGAGCGAAAACCCTAAAGTGGCGCAAATTATAACATGCAGCGGACGGAAGGGCTTCAAAGAATCATTGCGCATGCATTATGTGATCAACCTTAAAACATAATAGAAGAAGATGCAATTCATACCATAGCCATTAGAGGATGGCGCCTTGGAAGGAAAGATCAATCGAGAACTTCTCCTAAGTTTCGCACACAAGATGAGGAAGCCGCCTACTCTCTTGGTGCAACTTGTGCTAGCAAGGCTCCAAGAAGTGCTTGTCGTATGAAGGGATGAAGATCTCCTTGCTTGGCGAAAACCTCTCCCCAATGTCGACCACCACTTCTCCACAAGCGAATGTCTCAAGGACAACCCCGAGCGGCGACAATAGGGCGAGAGGGAAGCGTGAAGAGAGTCCACACGGAACGTGGTCACGTAAGTGACATGTTTTCTAATAATAGAAAACCATACTTCCACTTGCGATCATGGGTTTACCCAATCGCAAATCTCTCTTAAAGTGAACCATACGCTCAACCAATGAGCTGGTTCATTTTGGTTTGGTTCAAGACCAAATAACCCAAGCAATTAGTCCAGATCACATTAAACCCTAAGGTGCTTGATCTGACCGTTGATCTTTTGATGCTCCTGATCTCAATGATCTAGCATCCAATCTCCCGATCGAAGCTTACCGATCCCTAGCCCTAATCAATCAAACATGATCAGACCAGATCTCACTCACAATCAGAGCTTAAATCCCTTTAAACTGAACCCGAACAATTCAGTCCACACGATCTGACTTAAGTAAGCCATATCATCAAATTGTGCGACCCTGAGGGTTTCCTTTAAATGTCGGTAACGATAACTCTCATTATCACGATCAGTGAGGGGTATCTAGCAACACATCACTGTCTCCCGATATAAAGGAAAGAGTCTTCCAAGACTACACCCAAAAACAGCACAAGTGTGAATCGACTTCACAAAGCATACATATTTCCTTTGCCACTGGATGTTCTTATTGGACAAGCCTGTCAAGCTCGTAACTCCAATATGATGAGCATGATTAGATCAGATGAACACTGTCACCTGGGTATGGCCATACACTCTCTCAATCATCTCATCCAGGGGGCCCCTTTAGAACATCACACTCCTTAAACAAGGAGACGGCAATCCTGTGTCTATCACTAGTGCCCTAACCTGACTCAAGCTCACCATCCAAGATAGTCTATAATCATTATGTTTCAAATGATATTGAACTAACTCAAAATAATGACAATCATCATTTAGGAAACACAAGTGATCTCAAGTCAGAGGAAATGTGCCACTTGTCTTATACAAGGAATATTCACGTTGTGACAAACAACTGAACATCCTAGTAGGGTCTGTCCAGTACATCCCATGCACCCATGAGTCTACATCTTATTCCATGCTCGAAGCATCCTATAAGATTAGAACACATATTAGTCTTAACCATATCGAGGCTGTCTCATGTTCACCAAGATACATCGACTAAGGACTTAATAGCTAGTCAGCCCAGCTGAACAGCTTTGAGACATTATTCAGAAGAACATATATTGCAGCAGACAATGTAGCTAACTGAATAACAACCATGCCTTTATAAACATAACAGTTTATTACATGATACAGATACATTCCCATAGGCCTCAAACATTAGCCTTAAGGGCATACCCCAACAAAATGCTCATCATTATGACTCCAAGAATGCTCAATTTGGAGCTAAGACAAAGAATTTTGGCCAATCGAATGTTCGCCTTTATTGCTGCTCGAGTGCGATTACGGGCGTAATGGTAATTTTGGCCCTGCCCGTAATTTTAGTGCCAAACTCCATTTCTTCTGAAAAATTGTAGGTGAGCTAATATTTTCCTTGACTTGAATTTCGGCAATAGGGTGATGTCAAAGATTGCTGATCAGAAGATTACGGCCATGCTAAAATTATGGCCATACCTATAATGTCTCTTGTCATGGTTTTTGTCTTCCGAGAGGTCGCTGTCAAGGAAATTATGGGCATGACCTCAGATTATGACTATGCTTGCATAAAATTGGGTCCATCAAGAATTCAATACGATTATTACGGTCATGATGTAGATTATGGCTATAGCTGTAATTTTGGAATTTAGTCCCGTATGAAGCCAAACTTCTTGACAAGATTCTTGATTTACTCGGGGATGTAAATGTACTTCCATATAGCTCAAAAAATGAGTGATTTGTCCTGTATTCAACAAACATGACAAGTAGTGAAGCTTGAGGTGACAATGTTTTCCCTAGTCCGGTTAAAACTCTATATGCGCCTTCCACAATGAATTCGTTGGCCCTGGGCATGACGGTCATGTTAGACTTGACTAGAACTCTAACATATGGTTTACCCACATGATGAAAGAATCTAGAGGCACCTCAAGGAGTTAGGGCTTCATGTTGTATCCAGCCTCTGCTGGACACAAAGTGCCTAAACGGTCTTAAGAAGGAGAATTGCTTAGTTACAAGCGGCCGGCATGCCTATCTTGAGATACATGCGTCATCTCGTGTAGTACATCCCGCCCTCACGGGACACAAGACCGTGTGAGGTACAAGGATCCTATCTCACTTTGGTAATTCTATGGTTTCCTAAATTGACATGAGAGGGTTGTCAATCTGATAAAATAGTGAGAAACAATCATTTACTATAGTCCAAATTAAATGATTGTAAATGTAGTACTAATCTACATGTCTTTTGTTGTAGATCATGTCTATGAATAATGGCGGATTAAAACTGTGATCCATCCTTCGGAAGGATGAGTTGGAGTGGTGTCGAAACTTGAGGGGTGACCCCAAGCTTGAGAGCTGTAAAAGGCATCACTAGAAAGAGGGGAAGAGAAGGATTCCTCCTTCATCCTCGAGCTCAAGTATTTACGTGGTTGAAGTAAACATGTCTACTTCAAACACATGAGTACTCGATATCGCATGTGGAGTGCATATTTGTGCAAGTATGCAAGGGCTCAAACGAAGTAGGACAGTGTGAGGAGAGATTGACCTTCGGGTCGGCAATGGCGCACAGGTTGCTGCTATAACTGTAGGAGACTACATTATCTCGCTGCCGTCGGGACTTCAACTAGAACTTGGCCATTGCTACAATGTACCATTAATCACTACGAATATTATATCCATTCTTGCCTTAGTGAGGAAAGGATTTAACTTTGCAATAAAAGAGAACACTTGTTCTTTTTTGTTGGCAAACCTGTTCTATGGATCCGCTACACTGTGCAATGGGCTATATGTTTTGGACATGCAAAGTTCTGTGTGCAACGTAAATACTAAAAGGATCAAGATAAGTGGTTTCAACAACACTTATCTTTGGCACTGTCATTTAGGGCACATAAACAAGAATAACATCCAACGACTCTATGCAAATGGTGTTGGGAAACCTCGGGGATATTCTACAATTTTCTAGAGAAAGACATTACATATTACATTGCACAGCGGAAGAATATCTCTGAAACAGGCCAGTCCCAAAAACCCAGTGAAGATCGTCAAGAGAGGGAGTCGACACGAAGTGATAGAAAAATACCTAGAAGCAAATTTGGAGTGATGCCGATGTAGGCACCCAAGTGTGTGCCCTCTGTAGTCTTACACACATGGATGCTTCGAATCCTCTTCTTCCATGCCCGGTGCAAGCCTCGGGAAGAAGATCCATGCCTTAGGAGAGACCTCCAACCACCACCACCAAGGAGGGATGCGCCAAGGAGGATGGAGAGGAGAGGAAGCCGCAAGCCTACTTGTTCCTTTGCGCCAAGGAAAGGAAGGAGGAGGTAAAAGAAGCTTGCTTGCGCCCTTTGATGGAAGAAGAAGAGCTTCTAAGTTCTCCGAGCCCTCACCCTCTAGTGCATCACGCCTCCAAGGAATAAGTCACTCAAGAGGGGGCAGCAAGCTGGTTCTTTTACAGGACTTAGAGGCGGTTAGGGTCCTTTGGTAAGTGTTGACGATTTTGCATGAATTAAGGAGTTTATTTAATCAATTAAATTCATCGAATTCTCAATTCAATATGCGCCAATGCATTGCCTTAATCAGCCAATGAAACATGTGCCCAACACATTCCAAAAGAGGCACACTTCTCATCCATGCGCAAACATCAAGTCAATGCATGATAAAAGTTTTCCTAATGGGGTTTAGGCGCAAATCCTAATCCAATTAGGATTCTAATTATGTAAATAATCAGCCCCACTTGTGCCCAATTAAATCTCAATCAATATCTCAAGTGATTAGATCAAATCCTAATCAAATTTGATCACTTGAAAATGTCATATGTGTGATATGCGCAAATCCTAGTCCAACTAGGATTCTTCATGCGCACTTGCGATTTTTCTCTCCCCATTATACCCTTTAAGCCTCTAATCTCTTCATGAAAACTTATAAGTGAGCCCAATTAGGCAATGGGCCTAGCCCAAAGTCCATTATGCATGTTAACCAAGCCATTGGATCAAATCCAATGTAACCCAAGGTCAAATGAGGCTAACCATGGTTAATTTGGTCAATATGCCAAAAATGGAATTTGGCCCCAATAAGTATCTTCCATCTCATCAGGCCCATTGGCGCTGATGAAATCTCCCAATTAGATCTGAGTTATCCAATAACTCGATCTAAAGGCAACCCGATCAATATGAAAACTCGAGTATCAAGGTGTGCGACCCTATAGGTTCCTCTGACGTTGGCAGTGCTGACCTAAGGTCACCACAAGCAGTAAGTGGCACCTAGCAATGCATTGCTGCTCCCCAAGTCATCGGAATGTATATCAACATCGGCATCCCCATCATCGTGACTAGGTACAGATGCATTACAGTCCCTTTGCCGAACTGATATCCGATTGGACAAGTGTGTCACCACTTGTTTTCACCCAATCACATGGCTATGACTAAATCAGGTTCTCACTTGGGTATGGCCATACACTTTCAGTCCTAGAACCATAGAAGAACTCCATGAACATCAAGATTCCCTCATGAAGGGGCAAATCCTCTATCTGTCCATTGACCTTCTCATACAGGTCATGACATGCTCAATGACAACTATTATTACCTCCCAACTACGACAAGGTGTTAGGTTGTATCAAAGTACGTCCCTAACCATATAGAATGGCCAATGACCTCAAGTCAAGGGATCAATGCATCTCTTATCACTTGTGAGGATAACACATGACACCAAATCATTGCCTCATAGCGGGTCTATCCAGTATATCCACCACTGATACACCCATATGTCTGCGTTAGCACCTTGTGCCCAACTAGCCCATATACCGGTCTCACAAGTACCAGAACTGTCCCGTATCCACTCAGGTACATTGGCTGGGGACAACTATTTAAGCACAAATCCAATCTATCTCTAGGGACATTATCATGTATGTACACAATCTCAAATGTAGACAAACATAGATAATGACAACGCCGGAAATATATATATATAAATATCAAAGTCAAGTAGTACAATAATAGACCAATACTAGGTCCAAGGGCATATACACCAACAATCTCCCACTTGCACTAAGACCTAGCAAAATCTCAACCGCATATCTCTAGCGTGACCATCATGCTTTTACTACGCCAAAGCCTTGGTCAATGGGTCTGCCAGATTGTTCTCTGTGTCAACTCTGCTAATCTTGACATCACCTCTGTCAATGATCTATCTGATCAGGTGAAATCTTCTCATTATATGTTTGGATCTTTGATGAGACCGTGGTTCCTTAGCTTGTGCAATTGCTCTATTGTTGTCACAGTAGAGCTCAATGGAATCCATTGCACTTGGAACCACTTGAAGTTCAAAAATGAACTTCCTGATCCAAACGGATTCTTTAGCTGCCTCAAAAGTGGCCACATACTCAGCCTCGGTTGTAGAATCAGCTATGGTGGATTGCTTGAAGCTCTTCTAGCATACAGCGCCTCCATTCATCTTGAGCACATAGCCGGCCTACGATCTAAAGTCGTCAGGGTCAGACTGGAATGATGCATCAGTGTAGCCCTGCATACTGAGGTCTTCCTGTCCCCCATAGACCAAGAACAGATCCTTAGTTCTTCTCAGATACTTAAGGATGTTCTTTACAGCCACCCAGTGCTGCAATCCTGGATTGGATTGGTATTGGCTGGTTATGCTCACAGCATAAGCCACATTTGGTCCAGTACACAATATTGCATACATAATCGATCCCACTGCCGAATCCTAGGGCACTCGGCTCATGTCATTCCTCTCAGCCTGTGTGCTGGGACACTGGCTCTTTAAGAGAGTAAGGCCATGTCTCACTGGAAGGTACTCCTTCTTGCATTGCTCCAAGTTGAACCTCTCCAAGACCTTATCAATGTTGGTACTCTGACTAAGGGCCAATAGCCTATTGGATCTATCCCGGTAAATCCTCACGCCTAGGATATAGGCGGCCTCCCCTAAGTCCTTCATCTCAAAACACTTCCCTAACCATGTCTTCACAGATTGAAGACTAGGGATGTCGTTTCCGATGAGCAGTATGTCATCGACATATAAGACCAGAAAAGTCACCAAGCTCTCACTGAATTATTTGTATACAGAGGCGTCATCTTCGCTTTTGATAAAGCCATAATCTCTCACAGCTTCATCAAACTGAATATTCCAACTTTCAAATGCTTGCTTTAATCCATAAATGGATTTCTTTAGCCTGCAGACCTTACTGGCTTCTGTAGGATGGATGAAGCCATCGGTTGTCTCATGTACACATCCTCAGTTAGCTTCCGTTAAGGAACACTGTCTTCATATCCATCTGCCATATCTCATAATCATGATATGTAGTGTTGGTGTATATGCCCTGCACACCAATGTATGTACATGGTTAGGCATTGTTTGAATGTACTTTGATATAACTATTATTCTTTATAGAGGCATGGTCGTTATTATGCAGACTTTTCTACCTGCATTGATGTATAGAGTTGCATAAATAATGTCCTAGGAGTTTGGCTGGATCCATTCTCATAAGCTATCCCCAATCAAGGTACCTTAGCAGATATGGGATAGCTTTGGTACATGTGAGACAGGTGTATAGGCTGGTTAAGTGCAGGGCACAGTAACACAGACATACAAGTGCATTGGAAGCACTGGAGTGACCCACCGTGAGGATTGACTTGTCTAGTCAACAAGTCAACCTCACATGCAAGAGGTATACATTGATCCTTAGACTTGAGGTATTCATGTCTATATTTGATGATAGATATGCTTTGATGCAATCTTACGTCTCTCCGTAATTGGGAGACTAAAACGACTGTCATTGGGTATGTCATAAGTCATATAAAGACATGGATGACCAACAGTATGATTTGCCCCTTCCTTCAAAGGAAGCATGATATCCACTCGGGGCGCCCCACCTCATTGGTGCATGACAGGAATGTGTGGCCACACTGATTGAGTCATGACCGATAGATTGGATTGATAAACTTGAGACTAAATCCAATGGCGGGATATCAGTTTAGGCAGAGGGATATATATATATAATGCATGGGAATCCTCGTTGCTTGTTTAGGAGTTGTTGCCATATGACTTAAGTCCAATGACATGGGTAGTAGTGATGTGTTGCTAGATACCCCTCACTACTTATGATGTTTATGTTGGGAAACCCCGGGGATATTTTACAATTTTCAGAGATAGAGATTACACAAAACATTGCACAGCGGAAGCAATATCCCCGAAATGAGCTGATCCCAAAAACCTAGTGAAGATCGCATGCGAGGGAGTCGACACAATTAGATAGAGTATACCTTAAAGCAAGATGAGGCTGATGTCGTGATAGGCACCCATGCATGCGCCCTCTGCAGTCTCACACACACGGATGCCTCGAGTCCTCTTCTTCTACGCCCGGTGCTAGCCTCGGAAAGAAGATCCAAGCCTTAGTATACTTTCTTCACAACTTGCGCCACCTCCAATGAGTATGCGCCAAGGATGAAGATGAGGAGAAGCTGCCAAGAACAATTCCTTCTTGCGCCAAGAGGAGGAGAAGAAGAATTGGTTGCGGCTATGGAAGAGAGGAAGAGAACTTGCGCCAAGAGCCTCTAAACTTTTGCCCCTCTCTATTGCTCACGCCTCCAAGGAATAAGTATGTTGAGAAGGGGCGACAAGGGTCTCTTTTATAGGGCAAGAGGCGGCTAGGGTGATGGCTAGAATCATGCCAAGTGGGCGGCAAGGATGAGAGGGTTTGTAGTAAGAAAAGTCTCCAAGACTTTACCATAAACCCATTCAACCTTGCTATATTCGCCAAGGTCTTGCCTTGCGCCCCAAGCAATGCCATAGAGGTATGCTTTCCATGAATAGATCAAGGGGCTAGGTGAAGGAACCCCTAATAAGGGGGGGGGGGGGGGGGAAAACCCTATACATGCGCATCTAGCATGCAATGCGGAAAAAGGGCTTCTAAAGATCGCATATGAACTATATAATCAACTTAAACCAACTTAAGATCATGATATGATCTTACCATTGCCATGGATGGAAGGCGGCTTGGAAGAAGAAAACAAGGTTGATCTCCTCCAAAAGGTGCGCACACAAGAAGACAAAGACTACTCCCTTCTCAACTTTGTGCTAGCAAAAGCTTCAAGGGGTCTTATCGCATGAAGGAGATGATGAACTCTTGGCCGATCTTTCTTCTCGTCACTTTCACCACACCAGAAAGTGTGTGTCGTCGAGAGCAAGATGATGGAGAGGAGCGTTAGCCAAACTTGTGATCGAATGTGGAGACATTCATCACAATTGTCAAACCGAAATGCCATAAATGGCAAGTCATCAAGGCTTGCGTTATGCGTTCACATGAAGTGAACCAAACGCATAGCTCTCCTCTCAAATGAACCAAGCGCTCACATGCGAGCCGGTTCAATTCAATTGGTCCAATGACCAAACCAAATCAGCCCAATAATCGGTTCAGACCAAATTAAACCCTAAGGTTCAAAATCTGACCGTTCATCCTTTTAATGCTCTTGATCTCTTCGATCTAGCATCCACACTCTCGATCTAAGCTTACCGATCTCAAGCCCTAATCAATCAAACATGATCAGACTGGATCTCACTTACAATCAGAGTTTAATCTCCTTTAAACTGAACTCGAACAATTCAGTCCACACGATCTGACTTAAGTAGCCATATCATCAAATTGTGCGACCCTAAGGGTTTCCTTTAAATGTCGGTAACGATAACTTACGTTATCACGATCAGCGAGGGGTATCTAGCAACACATCACTGTCTCCCGATATAAAGGAAAGAGTCTTCCAAGACTCCACCCAACCACAGCATAAGTGTGAATCAACTCACTAGGCATGCATGATTCCTTTGCCACTGGATGTTCTTATTGGACAAGCATGTCAAGCCTGTAACTCCAATACGATGAGCATGATTAGATCAGATGCACATAGTCATCTGGGTATGGCCATACACTTCCTCAATCATCTCATATAGGGGGGCCCTTTAGAACATCACACTTCTTAAACAAGGAGACGGCAATCCTTTATCTATCACAAGTGCCCTAACCTGACTCAAGCTCACCATCCAAGATAGTCTATAATCATTATGTTTCAAATGATATTGAACTACCTCAAAACAATGACAATCATCATTTAGAAACATAAGTGATCTCAAGTCAAAGGACATGTGCCACTTAGTGCTTACAAGGATCATTCACATTGTGACAAGCAATGGAATATCCGAGTAGGGTCTGTCCAGTACATCCAATGTACCCATGAGTCTACATCTTATTCCATGCTCGAAGCATCCTATAAGATTAGCACTCATATCAGTCTCAATCATATCAAGGCTGTCTCATGTTCACCAAGATATCTCGACTAAGGACATATAGCCTGTCAGCCTAGCTGAACAGCTTTGAGACATTATTCAGAAGTACACTTATTACAGCAGACAAGGTAACAACCTGAATAATAACCATGCCTTTATAAACTTAAGAGTTTATTACATGATACTTATACAATCCCAAGGCCTCAAACATTAGCCTTAAGGGCATACCCCAACAATCTCCCACTTGCACTTAATCTAATGGTTGAGAAATCTCAAACCCATATTATTACAGTGCTTCTCATGCTTCTGCTGCGCCAGAGGCTTGGTAAGTGGGTCTGCCAGATTGTCATCTGTATGAACCTTGCATATTTTGATCTCGCCACGATCAATGATCTCCCGGATCAAGTGAAACCGTCTCTGTATGTGCTTGGACTTCTGGTGCGACCGCGGTTCCTTTGCTTGTGCAATTGCTCCAGTGTTATCACAGAAGATAACCAAAGGATCAGCACTCGAAGGAACGACACCAAGTTCTCTCACGAACTTACGAATCCACACTGCCTCCTTAGATGCTTCCGAGGCTGCAACATACTCGGCTTCTGTTGTGGAATCAGCAACAGTTGACTGTTTGAAACTCTTCCACACCACTGCTCCACCATTCAAGCTAAAAATATAGCCTGACTGCGATCGGAAATCATCCTGGTCCGACTGGAACGAAGCGTCAGTATATCCCTCTATACTGAGTTCTTCCTGACCACCATATATCAAGAACATATCTTTGGTCCTCCGCAGATATTTTAAAATGTTCTTGACCGCAATCCAGTGCGCCAATCCTGGATTACTTTGGAATCGACTGGTCACGCTTAACCCGTAAGCGACGTCTGGGCGAGTACACAACATCGCATACATAATGGACCCAATAGCCGAAGCATAAGGCGTATTGTCCATTTCATCTTTCTCAGTCTGTGTTTGTGGACACTGACTCTTCGAAAGATTCAGACCATGTCTGACTGGAAGATATCCACGTTTAGAATTCTCTAAATGGAATCTCTCCAGGACCTTATCGATGTAAGTACTCTGGCACAGCCCGAGAAGCCTCTTAGATCTATCTCTGCAGATCTTCACACCTAGTACATAGGCTGCTTCTCCTAAATCTTTCATCTGAAAACATTTTCCTAACCATGCCTTAACAGCATGCAGTTCAGGAATATCGTTTCCAATGATTAAGATATCATCGACGTAGAGGATTAGGAATGTAATTACGCTCCCACTAAACCTCTTATATACACACGGGTCATCCTCGTTCTTGATGAAACCAAACTCAGAGATTGATTCATCAAAACGAATGTTCCAGCTTCTTGATGCTTGTTTCAGCCCATAAATGGACTTCTTTAACTTGCATATTTTATGACGATCTGATGGATTAGTGAAACCTTCCGGTTGTGTCATATACACATCCTCGTCCAGATTTCCATTGAGGAAAGCTGTTTTCACATCCATCTGCCAGATCTCATAATCGTAATATGCTGCTATCGCGAAAAGAATCCGAATAGACTTAAACATGGCTACAGGTGAGAAAGTTTCATCATAATCTAACCCGTAGATTTGTTTGAAACCTTTCGCAACTAGCCTGCCCTTATAGGTAACCACGTTACCATCCATGTCAATCTTCTTCTTGAAGATCCATTTACAGCCTATAGGGATTACTCCCGGAGGCGGATCAACCAAATCCCAGACTTGGTTATCTGACATGGAGTCCATCTCGGCTCGCATAGCATCAAGCCATCTAGCTGACTCCGGTCCACTGACCGCATCCGCATAAGTTAGGGGTTCATCATTTTCAATGATATAGACTCCGTCATAGCGCTCAGGCTGTCGACGGATCCTTCCCGATCTTCGCGGTTCCCGTGTTATTTGAGCCTCAGGTTGTTCAGTAACCTGTTCTACCGGCTCAGGCTCATCCAATTGTGCTTGACTACTTTGTCCTTCCTCTGGATTCTCATCCAGCTTTATTTCTCTCCCACTGGCCTCTTGCAGAAGAAATTCCTTCTCAAGAAATATGGCCGTCCGAGCAACAAACACCTTGTTCTCTTTGGGATCGTAGAAATAATAACCCTTCGTTTCCTTAGGGTAACCGACAAAGATGCATTTGTCAGATCTGCTCTCTAGTTTCCCAGAGGCGAGCTTTTTGACATAAGCCTCGCAACCCCAGATCCTGATAAATGTCAAGCTAGGCTGTTTCCCATACCATAACTCATATGGCGTCTTTGAAACTGCCTTGGATGGCACTCGGTTTAGTACCTTTGCAGCTGTTTCCAGTGCAAAACCCCAAAAGGAATATGGAAGAGTAGCCTGACTCATCATAGAACGAACCATATCAAGTAACGTTCTATTTCTCCTCTCGGACACACCATTCCACTGCGGTGTTCCTGGCGGAGTGAGCTGTGAGATAATCCCACACTCCTTCAGATAGTCAGTAAACGTATGACTCAGGTATTCTCCACCTCGATCAGAACGAAGTGCCTTGATATTTCGGCCTAACTGATTTTGTACTTCATTTTTGAACTCTTTGAACTTGTCAAAAGATTCACTTTTATGTCTCATTAAATAGACATATCCATACCTACTGAAATCATCAGTAAAGGTAATGAAGTACTGATAGCCACCTCTGGCATGTTTACTAAATGGCCCACACACATCACTGTGTATAAGGCCCAGTAAACCTGAAGTCCTTTGACCTTTGTGAGGAAAAGGTGACTTCGTCATTTTACCCATCAAACAAGCTTTGCATGTATCAATCTCCTCATAGGAGAAAGATCCCAGCAGTCCATGATCATGCAACCGCTTAATGCGCTTCTCGTTTATATGGCCTAAACGACTATGCCATAACAAGGTGCTGTCATCAGCATACTTGGCTTTCTTATTATCAATGTTTTGTATAGAATTTTCCATGTCCAACATGTATAACCCATTGTTAATTGAACCAGTTGCATACACAATATTATCTAGAGATAAAACACACTTTGAAATATTGCATTCAAAGGCAAATCCTTTCCTGACAAGAGCAGGAATAGAGATAATATTCTTTGTGATACTTGGTACAAAATAACAATTGTTTAATTCTAATACAATGCCAGATGGTAAAGTAATGAAATAGTCTCCTACAGCAACAGCAGCAACCCGTGCCCCGTTTCCAACTCGTAGGTCTACCTCATGCTGTCCCACCTGCCTTCTTCTCTTGAGTTCCTGCACATTTGAACAAATGTGAACTCCACATGCAGTGTCCAACACCCATGATATAGTAGAAGAAGATAACATGACCTCAGTCACATATATACCTGAGCCAGAAGCGATGCTTCCCCTCTTATCTCCTTGGAGCGCTTTACAGTCCTTTTTCCAGTGACCCAGCTGGCCACAGTGGAAACACCTGTTATCCTTCGACCGCTTCACCTTCTGTTTCAGGGCCTTACTGTAGTTCTTGACAGGGGCCTTGCCCTTCTTCCCCTTCTTCTTGTTCCTAGAAGGAAACATCAAGACAGAGGTTGAAGGCTTACCCTTCAGAGTTTCCTCAGTAGTCAAGAGCATATTCATCAGCTCTGCCGGCGTACAATCGATTTTGTTCATATTAAAGTTAATGATGAACGCATCGAAAGAAGGCGGGAGAGACTGCAGAATAATATCCACAGCAAGCTCCTGGTTGATGGTATGCCCCAGTTTCTCCAGAGCCTCCTTGTGCCCAATCATCTTGAGCACGTGAGCTCCCACTGGGCTCCCCTCAGCCAGTTTGCTCTGAAAGAAGAGCTTCGTCAGATTATAGCGCTCAGTCCTCGCCTGTGCAGCATACAGCATCTTGAGGTTCGCTATAATCTCTATAGCCGACATATCCTCATGCTGACGCTGCAGCGGTGGCGTCATAGACGCTAGCATCAGGCAAGCGACATCAATGCTATCATTGACGTGCTTTTCGTAGGCATCCCGAACCGCCCTTGCGGCGTTCGGAGCGGGCTGCGGCGGTATCGCCGTCTCGAGGACATACAGTTTCCTCTCTGCCTTAAGAACGATCTTAAGGTGTCCAAACCAGTCAGAGAAGTTCGGCCCAGCAAACTTCTCCCTTTCCAGCAGGGATCGCACATTGAAGCTCATGGTGTTCGTTGCTGCAGGAATCTACAACAAGCAAGAACAGCAAGGTCAGTATCAATGTTCAGAATCAATCCAGGACTTAAGAAAGATTCTTTTCTCACTATTTTGTCTGACTGAAAAATCCAGTAAACAGTCCGAAAGAGTAACACTCTTTTAGTGAGATGGGATCCAGATTTCATACTTGGTCTCCGCGTCCCGCTCAGGCGAGATAAGATGCACAGAGATGACAAGCACTAATTTCTGGTAGGCTGTCCCAGCCAATCGCCAACCCGTGCGATTCCCCTTCATCTTGGCAATCCAGCAGACTGTGCCAACTGAGTTGGTACAACACAGTCTCTGATCCCAGAGATGGCTGCCTCCATGTGCTACCATATGCGCCACATATGTAGCCTACATGGTCAAGCTGACCTGACCTACTCCCTGGACCACCACGTGCTATGCTGAGCAACGAGAGGGGATAAATCCCAACTCTGTAACACGCAGGTGAAATCCAGCACCGTCTGAAGATAGATGGACGTGCCCACTGAGTGGGTTCAACACGGCTCCAACGATAATCAGAAAGGTGAGGTTTCGCGTCAGAAGGCTTATCGAGCTTGATATGTTAGCGTTGGATTTTAACGGTCTTTTATCTTCTTACTATCAGGCATATCCTATGGCTATAGTAGAAGATAAACTTAAACATGCAATTCTAATTATTAGCAATAAGTAGAAAGCATGATCTTATGTGGTAAAAGCCCATGAACCCTAGTAAGACCTTAATTTTACTTAAGTCTTCACTCGAGCTCCTTGGCATCTCATCTGGTACAACCTAGGGCCCTAGCGCCAAGAGCACCTCAGGTGCACCACCAGGTGAATGCCCCTCTTGGATGTGTGCTTTTGTGCTCTTGTCTAATCAAAGTACATTTGATCTATCTAGACAAGGTTGACTCGCAGGTCAACAACATATTATAAATTAAGTACAATGTGATTCGCAGATCACAAATTAATTTACAATTTTTTAAATCCAGGCACGCAGGCCCCAGCACAGCACACAAATGGGCAACCCACATAAGACTAAATAAACAAGCATATGGTTCAATCAACATGTGATCCAATCAAGAAATTAAAATTTTGAAAAAACCCCATGGCATCAATTTTAATTTCCTTATGAGCCCTACAACCTTACAATGGTCCATTGATGGGGATCCACTCATCCATCTAGTTAGATCTTTTGCCCTTGCATGCACCGAGTCCTAACTGACCCGTGTTGACCTGATGGTCAACCATGCATGCGTCAAGGGCTGAACCACCCTCATGAGTTTTGGCAAGCGGGTGTGACCCCGGGCCTAACTCAAGTATGTTCAGTAATTGTCTCAACCAGACCTCGCTACACGCCTTTGATGCAGTCAACCTATAGCCACCTCGTGCTTGCGCACAGGTGCTATCTGGTCGACCCATCTAGGCTGTCAGATGGTCTGATCAGACTAGCTTGATCTATACTAGATGATGCCTTCAACCCCATCAACCCATTTAAGGATTTAATGTAGTGGCACCTTAGATCTAATCAACCGCGCAAGATGTAAGTTTTGTAAAACACTTAGAGCATGCGCAAACATACAAACAAAGTTGATAACCCTTAGATCTAAGGGGGTCCCCTTCAAGGGGGAGCGCAAACTTTAGGGGGTCCCCTTCAAGGGGGAGCGCATACATAGCCCATGATACAAGCGCAATCTACATGTTAGCATGATACAAGCGCAATCTACATGTTAACATGATACAAGCGCAATCTACATGTACATGTAACCATGCATCATGAAAACAAAGCATCAAGTAAGCGCAAGAAGCATGGATCACAAACACTTCTAGCAATCATATAGATCATATGGAGAGCCTAGCTCTGATACCAGTTGAAGGAACCCCTAATAAGGGGGGGGGGGAAAACCCTATACATGCGCATCTAGCATGCAATGCGGAAAAAGGGCTTCTAAAGATCGCATATGAACTATATAATCAACTTAAACCAACTTAAGATCATGATATGATCTTACCATTGCCATGGATGGAAGGCGGCTTGGAAGAAGAAAACAAGGTTGATCTCCTCCAAAAGGTGCGCACACAAGAAGACAAAGACTACTCCCTTCTCAACTTTGTGCTAGCAAAAGCTTCAAGGGGTCTTATCGCATGAAGGAGATGATGAACTCTTGGCCGATCTTTCTTCTCGTCACTTTCACCACACCAGAAAGTGTGTGTCGTCGAGAGCAAGATGATGGAGAGGAGCGTTAGCCAAACTTGTGATCGAATGTGGAGACATTCATCACAATTGTCAAACCGAAATGCCATAAATGGCAAGTCATCAAGGCTTGCGTTATGCGTTCACATGAAGTGAACCAAACGCATAGCTCTCCTCTCAAATGAACCAAGCGCTCACATGCGAGCCGGTTCAATTCAATTGGTCCAATGACCAAACCAAATCAGCCCAATAATCGGTTCAGACCAAATTAAACCCTAAGGTTCAAAATCTGACCGTTCATCCTTTTAATGCTCTTGATCTCTTCGATCTAGCATCCACACTCTCGATCTAAGCTTACCGATCTCAAGCCCTAATCAATCAAACATGATCAGACTGGATCTCACTTACAATCAGAGTTTAATCTCCTTTAAACTGAACTCGAACAATTCAGTCCACACGATCTGACTTAAGTAGCCATATCATCAAATTGTGCGACCCTAAGGGTTTCCTTTAAATGTCGGTAACGATAACTTACGTTATCACGATCAGCGAGGGGTATCTAGCAACACATCACTGTCTCCCGATATAAAGGAAAGAGTCTTCCAAGACTCCACCCAACCACAGCATAAGTGTGAATCAACTCACTAGGCATGCATGATTCCTTTGCCACTGGATGTTCTTATTGGACAAGCATGTCAAGCCTGTAACTCCAATACGATGAGCATGATTAGATCAGATGCACATAGTCATCTGGGTATGGCCATACACTTCCTCAATCATCTCATATAGGGGGGCCCTTTAGAACATCACACTCCTTAAACAAGGAGACGGCAATCCTTTATCTATCACAAGTGCCCTAACCTGACTCAAGCTCACCATCCAAGATAGTCTATAATCATTATGTTTCAAATGATATTGAACTACCTCAAAACAATGACAATCATCATTTAGAAACATAAGTGATCTCAAGTCAAAGGACATGTGCCACTTAGTGCTTACAAGGATCATTCACATTGTGACAAGCAATGGAATATCCGAGTAGGGTCTGTCCAGTACATCCAATGTACCCATGAGTCTACATCTTATTCCATGCTCGAAGCATCCTATAAGATTAGCACTCATATCAGTCTCAATCATATCAAGGCTGTCTCATGTTCACCAAGATATCTCGACTAAGGACATATAGCCTGTCAGCCTAGCTGAACAGCTTTGAGACATTATTCAGAAGTACACTTATTACAGCAGACAAGGTAACAACCTGAATAATAACCATGCCTTTATAAACTTAAGAGTTTATTACATGATACTTATACAATCCCAAGGCCTCAAACATTAGCCTTAAGGGCATACCCCAACACTAGGCACCAATTCCTTCCATAGAAGCAAAAGGTGCCTCCCTCACCCCATTATGCCCTTAGGCGCCAATGAGGTGAGTTTTCTCCCCATTATAGCCTTTTAGCCCTTCTTCTCTTCATGACAACTTATTAGTGAGCCCAACTTAGCAATGGGCCTAGCTCAAAGTTCATTACCCATGTTAATCAAGCTATTGGATCCAATCCATCTTAACCCAAGGTTAAATGAGGCTAACCATGGTTAATTTGGACAATATGCCAAAAATAGAAGTTGGCTCCAATAAGTTTCTTCCAACTCATCAGGCCCATTGGCACTGATGAAATCTCCAGAATAGATCCGAGTGATCCAATAACTCGATCATAAGGCTTCCCGATCAATACGAGAACTCAAGTATCAAGGTGTGTGACCCTGTAGGTTCCTTTGACGCTGGCAGTGTTGATCAAAGATCACCACAAGCAGTGAGTGGCACCTAGCAGTGCATCGCTGCTACCCAAGTCATTGGAATGGATATCGACATCGACATCCCCATCATCGCAATCAGGTACAGATGCATTCCAGTCTCTTTGCTGAACTGATATCCGATTGGACAAGTGTGTCACCACTTGTTTTCATCCAATCTCATGTCTATGACTAAATCAGGTCTCATCTGGGTATGGCCATACACTTTTAGTCATAGAACCATAGAGGAGCTCCATGGATATCATGCTTCCCTTATGAAGGGGAAAATCCTCTGTCTGTCTATTGACCTTCTCATATGGGTTGTGACATGCTCAATGACAACTGTTATTCCCCCCAACTAC